>CM056738.1:23043934-25669906 GCA_029844215.1 Przewalskia tangutica
GACAAACCTCAGAACTGATAATGAAAATGAGGAAGAAAACCTGGAGAAACTAGAAAGTGGTGCAACTGTTGCATTACCCACTCATCGATTTAATTCGATAGTGAGAAAGATCAACAATGATCGCAATAAGGCTAAATATAAGCAGCACCAAAATCCACTCTTCAATAAACAGCCAACTAGGTCACCTCACAAGCAAAGAAACCACAATTCACTGAGGAAATCCAACTATGACAATACCAACTTTAATCCCAAATAACTCGAGGGAGTGCAGTTTCATGCATGCTCAGGTTGGAGACACTATGCTAATGAGTGTGCAAACACCTATAGAAAAATTAGTAAGGTTATGTGGGTAACCCTCAGTGATAATGAGAACGAAGAGGAGGAAAGATATCAAGAAGAAGAATCACAGGCAATGCTGACAACAATGTTCGAACACTCACTGTCAGACAATGAAAATGATGTTGACAATGTTGCGACAACATCAGGAACAACATTGGACACAACATCTGGAATGCCTGCAACATCAGAGATATATGTATACTTTGACTATTCTGATGTTAATTGTTTTAGTGATTTTATTTCTTCATCTGAGGCTGTAGATTTGGATCTAGTTGATTCCAAAGACGAAGTGATAAAGGAATTACAAGATCTTTGTAAAGCCTTGATCACAAAATCTAAGCAACTAGACTCAAAAGAAAAATCTCTGGCTCTTGAGAATAACAATCTGAAAGGCACAGTCAACCGATTAGAGGTGACACTAACCAAGAAGGACCTAGAACTTGGTAAGATTCATGCACGATTGAACTTAGCTGAGACCACATTTCAGAGGCTCAACACGGGAACCTTCAAACTTGATGAAATATTGAACTTCAGTAAACCTACAAGAGCAGGCTTGGGTATCAATCACCTGTTAAAACAAATACTTCCAGGATCCATAGTAAATCTGAGAGGATAAAGTTTGTCAAATAAAATGCTAATAATAACCCTCAGAACACTAAGGATGGATCAAAGTTTAGATGCAGCTACTGTAAAAAGTTAGGACATCTAATTCCCTACTGTTACAAACTTCAGAACTCTGAACTCAAATCATTTCCAAAAATGTAGTCATCAATGTTGCCCAACATCGATGACAACAATCAAAGAAATTAGCCTGAGAACAGAAGGAAGAAAATGTTTGAAAAGGTATGGGTACATAAACTGAACCTGAGATGTAATGTGTGCATAACTGCTTTACGTACTAACATTACAGGTTCTTGGTATTTCGATAGTGGCTGCTAAACGACACATGACAAGTAAAGCCTATTGAAGGATTATGGAGCATTCAATGGAGGATACGTGACCTTTGGAGGAGGAAGTAAGAGTAAGATAATAGGTAGAAGAACTCTCAATGTTCCGGATGTACCAGCCCTGAAGAATGTCCTTCATGTAGAAGTTTGGTTGCTAACCTTCTTAGCATAAGCCAACTATGTGATGACGATCTCGAGGTGAAATTCAATAAACATGGATGCAAAATTACAGATTCTGCAGATAAGTGTAACATGTCTAGTACCCGAACCGGAGACAATTGCTATCTCGTCGGTGGACAGGAATTTTGCAATTCTATGAGGGTAAGTGACTTGACACTTTAGCATCAGAAGTTGGGACATGTCAACTATAGAACCTTGGAGAAATTAATCTCGTTTGAAGTTGTTAGAGGCATTTCCAGGCTGAATCCAAAAGATAAAACACTGTGCGAAGGTTGTTTGAAAGGAAACCAGACCCGTGGCTCTCACAATGTTGTCCAACATGACGGAAAACATTCAGGTACGTCTAATTGTTTTCAATTATTGCATATGGATCTTATGAGTCCTATTGAAGTAGACAGCCTAGGAGGGATGAGATATTCTTATGTGATTGTAGATGATTTTTCCAGATTTACTTGGATTTATTTTCTAAAAGAAAAATCATAAACTTTTGACATGTTTAGAATACTTTACTATAGGATTAGGAATTTGTTTTGTTCTTCAATTTTCAGAATCAGACCTGATCATGGAAAAAAAATTGAAAATCAAGCTTTTGCAAAATTTTGTGAAAAGAAAGACATTTTTCATGAATTCTTAGCACCAAATACACCTCAACAGAATGGGGTTGCCGAGAGAAAAAATAGAATATTACAAGAAATGGCTAGAGTTATGTTAAGTTCTAAACAAATGTCAAAGAGGTTTTGGGCAGAAACCTTGAAAACTGCATGTCACATAACTAACAGAGTCTAGTTAAGGCCAGGCACCAAGATGACACCCTATGAACTGTTAAATGGAAAGAAACCTACCTTACATTACTTTCATGTCTTTTAGTGTGTTTGTTATATTCTAAATGACAGGGACCAACTGGCTAAGTTTTACTCAAAAAGTGACAAAGGAATATTCGTTGGCTACTCTCAGAATAGCCATACTTACCAGATATACAATCTTAGGATGAAAACCATACATGAGTATGTTAATGTTATTTTTGATGATTTTCTGGATATCTCTAGTAAGTCATCAGAAACAACATTGTGGTTGCAGTAGAAAGAGAGCAAGTAACTAAGAAATAGATGTTGTCCCAGATGTTGTTCCAACATCAGAGGAAACATCTGAACCACAAGAAGATATCACAGGGATCGAAGTCGAGAAGGAGCCTTCTACTGATAAGAAGAGACCCTCCAGCAAGGATTAGAAGGAAGCATCCACCTGACCAGGTGATAGGGGGAGTTTTTGAGAAAATGCGTACAAGAGAGAAAGAGTCAATCAATTATCGTGAAATGGTAAGGTATGTATGTATGTACACCATATACCAATAGGTTAGTCTTTCTTATCTTACATATACTTTGGAACCTAAGAACATTGGGAAAACATTAAAAGATAATCTTTGGATTCAAACAATGCAAGAGCTTGAACAATTTACCTAAAATGAGGTTTGGGATTTTGTACCACGACCCAACAACACAAATGTTATTGGGACCAAGTGGATATTTAAAAACAAATCAGATGAGTTAGGGAATATTTTTAGAAACAAAGCTCGATTTGTTACTCAAGGCTATATGATGCGCGATTTATGCACACACTAAATGCAAGTGCACGTGTCGTGACAAGTAATATAGTCTATAAGACCGAGTTATCGTCCTCAGGGATTAGTGTCATTATCAATCTCTATTCTGTGGTATCTATTTGGTAACCGATAATTTGATGAATTGTTTGTAGCTATGATTATAGGTGCTAACTAAATTACTTTATTTTACTTCAGATATGGTGAAAATAGGGCTTCCAAATCTCCTCAACTATCCGCTCGTTTTACTCGCTAGTGCACATAATTATGGTTCTTCTTCTATTTTGAGATAGCAGGTTAACTAAGTCGTTTTATACTCCTGTTAAGGTAATATAAACACTCAACCCCAATGTAGAACCCTTCTATCTTTCGATGACAAGATTGACTATAAAGGAGGATTAAGAAAAATAACCTATCAAATTACACAAGTATCGGGGTACTTTCGTCCACGATTTAACCTATGTTTATTCAACTATATCATATTCACAATCCCCCCTTTCGGATTTCGATTAGAAATCATATAAGTTATGATAATTAGTGATCAATTAATTACCAAACAATCAAAACAAATATTGAATAAATCTCAACAATAATAAGAAGAAACCAAAACATGCATTAATTCATAAGAACGAGGTTCAAGTGATTCGACATGGAAATCCCTAAATTAAGTTAGTTCCTAGCCATAGACATGCCAAGAACTAAACTAATATCCAACATAAACTAAAAAGAAATAAAATAAAGAACAAAAAATTACACAAAAGTAAGTCTCCAATCTTGATCTCCAAGTTGTGATGAATTGTCAAGTGTGGGATCCCCAAATCTGACCTAAAAATGTCCTTTTTATAACCTCAAAAACGTCCAACAATTTTTCCTTCTTGGCTTTGGCTGATTTCCCGCCTCGGCGCCGCGGCGCTGAAACTTCTGCGGCTCTCTGTTCTTTGGGCGTCGTGGCGCTGATGCTGCTGGTTGGTGGCACCGCGGCGCCGCCCTATTTCTCGCCCGGGTTTGCCAACTTTTTAGCTTTTTGAGCTCTGGAACCTCTGTTTCTGCCTTCTTTTCAATCCTTTTTACCAATGTACCACTTTAAACCATTATGACTCAAAAAAAAGAAAATTTATCCATAGACAACACATATTTGTACAAAAATGGGCAAAAGACTAACTAAAAATGACTCAAAATGTGTATATAAAATACACCGATCAAATACCCCCAAATTTAACCTTTGCTCGCCCTCGAGTAAAGATCAAAAGAAAGAAATAAAGACACGAAGGAAACAAAAAATAAAATGACTCAAAGACATTGATCACTTTGCTGCATCATTGTTACTTAGAAAAACATGAAGGTTAGTAGAATAATATGCAAGAACATAGGGCATGAATATTTAGCATTCTAAACACATCAAGTCAGATATTTCGCAAATTCATTTTAATCATGCTCAATGGAAGTAAGAATACCTAACTATGCATGTCAATTTCAAAAAGCCTATGACATGTTTACTTGTTATTCTCCACTAATCATGGATACACACATTAGAGATCTTCATGGCTTTTCAGGGTTGTAATGTATGTTTAGGGAGGGGTAGGTAAAAATAGGCATTTAGGCTCAATTTACGTATCATAAGCTCTTTTGGTTTCGATTCTTCCCTTTTCTTTTGATTCTCTTTTTAACCTCATACCTATCTTTTCCCTCTTTTGTTTTGAGAGAATGAGGTGTATTATGAATAGCAGGAACCCCCAAACTTAGGCTTTTGCCTATTTATTATTATTTTTCATTGGAGTGCATCAAGATTGTTCACTCTCTTTTTGTCTCTTTTCAACACTTTATATTCCAAACAACTCAATTTTTCACTTATGAAACAAATATGGAATTATAGGGTGTCAAAGAAAGGTCATATTTTTGGCTCAATGGGGCTGACTAGGGATACAATTTTGATGTCAGGGATAGGCAATGAATGGTAAGAAAGGGCTAACAAATAAATGCCTGAATCATTTCCCTAACACGCATATCCTAACTATTTCGCCTCAAATATCAAGCAAGCCGACACATAGGTTTAATCACTAACAATGCATAAATTAAGCAAGATACCCCAAATAGTTCGATTTCATGAATTTTTGGCATATCTAACCTAAGTGTTCAGATGACTGCTTCTAATTCCATTACATTATTCGACTGTACTTCACTAGGAGTTTCAAGTAACTACAACATGCATGATCATAAAAAAAAATTTGACTAAAAAATACTCAAAAACACACAAAACAAATCAAAAAGACAAAAACAATAAAACACCTCCCAAACTTAAATCACACATTGTCCCCAATGTGTGCAAGACTCAAAAATAAAAGCAAAACAGGACAACTTACAAACTTGGTTTAAAATGGTGGCGATGGCGGCAGATAATGCATGGACCACTGGTTGAACAAGGAACTCATCTCATCAAATCTCTGGTGCAACTGTTGTTGCTCCTGCCTTAGTTCTTGATGCCCTTGCCTCAGGTCCTGTTGACCTTGTATCATTATGTTAAAACTCTGCATCATCCTCCTCTGGTTCATGAGCAACTGCTCCATTATAGGCACCGGAGGTTCCAATTCCAGGGGCTGCTGGCGGCTGTTACCTGCCTCATGTTGAGCCTCTGTCTCAGGCTCATCTTCATCCATGGCAGCCTCTGCTGCATTCTTCTTCTTGAGTCTTTGGTCGGGTCTCCTTCTTCTTCTTTGTTGGAGGGACTAGTTCTGGGAAGGCATGCACTATCCCATATGACACAGGAGGTTGTCCCTTCTCATATGTATCGGTAGCTAGGGTTGAGACTCCATGTCTAGAACATAAACTGCAAATAAGTGATCCATGTCCCAACCCACCTGTAGTGACCAACCTACTGGTTTCTCCAATGTTCTGAAATATATCCTTCCCAACGTCAATCGCCTTCCCTTCCATAATTCCATATATTATTTTTATTCTATCCGCTGGCACTCTGGTGAAGTGCGTCGATGGAATCAGGCGGACACTGACGAAATATAACCAACCCTTGGTTGTTTTTGTCACGACCCGAACCCGGACCCGTGACCGGTGCCTTAACCCGGGCACCCTAGTGACACAACATCAGAGAAAACCAGCGGAATATAAACTCAAGATAAACAACCATTAAGATATAGAATAGTCTAGCCCAAAATGGCTAACCCAAAAGTACATAAACCGAACAGTTACATCCTTAACAAACCAAGTTCTGACAAGACTACAGGCCTCTAAGAATGAATAACACTATGACGGGACGGGGCCGTCATGCCCTGAATGTACAAAATATCAACGACTCGGGAGAACCATACCAAAAGTCGAGCCTCCAAGAAATGGAGCTCGACACTGAGTACAAGATCCTAGGAATGAGGATCTACCACCGCTTTCCTTACTGCGGCATGAACGCAGCCTCGGGCCAGACACAACGTACTGAAGTATGTAAGCGGAAAATACCGTAGTAATATCATAAGTCCAAAAATGTCTTGAAGTTATAGATAAAATCAAATTATGTTGCCTTTGTGCCTTACTAATAATGAGAGTAACAAGTATAAGTTTTATAGCATAAAAATAGGAGGCTCACGATCAAAGCAGGTACCTCGCCAGTAGTATCATTAAGCAATCCTACTCGCGGGACTATTTCACCGCATAGGTCCTGTGGACCCGCATGAGGTCATCCGCCTCGTCATAGGATTATTTCACCCGCATGAGACTATTTCACCCGCATGGATCCTGTGGATCCGCATGAGTACCATCGCGTACTCGCATGTGACTATTTCACCCGCATGGATCCTATGGTCGATCCGCACGTACAAGCGCCGCACTCGCATCATGGGTAGCAAATCCATGGCATAAATAATAACCCGGGTTTACGTAACAATATAAACATATATAACATAGCTCATCCGCTAATAAAACATAACATAAGCACTACCGCCTATCACATCACAACATAAGCACTACCGCCTATCATAACTCAAGCAAGTTAAGAATCACCTAACTTCTTATTAATAGTATTAATACATCCTCTCATTTTAGTATACCTAAGGCACGCTCATGTCTTTTAGTAAAAATCAGAATTTAACCCAAGTATCATGTACTTAACCTTTTAAGAAATAACTCTTTTTATACAAAAATTCCAAGATACTAATCACCATAGTATCAAGTTACGATTTCTTTTCAAAACAAGTCACATTTCCTTTTAAAACTATCTCAAGCTTCTAAATTAAGTGACTTCATTTCTTGTAAAACCTTAGGCAATTCATGCCTTAAAACCATTTTCCTTCCACAAGTTCAAATCATCAAAACCTTTCTCCATTAAACTTTCACAAGCTAATATAACCAACTCCCCATAAAGCCGTTATATTAGAGTTAAACAATAGTAAAACACATTCCCTTAAGTCCAAGGGATTTTTATACTTTCCTTTTAAAACGAAGCAAGTATCAAATACTTATAACAAACGAAGATTTCCAAATCTTGTACGTCTACCGTACTACATAGGTACAACTAATCATGCTCAAGAGATAGGAAAGCTCCACATACCTCTTCGGTCAATCCACAAGCTAAGTCCAATTTACCGCACGTAGTATGTCAACCTAAAATGACCACAATACGTTTATCAAGCTCTAATTACAATGCAGAATTTCCAAGTTAAAGTCACCAATTTCCTACGGAAAATTGGGCAGCGTTTCCTTTGTTTCTACATACATTACCACATTTTCCAAGGTCGATTTTTAACGCTCAAATGCCATGTTTAAGGCTCAACAACCAACCAACACCAAGGGGATTACACACCTAAACTTTGGTGTGTAAAATTCAGCCCCACAAGTTACAACAACTAACCCAACAAGTCTAATGTAGTATTTAGGCAACAACATGCTCATAATATCCCCCTAACCAATTCTTTCATAATCAACCCCATTTCTTACATGCAACTACTCTAAGTGCATTTTTCCAACTACAAGTTCTTCCTATTAAACATGCAACACCCAATACCAACTACAAGAGAAGAAATGTTACCTTAAGTTTTAGCCAAACTTATTCCAACACCTTGCTAGCCTTTTCTCCAAGAACACCACCACAATAGTCTTCACAAGCTTGTAATAACCTTTCCTTCCTATTACACTTTTCAGATTTTTCCCTTAGGCTAAATTCCCCTTGGGAATTTAGAGAGAAGGATGAGCTTTTTAACTTAGAGAGAGATGGAGTGTAAAGATGAAAAGTTGAAAGAAATGACCAAGTCTTGGTCAATATAATGCATGTAGTAAATCGATGGGGACACTTGTCACCCTCCCATGGCCTCTTTTAAAACAAAAATCAGACTTTCTAAGTTTTTCCGCCCAAATTTCCCGCCTCGGCGCCGCGGCCCTGCTTCCCGGCGCCGCAACTCCTGCGGACCCTCGGATCTTTCGGCGCCGCGGCCCTGTTTCCCGGCGCCGCGGCGCTGGAACTTCAGCGCCTCACCGCACTTCACCCGCCTTGGCGCCGCGGCTCTCAGGCCCCTGAACGTGTTTCTCTAATTTCTCGCACGGCCCCACACGCACGGCCCGAACCACGGGGTATAACATTCTCCCCCCCTTAGAAACATTCGTCCCGAATGTTCCTTCTAGCCTTACACAAAACACAATATAAACATATCTTCTTAACTATTCCTTTGCAAATAAGAATGCTCCCCGAGCCACAACAATACTTAAGCACAATTGCTAAATCAAAACTAACAAGCAGGAAAGTGGGTTACCTGGAGGTGTAGGGAATAAGTGAGGATACTTCTTCATCATGTCATCCTCTGCTTCCCACGTCATTTCCTCCCTGTTCTCGTTCCGCCATAAGACCTTGACGGAAGCCACGTCCTTCGTCCGAAGTCGTCTAACCTGACGATCGAGTATCGCTATGGGACTCTCCTCATACGATAACTCCTCTGTCACCTGGACATCCTGAATCGGGTGTACTCTAGACGGATCTCCAACGCATTTCCGTAACATAGACACGTGAAAAACTGGATGTACCGCCTCAAGATCGGACGGCAGATCCAACTCATAGGCAACCTTGCCCACTCTTCGGACAATCTGATACGGCCCAATGTAACTTGGGCTGAGTTTCCCTTTCCTCCCATATCTCATCACACCCTTCATGGGTGACACTTTCAGAAAGACCCAATCATTAACCTCAAACTCTAAGTGTCGACGCCGATGATCTGCATATGATTTCTGTCGACTCTGGGCTGCCAATAACCGCTCCTGGATAAGCTTCACCTTATCCACTGCCTGCTGAACCAAATATGGCCCGATTAACTGCACTTCTCCCACTTCAAACCAACCTATCGGTGACCTGCACTTCCTCCCGTATAAGGCCTCATAAGGCGCCATCTGAACACTATAATGGTAGCTGTTGTTATAAGCAAACTCTACAAGAGGTAAATGATCCTCCCAGCTACCCCCGAAATCAATAACACAAGCCCGCAGCATATCCTCAAGTGTCTGGATAGTGCGCTCGGCCTGTCCGTCTCGAGGATGAAACGCCGTCTTGAGACTCACTGTGTCCCTAATCCCTTCCGAAGGACCTCCGAGTTAGCCGTGAACTGGCTCTCTATCTCGATATAATCGACACCGACTCCGCAATCTCACAATCTCTCTAATATATAATCGGCATAGTCCTCGGTGGCGTCGTCTGGCCCGGAAGAAAGTGGGCTGATTTCGTCGACACAACAATAACCCAAATGGAATCATGTCTCCTCGGGTGCGAGGTAACCACGTAATAAAGTCCATGTTGACCACCTCCCACTTCTACATCGAATATCAATAGCCTGTAATAGCCCACCGGGCTTCGTGCTCAACCTTAACTCACGACAATTAGGACCTTTGGGCAACGAAACCGGCCACGTCCCTCTTCAAACCATCCCACCAATACATGCACCTGAGGTCATGGTACATCTTAGTCGACCCCGGATGAATCGAATAACGAGCACTGTGTGCCTCCCCCAGAATCTGCTGACGAAGTCCTGTCACATCGGGAACACACAACCGGCCCTCGAATCTTAGCACCCCATCCGGTGCTACCTCAAATAGACTCTTCTCTTCCTGGAGAGCTGCATCTCGGTACCGTACCAAAATCGGATCCTCATACTGTCGCCTCTTCACCTCCTCGACGATGGAAGACTCGGCGACCTCTCGAACCCGAATTCCGTTACTAACGGAATCAACCAAACGAACCCCAAGGCTTGCTAACTGGTGTAACTCTCGGACCATATCCCTTTTCTCTGTCTGAACATCAGATAGACTACCCATCGATCTGCGACTAAGGGCATCTGCAACTACATTGGCCTTCCCTGGGTGGTACAGAATATCAACATCGTAATCCTTAAGTAGCTCCAACCACCGTCTCTGCCGCAAGTTCAGCTCCCTCTGGCTGAAGATGTACTGGAGACTCTTGTGGTCTGTGTAAATGTCCACATGGACTCCATATAAGTAATGTCTCCAGATCTTCAAGGCGTGAACCACTGCTGCCAGCTCCAAGTCATGTGTGGGATAGTTCTTCTCATGTTTCCTAAGCTGTCGGGATGCATAAGCTATAACCTTGCCGTCTTTGCGTCGCACGCAAAGCCCGACACTGACAGTCACAATAAACCACATATCCATCTAAACCCTCTGGAAGAGTAAGAACGGGGGCGGTCGTCAACTTCTCCTTTAGCAACTGGAAACTTTCCTCACAAGTATCCGTCCACCGGAACATAGCTGCCTTCTGAGTCAGCTTAGTCAAAGGTGCTGAAATAGAAGCAAACTTCTCCACGAACCTCCGGTAATAACCTGCAAGGCCCAAAAAGCTGCGCACCTCTGTCGGTGTAGTGGGTCTAGGCCAAGTCTTGACTGCCTCAATCTTTGCTGTATCAACCCGAATACCATCGGCTCCGATAACATGTCCTAAGAAAGCCACTGAAGCCAGCCAAAACTCGCATTTCGAGAACTTGGCATACAACTGCCGGTCCCTGAGGACTCCCAACACCGTCCTCAAATGATCTGTATGCTCCTGCTCTGTGCGCGAATACACTAAGATATCATCAATGAACACTATAACGAACATATCCAAGAATGGCCTGAACACCCTATTCATCAAATCCATGAATACCGCTGGAGCGTTGGTCAACCCAAAAGACATTACCCTGAACTCATAGTGCCCATACCGGGTCCTGAATGCAGTCTTCGGGATATCTGCCTCTCTAACACGCACCTGATGATAACCAGATCGCAGGTCGATCTTGGAAAAACATATCGCCCCCTGTAACTGGTCAAACAAATCATCAATCCTGGGGAGGGGATATCTATTCTTGATGGTTACCTTATTCAGCTGCCTGTAATCAATACACATACGCAACGTCCCATCTTTCTTCTTTACAAACAACACTGGCGCTCCCCAGGGAGAAACACTAGGCCTAATAAAGCCTTTTTCTAGCAAGTCCTTCAGCTGGTCTTTCAGTTCCCTCAACTCGGCAGGTGCCATTCTGTATGGCGGAATAGATATCGGTCGAGTGTCTGGTGCCAAATCGATGCAAAACTCAATCTCTCTCGGAAGGGATACGGGCTCGTGCAGGAAAACGTCTGAAACTCTCTAACCACCGAATCGATCAAGGTCGGCGTCTCACCTCGATGTCGAATACCGAACCAAATGGTAAATATACCCTTTCCGTACCATCTTCCCTGCCTTGAGGTAAGAAATAAACCTACCCTCGGCGATGCAAGATTCCCTTCCACTCGATAAGCTCGCGAGCTGGAACCGAACTAATCTCCTCTACGACACATAGGCATAGCAAGACGCTAGCCAATCCATACCCATAATCACATCGAAGTGCGTCATGTCCAACTCTATCAAGTCGGCTAGAGTCGGCGACCGTCTATAGTCATCGGGCAAGCCTTATATACCCGCTCGGCTAACACCGGAAAGCAGGCCGTAGCCACCTCAAAGGATTCTATGGACTCGGGCTCTATCCCTATTCTACCAGCAATATGAGGAGATATATAGGACAAGGTAGAACCTGGATCTATCAAAGCATAAACATCACAACAAGAAACCAACAATGTATGTACCGTGACGACATCGGTGGCGCCTCAGTCTGGCGGTGGAAATAGCATAAATGCGTTCGAGGACCGCTGAACTGAACCTCTACCACGACCCTGCGGCATTGTCATTGTCGCGCCCTTTTTCGGCCGCGACATTTTTTATTTAAACTCCTGCTCAAAAATGCAAATGTTAGAAAATAAATAATAAAAATGCTAAATAGTTTAAGAGGCTTAGAGGTTTTAAAAATGCTAAAGGGATGCTAAAATTGCAAAAGATGCTAAAGTTTAAAAGGGTGCTAAAATGCTAAAGGGTTGCTAGAATGCTAAGGGTTCGCGGAGTCGCCACCTAATTAATTGGGTGAATTAGGACACCTAAATGTTTAACTAGTTTAAAGTAAAACATTAACTCCATTTTAATGGTCTGCTAAACTTAGTGAGATTCTGGGTAAGGGTTCTTTATTAATCTAGAGGGAAGGGGTTAGGCACCCTCTAAGATCCGCTAACTTGCGGTTGTCCTGCCAAACCTAGGGTAATTATTATATTTAAAAAATGCAAAATGAAAGTTCCTCCTGCTTAATGAAATGCTAAAACGTTAAAATGTTTGAAAGGTGCTTTAAGTATAAAAAGGGCAAAAGTGTTATGAATAAATAAGAGAGCCAAATGCTAAATGCTTAAAAGAATGCTAAAATGTTAAAAGGTGCTTAAAGGTGCTAAAAGATTAATTTTAAAGCTAAAGGGTGCTAAAGGTGCTAAGAGGTGCTTAAAAGTGCTAAATGCTAAAGTGCTGAAAGTAATGCTAATATGCTTAAAATAGGAGGTGCTAAAATGTTAAGGACAAAATGCGCCAAAGGCGATATTTAAAGATGCTTAAAGGATTGCTAGAATATTAAAAGTGCTAAGATGTTAAAGTAATTTTAAAAGTAAAGGGGTGCTAAATATTTATTATAACTATTAAACGAGGCGAGGTAAGCCTAGAGTAAGTAAATCAAACTGATCTCTAGTTATTGATTCAAGGTTTAACCATTATAAATACATAATTAATTAGTAGCGTTAGACAATTAATTACAATAAATGAATAGGGAGAGGATATGAATTAACAATGGCGACTCGAAGGAAGGCGATGTGATTCGCCGGCGGGTTGAAATTCCGATGCGGATAGAGAAATGCACATAGATGCGGGTGTTAATTTGCCACGATGAGTCTCGCCGTGAGACTCTTTATTGCTCCGATGCATGCCATATAAAAAAAAGAAAGCAAAGGATTAGTATATGCCCTGAAAATATGTCACGTAATAAACAAATATCGGGAAAATCATTGTTCCTGGATAATAGCATGCCCAAGATACTATCAATGCATATTCCAATTAATCAGCAGGAATGTAACGGCAGCAGTAATATAGACACAAAAGCAGCAGTTATGACACCCCCTCCAAACAAACGTGACGTGACCAAGAACCACAAGCACTACCGTAGAATCGGCGGCAGAATGCACTGCTATGGCCTAAGAGATTTTCTTGATGTACTAGTTTAGAAATCCGAGTGAGACAAACATATACACTCCTAACAGGCAATCTAGATAGGGCCATAATTTGTTTAAGCAAAGATCTGTGTTCAAGTCATACGCCATGCCTTTCGCTTACCATATTATATGACTATGGCCTGATTTGGCTTTGATTAGTATTAACAAACATTTTGGAACATATGGCGGGCAGTCAACACACTTTATTTAAGCAGATCAAGCAAACCACGAGCGTGAAGGGACAAAAATTGGACAAGAAATCACACAAGGAAAGGACTAAAAGATTCAATTTCACTAAAGCGGGACATACACGCCATTAACGACAACCCGGACGATTGATCTTTTACTTTGCCTCTTTTACAATGCTAGTTTATATAAGTTACAACCCGATGCCACGTATGTTTAATCCCAACACTGAGGGTACACCGAAAACCACCTACCTCCAAAGGAAATCACCAACTACTACTTCAAATTATTTTAAAACTCAAGCGGGTTTTCAAAGCGGGGCTTAGATAACTTTCGATCACCCAAATTAATTCAGATGACACTTTAAACATGGATATTGATATGTCCAATTAACAAAGACTTAAGGGATATTATATGATAACAGGAGAGCAGAATCATATCAAAACAGACAAGTGAATAGGTAGCCATTCTCGGAAATTTAGGACAGAGACAGTGGACAATTTAGGCTCCAAAAAATGTATAGGAAACATGTAAGAGAAGAGGTACAAAAATTTAACCTATACAAATAGCATTCTATATGAAACATGCTTTAGTATAATCACACAATGTCCTACGACGTCAACATAGAGCATTCATACTACATTCTTAGTCACATAGGCATATGACTAAATCAAATCCACATGTATATAAGTTCATGAAGAAGCTAAGGATGTGCTACTCCTCAAATAAACTCAGAACATGTAAAAGAACAAATCAATAGGCAACATACTTGCATACAAATGACTCAAGTAGCAACAACAGCACACAATACGTCATTTATCTATCTAAAACATATTGCACAGTGACTTAACAGGCTCAACAACAATAATGAATGTTAACAGCGTCTTAAATTTGAATCATTATCGTAACACCGCTAATCAAAAATCAAACAACCATCAAAATAACGAATTCAGGTAGCATTGAGACAGCGTACACATCCTACAATCTTCAACATATTCATCATTTAACACATATTTGATACAAATACGCACAGAAATACAAGAATGGACTGAAATCGAGAGGGAGTCGAATTTACCTTCTCCGGACAGCGACCCGGGGCAGCGTATCAAGTCGTCGGTCCAATCGACGGGTTTTGGGGTTTGCGATGCGAATAAGGGCAAGGTTTGTTTGCTGATTCTTGGTTTGAATTGAAAGAGGGAGATTCGAACTACCTATTCGTGCAATGCTAGTGGTCTGGGTGGCTGCTCCCCGTATCTGTTCTCTGCTCTGCCCTGGTGGTTACTTAACTGCTGCTAAAGGTCTCAGCCTTATCGTTTCTACTGTGCTCTGCCTCTGTTGCTGTCTATGTCGATGCTATCCGTGGCTAATTGCTGCTAAGGTGCAAAATGATTGCTACCTCACTCTCCTTCATCGAGGCCCTGAATTGCTATGTGGTTGCCCCGCCTCCACTCTGACTGAGCCCTCAGAATTCGACCCTGAGCTCTCTCTTATATGCTCTCCTATGCCCCCTCTTCGATGCCTATTGCATGTCGTTTATATAGCCTAACTCTAGGTTCTAAAATTGGTAAGTAAATGAAGGCTGAGAATGGGCTAATATTGGTGCTGATTCGACGAGATTTCGTACTGATTCTAGGTGTGATGCGGTACTGATTCGAAGGGATTTGTGGAAGATTTCGCGATGGGTTCATGGTAAGAAATCTTGGCTGGGTGCGTGGGTAAAGGGGAAGCTCCCGGATTCTCCGGCGAGAATCTCGGGGCTGCGATGAGAGTGAGGTGCGGCGGTTACTTAGGTTTTTAGGGTTGTGGAGAGTGAGGGAGAGGGATGGGCGTCTGCTGAAAAAAAAAAGGAGAGGGCTGGGGCTTGGGCTGCTGAATAAAGGGCGTTGGGGTGTTGAATGGGTTTGGGGTACGTGGGTTTGAAATTGGTAGAAATAGGTTAAGTGTTTATAATTAATTCTAGGTATTAGTTTTAGGCTAGTTAATTAATGTTAGTTTTAGGTGCTATTTAATTAATTAGTAGTAAATTAAATCAATAAATTGTGCTTAGATTATTTAGGTGCTTTATTAAAATTATTACAAGAAAAAATGGGCGTGCTATTTAATTAGTGCTTGAGTTTAAATTATTATAAAGAAATAAAGACGGACGTGCTACTTAATTAATGCTTAATACTCTAGAATGCAGCGCTATTAAAATATTATTATTGCATTATTGCGAAGTTAAATTAAAATTGAATTGAGTTTAGATTAAATTATTTAAATGCTAAATGCGAGTATGATATTTAAGAATCGTTTAAAGCTTTATAAATGCGGTGCTATTAAATGCATGTATTAGATTAAAATTGATTTTAAATTACAAATGGTTATTAATAAATGCGGCTATGCTACCTAACACGACGTCATTGCTAAATTACTTATTTTATGTATTTATTATTAATTTAAGAATTACGACAGAGCTTACAATTAATAAATGCGGCGCGAGACTCTAAAAACTCTACGTAAGACACGATGCCATTATAAAATATTTATTTACGCCTGTATTTATGTTTTATCGCTACATTTTATTATAAAAAATCATAAAATTATTTTACAAAATTAGCCTAATTTTATAGTTAGTGGCTGGACGGGAGGGTCAAAATTGGGTGTCAACATCTGTCCGTGAATACCCTGCCCTCCGGGGCGCATCGCCACTGACGATGAAGATCCAACCACTGACCCTGTCGGCTGAGCCATCATATTGCCGCCACCTCTGGACGGACAATCTCTCCTCAAATGGCCCTGCTGGCCGCAAGAATAACAAGCTCCTGGAGGAACACGACACCCCCCCATAATGGCAATCACCACATCGACCACACTGAGGCATAGGTGGCCTCATCGACCGAACTCGTCCTCCGAAAGCCACGGAACCCCGCCCCGCTCCGAATACTCAGACGTCCGAAGATGGTGGAGGAACGCCTGGGCCGGTGTGGTACAAATGGTTTCTTCTTTGGGGTTGTCTACCCTAAAACTACGGAGGACCTGCTGTCTGGCCTCTCTTCGCGATACACGCCGATCCGTCGGCCCTGCGTTCCTCACCCGAGAGCATGTGCCTGCATGCGGGCAATGTCCATGCCCGGCTGGATAGCCACCCCCGAGCAACTCTCGGCCAAGTGATCATCGAGTCCCGTGACATAGCGGTGCACCCTGTCCTCCATGTCTGCTACCAATGCGGGCACATACCTAGCCAATGAATCAAACTCCGTTGTATTCGGACCGTCGCCCATTCTGTCTCGGCGTCAAAAATCTATCGGCGAGCCCTCCTCATCTGCGGTGGCAAGAAATGGCTAGGAATGCCTCGAGAACTTCGTCCCAAAGCGGTGAGCGCATGCTCCTCGGGGCGATCCCGTGAATCATACCGATCGGCTGCCGTATCCGCGGCCGTCACGAACTCGGCACCGGCTTCGATCTCTGAAGCCCCGATCACCGCCATGATCCGCTGCAACTGTCGGATAAACTCCTGAGGATCATCCTCAGGTCTCGACCCGTAAAACTCTGGTGGGCTACAACTCAAAAAATCTCGGCCTCGAGCTAGCGGCTCTCTGTCGAACTACAGTGCGGCCGGGCTGCATCTCCAACCTATCCTCTGTCGCCACGATCTCGGCGATGGCGGCTATCTCCTTGTAGCCCATATCCTCCGCCCCTGGCCGGATCGAGGCTCGTATCGCGGTCTCGATGGCAGCTGCTGCGCCACGACTTCTTTGGGGTTGGCGACGTCGTAGAACTCATTGTCCAAACACCTCGTCAGTAAGGGCCAGGGCACGTGCCACTGGTGACCCTCGGTGCCCTACGGTAGTTCCCTCTCTTGCCTTGCCGCCACGGGCTGCGGTTGCCTTGCGGAGACATAAGCGTCTGCAGGAAAAATACGTCAGAGGAAATTCAACCTATAACACAGCTCTACTGCACGATCTTAGAGTGAAAGAATGGGAACCAATCCTAAATATCCTGCAGCCTCCTGATTATAGATGTGGTGCACAACACACCGATAATCAAGACTCTACTAGATACGGCCTGTAGACTCTTTCCGAGGATTAACTGCTCTGATACCACTTTTGTCACGACCCGAACCCGGACCCGTGACCGGTGCCTTAACCCGGGCACCCTAGTGACACAACATCAGAGAAAACCAGCGGAATATAAACTCAAGATAAACAACCATTAAGATATAGAATAGTCTAGCCCAAAATGGCTAACCCAAAAGTACATAAACCGAACAGTTACATCCTTAACAAACCAAGTTCTGACAAGACTACAGGCCTCTAAGAATGAATAACACTATGACGGGACAGGGCCCCGTCATGCCCTGAATGTACAAAATATCAACGACTCCAGGGAGAACCATACCAAAAGTCGAGCCTCCGAAGAAATGGAGCTCCTGACACCTGAGTACAAGATCCTAGGAATGAGGATCTACCACCTGCTTTCCCTTACCTGCGGCATGAACGCAGCCCCCGAGGAAGGGGGTCAGTACACAACGTACCAAGTATGTAAAACTGGAAAATACTGTAGTAATATCATAAGTCCAAAAATGTACTGAAGTTATAGATAAAATCAAATTATGTTGCACTGTGCCTTACTAATAATGAGAGTAACAAGTATAAGTTTTATAGCATAAAAATAGGAGGCTCACGATCAAAACAGGGTACCTCGCCCGTAGTATCATTAAGCAATCCTACTCCTGGGACTATTTCACCCGCATAGGTCCTGTGGACCCGCATGAGGTCATCCGCCTCGTCATAGGACTATTTCACCCGCATGAGACTATTTCACCCGCATGGATCCTGTGGATCCGCATGAGTACCATCGCGTACTCGCATGAGACTATTTCACCCGCATGGATCCTATGGTCCAGATCCGCATGAGTACAAGCGCCGCACTCGCATCATGGATAGCAAATCCATGGCATAAATAATAACCCGGGGTTTACCCGTAACAATATAAACATATATAACATAGCTCATCCGGCTAATAAAACATAACATAAGCACTACCGGCCTATCACATCACAACATAAGCACTACCGACCTATCATAACTCAAGCAAGTTAAGAATCACCTAACTTCTTATTAATAGTATTAATACATCCTCTCATTTTAGTATACCTAAGGCACGCTCATGTCTTTTAGTAAAAATCCGGGAATTTAACCCAAGTATCATGTACCTCTAACCTTTTAAGAAATAACTCTTTTTATACAAAAATTTCAAGATACTAATCACCATAGTATCAAGTTACGATTTCTTTTCAAAACAAGTCACATTTCCTTTTAAAACTATCTCAAGCTTCTAAATTAAGTGACTTCATTTCTTGTAAAACCTTAGGCAATTCATGCCTTAAAACCATTTTCCTTCCACAAGTTCAAATCATCAAAACCTTTCTCCATTAAACTTTCACAAGCTAATATAACCAACTCCCCATAAAGCCGTTATATTAGAGTTAAACAATAGTAAAACACATTCCCTTAAGTCCAAGGGATTTTTATACTTTCCTTTTAAAACGAAGCAAGTATCAAATACTTATAACAAACGAAGATTTCCAAATCTTGTACGTCTACCGTACTACATAGGTACAACTAATCATGCTCAAGAGATAGGAAAGCTCCACATACCTCTTCGGTCAATCCACAAGCTAAGTCCAATTTACCGCACGTAGTATGTCAACCTAAAATGACCACAATACGTTTATCAAGCTCTAATTACAATGCAGAATTTCCAAGTTAAAGTCACCAATTTCCTATGGAAAATTGGGCAGCGTTTCCTTTGTTTCTACATACATTGCCACCTTTTCCAAGGTCGATTTTTAACGCTCAAATGCCATGTTTAAGGCTCAACAACCAACCAACACCAAGGGGATTACACACCTAAACTTTGGTGTGTAAAATTCAGCCCCACAAGTTACAACAACTAACCCAACAAGTCTAATGTAGTATTTAGGCAACAACATGCTCATAATATCCCCCTAACCAATTCTTTCATAATCAACCCCATTTCTTACATGCAACTACTCTAAGTGCATTTTCCAACTACAAGTTCTTCCTATTAAACATGCAACACCCAATACCAACTACAAGAGAAGAAATGTTACCTTAAGTTTTAGCCAAACTTATTCCAACACCTTGCTAGCCTTTTCTCCAAGAACACCACCACAATAGTCTTCACAAGCTTGTAATAACCTTTCCTTCCTATTACACTTTTCAGATTTTTCCCTTAGGCTAGAATTCCTCTTGGGAATTTAGAGAGAAGGATGAGCTTTTTAACTTAGAGAGAGATGGAGTGTAAAGATGAAAAGTTGAAAGAAATGACCAAGTCTTGGTCAATATAATGCATGTAGCGTAAATCGATAGGGGGCACACTTGTCACCCTCCCATGGCCTCTTTTAAAACAAAAATCAGACTTTCTAAGTTTTTCCGCCCAAATTTCCCGCCTCGGCGCCGCAACTCCTGCGGACCCTCGGATCTTTCGGCGCCGCGGCCCTGTTTCCCCGGCGCCACGGCGCTGGAACTTCAGCGCCTCACCGCACTTCACCCGCCTTGGCGCCGCGGCCCTGCCTCCGGCGCCGCGACTCTCAGGCCCCTGAACGTGTTTCTCTAATTTCGCCACGGCCACGCGCGGCGAATCACGGGGTTTGCAGCTTTGTTGAGCGATATCTGCTCGATCCTCTTGAACCATTTCTGCAATATCATACTCGGCCTGTGGTAGCATAATGTGCTTGCGACGATATCCCAATCGATGCTGTTGGCGTCTCTAGACCATGTTCTGAAATAGCTTCGATCATCGCCTCTTTCTTCAACATCGGTTGTTCTTAATAGCTCATTCACCACTTCGGCCGTCACAGGCACATACTATCCTCTCACAAAGCAATTGCCATTTACCCTCTCCGGAAAGTTAGCATAAAATTCTTTCACCATTACGGTGTTCTGTGGTACTATTCTTTCCGGATTAATAAATCTCTTCCACCTCATGACCTCTATCATTGCCCGAATAGGCTCATAGACATCGCCATCCTCAAATGACTCCCTTTGGTACTCCATTCCTCGCTCGGGTATCAAGGGTCTAGTACTAAGTTAGTAATATCTATCTTCTGCTTTTTGACTGACAAACCTAGTGGTATCATATTGAGGGACGGAGGTGGATGTGGAAACTCTCCTCTTTTTGGCAGACATATTGAAAAAAAATCAGCAGCGTTTCCTTTGTTTCAGTGATATTACCCAGCAACTATCAATCAAACCAATCAACAAACAGCGTAATCAGCAAAATACAACACCATTCAACCCCCAAACTTCACTCAAAGCACCGATACAACACCCCACGATCACTACGTATAATCTTACCGCGAAATTTTCACACCAAACATCAACACACCCCACACTATCCACCAATAAAGCACATCCCCAAACTTATTACCTCCCCTGATAATTTCAAGAAAAGTGATGAAAGTTACCTTGGACGGTGTTCTTCAAGATTTTCTTGTTCCTAGTGATGGATTGAGGCAATGGAATGAGGGTTGTTGTTTGAGATGGCTAAGGGTGCAAGGAATTAAAGTACTTTGGTTGTGATTGAGTTTAGTTTGTGGAAGATTTTTAGTAAAGGAGGTTGATTTCGTGGGTTTGGAGAGAGGAAGGGTTTTGGGTTTTTTGATTTGGAGAAGGGAAATCGGATTAGGGCTCCTTTAAATTTCAGTTTTTCCGTCGCGGCACCACGGCCCTGCTATAGGCGTCGCGGCCCTGCATCCGGCGCCATGGCGCCCAACCTCCTGCACCTTTCTGCACCTTTCTGCATTCTCGACGCCACGGCCCTCTGCTGGGCGCCGTGGCGCCGAGCCGATTTTTTCTTCTCTTCACGTTTTCGTCCTCCAATTTTTGGCCCTGTACCTGTAATCACAACATTCAAATAATACCTTCCGTGAGACTATTCTAACTAAAGCTAAATTGCATAAAATAAAATAACCTTGGGTTGCCTCCCAAGTAGCGCTGTCTTTAACGTCTTTTAGCCGAACGCAAGTTCCTTATCAAGAGGCATGTGGTAAATTAACCCCACAGCCTATCCATTTCATAATCATTTTTCTCTTTCGCCTTCTGTTTTTCTCCTTCTCATTTTTTTCAAGAGAAGGTTTAGCGTTCTTTCACTGTCTTGTGGATCGATTTCCTTTTCTTTGCTTTGCGGCTCAACCGATGTCTTGTGATCTTTGAATGCAAAATACTTATTTATGATTGGGGGTTCAACGATGTGTTTAAACACCTTGAACACCATTTCTTCATTCTCAACTCTGAGTGTCAGCTCGCCCTTCTCCACATCAATCAGGGCTCTCCCGGTTGCTAAGAATGGTCTTCCCAAGATGATATGGATTTCATCATCTTCCTCCATATCAAGGATGAGGAAGTCTGCAGGAAAAAAAAAATTCCCACCTTAACCAATACATCTTCAATCATTCCCCTGGGATGCACCACTATCATATCCGCCAACTACAAGCTCACAGTGGTTGGTTTGGCTTCACCCAAACCCAACCTCTTGAAAACGGACAAGGGCATGAGATTTATGCTGCCCCCCAAATCACACAGGGCCCTGTTAAATGTCACCCTGCCAATTGTGCAAGGCAATGTGAAGCTCCCTGGATCCTTAAGCTGGGGGGCAATTTCTTCTGCAATATGGCACTGCATTCCTCTGTCAATGCCACTATCTCATACTCAGCTAGCTTTTTCTTCTTCCCAAGAATTTCCTTCATAAATTTGAAATAAGTAGGCATTTGCTCCAACGCCTCAATGAAAGGGATGTTGATGTGCAACTTTCTAAATACCTCCAAGAACTTGGAGAATTACTTATCAACTGCTTTCCTTTGCAACCTCTGAGGGTAAGGAATCTTCTCTGTGTATTCCATCACTGGAACTGTTGGAGCCTTCTCTAAGATAGGGCAGTTCTCAGTAACCCCCTCCTTCTCTGCATCTACTCTCTGCTCAACTCTCTATTCTACCACAGGCTGGGGTGTAGGTCATTCTACGCTTTCCACTCTCACCGCACGCCGACATCGTTCTCGGGTTCATCTACATTACTAGGAAGAGTGCCCTGTGGCTTGTTATTTGTCATCTTTGCTAGCTTTTTCACCTGTGTCTCCAAGTTCCTGATAGAGGATCTTGTCTCTGCCATGAACTGGTCTGTGAGTTGGTGAGTGTCAACAGGGCTGCTCTCAACTCATCTGGATTTTCTTGTTGGCGGTGCAGGTGTTGTGAAGATGAGGCTGAGTGAATGGTTGTTGACTCGTATTGACCTCGGAGTTACGTTGCCGCTTGATCACCCCTCCATGAAAAGTTAGGGTGATTCCTCCATCCTGGATTATAGGTATTTGAATAGGGGTTGTTCTGGGGCCTTTGGTAATTCCCCACTGCCTGACATTCTGCTTGCTCGATAGACATGTTGTTGGGGTCTGCTGATGGGCACCTATCATAGGTATGAGGACCCCCACACATCTCACAACTCAATGGCATCTGAACTGCATTCACTGACACTGTGTTCTGCTGCAGTTGCTTGGTCAAGAGATCAACCTGTGCATTTAACACGGTGATGGCATCAATCTCATAAACTCCTATTGCTCTCCTTCCACTTACCCCTCTTTCATCTGTCACATGGTTATTTGTGGCCATGTCTTCTAGCAAATCATGGGCCTCATGTGTTGTCTTCCTCATGAAGGTTCCACCTGCATCTGCGTCAATGATGGTTCTTGTGGTCCCGCTTAGCCCATTGTAGAAAATATGGACCAAATTCCACAGCTCAATGCTATGATGTAGACACTTTCTCTGCAAATCTTTAAATCTCTCCTAAGCCTCATAGAGTGACTCTCCATCAGCCTGGTAAAAATTGTTCAACTCTCCTCTCAGCTTGGCTGCTTTGGACGGTGGAAAGAACTTTGCCAAGAACTTCTGTGCCAACTCCTGCCATGTGAATATAGAATCTGTAGGCAGGGAATTCAACCAAACTTTTGCTCTATCCCTGAGTGAGAAGGGAAAGAGCCTCAATCAGATGACATCGTCAGTAACGCCATTATACTTGAAAGTTGCACACAACTCCAAGAAATTCACTATGTGTATATGGGGATCTTAAGATGGCAATCCTCCGAATTGAACTGTATTCTGCACCATACTCAGGATCGCATGCTTGATTTCGAAATTATTTGCTCCTATTACTGGGAGCTTGATGCAAATTTGTGCTCCATTCACCCTTGGCAGCACATAATATCTCAAGCTTCTCTCAGCTTGGACCTAAACCCTTTCTTCCACATCCATTGGTAACCTCCGAGGCATTCTTTGGTTAGGTTGATGATCACCTAACCCTTCGTTCATCTCATTATTATTCTGCAAACCTCCCATTGCTATTAAGGCCAAAATTCATTTGTTTCTCCGGTTCTGCTTGCAAGTCTTTTCAATCTCCGGGTTGAAGGGGACAAGTGTATCTGCTCATCTTCTCCTTCGCATAAACTAGATGCCTGCAACAGATCAAAATCAACAAACGGATCACGGCGCACGATTTCACCAAATAAAAACTTAATAAAAAGAAAAAAGAAAAACCAAATTAGAAATTAAGAATAAATAGAATGATATTGAACTATGTCAATCCCCGACAATGACGCCAAAAACTTGATGCGCGGTTTATGCACACACTAAACGCAAGTGCACGTGTCGTGACAAGTAATATAGTCTAGAAGGCCGAGTTATCGTCCTCAGGGATTAATGTCCAATTATCAATCTTTATTCTGTGGTATCTATTTGGTAACCGATAATTTGATGAATTGTTTGTAGCTATGATTATAGGTGCTAACTAAATTACTTTATTTTACTTCAGATATGGTGGAAATAGGGCTTCCAAATCTCCTCAACTATCCGCTCGTTTTACTCGTTAATGCAAATAATTATGATTCTTCTTCTATTTTGAGATAGCAGGTTAACTAAGTCGTTTTATACTCCCGTTAAGGTAATATAAACACTCAACCCCAATGTAGAACCCTTCTATCTTTCGATGACAAGATTGACTACAAAGGAGGATTAAGAACAATAACCTATCAAACTACACAAGTATCGGGGTACTTTCGTCCACGATTTAACCTATGTTTATTCAACTATAGCATATTCACAATCTCCCCTTTCGGATTTCGATTAGAAATCATATAAGTTATGATAATTAGTGATCAATTAATTACCAAGCAATCAAAACAAATATTGAATAAATCTCAACAATAATAAGAAGAAACCAAAACATGCATTAATTCATAAGAACGATGTTCAAGTGATTCGACATGAAAAGCCATAAATTAAGTTAGTTCCTAGTCATAGACATGCCAAGAACTAAACTAATATCCAACATAAACTAAAAAGAAATAAAATAAAGAACAAGAAATTACACAAAAGTAAGTCTCCAATCTTGATCTCCAAGTTGTGATGAATTGTCAAGTGTGGGATCCCCAAATCTGACCTAAAAAGGTCCTTTTTATAACCTCAAAAACGTCCAACAACTTTTCCTTCTTGGTCTTGGCCCATTACTATTCAGATTTGGCTGATTTTCCGCCTCGGTGACGCGGCCCTGCAACTGGCGCCGCGGCGCCGAAACTTCGGCGGCTCTCTGTTCTTTGGGCGTCGTGGCGCTCTGATGCTGCTGGTTGGTGGCGCATGGCTTCGCTACATTTCGCCGGGTTGCCAACATTTTAGCTTTTTGAGCTCTGGAACCTCTGTTTCTGCCCTCTTTTCACTCCTTTTTACCAATGTGCCAATTTAAACCATTATGACTCAAAAGAAAGAAAATATATCCTAAGACGACGCATATTTGTACAAAAGTGGGCAAAAAACTAACTACAAATGACTCAAAAGGTGTATATAAAATACACCGATCACTATACACAAGTGGAAGGAATTGATTATCACGAGACCTTCGCTCCAGTGGCTAGAATTTAGTCAATAAGATTGCTACTTGCTATTTAAAGATTAATTTACACCAAATGGAGGTTAAAAGAGCCTTCCTCAATGGATATTTGGACAAAGAAGTGTACGTTGAACAACCAAAGAGATTTGAGGATCCTCACTATCCACATTATGTATACAAGCTCAAGAAAACTTTGTATGAGTTGAAATAAGCCCCTCGTGCATGGTATGGTCGTCTAACTAACTTTCTTGTTGAGTTTGGTTTTAACCGTGGAGAAGCTGACAGAACTTTGTTCATCAAAAGACGGTGTAGATGTAATAATAGCTCAAATATATATTGATGATATTGTGTTTGGTTCGACTTCAGAATCATTTTTGATGTCTTTTGTCGAAGCAATGTCGACAACATTTGAGATGAACATGATTGGAGCACTAACGTTTTTCTTAGGTTTGCAGATTAAACATAATGGAGATGAGATATTTGTATCTCAAAGCAAGTATGCCAAGAATCTAGTTAGGAAATTTGGTATGTAAAATTCTAAACATATGAAGACTCGTATGGGATCTATGCAACAGGTATGTAAAGATGATGTTGGACAAAATGTTGATCCAATATTGTACCGATCTATGATAGGTAGCCTTTTATACCTTACTGCCAGTCGCCCTGACATCATGTTTAGTGTGTGTGTTTGCGCTAGGTTCTAAGCCAGTCCTAAGGTATCTCACTTAAATGCCGTGAAACGTATCATCCGATATGTTGCCGGTACATGTGACTTGAAATTTTGTACTCCAAGGACACTAATCCTAATCTAATAGGATATAGTTACTCGGATTGGGCCGGTGATGTAGATGATCGTAAAAGTACTAGTGGTGGGTGTTTCTATCTAGGAAATAATCTAGTCTCATAGTACATTCGTAAACAGAATTGTGTATCACTTTCGACTGCCGAATATGAATATATGGCTGCCGAAAGTTTTTATGCTCAACTGATTTGGTTACGCCATATGATAGATGACTAACTTTTCTAACAACTCTATGATTTTATAATGTGATAATCTGAGTGCAATTAACATTTCCAAAAATCCTATTCAGCATTCACGTATAAAACACATAGACATACGACATCATTTTTTAAGAGACTTAGTGAAAAAACTCTAGTTCAAATCAAACATGTTGATACTCTGCTTCAACTAGCTGACATTTTGACCAAAGCTTTAGATCATGAGAGATTTTCTAGCTTGACGAAATCTATTGGTCTCTGTTTTCTTTAAAGATAAGACAGGCTAGGTAGATGTTATTCAAAATGTTGTCTCAACATTCTGGGTAACATTTACTGATGATTCAATATACATGATAAGTGTTGTGATGATGTTGCATAGTTTTTCAATTTGATCAAGCATGACTTTATAAGGACAAGTTCTGAATGCGATATCGTTCTCTGCGATGATATATATAAATAACAATTATGTATATCATACAAAAAGAGTATCATATGAAGGCAAATCCTCAACTTAAAATTTGGATATATACAAAAAAAGGAAAGCTCTAAGATTGGTACCGTTCCTATTCTATAGGAGTACCATATGCATCAAAGAAGGTTTAAAATACCTCAAAAATATTCTGTATATGTTCAACTAAGTTGATTAAGGACAATGGAAAAATGTAGTGATCAATCTCATAGGGAACATATACAGAACATTAACTGTCAAATCAGTAAATCCTTGGAGTCTCATATTGCTTGTTTTTAATTTGAAATGTTTCCAACATCACCAACAACATCACCTCCCAGTATATTGATTAATTTTGCTTACCTTATTTTTTTGGGTATGTTGCACGTCTCTATTTTTAACGTAAAATCCAAACAAATTTGGATTTTGAGAGTAGTTATTTTTAAATGATGTTGTGTGCTATGTAATCCCTTTGTTTTAGGTGTAAAGAGTTTAAATTCTTCTACACAATCTAAATTTAAGGGAAAAAGAGTTGAAGTGTACTTATAATTTGCCATAATGAAACATCCCATTTGTCCTGGTATTGTCACATGACAGCCGAAAATCAGTCCATCAAATCGATGGAATCTCAAACACCACCATCATTTCTTTCAAACCAAAGTTTCTCCAATACAATTAATTCTCTAAAACCCTATCCTATGTCCATTTCCCCAAAGTCTTCCAACACCAAAGAATACTCTCCAATGTCGACCAGTCTGTCAAACAATTAGAACGTTTACAAACATTATGTACCCATTAATGATTGAAACTAGTTCAGGAAGACTACACACAAGCAATGATTCTGTTAGGTTTAGAGGAGCCATTACAGATGAGCTATCCAGGTGACACTGAAAATCCCATTGATGTTGATGCAACATCATATTTTTCAAATCTTGCATCAAGACAGCCTTCATCAACATTTGCAACAAGAAGGTCAAAAAGGATTTTCGAAAACCGATTCGGCGATAATCAGACTGCTAAAAGGTCAAGGGCAGAGTCGACTTTCCATGTTGAAGAGTTGACTTTCCATGTTGACACTAGCACTAGCAGCAGCACATACACCGATTTCAGTGTGCACAATAGGGATAACTGTAAGTGAAAGACCCCATCAATCCAATCCCACTACGGAGGAACTCAATTTTATGATCAAGTACCTTACGGGGAATTTGATCACAGTTGGGTCACCCCGCAGTCCTGTGTCTAAGTTGACTGCCCTGTTTGCAACATTGCATAAACTTGCTATCTATAACTGGCTACCCTCTCTTAATGAAACATTAGTAACTTTAGACCAAGCATCACTGCTCTCTAAGATTGGAAGGAACGAAAGAAATGACTTGGGAACCCTGATATTCGATCATGTTGTCAACTTGGCAGAAAGAAAAAGCAATTCTGCTCTTCGATACCCCTCTTTGATTTACCAAATAAGGGTTTAGGACCCCAAAAGGAGAAAAGCTAAGTCCTGCTTTAAAGGTATACTCAGTGCAAAAAGCATTTGTTAACAGTAGGGACATAATTATCGATCTGCCCTGGAAAAAGAAGAATTGGACACGGAAATATCAACAGATGTTGCCAATATTCTAGGCAACATTGAACGAAGCAAAGTACTTATGTCCAAAATATGGCTTAAGAGGCACATCGCTGAACTTGACATATAAATTCATGAACTAGTGCGAGCCAAGAATTATTATGTGGACATTCTTTCTTCACAAAAAATGGGAGAAGATGGAGCTGCTAATGGCTGATGGCAGTAACACATGGGGAGCTGAAGAGGGAGCTAATGCTGCAGGGCCAAGCAAAAACACAGGGGAGAGAAGTGAAGATGACGATTGCTGCTGCAACTAAGGGAGAAGAAGAGGAGGTACTGCACAGATTGATTGGTCACAAAAAGCGGCTGGAAGCTACTATGACACTATTAATCTAGCCGAGGGTCTGAGGCCAATGAAGTTGTGATGTTGAATGCTGATGATTTGTTCGAACTTGTTTATTGTTTTTTTGACACTGATACATTTGGATGATTAGTTTTTTTTGTTGGAATATTTTCTTTTAGGATATTGGCCTGTTCAAGAAGGCATTATTATGCTTACTTGTATATTCATATTTGTTTGCTTACTGTGGAATGTTATGAATGTTAACTGTGATTGATTACGCATATGGTGTAAGCAAGTCATGACTAACAGGACGTAACTGTTTTTCTAATCAAATCGTCGATACAACATTACTTGGAATTTATAATTGCAGGTTGAGGGGGAGCATGGCCCTGATCCTACTGATTGTCAGATTGTTAGGACTACATCGATAATCAGTATCCTAGCCATTTTTGTTTTGTATGGAGTTTTGTGAAGAGAGGCAAAAAGAGAAGATTTTTTATGTTGGATGGATGTTGTGACAACATTTGTAATTGCTCAGGACAACATCACTTATGAACATAAAGATATTTCCTGTGATGTTATGACAATATCTCTGACAACATCTCTGTAAACGATTTTACCTATTCTTCCGGCCAAAACAGGTTGTGTTACTGTGAGGTAAAAAATGACCTAGGAAAGCTTACAATGAAGTTGTGTTTAAAACGTGAGAAAAGAAGCATTCAGCTTGGAAGAAAAGCAGCGTGAAGACCAAGTCCAGATTGTTGAGCTTTTAATGGAGGAAAAACCAGTCCAAGCTGCAGCCTTCTTTTATTCAACTCCCGCAACCAATAGTGAGGATTTCAATGGAAGTTTCACACTATAAATAGAGGGAAAACTTTAGAGTATCGACATCTAGAATTAAACGAGAAGAATCACCAAGATAGCTCTCGGATATTCACCTTAAAAATGAATCAACACCTAGCCTAAAGTAGTATAACAACATCTAGTCCAACATTACTATTGCTGCCCAGATTCTAGATCAAGTTTATCGTTGAAGCAATTGTAATGAAGATGTTGTATGTTTCTTTTTAGATATTTTATCTTTAGGCTGGAGTTATTTGCGACTTCATTTATTTGTAATTTTGTTTTTTGTTTTTATTGCTCAAACTTGTAAAAAAAAATTCAATTGTAATTGTATATAATATATACAATACTTTAGTCATTAACCATCAAGGGCTATATTAATATATACCCTTGAAAATATAAACCTTGTGTACTTTACTTTTCCGCTGCATTTATTCTTTAAAGGTTTATCACTGTTTTATCATAATGTTGCCTCAGATGTTGATACAACAATGAAGGCAACATCCAGAAATTGTTTTTGTTGTTTAAGTTGTTTTTAATCTTATTTATATTTGCTTATCCGTAGCCCCGGACCTAACACTAATGATTTCCTGAGCAAGTAAAATATTTTCCATGATGCTTTTTTCCTTAACAAAGGCTGACTGATTTACAAGTATCAGTCGTGGTAGTAACTTCACTAATCTTTACTAAGACTAATTGGCCTTATGTTTGAGAACGTTTGTACCTGCTCCTTTCTTGGAATAAGTACCAGGTTTGTGTGAGTTATAAATCTTGATAACTTTTGTCCCACAAAGAATGCCTTCACCATGTCTACAACTCCATCTTTATAATGTCCCAGCAAGATTGAAAAAATAAACCTTTGAAACCATCTGGTCCACAAGCACTCTTCATTTAATGCAAAAATAACCTCTTTTACTTCCTTCTTAGTGTGGTCAGTTAAGACTTCACACATCCAAAAGATAAAAGTTGTGGAGATGAGGATGCTATAAATGTGTGGACATACAAGGAGAGAGAGGATTATAAATGATAATATTTGTGACGTGGGAGTAACCTCGTTGGAGGATAAGATGCGGGAAAGAGGTTGATATAGTTTAGGCATGTGCAGAAGAGTGTGAGAGGTTGACTATGGACGAGTTCAGGAGTGATAGAGGTAGGCCAAATAAGTATTAGGGAGAGGTTATTAGACGGGATATGGCGCAGTGCAACTTATTTAGGACATAACCTTATATAGGGGGTTGTGAAGGACATGGATTATGGTAGAAAGATAATAGGTAGTTGAGCGTAGTCCTACTTACGCTTACCTACTGGTAGTTATTGTGTTCTTATTGTAGTCCTGCTTAGCCTATCATACTAGTAGGCGCAGTGTTGTTTTATAATTCCCCACCCTTTAATTTTTGATGTTGTATGTTCTTTCGTGTACTTTGCTTATCTTATTTACCTGCGGTAGTTACTGCTTTTTTTTTCAAAAATACTTTATCATGGCTTGTTCGCTTTTGTTACTCTCATTTTCATACTGCTTTAATTTTTTTGTCCGGGTCTGACCGTTTCTCTTGTTTTTTCTTGTGCTTATGCTTTTTCTTGAGTCGAGGGTCATTCGAAAATAGTCTCTCTACTTACCAAGGTAGAGGTAAGGTATGTCTCTATCCTCCTCAGACCCCCACGTTGTGTGTTTTCACTGAGTATGTTGTTGTTGTTGTATTTTACTTTTATAAGAAAAATATAAAAAATGAAAAAAAATTATTCTTTCTCCCCCCCCCCCCAAATTTTCTATTTCATATATTTTGTTTTATTTTTATAAAAAAAAATAGGAAATCGTACCCATCGTGTTGGGAGGGTGGGCCAGTGGTGGGTGAGGGTGGGGGAGGGGTGGGTGCTGTGGTGTGGGTTGGTGGGTGGTGGGAATAGGTGGTAGAGGTGGAGGGGTGGGTGGTATGAAATTGGTGGGGTAAGGGTTGAGTATTTTCAAAAAAAATATTTTCCACTAACCAATCAAAAATGAAAAAATAAGTAAGAAATTCACTTATTTTCGGAGAACACATTTTTCATGGAAACATTTTCCTCCATATCGAGCATACCCTTTATGTGATAAAAACAAAACCAAAACAAAAATGACAAAATCACAAAAAACAAATTGACCAAACCAATATAGTTAGTTTTGGAACCAAATCAACTCATAAATAGTCCTAATCTATATTATATTAAAAACACGAAGGGCCTTAGAAATGTTGATTGAACTTTTTGCCATTTATTAAAAGACCTCACATTAGACAAAATTGTCATTTACTATTTTTTATCATTTAATTATAAAAAGATTTCACACAAAACATAAATTATTTAATTATTTTTCTTATATTTAGGACTTTGAAATTAACTAAAATTGTGTATCCTAAATACTTCCTTATTTGAACTAGGTAATAAATTCTAATATTTTGGTATCCTTGTGCAAGACGCAGATGCAGAATTCTGATGTCAACTATAATTTTAATTATTAAATCTTTCCTTTTGGACTAGGTAAAAAATCCTAAAATATAGGACTTCAAAACTGCTTAAGGAGTCCTATTCAAGTAGGAGAATGCGTCCGAGAATTTATGATTAAGAAATTTATATAAATTGTCCCATATGCCATCTTCTATATCATGGGAAATAAGACATGTTACTGGGAGACAACTTTAGAGGAAAAAACGCTCCTAATGTTTCGGACGTAAACCCTAAATGTCACGATCCAAATTGGAGGGTCGCGACGGACACCCGGATCCTCCCCTGCCGGGTACCCCAAATCACACTGCCAACGTCTAATCACAAATAAGCACGGACTAAGCCGAAAAGACTATGAAAACTCTTAACCAGAAAACTGACTTATACATATATACATACCCATGCCAAGACCATACAAAACTATTATACACAGGACACATGTCTACAAGCCTCTAAAGAGTGTATGACATCAATAGGTCGGGATAGGGGCCCGCCATACCCATATAGACACGCAAAAATGTATGATACCAAAATTAGACCAACACCGTGGAAAGAGAGGAGTGCTTCCAAAAATCCGCTGAAATCTGCAACCTATTCACGTGGATCGTCGTCCTGCCTGAGCAAACCTGCGGGCATGAAATGTAGTGTCCCCCGACAAAAGGGACGTCAGTACGACTGATGTACTGAGTATGTCAAGCATAAATAACAACATAACAAGGATATAACAATAACTGAAACAAAATAGTACACCAACAGTAAATGCCTCTGAGGGTCCAAATACATATGCCTAAATGTTATGCCAATGCAAATTTGATAAACATATAAATATTGGCCACGCAAGGGCATCTTTCTTCCCATAATCGCCTATGTGGGCATCACATCATATTGGCCACACAAGGGCATCACATCACATCATCACACCATGTTGGCCTCTTCAGGATCTTTTGTGATAGGCTGTACCAGAGGTAGGTGATGTGCGTATATAACGCTCTTTTCCATTTTTTCCATTCCCATATATATATATATATATATAATATTTATTATATAGTAGTGTGCATAGCACAAGTGGTCTAGGATAATATGTAAATGCAATGAAAATGAAATTGCATGAATGACAATAACACATTCCGGATGACATAATATCCTTGTACCTTCAGCTAACACCATGAATATCAACATTTTTTCCTGTATGCTTCAATAATGACTTAGAAATATATTTAGACATGCTTTTAGCATATAAATCAATAACATGATTATTCTTAACTTTTAGGAGTAGAATAAATTATGGAATAATACCACAGTTATATTTTGTTATATGAATTATGCCAAAAGTAAAAAATAATTTGTCTTAACATACGTTGAGAGAATTAGTATAAACGGTGTTGCAATACCACAACTATGTTGCTGCCAAGAAAGAAGTAGAATCACATTTACCAGAACTTGAATCAAGAGATGGAATTACAATTGTTATGGAAGATATTGGAATTTCTTATGTTTGGAACTTGAAGTATATATGCTGGTCGAATAACAAGAGCAGAATGTACTTATATAAGTTTAAAGTAAAATGTGTTGTATCTATCTAAAATGAATGTATTTATTATTAGGTGTCGGATGGGTTTACTTCAAGCCCACGATGTCCCACCTAATTGACTCCAATCAGCTTAGTCATTAGGTGGTTCATTCCATTGTTACATGTACCTAATCCACTTAAACTTGTCCCCCTTCCATTAATAATTTATCCCGTAATTAATCAATTATACACATAATTAATTCTAAATTCCACTTAATTTAAATTCTAATGACTCATAAGACCTTCGTATACACAATGTCATAATTCTTGTAATATGACACTAGTTCATAACTTCTTTATGCATACTCCAATTTAAGCACGAACTAAGGCAAAAAGACTATGAAATCTCTTAACCATAAAATTGACTTATACATGTATACATACCCACACCAAGACCATACAAAACTATTATACACATGACACATGTCTACAAGTCTCTAAAGAGTGTACGACATCAACAGGTCGGGGTAGGGCCCCACCATACCCATATAGACACGCAAAAATGTATCATACCAAAATTAGACCGACACTCTGGAAAGAGAGGAGTGCTTCCAAAAATCCGCTGAAATCTGCAACCATCAAGCTCTTCGGGGCGACCGCCTATCGATTTAATTTCCCCCCTCTGCCGGAGGCGGAACACATACTTAATTTCTTAATCTACGAATGGGATTTAACCTTACTTTCCTTTCCCAGGACTGAAAGCTGCCTAAACTAGATCAATGTTAATGTCCGAGGAGGTTGAATGCGAGGTTTCCATAAAAAAAAAGTCCTGGGGGAAGCAACCTATTCACGTGGACCGTCATCCTGCTTGTGCTAACCTGAGGACAGTAAATGCCTCTAAGGGTCCTAATACATATGCCTAAATGTTACGTCAATGCAAATGTGGTATACAAAATAAATTGTCCACACAAGGGCATCTTTCTTCCCGTAATCGCCTCTGTGGGCATCATATCATATTGTCCACACAAGGGCATCACATCATCACACCATGTTGGCCTCTTCGGGCTCTTTTGTGATAGTATGTACCAGCTGCATGTGGTGTGTGCATATAACGCCCTTTTCTATATATATATAGTAGTGTGCATAGCACAAGTGGTCTAGGGTAATATGTGTCACGCCCTTTTTCGACCGCGACATTATAAAACTCCTGCTTAGAAGGTTAGAAAAATAACATAAAAATGCCAATGGTTAAAATGCTAAAAGGTGCTAAAGAGTTGCAAAAAAGGTGCTAGAGTGCTAAAGGGTTCGCGGAGTCGCCCCCTAATTATTTGGATGAATTAGGACACCTAAATGTCAACTAGGTTAAAGTCGACATTAACTCCATTTAATGATCTGCAAAACTGTACGAGATTATGGATAAGGGTTCTTTATTATCCTAAAGAGAAGGAGTTAGGCACCCTAAAGGATCCGCTAACTTGCGGTTGTCCGTTCAAACCTAAGGTTAATTATTGTTGCTAAAGAATGCGTGTTTTGACAAGTATTTGAGTAAAAGATATATGCAAGTATAAACATATTTTGAAGAACGCAAGATTTATTTAAAGTATACAAAGTGAGCTTTGGTTTCAAAAGAAAAGAAATATATTCCTAAAGTAATAGAGACCATATGAAATGTAGTGTTTAGCTTAGTATAGAAGTAACAATGCAAATCTACTATGACAAAACATATGCTTGTAAAATAGAATGTGCGGAGGTCTTTTCATGCAAAGACTAACGATCTTGGGATCTAAATAACTTTTGCTATGTCAATGCTAATAATGCTTTCATAACAAACTGCTTTTCCTTTTAGATCTTAGCTTCCTACATGATTATGAGAATGAAATTATTAAGGGGTTAGCATGATTTGAGTAATATGTGACAACTAAAGTAATTGACTTAAGGAGCATGAAATTTCTAGTGTTCAACTACTTGCTAATCTATTGGTTCAAGATTTAATTATTCTAAATATTCTACTAATTAGTGTAGCGTTAGACAATTAATTTACAACAAATAAATAGAACATAATAAAGAATAAATAAAGATGACTCGAAGGAGTGGCGGTGTCATTCAGCCTGTGGCTTTGGAATCGCGGGTGCGTATAGAGAAATGCACATAAATGCGGGTTTTCATTTGCTGTAGCTTGTGATGAGTCTCACCATGAGACTCTTCATTTTTTTTTTGCTCCAATGCATTTCATACAAAAAAATAAGAAAAGGAAATGATTAGTATATATCTCAAACCCTATCAAATAATAGATAAACACTAACGTAAAATTTAACATATTTAGACCACTTCCGTTTCGGCAATCCAAAAGAGAGATGGTCCCAAATAGAATTTTCAGTCATCAGAATATGTTAGCCCATGCATGCAATTTTCAGATTATAGAAAAGAACACAAGCCCAACACAACATTAATCCAATCCTTCGATGTCAGTGAGCATGTAGGCCCATGACATGAAGCAATCAAGGTGACTCACTGGAAAAGATTGGGTCAGATGCATTAGCGGAGGTTCTAAAGTGATATACATTGGTGATATACTTTGATTATATACCTCGTATATCGAAATACATTTAGTACACAATTTGTATATCCCAATGTATCACCCATACAGTTCAATATAGCCCAATAGCAAATGGATGTAGATAAATAGATATGATATACACGTATACATCACAGATGACCTCCAAACTTCCTTATTCACACACTATCATGGATTGGAACTGAACTAATTCAAACGGGGAGACCAATTCATGCATTTAAAGGCTTGGTTTGGTCATACAACATGGACCACAGATCTGGGCATATAGCATAAAAACAATAGCTTTCTCATGGTATTTCATGATTCAACATTCAAACCACTAGGAATGGGACATACAAATCATTGGTTTTAAAGTAATATATCCTAATCTTTCTAAAAACCTAAACATTGGACCTTCCCACTAAAACAGATAAGGTGAAACCAGAAGCAACTAGTTAGGATCAATTCTCATTTGGTTAACATGACCCTTAAAAGTCAAATAAACCATTCCACATAATATTTAAGCAGACTCAATTACAAGCATATAATAAGATCCAACTATGTGTTGCAGGGGAGATCAAGCCTAGACCAGTTTCATATTTACATACTGATCAATATGAACCAGTTCCTCTCAATCAAAACAGGTCTCAAATTGTAATATTGACTCCATCTCAAGTACTAGCAATCTGCATATTAGTTAATATAGATTCTAACACATTCAGACATGGTTTTGGTTTTACATAGTTTATACGTAATTAATATTAATCTTAAACTGACATATTGATCACTCTTATTTAACTAATCGTGCTGATAATCACATAATACATACCAGAGCAGTGAAACCCAGATAAACAAAGACTTAGGAGGACATTAAACAGTCCAAAACAGAATTTAAAACAGATCTAAGCTTACTCAAACACATCTAAACTTACTCAAAACCACTCAAACTGATTCAAACATTCGTAACAAATGCGATTAATTCACTGAATCTATAGCGCACGTAAAAATGAGAACTTAATTGAAAATGTGTTTGGGTTTACCTTCTCCGGACAACGAACTGAGGCAGTGTATCAAGTCGTCGATCCACTCGAATTGTATTGCGATGCGATTTAAAGGGGAATGAAACTTTTCCTCGTTCTTGACCGATATTGCAAAGAAGAAAGGTATTTGTTTGAACTTCTGTTCTTGCTGCTACCGTTTAGGATTTTTATTGCTTTTTTTCTCCTCCCTTGTATGTGAATATTAATTGGTTTATATAGCGTCGAATTGGGTTCTAAACTAGGTAAGGTATCGGGTTGATTACGAGAATGAATTCTACCTACTGAGAACGCGATTTGGTCTTGATTCTTACCATAAAAGGTCAAGGAAATTGATTATGGTAATTGGGATCTTCCATTACCGATTCTCGGCGGCTGGGTGCAATTTAGTGGCACAAAACTCAGTTTATGGTAAGTTAATATTCGACGTAATTGGTAAGCTTTAATTTGGTTGATTCTTACATAAGGGATTTATGGTAAGTCTTGATTTGGGATGAGGGATTCGATTTTGGTTATGCCGGATTTTCCAACCCGAAAATCCGACGAGATTCGCGGGTATCGACGGGTAAGGGAGAGGTGCATGCGACGGATGAGAGGAATGGTTTAGGGTTCGTTAGGTTTTTTTTAAGTTTTTGATTAAGGGCTGCAGGTTTGGGCGACGGTGAGATAAGGCTGAGGGAGGTTTGGGCCGCGAGTTTTGGGCTAATGGGGTTTGGGCCGAGTGGAGTGGGCTGCTGGTGTGGGAAAAAAATGAGCTTGGGATATTAGTTATTTTAGGTATTAATTTTAATTAGTTTTAAGTGTTAGTAGATTTTAGGTGTATTAATAGTTTTAATGTAAATAAGTGGGAGTTTAAATTATTTATGATATTATTAAAATGCTAAATACGAATATAATATTTAAGGATTGCTTAATGCTTTTATAAATGCGACGCTATTATTAAAACGCATGTATTAGATTAAAATTAGTTTAATAGGATTTTAAATTACAAATAATAATTATGAAATTTCTTTGAGTATTAATAAATGCGGATATGATTTTTAAAGAGTGCTTAATGCTTTTATAAATGCAACGCTATTATTTAAATTAAAGTTAAATTATCTTAATATGACTTTAGGTGCTTCATTAATTTTAGCTTGAGTTTAAATTATTACAATAATAAAAGCGGGCGTGCTATTTAATTAGTGCTTAATATTTTATAATGCGATGTAATTATTAAAATCTTATTTATTATGTATTCTTTGCATGTTAAATAAAATTGAATTAATGGGGGGTTTAAATTGCAAATAATAATTACTAAATGTGGATATAATTTTAAGGAATGCTTGAAGATATGCCATTATTAAATTATTTATTTAAGTATTTATCGTTATTAAAATTATTAATAATTAATGGAAATAGAATAAGGCTTAAATTATGAATAATATTCATGAAATTGCTTGTTATTAAAATGACGAATGCGGACGTGAAACTCAAGGTGTGCTTAATACTCTACGTAAAATGCGATGTCATTATTAAATCGCTTATTTATGCATGTATTAATGTTTTTATTGTTGCATTTTATTATTATAAAATTCTAAAAATTATTTTTAAAAATTAATGTAATTTTATAGTTAATGGTTGGACGAGAGGGTCAAAATTGGGTGTCAACAACTTGTCCCTCTTTGTATGGAGATGATGGAAGAGTCTTCAGACAAAGACGTTGACTTATAGCCAATTTTGTCTCGATCCTCAGAATTAAAAAATGTTGGGCAATTAAGACAAGGCTGACGCAATTTCAAAATTTTGTCCCAGTGTCGAGTTATGACGACACGGGGTCGACATGATGTTAAAATAAAAACAAATTGGCTCGAACTTAGGGGTGTACCGGTATCGACTTATGATGATGCTGAGTTTATTGGTGATGTGGGATGAGTGGACCGACGCTCGAGGCCGCTTCTGTCATTCGTTGGGAAGGTTGGCCCCCCAACAAATTGCCCCGGTTCGCTGTAAGAGAAAATCCACGTTGTGCTCCTGCTCCTGCATGCTAAGACGTAAGCAAACGGTTAGTGCATAACTGTTACGGCAAAATGATAACGCATGAATTTATAGGTAATGTAACTGTGTGAGTAGAAATGTTATCTTGTAAAAATGTGATGCTTGCTGTGTTGATGTGATGCTGCAAATGTTGTGATTTCGTCCTTGCACGGAGGTGTTGAATATTGTGAATGCTGCGAGTGCTGATGCAATCTCTGTGCGGGCTTGTTGGATGCTGCGAATGCTTGTTGAATGCTGCGATTGCTGATGTAGTCTCTGCACGGACTTGCTGGATGCTGCGAATGCTGATGTCGTTATTGCGTAGACGTACTGCGAATGTTGATGTCGTCGTGGCGTAGACGTAATGCTGATGACGTCGTTGCGTAGACATGATGCTGATGGCGCCATTGCGTAGACGTAATGCTGATGACGTCGTTACGTGGATGTACTGCTGATGACATCGTTGCCTGGACGTGTTGCTGCTGGCGTCGTTGCGTAGACGTAATGCTGATGACGTCGTTGTGTGGACGTAATACTAATGATGTCGTTGCCTGGACGTGTTGTTGCTGGCGTCGTTGCATGGACGTAATGCTGCTGGCGTCGTTGCGTAGACGTGATGCTGATGGCGTCATTGCGTAAACATAATGCTGATGATGTCGTTGCGTGGACGTAATGCTTATGACGTCGTTTCCTGGACGTGTTTCTACTGGCGTCGTTGCGTAGACGTAATAATGCTGACGTCGTTGCGTGGACGTAATGCTGATGACGTCGTTGCCTGGACGTGTTGTTGTTGGCGTCGTTGCGTGGACGTAATGCTGCTGGCGTCGTTGCATAGACGTGATGCTGATGGCGTCATTGTGTAGACATAATGCCGATGACGTCGTTGCGTGGACGTAATGCTGATGACGTCGTTGCGTGGACAAAATGCTGATGACGTCGTTGGCTGGACGTGTTGCTGATGTTCCTGTAGTATAAATGTTCTTGCAAGCTAAGTTTGAGAAATAATTAGTGCATAACTGTTAAAACGACATGATGAATATATGAAAAGATGTTATTCTGTGAGTAGAGATGTCGTCCCTGATATGCAAGATGATGTGAATACTGAGATGTTGTCCAAGCGCGAACATGCTAAACGCTGCAACTAACGAATTGCCATGATGCCTTTGTTGTGTGTGACGTGTGGGTTGCAAATTTGACTTTTATGCCCGAGCTGATGCGCTAGACTTTGTTGCGGAATTTTGAATTTTGATTGTTGATTGTCGATGTCCCTTTCTGCTTCTGCCGCTTCTACTGCAGACTTTGAACTTTGGATTGTTGTCATATCCTCTGTCTCTGCTTCTTTGCATACGCTATCTGAAGAAACTTTTTGCCGTATTTTACGCCCGGCTATTGCATTTTTACCTTACATTAATATGAAAAACCTGCGCTCAAAGAAAATTTGTGAGTTTTGGGGGAGGGTCGGTTCGTATTGACTTTGCGGCCTTGATCCTTTCTGCCCATGCGCCTGATTTGGTCCGGACCTATAACCCCTGCCTGGTCTTGGTGAGATGTTTGGCGGCTAAGAAGAGCAATTTGACGAAGTGTGTCCAAAAGTATTTTTAAACAAAACATTTTATGAGGTATGTATCAAAAAATATCTTTTTTTTAAAGTAAAGCATTTTTATAAAGCGCGTACAAAAGCCTTGTTGAATTCGCAGATTATGACATGTGATCTGGCCAACGAACATCTTATCCAGAATCCTTATTAGGATCTCCTCACGGTGCGTTTCCGAAATTGTCCCAGCTTTCGTTATGCAGGGCGTTTGAACAAGACTTGACTCTGGAGGAAATTGCTCATATCTCTTCCGGGATAACCAAACGCATTTTTTTTTCTGCGAGTCGATGGGGAAATTTCTAATGGTGTGACCGAAGCCGATTTAGGCCGCCTACGTATCCCCATGAGGGAATCAGGTCATGACGTAGTTCATTACAAGCGAAATTTGGTAAAGCTAAAATTTCTAAAGGTGAGACCGATGCCGATATGGCCGCCTACGTATCCGCCAAGGGAATCAGGTCGAACGTAGTTACAATTACAAGTAAAGGGGCTTTCTAATTTGAAGCGGCGAGACCCTATATGGGCTCTATACATATCCCACCGAGGGAATGCAACTTTTTTTACAATGCAAAGGGAATTACATGGAAAACAAATGCTCCTAAACGTAATATCTCTTTACCGCATCTGCGTTGATAGCTTTAGACCATACTTCGCCATCCATCTCAGCTAAGATTAAAGCTCCTCCACTTAATACTCGATGAACCATGTAGGGCTCTTGCCAATTAGGTGCGAACTTTCCTTTAGCTTCACTTTGATTCGGAAATATGCGTTTCAAAACCAATTGTCCCGGTTTGAATAACCTTGGCCTTACTCTCTTGTTAAAAGCTCTAGCCATTCTGTTATGATAAAGCTGCCCATGACTGACTGCATTCAACCTCTTTTTATCAATCAGCATCAGTTGTTCACACCGATCTTGTATCCACTCGACTTCGCTCAACTCGACTTCTTGGATAATTCTCAACAATGGTATTTCCACCTCTGCTGGTAGCACAACTTCTGTTCCATAGACCAAAAGGTATGACGTTGCCCCGGTAGAATTCCAGATTGTGGTGCGATAATCCAAAAGTGCAAAAGGCAAATGTTCATGTAATTATCAACCATCTTCCGCAATATCCTCTTGATGTTCTTTTTGGCTGCTTCTACTGCTCCATTCATATAAGGTCGATACGGAGTTGAATTACGGTGAGTGATCTTAAAATTCCCACATATCTCACGCATCAAGTTACTGTTGAGATTGGTTCCGTTATCTGTTACAATCGACTCAGGAATTCCAAATCGGCAAATGATGTTGTTGCGAACGAAATTGACTACTACTTTCTTCGTCACTGATCTGTGTGATGATGTTTCTACCCATTTAGTGAAATGGTCAATTGCTACGAGGATGAATTTGTGCCCATTTGAGACAGCGGGTTTGTTATACCCCGTATTCTCAGGGTATGTATGCGAGGACGTACGTACGAGAGCACGACAGAAAAATTGGAAAGGAAGAAAGAGGTGATTCTTCCACGGAAAAAGTTTCCGGTTTTTGTAAGGAAAAATGTTCGTTGAAGGGAATTGGGTTCCCAGATTTGGAATTTGGGATTCTTAGATTATATTAGAATTATGGAATTTTATTTTCGGAAATGGTCACGTGGGGCCCACGGGAGAAATTTACGGTTTTGTGGGGCCCACTTTGTTTTCGAGATTTTGGCCATTGTGGATATTTTTCGGAAGACGTTTTATGAGGGCCAATAGGAGGGTGACACGTGTCACCCCCGCCTAGGTGGCTTGGCCGAATGACATTTGTGCACAACACCCGGTTAGAGTCGTTTTTTGACGAAACGTTTTACATAACTTGCGAGGGAAAAATTCCGGCTATGTCTTTTCTTATTTTTGCGGATTTTTCCGAGAGACGAAATATTTTGGACCAACGGGAGGGTGACATGTGTCACCCTGATGGAAACAAGTGGGGCGACTTGGTCGATTGAAGAGCAAGTTGATGGTAGATATTTGTGTAGATATTTGTGAGGTTTTAAGGAGTAGGGACTAGGGTGCACTTGGCTTGATCTTGGCCTTACACTTGCCTTGCACATGGCTTGATCTTGGCCATTGGTTGGCCTTTGGTTTCTTATAAATACCCACTAAGCTTGAAGACTTCATCCATTCCTAAAATCTTCCAAGTCTTGAGTCCTCTCTCCTCCCTTTGAGTGTGTTCTCGTCCTAAGCCTTCCCCTCCCCCAGAGTGGCCTTGTGGCCGAGAGCCTCCCTCCCTTTGTGGTGCTAGCGTGGGGTACCCACTAACTAGTTGTTTCGTATAATACACCCCTCTTGGTAGAAATACTCTCAGAGTATTGTTATAATGCCCAAAATACCTTAGCCTTTACCTTGTTGTATTCCAAAAGTTACCTCTATACGTAGAGCCCGGAAATACTACCTTTTGTCCTTTTAGTCTCAAACCGAAACCCTAAGGAAATCTTCATGGTTGGTTGAAGTATTTGAGTAGAAGTTGGTTAGAACTTCTAAGGGTTGTTTGGAGCGGATTGGAGCGCACGGAGTAGGAGCTAAACCTTGCTCAGGATCGACATTATAACTTGGATAATTTTGGGCTTGTCGAGGTAAATATTCTTGTCCCTTATTGTAATTGGAGATTACATGTAGTAGGAATATATAGTTGAGGTATACTATATATAGAATCAACATTATTGTGCGTGATGTCTTTTGACTTAAGCACGAATTTAAAGAAGAGAAGCTGACTGTAATTACATAGGGTGTATTCTGATGAGACTTGTGTAGCATTGTTGTGTAGTAGAATGGTACACGTCTGGTTAGACGTGTAAACCCGCCGGTTGGCTTGGTAGCCGGCCTCGGCAGAAGGAGAGATTTCTGTTGTTGCGGGGAGAGTCTTTGCCGAATTTTCTGTAGAGAAATGGAACCTTGTGTTTTGAAGTTAATAGACGTTTGTGACCTTTTTAGGTGAAAGTACTAAGAGTAGCGTATTCTACTTGAGGAGTGGAAAGGGCTAGCAAGGTTGTAGTACTTGGAGCATTTTGCTTATTGTCGATACTACGCGAGGTATGTGAACCTCTTCCTATCTGTTCTAGCATGATATGTGTGTAACTATGTAGTGCGGTGGGCGTCTGGTACTAAGTGTATTTGTTTGGTTTAAACATAAAGTGTTATAACGGCTTTATGGGAAGTTGGTTATAATAGCTTTATGTAGGTAAGAAAATGGTTTACTGATGTTAGAAGTTAAGAGACTTAACTTATTTGTTTTAATATGGATGTTGTGTGAAACCTCATTCGTGAGTAATGAGTACTTGGTTTTTAACGGTATTATGTTTTTCTGATTTCGGGAATCAGAATGTTTATCGACATATCACTGAAGCGTTAATAAAGGAAAATGTATTGAATAATGATGTGTTGTATTATAACCAGTAGAAACCTCAATATGCATAGAAGCTAAGATGAGACAAAATGATATTACATTTTCTAGATCATGGTCTTTGTAATAAGATCGTTATAAACAAGAATAAACTACTCACATATATGACATATGTTACTCAATTGTTTTAAAAGAGATTAAGACTATGAGTTATGAAACCTTTCCAAAATAAGTGACTTGAGCATTTGAAATTAGGCAAACTTGAGCGTTTGGAAAATAATGTTGTTACTTGATTTTACAAAGGGAAGTGTCTTGTTTACTTAAAAAGATAGTCACGATTTTTATACTACGGTATTGTGTGACTTATGTGAAAGTACTTTGAGTTGTGTGAAACTTGCCTATGCTTGTGATGATAGCCTTTGTTGTACAAGTGTTGTATTTACGTGTTCTGGCGTCTCTCGATAGAGGTCGGTTGACTTGTTGAGAACTTACTTGGACGTCTTTGGCGGTGTGAGAGAATTCCACGGGTATGTTTCCATTTTGATTCTTGTCTTATTGTGGTTACATGGACATGTCTACACCGAGGTAGAATTAGGGCATGTGGCCATGCGGCGGGGTTGATCACCCAAGATATTGTTATTAATGTCACGTGGGCGTGTCTACGAGGTAGAATTCGGGCATGTGGCCGGGCATTGGTATTATTGCTGCATCATGGACATGTCTACACCGTCTGCAGAATTAGGGGCATGCGGCCGTGATGCGAACACGATTGATGTTGTGGGCGTGAGACCCATAGTTATATTTGAGTGATGACTTGAGGCGTGAGTCACATGGACATATTTGCTTTTATGTTGTGAGCGTAGTTTGGTTATCATACATGTCTCTGCTTTATATAGACTAGTATGATTTCATTCTGATATTTTCTGATTTCACATACTTGGTACTGTTATCGACCTCCTTGAAGTGCGTTCATCTGCGAGTAAGTACATCGGTCGTGGATCCTCGCTCATAGGATCACGATTCGGCGTATTGGAAGCTCCGTTTCTCGAGGCTTATCTTTTGGTATGTGTTTCCACTGAGTTGTAGGTTCTTGTACATTCGGGGTATGGCGGGGCCACTGTCCGTCATAGTCGTTGTAAATCTTAAGTGCATGTAATCTTGTTGTGGCGGGGTTGTAAAGATTAAAGCTGTTGAGTTTTATGTATATCTGAAAACCGTTTTGGTTGCTTTATTTATTATTATATCTCTTGTTTCATGACTCATGTTTTATTTTCCTGGTTTTCTCGATGTTGTATCACTAGGGTGCCGGGGTAAGGCACGATCCACGGGCCGAGTCGGGGTGTGACATAGTGGTATCGAGCGATTAGTCCTCGGAAAGTGTCTACGACCGTGTCTAGTAAGTCTTGATTATCGGTGTGTTGTGCACCACATCTATAATCGGAGGCTATAGGACATTTAGGATTGGTTTCCATTCTTCTCATTACGAGATCGTGCCTTAGAGTGTGTTGTAAGTTGGACCCTCGACGTATCTCGTTTTACCGATTATGCCTCAGCGCAAACAGAGCCCGAGAAGGGCAAGGCGGCGAGTCTTGCTAGTGAGATCTGAGAGAATGCGAGCGCGAGCCGGCGATACGAGTTGTGCTTGAGACGGCGGGTTTTGTAGCGCCGCCCGGCCCAGCGAGTTTAGAGCGCGGCGATGGCTGCGAGACCACGATACTGAGCCTCAGTCCACGATGCAGGCGAGAGGAGATGGGTTACAAGGAGATGGCCCGATTCTTTGGTCGTGGTCGTGGCGAGATATGAGGATAAATTTGGATCACGTGATTCGATTCGATTTGATAGCCGATGGTTCACCGGCGAGATAGTTTGAGGTCGGGACTTTACGAGTTGTAGCGCGAGTTTTATGGGTCGAGGCACGAGGATGATCGCGAGGAGTTCATCCGGCGATTCTGTGGTCGTGAGTGATCAAGGCGGAGACCGAGTCGGTGGTCTTAGGTTCGCATCGGCTGCGTGATACCGCGATCGGCCCGTTTGATTCGGGAGTTGTCGGGAGAGCATGCGCTCAGCAGTATGGGACGAGTTCTCGAGGCATTCTCACTCACTTCTTGCCTCCGCGGATGAGAGGCGCGGGCGACATATTTGTGATCTTTGAGGCAGGCGTCTGATTCGGGAGTACCACGTGGAGTTTGACTCGTTGGCTCGGTATGTCCCAGCTGTAGTGGCAACGAGGGAGGATAGAGTGCACCGCTACGTCACGGATTAGATGATTGCTTGCGAGGCTTGTTCGAGTGTAGCTCTTCAGGGCATGGACATTGCCGCATGCAAGCTCACGACCGGGATGTGAGGCACGGAGAGGTCGACGGAATGACGAATCAGCGAAGAGGCGAACAACGAGGTCCTTTGGTGACTTTCGAGGCGGACCGCCTCGGCGGATACTAGTTTTGTACCTCGCCCGGTCAGAGTGGTCCTCCACAACCTTCAGAGCATCAGTATTCGGAGCGGTCGTGGCTCGAGGTTCGAGTTTCGGGGAAGTAAGGGTGTTGGCGGATGCGGTCACCCCTACCTCGGTGTGGTCGATGTGGTAGACCGCATTTCGGGGAGTGTCGTGGTGCCAAGGAGCTTGCTATTTTTGCGGCCAGCGGGGCCATTTTGCGAGGAACTGTCCGACCAAGGGTAGCACGGATGTTACGACTCGACGCCAGGATCGATGGTGGTTCATCACCTGCCGCTGGTATGCGCCTGCGGTATTGTGATTAAGCGGTAGAGACAGGTATATCCTTAACCCTCTAGAGTTTTGTATACTGATGTGTTTTAGTGTTATGTTCGGATAGCTTTGTGCTAAATGTGATTTAGACACCTGGTTATTGTAGAAGGGTAAGTATGGGGGCATGGTAAGTGTGAACCATAGACTGTCACGATTGAGACCTTAGAGGTAAGGTCGTCTTGAGTAAAAGATTCGTTTTATGTTTGACCTTTATCAGAGTGCGTAGTATCGTGGGTTTTATTTGTGTGATAAGTCCATGGGTAGTGTGAGATGGAAGTGGTAGCTTTCATGATGTGATTTAGCGAGATTGTTCCGTGTCGAGAACGAGGGCTTGCGCGATTGTGGGTCGGGTTGAGGGCGTGATACGGTCAACCCAGCCGGATTAAGGTGGGGTCAGTTCTGGGTGGTCCGCCGGTGGTAGGGTCACGAGGATGCTAGGCCCAAGTTTGTATGATCATCGTATGAGTTCGTGGGCGCGTTCGACCCGAGCGGTTCGTAAAGGCGGGAATGGCCTTAAGGAAGTTTGAGGTTAGTAAGATGACCAAGTTTGAGGTAGTGACTCCAGATTTTTGGGAGCGGAGTAATGGTGAAGTATGGTGCGTCTTGGGAGAGTTCAAGTGTTCGAGAAGGGCACGGCGAGTAAGGAAGGAAGAGAACGTGTGTTACTTCGTGGCGGTATGGCGTTGACAACTTGTTAGAGGAACTTCATCGATATCCGTCTTGAGAAGGAACATTCGGGACGAATGTTTCTAAGGAGGAGAATGTTATACCCGTATTCTCGTGGTATGTATGCGAGGGCGTGCGTCACGAGCACGCACAGAAAAATTGGAAAGGAAGAAAGAGGTGATTCTTCCACGGAAAAAGTTTCCGGTTTTGTAAGGAAAAATGTTCGTTGAAGGAATTGGGTTCCCAGTTTGGAATTTGGGCTTCTTAGATTATATTAGAATTATGGAATTTTATTTTGGAAATGGTCACGTGGGGCCCACGGAGAAATTCTGGTTTTGTAGGGCCCACTTTGTTTTTGAGATTTTGGCCATTGTGGATATTTTTGGAAGACGTTTTATGAGGGCCAATAGGAGGGTGACACGTGTCACCCCGCTAGAGTGGCTTAGGCGAATGACATTTGTGCACAACACGGTTAGAGTCGTTTTTGTGAAACGTTTTACATAACTTGCGAAGGAAAATTCGCTATGTCTTTTCTTATTTTTGCGGATTTTTCCGAGAGACGAAACATTTTGGACCAACGGGAGGGTGACATGTCACCCTCACAATGGAAGCAAGTGGGGCGGCACTTGGCCGATTGAAGGGGCAAGTTGATGGTAGATATTTGTGTAGATATTTGTGAGGGTTTTAAGGAGTAGGGACTAGGGTGCACTTGGCGATCTTGGCCTTACACTTGCCTTGCACATGGCTTGATCTTGGCCATTGGTTGGCCTTTGGTTTTGCTATAAATACCCCCCTAAGCTTGAAGACTTCATCCATTCCTAAAATCTTCCAAGTCTTGAGTCCCTCTCCCTCCCTTTGAGTGCGTTCGTCCTAAGCCTTCCCCTCCCCAGAGTGGCCTTGTGGCGAGAGCCTCCCTCCCCTGTGGTGCTAGTAGGGTACCCACACTAGCCTAGTTGTTTCGTATAATACACCCTCTTGGTAGAAATACTCTCAGTATTGTTATAATGCCCAAAATACCTTAGCCTTTACCTTGTTGTATTCCAAAAGTTACCTCTATACGTAGAGCAGAATACTACCTTTTGTCCTTTTAGTCTCAAACCGAAACCACAGGAAATCTTCACGGTTGGTTGAAGTATTTGAGTAGAAGTTGGTTAGAACTTCTAAGGGTTGTTTGGAGCGGATTGGAGCGCGGAGTAGGAGCTAAACCTTGCTCGGGATCGACATTATAACTTGGATAATTTTGGGCTTGTCGAGGTAAATATTCTTGTCCACTTATTGTAATTGGAGATTACATGTAGTAGGAATATATAGTTGAGGTATACTATATATAGAACTGAACATTATTGTGCGGATGTCTTTTGACTTAAGCTGAATTTAAAGAAGAGAATCGAATAATTACATAGGGTGTATTCTGATGAGACTTGTGTAGCATTGTTGTGTAGTAGAATGGTACACGTCCGGTTAGACGTGTAAACCCCACCCCCCCCGGGTTGGCTTGGTAGCCGACAACGATAGAGGAGAGATTTACGCTATCATGCGGGGAAGTCTTCGAATTTTACGTAGAAATGGAACCTTGTGTTTTGAAGTTAATAGGCGTTTGTGACCTTTTTAGGTGAAAGTACTAAGAGTAGCGTATTCTACTTGAGGAGTGGAAAGGGCTAGCAAGGTTGTAGTACTTGGAGCATTTTGCTTATTGTCGATACTCGCGAGGTATGTGAACCTCTTCCTATCTGTTCTAGCATGATATGTGTGTAACTATGTAGTACGGTGGGCGTCACAGTACTAAGTGTATTTGTTTGGTTTAAACATAAAGTGTTATAACGGCTTTATGGGAAGTTGGTTATAATAGCTTTATGTAGGTAAGAAAATGGTTTCTTGATGTTAGAAGTTAAGAGACTTAACTTATTTGTTTTAATATGGATGTTGTGTGAAACCTCATTCGTGAGTAATGAGTACTTGGTTTTAAAGGGATAATGTTTCTTGATTTGGGAATCGAATGTGTATCGACAGCACCAACTGCGGCGTTAATAAAGGAAAATGTATTGAATAATGATGTGTTGTATTAAAACCGGTAGAAACCTCCATCTGCATGAAGCTAAGATGAGACAAAATGATATTACATTTTCTAGATCATGGTCATTGTAATAAGATCGTTATAAACAAGAATAAACTACTCATATATGACATATGTTACTCAATTGTTTTAAAAGAGATTAAGACTATGAGTTATGAAACCTTTCCAAAATAAGTGACTTGAGCATTTGAAATTAGGCAAACTTGAACGTTTGGAAAATAATGTTGTTACTTGATTTTACAAAGAGAAGTGTCTTGTTTACTTAAAAAGATAGTCACGATTTTTATACTACGTATTGTGTGACTTATGTGAAAGTACTTTGAGTTGTGTGAAACTTGCCTATGCTTGTGATGATAGCCTTTGTTGTACAAGTGTTGTATTTACGTGTTCGCGTCTCGATAGAGGCGGTTGACTTATTGAGAACTTACTTGGAGCGTCTTTGGCGGTGTGGAGAATTCCACGTATGTTTCCATTTTGATTCTTGTCTTATTGTGGTTACATGGACATGTCTACACCAGGTAGAATTCGGGGCATGTGGCCACGCGGCGGGGTTGATCACCCAAGATATTGTTATTAATGTCACATGGGCGTGTCTACGAGGTAGAATTCAGGGGCATGTGGCCATGGGGCATTGGTATTATTGTTGCATCATGGACATGTCTACACCGATGCAGAATTCCGGGGGCATGCGGCCATGATGCGAACACGATTGATGTTGTGGGCGTGAGACCCATAGTTATATTTGAGTGATGACTTGAGGGCGTGAGTCCCTGACTGGACATGACTGCTTTTATGTTGTGAACTGTAGTTTGGTTATCATACATGTCTCCTGCTTTATATAGACTAGTATGATTTCATTTCTGATATTTTACATTTCACATACTTGGTACTGTTATCGACCTCCTTGGTGCGTTCATTCCGCAGGTAGAGGTACATCGGTCGTGGATCCTCGCTCATAGGATCACAGTTCAGCGTATTGGGAAGCTCCGTTTCTCCGGAGGCTTATCTTTTGGTATGTGTTTCCCTGAGTTGTAGGTTCTTGTACATTCAGGGGTATGGCGGGGCCCTGTCCCGTCATAGTCGTTGTAAATCTTAAGTGCAGTAATCTTGTTGTGGCGGGGTTGTAAAGGATTAAAGCGTTTCGAGTTTTATGTATATCAAGGCAACCGTTTTGGTTGCTTTATTATTATATCTCTTGTTTCATGACTCATGTTTTATTTTCCGCTGGTTTTCTCTGATGTTGTATCACTAGGGTGCCCGGGGTAAGGCACCAGTCACGGGCCCGAATTCGGGGTGTGACAGGGTTCGATAGGGCCGATGACATCCATGCCCCAAGCTATGAATGGCCAAGGAGAACTTGTCACATTAAGTTCGTTCGGAGTTACTCTAATCAAATCTCCATGAATCTGGCACTGATGACATTTCTGCACAAAACGGACACAATCTGTTTCCATCGTCATCCAAAAATAACCTGCTCGCAGAATCTTCTTCGCCAAAGTGAAGCCATTCATATGAGGTCCACATGTCCTTCCGTGTATCTCTTCTACTAGCTTGCTCGCCTCTTGAGCGTCGACACATCTCAATAAGCCTAGATCCGGAGTCCTTCGATATAGAACCTCCCCATTCAAAAAGAAATGGTTTTATAATCTCCGAAGTGTTTTCTTCTGAATGTTGGTTATGCCTTCCGGATACTCTCCTGCCTTGAGGTATCTTTTGATGTCATGGTACCAAGGATTCCCGTCTATTTCTTTATCTACATGAGAGCAATAAGCAGGCTGTTCTAATACACTCACTGTGATCAGATCGATGTAATTCTTATCCGGATGTTGAATCATGGAGGATAAGGTTGCTAACGCATCAGCAAATTCATTCTGGATCCTTGGGACATGCTTAAATTCTATGTTACTGAACTTCTTCTGCAGTTCCTTCACGCAATGCAGGTAGGGGAGTATCTTCATATTCTTGGTTGCCCATTCACCCTGTACTTGATGGATCAGCAAGTCTGAATCACCTATGACCAGTAACTCTTGTATATTCATATCTACGGCCATTCTGAGTCCCAATATGCAAGCTTCATATTCTGCCATATTGTTGGTGCATGGAAATCTGAGCTTCGCGGAGATCGGGTAATGCTGACCTGATTCTGAAACCAGAACTGCTCCAATGTCAACTCCCTTAAAGTTTGTCCCTCCATCGAAGAACATTCTCTAACCTGGGTAATCCTCCGAGATATCTTCTCCGACAAACAATACCTCTTCATCAGGGAAATAGGTTCGGAGGGGCTCATATTCCTCATCGATCGGGTTCTCAGCAAGATGGTCAGCTAATGCCTGTCCTTTTACGGCTTTCTGTGTGACGTATACGATATCAAACTCGCTCAGCATAATTTGTCATTTTGCTAGCTTTCCAGTGGGCATGGGATTCTGAAGGATATACTTAAGCGGGTCCATCCTCGAGATAAGGTAAGTGGTGTATGCTGATATATAATGCCTAAATTTCTGGGCAACCCAAGTTAATGTGCAATAAGTACGTTCCAGTAGAGTGTAGCGAGCTTCATACACTGTGAACTTCTTACTTAGATAATATATGGCCTGCTCATTTTTTTCTATTTCATCGTGTTGCCCCAACACGCATCCAAAAGCATTCTCTAATACGGACAAATAAAGTAACAAAGGCCTCCCAGGTTCTGGTGGTACTAAAACTGGCGGATTAGACAAGTATTCTTTGATTCTATCAAAAGCCTGCTGACAACCCGTTGTCCATTTGGTAGCAGCATCCTTCTTCAACAATTTGAATACCGGCTTGCATATCACGGTGGACTGAGCTATGAACCTGCTGATGTAGTTGAGACGACCAAGGAAGCTCATCACGTCTTTTCTGCTTTTCGGAGGAGGTAAATTTTGGATGACTTTTATTTTCGAAGGGTCCAGCTCAATCCTCTTCTACTCACTATAAAACCCAACAACTTCCCAACAGGGACGCCGAATGCACACTTTGCAGGATTCAGTTTCAGATTATACCGTCTTAGCCGCTCAAAAAACTTCTTCAAGTTTGCCAAATGGCCTTCCGCTCTTCGCGACTTGATGATAACATCATCCACATAGACTTCAATTTTCTTATGGATCATGTCATGAAAGATGGTAGTCATGGCTCTCATGTATGTAGCACCCGTGTTCTTGAGACCGAACGACATTACTCGATAATAATACACCCCCTACGGGGTAGTGAATGCTTTCTTTTCTGCGTCCTCATCTGCCATAAGGATCTGATGATAACCCGCAAAGCAATCGACGAACGACTGTAATTCATGTTTTGCACAATTGTCGATGAGTATATGAATGTTTGGAAGAGGAAAGTCATCCTTCGGGCTAGCTTTGTTGAGGTCTCTATAATCCACACAGACTCGGACCTTTCCATCTTTCTTCTTTACCGGCACAATATTTGCTAACCAAGTAGGGTACTTTGCGACTCGAATTACCTTTGTGTCGAACTGCTTAGACACTTCCTCTTTGACTTTCAAACTCATATCTAGTTTGATCTTTCTTCGCCTTTGTTTAAAGGAAGGTAAGACGGCTCGATAGGCAACATGTGTGCGATGATATCCGTACTCAAACCTGGCATGTCGTCATACGACCAAGCAAATACGTCGGTGTATTGTTTCAGGAGTTCAATCAAATCTTTCTTCTGTGTGACACTTAGGTGGACGCTGACCCTAGTCTCTTTTACAATTTCCTCATCGCCTAAGTTTATCAACTCAGTTTCTTCTAAATTCGGTTTAGGCCTATTCTCAAAGTTTTCCAGCTCTTGACCAAGCTCTGATTGTGGACATTCTTCCTGTTTCTCGGGGTTATGCTTGCTATTTGAACTTTGTTCGCTAGTTTCATTACATGTCATATTTGCATTATCGACGGGTTTACTAATATGATCGCTAAAGAAAAATGCATAAAATTTAATTTAACACAAGCAAGTTTAAAGCTGCAAAAAATATCCTGGAATTTATGATGAAAGCAAAATACGAGGTTTAAAACATATTAAAGAAACATAAATGCAGGTCTATTTTTTTTTAAATTTAAATTTAGAGTCACATCGCTAGAACTATCATAAACTTTACCAAGCTCCTCGGAAGGCCAGGACAGGGGTGCAAGTCCAATTATTCAGGTTGTATCCATGCTCTGCATCCCAAATGGTGGGGTCTTCCTCGTGATCCCCTGGAATCACACAACATTCTACTTCATCTTCACCTATGAACAGATTCTGGAACCCTGCTGCAAGATCTTCTGGATCATCTTCTTTCAGCATCTGGATGATGCAGGCTTTGACGAACGACTGACTCAGGGGCGGAATGGGCATGGGCAAGGGAATGTCTCCTTTTTTCTGGAAGCTCGCAGTCACCAAATCCTTCGAGGTGGGCTGGTACCCCAAACCAAAAGTGTCCTTCTTCCCAAACAACTGGACCGGCTCTGTGATCCCCTTCATACTGGATCCAAGACCTCTGTCGGGCTCAAACCCATTTCTTAACATTTCCTTGGCTACCATTGTGAGAGAACGTGGCAGCTGCAACGGTCTGGCCTTGCTGGCGCTCTTGATCTCGTTGACGTGGAAGATTGAACCATCCAACTGTTTTATATCCTCTATGACAGGGACTGCATGATCTGTATTGATATTTCCCTTTTTATCCCCAAGTACTACTACTTCGCGGTGATCTCATATAAACTTTAGGCGCTGATGCAAGGTGGACGGGACTGCACCAGCCTCGTGAATCCACGACCTTCCTATCAACAGATTGTAACATGTGGCAATATCCAATACCTGAAACTCCACGACGAATTCTGCAGGTCCGATCAGTAGCGTGAGATCAATTTCGCCCTCGACACCTCTATGGACTCCGTCGAAACCTTTGACCCCGATATGACTTTTACGAATTCTTCTGCAGTCTATCCCCAGTTTCAACAGCGTCGACATGGGAAAAATGTTGACGACCGAGCCTCCGTCAATCAGCACTGTTGAAACAATCTTGTTCGTGATCTGGATGGTAATATTCAATTCAAGATTGTGTCCGACACCCGCAGCAGGTAATTCGTCATCATGAAAGGCGATTCTGCGGGCCTCTATCACTTGTCCGACTAAGGCTGTCAAGTTCTCGTCTGTTGTACCCTCTGGAACATATGCATCTTTCAGCACTTCCAATAACGCAACCCTGTATGGGACCGAATGCATTAACAATGAAAATAGAGAGATATGCGCTGATGTTTTCTTCAACTGCTCCACAACAGAATATTCCTTAGTGGGCATATTCCTCCAAAACTCCTCAACTTCAGCCTCTGTCACGGGTTTCTTTTGTGGTACCTCCTTGACTGCCTCTACAGGCGCGTAATATCTCCCTGACCTGGTTATACCTGCAGCGGTGACTTCTATGGCTCGCTGCCATTTATTTCGATCTACTCGATTGGCGGCTCAGTAGCATCTGAGCAACTATGATTGAACCATTATGTTTCGGCGGAGCTCTTTCTAGCTCAAATACCGATTTCTTTCGAATATTGGCAACAGGGGCGACAAAAGTAGAAGGTTCAACTTTTCCTTCACTTCGAACTGATCGGATGGTTCCCTCCAAGTCATACTCCTCATCTAAGGTTATCAAGTGCATATTGGCGTTGTCGTGGTTTGGCAAGGGGTTATCATGCACGTTTGGGGTAGGATCCTTTAGCTGAATTACCCTTTCTTTAATCAATGCTTCAATTTTGTCCCTCAGGGAGTAGCAACTTTCAGTGTCATGCCCAGGGCTATTGGAGTGATATGTGCATCGCTTATTATCATCATACCATCTTAGGATAGGGTTAGGAATCCTTCTTGGAATCGGTTGGATTAAGCCTGCAGTTCGCAGCCTTTCGTATACTTGGGGTATGGGCTCAGCCAGTGGGGTGCGAACTTTGGGTGGTCTTCCTTCAAAATCTGTGTTTGGTCTGGGTGCATTGTGCGTTCTATTTTGTTGGTGGGCTTGATGGGTGGGTCGATGCGGGGCAGGATAAATGGGTGCTTGGGAAGCGTTATATATAGGCTCTGTGTGGTAGTTGAGGTGTGGGGCAGGTTTATAGTGAGGTGTGAAGTTTTGGTTACTTGTGTGGTAGTATGGGGTTTGATAGGATGGGTTTTGGTATGTTATAAATGCTTCGGCTTTACGTTCTTGTATGAACATAGAAGGGGAAACTGTTTTTTTTTTTTTTGTGAAGTACCCCCGATCGTCCCTGACTGAATTGCCTTATTAGTTGCCTGCAACGCTGCCAAATTCGTAATCCTACCAGTTTTAATACCTTCCTCCACGAAGTCGCCCATTCTGACAACTTCTGCAAAATTCCGTCCGATGACGCTTATCATTCGCTCATAGTAGGTTGCGTCCTTCAAAGATTGTACGAATAGAGTGGTCATCTCACTCTCCTCCATGGGTGGTTATACTTTTGCTGCTTCAGAATGCCAGATGTATATTCCATACATAGAATCATGCCAAAAGAAGGAAGAGGTTCACATACCTCACGACGATTATCGACAAGTAGCAAAATGCTCCAAAGTACTTCAACCTTCCTAGCTATTCCATCCTTTGTGGAATACGTTATACGTAGTACTTCAACCTATAATGGCCATAATACGTCTATTAACCTCTAGCTTCAAACGTAGAATATTCTAAGTGAAAAGTCACCAAATTCTACGGAAAATCGGACAACACTTCCTTTGTTTCTACATACTTTTCCACCTTTTTCAAGGCCCGATAATCAATAACCAACATGCCACATTTAAGGCTCAATACAACAACCAATCAAAGGGTATTACACGCCTTACAATACGTGTAAAATTCTGCCCCACAATTAATACCAAGTAGTTTAATGTCCAAAGCCATTCTCGGCTAACTTGTACAACAACAAAAATCCTTTCCAATTCTTTTTCAATCGAAGTTCTTAGGTCTAACATGTTATATAGTCATAGACAACTTTAACAACTATAATTCCTTCTTTATATAACATGTGACGACTTAAACTAGTAATCAAATTGAATTGTAATCTTAAGGGCTAAACATGCTAGTTTCGGATTAGGGTTCCAATAGCCAATACACTTATCAAACATCATACTATATACCTCATGCTTGCTAATAACTATAGCTACAACAATAAGTAATCCTTAATTGCTAAAATGACAAGATTTTTTTTACCTTTACAAGCCCTTATAATATCCAAGATTCAAAGTCGCTCCTTAGCAATTCTTAGCTCCTTTCCTTAAGTTCCAATCCGCTCCAAGCACTCCTTAGAAGCTCATGAAGAACTCCTCTTCAAGTTCCATCTTCAAAGTTGAAGAACACCTTAGGGTTTCGCCTTGCGACTAACGTAAAAACGTCGTTTTTCCGAGATCTTTCTATTGAGATATCCTTACAATACCCTGAAAAACCTTGGGTTAAAGTCTTGTGAATAATGAACCAAAACTACAAAATTTTTGTGTGGGAAGCTCACTAAACCCGAGAGCACCTTATGGACAAGAACAAGGTCTCTAATTTTTCTAAGTGTTGAAGACAAGTCTTTCACTAGTGTAGTGTATATATAACACAATGGAGGGCTTATATTATAACAAATGTGAGGCTAGGATGAAGAGCATTAAATAATTAGCCAAGTGGACAAGTTGACTTGGTCAATTTTCTCAAGCTTTGAAGACTTGTTCATCTACATAGGTCAATGACCATTTTACCCTTGATATGTTCATCCAAGACCATGTGGGGGGGGGGGGGGGCGGGGGTGCCACGTGTCGACCTATCATTCGTCCATAAAATTTTGTAACCCTCGTGGGCCCCACAAAACGTAAAATTTCTCGGGTGGGCCCCACGTGACCAAATCCGTAAAAAATAAATTTCCATAATGATAATACATTCTATATTCCTCAAATAATGCATTTTGAGAATCCAATTCTCATCAACGAACATTTTTCCTTTCCGACGTTCGGAAGATTTTCCGTCGGAAAAACAATTCTTCCTTTCGTACCAATTTCAAGTCTTGTGTTCCTTACGTACATCTCTTAAACATGTCCTTGAATTACAGGGTGTAACATTCTTCTCCCCTTAGAAACATTCGTCCCCGAATGTTCTTTCGGAGTTCAATCTAATTAGATAGCGACATAGTCTCCTTTTACTACACCCTTCATACAACATATGCTACCCATGGCCACATAACAATACTTATACTATAATATCAACCTTGGAACTCACGAAGCCAACTAGTCCATACTCATAATGACATCAAAGTCTGTCGTAATCATCTCTACTAGGTCTACTAGGGTCTGACGATCGTCATCACCGCAATTCTCATATACGCTCATTACCACCCCAAACACTCACGGGTGTAGTTACCTCGAAAGGTTTTTATGGATTCAGGCTCTATTCCTTTACACTTGGTTGCTATCTTTCTTACTGGTCGTACTCTTTCCGTACTTCCAACTCATACTAGCATACATACATAACTTCCATACCGATTCTGGCCTCCAATCTTTGGAGTTTACTAAATCGAACAATATAAGGCCATTTCCGGCTCTCATGACCTGGTTCCGGTGGAACGCGTCCACGAACCCGTAAAACAATTAACTAGACTTGGGCCTTGCACCCTCGTGACCCTGTCACGTAGCGGAACTACTACCAACTGATCCCACTCCATTTCAAACTATGAGGCGACCCGTAATAGGTCCTCACCCCGACCCACCGTCGCACTTAACTCTTACCCTTAGTCTGAATAAAATCTTATTGCCCGAGAAGGCCTTATATATCTAAGGTCTCGGCAGTTATCAATATTCTTAGGCTCGCAATTTCCATGCTCCAAACCTACCTTACCAGTCCCCCCCGAAAACGGGTAAAATAGCTTCTCATAATACCATAATCGTGTCGTCTTGATCACAACAACCATTACTTACTCCATGCGGACCTCATCCGTACAATTCTCTTAAGCCTACCACGTAGCTTAATCTATTAACATGACATTCCATTAATTTCCTTAACATGACTTCTTAAGGGTTCACTACCCTATCAGACTGTTATACCCCGTATTTCCGGAGTATGTACGTGAGGGCGTACGTACGAAAGTTTGGCCTTAAAAGTTTAGGCATGGCACGTTTTTGGGCACAACTCACTCAAGGAATCGTTTTCCGACGAAACGTTTTACAAGACTCGCGTAGGATAAATTCCGGCTATGCCATTTCTAATTTTTGCGGATTTTTCCGAGAGACGAAACATTTTGGACCAACGGGAGGGCGACACTTGTCACCCTCCAATTGGTGGACTTGAGGCGTCATTGAGGCCGATTGGAGTGGCTTATTTTGTCTTGGAGTTGGTAGGATATTTTGTGTGCAAGTTGGCTAGGTACACTTGCCCAAATCTTGGCCTTACACTTGCCTTGCACTTGGCATAATCTTGGCCATTGGTTGGCCATCCCTTGACCTATAAATACCCCCTTAAGATGAAGAGTTCTTCATCCACAAATTCCTTTCCAAGTCTTGAAAATCCTTCCCTCTCCCTTATAGCTTTTCGTCCAAACACCTCCCCCCCTCTTTGAGAAGCTTAGCCGAGGCTATCCCCCCTAGCCTAGCCGAAATCTACCCCCCCTCACTTGGTAGAAAAGTTGCCTTCTAGTATTGTTATAATGCCCACAATACCCTAGCCCAAATCCCTTAGTACTTTGTAGAAGTTTTGAAGAACTTCTAAGGTTTCCTTGGAGCTATCGGAGCGTACAACTTAGGAGCTAAGCCTTGCTCCGGATCGACTTATATCTAGGATATTATTGGGCTTACCGAGGTAAATAATCCTAACCCTCTTTTGTATTAGAGAATACATACTGTAGAAGTATAGAATTAAGTATTAAATACTTAGAAGGATATTACAGAATAGAATTGAACTGTTATCACAGTAGAAGGGTTTAAAAGAAGAATAATTGAACTGTACTCACATAGGACTGTTTTTACAGTAGACTGTATAGCTTACCGGGTAGGGAAGTGCTGCCCAAATTCCCATAGAATAGAGAACCCTCTGCTTAAAACTTTATACTGATGCTGATCAGACGTTGATAGACGTGTTGGTATTATAGTGATTCTGTAGCGCGACATATTCGACTTGGCAGGAGGTTTTCGCCGAGAAGGTATGTGATTCTTCCTATACCCTTGAGCATGATATTTTAAATATATATATAGTACGGTAGACGTATGAGTGTTAACTGAATAATAACTACGGCAATGTCTTTGACTTAAGCCTGAATAATACTTACGGCAATGTCTCGCGACTTAAGCCTGAATAATAAGGATCTGAAAGCATTTCAAAAGAATACTGAATCATTTTAACAGAAGAGAACTAATTGGTTTTTAAACAAAAAGCTTAAGAGTTATACTAGCTTTATGGGAAGTTAGGTATAACAACTTAAGAATGATAAAAGGAACAGTTTACTTATGTGTTTATAACAGACTTACATTGATTTATGGAAAGAATAATAAAATGGTTTGATAAGTAGACATGATATGATGTTATGTGTGTTAGTGTCTTGTAACGTTTGTATAAAAGGGTATTCTTGTTGTGCTTATGTGTTTAACGATAAGCTGTTATGTTAGTATTATATCACTCACCTCTTGACAAATCACGGGGTTGTCGCCTCCGATGCGGGGTATACCTCAGCGATGTGTGACTATGATGCGAGGACACCTACGCGGTGCATGTGACCTATGCGAGTGCGAGAGTTCCGTGTTAGTGTGCGGGGTTATACCTCATGCGGTCTATGTGGCCATGCGGACTACGAGTCGGGGCGATTTACGCGAGGAGTAGCTACCCTCGATGCGGGGTTATGCCCTATGCAGGCCTACGTGAGTGGCCTATGCGGACTACGGGAGTCCAGGATTAGGCTTGCTTGATGATACTATGGGAAATTGGCTCTGCTTCGATCATTCGCAGCCTAGGAAAGACCTGTTACAGTTTACCTATTGTTGCTCTTGTTTATGATGTGGCACTATGTGCGGTTACCTTGGTTGTTTCATACATATATGTAAACTGATTTTTTAAAATGAAATGTCTTCATTAAGTACTTTACAGTTTCGCATACTTAGTACCTGTTGTACTGACCTCATTCGGGGGGCTGCGTTCATGCCGCAGGTAAGGGCAAGCAGGTGCTAGATCCACATCCTTAGGATCTCTACGTCGGTGTCGGGAGCTCCATCTTCTCCGGAGGCTCTACTTTTTGGTATGATCTCCCTGTTGAAGTTAGTTTTGTCTGATCGAGTATGGCGGGGCCCTGTCCGCCATAGTTGTTACTTTCTTAGAGGTATGTAGTCTGTTATGCAGTTGGGATGTATCGCAAAAACTATGTTTATGTATATATGCGAAAAGCGACTTTTCTCACATAAAGCGTGTCTCATTTTACAACTGTTTCATGTCTTGTTTTTATATTCCACGATTACTCGATGTATGACTACTTGGGTGTCCGGTAAGGCACGATCCACGGGCCGGGCAGTCGTGACAAAAGTGGTATCGAGCGATTAATCCTCGGAAAGTGTCTACTGATCGTATCTAATAAGTCTTGATTATCGGTGTGTTGTGCACCACACCAATAATCGTGAGGCTATAAGATATTTAGGATTGGTTTCCATTCTTCTCACTCGAGATCGTGCCTTAGCTGTGTTATAAGTTGGACCCCTCTAACGTATTCCTTTTCTGTAACAGTTATGCCTCCACGTAAGGCAACCCGGGCCCAGAAGGGCAAGGCAGTCGAGGGAGCTGCTAGTAGGACACCGAGAGTTACGAGGGCTCAGGCCCAGTCTACACCTCAGACGACGAGTTCTATGACGCCGCCGGCCCCAGCAGAGACCACAGTACCCACACCTCGCCCCACACCGCGGAGAGTTAGGTACTGAGAGATGCCCGACTATTGGCGGGATCGTGGCGAACATGAGGCAAAGCCGGATCGGCAGCCTTCAGTTCCCGATCGTACCGTGGTTCACCCGAGGCCGAGTTTGAGGCTACGAGATTTCTGAGTTGTAGCCCGCGAGTTTTACTGTCGAGGCGGAGGATGATCCGCAGGAGTTCATCCGTCAGCTTCAGAGGATTATGAGAGTGATCAGGGCGTCGGAGACCGAGTCCGTGATCTTTGGTTCGCATCGGCTGCGTGATACTGCAGTCGATTGGTTTGATTCGTGGGAGTTATCCCGGGGAGAGCACGCGTCCCCAGCTACTTGGGATGAGTTCTCAGAGGCTTTCCTCACTCACTTCTTGCCTCCACAGATGAGGAGGGCGCGGACTGACAGATTTTTCTTCACGAGACAGAGGGCGTGCGATTAGGGAGTACAATGTCGAGTTCGATTCTTTGGCTCGATATGTCCCAGCATTGGTAGCAGATATGGAGGACAGGGTGCACCGCTACGTCACCGGGCTAGATGATTATATGGCCGAGTCTTGTGCGGGTGTTTCTCTTCAGCCGGGTATGGACATTACCCGCATGCAGGCTCATGCACTAGGATGCGAGTTGCGTCGAGGCCGACGGGTTGTGACAGCAGCGAGAAGAGGACGGGACGGCGAGGTCCTTTGGTAGTTATCAGGGTGGACGGCCTCAGCAGCAGTCTAGATTCGCTCCACAGCCAGCTTAGAGCACTCCTGCACCATCCTCAGTACAACCAGAGTATTCGGCGGTCGTGGCCCGAGACTTGAGACTTTCGGGGTGGCAGAGTGCGGCGGTCGGGACCACCCACCCCTGTGGCCGTCACGGTAGATCCCATTTCGGGAATTGTGGTGCTCCTCCGAGGGTTTGTTACAGTTGCGGCCAGACGGGTCATATTGCGAGGGCTTGCCCGATCGGGGGCAGCGCGGGTGGTAGGGCTCAGCCTACAGGTCGATTCTTGCGGTTCTTCATCCCGACGATTACTCGCCCGGAGGGCAAGGTACTCATGGGCCAGCAGTCGCGGCAGGTCGTGGCGCGGTCCAGCTTCTAGCGGTCCTCGAACGCATTTATTCCTTGTCCAACCGGCAGATCGTGAGGCCTCACCGATGTCGCCACAGTACCTTATCGGTTCGGGTTTGATGTGTATGCTTTGATAGATCGGGTTCTACTGCATCTATATATCTCCCTTGTTGCTAGTAGGATAGGGATAGAGCACGAGTCTATAGACCGCTTTCGAGGTAGCTACGCCAGTGGGTGATTCATGGTAGCTCGGCGGGTATATAGAGCTTGTCTGTGACCATTCTGATCGTCGGACCCAGCCGACTTGATAGAGTTGGATATGATTGATTTCGACGTGATCATGGGTATGGATTGGCTAGCTTCTTGCTACGCCAATGTAGACTGCAGGGAGAAAGTAGTGCGGTTCCAGGTTCGGAGGCCGGTTGTTGAGTGGGAGCACCGTATCGTAGGGGTAGGTTTATTTCCTACCTCAAGGCTAGGAAGATGGTGCAAAAAGGGTATATCTACCATCTCGTTCGGGTGTTTGATACTGAGGCTGCGGTACCAGATTTTCACTCGCCGATGAGTCGAGAGAGTTCCCAGACGTGTTTCCAGACGACCTCCCGGGTATCCCTCCTGAGAGGGAGATTGAGTTTTGTATAGATGTGTTGCCAGACACTCGGCCTATTTCCATTCCGCCATATAGAATGACACCTGCCGAGTTGAGAGAGTTGAAGGATCAGCTTAGAGACTTGCTGGAGAAGGGCTTCATCAGACCTAGTGTTTCTCCCTGGGGAGCGCCGGTATTGTTCGTGAAGAAGAAGGACGGGACGCTGCGCATGTGTGTTGATTACAGGCAGCTGAACAAGGTGACCATTAAACGAATACCCTTCCCAGGATTGATGATTTGTTCGACCAGTTGCAGGGTGCGAGATGTTTCTCCAAGATTGATCTACGGTCGGGCTATCATCAGGTGCGAGTCAGAGAGTCGGACATCCCTAGGACTGCATTCCGGACCCGGTACGGGCATTATGAGTTCAGGGTCATGTCTTTTGGGTTGACCAATGCTCCGGCGGTATTCATGGATTTGATGAACCGAGTGTTCAAACCATTTTTGGACACGTTTGTGATAGTGTTCATTGATGATATCTTGGTTTATTCTCGCTCAGAGCAGGAGCATGCGGAGCATTTGAGGACAGTTCTCCAGGACCAGCAGTTATACGCCAAGTTTTCCAAATGTGAGTTTTGGTTAACTTCGGTGGCTTTTCTTGGGCACATTGTCGGGGCTGATGGCATTCGAGTGGATACGGCCAAGATCGAGGCAGTCAGGACTTGGCCTAGACCTACTACTCCGACAGAGGTTCGCGATTTTACGGGCCTTGCAGGTTATTATCGGCGGTTCGTGGAGAAGTTTGCTTCTATATCTGCACCATTGACTAGGATGACTCAGAAGGCAGCTAAGTTTCAGATGGATGATGCTTGTGGCGTGGTTTCGATTCTTGAAGGAGAATCGACGACCGCCTCGTTCTTACTCTTCCGCAGGGTCCAGACGGTTATATGTTGTATTGTGATCGTCGAGCATCGGGTTGGGATGTGTGTTGATGCAGCATGGCAAGGTTATAGCGTATGCATCCCGACGGTGAAGAAACACGAGAGGAACTACCCACCCATGACTTGGAGTTAGCGGTGATTCACGCTTTGAAGATCCGGAGGCACTATTTGTATGGGGTTCATGTGGATATTTATACGCACCACAAGAGCCTCGGATATCTTCAACCGTAGGAGTGAACTTACGGCAGAGACGGTGGTTAGAGTTGCTTAAGGATTACGATGTTGATATCCTATACCACGGGAAGGCCAATGTCGTGGCGTATGCTCTTAGTCGTAGGTCGATGGGAGCCTATCGGATGTGCGGCTAGAGAGGAGGACATGGTTCGTGATTTGCATCGATTAGCGAGCCTTGGTGTCCGTTGATTGATTACGATAGCGATGGGGTTCGAGTTCGTGAGGTTGCCGAGTCTTCCATCGTCGAGGAGGTGAAGAGGCAACGATTCGAGGATCGATTTTGACACGTTATCGTGATACAACTCTTCGTGAGGCAAGGGTCCTTTTGAGGTAGCACGATGGGGTGCTAAGGTTTGAGCGAGTTGTGTGTTCGGATGTTTGAGGACTTGGCAGTTGGTTCTTGGGGAAGCACACAGCAAGCGTTACTCTATCCATCGTGGTCGACCAAGATGTACCACGACCTTAGATCGTGTATTGGTGGGATGGCTTGAAGAGGGCGTTGCGAGTTCGTAGCTCGGTTCCGTGTTGTCGGCGGTGAAGGTAGAGCACCGAGGCCCGTGGTTTGTTGCGACGATAGAGATCCCGACACGGAAGTGGGAGGTAATCAACATGGACTTTATCACGTGATTACCTCGCACTCGGAGGAGACATGATTCTATATGGGTTATCGCTGTGGTGACAAATCAGCCCACTTTCTTCCGTCGGGACGACTTTTTGGTGAGGATTATGCCGCACTTTACATCAGAGATCGTCGATCGCATGGAGTCCCTATTTCGATCATATCGCATGAGAGGAGTCGGTTTACGGCTAACTTCGGAGGTCTTTCCGCAGGGGTTTAGGGGCAGTGAGCACAGTCGCATTCCATCCACGCATGCACGGACAGCGACGCACTATCCGCACTCTTGAGGATATCTGCGAGCCGTGTTATTGACTTGAGGTAGCCGGAGGATCATTTGCCTCTAGTTGAGTTTGCATACAATAATAGCTACCACTCCGGTATTCAGATGGCGCCTTATGAGGCCTTGTATGGGAGGAAGTGCAGATCGCCTATAGGCTGGTTCGATGTGGGCGAGGTGCAGTTAGTGGGACGATTTGGTGCAAGTGCGATGGATAAGGTGAAGCTTATCCAGAGAGGTTCTTGGCGGCTCAGTCGGCGAAGTCATACGCAGATCATCGCCGGCATCCGGAGTTCGAGGTTCATGATTGGGTTTTCTAAAGGTGTCACCCATGAAGGGTGTGATGAGATTCGGAAGAAGAAACTCGGCCCAAGGTACATTGGGCGTGTCAGTTGTCCGCAGGTAGGCAAGGTTGCCTATGAGTTGGATCTGCCATCCGATCCGAGGCGGTGCATCCGGTGTTTCACGTTTCTATCTTTGAGGAGATGTATCGGGATCCATCTAGGGTACACCGATTGACGATGTCCAGGTGACCGAGGGGTTATCGTATGAGGAGATTCCCATAGCGATAGTCGATCGTCAGGTTAGGCGTCTGCGGACTAAGGACGTGGCTTCCGTCAAAGTCTTGTGGCGGAACGAGCTCAGGGAGGAGATGACGTGGGAAGCTGAGGAGGACATGAGGCAGAAGTATCCTCACCTATTCCCCACACCTCCAGGTAATTCACTTCCCTATTTATAAATTTTCATTGTCATATTTTGCCTAAGTGTTGTTCTGTGGCCGTGTGTGGCATTTGCAACTGTTTAAGTTATGAAGAACCTTATCGTTAACTGTCTTGGGAAGGAACATTCGGGACGAATGTTTCTGGCGAGAGGAGAATGTTATACCGTATTTCCGAGTATGCGTGAGGGCGTACGTACGAAAGTTTGGCCTTAAAAGTTTAGGCATGGCACGTTTTTGGGCACAACTCACTCAAGGAATCGTTTTCCGACGAAACGTTTTACAAGACTCGCGTAGGATAAATTCCGGCTATGCCATTTCTAATTTTTGCGGATTTTTCCGAGAGACGAAACATTTTGGACCAACGGGAGGGCGACACTTGTCACCCTCCAATTGGTGGACTTGAGGCGTCATTGAGGCCGATTGGAGTGGCTTATTTTGTCTTGGAGTTGGTAGGATATTTTGTGTGCAAGTTGGCTAGGTACACTTGCCCAAATCTTGGCCTTACACTTGCCTTGCACTTGGCATAATCTTGGCCATTGGTTGGCCATCCCTTGACCTATAAATACCCCCTTAAGATGAAGAGTTCTTCATCCACAAATTCCTTTCCAAGTCTTGAAAATCCTTCCCTCTCCCTTATAGCTTTTCGTCCAAACACCTCCCCCCCCTCTTTGAGAAGCTTAGCCGAGGCTATCCCCCCCTAGCCTAGCCGAAATCTACCCCCCCTCCCTTGGTAGAAAAGTTGCCTTCTAGTATTGTTATAATGCCCAAAATACCCTAGCCCAAATCCCTTAGTACTTTGTAGAAGTTGTGAAGAACTTCTAAGGTTTCCTTGGAGCTATCGGAGCGTACAACTTAGGAGCTAAGCCTTGCTCCGGATCGACTTATATCTAGGATATTATTGGGCTTACCGAGGTAAATAATCCTAACCCTCTTTTGTATTAGAGAATACATACTGTAGAAGTATAGAATTAAGTATTAAATACTTATAAGGATATTACAGAATAGAATTGAACTGTTATCACAGTAGAAGGGTTTAAAAGAAGAATAATTGAACTGTACTCACATAGAATTTGTTTTTCTGATGATCGTATAGCTTAGGGTAGGGAAGTGCTGCCCAAATTCCATAGAATAGAGAACCCTCGCTTAAAACTTTATACAAGATCTGATCTAGACGTTGATAGACGTGTTGGTATTATAGGTGATTCTCTGCGCGACATATTCGACTTGGCAGGAGGTTTTCGCCGAGAAGGTATGTGATTCTTCCTATACCCTTGAGCATGATATTTTAAATATATATATAGTATGGTAGACGTATGAGTGTTAACTGAATAATAACTACAGCAATGTCTTTGACTTAAGCTCGAATAATACTTACGCAATGTCTCGCGACTTAAGCCCGAATAATAAGGATCAAAGCATTTCACAAGAATCTTCAATCATTTTAATGTAAGAGAACTAATTGGTTTTTAAGCGAAGCTTAAGAGTTATACTAGCTTTATGGGAAGTTAGGTATAACAACTTAAGAATGATAAAAGGAACAATTTACTTATGTGTTTATAACGCACTTACATCGATTTATGGAAAGAATAATAAAATGGTTTGATAAGTAGACATGATATGATGTTATGTGTGTTAGTGTCTTGTAACGTTTGTATAAAAGGGTATTCTTGTTGTGCTTATGTGTTTAACGATAAGCTGTTATGTTAGTATTATATCACTCACCTCTTGACAAATACCGGGGGTTAAGCTGCCCTCCAATGCGGGGTATACCTCATGCAGTCTGTGTGACTATGATGCGAGGACACCTCATGCGGGTCTGTGTGACCTATGCGGAGCTGCGAGAGTTCCAGGTTAGTGTGCGGGGTTATACCTCATGCGGTCTATGTGGCCATGCGGACTACGAGTCGGGGCGATGCCGAGGAGTAGCTACCTCGATGCGGGGTTATGCTCCTACGCAGCCTACGTGAGTGGCTTATCACGGACTACTGAGTCCGTGATTAGGCTTGCTTAATGATACTTTGGGCAATTGGCTCTGCTTCGATCATTCGCAGCCTAGGAAAGACCTGTTACAGTTTACCTATTGTTGCTCTTGTTTATGATGTGGCACTATGTGCGGTTACCTTGGTTGTTTCATACATATATGTAAACTGATTTTTTAAAATGAAATGTCTTCATTAAGTACTTTACAGTTTCGCATACTTAGTACCTGTTGTACTGACCTCCTTCGGGGGGCTGCGTTCATGCCGCAGGTAAGGGCAAGCAGGTGCTAGATCCACATCCTTAGGATCTCTACGTCGGTGTCGGGAGCTCCATCTTCTCCGGAGGCTCTACTTTTTGGTATGATCTCTCTGTTGTAGTTAGTTTTGTACAGTCAGGGTATGGCGGGGCCCTGTCCCGCCATAGTTGTTCACTTTCTTAAGTGCGTAGTCTGTTATGCGGTTGGGATGTAACTGCAAAAACTATGTTTATGTATATATGCCGAAAGGCGACTTTTTCTCACATAAAACTGTGTCTCATTTTACAACTGTTTCATGTCTTGTTTTTATATTCCGCTGATTACTCTGATGTATGACTACTTGGGTGTCCGGGTAAGGCACAAGTCACGGGCCCCGGAACGGGTCGTGACACAGACAGCTCATCATTTCCCAATTATCTCAAAATAAAACATAAGACCTTGGCGAGAATTCATTAACTGTTCCATACCTACCCGGTATCTAGTTAGTCCTTACCAACTCTTGGTAATCTAAAACCATTCTAGGCAACCCATAAATGACCCTCATACATAACTCCGCATAGCTGTATGTCATAATACCAACTATACTACAATCATTACCAACCTGGATACGCAATCCACATAGCCCTTCCTGGGTCACTGCTGCCTTTCTCATAGCTGCAATCAACATAACTCGTTAGGGAGAGACGACCCTAACAACACAGCTCTATCGCACGATCTCAGAGTGAGAAGAATGGAAAATAATCCTAAATGTCCTGAAGCCTCCTGATTATAGATGTGGTGCACAACACACCGATAATAAAGACTCTACTAGACACGGACTGTAGACACTTTCCGAGGACTAACTGCTCTGATACCACTTTTGTCACGACCCGACCCCGGGCCCGCGACTGGTGCCCTACCTGGGCACCCTTACAGGTATACATCAGAGAATAGTAGCGGAACATACATACATAAACTTAACAAGAAATAAATAATAGGTTAGCCGATAAGGCTACCTTCCTGGATACAAATAAATATGTAAAACCAAAAGCAGTTACCCTTTTTTTTTTCTTACAAGGCGACCCACAAGATATGACTACAGACCTCTAAGAGTTTTGACATAACAACTGTGACGGGACAGGGCCCCGCCATACCCTTGAATGTACATAAATCTACAACCTCAGGGAACTATACCAAAATACAAAGCCTTCGAAATAATAGAGCTTTCCAACCAGCTGAACAGTGATCCTAAGAATGAGGATCAACAAGCTATGTACCTCGACCTGCGGCATGACGCGGCCCGAAGGAGGTCGATTTAAATATGTACCAAGTATGTGAATCAAAATCAGTAATGAAATCATAACGATCATATAAAGTCAGAAATGTATGATAACCAAAATAACAGTACACTGTGCCTTACTGAAGTGAAAGTAATGAAAGTCAGTTTTACCTTTTAAAGACTATTTCAACACATGAACAATAGTCACACAGGTCTACTGACACAAGCCCTCAAATATCATCACATAGTCCAGTAAGGGTCTCAAGCCCACAAATATCAAAGCGTGCCCGTGGAATCCCCCATCACTGCCGACAGCTATAAGTGTAAACTATAACCATGTGACGCGCCCGTGGCATCCCACCTCACTGTCGGCGTACACATATAGAATACATATATATATCCCCTGCCCGTGGAATCCCCCATCACTGCCGACAGTCGTAAGTGTAACATATAACCATGTGACGCGCCCGTGGTATCCTACCTCACTGTCGGCGTACACATATATAACACATATATATATATATCTCATGCCCGTGGAATCCCTCATCTCGGGTACATGACTTCATGGAGAGCTAATCCATGGGGTAATAAACATATATAACATGCCCGTGGAATCCCTCATCTCGGGTACATGTCTTCATGGGGAGCTAGTCCATGGAGTAATAGTACATAACATGATCGCATGCCCCGGAATCCCTCATCGTATAAGCATGGCCATGGGGTAATAATCGTATATAACATGCCCGTGGAATCCCTCATCTCGGGTACATGTCTTCATGGGGAGCTAGTCCATGGAGTAATAGTACATAACATGGTCGCATGCCCCGGAATCCCTCATCGTATAAGCATGGCCATGGGGTAATAAACCAAATCCGGGAATCTAACCCGCCTCCTGGTCACATGCCCCGGAATCCCACATCGTGTAAGCATGTCCAAGGAGTAATACAAACAATCCGGTAATTTAACCCGCATCCTGGTCGCATACCCCGGAATCCCACATCGTATAAGCATGTCCAAGGATCAATCATAATGGAAGCATACCCGTGGAATCCAACATCACCGTCGGTATGTCCAAGTAAACTTACAACAAGACAGCCGACCCTCCAACTGAGAGTCACGACATCGTAAACATATAATTCTTGCACTCAAGGCTATCACAAACAAGCATAGGCAAGTTCATAAAATTTTTAGACTTTCATTTTATATACTCAAGGCACTTTTCGTTTCACATAAAAATCCGGGAATTTAACCCAAAGTACCACGTACTTCCATTCTTTTCAAAAGATTCATTTTCATATAAAACCCCAAGATACTAACACCCGTAGTATCAAGGCTTGCTTACATTTCACATAAGTCACTATATTTTTAGAAATACATTTCTCGACTTCTAAATCAAGTGACCATTACTTTAAAACTTTAAGCAAGTGATACCTTTAAATCAAATTGCCCTTCCTTATTTCAAGTTATTTCTTTGTTTACATTATTAGAGAAAATCATTCTCTTAACCTTCCATAAAGCCGTTATAACCAACTTTCCATAAAGCCGTTATAACCCTTTATGGTTTTAGACAAATTCATTCCTTTTATAACCAAGAGACTTATACTTTTAAAACCAAGTATCATATACTTTCAAATCAATTTTCTTAACTTTCAAAATACTTCAAGTCTCTTAACTTTAGAAATCAAGTTTCTTAACTTTTAAATCTCAAGTAACTCACACCTTTTAAAACAAGTTACTTCCCTTAAATCATGTTATTGCTTTCTTTAAGAATCAAGTTTCATTACTTGAAAATAAAGTCTATCAACCTTTTAAGAGTTTAAGGTTCATAGTCTTAAAACTTCATAATGTAAACTCTTTAAATTAAGTAACATATACTTTTGTGCGTTGTGAATATGTTATACTTGTTTATAACGATCTTATTAAAGCAGCCATGATCTAGAAAATGTAATACAATTTTGTCTTATCTTAGTTTCTATGCAGATGGAGAAATCTACTCATTTTAATTTAATTGATTATCGGTACATTTTCTTTTATTAGCGCTGCAATGGCTTGTTCGATACTTATTCTCATTCGTGCAGTAAATTTGCAAATTCAACTCGACTCCAAATACTTCCTAACGACTCTTACCAACATCCCCCATAAGACTTGGTAAGAACTTAGTATAACTTAGACGTAACTTTTACATAGAGTAAATCAACATACATACCTCTTAACTTCCAAGAGTAGAAGGAAACATGAAATAATACTACATGTATATTCCATACATAGAATCATGCCAAAAGAAGGAAGAGGTTCACATACCTCGCGACGATTATCGACAAGTAGCAAAATGCTCCAAAGTACTTCAACCTTGCTAGCTATTCCATCCTTTGTGGAATATGCTATACGTAGTACTTCAACCTATAATGGCCATAATACGTCTATTAACCTCTAGCTTCAAACGTAGAATATTCTAAGTGAAAAGTCACCAAATTCTACGAAAAATCGGGCAGCACTTCCTTTGTTTCTACATACTTTTCCACCTTTTCAAGGCCCGATAATCAATAACCAACATGCCACATTTAAGGCTCAATACAACAACCAATCAAAGGGTATTATACGCCTTACAATACGTGTAAAATTCTGCCCCACAATTAATACCAAGTAGTTTAATGTCCAAAGCCATTCTCGGCTAACTTGTACAACAACAAAAATCCTTTCCAATTCTTTTTCAATCCAAGTTCTTAGGTCTAACATGTTATATAGTCATAGACAACTTTAACAACTATAATTCCTTCTTTATATAACATGTGACGACTTAAACTAGTAATCAAATTGAATTGTAATCTTAAGGGCTAAACATGCTAGTTTCGGATTAGGGTTCCAATAGCCAATACACTTATCAAACATCATACTATATACCTCATGCTTGCTAATATCCATAGCTACAACAATAAGTAATCCTTAATTGCTAAAACGACAAGATTTTTTTTACCTTTACAAGCCCTTATAATATCCAAGATTCAAAGTCGCTCCTTAGCAATTCTTAGCTCCTTTACTTAAGTTCCAATCCGCTCCAAGCACTCCTTAGAAGCTCATGAAGAACTCCTCTTCAAGTTCCATCTTCAAAGTTGAAGAACACCTTAGGGTTTCGCCTTGCGACTAACGTAAAAACGTCGTTTTTCCGAGATCTTTCTATTGGGATATCCTTACAATACCCTTAGGAACCTTGGGTTAAAGTCTTGTGAATAATGAACCAAAACTACAAATTTTTTGTGTGGGAAGCTCACTAAACCCGAGAGCACCTTATGGACAAGAACAAGGTCTCTAATTTTTCTAAGTGTTGAAGACAAGTCTTGCACTAGTGTAGTGTATATATAACACAATGGAGGGCTTAGATTATAACAAATGTGAGGCTAGGATGAAGAGCATTAAATAATTAGCCAAGTGGACAAGTTGACTTGGTCAATTTTCTCAAGCTTTGAAGACTTGTTCATATACATAGGTCAATGACCATTTTACCCTTGCTATTTTCATCCAAGACCTTGTGGGGGTGCCACGTGTCGTCCTCCCATTTGTCCATAAAATTTCGTAACCCTCGTGGGCCCCACAAAACGTAAATATTCTCGGGTGGGCCCAACGTGACCAAATCCGTAAAAAATAAATTTCCATAATGATAATACATTCTATATTCCTCAAATAATGCATTTTGAGAATCCAATTCTCATCAATGAACATTTTTCCTTTCCGAGTTCGGAAGATTTTCCGTCGAAAAAACAATTCTTCCTTTCGTACCAATTTCAAGTCTTGTGTTCCTTACGTACATTCTCTTAAACATGTCCTTGAATTACGGGGTGTAACAAGATATCAAGCTCTAGCCTAGCAAGACTTGATCATCCTTACATTGGTCAAATGACCATTAAACCCATGGTCCATTCGACCATGACCGTCTAAGGGGGGGTGACATGTGTCACACTCCCGTTCATCACAATATTTCGTTTCCCGACATTTCCATAATTCTGATAAATTTTTACTAGTCTCAAATCTTAACATTTTTTAGTTCTGACGTACGTTCTTATAAACATGTCCTGGAATTACAGGGTGTAACATTCTTCCCCCCTTAGAAACATTCGTCCCCGGATGTTCTTTCGGAGTCAATCTATAAATAGCGACATAGTTCTCCTTTTACAACCCCTACATAGCAATAATGCCCCACGTGGCCACATAAAATAACTTAAGCAAAATACTTCAATTAAAACTTGACAAGTAAGGGAAATGAATTACCTGAAGGTGTAGAGAATAAGTGAGGATACTTTCTCAACATGTCCTCCTCCGCTTCCCAAGTCATCTCCTCCCTATTATCGTTCCGCCACAAGACTTTGACGGAAGCCACATCCTTGATCCGCAGTCGCCTGACCTAGCGATCGAGTATCGCTATGAGACTCTCCTCATACGATAACCCCTCTATCACCTGTACCTTGCTAGCTGAGAAAACTCTCGATGGATCTCCGATACACTTCCGCAACATAGAGACATGGAAGATCGGATACACTGCCTCTAAATCCGATGGCAGATCCAACTCATAGGCAACCTTGCCTACTCTACGAATGATCTGGTAAGGCCCAATGTACCTTGGGCTAAGTTTCCCCTTCTTTCCGAACCTCATCACACCCTTCATGGGTGATACCTTCAAGAAGACCCAATCGTCTACCTGAAACTCCAAATGTCGACGCCGATTATCTGCATAAGACTTCTGCCGACTCTGAGCTGCTAACAGTCTATCCTGGATAAGCTTCACCTTATCCACAGCTTGCTGAATCAAGTCTGGGCCAACCAACTGAACCTCTCCCACGTCGAACCAACCAATCGGCGACCTACACCTCCGCCCATACAAAGCTTCATATGACGCCATCTGAATGCTAGAATGGTAGTTGTTGTTATAAGAAAACTCCACAAGAGGCAAATGATCCTCCCAGCTACCCCTGAAATCAATAACACAGGCCCACAACATATCCTCAAGTGTCTGGATAGTACGCTCTGCCTGCCCGTCGGTCTGAGGATGAAACGCAGTACTGAGACTCACATGTGTCCCTAACTCCTTCTGGAAATACCTCCAGAAGTTAGCCATAAACTGGGCTCCTCTGTCTGATATAATCGATATAGGAACTCCGTGCAGTCTCACAATCTCCCTGATATACAATCTAGCATAATCCTCAGCGGAATATGTAGTCCTGACTGGAAGAAAATGTGCTGATTTCGTCAGCCTGCCTACAATAACCCAGATGAAATCACACTTCCTCTGAGTACGAGGTAATCCTGTAAGAAAATCCATGTTGATCACCTCCCACTTTCATGTCGGAACATCAATCGCCTGCAATAGCCCTCCGGGCTTTTTGTGCTCAACATTGACCTGCTGACAATTCGGACACTGAGCAACAAACCCTGTCACGTCCCTCTTCAGGCCATTCCACCAATATATACATCTGAGGTCATGGTACATCTTAGTCGACCCCGGATGAATAGAGTAACGAGCATTGTGTGCCTCCCCGTAATCTGGACGAAGTCTCGCATCGCACACACAATCTGCCCTCAAATCTTAGCACCCCATCAGACGCTACCTCAAACAAACTCTTCTCCTCTCGAAGAGCCGTATCTCGATACCGCATCATAACTGGGTCCTCATACTGTCGACTCTTCACCTCATCAACGATGAAAGACTCGGTAATCTCACAAACCCGTACCCCACTATCATCGGTATCGACCAATCGAACCCCAAGGCTCGCTAGCTGATGGATCTGATGGACCGTATCTGTCTGCACTGCGCCTCACGGCATCGCCAATCGATCTACGACTCAAAGCATCTGCAACCACGTTGGCTTTTCCCGGATGGTATAGGATATCAACATCATAATCCTTCAACAACTCTAACCACCGTCTGCGCGCAAGTTCACTCTGCTCAAGATGTCGAGGCTCTTGTGGTCTGTATAAATATCCACATGGACCCCGTATAAATAATGTCTCCAAATCTTCAAGGCATGAATAACTGCGTCCAACTCTAAGTCGTGACTAGGGTAATTCCTCTCATGCTTCCGTAACTGCCGGAAAGCATAGGCTATTACCTTGCCGTGCTGCATCAATATGCACCCTATCCCAATACCCGAGGCATCACAATAAATCACGTAGCCCTCTAACCCCTCGGGAAGAGTAAGAACTGGAGTCGTCGTCAACTTTTCCTTCAGTAACTGGAAGCCCTTCTCACAAGCTTCTGTCCACTGAAACTTAGCTTCTTTCTGAGTCAGCATAGTCAACGGTGCGGATATCGAAGCAAACTGCTCCACAAACCTACGATAATAACCTGCCAGCCCTAAGAAACTGCGCACCTCCGTCGGAGTATTAGGTCTCGGCCAAGACTTGACCGCCTCAATCTTTGCCGTATCAACCTGAACACCGTCAACTGCCCCAAGAATGCCACTGAGGCCAACTAAAACTCACACTTGGAGAACTTGGCGAACAACTGCCGGCTCCGGAGGACCCCAAGTACCGTCCTCAAGTGATCTGCATGCTCCTGCTCTGTGCGCGAATAAACCAGGATGTCATCAATGAATACTATAACAAACGTATCTAAAAATGGCTTGAACACCCGGTTCATCAAATCCATAAATACCGCTGGAGCGTTGGTCAAACCGAAAGACATCACCCTGAACTCATAGTGCCCATACCGGGTCCTGAATGCAGTCTTTGGGATATCTGCCTCTCTAACTCGCACCTGATGATAACCAGACCGCAGGTCTATCTTGGAGAAACACCTCACACCCTGCAACTGGTCAAACAAATCATCAATCTGGGGGAGGGGGTATTTATTCTTGATGGTTTACCTTATTCAGCTGCCTGTAGTCAACACACATACGCAACGTCCCATCCTTATTCTTTATAAACAAAACTGGCGCTCCCCAGGGAGAAACATTAGGCCTGATAAAACCTTTTTCCAGCAAATCTTTCAGCTGGTCCTTCAACTCCCTCAACTCAGCAGGTGTCATCCTGTACGGCGGAATAGATATAGGACGAGTGTCTGGGAACGTGTCAATACAGAACTCTATTGTTACACCCCGTAAGTCCAGGACTTGTATAAGAGAATGTACGTAAGGAATCGAGACTTGGAAATTAGTACGAAAGGAAGAATTGTTTTTCCGGCGGAAAATCTTCCGAACGCCGGAAAGGAAAAATGTTCGTTGTTGAGAATTGAATTCTCAAAATGTATTATTTGAAGAGTATGGAACTTAGTAACATTATGGAAAGTTATTTTTACGGATTTGGTCATGTGGGGCCCACCCGAGGAATTTTACGTTTTGTGGGGCCCACGAGGGTTACGAAATTTTATGGACGAATGAGAGGGCGACACGTGTCACCCCTCCCAAATGGCTTGGTCGAATTATGCAAAGGGAAAAAGGGTCATTTGACAATTGTAAATATGAGAAAGTCTTGCTAAGTTAGAGCTTGATATTGTTGACCAAGTCAAGGGCCACTTGGCTTGATCTCTTCCATCCAATTTTAACAAGTGTTATTATCTAAGCCATCCAATGTGTTATATATTCACTACACTAGTAGTGCAAGACTTGAGCATTCTATACTTAGTAAAAAATTTCAAGAACTAGTCTTGTGGAGAGAAAGGGCTCTCGGGTTTGGCTAAGCTTGCACAAGAAAAATTTGTAGTTTTTCTCCATTGCTCACAAGACTTTAAACCAAGGTTCCTAAGAGTGTTGTAAGGTTATCTCAATAGAAAGATTTCGGAAAAACGTCGTTTTCGTATTAGTCGCAAGGCGGAAACTTAAGGAGTTCTTCAACTTTGAAGTTGGAAATTGAAGATGGGTTCTTCATAGGCTTCTAAGGAGTGCTTGGAGCGGATTGGAACATAAGGAAAGGAGCTAAGAATTTGCTAAGGAGCGACTTTGAATCTTGGAAATTTTAAGGGCTTATAAAGGTATAAATCTTGTCGTTTTAGCAATTAAGGTTTACTTATCATTAGATATTAGCAAGCATGAGTTATATATTATGTAGTTGGATAAGTATATTGGCTATTGGAACCCTAATCCGAAAACTACCATGTTTAGCCTTAAGATTACAATTCAAGTCGATTATTAGTTTAAGTCGTCGCATGTTGTATAAAGAAGGAAATTGTAGTTGATGAAGTTGTTTATGACTATATAACATGTTAGACCTTAGAACTTAGAATTGGAAAAGGATTGGAAAAGACTTTGAATTGTTGGTTATGTTGTTGGCCGAGAATGGCTTGAATATGAAACTACTTCGTATTAATTGTGGGGCGGAATTTTACACGTATTGTAAGGCGTGTAATCCCCTTTGTTTGGTTGTTGTTTTGAGCCTTAAATGTGGCGTGTTGGTTATTGTATTCGGCCTTGAAAAAGGTGGCAAAGTGAGTAGAAACAAAGGAAGTGCTGCCCGATTTTCCGTAGAATTAGAGACCGTATACTTAGTATTATTCTACGTTAGAGACTAGAAGTTGATAGTCTTGTTGTGACCATTATAGGTTGACACTTCTACGTACAGCGTATTCGGCTTAGCTTGTGGATTTAGCCGAAAAGGTATGTGAACTATCTCCTCTTCTAGCATGATTCCTTAAGATAAAGAAAGTATTTCCTACTCCTTAAATGATCCATTCCTTGGTTGTATTTGGATTGCCTAAAGTAGAATTTGTTCTATGTACTTCCTTGATTGTACTTTGATGTTTAAATTGTAAGTTGTATAATCCATTTCCTTAGTGAAGTTTGGATTCTTAAAGAGTGGAAGTATTTTACTTAAAGTACATAGAGTCTTGAAAAGGAAGTGGTTTCCAAACCTTTTGGCTAGTGCCTTAGTTCCAAAACCTAAAGGTCATTATAATGACTTTAGGGAAGTCAAAGGAGTGATTTACTTAATTGTTTTAAAAGAGGAGAAATGACATGATTTAAGAGAAGTAACTTGTTTTAAAGGTGTGAGTTACTTGAGGTTTAAAAGTAGAAGAAACTTGTTTTCTATATATTAAGAGACTCGAAGTATTTTTGAAAGTTAAGAAACTTGATTTGAAAGTTTGTGATACTTGGTTTTAAGTATAAGTCTCTTAGTTATAAAAAGAATGAAATTGTCTAAAAACCATAAAGGGTTATAACGGCTTTATGTGAAGTTGGTTATAACGGCTTTATGGAAGGTTTAGAAAGTTGTCTATTTTGATTAATGGGCATAAGTGTGCCTTGATAAGTACTTTGGCTTGATTAATTGAGAATTATTCTAAGTGTGCCTTGATAAGTACTTTGACTTGATTAATTGAGAATTATTCTAAGTGTGCCTTGATAAAGTACTTTGACTTGATTAATTGAGAATTATTCTAAGTGTGCCTTGATAAGTACTTTGGCTTGATTAATTGAGAATTATTCTAAGTGTGTCTTGATAAGTACTTTGGCTTGATTAATTGAGAATTAGTCTAAGTGTGCCTTGATAAAGTACTTTGGCTTGATTAATTGAGAATTATTCTAAGTGTGCCTTGATAAGTACTTTGGCTTGATTAATTGAGAATTATTCTAAGTGTGCCTTGATAAAGTACTTTGGCTTGATTAATTGAGAATTATTCTAAGTGTGCCTTGATAAAGTACTTTGGCTTGATTAATTGAGAATTATTCTAAGTGTGCCTTGATAAGTACTTTGGCTTGATTAATTGAGAATTATTCTAAGTGTGCCTTGATAAGTACTTTGGCTTGATTAATTGAGAATTATTCTAAGTGTGCCTTGATAAGTACTTTGGCTTGATTAATTGAGAATTAGTCTAAGTGTGCCTTGATAAAGTACTTTGGCTTGATTAATTGAGAATTATTCTAAGTGTGCCTTGATAAAGTACTTTGGCTTGATTAATTGAGAATTATTCTAAGTGTGCCTTGATAAGTACTTTGGCTTGATTAATTGAGAATTATTCTAAGTGTGTCTTGATAAGTACTTTGGCTTGATTAATTGAGAATTGCCTATGTGTGCTGGAAATATCCGGTTGTGTGCTATTGGTATATCATTCATTTCGGGGTCATTCCCCGGGTTTGTGGAATTTGCATATTCCGTGGATTTGCTACCCACGATGCGAGGAATACCTCATGCGAGTCCGCAAGGGCTTATGCGGGTGAAATAGTCCCATGCGGGCGGGTCCAACCTATGCGAGTTCGTAAGGGCTTATGCGGGTGAAATAGTCCCATGCGAGGAATACCTCATGCGGGTCCACGCGACCTATGCGGGTGAAATAGTCCCAGGAATATGATTGCTTAATGATACTGCGGGCGGGTGGTCCTGCTTTGATCGTGAGCTCCCTAGTTTATATTGTAAGTATACTACTATTTACTCTGATTGTTAGTAAGGCACAATGTACTGTAATTTGATTATCATGGACTGTCGGCAGTGAGGAAGGATTCCACGGGCATGATTGATATTATGGGCGTGAGACCCATGATTATATTTTAGTAATGACTTTGAGGGCATGCGTCCATGACTTGATATGACTGTTTATGTATTACATCGTAGGTTGGCTATCATACATGTCTCTGCTTTATTAGATTATGATTTCATTCTGATTTCATTTCACATACTTGGTACATTCTTCGTCTCGACCTCGCCCGGAAGTGCGTTAAATCTTGAGTTTAGGTACGCTGTTTGGTGATCGGAAGGTGTAGGACCGCCTTTCGAGTTTTGGATAGCTCCTTCATTCGGGAGTTTATCTTTTGGTATAAGTTCTTTCGATCTGTGCTTTTATCTGATTATGGGTACGGCGGGGCCTTGTCCCGTCATAGTTCAGTATAACCTCTTAGAGGTCTGTATTCATATGTGGGATTGGCCTCATGTACAGTGTAGTGTCTTTTGATTATGTATATTATGGCAGCCTTGTCGGCTTTGCCATTGCACGTATGTTGGTTTTAAAAAAGAAAAGAAAAGAGGTGTTATTTAATTTCCGCAGTTTACTTAGTTGTTAAGGTAGAAGGGTGCCCAGGTAGGGCACCAGTCACGGGCCCGGGGTTCGGGGCGTGACATCTATCTCCCTCTCGGGAGGAATACCTGGGAGATCATCTGGGAATACATCCGAAAACTCTCTAACCACCGGAACTGACTGAAGAACTGGCACCTCAGCCTCTGTATCGAATACCCGAACCAGATGATAGATGTACCCTTTCTGCACCATCTTCCTAGCCTTGAGGTAAGAAATAAACCTACCCCTCGGCGACGCTGTATTGCCCTTCCACTCGATAACTGGCTCACCAGGAAACTGGAATCGGACCAACCTGTCTCTACAGTCAACGTTGGCATAACAAGAAGCCAACCAGTCCATACCCATAATGACGTCAAAATCTGTCATCTCCAACTCTATCAAGTCTACTGAGTCGGCGACCTATATAAACACCGGGAAATCTTTGTACACCCGCTCAGCTAACACCGAATCACCCACTGGCGTAGCTACCTCAAAAGGCTCTATCGACACCGACTCTATCCCTATTCTACCAGCAATAAGAGGGGACACATAGGACAAGGTAGAACCTGGATCTATCAAAGCATAAACGTCACAGCATGAAATCAATAATGTACCTGTGACGACATCCGGGGAAGCCTCCTGATCTTGCCGGCTGGCTAAGGAATATATGCGGTTCTGTGGACCGCTAGAACTAGGACCTCCACCACGACCTCTGGCGCGGCCTACCGGTCCGTGAACACTATGCCCTGCAGGCGCATAACCACGTAAGAAGACCCAAAGAATCGACCATGTCGGCTGAACCATACCACCCATGCTGCCTCTGGTCGGACAATCTCTCTTCAAATGGCCCTGCTGGCCACAAGAGTAACAAGCTCCTGGAGGAATACGACACCCCCCACGATGGGAACTACCACACCGACCACACCGAGGTAAAGGTGGCCTCATCTGACTGGGACCCCGGTTCCTCTGGGGACCCGAAGCCTTGGAGCCCTGCCCTACCCCTGAATAACCCGACCGATCAAACCTCCTGCCTGAAAACCGAGAAGGAGAACTCTGTGCCGGCTGAAATGTGGACCTGGCATGCTGCTGAGGCTGTTTCCCTCGAAAATTACCCTGAAACTCGCCGCCCCGCCTTCGGGCAGCCCGAAGTCTGGTGATCTCTCTCGCCCTCTATCCTCGTGCATAAGCTCGCATCTGGCAATATCCATACTGGGCCGGCGGCCACTCTCAGGCATGCAGTAATCATATGACGGTCTAGCCCCATCACATAGCGATGAACTCTGTCCGACATGTCAGCCACAATGGTGAGCGCATACCTGGCCAATGAGTCAAACTCCAGATTGTACTCTCTGATAGTCCTCTAATTCTGTCTCAATGTCAAGAATCTATCCACGCGGGCTCTCCTCATTGTCACGACCCGACCCGACCCCGGGCCCGTGATTGGTGCCTTACCCCGGGCACCCTAGTGATACAACATCAGAGAAAAACCAACGGAAATAAAAACTCATGAAATAAAACAGTGAAATAAGAAAGCAGGCTAACCCAAACGGTTACCTTTTTGCACAAAAATTAAAACTTGAACAGTTACATCCCTTACAAACCTGCCCACAATAGTGCTACAGACCTCTAAGAATTTTAAAATCATAATGACGGGACAGGGCCCCGCCATGCCCCTGAATGAACAAAAGTATACTACTTCAGGGAACCGTACCACAGGACAAGCTTCCGGAGATAGGGAGCTTTCCGAGAACTGAACAGCGATCCTAAGAGAGCGGATCAGCAAGCTATGTACCTCAACCTGCGGCATGAACGCAGCCCCCCGAAGGAGGTCAGTACAACAGGTACCAAGTATGTGAAACTGAAAAATACTGTGAATGAAATCATAATAGTCTATATAAAGCAGGAGACATGTATGATAACCAAACTACAGTACACAACATATAAGCAGTCATGTCAAGTCAGGGACTTACGCCCGTGAAATCATCACTCAAATACAACCCGGGAATTTAACCCGCACAATGGCCGCATGCCCCGGCAACTCACCTCGGTATAAGCATGGCCCTGGAACCGTCCTAGTGGGCCCATACCCGTGGACCATCCAACGTGTCGGTATGCCCAAAGGAAGTAACAAGATAACAATCCCTGTGGAAGCATACCCGTGGGCCACCCAACGTGTCGGTATGTCCAAACAACTAACAAAACAATACTCACTGTGGAAGCATACCCGTGGGCTACCCAACGTGTCAGTATGTCCAATCAAATAACAAGATACTACTCACTGTGGTAGCATACCCGTGGGCTACCCAACGTGTCAGTATGTCCACTCAAATAACAATATAACACTCCTAATGGAAGCATACCCGTGGGCTACCCAACGTGTCAGTATGTCCATCAATCAACCAGATAGCCGACCCTCCATCGAGAGACTCGGTAGCACACAACCAAACATTTGCACAACAAAGGCTACCACAACAAGCAGAGGCAAGTTACACACAACTCAAGGTACTATACATACTTCTTACCACAACGTCAAGTATACCATTAAAACCCAAGTATTTAACCCCTTTAAGATCAAAATACTCCTACCTTTTATAAACAAGCCACTTATGTTTTTCCATTACAAGGAGTTCAATATTTGAAAACAAGTTACTTCCCTTTTCCCAAAATCAAGTTACCATTTAAATCTTAATAATGAATCCATTCTTTTATTTTCCAAAAAGTGAACCATGCCTTTCTTTTAAACCAATACATTTCAAATTCTTAAGTCTCTTTTCTTTTAGAAATCGAGTTCCTTACTTTGGAACTTTTAAGAAAATCAGAACTTGATTTCAATAATTCTTATTAGAGCAGCCATGATCTAGGAAATGTAATACAATTTTGTCTTATCTTAGCTTCTATGCAGATGGAGGTTTCTACTGGTTTTTAATATAATTAATAGTCATTACTTTTCCTTTATTAACGCTGCATTGGCTTGTTCGATTCTTATTTCCATTTCCGAAATTTATGTAACATTACTCTTTTAAAAACCAAGTATTCATTTCTCACGAATGAGGTTTTATACTTTTCAACACCAATTAGGTCAGTTATAAGTCAAGTCTCTTATCTTTTGAAAATCACAAACCATTCTTTTACCTACATAAAGTGGTTATAACAAACTTCCCATAAAGCCGTTATAGCACTTTATGTTTTAAACCAACCAATTACCACTATAAACATTTATGAGACCAATAGGCTCATTCTTTTAACTAACCGAAAATTCAAGTTACTAACGGATAAGACTTTACTACTTTTTCCACACAATGAAGCCCTTTACACTTCATATCAAGTCAAGACACAAAGGGAAATGAAATTCCTTTAACACACGCGTCTACCGTGACTATATATTTTACAAATAGTCATGTCAAGAGGATAGGAAGAATCACATACCTCGCGACGATTGTCGACAATAAGCAAAATGCTCCACAAGACTATCTCCTCAAGAAGAATATGTTACACGTAGTACTTCAATCCTATAAGTCATAAAACGTCTATCAAACTCTAGCTTCGAACGTAGAATAAACTAGGTGCAAGGCCCCTACATTCTATGGAAATTTGGACAGAACTTCCTTTGTTTCTATTAACTTGCCACCTTTCTCAAGGCCGAATTCAATAACCAACACCACATTTAAGGCACACAATTCAGCTAACTAAAGGGGATTACACGCTTTACAGACGCAGAAAATTCGCCCCACAATGATACAAAATAAACCAATAATTTCCATGCCATTCTTAGCCAACAATATGACCAATACTAACCCCTTTCAATTCTTTTCCAATCCAAGTTCTTAGGGCTAACATGATATCTAGCCTTAGACATCTTCAACAATTACAATTTCCCCCTTTACAACATGCGACGACCCAATTAGTAACCAAATTGAAGTTATCAACTTAAGGCTAACATGCCCATTTCAGTTTCAACAAGACAACAAGATCCAAATCTATTCAAATATAACAGCCTCAGGCTCAATTCTAAACTACTAAAATATAACAGCCTCAGGCTCATTTCTAAACTACTATAACAAGTATAACTCATATCCAAGAGAAGGGGAAACTTTTACCTTTGGAGAAACCCACAAAAACCCCTTTCTTCCACTTCTTTTCCGTCAAACTCATCTACCAGCGCTCCCCATAAGTTTACCCACACTTTTCCTTCTTGCCGCCGCTCCAACAATTTCCTCTTAGGCTAGGTTTCCTTCAAAAATCAAGAGAGAAGGGAGAGGATTGTCTTGGGAGGGTTTCCAAATGAAATGGCCAAGTCTTCCAAGACTTGGCCCTAGAATAGGGCCCTTTTCCTGGTCAAAAGGATGGGAGGGACACTTATCCCCCTCCCATGGGTCCTTTTCGAAAATATCCCCTGATTTCAGCCTTTACCGCAGAAAAATCCCGCCCTGGCGCCGCGGCCCCGCCGCCGGCGCCGCGGCGCTTTCACTTAAGAAAATAATTTTCCGCATTCCGACGCCACGGCGCTGCAACCCCTGCGAACCCCCAGTACAACCAGCGCCGCGCCTCAGATTCAGCGCCGCGTACTGCACTTCGAACCGAAACTCATCGCTTTGCGATCAGCACCAAACTTGAAACTTCCATAATTTTTGACTCCGATGTCCTATCGACGAACGGTTTGTTGCGTTGGGATCTAGATTTAACGGACTACACACTAGGCTTTTGAAACACCTAAAAAATACTTAACAACTGGGGTACAACACTCCAAGGTAGACTCAAAATCCGTCCAACACATGTTTGTCAACTTATCTTATCTTCTCGAATTTACGGGGTGTAACATTCTTCCCCCCTTAGAAACATTCGTCCCGAATGTTCCTTCTAAGTCTCCAAAACGCAGACGCCGGTATAGTCTTCACTACTCCACTCACAAAAGAATCAGTTATGCCACTCATGGACTTATCACCCGAAAAAAAATACTCCCCACATACTATGTACTTCCGACAAGGATCACTGTAAAATCTTTTACTCTAGTCGGCCTTACCTCTAAGGTCTTGATTGTTATAAATTCTAAGGTTCAAAATTTTATCATCCCCAGACTTACCCTTTTCACAAATCAGGCTTCTAAATCACATTTTTAACACAAAGTTATCCGAACATAGCACTTAATACATCACCATAACATCAATGTATACTAGTCTCTAGAGGGTTAAGAATATACCTGTAACTACTGCTTCACTTTCTCTTTTTGTCGTTCTACTCATGTTCCTTCCTGACGCGCACAAAAAGGAGGAGATGAATCACCATCGATCCCGGCGTCGAGTCTCTACATCCGCGCTACCTGGTTGGACAATTTCTCGCAAATGGCCTGCGTCGCATGCAAAACAAACTCCCATTCCAAAGACGACACTCCCATCATGGAGCCTACCACAACGCCACAACGAGGTAGGGTGGTCCCATCCGACTAACGCCCCCGCTTCCCCAAAACTCAAACCCGAGAGCCCCGACCGCTTCTCGATTTCTGAACGTCCAAGATCGCGTGATGGAGCACTCAGATCGGGCGGAGGCGCACAACTAGTCTCGGCGAGGCCGCCGCTCGAAGGTCACCAGAGGACCCTGCTGTCCTGGCCCTCTTCTGCTGATCTTGGTTAATTCGTCGACCTCTACGCTCCTCACACCCAAGTGCATAAGCCTGCATGCGGGCAATATCCATGCCCGGCTGAAGAGCTACTCCCGTGCAACTCTCTGCTAAGTAGTCATCGAGTCCTGTGACATAACGGTGCACTCTATCCTCCATATTGGCCACCAGAGCGGGGACATACCGAGCCAATAAGTCAAACTCTACATTGTACTCCCGAACTGTGCGCCCTCTTTGTCTCAAAGATCAAAAATCTGCCGGCCCGTGTCCTCTCATCTGTGGAGGCAAGAAATGGCTGAAAGCCTCGAGAACTCGCCCCAACCACCGGAGGTGCATGCTCTCCCGACAGCTCCCACGAATCAAACTACCGATCATTGCGGATCACGCGCCGATGCGAACCTAAGACCACTGACTCGGTCTCCGAAGCCTTGATCACTCTCATGATCCGTCAGAATCGCCGGATGAACTCGCGGATCATCCTCGTGCCTCGACCAGAGAACTCGGGTGGCCGCAACTCGAAAAATCCCGTAGTCTCAAACTATCTGATCTCGGGTGAACCATGGGTGCGCTTCGAATCACATCCGGCCTATCTCGTGCTCGCCACGATCACGCCAATAATCGGGCCATCTCTCAGAACCCATCTCTCGCGCCGTGTGGGACTGGAGGCTCAGGTGCCGTGGTCTCAGTAGAGACCGCTGCTGCTCTACTCGCAGCTCCCTCTGCTACCTTGCCCTTCTGGGCTCTGGTTGCCTTGCGTGGAGGCATCACTGGTATACAAAGAACATGTCAGAGGGAGTCCAACTTATAACACAACTCTAAGGCACGATTTCAGAGTGAGAAGAATGGAAACCAATCCTAAATATCCTATAGCCTCCTGATTATAGATGTGGTGCACAACACACCGATAATCAAGACTCTACAGGATACGGTCTGTAGACACTTTCCGAGGATTAACTGCTCTGATACCACTTTTGTCACGACCCGACCCCGGGCCCGTGACTGGTGCCTTACCCCGGGAACCCTAGTGATACAACATCAGAGAAAAACCAGCGGAAATAAAAACTCATGAAAGAAAACAGTGAAATAAGAAAACAGGCTAACCCAAACGGTTACCTTTTTGCACAAAAATTAAAACTTGAACAGTTACATCCCTTACAAACTCCGCCACAACAAAGCATGCACTCTAAGAATTTTAAAATCATAATGACGGGACAGGGCCCCGCTATGCCCCTGAATGAACAAAAGTCTACTACTTCAGGGAACCGTACCACAGGACAAGCTTCTGGAGATAGGGAGCTTTCCGAGAACTGAACAGCGATCCTAAGAGAGCGGATCGTTGTTATGTACCTCAACTCGCGGATGAACGCAGCCCCAAGGAGGTCGCATAACAGGTACCAAGTATGTGAAACTGAAAAATACTGTAAATGAAAACATAATAGTCTATATAAAGCAGGAGACATGTATGATAACCAAACTACAGTACACAACATATAAGAAGTCATGTCAAGTCAGGGACTCACGCCCGTGAAATCATCACTCAAATACAACCCGGGAATTTAACCCGCACAATGGCCGCATGCCCCGGCATCTCACCTTGGTATAAGCATGGCCCTGGAACCGTCCTAGTGGGCCCATACCCGTGGACCATCCAACGTGTCGGTATGCCCAAAGGAAGTAACAAGATAACAATCCCTGTGGAAGCATACCCGTGGGCCACCCAACGTGTCGGTATGTCCAAACAACTAACAAAACAATACTCACTGTGGAAGCATACCCGTGGGCTACCTAACGTGTCAGTATGTCCAATCAAATAACAAGATACTACTCACTGTGGTAGCATACCCGTGGGCTACCCAACGTGTCAGTATGTCCACTCAAATAACAATATAACACTCCTAATGGAAGCATACCCGTGGGCTACCCAACGTGTCAGTATGTCCAAGAGGATCGATACAGTGGAAGCATACCCGTGGGCTACCCAACGTGTCAGTATGTCCATCAATCAACCAGATAGCCGGCCCTCCATCGAGAGACTCGGTAGCACACAACCAAACATTTGCACAACAAAGGCTACCACAACAAGCAGAGGCAAGTTACACACAACTCAAGGTACTATACATACTTCTTACCACAACGTCAAGTATACCATTAAAACCCAAGTATTTAACCCCTTTAAGATCAAGGTACTCCTACCTTTTATAAACAAGCCACTTATGTTTTTCCATCACAAGGAGTTCAATATTTGAAAACAAGTTACTTCCCTTTTCCCAAAATCAAGTTACCATTTAAATCTTAATAATGAATCCATTCTTTTATTTTCCAAAAAGTGAACCATGCCTTTCTTTTAAACCAAAACACTTCAAATTCTTAAGTCTCTTTTCTTTTAGAAATCGAGTTCCTTACTTTGGAACTTTTAAGAAAATCAGAACTTGATTTCAATAATTCTTATTAGAGCAGCCATGATCTAGGAAATGTAATACAATTTTGTCTTATCTTAGCTTCTATGCAGATGGAGGTTTCTACTGGTTTTTAATATAATTAATAGTCATTACTTTTTCCTTTATTAACGCTGCATTGGCTTGTTCGATTCTTATTTCCATTTCCGAAATTTATGTAACATTACTCTTTTAAAAACCAAGTATTCATTTCTCACGAATGAGGTTTTATACTTTTCAACACCAATTAGGTCAGTTATAAGTCAAGTCTCTTATCTTTTGAAAATCACAAACCATTCTTTTACCTACATAAAGTGGTTATAACAAACTTCCCATAAAGCCGTTATAGCATTTTATGTTTTAAACCAATCAATTACCACTATAAACATTTATGAGACCAATAGGGCTCATTCTTTAACCACCGAAAATTCAAGCATTAACGGATAAGACTTTACTACTTTTTCCACACAATGAAGCCCTTTACACTTCATATCAATTCAAGACACAAATGGGAAATCAAATTCCTTTAACACACATGCGTCTACCGCACTATATATTTTACAAATAGTCATGCTGAAGAGGATAGGAAGAATCACATACCTCGCGACGATTGTCGACAATAAGCAAAATGCTCCACAGTACTATCTCCCTCAAGAAGAATATGTTACACGTAGTACTTCAATCCTATAAGGGTCATAAAACGTCTATCAAACTATAGCTTCGAACGTAGAATAAACTAGGTGCAAGGCCCCTACATTCTACGGAAATTTGGACAGAACTTCCTTTGTTTCTATTAACTTGCCACCTTTCTCAAGGCCGAATTCAATAATCAACACCACATTTAAGGCACACAATTCAGCTAACCACAAAGGGGATTACACGCCTTTACAGGACGCGTAAAATTCCGCCCCACAATGATACAAAATAAACCAATAATTTCCATGCCATTCTTAGCCAACAATATGACCAATACTAACCCCTTTCAATTCTTTTCCAATCCAAGTTCTTAGGGCTAACATGATATCTAGCCTTAGACATCTTCAACAATTACAATTTCCCCCTTTACAACATGCGACGACCCAATTAGTAACCAAATTGAAGTTATCAACTTAAGGCTAACATGCCCATTTCAGTTTCAACAAGACAACAAGATCCAAATCTATTCAAATATAACAGCCTCAGGCTCAATTCTAAACTACTAAAATATAACAGCCTCAGGCTCATTTCTAAACTACTATAACAAGTATAACTCATATCCAAGAGAAGGGGAAACTTTTACCTTTGGAGAAACCCACAAAAGCCCCTTTCTTCCACTTCTTTTCCGTCAAACTCATCTACCAGCGCTCCCCATAAGTTTACCCACACTTTTCCTTCTTGCCGCCGCTCCAACAATTTCCTCTTAGGCTAGGTTTCCTTCAAAAATCAAGAGAGAAGGGAGAGGATTTTCTTGGGAGGGTTTCCAAATGAAATGGCCAAGTCTTCCAAGACTTGGCCCTAAAATAGGGCCCTTTTCCTGGTCAAAAGGATGGGAGGGACACTTGTCCCCCTCCCATGGGTCCTTTCAAAATATCCCCGATTTCACCTTTACCACGTAAAAATCCCGCCAGCCGCGCGCTTTCACTCGTAAAATAATTTCCGCATTCGGCCATGCGCTGCAAACCTGCGAACCCCAAGATAACCGGCCATGCCAGCATTCGGCCGCGCTGCACTTCAACCGAAACCACTGTTTTGCCTGACTGCGCACCAAACTTGAAACTTCCATAACTTTTGACTCCGATGTCCTATCGACGAACGGTTTGTTGCGTTGGGATCTAGATTTAACGGAATACACACTAGGCTTTTGAAACACCTAAAAAAAATACTTAACAACTGGGGTACAACACTCCAAGATAGACTCAAAATCCGTCCAACACATGTTTGTCAACTTATCTTATCTTCTCGAATTTACGGGGTGTAACACTCATCTTAGGAGGCAAAAAGTGATCAAGGAAGGCCTCTGTGAACTCATCTCAAACAGCTGGAAGAGAATCCACACCTATAGACATCTCCCATGACTCAAACCAGTTCAACGCAATATCGCGTAACCGGTAAGAGGCTAACACAACTGACTCTGTCTCCGAGGCCCTAAACATCTGCATAGTCCGCTGTATCTGCCGAATAAACTCCTGAGGATCCTCCTCAGATCTCGAACCATAGAACTCAGGTGGAATACAACCCAGAAAATCCTGAATCCTCAAGCTGTCGGCTCTCGGGTTAGCTACTTGCTCCTGTCGGCGCTGCCCTACCACTATGCTAGTCAATAACCTGATCTGCTCTCTGTAATCTCTATACGCTGCCCCTGGCTGCGGAACTGGAGGCTCAGGTATCAGAACCTCTGGAGCTACGGCCGCTCTCGACACCTCTAATACTGCCGGCATGGCTGAACTCGCCGATCCGCCCACAATGTTATACCCCGTATTTCCAGAGTATGTACGTAAGGGAATACGTACAAAAAGTTTGGCTTTAAAGTTAGCCTTGGACGTTTTTTTTGTACACAACTCGCTTAAAGAATCGTTTTCCGACGAAACGTTTCCACAGCTTTCGTAGGGAAAATTCCGGCTATGCCATTACTAATTTTTGCGGATTTTTCCGAGAGACGAAACATTTTGGACCAACGGGAGGGCAACACTTGGCACCCTCCCATTGGTGGACTTGAATCGTCCATGGACGAAATTGGAGAGCCAAGGCACGTTTTTTGTGCCTTGTGCACAAGTCAAGGGTTGGTAGGATATTTGTGTTTAGTTAATCCTCACCCTACACTTGCCTTGCACTTGTCTTCATCTTGGCCATTGGTTGGCCAAGGCTTGAGCTATAAATACCCCCTTAGAGATGAAGAGTTATTCATCCACAAAGTTATCTTCCAAGTCTAAAAATCCTCTCCTCTCCCTTAAGCTTTTCGTCCAACACCTCTTCCCTCCCCTTGTGTAGTGTGGCCGAGAGCCTACCCCCCCTAGCCTAGCCTAAATCTACCCCCCTCCCTTGGTAGAAAAGTTGTCTTCTAGTATCGTTATAATGCCCAAAATACCCTAGCCCAAATCCCTTAGTCCTTAGTAGAAGTTGTGAAGAACTTCTAAGGTTTCTTAGACTCTGAGCGTCTGACTTAGGAGTTAAACCTTGCTCAGGCGCGACTTTATCTAGGATATTAGTGGGCTTACCGAGGTAACTAATCCTAACCTCTTTTGAATTAGAGAATACTTACTGTTGTAGTATTAGAATAAGTATTAGATACTTAGAAGAATATCACGAATAGAATTGAACTGTTATCACAAAGAAGGGTTTAAAGAAGAATAATTGAATCAGACTACATGGACTGTTTTCACAATGAGACTTACATAGCTCACCGGTAGGGTTGCTGCCCGACTTTCCAGTAGAATTATGAACCCCTGTTTAGAATGACCCTCGAGTAGTCTTTGATAGATATCTGTGACTATTATAGTGACTCTCTGCGCGACATATTCAACTGGCGGTGGTTTTCACGGTAAGGTATGTGATTCTTCCTAAAGCATGATATTTTACAATATATAGTACGGTAGACGCATACGTGTTAATCGAATAATAACTACGCAATGTCTTTGACTTAAGCTGAATAATACTTATGGTAATGCCTCACGGCTTAAGCTCGAATAATACTTACAGAATGCCTCACGCTTAAGCTGAATAACAAAGAACCGAAACATTTCAAAAGAATATGAATCATCTTTAATGTAAGATAAATATTTGGTTTTAAAACAAAAGCGTAAGAGTTATCTTGGCTTTATGGGAAGTTAGGTATAACAACTTAAGAAGATAAAAAGGAACTGCACTTGTTTTGTTTATAAAAGCCTTGTATTGATTTCGCTAAGTGTAGTAAGATTGTTTGATAAGTAGACATGTTATGATGCTACTGTGTTAGTGTTTTGTAATCCGTGTAAAGTGGGTCATTCTTGCCGTGCTTACGTTGCTAACCTAAGTCCATTGTATCGTTATTGTATCACCTACCCTCGATCGTTATACGGGCTTGCCCCTCGATGCGGGTCTATACGGCCTATGCGGTGCGTGAGACTATGCGAGCGGCGGTATGCTCGAGATTGATCATTCCGGCGTTTAGCTTTGACGCGGACTCCTACGCGGTCTGCTGAGACTATGCGGTCTTTTTGAGGCTATGCGGCCGCGAGCCTAGGCGGATCTTGCCGGTAGCTGCCCCGATGCGAGAAATATCTCATGCGGTGTGTGGGACCTATGCGGGCGGAAGTCCAGACTAGGCACGCAGAATGATACTACTATGGGCGATTGGCCTTGCTTCGATCATTCGCGCCTAGAATAGACTGTTACGCTTTTCCTATTATCGTTGTTGTTTGTGATGTGGCACTATGTGCAATTGAACCGATTGTATTTGTGAAAAGGTTTTAAATACTTTGATTTCATTTTAAGTACTTTATAGTTTCACATACTTGGTACCGTTGTGATCGACTTCCTGGGCCGCGTTCATGCCGCAGTGCGGCAAGTCTGCTAGATCCACATCCTTAGGATCTTTGCGTTGGTGTCGTGAGCTCCATCTTCTCCGAGGCTCTACTTTGGGTATGATCTCCTGATTGTAGATAGTTTTGTACAGTGGTATGGCCCCGTCCCGCCATAGTTGTTTACTTCCTTAGAGGTCTGTAGTACTATTATACGGTTGGGATGTAATCGCAAAACTTGAGTTATTTATATTATGCCGAAAGGCAAGCTTTTCATCGATAAAGCGTGTCTTATTTTATAAATCGCTTCTGTCTTGTTTTATATTCCACCGTTACTCCGATGTATGACTACTTGGGTGCCCTAAGGCACGATCACGCCCCGAACGGGTCGTGACAAAAGTGGTATCGAGCGATTAATCCTCGGAAAGTGTCTACGCATCGTATCTAGTAGTCTTGATTATCGTGTGTTGTGCACCACACCAATAATCGTGAGGCTATAGGATATTTAGGATTGGTTTCCATTCTTCTCACTCTGAGATCGTGCTTTAGAGTCGTGTTATAGGTTGGACCCTCTAACGTATTCCTTTCTGTACGATTATGCCTCCACGTAGCGCAACTCGGGCCCGAAGGGCAAGGCAATGGCGGAGGCGCTAGCAGACACCCAGAGTTACGAGGGCTCGTGCCCGCCATACCGAGACGGCGAGTTCTATGACGCCGCCGCCCCAGAGACCACAAGACCCACACCTCCCGCCCCATAGCCCGGGCGGAGGAGTTAGGGTACAAGGAGATGGCCCACTATTGGCTAAAGTGTGGCCCGACACGGAGAGAGGCCGGATGCGATTCAGCCCGGCTCAGCCGCACCGTAGTGCACCCGAGGCGATAGTTTGAGGCTACGAGATTTCTTGAGTTGTAGCCCGCCGTAGTTTTACGGTCGAGGCGGAGGATGATCCGCAGGAGTTCATCCGTCACCGCAGAGGATTATCGCGGTGATCGGGGCTTGAGATCGAGGCCGTGACATTCGGTTCAGACGGCCGCGTGATACCGCATGATTGGTTTGATTCATGGAGCTTTCGGGAGAGCATGCACTCCAGCAGATGGGATGAGTTTTTGAGGCTTTTCTCACACACTTGCCTCCGCAGATGAGGAGGGCACGAGTGATAGATTCTGCTTGGCGAGGGGAGGACGCCAGGTGAGAGTACAATGTCAAGTTTGATTCTTTGGCTCGATATGTCCCTGACCGTAGCGAGATGGAGGATGGTGCATCGCTATGTCACTGGGCTAGATGATTACATGGCCGAAGTCTTGCGCGTGTGTCCTTCACGAGCATGGACATAACCCGATGCAGCTCATGACCGGGTTGTGAGGCGTAGAGACCGGTAGAGCGATATCGAGAAGAAGGCGCCAAGACGGCCGGTTCTTTTGGTGGTCCTCGTGGGCGGCATCGCGAGGTCCAGATTTGCACCACACCAGGCAGAGCGCCCTACCTCATTTTCAAGACAGAGCGCCGGTGTCGTGGCCCGTGACTTGATTTCAGTGGTAGCAGTGCTAACTGCTCGAGGTCTGCTCGATTGCCCGTTGTGGCGAATACCATTCGGGAGCCGTACTCGAGCTTGCTATACTTGTGGCCAGCAGGTCACTGCGAGTTTGTCCGACCGGGCGCGCTGGTGGTGGATCACCCTGCGGTCATTGCCGCTTCTTCATCCCCGACGATTACTCGCCCCGAGGCAAGGTACATGGATCAGCGGTCGCGGCAGAGGTCGTGGCGCAGTCCGCCTAGCGGTCCTCGAACCGCATATATGCTTTGTCCACCGACAGATCGTGAGGCCTCACCGATGTCGCCACGGTACCTTATCGGTTCGGGTTTGATGTGTATGCTTTGATAGATCCGGTTCTACTCCCTATATATCTCCCTTGTTGCTAGTAGGATAGGGATAGAGCACGAGTCCATAGACCTTTCGAGGTAGCTACGCCTGGGTGATTCGGTGGTAGCTCGGCGGGTATATGAGCTTGTCCTGTGACCATTTACGATCGTGACCCTGGCGACTTGATAGAGTTGGAGATGATTGACTTCGACGTGATTATGGGGATGGATTGGCTAGCTCTTGCTACGCCAATGTAGACCGCAGAGAGAGTAGTACGGTTCCAGCTTCTGAGGAGCCATTGTTGAGTGGGAGGAGCAGTATCGCCGGCGGGTAGGTTTATTTCCTACCAAGGCTAAGAAGATGGTGCGAAGGGTATATCTACCATCTCGTTCGGTGTTTGATCTTCAGGCTGCGGTACCAGATTTTCGGCCCAGAGTCACGAGTTCCCGACGTGTTTCGGATGACCTCCTGTATCCTCCCGAGAGGAGATTGAGTTTTGTATTGACATATTGCGGACACTGCTTTATTTCCATTCCGCCATACGTAATGGCACCGCCGAGTTGAGAGAGTGAAGGATCAACTTAGAGATTTGTTGGAGAAGCGGCTTCATCAGCCTAGTGTTTCTCCCGGGAGCGCCAGATTGTTCGTGAAGAAGAAGGGCGGACGCTGCGCATGTGTTGATTGATTACGGTGAACAAGGTGACCATTAAGAACAGATACCCTTCCCGTGATTGATGATTTGTTCGACCATTCGAGTGCGAGATGTTTCTCAAGATTGATCTGCGATCGGGCTATCATCAGTGCGAGTCGAGAGGTGGATGTCCCTAGATCGCATTCGTGACCCGACGCATTATGAGTTCGTGGTCATGTCTTGGTTGACCAATGCTCGGCAGTATTCATGTATATGATGAACCGAGTGTTCAAACCATTTTGGACACGCTTGTGATAGTGTTCATTGATGATATCTTGGTTTATTCTCGCCAGAGCGGAGCATGCGGAGCATTTGAGGCGGCCGACAGCTTCTCGAGACCAGCAGTTGTACGCCAAGTTTTCCAAATGTGAGTTTTGGTTGACTTCAGTGGCGTTTCTTGGGCATATTGTCGGGGCTGATGGCATTCGAGTGGATACGGCCAAGATCGAGGCAGTCAGGACTTGGCCTAGACCTACTACTCCGACAGAGGTTCGCAGTTTTCTGGGCCTTGCGGGATATTATCGGCGGTTCGTGGAGAAGTTTGCTTCTATCTCTGCACCATTGACTAGGCTGACTCAGAAGGCAGCCAAGTTTCAGCCGATGGTGATGCTTGTGGCGTGGTTTCGATTCTTTGAAAGAGACCGACGACCGCTTCGCTTTACTCTTCCGGAGGTCCATGGTTATGTCGCGGTATTGTGATGCGTCGGGCATCGGGTTGGGATGTGTGTTGATGCGGATGGCAGGTTATAGCATATGCATCCCGACACCGAAGAAACACGGAGGAACTACCCCACCCATGATTTGGAGTCGTAGTGATTCACGCTTTGAAGATCCGAGGCACTATTTGTATGGGGTTCACGTGGATATTTATACGCACCACAAGAGCCTCCAAGATATCTTCACCGTAGGAGCTGAACTGCGCGAGGCGGTGGTTAGAGTTGCTCAAGGATTACGATGTTGATATCCTGTACCACCCGGGAAGGCCAATGTTGTGGCGTATGCCTTAGTCGTAGGTCGATGGGGAGCCTATCGGATGTGCACTAGAGAGGAGGGACATGGTTCGTGATTTGCATCGCCAGCGAGCCTTGGTGTCCGCTTGATTGATTCCGATAGCATGGGGTTAGAGTTCGTGAGGTTGCCGAGTCTTCCATCGTTGAGGAGGTGAAGAGGCAACAGCTCGAGGATCCCGCTTTGATTCGATATCGTGATCTGACTCTTACGTGAGGGCAAGGGTCCTTTGAGGTAGCACCGATGGGGTGCTAAGGTTTGAGGGCGATCGTGTGTTCCGGATGTTTGAGGACTTCAGCGGAGTTCTTGGGAAGCACACAAGCGCGTTACTCTATCCATCCGGGTCGACCAAGATGTACCACGACCTTAGATCCGTATTGGTGGGATGGCTTGAAGAGGACGTTGCGAGTTCGTAGCTCGGTGCCCGTGTTGTCGCAGTGAAGGTAGAGCACCGGAGGCCCGTGGTTTGTTACGCACGATTGAGATCCCGACCGGAAGTGGGAGGTAATCAACATGGACTTCATCACAGGATTACCTCGCACTCGGAGGAGACATGATTCTATATGGGTTATCGCCGACAGTCGACGAAATCAGCCCACTTTTCAGAACGACCGCCCGCCCCGCATCGTGCCTTACCCCGCACCCTAGTGATACAACATCGAGAAAACCAATGGAAAATAAAACATGAGTCATGAAACAAGAGATATAATTATAAACAAGCAACCAAAACGGTTGCCTTCGATATACATAAACACGAACAGTTTAATCCTTTACAACCCCGCCCACAACAAGATTCATGCACTTAAGATTTACAACGACTATGACGACAGGCCCCGCCATACCCCGAATGTACAAGAACCTACAACTCGGGAACACATACTAAAAGATAAGCCTCAGAAGAAACGGAGCTTCCCAATACGCTGAATCAGTGATCCTAAGAGCGGGATCCACGGCCGATGTACCTCTACCGCGGATGAACGCAGCCCAAGGAGGTCGACAACAGTACCAAGTATGTGAAATCAGAAAATATCAGAATGAAATCATACTAGTCTATATAAAGCAGAGACATGTATGATGACCAAACTACGCTCACAACATAAAATCACCATATATCCAAATGTGACTCACGCCTCAAGTCATCACTCAAATATAACTATGGGTCTCACGCCCACAACATCAATCATGTTCGCATCATGGCCGCATGCCCCGATTGCATCGGTGTAGACATGTCCATGATGCAACAATAATACCAATGCCCCACGGCCACATGCCCCGGAATTCTACCTCGGTGATACGTCCATGTAACCACAATAACAATATATCGTAATCAACCCGACCGCACGCCGCGTGCCCGGAATCTCAGACGGTGTAGACATGTCCATGTGACATCAACAACAAGACAAGAATCAAAATGGAAACATACCCGTGGAATTCTCCATCACCGCCAAGACGCCCAAGTAAGTTCTCAACAAGTCGACCTACTTATCGAGACGCCAGAATACGTAAATACCACACTTGCACAACAAAGGCTATCATCACAAGCATAGGCAAGTTTCACAACAACAAGCATAGGCAAGTTTCACAACAACAAGCATAGGCAAGTTTCACACCAACAAGCATAGGCAAGTTTCACACAACTCAAAGTACTTTCATTTTATGCCAAAGTCCGGTTTTTAATCCCAAAGTACTACATACATTAAGTTCTTTTAAAAGAGATCCATTACTTTTATAAAAGTCACCCGATACGTAGTATTAGAATGACCAACCCACATTCCTTTTCAAAATCAAGTAACAACATTCTTTTCCTAAGTTCCAGGTTGCCTAGTTTCAATTACTCAAGCTTCTCATTTTCAAATGCTCAAGTCACTTATTTTAGAAAGGTTTCATAACTCATAGTCTTAATCTCTTTTAAAACAATTGAGTAACATATGTCATATATATGAGTAGTTTATTCTTGTTTATAACGATCTTATTACAGCAGCCATGATCTAGAAAATGTAATATCATTTTGTCTCATCTTAGCTTCTATGCAGATGGAGGTTTCTACCGTTTTAATACATCATTATTCAATACATTTTCCTTTATTAACGCCGCAATGGTGCTGCCGATACACATTCTCGATTCCCAAATCAAGAAACATTATCCCTTTAAAACCAAGTACTCATTACTCACGAATGAGGTTTCACACAAACATCCACATTAAAACAAATAAGTTAAGTCTCTTATCTTATAAGATCAAGTCTCTTAACTTCTAACATCAAGAAACCATTTTCACTTACATAAGGTCGTTATAACTAACTTCCCATAAAGCTATTATAACACCCTATGTTTTAAACCAACCAAATCACTTAGCACATGTACGCCTACCGCATACTACATAGTTCACAACAATCATGCTAGAAAAGATAGGAAGAGGTTCACATACCTCGCGCGATTTATCGACAATAAGCAAAATGCTCCAAGTACTACAACCTTGCTAGCCCTTTCCACTCCTCGAGTAGAATACGCTACTCTTAGCACTTTCACCTATAAAGGTCACAAACGTCTATTAACCCCAAAACACAAGTTCCCATTTTTCTACGTAAAATTGAAAGACTCTCCCCGCCACAACAGAATCTCCTCCTCTATCGAGGCCGGCTACCAAGCCAACCAGTGGGGTTTACACGCCTAACCTGACGTGTACAATTCTACACAAGAATACTACACAAGTTCATCGCAATACACCCTATGTAAATACAATCAGCTTCTTTATTCTTCAGCTTAAGTCAAAAGACATTGCCACAATAATGTTCGATTCTATATATAGTATACTTCAACTATATAATCCTACAACATGTAATCTCCAATTACAATAGAGGGAAAAGATAATTACCTCTATAAGCCCAAAATTATCCAAGTTATAATGTCGATCCCGAGCAAGGTTTAGCTCCTACTCCGTGCGCTCCAATCCGCTCCAAACAACCCTTAGAAGTTCTAACCAACTTCTACTCAAATACTTCAACCAACCATGAAGATTTCCTTAGGGTTTCGTTTGAGACTAAAAGGACAAAAGGTAGTATTTTCTGCTCTACGATAGAGGTATCTTTGGAATACTACAAGGTACAAGGCTAAGGTATTTTGGGCATTATAACAATACTAGGAGAAGTATTTCAATACCACAAGGAGGGTATTATACGAAACAACTAGGCTAGTGTGGTACCCCACCGCTAGCACCACAAAAGGGAGGGAACCCCGCCAAAGGCCACACGGTGCTGGGAGGGGAAGGCTCTCGCTAAGAGCTCACAAAGGGGAGGAGAGTTTTCAAGGCTTAGACAAGTGAAGAGTGGATGAAGAAGTTCATCCTGGGGGTATTTATAGGAAACCAAAGCCAACCAACGGCCAAGATCAAGCCATGTGCAAGGCAAGTGTATGGCCTTGATCGCCAAGTGCACCCTAACCCCTACTCCACAAAACAAGGCACAAAACATGGCACCAAACAAGCCACAAAACAAGGCCAAAACAAGGAGCCAATAGGCCTCCAACCCGTGACCAACCGGCCAACCCACATCGCCCAAATGAGGGTGACAAATGTCACCCTCCCGCTGGTCCAAAAGATTTCGTTGCTCGGAAAAATCCGCAAAAATACTAAATGACATAGCCGGAATTTTCCCAACGTAAGCTGTGGAAACGTTTCGTCGAAAAACGACTCCAATCGGCACTGTGCCCAAAATTCGGTCCTTTTCCTAACTTAAGGCTCAAATTCTCTACGACGCCCCACGCATACCGGAAATGCGGGTATAACACTTTCTTCCCGTCAGACGACTTTTTCTACCGAGGATTATGCCGACTTTACATCCAGAGATCGTCGATCGCACGGAGTCCCTACCTCGATCATATCGCATGCAGGAGCCCGCCACGCTAACTTCCGGAGGTCCTTCCAGAGGGGTTTAGGGACGCAGTGAGCTCGAGTATCGCATTTCATCCACGCATGACGGACACAGAGCGCACTATCCACTCTCGAGGATATGTCGCGAGCCCGTGTTATTGACTTCGGGTAGTTGGGAGGATCATTTGCCTCTAGTTGAGTTTGCGTATAATAATAGCTACCACTCCAAGATTCGATGGCGCCTTATGAGGCCTTGTATGGGAGGAAGTGCAGATCGCCTATAGGTTGGTTCGATGTGGCGAGTGCGCTAGTGGGACCAGATTTGGTGCGGCAGCCGGATAAGGTGAAGCTTATCCGAGAGCGACTATCGATACCGTAGTCGATGTAAGTCGATGCAGATCATCGTCGTCGGCATCCGAGTTCGCAGCAGATGATTGGGTTTTCCTAAAGGTGTCACCCATGGCGGTGTGATGAGATTCGGAAGAAGGGGAAACTCACCAAGGTACATCGGGCCGCTTCGATTGTCCGCAGGTAGGCAAGGTTGCCTACGAGTTGGATCTGTCGTCCGATCCGAGGCGATGCATCCGTGTTTCACGATCTATCGCCGAGAGATGTATCGGATCCATCTAGTGGTACACCCGATTGACGATGTCCAGTGACCGAGGGGTTATCGTATGAGAGATTCCCATAGCGATAGTCGATCGTCGTGTTAGGCGCTCATGACGAAGGACGTGGCTTCCACAAAGTCTTGTGGCGAACGAGCTCGAGAGGAGATGACGGGAAGCCGAGGAGGACATGAGACGTAAGTATCCTCACCTATTCCCACACCTCCGTAATTCACTTTCCTACTTGTAAATTTCCATTATCATTTATGCCTAAGTGTTGTTTTGCGTGTGTGGCATTTGCTAATCGTTTAAGCTTCTTCGATAATCGTCTTGAGAAGGAACATTCGGACGAATGTTTCTAGCGAGGGAGAATGTTATACCCGTATTTCAGTATGTACGTAAGGGAATACGCATAAAAGTTTGGCTTTAAAGTTAGCCTTGGGCGTTTTTTTGTACACAACTCGCTTAAAGAATCGTTTCCGACTAAACGCTTCCACTTTCGTAGGGAAAATTCCGCTATGCCATTACTAATTTTTGCGGATTTTTCCGAGAGACGAAACATTTTGGACCAACGGAGGGCAACACTTGGCACCCTCCCATTGGTGGACTTGAATCGCCCATGGACGAAATGGAGAGCCAAGGCACGTTTTTTGTGCCTTGTGCACAAGTCAAGGGTTGGTAGGATATTTGTGTTTAGTTAATCCTCACCCTACACTTGCCTTGCACTTGTCTTCATCTTGGCCATTGGTTGGCCAAGGCTTGAGCTATAAATACCCCCTTAGAGATGAAGAGTTATTCATCCACAAAGTTATCTTCCAAGTCTAAAAATCCTCTCCTCTCCCTTAAGCTTTTCGTCCAACACCTCTTCCCTCCCTCAGTGTAGTGTGGCAGAGCCTACCCCCCCTAGCCTAGCCGAAATCTACCCCCCTCCCTTGGTAGAAAAGTTGTCTTCTAGTATCGTTATAATGCCCAAAATACCCTAGCCCAAATCCCTTAGTCCTTAGTAGAAGTTGTGAAGAACTTCTAAGGTTTCTCGAGCCACCTGAGCGCATACAACTTAGAGCTAAACCTTGCTCAGCGCGACTTTATCTAGGATATTATTGGGCTTACCGAGGTAACTAATCCTAACCCTCTTTGAATTAGAGAATACTTATGTTGTAGTATTAGAATAAGTATTAGATACTTAGAAGAATATCACGTATAGAATTGAACTGTTATCACAAAGAGAAGGGTTTAAAAGAAGAATAATTGAATCAGACTCACATAGGACTGTTTTCAAAGAGACTTACATAGCTCACCGGGTAGGTTGTGCGCCCGACTTTCCGTAGAATTATGAACCCCGCTTAGAATGACCCTCGAGTAGTCTTTGATAGATATCTATGACTATTATAGGTGACTCTGCGCGACATATTCAACTCGCGGTGGTTTTCACGGTAAGGTATGTGATTCTTCCTAAAGCATGATATTTTACAATATATAGTACGGTAGACGCATACGTGTTAATCGAATAATAACTACGGCAATGTCTTTGACTTAAGCTGAATAATACTTATGGCAATGCCTCACGCTTAAGCTCGAATAATACTTACGAATGCCTCACGCTTAAGCTCAATAACAAAGAATCAAAACATTTCAAAAGAATACTGAATCATCTTTAACAGAAGATAAATATTTGGTTTTTAAAACAAAAGCGTAAGAGTTATACTGGCTTTATGGGAAGTTAGGTATAACAACTTAAGAAGATAAAAAGGAACTGTTTACTTGTTTTGTTTATAAAAGCCTTGTATTGATTTCTGTTAAGTGTAGTAAGATTGTTTGATAAGTAGACATGTTATGATGCTACCTGTGTTAGTGTTTTGTAATGTTGTGTAGGGTCATTCTCAGGCTTACGTTGCTAACCGTAAGTCCATTGTATCGTTATTGTATCACCTACCCTCGATCGTTATACCGGGCTTGCCCTCGACGCGGTCTATACGGCCTACGCGGTTCGTGAGACTACGCGAGCAGCGGTATGCTCCGTGATTGATCATTCCGGCGCTTAGCCTGACGCGGGGACTCTACGCGGTCCGCTGAGACTACGCGGTCTTTTTGAGGCTATGCGCTGCGCGGAGCCTAGGCGGATCGGGGTTAGCTGCCCCGATGCGAGAAATATCTCACGCGGTGCAGTGGGACCTATGCGGCCGCGGAAGTCCGGACTAGGCACGCAATGATACTATGGGCGATTGGCGTTGCTTCGATCATTCGCGGCCTAGAATAGAACTGTTACAGTTTTCCTATTACTGTTGTTTTTTGTGATGTGGCACTATGTGCAATTGAACTGATTGTATTTGTGAAAAGGTTTTAAATACTTTGATTTCATTTTAAGTACTTTATAGTTTCACATACTTGGTACTGTTATCGACCTCTTCGGGGCTGCGTTCATGCCGCAGGTGGCAAAGCAGTGCTAGATCCACATCCTTAGGATCTTTGCGTTGGTGTCGTGAGCTCCATCTTCTCCGAGGCTCTACTTTTGGGTATGATCTCCTGTATTGTAGATAGTTTTGTACAGCCAGTGGTATGGCGGGCCCCGTCCCGCCATAGTTGTTTACTTCCAGAGGTCTGTAGTACTATTGTACTGGGATGAATCGCAAAACTTGAGTTATTTATATTATGCCGAAGGCAAGCTTTTCATCGATAAAGCTGGTCTTATTTTATAAATCGCTTCGTCTTGTTTTATATTCCGCCGTTACTCCGATGTATGACTACTTGGGTGCCCCAGAAGGCACGACCACGCCCCGAACGTCGTGACACACAACCTCGTGCATAGTCCGGGCTCGAGTCCTAGTAACCCTCTGCACTACTAGCGCCTCGCCGCCGCTTTGCCCTTCTGGCCCTGGTCGCTTCCGCGAGGCATAACTGATACATAAGAATAGGTCAGAGAGGATTCAACCTAATAAGATAGCTCTACTGCACGATCTCAGAGAGAGAAGAATGGAAACCAATCCTAAATGTCCTGCAGCCTCCTGATTATTGATGTGGTGCACAACACACCGATAATCAAGACTCTACTAGACACGGTCTGTAGACACTTTCCGAGGAGTAATCGCTCGATACCACTTTTGTCACGACCAACCAAGCTCGCGATCGTGCCCTACTCCAGGCACCCCTTTCGTATACATCGAGAATAGCAATGAACATACACAACTCATAAAAATACTTAGACATTAAATATCAACATGCTAGCCGATAAGGTCACCTTCCGTAAAATATACATAATCCAAAAATAAAACAGTACATCTCTGTTCTTACAACCCAATCCACAAATATGATACAAACCTCTAAGAATAACAACTGTGGCGAGACAGGGCCCCGCCATACCCCTGAATGTACATAAATCTACAACATCAGGGAAACCGTACCAAAAGACAAGCCTCCGGAGAAATGGAGCTTCTGACAACTGATCAGTGATCCTAAGAATGAGGACCCACCACCTGCTTAACCCTACCTGCGGCATGAACGCAGCCCCCGAGGAAAGGGGGTCAGTACAACAGATGTACCAAGTATGTAAAACTGAAAGTACTGAAATGAAATCATAAAGTCTAAAAATAAAGCTGGAGACATATATGATAACTCAAATAACAGTACACTGTGCCTTACTAACAAGTGTATACTTTACTGCATAAAAATAGGAGGCTCATGATCAAAGTAGGGTCACCCGCCCGTAGTATCATTAAGAAATCCTACTCCTTGGACTATTTCACCCGCATAGGTCCTGTGGACCCGCAATGAGGTCATCCGTCTCGCATGGGACTATTTCATCCGCATAGGACTATTTCACCCGCATGGGCCCGGTGGGCCCGCAATGAGTACAAACACCGCACTCGCATCATGGGTAGTAATCCATGGAATAAGTAGTAACCCGGGGGTTTACCCCGCAAGAATAACATAACCTAGTACAACCGACTATCATACGTAACATAAGCACTACCGGCTTATCATACATAACATAAGCACCACCGGCTAATCATACATAACATAAGAAAGTTAAGAAATCCCCTAAATTCTTATTAGCTTGTTTGTATACACTCTCATTTTAGTTTACTTAAGGCACTAACATGTCATTATAAAATCCGAGAATTTAACCCAAAGTACTACGTACTTCTATTCTTTTAAAATGACTTTTTTTTCATATAAAACTCTAAGATACTAATAACCGTAGTATCAAGTCATATCCACTTTTCAAGACAAGTCACAATACCTTTTAGATATACATTTATAGGCTTCTAAATCAAGTGACTTTTTACTTTAAAACTTTAAGCAATTGATGCCTTTAAATCAATTTGTCTTTCTACATTTCAAGTCATTTATCCTTATTTACATCACTAGAGTAAACCATTCTTTCAACTTTCCATAAAGTTATTATAACCAACTTCTCATAAAGCCGTTATACTAACTTTATGCTTTAGACACTTACATTCTTCTTTATAACCAAGAAACTTAAACTTTCCAAAAACCAAGTATCATATACTTTCAAAATACTTCAAGTCTGTTATCTTTAGAAACTAAGATATCCTTAATCTTTAAAACAAGTGAGTTAATTCCCTAACTCTACCAACTTGGACATTCTTAAAACAAGTGAAGGATATCAAATGAAACTAGATTCATCAAAATCTCGTACGTCTACCGTATATATATTTACAACTACTCATGCTCAAGAGATAGGAAAGTTCCACATACCTCTTCGGTTCAATCCACTTGCTAAGTCCAATATGCCGTACGTAGTATGTCAACCTATAATGACCATAATACGTCTATTAACTTCTAACTTCAAACATAGAATATTCTAAGTGTAAAGTCACCAAATTCTACGGAAAATCGGACAGCACTTCCTTTGTTTCTACGTACTTTTCCACCTTTTTCAAGGCCCAAATTCAATAACCAACCATGTCACATTTAAGGCTCAACAATGTAGTTAACAATAGGGGATTAAACGCCTAACAAGACGTGTAAAATTCTGCCCCACAATTGATACCAAGCAATTCAATAACCAATTCCATTTTCGGCCATAAAGTACCACAATGCAAAGTCTTATCCAATTCCTTTTTCATTCCAAGTTGTTTAGTCTAACATGTTATATAGCCGCAATCGATTATAACAACTACAATCTTCAAGTAGATAACATGCGACAATTCTAATTATCGACCAAATTGTATTTCAATTTCAAATGGCTAACAAAGTCATTTCGGATTTTAGGCTTCCAATATCCATAACACTTATCAATCCTTAATACATATACCTCATGCTTGTTAAAATGTATAACTACAACAATATGTAATCTTATAACACTAAGAGAACAAGATTGTTATCTTGACGAGCCTTAATCCAACTTCAAGATCTGAAGTCGCTCCTTAGCAACTTAGCTCATTTCCTTGACACTCCAATCCGCCACTTGAAGCCCTTAGAAGTTCACAAACAACTTTCCTTTAATTTCCAATCCAAACTTATGAAATCGACTTAGGTTTTCACCTTGCGACTAATGCAAAAACGACACTTTTCCGGGATCTTTCTATTGAGATACCCTTACAATACCCTTAGGAACCTTGGTTTAAAGTATGGAGATTATTGAACAACAAACAAAATTTTTTCTTTCCTTGAGGATGCCTAACCCGAGAGCACTCTAGTAAAGAACAAGTTTTTCTTAAAAATTTTACTAAGTGTGGGAACTTGTCTTGCTAGTAGTATGCTTATATAACTCTATGGAGGGTCAAGATTAGAACACATGTTGGGCTTGGATGAAATTCATTTTAAAAATCTAGCCAAGTGGCCCTTTTGACTTAGTCAAAATATCAAGCTCTAGCCTAGCAAGACTTGATCATCCTTACATTGGTCAAATGAGGGGGGTGACACGTGTCACCCTTCCGTTCGTCGCAATATTTCGTTTCCCGACATTTCCATAATTCCGATAAATTTTACTAGTCTCAAATCTTAACATTTTTTAGTTCTTACGTACGTTTTTATAAACATGTCCTGAAATTACGGTGTGTAACAGGTGTATTGTATCCTTAATATTTTGAACCATTTTTTCTTACTCCTTCTTAAGTCGTTATAATAACTTCCCATAAAGCTATTATAACAACCTTTCATTTTGGAGAACTTAAGGCACTTTCATTTCTTATTACATTAGGGAAAAGTAAACCCAAAAGTATTATGTACATGCATACTTATAAAAGGATCATGACACGCCTTCTCTTTTTAAATCAATAAACTTCTTCTTTTGAAAGCTCAAGTTACATTCTCTTTTGAAATCAAGCCTCTTAACTTTTGAAATAAATCACGAAAACCATACTTTTTAAACCAAGTCATTCATTCCTTTAAGAATCAAGTCCCATAACTTGAAAAATAAAGTCTCATAACCTTTTAAGAAATCAAGGTCCATAGTCTAAAAACTTCATAACATAAACTCTTTTAAATTAAGTAACATATACTTTTATGAGCTTTGAATAGGTTATACTCGTTTATAACGTTCGTATTAAAGCAGCCATGATCTAAAAAATGTAATACAATTTTGTCTTATCTTAGTTTCTATGCAGATGGAGAATTCTACTCATTTTAATTTAATTGATTGTCGATACATTTTTATTAACGCTGCAATGGCTTGTTCGATACCTATTCTCATTAGTGCAGTAAATTAGCCAAGTCACCTCGACTCCACATACTTCCTAATGACTCTTACCAACATCCCCCATAAGACTTGGTAAGAACTTAGGATAACTTAGACATACCTTTTACATAGAGTAAATCAACATACGTACCTCTTAACTTCTAAGAGTAGAAGGAATCATGAAATAACACCACATGTATATTTCATACATAGAACATGCCAAAAGAAGGAAGAGGTTCACATACCTCGCGACGACTATCGACAAGTAGCAAAATGCTCCAAAGTACTTCAACCTTGATAGTTATCCCACCCTTCAAGTAGAATACGCTATACGTAGTACTTTAACCTATAATAACCATAATACGTCTATCAATTCCTAGCCTTTTTAAGGTAGAATAATACTAAGTGTAAAGTCTCTCATTCTACGGAAATTTGGGCAGCACTTCCTTTGTTTCTACGTACTTTTCCACCTTTTTCAAGGCCCGAAATCAATAACCAACATGCCACATTTAAGGTGCAACAAATCAACAATTCAAAGGGGATTACACGCCTTAACAGGACGTGTAAAATTCTGCCCCACAATTAAAGTAAAACTGTCCAATATTCTTGGCCATTTTCGGCAATCACAAGGATAACACCACATCTATTCTTTTCCAATTCCTTTTCAATCCAAGTTGTTATTCTAACATGTTATATAGCCGCAATCGCTTATAACAACTATAATCCCTTCTTTCTATAACATGCGACGATCGTAATTAATAATTAACTTGAATTACAATCTTAATGGCTAACATGAACTTTTCGGATTTTAGGCTTCCAAAATTCCATAACACTTATCAATCTTCATGATATATATCACATGATCATCTATCAACTACTACAAGCACTTTAGCTCCTCTTCTTTACGTTCCAATCCACTCCAAGCAATCCTTAGAAGTTCATAAACAACTTATCGTCAAATTCCAACTTCAAAGTTGAAGAACACCTTAGGTTTTAATCTTGCGACTAACGTAAAAACGTAGTTTTTTCAGGATTTTTGTGTTGAGATATCCTTAGAATACCTTTAGGGATCTTGGGTTTGAATAGTGGGATTTATGAATCAAGATTGAAGAATTTTCTTGTTTCCTTGAAGAGCTTGGTGATCGGTGTATTTTATATACACCTTTTGAGTCAGTTTTAGTTAATCTTTTGTCCCATTTTGCACATATAAGTGTCGTATTAGGATAGTTTTTCGTTCTTTTGAGTCAAAGTGGTTAAAATGGCCAAATGGCGGAAAAGGAGCAAAAAGAGGGCAAAAGAGGAGATGCGAGCCGAAACAGAAAGTGGCGAACGAGGGTAAAATCTGCACTAGCGCAAGGCCTCGATCAGCGAGGCGCGGCGCCACTATTCGAGAGGCTGCAGAAGATCCAGCGCGCGCTCGCATGCCAGATGCAGGGCCGCGCGCCTCGTAGCGATATCGAGCCGCAGCGCTAAAACACCCGACGGATTGCAGAACTTCCGGCCAAGGCGCTGTCGCAGGCGCGCCGACGCGAAAAATTAGGTTTTTGGACGAATTTTCGCCAGCTCAAGGAAAAGAAGGAGGCGGTTTTCACCTATAAAAGGAGAACCGTAAGCGCTTTTTAAGGGTTCCCTTCTGCACAACACAAGACTTTTGCTTGGAGATGGATACCATTAGTTTAGTAATTTCTTTTCCTTTTGTTCTTTATTTCAGGTTTGTATGATGAACTTTGAATTAGTTCTTGTCATGTCAATGACTAGGAACTAATTCTCTTATAGGGCTTTCCATGTTGAATTGCTAGAAACTTATGTTATAAATTAATGCATGCTTATGGTTATTTTTCTTATTGTGAGATCTATCCAATAATTGAGTTGAATTCTTGGTAATTAATTGACAACTAATTATCACTATATGATTTCTAATCGATTCGAAAGGGGATTGTGAATATCTTTGTAAGTTGGGTAGACATTCTTGGATTGGGGATGAAAATACCTCAATTATTTATGTAGCGTTGATGAGAGGCTTAACAACCCTAATTTTGCGCATTGTGCGTGACGGTCAACTAGGTTTTTGTTCTTAATCCTCCTATAGAGTTATCCTTATCACCGAAAGGTAGGTAAGGTGCGATACTGGGGTTGAGTGTTTATATAACCCTAACGGAAGTATAAAACGATTTCGTAAACCTGCTTTCTCCAAAAGAAGAACACCATAAGTTAATGCATTAGTAAGTAGCATAAGAGGATAGTAAGGATATATGGAAGCCCTATTCTCATCATCACTGAAGTAAATCTTTATAGTTAAAATAGCTTTTATAATTCTTAGTTATAAACAACACATTCAATTATCAATTTACCAAATAGATACCAAAAAATAGATAGTTGGTAATTGAACCCTAATCCTTGAGGACGATATTCGGTCTTATCAAGACTATACTACTTGTCACGATAACGTGCACTTGCGTTTAAAGTGTGTGCATCTTACCGCACATCACTTGGCCGAGAGCACCTCACTCTTGTGCTCAAAGTTTTTCTTGAAAACTTTACTAAGTGTAGAAACTAGTCTTGCACTAGTGTGTAGTTAAATAATGAAGCCAAGGGTTTGGATTAAAACACTTGTGTGGTCATGATTAAAGTGAATCAAATATCTTGTGCCAAGTTGGCTATTTGACTTAGTCAAATATCTCAAGCCTTGGGCTTTCAAGACTTGACCATATCCTCAAGGTCAATTTTGACCAAGCCATGTGAAGGGTGACACGTGTCGCCCTCCTATTGTTCTAAAATATTTCATTTCCCGAAATTTTCATAATTCGTCAAAATATCGAAAACCTCGTGGGCCCCACAAAACGTAAAATTTCCCGGGTGGGCCCTACGTGTCCAAATCCGAAAATAATATTCCATCAGTCTCAAATAACAAATTCTGAGAACCCAATTCTTACTGACAAACATTTTTCCTTCCCGAGGTTCGGAAGATTAATAACAATTCTTCTTTCGTTCAAAAAAATTTTAAACTCCTGCTTCCTTACGTACATTCTCTTAAACATGTCCTGAAATTACGGGGTGTAACAATGAATAACACATGCTTTCAGAATTCAACAACAAGTAACACAAGTACAATTCGGATATCATATCAACAATCTATCCATAATAATCCAAGTACTATCAGGATATCATATTAAATAGTACAACCACAATAATCCAAGTAATCAGAATTTCATATTAGGAAGTCTAACCACAAGAATCTAAGTACAATCAGGATATCATATTCAACAGTCCAACACAATAATCCAAGTAGAATTATGATATCATATCAAGCATGTCTGATGAATAAACATGACAATATCAAATATGGCGACGAGCCCAAATAATGGAAATAATCCCATATAACAGCAGTCATAAACAACTTAAGGTTGATTCCCCAAATCAGCCATCAATATAGTTCAACATTGGTACCCACTCAACTATTCATCATAAAAGTCCAAGTGGGAACACCAAACACTCCCAATACCCCTCAAAATTTATAACTACTACATATTTCTATTGGAGTCTCCAAAAACTAAACCATATCCTACCTCAAAGCTAAGCAAGAGCCACAAACTCCTAATCCATAGGTCCTCCCGAGCGAACATCAGATGGTCATAGTTCAAACAAACGCATGAAGTTCCTATGTTATCACACACATTCAATAAACACATAACGGCCAAATCTACATTACATATGATTCTAATGATACCAAACATGTCTTGTAAGGAACTTGGGGTCAAAAGTAAATCTAAAACCTCATCTCAGACCCCAAGGATCCAGATGGTAATTTTATTGAGAAAATGAGTTTAATATTATCAAAATAGTGTTCTAACGAATATAACAATGCCCATATTGTTATACTTTGTCCAAAATCCAAAACTTAACCCCAAGCCCACAAGGGAAAAATAAACAATTTAAGTTACAAACACATTACCCATAATCTACATAGTCATAATAAAACATTTCATGGAATTCTAACCCCAATTGAGCCTCCAATTTTATGATTTTGTCACAACCCTCTTTGTGTCAAAACTCATAAATCGAATGTTTGCAAAATCATGATTGAAATCGAATTTATGTTTGGAATAGTTTACTCAAATCCAACCATAATTAATTGAAGAAAACTCAAATTTCAACTTAGGGTATAAAACCCCCAATTTCCCCAAACAAAAAACGGATAAAATCGATAACCAACAGAAGTAATATTAAAGAAATATTATAATAAAGGTTGAATACTTGCCCCATTGTTGAGATGAGAATAATTTCATGAAAATTACCTCAATCGGAGTTCTAGAACTTATGTTCGGGACTTGGTGTTTTGATGGTGGTAAGGCTGTAGAAATAAACCAAAACAATGAGGTTCCGGCAGAGGTCAGATTAGTGGACTGTTTTTGTGTTGTTAGTTGGAGGCGACTATTTATGTATAGTTTTCCGTAATGGCTTTTATAGTGGGTCTTAGGGACGAATTTTTTTACTGTGATGGTGGAAGGATTGAAGTGGTTTGTACTAGGAATGAACACAGAAAGTGAGTTGCAATCTACGAACAAACCAAGTATTGGTTGGTACGGTTCTGGGTTAAGTGTTTGGTTGTTATGGTTGTAGTAAAATGCGGTCAATGAGCCCAAGGATAGAGACACATGAGCTTTACTACCTAAGTCGACATCAAGGAGATGGTGACCAATTCCATAAGGTCAAGACCAGGGTTACTATTTACAAGCCTATGAACTAGCCAAGTGAGGGTAGTCGGAAGCCCTTTTAGTAACCGGAAGCTTAGGCTAGGTTGGTCCACACAGTTCCAACGTTCGCTTACCATTAAGGGAGTTCCTCAAGCTTGGGTATTAATTAGGTCACACAGTCCTAATCAAGACTTACACCGAAGGGAAACCTGCGCTTGGGTTTAACTAGGTCCCGCAGTCCTAACATTAACTTAAACTAAGGGGTTTGACTCACACTAGAACCAAAAGCCCACAAAAGGACCAACTAATGTATACAACACACAAGTTGAATACCTTAGCTTTTTAGTAAAACTCACTTTTATATATAAATAAACTCTAAATATTTACAAGTCCTAAGGGTCCTATTTATAGTAGCAAATGGACCATTATAGAAGACAAATTAAAAGACACAAATGAATTTCGACCTAGTGTGGATATATGGGAACAATTTTGGATTTACTTGATGACCAAGAGTGTTTCAACCAAACTAAGTCAACGGGAAAGGTCTTGAATTTTCTTGGGCATAAAGAATGAATATTTCACACTCCCTTTGTTGGATTCCAAGTAGAAGAGTAGATGGATTTAACTTCTCAAGACTTCATCTTCTTGGAACATGTTTAGAAGCCTCCATCTTGATTTTGGAGTGCCTTGACCGAATGGAGAATGGGGTATTTCGGCCATCCCTTCATCTTCTTGGTCTAGACAAATACATGGATGAATTATCCTCTTGGAAGTTTCATCTTCGAGACCATTCTTTTCTTTGCCAACTTGTCCTCAAACTCACGACCTAGTAATCCCTTTGAAAGACCTTTTGGCTTAGTCACCTTATTGGAAGACTCTCGGCCTTGTCACCCTTTACATGGCTATTAATTGTGTCCTAAGGGCATACTATGTCCTAATCTAAAAGCTAAAATCTATGCTACGAAATAAATACAAGCTAAAATAAAACATGGTCTTCGGCCAATACCTACATACAAAGGTCGAATAAAAACTTGCTACCTCCAGTGATTTGGGCGAAGGATGTTTGAAGTGCCTGTATCATTCCAAAGCATTCATTCTGTGGCTTTGTGCGAGGAAGAGATTATGAACGAAGGATAGAGGCACCTATATGGACATTGATAGAAGGTTCTCCCTTTGCAGCCATTCTGATTAGTCAATAGCGCACTTATTCTTCAGTTGCACAGTCAGTAGTTCCCTTTGGTCCAGGGTCGAGACATGGCTTGGCATCCGGAGGGCTATGACCACCATATTAAGAAAAAGGGGCATGGTACGGGCTGACAAGCTAACGCAAAGCGGGTTGGGCTGGCCACCACCGTCTACCACATCTGGACAGAGAGGAACAAGATTATTTTTTATGGGTCTAGACTCGATAGGGAAGCTATTCTTTTTAGGATCAAGACCAGTATCTACAAAATCTTATTTGCTTTGTACCCCTATTCCAAGACAACTTCATTACTTTAGCCGCGGGCTAGGATATGGGATGTGTCACGACCCGAATCTGGGCCCGTGACTGGTGCCTTACCCCGGGCACCCTAGTGATACAACATCAGAGTAATCAGCGGAACATAAAACACATACATGAAACAAATGAAGTACAAAACAGTAATCTGAGGAAAACTTGTCTTTCGGCATATATATAAATAACAACTCCTACAAATGAACAGTTTAATCCTTTTTACAACCCCGCCACAACAAGCATTTACATGCACTTAAGAAATGATACGACAACAATGGCGGGACGGGGCCCGCCATACCACGAATGTAAATACCTACAACGACAGGACTATACCAAGATAAGCCTCCGAGAAACGAGCTTTCCCAAACGCTGAATCAGACCCTAAGAGCGAGGATCAACGATCGGTGTACCTTTACCGCGGATGAACGCAGCCTCGGGCGAGGTCGATAACAGTACCAAGTATGTGAAATCAAAATAAATATCGTAAATGAAATCATAGTAGTCTATATAAAGCAGAGACATGTATGATAACCAAACTACGCTCACAATAAATAAGCGAATATGTCAAGTCGTGACTCACGCCTCAAAGTTATTACAATAAAACCGTGACGGCAAGTACGAAGGCATAGCCGACTACTAAGACCCACAGCACAAAAATACCACAAACCGTATCCCGAGGTCTTTCTGCATCGCACCACATGATCGGCGGCCACTCGCTCGCAATATCAATGTCGCGCGTCTATCCTCGAACTCTCGCAGCCCGCATAGGTCACCCACGCACCGCATGAGGTATTCCTCGAATCATGGTCCTGCATCACCGAGGTATACCGCGTCGGGCGCGGCTAACCTCGGTATCCGCCTAGGCTCCCGCACCCGCATAGTCTCAAAAGACCGCATAGTCTCAACAGACAACATAGAATCCCCGCGTCGGGCTAAACACCGGAATGATCAATCCCGAGCTACCGCGACCGCATAGTCACAAGGATCGCATAGCCGTATAGACCGCGTCAAGGGTGGCAAGCCCTGTATAATAAGTCAAGGGGTATGTGATACAATAACAAGATAACGCTTAACGCTTGACAACGTAAGCACAACAAGAGTGACCCCTTACACAATAATCACAAGATACTAACACACGTAGCATCCTAACATGCTTACTTATCAAATCAACAAGAAAGTATTACAAGGCTATCACAAACCAATACAATCAAGCTATTCACACAAGGTACTTTCTACTAACAAGTTCGGGTACCTATCCCCAAAGTACTTCATACATTAAATCTTTAAAAGATACGTTTCACAAAAACCACACAATACCGTAGTATATGAAAATAGAGTGATTATCTTTTTAGAGTAAATCAATTACTTCTCTTTGTAAAATCAAGTAGCCACATTCTTTCCAATGTTCAAGTTTGCCTAATTTCCAATGTTCAAGTTTGCCTAGTTTCCAATGTTCAAGTTTGCCTTTTTAGAAAGGTTTCAGTAGTTCATAGTCTTATTCATTTAAGAATATAATTCTCCTTTAAACAATCTGAGAACATAAGCCTTATATGTGAGTAGGATATTCTTGTTTATAACAATCTTATTACAGCAGCCATGATCTAGGAAATATCATTTTGTCTCATCTTAGCTTCTATGCAGATGGAAGTTTCTACTGGTTTTAATAATACTTAATTATTAAAAACATTTCCTTTATTAACGCCGCAGATGGTTTGTCGATACACATTCCGATTTCCAAAATCAAGAAACATTCTTAAGCCGTTATACCTAACTTTCCATAAAGCTAGTATAACTCTTAAGTTTTCTAAAAAAAATCAAGTACTACCTCCTCTTTCAAAATGATTCAAAAATCTTTTGAAATACTTCAAGTTCTTTATTATCACATAACAAGCCAGTTATAGTTCAAATCAGTTACCTTTTAAAACCACAAGTATTTTCTTACCAACATAAAGTCGTTATAACCAACTTCCCATAAAGCCGTTATAACACTTTATGTTTTAAACCAATCAAATACATTTAGCACATGCGTCTCACCGCACTACATAGTTCACACATATCATGCTAGAAGAGATAGGAAGAGGTTCACATACCTCGCGACGAGTATCGACTAATAGCAAAACGCTCAAGTACTTCCAACCGCTTCGCTACTCATTTAAGCCAAGTATATGGCGCCAAACTTTGTAATTAAACCTATAAGGCCAAAAGGGGCTAATTAACATTTTGATCCCTTCAGAGAACATTCTACGTAAAATTCAAAGACTCTCCCCGCAACAACGTAAATCTCCTCTCTATCGGGCCGCTACCAAGCCAACCGCGGGGTTATCGCTTAATCCGACGCACAATTCTACCTCACCAAAAGCTACACAAGTCTCATCAGAATACAACCCATGTAAATACAGCTGAAGATTTTCTTCAAAAGGTTTCTTATTATTCAGCTTAAGTCAAAAGACATTGCACGATAACAACGCTCAAGACTATATATAGTATACTTCAACTATATAATCTAACAACATGTAATTTCCAATTACAATAGGGGGACAAGATATTTACCTCGATAAGCCCATAATTATCCGAGTTTAAATGTCGCTCCTGAGCAAGGTTTAGCTCCTACTCCGTGCGCTCCGACCCGCTCCAAACAACCCTTAGAAGTTCTAACCAACTTCTACTTATAACTTCAACTACGGGTGAAGATTTATTTAGGGTTTCAGTTAGCTGACTGAAGGGAAGTATAATAGTATTTCTGGGCTTTTTGTAAAGGTATAACCTTAAAATACTACAAGGTATATGGCTAAGGTAATTTGGGCATTATAACAATACTTTTGAGAGTATTTCTAACAAGAGGGGGGGTATTATACGAAGACAACTAGGCTAGTGGGGTACACTCTGGCTAGCACCCCTAGAGGGGGTGCTCTCCTGCACAGGGAGGCCTCTACGAACTCAACACAAGGGAGGGAGAAGGAGAGCTTTCAAGACTTAGGCAAATTTATGGATGAATTAGTCTTCAAAGGGTGGGTATTTATAGGCCAAGTGAAGGCCAACCAATGGCCAAGATCTTGCCAAGTGCAAGGCAAGTGTAGGCCAAGATCTTGCCAAGCACCCTAACCAACTACACACAAAATATCCTACCAACCCTTGACCAATTTAACCACACTTTCGCCACCCCTTTACCGCCAAGCCTAACTAATGAGAGGTGACAAGTGTCGCCTCTTGTTGGTCCAAAATGTTTCGTCTCTGAAAAATCCGTAAAAATTAAAAATGACATAGCGGAAATTCCCTACGAAAGTCGTGGAAAACGTTTCGAAAAACCGACTCTAACCGTGTTGTGAACAAAGTTAATTCGCCAAGCCTAATTCTCAAGTTCAAATTTTCTACGTGCGCCCCACGCATACTGGAAATACGGTATAACATTATCCTCCTTAGAAACATTCGCCCCGAATGTTCCTTCTAAGTCTCAAACAAACGCGCGCCAAAGATAGTCTTCACTACTATGCTTACGAATCAATCCCGCCACACCGCCACGAAACAACTTGCGCAAAATGCTTACATCCAAGTCCACGAGGAACACCTCTAACATCACCAAAATGATACCACTTTTGTCACTTTGCACGAGGCATTAACCTTCTGGCGACCCAACAAATGGTACCGGCCGCATGCGATCATCAAGCCGTGACATTCGAACTCTTACCACATTTCGATCATCGCCAAGATTCAAAACTCGGTTATCATCTTCAACTTGGTCATCATTAGTGGAATACTGGATGGATCTCCGATTTCTTCTCGAACATAACACGAAGATCGACGACCTTGCCTCCTAAGTCGGACGGCAAATGCTAACATATAGGCAACCCGCCTATTCTTCACATGAACTCAAAGGCCCAAAGTAACTCGCTAAGTTCCTCTCAGATTCCAAAACTCACACCCAACCCGGTGGTACTTTCAAGAAGACCGACCACAACTCGAACTCTGGCGTCTGCCGATTATCCGCACGATTTCTCCGAGCCGCGTAACCTCTTCTAGACAAGCTTTACTCTATCCACGATCTGTGGAACAAGCTCAACCAACTATCCAATCCCGCCAACATCGAACCAATCCACCGGCGACTCACATCCGCCCTACAAGGCTTCATAAGGCGACATCCGAACACCGAAATGGTAGCTTAAACACTCCTTCAACAGAGACAACAATTCGCAACTATCCTCGAAATCCAAACATCGGCCCGAGGCGAATGTGATTCGAGACTTACTGAGTTCCTAACCTTGCACGGTAAAACCTCCGTAAAAGAAATACCAAACACAGGCTCCACTGTTCGACATAAGGTGAAGGTAGGCACCTCGTGCGACCTTACAACCTTTCTCGATATAACATCTCGCATAACCTCTCGCCGAGTAAACGGTCTTTGCTGAAGACAAGGCGGTGACCTCCTCGGCCCGACTCATCGTCGAATCGTCCACGAATTAAATGCGTTGGTTAACTAACTCGCCTAACACCTCGTGGCCCTACCTCAAGGCGGGACCACCACAACCGACTTACCACCATACATGCCGCGGGTTGACCCGCAACGTGGCCTCAACCCGACCCAGAACGCCGCAAAAACGCTAGCTCCCTGAAGGAAAACTCTCACTAATCACGTTACGAAAACCTAGCGGTCTTCTTAGCTCAACTACCCTCTTTCATTCCACACTACTCAGGGACTAATCCCACAAACATAACTCACGTGCACTATGCACTCCTATAAGGGTCAAACATAAACAATACATCTTTTACTCGAGATGGCCTTACCTCTAAGGTCTCTACGTATAACACTCTAAGGCTCACACTTTCTCTATCCCCCAAATCTTACTTGGTTAACTAACCAAGATTTCTAATCACCATTTACACAATGCTATCAGAATAAACACTTAAGGTATACTCACCTTATCACACATACTAAACCCTAGAGGGTTAAAGATCTATATGTATCTACTGCTTCACTCCCCTTAGTCGTTCTAATCAAACTCGCCTGTAGGCGATAGCTAAGGAAGATGACGAACTACCCACCGATCCTCGGGCTAAGTCCTCCCGCAAGACACTCTTTCGACATCGGACCGACGGTCATAGTACAACAAGTACCAACTAAAAGGCGACATTCTCGAGATGGCGCCACACACTGTGGAACACCGAGAAAATCAATCGGTATGGCCGAACCTTCGTGATCGTGAACCTAAGCTCGAGCTCGACCAACTCTCGCATACCCCGAACGCCCCGAACCCTCGCGAGGACCTTCGCACCGTGGATGCGCATAATCTAATTCACGCGAGGCGACTCGCCTCGAAAGTTACCAAAGGACCTTGTTGCTCGCCCTCTTCGCCGCCCTTCGTTAACCCGCCGATCTCACGTTTCTACCACTGCGCATAAGCCCGCATACGTGCCATGCTCAAGCCCAATCAAGAATTACTCTTGCACAACCTTCTCGTTGATATTCATCAAGACTCGCGTACATCGGTATACTCTCGGTAGTCAAATCCATAGTTAGTATGTGGTCGCCTCCTTGAAATCTATATTCTCTGCTCCTGGCCGTGGAACGAAGGTTCAAATATCATGGCCGCAGAGGAATCGCCGCCCGTGCTAAACTCTGCCGGGCTAGTGACGCCGCAGAACTCCCGAATGAAGCACCACCCAAGGTGATAATTGGGCTGTGCCCACGTAACCCTCTCAGATTTACTTGCAGCCTCGGCCGCCTTGCCCTCCTAGGCGGGTTGCCTGCGCGGAGGCATAGCGGTAAGGAAAGAAATCGTTAGAGGTCCAACTTACAACACACTCTAAGGCACGATCTCCGAGTGAGAAGAAATAGAAACCAATCCTAAATATCCTATAGCCTCTCGATTATTGGTGTGGTGCACAACACACCGATAATCAAGACTCTGGATCGATACGTAGACACTTTCCGAGGATTAAGCGCTCTGATACCACTTTTGTCACGACCGAATGGGCGTGGATCGTGCCTTACCCGGCACCCTAGTGATACAACATCGAGTAATCACGAACATAAAACACATACATGAAACAAATGAAGTACAAAACAAGAATCGAGGAAAACTTGTCTTTCGGCGTATATATAAATAACAACTCCTACAAATGAACAGTTTAATCCTTTTACAACCCCGCCCACAACAGATTACATGCACTTCTAAGAAATGATACGACAACAATGGCGGACAGTATTCCGCCATACCCACGAATGTAAATACCTACAACGACAGGACTATACCAAGATAAGCCTCCGAGAAACGGAGCTTCCCAAACGCTGAATCAGACCCTAAGAGCGAGGATCAACGATCGTGTACCTTTACTGCGGCATGAACGCAGCCCGGGCGAGGTCGATAACAGTACCAAGTATGTGGCGAAAATAAATCAGAAATGAAATCATAGTAGTCTATATAAAGCGGGAGACATGTATGATAACCAAACTACAGCTCACAATAAATAAGCGAATATGTCAAGTCGTGACTCACGCCTCAAAGTTATTACAATAAAACCGCACGGCAAGTACGAAGGCATAGCCGACTACTAAGACCCACAGCACCAAAAATACCACAAATCAGATCCCGAGGTCTTTCTAGACCGCACCACATGATCGAAGTTCGCCACTCGCTCGCAATATCAATGCGCTGGCCTATCCTCGAACTCTCGTAGCTCGCATAGGTCACCCAGACCCGCATGAGGTATTCCTCGAATCATGGTCCTGCATCGCTCGAGGTATACCCCGCATCGGGGCGCTAACCTCGGTATCCGCCTAGGCTCCCGCAGCCCGCATAGTCTCAAAAGACCGCATAGTCTCAGCGGACAACATAGGAATCCCCGCGTCGGGCTAAACACCGGAATGATCAATCACGAGCTACCGCACTGCGTAGTCACAAGGATCTGCATAGCCGTATAGACCGCATCAAGGTGGCAAGCCCTGTATAATAAGTCAAGGGGTATGTGATACAATAACAAGATAACGGGCTTAACGTTTGACAACGTAAGCACAACAAGAGTGACCCCCTTACACAATAATCACAAGATACTAACACACGTAGCATCCTAACATGCTTACTTATCAAATCAACAAGAAAGTATTACAAGGCTATCACAAACCAATACAATCAAGTTATTCACACAAGGTACTTTCTACTAACAAGTTCGGGTACCTATCCCCAAAGTACTTCATACATTAAATCTTTAAAAGATACGTTACTTCACAAAACCACACAATACCTGTAGTATATGAAAATAGAGTGATTATCTTTTTAGAGTAAATCAATTACTTCTCTTTGTAAAATCAAGTAGCCACATTCTTTCCCAATGTTCAAGTTTGCCTAATTTCCAATGTTCAAGTTTGCCTAGTTTCCAATGTTCAAGTTTGCCTTTTTAGAAAGGTTTCAGTAGTTCATAGTCTTATTCATTTAAGAATATAATTCTCCTTTAAACAATCTGAGAACATAAGCCTTATATGAGTAGGATATTCTTGTTTATAACAATCTTATTACAAAGACCATGATCTAGAAATATCATTTTGTCTCATCTTAGCTTCTATGCAGATGGAAGTTTCTCCGGTTTTAATAATACAAAAACATTTCTTTTATTAACGCTGCGGTGGTTTGTCGATACACATTCCGATTTCCAAAATCAAGAAACATTCTTAAGCCGTTATACCTAACTTTCCATAAAGCTAGTATAACTCTTAAGTTTTCTAAAAAAATCAAGTACTACCTCCTCTTTCAAAATGATTCAAAATCTTTTGAAATATTTCAAGTTCTTTATTATCACATAACAAGCCGCTTATAGTTCAAATCGATTACCTTTTAAAACCACAAGTATTTTCTTACCAACATAAAGTCGTTATAACCAACTTCCCATAAAGCCGTTATAACACTTTATGTTTTAAACCAATCAAATACATTTAGCACACGTACGCTCACCGCACTACATAGTTCACACATATCATGCTAGAAGAGATAGGAAGAGGTTCACATACCTCGCGGCGAGTATCGACTAATAGAAAAACGCTCAAGTACTTCCAACCGTCGGCTACTCCTTTAAGCCAAGTAGATCGCGCCACACGTAGTACTTCAACCTATAAGGCCACAAGGCGCCATTAACATTTAGATCCCTTCAGAGAACATTCTACGTAAAATTCAAAGACTCTCCCGCAACAACGTAAATCTCCTCCTCTATCGGGCCGCTACCAAGCCAACCGGGGTTATACGTTAATCCGGACGCACAATTCTACCTCACCAAAAGCTACACAAGTCTCATGTCTGATCCTATGTAAATCTGATTCGATACTCTTCTTTCGAAAAGGTTTCTTATTATTCAGCTTAAGTCAAAAGACATTGCCGATAACAACGTTCAGTACTATATATAGTATACTTCAACTATATAATCTAACAACATGTAATTTCCAATTACAATAGGGGGACAAGATATTTACCTCGATAAGCCCATAATTATCCGAGTTTAAATGTCGTTCCTGAGCAAGGTTTAGCTCTACTCGTGCGCTCAGGCCGCTCCAAACAACCCTTAGAAGTTCTAACCAACTTCTACTTATAACTTCAACTACGGGTGAAGATTTACTTAGGGTTTCGGTTTTGTGACTGAAGGGAAGTATAATAGTATTTTTGGGCTTTTTGTAAAGGTATAACCTTAGAATACTACAAGGTATATGGCTAAGGTAATTTGGGCATTATAACAATACTTTTGAGATTATTTCTAACAAGAGGGGGGGTATTATACGAAGACAACTAGGCTAGGGGGGGTACACTCTCGGCTCGCACCCCGAGAGGGGGGGGTGCTCTCGGCCACAAGGGGGGCGGCCCTCGGCCGAACTCCACCCAAGGGGAGGGAGCAGGAGAGGTTGCCAGACTTAGGCAAATTTATGGATGAATTAGTCTTCAAAGGGGTGGGTATTTATAGGCCAAGTGAAGGCCAACCAATGGCCAAGATCTTGCCAAGTGCAAGGCAAGTGTAGGGCCAAGATCTTGCCAAGTGCACCCTAACCAACTACACACAAAATATCCTACCAACCCTTGACCAATTTAACCACACTTTCGGCCACCCCTTTACCGCCCAAGCCTAACCAATGAGAGGGTGACAAGTGTCGCCCTCTTGTTGGTCCAAAATGTTTCGTCTCTCGGAAAAATCCGTAAAAATTAAAAATGACATAGCCGGAAATTCCCCTACGAAAGCTGTGAAAACGTTTCGTCGGCAAACTCTAGCAAGGTGTTGTGAACAAAGTTAATTCGGCCAAGCCTAATTCTCAAGTTCAAATTTTCTACGTACGTCCTTACGTACATACTCTGGAAATACGGGGTATAACAGGATGATATGTATGTCTTGGATAGTCTTGTGTAAATCTCCAGACTACCCGACCTGTGGGATCAGCTGGAGTCTCCTGACCACCCGACGTGTGGGATTGGCGGGGGTTCTTCTTATTTTGTTGTACCGCGTGACTTCCCGGATTGTGGGTAAGCGCGAGAACTTAAGTCTTATAGGTCTTAGGTACTATGGCGATTATCTTTTAGCAGCATAATGTGACGAGGGTGGGCTCAGCCCATGTCCGAATAGGTACTCTTACCTTGACCGTGGGTTTTTCCCTTTGGGTTTACCATGGCAAGGGTTTAAGGAGGCCCATGGCTGCAACTTTATGGTTACATAAGGGAATTTCCATAGCTTAGGACTTCATCATTGATCTCCTACCTGCACCATATTTTTGCACTCTCAACTACCCATCTTGTGGGACTAGCTAGAGTTTTGTTATTGACGTGATTAAATCTGGTGTTGATCTGCCTAGCAGGGACGCGCTAGATTTATATCGTCACTGAGTTCGTGGGTAGGCCAATCGTACTTGTACATTTTGATGATTTTAATACACATTTACCTTTTCATAAAAAAAAAACTTGCTACCTAGATCTGCCCGTGACAACTCTAACTCCATTCCATTTTCCATGTCATTTGAGGCATATTATCTTTGGAAGATCAACCTTATTAACACCTCGAGGAACAAATTGGAACCTTGAGCTCACGAAGATTTTTACATAATACTCCCCCTCTTCAAAAAAATTCGTCTTCGAATTCGTGTCGTCTAAATGTGATAATGAATTTTCAACAACGTGTGTTGATCTAACATTTCCACCATTATCTAAGTCAGGAAGTTTATCTTGTATATGCCTGCTTCGACACTTGCCAAATACGAATCCAAATAAAAGCCAAACAGTTTTGAAAATTGATTTTTGTATTGTGCCATGACTCTCATACAATGTAATGCATTGCCATAGATTGAATAATGGCATGGTGCACCATTCAATTTTGTGCTTGATCAAAAGATGGCATTTACTCTAGTTTCATATTTGGTGTCCAACGACTCTTCACGACTTGGCATGGTTAGGGTTGGGGCTTCACAAATTATTTTCCTCAAGGTTTCAAAAACACGTATTGCTCTTCAGAACTATTCACATTCATATTTTCTTATTAGCTCATTGGTAGGGGCAGCAAGGCTACAACAATTTTGTATGACATAATGAGAATAAGAAACGACACCAAGGAAACTATTTGCCATAATTATACCCATAGGCTCGAAACATCCTTGGCGAGAGTCCACCAGGGTTACATCATCACACATGCTCTCATATGTCATGGTGTAACCCATGGACCATTGTATCATCTTGTGCATGAAGCTCATGTTTGTAGTATTGCACAACCTACATGGCATAATAAATGTTTTGCCCCGTGATGTTATTGGGTGATCGAGAATAAGATCCAAGTTCACATATTTCCATGGTTGTTCCGGGTTCGGAAAATGAGTATATAATTCTTGGTGGAAGAATCTTGTAGCCCTTTGATACATGTAACACTTTCTTTGTTACACCCCATGTTTCCAAGAGAATGAGATGAGAACGTACGTAAGGTAATAAGATTGGAATGTTGGAAAGAAAGTATAGTTACATTTTCGATTTAGAGCAAATTTGGTCACAGCGAACGTGACGCCATAATTTCTTCACGAGGGGTCGGTTTCGTTCCAAATTTGAGATACGAGCGTAGAATACTATTGTGAAGACGCGGGACTAATAATATGGGGTCCGCCGAGAATTTCACAATTTCGCGTGGACCTTCGAAAAATTATAGTATTTTGGACCAATCGGATGGCGACACGTGTCACCCCTCCACTTGGTCTTGCAAGATGACAAATCTCTAAGATATTTTGAGGCCAAGTGGGCATGTGGGGCCCAGTCCACTTGGCATTATAGGTTGATATATATCCAAGTCTTGAAGACTTGGATTCATTATACACGTAGACCAAAAAATAAGCTCTCATCTTCTCCCCTTTAGCTCCATAATTTCGAGAGTCCCTTCGCTAAGAACAACCATTGTTGATCAATTTATTTCTCCAAGATTAAGCCCTTAAACCAAGTGCTAAGCCTAAATTAATATTCAACACGTTTTTACTTGTCTTGGCCGAAAGTTGATGCCAAAACCCTAGGGGTTCTGTCGACTTTTTGGAAGTGAGATTCAAAGAGAAGTTGCTCCTAAGGTTGTAGGGGGTACATATATGTTATTGGAACTTGAATAAGTGGAGCGAAATGAAAATTGCTGGCCTAAACATCGCGGACTGCCTAGGACGTTTTTTGGGCCTTTGGAAGGTAAACTCTCTTCTTTATTTGGAAGTAATTGGATATTACTTATTGTTATAATGTATAGATGAATTTGTGCTAAAAATAATGAAGATTAAAAGGTGTTTGGATAATTATTTTGGGTGTTGGGCCGAATGGGACCGTTTTTGGGGTTATCGGGTTCCGTTGGTTATTGTCGTTATTAACGTCACCTATTGCATGTTAAAATGGATTAATATTGTTGTAAACAAGTTGTTATAACTTATATGGAAGTTTTGGAATTCGAATTAGACTAAAAAGGATTAAGGATAGGGTAATTGGATTGAAGTTGTTGGCCGAGATTTGCCTAAAACTGTGGGGTATCGTTATGCAGTTTTAAGGGACTATTTTGTGGTATAAAACTGATGGAAAATCATCCCCTAACATGCATGATTAATGTAGTAATTGGCTAATGAAAGTCCTAAGGAATAAGGGTATTAAAGGCTTCACATTGTACCCTTAATGTTGGATTATTGTGGATTGATATTATGGACTGTTTTGTATAGATTATGGTGCAGAAATTTACACGTCCAGTTAGGCGTGTAATCCCCTTTGGTTAACTGTTGGTTGTGCCTTAAATGTGGCATGTTGGTTGATGAATACGGGCCTTGGAAAAGGTGGAAAAGTACGTAGAAACAAAGGAAGTGCTGTCCAAATTTCCGTAGAATTATACGGCCATTATTTGGTATAAGTCCTACACTTGATAGCTTGTAGTTAATAGAAGTGCTATTGTCATTTTAGGTTGAAGTACTACGTGTAGCACATTCTACTTGGCTTGTGGAATAGCCAATAAGGTTGAAGTACATTGGAGCGTATTGCTACTTGTCGTTTGGGTTAGTCGTCACGAGGTATGTGAACTTCTTCCTTCCTTTGACATGATTATTTGGTAAGTCTATGTGACTAAATTTTAGTGAGTCTATGTGACTTGATTTGGTAAGTCTATGTGACTTAATTCATTTGAAGTAAGTAAATCGATTTTGAAAATATGTGTGTCTTGATTATGAAAGTATGAGTAACTTAGTCAAAATTGTATAAGTTACTTGATGTACTTTAAAGTATGAGATGTGATTTAAAGATTATGAGACTTCATTTTTCAACTTATGGGACTTGATTTCTAAAGTTAAGTGATTTGATTTAAAGTTATGAGACTTGATTTCTTTACAAGTGATGAGACTTTATTTTTCAAGTTACGGGACTTGATTTCTAATGTTAAGAGATTTGATTTAAAGTTATGAGACTTGATTTCTTTACAAGTTATGAGACTTTATTTTTCAAATTATGGGACTTGATTTCTAAAGAGATTCGATTTAAAGTTATTAGACTTGATTTCTTTACAAGTTATGAGACTTTATTTTTCAAGTTGTGGGACTTGATTTCTAAAGTATAGATGACATGATTTTATATGTATAAGCGACATGATTTTAAAAAGTATATGTTATGAAGTTTTAAGAGTATAAGTTTTAATTTTATAAGTGGAAATGACTTGATTTAAAAGTATGGGTTACTTGATTTACTTCTAAAGTTAAGAGGTTTGATTTCGAAAGAGTATGTAACTTGAGTTTTAAAAGTATACGTTTATTGATTTAAAGAGAAGGAGTTGCATGATTCTTTTATAAGTATGTATGTACGTAGTACGTTTGGATTCAACTCCCTAATCTTTGATGCTATGATTCTTTTAAGTATGTATGTACGTAGTACCTTGGGTTTAGTTTCCCTAATGTTACAAGATATGATAATGCCTTAGGGTTATTAAAAAGGAGGATGTGATAAAGTGTCTTAGTTTCCTAAAATGAAAGGTTGTTATAATAGCTTTATGGGAAGTTGTTATAACGACTTAATGAGAAGTAAAAAGATGGTTTAAGATGTTATATGGTTGCGTTGATACACCGAGCCCACAAATGGGCTGGGTTACGACATATTACACCGAGCCCACAAATGGGCCAGGTTACGATATATTACATCGAGCCCACAAATGGGCCGGGTTACGACATATTACACCGAGCCCACAAATGGGCCGGGTTACGATATATTACAGCGAGCCCACAAATGGGCCGGGTTACGACATATTACACCGAGCCCACAGATGGGTCGGATTACTTTATTTTACACCGAGCCCCACAGGTGGGCCGGGTTATGTCATATATTTCATCATTACACCGATCCCACAGATGGGTCGGGTTACGTCACATATTGTATCAGTACATTGTGCTCCACAAATGGGTCAGGTTACGTTATGCAAAAGATTACATCGAGCCTCAAAATGGGCCGGTTTATGTCATATAGAGAAGTTTTCATCGATCCCCAAATGGGCCGGGTTATGTTATCACGTATAGATGACCACATCGAGCTCCAAAAAGAGAAGTCCCTCCATAAAGGGCCGGGTTATGTTATGTAAGATATGTGTATATGAACTTGAGAATTTCCTAAGTATGTATGTAAGAATATGATTATAACTCTTATTGAAATAAGGAAAAAAGATAAGAATGTACGATTGAGCTCACAAGTAGAAATGGCTTTCATATTAGAAAGTAGTACAGTGATATCAGGAACGGTTGGCTCTTGTTTTAGATGACACGGTAGAATCTGATATTTAATTTGCATACTTTCCCCTGTCATTCTTTTGTACAGTTATGATCTTTTTTACTGTACTTTATTTCCATTCCATACTTAGTACTTGTTGTACTGACCCCCTTCGGGGGGGTTGCGTTCATGTTCGCAGGTCTAGATACACAGTTGTGGATCCGCGAGCTTAGGATCCTTGTTCAGCATTTTGAGATGGCTCCAAGTTCCGGAGTTTGTCATTATGGCTAGGTATATTCAGGGGTACGGCGGGGCCTTGTCCCGTCATAGTTATTGTCACCTTCTTAGAGGTCTGTATTCATATGTGGGCTGGACTGGTATAAGTTGTATTTATATTGTTGTACAGCGTAGACCCTTTCGAGTGATTTATATTTATACGGAAGCCTTTCCGGCTTTGCCTTTGTTTAAAGAAAAAAAAAATTAGTGTTATTTATCTTCCGCAGTTTATTTATATTGTATGGGTAGAAGGATGCCCAGGTAGGGGCACCAGTAACAGGCCCGGGATTTGGGGCGTGACATTCTTGGCACCACAAGAATTTATGTGTCGTACGTAGAATAACGAAGCCTTGTATCACCCAATCCTCCGCTAGGGGATGCCATAGATTATTGGCCTCGAAGTGAGATGACTCCAATATCACATTCAACTCCAATATTTGGAATAGGGGCAGTATGGCCCCAAATTGTTTGAGTAAATTGACAAGGAAATGATGCCGAATCACAGAAACCTTTTGCCATACTTTTCTTCAATGGTTCGGTCCAACTCCAGAAGGTTAATACCATGGATGGAACATTACACATGCCATTTGATGATTCGATGTAGCCCATAGGTGGTTATAGCACCTTGTATCTGGAGCTCATGGGAGGGCTTGGAACGTTGCATAACCCAAATGACATCACAAACCATTAATAGCAACCATGCTTGATTTCGGAAGCTATCTTTCTTTCATTTCCTCCTCAAATCTTCATGTGTAGGTAGCCACTTCTCAAATCCAAATTGGAAAATAGTTTGGCCTCACTCAACACATCAACAAGGTCTTTCAATCTTGGCATAGGAAGTTTGCATCCCATGATGATGGTGTCGAACTTTCGACCTTCAATATTCGTTTGCCAAGTTTTATTCTCTCCCAGTATCAACAAGGCGGGTGTTGTGTAAGGGCTACAACTTTATCGGTCAAAGCCTTCGTCTAACAATTCTTGTTTTTGGCCTTGCAATTCCTTGGTTTCTCCCGGATGGCATCCATAGTCTTGGTGAGTAGACAATGAACTTCTTGAAAATAAATCAATACCAAGTTCACCATCTTCCATCGATAGTATTCTGGATGCAAGATCATTCACACATATGTCTTTCGATTCCTCCAGGAGTTCCTCCGAACCGGCATCTCTAGAACTCCCCTTCTTAGATTCTTCCTCTATATTTTGGGCATCAAGTAAGGGGAACTCGGTTCCTTCTTATTCTTCAAGTAGTATGGGTTCCTTAATAGCCAAGGAAAACCCGCACTCTCGATACTCTTCTCTAATCACAACCCGGGAATTAGGATATTTACTTACAAAGTATCCTAATTCTTGGCATTAAAAACACTTCTTTCTCTTTTTATCTAATCCCTTTGTAACTTCTATACTTTTGTGGTTATACAAAGGATTAGTAAAAGAGTTTCTACCCTTTTTTCCATTTTTATCTTTCTTTGCACCTTCGTGACGATACAAGGGGTTAGTAAAAATGGTACTGCCCATTTCTTTCACATTGGTGGGCCTTACATAGGACTTCGGAACACATTTCCTTTAAATCCTTGGATTGTTTTACACAACCCTTGACTTGGTATTATTACTCATGGTACGTCCCGCAAGTTCTCTTTTCAAAGCCCGCACTTGTTTAGTAAAAATATCACTTACGAGCCTCCTTAGTTATTATTTATTTATGTGAGCCATAGCGTCAAAGTGTGGGATAGGATGTACTCGCTTTGATACCAATCTGATGAAAGTAAGGAGTGGTGATATTTGGTAAGTGGGTCGGGTGTTGGTGATATTCGGGTCAACCCGAAATTGGATGCAAAAGATGGGGTTCTCGGGTTCTCGATTTGGCCGAATAGGGTGTTGTTTGTGGACATTTGGGTAGTTGTGTTTGGAAACGGGTCTAGGAGTTTTATGGAGTTGTTATGGGTGAGTTAAGTGTCAGGTTGATGTTAGGTACTTGGTTTTTTGATGGTGGCAAGGCACGAAAATGAACCAAAGTAGTGAGGTTCCAGCATATGTCAGATTATTGGACTGTTTTTGTGTTGTCGGTTGGAGGCAGCTGCTTATGTATAGTTTCCGGTAGTGGATTTTATAGTGGGTGTTAGGGACGTATTTTGTAGTGTTATGGTGGAAGGATTGAAGTGGTTTGGATGAGTAATTAACACGGAAAGTGAGTTGTAATCCGGGCACACACCAAGTGTTGGTTGGTACGGTTTTGGTTTAAGTGTTGGGTTGTTATGGTTGTAGTGAAATGCGGTTGATGAGCCCAAGGATAGAGACACAAGATTTTACTGCCTGAGTCGACACCAAAGAGATGGTGACCAATTCCACAAGGTCAATACCGGGGCTGCTAAGTACAAGCCTATGAACTAGCTAAGTGAGGGTGGTCAAAAGCTTTTTTAGTAACCCAAAGCTTAGGCTAGGTTGGTCTACACAACTCCAACGTTCTCTTACCACTAAGGGGGTTCATCAAGCTCGGGTATTAACTAGGTTAGAAAATCCTAGCTTCAACTTATACTAAGGGGTTTGGCTCACACAAGAACGAAAGGCCCATACAAGGACCAACTAATGTATACAACACACAAGTTAAATACCTTAACTTTTGAGTAAAACTCACATTTATATATCAATCAACTCTGAATATTTACAAGTCCTAAGGGTCCTATTTATAGTAGCAAATGGACCATTATAGAAGACAAATTAAAAGACACAAATAAATTTCGACCTAGTGTGGATAAATGGAAACAATTTTGGGTTTACTTGGTGACCAAGAGTGTTTCGACCAAACCAAGACAATCGGAAAGGTATTGGATTTTCTTGGTCATAAATAATGAATATTTCACACTCCCTTTGTGGATTTCAAGTAGAAGAGTGGATGGATTTGACCTCTCAAGACTTCATCCTCTTGGAACTAGTTTAGAAGCTTCCATATTGATTTTGGTGTGCCTTGGACGAATGGAGAAGGGAGTATTTCGACCATCCCTTCTTCTTCTTGGTGTAGCCAAATACATGGATAAATTATCCTTTTGGAAGCTTCATCTTCTAGACCATTCTTGTCCTTGACAACTTGTCCTCCAACTCACTGCCTAGTCATCCCTTTGGAAGAACTTTTGGCTTAGTCACCTTATTGGAAGACTCTCGGCCTTGTCACCCTTTACATGGCATTAATTGTGTCCTAAGTTAGTTATTACATGGCATACTATGTCCTAATCTAAGAGCTAAAAACTAACCTAAGAAATAAAGATAAGCTAAAAGAAAATATGGTCTTTGGTCAAGACCTACGTACAAAGGCCGAATAAAAAATTTCTTCCTAGATCTTCACATTATAACTCCAACTCCATTCCATTTTTCATGCCATCTGAGGCATATTATCTTCGGATGATCAACCTTCTTTGAAACACCGAGCTTAACACCTCGAGGATCAATTGGAACCTTGAGCTCACGGGATTTTTACATCAAAAACTATTAGGCGAACCTTGAACTTTGGGTATTAGGCGTGTTTAAGACGTACAGTCGGTGCTAGCATGTGTCTACCGAGTTTATATTGGCCAAATTCATTGAATTCATTAATATATTTCTTTAAATGATTTATTTGTCTACATGTCTATTTGTTGTACTACATGAATCACGACCGGTTTACCGTAACTGTAAAGGGATAATGTTCTATTGGATATGAGGTAGGGACAGTCATTATATGCTATATGCGTTGTCTTTTCATTGTCGGCCTAAGTTACATACAGGGTACTGATCGTTTTACTCGTACTATAGTTGCTGCACACTATACAAATACATATATGTGCTCCAAATTCCAAGCCCTGTGGCTGACCCCGAGGTTGTTTTATAGGATTCTAGGGTGAGTTATTAGTCACATCTACAACCCTGGATCTCTTCGTAGTGAGAGAGTTTCCAAAGTTTTTTTCCAACAGACCTACCTAGTATGTCGTTTAATCAAGATACTGACTTATGTATTGATTTGGGGCCAGACACTCGGTCCATTCCTCTATATGGTATGGCTCTAGTAGAGTTGAGAGAGTTATAGGAACAATTGTAGAACTTATTGAGCAAGAGGTTTATTAGACCCAGTGTTTCCTTTTGTTAGCATTAACACGTCTGAGTTTTGCTGATTAGATTTAATGATTGACAAAATGAATCTGCAAGGTGCATAAACCAAGTCTAGATATGTTACACCTCGTAATTTTAGGGCAATAAATTGAGAACGTAATTAAGAAAATAAGATTCGAGTATTGAAAGTAAAGTATATTTACATATGCTAATAAGGAAATTAGTATACAAGAGGATGTGATTCCGAAATAATTTTGGATACAACAAATGTGACGATGGAAATTAATACTAATAGTTGAATATTCTCAATGGGGTTAAGGACTAGTGTCTAAAAAAATATTAGGACGTTAAATTTTCAGGTTTAAATAAGATTGATTATGTGGGAGATTAATTTATTATTGTGGGATTAATTTTAGTGGATGGAATAATAATAAGTGGACAAATTGTGGGAACTTGTGCCCTCAAAAAACGTGGTGAGCATGCAAAAACCCCACCAGCTCACTTAAACCAATGTTTCATCTCATTTCAATACACTTTAATTCAAATCTCTCCTTCACATAGCCCTCCTATCTTCTCCCAAACAAATTTTCCCCATCCTCCATAGCTAAGTGAAGACTAAATTAACTCCTCTTCCAATATTAAGTTCTTCTACTAAGTTCTAAGCCATGGTAAACTCCAAACATTAGATGTCACTGTAATTGACTGGACCGAAACATAGCTCCAGAAACATTAGCTTTGGAGATGAGCTATTTGGAAGAAAAACATGTAAGTAAGATGGTTTCAAACTTGTAAAGGATGCATGCATGTCATTGTAACTTGAAGAAATGGTGTAAAATGGTGAAGTGGTCGTAGGGACTGTTTTAGCTAAACAAGGTAAGATTTCTTCTTCTTATAGAATAATTGGAGTTAAATGATGTTGTAGTTAAGAGATGAACTCGTGTTAACATAAATTGGAAATAAGAGAATGCATGTGACAATTTTGGTGTTGTAGTTGAGCCGAATTGGAGTTGTTTTAATTACATTGGGCTGGATTGTTGTTGTTGTTCTCGTTGCCATTAATTACATGTTAAATTGAATGAAATCTTGATATTTAAAGTTGTAGTTATTTATATGAAAGTGTTGAAATATGAATTGGATTTTAAGGAATTATGAGAAGAGTTATGGTAATATGTTTTGTGGGCCATGACATTCATGAAATCGTGGACATTGTTGTATTGTATTTAGGGGTTGTTCTTGTTGAGTTGAAATGCTGGAAATTTAGTTATAAATATGCCTGTACATTATGGTAGTTGCTAATGTATGTCCTAAAGGAATAAAGGTATAAAAAGGTTTTACATTGCACTTTTGTTGTTGTTGGAGTATGGGATGTTCTTAAGGGTTATTCTAATATGGTTAAAGGGGCCGTATTAACATAAGAAATAGGTGTATTAATCACCTTGGTTGCTGTGGTTGTTGTATTCCATAGACAAAAAGAGAAAAAATGTATAGCAATGGTGTATATAGGGTATATGGGACTGATTTTGTTATCCTTGATCCGTGCTTGGTTATTGGTGTTGTTGACCTTGTGTGTGAGTTGTGGATGTGTGTATAAGTAGGGGAAATGTTATCCAAATTTTTACATAAAACGAGTTATCATTCGATATATAACGTATACTAGTAATCATAGAGTTGACGGACAGGTTACTATTGTTATAGGTTGAAGTGTTAATCGAGACGAAGTTAAGTATTGAATTGGTATAGGCGACAAACGGTATGTGAAACTATCCCTTCTTTCTTTTGGCATGAGTCACATAAAATGAGTGTACGACGGACGTACATAATTCCAATGAATCCTAATTCCCAGTGATACTTGATATGATAGTTGCCTTTGATTCCCAACTGATAGTTCTTTCTAATTATTCCATTGAGAGTCAGATGATGAATTAATTTGTATATGGTTTCTTATGATATTCTATTCGTGCAAAATGTGATTATATCATTTCACCGAGTCCCGGGCCGGGTATGTTTGTGCACAACTTCATTGTATTGTTCACTGAGTCTCTCACTAGAGGGTCGGGTACGGTATATATGATTATTTCACTGAGACCCTCATTAGAGGGCTGGGTGCGATATATATATGTATATGACTTGATTCACCGAGTCCCATAATGGGCCGGGTACGGTATATTATATGGACAGGTATGAATCTCATTTCATAAGGCACAGGTGCATTAGTATCTTTGATTATCATTCTTGTCTCATGTCATATTTTGGCCAGTTATGATCTTCTTTATCGTACTTCATGTTTTATATACTCAATATATTTTTAAATCGACCCCTTTTCTTGGTGCGTTTCATGCCGCAGTCTGGACACTCAGTTTGGTGATCCTCCAGCTTAGGATTTCTGCTCAGCTATTTGGAGAGCTCCATTATTCCGGAGTCTAGTCATTTTGGTACAAATCCTTTGTCATAGACTTATGCACATTCAGGGGTACGACGAGACCCTTTCCTGTCATATTTCACCATTATACTCTTAGAGGTCTGTTGGACATATGTGGGTTAGACATGTGTGGGTTGGATATGTGTGGGTTGTAGACGTGTTTTGGTCAGCTGTACAGTTGTAGTTCATTTTGGATATTCCCGTGGATAGTGGCAGCCTTGTCGGCTTTCCTATTTTATTATGATTGGTTAGTTGTGACTCCTCGAAAGACAGATTCATTATGATATATAGCGTTATGAGTCTGCTGCATAATTTTACAGATTTCTACATTGTCCTTGGTATCAGTCTGATTATATGTAACAGGATCGTATACGGGTGTCCAACTAGGGCACCAGCCACAGCCCATCGGTTTGGGTCGTGACATACATATGGTAAGTGAACTAATCTAGACAGATGGTTGAGATATAAATAGTGGTTCATAACACAGGAAAAGGTCTGAAAGACTAAGAACGCACAGGGTACATCATGTTCTATCGCAAGGAGGTCACATAAAACTCGGTGGATGAACTAGTCCCATGGAATCATTCCATCATAGAAACAGATGTAGACGAGTACAAAAGAAGGAGATATGAATAATACAAGAGGGAAAAACTCAATGTAGAACATAATAAAGATGGAAACTTATTCTACCTCAAAGGGTCAGCATGTGAAGTGGTTGAATGAACCAATTTGTTTCCTCTTCAAAGCACAAGGAAATACACCAGGTTTGTGGAGTTGATCTATCATAGGACAGATGCAATACATAGCTAAATGAATCGAGCTCAGAGCAAAATGAAATAGGTCTGTCAACATGTTCCATCCAACATCATAGAATCAGGTCAAAGCTGGAGTGCCAGGTGCTTGAACTAGGTCCCTAAACATGTTCCATGCAAATCCTGCCGCAACTATGATATGTGTTTTTATGGTAAATACTTGGTGTACAAGGAAACATGATTTCATGCTATACTTATCAGGATTTCGCACCATACTTATGAAGATATTTCAGAGCCCTATGAGGCAACTAAATATGTGAGTTGGTGTAAGAATCCTAATCTACCTCTAAGCCTTATTCTACCGTGATGGGTCATATCAAGGAGTATTTAGGTCAGTCGTAATGATGAAGTCCAAGAGCTATAAATATCAATTCTCTCCATGAAGAACTTCGAGCGCTCACAAAGAGATAAATCAGAATATTGAGCAAAAACTATCAATGATAGATTGAGAGTTCTGATTCAAGAAGTTCCGCCCTAATACATCAAAGCAGATTGAAGAAGTTATGTTACAAAGTTTATGTTTACAGTTCTTAACTCTATATTCTTGTATTAGGTTTTATTATCGAGTTGTACCTTTATCCGTTTTCATAGAAGGATGTTGTATAGGTATATATGTAGTCAAATTCAACTTCAAGTTAGATTTTAACTTGAAGGCGCTTACTATTCTGGGTACATTAGTGAGATATAAATTAGAGTTTTTAGTTTCTGAATTACAGAATTTGTAACTTGAATTTCTGAGGCTTAGTTTATAGTGGAGTTGGGGATAAATCCTACAAAAGTGTACGTCGTGGGTTTTACTTGCCTTGTGAGTCGGGTGGCTTCCATGTAAAAAATACTATGTCCTTCTTTATTGTTCTTTATTGTTCCACAAACATGACCCATAGAACATGTAGGATAACATATTTCATCCTATAGGAGAAAATTAGGTATCGCATAGGTTAAACCATTAGGTGTGTAGATTTAACAATTGTTATCAAAGTGGGTTCTCTTTAAAAAGGTTAACACCTAGAGAAATATTATGATGAATGTTGCACCACCAGTTGGGTATAGTGAAGGACAATCACCTAGGACACCACCACTATTTGACAAACATTATTATGAGTGGTGGAAACCTCATATAGAAGATTGTCTATGAGCTATGGAATAGAGTCACTGAGGGACCTAAGTATCTTACTAAGAAGAGGGCTGATGGAATAGAGGTAAATAAAGAAAAAGAGTACACTGAGGCTAATTACAAGATACTTGAAAGAATTCCAAGGCCAAGCACATGTTGATATGTGGACTTGGACCTAATGCGTACAACAAAATCTGTGAGCGTTTTATAGTTAAGCAAATCTGGGATGCACTGAAAAACGCACATGAAGGCACCAGTCAAGTTAGGAAGTTCAAAAAGGCCATGTTGGCTACTAACTAGGAAAACTTCATGAGAAAACCTAGAGAAGTAGTTGTTGAGATGTTCACCAGGTATACCTCTATTGTGAATGAGTTGCCATCTCTTTCTAAGATCATTACCACCGAGGACTCTTGATAAATTAGTAGGCAATCTAAAGACATACAAAATGGATATGGAAAATTCTAGAAATCCGGAAGAAAATATAGGGAGTTCCTTAGCACTCAGGACTTCTAAAATCAAATATGAAAATGAGATATCCTTGATCACCAAAAACTTCAGAAAGCTCATAAAAAGGGAAAAATAATATGACATAGTAGTTCATCATATGAGGGGATGAGCTCTGACAAGTTCCAGTGTGGTTGATGCTTTAAATATGATAAACTGGATCATATGATTAAAGAGTATCCATTGTGGGAAATTGAGTTGAAGAAAAATAGAGCAAAAAAGGAAAGGAAGAAAAAACATATCCTTGAAAAGAAGGAGAAGGAGACCCTTAAGGATATGTTGGCTACTTGGGGATCAGATGATGATTCAGAGGATTATTATGGTCATTGTGTTCTTATGGCCATTGAATACTATAACTCCGATCGTGAGAAAGACATAAAAAAATATGAGGAGGACATGCAGGTAAGTGTTGTTAACTTAAAAGACAAGTTGCATATCCTTTCAAAGAAGATGCTTATGTCCTTTATTTTCACCTTAATCGATGTGTATCAGAATATGAGCACTAAAAAAGTTGAGTCCTGCAGTGACTTAACACTCATAAATGAAGAGCTGGTAGAGGAAGAAACCATCAAAGTTAAGGGTGAATAAGAAAACAATCTTCTGAAGAAATGGGCGCTCAACTAGGTTCATGTATCTTAGCACTTCCATCTAAAATTTTATCACTGAGAAAGAGAAATGGTGAGGCCTGCTACAGACAACATAGAGTCGATGATGATCAAAGAGAGATGAGGAGAGAGCTGTATTTTGAAAGGAAGAAATCTAGAGAAATAAGGCTAAAGCTCGCAAAAGCTGAGTCTGATCTAGAAAAAAGAAAATTGCTGGACTCAATCGCCTTAGTTTCTCTATAATATCACTATCCAGACACATAACATTACCGGTGGTCTAGGGTATGATATGGTGTCTAAGTAAGAATCAGATGAGAGAGACTTGTGCACACTATGTGGAAGAATTGGTCATCTCAAGATTATGTGTCCAAATAATCTGAGAAAAAAATACCAAGCCAATAAAGAAGGGTAAAATAGGTGTTAGAAATAGGTTTACTTGGGATTTGGTTGAATGGACAAAGAAAGAGCTAATCCATGTGATGCTCAAAATAAAGGGCCCTAAACTTGCATGGGTACCAAAAAATAACCCTTGATTATTTTTTAAGTAAGAGGAGCAGAAGAAAAAAATATAATAATATATGGATAATGCTTGATCAAATAATAAAAAGATTTTACAATCTTACTTCTGCTCACTCTCGGATTAGAGGGAAGAAAAATGTTGTAAAAGGAGTATGTCCAGTCTACTCAATGAGAAGTTAATCAGATAAGGGGAACTTTAGATGAAACGTGTAGATGAACCCGATTCTCCACTAAACGTCTAGAAAAACAATCAAAGTAGGACTTCTAGGGACAATCATATAAAACTCCTCTCATGAAGAAAATATACAACACAAAGATAGGGGGAACACCTGATATAGTCATTTGTAAACAAAAGAAGCTTTCAATACTTAAAAAGGGAGAAAAGTGAGCAAATTAGGGCTAAAATTCTGAATCATATACGAAGCAAAACCCAGAGGATGCATTCTTGGTAAAAGGAAAAACTTGTGGTCAAATTTTGCTTTGTGCTTCGCTTTTGTTACAACCAAAACTAAGGAGTTTAGACAGCCTATATTTTGCGTCTTTACACAAATATTATCATCACTATTAGAATTCCAACTTAGCTCAATGTGTATGTCATACTAAAAAAAGAAGTTGATTAATCCTATTGGTTGTTAAAATTTAAAAGGACTTCTGCAATGGTGTGTAATAGTAAGAACTATGTCAGTTTTGAGAATGATTAAGGCTGCACATGTTTTTCTTAAAATTGGCTAGGAAGGTTGTCTCAGTTTGGTTTTTCAAATAATTAAAATATTTTACTCAGTCTTGTACACTTAGTTGTATGTCCTATACCAAAATAAGTTCATGATCTCTTGAAAGTCTAATATTATAATTGTCACGGAAACAAGCCTTAAATCAACGATTGCATACGGTTATTAATTTATGCCTTAGGTATGTATTTTTTTCCCTTGAAGTTATTTACATACTCAGATCATGGAATAACTTGAACAACATGTCTTCCCTATCCTAGTGAAATTTAGCCACCACTGAGAAGAGAAAAACTGCTCATTATTACAATGTTAAAACGCCACCATAATCAAATCACTCTCTTTCCAAAAAAATGCTTTAACTACCTATTCACACTACCATTTCTCTTATTCACACTGATACTTAAACCAACCATAACTCTTCCAAACCTCATCCACTCTAGTGTTTCTCACCAGAAAACCAAATCGGAAAAATGCCTAATACTTTTTCAGGTTTCGATCGATATGTTTCTCCTACATACTCCATTGATTCCATAAAATTAGACGATACCATCCACTTCACTCTCATGAACACATATTTTATTATTATATGAATATGTATATCAAATGGAGAGGCGAAAGCAGAAATATAATTAGGTATAACTCATACAAAAATGAAATATATAAACAACCCCAAAACGGGGAGAAAATTGAACAAATTAGTGTAACAAGAACTTCTCAAGAAAATGAGTTGTCTGACACCACTACATCTCTTCAAATTGATGAACGTGGGCTATTAGGATAAATAAGCTATGGAGATATAAGGGTTCATAGAGAAATAGAGAAGATTGAACTAGAGAAGAACTCTATACCATCTAGGGAACAAGAGCAATCTGAATCTTGATCCTCATGGGCAAAACCGGTGGAAAGAGATGGTGGATATTCTTGGGGGTAAAAGGTGAATAAAGATGATGGTTTATCCAAAATAATGGGCTGATTTAGATAGTGCCTAAGGAAAATAGACGACGAAGAGATATTCTTCCTTTTCAACCAAAGCCGATTCACACCCCTAACTAAAATTTCCCAGAAATTAGACCTAGATTGTAACCTCCACATTAGTCACATTCACTAGAAAAGTGATTAGGTTCTCCCTAATTTTATCCATGTATAAATCTTAGAGTCTTGTTCCAAGTCTGTCAAAATGATCTGTCGTGTGGCTGTAACCAAAGGATTTGAATTATACTTCTTGAAATTAATGAAAATAACTATTGCATATCTCTCAAATCAGTGCTTTATTTGGGTGATATGAATGTTTTTATTTTTTCTTAAATGAGTGATTGATTCTTGTCTTGTGTGTATGTGATAGCCCTGGTGGCCATGAGTTCAATATTGACCATTAATTACTAATTATAATCTGAATTAACTTTTTAATGATGCCAAAAGAGGAAAAATGATCTGATATAAGTAAGAAGGGGTAAGTAAGGGTAAGTGGGGCTATGTTTAGGGAACTAGTTGATGCGACAATGGATGTGAAATAGGCGTTCTCAAGTTAGGTTATGTGTTACTACCTGGTAGATGGGGTTTTGGGACTGTTCCGAGTAGTTTGGTGAGGAGTTGGGCTTAGAAACTTTGTGGGTTCATTGAGGGTGTGTTAAAGGTTATTGTGGTGGTTAGGGTTCAGTGAGTAGATGGTTGAAAGGCCACATAATAGAACCTGAAACAATGAGGCTTTCAGGTTTTTAGATGGGGCAGACAGTGTGGGGTTATCGGGATTGAACGGGTAATTGTGGATGGATTTGGCTTAAGGAATTTTATGGGAATGTTACTGAGAGTTTGAGGGTGTTGGTGGTGGTCGGGACTTGGCAGTTGGGTGGTGGGACGACCTCATAAATGAATTAAAACAATGAGGCTTTGATGAAGGTTATTTAAGTGGACTGTTTGGGGTTGTCGGTTTCGGATGGTAGTGTACGTGAGGTTTCGGTTGTCAACCTTTGGGATGGGTATTTGTACGGTATAGTGGAAGGTAAGGGTGTTCAGTATATAGTGGATTGTGTGAGGATTGAACATGAGTTGCAAGATGCAAGCTCGAGTGAAATATGGTTTATTTGGTTAAGTGTTAGATCGGTCGATATAGTTTAAGTAGAGTGCGGTCGATGAGCCCAAGGATATAGACACAAAGGATAAGGTGGCAAATTACACAAGTTCATGACCGGTGTTTACTAAGTGCAATGCCCGTGAACTAGCCAAGTGAGGGTGATCAGAAGCCCTTTTAGTAACCCGAAGCTTAGGCTATGTTGGTCCACACAGTTCCAATGTTTCCTTACCACTAATGGGGTTGGTTACTCAAGCTTGGGTATTGATCAGTCTTAACCAATACTTACATTGAAGGGAAACCTCAGTTTGGGTTCAACTAAGTCACACAATCTTAGCTAAACTTGCACTAAGGGGTTTGGCTCACACAAGAACCAACTAAGATAAACAACACACAAGTTGAATAACTTAGATTTTGAGTAAAACTCAACTTTTACTTCAAACTCTCTGAATATTTACAAGTACAATTTCAGACAAGTGTGGACGGGTTTGATTTTAATTGGTGACCAAGGATATTTTGATCAAACCAAGGCAAAGAGAAAGGTCTTTACTTGGAGACAAGAGTGAAATCAATCTCGTTCATATACCTTTATGGATTCCAAGTGCATGAATGCATGAACTTAATTTTTCCAACAATCTCATCTTCTTGGATTGTGTTTAGAAACGTCTATTCCTTGCACTTGTTTGATGGACCATTTCGGCCAACTCTTCCTCTCCCTTTGGCCGACCTTGAAGTCTTCAATATTGCAAATTCATGAACTTGTTAGTTCATAAATTCTTCCTTGAAATCCCCATCTTCTAGATTTATCTTGTAACATCCAACTTGTCCCCTAACTCACGACCTAGTCATCCCTTTCGAAGACCTTTTGGCTTAGTCACCTTATTGGAAGACTCTCGACCTTTCACCTTTTACATGGCCTATTATTTTTGTCCTAAGGTAGTTATTACATGGCATACTATGTCCTAAGATAATATATAAGCTAGTAATTAAAGGTAAGCTAAAAGAAATACACGGTCTTGGACAAGACCAAACAACAAAGCCAAAAATACAAGACTTCTTAGATCTTCTCGTCACAACTCTAACCCCACTCCATTTTCCATTCCACATTAGGCATGTAAGTGTAGATTGACGGGCCATAATTGGCACTTTAGCAACACACCTCTCGGCTTAGTTTGGTTGTTTAAGTCTGCGGGCTTTCTTACATCATGATCACATTCTTTGAAGGAATTTGCCCTCAAATTTGTGTCGTCTAAATATGGAAAAAAAATTCAACAACAAGCTTTGATCTAATATTTCCACCATTAGATAGGGCCAGAAGTTTTATCTTATAGCTTTCTTCCTCAAAATTTGCCAAATAAGGATCCGAATACGAGACCAATGATTTTGATTCAATATGTTTTTCGAATTGGATCACGAATCCCATAAGATATAATGATTTTCCATAAGTAGGATAATGGTGACGTGCACCACTCTATTTTGTGCTAGAGCAAAGGATAGCACCTACTCTAGTTTCATGTTTGATGTCCAGTCGCTTTTCATGTCTAGGCATTGTTAGGACCGGGGGTTCATAAATCTTCCATCTCAAGGCTTCAAAGACTCTTGTGGCTCCTTGGAACCATTGGATAGGGGCAGCAAGGACACAAAAAATTTTCATGACATCATGAGAAGAAGAAGCCGAACCAAAGATACTATTTACCGCAACGATCCTCGTAGGTTCGGACCATCTTTGGATAGACTTCACCTCGGTTTGGTTAGCACAAGTGTCCTCGGATGATGCCAAGTGTCCCAAGGATGGATGTGATAACTTTTGTAAGGAACTCACAAAGGGACTTGGAAGGTTGCACAACCCGAATGGAATCAAACCCGAGTTTATCCTTAAGACCGTCTTCCTTTCACCTTTTACTCGAATTTCCAATTGATGGTAGCCCTTTTTAATTCTATATTGATGAACAATTTGGTGTCACTTAATTCCTTAAAAAGTTTTTTCAACCTCGGCATAGGAAGTTTGTTCGCTATGATGAAGTTGTCGACCTCTCGGATTTCAACACACGTGTGCCAAGTTCCATTTAATTTTGACTCCATCAAGATCATCTCCTTGGCCAGATTGCTTGCATATGCTTGAGGTTTGGATAATGAACTTCTTGGAAATAAACCAAGAGAGTGCTCACTACTTATCATGGGGGATGGTACAGTTATAAACTCATCCGCACATGCAACTTCCAAAGGTTCCTTTGAGTCGGAAACTATAACACTCCCCTTCTTAGATTCCTCTCTATCTTTTATGCATCAAGTAAGGCGGTCTTTGAACCTTCCTTGGCCTCGGATTCCTCAAAGGACTTCCCACCATCTTCATTTGTCACCACTTAGGGGTTAGGGCATTATTTGACAAAGTGTCCCAATACTCGACATTGGAAACACCTTTTTCTCATTTTGTCTCTCCCCGTCGTGACCTCTACAACTCATTGATCATAAAATGGATTCTTAAAAGAAGTATTACGCTCTTTTATCTCGTGATCATACAAGGGTTAGTAAAAAGAGTACTGCCCATTTTTTCAACGTTGGTGGGATTTATGTAAGACCTTGGGGTACCTTTCCTTTGTGGTTTCTCAACCATGCCTCCAACGGTGCGGCATGGCGCCACTTCAACTTTTTCTTGGTGACGCGTGAGGATCTTGAAGGGTATACTTTGTTCATACTCCCTTGGCAATAATTTCCTCTTCAAATGTTTCTTTAAATTTTCCCAAGAATCAATCTTGGTCTTGCCATGTTTCTTCCGATTTGTTTTTAAATTTTTGTACCACACAGATGCGGAAGATTTCAACTCCCGCATATCCACCTGAAAGAACATATGATCTTCGTAATGTGTGGACTAAAAAAGTCTCTAAATGGCCCTTATCCATTTAAGAAACCCCTCAAGGTCTATAACGTCTTCAAACATAAGAAGATCAAATTGTAAGGCTCGACTTTCTTCCCTTTCTTGTCTTGGGCTATTTTGTACAACCCTTGACTTGGTATTTTTACTTATGGTATGTCCCACAAGTTCTTTCTTTAAGACTTGTACATATTTTGCAAAAATGTCGTTAATGAGTTTTCGAAGTTTTGTTTTGTTCGTAAGAGACATTTTTGTGTTGGTCATCACGTCAAGGCATGAGACGGGAGCGCCTTGCTCTGATACCAATGTGATTTAATCAAGGAGGGGTAATGGTTGGTAAGTGGGGCTGAGTTCGGCAGGGAACTAGTTGACGTGACAATGGATGTGAAATAGGGGTTCTCGAGTTAGGTGGCGTTTTGGGACAATTTCGGGTAGTTTGGTGAGGATTCGGGCTTAGATGTTTTGTGGGATCGTTAAGGGTTGTTGTGATAGTCGGGGTTCAGTGAGTAGATGTTGGAAAGGCCGGAATAGAACCTGAAATAGTGAGGTTCTCGATTTCTCAGGTAGGGCAGACAATGTGGGGTTATCGGGATTGAATGGGTAGTTGTGGATGGATTGGCTAAAGGAACTTTGTGGGAGTGTTACGGGAGGTGTGGTGTTGGTGGTCGGAAATTGGTGGTTGGGTGGTGGAACGGCCTCGGAAAGGAATTGAAACAGTGAGGTTCCGATTAAGATTATTTAAGTGGATTGTTTGGGTTGTCGATTTTGGACAGTGGTGTACGTGTGGTTTCAGTTGTCAACCTTTAGGATGGGTATTTGTGAGGTATTGTGGAAGATAAGGGTTGTTAGTAAATAGTGTATTAGGTGAGGATTGAACACGAGTTGCAAGAAGCAAGCTCGAGTTAAATATGGTTTATTTGGTTAAGTGTCGGATCGATCGATATAGTTCAAGTGTAGTTCGGTCAATGAGTCCAAGGATATAGACACGGGGGTTTTATTTCCCGGTTTGACACCAAGGATAAGGTGACAAATTCCACAAGGTCAATACCGGGGATCGCTAAGTGCAATGCCTGTGAACTAGCCAAGTGAGGGTGATCAGAAGCCCTTTTAGTAACCCAAAGCTTAGGCTAGGTTAGTCCACACAGTTCTAACATTCGCTTACCACTAATGGGGTTCCTCGAGCTTGGGTATTAATCATGTCACACAGTCCTAACCAAGACTTATACTGAAGGGAAACCTCAGTTTGGGTTAAACTAAGTCACACTGTCTTAGCTAAACTTGCACTAAGGGGTTTGACTCACACAAGAACCAACTAATATAAACAACAAACAAGTTGAATAACTTATCTTTTGAGTAAAACTCAACTTTTATATATCTTCAAACTCTCTGAATATTTACACATCATAAGGGTCCTATTTATAGTAGAGAATGGACCATTCTAAAAGACAAATCAAGAGATACAAACTACAATCACACTTTCGGCCAAGTGTGAACGGGTTTGGGTTTAATTGGTTACCAAGGATGTTTTGGCCAAACCAAGGAAATGGGAAGTCTTTACTTGGATATAATAGTGAACTCAATCTCTTTCACATCCCTTTGTGTATTCCAAGTGGAAGAATGCATGAACTTGATTCTTCCAACAATCTCATCTTCTTGGAATGTGTTTAGAAGATTACATTCCTTGTACTTGATTGATGAACCATTTTGGCCAACTCTTCATCTCCCTTTGGCGACTTTGAAGTCTTAAATATATCAAATTCATGAAATTGTTAGTTCATAAATTCTTCCTTGAAAGCTCCATCGTCTAGATGTCTCTTGTCCTTGCCAACTTGTCCTCCAACTCACAGCCTAGTCATCCCTTCGGAAGATCTTTTGGCTAAGTCACCTTATTGGAAGACTCTCAGCCTTGTCACTCTTTACATGATCTATTAATTATGTCCTAATGTAGTTATTACATGGAATACTATGTTCCAAGCTAGTAATTAAATATAAGCTAAAAGAAATACATGGTCTCGGCCAAGACCAAACAAGAAGTTAGGCATGTAAGTGTATATTGACGGTCAATAGTTGGCACTTTTAGCAACACACCTCGCGGCTTAGTTTGGGAGTTTAAGTCTGCGAGCTTTCTTGCATCATGATCATTGTGCACACTTGCTTTATGACTCTTGCGCTAGAATGGTTTAATCTTAGTTCAAATTTGAAGTTGTGAGTGTGTGGAACATGTTACCTTTGACGTGAACATAGGGTTGTTTGTCATTATCAAAAGAGAGGATTTGTTGGCATTAACACGTCTGCGTTTTTTTTATTAGTTTTGATGATTGAAAAACTTAATACACAAGGTGTATAAACGAAGTCTAGATGTATGTGATAAGTGGACTAAGCTAGACAGATGGTTGAGATACAAACAGAGGTTCCAAACATAGTGAAAGGTCTAAAAAATCAAGAATACACAAGGTAAATCATTTTCTATCCCAAAGATGTTACAATAAATTCAACGTATGAACCAATTCCATGGAATTGTTCCATCACAAAAACATATGCATACGAGTACGAAGGAAGGATAGATGAATCATCTAAGAAAAAGTAGCTCAATGTAGAATAAAATAAGTATGCAAACTTATTCTATTTCAAAGGGTCAACATGTATAGTGGTTGAATGAACCAGGTCTATGGAGTTGATATATCAAAGGACAAATGTAGTACAAAGCTAAATTAATTGAGCTCAAAGAAACACATTATGAATGAAATAGGTTTATCAATGTGTTCAATCCAACAACTATAAGCAGGTCAAAGCTAGATGCAAAATGTATGAGAGAAGATAGATGAAATAAGTATATGAGAATGTTGCAGCTCATAGAGCCGAACTTACTCATATCCTCTGATGGATTTGTCCCAATAGAAAACATACTACTCATAATTACACTTGATCCAACTTCAATCTAACTTCAATCTCCCTGCTAATCATAATCCTACTAGAAGAAAACATTGTTATAATTGCAAACATAATAAGGTCTACAATGTGAATCCTTACATACTTTTGTGTTCCGGTGTGTAGTACCTCCTTTATTTTACTCCTTTTCAAAACAAATATTCTGCTTCCGAGGCATGCATTATCTCATTCGTATATGCGTGAGACAATTTCTCATAATCTCGAAACCTTTTAACATAATACTGCCCTTCTGGTGTATCAACAGTTTCGATAGAAATCGCTTATTTACTGGCTACGAGTATAAACGAACCGAAGTCTTTTTGAAAATCGACGTTACCGAAACGGTATAAGGAACGAGTTAAACTCGAATTCTTAAAACTCAGCTCTACTGCACGATTTACGAGATAAAAGAATAGAAACCATCCCTAAATGTCAGACAACCTCCTGTGTATAAGTATGGTGCACAACATACTCATACACAAGACTCTATTAGACACGGCTTATAGACTCCCTAGGACAGACATGCTCTGATACCAAATTTGTCACGACCCAAATCGAAGGGCCGCGACGGGCGCACAGATCCCACCCGCCGGGTACCGCAAATCACGCAACCAATACCCAACCATGAATAAGCACGGACTAAGCCGAAAAGGTTATGAAAGTCTTTTTAACCAGAAAGTTGACTTATACACATATACATATGCATGTCAGGGCCGACAAGGTCATACAAAACCACTATCCACAGGACACATATCTAATAAGCCTCTAAAAAGTATACGACATCAAAACATCATACCAGGACTAGACTGCAACTCTGGAACAAATATAGTGCTCCAACATCAGTTGAACCAGCAACCTATCAGCGTGAGCCATCACTCTTTTTAACTGAATCTGCGGACATGAAACACAGCGTCCCCAACAAAATGAACGTCAGTATGACTGATGTATTGAGTATGTCAGGCATAAGAAATAATATCATAACAAGAGTATAGCAACAACTGAAATAGAAACAATTGAACAACAATACTTACCTCTGAGACTCCAATACATATGTCTAAATGGTATGCAATGCAAATACAGTATATTGATGGTCACACAGGCATCTTTCTTTTCATAACAATCTCTGTGGGCATAATATACATAACTGTCATGCATGATGCACATGCAATATACTAATGTCCACACCGGAATCCTACTCATAACCGCCACACAGGCATTCAGTTATATCATATAAGCCACACAGGCTTTAACTTTATCATATCGTCTTGGCCACACAGGCATCCATTTTGACCACACAGGCTCGATATGTGGCCTCTTAGGGCTCTTTTGTGATAATATGTACCAACTACAGGTGGTGTGCGTATATAACGTACTTCCCTCTTTTTCATATCTCTTACATATATATAATATACAGTAGTGTGCATAGCACAAGTGGTCCAGGGTAACATATGAATACAATGCAAATGAAATGCATGAATAGTAATATAATGTTCCAATTTCAACGGGTGACATATTACCTTAGACGACACTGTGAATCTCATTATCATCTTTTTCATATGCCTTTTTTAAGGATTTAGAAACAAATGTCTCTTTTAAGGACTTAGAAACAATTTAGACATGCTTTCAGCATAGAAATCAATAACATGATTATTCTTAATTTCTAGCGGTAGAATAAATTATGGAACAATACCACAGTTATATTTCATAATATGGAGCATGCCAAAAGAAAGAAATGATTTGTGTTCACATACCTAAATTTCAATTGTCAAACGGCTAGAAAATTACGTTGCTGCTCAAGTCCTCTTTCTGAGAATAGCTATCATCCACCCACTAACAGAAGGATCAAGTTATCTTACTGGGTACAATCTTAATCCATTTGAAGATATCCATGTTAACTGCTAAAACTACAGAACCAAGAAATTAACATTTGCTTCCAGGACACCCCAAATTCTTCCTGGTGGAGGAATAAATATCTTAATCCCAAAATAAAATGCTTACTTTATAAAGGATTTCCCCTTTCCTAGCCTATGTTGTACGTTTTGTTTTGTTTTGGTCTTAACTGAAGCCAAAATATAAGTAAAGCTAACTTTCTACCTATCTTAACGATTCCTTGAAATAAATGAGTCATGGGTAGTGTAGCTAATATAGGTGCACGTGTTCCTGGCCAAACATCTTATCCTGATCTTATCATACTATTGCTAAGAATGATCATTTATACAGTGGTGCCTACATATCTATCTATATGTATATTGAGGCCTAAGTGATAAGGATCTTATTTGGCTGACACCGATACCACTCTAATAGATGTCAAGTACTGTTCTTAATTATAAATCTTTTTGGTTGAATCTGTCACACATGGCTTGCCAAATGTGATTAATCGGCTGACGTGGTTTGCAGGCTATTGCGTCAGCCCGGGATTTACCCTGTGCGCACTCGAAAGAGTAGCGGTTGCGGGTTCCTTCGTCAACAAAAAAAAAGTACTGCTCTTAATCATGGACACGTGAAGTGTCTTTCACTTAATTAATCCTCCTCACAATTAATCAATTACACATAATTAATTCTAGATCACGCTTTATTAAAATCTTAATAGCTCATAAGACTTTCGTATACTCAATGTCATAATTCTTGTAATATGACACTAGTCCACAACCTCTTGTGTAAGCACAAATTTTATTCCCATTTCTCGTCATCACACTTAATGTATCCAAAATTATTTCGGGCTCACATTCTTTTGTATACTAATTTCCTTATTAGCATACGTAAATATAAAATTTTCCCAACACTCGAATCTATTTCCTTCATTTACGTGCTCAATTTATTGCCCAAAATTACGAGACGTTACACTGGGTACCTTGTATCCATTTCACCTTGCCTCTTTTTCATGATGAAACTTATATTTTTACCTATTAATACCCTCATAACCTGCTATTCACATTGTGTGTTAAATATTCTCATCTTAGGGTCTTAAGCATGAAATTTGTACATCTGGTATGCATGATCTGATAGGGCCTTAAATTAGATCACTCATCTAAAACTATATATACTAGTGCCCTTACATGTTATTGTATTAGTCCTCTGACTAGTTGTAATCTTTCCAATCGCAAACATCTATGTATATCAATAGAAAACATAAGTCATGACTTCAACTCTACAACATAATTTGGATTTGAAATAAGGGTAACAGAATCCTAAATGTCATATAGCTTCCTGATTATATAATGTGGTACACAATATGTCATGACCCGACGGGCCGTGAACATGGCACCCTAATTGGAGGCCCTTATACTGACCTGTCACATGTAATCAGACTGACACCAAGGGTAATATGGAAAACTGTACCATACGCTATATAGCAAAAATAGACAAGCCGACAAGGCTGCCTTTACACACGATTGAACATGTCTCTTGGGGAATCACAACTAGCCAACGAAATAAAATAGGCAAGACGACAAGGCTGCCACCACATAGCATCACCTATATATGGGAACATCCCAAAAATAGAGTACAACAACACATATGACCAAAACAGGTTTACAAATCCACATACGTACAACCCACAATTGTCTACAGACCTCTAAGAATACGACAATGAAATATGACGGGACAGGGCCCCGTCATGCCCCTAAATATACATGAGTCAAAAATAAGGTTATGTACCAAAACGACTAAGCTCCGAAACAATGAAGCTTTCCAACCAGCTGAGTAGAAGTCCTAGGCCTGAGGATCACCAAACTGACAACATGTACCTGTGGGCATGAACGCAGCCCTCCGAGGAAAGAGGGTCAGTACGAAATAATATACTGAGTATGTAAAACATGAAGTACTGTAAATAAGATCATAACTGGCCAAGAGGTAACATGAGACAAGTATAATAATCTAATACCAAATCCAACTGTGCCATATAAAAGTGAGAGTCAACTGTGCCTTATAAAAATGAGAGTCATATCAAAATCATGGATGTCTGTCCATATAATCATATATATATATATATATATATATATACATATACTGTCATGGGTACTTGTACCCGCATCATTGACACATTCCATGGAATCATCATATACTATCATGGGTATATGTACCCGCATCATTGATACATTTCCATGAAATCATCATATATATATAAACAGTGTCGGCCCTCTAGTGAGGGACTCGGTGAATAAATGCAAGGATCTGCGCACTGTTATACCCCGTATTTCTAGAGTATGTACGTAAGGGCGTACGTACAAAAGTTGAGCCTTAAAGTTAGGCATAGGACGAAATTTGTGCACAACCCACTAAAAGAATCGTTTTCCGACGAAACATTTTACAAACCTTGCGTAGGGAAAATTACGGCTATGTCATTTATTATTTTTGCGGATTTTTCCGAGAGATGAAACATTTTGGACCAACGAGAGGGCGACACTTGTCACCCTCAAGTTGGCGGATTTGAGGCGTCCATTTGCACGATTTCAAGCCTTGGAGTAGGTAGGATATTTTGTGATATTTTGTGTGGTAGATGGATAAAGTACACTTGCCAAAATCTCCACCCTACACTTGCCTACCACTTGGCTTCATCTTGGCCATTGGTTGGCCTATAAATACCCCCCTAACTTGAAGGTTTTCTTCATCCACAAATCATTTCTCCAAGTCTTGAAAATCCTTCCCCCTCTCTTGTAGTGTTTCGTCCAACACTCCCCCTCCCCCTTGTGAAGGCCCTTGGCCGAAACATCTTCCCCCTCTAGCCTAGTAGCTCTAGCCGAAACCCCCCCCCCCCCCTTGGTAGAAAGTTGTCTTCCAAAGTATTGTTACTATTCCAAATACCCTAGCCCAAATCCCTTATAGTATTTAAGTAGAACTTGTGTAGAACTTCTAAGGGCTTCTTGGAGCTATCGGAGCGTGCAAATTAGGAGCTAAACCTTGCTCAGGACCGACATTTAACTTGGATAATTTTGGGCTTACCGAGGTAAATACTCTTGTCCTTCTATTGTAATTGGATATTACATATAAGAATAGTTAAGACTTGAGTATAAGATACTTAAAAGGATATTAAAGAATAGAATTGAACTGTAATCACAGTAGAAGGGTATAACAGAAGAAGAATTAAACTGTACTTACATAGGACTGTATTTACAGTAGACTTGGGTAGCTTGTCGGGTAGGGAAGTGCTGCCCAATTTTCCGTAGAATAGAGAACCCTCTGCTTAGAACTTTATACAGTATAGTCTAGACGTTGATAGACGTATTTGACTATTATAGGTCGATACTCTGCGCGCGACATATTCGACTTGGCAGGTGGTTTTCGCCGAGAAGGTATGTGATTCTTCCTATCCTCTTGAGCATGATATTTTAAAGTATATATATAGTACGGTAGACGTACGTGTGTTAACTGAACATGGTTTTACTTGACTTGAGTCTAAATAATAAAAACCTGGAAGTATTTCAAAAGAATTATAATCATTTTTGAAAGAAGAGTAATACTTGATTTTTAAACAGAAAGTTTAAGAGTTATACTAGCTTTATGGGAAGTTAGGTATAACGACTTAAGGAAGATAAAAGGAACGGTTTTACTTATTTGTTTATGAAAATCCTGTATTGTTTTCTGCAAAGTGTAGTAAGATGGTTTGATAAGTAACATGTTAGGATGCTACGTGTGTTAGTGTCTTGTGATATTGTCATTCTTGTTGTGCTTACGTTGTTAAACGGTAAGTCCGTTGTACTGTTATTATATCACCTACCCCCTTGACTTGTTATACCGAGGGCTTGCCACCCTTGATGCGGGTCTATACGGCCTATGCAGTCTGTGTGACTATGCGGAGCTACGGAGTTCCAGGATTGATCATTCCGGGTGTTTTAGCCCGATGCGGGGGATGCCCTATGCGGTCTGTGTGACTATGCGGTCTATGAGACTATGCGGATCGCGAGTCGGAGGTACAGGGGTTAGCTACCCGACGCGAGGAATACCTCATGCGGGTCTGTGTGACCTATGCGGATCGCGGAAGTCGAGATTAGGCACGCATAATGATACTATGGGTGATTGGCCTTGCTTCGATCATTCGCGGCCTAGATAAGACCAGTTACATTATTCTATTTTGCTCTTGTTTATGTTGTGGCACTATGTGCAGTTGAACTGGTTGTATTTGCAAATGGTTTTAAATACTTTGATTTTACTTCAGTACTTTACAGTTTCACATACTTGGTACCTGTTGTACTGACCTCCTTCGGGGGGCTGCATTCATGCCGCAAGTAAGGGCAAGCAGGTGCTAGATCCGCATCCTTAGGATCTTTGCTTTGGTGTCAGGAGCTCCATCTTCTCCGGAGGCTCGACTTTTGGTATGGTTCTCCCTGATGTTGTAGATATATGTACATTCAGGTATGGCGGGCCCCGTCCCGCCATAGTTGTTTACATTCCTGCAGGTCGTAGTCATGTTGTAAAGTTGGGATGTAATCACTCACTTTATATATATATGCCGAAAGGCGACTTTTCTCGAGATAAATTGTGTCTCAATTTACATTTGTTTCATATCTTGTTTTTATATTCTGATTACTCGATGTATGTCTACTTGGGTGCCCTAAGGCACGATCCACGCCCCGAACGGTCGTGACAAAAGTGGTATCGAAGCGATTAATCTCGGAAAGTGTCTACAGACCGTATCTAGTAGAGTCTTGATTATCGGTGTGTTGCACCACACCAATAATCGTGAGGCTATAGGATATTTAGGATTGGTTTTCATTCTTCTCATTCCGAGATCGTGCCTTGAGTCGTGTTATAAGTTGGACCCTCTAACGTATTCCTTTTCAGAATGATTATGCCTCCACGCACGCAACCCGCCCGGGCGGCAAGGCAAAGCGGAGGCGCTAGTAGGACACCGATAGTCACGAGGGCTCGTGCCCGTCTATACCGAGACGGCGAGTTCCATGACGCCTTGCCGCCCCAAAGAGACCACGCATTCGCACCTCCCGCCCCACGATCGCGAATGAGTTAGGGTACAAGGAGATGGCCCGATTATTGTCCGAGATTGTGGCGGATACGAGGATAGGCCGATGCAGCAGCCCAGCCCAAAGATGCACGTGGTTCACCCGAGATCGCATTTGAGGCTACGGATTTTTCGAGTTGTAGCCCGCCAGAGTTCTACGGTCGAGGCACGAGGATGATCCACAGGAGTTCATCCGTCGATTCTGAGAGGATCATGCGTGATCAAGGCTTGAGAGACCGAGTCCGTGATCTTGGTTCAGCGGCCGCGTGATACCGCGATCGATTGGTTTGATTCGCGAGCTTTCCGGGAGAGCATGCGCCTCCAGCAGATGGGACGAGTTCTCGGAGGCTTTCTCACTCACTTCTTGCCTCCGCGGATGGCGAGGGCACGCCGACAAGTTTTTGTTGTTGAGACAGAGAGGGCGCACAGTTAGGGAGTACAACGTTGAGTTCGATTCGTTGGCTCGATATGTCCTTGCGTTGGTAGCAGATATGGAGGACAGGGTGCACCGCTACGTCACCGAGCTAGATGATTATATGGCTGAGTCTTGTGCGGGTGTTGCTCTTCAGCCGGGTATGGACATTACCCGCACGCAGCTCATGCACTGATGCGGAGAGCGTGAGACCGGCAGTCGATGGATATCGCCAGAAGAAGGCCAAGACGGCCGGATCTTTTGGTAGCTCTCGGTGGGCGGCCTCGTGACGTCTAGATTTGCACCACGCCACCGTGAGCACTCCTACATCATTTTCGGTACAGCGAGTATTCGGGCGTCGTGGCCCCGTGACTTGATTTCGGTAGCGAGGTGCTAACCGATCGAGGTCCGGTCAGTGTGTCCGATGTGGTATATTCCATTCGGGAGGTTGTGGTACTACTGGAGCTTGCTACACTTGTGGCCGCAGGTCATTATGCGAGACGGTCCGACTGGGGCAGACGATGGTAGGGTCACCGCAGGTCTGCATCCGTCTTCATCCCCTTCGCTTACTCGCCCGAGGCGTGGTACTCGTGGACCAGCAGGTCGCGGCGAGGTCGTGGCGCGGTCGATTCTAGCGGTCCTCGAATCGCATTTATGCCTTGTCCACCGGCGGGACGAGGCGTCGCTGGCGTCATCAGTACCTTATCGCTTTCTAGTTATGATGTATGCCTTGATAGATCCGGTTCTACTGTCCTATATATCTCCCCTTATTGCTAGTAAGATAGGGATAGAGCCTGTATCCATAGACCCTTTTGAGGTAGCTACGCCAGTGGGCGATTCGGTGGTAGCTCGGCGGGTATATAGGGCTTGCCCAGTGACTTTATGCAGTCGTCAGACCCTAGCCGACTTGATAGAGTTGGACATGACTGATTTCGATGTGATCATGGGCATGGATTGGTTAGCTTCTTGCTACGCCAGTGTAGACTGCAGGGAGAGAGTGGTACGGTTCCGGTTTCTTGGGAGCCTATTGAGTGGGAGGAACACCGACGCCGAGGGGTAGGTTTATTTCCTACCTCAAGGCTAGGAAGATGGTGCAGAAGGGGTACATCTACCATCTCGTTCGGGTGTTTGATACTGAGGCTGCAGTGCCAGATTTTCAGTCAGTTCCAGTAGTCAGAGAGTTCCCAGACGTGTTTCCAGACGACCTCCCGGGTATCCCTCCTGAGAGGGAGATAGAGTTTTGTATCGATGTGCTGCCAGACACTCGGCCTATTTCCATTCCGCCATACAGAATGGAACCTGCCGAGTTGAGAGAGTCAAGGACCGGTGAGAGATTTCTTTGGAGAAGGGCTTCATCAGCCTAGTGTTTCTCCCCGGGAGCGTCGGATTCTTCGTGAAGAAGAAGGATGGACGCCGCGCATGTGTTGATTCTGACGGTGAACAAGGTGACTATTAAGAACGATACCCCTTCCTGTGATTGATGATTTTTTCGACCACCGCGAGTGCGAGATGTTTCTCCAAGATTGATCTGCGATCGGGCTATCATCGTGCACGAGTCGAGAGGCGGATGTCCCTAGGATCGCATTCGAGCGTGACGGGCATTATGAGTTCGTGGTCATGTCTTTGGGTTGACCAATGCTCGCAGATTCATGGATTTGATGAACCGAGTGTTCAAGCCATTTTGGACACGTTTGTGATAGTGTTCATTGATGATATCTTGGTTTATTCTCGCCAGAGCGAGGAGCATGCGAGCATTTGGCGATCTTTGAGAGATCTCCGTGACCAGCGATTATACGCCAAGTTTTGAAATGTGAGTTCGTTGACTTCGTGGCTTTTCTTGGGCATATAGTCGGGCCGATGGTATTCGTGGATACGCCAAGATCGAGGCGATGAGTTGGCCTAGACCTACTACTCCGGCAGAGGTTCGCAGATTTTACGGGCCTTGCGAGTTATTATGCTCGGTTCGTAGAAGTTTGCTACAATCTTTGCACCATTGACTAGGCCGACTCGAGCGGCTAAGTTTGATGGATGCGTGTGGCGGGGTTTCCAATCGAAGGAGAGATCGACGACGCCTCGTTCTTACTCTTCCAGAGGGTCCAGACGGCTATGTCGTGTATTGTGATGCGTCAGGCATCGGGTTGGGATGTGTGTTGATGCAGCAGGGCAAGGTTATAACGTACGCATCCCGACAGCTTAAGAAGCATGAGAGGAACTACCCCACCCATGATTTGGAGTTGGCAGCGGTGATTCACGCCTTGAATATCTGGAGGCACTATTTGTATGGGGTTCTTATGGATATTTATACAGACCACAAGAGCCTTCAGTATATCTTCAGCCAGAGGGAGCTGAACTTACGACAGAGCCGGTGGTTAGAGTTGCTTAAGGATTATGATGTCGATATCCTGTACCACCCGGGGAAGGCCAATGTTGTGACAGATGCCCTTAGTCGTAGGTCGATGGGTAGCCTATCAGATGTGCAGCCGGAGAGGAGGGGCATGGTTCGCGATTTGCATCAGTTAGCGAGCCTTGGTGTCCGTTTGATTGATTCTGATAGCAGTGGGGTTCGGGTTCGAGAGGTTGTCGAGTCTTCCATCGTCGTGGAGGTGAAGAGGCAACAGTTTGAGGATCCGGTTTTGATGCGGTACCGTGATACGGCTCTTCGTGAGGGGAAGGGTCCTTTTGAGGTAGCACCTGATGGGGTGCTAAGGTTCGAGGGCAGGTTGTGTGTTTCAGATATTGAAAGACTTCGGCAGCAGGTTCTAGGGGAAGCACACAACGCACGTTACTCTATCCATCCGAGGTCGACCAAGATGTACCACGACCTCAGATCTGTGTATTGGTGGGATGGCTTGAAGAGGGACGTTGCAGAGTTTGTGGCTCAGTGCCCGTGTTGTCAGCAGGTGAAGGTAGAGCACCAGAGGCCTGGTAGTTTGTTGCAGACGATAGAGATCCCGACCTGGAAGTGGGAGGTGATCAACATGGACTTTATCACAGGATTACCTCGCACTCAGGGGAAGCATGATTCTATCTGGGTTATCGTCGACAGGCTGACGAAATCAGCCCACTTTCTTCCCGTCAGGACGACTTTTTCGGCTGAGGATTATGCCAGACTTTACATCCGAGAGATCGTCAGACTGCATGGAGATTCCCATAGCGATAATCGATCGTCAGGTTAGGCGTCTGCAGACCAAGGACGTGGTTTCCGTCAAACTTTTGTGGCGGAACGAGCTCAGGGAGGAGATGACATGGGAAGCTGAGGAGGACATGAGGCAGAAGTATCCTCACCTATTCCCCACACCTCCAGGTAACTCACTTTCCTACTTGTAAATTTTCATTGTCATATATGCCTAAGTGTTGTTTTGTGGCCGTATGTGGCATTTGCAAACTGTTTAAGTTATGAGGAACTTTATCATTATTTGTCTTGGGAAGGAACATTCGGGACGAATGTTTCTAAGGAGGGGAGAATGTTATACCCCGTATTTCCAGAGTATGTACGTACAAAAGTTGAGCCTTAAAGTTAGGCATAGGACGAAATTTGTGCACAACCCACTAAAAGAATCGTTTTCCGACGAAACGTTTTACAAAACTTGCGTAGGGAAAATTACGGCTATGTCATTTATTATTTTTGCGGATTTTTCCGAGAGATGAAACATTTTGGACCAACGAGAGGGCGACACTTGTCACCCTCAAGTTGGCGGATTTGAGGCGTCCATTTGCACGATTTCAAGCCTTGGAGTAGGTAGGATATTTTGTGATATTTTGTGTGGTAGATGGATAAGGTACACTTTCCCAAATCTCCACCCTACACTTGCCTACCACTTGGCTTCATCTTGGCCATTGGTTGGCCTATAAATACCCCCCTAACTTGAAGGTTTTCTTCAACCACAAATCATTTCTCCAAGTCTTGAAAATCCTTCCCCCTCTCTTGTAGTGTTTCGTCCAACACTCCCCCTCCCCCTTGTGAAGGCCCTTGGCCGAAACATCTTCCCCCTCTAGCCTAGTAGCTCTAGCCGAACCCCCCCCCCTGGTAGAAAGTTGTCTTCCAAAGTATTGTTACTATTCCAAATACCCTAGCCCAAATCCCTTATAGTATTTAAGTAGAACTTGTGTAGAACTTCTAAGGGCTTCTCGGAGCTATCGGAGCGTGCAAATTAGGAGCTAAACCTTGCTCAGGACCAACATTTAACTTGGATAATTTTGGGCTTACCGAGGTAAATACTCTTGTCCTTCTATTGTAATTGGATATTACATATAAGAATAGTTAAGACTTGAGTATAAGATACTTAAAAGGATATTAAAGAATAGAATTGAACTGTAATCACGTAGAAGGGTATATGAAGAAGAATTAAATCAGACTTACATAGACTGTATTCTGATGAGACTTGGGTAGCTTGACGGGTAGGAAAGTGCTGCCCAATTTTCCGTAGAATAGAGAACCCTCTGCTTAGAACTTTATACAGTATAGTCTAGACGTTGATAGACGTATTTGACTGTTATAGGTCGATACTCTGCGCGACATATTCGACTTGGCAGGTGGTTTTCGCCGAGAAGGTATGTGATTCTTCCTATCCTCTTGAGCATGATATTTTAAAGTATATATATAGTACGGTAGACGTACGTGTGTTAACTGAACATGGTTTTACTTGACTTGAGTCTAAATAATAAAAACCTGGAAGTATTTCAAAAGAATTATAATCATTTTTGAAAGAAGAGTAATACTTGATTTTTAAACAGCTTAAGAGTTATACTAGCTTTATGGGAAGTTAGGTATAACGACTTAAGGAAGATAAAAGGAACGGTTTTACTTATTTGTTTATGAAAATCCTGTATTGATTTCTGCAAAGTGTAGTAAGATGGTTTGATAAGTAACATGTTAGGATGCTACGTGTGTTAGTGTCTTGTGATATTGTCATTCTTGTTGTGCTTACGTTGTTAAACGGTAAGTCCGTTGTACTGTTATTATATCACCTACCCCCTTGACTTGTTATACCGAGGGCTTGCCACCCTTGATGCGGTCTATACGGCCTATGCAGTCGTCGTGACTATGCGGAGTGCGGAGTTCGAGATTGATCATTCGGTGTTTTAGCCCGACGCGGGATGCCTATGCGGTCTGTGTGACTACGCGTCTATGAGACTATGCGGACCGCGGAGTCGAGGAGAATGCCGGGTTAGCTACCCCGATCCAGGAATACCTCATGCGGTCGTGTGTGACCTGCGATCGCGGAAGTCCAGGATTAGGCACGCATAATGATACTATGGGCGATTGGCCTTGCTTCGATCATTCGCGGCCTAGATAAGACCAGTTACATTATTCTATTTTGCTCTTGTTTATGTTGTGGCACTATGTGCAGTTGAACTGGTTGTATTTGCAAATGGTTTTAAATACTTTGATTTTACTTCAGTACTTTACAGTTTCACATACTTGGTACCTATTATCGACCTCTCCCGGGCTGCGTTCATGCCGCAGTAAGGGCAAGCAGTGCTAGATCCGCATCCAGGATCTTTGCTTTGGTGTCGAGCTCCATCTTCTCCGAGGCTCGACTTTTGGTATGGTTCTCCCGATGTTGTAGATATATGTACATTCAGGTATGGCGGCCCTGTCCCGCCATAGTTGTTTACATTCCTAGAGGTCTGTAGTCATGTTGTAAAGTTGGGATGTAACTGTTCACTCTTTATATATATATGCCGAAAGGCGACTTTTCTCAGATAAATTGTGTCTCAATTTACATTTGTTTCATGTCTTGTTTTTATATTCCGCTGATTACTCTGTTGTATGTCTACTTGGGTGCCCCGGTAAGGCACCAGTCACGGGCCCCGGAACGGGTCGTGACACGCACGAACATTGTCGGCCCGGGGCTCGGTAAGGTGGAATAATAACACTTTGCATGAATAGCTATCATGAGCAACCATATGCAATTTAAATCATCATTTGACTCTCAATGAAATAAATAAAAGGTACTATCATGTCATGTATCATTTTAAATCATCATTTAGAAAATGAAGGCACTATATATCATGTATCATTTCAAATCATCATTAGGAATTAGGATTCATCAGAACTATGTACGTCCGCCGTACACTTATTTATGAAAATCATGCCAAAATAAAGGAAGGATAATTTCACATACCTTATCGTCTATACCAACTCGATTATTAGAATTTGTCTCAACTAGTACTTCAACCTATAACAATAATAACATGTTCATCAACTCTATGATTACTAGCATAGTTATCTAACGAATGACGACTCTCAATTCTATAAAAATTCGGGCAGCACTGCCCCTAATCATGTGCACATCCGCATCTTACAAACCAAGCCAACAATACCCAATAACAATCACGAATCAAGGGTATACTAAAATAGTTCTATATACTCGACATATATCACCATTATACATTCTTTCTCCTTTCATTCATGGATTATAACCAAAACAGCAACCAATGTTATTAATACACCTATTTATCATATTAATCCAACTCCTCTAATCACGTTTAAACAGCCCATTAAAACAGTCCACACTTTAACAATAACGAGAGTGGAATGTGAAGCTTTTCTACACCTTTTTATGCCTTAATTCCTTTAGGACATATATCCACAATTATAACAACGTAAATGTAGGTTCATAACTGAAATTTCCAGCATACAAACTCGATAAAACAGTCCCTTATTGCATTACAATGATGTCCAATAATTTCATGAAAGTTTCGTCCATAACAACATAATTCTATAACTCTTTTCTTAACTTCTTATAATCCAATTCACTCTCCAACACTTTCATATAACCAATATACAACTTAAAGTATCAATATTCCTCCATTTTTAACATGCAATTAGTGACGAAATTAATAACACAACAATCAAAGCCAAGGTATACCAAAACAGTCCCCAAAATCGGCTATAGCACCCAAAATATTCACATGCATCGTCTTAATTCCAATTTTCTCTTAACACGAGTTCTTTCCTTAATTACAACAACATACAACTCCAATTATATCATAAGAAAAAGAATTTTTACCTTAAATTTAAGCCAAAACAGTCCCTAATTGCGGTCCACTGCCCAAGTCCTCTTCACCATTTTTTTCATCCTTTCTTCAACTCAAAGTGACATGCATGTGTTCTATAACTTCACTCCATCATTCTTGCATGTTTTTCTTCCAAAAATTCATCTTCAAAATTGGAATTTCTTGGCTCAATGTTTCGGCCAGCAATGGCATTTTGCCACTATTTTGGGTGCAATTCTTGGCTTCTAATTTGTAGAAGAACTAACCTAGGAAGAAGGAATAAAAATCTTCAATTTCTTTTCTATAGTAATGGAGGAAAATCGGCTAGAGAGAAGAGAGGAGGAGAGGAGTATATTTTTTTTTTTAAAATAAAGTGTGGATAGATGAAGGGTTAATAGGTTTTAAGGGGCAAAGAAAAATCTGAAAAATATTAATTACACTTTGGTCCAATTCCCCTAATTGTCTACTTAAATTAATCCCTCAAGTAATAATTAAAGTTTAGATCTCACTTCTTCTAATTCCCGAAAATTTCATAAGGCCTCGTATTCTCAATGTCATAATTTTCATAATACGACACTAGTCCATAACGGGAATTACAACTATTATTACTAATTTCTAACGTCACACACTTTGTAACTAACCTTTTTCCGGAATCACATCCTCTTGTATACTAATTTCTTTATTAGCATAAATAAGTACACTTTATTTCCAATATTCGAATCTTATTTCTTAATTACGTTATCTAATTATAGTCTTAAAACCACGAGGTGTATGTCACGACCCGTTCCGGGGCCCGTGACTGGTGCCTTACCCGGGCACCCAAGTAGTCATACATCAGAGTAATCAGCGGAATATAAAACAACCCAGATATGAAACAGTATAAATTGAGACACAGTTATCTGAAGAAAAGTTGTCTTTCGGCATATATATATAAATACCCAAGTGAACAGTTACATCCCAACCTTTTAACAGGGCTACAGACCTCTAATGATTTATAACAACAATGGCGGACAGGCCCCGCCATACCCTGAATACAAATACCTACAACGGCAGGGACCATACCAAAAGCAAAGCCTCCGAGAAACGGAGCTTTCCCAAACGTAAACGATGATCCTAAGAGCGGATCAACAACAGAGTACCTTTACTGCGGATGAACGCACTTTCAAGGAGGTCGACAACAGTACCAAGTATGTGAAACTGTAAAGAACTTTAAATGAAATCAAAGTATTTAAAACCATTTGTAAATACAATTAGTTCAATTTGAACATAGTGCCATATCACAAACAAGAGCAATAATGGGTAAATCAGAATGTGTCTTTCCTAGGCCGCGAATGATCGGGCAAGGCCAATCGCCCATAGTATCATTATGCATGCCTAACCTCGACTCCCGCAGTCCGCATAGGTCACACATAGACCGCGCATGAGGTATTCTCGCGTCGAGGGTAGCCAACCCCTGCATTCTCCCGACTCCCGCACCGCATAGTCTCAATAGACCGCGTAGTCACACGCACCGCATAGGCATCCCCGCATCGGGCTAATACACCGAATGATCAATCTGGAGCATACCGCTCCGCATAGTCACACAGACCGTGACAGCCGTAGAGACCGCGTCAAGAGTGGCAAGCCCTCGGTATAATAAGTCGGGTATGTGATATAATAACAAGATAACGCTTAACGCTTAACAACGTAAGACAACAAGAATAACATCACAAGACACTAACACACGTAGTATCATAACATGGGCACTTATCAAACCAGCGGAAGGTATCACAAGGCTATTACCAAAGAAACATAGACAAGCTAACCACACAAGGTACTTTAATGTTTACGTTAACAAAACCAAGTTCTAACTCCAAAGTACTACATACATTAATTCTTTAAGAGATCCATTTCTTTTATGAAGGTCACCCGATACCCGTAGTAATAGAGTGACTAGCATTTTTAAGTAAACCAGAACACTTTCTTTTTTATAAATCAAGTAACAACATTCTTTTCTAAACGTTCAAGTTCGCCTAATTTCAGATGCTTAAGTTTCTCATTTTCGAAAGGTTTCGTAGTTCATAGTTTTAATCACATAATGATATAATTCTCCTTTAAAAAGATTTGAGAAACATATGCCTTATATGTGAGTAGGTTATTCTTATTTATAACAATCTTATTAAAGCAGCCATGATCTAGGAAATATCATTTTGTCTCATCTTAGCTTCTATGCAGATGGAGGTTTCTACTGGTTTCAATAATACTTCATTATTCAGTACATTTCCTTTTTATTAGCGCTGCAGTGGTTTGTTCGATACTTATTCTGATTTCCGAAATCAGTAAAAGATTATTCCTTTTAAAAATCAAGTACTCATTACTCACGAATGAGGTATCACACTTTTTAACAAACTTCATGTTAATTCAATTAAGTCAAGTCTATTGTCTTATGAGATCAAGTCTCTTAACTTCTAAAATTAATCACCATTCTTTTTATCTCTCTTACGTCGTTATACCTAACTTCCCATAAAGTCAGTATAACTTTTTAAAACCAAGCATTACTCTTCTTTCAAAAAGGTTTCTTATCTCTTTTGAAATACTTCAAGATTCTTTATTATTCAGGCTTAAGTCGAAAGACATTGCCAATAAACTACGTTCAGTTAACACACGTACGTCTACCGTACTATATATATTTCCTTTAAAATATCATGCTCAAGAGTATAGGAAGAATCACATACCTTCTCGGCGAAATCCACCTGCCAAGTCGAATATGTCGCGCGCAGAGAATCGACCTATAATACCAACACGCTCATCAACGCTCAGATCAGACTATACAAAACTCTAAGCAGAGGGTTCTCTATTCTATGGAAATTTGGGCAGCACTTCCCTACCCGGTAAACTATACAGTCTACTGTAAATACAGTCTTATGTAAGTACAGTTCAATTATTCATCTTTTATACCCTTCTACAGTGATAACAATTCAATTCTATTCTGTAATACCTTCTAAGTATTTTATACTTATTCCTATACTTCTACAGTATGTATATTCTAATTACAAAAGGAGGATAAGATTATTTACCTCGATAAGCCCAATATTATCCAAGTATAAACGTCGATCCTGAGCGAGGTTTAGCTCCTAAATGCACGCTCCGATAGCTCCAAGAACCCTTAGAAGTTCTACACCACTTCTACTTAAATACTATAAGGGATTTGGGCTAGGGTATTTAGGAATAGTAACTATACTTGGAAGACAACATTTCTACCAAGGGAGGGGGGGTAGATTTCGGCTAGGACTACTAGGCTAGTGGGAAGCTCTCGCCAAGCCACTAGGCTAGAGGGGAGAGGGTGTTGGACTAAATACTTCAAGAGAGGAGGAAATTTCAAGACTTGGAAAGTTTGATTTGTGGATGAAGAACTCTTCAAGTTAGGGTATTTAGAGGCCAACCAATGGCCACGATGAAGCCAAGTGCTATGCAAGTGGAGGGTGAGGATTTAGGCAAGTGTCCATTCTATCTACTACACAAAATATCCTACCAACTCCTTGACAAAAGCCACACTTTTCGTCCCTATTGCGCCCAACGTCCACCAATTAGAGGGTGACAAGTGTCGCCCTCTTGTTGGTCCAAAATGTTTCGTCTCTCGGAAAAATCCGCAAAAATTAGAAATGACATAGCCGTATTTTTCCCTTCGCAAGATTAGTAAAACGTTTCGTCGAAAAACGACTCTAATCGGGTGTTGTGCACAAAGTTTTACTAGCCTACTTTAAGCTTCAACTTTTCTACGTACGTCCTCACGTACATACCCTGGAAGTACGGGGTATAACATTCTCCCCTCCTTAGAAACATTCGTCCCGAATGTTCCTTCTAAGTCTCAAAACAAACATGCGCCAGTATAGTCTTCACTATTATACTTACGAGAACAATCCTGCCACACCTGGCCACAGAAACACCTGCGCAAATACTTACATCCAAGTCCACGAGGAATCACCTCTAACATCACAAAATCTCCCACCCGGGGTCTAAAAGATACTCCCTTCGCACCTACTCTTTACAAACGAAATGATCACATCTATGTCCTTACACATGCTCGCTTCTTCCCTTACTCGTCGTACCCTTCTCATACACTCGAACTCTTTCATAACTTACCACATTCCTGCACTTCTTGGTTCCAAAACTCGTTACTACCTCCACTGGTCATCATTAATCGAGAATACTGGATGGATCTCGATACTCTTCCGAACATAGCAATATGAAAGATCGGACGTCTTTGCCTCTACGTCGGACGACAATGCTAACTATAGGCAACCCGCCTATTCTTCACATGATCTAAAAGGCCCAGTAACTCGGGCTCGTTTCTCGCTTTCGAATCTCGTCACACCTTCCGGTGGTACCTTCGAAGACCACCGTCGGCTGAACTCCCAACGTCGTCGCCGATTATCCGCACAACCTTGACTCGAGCCGCCAATAACCTCTTACGGATAAGCTTCACCTATCCACATCCTGCGAACAAGTATGAACCAACTATCCGAACCTTGCCAACATCGAACCAATCGAGCGGCAACTTACATTTCCGCCCTACAAGGCGTCATAAAGCGACATTCGAATCAAATGGTAGTTATAAAACACTCCTCAACAGAGGCAACAATACCACTACCCTCAAATCCAAACTCGGCCCGAGGCGAATGCGTCATCGATACTTACGAGTTCCTAACCCCTGCTCGTAAAACTTCCGAAAAGAAACAGCCATAACTGGCTCCACTGCATCATAAGGTGAAGGTAGGCACCTCGTGCGACCTTACAACCTTCCGAAATAATCATCTCACAACTTACTACCGAGTACGGTTTGACTAAAAGATAAGACGGCCGACCTCATCGCCCGACCTCTTGTCGAGCAACGCATCCACGAACTCGTACGATGGTTAACTAAACCTGGGCCTAACACCCTCGTGACCCTAACACAAAGCGGGACCACCACAAACTGACCCCACCACCATACAGGCCGTGGGTCGACCCGCAACATGGCCTCAACCCGACCCTAACGCAAAAACACTAGCTCCCGATCCGAACAATCTCACTAATCACGTTACGAAAACCTGGCGGTCTTAGCTCAACTACCCTCTTCCACTCCACACTACTCAGGGACTTATTATACAACTATATCTCACTTGCACTATGCACTCCGATAAGGGTCAAACACAAATGTAATCTTTTACTCAAGATTGCCTTGCCTCTAAGGTCTCCACGTATAAAGCTCTAAGGCTCACACTTTTCTTATCCCCCAATCTTTCCCGGTTACTAACCATGATTTCTAATCACAATTAACACAATTCTATCCGAAAATAATACTTAAGATATTCGCATCTTACTATACATACAAATCTCTGTAGGTTAAGGATATACCGTGTCTCTCGCTTCACTCTCCTTTGTCGTTCTAATCAAACCTGCCCTGCTGGGCGCATAGCTGGGGAAGGTGATGAACTAGCCACTGATCCCGAAGGCTGAGTCTCCACATCCGCACCACCCTTGGTCGGACAATTCCTCATAAAATGGCCTGTGCCGCAAAAACAAATCACAAAGTAGTACGACACTTCAACGACACCTACCAAAACGTCCACACCGAGGTGGGGGTGGCCTCCTCTGGCTAACGTCCCTTCCTCTCCGAACCACTGAATCCGCAACTGATCTGATAGGCTGAGTCCTCCTACTTGCATCCTTCCTCATAGAACATTCCTCGTCACATGGCTCGACGGCAGTAAAACAAGAACCATCAAAATACGACATTCCCGGGATGACGCATGCCACACTGTGAACACTGAGGAAAAACTGAACCCTGTGGAGGGACACTCTGCACTAGCGGAGGCGCATGTCTAATCTGCTGCTGAGGTGGTTCGCCTCGAGAGTTACCAAATGATCCCGCCAATCGGGCCTCTTCACGATCTTGGTTAATCTGCCGATCTCTATGTCTCTCACCGCGCACATAAGCTGAACGCAAGCCCACCATTCTCGATCAAGAGCTACTTCTTCACAACCCTTCTTAGATAATCATCAATACCCTTGATATATCGGTACATAAAATACTCTCGGTTGCCAAATCCTCGCTAGTAATGTGCCGTCTCGCAATCCATATTTTTCGCTTCCTAGTCGTGGGGAAGGTCCAGATGTCATGGCCGCAGAGGAATCGCTGCTGCCCGTGCCAAACTCTGGGCCGGGCGACGCCTCGTAACTCCGAATGAAGCATCACCCAGTGATGATTGGGCTGTGCCCTTCTAACTCTCAGATTTACTCGCAGCCTCCTACTGTCTTGCTTCGGGCCCGAGTTGCTGGCGCGGAGGCATAACTGGTAAAGGAAAGGAATACGTTAGAGGGGTCCAACTTATAACACAGCTCTAAAGCACGATCTCAGAGTGAGAAGAATGGAAACCAATCCTAAATATCCTATAGCCTCCTGATTATTGGTATGATGCACAACATACCGATAATCAAAACTCTACTAGATACGGTCTGTAGACACCTTCCGAGGATTAACTGCTCTGATACCACTTTTGTCACGACCCGTTTCGGGGCCCGTGACTGGTGCCTTACCCGGGCACCCAAGTAGTCATACATCAGAGTAATCAGCGGAATATAAAACAACCCAGATATGAAACAGTATAAATTGAGACACAGTTATCTGAAGAAAAGTTGCCTTTCGTCATATATATATAAATACCCAAGTGAACAGTTACATCCCAACCTTTTAACAGGGCTACAGACCTCTAATGATTTATAACAACAATGGCGGGACAGGGCCCCGCCATACCCCTGAATACAAATACCTACAACGGCAGGGGACCATACCAAAAAGCAAAGCCTCCGGAGAAACGGAGCTTTCCCAAACGCTGAAACGATGATCCTAAGAGCGGGGATCAACAACAGGAGTACCTTAACCTGCGGCATGAACACATTCCAAGGAGGTCGATCTGAGTACCAGTATGTGAAACTGTAAAGAACTTTAAATGAAATCAAAGTATTTAAAACCATTTGTAAATACAATTAGTTCAATTTGAACATAGTGCCATATCACAAACAAGAGCAATAATAGGTAAACTGTAACAAGTCTTTCCTAGGCCGCGAATGATCGAAGCAAGGCCAATCGCCCATAGTATCATTATGCATGCCTAACCTCGACTCCGCGCACCGCATAGGTCACACATAGACCGCGTGAGGTATTCTCGCGTCGGTAGCCAACCCGGTACCTCCTCGGACTCCCGCATCGCATAGTCTCGATAGACGCGTAGTCACATTGCACCGCATAGGGCATCCCGCGTCGGGCTAATACACCGGAATGATCAATCCTCGAGCATACCGCTGCTCCGCATAGTCACAGCACGCGTAGCCGTAGAGACCGCATCGGGTGGCAAGCCCTCGGTATAATAAGTCAAGGGTATGTGATATAATAACAAGATAACGGGCTTAACGCTTAACAACGTAAGCACAACAAGAATAACATCACAAGACACTAACACACGTAGTATCATAACATGGGCACTTATCAAACCAGCGGAAGGTATCACAAGGCTATTACCAAAACATGACAAGCTAACCACACAAGGTACTTTAATGTTTACGTTAACAAAACCAAGTTCTAACTCCAAAGTACTACATACATTAATTCTTTAAGAGATCCATTTCTTTTATAAAGGTCACCCGATACGTAGTAATAGAGTGACTAACATTTTAAGTAAACCGTAACACTTTCCTTTTTATAAATCAAGTAACAACATTCTTTTCTAAACGTTCAAGTTTGCCTAATTTGGATGCTCAAGTTTCTCATTTTCGAAAGGTTTCGTAGTTCATAGTTTTAATCACATAATGATATAATTCTCCTTTAAAAGATTTGAGAAACATATGCCTTATATGTGAGTAGGTTATTCTTATTTATAACAATCTTATTAAAGCGACCATGATCTAGGAAATATCATTTTGTCTCATCTTAGCTTCTATGCGGATGGAGGTTTCTCGGTTTCAATAATACTTCATTATTCAAGACATTTCCTTTTTATTAGCGCTGCGATGGTTTGTTCGATACTTATTCGATTTCAAATCAAGAAAAGATTATTCCTTTTAAAACCAAGTACTCAGGACTCACGCATGAGGTATCACACGTTTAACACACTTCATGGTTAATTCAATTAAGTCAAGTCTATTGTCTTATGAGATCAAGTCTCTTAACTTCTAAAATTAATCACCATTCTTTTTATATCTCTTACGTAGTTATACCTAACTTCCCATAAAGTCAGTATAACTATTTAAAACCAAGCATTACTCTTCTTTCAAAAGGTTTCTTATCTTTTGAAATACTTCAAGATTCTTTATTATTCAGCTTAAGTCGAAAGACATTGCCAATAAACTACGTTCGCTTAACACGCACGCTCACCGTACTATATATATTTCCTTTAAAATATCATGCTCAAGAGTATAGGAAGAATCACATACCTTCTCGCGAAATCCACCGCCAAGTCGAATATGTCGCGCGCAGAGAATCGACCTATAACAGTCAAATACGTCTATCAACGTCTAGACTGTACTGTACAAAGCTCTAAGCAGAGGGTTCTCTATTCTATGGAAATTTGGGCAGCACTTCCCTACCCGGTAAACTATACAGTCTACTGTAAATACAGTCCTATGTAAGTACAGTTCAATTATTCATCTTTTATACCCTTCTACAGTGATAACAATTCAATTCTATTCTGTAATACCTTCTAAGTATTTTATACTTATTCCTATACTTCTACAGTATGTATATTCTAATTACAAAAGGAGGATAAGATTATTTACCTCGATAAGCCCAATATTATCCAAGTATAAACGTCGATCCTGAGCGAGGTTTAGCTCCTAAATGCACGCTCCGATAGCTCCAAGAACCCTTAGAAGTTCTACACCACTTCTACTTAAATACTATAAGGGATTTGGGCTAGGGTATTTAGGAATAGTAACTATACTTGGAAGACAACATTTCTACCAAGGGAGGGGGGGTAGATTTCGGCTAGGACTACTAGGCTAGAGGAGGAAGCTCTGCCAAGCCACTAGGCTAGAGGGGAGGGTGTTGGACGAAATACTTCAACAGAGGAGAGGAAATTTCAAGACTTGGAAAGTTTGATTTGTGGATGAAGAACTCTTGAGTTAGGGGGTATTTATAGGCCAACCAATGGCCAAGATGAAGCCAAGTGCTATGCAAGTGTAGGGTGAGGATTTAGGCAAGTGTCCATTCTATCTACTACACAAAAATATCCTACCAACTCCTTGACAAAAAGCCACACTTTTCGTCCCCTATTGCCGCCCCAACGTCCACCAATTAGAGGGTGACAAGTGTCGCCCTCTTGTTGGTCCAAAATGTTTCGTCTCTCGGAAAAATCCGCAAAAATTAGAAATGACATAGCCGTATTTTTCCCTTCGCAAGTTTAGTAAAACGTTTCGTCGAAAAACGACTCTAATCGGGTGTTGTGCACAAAAGTTTTCGGCCCTAGCCTACTTTAAGCTTCAAATTTTCTACGTACGTCCTCACGTACATACCCTGGAAGTACGGGGTATAACAGTGTAACACAATATACTTATAAATAAGACACTACTAGACATGACATGTAGACATCTCTATGACAGTCTGCTCTGATACCAAGTTTGTCACGTCCCAAACTTGGGAAGGGGTGGCCGGCACCCGATGCCCTACTTAGCCCCGAGCGAACCATCTGTAACTCGCAGATGCTGAAGACAACGCTAATTTAGGCCTACAAGGACATACTCTACGCAATTTGTAATAGCATTTATCTCTTCTAAAACTAAGTCAACTCAAAAGATATATATGTATACATAGACCGACAAGTCTATCATACTAACATACATAAAAAAAAATGAATAGGTCTACAAGTGTCACGACCCGAACCCCGGGCCCGTGACTGGTGCCCTACCTGGGCACCCTCCTACCTTAATGACACTATTAAACCATAAAATTAAATAACACCTCGTTTTTTTTTAAAACCAACGAACATGCAAGGGCAAAGCCGGCAAGGCTGTCATATAATATACATAATAAAAAGGAACTACACTGTACACAAGTCCAATCCCACATATGAATACAGACCTCTAAGAGTTTTACTGAATTATGACGGGACAAGGCCCCGCCGTACCCATAATCGCATAAAAGCACAGAATGAAGTATCTATAGCAAACTGATAACCTCATGAACCTTTGGAGCTATCCAAAAACTCTGAGCATGGGTCCTACACTTGCAGATCATCACCAAATCAGGCACCTAAACTGCGGTATGACGCAGCCCCAGAGGTCGATCTGAAGAATGTACCAAGTATGTGGCCCGAAATCCAGAATGAAATCATAACGATCTATATAAAACAGGAAACATGTATGATAACCAAACTACAGTACACAATATATAAGCAGTCATGTCAAGTCAGGGACGCATGCCCTCAAAGTCATTACTCAAATATAACCATGGATCTCACGCTCATAACATCAATCATGCCCGTGGAATCCATTCTTCACTGTCGGCAATCCATGATATAATATAACACCAATAAGTATACATGAACACCAAGTCCCACCTGTGTCATAAAAACTGTACGGGCCAAGTAGGAAAGCGAACCACCAGATCCAGCCTGCATCATAAAATTGACCGGGGCAAGTACGAAAGCCAACTACCAGATCCAGCCTGCGTCAACAACTGACCGGGGCAAGTACGAAAGCCAACTACCAGATCCAGCCTGTCGTCACGAGATATGACCGGGGCAAGTGCGAAAGCTATCTACCAGAGTCTACCGTACCAAACTGTGCCATAGAACTGACGGGGGAAAGTACGAAAGCCAACTACCAGACCATCCTGCGTCAGCCACTGACCGGGGCAAGTACGGAAGCTAACTACCAGACCATCCTGCGTCACTAAACCTCATGGAGAGCTAGTCCATGGAATAATAAAAACAAATCCGGGAATCTAACCCGCCTCCTGGTCGCATGCCCCGGAATCCCACATCGTATAAGCATGTCCAAGGAGTAATAAAAACAATCCGAGAATCTAACCCGCATCCTGGTCGCATGCCCCGGAATCCCACATCGTATAAGCATGTCCAAGGATCAATCACAATGGAAACATACCTGTGGAATCCCCCATCACCGCTTGAGACGCCCAAGTCAACTCATTAACAAGACAAATGCCTCCAACCGAGAGTCACTAGCCAGAAAAATATAATACTTGCACTCAAAGGCTATCACAAGCAAGCATAGGCAAGTTCATAAAATCTTTAGACTTTCATTATCATACAAAAATGAATTTCATTTTATAAACTCAAGGCACTTTCGTTTCACATAAAAATCCGGGAATTTAACCCTAAGTACTACGTACTTCCATTCTTTTCAAAAGACTCTTTTTTATATAAAACCCCAAGATACTAACACTCATAGTATCAAGACATGTCTATTTTTCAAATTAAGTTACTACACCTTTAGAAATTCATTTCAAGACTTTGAAACCAAGTAACTTCTAATTTCACAACCTAGGAAACTCATGCCTATCAATCAAAATAGACAACTTTTGTAACCTTCCATAAAGTCGTTATAACTAACTTCCCATAAAGTTGTTATAACTCTCTATGGTTTTAGACAAATTCATTCTTTTTATAACCAAGAGACTTATACTTTTAAAACCAAGTATCATATACTTTCAAAATACTTCAAGCCTCTTAACTTTAAAAATCAAGTTTCTTAGCTTTAAATCTCAAGTAACTCACACCTTTAAAACAAGTTACTTCTCTTTAAATCATGTCATTTCTTCTCTTTTACATCAATTAAGTAAATCACTCCTTTGACCCCCCTAAAGTCGTTATAACAACCTTTAGGTTTTGGAACTAAGGCACTATCCAAAAGATTTGAAAACCACTTCCTTTTTAAGACTCTATGTACTTCAAGTAAAACACTTTCACTTTTGAAAATCCAAATTTCGTCAAGAGAATGGATTATAACAACTTCCAATTTAAACATCCAAAGTACAATCAAGGAAGTATATAGAACAACTTTTATATTAGGCAATCCAAGTACAATCAAGGAAGTATATAGAACAACTTCTATATTAGGCAATCCAAGTACAATCAAGGAAGTATATAGAACAACTTCTATATTAGGCTATCCAAGTACAGTCAAGGAAGTATATAGAACAACTTCTATATTAGGAAATCCAAGTACAATAAAGGAGTGGATCATTTAAGGAGTAGGATTTACTTTCTTTATCATAAGAAATCATGCTAGAAGAAGAGGAGATGGTTCACATACCTTTCGGCTTAATCCACAAGCTAAGTCGAATACGCCGCACGTAGAATTGTCAACCTATAATGGCCACAACACGACTATCAACTTCTAGTTTCTAACGTAGAATGATACTAAGTATACGGTCTCTTATTCTATGGAAAATTGGGCAGCACTTCCTTTGTTTCTACGTACTTTTCCACCTTTTTCAAGGCCCGAAAATCAATAACCAACATGCCACATTTAAGGCTCAACACATCAACCAATCAAAGGGGATTACACGCCTTACAATAAGTGTAAAATTCTGCCCCACAATTAATACCAAGTAGTTCAATATCCAAAGCCATTCTCGGCTAACATGTACAACAACACAAAGTCCTTTCCAATTCTTTTTCAATCCAAGTTGTTAAGTCTAACATGTTATATAGTCGTAAACAACTTTAACAACTATAATTCCTTCTTTATATAACATGCGATGACTAAACTAATAACCAAATTGAATTGTAATCTCAAAGGCTAATCATGCTAGTTTCGGATTAGTGGTTCCAATATCCTTAACACTTATCAAACTTCAATATATACATCTCATGCTTGTTTATATCCATAACTACAACAATAAGTAATCTTTAATCACTAAAACGACAAGGTTGTTACCTTGATAAGCCCTTATAAAATTCCAAGATTTAAAGTCGCTCCTTAGCAAATCTTAGCTCCTTTCCTTCACGATCCAATCTGCTATTTGAAGCCCTTAGAAGTTCACAAACAACTTCTCTTCCATTTCCAATCAAAACTATGAAAACGACTTAGGTTTTCGCCTTGCGACTAACGTGAAAACGTCGTTTTTTCAGGATCTTTCTATTGAGATATCCTTATAATACCCCTAGGAACCTTGGGTTAAAGTCTTGTGAATTATGAACCACAAACTAAAAAAAAATTGTGTGGGAATAACTCAAACCCGAGAGCTTCTCAAGCTTAGCTCAAAGTTTCTCAATTTTTTCTAAGTGTTGAAGACTTGTGTTGCTACTAGTGTAGTATATATAAAACAATGGAGGGTCAAGATTACAACATTTGTGTGGCAACGATGAAGAATATTTAATATCTAGTCAAGTGGCAAGTTGACTTAGTCAATTATCTCAAGCTTGTCAAGACTTGATCATCTCCTTGGTCATTTGACCATTATACCCTTGTCCATTTCGTCCAAGACCATGTGGGGGTGACACGTTGTCACGACCCAACGCCGGGCCCGCGACTGGTGCCCTACCTGGGCACCCCTTACAGGTATACATCAGAGAATAGCAGCGGAACATATAAAACTCATAACTACTAAAATAGTAAATAACAACAGGTTAGCTGATAAGGCCACCTTCCGTAAAATATACATGAACCAAAATAAAAAAAACCAGTACATTTCTGTTCTTAAAAACCCAATCCACAATGTGACTACAGACCTCTAAGAATAACAACTGTGACGGGACAGGGCCCCGCCATACCCCTAAATGTTCAATAACCGACCATACCAGGGATCTGAACCAGGGATAAGCCTCCGGAGTAATGGAGTTTCCCAACAGCTGAACAGTGATCCTAAGAGTGAGGATCAAGAAACTTTGTAGACTACTGCGGCATGACGCAGCCCCGAAGGAGGTCGATACAACATGTACCAAATATATGAAACCAGAAATCAGAGTGAAATCATAAGTCTAAAATAAAGCTGGAGACATATATGATAACTCAAATAATAGTACACTGTGCCTTACTAACAATGAGAGTAAACAAGAGTATACTTTACTGCATAAAAATAGGAGGCTCATGATCAAAGTAGGGCCACCCGCCCGTAGTATCATTAAGAAATCCTACTCCTAGGACTATTTCACCCGCAAGGGTCGTATGGACCCGCATGAGGTAACTTCCTCGCATAGATTATATCCTCCCGCATAGGTCGTATAGACCCGCATGAGGTATTCCTCGCATAGGACTGGTCTGCCCCGCATGGGACTATTTCACCCGCATAAGTCCTTACAGACCCGCATGAGGTATTCCTCGCATCATAGGTAGCAAATCCACGGAATATGCAAATTCCACAAACCCGGGGAATGACCCCGTAATGCACAATATATCACTAGCACAACCGGCTATCATACATAACATAAGCACTACCGGCTTATCATACATAACATAAGCACTACCGTCTTATCATACATAACATAAGCAAGTTAAGAAATCCCCTAACTTCTTATTAGCCTTGTTCATATACACTCTCATTTTAGTTTACTTAAGGCACTAACAGGTCATTATAAAAAAAACCGGGAATTTAACCCAAAGTACTACGTACTTCTACTCTTTTAAAATGACTTTTTTTCATATAAAACTTCCAAGATACTAATAACCGTAGTATCAAGTCACATCTATTTTTCAAGACAAGTCACAATACCTTTTTGAAATACATTTATAGGTTTCTAAATCAAGTGACTTCTTTCTTTTAAAACCTTAAGCAATTGATGCCTTTAAATCAATTTGTCTTTCATTATTTCAAGTCATTTATCATACTTACATTGCTTAGAGTAAACCACTCTTTTAACTTTCCATAAAGCTATTATAACCGACTTCCCATAAAGCCATTATACTAACTTTATACTTTTAGACACTTCGAAAACCAAGTATCGTATACTTTCAAAATGCTTCAAGTCTCTTATCTTGTAATCAACTTTCTATACATTTTCAAGTCAAGAAAATCTTTGTTTACCCTATTAGAATAAACCATTCTTTCTTTTCTTTCCATAAAGTTATTCACCAACTTTATACTTTTGAAACCAAGGCATGTCTACCCTTTAAAACAAGTCAAGGATATCAAATGAAACTAAATTCATTTAAATCTCGTACGTCTACCGTACTATACATTTACAACTACTCATGCTCAAGAGATAGGAAAGTTCCACATACCTCTTCGGTTCAATCCACTTGCTAAGTCCAAAATGCCGTACATAGTATGTCAACCTATAATGACCATAATACGTTTATTAACTTCTAGCTTCAACGTAGAATATCCTAAGTGCAAAGTCACTAAATTCTACGGAAAATCGGACAGCACTTCCTTTGTTTCTACATACTTTTCCACCTTTTTCAAGGCCCGAATTCAATAACCAAACACGCCACATTTAAGGCCCAACAATGTAGTTATCAATAGGGGATTACACGCCTACAAGACGTGTAAAATTCCGCCCCACAATTTAATATCAAACTAGTCCAACATACAAAGTTATTCTCGGCCAAAGGTGTAACAACATATCAACCTTTCCAATTTCTTTTCAATTCAAGTTGTTTAGTATAACATATTATCAAGCCGCAATCGATTATAACTACTAAAATCTTCAAGTAGATAACATGCGACGATTCTAATTATCGACCAAAATTGTATTTCAATTTCAAATGGCTCAACATATCAATTTGGATTTTAGGCTTCCAATATCCATAACACTTATCAATCGTCAATACATATACTTCATACTAGTTTAAATGTAAGGCTTACAACAATATGTAATCTTGTAACACTTAAGAAGACAAGATTGTTACCTTAGTGAGCCTTAATCCACTTCAAGATCCGAAGCCGCTCCCTAGCAACTTAGAACCTCTCCTTGACATTCCAATCCGCCACTTGAAGCCCTTAGAAGATCACAAACAACTTTCCTTCAATTCTCAATCCAAACCTAGGAAAGTGACTAGGTTTTCACCTTGCGACTAATACGAAAACACCACTTTTCCGGGATCTTTCTATTGAGATACCCTTACAATACCCTTATGAACCTTGGTTTAAAGTGTGGAGCCTATTGGACAACAAACAAAAAAATTATGTTGGGAAGAGGGCAAACCCGAGAGCTCCTCCATGAGTTCTTCCAATTTTCTTGAAAATTTAGCTAAGTGTAGAACTTGTCTTGCTATTAGTACATATATATAACACTATGGAGGGTTAAGATTAGAACAAATGGGTGGCCTAGATGAGTTTCACAAGGATTCTAGCCAAGTGGCCTTGACTAAGTCAACAATATCAAGCTCTAGCTTTAGCAAGACTTGATCATCTTCAATTATGGTCAAATGACCATTTTATCCATGTAAATTTCGTCCAAGACTACTAAGGGGGTGACATGTGTTGCCCTCCCGTTCGTCGCAATATTTCATTTTTCGACTTTTCCATAATTCCGATAAATTTTTACTCGTCTCAAATCTTAACATTTTTGAGTTCTTACATACGTTCTTATAAACATATCCTGGAATTCCGGGGTGTAACATTCTTCCCCCCTTAGAAACATTCATCCCCGAATGTTCTTTTGGGAGTCAAACTTATAGATAGCGACATAGTCTCCTTACAACCCCTACACACCAATAATGCCACACGTGGCCACATACTACTACTTATACCCAAACGTCAACCTGAACTCCAAGTGTCGACGTCGGTTATCTGCATAAAGCTTCTGCTGACTCTGAGCTTATTAATAATCTTTTTTGGATAAGCTTCACCTTATCCACAGCCTGCTGAATCAAGTCTGGGCCCACTAACTGTACCTCGCCCACGTCAAACCAACCAAACGACGACCTACACTTCCGTCCATACAAAACCTCATATGGCGTCATCTGAATGCAAGAATGGTAGCTGTTATTATAAGCAACCTCAACAAGAGGCAAATGATCCTCCCAGCTACCCTGAAATCAAAAACACAGGCCCCCCACATATCCTCAAGTGCCTGGATAGTACGCTCTGCCTGTCCGTCGGTCTGAGGGTGGAATGACACATTGAGACTTACCTGTGTCCCTAATCCCTTCTGAAAAACCTCCAGAAGTTATCCGCAATCGAGCTCATCTGTCTGACATCATAAAAATAGGAACCCCGTGCAGTCTCACAATCTCCCTGCTATAGAAGCTAGCATAATCCTCAGTCGAGTAAGTGGTCCTGACCGGAAAAACACGGCTGGTTCGTCAGCCTGTTTACTATGACCCCCAGGGAGTCGCACTTCCTCTGAGTACGATGCCACCCTGTAACAAGATCCATATCAATCACCTCTCATATCTAAGTCGGGATCTAAATTGCCTGTAATAGCCCATCGATTACGGTGTTCAACTCGACTGCTACCAATTCGGACATTTAAGCAACAACTCTGCTACGTCCCTCATCAGTCCATCTTACCGATATATACATCTGAGGTCACGACACAACTTAGTCGACCCCGAACAATTAGAGCAATAAGAACTGCGTGCCTCCCATAAAACCTGTTGACAAATCCTGCAGCACCGGGTACACACAATCTATCCTCATATCACAGCACCCCATCCGGTGCTACTCAAACAGGCTCTTCTCTTCTCGGAGAGTCGTATCTCGATATCGTATCATAACTGGATCCTCATACTGTCGCCTATTTACCTCCTCAACGACAAAAGACTCGGCAACCTCTCGGATCTAAACTTCATTAACCATGGAAACAAATAATTGAACCCCTCGGCTCAGTAGCTGATGAATCTCTCGGACCACGTCATGTCTATCTGGCTGTCCATCTGATAGACTACCCATAGATCCACGACTAAGAGTACCTGTAACCGTCTCGACTTTCCCCGGGTGGCATAGGATATCAATATCACCATCCTTGAGTAACTCTAACCACCGTTTCTGCCGCAATTTCAGCTGCCTCTGTCTGAAGCTATACCAGAGGTTTTTGTGGTCTGCACAAATATCCACATGAAGTCTATATAAACGTCATGCCTCCAAATCTTCAAGGCATGATTAACTGCCGCCAACTCTAAATCGTGAGTGGCGTAATTTCCTTTCATGCTTCTCTAACTGTCGGGAAACATAGGCTCTAACCTTATAGTGTTGCGTCAGCACACAACCTAGCCCAACACCCAACGTTTTACAATGATAACCTAACCCTCTAGTCTCTCAGGAGGGGTTAGAACTGTAGTCGTGGTCAACTTATCTTCCAATAACTGGAAGCCTTTCTAAAACCTGCGAAATATTCGGGCACCCTTAATCTCAATTATGGTTCATGTTTCCCTTTCTCTGTTACAACCAAACTTGGTCACTAAACTTAGACTTGATTCCTTTGCTTGCCTCATGGCTAAGACTTACTGTAAATCACAATTTAGGGGGAGACTTCCTTAATCTCGTCAAGTAGCAATCTTATTATTCTCTCCCAGCTCGTAGAGATAATAGCGAGGTGTTCAACCTCAATTCATGGTATTACATAATCCAAAGACTTGTCAAAATTTCTTATCGTTCGAGTGTCTACCCGCCTTTCCTTTATAAGTTATTTCTAGTTGTCCTGGGGTCCCTTACCCCTCCGTATTTTCTTACTATATTTCTCGTCAGTACAGATGCTACCACCTTTTCTCGAGGTGTTCTTACTGCCCAATAAACACTAATGGTCTTTACACTAGTCTGGGGTAATCATATCTCGTGTAACTTTCATAACCATAGTTGTATTCTCTTTTATCATTCTGGTCATAACCTTACCTTATGCTTATTATTAGCAAAAGTATTTCTATCTTGATCCCTAATCGTACAGTTTCATATATGCGTACTACCTGCATTTATATCCTTACGATACTTCCTCTACTATTTCGTACGTCGTTCTTAATTACCCTAACACAATACTTTTCCCATGGTTATCTAAGATTGTAACTTATGGTATGACGATACTGAAGACCTTACCCGTCTCCTATCCTTCATCTAACAACATGGGTACACGTAACCCCAGAATACGTAAAACTGTCCTTTTATGTGGGGGAGAGAACTTATCTCCCTTAAATAAACTTTCCTTGGAGTCACAACCATAATCACCGGGTCCTCTTGCGGTCCTATAAATATCTAATCAACAAGAACTGCCTTAAAATTGTGTAGATTTTCAAAACTTACCAAAGATGTCTTCTGTTTTCCGCAGGCAACACTCGTACTTATCTTATTCTTTCTTGCGCGCTATACTGAACTTATCCGGAAGGTCGTGGCCCTGACCGCCACACCAAACCAACTCCAAGTACCTCCAAGGGCACTTAGCATAAACTCCTTCAAATTCGAGTATTACTTACTTTCTGCATTAATTCACCTCAAATGAACAAGTCACACAGACTTATTAAAATCAACTATGTCAAAGAATGAAGGATAATTTACTGGTTACAACCACTTCCCTTCCTTTCCACTCGATAACCGGTTAATCGAAAATCGTACAACCAATCTCTCTCGATCAACGTTGGCATAACAAGAGGCCAACTAACCAAAGACTCATAATGACTTCGCGTCCGCTATGTCACTCTACTAGGTTCATAGGCCCGACGATCGCATCGTTATCGCAATTATTATCTATCCGCTCGCCTACCACCCAACACTCACACGTAGTCACCGAAAGGTTCTCATGGATTCGTGCTCATTTCTTTACACTTGGTTGCTCTCTTTTTCACCGGTCGACGCTCGCATTTCCAAACTTATACTAACATACGTACATAACTTCCATACTAAATCTGGCCTCCAATCTTTAGAGTTACTAAATTAAACAATATAAGGCCATTTCCGGCTCTCACAGCCTGGTTCTGGTGGAATGCGTCCACGAACCCATAAAACGATTAACTAGACTTGGGCCCTCGCACTGCGTGACTCGCCACGTGGCGGACTACTACCAACTGATCCCATTCCATTTCAGGCTATGGGGCGACCCTTAATAGGTCCTCAACCCGACTCGGCATCGTACTTAACTCTTATCCTTGGTCTGACTTAACTTTTTACTACCCGAGAAGGCCTTATATACCTAAGGACTCGGCGGTTATCAATATTCTTAGGCTCGCAATTTTCATGCTCCAAGCCTACCTTATCAGTCCCCCCGTAAACGGGTACAATAACTTCTCATTAGCTCTTAATCGTGTTGTCTTAATCATAATAACCATACTTACTCCATACGGATCTCATCCGTACCATTCTCTTAATCATACCACGCAGCTTAAGTTACTAACATAGTCTCTCATTAAGTCCCTTAATTATAACATCTTAAGGGTCCATTTCCTTCTCAGACAGCTCATCATCTCCTAATTATCTCAAATTGGTACGTAAAACCTTGATGAGAGTTCATTAAACTGTTTCATACCTTCCCGATATTTATTTAGTCCTTACCAATTCCTGGTAATCTAAAACCATTCTAGGCAACACATATGTGACCCTTATACATAAATATGTATAGTTGTATGTCACAATACCAACTATACTACAAATAGTACCAACCTGGATACGCAATCCACATAATCTTTCCTGGGTCACTGTTGCCTTTCTCGTAGCTGCAATCAACATAACTTGTTAGGGAGAGACGACCCTAACCACACAGCTCTATCGCACGATCTCAGAGTGAGAAGAATGGAAGCCAATCCTAAATGTCCTGCAGCCTCCTGGTTATAGATGTGGTGCACAACACACCGATAACTAAGACTCTACTAGACACGGTCTGTAGATACTTTCCGAGAACTAACTGCTCTGATACCACTTTTGTCACGACCCAACCCCGGGCCCGCGACTGGTGCCCTAACTGGGCACCCCTTACAAGTATACATCAGAGAATAGCAGCGGAACATATAAAACTCATAACTACTAAAACAGTAAATAACAACAGGTTAGTCGATAAGGCCACCTTCCGTAAAATATACATGGACCAAAATAAAAAAAAACAGTACATTTCTGTTCTTAAAAACCCAATCCACAATGTGACTCTGCACTTAAGAATAACAATCGTGATGACGTGGCCTCGCCAATGCCATACCCCTGAATGTTCACCAACCGACCATACCAGGGATCTGAACCAGGGATAAGCCTCCGGAGTAATGGAGTTTCCCAACAGCTGAACAATGATCATAAGAGTGAGGATCAAGAACTCAGACTCTACCATGCGTATTTAACGCAGCCCCGAAGGTCGACAACATGTACCAAATATGTGAAATCGAAATCAGTAGTGAAATCATAAGTCTAAAATAAAGTCGAGACATATATGATAACTCAAATAACGATATCATTGTGCCTTACTAACAATGAGAGTAAACAAGAGTATACTTTATCGCATAAAAATAGAGGCTCATGATCAAAGTAGGCCACCCGCCCGTAGTATCATTAAGCAATCCTACTCCCGACTATTTCACCTGCAAGTGGTCAGATGGACCCGCATGAGGTAACTTCTCAGCATAGATCAGATCCGCCCGCATAGGTCGATAGACCGCATGAGGTATTCCTCGCGATAGGATCGTCCGCCCGCATGGGACTATTTCACCCGCATAAGCCCTTACCGACCCGCATGAGGTATTCCTCGCATCATGGGTAACAAATCCACGGAATATGCAAATGCCACAAACCCGGGGAATGACCCCGTAATGCACAATATATCACTAGCACAACCGGCTATCATACATAACATAAGCACTACCGGCTTATCATACATAACATAAGCACTACCGGTTTATCATACATAACATAAGCACTACCGGTTTATCATACATAACATAAGCAAGTTAAGAAATCCCCTAACTTCTTATTAGCCTTGTTCATATACTGTCACGACCCGACCCCGGATCCGTGACCGGTGCCTTAACCCGGGCACCCTTGTGACACAACATCAGAGAAAACCAGCGGAATATAAACTCACAATAAACAACCATAGTGATATAAAATAGTCTAGCCCAAAATGGCTACCCCAAAAGTACATAAAACCGAACAGTTACATCCTTAAACAAACCAAGTTATGACAAGACTACATGCCTCTAAGAAGGAGTAACACTATGACGACAGGCCCCGTCATGCCCTGAATGTACAAAACATCAACAACACAAGGGAGAACCATACCAAAAGTCGAGCCTCCAAGAAATGCAGACTCGACACTGAGTAAAAGATCCTAGGAATGAGGATCTACCACCGCTTCTTACTCGCGCAGATTTAACGCAAAGGCGGCGGGTCAAGACACAACGTACTAGTATGTAAAACTGGAAAATACTGTAGTAATATCATAAGTCCAAAATACACTGAAGTTATAGATAAAAATTAAATTAAGTTGCACTGTGCCTTACTAACAATGAGAGTAACAAGTATAAGTATAATACTGCATAAAAATAGGAGGCTCATGATCAAAACAGGATCTCTCGCCCGTAGTATCATTAAGCAATCCTACTCCTGGGACTGTTTCACCCGCATGGATCCTGTGGATCCGCATAAGGCCATCCGCCTCGCATGGGACTATTTCACCCGCATGGGACTATTTCACCCGCATGGATCCTGTGGACCCGCATGGGACTATTTCACCCGCATGAGACTATTTCACCCGCATGGACCCAATGGGCCCGCATGAGTACAAGCGCCGCACTCGCATCATGGGTAGCAAATCCATGGAATACGCAGTAATAACAATGATAATACATAAATCAGCACAACCGGCTAGTATACATAACATAAGCGCTACCGGCTTATCAGAATACTCAGTGATAACAATAATAATACATAAATCAGCACAACCGGCTAGTATACATAACATAAGCGCTACCGGCTTATCATAACATAAACAAGATAAGAAATCTTCTAACTTCTTATGAACATTATTAATATAAATCCTCTCATTTTAGCTCATTAAGGCACTACATGTCTTTTTAAGAGAAATCCGGGAATTTAACCCAAGTATCACATACCGTAAACCTTTTTCGAAATGACTCTTTTTATATAAAACTTCCAAGATACTAATATCCATAGTATCATGTCACAACCACTTTCAAAACAAGTCACAATTTTCCATTTAGAAAATATCCCAAGCTTCTAAATCAAGTGACTTCATTTCCTTTAAAACCTTAGGCCATTTATGCCTTAAAACAATTTACCTTCCACAAATTCAACTCATTTTCCCCTTGCTTATTTTATGTAAAGTAAACCCTTCTTTATTTACCTTTTTCTCAAACTAATATAACCAACTTCCCATAAAGCCGTTATATTAACTTTTTACGTTAGTCAAACACATTTCCCTATGTCCAAGGGACTTATACCTTTAAAACGAAACAAGTATCATATACTTCAAAACAAGTGAAGATTATCAAATCTTAGACGATACCGCACTACATAGATACAACTACTCATGCTCAAGAGATAGGAAAGCTCTACATACCTCTTCGGTCAATCCACTTGTTAATTCCAACTATCGCACGTAATGCGTCAACCTATAATGACCATAATACGTTTATTAACTTCTAGTTTCAAAGTAGAATATTTCCAAGTTCAAGGTTACTAATTCCTATGGAAAATTGGGCAGCATTTCCTTTGTTTCTACTCACTTTGCCACCTTTTCAAAGGCCGATTTTTAACACTCAAATGCCACATTTAAGGCCCAACATCCAAACCAACACAAAGGGGATTACACACCCAAACTTAATTCTGCCCCATAAGTTATAACAATTAATCTTAACAAGTTTAAGGTAATTTTTAGGCTACAACATGCTCACATAACCTCTTTAGCCAAATCTTTCATACCCAAACCACATTTCTTGCATGCAATGACTCTAAGAGCATTATTTACTACCACAAGTTCTTTCTTCTTAACATGCAACACTAAAAACTAATTATAAAGGAAGAATCATTACCTTAGAGCTTTAGCCAAATTTTTCCAACAACTTGCTAGCTTCCTTTCCAAGAACACCACCACAACAACCTTCACAAGCTAGCCACAAGCTTCCTTCTTACCTTTTCTTTTCAGATTTTTCCTAAGGCTAGAATATCTCTAGGAATTTTAGAGAGAAGGAGGAGCTTGAAATTTTTAAGAGAGAAGGAAGAGCTTTTGTCTAAGAGAGAGATGAAAGATGACCAAGTCTTCAAGACTTGTTCAATATAATGCATGCAAAATCAGATGGGGGGGACACTTGTCACCCTCCCATGGCCTTTTTAAAAGAAAAGATCAGATTTTCCTAAGTTTTTCCGCCAGATTTCCCGCCTCGGCGCCGCGGCGCCGCAACTTCTGCGGACTCTCGGAGCTTCCGGCGCCGCGCCACGATTCCGGGCCGCGCCCGACTTCGCTGGCCATGGCGCTCCCGGCCATGCGCTGAGGCCCCTGACCGAAATTTTCTGATTTCGAGTCCTAACTCCTTTCGCACGGCCCCATACGCACGGCCTGAACCACGGGGTATAACATTCTCCCCCCCTTAGAAACATTCGTCCCGAATGTTCCTTCTAGGCTTACTCAAATCACAATATCGACATAGACTCTCTTAACTATTTCAAATAAAGACGCTCCACACGGCCACAACAAAACTCAAGCATAATTACTAAATTTAAAGACCAACAATTTAGGAACGTGGGTTACCTGGAGGTATAGGGAATAAGTGAGGATATTTCTTCATTATGTCATCCTCTGCTTCCCACGTCATCTCCTCTCTGTTCTCGTTCCGCCATAAGACCTTGACGGAAGCCACATCCTTTGTCCGTAATCGCCTAACCTGACGATCGAGTATCGCTATGGGACTCTCCTCATACGATAAATCCTCTGTTACCTGAACCTCATGAATCGGATGTACTCTAGATGGGTCTCCAATACATTTCCGCAACATAGACACATGAAACACTGGATGTACTACCTCTAGATCGGACGGCAGATCTAACTCATAGGCAACCTTACCTACCCTCCGGACAATCTGGTAAGGCCCAATGTACCTTGGGCTAAGTTTTCCCTTCTTTCCAAATCTCATCACGCCCTTCATGGGTGACACCTTCAGGAAAACCCAATCATGTACCTCAAACTCCAAGTGTCGATGCCGCTGATCTGCATACGACTTCTGCCGACTCTGGGCTGCCAATAACCGCTCCTGGATAATCTTCACCTTATCCATCGTCACGAACCAAGTCCGCCCGACTAACTGAACTTCTCCTACCTCGAACTAGCCTATCGGTGACTTGCACTTCCTCCCGTATAAGGCCTCATAAGGCGTCATCTGAATACTAGAATGGTAGTTGTTGTTATAAGCAAACTCCACAAGAGGTAAATGATCCTCCCAGCTACCCCTGAAATCAATAACACAAGCCCGCAGCATATCCTCAAGTGTCTGGATAGTACGCTCGCCCGTCACACCGAGGGTGAAATGCGATCGAGACTCACATGTGTCCCTAATCCTTCGAAAAGACCTCCGTAAGTTAGTCGAGAACCAGGCTCTCTATCTGATATAATCGACACCGACTCCGCGCGGTCTCACAATCTCTCTAATATATAATCCGCATAGTCCTCACCGAGAACGTCGTCCGATCGAAGAAAATGGGCTGATTTCACACCGCCGACAATCACCCAAATGGAATCATGCTTCTCCGAGTGGTAGGTAGCCCTGTAATAAAATCCATATTTATCACCTCCCACTTCCAAGTCGAATATCAATAACTGTAATAGCCCACCGGCTTTTGGTGCTCAACTTGACTGGCGACAATTAGGACATCAGGCAACAAAACCTGCCACGTCCCTCTTCAGGCCATCCCACCAATACACACACCTGAGGTCATGGTACATCTTAGTCGACCCCGGGTGAATAGAATAACGAGCACTGTGTGCCTCCCCCAAAATCTGCTGACGAAATCCTGTCACATCGGGAACACACAATCGGCCCTCAAACCTTAGCACCCCATCAGGCGCTACCTCAAATAGACTCTTCTCTCTCTGAAGAGCGGCATCTCGATACCGCACCATAATCGGATCCTCATACTGTCGCCTCTTCACCTCCTCGACGATGGAAGACTCGGCAACCTCTCGAACCCGAACTCCATCACTATCAGAATCAAACAAACGAACCCCAAGGCTCGCTAGCTGACGAATCTCTCGGACCATATCCTTTTTCCCCGGCTGTACATCGGATAGACTACCCATCGATCTGCGACTAAGGGCATCTGCAACTACATTGGCCTTCCCTGGGTGGTATAGAATATCAACATCATAATCCTTAAGCAGCTCCAACCACCGTCTCTGTCGCAAGTTCAGCTCCATCTGGCTGAAGATATACTGGAGGCTCTTGTGGTCTGTGTAAATATCCACATGAACCCCATACAAATAATGTCTCCAGATCTTTAAGGCATGAATCACTGCTGCCAACTCCAAATCATGTGTGGGATAGTTTTTCTCGTGCTTCCTAAGCTGTCGAGATGCGTAAGCTATAACTCGCTGCGTCCGCATCAAGATGCACCCAAGCCCGACACCTGATGCATCGTAATAAACCACATATTCATCTAAGCCTCTGTAAGAGTAAGGATCAAGGGCTGTCAATTTCTCCTTTAGTAATTGGAAACTCTCCTCACAAGCATCCGTCCACTGAAATATAGCTGCCTTCTGAGTCAACCTAGTCAAAGGCGCTGGCATGGAAGCAAACTTCTCCACAAACCTCCGATAATAACCTGCAAGGCCCAAAAAGCTGCGCACCTCCGCTTGTGGTAGCTGGTCTAGGCCAAGTCTTGACTGCCTCAATCTTTGATGTATCAACCCGAATACCATCTGCCCCGATAACATGCCCTAAGAAAGTCACTGAAGCCAACCAAAACTCGCATTTCGAGAACTTGGCATACAACCGCCGGTCTCAGAGGACTCCCAATACCATCCTCAAATGATCCGCATGTTCCTGCTCTGTGCGCGAATAAACCAGGATATCATCAATGAATACTATAACGAACATATCCAAGAATGGCCTGAACACCCGGTTCATCAAATTCATGAACACTGCTGGGGCGTTGGTCAACCCGAAAGACATCACCCTAAACTCATAGTGCCCATACCGGGTCCTGAATGCACTTGGGATATCTGCTCTCTAACTGCACTGATGATAACTAACGCAGGTCTATCTTGGAAAAACATCTCGTACCCTGCAACTGGTCAAACAAATCATCAATCCTGGGGAGGGGATATATGTTCTTGATAGTTACCTTATTCAGCTGCCTGTAATAAATACACATACGCAGCGTTCCATCCTTCTTCTTTACAAACAACACTGGCGCTCCCCAGGGAGAAACACTAGGCCTGATAAAGCTTTTCTCCAGCAAATCTTTCAGCTGGTCCTTCAACTCTTTTAACTCGGCAGTGCCATTCGTATGGCGGAATAGATATCGACGAGTGTCGCGCCAAATCAATGCAAACTCAATCTCCTCTCGGGAGGATACCCGAAGCTCGTCGGGAATACGTCTGAAACTCGCTAACAACCGAACCGATCAAGGTCCGTATCTCACCTCGATATCAAACACCAACCAAATGGTAAATATACCCTTTCGCACCATCTTCCTAGCCTTGAGGTAAGAAATAAACCTACCTCTGGATGCAAGATTCCTTTTCCACTCGATCACCGGCCACCAGAAACCGAACTGCACTAGTCTCTCTCTACAGTCCACATTGGCATAGCAAGACGCTAGCCAATCCATACCCATAATCACATCAAAGTCTGTCATATCCAACTCTATCAAGTCAGCTAGAGTCTGACGACTATCTATAGTCACTGGGCAAGCCTTATATACCCACTCAGCTACCACCGAAGCACCTACCGGCGTAGCCACCTCAAAAGATTCTATGGACTCGGGCTTTATCCCTATTCTACCAGCAATATGAGGAGATATATTGTTATACCTCGTGGTTCAGGCCGTGTGTATGGGGCCATGTGGAAGGAGTTAGGACTCGAAATCAGAAAACTTCGGTCAGGGGCCTCAGCGCGGCACGAGGCGTGGCCGCGCGCCAAGGCGTGGAATTCATGGCGCGCCGGAAATCGGGTCGCGCGCTAAAGTTCCGAGTGTCCGCAGAGTTGCGGCCATGCGCCGGGAAGCGTGGCCGCGCGCCGAGGCGGAATTTTGGCGAAAAACTTAGAAAGTCGATTTTTGTTTTAAAAGAGGCCATGGGAGGGTGACAGTGTCCCCATCTGATTTTCTGCTACATGCATTATATTGACAAAGGCTTGGTCATTTCATTCAACTTTTCATATTTACACTACATCTCTCTCTAAATTAAATAGCTTATCCTTCTCTCTAAATTCCAAAGAGGAATTCTAGCCTAAGGAAAAATCAAAAGTGTAATAGGAAGGAAAGGTTATTACAAGCTTGTGAAGACTATTGTGGTGGTGTTCTTGGAGAAAAGGCTAGCAAGGTGTTGGATTAAGTTTGGCTAAAACTCAAGGTAACATTTCTTCTCTTGTAGTTGGTATTGGGCGTTGCATGTTTAATAGGAAGAACTTGTAGTTGGAAAAAAATGCACTTAGAGTAGTTGCATGTAAGAAATGGGGTTTGATTATGAAAGAATTGGTTTGGGGGATTTTATGAGCATGTTGTTGCCTAAATACTACATTAGACTTGTTGGGTTAGTTGTTGTAACTTGTGGGGCTGAATTTTACACACCAAAGTTTAGGTGTGTAATTCTCGTGTTGGTTGGTTGTTGAGCCTTAAACATGGCATTTGAGCGTTAAAAATCGACCTTGGAAAAGGTGGCAAAGTATGTAGAAACAAAGGAAACGCTGCCCAATTTTCCGTAGGAAATTGGTGACTTTAACTTGGAAAAATTCTGCATTGTAATTAGAGCTTGATAAACGATTGTGGTCATTTTAGGTTGACATACTACGCGGTAAATTGGACTTAGCTTGTGGATTGACCGAAGAGGTATGTGGAGCTTTCCTATCTCTTGAGCATGATTAGTTGTACCTATGTAGTACGGTAGACGTACAAGATTTGGAAATCTTCGTTTGTTATAAGTATTTGATACTTGCTTCGTTTTAAAAGAAAAGTATAAAAATCCCTTGGACTTAAGGGAATGTGTTTTACTATTGTTTAACTCTAATATAACGGCTTTATGGGGAGTTGGTTATATTAGTTTGTGAAAGTTTAATGGAGAAAGGTTTTGATGATTTGAACTTGTGGAAGGAAAAGGGTTTTAAGGCATGAATTGCCTAAGGTTTTACAAGAAATGAAGTCACTTAATTTAGAAGCTTGAGATAGTTTTAAAAGGACATGTGACTTGTTTTGAAAAGAAATCGTAACTTGATACTATGGTGTTTAGTATCTTGGAATTTTTGTATAAAAAGGAGTTATTTCTTAAGAGGTTGGAAGTACACGGTACTTGGGTTAAATTCTGATTTTCTATTAAAAGACATGTTGGTGCCTTAGGTATACTAAAATGAGAGAGGATATATTAATAATGTTAATAAGAAGTTGTGGTATTTTCTTAACTTGCTTATGTTATGATATGATAGGCCGGTAGTGCTTATGTTATGATATGATAGGCCGGTAGTGCTTATGTTATGATATGATAGGCCGGTAGTGCTTATGTTATGATATGATAGGCCGGTAGTGCTTATGTTATGTATGATAGCCGGATGAGCTATGTTATATATATATTATTACTGTAAACCCCGGTTATTCTTGTTATTTCCTTTGGACATACCGACACACGATGGGTGGCCCACGGGTATGCTCCAATAGGATGGTTTACTATTTATGCCATGGATTTGCTACCCATGATGCGAGCGCGCGCTTGTACTACGCGGATCCGACCATAGGATCCATGCGGGTGAAATAGTCCCACGCGAGTACGCGATGGTACTCATGCGGATCCACGGGATCCATGCGGTGAAATAGTCCCACGCGGGTGAAACAGTCCCACGACGAGGCGGATGACTCACGCGGGTCCACAGACCTATGCGGGTGAAATAGTCCCGCGAGTAGGATTGCTTAATGATACTACGCGAGGTACCTGCTTTGATCATGAGCCTCCTATTTTTACGCAGATATATATACATTTGTTACTCATTGTTAGTAAGGCACGGTAAGGTAAACTGATTTTCGTCTATAACTCCAAATTATATTTTGACTTATGATATTATTACACGATTTTCCGCCGCATATTTGGTACATGTTAGATCGACTCTCTCGGGCCGCGTTCATCGCCGCAGTTGAGGTTCATAGCTTGGCGATCCGCACTCTTAGGATCACGGTTCGGTTCTAAGGCTCCATTTCTCCGAGGCCTCGCCTTTTGGTACGATTCTCGAGGTTGTAGACTTTTGTACATTCGGAGGTATGGCGGCCCCGTCCGTCATAGTGTTATTCATTCTTAGAGCTGTAGTCTTGTCGAACTTGGTTCGTTAAGGATGTAATCGTTCGGTTTATGTACTTTTGGGTTAGCCATTGGGCTAGACTATTCTATATCTTAATGGTTGTTTATCTTGAGTTTACATTCCGCTGGTTTTCTCGATGTTGTGTCACTAGGGTGCCCGGTTAGGCACCGGCCACGTCCGGTTCGGTCGTGACAAAAGTGGTATCGAGCGATTAATCCTCGGAAAGAGTCTACAGCCGTATCTAGTAGAGTCTTGATTATCGGTGTTGTGCACTACATCTATAATCGTGAGGTCGCAGGATATTTAGGATTGGTTTCCATTCTTTCACTCTAAGATCGTGCGATAGAGTAATGTGGTTAGGGTCGTCTCTCCCTAACAGGTTATGGTGTTTGCAGCTACGAGGAAGCAGCAGTGACCCAGAGAAGATTATGTGGATTGCGTATCCAGGTTGGTAATACTTGTAGTATAGTTGGTATTGTGACATACAGCTATACGGATTTCTGTGTGAGGGTCACATATGTGTTGCCTAGAATGATTTTAGATTACCAGGATTTGGTAAGGACTAAATAGATACCGGGAAGGTGTGAACAGTTAAGGAACTCTCATCGAGGTTTTACGTGCTAGTTTGAGATAGTTAGGAGACGATGAGTTGTCGGAAAAAGTAATGGAACCTTAAGAAGCTTAATTAAGGGGCCCAATGGGATACTATGTTTGTAAATTAAGCTACGTGGTATGCTTAAGAGGATAGTACGGATGAGATCCGTGTGGAGTAAGTAATGGTTGTTGTGACCAAGACGACACGACTATGGTATTATGAGAAGTTAGTATACCCGTTTATGGGGTGGGATCATTGATAGTAGTCCCGCCACGCGCAGAGTCACGCAGGTACAAGCCCGAGTCTAGTTAATCGTTTACGATTCATGGACGCATTCCACCGGAACCATGTGTCGCGAGAAATGACCTTATATTGTTTTAACTTAGTAACTCCAAGATCGAAGGCCACTTTATTATGGAAGTTATGTCGTAAGCTAGAATAAGTTTGGAAGTGCGGAAAAGAGTACGACCGGTAAGTGAGCAACCAAGTGTGAAAGAAATGAAGCCGAATCCATGAGAACCTTTATGGGTAACCACACCCGCGTGAGTGTTGAGTGGTAGCCGAGTGGGCGATAATAATTGTCGATACGATATAGTCGTCGGACCCTAGCAGAGCTGTTATGACGGACGTTGAGGTCATTATGAGCACGGCTAGTTGGCCTCATGTTATGCCAACGCGTGGACTACGTAAGAGATTGATTCGGTACCAATTTTCCCGTAGTTTGCCATCGAGTGGAGAGGAAGGAAGTGGTAGTAACGGTGAATTATCCTTCCTTCTTTGGCATCATTGTTTTAATAAGTTTGTGTGACTTGTTCATCGGGAAAATTGACGCAGTAAAGTAAGTAATACTTGAATTTGAAGAAATTTATGTTAAGTGCTCTTGGAGGTACTTGGAGTTGGTTTGGTGTGGCGGTGGCCACGACCTTCCTGATAATTTCAAGGAAATGTGCAAGGCAAGAATAAAATAAATGCACGGCGCCGCCACGGCAGAAGTCGAGGGCATCTTTGGTAGGTTTTGAAAATCTACACGATTTTAAGGCGTGCGTAATGATTAGAGATTTACAGACCACGAGACCGGTGATTAGGGTTGTGACACCAAGGAAAGTTTATTGAAGGGAGATAAGTTCTCTCCCATACATAAAAGGATAGTCTTACGTACATGGGGTTATGTGTACCCACGTAGTTAGACGGATGACGGAGACCGTAGGTCTTCGTGATCGCCATGCCATAAGTTACGCTTTAGATAACCGTGGAAAAAGTATTATGTTGGGTAATTAAGAACGACGTCACGAAACGGTCGTGAAGTGTCGTAAGAAAATGAAGGTAGTACACATGTTTGAAGTCAGACGATTATGGATCAAATTAGAAACACTTTACTATTAATAAGCATAAGGTAGGTTATGACCAAAAGGATAAAAGAGAATACAACTATGGTTATGTGAGTTGCACGGCATACGCTACTAACTAGTGTAAGACCATTAGTAGGTAATGGGCGTAGGAACACCTCGAGGAAAGGTAGTAGCATCCTGCATCGACGAGAAAGATAGTAAGAGAACACGGCGAGGTAAAGGACCGTGACAACTTGAATTAACTTATAAAGGAAAGACGAGTAGACACTCGAACGATAAGAAATCTTGACAAGTCATTGGATTATGTAATACCGTGAATTGAGGTTGAACATCGACTATAAGCTCTACGAAATGAGAGAGGATAATAGGATTACTACTGACAAGATCAAGGAAGTCTTCCCTAAATTGTGATCGCGGGAAGTCTTAGCCACGCAAGCAAAGAATCAGATCCAAGTATAGTAACCAAGTTTGGTTGCAACAGAAAGGGAAACAGAACCATAATCGAGATTAAGGATGCTCGAATATTTTGCAAGTCAGAGAGGCTTCCAGCTATTGGAAGAGAAGTTGACCACGACATAGCTTCTAACCCCTCTCGAGACTAGAGGGTTAGGGTATTATTGTAACACGTCATGTCATTAGGTCTAGGCCGACGCAACACGATAAGGTTAGAGCTTATGTTTCCCAGGTTAGGAAGCAAGAAAGGAATTACGTTACTCACGATTTAGAGTCGGCAGCTAATCGTACTCAAGATTTGGAGGCAATTTCCTTATATAGATTTCATGTGGATATTTGCGTAGACCACAGAAACTCCGTATATCTTCGATCGAGGCACTGAATTTGCGCGAGACGGTGGTGGAGCTACTTAAGGATTGTGATATTGATATCCTATACCACCCAGGAAGGCCAAATGTAGTCGCATGTCCTTAGTCGCAGATGACGGGTAGTCCGTCGGGTGCAACAGGGAAGGCGACATGGTCCGAGAGTTACACCGATTAGCAAGCCTGGGGTTCGCTTGGTTGATTCTGCTGGTAACGGAATTGGTTCGAGAGGCCGCCAGTCTTCCATCGTCGAGGTGAAGAGGCGGCGATGAGGATCCGATTTTGGTACGGCATCGGACGCAGCCTCTCGGGAAGAGAAGAGTCTATTCGAGGTAGCATCGGATGGGTGCTAAGGTTTACGGCCGATTGGGTGTTCCCGATGCGGGCAGACTTCGCCACAGATTCTCGTGAGGCACCCAGTGCTCGTTATTCGATTCATCCGGTCGACTAAGATGTACCATGACCTCAGTGCATGTATTGCGGATGGTTTGAAGAGGACGTGGCCGATTTTGTTGCCAGGTCCTAATTGTCGCAGTTAAGGTTGAGCACCGAAGCTCGGTGGCTATTACGTGCTATTGATATTCCGCGAAGTGGGAGGTGGTCAACATGGACTTTATTACGGGGTTACCTCGCACCTGCAGGAGACATGATTCCATTTGGGTTATTGTTGACAGTCGAAAATCACCACTTTCTTCCACCAGACGACATTTTCAGCCAAGGACTATGCCGATTATATATTAGAGAGATTGTGAGATTGCACGGAGTCCCTGTCGATTATATCGATAGAGGAGCCCAACACGCTAACTTCGAGGTCTTTCCGAAGGGATTAGGGACACAGTGAGTCTCAAGACGGCGTTTCATCCTCGGACGGACGGACAGCCGAGCGCACTATCCGCACACTCGAGGATATGCGGGCTTGTGTTATTGATTTCGGTAGCCGAGGATCATTTACCTTTGGAGTTTGCTTATAACAACGGCTACCATTCTAGTGTTCGATGACGCCTTATGAGGCCTTATACGAGGAAGTGCAGTCACCGATAGGTTGGTTTGAAGTGGGAGAAGTGCGATCGGGCCGATTTGGTTCACAGCAGGATAAGGTGAATCTTATCCAGGAGCGGTTATTGGCAGCCCAGAGTCGACAGAAATCATATGCAGATCATCGGCGTCGACACTTAGAGTTTGAGGTCAAGGATTGGGTCTTTCTGAAAGTGTCACCCATGAAGGGTGTGATGAGATTTGGGAGGAAAGGGAAACTCAGCCCAAGGTACATTGGGCCGTATCAGATTGTCCGAAGAGTGGGCAGGGTTGCCTATGAGTTGGACCTGCCGTCCGATCTTAAGGTGGTACATCCAGTTTTTTTTTTCACGTGTCTATATTACGGAAATGCGTTGGAGATCCGTCTAGAGTGCACCCGATTCAGGATATCCAGGTGACAGAGGAGTTGTCGTATGAGGAGAGTCCCATAGCGATACTCGATCGTCAGGTTAGACGACTTCGGACGAAGGACGTGGCTTCCGTCAAGGTTTTATGGCGGAACGAGAACAGAGAAGAGATGACGTGGGAAGCGGAGGATGATATGATGAAGAAATACCCACACTTATTCCCTATACCTCCAGGTAACCCCTTTTCCTACTGATTGGTGTTAATTTGGTTGATTATGCTTGAGTAATGTTGTGGCTCGGGGAGCATTCTTATTTGCTAAGGAATAGTTAAGAAGATATGTTTATATTGTGTTTTGTGTAAGGCTAGAAGGAACATTCGGACGAATGTTTCTAAGAGAGAATGTTATACCTCGTGGTTCAGGCCGTGCGTATGGGGCCATGTGGAAGGAGTTAGGACTCAAATCGAAAACTTGGTCGAGGGCCTCGTGGCCGAGCGAGGCGTGGCGCGCCAGGCGTGATTCATGGCTGCTGGCTGAAATCGGGCGCCTAAAGTTCAGTGTCGCGAGATTGCAGCGCTTGGAAGCGAACGCAAGCTGGGCGAGGCGGAATTTTGGGCGGAAAAACTTAGAAAGTCGATTTTTGTTTTAAAAGAGGCCATGGGAGGTGACAAGTGTCCCCCCACGATTTTACTACATGCATTATATTGACCAAGGCTTGGTCATTTCATTCAACTTTTCATCTTTACACTCCATCTCTCTCTAAATTAAAAGCTCATCCTTCTCTAAATTCCCAGAGGAATTCTAGCCTAAGGAAAAATCTGAAAAGTGTAATAGGAAGGAAAGGTTATTACAAGCTTGTGAAGACTATTGTGGTGGTGTTCTTGGAGAAAAGGCTAGCAAGGTGTTGGATTAAGTTTGGCTAAAACTCAAGGTAACATTTCTTCTCTTGTAGTTGGTATTGGGCGTTGCATGTTTAATAGGAAGAACTTGTAGTTGGAAAAAAATGCACTTAGAGTAGTTGCATGTAAGAAATGGGGTTTGATTATGAAAGAATTGGTTTGGGGATTTTATGAGCATGTTGTTGCCTAAATACTACATTAGACTTGTTGGGTTAGTTGTTGTAACTTGTGGGGCTGAATTTTACACACCAAAGTTTAGGTGTGTAATTCCCTTGGTGTTGGTTGGTTGTTGAGCCTTAAACATGGCATTTGAGCGTTAAAAATCGACCTTGGAAAAGGTGGCAAAGTATGTAGAAACAAAGGAAACGCTGCCCAATTTTCCGTAGGAAATTGGTGACTTTAACTTGGAAAAATTCTGCATTGTAATTAGAGCTTGATAAACGTATTGTGGTCATTTTAGGTTGACATACTACGTGCGGTAAATTGGACTTAGCTTGTGGATTGACCGAAGAGGTATGTGGAGCTTTCCTATCTCTTGAGCATGATTAGTTGTACCTATGTAGTACGGTAGACGTACAAGATTTAGAAATCTTCGTTTGTTATAAGTATTTGATACTTGCTTCGTTTTAAAAGAAAAGTATAAAAAACCTTTGGACTTAAGGGAATGTGTTTTACTATTGTTTAACTCTAATATAACGGCTTTATGGGGAGTTGGTTATATTAGTTTGTGAAAGTTTAATGGAGAAAGGTTTTGATGATTTGAACTTGTGGAAGGAAAAGGGTTTTAAGGCATGAATTGCCTAAGGTTTTACAAGAAATGAAGTCACTTAATTTAGAAGCTTGAGATAGTTTTAAAAGGACATGTGACTTGTTTTGAAAAGAAATCGTAACTTGATACTATGGTGTTTAGTATCTTGGAATTTTTGTATAAAAAGGAGTTATTTCTTAAGAGGTTGGAAGTACATGGTACTTGGGTTAAATTCCCGGATTTTCTATTAAAAGACATGTTGGTGCCTTAGGTATACTAAAATGAGAGAGGATATATTAATAATGTTAATAAGAAGTTAGGGTATTTTCTTAACTTGCTTATGTTATGATATGATAGGCCGGTAGTGCTTATGTTATGATATGATAGGCCGGTAGTGCTTATGTTATGATATGATAGGCCGGTAGTGCTTATGTTATGATATGATAGGCCGGTAGTGCTTATGTTATGTATGATAGCCGGATGAGCTATGTTATATATATATTATTACGGGTAAACCCCAGGTTATTCTTGTTATTTCCTTTGGACATCTTGACACGATGGGTGGCGGGTATGCTCCAATAGGATGGTTTACTATTTATGCCATGGATTTGCTACCCATGATGCGAGTGCGGCGCTTGTACTCATGCGGATCTGGACCATAGGATCCATGCGGGTGAAATAGTCCCATGCGAGTACGCGATGGTACTCATGCGGATCCACAGGATCCATGCGGGTGAAATAGTCTCATGCGGGTGAAACAGTCCCATGACGAGGCGGATGACCTCATGCGGGTCCACAGGACCTATGCGGGTGAAATAGTCCCAGGAGTAGGATTGCTTAATGATACTACGGGCGAGGTACCCTGTTTTGATCATGAGCCTCCTATTTTTATGCAGTATATATATACATTTGTTACTCTCATTGTTAGTAAGGCACGGTCTGAGTAAAACTGATTTTCGTCTATAACTCCAGCTTATATTTTGACTTACGATATTATTACAGTATTTTCCAGTTTCGCATATTTGGTACATGTTGTACTGACCTCCTTCGGGGGGCTGCGTTCATGCCACAGGTTGAGGTTCATAGCTTGCTGATCCGCACTCTTAGGATCACGGTTCGGTTCTCGGAAGGCTCCATTTCTCCGGAGGCCTCGTCTTTTGGTACGATTCCCGGAGGTTGTAGACTTTTGTACATTCAGGGGGTATGGCGGGGCCCTGTCCCGTCATAGTGTTATTCATTCTTAGAGGCCTGTAGTCTTGTCAGAACTTGGTTCGTTAAGGATGTAACTGTTCGGTTTATGTACTTTTGGGTTAGCTTGATTTGGGCTGAACTATTCTATATCTTAATGGTTGTTTATCTTGAGTTTACATTCCGCTGGTTTTCTCTGATGTTGTGTCACTAGGGTGCCCGGGTTAAGGCACCGGTCACGGGTCCGGGTTCGGGTCGTGACATATATAGGACAAGGTAGAACCTGGATCTATCAAAGCATATGCATCACAGCAAGAAACCAATAATGTACCTGTGACGACATCGGGTGACGCCTCCTGGTCCTGACGACTGGACATAGCATAGATGCGGTTCTGAGGACCGGCTGGAACCCGCCACGACCCTGCGCGGCTGCTGGCGTGAACACCACGCCTCGGGCGCATTGCACGAAGACGAAGATCCGACCATCGACCACTTCGGTGAGCCATCATATTCCGCCGCCTGCTCGGACAATCTCTCCTCAAATGGCCTGCTGTCGCAAGAATAACAAGCTCACGGGTAACACGGAAACCCCATAATGGAAATCGCCACATCGACCACCGAGGTATAGGTGGCCTTATCGACGGAACTCGTCCTGCAGGAACCGAAGCCACGAACCCCTGTCTGCTCTGAATACTCAGACGTCCGAAGATGGTGGAGGGCGCTGCGGGCTGTGGTGCAAATCTGGTCTGCTGCTGGGGTTGTCTACCCCTAAAACTACCAGAGGATCCTGCTGTCCTGGCCCTCTTCTGCTGATACCTGTCGATCCGTCGGCCCCTGCGTTCCTCACACCCAAGTGCATATGCCTGCATGCGGGCAATGTCCATGCCCGGCTGAAGAGCCACTCCCGTGCAACTCTCGGCCAAGTGATCATCGAGTCCTGTGACATAGCGGTGCACCCTGTCCTCCATGTCTGCTACCAAAGCGGGCACATACCGAGCCAATGAGTCAAACTCCACGTTGTACTCCCGGACCGTCCGCCCACTCTGTCTCAGTGTCAAAAATCTATCGGCCCGAGCCCTCCTCATCTGCGGAGGCAAGAAATGGCCAAATGCGCCTCGAGAACTTCGTCCCAAGCAGTGAGCGCATGCTCCCGGGGCGGTTCCGTGAATCATACCAATCAACTGCAGTGTCCCGCAGCCGATGCGAACCTAGTACCACCGACTCGGTCTCCGAAGCCCCGATCACCCTCATGATCCGCTGTAACTGTCGGATAAACTCCTGAGGATCATCCTCAGGCCTCGACCCATAAAACTCTGGTGGGCTGCAACTCAAAAAGTCCCTCAGTCTCAAGCTAGCAGCTCTGTGCTGAACTACGGGTGCAATGGAACTCATCTCCGGCCTATCCTCGTATGCGGCCTGATCACGGCGATGGCGGGCCATCTCCTTGTAGCCCATATCCTCTGCCCCTGGCTGCTGGACTGGAGGCTCAGGTACCGCGGTCTCGATGGCAGCTGCTCGGCTCTTTGGGGTTGGCGACGTTGTAGAACTCGCCGTCCGAAACACCTCATCCGGTAAGGACTGGGCCTGTGCCCTGGTAACCCTCGGTGCCCTACTAGTAGTTCCCTCTACTGCCTTGCCCTTCTGGGCCGCGGTTGCCTTGCGTGGAGGCATAACTGATACAGGAAAAATACGTCAGAGGAAATTCAACCTATAACACAGCTCTATTGCACGATCTTAGAGTGAAAGAATGGAAACCAATCCTAAATATCCTGCAGCCTCCTGATTATAGATGTGGTGCACAACACACCGATAATCAAGACTCTACTAGATACGGCCTGTAGACCCTTTTCCGAGGATTAACTGCTCTGATACCACTTTTGTCATGACCCGACCCCGGATCCGTGACCGGTGCCTTAACCCAGGCACCCTTGTGACACAACATCAGAGAAAACCAGCGGAATATAAACTCACAATAAACAACCATAGTGATATAAAATAGTCTAGCCCAAAATGGCTACCCCAAAAGTACATAAAACCGAACAGTTACATCCTTAAACAAACCATGTTATGACAAGACTACAGGCCTCTAAGAAGGAGTAACACTATGACGGGACAGGGCCCCGTCATGCCCCTGAATGTACAAAACATCAACAACACCAGGGAGAACCATACCAAAAGTCGAGCCTCCGAATAAATGGAGCTCCTGACACCTGAGTAAAAGATCCTAGGAATGAGGATCGACCACCTGCTTTCCCTTACCTGCGCCATGAACGCAGCCACCGAGAAGAGGTCGATCTGACGTACCAAGTATGTAAAACTGGAAAATACTGTAGTAATATCATAAGTCCAAAATACACTGAAGTTATAGATAAAAATCAAATTAGGTTGCAACGTGCCTTACTAACAATGAGAGTAACAAGTATAAGTATAATACTGCATAAAAATAGGAGGCTCATGATCAAAACAGGATCTCTCGCCCGTAGTATCATTAAGCAATCCTACTCCTGAGACTGTTTCACCCGCATGGATCCTGTGGATCCGCATAAGGCCATCCGCCGCGTGGGACTATTTCACGCGTGGACCCAATGGGCGCGTGAGTACAAGCGCCCTTCGCATCATGGGTAGCAAATCCATGGAATACTGAGTAATAACAATGATAATACATAAATCAGCCAACCGCTAGTATACATAACATAAAGCGCTACAACATCGAATACTCGGTGATAACAATAATAATACATAAATCAAGACAACCTGGCTAGTATATATAACATAAGCGCTCTACTTATCATAACATAAACAAGATAAGAAATCTTCTAACTTATGAACATTATTAATATAAATCCTCTCATTTTAGCTCATTAAGGCACTACATGTCTTTTTAAGAGAAATCAGAATTTAACCTAAGTATCACATACAGTAAACCTTTTTTCAAATGACTCCTTTTTATATAAAACTTCCAAGATACTAATATCCATAGTATCATGTCACAACCACTTTCAAAACAAGTCACAATTTTCCATTTAGAAAATATCCCAAGCTTCTAAATCAAGTGACTTCATTTCCTTTAAAACCTTAGGCCATTTATGCCTTAAAACAATTTACCTTCCACAAATTCAACTCATTTTCCCCTTGCTTATTTTATGTAAAGTAAACCCTTCTTTATTTACCTTTTTCCCAAACTAATATAACCAACTTCCCATAAAGCCGTTATATTAACTTTTTACGTTAGTCAAACACATTTCCCTATGTCCAAGGGACTTATACCTTTAAAACGAAACAAGTATCATATACTTCAAAACAAGTGAAGATTATCGAATCTTGTACGTATACCGTACTACATAGATACAACTACTCATGCTTAAGAGATAGGAAAGCTCTACATACCTCTTCGGTCAATCCACTTTTTAATTCCAACTATCGCACGTAATGCGTCAACCTATAATGACCATAATACGTTTATTAACTTCTAGTTTCAAAGTAGAATATTTCCAAGTTCAAGGTTATTAATTCCTATGGAAAATTGGGCAGCATTTCCTTTGTTTCTACTCACTTTGCCACCTTTTCAAAGGCCGATTTTTAACACTCAAATGCCACATTTAAGGCCCAACATCCAAACCAACACAAAGGGGATTACACACTCAAACTTAATTCTTCCCCATAAGTTATAACAATTAATCTTTACAAGTTTAAGGTAATTTTTAGGCTACAACATGCTCACATAACCTCTTTAACCAAATCCTTCATACCCAAACCACATTTCTTGCATGCAATGACTCTAAGAGCATTATTTACTACCACAAGTTCTTTCTTCTTAACATGCAACACTAAAAACTAATTATAAAGGAAGAATCATTACCTTAGAGCTTTAGCCAAATTTTTCCAACAACTTGCTAGCTTCCTTTCCAAGAACACCACCACAACAACCTTCACAAGCTAGCCACAAGCTTCCTTCTTGCCTTTTCTTTTCAGATTTTTCCTAAGGCTAGAATATCTCTTGGAATTTTAGAGAGAAGGAGGAGCTTGAAATTTTTAAGAGAGAAGGAAGAGCTTTTGTCTAAGAGAGATGAAAGATGACCAAGTCTTCAAGACTTGGTCAATATAATGCATGCAAAATCAGATGGGGGGGACACTTGTCACCCTCCCATGGCCTTTTTAAAAGAAAAGATCATATTTTCCTAAGTTTTTTTTCACCGATTTCCCGCCTCAGCGCTGCTGCAGCGCTGGCGCCGCAACTTCGCGGACTCTCGAGCTTTCCGTGCGCCAGAATTCCTTGCCTTGGCGCGCCACGCGCCGGCCATGGCTAAGGCCATGACCAAAATTTTCTGATTTCGAGTCCTAACTCCTTTCGCACGGCCCCATACACACGGCCTGAACCACGGGGTATAACATATACACTCTCATTTTAGTTTACTTAAGGCACTAACAGGTCATTATAAAAAAACCGGGAATTTAACCCAAAGTACTACGTACTTCTACTCTTTTAAAATGACTCATTTTCATATAAAACTTCCAAGATACTAATAACCGTAGTATCAAGTCACATCTATTTTTCAAGACAAGTCACAATACCTTTTTGAAATACATTTATAGGTTTCTAAATCAAGTGACTTCTTTCTTTTAAAACCTTAAGCAATTGATGCCTTTAAATTAATTTGTCTTTAATTATTTCAAGTCATTTATCATACTTACATTGCTTAGAGTAAACCACTCTTTTAACTTTCCATAAAGCTATTATAACCGACTTCCCATAAAGCCGTTATACTAGCTTTATACTTTTAGACACTTACATTCTTTTCATAACCAAGAGACTTATACTTTCGAAAACCAAGTATCGTATACTTTCAAAATGCTTCAAGTCTCTTATCTTGTAATCAACTTTCTATACATTTTCAAGTCAAGAAAATCTTTGTTTACCCTATTAGAATAAATCATTCTTTCTTTTCTTTCCATAAAGTTATTCACCAACTTCATACTTTTGAAACCAAGGCATGTCTACCCTTTAAAACAAGTCAAGGATATCAAATGAAACTAAATTCATTTAAATCTCGTACGTCTACCGTACTATACATTTACAACTACTCATGCTCAAGAGATAGGAAAGTTCCACATACCTCTTCGGTTCAATCCACTTGCTAAGTCCAAAATGGCGTACGTAGTATGTCAAACTATAATGACCATAATACGTTTATCAACTTCTAGCTTCAACGTAGAATATCCTAAGTGCAAAGTCACTAAATTCTACGGAAAATCGGACAACACTTCCTTTGTTTCTACATACTTTTCCACCTTTTTCAAGGCCCGAATTCAATAACCAAACACGCCACATTTAAAGCCCAACAATGTAGTTATCAATAGGGGATTACACGCCTACAAGACGTGTAAAATTTCGCCCCACAATTTAATATCAAACTAGTCCAACATACAAAGTTATTCTCGGCCAAAGGTGTAACAACATATCAACCTTTCCAATTCCTTTTTCAATTCAAGTTGTTTAGTATAACATGTTATCAAGCCGCAATCGATTATAACTACTACAATCTTCAAGTAGATAACATGCGACGATTCTAATTATCGACCAAAATTGTATTTCAATTTCAAATGGCTCAACATATCAATTTGGATTTTAGGCTTCCAATATCCATAACACTTATCAATCTTCAATACATATACTTCATGCTAGTTAAAATGTAAGGCTTACAACAATATCTAATCTTGTAACACTTAAGAAGACAAGATTGTTACCTTAGTGAGCCTTAATCCACTTCAAGATCCGAAGCCGCTCTCTTGCAACTTAGAGCCTCTCCTTGACATTCCAATCCGCCACTTGAAGCCCTTAGAAGATCACAAACAACTTTCCTTCAATTCTCAATCCAAACCTAGGAAAGTGACTAGGTTTTCACCTTGCGACTAATACGAAAACACCACTTTTCCGGGATCTTTCTATTGAGATACCCTTACAATACCCTTATGAACCTTGGTTTAAAGTGTGGAGCCTATTGGACAACAAACAAACAAAAAATTATGTTGGGAAGAGGGCAAACCCGAGAGCTCCTCCATGAGTTCTTCCAATTTTCTTGAAAATTTAGCTAAGTGTAGAACTTGTCTTGCTACTAGTACATATATATAACACTATGGAGGGTTAAGATTAGAACAAATGGGTGGCCTAGATGAGTTTCACAAGGATTCTAGCCAAGTGGCCTTGACTAAGTCAACAATATCAAGCTCTAGCTTTAGCAAGACTTGGTCATCTTCAATTATGGTCAAATGACCATTTTATCCATGTAAATTTCGTCCAAGACCACTAAGGGGGTGACACGTGTCGCCCTCCCGTTCGTCGCAATATTTCGTTTTTCGACTTTTCCATAATTCCGATAAATTTTTACTCGTCTCAAATCTTAACATTTTTTAGTTCTTACGTACGTTCTTATAAACATATCCTGGAATTCCGGGGTGTAACACATGTGTCGCCCTCCCATTCGTCCATAAAATTTTGTAACCCTCGTGGACCCCACAAAATGTAAAATTTCTCGGGTGGGCCCTACGTGACCAAATCCGTAAAATAAATTTCCACAATGAATATAAATTCTATACTTCTCAAATAATGCATTTTCAGAATCTAATTCTCATCAACGAACATTTTTCCTTTCCGACGTTCGGATGATTTTCCTTCGGAGAAACAATTCTTTTTTTCGTACCAATTTAGAGTCCTGATTCCTTACGTACATTCTCTTAAATATGTCCTTGAATTACGGGGTGTAACAACAAGTCTCTAGAGAAGTATAATTGTGTTATGGTCAGGATAGGGCCCCGACCTGCCCATAATATCTATATATATATATATATATATATATACAGGAAGACTCTCAAAACATGAACATAGTAGCTCCAGCTGAGATGGAGCTTACCGTCCAATTGAACTTGGTCGTACTACTCAGGAGTCTTTTCTACCTCTCTCTTAGAACTTGCAGGCATGATGTAGCATCCACAAATAAAAGATATCAGTATGAAATAATGTACTGAGTAAGTAAGACCGCTAAATAACTGAAACTGTAACATAAGTCTATTGAACAAGATAAGATCAGAGGTAACCTAGAATGTACTCGTCTGTCTCTACTCAACTTATACATAGTATACTCTCGCATCTACATAGCTACATATAGAGCTAGTTATGTATCTACATGGCTGTATGATGCTCAATGTGTATCTACCCGGCTGTATAGGCTCGGTGTCATCTACCCATCCATTTAGGCTCGGTGTCATCTACCCAACTATTTAGGCTCAGTGTCATTGCCCGGCTATTTAGGCTCGGTGTCTCTCTCAATAACAACCCACCAACTATCAACAATAGACATATAACACTATTAATAAATCCATTGTGCATCATAAGCTTTAAATATTGAAAGTACTCCCGACAAGGGACATAGGATATGAGAGCAATAGAACTCTAAAAAATGAAATCGGAACTCTTTTTGGGACATAAACTCATTTTATTATTACTTTCGATAAGGGACCATGCCAAGTATGAAAATGAAAACCTTAACATACCTTTGTAACCTTCTGCCCAACAACAACCCCGATTTCTCGCTACTTCTTAGTCTACAATAATAAAATGATACTACCGTCACATTACAAGTAATATAACGAACGTATTTCAAATGATAAACTTCATTCCATAACAAAACAGGCAGCATATTCCATGTTTATTCAACTTCCCACAAGTTCAAGACAGTCATAATAGCATCTCAAACAAACAATAACATCTTAATATATTCTTCAAACAACTCAACAATTCAACGAGCGGCAAGCTCGATTTACGATTAACAAAAGTATATCTTAAATCCTTTTTCATTCTTTACGAACATGTCAATAACAACAATAATAATATTCTTAGGTTATTCCATCGAGTTCCAGCCCACAAAATAACTTAAAACAACCACCATATAGTCCACAAGACAATAACAACATCAACTACGATCTTCGGTATTTCGTAATTTCTCATCTAACAATTTAACTATGACCTGCACGAACTTATATATCTAGGATAGGAGAATGAGACAAAACGGAATAATGATATTGAAGCGGTGCACAAAATTCATATATTGCTCTGAAAAAGAATTATACTTGTTCTTTTTGAAATGAGAATCGTTACTGCCCAAAAATTTATAACTTCTACGTTGTGTATGTGAATTATAGGCTGCCAATGTTTTTCTTCTCAAAATGAATTCTTGAAAGCGTATGAATGCCACTCTTTTTTTTACTTTATACATGGAACCCTCTGGGGCCACAATTCTTTACACTAACTTAAGTGTTACCACCACCTCCTAATGCATGTATGCATATATAAACTTGTCGACACTTGTCAATAATCCAAATGGCTTGTGTCCACATATCACTTATTCAATATTCTTAAGGAGACGAGATGAGAAAAATAGGACGAACACAATCCCAAGGTATTGCTAGTCGACGCCGCTGCGACTACCGTCGCACCCGTCGGTCAGCCACCACACTCCGACCACCACCCGCCGCAAAACAACTACGGTGGCGATCAAGGTAGAGGCTGCGGGGGTGGCTGGGGAAGTAACGGAAAAGACCGAGAGGGTCTGGGCTAGGAAACCAGCCCACAGAAGGAGACCCAACACCCAACACAGTGGGTCGGCCTACTGCCATGGATTGTTTTTGCCAACTGGGACTCCCCAGCAGTCGCGGACCAATAACAGCAGTGGTAATTGTCACGGCCCAACATATTGGTGGTCCATCCAGCGACTCAACCAAGTAGCCAACATGCCCACTTTACGAGGCCCGATCGCGTCGGCCCAATTCTAACCAGCAGGCTGGGCCCCGACTCGCTTGAATCTTAAGCAGTCCGATGAGGCATGGTATATGGATACGGGTGCCACGTCTCACCTCACCCACAACTCTAATAATCATCAACTATACAATTTAAATACTCCTCAATTTATTATGATCGGAAATGGCCACACATTAACTCCACCACCGCACCCACACTACTCCATTAAACACGTCCTATATGCCCATAACATTATCAAGAACCTAATCTCTGTTAGAAATTTTTCCACTAATAATTCTGTATCTATTGATTTTGACCTGTTTGGTTTTTCTGTGAAGGACTACGTACGGGGGACTTCTTACGAGATGCAATAGTGTGGGGGACCTCTATCATTCCTATCCATATCCGCTGCCAGTGTCAATCCTCCCACACCTCTAGATGCAATCTCATCCTCAATGTGGCATAGTAGACTTGGACATCCCAGAGCTCATATTTTTTTATCTTCTTAGAAACCGTAATTTAATTAAATGTAATAAAGGGAACCTTGCCCAATTGATATTTTTGTCATCTTGGAAAGTGTGTTCGACTTCAGTTTACGTCATCTTTGAGTATTACTTTTTCTCCCTTTGATATTATTCATGAAGATTTATGGATCTCTCTTATTACTAGCAAATTGGGTCATAAATATTATTTAATATTTTTGAATGATTTTTCTCACTTGCTATGGGTGTGTCCTCTCCACTTTAAATCTCAAGTCTACTCCAAGTTTCTTAAATTTTGTATGTATGTTAAAACGCAATTTGAAAAAGAAATAAAAATGTTTCAATGTGACAATGGTCGTGAGTTTAATAATTCTCTCTTTCATAAATTATGTGCGGATAATGGCATGGTCTTTCATTTCTCCTACCCCCATACTTCCCCTCAAAATGGTAAAGCTTAATGAATTCTACACACCATTAACAATATGATTCATACCTTACTTTTTCATGCATCTCTTCCCCCCAGCTTTTGGGTATATGCATTAAAATGGCAAAATACCTTCTTAATATACTACATACCCGTACGCCTTAAAATAGGACCCCTACCGAGTTCCTATTTCATCGGATCCCTATCTATGATCATCTTCGGATATTCGGTTGTCTCTGCTACCCGAATCTGGCCTCTACAGCCCCTCACAAATTATCACCCCATTCCACTCTGTATGTCTTCTTAGGGTTCCCGTCAAACCATAGGGGGTACTTATACTATAATGTGTCGACATGCAAAACTATAGTCTCACGTCATGTCACGTTTAAGGAGAACATCTTCCCTTTTCCCAATATCCACCAATTCCGACCCACTGATTACAGATTCTTTCATGACTCAGACACCTCACCTTTCTTCCAAAATGCACTACAAATTCCGCAACCTCAATCCGTACAGCTACCCGTTCCGTCGACCCCACCAGTCCCGTCGATCATACCCATCCCATCGACCTCCCCACCCGACGACCGTATCACCACACTGCCTAGTCCCTACTGCCTAGTCCAACCCATCACCACGTAGCCCCCCTGCCCCACCCGTGGCCGTCCCCATACACCGAATGGAAACCCATGCACAACATGAGATTGATTTTCAAACCAAAAGTTTACTTTAACTTATGTCACGCCCCGAATCCCGGGCCCGCGACTGGTACCCTACCTGGGCACCCTTCTATTCATACAACACAATAAACCGCGGAAGATAAATAACACTCTTTTTAAAAAAACAAAACAAAGGCAAAGCCGATAAGGCTGCCATAATATAAATCACTGAAAGGGTCTACACTGTTCAACAATGTAAATACAACTCTAGTCAGTTCAGCCCACATATGAATATAGACCTCTAAGATTTTGGACAAATACTATGACGGGACAAGGCCCCGCCGTACCTCTGAATATACCTAGCCATAATGACAAGCTCCGGAACATTGGAGCTATCCCATAAAGCTGAACAATGATCCTAAGCTCGCGGATCCACAACTGAGTACCTAGACCTGCGGACATGAACGCAGCCGCCCGGAGAAAGGGGGTCAGTACAACAATAATGTACCAAGTATGTGAACATAAAGTACTGTAAATAAACTCATAACAGGACAAATATGACAGGGACAAGTATGAAAATCAAATACCAGATCCAACCCTGCCATGTAGCAGAATAGTACCTTTTCAAAACGAGACTTATAACATAATTATGGACGCACTCACATGGTTTCAAATATTTTTTTTCTTCAAACAAGAGTCATGAAATAAGATCCTAACTATCCCACTTTCAAAAATAAGAAATTATGGACATTCTCACATAATCTCAACTATCACATTTTCAAATAAGAAATTATGGGCATTCTCACATAATCTCAACTATCACATTTTCAAACAAGAGTTATGGACATTCTCACATAATCTCAACTATCACATTTTCAAATAATGAATTATGGACATTCTCACATAATCTCAACTATCACATTTTCAAATAATGAATTATGGACATTCTCACATAATCTCAGCTATCATATTTTCAAATAATGAATTAAGGACATTCTCACATAATCTTAACTATAAGCACGATCATGGACTTATCTCACATGATCTAAATACAATCACAATCATGGACTTATCTCACATGATCTAAATACAATCACAATCATGGACTTATCTCACATGATCTAAATACAATGACAATCATAAACTTATCTCACATGATGTCAATACAATCACAATCATGGACTTATCTCACATGATCTAAATACAATCACAATCATGGACTTATCTCACATGATCTCAATACAAGTTGTACGTATACGTATAATATCCATTGGATTCAATCCCAAAAGCACTATTAGGGAATTGCACCCAAAATCAACCTTTACAACAACTTTCATTACTTCCTAACGACTCTTACCAACATCCCCCATAAGACTTGGTAAGAACTTAGGAATAATTAAGACAAGTATACCTTCATAATAAAGTTACATATACTCCAATGACAAGGCAAGTATACTTCACATAATCAAGTCACATATGATTTATATAATCTAATCTCTTATACTCACGTCATGTAAGGGAGTTTAACCCAAAGTACTACGTACATTCACTTCTTTACAAGAAGACTCAAATCATGATATTTTAGGGGATTAAACCCAAAAGTACTACATACATCTATTCTTTATAAAAAGAATCATTTCATGAAATTTTAGGGAGTTGAACCCCAAGAATACTTTTTCTATCAAAATCAAGTTAAGTGTATGCTTAACTTCAAGTAACCTATTCTTTTAATCATCAAGTCACTTGTACTCACTAGGGTCGATACTGTGGCATTGAAATACCACCCCGCCCCCTGACTAACCTCGGCCCCCCTTCAGAAGAGGCAGCATCGTGGCCCTGCACTAGGGCACCGCGGCGCCGAAACATCTACAGTCCTCTGAAGTTGCCGAGCCGCGGCCCTGACACTTGGCGTCGCGACCCTGTACCCGAAATCTACATTTTTGCATTATCACTTAGTATCTTTTCATGTCAAGGACTCATTCTTTCCTATTACGTTACTCCTATCTCTTTAAAATCAATTAAGCTTTGTACTTATCAAATCAAGTACTATAACTTTAAAAATAAATCAAATCTCTTAACTCTAGAAATCAAGTCCCACAACTTGAAAAATAAAGTCTCATAATCTTTTAAAGAAATCAAGTCACATAACTTTCAAATAAAACAAGTCACATAGACTTTAAAATAAATCATTTCAAGAGAAGGAGGGATAGTTCACATACCTCTTTGGCGACTAACCCAAACGACAAGTAGCAATACGCTCCAATGTACTTCAACATTATTGGTTATTCCACAAGCCAAATTAAAATGTGCTACACGTAGTACTTCAACCTATAATGACGATAGCACTTCTATCAATATCATACTTACTAGTATAAGACTTATACCAAATAATGGCCCTCTAATTCTACGGAAATTTGGGCAGCACTTCCTTTGTTTCTACGTACTTTTCCACCTTTTTAAAGGCCTATATTCATCAACCAACAAGACACATTTAAGGCGCAACCAACAGTTAGCCAAAGGGGATTACACGCCTAACTGGACGTGTAAATTTCTGCCCCACAATCTACATTAAAACAGTCCATTATTTACCAACATTAAGGGTCATTCTCGGCCAACATACTTTAAATCCATATCCATTTTCCTTAATTCGTTTTTATTCCAAATCAAGTTCCAAGATGTTATATAAGTTATATTAACTATCAACAACAATATTTTCTTCATTATACAACATGCGACAAGTGTTATTAACAACAAAATGGTCAACAATTCCAATGGCCAATATCAACCAACTCTCGGCCTCAACATCTAAATGTGGTCCAAACCATTTCTAATATTCATTCTTTCTAGCACAAGGTCATCTACATATATCCACAACATGTAATTTCTAATTACATTAAGAGAAAGATGATCCTAACCTTAATATAGCCCAAAATAATTCAAGTTTAAAGTCGATCCTTAACATGTTTAGCTCATTTTCTTTACGTTCCAATCCACAATATACAACCCTTATAAGTTCATAACCAACTTCTCTTCAAGTTCCAACACAAAAGTCCAAGAACACCTTAGGTTTTCAAGGTGCGACTAACCGAACAACATAGTATTTCCGGGGTTTAAGGGTTGTTTATGCTTAGCATACCACTAGGAATCTTTGATTTGAATATGGGAATTTATCAACAAGTATTGAAGAATTTTTGTCCCTCAAATCTTGCCTTGGCCGAGAGCCCCCCTCATGGTGCACAAGGTTTTGCTTGAAATTTCACTAAGTGTAGAACTCTTGCACCTCTATGTGGATATATATAGAGCAACCTAGGGTTGAGATCAATCCAAGAGTAGTGTCAAGATGGTGGACAAGTTGGGTGGGACCCACAAGTCCACTTGTCTTCAAAATATCTCAAGACAAGCCAAAGTCAAAGTCAAAGGGAGAGGTGACATGTGTCACCCTACTATAGGTCCGAAAATATTTCATCCCCCAAAAACGTCCATATTGGCCAAAATATCGAAATATTGTGGGCCCCACAAAACCGTATAATTTTCCCGTGGGCCCCACGTGACCAAATCCGAACTTAAAAATCCATAATTCTTATATATTCAAAAAGTCTCAAATACCAAATTTGGGAACCAAATTCCAATTTTTAAACGTTTTCCTTCACAAATTTTTGAGATTTTCCTTAAGAAAAAGTAATCTTTCTTTCTTTTAAAAATTCAAATCTTATTTCCATAAGTATGTTCTCATTTCAATCTCTTGTAAATACGGAGTGTAACAACTTATCCACTCAAACCATCTCACATATTCCTAAAAACCCAAAATTAGCCAAACTTGACCCAAATTGGAATGCGGTCATGCGTGAGGAGTTTAATATGTTAACCAATCAGTACACTTAGGATCTTATTCCAAAACCATATAGGGTGAATGTGATTCGATGTATATGGCTCTATCGTCACAAATTCCGAGATAATGGAGAGCTTGAATGCTATAAGGCAAAACTTGTGGCTAATGGTACTGGTCAGCATGAGGGAGTTGATTGTGGTGAGACTTTTAGTGGTGGTCAAACATCCACCATTCACACAGTGTTGAGCATAGCTATGGGGAAAATTGGCATATTCACCTGTTTGAAACAAGCCCCTAGGGCTTGGTATAAAAAGTTTGCTACACACATCATACAGATCGGGTTCGTGTGCAGTCAGAGTGATCATTCCTTATTTATTTTTCATCGACGTACTAACACGACTTATCTTCTTTTATATGGGGATGATATTGTTCTGACAGCTTCTTCTGATACACTGAAACACGAGATCATTTCCCTTCTCAAGTTCGAATTTACTATGACAGATTTGGATAAGTTGAGTTATTGTTTTGGGATATCAATCACCAGATCCGCGCATGCCATGTTCTTATGTCAGATTAAGTATGCCGAGGATATTGTCTATCGGGCTAAAATGGTAAATTACAAGATAATGTCCACTCTTGTCAACTCAAAGTCAAAACTCAGTACAGATGACGGGGATCCGGTCAGCGATCCCTCTCTTTCTAGGAGTCTCGCATATTCTCTTCAGTATCTCACCTTCACTCGACCCGATATTGCATATGTTGTTCAACAGGTGTTCTTGTTCATGAACGATCCTAGGGAGCCTCACTTTACAGCTCTTAAATGTATCATTCAGTACATTAAGGGCACTGTTGACTATGTACTACATATATATCCCTCCACACCGACAAAGTTGCTTTCTTACACAAACACATATTAGACAGGCTGTCCGGACACCTTGTTACACCCCGGAATTCCAGGATATGTTTAGAAGAACGTACGTAAGAACTCAAAAGTGTTAAGATTTGAGACTAGTAAAAATTTATCAGAATTATGGAAATGTCGGAAAACGAAATATTGCGATGAGCGGGAGGGCGACACGTGTCACCCCCCCCCCCTTAGTGGTCTTGGACGAAATGGGCATGGATAGAATGGTCATTTGACCAATTTTTAAGATGATCAAGTCTTGCAAGACTTAGGCTTGATATTGTTGACTTAGTCAAGGCCACTTGGGCTTGATCCTTGTGAAATGCATCCAAGCCACCCATTTGTTTTAATCTTGACCCTCCCTTGTGTTATTTAAACATACTAGTGTAAGACAAGGCTCTACACTTACTCATTTTTTCAAGAAAAATTGGAAGAACTCAATGAGAGCTCTCGACATTAGGGGTTTCAAGAAGAGAAAAATTTCAATTTTTGTCCAATAATCCCCATACTTTAAACCAAGGTTCCTAAGAGTATTGTAAGGGTATCTCAATAGGAAGATCCCGGAAAAGTGGTGTTTTCGTATTAGTCGCAAGGTGAAAACCTAGTCACTTTCCTAGGTTTGGATTTGGAATTGAAGGAAAGTTGTTTGTGATCTTCTAAAGGGCTTCAAGTGGTGGATTGGAGTGTCAAGGAGAGGCTCTAAGTTGCTAGGGAGCGGCTTCGGATCTTGAAGTGGATTAAGGCTCACTAAGGTAACAATCTCGTTTTCTTAAGTGTTACAAGATTACATATTGTTGTAGCCTTACATTTTAACTAGCATGAAGTATATGTATTGAAGATTGATAAGTGATATGGATTGTAGTAGCCTAAATTCGAATTGACATTTGAGCCATTTGAAATTGAAATACAATTTGGTCGCTAATTAGAATCGTCGCATGTTACCTACTTGAAGATTGTAGTAGTTATAATCGATTGTTGCTTGATAACATGTTATACTAAACAACTTGAATTGAAAATGAATTGGAAAGGTTGATATGTTGTTACACCTTTGGCCGAGAATGACTTTGTATGTTGGACTAGTTTGATATTAATTTGTGGGGCGGAATTTTACATGTCTTGTAGGCGTGTAATCCCATATTGATAACTACATTGTTGAGCCTTAAATGTGGCGTGTCTGGTTATTAAATTCGGGCCTTGAAAAAGGTGGAAAAGTATGTAGAAACAAAGGAAGTGATGTCCGATTTTCCGTAGAATTTAGTGACTTTGCACTTAGAATATTCTACGTTGAAACTAGAAGTTAATAAACGTATTATGGTCATTATAGGTTGACATACTACGTACGACATATTGGACTTAGCAAGTGGATTGAACCGAAGAGGTATGTGGAACTTTATTATCTCTTGAGCATGAATAGTTGTAAACATATAGTACGATAGACGTACGAGATTTTGACAATCTAGTCCATTTGATATCCTTGGCTTATTTTAAGAATGTCCAAGTTGGTTGAGTTAGGGAATTAACTCACTTGTTTAAAAATATTAAGGATATCTTGGTTTCTAAAAGTTAAGTGACTTTAAGTATTTTAAAAGTATATGATACTTGTTTCGTTTTAAAAGTATAAGTCCCTTGGATATAAGGAAGAATGAAATTGTCTAAAGCATAAAACTAGTATAACGACTTTATGGGAAGTTGGTTATAATAGCTTTATGGAAAGTTAAAAAGAGTGGTTTACTCTAAGTAATGTAAGTATGATAAATGACTTGAAATAATGAAAGACAAATTGATTTTAAGGCATCAATTGCTTAAGGTTTTAAAAGAAAGAAGTCACTTGATTTAGAAACCTATAAATGTATTTCAAAAAGGTATTGTGACTTGTCTTGAAAAATAGATGTGACTTGATACTACGGTTATTAGTATCTTGGAAGTTTTATATGAAAAAGAGTCATTTTAAAAGAGTAGAAGTATGTAGTACTTTGGGTTAAATTCTCGGATTGTTATAATGACATGTTAGTGCCTTAAGTAAACTAAAATGAGAGAGTATATGAATAAGACTAATAAGAAGTTAAGGGGATTTCTTAACTTGCTTATGTTATGTATGATAAGTCGGTAGTGCTTATATTATGTATGATAGTCGGTTGTGCTAGTTTATGTTATTCTTACGGGGTAAAGCCCCGGGTTACTACTAATTCCATGGATTTGCTACCCATGATGCGAGTGCGGCATTTGTACTCATTGCGGGCCCACCGGGCCTAAGCGGGTGAAATAGTCCTGTGCGGGTGAAATAGTCCTATGCGAGGAATACCTCATGCGGGTCCACACGACCTATGCGGGCGGATACAGCCTATGCGAGGAAGTTACCTCATTGCGGGTCCACAGGACCTATGCGGGTGAAATAGGATTGCTCAATGATACTACGGGCGGGTGGCCCTACTTTGATCATGAGCCTCCTATTTTTATGCAGTAAAGTATACTCTTGTTTACTCTCATTGTTATTAAGGCACAGTGTACTGTTAATTGAGTTATCATATATGTCTCTAGCTTTATTTTAGACTTATGAGTTCATTACAGTACTTTCAGTTTCACATATTTGGTACATGTTGTACTAACCTCCTTCGGGGGGCTGCGTTCATGCCGCAGGTAGAGTATACAGGTTGCTGATCCTCACTCTTAGGATCGCTGTTCAGCTGTTAGGAAACTCCATTACTCCGGAGGCTTATCCCTGGTTCAGATCCCTGGTATGGTCGGTTGTTGTATATTCAGGGGTATGGCGGAGTCCTGTCTCGTCACAGTTGTTATTCTTAGAGGTCTGTAGTCACATTGTGGATTGGGTTTTTAAGAACAAAAATGTACTGGTTTATTTTATTTTGGTTCATGTATATTTTACGGAAGGTGGCCTTATCGGCTAACCTGTTGATATTTACTGTTTTAGTATTTATGAGTTTTATATGTTCTTTGCTATTCTCGATGTATACCGTAAGGTGCCCGAGTAGGGCACCGCCATGCCGGGGTTGGGTCGTGACACACCCGTCGCTCTACGTCTGGCTATTGTGTTTTTTTGTGATAATATTATTTTATGAGTTGCCGAGCCCACTCTTTCCCGTTCGACTGAAGAAGCATAATTTTGAGGCGTTTCGAACGTTATTGCAGAGTTATGTTGACTCTGGAATCTCCTTCTTGAGCTTTATTGTCCCTTACGTAAGGCATCTTTAGTTTACTGTGATAACATATCTGATGTCTATTTGTCTCATAACCCGGTTCAGCATCAGCGAACCAAGCATATTGAGATGGATATTCACTTTGCTCGTGTGAAGGTTGCAATGGGTCATGTTAGGGTGTTGCATGTTCCTTCTTCATATCAGTACGCAGATATCTTCACTAAGGGACTCCGTCAGCAATTGTTCCTTGACTTCAGATCCAGTCTCAGCGTCCTGCCTCTTCCCGCTCCGACTGAGGGGGTGTAATAGTGCATATATTTATATATATATTCACTGTATATTATGTATTATTCTGTAATTAATATTTTAATGTAATTATGTAAAGTAGATATCCTTATTTCATTAGAATTACAATTGTATACACTATATATTGTATTAATGAAAAGATTTACACTATTCTACAACTTATACCTGGGAAGTACTCTCTCAGATATTCAAACTAGTTGAAATTTAACTCCCCTCACACTTGGAATGATTTTTACCTTCTTTTTTTTTCTAAAAATGGAACTCTTTCTATACCTAATACTAAAAAACATGAAGAAGCAGAACGAGAGTTATTATTGCTGTACTTATCTCACAAATACGCTAATTGAGTTTGAAATAGTAGAGACCACAAGATAAAAGTCAAAAGACTTGTGCAATAATGTTCCTTTAACCAAAAGTTATTATACTATTGCACATTGCTGTAAGGAACAATGCATTTGTCCTTTTGTTCTTGGGCTAAAGAAACAACAACAACTTACCCAGTTTAATCCCACAAAATGGGGTATGGAGAGAGTACAGTGTACACAGATCTTACCTCTAACTTAGGAGGTAGAGAAGTTGTTTCCGAAAGACTATCGACTCAAGAAAGCACAATAAAAAATGTCAGATAAAATCGAGTTCTTGAGCTAAAGACATGCCAATTATTTGAACATGAAATACAAGTAAATATTATACCTTGGGTAATCATGAGGATGGACTAAATCCTTCTACATGAATATTAGGTATAATGTAATATGAGTACCATTCGGAATAATAATGGGTCTGTAAGCTGACCTAGATATTACTATCATAAGAAAAAGTGCTATAACATTATATTATAAAGTACTATACTATGACCACCTCTTCCTAACCCTAACTTTAAGTCCATGTTTCATGTAGAGGATAATGGACAAATTAGGATAAACTTCATGACCCTTCACCATTTCAACATGGTAATTATGAATTACAGCAGCAGCGACAGCTTTCATTTGTGTGAAAGCTACTTCTTTACCTATGCAAGTCCTTGGCCCTGCATTAAAAGAGAAAAACTTATAAGATGGCTCATGTTTCACTGTTCCCCGTTCCGAAATCCATCTCTCTGGTTTGAATTCTGATGCATCTTTTCCCCATACAGATTCCATCCTCCCCATCGCGTATAACAGAAATATCACTCTCATCTTGGGATGAACACGGTGTCCACTCGGGAGAATATCGGCTTCTCGTGGAGTCTTTCGTTCGAATGGAACAGGGGGATATAACCTTAACGATTCACACAATGCAGCGTGTAAATATATTGCATTTTTTACTTCATCCGCCTTAAAAAGCCTCATTTTTTCACCTTCTCCCACCGGGGTGATTGCCTTAAGTTCTTCCCTTATTTTCTTCTCAATCTCGGGGTGCCTGACAACTAGCCAAATGAACCAAGTGAGTGCTGAGCTAGTCGTGTCACGCCCCCCGAACATAAAAGTTAATATGGTATCCCTCAAGAATTTGTCATCAAACTTTAGACCTGTTTTTGTTTGTCCGTCATCATTCATGTATAAGGTTAATAAATCAACACCCTCCTCTTCTTGTTCCTTCAAATTTTCTCTTTTGGCCCTCAATTCGTCACGTTTCATCAATATATACTTACCTATTTCTAGGTCAATGATTTCCCTTGCTTTCCTTAATTTATTTTCAGGTCCAATTCCAAGCCATTGTTGCAACTTCCAAACACTTTGTGGCAATAAATGACGTACGGCCACGACCTCTCCGGCGTCATCCATGGCTTTTAAGAAGGCAATATTATTATGTTCGACAGAGAGGGAACCAGGATCGAACCCTGTCACTAATATACAAGTCGTATCGAACGCGAATCTCAGAAAAACATCTTGTAAGTCAAAAATTCTACCTTCGTTAGCCATGAATTCAAGGAAAGGGACGAGGCCATTTTTTACCCGGTCCCAACTTGTTTTCACCAAAAACTTGTGGAACCGCTGATGAGTAAGCAGTGTTATAGCAAGTTTTCTTTGATTCTTCCACAAATCAAAGTCAGCATTAATAATTCCATCACCCAAAATGTCAAAAATCTTCTTGAATTCTGGCCCTTTTTCAAAATTCTGAAAATTTGCACTCATGATATAGTGCACATTTCTAGGATCCGCTGTGCATAAAATGTCCATATTTGTAAACCAAGGACCTTTTACCAAGGCAGTTGATCCAATTCTTGAAAATAATGTTGTAAGGCTTTGGTGGATTGTGTTTATATGGAGAAAAAGGCTTGGTAACTCTCCAAAAATTGGCCAGTTCCACCCAAAATCACCTCTGCCTCCAAAAGCCAAGATAAAAAAGCAAAAGATTGCTACAAAGATCTCAATGTAGCCCATCGAGGCTAATAATAGAAAATTGAAAGCCATTTTTTGCCAATTGTTTACTCTCCGTGGAACTTTACTTCATGCTTTATGGATAAGCTCTTTAGTTTTTTATAAGGCTAAAAATTGGGGAGGGGGGGGAAGTAGCCAGCCCACTAATATTTATTACAACCGCCTAACCTTAAAATACATCGTGAAATTCGCGATCATTCTAGAAGATGCGCGTTAGGGTATGGGACGTAATAGCGCCATTTCAAGTCGTACCAATTAAATCACAACCAGCCCGGAGTGTGGCTCCCACGAAGAGAAGCGTGGCCAAGGGTGTTATCACGAGATTTGACTTGTGACCAGCTCTCGCATGTCAGCGATGAGGATCATGCTTCAGAAGGCCAGTGATGCAGGCGGATAACCTTAAATGCATCTAACAATGGAGTAACTTGCAATTACCCATAACGTATCTCACGCCCTGATGTGATTTACACTTTATCCTATTTTTTTAATGATTTGTTTCTTAGTTCCTTGCAAAATCATAAAAAAAAAATCATTTTTATTTATTTATTTATGAGGATAAAATAGAAAACCACAAATTAATGAAGAGACGTATAGGGTGCTGAAGTTTGGTCAATATTTTTGTGTACGAGTACTCCGCAACTGATTCCTTACAATTTCAATAACGAATAACATTGTAGAATCAATGTTGCATGTTAGAACCATTAATCAATTTTATTGGTACATTTTAGTTGTATTGCTAAAACCTAAATTAGGCACACCTACGAGAAAAAGTGGAAAGAATACCCGTCCAACTTTCTTGTGCATAAAAATTATCTTAGAAAAATATAATTCTGGTTTTCTATTTTACCCTCATTGGACGGCAACTTGAGGCATTGTTGGCACGTTTTTTGTGTCCTTGCACAAAGTCAAGGAGTTGGTAGGATATTTGTGTAGTAGATGGATAAGGACACTTGCCTAAATCTCCACCTTACACTGCCACTACTTCATCTTGGCCATTGATTGGCCTATAAATACCCCCCTTAAGATGAAGAGTTCTTCATCCACAAATCAATTTCCAAGTCTCCAAAGTCCCTCCCCTCTCCTTCTAGTTCTCGTCAAGCTCTCCCATAAAAGAGCCTGCCGAAACACCCTCTCCTCCCCTTCCTCAAGTCTCGGCCAAGTACCCATGGGTAGAAAATACTCTCCAAAGTATTATTCTTATTCTCAAATACTTTAGCTTTATACCTTGTAGTATTTCTAAAGTCACCTCTATACTAAAAGCCTAGAAATACTACCTTATCTCCGTTTGTCACTCATGAAACCCTAAGAGAAACTTCATTGTTGGTTGAAGTAGATAGTAGAAGTTGTGTAGAAACTTCTAAGGGTTTCTTGGAGCTATCGGGCGTGCAAATTAGGAGCTAAACCTTGCTCGGGATCGACATTTATACTTGGATAATTTTGGGCTTATCGAGGTAAATACTCTTGTCCTTATTGTAATTGGATATTACATATAAGAATAGTTAAGACTTGAGTATAAGATATGAAGGATATTAAAGAATGGAATTGAAATGTAATCACGATGAAGGGTATAATGAAGAAGAATTAAAGCTGTACTTACATAGAATTTTTTCTGATGAACTTGTATAGCTTCAGGGTAGGAAGTCTTTGCCCGATTTTCCGTAGAATTAAGAACCCTGCTTAGAACTTCCTACGAGTAGTCTAGGCGTTGATAGGCGTATTTGACTATTATAGGTTGATACTCTGTAGCGACATATTCGACTTGGCAGGTGGATTTCGCCGAGAAGGTATGTGATTCTTCCTACACTCTTGAGCATGATATTTTAAAGTATATATATAGTACGGTAGGCGTCGTGTGTTAAGCGAGCGTAGCTTTCTGTGATGTCTTTTGACTTAAGCTGAATAATAAAGATCTTAAAGTCTTTCAAAAGAATTATAAATCGATTTTGAAAGAAGAAGAATATTTGTTTTAAAGCAAGAAGCTTAAGAGTTATACTAGCTTTATGGGAAGTTAAGTATAACGACTTAAGAAAGATAAAAGAACGATTTACTTATGTGTTTATAAAAACTTATATTGATTTGGAAAGTATAATAAGATGGTTTGATAAAGTAGACATGATATGATGTTATGTGTGTTAGTATCTTTATAACGTTTGTATAAGAGGTATTCTTGTTGTGCTTATGTTGTTTAACGATAAGGCATTATGTTAGTATTATATCACTCGCATCTTGACATGATCTGGGGTTAAAATGTCCTCCGTCTGGTAGACTCGGTGATGCAGGACCGTGATTCGAGAATACCTCGTGCGGGTCGAGGACTATGCGGGCTACGAGAGTTCGAGTTAGTGTGCGGCCTTTATGGTCATGCGATGCATGTGGCCATGCGGACTACGAGTCGGGGCGATCGGAGAGTAGCTACCCTCGATGCGAGAGAATACCTCATGCGAACTAGGTGGCTTTATCACGGACTCTGAGTCGAGTTAGGCTTGCATAATGATACTATGGGTGATTGGCTCTGCTTGATCATTCGCGACCTAGAAAAACACATTCTGATTTACCTATTGTTGCTCTTGTTTATGATGTGGCACTATGTGCGATTCATTGGTTGTTTAAATGCGTATTTGTAAAAATTGATTTTAAAATGATATGATTTCATTTAAGTACTTTCTGATTTCACATACTTAGTACTGTTATCTTGACCTCGCCCTTGAAGTGCGTTAAATCTGCGGTAAGGGAAAGTAGTGCTAGATCCACATCCTTAGGATCTTTTGCTTTGGTGTCGGGAGCTCCATCTTCTAGGAGGCTCGACTTTTGGGTATGATCTCACTGTTGTGTAGATAGTTTTGTACATTCGGGGTATGGCGGGGCCCTGTCATGTAGTTGTTACTTCGCCCAGAGTGCAGTAGTCTATTATGCAGTTGGGATGTAAAGCGCGATTTTTATATATATCTTGAAAGACACCCTTTTCTTAGATAAAATGTGTCTCTATTACAATTGTTTCATGTCTTGTGTTTTTATATTCCGCTGATTACTCTGATGTATGACTACTTGGGTGCCCGGGTAAGGCACGATCCACGCGAACTCGGGCAGTCGTGACAAAAGTGGTATCGAGCGATTAATCCTCGGAAAGTGTCTACGAGCCGTATCTAGTAAGTCTTGATTATCGGTGTGTTGTGCGCCCAATGTCGAGGAGGCTATAGGGTATTTAGGATTGGTTTCCATTCTTCTCACTCTGAGATCGTGCCTAAGAGAGGTGTTATAAGTAGGACCCTCTAACGTATTCCTTTTACATGTGATTATGCCTCGCGTAAAGCAACCGGGCCCGAGAAGGGCAAAGCGTAGAGGCTGCTAGTGGAACAGAGTCACGAGGCTCGAGCCCGATCTATGCAGAGGCAGCGAGTTCCACGACGCCGCCGACCGAGAGGTTTAGGCGCAGCGATGGGCGATGAGACCCGATACCTCGCCTCGATCCGCGGCTGGAAGCGAGATGAGATGGATTCTGAGAGATGGCGATTCTTGGCGGGATCGTGGCGAACATGAGATAAATTTGGATCACGGCGATTCGGCTCAGCCGATACACGTGGTTCACGAGATCGAGCGATTTGCGGCTCACGAGATTTACGAGTTGTAGCCGCGAGTTCTACGGGTCGAGGCACGAGGATGATCGCGAAGTTAAATGCGCCATTCTGAGAGGATCGTGCAGTGATCGAGCTTGAAGGCCGAGTCGTGATCTTGGTTCACATAAGTGCGTGATCTGCGATCGATTGGTTTGATTCGTGGGAGTTATCCGGGAGAGCCGCAGCGTCCCGACTTGGGGCGAGTTCTCGGAGGCCTTTCTCACTCGACTTACCTCGCGGATGAGGAGGCGCGGGTAAACAATTTTTGTTCTTTGAGGCAGAGAGGGCCTTGATTAGGAGTACAACATTGAGTTTGATTCGTTGGCTCGATATGTCCTGCGTTGGTAGCGGATATGGAGGGCGAGTGCGTCGCTACGTCGCGGGCTAGATGATTATATGGCGAGTCTTGTGCGGTTGTAGCTCTTGACGAGCATGGACATTACCGCGTGCGAGCTCGCACACTTGGATGCGAGGCGTAGAGGCGACGGGTTGTGATCGGCGAGAAGAAGGCCGGGGCGGCGGTCTTTTGGTAGCTATCTCGGGGTGGGCGGCCTCGGCGGCGATCTAGATTTGCACCACGGCCGGCTCGAGCACTCCTGCGCGCCCTCGGGACAACCGGGATATTCGAGGCGGACGGGGCCCGGGACTTGAGCGTCGAGCGGAGAGTCTTGGCGATCGGGACCACCCACGGTGTGGCCGTCACGGTAGATCCCACCGGGTGTGGTGCTGCTACGGGAGTTTATTCTGATTGTGGCGGCGAGGTCACTTTGTGAAGCTGTCAGAGCGAGGCGTCTTGATGGTAGAGTCGGCCTACGAGTTCTTTTCGCGGTCTTCGTCTCTCTGATTACTGCCCGGAGTAAGGTACTCATGGGCCAGTCGCGGCGGAGGTCGTGGCGGGTCCCGATTCTAGCGGTCCTCGAAGCGTATTTATGCCTTGTCGGTAGGCGGGATCGGAAGGCCTCGCGATGTCGTCACGGTACCTTATCGGTTCTGGATTTGATGTGTATGCCTTGATAGATCCGGGTTCTACTCTGTCTATATATCTCCTTATTGCTAGTAGGATAGGGATAGGCACGAGTCCATGGACCACTTCGAGTAGCTACGCGATGGGTGATTCGGTGGTAGCTCGGCGGGTATATAGGGCTTGTCCGGTGACCGTATCACGATCGTCGGACCTGGCGGAAACTTGATAGAGTTGGATATGGTGATTCGATGTGATCGTGGGTATGGATTGGCTAGCGTCTTGCTACGCCAATGTAGCTGCGAGAGAAAGTGGTGCGGTTCCGATTTCTGAGGAGCCGGTTGTTGAGTGGGAGGAACCTTTGTATCGTAGAGGTAGGTTTATTTCTACCTCGAGGCTAGGAAGATGGCTTGAGAAAGGGGTATATCTACCATCTCGTTCGGGTGTTTGATCCGAGGTTGCGGTACAGATTTTTAGTCGATTCGATAGTCGAAGTTCCCGGATGTGTTTCGGGCGACCTCGGTATCCTCGGAGAGGAGATAGAGTTTTATCGATGTCTTTGCGGACACTCGGCTTTATTTCCATTCGCCATCTGAGAATGGCACACGAGTTGAGAGAGTTGAAGGATCGGCTTAGAGATTTCTTTGGAGAAGGCTTCATCGGACCTAGTGTTTCTCACAGGAAGCGCGGTGTGTTCGTGAAGAAGAAGGATGGGGCAGCTGCGCATGTGTTGATTCTGAGCGGTTGAACAAGGTGACTATTAATATGAATACCCCTTCCCGAGATTGATGATTTGTTCGACCGGTTGCGAGTGCGAGATGTTTCTCGAATTGATCTGCGATCGGGCTATCATCAGTCACAGTCGGAGGCGGATGTCACTAGTGCATTCGGACGATGCGGGCATTATGAGTTGAGTCGTGTCTTTGGGTTGACGATGCTCGTGGTATTCATGGATTTGATGAGCGAGTGTTCAAGCCATTTTGAACACGTTTGTGATAGTGTTCATTGATGATATCTTGGTTTATTCGCTCGAAGCGGGAGGCATGCGAGCGTTGAGGCTGTCTTGAGAGTTCTCGAGACTAGCGATTATCGCCAAATTTTCCAAATGTGAGTTTTAGTTAACCGGTGGCTTTTCTTGGGCATATTGTCGGTGATGGCATTCGGGTGAATCTGGCGAGATCGAGCGATCGAGGACTTGGCCTGAACTGCTACTCCGGCAGGTGCGCGACTTTACGGGCCTCGCGAGTTATGCTCGGCGGTTCGTGGAGAAGTTTGCTTATCTACGCACCATTGAATAGGATGACTCGGAAAGCGGCTAAGTTTGATGGGTGATGCTTATGGCGGGGTTTCGATTCTTTGAAAAAGAAGTGGCGGCCGCCCGTTCTTACTCTTCCGGAGGTCAGACGGTTATGTCGTGTATTGTGATCGTCGGGCATCGGGTTGGGATGTGTGTTGATGCTGTGAGGCAAGGTTATAAGCGTCTGCGTCCGGCGGCTTAAGAAGCATGAGAGGAACTACCCGCGTGATTTGGAGTTAGCGGCGGTGATACGCCTTGAAGATCTGAGGCACTATTTGTATGGGGTTCGTGTGGATATTTATCTGAGACCACGAGAGCCTCAGTATATCTTGACGAGAGGAGTGAACTTACGGCGAGGCGGTGGTTAGAGTGCTCGAGATTACGATGTTGATATCTGTACCACCGGGAAGGCAGCGTTATGGCGGTGCTCTTAGTCGTAGGTCGATGTGGAGTCTATCAGATGTGCAGATAGAGATGAGAGCCATGGTCCGCGAGTTACACCAGTTAGCGAGCCTTGGAGTCCGACTGATTGATTCTGATAGCAGTGGGGTTCGAGTTCGAGAGGTTGCAGTCTTCCATCGTCGAGAGGTGAAGAGGCAGCGATTTGAGATCGGTTTTGATTCGGTATCGTGATCTGGCTCTTCGTGAGGAAGAGTCGCTTTTGAGGTAGCACTGATGGGGTGCTAAGGATTGAGGCGAGTTGTGTGTTCGGATGTTTGAGACTTGGCGGAGTTCTAGGGAAGCCGCGGTAGCGTGTTACTCTATCCGTCGAAGTCGACCAAGATGTACCACGACGCTTAGATACGTGTATTGGTGGGATGGCTTGAAGAGGGCGTTGCGAGTTTGTAGCTCGGTGCGTGTTGTCGGCGGTGAAGATAGAGCACGAGGCACGGTGGTTTGTTGCGAGCGATTGAGATCCCGACACGGAAGTGGGAGGTGATCAACATGGACTTTATCACGGGATTACCTCGCTTTTCGGAGAGACATGATTCTATATGGGTTATATCGTCGGCGGTGTGAAATCGATCCTTTCTTCCGTCGGGCGACTTTTTGGTGAGGATTATGCGGACTTTACATCAGAGATCGTCGGTGCATGGAGTCCCTATTTGATCATATCAGACGAGCCCGGTTCTGGCTAACTTCAGAGTCTTTCGAGAAGGGTTTAGGGGCCTTGGTGAGCACGAGTCTTGCATTCCATCCACGAGCAGACGGACGGTGGCGCCTATCCGGACTCTTGAGGATATCTGCGAGCTTTGTGTTATTGACTTCATGGGTAGTGGGAGGATCATTTGCCTCTAGTTGAGTTTGGGTATAATAATAGCTACCACTCCGGTATTGGATGGCGCCTTATGAGGCCTTATATGGGAGGAAGTGCGGTCGCCGTTAGGCTGGTTTGATGTGGGTGAGTGCGATTAGTAGGACCAGATTTGGTGCGAGCGATGGATAAGGTGAAGCTTATCCGGGAAGCGGTTGCTCACGGCTCGAGTCGGCGAAGTCATATCACGGATCATCGTCGTCGGCATCGGAGTTCGAGGTTGATGATTGGGTTTTCTGAAGGTGTCACCCGTGAAGGTGTGATGAGATTCGGGAAGAAAGGAAACTTCGGCCCAAGTACATTGGGCGTATCAGTTGTCTCGCGAGGTAGGCAAGGTTGCTATGAGTTGGATCTGTCGTCAGGCACGGAAGCGATGCATTCGGTGTTTCATGTTTCTATGCTGAGGAGATGTATCGGGGATCCATATAGAGTGCACCCGATTGACGATGTCCAGGTGACCGAGGAGTTATCGTATGAGGAGATAACCATAGCGATAATCGATCGTCAGGTTAGGCGTCTGCGGACGAGGCGTGGCTTAGTCGAAGTCTTGTGGCGGAGCGAGCTCGGGAGGAGATGGCGTGGGAAGGCGAGGAGGGCGTGAGGCGAAGTATCCTCACCTATTCCCCACACCTCCAGGTAACTCACTTTCCTACTTGTACATTTTCATTGTCATATATGCCTAAGTGTTGTTTTGTGGCCGTGTGTGGCATTTGCAAACTGTTTAAGTTATGAAGAACCTTATCGTTATCTGTCTTGGGAAGGAACATTCGGGACGAATGTTTCTAAGGAGGGGAGAATGTTATACCCCGTATTTCCAGTATATGCGTGAGGCGTGCGTCTGAAGTTAAGCCTTAAAGATTAGGCATAGGGCGAATTTGGGCACAACTCACAAAGCGAATGGTTTTCCGAAGCGTTTTACAAAACTTGCGAAGGAAAATTCGGCTATGTCATTTATATTTTTGCGGATTTTTACGAGAGATGAAATATTTTGGACCAGCGGGAGGTGACACTTGTCACCTCGTTGGGACAACAACTTGAGGAATTGTTGCGCGTTTTTGTGCCCTTGCACAAAGTCAAGGAGTTGGTAGGATATTTGTGTAGTAGATGGATAAGGACACTTGCCTAAATCTCCACCTTACAACTGCCTACCACTGGCTTCATCTTGGCCATTGGTTGGCCTATAAATACCCCTTAAGATGGAGAGTTCTTCGTCCACAAATCAATTTCAAGTCTCCAAAGTCCTCCCTCTCCTTACAGTTCTCGTCCAAAGCTCTCCCCACATAAAGAGCCTGGCGAAACATCCCTCTCCTCCCCTTCCTTGAAGTCTCGGCCAAATGTACCCCATGGGTAGAAAAATACTCTCAAAGTATTGTTCTTATTCCCAAATACTTTAGCCTATACCTTGTAATATTTCCAAAGTCACCTCTATACTAAAAGCCTAGAAATACTACCTTATCTCCATTTGTCACTAATGAAACCCTAAGAGAAACTTCATTGTTGGTTGAAGTAGATAGTAGAAGTTGTGTAGAAACTTCTAAGGGTTTCTTGGAGCTATCGGAGCGTGCAAATTAGGAGCTAAACCTTGCTCAGGATCGACATTTATACTTGGATAATTTTGGGCTTATCGAGGTAAATACTCTTGTCCTTCTATTGTAATTGGATATTACATATAAGAATAGTTAAGACTTGAGTATAGATATAGAAGGATATTAAAGAATAGAATTGAAATGTAATCACGATGAAGGGTATATGAAGAAGAATTAAAGCTGCTTACATAGATTGTTTTTCTGATGACTTGTATAGCTTACCGGGTAGGGAAGTGCTGCCCGATTTTCCGTAGAATTAAGAACCCTCTGCTTAGAACTTCCTACAGAGTAGTCTAGACGTTGATAGACGTATTTGACTATTATAGGTTGATACTCTGCGCGCGACATATTCGACTTGGCAGGTGGATTTCGCCGAGAAGGTATGTGATTCTTCCTACACTCTTGAGCATGATATTTTAAAGTATATATATAGTACGGTAGACGTACGTGTGTTAACTGAACGTAGCTTTACGGCAATGTCTTTTGACTTAAGCCTGAATAATAAAGATCTTAAAGTCTTTCAAAAGAATTATAAATCAGTTTTGAAAGAAGAAGAATATTTGTTTTTAAAACAAGAAGCTTAAGAGTTATACTAGCTTTATGGGAAGTTAAGTATAACGACTTAAGAAAGATAAAAGGAACAGTTTACTTATGTGTTTATAAAAAACTTATATTGATTTCTGGAAAGTATAATAAGATGGTTTGATAAAGTAGACATGATATGATGCTATGTGTGTTAGTGTCTTGTAACGTTTGTATAAGAGGGTATTCTTGTTGTGCTTATGTTGTTTAACGATAAGCTGTTATGTTAGTATTATATCACTCACCTCTTGACATGATACAGGGGTTAAGGCGCCTCCGTCGCGGGTAGACTCGGCGATGCAGGACCGTGATTCGAGAATACCTCATGCGGGTCCAGGGACCTATGCGAGCTACGAGAGTTCCGGTGTTAGTGCGGCCTTTATGGTCATGCGGTCTATGTGGCCATGCGGACTACGAGTCCAGGACGATGCCGGGGAGTAGCTACCCTCGATGCGAGGAATACCTCATGCGGGCCTAGGTGGCCTATGCGGACTACGGGAGTCCAGGATTAGGCTTGCATAATGATACTATGGGCGATTGGCTCTGCTTCGATCATTCGCAGCCTAGAAAAGACCTGTTACAGTTTACCTATTGTTGCTCTTGTTTATGATGTGGCACTATGTGCGGTTACATTGGTTGTTTCGTGCATATTTGTAAAAATTGATTTTAAAATGATATGATTTCATTTAAGTACTTTACAGTTTCACATACTTAGTACCTGTTGTACTGACCTCCTTCGGGGGGCTGCGTTCATGCCGCAGGTAAGGGAAAGCAGGTGCTAGATCCACATCCTTAGGATCTTTTGCTTTGGTGTCAGGAGCTCCATCTTCTCCGGAGGCTCGACTTTTGGGTATGATCTCCCTGTTGTGTAGATAGTTTTGTACATTCAAGGTATGGCGGGGCCCTGTCCCGCCATAGTTGTTTACTTCCTTAGAGGTCTGTAGTCCTATTGTACAGTTGGGATGTAAACTGCCAGATTTTTATATATATATGCCGAAAGGCACCCTTTTCTCAGATAAAATGTGTCTCTATTTCAATTGTTTCATGTCTTGTGTTTTTATATTCCGCTGATTACTCTGATGTATGACTACTTGGGTGCCTGGGTAAGGCACCAGTCAGGGGCCCCGGAACAGGTCGTGACAGATATGTTCGGGACATGACATGATAGACGGTTATTGGTCAAATGACGTTGGTTTCACGTTGATAAATGAAGGAAGAATTACACAAAGTGTGAATGTCGAAATTAGTCGGAAAAAGGACCGCAACGCCGGAAAACCTTCTCGCGCCGGCGCTATCTCTCACGCCACGGCGCGTGACTCGAAACTCTCAAGTTTGTTGCGATGATGCCAACCTGCAGGCCACACGCGGCGATTCAGAACGTTGGAAGCGAATTTAAGGTGATTTTTGGGCTGACTTTGGAGTATTAACTCCCCATTATGTTGCTCATGAATTCAGCTATTATTTGGCTGAATTGTAACTCCACAATCAAGTCTAATTCATGGCAATTCAAGGTCATTACTTGATATGTGGAAGGTCATCTTCCAACACTATAAAATGATGCATTTGGCTCATTTGCAAAACACGCTTGACACTAAACATTTCAGAAAGTATTCTTCCATCTCTTGTAATCCTTCACACACTCAAAGATTTTCTTTTATAGTAAACTTTTTAGTTATCCTTTGCTCAAGAGTTTGTGGTTGTTTTATCTTGAGAGACGAATTGTCAATAGCCGTTAAGGGATTAATACGGGGCAATATTATCTTATGAAAAGATTGAATATCAATCAATTCAACCAACCTTTCGTTATATTCCATTTCATATTGTAATTTGTTGTTTTTGTTATTTCTTGATTTCTTTGTAATTCGCAATTTTACTCACAATCTTAAGACGGTATTTGTTGTTAACAACAACATGACTGGAGAACATCAAACCAACACTGTTCAAGGAAACTCAAATGCCTTCACTGCTCAAGGCACAACTAGTGTCAACACCACTGCTGCTCAAGGCGTTCCAAATGTCTTTACTACTGCTAATGGGAACACCACTGTTCCACCACCCTCTGGTTTTCATCATGAACGCCCCGAGAAGTTCATGGGAATGAATTTTAAGAGATGGCAACAAAATATACTTTTCTTTCTGACGGTTATGGGAGTATCTCGCTTCCTAACCGAAGATCCTCCAAAAGTTGGAGATGAAGTGGACCCTCAGCCTGAAACATTGGCGGGAGGAGGCCAAGAGATCCATGTCACTAATGGCATGAAGTTGACTCTAGATGCCTAGAGTCATAGTGATTTCCTTTGTCGATACTATATCCTGAACTGCTTATCTGATCCTCTTTATACGGTATATTGTACCGTTGGCACTGCCAAAGAATTGTGGGATAAGCTTCAGATGAAATATAACACCCAAGATGCGGGTTCTAAGAAGTTCATCATTGGGATGTTTCTAAAATTTCAAATGGTGGACAACAAGACGGTGGCATCCCAAGTCCAAGGAATTTCAAATGATTGTACATCACTTGGATTTGGAAGGTTTAAAGCCAAATGAGAAATTTTTGGTTGGCTCGTTGATTGAGAAGTTACCTCCCTCGTGAAATGAGTTTATGAGTTATCTAAAACTCAAAACAAAAGAAATGACTCTAGATGAGCTTATTGTCAAACTCAAGATTCAGGAGGACAATAAGAAGGCCATGCCAAAGGGGAAGCAACCCGCTGAGGCTAAGGCGAACATGACAAAAGTAATAGGGGACTCAAGCAAGAAGCGTAAGTTCCAAAAGGGTGAAAAGGGCCCAACAACTGAAAAGTTTAAAGGGATTTGCTTTTACTGTGGCAAATCTGGCCACATGGCTAAGGAGTGCCGCAAACTCAAGCATGCTAATAAAGTGAAGTCCAAAGAAAAGGCCAAGGCTAACATCGTCGAAGATACTCTTCTTGACGATATGATTGAGGACTTTTCGGCGGTGGTTCTTGAAGAAAACCTCGTTGAAAACCCTATGCAATGGTGGATGGACACAGGTGCCACCCGCCACATATGTTCCAACAAAGACGCTTTTTCCACATATACACCAGTCACGGACAAGAAGTTGTTCATGGGAAATAACGCTTCTTCAGATGTGTTGGGGGTAGGTAAGGTGGTCCTAAAGATGACGTCCGGGAAGGAGCTAACTCTGAAGGAAGTGATGCACGTCCCAGAAATTCGAAGAAATTTAATTTCTGGACCACTATTGGTGAACGCTGGTTTTAGGCTAGTGTTTGAATCTAATAAATTTGTAATCACTAAACATGGAATGTTTGTAGGAAGAGGCTTCGTCTTTGAAGGCCTCTTTAAGGTTAATGCTTCTGTAATGGCTACTCCTATCATCAATAAAATTGAGCCTTCTACTTACTTGCTTGAATCTTCTAATTTGTGGCATCACAGATTAGGACATGTAAACTATCAATCCATCCAAAGTTTGGTAAAGATGGAGTTGTTGTCGTCTATCAACGTAAACCCTCAACGTAAGTCTGAGGTGTGCGTAGAGGCAAAACTTTCAAAGAATCCTTTTAGATCCGTCGAAAGGGAAACCGCTCCTCTAGAACTCATACAGACTTATATATGTGATTTGAAGTTCGCACAAACAAGGGGGAACAAGTACTTTGTGACTTTCATAGATGATAGCACAAGGTATTGTTACCTTTACTTGCTCAAAAGTAAAGATGCCGCCTTTGAAGCATTCAAACGCTACAAAGCAGAAGTTGAGAATCAACTAAGCGGGTTTTAATCTGTAGCGATAGAGGTGGAGAATCTGTCTCACCGTTTGAAAAATTTTGTGCTCTATCGGGCATTGTTCACCAAACAACGGCTCCGTACTCACCTCAATCTAATGTAGTTGCTGAACATAAAAATCGTACACTAAAGGAAATGATGAATGCATTACTCATCAATTCAGGCCTTCCTCAAGAAATATGGGGAGAAGCTGTCCTTACCGCTTGCAAGATTCTTAATAGAGTTCCTCACAAAGGTAAGGACAAGGCTCCATACGAGCTATGGAAAAGAAAGAAACCTAACTACAAATACTTTAAGGTTTGGGGTTGTCTGGCAAAGGTTAAAGTACCTACGCCAAAGCAGGTCAAATTGGATCTAAGACTGTTGATTGTATATTCACCAGATATGTAAGCAATAGTAGTGCCTATCTCTTTATAGTACATAAGTCGGATGTACCCGAAGTTCATGAGGATAAAATCATGGAATCAAGGAACACTAGATTCTTTGAAGACTCGTTTCCTATGAAGGAAAAAGGCATAACATCTCTTAAACGAAGTTATGATCAGGTATCACAAGATTCAGGAGTCACTGACTACCCAGATCTAAAACGGTTCAGATCCAGCGGACTCCGAAGTAGCTGATTATCTGGAATCCAGTATTCCAGATTCTCAGGACTTGGAAGGTCCAGAGATGGAACTAAGACGAAGCAAAAGGGTCAGGCAAGATAAGTCTTTCGGTCCAGAATTTGTAGCTTATATGGTTCATGACGAACCACTGACACTCGCAGAAGCGTTGTCAACTCCAGAAGCGCCGCTCCCGTCCATTCCTTTCAAGCTTGATCCTATTAGATCCCATTGAGGGGGGCCTCGGTCAGGGAAGGGGAGAGTGGTCGAGTGGTCAAAAGCGGCAGACTGTAAATCTGTTGAAGTTAAGAAGATATTGAAAGTGAGATAGAATCCATCTTGCACAACCATACTTGAGAGTTGGTTGATCTTCCTTCGGGAACCAAGCCGTTGGGATGAAAATGGATACTCAAACGGAAATTAAAAGCTGATGGATCTATAGACAAATACAATGCCAGGTTAGTAGTCAAGGGATATACTCAAAAGGAGGGTCTTGACTATTTTGATACCTACTCTCCAGTGTCTAGGATGACATCCATACGTATGTTCTTAGCTATCGCCGTCTTACGAGATCTAGAAATACACCAAATGGATGTCAAGATAACCTTCCTAAATGGTGATTTGGAAGAATAACTTTATATGGACCAACCCGAGGGGTATGTGGTTCCTGGATAAGAGACGAAAGTTTGTCGGCTTGTCAAATCGCTATACGGGCTGAAACAAGCCCCAAAGCAATGGCACAAAAAATTTGATAATATTATATTATCAAAGGGATTCGCCATTAATGAGTGTGACAAATGTGTCTACACAAAAGGAGATGCCAACTCATTTGTAATGATCTGCCTTTACGTAGACGATAAGTTGATCACGGGTAGCAGTCCTAGGGAAATTCTAGAGACTAAAAACATGTTTAAACAATGTTTTGACATGAAAGATATGGATATCACAGATGTCATCTTAGGGATCAAGATCTCTAAGACATCTGGCGGACGGGTCTTATCTCAATCTCATTACATCGAAGATGTGCTGAAGAAATTTGAGGTTTTCGACAGTTCACCAATATCGACACCACTGGATGTAAATCAAAAGATTGAAAAACATTCTGGTGCACCCATACGACAAGAGCGATATGCAAATGTGATTGGCAGTTTAATGTACATTACAAATTGCACTCGACCTGATATCGCTTATGCAGTCAACAAGTTTGCTAGGTTCACGCTCAATCTGAGTGAGGATCACTGAAAAGCGTTAAATCGTGTACTAAGATATCTGAAGCACACGCAAACTTACGGGTTACATTATTCGAGGTATCCAGCTGTACTAGAGGGGTACAGTGATGCAAACTGGATATCTGATATCGAGAACACCAAGTCCACCAGTGGGTATATATTTACAATTGGTGGTGGAGCTGTGTCTTAGAAATCCTCTAAGCAAACTTGCATTGCCCGATCCACGATGGAGTCGGAGTTTATCGCTTTAGACAAAGCAGGAGAAGAAGTTGAGTAGCTTCATGACTTCTTAAAGGATATCTCATGTTGGGATAAACCCGTACCTTCTGTAATAATCCACTGCGACAGTCAGTCGGCTCTAGGAAGGGCACGGAGTTCTATGTACAACGGTAAATCTCATCACATCAGACGAAGATATAAGACCGTTCGGCAGCTGGTCACCACGGGTATATTTCTATTGATTACATAAAATCAAAGGAAAACATAGCAAATTCCTTGACAAAGAGAATACCCAGAGATCAGATGTTCTGCCTGTCTAGGGGAATGGGCTTAAAACTCAATCACTAAGAACTGATACCGCGGATACCCAACCTAACAGACTGGAGATCCCAGGAATTAGATTCAATGGGAAAACCAAGCCGTAAAAGTTCGGTGGAGCGCTTCGAAGGAAGCAAGAGCACTTCGGATAATGTTTTTACATAGAAACATGAATCCAAGGTCGTTCCCGTGATAGACATCAAGTGCTACCTGCAAAGGGGTAAGAGGTTAAGTTTTCAAAACTGTTGATAAATCCTCAGTCATTGAGGTTAGGTTGGGGGAAACTTTTAATGGTTCCTAATACTTGTAAAAGTTGGGTATAGCAGAATACCTTGTAGGAGACCACCTATTTAAGTGCGAGGACTGGCCGGCCTCAAATGAAGCACTTAAGAATCCAAGACGTGTCCATGGCCACAACGGACAAAACCTTAAAGAAGAATAAAGTAAGGAAAGATGTTGTGTTGGTACCATTGTCTTGACTTATACTAAACACTGACGGTTCAAGACATCGCGTTCACCGCGCAGTAAATAAGTCTGATGGTATTCTACTATGGAAGGTTCAAAGCCATGACCACCTATCCAGATGCAACATTGATCCGCTGAAGGATTGCTAGAAAGACATCATGTGTGTACGCCAAAATCTCTTTTAAGAGGGGATTGTTGGAAATTAATTTATTAACCGTGAATATAGTTAATCCTATTATTTATGACTCGAACATGTGGGGCCCCGCACGTCGAAAACCTTGTTTCCACACACGTGCACACGTTGTGCCAATGATCATAAATTTTCTTAGTGAAAGAGATATTGGTACATATACGATATGTTCGGGACATGAAATGATAGAAGATTATTGGTCAAATGACGTTGTTTTCACGTTGATAAATGAAGGAAGAATTACACAAAGTGTGAATGTCGAAACTAGTCGGAAAATGGACCGCAACGCCGGAAAACCTTCTCGGCCAAGGGCGCCATCTCTCACTTCCATGGCGCCACGGCGCCAACTGCAGAGGCACGGCGCCAGAATACTTCATTATGTTGCTCATGAATTCAGCCATTATTTGGCTGAATTGTAACTCCACAATCAAGTCTAATTCATGGCAATTCAAGGTCATTACTTAGTATGTGGAAGGTCATCTTCCAATACTATAAAATGATGCATTTGACTCATTTGCAAAACACACTTGACACTAAACATTTCAGAAAATATTCTTCCATCTCTTGCAATCCTTAACACACTCAAAGATTTTTCTTTTATAGTAAACTTTTGAGTTATCCTTTGCTCAAGAGTTTGTGGTTGTTTTATCTTAGGAGACGAATTGCCAATAGTTGTTAAGGGATTAATACGGGGCAATATTGTATTAAGGACAGATTGAATATCAATCGACTCAATCAACCTTTCATTATATTCCATTTCTTGTAATTTGTTATTGTTGTTATTTCCCGATTTCCTTGTAATAGGCAATTTTACTCACAATGTTAAGGTAAATTGAGAAAATTCATATCAAAGTATGAACATTGAATTTTTTTTCCAACAATCTGAAAGTTATCTACATATACTATAAAAATCTCCAACGCGATTAGTTAAGTCTATTTATACGCTGAAGCTACTATATATTATTCAAACCTATGAGAACAGATAAGATAAATTTAATTCGACCTTTATTTGTTATAACTTTAAAGTGGCCGTCCTAATCTACAAATTAAATAAGTTATTGATAGCTATGTATTAATCTAACTTAACTTGAAAAGGGAGAAAATGTCTTTCGGTAAAAAGTAAAAACACACTAATGCCTAGAGTTAGCAATAATAACTACTCTTTTATTAATAGATATAATTAATAAGATTTATCTACATGAAATTTAAATTATACTTTTAATCAAAAGAAAAGGGGGAAATGACACTTTTAGTTCTTGAATTATTGACATATTTTAATTTTGGTCCTTGTGATATCCAACTGAACACATTTGACTTTTTTAATAACTATTTAGAATTGGTCATATTAAAAAGAGCCAAAATAGAAAATGAAATGAAGGATCTAAAATAAAAGGAAACGAAAAACGAATACATAAATCGCTTCCAACATGGTTGTCTGTGATGTTTTCTTTAGCTCTTCTTCAGCAAGAACAATTATTTTAGAAATAAAAAATGCTTTTAGATGATAATGGAGTTTACAACGTATTAGTGTTCAGTACCAAAGAGTTCATTTTTGTTCGTTATGCATTCTTTTTGAAAAAATTGAACTTCTTCATTCCCCTTAATTTGAACTTGTTATAACAATGATGCAATTTATTATTTATCAAGATCCCAAATAAGTATGTAGAACACCTACGATATCATCGAGAGTAACATTTTTATCAAGAGACAAACATAATAAGATGAGAAAAGTAAGTATAAATACTAGCATTTCGATTATGATTACAATACTCTTTGCCAAAAAAATATTATTCTTGGTTAAAATAACTATAACATTCTCAAAAGAAATCTTTACTCCAACATCTATCTATAGATAGTAAAGCTATCAAGCAGCTGATATGGCACCTCTCTTACGCCCATTAATATTTATTCTTTTTGTCATTTTTTTTACCTTTTTCTCTTATATTTCCCTCAAAATTTTTTTTGAAAAATAAATCACTCCAGCAATAAGTATTTAACTAATGAAATTTCCCGCGCTTTGCGCGGTTATGAAAAATACTTAACAATAATTTTTTTTATAAATTAATTAAGATAGATAAGATAAACGAAAATTATGTATATATTTATACAAAACTTAATTCAATATATCGACATCGAAAATATAATTATTTCTTATTAAAAGTAGAGGAGACTCGGAGCACTTCCCAATGATGATGGGGCTGCACCAGGGATAAACTCTTAGCCCATTCCTATTTGTCTTGGTGATGGATGGACTGACGCGAAAAATCCAAGGGGAGGTGTCACATGGTGTATGTTATTCACAGATGACATAGTCCTGATTGATGAGACTCGCAGCGGAGTGAACGCTAAGCTGGAGGTTTGGAGATAGACTCTTGAGTCTAAAGGGTTCAGGCTGAGTAGGACCAAGATAAAATACTTGGAGTGCAAGTTCAGTGACGGGAGCGACCTTGAGACAGGTGTGGAGGTGAGACTTGGTACTCAGGTCATTCCAAAAAAGAGAGCTTTAAGTATCTCGGGTCTATTATCCAAGGGAATGTAGAGATTGATGACGATGTCACACATCGTATTAGGGCAGGGTGGATGAAATGGAGGCTCGCATCTGGAGTCTTGTGTGATAAAAATGTGCCACCAAAATTTAAAGGCAAGTTTTATAGGGTGGTGGTTAGACCGACTATGGTGTATGAAGCGGAATATTGGCCGGTCAAGACTTCACACACCCAAAACATGAAAGTTGTGGAGATGAGAATGCTAAGATGGATGTGTGGCATACAAGGAGTGATAGAATTAGAAATGATGATATTCGGGACAGAGTGGGAGTGGCCTCGGTGGAGGAGAAGATGCGGGAAGCTAGGTTGAGATGGTTCGGGTACGTGCAGAGAAGAGACACAAATACCCCAGTGCGGAGGTATGAGAGGTTGACTATGGACGGGTACAAGAGGGGTAGAGGTAGGTCAAAGAGGTATTGGGGACATGTGATTAGACTGGATATGATGCAGGTGCAACTCTCTGAGGACATGACCTTAAACAAGGGGTTTTGGAGGAAACGTATTAGGGTAGTAGGTAGTCCAGTGTAGTCCTACTTACGCTTACAAACTGATAGTTATAGTATTATTATCGTAGGCTCGCTTAGCCTATCATACTAGTAGACATGATATTGCTTTATAGTCCATTGTCGTTCAATTTATGCTGCTATATGTATGTTGTTTGTCTTATTTACTTAAATTAGTTATTGCTTCTTTTTGCTTCTTTTCTTTTTCAGAATTCGCTATCATGACTTATGCACTTTATTTGTCGTACTTTTCTTGGGCTTGTGTTTTGTCTGAGGGTCTCTCGGAAACAGCCGCTCTACCTACCAAGGTAGAGTTAAGATCTGTGTACACTCTGCCTTATGTTGTTGTTGTTATTATTAAAACTAGAGCTTAGACAAACTTCTTTTTTATCATCAGGCTTTCTTTAAAAAGGAAAAGAAGAAAAATATTTCTTAAAGAAATTTTTACTTTTGAATCTCTATACATATCTAATATACATTGATACATGTATATACTTAATTGATTTCATATCTCAGATGGTAACACTTTTGCGTTACTAAATTTTCTTATATTTATATAAAATAAATTATGAAATGAAAAGTAAAGAAACTAAACAGAAAGAAAAAATAATAATAGAAGTTGAATTGTTTTTTTCTATCGTCATCTCACTATTATTTTTTCATATGAATAAATATGTCTCGCCAAATACTTCAAACTTATATTTTAAAATTAGTAAACTTGTCTGTGCTTTCATGTTATAAGAAATAATAGTAAATTTACGAAATGACTTTCTTGCGAAAATCTTTGGATAGAAAACATTTTGCAAATAAAAAAGATAAACTACATATTCTATATATGTCTATAAAATTATATATACTTATTTTCTAAAAACATCTGGGCCGGGATAGATAAGTGGAAGTCATAAAAAGGAAATCTTTCTCTTCGCACCTCAGATCAAGAGGAAGGATTCCTTGTCAAGCTGATCTATATATAATAATAAGAAATTTCTTTCTATTTTCTATTCTTATATAATAGATTCTAGTTGAATACTTTTCTTGGTCATCAAATCTAATGTTTATCATATTTTAAAGAAAATAACAAATAAGATATTGTTATATAATAGGGTAATGGATTTAAAGATAGGTTAGGCACACCGAAAAACGATGTTATCTTTAAAGGCATTAATTCCTCCCTCTCATGTGTAAAAGGTTCACTAAGGAATTAACCTTTCAGGATACAAAACATATACCTCTCAAAAATTCAAAAGTTACACTCTAACGAATTTTAGAAGCAGAAAGCGCAAACATACAATATAGACTTTGAAAGATAGAAGAAACAATAAATCGCAGAGAAGGGAATCTCGGACTTTGTTTTGTTGTTGTCTTCCATTTCTGCAAAGCACTGAGTATTTACAGATACTCAATGGTTGCCCCGAAACGTTGCAACACTTTCACGAAGGGATACTTCTTTCACGAAACAGTTCCGTTATAAAAACCATATTTGTTCCGTCTCTATCTTTAATAAATAATTTAAAATATTTATTTCATATATATATATATATATATATATAAGAGAAAATTTTGAACTATTAAATCTACTATTGGTTTTCCTCCATAATGAATGGAAGCCCAAGAGCTTGACCAATATGTCAAACACATTAATTCTTTTATAGCCACAAGGAAGTTCAAACTCCTACTCAAAAACCAATGTGGGACAAATGACTCTTACTAAAAAATCAATGTGGGACAAATGACTCAATTATGATGGAAATACTCATATTCAATGTGGGATATATAAAAATCCCCCACTTATTTACATGCATAATGAAAATAATAAAAAATATATAACTTGCATTACACAACGAATAGCCATGAAGTGGACTAGGCCTTTAACTTATGGTTGAATATGAAACACTAAGGAATCACATTCTCGTCGCGTATGATTTCTCTCTCCTTTTTAATCTTGATAGCATCATTGAATATGAGGCTTATGATGACTCCTGAATTCGCAAGTACTCTAGAATATTATCGAATGATCCCTAAGAAGCGGTCCCTCACTTATATACTTGTATAGGTAAACTTATAAAGAATGTCCACAACGTATCCTACAAAGCTATAAGTCTATTAAGGACTTAGAATCCAACATTTACATGTTGTGGTAAAAAGTGCATAGATCAGATATAGAGCTTTTGAAATAGTATCACCCCCACTACTTTGAAGTTATGCACTTTGAGATGTATCCAAATTTTCATCTTGCCAACTTCTAATATTGAATGCCTTTTTAACTTTATAATAAGATGCCAAATATATAACTTGTATCTTAGAATAGAGTTGGTTTCAATCAAGACGTCATTTATATCGGTAATAGCCCCATATCTCGCATGACCTTTTTTATCTTACCTCCTGATAACGGTTTAGTTAACGGATATGCTAGCATTTGATTTGTTGGAAGATATTCAAGTGTGATCTTCCCCTTCTTAATCATACTTTTAACATGATTAAATCTCATAGAAATATGTTTACTATGATCAGATATTCTCTCATTCTTTGTATTATAAATCGCAACTTGATTATCACAATATAAAGTTATATGACCCTTCTTCGGTTCTATAAAAGGAATAGTTCTTAAGAATCTTCTAAACCACATAAGCTATTTGGTAGGAACTGACATGGCTATTTATTCAGATTCCATTGAAGATAAAGCAACACACCTTTGCTTTTTCGAAGCCCAAGAAACTATGGCACCTCCAACAGTAAATAAACATCCACTAGTTGACTTAGAATCACTTGTATATGATGCCCAATTTGCATCACTAAAACAATAAAGTGTAGATGCATTACATTTATAATGTAGACCATAATTCCTTGTTGACTCGTTTTAGTTCCTTCCAATGATCTTCTCTCGAATTGCTAGTAAATCTACTCAATATTCCAATAGAACATTCAAGATCAAGTCTGATTCACCACATACATAATACTACCGATTATTTTGACATATTCTTCTTTATTTATAGTTTCTCCTGCATTGGGAACTAATTTTACAATTGGATTAATAGGACTTGTACTATCCTTGTAGTCAAAGTAATTAAACTTCTTTAACACTTTCTCAATGTAATGAGATTGTGTTAGAATGTAAGTTTCACCTCTCTTAAGCACTTTGACTCCCAATATGACTGACATAACCTAAATCTTTTATGACAAAAGCTTGTTTTAAAACTCTTTGGTCTCATTCACATTTTATGTCAGAACCAAAGATAAGCAAGTTATCAACGTATAAAGTCATCACTACTTTATACTTAAGAGTAACCTTAGTAAAAGTACAACTTTCTACTTGGCTACTCTTATTCGAACCCTTTAATTTCTTACTTAAACTTTTTGTACCATTATCGTGGTGCTTGTTTAAGCCCATACAGAAACTTCTTTAATTTGCATACTTTATGTTCTTCACTTTTAATAACATAACCTTCAGGTTGATGCAAATAAATTTCCTCATCCGAATCTCTGTATATGAATGCAGTTTTAACATCCATTAGATGAACCTCCAATACATACATATATGCAATAGCAAACATGGTTCTGATTGATTTGAATTTAGAAACGGAAGAGAATGTCTTAAAATAATCAATCTCCTCCTTTTGACTATAGTACCAATCTGGCCTTGTACTTATCAATAGTACCATCAGTTTTGAGTTTCTTTTTCATAACTCACTTGCAACCAATAGGCTTAGTCATAAGAGTTAAATCAACAAGAGTCCAGGTTTGATTTTCAAGTATAGACTTGATTTCATCATCATGACTCTTTTCCACATATCAGAATCTGATTGTGACATAGCTTCTTGAAAAATTTTTGGATCCTCTTCTAACATGTAAACCAACATATCAGGACCAAAATTATTTTCAATTCTATGTCTTTTACTTCTCCTTAATTCGAGTATTTCATCATTCTCCTTATCTTCTAAATTCTCATCATTCATAATTTTATTTCCGGTTGCATGCTCATTAAGATCAAGTTCACCAAATAAATCATTATTTATTTTTATTTTATCAGTATCACGAATATTTAAGTGGTCATAAAATATAACATGCGCATCCTCAAATACACTATTATCATGAAGCTTGAGAAATCTATATGATTTACTCATAGCAGAATAACCAATAAAACATCTTTAACTGCTCTACTATCAAGTTTTAGCCTTTTTAAAGTTGCGTCCAAAATATATGCAATACAACCCCATACCCTTAGATGTTTAATACTAGGCTTACGTCCAATAAAAAATTCAAATGGAGTTTTCATATATTTCTTGTTTGCGATCCTGTTAGTAATGTAACAATAACTCAAAAGTGTCTCTCCCCAATAACTCTTTGGTAATTTTGAATGTATTAGCATGATACTAACCATTTCCATTAAGGATCTATTTTTCCTTTCGGCCACTCCATTTTGTGGTGGAGTATTAGGTGCTTAAAATTGCCCGACAATTCCATTTTGTAAATAAAATGATATAAACTCATTAGGTAGATACTCACTACCCCTGTCCGATCTCAAACATTTGATCCTTAAATTGGTTTATTTTCAACTTCCTCCGTAAAGATTTTAAACTTATTAAAGGCATCATCTTTGGTTTTAGGCAAATACACATGGGAGAACTTTGAATAATCATCAATAAAAGTTATGAAATATCTTTTACCACCTTTAGTAATATGCTCTTTACTATTACAAATATTCGTATGAATAAGTTCAAGTAAACCATTTGTTCTAATAACACTTTTGAAAGAAGTTTTAGTCAATTTGGATTGAGAGCAACATTCACAAGTTCTTGTGGTAAAAGTTTTAGAAGACTTAGGAATAAAATTATTTGAAATCATGTGATTCATAGCATTTATACCAACATGTCCTAGTCTATAATATCAATTAACATGATCATCAACATTAAGTAAAACGTAAGAAAAGTAAGCAGAAGATGCAGTGTTATTATAGTCAACATTTAACAAGTACATTTTGTCTTTCATGTAGACTTTTCCTACAAACTTCTCATTCTTAGTGATAGTCACTTTTTGGAAATCAAAGGCTACTTTGAAACCATTTTCGTCCAATTTGTGGACCGATTTTAGATTTTTCCTCATAGAGGGGATATGATACACATTTCTCAAAGTCAAAGTATTTTTCAAAGTGAGGGGAAGAACAATAGTGCCTACGCCAAGAAATTCGCTTGATGACACATTTCCCAAGTAGATGGCCTTGGCCTCTTTCACCATTTCATATGTCTTAAATAAAATCTTGTTTGGGGTAACATGACAGGTAGCACCCGAGTCCACCCACCGATCAGTGTCATTGTTGACAAGGCATACTCCAGACATGGCAACGACAAAGTCTTTGTCATCAATCACATTGGTTTGTTCCTTTTTCTTGTCTTTCCCCTTACAGTGATGGCATTCCCTAGCATAGTCGTCAGGTTTGCCACAAACATAACAACTTCCTTTATTTTTGTTGTTGTTGTTTGTTACACCCCGTAATTCCAGGATATGTTTAAGAGAAAGTACATAAGGATTCAGGACTTTAAAAATTTGTACGAAAGGAAGAATTGTTTTACCGAAGGAAAATCTTCCGAACTTCGGAAAGGAAGAATGTTCGTTGATGAGAATTAGATTCTCAAAAGGTGTTATTTGAGACGTATGGAATTTATTAGAATTGTGGGAATTTATTTACGGATTTGGTCACATAGAGGCCCACCCAGGAAATTTTACGTTTTTGTGGGGCCCACAAGATTTCCGATATGTTGATCAATTATGGAAATTTCGGGAAACGAAATTTTATGGAAGAATGAGAGGGTGACACGTGTCACCCCCCTACATGGACTTGGTCGAATAATTGACCAAGGTTAAGTGGTCTTGTGACCAAGGTTAAGTAGCCTAATGTGGATGATCAAGCTTGAGAAAATTGACCAAGTCAACTAAGTCAAGTTGACCCTAGATATTTAAATTTATTCATCCAAACCACACAAGTTTTTTAATCTTGGCCCTTGAAAGTAGTATATTACTACACTAGTAGCAAGACTTCTTCCACACTTAGAGAAATTTTCAAGAAAACTTGTGTGCATTAGTGAGGCTCTCGGCATAGCCCATTTAAGAACAAGAAAATTCTTCAATCTTGTTCCATATTTTCCAATACTTAAACTCAAGGTTCTTAGAGGTATTATAAGGATATCTCAACACACAAATCCCGGAAAAACTACGTTTTTACGTTAGTCGCAACATGAAAACCTAAGGGGTTTTTCATAGTTGGAGTTGGAACTTGAAGAGGAGTTCTTCACAAGCTTCTAAGGGTTGTAAATAGCAGATTGGAACGTCGAAAAGAGGAGCTAAAGTTGCTAGGATCGACTTTAGGTTTTGGATTGTATTTGGGTTAAAGTGGTAATAATCTCTGTCTTGCTATTGTAATTCAAGATTAAATGTTGTAGTAGTTGATACATGAGCATGTTATATTATGGAATAAAGGTTTATAATTGTTATGGAATTTGGAAGCCTTAAATTCGAAACCTAGCATGCTTAGCCATTAAAATTGTAATTTATTTAGTTGTTAGTTACGATCGTCGCATGTTATATAAGAAGGGGATTATAGTTGTTATAATTGATTGCGACTATATAACATGTTAGAATAACAACTTGGATTGAAAAGGAATTGGAAAAGAATAGATGTGGTGTTATCCTTGTGATTGCCGAAAATGACCAAGAATATTTGACAGTTTTACTTTAATTGTGGGGCAGAATTTTACACGTTCTGTTAGGCGTGTAATCCTCTTTGGTTAGCTGAATTGTTGAGCCTTAAATGTGGCTCGTTGGTTGATGAATACGGGCCTTAGAAAAGGTGGAAAAGTACGTAGAAACAAAGGAAGCTGTCCGATTTTCCGTAGAATTAGAGGGCAATTATTTGATATAAGTCTTACAATAGTAAGTATGATATTGATAGAAGTACTATGACCATTTTAGGTTGAAATACTACGTGTAGCAGAGTCTACTTGGCTTAAGGAATAACCGATGAAGTTGAAGTACTTTGGAGCATTTTGCTACTTGTCGTATTGGTTAGTCGTCACGAGGTATGTAAACTTCTTCTTTCTATAGACATGAGTATTTTTATGGTATACTTGCCTTGTTGTTAGGAGTATACATGACTTGTTGTTTGAAGTATACTTGCCTTGTTGTTAGGAGTATACTTGCCTTTATATTGAAGTATACTTGCCTTGTTGTTAGGAGTATACTCGCCTTGATATTTGAAGTATACTTGCCTTGTTGTTAGGAGTTTACATGACTTGTTCTTGAGTATACTTTCCTTATCATAAGAAGTATTCATGTTATTGATTTTATGCTAAAGGCATGTCTAGAATATTCCTAAGTTCTTACCAAGTCTTATGGGGGATGTTGGTGATGCGCGATTTAATGCACACACTTTAACGCAAGTGCACATTGTCGAGTCAAGTAATATAGTCTTTGAAGACCGAGTTATCGTCGTCAGGGATTAGTGTTCAAGTACCAACTTCTATTCTTTGTTATCTATTTGGTGACCGATATTTGAGTTTGTTGATTATAACTAACAATTATAAAGACTAATTAACTATGTGTTTACTTCAGTGATGATGGAAATAGGGCTTCCAAGTCTCCTCAACTATCCACTTATATTACTTACTAAAGCAATTAACTATAGTTCTTCTTCTTTTGGAGATATCGGGTTTACTAATTCGTTTTATACTCCCGTTAAGGCTATATAAACACTCAACCCCATTAGCGCTCCTTTCTACCTTTCGGTGATAAGGATGACTCTATAGGAGGATTAAGAACAAAAACCCTATTAATGTTACACAAGTAATTGAGGTATTTTCATCCCCAACTCGACCTATGTCTACCCAACTACAGCATAGTCACAACCTCCTCCTTTCGAAGTTTGATTAGAAATCATATAAATAATGATAATTAATGATCAAGTAATTACCAAGCAATCAAATCATCTATTGGATAAATCTCAACAATAAGAAGAACAACCATAACATGCATTAATTCATAAAATAAGGTTCAAGTGAATTGACATGGAAAGCCCTATATTAGAATTAGTTCCTAGTCATTGACATAACAAGAACTAATTCAATATCCAACATAAAACTGAAATAAAGTAAAAGAAAAGAAAAATACTCAAGAGAACGAGTCTCCAAGCCTTCTAGCATCCAAGGGTTGTGTTGTGGAATATTTACAAGATGGAATGGTGGATGGATGGATGTATAATGGTGAATGGTGGAATGGAGAATGAATTCTTCTAATGATGTAGAGACTATTTATAGACCAAGAATCCTTTAGGTGAAGGGTTAAGGATTATGTAGGTAGGAAAAATTATTAGAATCCTTTTAGGTAAGAGTTTTAAGGTAGGAAAAGTTATCCCTTTAGGACTCTGAAAACATGTCAAATTCGGCCCAGACTTCATAAATCCTGCGTCGGCGCCATGCCCGCAGATCGCGCCATGGTGCGAAAATCAGCAACTTTCGAACATTCGTAACATTGGCCGCGCGCTCGAGGCGTTTACGCGGATTTTCGTTTCGTCGTCCGGACTTCGTCTGATCTCCTCTATAATTTCCGGAACTTCTTAGACTTTATTTTTTGGCCCTTTTTGTGTGTAATTCCATCTTATTTATGTTCATTTCATCTCCTTTTCGCCATTTCTCCATTTTTGACCGCTGTGACACAAAAGAAAGGAAAACGACCCTAATATTATACTAAACATAAATGAAATGAGTAAAATACTAACTAAAAATGACTCAAAAAGTGTATATAAAATACACCGATCAAATACCCCCAAACTTAACCTTTGCTCGCCCTCGAGCAAAGATCAAAAGAAAGAAATAAAGACACAAGGAAAAAGAAAATAGAAAGACTCAACGACATTGATCACTTTGCTGCATTTGTGTTACTTAGAAAAACATGAAGGTTAACAGAATAATATGCAGGAACATATAGCATGAAATTTTAGCATTCTAAACACATCAAGCTAGATATTTCGCAAACTCATTTTAATCATGCTTAATGGAAGTAAGAATACTGAATTATGCATGTCAATTTCAAAATCCTATGACATGTTTACTTGCTATTTTCCACTAATCATGGATATGCATATAAGAGATCTTCAGGACTTTTCAGGGTTGTAATGTAGGCTTTAGGCATGGGTAGTTAAAATAGGCATTTAGGCTCATTTTCTGTACCATAAGCTCTTTTGCTTTTCAATTCTTCCCTTTTCTTTTGATTTCATTTCTTCACTTTATATCTATTTTTCCCTTCTTTTGTTTTGAGAGAGTGAAGTGTATTATGAATCACGGGCACCCCCAAACTTAGGCTTTTGCCTATTTCTTATTACTTTTTTATTGGGGTGCATCAAACTTGTTCACTCTTTTTGTCTATTTTTTAACACTTCTATTCCAACTATTTCACATTTTTACTTATGGCACAAGTATGAGAATATAGGGTGTCAAAGAAAAAGTTTCATGTTTAGGCTCAACGGGGCTGACTAGGGATATTTTTAATGTCAGGGATAGAAAAGAGTGGTAAGAATTGGCTAACAAAGAATTGCCTGAGTCATCTCCCTAACATGCATATCCTAACTATTTCGCCTCAAATAGCAAACAATCATACACATAGGGTTTAATCATTTATCATGCACAATTCAAGCAAGAAACCCCAAATAGACAGATTTCATGAGTTTTTGGCATATCTCACCTAAGTGTTTAGATAGTTGCTTCTAATTCCATTACATTATTCCACCTTACTTCACTAGGTGTTTCTAGTAACTACAACATGCATGATCTTTGACAGAAAATTATGAATCAATTTTTTTTTTTTATGACTCAAAAATACACAAAACAAATTAAAAAGACTCACATACTAAAACAATGAGACACAAATAAAACACCCCCCCAAACTTAAATCACACATTGTCCCCAATGTGTGCAAGACTCAAAAAAATAATAGGGACAGCTTACTGACACAACACAGCGGTCATAACGGAGGTCTAGGAGGAAAAATGTTATACCCTGTATTTCCAGAGTATGTATGTGAGGACGTACGTACATTTGTACAAACCCTAATTAGGTTAAGGATGAAATTATGAACTTTCGACGGAAAAGATTCCGAACCTTGTGAAGGAAATTCTACGTTTTTAATATTTCAACCGATTGCGGTTTTTTTTTTTTTTTCGAGAGACGAAATATTTTGGACCAATAGGAGGGCGACACGTGTCACCCTTAATTGGCATGGGTTGGACGAAAATGTTGGCCAAGTGGACAAGGTCAAATGGTCAAGTCTTGGAAGATATTTCTTTGGGTGAGTAGGGTTGGTAGGGAAGGCCTTGTTGGACGTTTTTTGTGCCTAGTGGAAGGCCACATGGCTCTTTGTTGTGGGGGACATATGTCCCAATGTTGTGGTGGACATATGTCCCAAGGTTATGGTGGACACTTGGTTGGAAGACCTCTTTCTTCACATGGATCCAAATATACACCATCCATTTATTTTAATCTAGACCTTTGGTGGTTCTATAAATGCCCCTTGTGTGCAAGACTTATTCTTCATCCACACTTGAGAAATTCCAAGGCAAAATCCCTCCCTCCCTTTTAGTGGTTCTCGTCCAAGCTCCCCCTCCCCCTTTGTGAAGCCCTCGGCCGAAACACCCCCCTCTTAGTAGCTTTCGTCCGCAACACACCCCCCCCCTTTGTAGAAAAATATTCTCCAAGTATTGTTACTATTCCAAAATACCTTAGCCTAATACCTTGTAGTATTCCAAAATTACCTCTATACTAAAAGCCCAGAAATACTACTTTATATCCATTAGTCACAAAACGAAACCCTAGGAAAATCTTCATAGTTGGTTGAAGTATTAAGTAGAAGTTGTTTAGAAACTTCTAAGGGTTTCTTGGAGCGGATTGGAGCGTACAGAATAGGAGCTAAACCTTGCTCAGGATCGACATTTAAACTTGGATAATTTTGGGCTTATCGAGGTAAATATCCTTGTCCTTCTATTTAAATTGGAAATTACATACTGTAGTAGTATAGAAATGAGTATAAGATATATAGAAGGATGGTATAAGATAAGAGAATTGAACTGTACTTACATGGAATTTGTATTTCTGATGACTTGTGTAGTTTGACGGGTAGGGAAGTGCTGCCCAATTTTCCGTAGGATAGAGAACCTTCTGCTTAGAATATTCTACAGAGTAGTCTAGACATTGATAGACGTATTTGACTATTATAGGTTGATACTCTGCGCGCGACATATTCGACTTGGCAGGTGGATTTCGCCGAGGAGGTATGTGATTCTTCCTATCCCCTTGAGCATGATATTTTTGATATATATATATATATAGTACGGTAGACGTACGTGTGTTAACTAAAATTGGTTTTACTCTGATGTCTTTTGACTTGAGTTTTAAATAATAAGAATCGTGAAGTGTTTCAAAAGAATTATGAATCGTTTTTTAAAGAAGAGTAATACTTGGTTTTAAAAGCTTAAGAGTTATACTAGCTTTATGGAAAGTTAGGTATAACGACTTAAGAAAGATAAAAGGAACGATTTACTTAATTGTTTATGAAAGCCTTGTATTGATTTCGGAAAGGGGAAATAAGTATCGAACAAACCACTGCTGCGCTAATAAGGGAAAATGTATCGACTAAGTAAGTATTATTAAAACCAGTAGAAACCTCCATCTGCATAGAAGCTAAGATAAGACAAAATTGTATTACATTTTCTAGATCATGGCTGCTTTAATAAAGATTGTTATAAAAAAGAATAACTACTCACACATAAGGCATATGTTACTCAATTGTTTTAAAAAGAGATTACGTTATTTGATTAAGACTATGAACTATGAAATCTTTCGGAAATAAAAGACTGGAGTATATTTTTATTTAGGCAACTTGAACTTTTGGAAAAGAATTTTGTTACTTGATTTTAAAAAGGAAAGTGTTTTTGATTTAAAAGGAAAGCATGGTATTATCTTAATCTGTCTTAAAAGAGAGTTTAAATGTTATGGCCGATTTGATACCGAGTCCATGGGATGGACCGGGAATGTATACCACCCGATTCTACACCGAGTCCATGGGATGGACCGGGAATGTATTCCACACGATCCGACACCGAGTCCATGGGATGGACCGGGAATGTATTCCACACGATCCGACACCGAGTCCATGAGATGGACCGGGAATGTATTTCATACGATCCGACACCGAGTCCATGAGATGGACCGGAAATGTATTTCATACGATCTGACACCGAGTCCATGAGATGGACCGGGAATGTATTTCATATGATCCGACACCGAGTCCATGAGATGGACCGGGAATGTATTCCATACGATCCGGCACCGAGTCCATGAGATGTACCGGGAATGTGACCATGCGATTCCACCTCGAATCCCATGGGATGGGCCGAGACATGTTATACGTATCACACGATTTATACCTAGACTGTCGGCAGTGAGGAAGGAGTTCCACGGGCATGAGGGATGACTTGAGGGCGTGAGTCCCTGACTTGACATGACTGCTTTTATGTTGTGAACTGTAGTTTGTTATCATATACGTCTCCTGTTTTATATAGACTGTTATGATTTCATTTACAGTATTTTCAGTTTCACATACTTGGTACCTGTTGTACTGACCTCCTTCGGGGGGCTGCGTTCATGCCGCAGGTAGAGGTACATCTGTTGTGGATCCTCGCTCATAGGATCACAGTTCAGCGTTTTGGGAAGCTCCGTTTCTCCGGAGGCTTATCTTTGGTATGATCCCTGAGATTGTAGGTTCTTGTACATTCAGGGGTATGGCGGAGCCCTGTCCCGTCATAGTTGTTATAAAATTCTTAAGTGCAGTAATCTTGTTGTGGGCAGGGTTTGTAAGGATTTAACTGTTCGGTTTGTTATATATACATGAAGGTGACCGTTTTGGTTAGCCTGTTTTCTTATGTTATATCTTGTTCCCTGTTAAGTTTTTATATTCCACTGGTTACTCTGATGTATGTCTACTTGGGTGCCCGGGTAAGGCACCAGTCATGGGCCCGGGTTCGGGTCGTGACAAAAGTGGTATCAGAGCAGTTAATCCTCGGAAAGTGTCTATAGACCGTATCTAGTAGAGTCTTGATTATCGGTGTGTTGTGCACCACACCAATAATCAGGAGGCTATAGGATATTTAGGATTGGTTTCCATTCTTCTCATTCTGAGATCGTGCCTTAGAGCTGTATTATAAGTTGGACCCCTCTGACGTATTTCGTTTTACCGATTATGCCTCCGCGCAGTGCAACCCGGCCCAGATGGGCAAGGCGAGAGGAGCTGCTAGTAGGATCTGAGGAGTACGAGCGCGCAGCGATCATTACGAGATAGTGCTTGAGCAGCGAGTTTTGCGACGCCCGGCCAGCGAGTTTAGAGCCGCGATGGCTGCCGAGACCACATTACGAGCCTCGGTCCCACAGCCTGGAGCAGAGGAGTTGGGGTACAAAGAGATGGCCCAGTTACTGGCCAGGATCGTGGCCAAACATGAGGATAGGCTGGATGCAGCAGTTCCATTAGTACCCATGGTTCACCCGAGATCGGATAGTTTGAGGCTACGGGACTTTCTGAGTTGTAGCCCACCAGAGTTCTACGGGTCAAGGCCTGAGGATGATCCGTAGGAGTTCATCCGGCGATTCTGACGGATCGCGAGAGTGATCAAGGCTTGGAGACCGAGTCGGTGGTCTTAGGTTCGCATCATTGCGTGATCTGCGATGATCGGGTTTGATTCGTGGAGGCCCGGGGAGAGTATGCACTTCCAGCCGTATGGGACGAGTTCTCAGGGGCATTTCTTGCACATTTCTTGCCTCCACAGATGAGAAGGGCTCGGGTCGACAGATTTTTGACGTTGAGGCAGACCGGGCGTACGTTTCGGGAGTACAATGTGGAGTTTGACTCATTAGCTCGGTACGTCCCCGCATTAGTAGCCGACATAGAGGACAGAGTGCACCGCTACGTCACCGGGCTCGATGACTACTTGGCAGAGGCTTGTTCGGGTGTAGCTCTTCAGCCGGGCATGGACATTGCCCGCATACAGGCTTATGCACTTGGGTGTGAGGAACGGAGAGGTCGACGGAATGACCGAGATCGCGAGAAGAGGCGGAGACAACAGGTCCTTTGGTAACTTTCGAGGCGGACCGCCTTAGCGAGCTAGTTATGTACCTCCGCCCGATGCAGTGGTCCTCCGCCTTGGGCGTTCGGGGTATTCGGGAGCTGGTCAGAGCTCCAGGGCTTCTGGTTTACAGATATACACGGGTTCTAGCCAGGATTCATGTCCCTCGGTGCATGATGTGGCAGACGTCATCCCGGGGAATGTCGTCTTTTTACTGGTGCTTGTTTCACCTGCGGCCGTTAGGGCCATGTGACGAGAGACTGTCCTAGTAGGAGGGGTACAGGCAGAATGACACAGCCTACCGGGTCAGTGGCAGGTTCATCACCTTCTATAGCTATGCGCCCGGCAGGGCAAGATTATGATTAGAGCGACAATGGGAAAGAGAAGCAGTAGGTACAGGTATATTCTTACCCCTCTAAAGACTAGTATGCGTTGATGATATGATGAAGTGCTAAGTATTATGTTCAGATAGCATTATGTTAAAAATTGTGTTTAGAAAACATGGTTAGCTAGAAGGGTAAGATTGGGGACAGGCAAATTGTGAGCCTTAGAATATTATACGTAGAGACCTTAGATGCAAGGCCATCTTGAGTAAAAGATTTATTTTTATGTTTGACCCTTATCAGAGTGCATAGTATATGTGGGTTATATTTGTGTGATAAGTCCCTGAGTGGTATGAAATGAAAGAGGGTAGTTGAGCTAAGGAGACCACTAGGTTTTCGTGACTTGATTAGTGAGATTGTTCCGGATCGGGGGAACAAGAGTTTGGCGCGATTTTGGGTCGGGTTAAGGACCATTCGCGGGTCAACCCGCAGCCCGAAAGGAGAGGTGGTCAGTTTGAGGTGGTCCCGCCAGGTGGTGGGGTCACGAGGGTGCTAGGCCCAGGCTTAGGTAGCCATCGTACGAGTTCGCGGATGTGTTCGACTAGAATCAGATCGTGAAGACCGGGAATGGCCTTGAAGGAATTTGAGGCTTGTAAGATGACCAAGTTGGAGGTAGTGACTCACAGGTTTTGGAAACTGAAGTGATGACTGAAGTGTGGTACGTGTGCTAGAAAGAGTTCGGGTGTTCGAGAAGGGTACGACGAGTAAGGAAGGAAGTAAACATGTGCTGAGAGATGGAAGTGATCATTTTTGTGAAGTGAAGGTGCGAAGGGAGTATCCTTTGGACCAGGAGCGAGAGTTGGTGTTGTTTTACATCTTCGAGGTGATTCCTCGTTGGCTTGGATTTGGGTTTCGCGCGTATGTTATGTTATGGCAATATGTGGCATAGTTGGTTTCGTAAGTATAGTAGTGAAGACTATACCGGTGCATGTACGTTGGAGACTTAGAAGGAACATTCGGGACGAATGTTTCTAAGGGGGGAAGAATGTTATACCCCGTATTTCCAGAGTATGTATGTGAGGACGTACGTACATTTGTACAAACCCTAATTAGGTTAAGGATGAAATTATGAACTTTCGACGGAAAAGATTCCGAACCTTGTGAAGGAAATTCTACGTTTTTAATATTTCAACCGATTGCGGATTTTTTTTCCGAGAGACGAAATATTTTGGACCAATAGGAGGGCGACATGTGTCACCCTTAATTGGCATGGGTTGGACGAAAATGTTGGCCAAGTGGACAAGGTCAAATGGTCAAGTCTTGGAAGATATTTCTTTGGGTGAGTGGGGGTAGGTAGGGAAGGCCTTGTTGGACGTTTTTTGTGCCTAGTGGAAGGCCACATGGCTCTTTGTTGTGGGGGACATATGTCCCAATGTTGTGGTGGACATATGTCCCAAGGTTATGGTGGACACTTGGTTGGAAGACCTCTTTCTTCACATGGATCCAAATCTACACCATCCATTTGTTTTAATCTAGACCCTTGGTGGTTCTATAAATACCTCTTGTGTGCAAGACTTATTCTTCATCCACACTTGAGAAATTCCAAGGCAAAATCCCTCCCTCCTTTTTAGTGGTTCTCGTCCAAGCTCCCCCTCCCCCTTTGTGAATCCCTCGGCCGAAACACCCCCCCTCTTAGTAGCTTTCGTCCGCAACACACACCCTCCCCCCTTTGTAGAAAAATATTCTCCAAGTATTGTTACTATTCCAAAATACCTTAGCCTAATACCTTGTAGTATTCCAAAGTTACCTCTATACTAAAAGCCCAGAAATACTACTTTATATCCATTAGTCACAAAACGAAACCCTAGGAAAATCTTCATAGTTGGTTGAAGTATTAAGTAGAAGTTGTTTAGAAACTTCTAAGGGTTTCTTGGAGCGGATTGGAGCGTACAGAATAGGAGCTAAACCTTGCTCAGGATCGACATTTAAACTTGGATAATTTTGGGCTTATCGAGGTAAATATCCTTGTCCTTCTATTGTAATTGGAAATTACATACTGTAGTAGTATAGAAATGAGTATAAGATATATAGAAGGATGGTATAAGAGAATAGAATTGAACTGTACTTACATGGGGTGTATTCTGATGAGACTTGTGTAGTTTGTGGGTAGGAAAGTCTTTGCCCAATTTTAGTAGGATAGAGAACCTTCTGCTTAGAATATTCTACAGAGTAGTCTAGACGTTGATAGACGTATTTGACTATTATAGGTTGATACTCTGCGCGCGACATATTCGACTTGGCATGTGGATTTCGCCGAGGAGGTATGTGATTCTTCCTATCCTCTTGAGCATGATATTTTTGATATATATATATATATATTTAGTACGGTAGACGTACGTGTGTTAACTAAAATTGGTTTTACTCTGATGTCTTTTGACTTGAGTTTTAAATAATAAGAATCTTGAAGTGTTTCAAAAGAATTATGAATCGTTTTTGAAAGAAGAGTAATACTTGGTTTTAAAAGCTTAAGAGTTATACTAGCTTTATGGAAAGTTAGGTATAACGACTTAAGAAAGATAAAAGGAACGGTTTACTTAATTGTTTATGAAAGCCTTGTATTGATTTCGGAAAGGGGAAATAAGTATCGAACAAACCACTGCTGCGCTAATAAGGGAAAATGTATCGACTAAGTAAGTATTATTAAAACCAGTAGAAACCTCCATCTGCATAGAAGCTAAGATAAGACAAAATTGTATTACATTTTCTAGATCATGGCTGCTTTAATAAAGATTGTTATAAACAAGAATAACTACTCACACATAAGGCATATGTTACTCAATTGTTTTAAAAAGAGATTACGTTACTTGATTAAGACTATGAACTATGAAATCTTTCGGAAATAAAAGACTGGAGTATATTTTATTTAGGCAACTTGAACTTTTGGAAAAGAATTTTGTTACTTGATTTTAAAAAGGAAAGTGTTTTTGATTTAAAAGGAAAGCATGGTATTATCTTAATCTGTCTTAAAAGAGAGTTTAAATGTTATGGCCGATTTGATACCGAGTCCATGGGATGGACCGGGAATGTATACCACCCGATTCTACACCGAGTCCATGGGATGGACCGGGAATGTATTCCACACGATCCGACACCGAGTCCATGGGATGGACCGGGAATGTATTCCACACGATCCGACACCGAGTCCATGAGATGGACCGGGAATGTATTTCATATGATCCGACACCGAGTCCATGAGATGGATCGGGAATGTATTTCATACGATCCGACACCGAGTCCATGAGATGGACCGGGAATGTATTTCATACGATCCGACACCGAATCCATGAGATGGACCGGGAATGTATTCCATACGATCCGGCACCGAGTCCATGAGATGGACCGGGAATGTGACCATGCGATTCCACCTCGAGTCCCATGGGATGGGCCGAGACATGTTATACGTATCACACGATTTATACCTAGACTACCGGTAGTGAGGAAGGAGTTCCACGGGCATGAGGGATGACTTGAGGGCGTGAGTCCCTGACTTGACATGACTGCTTTTATGTTGTGAACTGTAGTTTGTTATCATACATGTCTCCTGTTTTATATAAACTGTTATGATTTCATTTACAGTATTTTCAGTTTCACATACTTGGTACCTGTTATCTTGACCTCGCCTTGGGGGCTGCGTTCATGCCGCAGGTAAAGGTACATCTGTTGTGGATCCTCGCTCATAGGATCACAGTTCAGCGTTTTGGGAAGCCCCGTTTCTCCGGAGGCTTATCTTTGGTATGATCCCTGAGATTGTAGATTCTTGTACATTCAGGGGTATGGCGGGGCCCTGTCCCGTCATAGTTGTTATAAAATTCTTAGAGTGCATGAAATCTTGTTGTGGCGGGGTTTGTAAGATTTAAGCTGTTCGGTTGTTATATATACATGAAGGTGACCGTTTTGGTTAGCCTGTTTTCTTATGTTATATCTTGTTTCCTGTTAAGTTTTTATATTCCATTGGTTACTCTGATGTATGTCTACTTGGGTGCGGGTAAGGCACGATCCACGCAGGTTGGTCGTGACAAAAAATTCTGGAATTTGCACGGAATATGGCTCTCTGAAGTTCGGTCTGCGACCACGAGATTCAGCGCGCTTGGCGCCTAATCTTGTGGCTCTCAAGTTCGGCCGCGACCACGATTTTAGGCGCGCCCTTGTGCAGCGGCAACTTTTCTTTTTCAGCATTTTTGCTCCTTTTTCCTCGGTTTTAGCTTTCAGTCCACCTGTCTTCCAACAACACAAAACAAGAACCCAAGACCGTGAGACTGTTCAAGACAAAATAAAATAAACTAAAGACAGAAATTAAAATAACATAATTAAAAACATTGGGTTGCCTCCCAACAAGCGCTGTCTTTAACGTCTTTTATCCGGACGCAATTAACCTTTATGAGTGCCCATTGGATCCTTCTGCGAACTGATTGCAATCCGCAGAGTTATTGTTGCAGGTCTTACTTTTTCTACAACCATCTGTTCAAACAAGGGCCTCAAACATAAGATTATCCCCCAAGTACACAAGACATGCTTGTCTTTTAGGATCTCTATAATGTAGGGATCAGTGAAATTTCCTACATCTCTCAACTCTAGGGGGTGCCCTTGATGGTATGGACTTCCTATTTGGGGATCAACAGTGATAGCTTGTGGTGTTTCTTCTGTAACAGGTGCAGGAAGAAGAATTCCACAGAATCCAAAAAGGTGAATAATTGGATCTCAGCGATCTTTTCCTTCTCTACACCAACTATCTCGCCAGAGTCCTCAATAGCTGGGTGTGGTTCAGGATCCTCAATTTGCTTGCCACCTCCCATAATGATGTCGCTAGGCAGATTTACTTGAGGTGTATTGCTCATCTCATCCATCAGTTGCCCTATGTGGGTCTCCAAATTTTTTAGGGACTCTCTTGTCTCAGCCATAAACTAAGTCTGGCACTTGGTGAGCATAAGTATTCCTGCCCACAACTCATTTCGATCCTCCTCTGGAACTTGTGGGTTAAGCTGCTGTTGATGACTCTACTGTCTCTGATAGTAGTAGTCCATATGTCCTGATTTTATTTTATTTTAATTTTTTTTCTCGAATTTAACCTGCAAAATAAGAAAAACAACAAAAGGTGATAAAAAGATGCTCGCGAAACAAGTTAGAAACTTGCTCTTGGAGCAACCAAATTAGAAATTAAGAATAGATAAATCGATATTGAACTATGCCAATCCCCGGCAACGGCGCCAAAAACTTGATGCGCGATTTAATGCACACACTTTAACGCAAGTGCACGTTGTCGAGTCAAGTAATATAGTCTTTGAATACCGAGTTATTGTCCTCAGGGATTAGTGTTCAAGTACCAACTTCTATTCTTTGTTATCTATTTGGTGACCGATATTTGAGTTTGTTGATTATAACTAACAATTATAAAGACTAATTAACTATGTGTTTACTTCAGTGATGATGGAAATAGGGCTTCCAAGTCTCCTCAACTATCCACTTATATTACTTACTAATGCAATTAACTATGGTTCTTCTTCTTTTGGAGATAGCGGGTTTACTAATTCGTTTTATACTCCCGTTAAGGCTATATAAACACTCAACCCCAGTAGCGCTCATTTCTACCTTTCGGTGATAAGGATGACTCTATAGGAGGATTAAGAACAAAACCCCTATTAATGCTACACAAGTAATTGAGGTATTTTCATCCCCAATTCGACCTATGTCTACCCAACTACAACATAGTCACAACCTCCTCCTTTCGAAGTTTGATTAGAAATCATATAAATAATGATAATTAATGATCAAGTAATTACCAAGCAATCAAATCATCTATTGGATAAATCTCAACAATAAGAAGAACAACCATAACATGCATTAATTCATAAAATAAGGTTCAAGTGAATTGACATGGAAAGCCCTATATTAGAATTAGTTCCTAGTCATTGACATGACAAGAACTAATTCAATATCCAACATAAAACTGAAATAAAGTAAAAGAAAAGAAAAATACTCAAGAACGGGTCTCCAAGCCTTCTAGCATCCAAGGGTTGTGTTGTGGAATATTTACAAGATGGAATGGTGGATGGATGGATGTAGAATGGTGAATGGTGGAATGGAGAATGAATTCTTCTAATGATGTAGAGACTATTTATAGATCAAGAATCCTTTAGGTGAAGGGTTAAGGATTATGTAGGTAGGAAAAGTTATTAGAATCCTTTTAGGTAAGAGTTTTAAGGTAGGAAAAGTTATCCCTTTAGGTAGGAAAAGTTATCCCTCTAGGACTCTGAAAACATGTCAAATTCGGCCCAGACTTCATAAATCCCGCGTCGGCACGCGACCTGCGCCATGGCTGAAAAATTAGCAACTTTTGGAACATTCAGAACATTGGGCGTCGCGGCGCTGCTGCCAGGCGGCGCGGCGCCTGAGGCATTTTTCTGGCGGATTTTCGTTTCGTCGTCCGGACTTCGTCTGATCTCCTCTATAATTCCCGGAACTTCTTAGACTTTATTTCTTGGCCCTTTTTGTGTGTAATTCCATCTTATTTATGCTCATTTCATCTCCTTTTCGCCATTTCTCCATTTCTGACCGCTGTGACACAAAAGAAAGGAAAACGACCCTAATATTATACTAAACATAAATGAAATGAGTAAAATACTAACTAAAAATGACTCAAAAGTGTATATAAAATACACCGATCAGTTGGTAAGAGTCGTTAGGAAGTATTGGAGTCTTATTGACCTTACTAAATTACTACACTAATGAAAAAAAAGGACCGAACAAGCCATTGCAGCGTTAATGAAAATGTATCGGTAATCAATTACATTGAAATGAGTAGAATCTTCCATCTGCATAGAAACTAAGATAAGACAAAATTGTATTACATTTTCTAGATCATGGCTCAATGGACAAGATCGTTATAAACGAGTATATCCTATTCACGACTCATAAAAGTATTAATTTGGAAAGTACTTGAGACTTGAATTTCGAAAATATGTAGTGACTTGATTTATTTGATGTAAGTAAATTGATTTTGAAAATATATAAGTCTTGATTATGAAAGTATAAGTCACTCGAATTACTTTAAAAGATTATGAGATTTTATTTTTCAAGTTATGAGACTTGATTTCTAAAGTATAGATGACATGATTTTATATGTATAAGCGACATGATTTTAAAGAGTATATGATACGAGGTTTTAAGACTATAAGCCTTGATGTTATAAGTGGAAAAGACTTGATATATTTTGAAAGTATGGGAATTTGTTTGAAAGTATATGATACTTGAATATTGAAAGTCAAGAGATTGAGTTTATTTTGTTTCCTAACATTTCATGGTTTAAATCTTCTAATAAAGAAATGATGTACAAAGTACTTTGGGTCCAAACGCCCTAATACTTCATGAAATGATTCTTGTTATAACAAATGTATGTACGTAGTACTTTTGGAGTTCAACTCCCAAATAATACATGGTAACTAATGCCTTGACTTTCCAAATCATGTTTTTAATAGATACTTGAAATGATAAGTGTCTTGATAGCGCCTTGATGGGTTCTAATAGGAAAGGTGTGATAGCACCTTAGTTTCATAAGAGTTGTTATAATGGCTTTATGGGGAGTGGTTATAACTGTTTTTTTGAAAAGTCTAAATATGGTTAATAGAATGAACTTGGTTTCATTATAGTACATGAAAGGAGTAACTAGAGTATAAAGCGTGTAGGTCGCTTGATTTGATGAAAAAGTAACTTGATGTTGCAGGGCTAGTGCCTTGGGATTTATATAAAGGAACAGGACGTGCGGTGAACGTACATAGTACTTTGTCTTGCTAAAATGATAATTGTATTGATTTGGTTTAAAGGAAGGCATGGCATTGTCTTGATTATATAAAATGATGGTTGTTCATTTTATTGTAATGAGAGTCAAAGATGATTTACTTGCATATGTTATTTATGATAGCCGGTTGTGCTAGTGTCATAGTATTTATTACGGGGTCAATCCCCGGGTCATGTTGCATTTTGCCTATTCCGTGGAATTGCTCCCCACGATGCGTGGAATACCTCATGCGAGTCCGTAGGGCTCATGCGGGTGAAAAAGTCTCATGCGGGTGAAATAGTCCTATGCGAGGAATACCTCATGCAGCTCCACAAGATCCATGCGGGTGAAATAGTCCCAAGCGGGTGAAATAGTCTCATGCGGGTTCAATTCCCATGATTATTCCATGGACTGCTACTCCATGATGCGGGTATATCTATATATATACTCATTGAGGGTCTACAAGATCCATACGGGTGAAATAGTCCCATGAGTTGATTTTCTATTATTAAAAATGTCCAGTTTACTCTCATTATACCGAGTCCCTCACTAAAGGGCCGGGACACATCATAGGCATATAGATATGACAGTTGACTTTATATTATATCATGGACTGCCGACAGTGATGTTGGAATTCCACGGGTATGCTCCCTTGATACGGGTTATATATTATACTTGTTACATGCTGACAGTGATGTTGTATTCCACGAGCATGCTTTTGTGATATTATATCGAGGCGGTGTCACGATCTTGCCATGACTTTCATATTTGAAAGTGGTACGGTGTCTGATGAAATGCGATGATGCGGTGATACAAAGGTCGATTGGCTCTGAATTTTTATATGGCACGGTAGGATCTGGTATTTGATTTTCATACTTACCCCTGTCATTATTTTGTACAGTCATGATCTTGTTTCTTATCTTGTATTTTTCGTTCCATACTTAGTACTTTCTCTTGACCTCGCCGGGGCTGCGTTCATGTCCGCAGGTCTAGGTACACAGTTGTGGATCCATGAGCTTAGGATCCTTGTTCAGCATTTTGGGATAGCTTCAATGTTCTGTAGCTTGTCATTATGGATATGTATATTCAGAGGTACGGCGGGCCCTTGTCCCATCATAAAATTTGTCCAAACTATTAGAGGTCTGTATTCATATGTGGGCTGGACTGGCTAGAGTTGTATTTACATTGTTGGACAGTGTAGACCCTTTTTGGGTGATTTATATTATGGCTTCCTTATCGACTTTGCCTTGGTTTTTTTTTTAAAAAAGTGTTATTTATCTTCTTCAATTTATTGTATTGTATGCATAGGAGGGTTCCCAGGTAGGGCACCAGTCACGGGCCCGGGGTTCGGGGCGTGACATTATATCTCATTCTCATTTTTCTTAAAGAATTTCCTCTTCTTGGACGTTTCTTGGTTTCCCTTAGAAGATCCATAAAGGTTTTTATCATAAACATGATTCACACTATCATTCTTCAAGAAACTGAACCATCAATTTTAAGGTTTTCGGTCTCACTTTGAATACCCTGAATAAGTTCATCCAAAGAGATAAGCTTCTTCTTATGTTTCAGTTTCTTTTGGTAATCTTTCCACGAAGGCGGAAGTTTACCAATGGTGGTTGAAACTTGAAAAGTTTTAGAAATGGGTTCACCAACATCATCACATTTTGTTGTTATATCATTTAACTCGTTAACCTGATCAATGACCGATCGAGAATCCTGTATTCAACATACTTGTTAACCAAAAAGGACTTATTCCCAACATCTTCATTGACATACATTCATTTTATAGCATTACTCTACAACAGTTTTGTGGATGTGAAAAATATTGAACAGTATGTTGTTCAACGACTGCAAAATTGTGTAACGATAAACGAAATCATCATTTTTCCATTTCTTCACCTTCTCTGTTGCCTCATTTTTTTGTGCCTCGGTTGCATCCTGATCAGTGACTTCCTCCGGACAGCCTTCAAACAGAATATAGAATACTTTGCAATTATCAAAATGTACTCCATTTTTAAACTCCAACGCTTGTAGTTGAGCACGTTCAGCCTTTCCAATTTGTATCCATCGTTCAATTGTGCCTTAACCAATATTGACTTCATTGGAGAACTAATACCTTTAAAATTCTTGTATAATAGGGTAATGGATTTAAATATATGTTAGGCACACAGAAAAATGATGTTATCTTTAAAGGTATTCATCCCACTCAGGTGTAAAAAGTTCACTAAGGAATTAAACTTCCAGGATACAAAACCTATAACTCTCATAAATTAGAAAGTTACATTGTAACGAATTTCGGAAGCATAAATCGCAAGTATACAATATAGACTTTGAAAGATAAAAGAAAGAATAAAGGGATCTCTGAGATTCGAATTTTATATTACACAGAATAATTTTGATTATTACCCAGCAAGTTACTAACCAAAAGCTAAAAAAATGGGCCAAATCAAGATTCTACAAGCTAATTCTAGTTATAAAATCAAGAAACACCACAACTACAATAGAAAATAATACACTTGTTTTTGTTCTTGAATTCTCTCTTTCAAGTTCAAAAGATTAAGTTATCCTGTTTCCCATAGCCATTAGTCAAATGAATAGTATTATTTACATGAGAAATTTCGAATAAAAAAATAGTTCTTCAAAAATCATGGGGCATATTTGACTTCAAGATCAAGGAGATAAGATTAGCTTTTGGTGGTCCAGACACCCATTTAGTTCAGGAATTTCACCAGAAACTTCTGCAACTTCAACCCCTTCACCTTTTAAGCCCAACTATCAGTAGAGATTTAAAGCCGTAATTCGAACAAACAACTAAAAATTCAAGACAACACACATCGAAAACTAACCAGTTCATGGGTTGATGAAGAAGACAACCACAGAAGATTTTAATTTCTCTATTTGCTAATTTCAGACGGAAATACTGTGAGGAGACTGAATAAATTTTGGAGTGCAGAGAACCTTCAAGTGAGGTTTTTTTTTGCAGGACTGTCGTTTATTCCGAGATAATTATTAGGATAAATATATAAAGAGAAATCGGTGGCCTTTTCCGTCAATTCACATTGACCGGAAGCTCCTCTCAATTCTCTCTTATTCATAGTAGTAATATTAACACAACGCAACACCTGAGGGGTGAGGAACATAGATCACATAGAAACCTATTGTCACACACGTGAATTGATCCATGGAAATTCGGCGTGAGTTAGGCACACATTAAGTCGAAGATGGACTATGTTGACAAACACTTCGTGTATGCGAGTGAAGGCATGATACGAAGGGACATGTGGTTCAACAAAGCTAAGGTGTAAGACTCGGATATAGGGAAGACATTGAGGAGTAATACAAAGGGGTAAAACACATACAAAGGATGCAACACATACGGCTAAGTGTGAGCATTGGTTAAGGATGTACGAGAAGGTGTAACACGTGTTCGATGAGCATGTGCAAGTCACGGGATGTTCAGACATGTGCGAGGCACATGAAGAGGTATTAATACTCACATTAATGCATATTACAAGTCTAGCTAAGAGATACAATGGATAGTTGACAAAGTCTAAGATAATGAACCGAAGGCTGATAAAAGGGGCACGAGTTAATGCTTGCAAGAGTGGCTACGGGCTAATGAGTGGGTCCAGGATGCGAGAGAGGTGTTCTGAGACCTTCTATGATTCATGTGTCAGTTATATCACAAGGGTTTGTGGTGTAAGGTACTTAACCGAGTCATATACATGTGGCTAGCCGAAATGCAAGATTGACTAAGTCTGAGGGAAATGTGGTTCAGTCGGATTATCACGATGGTGCACCGGGTGGCTTGAGGGTGGCTCAAAGTGCTCCCGCCAGGTCAGTGGGACACGTTGGAAGTGGTTTGAACTGATTTGGTTGAGTATTGAAGTGTGTAGACTTCAATGACTCAAACCGGGCAAAATGGTTCTAACCGAGTTTCGGATTTTGTGCAAACTTGATGTATGGTGGTCTAGACGAGTTGTGGATGGTGCGGGTGAAGTGAAATCTTGCGGGACTTGGCTAATACCTTACGGGACCAGTGTGAGTCATTGGAAGAGATTTAATGTCAACAAGGATGTTTCTTGAAGAAGAAAAGAAAACGTGCTGAATTGACCAAGTCTTGAAGTAGTGTTGGTCGTGCAAAGTGTATGTGTGTGTAATGGAAAATTACTTGTGGATGTGTGTTACTACATCCACTCCTGTAACACGTCCCCCTTTGTAAGGCATGATAAGACATTCCCCTCCCCTATAATTAGAATAAGTTAGGATAACTTATTCATTCATTCAACAACCGGAAAAAGCCTAAAACCCGAGAGAGCTAAGTGTTCAAAGCTAAAAGCAAACTTTGTTCTTGTGAGTGCAATCCTGAGAGTCTAAACTAATTAGTGAGTGAGGCTAGATTAGTTTGACTATTCAAGTGTTAGACGTTTAGTTCTATTACTACATTGTAAAGCCGAGAAACATTCCTTTGTTTATTTGCGTAGAAATAAAAGTAAAGGTTGGGTTGTTTTTCCCGTAACTCTTGGTGTTGTGTGTTGTGATTAAATCTTGTCATTCTAAACTTCTTTAAGTGTGTTTGATTGCTTCCGCGTTCTTAAGTTCTTTTGATCTTGAAATAACTTAGTGCTTGGCTTAAGTTGGCAAAGGGTGTTGCCGACTGCCTTCACGTCTTTGTGTATGAAAAATGTATAGTAGCATACTGGGGGTGTGACAATTGATATCAGAGTCTATCTTGTGAATAAGCTAAGGGTTCCGAAACACTACGTGAAGAGGTAAATTCTATTGCTAAAGTGTTGAAGCAATGACGGCAAGAACAACCGCGGAGTTAAATGCTCATATTGAGCGTTTGGAGACTCTAGTTGGTAGAACCGAAAAGTGAAGTGATTTAGTGGATCTTAGAATACTAAATAATAGTCTCAACACGAAGTTTGAACAATACAAGATCAGGATAGATGCACGATTGGCCTAATTGGTGGAGCAATCAAGACGGGCCAATGAACAATTTGGTGAATTGCAACAAGCTAAGATGGACCTTGAGGCTGAGCTTGTTGTGTTACGCATGGCGGTGGGAACGACCGGCCGTGGTAACACAACTGATCGGAGTAAGGTGAAGGTGTTGGAACCTAAGTCTTTTATGGGGACAAGAAGTGCCAAAGAATTGGAGAACTTTCTTTGGGACATGGAGCAATATTTCCTTGCGGCTCATATTGCGGAGAAAGACCAAGTGAGTATCACTTCTATGTACCTTAAGGGTGAGTAAAGAAAAGTGGTTCGGTACAGGAATACATCAAGGAGTTTACTTCTTTGATGTTGGACATTCAGAATATGTCTGATAAAGACAAGCTCCATAATTTTATATCCGGAATGGAAGGGTGGTCTCAAAATAAACTTAGAAGGCAAAATGTTAAAGACCTTCCAAGTGTAATAGCCACAATTGATTCTTTGGTAGATTTCCGATTGAATCACCAAGGGTCGGATGTCTCAAGCTCTTCCAAATCGAAGAAGAGAAATGGTAAGAAGGGCAAGGAGGGATAGGAAGTATGATGTCGAGAAATGGAGGGAAAGGTGACAGATATGAGGCCTATGAGGAGGAACGTAACCGAGTCAGATTTTGGGTGCTTTTAAAAAGCATAAAGATTGGAATAACTTCAAATGCTTGAGAAAATTGGACATGAAGGCCAAAATTTGAAGAAAAAGTGAATAAAAGAGCAAGAGGCAAAATGTGAGTCACTACAAGGAATTTGTCATATACCAACGCCAGAAATCCGTAGGTAAAGATCCAAAAACCGTTGGTATAGGTCATAAAATCTATACCAACGGAAGTTTAATTCCGTCAACTTTGATTCGCTATGTCTATACCTACGATAGTTTCTGTTGGTATAGGTCTGATTTCTTTTATAAATAATATTTTTGCCTCAAATAAAAAAAATTAATAATAAAAATTTGAGAATATTTTTTTATATGCACCATACAAAATTTAAAGCAAAATAAAAGAAAATTTCAATTATATTATCAAACTAACAAGTCTTACAAACATGTAAAACTTACAAGTCTTACAAACATATCAAACTAACAAAGTAATGTTAATTAAAATAACCACCAAAACAACTTCTAAACACACAATACATTAGATGAGCAAAATCTATTTAAGATAAAAGCAGTTTCTAATCTTTCTCTCTTCCATCTTCAAGAGACTGTCCACTGTGGTATTTTGTATCTGTATAATACAATGACATAAGACATAACTTCCAAGGTTCCCAAAATATCATGCTGATATAGAGGAATTCACTGTTGTTTTTATGGAGCCTTCATAATAACTTACAAGTAGTAGCTATCAATCAATATAGCCAATTATCTACATTGGTAAGCTTATGTTTAAATCATGAGCAATTTAAAGGCGAGTGAGTGTAAAAATATGCTTACCTTTTCTCTACGGATTAATAAGTTGGAGTTCAAAACACACAGGAATTCATCAACGACCCTAACCCACCTGCACATAAAGAGCACATCATGGATATCATACTACTAAATTAGTCACCATACAGTTCGAAAAATTAGCAAAGTACAGCACTCGTGAGACACTGCGATAAAGCAAGTGTAATTCTTACACTGGTAGTAATGGATCTGGCCTTGTTTCCACATTACTTAGCATCCTAAACCCATGTAAGAAAATTAAGTTAGATAACAATAACATGCATTGAACAGAATGTAAGTCATCAGTCTGCTCAGGCTATAACAATATTAATACTAGTAATAGTCCAATTTATTATTATGAAGATTCTTAATGTTTTGTGAAGTTCACTCAGCAAAAAAGGGCCTTCGGGTCCGCACGATCAGCTCCTGCTGCCCAGGAAGGGGGTGGGGGTGATGAGGTGATCTACGGTCTCGAGGCTTTACAGGTGTAAACTGAATAAGCAAACTCTAAACCAGTTTTCATAAACTAAAACAACGGACTTGTGGATTTTCAAGCATCTAAATATGAACAAAGAAAAACTAAAGCTTAACGACGGTCATAATTCATGGTCGAAATTCAATACAGGGCTCCAATGAAACATAAGTGAGCCCTGTACGTCTCATTTTCAACAACAAGTTTCTAAGCTCTCAATCAATTCCATGCCAAGTCCAAAACATACTCGAACTTATTAATCAACTCTCAAAAAACATTAAGATTTCACTTCAAAACTCACAAAATTCCCCTCTACTACATCTAGAATGCATTGGAAAGGGACATAAACCCTCAGGCTTCCACAAAATCAAGAACTTTAATCTGATGTGAACAAAGAAATAGCTCATTAGCACATCTAATAAACCAAAAATGTGAAAAAGCCCATATGTTCATAATATTACAAAAAGCTCATTTCTTTAGTTGATGGTCAACCCATTTTACAATTACCATGCTCATAAGAATAATACAACAACAACATACCTAGTGAAAAAAAAGATTCCCATTTATACCAAATCCCTAAAGAATCAAAATCAAAATTTTGTAAGTGAAGTTAAAGATTTTGGGACTGTTTTAAGAGTAAAAAAACCGAACCCCATTTGGATAAAGAATCAAGAAAGCACTCAATTTTCATTAAAAAAACAAAAGAGACTTGAGATTCTAGGACTGATCAAGAAACCAGAAAAAACAAGGTGTCCAGAATTGAAGAAGCAATGTAAGAAAGGAAAAGGTGGGGGTAGGGGTCGGGGGTTTACTTTTGTTTTTTGTTCTGGAAAATGGGTTCTTCATCGAAACCACAATTTTGAGGGCTTAGATCTGTTTTGAAACAAAGTAAGAGAGGATGCGACACACGCCATGACTGCGGATACCGGATTGCAAATTGATACTATATCGGGTCACCCCGCCATGATACGGATTGAATGTTCTAAAAATGTTGAGATTCCCGATCCGATTTCGGATTCGTGGCCGATGGTGGTGGTCGTCGATGGTGTGATGTTTAAGAGGAGTGTTGTGCTGGTAAAAGGGTGTCAAGGGTGATGGTTTTGGTGGGGTTCGCCGAAGCTCCGAGGCGGCGATGGGAGAGATTTGGATGAAAATGGAGAGTAGGTTTTTAAGGGGGTAAAGGGTATGCGGCTGATTTTAGTGGGTGAGGGAAATAAAAATGGGTTAAGGGTTAAAACGAGTTTGGGTTAAAATATAAAAGAGATATCCACATTTACCCTATACCAACGGCCAGAAATTTCAGTAGGTATATACTATCTATACCAACGGTTTTGTTGGCAGTCACTAAAAGTGTCCGTTGATATTATGACAAATTTCTTATAGTGAGTGAGTCACGTGGCCAACTCACGCTGCTGAGCCACACGGCCTCACCCACATAGCAGTGTCACGTAACCCACACTACAAGAAAGTATAGAATTGATAATAAAAATTTAGCAATAATATATTAAATGACAACAAAAATTTAATATATTGTTGGTACAAAATGTAAATGGCAACAATTTTAATATGTCCTTGTTGTGAATTTTTTTTGTATCGGAGACATTCAACATATAACAAAAAAAAATATTATTGACAAATGACTTTCTTCTAATAGTGTCCTTTATCACGCCCGAACCGGGCGTGGTAGTGCCCTACAGGCACCACTACCTAATCGACACAAGTAAATCATGAATTTAAATAACACCTCATTTTTTTTAAAACCAACATACGTGCAAGGGCAAAGCCGACAAAGCTGCCATATAATATACATAATCAAAAGACACTACACTATACATGAGTCCAATCCCACATATGAATACAGACCTCTAAGAGTTTTACTGAACTATGACGGGACAAGGCCACGCCGTACCCATAACTGTACAAAAGCCTGTACTGAATGATCTATACCAAAATGATAAAATCTTGAACAGATGAAGCTATCCAAAAACTCTGAGCAGGGTCCTACACCTGCAGATCACCAAACTGCGTACCTAAACCTGCGGCATGAACGCAGCCCCCCGAAGGAGGTCAGTACGAAGAATGTACCAAGTATTTGAAACTGAAAATACTGTAATAAAATCATAACGATCTATACAAAAGCAGAGACATGTATGATAGCCAAACTACGATTACACAATACATAGCGATCATATCAAGTCGGGGACGCGTGCCTCAAAGTCACTACTCAAATATAACTATGGGTCTCGCGCCATAATATCAACCATGCGTGGAATCCTTCGCCATGCCGGTAGTCCATGATATAATATAACACCAATAAGCATACATGAATACCAAGTCCACTGTGTCCTAAAATTATGCGGGCCAAGTAGAAAGCGAACCAGATCCGGCCTACATAATAAAAAGCGGCAAGCACGAAAGCCAACTACGAGATCCACTGCGTCAAAATCGGCGGGGCAAGTACGAAGCTAACTACGAGATCCAACTGCGTCACGAGATATGGCCCGGCAAGTGCGAAGCTATCTACGAGCCTACCGAACCAAAGCGTAATAGGCGACGGGGCAAGTCTGAAAGCTATCTACCCCATCCGTCACACGACCGACGGGGCAAGTCAAAGCTCTCTACCAGACCATCCTACGTCACTAAATCTCATGGAGGACTAATCCATGGAATAACAATATCCCACGTGGTCGCATGCCCGGAATCCCACATCGTATAAGCATGACCATGGGGTAATACAAACAAATCCGGCAATCTAACCCTCCTCCTGGTCACATGCCCCGGAATCCCACATCGTGTAAGCATGTCTAAGGAGTAATACAAATAATCCGGGAATCTAACCCGCATCCTGGTCACATGCCCCGGAATCCCATATCGTATAAGCATGTCCAACGAGTAATACAAATAATCCGGGAATCTAACCCGCATCCTGGTCGCATGCCCCGGAATCTCATATCGTATAAGCATGTCCAAGGATCAATCATAATGGAAGCATACCCGTGGAATCCCACATCACCGTTGGTACGTCCAAGTAACCTTACAACAAGACAGCCGACCCTCCAACCGAGAGTCGCAGCAGCGTAAAAATATAATACTTGCACTCAAAGGCTATCACCAGCACACATAGGCAAGTTCATAAAAACTTTAGACTTTCATTTTATAAACTCCAGGCACTTACGTTTTATATAAAAATCCGGGATTTTAACCCTAAGTACTACGTACTTCCATTCTTTTCAAAAGACTCATTTTTATATAAAACCCTAAGATGCTAACACCCGTAGTATCAAGACATGTCTATTTTTCAAACTAAGTTACTACATATTTAGAAATTCATTTCAAGACTTGAAATGAAGTAACTTCTAATTTCACAACCTAGGCAACTGACTCATCAATCAAAATAGACAACTTTCTTAACCTTCCATAAAGCCGTTATAACCAACTTCCCATAAAGCCGTTATAACCCTTTATGGTTTTTAGACAAATTCATTCTTTTTATAACCAAGAGACTTATACTTTTAAAACCAAGTATCACATACTTTCAAATCAAGTTTCTTAACTTTCAAAATACTTCAAGTCTCTTAATCTTTAGAAATCAAGTTTCTTACACTTTTAAATTTCAAGTAACTCACACTTTTAAAACAAGTCACTTCTCTTAAATCATGTCATTTCTCCTCTTTTAAATCAATTAAGTAAATCACTTCTTTGACTCCCTTAAAGCCGTTATAACAACCTTTAGGTTTTAAAACTAAGGCACTATCCAAAAGATTTGGAAACTACTTCCTTTTCAAGACTCTATGTACTTCAAGTAAAATACTTTCACTTTTGAAAATCCAAACTTCATCAAGGTAATGGATTATAACAAGTTCCAAATTAAACATCCAAAGTACATCAAGGAAGTATATAGAACAAATTCTATATTAGGCAATCCAAGTACAAACAAGGAAGTATATAGAACAACTTCTATATTAGGCAATCCAAGTACAATCAAGGAGTGGATCATTTAAGGAGTAGGATTTACTTACTTTATCATAAGGAATCATGCTAGAAGAAGAGGAGATGGTTCACATACATTTTCGGCTTAATCCACAAGCTAAGTCGAACACGCCGCACGTAGAATTGTCAACCTATAATGGCCACAACACGACTATCAACTTCTAGCTTCTAACGTAGAATAATACTAAGTATACGGTCTCTTACTCTACGGAAAATTGGGCAGCACCTCCTTTGTTTTATACATACTTTTCCACCTTTTTCAAGGCCCGATAATCAATAACCAACATTCCACATTTAAGGCTCAATACAACAACCAACAAAAGGGGATTACACGCCTTACAATACGTGTAAAATTCTGCCCCACAATTAATACCAAGTAGTTTAATGTCCAAAGCCATTCTCGGCTAATATGTATAACAACACAATGTCCTTTCCGATTCTTTTCCAATCCAAGTTCTTAGGTCTAACATGTTATATAGTCATAGACAACTTTAACAACTATAATTCCTTCTTTATATAACATGTGACGACTTAAACTAATAATCAAATTGAATTGTAATCTTAAGGGCTAAACATGCTAGTTTCGGATTTAGGGTTCCAATAGTCAATACATTTATCAAACTTCATAATATATACCTCATGCTTTCTAATATCCATAACTACAATGATAAGTAGTCTTAATTACTAAATCGACAAGTATTTTACCTTTACAAGCCCTTATAATTTCCAAGAGTCAAAGTCGCTCCTTAGAAATTCTTAGCTCCTTTCCTTTACACTCCAATCCGCTATTTGAAGCCTTTAGAAGTTCACAAGCAACTTCTCTTCCATTTCCAATCCAAAACTAGGAAAACGACTTAGGTTTTCGCCTTGCGACTAATGTGAAAACGTCGTTTTTATGAAATCTTTCTATTGAGATATCCTTACAATACCCTTAGGGACCTTGGGTTAAAGTCTTGTGAATAAAGAACCAAAACTACAAAATTTTTGTGTGGATATATCCCTAAAGCCGAGAGCTCTTCCTATGAACAAGAATGTTGTGATTTTTTCTAAGTGTTGGAAGACCTTGTCTTGCTACTGGTGTGTATATATAACACAAGGAAGGGTCAAGATTATAACAAATGTGTGGCTTAGATGAAGAACACTTGGATAACTACACAAGTGGCAAGTTGACTTGGTCAATATTCTCAAGCTTGAAGACTTATTCATCCACAATGGTCAATGACCATTTTACCCTTGCATAATTTCGTCCAAGACCATGTGGGGGTGCCACGTGTCTCCCTCCCATTCGTCCATAAAATTGTGTAACCCTCGTGGGCCCCACAAAACGTAAAATTTCTCGGGTGGGCCCCACCTGACCAAATCCATGAAAATAAATTTCCATAATGATAATACATTCCATAATCCTCAAATAATGCATTTTGAGAATCCAATTCTCATCAACGAACATTTTTCCTTTCCGACGTTCGGAAGATTTTCCGTCGGAAAAACAATTCTTCCTTTCGTACCAATTTCCAAGTCTTGTGTTCTCGCGTCTATCTCTTATACATGTCCTGGACTTACGGGGTGTAACATTCTACCCCCTTAGAAACATTCGTCCCCGAATGTTCTTAGTCGGTTGTCAAGCTATACAAACTCCGGCGTAGTCTCTTTACTATGTCTAACAATCAATACTCCACAAGACCAACGATGCCACACATGGCCACCACATAACATACGTAAACATAACAATGGACCTTCCATCCGCGGTCCCTTCTCACAAAACTCGAATGTTACAGTCTTATCAAAAACGGGATCTTTAGAGGTTACTTTCTTTTTCCCCGTATAAAGGGATGACCCTGTCGTATTCTAAGTCATGGGACTAACACTATCTGAATCCTTCAGTCGGACTACCACTCAGCTAACTGATGTGTTCCCCCGTGTTACTACCCTTCTCTGTCTCACTTAGTCACCCAACTAGTTGGGACATGAACCTATAACCTGCCTAGCTTAGTTTACCAACCGGTGTAAACTCTAATACTAGTAGCACCTCAATCACGAGTACCTATGGACAATGTTACTGAAACTAAGGCGTGTGTATCATCACTATTAACCTCCACTCATGGCCTAAAAGGAATTTTCTCTACGCACCTTCATTACTCATAACTATAATCACTATAGTTCTTTTAATCCTTGTTCCTTCCTTTTCTTACTTGTCATAATTTCTCGTACTTCCAAACTTATTTAGTACACGTACAAAATCTCAAATATTGTTTCTGTTCTCCAATCTTTGGAGTTACTATCCCAACTTGGCCATTATGCTACTTGAATTTCCGCTAAGGCTCTTCTCGGCCCTTACGACCTAGTTCCGGTGGAACGCATCCACGAACTCGTACAACGATCAACTAGACTTGGGCCTTGCACCCTCGTGACCCTATCACATAGCGGGACCATTACCGACTGACATCACCCCTTTCCATACTATCGGTTGACCCGAAATGAGTCCATAACCCGACCCATCATCATACTTAACTTCTCATTCTTAGTCTGGAATAAATTTCTCTCTTATCTCAAGGTACTTCTCACCCTATCCCCCTATTCACTAGAGGTTCGTCACATAGGTCGAAGTATTTCTACTGTACATCCTTCCCTATTGGTCTTACACTGTTATGGGGCAATTACAACTTGTGAACTCTACACAACTATAGTCTCAGTTCACTTACCATTCTTGTCAACATTCTTAACTTTTCACTTTACTAATCAAAGTATTCCTACCTCTGGGGGTACTATCACTTACAACTGCTAGCAACAAAGGGAAAACATATATGCTAGGGCAAAATCTGAATCTATCAATGCATGTATGATTCAAAAGAATCGAGATATACCTGTAACCCCATGCGATGTCGCCTCCTGATCCTGCCCCGCAGTCACATCATCTATGCGGTTCAAAGGACCTCCAGAACTATAAACTCCACCCTGACCTCTACCACGGCTGGCTGACATCTGAACACCCTGCCCTGGGGGACGCACAACTGTGGAGGAAAGGGAATCAACCATCGGCCTCATAGGCTGAGCCACCTCACCGATGCTCTTTCTAAAAGGACACACCCTCAGTATATGGCCCGGACGACCACAATAAAAACAAACACCTGTGCCATAACGGCATATCCCCATATGACACTTACTACATCAGAAACACTGAGGAATAAGTGGCCTCGACTGAGAAAATCCTCTGCTCCTCTGAGAACTTCGAGCCCTGGAGCTCGGACCGGCTCCTAAATACCTGGTGGGGTCAAATCTCCCACCTGTGAGCTGCGGGGGTATGTACTGGGTAGGCTGGGATGAATATCTCACTCGCTGCTGAGGCAGCTCGTCCAAAAACTCACCGGGATAACCAACCGGTCTAGCCCTCTTACGCTGATTTCCGCGTTGGCCCTCTACCCTCTGTACACCTGTTTGTACTGGCTGAATAACCTCATGCTGATGAAACTGCAGCACCGTTATCTTGGTCAATATCATAACTGCTTCCCATATGACCCTATAGTCTTCTCCTAACTGAGAAACTGGAGGCTCTGGTGTTGGGGCCTCAATACCTGGTGCAGAAAAACTCGCCGACTACGGCACAACATCCGGTATACCCTGAGCATAAGCCCTATCAACTCTATGAGTCTGACTGGTAGCTCCTGCTACTCCCTTGGCCTTCTGGGCGACTATTGCCCTCCTTGGAGGCATAGCTGTAACACAAAAATACGTCAGAGAGGAATTATCTTAACAACACAGCTCTATGGCACGATCTCAGAGTGAGAAGAATAGAAACTAACTCCTAAATGTCTTGTAGCCTCCTGTTTATGGATGTGGCGCGCAACACACCGATAATCAAGACTCTACTAGACACGGTCTGTAGACATTCCGAGGATCGATCGCTCGATACCACTCTGTCATGCCCCGAACCCAAGCTCAGGATCGTGCCCTACCCAGGCACCTTCTACCTAACTGACACAAGTAAACTGCGGAATTTAAATAACACCTCATTTTTTTTAAAACCAACATACGTGCAAGGGCAAAGCCGACAAGGCTGCCATATAATATACATAATCAAAAGACACTACAATGTACATGAGTCCAATCCCACATATGAATACAGACCTCTAAGAGTTTTATCAATCGGATGTGACAAGGCCCCGCTGCATCTATATCTGCATAAAAGCCTGCATCAAGGATCTATACCAAAATGATAAACTCCCAATGATGGAGCTATCCAAAACTCGAGCGGTCCTACACTGCAGATCACCAAATCTGCACCTAAACTGCGACATTTAACGCACTTCAAGGGCGAGGTCAAGACGAAGAATGTACTAAGTATGTGAAACCGAAAATATCAGAATGAAATCATAATGCTATACAAAAAGGAGACATGTATGATAGCCAAACTACGATACAATACATAGCGATCATATCAAGTCGTGGACGCGTGCCTCAAAGTCACTACTCAAATATAACTATGGGTCTCACGCCCATAATATCAACCATGCCCGTGGAATCCTTCCTCACCGCTTCGGATCCATGATATAATATAACACCAATAAGCATACATGAACACCAAGTCCCACTGTGTCCTAAAAATCAGACGCTGGCAGAAAGCGAATCGTTATACCACGTGGTTTGGGTCCGACCGCGGTCGGTGGCCAGTCTTGCGGCGGAGCGAGGGCTGCGCGCCGCGGTGATTGTAGGGCCGCGGCCGGAAAGTCGTGGTCGCAGCGCGAAATCGAGGGGTCGCTGAAGTTTCAGCGCCGCGACGCTGATGGTGGCCGCGCGCCGAAGATTCCGAGGGTCCGCAGGCGCGGAAGCCATGCGCCGGAAGGTCGCGCCGAGGCGGGATTCTGGGCAGAAAAACTTAGGAAAAGTCAGATTTTTCTTTTAAAAGACCTTGGGCTGGTGACAAGTGTCCCCATCCGATTTGCTGCGTTATATTGACCAAGTCTTAAAGACTTGGTCATCTTTCATCTCTCTCTTAGAAAAGCTCCTCCTTCTCTCTTAAATTATTTCAAGCTCCTCCTTCTCTCTAAAACTCCAAGAGGTATTCTAGCCTTAGGAAAAATCTGAAAAAAATAAAAGGCAAGAAGGAAGTTTGTGGCTAGCTTGTGAAGGTTGTTGTGGTGGTGTTCTTGGAATAGAAGCTAGCAAATTGTTGGATAAATTTGGCTAAAGCTCTAAGGTAATGATTCTTCCTCTATTATTAGTTTTTAGTGTTGCATATTAAGAAGAAAGTACTTGTGGTAGTAAATAATGCTATTAGAGTCATTGCATGCAAGAAATGTGGGTTGGGTATGAAGGTTTTGGCTAAAGAGATATTATGAGCATGTTGTAGCCTACAAACTACTTTAGAATTGTTAAGTGTAGTATTATAACTTATAGGGCAGAATTTTACACACCCAAGATTAGGTGTGTAAACCCATTTGTGTTGGTTTGGATGTTGAGCCTTAATGAGGCGTTTGAGTGTTGAAAATCGGCCTTTGAAAAGGTGGCAAAGTGAGTAGAAACAAAGGAAATGCTGCCCAATTTTTCTTAGGAATTGGTAACTTGAATTTGGAATTTCTACATTGAAATTAGAGGTTAATAAACGCACTATGGTTATTATAGGTTGACATATTACTTGCGGTAGTTGGACTTAGCAAGTGGATTGACCGAAGAGGTATGTAGAGCTTTCCTATCTCTTGAGCATGAATAGTTGTATCTATGTAGTATGGTATACGTACAAGAGTTGATAATCTACATTTGTTTTAAAGTATATGATACTTGTTTCACTTCAAAAGTATAAGTCCCTTGGATTTAGGGAAAATGTATTTGACGAAGGAATAACGCTAATATAATGACTTTATGGGAAGTTGGTTACATTAGTTTTTGAAAGGTTCACAAAGAATGGTTTACTCTAATTAAAACAAGTACGGGTAAAGGATTTGAAACTATGGAAGGTGGATTAATTTTTAGGCATTGGTTGCCTAAGGGAACTACTAGTAGGGCACCGAGGGTTACCAGGGCACATGCCCAGTCCTTACCGGATGAGGTGTTTCGGACAGCGAGTTCTACAACGTCGCCAATCCCGGCAGAGTCTGAGGCAGCAGCAGCGGCCATCGGGACCGCGGTACACGAGCCTCCATCCAAAGATCCAGGGCAGGATATGGGCTACAAGGAGATGGCCCGATTAGCCGTGATCGTGGCCGCATACGAGGATAGCCGAGATGCAGCTCCATTGCACCGTAGTTCAAAGACAGCCGCTAGCTTGAGACCGAGGACTTTTGAGTTGCACCACCGTAGTTTTATGGTCGAGGCTCGAGGATGATCCTCGTGAGTTTATCCGGCGCTGACCATGACCGAGGGTGATCGGCCGAGATCGAGTCGGTGGTACTAGGTTCGCATCGGTCATGGACACCGCAATTGATCGGTATGATTCATGGAAGCCCCTGGGAGCATGCGCTCACTGCTTGGGACGAAGTTCTCGAGGCGCATTTGCCCATTTCTTGCCTCCGCAGATGAGGAGGGCTCGCCGATAGATTTTTGACACCGAGACAGAGTGGGCGGACGGTTCGGGAGTACAATGTGGAGTTTGACTCATTGTTTCGGTATGTGCCCGCCGGTAGCGTATATGGAGGACAGGGTGCACCGCTATGTCACAGGACTCGATGATCACTTGGCCGAGAGTTGCACGGGTGTGGCTCTTCAGCCGGGCATGGACATTGCCCGCATGCAGGCATATGCACTTGGGTGTGAGGAACGCAGGGGCCGACGGATCGAGTGTATCGCAGAAGAGGCCGTGACAGCAGGTCCTCTGGTAGTTTTAGGGTAGACAACCCCGTGGCAGACCAGATTTGCACCACACCGGTCCGCAGCGCTCCACCATCTTCGAACGCATGAGTATTCAGAGCGGGACAGGTTCCGTGGCTTCGGGTTTCGGAGGACGAGTTCCGCCGATGAGGCCACCTATGCCTCGGTGTGGTCGATGTGGTGATTGCCATTATGGGGGGTGTCGTGTTCCTCCAGGAGCTTGTTACTCTTGTGGCCAGCAGGGCCATTTGAAGAGAGATTGTCCGACCAGAGGCGGCGGAAATACTATGGCTCACCACCGCCTGGGCTTGCCGGGCATTCATCTTCGATTGTTGCGCCCCGAGGCGTGGTGTTCACGGCCAGCAGCCGCGCAGGGGTCGTGGCAAGGGTTCTAGTTCCAGTGGTCCTCAGAACCGCATCTATGCTATGTCCAGTCGTCAGGACCAGGAGGCGTCACCTGATGTCGTCACAGGTACATTATTGATTTCTTGTTGTGATGTATATGCTTTGATAGATCCAGGTTCTACCTTGTCCTATATATCTCCTCATATTGTTTGGTAGAATAGGATAGAGCCCGAGTCCATAGAATCTTTTGAGGTGGCTACGCCGTAGGTGCCGATGGTAGTGGCGGGTATATAAGGCTTGCCCGGTGACTATAGATGGTCGTCGGACTCTGGCGACTTGATAGAGTTGGATATGACAGACCGATGTGATTATGGGTATGGATTGGCTAGCGTCTTGCTATGCCAATGTGGACTGAGAGAGAGGTTAGTTCGATTAGGTTTCTGGTGGCCGGTTATCGAGTGGAAGGGAATCTTGCATCGCCAGAGGTAGGTTTATTTCTTACCTCAAGGCTAGGAAGATGGTACGGAAGGGTATATTTACCATTTGGTTGGGTATTAAATCACGAGGTGAGATACGGACCTTGATCGATTCCGTTGTTAGAGAGTTTCGCACGTATTCCCGACGAGCTTCCGTATCCTCCCGAGAGAGATTGAGTTTTGCATCGATTTGGCGCGAACTCGACCGATATCTATTCCGCCATACGGATGGCACTCCGAAGTTGAAGGAATTGAAGGACCGGTGAAAGATTTCTTTGGAGAAAGGCTTTATTAGGCCAAGTGTTTCTCCTTGGGGCACCATGTTATTTGTAAAGAAGAAGGATGGGGCCAGCGTATGTGTATTGATTACGAACCAATGAACAAGGTAACTATCAAAAAGCGGTATCCCTCCCGGGATTGACGATTTGTTTGACCGATTGCGTGGTGCAAAGTGTTTTTCCAAGATAGACTGCGGTGCAGTTATCATCAGTGCGAGTTAGAGAGATAGATATCCCAAAGATCGCATTCGGGACCCATTATGGGCACTATGAGTTCAGTGATGTCTTTCGGGTTGACAGCCTTGCCCAGAAGATTCATGGATTTGATGAATAGGGTGCTCGTGCCATTCTTGGATATGTTCGTTATAGTGTTTATTGATGATATCTTGGTGTATTCGCGCCAGAGCGAGGAGCATACTGGTCATTTGAGGGCGGTTTTAGAGTCCTCCAAGACCGCGATTGTATGCCAAGTTCTCAAAGTGAGAGTTAGTTAGCTTCGTGGATTTCTTAGGGCATGTTATCGGTAAGCGGTATTCGGGTTGTCTGACTAAGATTGAGGCGATCAAGACTTGGCCTGCACCACTACACCGACGGAGTCGCGACTTTGGGCCTTGCGAGTTATTATCGGAGGTTTGTAGAAAAGTTTGCTTCTATTTCAAGACGCTTTGACTAAGTGACTCGGAAAGCGGCTATGTTCGGTGGACGGATACTTGTGAGAAAGTTTCCGATTGCTAAAGGAGAAGTTGACGGCCCGATTCTTACTCTTCCGAGGGCTTAGATGGATATGTGGTTTTTATTGCGATGCGTCGTATGTCGACTTGGAGTGCGTCTTGATGCGGCGGCAGCGAGTTATAGCTACGCATCTCGGCGGCTTAGGAAACACGAGAAAAACTATCCACACATGACTTGGAGTTGGCGTGATGATTCATGCCTTGAAGATGCGGAGACACTATTTATATGGAGTTCATGTGGACATTTACACGCACCACAAGAGTCTCGGTACATCTTCAACGAGGAGAGTGAACTTGCGGCGAGGCGGTGGTTGGAGCTACTTAAGGATTACGATGTTGATATTATGTACCACCCGGGAAAGGCGATGTAGTTGCGGATGCCCTTAGTCGCGGTCGATGGGTAGTCCATGCGATGTTCACAGAGAAAGGGATATGGTCGAGAGTTACATCAGCTGCGAGCCTTGGGGTTCGTTTGGTTGATTGTTAGTGACGAAATTCGGGTTCGAGAGGTTCTTGAGTCTTCCATCGTCGAGGAGGTGAAGAGGAGCGATGAGGATCCGATTTTGGTGCGATGCAGAGATGCATTGTTGAGAAAGAGAGAGTCTATTTGAGGTAGCTCACGATGGGGTGCTAAGATTTGAGGGCGGTTGTGTGTTCCGATGTAGCGAGGACTTCGTCAGATTTGCAGGAGGCACACGGTGCTCGTTATTCTATTCATCCGGTCGACTAAGATGTATCATGACCTCGAATCGTGTATTGGTAGGATGGCACAAGAGGATGTTGCGGAGTTCGTAGCACGGTGCGGTGTCGCGAGTTAAGATTGAGCACGAAGCCGGTGGGCTGTTGCGGCTATTGATATTCCGACTTGGAAGTGGGAGGTGATAAATATGGATTTTATTACGGGGCTACCTACCACCGGAGAGCGTGATTCCATTTGGGTGATTGTCGGCGGTGTGAAATCAGCCCATTTTCTTCCGGTCGAGCAGCGTTCTCGGTGAGGACTACGCGATTATATATTAGAGATTTTGAGACCGCGGATTCCCGTGTCGATTATATCGAGATAGAGGCCCGGTTCTCGGCTAACTTCGGAGGTCTTTTCGAAGGATTAGGGACACAGTGAGTCTCAAGATCGCATTTCACCTCGACCGGACGGGCGAGCGCACTATCCAGACACTCGAGGATATCTGCGGGCTTGTGTTATTGATTTCGAGGTAGCAGAGGATCATTTGCCTCTTGTGGAGTTTGCTTACAACAACTACCACTCAGGTGTTCGAGATGGCGCGCTTATGAGGCCTTATACGGGAGAAGTGCAGTCACCGATAAGCTAGTTCGAGGTGGGAGAAGTTCGATTAGTCGGGCGGACTTAGTTCAAGTGACGATGGATAAGGTGAAGCTTATCCAGGAGCGGTTGTTGGCAGCACAGAGTCGGCAGAAGTCGTATGCAAATCATCGGCGTCGACACTTGGAATTTGAGATAGATGATTGGGTTTTTCTAAAGGTATCGCCCATGAATGGCGTGATGAGATTTGGAAAGAAGGGGAAGCTTAGCCCAAGGTACATTAGGCCGTATCAGATTGTCCGTAGGGTAGGCAGGGTTGCCTATGAGTTAGATCTGCCGTCCGATTTGGAGGCGGTACATCCAGTTTTCCATGTGTCCATGTTGCGGAAATGTATTGGAGATCCATCTAGAGTGCACCCGGTTTATGATGTCCAAGTGACGGAGGAGTTATCGTATGAGGAGAGTCCCATAGCGATACTCGATCGTCAGGTTAGACGACTCCGGACGAAAGACGTGGCTTCCGTCAAGGTCCTATGGCGGAACGAGAACAGGGAGGAAATGACGTGGGAAGCAGAGGATGACATGATGAAGAAGTACCCTCACCTATTTCCTATACCTCCAGGTAACCCACTTTCCTGCTTGTTAGTTTTGATTTAGCATTTACGCTTCAGTATGTTGTGGCTCGTGGAGCTTCTTTATTTGCAAGAATAGTTAAGAGGGTCTATGTCGGTGTTGTGATTTGAGTAAGCCTAGAAGGAACATTCGGGACGAATGTTTCTAAGGGGGGGAGAATGTTATACCCCGTGGTTCGTGCCGACCGCATGATCGTGGTCTCAGCGCGCACCGGAGCGAGGGCAGCGCCGGTCGGGGCATGGCGCGAAATCTTGGTCGCTGAAGTTTCAGCGCCGCGCCCGGATCTGAGGCATGGCCGGAAGATCCGAGGGTCCGCAGGAGTTGCGGCGCCGCGGCGCCGAGGCGGGAAATCTGGCGGAAAAACTTAGGAAAAGTCAGATTTTTCTTTTAAAAGACCTTGGGAGGGTGACAAGTGTCCCCCCCCATCCGATTTCTGCATGCATTATATTGACCAAGTCTTAAAGACTTGGTCATCTTTCATCTCTCTCTTAGAAAAGCTCCTCCTTCTCTCTTAAATTATTTCAAGCTCCTCCTTCTCTCTAAAACTCCAAGAGGTATTCTAGCCTTAGGAAAAATCTGAAAAAGTAAAAGGCAAGAAGGAAGTTTGTGGCTAGCTTGTGAAGGTTGTTGTGGTGGTGTTCTTGGAATAGAAGCTAGCAAATTGTTGGATAAATTTGGCTAAAGCTCTAAGGTAATGATTCTTCCTCTATTATTAGTTTTTAGTGTTGCATATTAAGAAGAAAGTACTTGTGGTAGTAAATAATGCTATTAGAGTCATTGCATGCAAGAAATGTGGGTTGGGTATGAAGGTTTTGGCTAAAGAGATATTATGAGCATGTTGTAGCCTACAAACTACTTTAGAATTGTTAAGTGTAGTATTATAACTTATAGGGCAGAATTTTACACACCCAAGATTAGGTGTGTAAACCCCTTTGTGTTGGTTTGGATGTTGGGCCTTAATGAGGCGTTTGAGTGTTGAAAATCGGCCTTTGAAAAGGTGGCAAAGTGAGTGGAAACAAATGAAATGCTGCCCAATTTTTCTTAGGAATTGGTAACTTGAATTTGGAATTTCTACATTGAAATTAGAGGTTAATAAACGCACTATGGTTATTATAGGTTGACATATTACTTGCGGTAGTTGGACTTAGCAAGTGGATTGACCGAAGAGGTATGTAGAGCTTTCCTATCTCTTGAGCATGAATAGTTGTATCTATGTAGTACGGTATACGTACAAGAGTTGATAATCTACATTTGTTTTAAAGTATATGATACTTGTTTCATTTCAAAAGTATAAGTCCTCGATTTAGGAAAATGTATTTGACGAAGGAATAACGCTAATATAATGACTTTATGGGAAGTTGGTTATATTAGTTTTTGAAAGGTTCACAAAGAATGGTTTACTCTAATTAAAACAAGTACGGGTAAAGGATTTGAAACTATGGAAGGTTGATTAATTTTTAGGCATTGGTTGCCTAAGGTTTTAATGGAAATGAAGTCACTTGATTTAGAAGCCTATTATATTTCTAAAAGGAAATGTGACTTGTTTTGAAAAGAAAATGTAACTTGATACTATGGTGATTAGTATCTTGGAATCTTTGTATAAAAAGAGTTTTTCTTAAAAAGTTAGAAGTACATGGTACTTGGGTTGAATTCCCGGATTTTCTATTAAAAGACATGTTAGTGCCTTAGGATACTAAAATGAGAGGATATATTAATAATGTTAATAAGAAGTTAGGAGATTTCTTAACTTGCTTATGTTATGATAAGCCGGTAGTGCTTATGTATGATATGATAGGCAGGTAGTGCTTATGTTGTGATATGATAGGCCGGTAGTGCTTATGTATGATATGATAGGCCGGTAGTGCTTATGTTATGTATGATAGCCGGATGAGCTATGTTATATATTTGTATTATTACGGGGTAAACCCCGGGTTATTATCTATGCCATGGATTTGCTACCCATGATGCGAGTGCGGCACTTGCACTCATGCGGATCCAGACCACAGGATCCATGCGGGTGAAATAGTCTCATGCGAGTACGGCGATGGTACTCATGCGGGTCCACAGGATCCATGCGGGTGAAATAGTCCCATGCGGGTGAAATAGTCCCATGACGAGGCGGATGACCTCATGCGGGTCCACAGGACCCATGCGGGTGAAATAGTCCCAGGAGTAGGATTGCTTAATGATACTACGGGCGAGGTACCCTGTTTTGATCGTGAGCCTCCTATTTTTATGCTATAAGTTTTATACTTGTTACTCTCATTGTTAGTAAGGCACAGTGTAAGGAAATTGATTTTTATCTATGACTCAGCTTATTTTGACTTATGATATTACTACAGTATTTTCCAGTTTTACATACTTGTTACGTTGTGTCTCGACTTCTTCCTGGGTTGCGTTCATCCGTGAGTAAGGGTAAGAAGATTGTGGATCCGTTCTTAGGATCACTATTCCTGTCGAAGCTCCATTCCTCCTAAGCTTGTTTATTAGTACGGACATTCCACGATGCTATAGGTATTTTGTACATTCAGGGGTATGGCGGGGCCCTGTCCCGCCACAGTTGTTATCTTTAGAGGCCTGTGGTCACATTTATGTTTTGGGCTCTAAGAACCAGTTGTACTACTATACATTGTTAAGTATGTTTTATGGAAGGCAGCCTTATCGGCTGGCCAGTGATGTTTACTTTTTTTTATAAGTTATGTGTTATGTATGTTCCGCTGCTATTCTCTGACATATACTCGGCGGTACCGGTAAGTACCGCGGCCGAGGTTGGGTCGTGACACGAACCACCGAATCCACTGCATCATAAACCGACGGCAAGGCACGAAGCCAACTACGGATCCACTGCAACAATCGACCGACAAGTACGAAAGCTAACTACCAGATCCAGCCTGTCGTCACGAGATATGCCCGGGGCAAGTGCGAAAGCTATCTACCGGAGCTTACCGTACCAAACTATGTAGTAGAACTGACGGGGGCAAGTACGAAATCTATCTATCAGTCCATCCTACGACAGCCACTGACCGAGGCAAGTACGAAAGCTCTCTACCAGACCATCATGCGTCACTAAATCTCATGGAGGGCTAATCCATGGAATAACAATATCCCACGTGGTCGCATGCCCCGGAATCCCACATCGTATAAGCATGACCATGGGGTAATGCAAACAACCGAATCTAACGCCTCGCAGTCACATGCCCCGGAATCCCACATCGTGTAAGCATGTCCAAGGAGTAATACAAATAATCCGGGAATCTAACCCGCATCCTGGTCACATGCCCCGGTATCCCACATCGTATAAGCATGTCCAATGAGTAATACAAATAATCCGGGAATCTAACCCGCATCCTGGTCGCATGCCCCGGAATCCCACATCGTTTAAGCATGTCCAAGGATCAATCAAAATGGAAGCATACCCGTGGAATCCCACATCACCGTCGGTACGTCCAAGTAAACTTACAATAAGACAGCCGACCCTCCAACCGAGAGTCGCGACATCGTAAAAATATAATACTTGCACTCAAAGGCTATCACCAGCACACATAGGCAAGTTCATAAAATTTTAGACTTTCATTTTATAAACTCCAGGCACTTACGTCTTATATAAAAATACGGGATTTTAACCCTAAGTACTACGTACTTCCATTCTTTTCAAAAGACTCATTTTTATATAAAACCCTAAGATACTAACACGCGTAGTATCAAGACATGTCTATTTCTAATTTCACAACCTAGGCAACTCGTACCTATCAATCAAAATAGACAACTTTCTTAACCTTCCATAAAGTCGTTATAACCAACTTCTCATAAAGCCGTTATAACCCTTTATGGTTTTTAGACAAATTCATTCTTTTTATAACCAAGAGACTTATACTTTTAAAACCAAGTATCACATACTTTCAAATCAAGTTTCTTAACTTTCAAAATACTTCAAGTCTCTTAATCTTTAGAAATCAAGTTTCTTACACTTTTAAATTTCAAGTAACTCACACTTTTAAATAAGTCACTTCTCTTAAATCATGTCATTTCTCCTCTTTTAAATAAATTAAGTAAATTACTCCTTTGACTCCCCTAAAGTCGTTATAACAACCTTTAGGTTTTGAAACTAAGACACTATCCAAACGATTTGGAAACTACTTCCTTTTCAAGACTCTATGTAGTTCAAGTAAAATACTTTCACTTTTGAAAATCCAAACTTCATCAAGGTAATGGATTATAAAAACTTCCAATTTAAACATCCAAAGTACATCAAGGAAGTATATAGAACAACTTCTATATTAGGCAATCCAAGTACAAACAAGGAAGTATATAGAACAACTTCTATATTAGGCAATCCAAGTACAATCAAGGAGTGGATCATTTAAGGAGTAGGATTTACTTACTTTATCATAAGGAATCATGCTAGAAGAAGAGGAGATGGTTCACATACTTTTTCGGCTTAATCCACAAGCTAAGTCGAACACGCCGCACGTAGAATTGTCAACCTATAATGGCCACAACACGACTATCAACTTCTAGCTTCTAACGTAGAATAATACTAAGTATACGATCTCTTATTCTACGGAAAATCGGGCAGCACCTCCTTTGTTTCTACATACTTTTCCACCTTTTTCAAGGCCCGATAATCAATAACCAACATGCCACATTTAAGGCTCAATACAACAACCAACCAAAGGGGATTACACGTCTTACAATACGTGTAAAATTCTGCCCCACAATTAATATCAAGTAGTTTAATGTCCAAAGCCATTCTCGACTAATATGTATAACAACACAATGTCCTTTCCAATTCTTTTTCAATCCAAGTTCTTAGGTCTAACATGTTATATAGTCATAGACAACTTTAACAACTATAATTCCTTCTTTATATAACATGTGACGACTTAAACTAATAATCAAATTGAATTGTAATCTTAAGGGCTAAACATGCTAGTTTCGGATTTAGGGTTCCAATAGTCAATACATTTATCAAACTTCATAATATATACCTCATGCTTGCTAATATCCATAACTAAAATGATAAGTAGTCTTAATTACTAAATCGACAAGAATTTTACCTTTACAAGCCCTTATAATTTCCAAGAGTCAAAGTCGCTCCTTAGAAATTCTTAGCTCCTTTCCTTTACGCTCCAATACGCTATTTGAAGTCTTTAGAAGTTCACAACCAACTTCTCTTCCATTTCCAATCCAAAACTAGGAAAACGACTTAGGTTTTCGCCTTGCGACTAATGTGAAAACGTCGTTTTTCCGAAATTTTTCTATTGAGATATCCTTACAATACCCTTAGGGACCTTGGGTTAAAGTCTTGTGAATAAAGAACCAAAACTATCAAATTTTTGTGTGGATATATCCCTAAAGCCGAGAGCTCTTCCTATGAACAAGAATGTTGTGATTTTTTCTAAGTGTTGGAAGACTTTGTCTTGCTACTAGTGTGTATATATAACACAAGGAAGGGTCAAGATTATAACAAATGTGTGACTTGGATGAATAACACTTGGATAACTACACAAGTGGCAAGTTGACTTGGTCAATATTCTCAAGCTTGAAGACTTATTCATCCACAATGGTCAATGATCATTTTACCCTTGCATAATTTCGTCCAAGACCATGTGGGGGTGCCACGTGTCTCCCTCCCATTCGTCCATAAAATTTCGTAACCCTCGTGGGCCCCACAAAACGTAAAATTTCTCGGGTGGGCCCCACGTGACCAAATCCGTAAAAATAAATTTCCATAATGATAATACATTACATAATCCTCAAATAATGCATTTTGAGAATTCAATTCTCATCAACGAACATTTTTCCTTTCCGACGTTCGGAAGATTTTCCGTCGGAAAAACAATTCTTCCTTTCGTACCAATTTCCAAGTCTTGTGTTCTCGCGTCTATTCTCTTATACATGTCCTAGACTTACGGGGTGTAACAGTCACCCAGACAATCATGAAGGAGAATGGAGATCAAGGAGGAGCTTCTATAATCACCCATGTGTGCTACGTGGCCCGTAGCTCACCCACGTAGCTAGGCGAGAAGTTGTATTTTTGTCACATTTTTTGACGAATTTAAATAGAATCTGGGGTATTTTCTTAAGGGACATCTAAATGCATCGGGGGTGTTGCTGTCCCCATCACTGAAATGACGTCTTTTTAGGCAAAGAAAATGAGAAACCCTGATGTCCCTGTCAATCAACTTCATTCTTTCTCTTTTTCGGACTGAATGTTTTGCTTTGTTGCCTTTTGAGTTTTGTCTTCTTCTTTTTTATTTCTTTTTTCTTTTTTCATTTTTGTTACTTTAACTATATTGTACATTTTATCCTTCCTGTTTTATTTTTTGTTTTACTTTTTAAAAATAAAAATAAAATATATAAAAAATATACTAACTAATTATTTTTAATTTAATTGTATAAATCTTGAATTTTTATTTGTAAATTTAACATTTTTAAAAAATTTATGCGACAAATTAGATTATAAGCTATTAACGCAAATGTAGCCAATCACGGTCAAATAAATTTAGTTAGTGACTCGTGATGTATATTTTGTATTTTTTATAGTCGATAAATAATCAAAGAAAATTATCCAAAATCATTTATTATTATAGAATAGTTTTATGTTTTACCATGGGCTAAGAGTTAGAGAGATGTTTCTCTCACTAGGCGAAAATGCTCTCAACATTTTTTCCTAGTTGCTCTTCTACGTCTCCCTTCTGATAGGATTTTCACCAACTGATTTTCTATGGATTGTGTTCATTTCATGTTCACTCTAATTAATTTGTTATAGAGTAATGTATCTTCCTTCTAGCCATGAGAAAGAATACAAAGATTTCAGCCAAAAGAATGAAAGAGATTATTTTGATTGTTCAAGATTACAAGATTCAAGATATGAATTTGAAGTTTGCATTTCCGGGGGGGGTGGCAGTTTCCGGCGATGGCCAGTTTGCTTCTCTGAATATTGATGTTGACATCAACACCACGGGTACATTTATGGCAAAAAAATGTTATTAGCACTTTTTTATTTTATTTACCAATCTAGCACCCTCTTGTAATTAAATACAAAAGTAGCACTTTTTTTCTATAAAAGGTGAGAATGGGCGAGAATGGACGTTTTTTCATTTTTAGTAAGTTTATATTTTTTTATTTGTTAACTTATTTTGTTTTTTGTTTAAAAAATCAAAAATTGAATTAATTAATTAAAATAATTTAAATTTAACTGTAAGTTTACAAATTATTTTAATTAAATAATCAAAGTGGCTGTTGTAAGTTTACTAATTGTAAATATTTACATTAAAAATTATTAAATAAATTATATATTTACTAAGAGACCATAAAGGCCGTCCAAAGTCTACTTGCATTCAGACTGAAATGGATCAAAGAGAAAAGCATAGGCACCCCAAGAGATGCGGACTCTGTCGAAATGAGGGACATAGCAAGAATCAATGCCCTAACCGTACTAGACTTCAGCAAAACTAAAAAAATTGTGTTGTGTGTATTTGTTCCCCTTTTGTATCTTGAATTTTAAATTTTTCAATGAAGTTCAATTATTTTCCTTCCAATCATATCATTAGTTATTTTTATGGTCTCTTAGTAAATATATAATTTATTTAATAGTTTTTAATGTGAATATTTACAATTAGTAAACTTACAATAGCCACTTTGATTATTTAATTAAAATAATTAGTAAACTTATAATTAAATTTAAATTATTTTAATTAATTAATTCAATTTTTGATTTTTTTTAAACAAAAACAAAATAAGTTAACAAATAAAAAAATAGAAACTTACTAAAAATGAAAAAAAAAAACGCCCATTCTCACCTTTTATAGAAAAAAAAAGTGCTATTTTTGTATTTAATTACAAGAGGGTGCTGGATTGGTAAATAAAAAAAAAGTGCTAATAATTTTTTTTTGCCTACATTTAACATGCCCCTTTTCTTATATGATGTTTGTATTTTTGAGCTAAGGAGGGTAGCCAACTAGCGATAGCTACTTTTGAGAGAATTTGAAGTATTTCATCATAGAGTTTGTTTTTTCTTACTTCATTATTTTTTAATTATGTCTTTATTTTCCTTTCCTTTTTTATTTATCATTTCTAGTACGATAAACTGTATAGTTGAGGTTGTGAACTCTTATGACATTAATATAAATGAATAATAGTTTATCTTGCATATTAGTACTTGGGGTTTCTGATTATCTACTTTGCATTTTCACTACAAGAAAAAGGACCTACGATGACAGTATGCGTGTGACGAATTTTTTAACCGTCACATGTTATGACGGTTTTTCCGCGTTTATGACATTTATGTGACGGTTATAAAAACCGTCACAAGTTATGACAATCATGTGACAGTTTTTATAACTGTCACATATCTTTATGACAATCATGTGACATTTTTTATAACCGTCACAGTCTTTGTGACAATCATGTGACGGTTTTTATAACAGTCACATACTTGGTGACAATTGTGTGACGGTTATAATAACCGTCACAGTCTTTGTGACAGTTATTTTAACCGTCACAGTCTTTCTGACAATTTTGTGACGATTATTTTAACTGTCACATATCTTTGTGACGGTTTTTTAATATATAATTTAATTTTTTTAAATATAATACTCAACCCAACCCTATCAGACCCGAACCGTCTCAACCCAATACACACAAAACAACCAAATTCTAGCATTCCCCTTCACTGCCTTCCCTTGACTTTCTTGCGTTCCCCTTCACTTCAATTTCACACCTTGTATGCTCCGAAAACATCTCCATTGCAACTGTCATTTCCACTCTGCCAAAGTCGGGAAATTGACTAATTGAATACGATAAAGGGATTACGCCTCAATTTTAAGTCATGTTTTAAAATTAAAAGACTTTTTTCACAATTTGAATTTCCTAAATCCTAAGTAGTATCATACTCGGGTTCAAAACGTAGCTAGTAATTTAATTAGGCTATTTACGTATTTATTTGGTCTTTTCTTAATTTAAAATGTGACCACATTTGAAAAATGTGACCACAATTGATTGCCATTAAAATACATTTGGGCTTCTTTTTCTTTTGCTTCAACCGAGCCCAGATCAAAAGATTATAGCCCAAGCCCCGTGTTTAAGGCATAAAATGCCCAAGTACCTTTCCCCTTTCCCATTTTCGTACCCAACGAAGAAGTTCCTAGGCTCTCATCTCTCTGTTCGATTTCACGCCAAAAATGGCAACACCACAGTGTACTATTACTTGTTACCAGTGTTGTTCGTCCTTTTTGGGCAAGGCCATTAAACTCCTTTACCATTATCTCGACAGTATGCCGGAGTTGACCACCACCACCACTACCACCCACCAAGGTGATGTTTCCTTTGTCTCTTTTGTTTTTTGAATACTGAATTGTAATTAGTTGAGAACTTTAGGGAGGTAGTTTTTGTCACGATGCGACCCGACACACTAATTGGACGCCATTACACTAACCTGTCACGTAATCAACTGACACTTAAGGGTAATAGAAAATTTCGGCAGCACAACGCTGCATCTATAACATATACCCAAATAGGTGAGCCGACAAGACTGCCTTACACAATTAACCAACAATCGCAACATGCTAGCCGACTAGGCTGCCACCAAATAGCATCACATATATAAGGAAACAGTCAAATAGGCAAGCCGGCAAGACTGCCACTATATACGGGAACATCCCAAACAAGTGCAACCATACAGCTGACTAAGATGCATAAAAATCTTCACAAAAACCAAAACACATATACCGCCCACAACTGTTTACAGACCTCTAAGAGTACACTACTGACATATGACGGGACAGGGCCCCGTCGTGCCCAAAATATACATAAGTCTGGAATGTAAGGATCTATACCAAAATAGCTGGCTCCGGAACAAGGGAGCTCTTTAGCAGCTGGTAGATGTCCTAAACTGGAGGGTCACCTAGATCACTGTACTGCGGGCATGAACGCGGCCAGGAAAAAGGGGTCGATGCGAAATAATGTACTGAGTATGTAAACATGAAATACTGTAAATAAGATCATAATTGTGCCATGTAAAGTAGAGAGTCAACTGTGTCATAAGAGAAAGAGTCATACCAGTAATCATGAATGTTTAACCATATAATCATCAGATATAAGTAAATGAATAAATTGTTCGGCCCTTTGGTAAGGGACGCGGTGAAATATACTGTCTTGGGTATCTGTACCCGCATCACGAATGCATGTCCATGGAATCATCATATATGTATACATAAACTGTCCGACCCTCCAGTGAGGGACGCGGTGAATCATCCTGATATATATGCACGAATCTGTCCGGAACGCGGTGAAGTGGAATAGTAATACTTTGCACGAGTGGATATCATGAGCAACTATATGCAATTTTAAATCATCTCTTGACTCTCAATAAAATCATTAATTGAACTTCTTACTAGAAAGTCACATGTACTTCTCGTAACTCATAGTACTAAGAATTAGACTGTGAATAAATCATGTACGTCTGTCGTACATTCACTTTGTATAAGATACATGCCAAATGAAAGAAGTAATAATTTACAAAATCATGCCAAAAGAAGGAAGAATAGGCTTACATACCTCTTAATCGCTCAACCAAATGTAAAGCTAGGATGTGTCTCGTCTAATATGTCAGCCTATAATAACAATGATACGATCATTAATTCTAGGACTTCTAACGTAAGTTATTCGAATAACGGCTTCCTATTTCTATAAAAATTTGGGCAGCATTTCCTCTGTTTATGTGTGAATCCACAATAACCATATTCCTCCATTTGGATGCTCGGTAAGATTAGTACTTAGAAGATCACCCACTACGCAAATTAAGCGAGGTATTATGAGCTTCTTCCCTTTTTAACCATTGGTTCCAAGAGACCAAATAGCCTCATCTTAACATTCTGCGTGAACTAATGCATTGAAACTGTGCACAAATACATACCTCGGTTACCAATACTTCAAATAACTTCTTAACTGAAAATATGAACTTCAGAGGTTACAATATTTAAAATGCTTTCATTATTTTTACCCACATTTATCTATATACCTCAGAAGGATAAGATCTTTATCTCAATAAATCTCATGCACTTGACACAGTAAATTTACTAGAATTTGTCATCATCCACCAAGGATTATCCACAGGGTATATACCAAGTATGTAGTGACACGTGAGACAATGTCATATGGTAGATACTACCATAGCCTTGACAAACCTCATCAATTCCCACGTAGCAGTTCCTTGACATCCTCCACCCTTTCATCAATAAGAAACTCTGATAGTAGTACATAGTGTAATGTTTCCAATTTGGTGCGATTATCGGTTCAAACCACTCTTTGTTTCCCACCATATTTCTTGTTCAATGTTATCCTTTACCTCAACAACCATTTTCAAGGCCTGAGAATCGTCTTCCCATTGCACATATTGAGGGTAATGCTTCAGAGTACATGTTCCCTAGAAAGTTAACACATAGAGAGTTGGGGGTCCTAGATTTCCATCATAGCTTTTTACACAATGCCTTTAATATATCCAAAATGAGGTCTGAACCTCAATCCACTATCATCCTTAGGCAAGTACATTTTAAACATGTAAACCAATGCTTAGCCTTAACATCATCCTTACTATACACTAGAAGAAAATTACAACTATTTGTATGTATATCTTTGATCACACATTTTGCAAGTCTTATAGCAGGCAGTATGCGTATAGGCACACTTGTGACACACTAGTAATCAACACTGTTTTACCTCATGGTGACAACAATTTTTCTTCCCAAGCTTGTAACTTGTCTTTAATCTTCTTAATTAATTCAGCATAGTCTATCTTCCTCTTTCTAACATGTAGTACTGGACATCCAAAATACATGAATGGAAATGTTCCACTTGTGAAACCAGTAATACATTTTTCTTGCTGAATCAAGTTACTATGAGTCTTAGCATGCATATAAACAGAACTCTCTTTTTATTGATCAAATGGCCAGAAGCTTCTTCATACTCTTTCAAAGTCTGCCTTAACTCCTTGTAAAATCATTTCATTTGCTTCTGTTGGAAATTCTTCAAACAACTCCTCTTTAAATCTAACAATATCCTCCCTAAAACTTAGTTTCTTAAAAACATCTCCAAAAGTTTCCTTACTCCATAATAATAGGACAGTCTTGACATTCTTCAGTTTCGGTATAAAAGAAACGAAATCATCTTAATCAATAACAGTGTGTCAATTTTGATTTAGCACCTAAAAGAATGCTTCATATTCTGTCCAAGCCAAGATAAAATAAATGTTTGCCAACATCCTATCGAACCTCTTAAAAGTACAGTCAGTATCGTCTCTTTCATTCCACTACTTAAAAGGACTCCCTTTAAATTCAATTTCAAACATTTCACATGAATTAGTGTAAAATGCAAAAATCCTCACGCTCTGCAGGATATGTGTGAAGATCGCTTATTGTCTCCCTTCCATTTATAATAACATTGAAATCCCCACTAACTAGCCAAGGATCCCGCATATCGTCGACAATATAGTATAAACTATCTCAGAGACAACCTTCCCAATGCATCACTCTTTGCATATACCATAGTATATCTACCTAGTTCATGTAACTTCTTCGCCAGTGAGTCCCTAAGTTTGTCATGTTAATCATCCATCATATTATATCTAATTAAGTTTCTCTGCTGATTAATATATTTAGGATAGACATATCCGCTTCCACTGCCATATTCTGCTCCACATTGGACATCATTATCTCATATTCCTTTAATATTATTGCGTTACTATTATTAGAGTTGTTACCATTGGTACACACCTCCTTAAGTATATAAATTTTCAATACTCGAATCATATTTTCCTTAATTACGTCCTTACTTATTGTCTTAAACTCACGAGGTGTAACATTATTCCCCCCTTAGAAACATTCGTCCTCGAATGTTCATAGTATGCCTTATGTTCTAGAAATTCCGGCAGTGTCTCCTTTATAACTATGTCTATCCACCTGTATCCAGCAAACCAACAAATGTCTCACAGGGCCACAATACAACACACGTGCAATTCACCAATTCAAAATAGTTAAGTAAGGAACCAAATTACCTGTGAATATTCAATTTAATCTTATGTAATACCTTGAACAAAGTTAAAGAGTCTCCATGCGGTGCTATATTCCTCTATTTTCGAATTTTCCACAATATCCCGGCTGGTACTACCTTGTACACCTGCTTCAATTTATAATGGTATGTAATGTTTCCCCCAAATCTGTATTGCATGCTTAACATGACGACAATTCATGTGTATACCCGCTGCATTGTTAACATAGCTCCATATAGATTTGACAACTCCCTTGTACGAAATAAGTGATCTATCATTCCTTGATGTAAGACATTATATCAGCAGCATCATGATACTATATTAATTCCAATATTATGCAACACTTTATCCACTGGAATTTTTAAATTTTCACATCGTCCATAGAAAGAAATATACCTTGAATGACATTCTTTTTGCAGTTTCCTACCTTCACATAGTCCAACAACAGGGTATACCATAAAACAGTCACAAATTCTAACAATTAGCGCTCAAAATTTAATTAGAGGTATGAAAGAGAAAAGAATAGGTAAGCTTCATTTTCTATCTTTGGAGGGAAAAGTTCAATCTCTACAACTATAGAGCAGATAACGTAGCATAACGGATTACCAATTCTTAAGATAGAGACTGCTGCAATTTATTTCACAAGTCAACACCCCATTCATGGTCTGAAAGGGATCTCTTTACTATTCGTAATTATAAACAACTTCATTTCTTACTTGTCATACTTTTCATAATTCCAACACATTCTAGTATACATACGTAATCTCGGACATTGCTCCTGGTTCCAATCCCTGATGATATCATCCCTTAAGTGATGAATTGTTAACTTATTTTCTTATTTGGTACATAAAAGATTCTGAAGAGTTACCTTACCTGACGTTGACCTAGTACCTCCAAACCTGGTCATATACTTCTATTCAAACTCTTTCACTTCCCTTATGGCTTGACGCCCCAAGTCAAGTCTGAATAACTCTGATTTTCCTTCCGAGCCACTATCGCTGTCTTTCGAAACATAGCTACAACCACAATAATTTATCAGAGGGGGGATTATCCTAATGACATAGCTCTATTGCACGATCTACGAGATGAAAGAGTAGAAACCAATCCTAAATGTCCAGCAGCCTCCTGTGTATAAGTATGGTGCACAACATACCCATACACAAGACTCTACTAGACACGGTCTGTAGACATTCTGAGGACTAACTGCTCTGATAAAACTTTCGGCACGACCCGACCCGACGCCCTAATTAGACGTCATTACACTAACCTGTCACGTAATCAACTGACACTTAAGGGTAATAGAAAATTTCGGCAGCACAACGCTGCGTCTATAACATATACCCAAATAGGCGAGCCTACAAGGCTGTCGTACACAATTAACCAACAATCACAACAGGCTAGCCTGTCACGACCCGACCCCGAGCCCGCGACTGGTGCCCTACATGGGCACTCTTACAGGTATACATCAGAGAAAATCAGCGGAACATACATGAAACTCATAACGTACATTAACAGGAAAATAAACAACATGCTAGTCGATAAGGCTACCTCCCTAGACATATATATATATATACAAATCCAAAAGCAGTTACCTCATTTTTTTTCAAAGTGACCCACAAGATATGACTACACACCTCTAAGAATTTGACATAACAACTGTGATGGGGCAGGGCCCCGTCATACCCCTAAATGTACATAATCTACAACAACAGGGATTCGTACCAAAAGATAAGCCTCTAGAGTAAATGGAGCTTTTTCCCAAAAACTGAACAGAGATCCTAAGAGCAAGGATCACCAACATGTGTACCTAACACCTGCGGGCATGAACGCAGCCCGAAGGGTCGATAACAACAGTGCAGAGCATGGAGCAGAAATAAGTCTGATAAACAAATCATAACTGTACAAAAGAATGACAGGGGCAAGTATAAAAAGTAAATACCAGATCCTACCGTGCCATTTCAACTCATTAACTGAATCGTACATTATTATCTTTTCCCATTTCAATAAGAGTTATAATCAAATTCTTGCGTACATACTTAGGAAAAATCATCAAGTTCATAAACACATAACTTATGTATCTTGCATAACATAATCCGACCATTTATGGAGGGACGTCTCATTTTGGAGTTCACTTTGATTATCCATACGTGATAACATAACCCAGCCCATTTGCGGGACATGGTGGAGTCATAAAAAGTCTTCCCACGAAGGTATACTGCCCGGTCCATTCTGGGACACGGTAAAGCCACATAATTCTGCCCATAAAGGTATACTGCCCAGCCCATTCTAGGACGCGGTAAAGTCATATAGTCTGCCCATAAAGGTATACTGCCCGGCCCATTCTGGGACACGGTAAAGTCATATAGTCTGCCCATAAAGGTATACTGCCCGGCCCATTCTGGAACGCGGTAAAGTCATATAGTCTGCCCATAAAGGTATACTGCCCGACCCATTCTGGAACGCGGTAAAGTCATATAGTCTGCCCATAAAGGTATACTGCCCGGCCCATTCTGGAACGCGGTAAAGTCATATAGTCTGCCCATAAAGGTATACATCCCGGCCCATTCTGGGACGCGGTAAAGTCATATAGTCTGCCCATAAAGGTATATTGCCCGGCCCATTCTGGGAAGCGGTGTGATTTCCCTTACATAACGTTTTAAACCATCTTTTCACTTCTTCTTAAGTCGTTATAACAACTTCCCATAAAGCTATTATAACAGCATTTCACTTTAGAGAACTTAAGGCACTTTTATTTCTTATTACATTAGGGAAAACTAAACCCAAAAGTACTACGTACATACATACTTAAAAAGAATCATAAAACTCCTTCTCTTTTAAATCAATAAACTTCTTCTTCTGAAAACTCAAGTTACATTCTCTTTTGAAATCAAGCCTCTTAACTTTTGAAATAATTCATGGAAACCATACTTTTTAAATCAAGGCATTCCTTTCTTTAAGAATCAAGTCTCATAACTTGAAAAATAAAGTCTCAAAACCTTTTAAGAAATCAAGATTCACGATTGCACGACCGAACTCAGGCTCGCGACCGTGCCCTACCAGGCACCACTTGTATACATCAGAGATAATCAGCGGAACATACATAAACTTAACAAGAATAAATAATAGATTAGCCGATAAGGCTACCTCCCTGGATATATACAAATCCAAAAGCAGTTACCTCATTTTTTTTCAAAGTGACCCACAAGATATGACTACAGACCTCTAAGAATTTGACATAACAACTGTGACGGGACAGGACCCCGACATACCCCTGAATTTACATAAATCTACAATCTCAAGGAACCGTACCAAAAGACAAAGCCTCCGGAGAAATGGAGCTTTCCAAGAACTGGACAGTGATCCTAGAGTGCGGATCAGCAAGCTATGTACCTCAACCTGCGGCATGAACGCAACCCCCCGAAGGAGGTCAGTACAACATGTACCAAGTATGTGAAACTGAAAGTACTGTAATGAAATCATAAAGTCTAAAATAAAGCTGGAGACATGTATGATAACTCAAATAACAGTACACTGTGCCTTACTAACAATGAGAATAAACCAGAGTATACCTTACTGCATAAAAATAGGAGGCTCATGATCAAAGTAGGACCGCCCGCCCGTAGTATCATTACGCAATCCTACTCCTGGGACTATTTCACCTGCATAGGTCATGTGGACCTGCAATGAGGTCATCCGTCTCGCATGAGACTATTTCACCCGCATAGGTCCTGTGGACCCGCAATGAGGTCATCCGCCTCGCATAGGACTATTTCACCCGCATAGGACTATTTCACCCGCATGGACCCGGTGGGCCCGCAATGAGTACAAACACCGCACTCGCATCATGGGTAGCAAATCCATAGAATAAGTAGTAACCCGGGGGTTTACCCCGCAAGAATAACATAACCTAGAACAACCGGCTAGCATACATAACATAAGCACTACCGGTTTATCGTACATAACATAAGCACTACCGGCTTATCGTACATAACATAAGCACTACCGGCTTATCGTACATAACATAAGCACTACCGGCTTATCGTACATAACATAGGCAAGTTAAGAAATCCCATAAATTCTTATTAACTCTGTTCATATACACTCTCATTTTAGTTTACTTAAGGAACTATCATGTCATTATAAAATCCGGGAATTTAACCCAAAGTACTACGTACTTCTATTCTTTTAAATGACTCATTTTCATATAAAACTTCCAAGATACTAATAACCGTAGTATCAAGTCATATTTACTTTTCAAGCAAGTCACAATACCTTTTAAAGACTATTTTATCACATGAACAGTAGTCACACCATAGCTAGGGACACAAGCCCTCAAATACCAAAGCGTGCCCGTGGGATCCCCCATCGCCGGTATGGCGTAAAATATAACCATGTGACGCGCCCGTGACATCCTACCTCACTGTCGGCGTACACACATACAAAGCATATATATATATATATCCTGCCCGTGGAATCCTCCATCACTGCCGACAACCGAAATTGTAAAATGTAATCATGTGACGCGCTTGTGGCATCCTACCTCACTGTCGGCGTACACACATATAAAGCATATATGTATATCTCCTGCCCGTGGAATCCTCCATCACTGCCGACAGCTGAAATTGTAAAATGTAATCATGCGACGCGCTTGTGTCATCCTACCTCACTGTCGGCGTACACACATACAATACATATATTCATATCTCATGCCCGTGGAATCCCTCATCACGGGTACATGACTTCATTGAGAACAATTTCATGGAGTAATAATCGTATCCGGAAATTTAACCCGCATCATGGTAGCATGCCCCGGAATCCTTTATCGCAAGCATGTCCATGGATCAATCACAATGGAAGCATACCCGTGGAATCCTCCATCATTGTCGGTACGTCCAAGTAATTTCACATCAAGACAGTCGACCCTCCAACTGAGAGTCACGGCAGCGTATCAACATAATACTTGCACTCCAAGGCTATCACAAGCGAGTATAGGCAAGTTCATAAAATCTTTAGACTTTCATTAACATGCCAAATTGATCTCATTTTATAACCTCAAGGCACTCTCATATAAAACCCCAAGATACTAACACTCGTAGTATCAAGGCTACTCTACATTTCACATACGTCACTACACTTAGAATTATACTTTTAGGCCTCTAATCAAGTGACCCTTACTTTAAACTTTAAGCAATTGATGCCTTTAAATCAAATTGCCCTTCCTTATTTCAAGTCATTAATCTTTGTTTACCTTACTCGAGAAAACCATTCCTTCAACCTTCCATAAAGTTGTTATAACCAACTTCCCATAAAGCCGTTATACTAACTTTATGCTTTAGAAACTAATACATCTTTATCCTTTCATAAAGCCGTCATAACTAACTCCCCATAAAACTATTATAATTCTTTATGTCTTAGACAAATTCATTCTTTTTATGACCAAGAGACTTATACTTTCAAATCAAGTTTCCTAACATTTCAAAATACTTCAAGTCTCTTAACTTTAGAAAACAAGTTTCTTAACTTTAGAATAGCTCAAGGAATCTATACTTTCCAAATCAAGTATCTTATACCTTTTCAAGTCAAGAAATCTTAGTCTACCTTATAAACATAAATCATTCTTTAAACAAGTCAAGTATATCAAATGAACTGACTTCATTCAAATCACGTACGTCTACCGTACTATACATTTATAACTACTCATGCTCAAGAGATAAGAAAGTTTCCACATACATCTCCGGCTTAATCCACTTGCCAAGTCCAATATGCCGTCTGTAGTGTGTCAACCTATAATGACCATAATACGTCTATTAGCTTCTAGCTTCAATGTAGAATATTCTAATTGTAAAGTCCCTTATTCTACGGAAAATTGGACAGTACTTCCTTTGTTTCTACGCACGTTTTCACCTTTTCCAAGGCCCGTATTCAACAACCAAAACGCCACATTTAAGGCTCAACCAAACAACTAGCCAAAGGGGATTACACGCCTTACTGGACGTGTAAAATTCTGCCCCACAATTCATATATAATAGTCCATTATTATTAAGGCCAATCTCGGCTACAATAATGACAACATAGTCCTTTTTCTATCCCTTATAACCCAAGTCGTTATTCCAACATGTTATACAAGTCATAACAATTATAACAACTAAATTCCCTTTCTTGTATAACATGTGACGATTATAACTAACAACAAAACTGATTAACATTTTCAATGGCTAACATGCCATTTCTCGGATTTTAACCTTCCAATGTATCTTAACACCTATAAAACGTCATTCCTTATATCACAAGTTCATTTATCAAATTACTATGACATGAAATCTTCAATTTCATAGGAGGACAAGAATCATTACCTCAATAAGCCCAAAGTATTCCAAGGATCTCGCCCGCTTAAGCTCTTTTCCGCAACTCCTTTTCTTGTCAAAAAAATCATCCACACGAACCCTCCACAAGCTTGCCAACATATATTATTCTTGTCGCCTCACCAATAATTTCACTAGGCTTAGGGTTCTTAAAATTTTAAGGAGAAGAGAAGAGGAATTCCTTTAGGATGGATCTTTGCAAATGACCAGACTTGGTCCTAAAATAAGACCCTCTCTTGGTCAAAAAGATGGGAGGGACACTTGTCACCCTCCCATAGGCTTTTACCAAAATATCTTCTGATTTTCCCCAATTTTCGCTAAAAATCCCTCCTTGGCGCGCGTCCCTGTAGCCGGCGCCGTGGCGCTGTGGCGCTGTGGCGCTGTGGCGCCTGACTGAAACATTTTCCCCCTCTTCTGCTAGCTGATCTTGTAACGTCCATAACTTTCTACCCCGATGTCCAATCGATGAGAGGCTTGTTGCGTTGGACACTAGACTCAACGAGATTCATACTAGGCTTTTGAAACACCTAAAAAACTCCTAATAAACTAGGAGATATGCCGTCCCAAAGTTGACTGAAAACCTGCCTACAACAGTTTTGCTAACTTATCTTTCCAAATTCAAACCTTACTTCCTTTCGTACGTTCTTATCTTATTCTCTTGAATTTACGGGGTGTAACATTCTTCCCCTCTTAGAAACATTCATCCCCGAATGTTCTTTCGGAGTCAATCTAATAGTTAGCGACATAGTTTCCTTTTACAACCCCTTCATACCAATTTTTCCACAACGCAATACTTCTCCCACGGTTATCTAAAACTGTAACCTATGGCACAACGACACTGAAGATCTTACCAGTCTCACATCCATCGCTTAATAACATGGGTACACATAACCCCACAATACGTAAAACCATCCTTTTACGTGGGGGAGAGAGCTTATCTCCCTTTCAATATCTTGATCATCATGTTCCACCTTATAATTGTATATATTTTTAAGACCTACCAGCGATGTCTTCTGTTTTCCACAGGCAGCACTCATACTTATCTTATTCTTGCCTTGCGCATTTTTCCTGAAATTATTCGGAATGTCGTGGCCTTGACTGCCACATTAAACCAATTCCAAGTACCTCCAAGGGCACTTAACATAAAATCCTTCAAAAATTTTAATAAAACAAGTCACATAGACTCCACAATTTCATGTCAACGAAGGAAGTAGTAACTTACAGTTTACTAGCACTTTCATTCTTTTTCCATCGATAACCGGCTCACCGGGAAACTGGAATCGAACCAACTTCTCTCTATAGTCAACCTTGGCATACAAGAAGCCCATTAGTCCATACCCATAATGACCTCAAACTCTGCCATAACAGCTCTGCTAGGTTTGCTAGGGTCTGACGACTGTATCGTCACTGAGCAATTATTATATACCCACTCAGCTACCACCCATCACTCACGGGTGTAGTCACCTCGAAAGGTTCTCATGGATTCAAGCTCTATTCCTTTACACCTGGTTGCTCTCTTTCTCACTGGTCGTACTCTTTTCGTACTTCCAAACTTATACTAGCATACGTACATAACTTCCATACTAATTCTGGCCTCCAATATTTGGAGCTACCTACATTGAACAATTTAAGGCCATTTCCGGCTCTCACGACCTGGTTCCGGTGGAATGCGTCCACGAACCCGTAAAACAACTTAACTAGACTTGGGTCTGGCATCCTTGTGACCCTGTCACGTAGCGGAACTACCAATTGACTCCACTCCAACTCAGACTATGGGGTGACCTGCAATAGGTCCTCAACCCGACCCACCGTCGTACTTAACTCTTACCCTTAGTCTGAATTAAATCTTATTGCCAAGAAGGCCTTACATACCTAAGGTCTCGGCGGTTATCAATATTCTTAGGCTTGCACTTTCCATGCTCCAAGCCTACCTTATCAGTCCCCCCGTAACCGGGTAAAATAACTTTTCATAACCCATAATCATGTTTTCTTAATCCTAACGACCATACTTACTCCATACGGATCTCATCCGTACAATTCTCTTAAGTAAACTACGTAGCTTAATCTATTAACATAGTCTTCCCTTAAGTCCCTTAATCATAACTTCTTAAGGGTTCATTTCCTTCTCAAACAGCTCATCATCTCCTAATTTCTCAAATTAGTACGTAAAACCTTGATGAGAATTCATTAAACTGTTTTATACCCTTCCGGTATCTATTTAGTCCTTACCAATTCTTGGTAATCAAAATTATTCTAGGCAACACGCGTCTGACCCTCATACATAAATCTGTATAGTTGTATATCATAATACCAACTATACAATAATTATTACCAACCTGGATACGCAATCCACATAATCCTTCCTGGGTCACTGCTGCCTTTCTAATAGTTGCAATCAACATAACTCGTTAGGGAGGGACGACCCTAATAACACAGCTCTATCGCACAATCTCAGAGTGAGAAGAATGGAAACCAATCCTAAATGTCCTGCAACCTCCTGATTATAGATGTGGTGCACAACACACCGATAATCAAGACTCTACTAGACACGGTCTGTAGACACTTTCCGAACACTAACTGCTCTGATACCACTTTTTTCATGACCAGACCCCGGGTCCGCGACTGGTGCCCTACCTGGGCACCCTTATAGGTATACATCAGAGATAATCAGTGGAACATACATAAACTTAACAAGAATAAATAATAGGTTATGTCACGACCCGTTCCCGGGCCCGTGACTGGTGCCTTACCCGGGCACCCAAGTAGACATACATCAGAGTAACCAGCGGAATATAAACTTGCAAACATGAAATAGTGTAGAATAAGAACAGTCTACCCAAGAAAAAGGTTTCCTTTCGGCATGTATATAAATACCAAAAGTGAAGCATATCCCAAATTTACAACAGACTACTGCACTTAAGAATGAAATCAACTATGACGGGACAGGGCCCCGCCATACCCCCTGAATGTACAAAAGTATATGACCTCAGGGAACCGTACCAAAAGACAAAGCCTCCGGAGAAATAGAGCTTTCCCAGAACTGAACAGTGATCCTAAGAGCGCGGATTAGCAAGCTACGTACCTCAACTCAGCGGATGAACACGCCCCAAGGAGGTCGATAACAGTACCAAGTATGTAAATCAAAATATCAGAATGAAATCATAATAGTCTATATAAAGCAGGAGACATATATGACAATCAAAATGCGTTTCACAAAGCCCGGCTAACAACAAGAGTAATGAACATCAACATTGTCTCTAAAAAGATACCATTTCACAATCTATAAACAATCGTGTCAGTCGTGACGCGTGCCTCAAAGTCATTACTCAAATATAACCCCGGGTCTCATGCCCAACAATATCAAACGTGTCCGTGGGATTCCTTCCTCACTGCCGACCGTCTATGCTATACCAACACCAAGGAGTACACGTGAGCACCAGGTCCCACCTGTGTCATAAGATCCGTACGGGGCAAGTACGAAGGCCGACTACCAGATACCTACCGTACCAACAATATTGTATACTGTACCACGAAGCTGACCGGGGCAAGTACGAAAGCCACTACCAGATACCACCTGCATCACGTCGCTGACCGGGGCAGGTACGAAAGCTAACTACTAGATACCTCCTGCGTCACAAGACTCCGCCATAATGCCGACCGGGGCAAGTACGAAAGCCTAACTACCAGATACCGCCTGCATCAGCCACGACCGGGGCAGGTACGAAAGCTAACTACTAGATACCACCTGCGTCACTAAAACACCTGGAGGGCTAATCCTTGGAATAACACTATCAACAGGGAAACGAACCCTCATCACGGCCGCGTACCCGTGGACCTCCATCGAGTCGATGCCCAAGATGATCCAGAACAACCCGACCGGCCCTCCATCGAGAGACGCGGTAATATAAGGATATCTCACTTTCACAACAAGGCTATCACTAGCAAACATAGGCAGGTTACTCACACTCAAGGTACTTTCATCTTATGCCAAAAATCCGGGTTTTAACCCCAAAGTACTACATGCTTTAACTCTTTCACAAAAGTCACATGATACTAATACTCGTAGTATAAAAAATAGAGTAACTATTATATTAAGTAAACCAAACAATTTTCATACTTTCTTTTTAAATAAAAATCAAGACAATACCATGCCTTCCTTTTCTATGTCAAATCACTTCTCGAACTAGTTTAAGTTTCAAAACTTCAAATTCTCAAGTCTCTTACTTTTAAACCAAATCCCGTGACGGGGAACGATCAAGTCTCACATCTTTTTAAAACAACCGTCAAGTTACCATTTTAAAATCAATAATAAAACCATTTCTTCATTTTTATAAAGTCGTTATAACTAACTTCCCATAAAGCTATTATAACATTTTATGTTTTAAACCATCCAAGGACAACTACTCTCATTTCCGAATTCAAGATAACTTATTCTTTTTAAAGACCAAGTACTCATTACTCATGAATGAGGTTGTACAACTTTTTAACATAATTCAAGTCCTTAACATATTATAACAAGTCACTTAACTAGAATCAAGTCAAGGACATAAAAGGGAAATCAACTCCTTCAACACACGTGCGTCTACCGCACTATATATATGTATTTCACAAATATCATGCTCAAGAGAATAGGAAGAATCACATACCTCCTCGGCTAAATTCACTTGCCAAGTCGGATATGTCGCGCGCAGAGTGTCAACCTATAAAAGTCAAAACACGCCTATCAACTTCTAGTTCTACGTAGAATTCTGTTAAGTAAGATCTCTAATTCTACGAAAAATTGGGCAGCACTTCCCCCGTTTCTACTCAATTTTCCACCTTTTTCAAGGCCCGATAACCGTAATTAACATATTATAATTAAGGTGCAATAATTTCGAATTTTAAAGAAGGGGATCACACGCCCAAACGGAACGCGATTAACAATCTTCCCCTTAACAACAACAATAATTAAAGAAGGGGATCACACGCCCAAACGGAACGCGATTAACAATCTTCCCCTTAACAACAACAATAATTAAAGAAGGGGATCACACGCCCAAACGGAACACGATTAACAATCTTCTCCTTAACAACAATGTAAATACAGTCCAAAATAAATACAGTCCAAAGTAAATACGGTCCAGTAACATCACACGACCGACTCGGCCCGCGATCGTGCCTTACCCCTGCACCCTAGTGATACAACATCGAGAAAATCAGAAATAAAACTCATGAAAGAAAACCGGTGAAAAGAAAACAAAGCTAACCCAAATTACCTTTTTGTACATAAATGAAAACTGAGCAGCTACATCCTTTACAAACCCCGCCCACAAAGGCCTGCACTTAAGAATTTTATAACAATAATGACGGACAGGCCGCCATGCCCCCGAATGTACAAAAGTCTACAACTTCAGTGGAACTGCACCACGTGACAAGCTTCCGAGATATGGAGCTTTCCGAGAACGAACAACGATCCTAAGAGTGCGGATCGCCAGTTATGTACCTCAACTCGCGGATGAACGCAGCCCAGGAGGTCAAGACAACAGTACCAAGTATGTGAAATCGAAATATCAGAATGAAATCATAACAGTCTATATAAAACAGGAGACATGTATGATAACCAAACTACAGTTCACATTATATATAGCAGTCATGTCAAGTCAGGGACTCATGCCCGTAAAATCATCACTCAAGTACAACCCGAGAATTTAACCTGCACAATGGCCGCATGCCCCGGCATCTCACCTCGGTATAAGCATGGCCCTGGAACCATCCTAGTGAGCCCATACCCGTGGACCATCCAACGTGTCGGTATGCCCAAAGGAGATAACAAGATAATAATCATTGTGGAAGCATACCCGTGGGCCACCCAACGTGTCAGTATGTCCAAACAAACAACAAAATAATACTCACCGTGGAAGCATACCCGTGGGCCACCCAATGTGTCAGTATGTCCAAACAAATAACAAGATAATACTCACCGTGGAAGCATACCCCTGGGCCACTCAACGTGTCAGTATGTCCAAACAAATAACAAGATAATACTCACCGTGGAAGCATACCCGTGGGCCACCCAACATGTCAGTATGTCCATCAATCAAACAGATAGCCGGCCCTCCATCGAGGGACTCGGTAGCACAAAATCAAACACTTGCACAACAAAGGCTATCACAACAAGCATAGGCAAGTTCAACGTACTTTCGTTTTATGTCAACAATCCGTGTTTCAACCCCAAAATACTACATACTTTCATTCTTTAAAACAAATGACTCTTTTTAGTATAAAGCTTCCAAGATACTATTTACCGTAGTATCAAGTCGAAATTACGTTTCAAGACAAGTCACAATACCTTTTTAGAAAATACGTCTTCGGGCTTCTAAATCAAGTGACTTCTTTCTTTTAAAACCTTAAGCAATTGATGCCTTTAAGTCAATTTGCCTTTCGTTATTTCAAGTCATTTAACATACTTAAATTACTTAGAGTAAACCACTCTTTTTATCTTTCCATAAAGCTATTATAACCAACTTCCCATAAAGCCGTTATACTAGTTTTATACATTAGCAACTTACATACTTTTTTATAACCAAGAGACCTAAACTTTCCAACAAAACAAGTATCAATAATACTTTCAACATACTTAGAGTCTCTTAACTTTTGAAAACCAATATATCCTTAATAGATCACATTAATTCATTTATAAGTCAAGTCTCTTATCTTTTAAAAACCACAAACCATTTCTTTACCTACATAAAGTTGTTATAACAAACTTCTCATAAAGCCGTTATAACACTTTATGTTTTAAACCAACAAATTACAACTATACGCATTTATGAGGCCAATAGGGCTAATTCTTTAACAACCGAGTACCCATTACTAACGAATAGGAGTTTACTACTTTTTCACACAATCAAGACCTTTACACTTCATATCAAGTCAAGGCACAAAAAGGGGAATCGAATTCCTTTAACACACGTGCATCTACCGCACTATATATTTCACAAATAATCATGCTAGAAAGGATAGGAAGAGGTTCACATACCTCGCGACGATTATCGACAAGTAGCAAACTGTTCCAAAGTACTATACTCTTGCTAGCCTTTTCCACCCTCCAAGTAGAATATGCTACTCGTAGTACTTCACCCTATAATGGTCATAATACGTCTATTAGCTCCTAGCTTTAACGTATAATACTCTAATTGCAAAGCCCCTTATTCTAGGGAAATTTGGACAGCACTTCCTTTGATTCTACGTACTTTGCCACCTTTTTCAAGGTCGAATTCAATACCCAAACACGCCACATTTAAGGCCCAACAAAGTAGTTAACAATAGGGGATTACACGCCTACAAGACGTGTAAAATTCTGCCCCACAATACCAACAAGTCTAAACTACAATGTCAATTCGGCACATTTGAGGGACAACAACACCACTTCTCTTTCAATCTCTATTTAAATACAAGTTGTTTAGTATGACATGTAATCAAGCCTAAATCGATTAAAGCTACTACAATCCTTTAGTAGATAACATGCGACGACTTTAGATAACGACCAAATTGTAATTCAAATTCAAATGACTCAATCATGTCATTTTCGGATTTCTAGCCTTCCAAAATCCATAGTACTTATCAATCTCTAATACATGATTCACGTGGTCTATATCAACTATAACAAGTATTAAAACTTATTTCCAAGAGAAGGGGGGAACTTTTACCTTTTGGAATAGCCCACAAAAGCCCTTTTTCTTCAACTTCTTTCCCGTCAAACTCGTCCACCCGCGCTTCCCACAAGTTTACCCACACTTTGCCTTCTTGCCGCCGTTCCAACAATTTTTCCTTAGGCTAGGTTTTCTTCAAAAATCTAGAGAGAAAGGGAGAGGAGTTCATGGGAGGGTTCTAAGATGAAATGACCAAGTCTTCCAAGACTTGGTCCTAAAATAGGACCCTTTTCTTAGTCAAAAGGATGGGAGGGACACTTGTCACCCTCCCATGGGCCCTTTTTGAAAATATCCACGATTTCACTCTTCACGACCAAATCCGCTTGGCGCGGCCGTCACGGCCGCGGCGCTCCACTTCGAGAAATCCTCGCATTCCGGCGCCATGCCTCGCATTTCGGCGCCACGGCGTTGCAACCTCAGAAACCCCAAGATAACCGCGCGCCGCGCCTCGCTCCCGGCCGCTACTGGACTTCGAACCAAACTATCGCTTTCGATCACAAGACCGAACTTGTAACTTCCATAACTTTCGACCCCGATGTCCTATCGACGAGCGGTTTGTTGCGTTGGGAACTAGATTTAACGGACTACACACTAGGCTTTTTAAACACCTAACAACTCTTGATGTAACGGGGCATAAACCGCCTCCAAGTTGACTAAAACCCGTCCGAAAACAGTCCATCACCCTATCTTTCTAAATTTTTTATCTTAGTTCCTTTCGTATGGTCTCATAAGCTAGACCTGAAATGCGGGGTGTAACAAATACGGTCCAAAGTAAATACAGTCCTTAAGTTGGGGTCCTTGACCAACTTTTACAATTTTACTTATCCAATTACTTCATTAGTCTTCCAACTTATATTCCAATCTTTATATAAGTTATAGTTCTTTGTTGTTAACTTATTAGTCAAGTAATGGATACATTTTTACCATTTTAATGGCTAATATGCCAATTCTCCTTTTAACATCTTAACAAGATCCAAATCTCTCCTTATATCTCATACTCCATATTATACTTTCAATATATGTATAATATCCAATATACATAATAATCAACTTCACAAAGAGGTTAAGGTTCATTACCTCAATAATAGCCCAAAAATATCCAAGAACTTAAAGTCGCTCCTAAGCAAGTTTTAGCTCCAAATCTTTGTGTTCCAAACCACCACAAGTCACCTTTAGAAGTTCCTAACCAACTTCTATTCAAGAATTAACTCCAAAAAGTGAAGAACACTAAGGTTCCATTTTTGCATGCTCTCGGCTTTGTGAGGGTTTTTGAGGCTAGGGGTGTGAAATCTTGTCTAAATCTTGGTTAATAATCTTCCTAATACATTAAGGAAGAACACTTATAAGTTTAAGAATTTTTGGACAACATTTGCTCAAGAAAGAGGGGGGTTGGACGAGAGCACTAGGGAGGGAGAGAAAAATATTTTCAAGTCTTGAAATGTTCTAATTGTGGAAGATTTCATCAACTAGAGGTGTTTATATAGGACAACCAAGGGCTAGGATTGAAACATGTGTATGGTATAGATTGTTTGTGTAGGTTCCTTTCTCCACTTGTCCCACAAATGCCATGCAAGACTTTGACCATTTGACTTGCCCACTAATCTTGAAAAAAACGTCCAACATGGCTCTTGGGGTGACACATGTCGCCCTCCTATTGGTCTAAAATATTTATCTCTCGGAAAAAATTTCATAATTGGTTAAAATATTGAAAACGTAAAATTTCCTTCACAAGGTTCGGAAACTTTTCCGTCGGAAAACAATTCTTTCACTCTTACCCTAATTAGGGCTTATACATTCGTACGTACGTCCTCACATACATACTCCGGAACTACGGGGTATAACAGGTTAGCCGATAGGCTACCTCCCTGGATATATACAAATCCAAAAGCAGTTACCTCATTTTTTTTCAAAGTGACCCACAAGATATGACTACAGACCTCTAAGAATTTGACATAACAACTGTGATGGGACAGGGCCCCGCCATACCCCTGAATGTACATAAATCTACAATCTCAGGGAACCGTACCAAAAGACAAAGCCTCCGGAGAAATGGAGTTTTCCAAGAACTGGACAGTGATCCTAGAGTGCGGATCAGCAAGCTATGTACCTCAACCTGCGGCATGAACGCAGCCTCCCGAAGGAGGTCAGTACAACATGTACCAAGTATGTGAAACTGAAAGTACTGTAATGAAATCATAAAGTCTAAAATAAAGCTGGAGACATGTATGATAACTCAAATAACAATACACTGTGCCTTACTAACAATGAGAATAAACCAGAGTATACCTTACTGCATAAAAGTAGGAGGCTCATGATCAAAGTAGGGCCGCCCGCCCGTAGTATCATTACGCAATCCTACTCCTGGGACTATTTCACCCGCATAGGTCATGTGGACCCGCAATGAGGTCATCCGCCTCGCATGAGACTATTTCGCCCGCATAGGTCCTGTGGACCCGCAATGAGGTCATTCATCTCGCATGAGACTATTTCACCCGCATGGACCCGGTGGGCCCGCAATGAGTACAAACGCCGCACTCGCATCATGAGTAGCAAATCCATGGAATAAGTAGTAACCCGGGGGTTTACCCCGCAAGAATAACATAACCTAGCACAACCGGCTATCATACATAACATAATCACTACCGGCTTATCGTACATAACATAAGCACTACCGGCTTATCGTACATAACATAAGCACTATCGGCTTATCGTACATAACATAAGCACTACCGGCTTATCGTACATAACATAAGCAAGTTAAGAAATCCCTTAACTTCTTATTAACTCTGTTCATATACACTCTCATTTTAGTTTACTTAAGGCACTATCATGTCATTATAAAATCCGGGAATTTAACCCAAAGTACTACGTACTTCTATTCTTTTAAATGACTCTTTTTCATATAAAACTTCCAAGATACTAATAACTGTAGTATCAAGTCATATTTACTTTTCAAGCAAGTCACAATACCTTTTAAAGACTATTTTATCACATGAACAGTAGTCACACCATAGCTAGGGACACAAGCCCTCAAATACCAAAGCGTGCCCATGGGATCCCCCATCACTGCCGACAACCGCAACCGTAAAATATAACCATGTGACACGTCTGTGGCATCCTACCTCACTGACGGCGTACACACATACAAAGCATATATATATATATATATATATAACTCCTGCCCGTGGAATCCTCCATCATTGCCGATAGCCGAAATTGTAAAATGTAGTCATGTGACGCGCTCGTGACATCCTACCTCACTGTCGGCGTACACACATACAAAGCATATATATATATCTCCTGCCCGTGGAATCCTCCATCACTGCCGACAGCCGAAATTGTAAAATGTAATCATGCGACGCGCCCGTGGCATCCTACCTCACTGTCGGTCTACACACATACAATACATATATTCATATCTCATGCCCGTGGAATCCCTCATCACGGGTACATAACTTCATGGAGAACTAATCCATGGAGTAATAATCGTATCCGGGAATTTAACCCACATCATGGTAGCATGCCCCGAAATCCTCCATCGCAAGCATGTACATGGATCAATCACAATGGAAGCATATCCGTGGAATCCTCCATCATTGTCGGTACGTCCAAGTAATTTCACATCAAGACAGTCGACCCTCCAACTGAGAGTCACAGCAGTGTATCAACATAATACTTGCACTCCAAGACTATCACAAGCGAGTATAGGCAAGTTCATGAAATCTTTAGATTTTCATTAACATGCCAAATGGATCTCATTTTATAACCTCAAGGCACTCTCATATAAAACCCCAAGATAATAACACTCGTAGTATCAAGGTTACTCTACATTTCACATACGTCACTACACTTAGAATTATACTTTTAGGCTTCTAATCAAGTGAACCTTACTTTAAACTTTAAGCAATTGATGCCTTTAAATCAAATTGCCCTTCCTGATTTCATGTCATTAATCTTTGTTTACCTTACTCGATAAAACCATTCCTTCAACCTTCCATAAAGTTGTTATAACCAACTTTCCATAAAGCCGTTATACTAACTTTATGCTTTAGAAACTAAGACATCCTTATCCTTTCATAAAGCCGTCATAACTAACTCCCCATAAAGTTGTTATAACTCTTTATGTCTTAGACAAATTCATTCTTTTTATGACCAAGAGACTTATACTTTCAAATCAAGTTTCCTAACATTTCAAAATACTTCAAGTCTCTTAACTTTAGAAAACAAGTTTCTTAACTTTAGAATAGCTCAAGGAATCTATACTTTCCAAATCAAGTATCCTATACATTTTCAAGTCAAGAAATCTTAGTCTACCTTATAAACATAAATCATTCTTTAAACAAGTCAAGTATATCAAATGAACTGACTTCATTCAAATCACATACGTCTACCGTACTATACATTTATAACTACTCATGCTCAAGAGATAAGAAAGTTTCCACATACCTCTCCGGCTTAATCCACTTGTCAAGTCCAATATGTCGTCCGTAGTATGTCAACCTATAATGACCATAATACGTCTATTAGCTTCTAGCTTCAATATGGAATATTCTAATTGTAAAGTCCCTTATTCTACGGGAAATTGGACAGTACTTCCTTTGTTTCTATGCACTTTTCCACCTTTTCCAAGGCCCGTATTCAACAAACAAAACGCCACATTTAAGGCTCAACCAAACAACTAACCAAAGGGGATTACACGCCTTACTGGACGTGTAAAATTTTGTCTCACAATTCATATATAATAGTCCATTATTATTAAGGTCAATCTCGGCTACAATAATGACAACATAGTCCTTTTTCCATCCCTTATAACCCAAGTCGTTATTCCAACATGTTATACAAGTCATAACAATTATAACAACTAAATTCCCTTTCTTGTATAACATGTGACGATTATAATTAACAACAAAACTGATTAACATCTTCAATGGCTAACATGCCATTTCTCGGATTTTAACCTTCCAATGTATCTTAACACTTATAAAACTTCATTCCTTATATCACAAGTTCATTTATCAAATTACTACGACATGAAATCTTCAATTTCATAGGAGGACAAGAATCATTACCTCAATAAGCCCAAAATACTCCAAGGATCTCTCCCGCTTAAGCTCTTTTCCGCAACTCCTTTTCTTGTCAAAAAAATCATCCACACGAACCCTCCACAAGCTTGCCAACATATATTCTTCTTGTCGCCTCACCAATAATTTCACTAGGCTTAGGGTTCTTAAAATTTTAAGGAGAAGAGAAGAGGAATTCCTTTAGGATGGATCTTTGCAAATGACCAGACTTGGTCCTAAAATAAGACCCTCTCTTGGTCAAAAAGATGGGAGGGACACTTGTCACCCTCCCATAGGCCTTTTACCAAAATATCTTCTGATTTTTCCCAATTTTCGCTAAAAATCCCGCCTTGGCGCCGCGGCCCTGCAGCCGGCGCCGCGGCGCTGCAACTTCAGAGGGGTTCAGGACTTACGGCGCCGAGGGCCTGCAGCCGGCGCCGTGGCGCTGTGGCGCCTGACTGAAACATTTTCCCCCTCTTCTGCCAGCTGATCTTGTAACGTCCATAACTTTCTACTCCGATGTCCAATCGACGAGCGGGCTTGTTGCGTTGGACACTAGACTCAACGAGATTCATACTAGGCTTTTGAAACACCTAAAAACTCTTAATGAACTAGGAGATATACCGCCCCAAAGTTGACTGAAAATCTGCCTACAACAGTTTTGCTAACTTATCTTTCCAAATTCAAACCTTACTTCCTTTCGTACGTTCTTATCTTATTCTCTTGAATTTACGGGGTGTAACAATAGTCTTAAAACTTCATAACATAAACTCTTTTAATTTAAGTAACATATACTTTTATGAGCTGTGAATAGGTTATACTCGTTTATAACGATCTTATTAAAGCAGCCATGATATAGAAAATGTAATACAATTTTGTCTTATCTTAGTTTCTATGCAGATGGAGAATTCTACTTATTTTAATATAATTGATTGTCGATACATTTTTATTAATGTTGCAATGGCTTGTTCGATACTTATTCTCATTAGTGCAGTAAATTAGCAAAGTCAACTCGACTCCAAATACTTCCTAACGACTACCAATATCCCCGATAAGATTTGGTAAGAACTTAGGATTACTTAGACATACCTTTTACATGGAGTAAATCAACATACGTACCTCTTAACTTATAAGAGTAGAAGGAATCATGAAATAACACCACATGTATATTTCATACATAGAACATGCCAAAAGAAGGAAGAGGTTCACATACCTCGCGACGACTATCGACAAGTAGCAAAATGCTCCAAAGTTGTTACACCCCGTAATACCAGGGCTACTAATTGAGAACGTGATTAAGGATTTAAGATTTGAATTTTGGAAGGAAATAATAATTACATTTTCTTAAGGAAAATTTCGGAAAAGATGTGACGACGAAAAAAATTATTAACTTGGAGTATAATACTTCTAATTGGATTTATGGACTTAGTATTGGATTATAAGGTGTTGGAATTGATAATATGGGGTCCACCGAGAATTTCACAATTTCGCGGGGACTTTCGAAAAATTATAATATTTTGGACCAATCGGAGGGCGACACGTGGCACCCCTCCACTTGTCTTGCTAAGATGACAACAAATTAGATATTTTGAGAGGGGACAAGTGGACATGGGTCCCACTCCACTTGGCTATACATATCCAAGTCTTGCAAGACTTGGATCACTTTACACTTAGACCAAAAAATAAGCTCTCATCTTCTCCCCTTTAGCTCCATAATTTCGAGAGCCCCTTGGCTAAGAACAACCATTGTTGATCAATTTATTTCTCCAAGATTAAGCCCTTAAACCAAGTGCTAAGCCTAGATTAATATTCTACACGTTTTTACTTGTCTTGGCCGAAAGTTGATGCCAAAGCCCTAGTGGTTCCGTCGACTTTTTGGAAGTGAGATTCAAAGAGAAGTTGCTCCTAAGGTTGTAGGGGGTACATATATGTGATTGGAACTTGAAGAAGTGGAGCGAAACGAAAATCGCGCACCAATAAAGACCGGACTGTTTTGGGGCGTTTTTGGGCAAAAAATGAGGTAAAAGTCCTTCTTCTTTTAAAGTAATTGGATATTACTTATTGTTATTATGTATGGATGAACTTGTGTTAGAAAATAATGAAGAATAAAAAGTGTTTGAGCCATTTTTGGGGCTAAAACCGATTTGGGACAGATTTGGTGCAAATGGAATTCGTTGGTTATTGTCGTTGTTATCTTCACCTATTGCATGTTATAATGGATTAATATTGTTGTTAATAAGTTGTTATAACTTATGTAGAAGTTTTGGAACTCGAATTGGAATAAAATGGATTAAGGAACGAGTTATCGGGTTGTAGTTGTTGTGGCTGAAACCGCCAAAACTGTTAGACGTTGTTGTGTTGTTTAGTGGACTGTTTTGAGGTATTAAATGCTGGAAATTTAGTTGTTGTTATGCATGTTTAAGTGTAGTAATTTCTAATGAAAGTCCTAAGGGAATAGGGGTGTGGAAAGGCGTTAAAAGGCCTCACATTTTACCCTCGTTATGGTTGGATTGCGGACTGTTTTTTGGGCTGATTTGTGGACTGTTTTGTATAACTGTGGGGCAGAATTTTACACGTCCAGTTAGGCGTGTAATCCCCTTTGGCTAACTGTTGGTTGTGCCTTAAATGTGGCTTGTTGGTTGATGAATACGGGCCTTGAAAAAGGTGGAAAAGTACGTAGAAACAAAGGAAGTGCTGCCCAATTTTCCGTAGAATTAGAGGGCCATTATTTGGTACAAGTCCTACACTTGATAGCTTGTAGTTGATAGAAGTGCTATTGTCATTTTAGGTTGAAGTACTACGTGTAGCACATTCTACTTGGCTTGTGGAATAGCCAATAAGGTTGAAGTACATTGGAGCGTATTGCTACTTGTCGTTTGGGTTAGTCGCCAACGAGGTATGTGAACCTCTTCCTTCTTTTGGCATGATTCTATATATGAAATATACATGTGGTGTTATTTCATGATTCCTTCTACTCTTAGAAGTTAAGAGGTATGTATGTTGATTTACTCTATGTAAAAGTTATGTCTAAGATATCCTAAGTTCTTACCAAGTCTTATGGGGGATGTTGGTAAGAGTCGTTAGAAAGTATTTGGAGTCGAGTTAACTTTGCTAATTTACCGCACGAATGAGAATAAGTATCGAACAATCCATTGCAGCGTTAATAAAAGAAAATGTATCGACAATCAATTATATTAAAATGAGTAGAATTCTCCATTTGCATAGAAACTAAGATAAGACAAAATTGTATTACATTTTCTAGATCATGGCTGCTTTAATAAGATCGTTATAAACGAGTATAACCTATTCACAACTCATAAAAGTATATGTTACTTAAATTAAAAGAGTTTATGTTATGATGTTTTAAGACTATGAACCTTGATTTCTAAAAAGGTTATGAGACTTTATTTTTCAAGTTATGGGACTTGATTCTTAAAGGAAGGAGTGACTTGATTTAAAAAGTTTGGTTGCCATGAATTATTTCAAAGGTTAAGCGGCTTGATTTCAAAAGCGAATGTAACTTGAGTTTTTAAAAGAAGAAGTTTATGGATTTAAAAAGAGAAGGAGTTTTATGATTCTTTTTAAGTATGTATGTACGTAGTACTTTTGGGTTTAATTTTCCCTAATGTAAAAAAAAAATGCCTTAAGTTCTCTAAAGTGAAAGATTGTTATAATAGCTTTATGGGAAGTTGTTATAACGACTTAAGAAGAAAGGAAAAAATGATTTAAAATGTTATGTAAAGATGACATTATCGCGTCCCAGGAATGGGCCGGGCAGTATACCTTTATGGGCAGACTATATGACATTATCGCCCCGTGAATGGGCCGCAAGATACCTTTATGGGCGGACTATATGACATTATCGCGTCCAGAATGGGCCGGCAAGATACCTTTATGGGCGGACTATATGACATTATCACGCCCTAAATGGGTCAGCAAGATACCTTTATGGGCGGACTATATGACATTATCGCGTCCCGAAATGGGCCGCAAGATACCTTTATGGGCAGACTATATGACATTATCGCGTCCCAGGAATGGGTCGGGCAGTATACCTTTATGGGCAGACTATATGACTTTATCGCGTCCCAAAATGGGTGGGGCAGTATACCTTCGTGGGAAGAATTTTTATGAATTTGCCGTGTCCCGCAAATGGGTCGGGTTACGTTATCACGCATGTGTAATCAAAGTAAGCTCTCAAATAAGAAGTCCCTCCATAAAGGGTCGGATTATGTTATGTAAGATATGTAAGTTATGTGGAAAAACTTGATCGAATTCTTAAGTATGTATGTAAGAATATGATGTTAATTCTTATTGAAAGAAGGAAAAGAATGATTAATGTACGATTGATTTCATGAGTTAAAATGGCACGGTAGGATCTGGTATTTTAATTTTTATACTTGCCCCCGTCATTCTTTTGTACAGTTATGATCTTGTTTAATGTACTTTATTTTCGTTCCATACTTAGTACTTGTTGTACTGACCCCCTTAGGGGGGCTGCGTTCATGTCCGCAGGTCTAGGTACACAGTTGTGGATCCGCGAGCTTAGGATCCTTGTTCATCATTTTGAGATGGCTCCAAGTTCCGGAATTTGTCATTATGGCTAGGTATATTCATGGGTACGGCGGGGCCTTGTCCCGTCATAGTTGTTGTCACCTTCTTAGAGGTCTGTATTCATATGTGGGTTGGACTGGTGTAAGTTGTATTTACATTGTTGTACAGCGTAGACCCTTTCGAGTGATTTATATTTATACGGAAGTCTTTCCGGCTTTGCCTTTGTTTAAAAAAAAAATAGTGTTATTTATCTTCCGCGGTTTATTTATGTTGTATGGGTAGAAGGGTGCCCAGGTAGGGGCACCAGTCACGGGCCCGGGTTTTGGGGCGTGACAAAAGTACTTCAACCTTGATAGTTGTTTCACCCTTCAAGTAGAATACGCTATACGTAGTACTTTAACCTATAATAACCATAATACGTTTATCAATTCTTAGCGTTTTTAACGTGGAATAATACTAAGTGCCAGGTCTCTTATTCTACAGAAATTTGGGCAGCACTTCCTTTGTTTCTACATACTTTTCCACCTTTTTCAAGGCCCGCAAATCAATAACCAACATGCCATATTTAAGGCTCAACAATTCAGCTAACCAAAGGGGATTACACGCCTAATCGGACGTGTAAAATTCTGCCCCACAATTGATATAAAACTGTCCCATATTCAAGGCCATTTTCGGCAATTTCATGTATAACAACAAATAGTCTTTTCCAATTCCTTTTAAATCCAAGTTGTTAGTCTAACATGTTATATAGTCGCAATCAAATATAACAACTAAAATCACTCCTTTATACAACATGCGACGATTATAACTATCGACCAAATTGATTTCCAATTTTAATGGCTAACATGCCAATTTTCGGTTTTAACATCTCAACATGATCTAAATCTTTTTAAACTTTATTCTATATAACACATGCTCATCTATCAACTACTACAACATGATATCTTGAATTTCAATAGCAAGACGGAGATTATTACTTATTTTAAGCCCAAATACAATCCAAAACCTAAAGTCGATCTGTATCAACTTTAGCTCCTCTTCTTGACGTTTCAATCCACTCCAAGCAACCCTTAAAAGTTCATAAACAACTTCTCTTCAATTTCCAACTTCAAAGTTGAAGAACACCTTAGGTTTTTATCTTGCGACTAACGTAAAAACGTAGTTTTTCCGGGATTTTTGTATTGGGATATCCTTAGAATAGCTCTAGGGATCTTGGGTTTGAATATTGAGATTTATGAACAATAAACGAAAAATTTTGTGTGGGAAAAGGGCCCTTAGCCGAGAGCTCTTTCTTGAGCACTAAAAGTTCTTGAAAAATTTACTAAGTATGGAATTTGTCTTGCTACTAGTGTAGATAAATACTAAAATCAAGGGCTTGGATCAAGGCCAAGGTGTGGCTAGGATTGGGTCAATTATAGTCAATAATGTCAAGCTTCCACTTGTCCCTTTGACTTGGTCAATTCTTTTATTCATCCAACAAGCATGTGGATGGTGACGCGTGTCTCCCTCCCATTGGTCCATAATATTCCATTTCCCGAAATTTTCATAATTGGTCAAAATATCGGAAACCACGTGGGCCCCACAAAAATGTAAAATTTCTCGGGTGGGCCCCACGTATCCAACTCTGAAAATAAAATTTCATAGTTCTGATAAATTCCAACAGTCTCAAATAAAAATTCTGAGAACCCAATTCTCATTAACGAACGATTTTCCTTCCCGAGGTTAGGAAGATTTTTCCTTGGAAAACAATTCTTTCTTTCGTTCAAATTTTTAAGTCTTGTGTTCTCGCGTCTATTCTCGTATACATGTCGTGGAATTATGGGGTGTAACATTCTTCCTCCCTTAGAAACATTCATCCCCGAATGTTCTTTCAGAGCTCAATCTAAACATTTCTCGGTATAGTCTCGTGAAACTATACTTAATGAAACCTAATTATGCCACATATGATCCTAATACGTCGCACATGCATATCCACCCATCATAAGCCAAACGAGGAATCAAATCCCAAGTGTGCACCATCACTATTTACTCCCATTCATGGCCTAAAAGGATTATCTTTTCGTACTACCAAACTTATTCTAGCATACGTACATAATCTCAATATTAACCGTATATGACACTTAAACATACAACAACCTTATCATGCATACTAGTCTCTAAAGGGTCAAAGATATACCTGAAATCATATAGGCGGTTCAAAGGACCGCTAAAACTGGGAACTTCCACCACGACTTCTACCACGGCCTGCCGGTGCATAAACATCCTGCCTAGCTATTGAAGGAGAAGAACCCACAACTGATCCAGTAGACTGTGCTATCCCACCAGTGCCACCTCTATAAGGACACTCTCTTATCATATGGCCTAGACGACCACAAGAAAAACAAGCACCCGTACCGGAGCGACACACCCCATAATGGAACCTACCACACTGGGTGCATTGAGGAAAATGTGTCCTCGACTGACTGTAACCCCATCTCCCTGAGACTCTGAAGCTCTAGAGCTCTGACCGGCCCTTGTATTCCCGGGGTTGTAAAAAACCCCGCCGGAAAACTGTGGAGGAGCACTCGGTGCTGGCTGAAATGTAGACCTAGCACGCTCGAGGTGTCGCCTCGAAAATTATCTCGAAACCACCGCCCCGGCCTCTTGGCTGGCCTCGGTCTGGCTGGTCCTCTCTCTCTCTCTGTCTTCAATCCCCTATGCATATGCCTGCATCCTGGCAATATACATACCTGGTTGAAGGGACACTCTCAGGCATGCAGTAACCATGTAGCGGTCTAGCCCCATCATATAGCGATGAACTCTATCAGCCATGTCAGCCACAATAGTGAGTGCATACCTGTCCAATGAGTCAAACTCCAGGTTGTACTCTCTGATGGTCCTCCCATTCCGCCTCAATGCCAAGAACCTATCAACTCGGGCTCTCCTCATCTCAGGAGGCAAAAAGTGATCAAGGAAGGCCTCTGTGAACTCATCCCAAACAGCTGGAGGAGCACCCACACCCCTAGACAGTTCCCATGACTCAAACAAGTTCAACGCAATATCGCGTAACCGGTAAGAAGCTAGCACAACTGACTCTGTCTCCGAGGCCCTAAGCACCTGCATAGTCCGTTGTATCTGCCGAATGAACTCCTGAGGCTCATCCTCAGATCTCGAACCATAGAACTCGGGTGGACTACAACCCAGAAATTCCTGAATCCTCACACTGTCGGCTCTAGGGTTAGCTACCTGCTCCTGTCGGCGCTGCCCTGCCACTATGCTAGTCAATAACCTGATCTGGTCTCCATAATCTCTATACTATGCCCCTGGCTGAGGGACTGGAGGCTCATGTATCGGAACCTCTGGAGCTGCGGCTGCTCTTGGCTCCTCTAATAATGTCGGCGTAACTGAACTCGCCGCCAGGACCACAACCTCAGGCGTATCTGGGCCTGAGTCCTAGTAACCCTCTGTGTACCACTAGCAACTCCTGCTGCTGCCTTGCCCTTCTGGGCCCTGGTCGCCTTCCGTGGAGGCATAACCGATACATAAGACTAGGTCAGAGAGGATTCAACCTAGTAAAACAGCTCTACTGCACGATCTTAGAGAGAGAAGAATGGAAACCAATCCTAAATGTCCTGCAACCTCCTGGTTATAGATGTGGTGCACAATACATCGATAATAAAGACTCTACTAGACACGGTCTGTAGACACTTTTCGAGGACTAACTGCTCTGATACCACTTTTGTCACGACCAGGCCAGGGCATGGTGCCTACAGGCACCGCTACAGTATACATCGGAGAAAATCAGTAAACATACATGAAACTCATAACGTACATTAACAAGAAAATAAACAATGGGCTGGCGATAAGGCTACCTCCTGGATATATATATATATATATATATATATATATATATATATATATATATATATATATATATATATATATATATATACAAAGCCAAAAGCAGTTACATCAATTTTCTTTACAAACTGACCCACAAGATACGACTACATACCTCTAAGAATTTGACATAACAACTGTGACGGTACAGGGCCCCGTCATACCCCTAAATGTACATAATCTATAACAACAGGGATCCGTACCAAAAGATAAGCCTCCGGAGTAAATGGAGGTTTTTCCCAAAAACTGAACAGAGATCCTAAGAGCAAGGATCACCAACCTGTGTACCTAACACATGCGGGCATGAGCGCCGAAGAAGTCGATCTAACAGTGCAGAGCATGGAACAGAAATAAGGTACAGTAAACAAATCATAACTGTACAAAAGAATGACAGGGGCAAGTATAAAAAGTAAATACCAAATCCTACCGTGCCATTTCAACTCATGAACTGAATCGTACATTATTATCTTTTCCCATTTCAATAAGAGTTATAATCAAATTCTTACGTACATACTTAGGAAAAATCATCAAGTTCATAAACACATAACTTACGTATCTTGCATAACATAATCCGACCCTTTATGGAGAGACGTCTTATTTTGGAGTTCACTTTGTTTATCCATACGTGATAACATAACCCGGCCCATTTGCGGGACATGGTGAAGTCATAAAAAGTCTTCCCACGAAGGTATACTGCCCGGCCCATTCTGGAACGCGGTAAAGTCATATAGTTTGCCCATAAAGGTATACTGCCCGGCCCATTCTGGGACGCGGTAAAGTCATATAGTCTGCCCATAAAGGTATACTGCCTGGACCATTCTGGGACGCGGTAAAGTCATATAGTCTGCCCATAAAGGTATACTGTCTGGCCCATTCTGGAACGCGATAAAGTCATATAGTCTGCCCATAAAGGTATACTGCCCGACCCATTCTAAGACGCGATAAAGTCATATAGTCTGCCCATAAAGGTATACTGCCCGGCCCATTCTGGGACGCGGTGTGATTTCCCTTACATAACGTTTTAAACCATCTTTTCACTTCTTCTTAAGTCGTTATAACAACTTCCCATAAAGCTATTATAACAACCTTTCACTTTAGAGAACTTAAGGCACTTTTATTTCTTATTACATTAGGGAAAACTAAACCCAAAAGTACTACGTACATACATACTTAAAAAGAATCATAAAACTCCTTCTCTTTTAAATCAATAAACTTCTTCTTCTGAAAACTCAAGTTACATTCTCTTTTGAAATCAAGCCTCTTAACTTTTGAAATAATTCATGGAAACCATACTTTTTAAATCAAGTCATTCCTTTCTTTAAGAATCAAGTCTCATAACTTGAAAAATAAAGTCTCATAACCTTTTAAGAAATCAAGATTCATAGTCTTAAAACTTCATAACATAAACTCTTTTAATTTAAGTAACATGTACTTTTATGAGCTGTGAATAGGTTATACTCGTTTATAACGATCTTATTAAAGCAGCCATGATCTAGAAAATGTAATACAATTTTATCTTATCTTAGTTTCTATTCAGATGGAGAATTCTACTTATTTTAATATAATTGATTGTCGATACATTTTTATTAACGCTGCAATGGCTTGTTTGATACCTATTCTCATTAGTGCAGTAAATTAGCAAAGTCAACTCGACTCCAAATACTTTCTAACGACTCTTACCAACATCCCCCATAAGATTTGGTAAGAACTTAGGATTACTTAGACATACCTTTTACATGGAGTAAATCAACATACGTATCTCCTAACTTCTAAGAGTAGAAGGAATCATGAAATAACACCACATGTATATTTCATACATAGAACATGCCAAAAGAAGGAAGAGGTTCACATACCTCGCGACGACTATCGACAAGTAGCAAAATGCTCCAAAGTACTTCAACCTTGATAGATGTTCCACCCTTCAAGTAGAATACGCTATACGCAGTACTTTAACCTATAATAACAATAACACGTCTATCAATTCCTAGCCTTTTTAACGTGGAATAATACTAAGTGCTAGGTCTCTTATTCTACAAAAATTTGGGCAGCACTTCCTTTGTTTCTACGTACTTTTCCACCTTTTTCAAGGCCCGCAAATCAATAAACAACATGCCACATTTAAGGCTCAACAATTCAGCTAACCAAAGGGGATTACACGCCTAACCGGACGTGTAAAATTCTGCCCCACAATTGATATAAAATTATCCCATATTCAAGGTCATTTTCGGCAATTTCAATGTATAACAACAAATAGTCTTTTCCAATTCCTTTTAAATCCAAGTTGTTAGTCTAACATGTTATATGGTCGCAATCAAATATAACAACTAAAATCCCTCCTTTATACAACATGCGACGATTATGACTATCGACCAAATTGATTTCCAATTTTAGTGGCTAACATGCCAATTTTCGGTTTTAACATCTCAACATGATCCAAATCTTTTCAAACTTCATTCTATATAACACATGCTCATCTATCAACGACTACAACATGAAATCTTGAATTTCAATAGCAAGACGGAGATTATTACCTCTTTTAAGCCCAAATACAATTCAAAACCTAAAGTCGATCCGTAGAAACTTTAGCTCCTCTTTTTGACGTTTCAATCCACTCCAAGCAACCCTTAGAAGTTCATAAATATCTTCTCTTCAATTTCCAACTTCAAAGTTGAAGAACGCCTTAGGTTTTCATCTTGCGACTAACATAAAAACGTAATTTTTCCTGGATTTTTGTATTGGGATATCCTTAGAATACCTCTAGGGATCTTGGGTTTGAATATTGAGATTTATGAACAATAAACGAAAAATTTTGTGTGGGAAAAGGGCCCTTAGCCGAGAGCTCTTTCTTGAGCACTAAAAGTTCTTGAAAAATTTACTAAGTATGGAATTTGTCTTGCTACTAGTGTAGATAAATACTAAAATCAAGGGCTTGGATCAAGGCAAATGTGTGGCTAGGATTGGGTCAATTATAGTCAATAATGTCAAGCTTCCACTTGTCCCTTTGACTTGGTCAATTCTTTTATTCATCCAACAAGCATGTGGAGGATGACACGTGTCGCCCTCCCATTGGTCCATAATATTTCATTTTCCGAAATTTCCATAATTGGTCAAAATATTAGAAACCCTGTGGGCCCCACAAAAACGTAAAATTTCTCGGGTGGGCCCACGTATCCAACTCTGAAAATAAAATTCCATAGTTCCGATAAATTCCAACAGTCTTAAATAAAAATTCTGAGAATCCAATTCTCATTAACGAACGATTTTCCTTCCCGAGGTTTCGGAAGATTTTTCCTTGGAAAACAATTCTTTCTTTCGTTCAAAATTTTAAGTCTTGTGTTCTCGCATCTAATCTCGTATACATGTCCTGGAATTACGGGGTGTAATATTGTCGACTAGGCTGCCACCAAATAACATCATATATATAAGGAAACAGTCAAATAGGCAAGCCGGCAAGGCTGCCACTATATATGGGAACATCCCAAACAAGTGCAACCATACAGCTGACTAAGATGCATAAAAATCTTCACAAAAACCAAAACACATCTACCGCCCACAACTGTCTACAAATCTCTAAGAGTACACTACTAATATATGACGGGACAGGGCCCCGTCGTGCCCAAAATATACATAAGTCTGGAATGTAAGGATCTGTACCAAGATAGCTGGCTCCGGAACAAGGGAGCTCTTTAGTAGCTGGTAGATGTCCTAAACTGGAGGGTCACCTAACCGATCACATGTACCTGCGGGCATGAACGCAACCCCCCGGGAAAAAGGGGGTCAGTACGAAATAATGTACTGAGTATGTAAACATGAAATACTGTAAATAAGATCATAACTGTGCCATGTAAAGTAGAGAGTCAATTGTGTCATAAGAGAATGAGAGTCATACCAGTAATCATGAATGTTTAACCATATAATCATCAGATATAAGTAAATGAATAAATTACCCGGCCCTTTGGCGAGGGACGCGGTGAAATATATTGTCCTGGGTGTCTGTACCCGCATCACGAATGCATGTCCGTGGAATCATCATATATGTATACATAAACTGCCCGACCCTCTAGTGAGGAACGCGGTAAATCATCCTGATATATGTGCACGAATCTACCCGGGACGTGGTGAAGTGGAATAGTAATACTTTGCACGAGTGGATATCATGAGCAACTATATGCAATTTTAAATCATCTCTTGACTCTCAATAAAATCATTAATTGAACTTCTTACTAGAAAGTCACATGTACTTCTCGTAACTCATATTACTAAGAATTAGACTGTGAAGAAATCATGTACGTCCGCCGTACATTCACTTTGTATAAGATACCTGCCAAATGAAAGAAGTAATAATTCACAAAATCATGCCAAAAGAAGGAAGAATAGGCTTACATACCTCTTAATCGGTCAACCAAATGTAAAGCTAGGATGTGTCTCGTCTAATATGTCAGCCTATAATAACAATGATACGATCATTAATTCTAGGACTTCTAACGTAAGGTATTCGAATAACGACTTCTTATTTCTATAAAAATTTGGGCAGCATTTCCTCTGTTTATGTGTGAATCCACAATAACCATATTCCTCCATTTGGATGCTCGGTAAGATTAGTACTTAGAAGATCACCCACTACGCAAATTAAGCGAGGTATTATGAGCTTCTTCCTTTTTTAACCTTTGGTTCCAAGAGACCAAATAGCCTTATCTTAACATTCTGCGTGAACTAATGCATTGAAACTGTGCACAAATACATACCTCGATTACCAATCCTTCAAATAACTTCTTAACTGAAAATATGAACTCCAGAGGTTACAATATTTAAAATGCTTTCATTCTTTTTACCCACATTTACCTATATACCTCAGTAGGATAAGATCTTTATCTCAATAAATCTCATGCACTTGACACAGTAAATTTACTAGAACTTGTCATCATCCACCAAGGATTATCCACAGGGTATATACCAAGTATGTAGTGACACGTGAGACAATGTCATATGGTAGATACTACCCTAGCATTGAAAAACCTCATCAATCCCCACGTAGCAATTCCTTGACATCCTCCACCCTTTCATCAATAAGAAACTCTGATAGTAGTACATAGTGTAATGTTTCCAATTTAGTGCGATTATCGATTCAAACCACTCTTTGTTTCCCACCATATTTCTTGTTCAATGTTATGCTTTACCTCAATAACCATTTTTACGGCCTGAGAACCGTCTTCTCGTTGCACATATTGAGGGTAATGCTTCAGAGTACATGTTTCCTAGAAAGTTAACCCATAGAGAGTTGGGGGTCCTAGATTTCCATCATAGCTTTTTACACAATGCCTTTAATATATCCAAATTGAGGTCTGAACCCCAATCCATTATCATCCTTAGGCAAGTACATTTTAACCATGTAAACCAATGCTTAGCCTTAACATCATCCTTACTATACACCAGAAGAAAATTATAACTATTTGTATGTATATCTTTGATCACACATTTTGCAAGTCTTATAGCAGACAGTATGTGTATAGGCACACTTGTGACACTCTAGTAATCAACACTGCTTTACCTCATGGTGACAACAATTTTTCTTCCCAAGCCTGTAACTGGTCTTTAATCTTTTTAATTAATTCAGCATAGTCTATCTTCCTCTTTCTAACATGTAGTACTGGACATCCTAAATACATGAATGGAAATGTTCCACTTGTGAAACCAGTAATACCTTTTTCTTGTTGAATCAAGTTACTAGGAGTCTTAGCATGCATATAAACACAACTCTCCTTTTATTGATCAAATGGCCAGAAGCTTCTTCATACTCTTTCAAAGTCTGCCTTAACTCCTTGTAAAATCATTCCATTTGTTTCTGTTGGAAATTCTTCAAACAACTCATCTTTAAATATAACAATATCCTCCCTAAAACTTAGTTTCTTAAAAACATCTCCAAATGTTTCCTTGCTCCATAATAGTAGGGCAGTCTTGACATTCTTCAATTTCGGTATAAAAGAAACGAAATCATCTTAATCAACAATAGTGTGCCAATTTTGATTTAGCGCCTAAAAGAATGTTTCATATTCTGTCCAACCCAAGCTAAAATAAATGTTTGCCAACATCCTATCGAACATCTTAAAAGTACAGTCACTATCGGCTCTTTCATTCCACTACTTAAAAGGACTCCCTTTAAATTCAATTTCAAACATTTCACATGAATTAGTACAAAATGTAAAAATATCGCTTATTGTCTCCCTTCCATTTATAATAACATTGAAATCCCCACTAACTAGCCAAGGATCCCGCATATCATCGACAATATAGTATAAACTATCCCAGAGACAACCTTCTCAATGCATCACTCTTTGCATATACCATAGTATATCTACCTAGTTCATGTAACTTCTTCGCCAGTGAGTTCCTAAGTTTGTCATGTTAATCATCCCTCATATTATATCTTATTAAGTTTCTCTGCTGATTAATATATTTAGGATAGACATATCCGCTTCCACTGCCATATTCTGCTCCACATTGGACATCATTATCCCATCTTCCTTTAATATTACTGCGTTACTATTATTAGAGTTGTTACCATTGGTACACACCTCCATAAGTATATAAATTTTCAATACTCGAATCCTATTTTCCTTAATTACGTCCTTACTTATTGTCTTAAACTCACGAGGTGTAACCGTTTTCCTCTCAATTTCTAGGGTTTTGGGGGTTCAATTTTCCTATCAATTTCTAGGGTTTTGGCGTTCAATAAATTGAACCCCACCATCTCATTGTTGGAGGTCGACGATTTGAGTTTTGAGCTTTGTTTACTCACTAGCTTAATCTAATCCTCTAAATGTAGGATTTACTTCGGTTGCTCTGAGGTTCCAAGACATTTGGTGGAACCCTAAGTGGCGAATTAGGTCCTATCAGTCTACAAATTACCTATTTTGTATGTGTGGGTGTAATCGAGTGGAGGAGGTGAAGATCTAATCCTCAACTTCAATTCAGTTACCACTACAAAAGGTAAACCTAATTCCATTTGATTTTTTATCGAATTTTAGATTATGTAACATGTTCTTGTTTATTATGTGATTATTAAGCATTATCAGCTAGATTAATGGTTTGTTTGAGCTTATTAAGTTAATTTTTAAGCATGTTTAGTTGAATTGTGTTATTGTTTGTGTTCATTAAACCAATTATTAGTGTGTTTTGATTAGTTCTAATCATTTTCAAAGTGTATTGGGGTAATTATCTATGTGTGTAGTTAGGTTAGGTTCTTATCATGCTAGTTTAAGGAAGTTTAAACAAGTATAAATCCTTGAAGTTATAGTACTTGTGATTGGGTTGTCCATGTATTAGTTTAGTATGTTTTAGTTGGCTATATTCACTATTTGTTGATTATTTATATGTGATTAGATAGATAGATACCTAAAATGTTAGTTTAAGGTTTGTTAATCCATGTCTCACTATACTTGTTATGTCATTTAACACTAGTTTTAAGCTAAGAATGGACTGTTAAGGTCAGTTTGTGCTTACTTATTGTATGTGTTAGATTTTGAGGGTCACATTTGGCTTGAACATGTTGTAAATACTTATATTATGTCACCTAGTCTCTGTTTAGGTTTAAAAGTGATCCAGTATGTTTGAATTTTAACTTAGTTGATCCAGCTAATCAAAGATAGTCATGATTTAATACAAAAGGTGTCGCCATATTTGTTTAAGATCACCTAGTAATCTTAAAAAATCGATGCATAGATGACTTGAATGACCTATAATGTTCCTGGAGCATTTTGTAATTAAGTGTGGATCTAAAAAAGAGCTTGGTGTGTGCAATTTCCTATTTATGCACATAGAGGCTAAGTATGGTTTTCATGTTATTAGAAATACCTCCCTTAGATCACATGTTGCAGAAACCATAATTTGCCTTAGTGTATTTATTCATGTTGATACTGTCTTTGTTGAATTCACTAGTACATAAAAGCGCTTGCATATCGCTTTTTTTAAGGCTTGCATAGCGCTTAAAAGCGCTACGCATAGCTCTTAGATAGCGCTTAAAAAAGCACTATGCAAGCAGGCTTCTATTTCGAAGATACTAGCTTGCATAGCGCTATGCAAGCTTTTTATCTGTTTTTTTTACTATCAAAAAGATAAGAAAAAGAATACTCATTCAAAATATAATATAATATAATATAATATAATATAATCATTCGCATAAAACATAATAATACACAGGTGTAGCAATTGTTTACATTCTCAAAGTGCAACAACCCATTGTTTAAAATGCTCAAAACTAACATCTCAAAGTTGCAGCAGCAAAACAAATAGCAATGGATGGACACTTCGAATGCCACATTTTGATCATTTTCTAAATCGACAAATTGCAGTCCTATCCAGCAGCTTCACAACTGAAATATTTAAAGTATATCATTTAGCAACTTTAATAGACATGATAAACTAAATAAAGACTCGACAGAGATAAACATACTTCCATATTCCTTAATCCATGGATAATCCATCCATTTAGAAACTTATCAAACATACATAAGGGTCATATCGACTATCAGCCCCCCCCGCCGCTAGCGTAGGTTGTAAATTAATGAAACTTTAAATGGTCATAACTTTGCGCTCGGACGTCCGTTTGATCTAATTATTTTTCTGATTTAGCGTATTTTTTCAAGACGGAGCCATTCTTTAGTTTGTTTAGTCCAGCTGATTTCTCCAAAAACGTCCTTCTTGGCAATCAATTTCACTTTTTCCCCAAATCGTTACGTTTTTTTCCTTTTCAAAGCTAAATATCTCGCCATATACAATATATTTCAACATTCAAATTTCTTGGTAATGTGTCCGAGAATGTCAATTTCAGTATTAAAAATTCAATTTAAAAAAAAATCCATGGCAGGTTAAATTTTTAAGAACTCACAATCAACACAAGGTTAAAGGAAGGCACATAATCATGGAAACATGATTTGAACTTTACATAAAGGGGTTGACATATTTTTCTTAGACTTTAACCTAGGGATCCTGCCATTTCTTCACTTAGACAGATTCAAATAGCCAGATTAGTCTTTTTATCCATCCTTTAGATTAACATGTATGATTTAACTTAAGACTTGTAACTGGGCAGATGTAAATCAAATACTTTGCGTAACATTTAGCAAACATATAGCAGGTAAATATGTTATCTTACTAGCATGGAGATAGCTAAACAGGTGTTAACTAGAAACTAGACATCAAAATACTACATGACATACAACTTTTCAGATTTTAAACATCATTCAAATTAGTATTAAATTATGTGGTTCAGACTTAACAAGTTCCAATTGAACATATAGAGGATGAGACTGACATTCAACATGGTACCTTAACACAGTTAGACATCATTATGAATTCTTAAGGGCTTAATGTTCATTAAGCTAATTCAAGGGGTAAATGACCACCTAACATGACTTATTCACAGAGCAAAGGCACATCATGATTATGAGTTCTTAAGCATCAGGACATCAGTTATTCATAAACTGAACTTCCAGAAGTTGCAAAAACAGTTTCGAGAGAATGGCATTGTGTTTACCATTTCTACATGATTCAGCAGTCATTATCACTTCAACACCAAAACCCCGACAGCACTCAGCTATATTTTCATCATCTGTTGCCACAACTGTCAAGCAGCCAACCAAATAAGCGTTTGTCATAACCCTCTTCCATAATCGAGGCGTCGTCTCGACTCGTCGAACTTGCTCGAAGATGTTTGTGTCTAGGTCACAGTAAGCATTAGTTCTCAAAGACCATACACGCTAATATACATGAATGTTAGACATCAAGAGCAAATATGATATTAACACCTAATCAACAAGAAAATGGAAGGATAAAATTCAAGAACATATCAAAGAGAGGAACTCAGACAATTAAAAATAAGAACATGAACAAGAACAGATGAACATGAAGAACACATTATAGATGTAGATGTAGGGGTTGAATCAAAGGGTGTTATTAGGTGCAAATTGTAGGTCTGATGAAGACGAACCTTTTGGGAACCACACTTGACCCTCGAATAGACCGGAAAATAGGGGGATTTTTCGATCTGAGATTGCCAACGATGTAGGTAGAATTAACGATTGTGGTTGGTATGGAAATGACGGGCTTGAAGAGACGAAACTAATGGTATAAGTCTCGTCTCCAATGGAGTCCTGTGGTGGACGGAATCGACGATTCGCCGCCGGAATCACTGTTCACCGACGCATTCTAAAGAGAATTTCGGACTTCATACACGTACAAGTTCGGCTAAGTCCTTTATTATTTGGTAAAATGGACTTGCATAGCTGTGAAATCCGGGAAAAAAAATATATATATAGTTGTGGTTGGGTTAATAAAAATATATATATATATATATAAGAAAACAAAGAATAAATTGCATGGGATAGAGTTAGTGTTAAAGTTGGATAAATAGATAGATGAAATGAAAATAAGAAAAACAAAAGAAAAAAAAAAAACAAAAAAAAACATGCAGCATTACGTGCATGTGCATCATTTCCCTTCCCTTCCCCCCCTTTTCATTTCCCCTCCAACTCTTGTCATTTCACCTCCCATAGGTTATAAAAAAACTCTCCACTTATACATTGTATTTACACACAAACAAAGTACATAACATAAAGGTTAGAAAATCAGAAAAAAACAAGTGAAAAGAAGAGGAAAAAAATACCAAGAGGGCAAGAAGAACAAGAAGCAAAATACTAGAGAGTAAGAATAATTTTAGCAACCACACAACAATAATCTTCACACTTACAAGGTGAGTTTTCTCACTCAGAAATTCTTGGTAACATCTTTTATTTTTAGTTCAATACATGTTAGAATAAGAATTGAGTGTTGAAAAGAAATATTGAACTTTTGATTGTTTAGACGACTAGTTGCGTCATGAACTTTACGAACTGTTCTCACTGAGTTATAATTGTTAGAATTTGATGAAATTCGGAAGAGTGGTACACATCTCTATTATGATCATATAGAACCAAAAATGAGGTAAAATGGACATACGGTTTGAAAGTTATCATAGTTCAAAGTTCCTGCCTTAGATTTGGCCGAAATTCGGAAAGACATAATTACGAACTGTTTTTATTGAGTTTTACTTATTAGAATTATATGAAAATTTACATGGTTGTAAATCTCTCTGTTACGGACAGATATAGATAAAGAGTTATTAAAACGGACTTACGAGTTCAGAGTTATTGTAGTTTGAAGTTGCTGCCTCGGATTCGTCGGAATCCAGAAGGGCAGGATGTTGAAACGTAAAACTGTACTAATCTGTGGGGAAGATGAAATTTGTTGCTAAATTAAAGTTCTATATATCTTTGTTGTGGACATTTTTAGACCTTACGGGGGTCTATCCGACTTACGGTTTGAGAGTTATCGCTGTTTAAAGTTTCTGCCTCGGATCTATCGAGATCCAGGAAGGGCAGCGAATAAAAGTGTAAAACTGTACCAAATGGTACGGAATATGAAAGGATGGTTCACATGGAGACGTGTATCTCTCTGTTCTCGTCGTTTTGAGATTTTATGGGGCTTGAACGGGTTTAAAGATTAGGAGTTATGACTATTCTAAGATTGGGTGTTGTTTAATAAAAATTCTGCCGAAACAAATTTCATGTGGCTGTTTTGAGGATAAATTTGTGTTAGTTACCCAAAGTAGTTTTAAATGAAATTTGGTACAGTGAAAGATCTCCGTCTTACCTTAGTTTCGCTGAGAAACACCTTAGTTGGAGTTATGGTTAAAAGTTATAATCGTTACAAGTATGAATGACAGAATGTTAGAAAAGAGAATAGTATTTATTCGATCTTAGAAAAATATGAAAAGTGAATACGTGTTCACATAAATATATAAATATATAATGGATCGGGTTGCGCGCAACAAAGCGTAAAGTGAATACGCGTTCACAAATACGTAAACATAATGGATCGGGTTGCGCGCGCAACAAAGCGTAAAGTGAATACGTGTTCACAAATACGTAAATATAATGGATCGGGTTGCGCGCAACAAAGCGTAAAGTGAATACGCGTTCACAAATACGTAAACATAATGGATCGGGTTGCGCGCAACAAAGCGTAAAGTGAATACGTGTTCACAAATACGTAAATATAATGGGTCGGGTTGCGCGCGCAACAAAGCGTAAAGTGAATACGCGTTCACAAATACGTAAATATAATGGGTCGGGTTGCGCGCAACAAAGCGTAAAGTGAATACGCGTTCACGAATACGTAAACATAATGGATCGGGTTGCGCGCAACAAAGCGTAAAGTGAATAAGTGTTCACAAATACGTAAATATAATGGATCGGGTTGCAGCGCAAAAATATGAAAGATGAATACATATTCGCCTTTATATAAATATGAAAAGTGAATACGCGTTCACAAATATATAAATGTAATAAACATGTGGAAATGCAGGGGAATGTCTTAACGTATAATACGAGATAAAATGAAGTGTTAGTTAAGCGAGAATTTCCTATGAGGAGTTGTTGCATATTTAAAAATGTTGTAACTTTGATATGTTTTTGCAATATGCTTATTACGTTATAATGTGATTGCACTTGGAATATTGTGGTGTTACTTTGAATTGCGAGGTAAGGTTCTCACTCATTGGATGGTAGGGTGACTCTTTATTTAACATGTTTCAGAAAGCGTGATAGAGGAAAGGCTCACGCCAAGGCTAGCGATCGTCCGCGACCTCTTGTCATACCAAGTCCATTGCTTGGGCTTGGTATTCGTCGAGTTCGAGGATGTCGGTTCGATGTCTCGGGAATGTCAGGTGTGGAATGGTCTCCCTTCCAACTTAGAATAATTTTTGTCAGTATGTCTATGTAGAACAATATTTGCACGAGCATGGGCTCGCGTTATATTCTCAATAAAGTCATAAACAAATTTCTTTATTGTTATTTTTATTAATAGCTCCGTATTTGAATATAAGTTCAAATTTCTAAATAAAGAGAATTAAATGGTGCTCCTGGTGGGAAAAAATTGTCCAGGTGTCATCACGCCCTAAGTAAAGACTTAGAAAAATTTGGGGCGTGACAAGTTGGTATCAGAGCTAAACCAGGTTAGGAGATTCTACGAATTTTCTTCGAGTTGGGTGTTTGAACGGTTACTTATTGCGACGGTGTGCGCGCCACCTTAGTAATAAGTAAACGGAATAACATCCTAAAGTTTCACTTCTTTCATACTCTTCTCGTGCCTATCTTGAGTCTTTTCAAAGACTTGGTTCTCGTACTACCTCCTTCAAAGGATTGTGGAAGGGAGTGTACAACGATAAAATAACCAGATGTGACTGCACCACCGACCGAAAAGGTAGGAGAGGTACCAGATAGACTATGGGGCAAATTTTGTGAGAAGAAGGGAACATATCTATACAGGGAAGGACTACAAGTCTAACCCAATAATATTTCTCGATGAGGTAGAAAACCTCATGTTTACGAGGATGTGTGGAGACGCGTGACATCAATTTGGTGTCCTTGCGGTTAGTGGACGACACACGGGTGTGGTGGAGAAATTTTAGAAGAAATCATTTTCCGATGTCACCACCGATGACGTGGGGAGAGTTCAGAGCCGCATTCAGTGAAAAGTACATGCCTAACTCCCGAAAGGATGCGCTCGTAGAGGAAAGGCTCCACGCCAAGGCTAGCGATCGTCCCGCAGCCTCTTGTCATACCAAGTCCATTGCTTCGGGCTTGGTATTCGTCAGGTTCAGGATGTCAGTTCCAGTGTCTCGGGGAATGCCCGTGTGGAATGGTCTCCCTTCCAACTTAGAATAATCTTTGTCAGTATGTCTATGTAGAACAATATTTGCACGAGCATGGGATCGCGTTATATTCTCAATAAAGTCATAAACAAATTTCTTTATTGTTATTTTTATTAATAGCTCCGTATTTGAATATAAGTTCAAATTTCTAAATAAAGAGAATTAAATGGTGCTCCTGGTGGGAAAAAATTGTCCAGGTGTCATCACGCCCTAAGTAAAGACTTAGAAAAATTTGGGGCGTGACAATAGCGCTTCCACAAGCGCTATCTAAGTGGAATATTTATATTAATTATAATAACACTTGTAATAAGCGCTATGCAAGGAGTTACTTGCATAGCGTTTCGGTAAAAAAATTCGAAAAGCGTTATGCAAGTATTTTTTTGTTAGATTTTTTTTTAAATTTGAAAATTTGAAAAAGCGCTATGCAAGCTGTTACTTAGATATCGCTTTGTAAAAGCACTATCTAAGTTGTGTTACGCAAGCTGAAATCTGTAGTAGTGATTGGATATGGTTTAAGCCTATCAAGATTCCCCAAGACCAGTCCTATAGTTTGCTTAGGTCATAAGGTTTTTTGTTTTTGTTTTGATACTTTGTAAGATGTGGTTTACTTGTAATGTCATCTTGAACCATAAAAAGTGGCTAGTACATGTCTGTCCATCTAAAACTTCGTTGATAACTCAAGGCCAAACAACCTAGCATGTTTATTACAACTCTGTTCCATTTATATGTGTTATACCCCGTATTTCCAGAGTATGTACGTGAGGGCGTACGTATAAAAATTTAAGCCTTAAGGTTGGCAAGGTTCGAAATTTGTACACAAGTACCGAAAAGAATCGTTTTTCGACGAAACGTTTTACTAAACTTGCGAAGGGAAAATTCCGGCTATGTCATTTATAATTTTTGCGGATTTTTCCGAGAGACGAAACATTTTGGACCAACGGGAGGGTGGCGTGTGTCACCTCACATTGGACGTGATTGTGGGCGGTAATGGACGAATTGGTGGTCTTGGTTAGGTAGGATATTTTGTGATAGTTGGTGTGGTAGATGGATAAGGTACACATGGTTGAATCCTCACCCTACACTTGCATGGCACTTGGCTTCATCTTGGTCATTGGTTGGCCTATAAATACTCCCCTAACTTGAAGACTTTCTTCATCCAAAAATCATTTTCCAAGTCTTGAAATACCTCCCCCTTTGTGAGTTGTATTCGTCCAAAGCCCCCGTTTTTGAGAAGCCTTGGCGAGAGGTACTCCACTCTAGTGGTGTGGCCGAAAGTACCCCCCGCCTTTGCCTTGTAGTTTTCGTATAATACACACCCCCCCTCTTGGTAGAAATACTCTCCAAGTATTGTTATAATACCAAAATACCTTGGCCCAAATACCTTATAGTATTCCAAGGTTACACCTATACTAAAAGCCCGGAAAATACTACTATACATTCTTTTAGCCACTAAACGAAACCCTAAGGAAAAATCTCCATAATTGGTTGGAGTACTTAGTAGAAGTGTGTAGAACTTCTAAGGGTTGTTTGGAGCGGGTTGGAGCGGGTTGGAGCACCCGGAGTTGGAGCTAAACGTTGCTCAGGATCGACATTAAACTTGGATAATTTTGGGCTTATCGAGGTAAATACTACTGTCCTTCTATTGTAATTGGAAATTACATGTTGTAGGAATATATAGTTGAAGTATACTATATATAGAACTGAACATAGTTTTGCGGCAATGTCTTTTGACTTAAGCCTGAATTTAAAGAAGAGAACTGAACTGTAATTACATAGATCAGACATAAGAGACTTGTGTAGCATTACTGTGAAGTAGAATTGTACACGTCCGGATTAGATGTACAACCCCCTCTCGGGAGTTGTTGGCTCATAGCGTGCCTCGATAGAGAGAGATTTATGCGGATTGCGGGAGGTCCGAATTTTCTGTAGAATATTCTACGTTGAGATCTAGATGATAATAGGCGCCTTGTGGCCTTTATAGGTTGAAGTACTACGTGTGGCGTGATCTACTTGGCTTAAGGAGTAGCCGACGGTTTGAGGTACTTGGAGCGTTTTGCTATTAGTCGATAATCGTCGCGAGGTATGTGAACTTCTTCCTATCTTTTCTAGCATGATATGTGTATAACTATGTAAGACGGTGACGCATACGTGTTAAATGTATTTGATTGGTTTAAAACATAAAGTGTTATAACGGCTTTATGGGAAGTTGGTTATAACAGCTTTATGTAGGCAAGAAAATGCTTTGTGGTTTTTAAAAGATAACTGATTTGACTTATAACTGACTTGATGGGTGATAATAAAGAACTTGAAGTATTTCAAAAGAATCATTTTGAAAGAAGAGTAATATTTGGTTTTTGAAAGCTTAAGAGTTATACTAGTTTTATGGGAAGTTAGGTATAACGTCTTAAGGAAGGTAAAAGGGGTAATGTTTTACTGATTTCGGGAATGAGAACAAGTATCGAACAAACCACTGCAGCGTTAATAAAGGAAAATGTATTGATTAATTAATTATAAAAACCAGTAGAAACCTCCATCTGCATAGAAGCTAAGATAAGACAAAATGATATTACATTTTCTAGATCATGGCTGCTTTAATAAGTTGGTTATAAACAAGAATAAACTGCTCACACATATGACATATGTTACTCAATTGTTTTAAAAGAGATTAAGACATTGAACTATGAAACTTTTCTAAAATAAAGAGACTTGAGCAATTGAAATTAGGCAAACTGGAACTTTAGGAAAAGAATGTTGTTACTTGATTTTAGAAAAAAGGAAGTGTTCTGGTTTACTTAAAAATGTGAGTCACTCTAATTTTATACTACGGGTATCGGGTGACTTTTTAAAAAGGAATTTAACGTACGTAGTACTTTAGGGTTAAAACCCGAACTTTGGCATAAAATGAAAGTACCTTAAGTTGTGTGTAACTTGCCTATGCTTGTTGTTGTGTAGCCTTTGTTGTGCAAGAATTGTGTTTCTATGCTATCGCGTCTCTCGATGGAGGCCTGTCTTGTTGAGAACTTACTTGGGCGTCTGCAGCGATGGGAAGATTCCACCGTATGCTTCCATTATCATTGTTACATGGGCATGTCTACACCGATGAGGATTCGTGGACATGTGACCATTATGGTTATTTATGGCGAAGTATCGTGACTTACGGTTGTGATCGGGTGCGTGCTTTGTTTGCCCCGTCACCACGTGGACGCAGTGGATCCGTAGGTTATTGCACTGCCACGTGTCGCCTTCGCGAAGTATCGTAACTTACGGTTGTGATCGGTGCTTAGCCGATTCACTTGCCCCCGCTACCACGTGGCGCAGGAGGCCGCGAGGCTAGTGCACTTGCCACGTCGCCTTCGCGAGTCGGTGTTTGGATGGAGCCGTGACTTACGGTTGTGATCAGTGCGTAGCCGATTCACTTTCCCCGTCGCCACGTGGCGCAAAGGCGAGTGGCGAGGCTATCAGACTTGCCACGCGGTCGCCTTCATGATATGGTTGTACGTATTATTGAGTACGGTCGGATCTGGTAGTTATACTTGCCGACGGTTTTTATGACACAGTGGGACTGGTGTTCATGTATACTCCTTGGTGTTGTTATATCATGATCGCCAGCGGAGGAAGGAATTCCACGCACGAGTGATGATTTGGAGGCGTGAGTCCACGACTTGATATGATTTGTTTATATGTTGTGTCTTGTAGTGTGGTTATCATACATGTCTCCCGCTTTATATAGACTATTATGATTTCATTTACGATTTTCGTTCCACATACTTGGTACAGATCGACCTCCTTCGGGACCGTTCATGCCGCAGTAGAGGTACATCTACCGTCGATCCCCGCTTATAGGATCACATTTCAACAGATTGGAAGCTCCGTTCCTTCGAGGCTTATCTTTTGGTATGTTACCCACGAGTCCGCAGGTTCTTGTACATTCGGGGTATGGCGGGGCCCGTCCCGTCATAGTTGTTGTAAAAATCTTAGAGGTCCATGAGCATTGTAAGGCGGGGTTGTAAGGATTATGAATCGCTCAAATGTCTATATATATATATATCCGAGAGGCAACCGCTTTGGTTGGCCTATTTTCTTTATCTTGATCCATATCTATTTGTATGTTTAAGTTTTTATTTCCGGTTTTTCTCTCGATGTTGTATCACTAGGGTGCCCGGGTAAGGCACGATCACGGCCCGGTTCGGTCATGACAAAAGTGGTATCAAAGCGATTAGTCCTCGGAAAGTGTCTGCACCGTGTCTAGTAAGTCTTGATTATCGGTGTCGCGCACCACATCTATAATCAGGAGGCTATAGGACATTTAGGATTGGTTTCCATTCTTCTCATTCTGAGATCGTGCCTTAGAGCTGTGTGATAAGTTGGACCCCTCAGACGTATTTCGTTTTTACCAGTTATGCCTCAGCGCAAGGCAACCCGGCCCGGCGGCAAGCGCAGCAGAGGAGGCTGCGAGTAGCAGCGGCGATCTACTGAGACCACAAGACTGAGCCTCCACCCCACACCGGGAGCAGGAGATGGGTTACGCGAGTTGGCCCGATTATTGGCGCGTGGCCGATATGAGGATAGCCGGACGCAGCAGCCCAAAGAGTACCGATGGTTCACCCTAGATCGATAGTTTGAGGCTACGGGATTTTCTACGAGTTGTAGCCGCCGAGTTCTACGGTCGAGGCACGAGGATGATCTGCAGGAGTTCATCGGCGATTCTACAATGGAACGAGAGTGATCAAGGCATCGGAGACCGAGTCAGTGGTCCTAGGTTCGCATCGGCTGCGTGATACCGCAGTCGACTGGTTTGATTCGTGGGAGCTGTCCCGGGGAGAGAATGCACTTCCAGCTATATGGGACGAGTTCTCAGAGGCATTTCTTGCACATTTCTTGCCTCCACAGATGAGGAGGGCTCGGGCCGACAGATTTTTGGTGTTGCGGCAGAACGGGCGTACGATTCGGGAGTACAATGTGGAGTTCGACTCATTGGCTCGATACGTCCCCGCGTTAGTAGCTAGTATGGAGGATCGAGTGCACCGATATGTTACAGGGCTCGATGATTACCTAGCAGAGAGTTGTTCGGGTGTAGCTCTTCAGCCGGGCATGGACATTGCCCGCATGCAGGCTTATGCACTTGGATGTGAGGAGCGGAGAGATCGACGGAATGACCGAGATCAGCAGAAGAGGGCCAGAACAGCAGGGTCCTTTGGTGACTTTCGAGGCGGACCGCCTCACAAAGCGATTATGCGCCTCCGCCGCAAAGTGGTCCCCCACCGTCGTCGGGACGTTTGGAATATTCAGGAGCAGGTCAGGGCTCCCAGGTTTCAGATTTTCAGGGGAGTAGAAGTGCTCGCCGGATGAGGCCACCCGTATCTCAGTGTGACCGTTGTGGTAAAGCCCATAGAGGGGAATGTCGTACTGGTTTGGGAGATTGCTATACTTGTGGCCGGCAGGGCCATTTGACGAGATCGTCCCGACTGTGGGTAGCATCGTGGGATAGCACATACTACTAGATCAGTTGCGGGTTCTTCACCTTCCATATCTAGGCAGGATGTTCATACACCGGCAGGCCACGGCAGAGGTCGCGGTGGAAGTTCCCAGTTTTAGCGGTCCTTTGAACCGCCTATTTTCAGGTATATCCTTAACCCTCTAGAGATTTGTATGTATTGATGTTATGATGATGTGTTTAGTGTTATGTTCGGATAGCTTTGTGCTAAAATGTGATTTGGAAGCCTGGTTAGTGAAAAGGGTAAGCCTGGGGGGTGAGAAAATTTTGAACCTTAGAATATTTCAGTTGAGACCTTAGAGGTAAGGCCGTCTTGAGTACAAGATTTTGCGGGTGATCTTTGTCAGAATGTATAAGTACGTGGAGTATTTGTGGGAGAATTCCTTGGGTGGTGTAAAATGGAAGTGGTAGCTTTCATGACCTGTATAGGTAAGATTGTTCCGGATCGGGGAACAAGAGCTTGATGCGTTAAGTAGGTCGGGTTGGGGCCATGTTGTGGGTCAACCCGTAGCCCGGTTTGGGGTTGGGTCAGTTCGAGGTGGTCCCGCCAGGTGGTAGGGTCATGAGGGTGCTAGGCCCAAGTTTAGATGACCATCGTATGAGTTCGTGGATATGTTCGACCAGAAGCGGATCGTGAAGGCCGGGAATGGCCTTAAGGAAGATTGAGGTTAGTAAGATGACCAAGTTTGGAGGTGGTGACTCCAAAGTTTTGGAAACTGAAGCGATGACTGAAGTGTGGTACGTATACTAGAAGAGTTCAAGTGTTCGAGAAGGGCACGACGAGTAAGGAAGGAAGAGAACGTGTGTTATTTCGTGGCCAGGTGTGGCGTTGGCAACTTGTTAGAAGAACTTTATCGTTATCCGTCTTGAGAAGGAACATTCGGGACGAATGTTTCTAAGGAGGGGAGAATGTTATACCCCGTATTTCCAGAGTATGTACGTGAGGGCGTACGTATAAAAATTTAAGCCTTAAGGTTGGCAAGGTTCGAAATTTGTACACAAGTACCGAAAAGAATCGTTTTTCGACGAAACGTTTTACTAAACTTGCGAAGGGAAAATTCCGGCTATGTCATTTATAATTTTTGCGGATTTTTCCGAGAGACGAAACATTTTGGACCAACGGGAGGGTGACATGTGTCACCCTCACATTGGACGTGATTGTGGGCGGTAATGGACGAATTGGTGGTCTTGGTTAGGTAGGATATTTTGTGATAGTTGGTGTGGTAGATGGATAAGGTACACATGGTTGAATCCTCACCCTACACTTGCATGGCACTTGGCTTCATCTTGGCCATTGGTTGGCCTATAAATACTCCCCTAACTCAAGACTTTCTTCATCCAAAATCATTTTCCAAGTCTTGAAATCCTCCCTTTGTGAGTTGTATTCGTCAAAGCCCCTTTTGAGAAGCCTTGCCGAGAGGGTACTCCCACTCAGTGGTGTGGCGAAAGTACCCCCTTTGCCTTGTAGTTTTCGTATAATACACACCCCCCCTCTTGGTAGAAATACTCTCCAAGTATTGTTATAATACCAAAATACCTTGGCCCAAATACCTTATAGTATTCCAAGGTTACACCTATACTAAAAGCCCGGAAAATACTACTATACTTTCTTTTAGCCACTAAACGAAACCCTAAGGAAAAATCTCCATAATTGGTTGGAGTACTTAGTAGAAGTGTGTAGAACTTCTAAGGGTTGTTTGGAGCGGGTTGGAGCACCCGGAGTTGGAGCTAAACGTTGCTCAGGATCGACATTAAACTTGGATAATTTTGGGCTTATCGAGGTAAATACTACTGTCCTTCTATTGTAATTGGAAATTACATGTTGTAGGAATATATAGTTGAAGTATACTATATATAGAACTGAACATAGTTTTGCGGCAATGTCTTTTGACTTAAGCCTGAATTTAAAGAAGAGAATTGAACTGTAATTACATAGATCAGACATGAGACTTGTGTAGCATTACTGTGAAGTAGAATTGTACACGTCCGGATTAGATGTACAACCCCCCCCCCCCTCTCGGGAGTTGTTGGCCTGTTAGCAGGCCTCGATAGAGGAGGAGATTTACGCGGTTGCGGGGGGGGGGAGGTGCTGCCGAATTTTCTGTAGAATATTCTACGTTGAGATCTAGATGATAATAGGCGCCTTGTGGCCTTTATAGGTTGAAGTACTACGTGTGGCGTGATCTACTTGGCTTAAGGAGTAGCCGACGGTTTGAGGTACTTGGAGCGTTTTGCTATTAGTCGATAATCGTCGCGAGGTATGTGAACCTCTTCCTATCTTTTCTAGCATGATATGTGTATAACTATGTAGTACGGTAGACGTACATGTGTTAAATGTATTTGATTGGTTTAAAACATAAAGTGTTATAACGGCTTTATGGGAAGTTGGTTATAACAGCTTTATGTAGGCAAGAAAATGCTTTGTGGTTTTTAAAAGATAACTGATTTGACTTATAACTGACTTGATGGGTGATAATAAAGAACTTGAAGTATTTCAAAAGAATCATTTTGAAAGAAGAGTAATATTTGGTTTTTGAAAGCTTAAGAGTTATACTAGCTTTATGGGAAGTTAGGTATAACGTCTTAAGGAAGGTAAAAGGGGTAATGTTTCTGATTTCGAATGAGAACAAGTATCGAACAAACCATCGCAGCGTTAATAAAGGAAAATGTATTGATTAATTAATTATAAAACCAATAGAAACCTCCATCTGCATAGAAGCTAAGATAAGACAAAATGATATTACATTTTCTAGATCATGGCTGCTTTAATAAGTTGGTTATAAACAAGAATAAACTGCTCACACATATGACATATGTTACTCAATTGTTTTAAAAGAGATTAAGACATTGAACTATGAAACTTTTCTAAAATAAAGAGACTTGAGCAATTGAAATTAGGCAAACTGGAACTTTAGGAAAAGAATGTTGTTACTTGATTTTAGAAAAAAGGAAGTGTTCTGGTTTACTTAAAAATGTGAGTCACTCTAATTTTATACTACGGGTATCGGGTGACTTTTTAAAAAGGAATTTAACGTACGTAGTACTTTAGGGTTAAAACCCGAACTTTGGCATAAAATGAAAGTACCTTAAGTTGTGTGTAACTTGCCTATGCTTGTTGTTGTGTAGCCTTTGTTGTGCAAGAATTGTGTTTCTATGCTATCGCGTCTCTCGATGGAGGGCCGGTTGTCTTGTTGAGAACTTACTTGACGCGTCACAGCGTGTGGAAGATTCCACGGGTATGCTTCCATTATCATTGTTACATGGGAATGTCTACACCGATGAGGGATTCTGTGGACATGTGACCATTATGGTTATTTATGGCGAAGTATCGTGACTTACGGTTATGATCGGGTGCGTCGCCTGTTTACTTGCCCCCGTCAGCTACGTGACGCAGGTGGATCTGGTAGAGGTTATTGCACTTGCCACGTGTCGCCGCGCGGCATCGTGACTTACGGTTGTGATCTGGTGCTTAGTCGATTCACTTGCCCCCGTCAGCTACGTGGCGCAGGGAGGAGCTGGTGGAGGCTAGTGCACTTGCCACGTGTCAGCTTCGCGAGTCAGTGTTTGGATGGAGCTTCGTGACTTACGGTTGTGATCTGGTGCGTAGCCGATTCACTTGCCCCGCCACCACGTGGCGCGAGGAAGGAGTGCGAGGCTATCAGACTTGCCACGTGTCGCCTTCATGATATGGTTGTACAAGATTATCGTACGGTCGGATCTGGTAGTTATACTTGCCCCACGGTTTTATGACACATGTGGGACACGTGTTCATGTATACTCCTTGGTGTTGTTATATCATGATCGCCAAGATGGGCGAATTCCACCGCACGAGTGATGATTTGAGGCGTGAGTCCCCGACTTGATATATTTGTTTATATGTTGTGTCAGTAGCGTGGTTATCATACATGTCTCCCGCTTTATATAGACTATTATGATTTCATTTACGTGATTTTCGCCACATACTGTACTTGGCCAGATCGACCTCCTTCGGTTGCGTTCATGCCGCAGTAGGTACATCGGTTGTCGATCCCCGCTTATAGGATCACATTTCACAGATTGGGAAGCTTCGTTCCTTGGAGGCTTATCTTTTGGTATGTTACCACAGTGCAGTAGGTTCTTGTACATTCGTGGGGTATGGCGGGCCCCGTCCGTCATAGTTGTTGTAAAAATCTTAGAGGTCCAGAGTAATCGCTCAAGGGTTGTAAGGATCAGAATCGCTCAAATGTCTATATATATATATATGCTGAGAGGCAACCGTTTTGGTTGGCCTATTTTCTTTTATCTTGATCAATATCTATTTGTATGTTTAAGTTTTTATTTCCGCTGGTTTTTCTCTGATGTTGTATCACTAGGGTGCCCGGGGTAAGGCACCAGTCACGGGCCCGGGTTCGGGTCGTGACAATATGTAACCTTATCTCATGATTCATTTACCATGTACTGGCTTTTTGTCATTCATAATAGTGTCATATTTTCCTCTTTCATAAGTTGGAATCTGTTACATAGATCCCATATGTCATCGTGTATTATTTGTCACATGCCATGCTTATCTTTAGCTTGATTTATAATCCAACTTATTTATATTGTGCTTGATAGTATAATGGAAAAGAATGTTTTTCACAAGATGAACTGGATGAGATACGGATGGAGTGGGCGCTGCACTTCTCAAAGATTCTCCGTGCAACATAATTGTTTGAAAGATATTTGTATTTGGGTTATTCAGACAATATTATAGTTTTTGATGTTTATTTAGATAATATTATGTTATTTTGTTGAATTTGATAGCATTATTTGTACGTTTATTATTCAATTTAGCGTATTTGAACAATTCTATAAAGTATGTACGCTTTTTAGTTACAATATGGGTATTCGAGAAATCTATTTAATTATTATTAAATATTTAAAAATCTGATCCGAAATGCAAAGATGTGACGGTTTTTAACCGTCACATATAACCGTCACAAAAAATCGTCACACAGAATTCGCGGAAAAATTTAAAAAATGGAGGAAAAAATTCAAATTTCAAATCAAAAGGTATGACGGTTTTTATCTGTCACACATAACCGTCAACCGTCACAAGATGTGACGGTTTTTACAACCGTCATCAATTCGTGACACCGGCTATAATGACACTTAAAATAACTGTCATGCACCCTCCGGGATGACGGTTAATAACCATCACCGTAGGTCCTTAATTCAATTTGGTGATTGCAAACACTAGATTAAGATATAAACATCTATTTCTTAAATTATTATGTTTGATTAATGAAATTTAACTAGGAATAGGAGATTTCTATTTGGATTTTATCAATTAGGACTTATATAGTCTTTTGGGTTTGGAAAAAGCCATAAGATAAGCTTGCTGGAATTGAAAATTTCCAGTGAGTAATTAGCAATTGAATCATAACGATCATTATGAAAGTATATTTATGTCCTAGAGACAATCTATATTAGGACAAATGTACTTTATACACATTCATATTTTATTAATGGAGATTAATATTATGGCATTTGCAATTATTAAATTATTAGTTGATTGTTAGAGGTTATGTGGTTATGAATAATGTGAGATATTAATAATATAGCGTAACTATTAAAACAGCCTCGACTAATGATCATCGAAATAGGGATATCGGTGATATGTGATAAATCGACATGTGGTCTGCATCATATCCTTAGAGGATGTAGTATGTCTCACCTGCTACGAGTTATGGTAACTCATGATTGACACGTGAATACTTGGGAAGTAGTGGTATACCCTGCTGATATAATATTTGTTATATATGTCTAAAGTATGATCAGCGTGTGGGAGATAGAAGTCCTTAGACTTAAGGTCGCAGAGTAATGTACTTTGATCATGTCCTAAGCTTAAATGCCTTATAGGTTGAGACACGGCTTGTATTTGGTACATTGTGACGTAGATTAAAGGTGGTAGTTGAGCCAAGATTATGATTCATTCATCGAATGTATCTTCGAGAGAACACTCAGATTCTCATATGGTATTAGGTTGACTAAGTCATTGACCAACACAGCAGACATATTTATGATATGGTCTTGTTGTCAGCTAATATAGATGAGATAATGATCAAGCCTCCAGTTCTCACGTCTGTCGGGTTTGAAACACAAATTTTCAAATTCCGTTGCGTACACGAACCCGACAAAATCCTACACATAAATCGTATGCATTTAAGCAAGATACCTATATTCATGAATTAGCTATGTCATATTGAGGTTACAACTTCGGTCCCTCTTTTAATTGAAAACAAAACATATTTTCTAGCTTAGTACAATAGTCTAGTTTTAGAAGTAATTGTTCAATCATTCTCTTGTTTGAAGATTACTTTAGGAATTTCTAAATTCTCACACATTTTATCATCTTAACACACACGTGTTCCTCGTGGGATCTACCCTAATCTTTACTGGGTTTATTAGTGTTACGCACATTTTAATTCGAGGTGTAGGATAGGACGTTACCAATTACCCATTTGTAACCGATCAAACACACACAAAAAAAAAAATTGAAATGTTTTGATAAGTTTTTTTATGGCTCTGTGAATGATTAACTACAACACCGAAAATAAGACCTGTGAAATGAACCAATAATAATTTATACCGCAAGTGAAGGAAAATAGACATTATTATAGTTTACATATCAAGTTAAGAATTAACTAGGTCTGTGCAAGAGGTTCATGTCATTATGTGTTTACATGATAGAGCAAGCATTAGGGTTCTCATCGCTGAACCACTGCGGGGCATATACATAGTGAACAAAATATGGAATTTCACCCTCCTTGATTATTGCTTCTACTTTCTTCACTTCCTTAAATTCAACAATTTTTTCTGTGTTTTTCACTTCAATTGTTACTTTTTCCTTCTTTACGCTTTCTGCGTGTTTGCGAAAATTCTTTCTCATATATGTCACAACGTTTTCTGACTCGAGGACTGTCTCAACTGTTATTGTTTGAGCTTTGAAGTCTGTTTTCACATTATGAATACCTGATATGAAAATAGAGATTATTGAAATAAATATCTCTGGACAACAAAAGTATCTTGTTGGACTCTATATAAATTTTTACCTTTATGTTTGAGTAACCTCGTCTTCAGGTCAAGTTCACACTTGTTGCAATGCATGTACACTTTCAATGTTGTTGTCTTAATAGTTTCCTTCCAGATCCAATACAAAAAAAGTTAATGGAAGCGTTTGGAACAATATATTGTAAAAAATAGTATTTAAAATTAAGTTAATTCTTTTTTTGAAAGTTGAAGTAATGAATTAATTTAATAAACACATATTTATTTGAACAATATATTATTTTGAATTTTTGAAACAACACCTCTTCCAATTTCACAATATATATAATCATCGGATCAATGATTGCATTTAAGAGAATGAAAAGTATATGAGTTTAGTTTTTAAACATACAGTGTAATTTTTTAAATTATATTAGGTCACTTAAAATATTACCACACATAACTTTTCATAAAAAACAGGATTACTAACTGTAAAAGTATAAGTATAAATGTATAATTAGTATATTGGGTTAGTATATTGGGCTAACTAGTATAATGAGCTGATGAATATAGTGGGCCTTTATAAATAGATTGTAACTCATTGTGTACAGTTTAATTGATTCAATTTCAATACACCGATTTTCTCTTCTAGAATTCTCTCAACTACTCCATCTTCTTCATCGACCACAAACTTCATCTTCTTCTTCTTTCTTTCTCTTCTTCTTTCTTCACCTTCTTGTCATCTTTTCATGGCAAACTAGAACTTAACATGGTATCAAAGCCTGTAGATTCTAGGATGTTCGAAATAGAAGGATCGAACAAAGGATCGGCACAGGAAACTTGTAGATACAGATAGATCAGGGTACATGCAAGAGAAATATCAAAGAAATGGAGACAGTTTCAGATCACAAAACAGATCGGAGGAGAAACAAGTAATTACTCTAGTGGATGAATCTGAAAAAGTAGGAATTACTTTTCTGTTATAGTCGACTCGAAATCTTAATCGATTTCAGGAATTGAGTCTTTGTTGGTAAAGTTTTTTTTCTTTCTGTTGGTGAATATTTCACTGTTTTGTTGGTGTTAATTGAATCTGTTGGTGAAATTGAGACTTCTAAGGAAAGATATACGACATGCCGACATCAGAAACTATCGGAGATAGTGGAGTGAATGAAGTTGGAGATACAACAAGTTCAAGGAACAATATAGATCATAAACATCCCCTATTCTTATTTCCATCGGATGCACCTGGTTCCCTGTCTGTTGGAGTTGTCTTGAATGGAATGGACAATTATGCGATGTGGAGTAGGGCCATGAAGTTGGCTCTGTTGGGGAAGAACAAGATAGGGTTTATTGATGGAACGGTTAGGAGAGAACATTACAGTGAAGAGGTAGCATGAGTCCGGGACAGATGCAACGCTATTGTAGTGTCATGGTTGATGGAAAATGTCAGTAAGAGTCTGCTTACAGGGATGCTATTCAATGCTGATTCCCACATCATCTGGGATGAGTTGAAGGAGAGATTCGACAAGGTAAATAGTTCTAGAGCCTTTCAGATTCACAAGGAGATATTCACTTTGCGATAAGGAACTATGTCAATATCAGGATATTATTCAAGGCTGAATGACCTTTGGGATGAGTACGACTCGATCATACCTACACCGTCGTGCTGTCCCAAGGCTAAGGAGTTCATCAATCACCTACAATATCAGAGGTTATTGCAGTTCCTAATGGGACTGAATGAAAGCTATCATCATACAAGGAGCCAAGTTCTAATGATGCCACAAGTTCCAAATCTGAATCAGGCATATTCTTTGGTTAATCAAGAGGAAAGTCAAAGAGCTCTGGCAGGAAGCAGCAGGTCAATATCTTATCATATTGAACCACCAGCATTATTCACATCCAGGAATGGAAGTAACAGGGGAGGAGGACATTGAGGAAGTCATACACAAAGAAAACCATATAATTCTAATGCTAAGTGTGATCACTGTAAGATGAAGGGACATTTTACAGTGGACTGTTTCAAGTTGATGAAATGTAATCACTTCCATAGGACAGTCACTTGGAGGAGGGTTGTTACCAACTAATTGGCTATCCGGATGACTTTAAGTCCAAAGAAAAGAAGGCTTATGCAGTAACAGGCCAACTTGAAGACACAGGACAAGGTCTTGGTGGACAACAGACACAGCAGCAGGACCACCCCACAAAGGAGACAATGATGTATGATCAATTCACTCCCAGCCAAAGGCAACAGATCCTTCACATGTTGGAAGAGAAGGACAGAAGCAGAACTCACATTGCAAATATGGCAGGTATGCATATTACTGATGCAGAAGAGTTACTGCAGTGGATAGTAGATTCAGGTGCGACTAATCACATGATAAGTGACTCTAAACACTTACGCAATAACTTGTTAATAGAAGGAACTGGGAAGGTACAATTTCCAACAGGAGATTCAGCCAAAATCTCCCATGTTGGTGATTATCAACTTGTAAATGTGATGTTCTTAGAAATGTTTTGTGTGTGCCAGCATTCAAGTTTAACTTAATGTCAGTGTCGAAGGTGACTAAGGAGTTGAATTGTAGTGTCTCTTTCTTTTCCTCGTGTTGTGTCTTTCAGGATCTAGCATCTGGGAAGGTGATGGGGATTGGTAGTGAGAAATATGGGCTTTACATTTTGTGTTTGGATGCTGAGAATCAGGAGAAGGAAATGAGGAAGTGTATGGTTGCTACTCAACATATAGATACAATGACATGGCACCAGAGGCTATGTCATGTACCTATGACAGTATTGAGAAAGATTTCTTTGTTCAAAGACAATGATAATTTTGCTTTAAATAAATGTGAAATTTGTCCACTGGCTAGACAAATCAGATCTCCATTTCCTACTAGTACCAGTAGATCAATAAAACCTTTCCAATTGCTACATTTAGATGTCTGGGGACCATATAGAATTGATACATTCAATGGCATGAGGTATTTTTTCACCATTGTAGATGATTTCTCTAGATGTACATGGATGTTTCTAATGAGGTTGAAATCTGATGTATCTAATGTTCTAAAAGTTTTCTTTGCTGAAATAACTACTCAGTTTGAATTTAAAGTCCAGAGAATTAGATCAGACAATGGTACTAAATTTTTCAACCAAAACTGTAGGGAACTTTTCCAAACACTTGGAATTATACATGAGAGTTCTTGCCCATACACACCACAACAAAATGGGGTAGTTGAAAGGAAACATAGGCATCTACTAGAGACAACAAGAGCCATAAAGATTCAGGGCTGGTTTCCAGACAGATTCTAGGGAATGTGTATAGAAGTTGCAGCATACATTATTAATAGAATTCCTTCAACAGTTCTAAATAATGAGTCTCTTTTCCATAAATTATACAAAAAAACACCACAACTTAATCATTTGAGAGTTATAGATTGTTTATGTTTTGCAACCATACTTCATACACATGATAAGTTTAGTCCAAGAGCAGTTAGATGTGTCCTACTTGGGTATGCACCTACACAAAAGGGATACAAACTCTATGACTTAGAAAATATGATTATTTTTGTTAGTAGGGATGTAATATTCAGGGAAGACATTTTTCCCTTTAAAAATGGGCAGAATGAGGAGTCACTGAACATAAAGGATCATGGACAATTCTGTTATGAGGAGTTGATGAATGGTAATCCTGTCACTATTACTAATGGTAGTCCTGTGAGTGAGACAAATTTTGCAAGAGAAGAACCAGCATGTGCAGGTCCTACTGCAGATTCAAATATCAATGGTGGTAGTGCAGACAGAGATCATAACACCAGTAGCTATGCAGATGAGACATAACATCATGAGAACAATCAAATGGAGTTAGTCACTACAACTACAACTACAACAAGGAGATCAAGAAGACATGGCAGACCTCCTATATGGCACAAGGACTATATCACTACAAAAGGATCTCACAGTTGCTTATATTCAATTTCTGACAACATCACATATGCAGGTCTATCTGCTTCCTATCAACACTTTGTTGCACAAGTATCTGTAGACACTGAGCCATCAGGATACTCAACAGCTGCAAAGGATCCCAGATGGGTTGCAGCCATGGAATCTGAAATCCAGGCACTAGAGGACAATGGAACATGGGAGCTAGTCAAGCTGCCTGAAGGGAAGAAGGCAATTGGTTGTAGGTGGGTCTACAAGATTAAATACAAAGCATCAGGGGAGGTGGAGAGGTTCAAGGCCAGACTTGTAGCCAAGGGATACAACCAGAAGGAAGGGATAGACTACCGGGAGACATTCTCACCTGTGGTTAAGATGGCCACAATCAGGAATGTGGTGTCTATTGCACTGTTGGAAGATACATCAAATGGATGTATACAATGCATTTCTTCAAGGGGATTTATCTGAAGAAGTGTTCATGACATTTCCAGAGGGATTCAATGCTACACACAGGAACACACATGTATGCAGGTTAAAGAAGTCTTTATATGGCTTGAAACAGGCCTCTAGGCAATGGAATATAAAACTAACTACAGCTTTACTGTCATCAGGTTTCACACAAAGCCATATACTCAACTCTCTTTTCACAAGGAGATAAAAAGAGAAGATTATGGTGGTGTTGGTATATGTGGATGATCTCCTGTTAACTGGGAATGATGCAGCTCTCATACAGTCCACAAAAGAAGCACTACAATCAGCTTTTAAGATAAAAGACTTGGGGGAGTTGAAGTATTTTCTGGGAATTAAGTTTGCAAGGAATTCACAAGGTATTCTAGTGCATCAAATGAAGTATGATCTTGAACTTATATCAGACATGGGATTGGCAGGAGCCAAACCAGTTGTTTTCCCTATGGAGACAAATCAGAAGCTCACTACAGTAGAGTTGGACAAGGTCATTGAAGCCAGTTCTGAATCATCTCATGGTGCTGATAAGTTGTTGACTGACTCATGCGTATATAGAAGACTGATTGGAAGGTTGTTATATTTAACCACTACAAGACCAGATATCACCTTTGCAATGAACTCACTCAGCCAATTCATGCAAACACCAAAGAACTCTCACATGGAAGCTGGTCTTCGATTAGTCAGATACATCAAACAAACACCAGGAATGAGCATACTTATGTCTAGTTCTGTTAATTGTGTTCCTCAGCTCAAAATATATTGTGATGCAGATCTGCGTCAACATCGGAGATCGCCATCGTTATCCGCAATGTATGGATCATCACATGTTTCCTGGAAATCGAAGAAGCAAGACACAATATCTCGGAGTTCAGCAGAGGCAGAGTACAGGGCTATGTCTTCTGCAGTTGCTGAAGTTGTTTGGTTGGTAGGATTGTTTCAAGAGTTGGGTGTTGATATATCCAGACCAGTGGGAGTATTCACAGATAGCAATTCTGCCATACAGATTGCTGGGAATCCAGTTTTCCATGAGAGAACAAAACATATAGAAATCGACTGTCATTTTATTAGAGAAAAGATTCAAAGTGGATTGATCAATGCTCAGTTTATATCGACAAAGGAACAACCGGTTGATATACTAACAAAAGCATTGAATCGCCAGCAACCTTATTATCCAAGCTAGGCTTAAAGAACATTTTCATACATCCTAGCTTGAGGGGGTGTAAAAGTATAAGTGTAAATGTATAATTAGTATATTGAGTTAGTATATTGGGCTAACTAGTATAATGAGCTGATGAGTATAGTGGCCTTTATAAATAGATTGTAACTCATTGTGTACAGTTTAATTGATTCAATTTCAATACACCGATTTTCTCTTCTAGAATTCTCTCAACTACTCCTTCATCTTCTTCATCGACCAGAGACTTCATCTTCTTCTTCTTTCTTTCTCTTCTTCTTTCTTCACCTTCTTGTCATCTTTTCATGGCAATCTAGAACTTAACACTAACTAATATGGAAAATAAAAAAGTATATGCTATAATGTATTATAAAATAATTATATCCCAATATGAAATTGCATTGATGGATAATTGAGTTTTAACTTTTATAGTACTCTTATATATACTCTCACGTCATTTAGAAATAATTACAGGTAATTTCTCATAAAAGTGAGATTACTAACTAGAAAATAAGAAAGATTTGATGTTAATATATATGTTAACAGTCAGTATATATAAATTAATTAATAATACATTTGTCTTAAATGACTTATCTATCTAAAACAGAGGCAGCAATGTTTGGTAAACAATATTAACTTATTATGATTAAGTAATAAATTGGGATAAGAAAGTTGATTTGTTAATTATGATTGGTATGTGGAGGGTTAATGTAACATGGGTACACATGCTTACCTTTTTCACTTCCTTTGCCTGGGATACTATCTCGACTTTCTTTCTACTCCATTTCTCCAAACGTTGGTGAATTCTCTTTGCGTCAATAGCACCTTTTACTGTAACTTCATCTTTCTCAAATTTCACATCCACAGTATGAACTCCTGAGCCATGTTAGATTTTGCACTTCATATCAAATTAAACCAACGGTGGTTTGATGAAAAGAAATGATCCAAATTATATCCAGGTTCATACTATTAATATTATATTGATTGGTTTTTAATATATTACTTAATTTTTTGAATAGTCATTACTTTGTGAAACAAATGTAGCCGTTAGTTATATATTGAATGTCATATTTAGCCAATTGCCGTTTTGCTTATTTGTGTTAAATGGGGCATACTTTGTTTGTCATACTTTACTTATGCTTGTGCTTTGTCTTGAGCCGAGGGTCTCTCGAAAACAGTCGTTCTACCTACCAATGTAGAGGTAAGGTCTGTGTACACTTCACCTTCCCTAAACCCACATTGTGGGATTTCACTGGATATGTTGTTGTTGGATATTTACTCATTCATCAATTTAATACATTGAATTAAGTAGTATTATTATGTTACCGTTTTTTGGGAATCATCATTTGACTATAACTATTAGAGAGTTGGCCTTTGGATCTATGTATATATTTGAAGTAGTCCTTTATGTAAATGAGAGAAGAGAATGACAAAATCTTTATCAAATGATAGTGTGCTGAGTTTTCTCCTTTAAAAATGGTGCCAAAGCAACCATCAGAAGGGCACTGTTTACAGGTAATACCATGGCATCTAAAGGTGTGAGTCTACAATTTATAGTGCCAACTATTAAAAATGGTGTTAAAGTAGCTCAGCTTAAGAAGGAAACATACCTTGAAAGAATGTAGTAATTTTGTATGTTGTTGAGGACACTCCTACTATTGGAGTAATTTACAGATTTCTTAATCAGTGGTCATTTGGGTATAAGCCTAACGTCTTCTACAATCAGGATGGTTATTTTGTTATCCAACTTCAGAACCATGCTGACAGAGAACAGATAATGGCATACGGGCCTCACATGATCAATAGGAAGCCAGTCATAGTGAAGCCCTGGAGTGCTATGTTTAATTTTAGCGAGGGAATTCTTAAGACTATTCCTATTTGGGTGTTGTTCCATAGTCTTCCTTTAAAATCCTGGAGTCCTAACTCATTGAGTAGGATTGCTAGTGATCTTGGAGTTCCTCTATGTGCGGATGAATGCACTTCTAGGAGACATAGAGTGACTTATGCACGTGTGTTGATAGAAATGGATGTGACTAGGCCACCTCCTAAAGTGGTAAAGGTAATGGATCCTTGTGGCACTATTTTTTATCAGTTTGTTAGCTATGAATGGTGGCCTCAATATTGCACTTCATGCTATTAGATTGGTCATATATGCCAAGAACCAAAGCCTAAGCCACAACAGAAACTAGAGAAAGCCAGAGTAGAAAATAAGGGGCCTAAAGGGGATATTAAGAAGGCCAAGCAAGCTTGGCAGAATAAGGATGGGCCTGGTACAAGAAAATGTTCAAGCTGTTCATGGCCAAGACAATGAAAATGAAGGGTGGCAAGTAACTAAAGGGAAAGCAGTTAGTAGAGCTACAATGGCAACCCAAGAGCAAACTGTGGAATATGAAATGGCTTTATTCCCCTCAAAGACGTTACATTCCAACAGATCTTTCAAGCTGTTATGACTAATCATGAAGCTGGACAGAGTGGTACAAGTAGAGGTGGAAGGGCCCCTGATCCACCTACAACTTCTTAATGATCATAACCACTTGGAATGTAAGGGGATTTAATAAGGTTTTTAAGCACAAGAAGTTTAGTAGAATGATTAATAAAGAAATAATTACAGTTATAGCTGTTACAAAACATAGAGTAGCTAAGTAGAGGGCAAAAAGATTATGAAACAGGTTCTTCCAAACTTGAGATGGCATGACAATTATGATCACAATAATAGAGGCAGGATTTGGTTAGCATGGGATCCTAGCAATGTAGATTTAGCTCTGATGCATGTTCATCCTCAGTTTATGCATTGTACACTGAAGGGTCTCTCAACTACATTGGTGGTTGAGTTCACTGTTGTATAGGGAATGCATACCACTATAGATAGACAACCACTTTGGTTAGCTTTAGAGGTATGGATGCAAATATACAACTCCCATGGCTTATCATTGGGGATTTTAATGCTGTACTTGGTGAAAAGGATAGGATAGGGGAAGTCAAGTTCAAGATGTTGAAGTCAGGGATTTTAATGAGCTATTAGATAACACTGGCCTAACCATCATGAAGTCAGCAAGGAGATTCTTCACCTAGACCAACTCTCATGGGGTAGGGTGGAAGGGGGTAGGCGTGAATAGGGGTGGGCGTAAGAAAAAAATTCATAATTTTTTATAAATTATTTATAAAAGTAAAAAAAATATAAAATAGAAATTTGAGAATGAGGGGGTGAGATGGGGGAGAGGGTAGGTGGGGTTAGGGCAGAGGGGGATAAGAAATAAATTTAAAATTTTTAATAATTTTTTTTATAAAGTAACAAAAATATGAAATAGAATTTTGAGTATGGGGTGGGGGTAGGTGGGGTTGGGGAGGTAGGGGGAGGTAAGAAAAAATGCATATTTTTTATAAAAGTAAGAACAGTATGAAATAGAAATTTAAGGATGAGGTGGGGGTGGAGGAGTAGATGTGGGTAGGGTGGAGGGGGTAGGTGTGGGTATGGGGGTAAGGAAAAAAATTATTTTTTTATAATTTTTTTATAAAAGTAAAAAAATATAAAATAGAAATTTGAGATTGGGGTAGAGCGGTAAGATAAAATTTCATATTTTTAATATTTTTTTATAAAAGCAATAAAAATATGAAATAGAAATTTGAGGATGGGATCGAGTGAAGGGGGTAGGTGTGGGTACATATTTTTATAAAGGTACGGGGATAAGAAAAAAATTCATATTTTTATAAATTTTTTATAAAAGTAAAAAATCTAAAATAGAAATTTGAGATTAGGGTAGGGGTAGGGTGTGGGGGGAGGTAAGAAAAAATTTCATATTTTTAATATATTTTTTTATAAAAGTAACAAAAAATATGAAATAGAAATTTTAGGATGGGGTGGGGCTAGGGTGAGGTGGGGTTAGGGGGAGGTAAGAAAAAATTCCATATTTTTTATAAAAGTAAAAAAAATATGAAATAGAAATTTGAGGATAAGGTGAGAAGGGATGGGGTAGGTGTGGGTAGGGCGCGGGGGGAGGTAATGCGGGAGGTGGGGGTAGCTAAGAAATTTGAGGATAGGGTAGGGCATGGGGTGGAGGGTTGGGGAAGAGGTTAGAAAAAAATTCATATTTTTAATAATTTTTTTATGAAAGTAAAAAATATGAAATAGAAAACTTGGTAAATAATAGAATAGTAGATGAGTTATTTAGGGCTAATGTAATGGGTTGATTTGGACGGTTTAAGATGAATGTGTTAAATTGGGCTATCCCAAACTTAGCTCATTTAATAGTATGTCAATGTCCAAACCCATTAAAATCTGGACGGGTTGGGCGGATCAATTGAGATTGGGTCCAATTTAACACCCCTAATAATGAGTTGTGTGACCTGTGTCTCTTATTCTATTATTATAAATAGAAATCTATCTCAGCCTTTTGATGCTAAAAATGTTTTAAGAGAGGAGGACCCTATATCCTCTTTCCTTTTTGTGTTAAGCATAGAATACCTCAGTAGAATGTTAAAACAGTTGCAACATGTACCTGATTTTAATTATCATCCCAAGTGTGGCAATTTGAATATTGTACAACTAGCTTTTGCAGATGATTTACTTTTATTCTATAGAGGGGACACTAGTTCAGTGAAGTTGTTATATGAACAGTTCCAATGTTTTCCCAAGATTCTGATCATATTGCCAATCCTTCAAAAAGTTCAGAGTACTATTGTGGGGTTGATAGTGACACTCAAGAGGAAATCTTATCAGTTCTGGGTTTCAGTCAGGGGGGAGCTCCCATTTAGATACTTAGGGGTGCCCGTAAGCACTAAAAGAGTTTCAATTTGTATAGTGTAAGCCCTTAATAGACAAGATTCTAGAAAGAATTAAGTTTGGATCACAAAGTTTTGGAAGAGCTCAACTGATCAAATCAGTTCTGTTTCCAATACAAGTTTTATTGGGCTCAGGTATTTGTGCTTCCTAACAAGGTGATCAAGTTATTGAAGCTACTTGTAGAAGCTTCTTGTGGACAGGGAATGATGAATTGTCAATCTTGGAAAATAGTGTATCAACCTGAGACATTAGGGGGTTGCCTCGTAATAACATGGGGTTGCCAAAGTGGATCTTTATGTTGAGGGTTGATGTACATCTCAGATTATATACAAGAGATAGACTAGTGAAATGGGGAATTACTGCAAATACTGAGTGTCCACTCTGAGCAAGCTGATGAGAGTCATTCTCATTTATTTTTTTCATGCCAGTTCTCTGCACATGTTTGGTCCAAGGTGTTGAAATGGCAAAATATTAATAGAAGTCCCAACCGCTGGAAAAATGAAGTGCAATATGCTAGTAGATTTGCTAAAGGGAAAAGTGCTGAGGCAGAGATATATAGAATGACAATGACTGCAGGTGTGTACCATCTGTGGAAGGAAAGAAATCAATGAGTGTTTCAAAGGCAAAGACATACAGAGGCATTGTCAAGGAGATGGTCCAAGAAGTGCATTATAGAGGTTGTAGTTCAGTGAAGCTTGCTAAATGGTTGGATCAACATAATTTCTATCCATGATAGTAATAAAACTTAGCACAGGAAGTGTCTGGTAGAGGTGGTATTAAGATGTTGCCCTTTAGATTATGGTGGGAAAGTTGTAACTGAAGTACTGAGGCTTAATGTCCAGTACTTAGTTCCTATTACTGCTTTGTATTGTCACATCCTTTTTGGTAATACAAATCTTTTATTTATTATAAAAAGTGGGAAGTATTTTTTTTCTTAATCTCATTTTATCAATTAAAATAGAATAACCACATATACATTTTCAACTGATAATATAGGTCATATAATAAGATCATAGTAATCCCATCATTTATTTTCAGTTAGATAACGATTATAAAATTCTTTCTTTCTAAAACGATAAAAAATATTCTTATTTATTAATCTTTTTCGAATTGAAGTAAGATAAGCATTTGTTAATATAGTCCTTGGTTTTAAAATTAAGATACAACAATCATAATGCCATAAAATACGAAAATGTATTACATTCCTTCAAAGCACCAGCTATCTTTAAAATATCGTTGATGGAGTTTTTGTTGACCCTTTTTTCAAATACGCTGCTATTCCATATATTTTAATCGGAAAACTTGATTAATCTTTGGGCAATAATATTATTCCCCGTCCCAATTTATATGGCACAATTTGAATTTCGAAAGTCAACCTATTATTTTTATGGCGTATTCATACAAAAAATCTTTTAAGTATTTTATAATATTTATATATTTAGAAACTACGTAAAAAGTACTATAAATCATAATAATTGATAATTCAAAATATATAAAAAAAATATATGAAAAAATTATGATAAAAAAAACTTGTTTGAATCACTAAATTCGAAAAATGTCACATAAATTGAGACGGATGAAGTACTTTATTATGTGCAGACCACAGTCCATAATAAGTTCTATCCTATATAAACTCTGTCCTAATTTTTACTCTAATTATGTGGAACATATAATAAGTAAATAAAATGCACTCTCTAACATAGCTTGAACATTTAGAGCATGTTTAGATTGACTTATTTTAAATGCTTTTGAGCCAAAATAGCTTATAAGAATTTTGTGGTGTTTCAGTAAAATAAAAAGGTATTTTTAATTGAAAATAACAAAAATAAATCAAAAGCTAAAATATATATGAGATGATCACACAACTTTGAGCAGGCAGATGTTTTGATTCAGTCTCACCGCTATCCATTATCAAAAATTAATACTATGTACTCGGTTCATGAAAAGCGAATCAAGTTCGCTCGTGAAGATGGTGCTATAAGCATATAAATAATTAGTATTAAATAAAAGTATACAAATATCTATTATAATTTAAATTTTCAAATGAAATTGTCATACATTTAAACAAATTATCATGAAAAGCTAGGATGAGATTAAGATTATTCACGCAAACAAATAAAAAAAAATATTTATATATTAAGATGTTGAGTACCTTCAGTTCTCAAGAGTGGTTTTCTGATATCATGTGCACACTTTGGGCAGTGGAGACGAACTTTGTAAACTGCACTGATTACTTCAATTTTCTTCTCTTCTTTAGACATGGCAGGCAATCACTAAAACAAGAGATAGGAAAATGTTTTTAAAGTACTTCACAAGAAAATTGGTTGGTGGGAATTAGCAGACGGTGGTTCACTAGTATGTGGAAGCTTAAGTTATGGACAATTGAATTAAGGGAAAAGCTCCAAATTTCCGACAGTTATTCCAAAAAAACAAAATCACTCATACGAAATATGTTGATTTTATCTCGTATAATTTAGCACTCATTCATGTTATTATCGTCAGAATATGACTTTAACATAGCTCGAGCTTGAACTACATGGATTCCATATGTCACAATAATTTGGGAGAAAGGTTCAAATTTATCCTTTTACTTTTGACTAAATAGTTTAAAAGGGAAAAGGGTCATATTTGTCCTCAACGTTTAGGAAAAGGTTTGTATTTGCCCTCCGTTAACGTTTGGGGTCAAATATATCCTTCTCATTATTAAACTTATTAAAACTAACTATTCTGCCCAGGTGGACGCCACGTCGACGCCACCTGGACGAAGCCCCAAATTTTAACCGACCCAACCCGGTAAGAAATAAAACACACAGAAGCCCCAAATCCTTTTCTTCACCGTTTCATCTCAACCTAAGCCCAGAATCCTTTTCTTCTTCCACAAACGGACCCCTTCTTCTACCATTTCAAGTTAGCCTCAAATCCTTTCTTCTTCTACCATTTCATCTCAATCCTAAGCCCCAAATCCTTTTCTTCTTCCATTTCATCACAACAAACAGACCCAAAACACTGACTTCTTCATCAATCCGAGCTAAATTCGTCATATTTTCTGATATGATTTCTCCACTGTTCTGTTCTTTTTTTGGTTTTCGATTTTTGTGATTTTCGTTCAACATTTCTGGTACGACGAAATACAAAATTACATGTTTCTGGTACGATTTCATTTGCTCTATTTTCAGGATTTTCTTTCAATGTTGCCGACGATACTTATTTTTGGAGAAGAAATTCCGACAGAAGACAATCGTCGATTGTCGTCTTTGTTTTTTCTGACGATATCGACTGTTTGTTTTATTTTTTTAGCTACTGTTTGTCGATTCTGTATTTTTCACACCTAAGGATTAGCTGAAAGATTTCCTATTTTACCTTGTTTATGGTGTAATAGAAAGAGATAGAAAAAGTTTATGCTTCATACAGTAGGATAAGGTTGCACTGATATGCACTGTTTTTAGTAGAAAAAGTTTATCCTTAACTCTCTTATATGCACTGTTTTTAGGTGTAATATAAGGTTGCACTGATTAAATTGTGAGTTTGTATCTATTAGGTGTTCAGTAAGTAACAAATGTCTCAAGTTAGTTATTCTTCTCAAAGGAGGTGCAATTGTGGTATTGTTGCTAAACAGTTTACTTCGACCACAAATTCTAATCCTGGAAGGAAATTTTTCAAATGCCACAAGCCTAAGGTAAGTAATATCTATATAATTATTCAATTTATTTTGACGAATATTGATCTGTGTTGGTTTGATTTTGTTTTTTGTTCTTTCTTCATAGAGAAGTTCTTGAAGACTGAAAGAGATACGTTGAAACAATAAATCAGTGTATTGAATGGTATAAATCAAGCTGCAATGAACAACATTTTGAAGATCCGCGGATATATGATGATTTCATGGGCGTTATTTGTTGCATTTGTCGCAGCATCGATTATGAAATGATGATGTATTTGTAGTTGTGGTTTGAACGAAATTAAGTAGTATCTTTAGGTATTTGTAGTTTTCTATTGAATGTACCGAACCTGATGTATTGTTTTCTTGTATATATTGGTTTTGTTGTTGCTGTGAATCGATAGAATTTATAAATATCCATAAACACAGACGATTTGGTATACCACAACACCATGTTACTCCTTTCTGCCAAGTACTACAGAACTGAACCCAATTTTAAAATTTTGTTTCTGTTTTTATGAGGAATACACACAAATGCAACAAAGCCCTCTTGGACTTGAACTGAACCCAATTTTAAAAGTAAGGTCTCAGCTTTTGGGAAGGCATTACCAGTACTAATGTTAGTTTTCCTAATGTGATATCTAGTCTTATTATCTTGTAAAGTCTTACTTACATAATAAATGGAGATTGTGTACCTATTTCCTCTTGAACCAAACTACACTTACTGTGACATTTGAGACCGCCAGATATATTAGCAATACTTCACCAGTAACAAAAAAACCAGCAGCACCAGTAACAAATGTAACTCTAAATAAATTAGAACTTCATCATTAACCAGTAACAAAATAAACTAGCAGCACCAGTAACAAATGTAACTCTAAATAAATTAGAACTTCATCATTAACCAGTAACAAAAAAAACCAGCAGCACCAGTAACAAATGCAACTCTAAATAAATTAGAACTTCATCATTAACCAGTAACAAAAGAAACCAGCAGCACCAGCAAGAAATGCAACTCTAAATAAATTAGAACTTCATCATTGTTGAGAATTCCCATTCCCCTTCCTTGTCTTCAGCTTCGCTGTTGTGAAAACAACCTTACTTGATGATTAAAAAGGCATCTTGGTTGGTTGATTCATCCCACTAGAATCACCAACAATAGAAATTCTTCTTGATGGTGTAGCTAATGTTTGATGCATCCTTTCAAGTATCCTAGTATTAGCTTCCGAAAACGATCTTGGCCTTAGTGATGGATCTTGTTCTAGTACATTTATGGTGCTGCTGCTGCCCTTAAACCTCTTCACAACAACTTGTTTTCCTTTACTTATCTGAAATCAAATTAAATTTGCAAATGTTAGAGTTAGGAAAAATGAAATTAGATTTTCACAAAGACTTGTGTACAATGTTACCTTATCACATCCCCTTACATTGTGTCCATTTTGATGGCATGTAGAACATGTCTGAAGTTGACCTTTCCTTGAAACGGACCATTCACCTTGTCTTTTGAGGTTTTCATTTCTCACTATTACTCTTTTAACTTTGGGTCGATCTACCATCTTACACATTTCTGGTGGTTCCATATCATGTATCTTTTCATATTTCCATAATTTTGACCCTCTAACAAGTTGAAGTTTGTGTAAGTAGATCGACAAGTAAGTTGACTTATTATAATAGGGGTGAAAGGCTCCCTCGATAATAGGATCCTTATTTTTATGCTTGTATGCTCTAATAGCATGGGGACATGGGATACCACTGAGGTCCCACGTCCTACAACTACATCTCTTTGACATTAGATCCACGATGTGTTTATCAGTTCCTTCAGACACTTCATACCCATAATCACCATTGAAATGGAGCTCACAATTTCGGCAATAACAACGAAGTCTTTGTATACCTCCAATGCCTTAGGACTATAGTCAGTAGCCCATTTATGGACTTCACTTTCATTGGCTACCAACATATCCATTACCTACACAATAATAGTTGTGTTATTTCTATGTTAAGATTACATTCAAAAATTGAAATAGGCAAGTGTTACCTTTAGCCTTATGTCTTCAAGCTGATAATTGGCTTGTGCCTTGCCTCCAATATCTACTTGTTAAATGACTCTGTAATGTTGTTATCCACATTTTGATTCTTACAAGTTGTGTCTAAATATGCGCTGACCCAAGTCTCAACTGGATACGTTAACAAATTCTCAGCAGTTGTCTGATCTATTTCACATATAACCTTCAAATGGTCGCAAAACTCTTCATGATAAAAGCTTCATGCACAGTGCCACATCTTTTTCTTCAACGCTTCAGAACCACCCCACTTCTTTAACCAATTGTGCTCTATATGCTTAGCACAAAATTTGTACCTTGCTTCCGGTAGAGTTGTCTGAATTGCATCAATTAACCCCTGCATATATACAATAAATAGTGTTTCAGAAAATTCAGTTTGTGTAAGGCATTTCGGTTTCATAAATTTGAAATTTGGAAATTTCAAAACAGTTTTAGAAATCTGAAATCTGAAATCTGAAAACTGAAAATGAAAATAAAATTTTCATAAATTAACATTTTACCTTTTGCATGTCAGAAATGAAGGTGACTCCATGACCTTGATGCAGATTCAGTGAGTTCTTCAATAATCCCAAAAACCAATTCCAAGTAATCTTGTTTTCTTTAGATACTACTGCTCAGGCTAGTGGATAAAAATGGTTCATTGAATCCTGACCAACCGCTACCAACAATTGCCCTTTAGCCTTTCCTTTTAAGAATGTGTCATCCAATCCTACGAAAGGTCTTAGCCCATTACTAAAACCATTTTTCATCGCATTAAAACATATGTACATCCTTAAGAACTTTCTAACCCCTTTTTCAAGTGCATCCCTAGATATGTTGATTACAACATCACTTCCAGGGTTGCTATTCCTCAACTCATTAGTGTAACACTCTAACTTATTGTATTTATCATTGTAACCTCCACTCAGTTCTTCCAAAATCATCATTTTGGCCCTCTTACACTTTTGATGACTAACATTAACATTAAATGCTACTTTCAGTTCTAACCTCATCTCTTTGACCTTAACTTTGGGATCATTTTGTAGTTTCTTTTGGAAGTAATGTGCTATTGTGTGATAATCTGCTCTTTTGCAATCAAAGGCGGGTTGACAATTATGTTCATTGACCAATTTTTTTACAGATACCCCGAGCCCATTCTTACATTTGTAAATGGAATATTTAAAGGGACATCCATCAACACACTTATAAACAATTCTAGATTTGTCACCTTTTTTTAGTACTAACCCTTTATTTTCGGCCAATGCATAAAGGTTCATAAACATTCTAGCTTCAATTATATCTTTGAAAGACATTCCATGATAAATTGTTTTAAAATGTTCTAACTTAAGTGTAATATCTCTTCTATTTTGAAGTCTAAGAAGCTCTAATTCTTCAATATCAAAATCATAATCATAATCACTAGACTCATTAGAAGAAGAGTTTAATGTTTCATTGTCACTATCACAATTTAATGACTCATTGTCACCACACATGCCAATTTCAACTTCATGGCATATGACTCAGAATGGGGTACAATATTAGTCATATCTATCCCTATTTCACATTCATCTACGACAGTTCTTAACATGACAGAGGTCTGCAAAACACTAAAAAAAAAGATTTCAACCAAGAAATTAAAAAGCTGAAAGAGAATCAAACAAGTCAGAAAAAGACAAAGGTTTACTTTTACTATTCAAAAATAGACAAACAATATCAAATAGGACCACATATTAAAATATTCCTCATAAATAAGTGCACATATGCTGATTTTCAACACTACCAACATATTCAAAACACTGATCCATAAAGAATTTGAACATCGCTTTCGACAAAACAATAAAAATAGTAACTTTAATAATAGTGAGTGTCCCATTAGAAGAGACATTTTTTATTATTAAATTCCGATTTTATACATTCAAGGTACCTTTTTCAGACAAAAGACAAGAAACACACATGTATTTCAACAACCATCTAATACTATTTTTTACATATCCTGAAAATAGAGCAAATGAAAGTACCAGAAACATGGAATCGTTTGATTTTGTGACCCTAGAGTTCAAATGAAATCGTTCAAAAACCAAAAATAGAACAGAACAGAGGATAAATTATTACCAGAATGGTAGAAGAAGAGTCCGTTTGTTGCTTTAGTTATGGAAGAAGAAAAGGATTTTGGGCTTAGGTTGAGATGAAACGGTGAAGAAAAGGATTTGGGGCTTCTGTGTGTTTTATTTCTTACCGGGCCGGGTCGGTTAAAATTTGGGGCTTCGTCCAGGTGGCGTCGACGTGGCGTCCACCTGGGCAGAATAGTTAGTTTTGGGCAAATTTAATAAGTTTAATAACGGGGAGGGTATATTTGACCCCAAACGTTAACGGATGGTAAATACAAACCTTTTTCTAAATGTTGAGGGCAAATATGACCCTTTTCCCTATTTAAAAAGTGAGTTGTTTGGCCACTTTTGCCCAAAAACACTTTTTTGAAAAACACTTATAGACGGCTTGACCAAACTTCTAAATCAACTTATTTTCAAAAGTATTTTTTCCAAAAAAGCACTTTTGGCGAAAAATAATTTATGGTTGGCCAATTAATTTTAAAAGAACTTTTGAACACCAATTAGTGTTTGGCAAAGCTTTTAAAAAATATTTCTAAGTGTATTTTTCTCAAAAGTGTTTTTGGAAAAACAAAATTTAGCTTCTGAAAAACTGCTGTTACTCTCCAAAAGCACTTATTTTCTTCCAAAAGTTTGGTCAAACACCTCACTTTTTAAAAATAAGCACTTATTGAAAAAAAAAAGCACTTTTGGAGAAAAATAAGCTTGGCCAAACAGGCTTAGAAACACTTTTTAAAAGATTGGTCAAACACTAATTGCTTCTCAAAAGTGCTTTTAAAATTAATTGGTCAAACACAAACTATTTTTCGCCAAAATAATTTTTGAAAAACACTTTTAAAAATAAGCTGATTTTAGAAGCTTGGCCAAACATGTTATTAGTAAGGGCAAGGACAAATAAGAGACAACTGGAACGTAGGGGCGGACTTATGTCCAATTTAGTGATGCTCCAACACCCATTAAACCTGACGCAAACTAAGTATAATTATAGTAAAATATACGAAAATATTGTATAAAAACTCAAAAAACACCCGGGAAACCAAAATCATAGATAGGTGCTTTGGTTTTCAGTTAGAACTTTAAAGATTTGGGTGGTTGGAAAATATGTGTTCAAACCTCCGCTTATGATTTTATTTTCATTAATTTTGTTGAGGCACCCACGACCCTTAAATCATGGGTCAACCATGCTTGAACGACAAATGTGTGAATGACCCTGAAGTGTAATTAAGGATGGAATTATTATATTTCTCATAGCAAAGGAATATTATGAACCATTTTTTTTTTAAATCAACGGACTCTGTCGGTTTTCTACAAAAAAGGCCAAAACTAATATAATCCAATTTCAGCTACAAACCAGCACTAATTGTTGCCAAAACAATAATAAATTAGCTACAACATAAATAAAATCTTAATTATTAATCAAATACGGCGTTCAACACATCAAATACATTATAAAAAGTTCACTAAAGTTCAAAGTTTTCAAGTCATTCAACTAAAAATACGAATATAACATGCATAAGGGTGATTCTAAGTCCTAAGGCATCTCTTGATGTGTTGTACGGTCTACATATTCACCATCGTATTTGGATCGATGACATCATCATCATCAGGGTGGGGAGGGGGAGAGCGGGCACACCAAATCGTCCACATGCAATGTGGCTCAGAACTTGTGCCTGGAGCGATTTTAGACTCTCTGGCATCGCCCTCTCTCCCTCCAATCGTTTAGCTTCAGTCGCTGATAATTGCCGATTAAGTTCTGCGATTTGTTGTACCATAGTTGCGACTTGGACACCATCGATGCCCTCACCATGTTGGGAAGTCCCTTAACCTCACAATCCTGACTGGATGCGCTGAGAGTTGTTCCTCAGGCCTAGACCGTACGTTCTACCCTTTTGTGTTCCAGCTACTTTACACCACATTTCAATCCCAATTTTGGTGGAGGTTGGGTCGACTCGCCTTAAGGCTGAGTTTGTTGGTACTTATGGACCACATCTTAATACCCAACCTGTATATTTAAAAAGAAAAGTTAGTATATATCAAGCATATAACAATTAAATTTATACTATAATTACTTAAAGACTAAAAAAATTATGCACCCAAGTGTCATTAGCCCTGGGTTCAACCCATTGAACCTCATCTGTCTCGTTCTTCTTCTTTTTACGTGGGGTTTTAGGAAAAACACATCCTGATTGGGAAAAACTCCCGTCATTTCTTTCTACAAAAAAGAATTTATCATTCAATAATAACATATTGATTGTTCATATCTTTAAAAGTGTAAAATTACTTACCATTTTCCTAGCTACGTGACCTTGAGTTATTGCACCCGCAGTGTGCGAGGAGCCATTTTTTTGGGATGCACGGGGAACATTTGTCTGCTCATAATTGGCGATGAACTCAGGAGTTCGTCAATATGCTTTAAGTTGATTCCATTGTCCGTTATCCAGAAAGGCTTCTGATTATATTTTCTAACATAGGAAAACAAGTCAGATAATCTTGCACTCCCTTTCCTCTCGAAGTTCGTATCAATCATATCTGTGTCTTTTGGATCCATGTACACACCAGCTCCAAACCAAATGGATAAAATTAGATGATATACATAACTAAATTAAAACTTTATAAAATAAAAAAAAGATACATATCTTAAACTCGTGAAATATCGTCAGTCGAGTCTCATATGGAATCGCACTCCATGAAGTGTAAACGTGATTGTCGTATAGCCTTCGAACAATATCCAGAATTGTTTTTGTAGCCTCATTGTATGATAAACATGCATGTTACGACCCAAAATTATATTCGTGTCGTGAGGGCACCTACCCTAAACTCGTAGGCTAACCCCTTCCATACAAGACAGAGAAAGTAATAATAAAAATGGAAAAGTAAAGAACAAAGGAAGTACTAACAAAGTCTTAAATAATTAATACATAAGCCTTATAAACCATGTCTCAGAATCTGGTTGTCATAAGTACAGAGCTTACTAATTAGAATACAAGTCTGAAGCTTAAATACATAACACTGTCTGAAATATGGTACAAAAAAGTAAATGATAAGATGAAGGAGTTCCATTGCTGGGAAAATGTCTACAACTTACCCCGGACTCCTAAGAAAGCTCTCCAATGCGCCACATCTAGTCTCCGCTCGTATTCAGATCAGTACATGCACATAAATTGCAGCAAGTGTAGCATGAGTACGGGAAATACGTGTAGCCAACATCATCGTCGATCGACCCTAACTATAGCGGTGACGATGGTGGGTACTTTCCAATACTTCTCTACTAGTTAGCTAAAGTATAATCACATCAGGTATCTAACTCTACCAGTAAAGCCATATAGTTCAATTAATCGTAAAGATCATCAATATTCACAAGTATTTGCATAGTTCTCAACTTTACTAAAGTCAAGCCAAAATTATGTTACCGGATACAACCTAAACCCCATTCAGGGCATCTAGTCTCATCAAGTCTCATAGTTCAGTCTCATATCAAGAATTACTTACAAAGTTTCTGTATTTCTTCCACTAAGAGCCACATGATCATAAAGTCTGCAACTTTACATCACCAAGTATACACAACATAAATTTAAGAAGTACAAATGAAATGCAATGCAAGTAATATGTATGTAATGCAATGGCCATATGTATCCAGTATACACACGCTCCTGCAGTAGGTGTCACGTGACCCATGGGGGACTCATGAGGTTCATATACCTATCCGAAATTTTCCGTCGGATCTCAGCTCTGTGGATTTTGTATCATCATCAATCATCACTCTCTTACCATGTAACATATTCAATAATCGGCTTACAAGCCCCATTTAGGTATCTCAACAATTCAATGTCATTAATAATATGAATGAATGATATGGATATGTGCACATCATGTATAAGCATAATCAATACAATTAGCATTATCAGTTTCTTTTCAAGATTTAGACGAGATTTAGAGTGATGAATGCACGACAAGTCAAAATCACAATAATCTATCAATATGGTTACGAGCCTAAATAAATAGCAGGCATACCAACCTAAGTGGATTTGTGCACCACGATCATGACCTGAAGGCTAAACACATAATCTCCATCATGTATAAAAGACTAAATTATTTTAATTTTCCTTTTAAGTACATCGGTACCCGAATAAGTGCTCATCACCTAACGAGTATGAGACTCCAAATTCTCCTCTTAGTTAATCATTTACCAACACATATACCACATTAAGGTCTAGAAAGTCTCAACTTGCATGAATTCAAAGCCAAAGAATCACTCAAGCTCATTCCCCTTCCTTTGAGCCTCCGAACGTGCCCAATCTATTCAAATGTATCTAGATGAGATTACGAGTCTAAAGATGCCCACTTTGCTATAATAAAGGACTCGGGTCTAAAAAGGTCAATCCAAACCCCACCCCAAATCCCGAGAGTCAAAACGGCGATTTATCGCTAATATAAGTTCGACAAGGTGAACAAGACACTATACGGTCATACGAATACATCAACACCCATATTGATATATAAGTTCTAGAATCCCCAAGCTAACCTAAAAAGGGAACCCTAGGCCCACAAGGGTAAAACAAGAAATTGAAAGTAACATTATCTTACCCATCATCCATACAATCCATATCCTAAAAATCAACACAATATAAGCCAATTGGTCCTTCAATTTCATGAAATATATAAACCCTAGTTCTAGGTGGAAAATCCTCAATTTCTCATTCATGAATCATGGATTAAATCGCAGAATAAAATATTAGAATTAGAGTTTAGAAGTTACCCCAATGAAGAACCTTGAATTTTGCCCTTGAAATCACCCAAAACTGAGGTCTATAGCTCTTGGAAAGTGAAAAATGAAGAATGAGGTTCATATTTAGAATTTAATCTGTCCAGGCGTCAAAATGGCCTTTGTGATCGTGAAGCCCACATGTCGCGATCGTGAATCACAACCCAAATTCGGCCTAAATTTCCTTCTGCGCAATCACAACCTGCTTCTCCTTCCTTCTGCGGACAACTAAAGCCTGAATTTTCTGGTTTTCCCAAATTCTCGAACCAACACTCGAAAATTATTCGGAACCCAAATGACACAAACAAAATATGCATTTCTTTCATAAAACACATTCCAGACCTGCTCGCGGTAGGGATCTAGTAGCTCAGTTGGTTGGCTACCTGAACTTTCACCTTGTTGGTGAGGGTTCGAATCCCACGTTGTAATCCCCTCCCTATTTACCCTTCTCCTACCCCCTATGTAATAAAAAAAAAGTTAAAAACAAAGACCTACTCGCGTACTAGAAATTCCTGGAAAAGGTCACTAAGGTCGGGTTTGACCAGAGTCAACTCTTAAGTTCTAGTTTCTCTATATCACAACCAAACACCCAAAATGCACATGGTTGCCTCGGGAACCGAACTGAAGTCTCGACTAAGTCATAAATGTCATTCCGAATCTAATGGAATCGACGAAACCACGAAAATGATGCATTTACCCATAAGTCAACTATGAATCAAACCTCCCTATTCTCTTAACATATGAATTTCTAAACTTCTAAAAAAGGATTCGAAGCCCACCTAATTACCTCGAAAATCGTGTTACCCACCCCCTCAAGTCACAAACAAGCAAATAAAGGCTCCGGAAGGGTAATTTAAGGATTTCTAAGCTAAATAAGAAAAATGACTTTTCGAGTCATTAAATCAGATATCACTTAAATAAAGGTTCATCCTCAAACGGTAAAGAAAAGGAAATACATGGACTCTCAAAAAGTTGAGGGTATCTAACCTGCATATTAGACTCAGTCTCCCAAGTAGCTTCCTCCATCAGGCAGTTCCTCCATTGCACTTTAACCTAAGTTATCTCCTTAGAACTCAACTTTTGAACCTGCCTATCCAAAATAGCCATAGGATCCTCTTCATAAACTAGGTTCTGATCAAGCATCACCAAATACCATCTAATCACATGAGAACCACCCGAATGGTACTTTTTTAGCATGTACACATGAAACACATAGTGCACATTCGATAGCCCAAGAGGTAAAGTCAACTCATATGCCACCTCACCAACTATGTGAATGATGTCAAAAGGCCCAATATACCTCGGGCTTATCTTTCCCTTTTTACCAAACCTCATCACACCCTTCATGAGGGAAACCTTCAACAAAACCCGCTCTCCAACCATAAACTCCAAATCACGAACCTTTTGATCCGCATAACTATTTTGTCTACTCTGGGCTGTGAGTAGCTGATCCTGAATTAACTTAACCTTATCCAAAGAATCCCTCAAAATATCAGTACCTATGGTCTAACCTCAAAAATATCAAACCACCAAATTGGAGAACGACACCTCATACCCAATCCTCAAAAACCTAAATAGTCCACTCGGACTGACTGGTCGTTCGTCTGAGGGTGGTAAGTTGTACTAAGTTCCACTCTAGTACCCAACTCATTCTGCACAACTGTCAAAGTTAGAGTAAACTGCGTGTTGCGATATGAAATAATAGAAATGGGCACACAATGTGTTACACCTCGTAATTCCAGGGAAATGAAATGAGAACGTAAGTTAGGATATAAGATTTGAATGTTGGAAGGAAAGTATATCAATATTTTGTATGTGGAAATTTTTTGGATGCAACGATGTGACGACGAGAAGTAGTACTAGTAATCGAATTCTTTCCAATAGAGTGTGGGCAGAAAAGGCAGAAAAGGAGCTCCCGAAATAAAAAGGACAAAAGTTGGCAGAACAGGACGAAAGGCTACAGCACCGCGGTGCCATAACCTCTAAGAGTTGCAGTACTTTCAGCACCGCGGTGCCATTCTGCAGCACCGCGGTGACGAGGCGGGAATTTCAAAAAATTGGCTAAGTGTGGAAGATATTTTGTGGAGAGAGACAAGTAGACAAGTGGGGTTCATGGGTCCCCCATCCACTTGTCCTACAAGCTCCAATTAAAGGCAAAGCTTGCATAACTTAAGCTCACAATTAGTCTTTATGATCCAAACCCTCTTCTCCCTTCCTTCTCCTTCAAGTTTCGAAAATACCATACCCAAAGTGAAGAATAAGATTAAGTTATTTTTCAAGATTAAGTTCCTTAACCAAGTTCTAAGCAAGGTTAACTCTCCATAACAAGTGGTCACGATTTTGGCCAAGAAACTTCTTTGAAATCCTAAGCTTGGAATGAACTTTTTGGAAGGGAAACAAGAAAGTAAGATGGTTACAAGCTTGTAGAGGATACGTGTGTGTTGTTGTAACGTGTAGAAGTGGTGCTAACATGGAGTAGTGTGCCGAAAACTTGTGGACTGTTCTGGCTAAAGTGAAGGTAAGATTTATTCTTCCTCTTTAAGATTAATGGAAGTTACATGTTGTTATAGTTAAGAGATGAACTTGTGTTAAGTGAAATGGAGAACAAGAAGTACATATGACAGTTTGACATGTTAACCGATTTCGAGACTATTTTTCTTATATTGGATTCGTTGTAGTTATCGTCATGTATTGCATGTTAAAATGAAGGAATCTAGTTATTGAAAGTCGACATGGTTTATATTAAAGTGTTGAAACGTGAAATGGATTATAAGGCATTATGAAAAGGGCTTTGGTATATTAGTTGTTGGCCGGGATATTGAAGAAACTGTTGGATATTGTGGATTGTTTTAATGTAGATTAAGAGGCTGAATTTACATGAGAAGTGGGTGTGTAAATCTCTTTTGTTGCTATTTGGTTGTGCCCTTAATTGGTGTTTGGTTATTGATGTTATTGGCCTTAATTGTAAGGTGGGAATGTATGTATGAATAAGGGAAGTGCTGCCCAATGTTTTTTATAAGAAAGGAGAGTCATTATGTGGTATATCGTATGCTAGTGTTCATGAAGTTGATAGACGTGTTATTGTTGTTATAGGTGGAAGTGCTAAGTGAGACGTAGTCTAATTGTTGAGTCGGTTAGTTCGTCAATAAGATATGTGAACCTCTTCCTTCTTTCTTTTGGCATGTTCTACATATGAACCATAACTGTGGTATTGGTTCCAAAGTTATTCAACTCTTAGCAGTTAAGGTATATTCATGTTATTGATTCTATGCTAAAAACATGTCTAAATTGTTCCAGAGTCCTTATTAAGGCATATATGAGCGATGTCGAAGTGTTACGTGCTGAAACTGGTTTAATAAATAATTGGGTACGTTTTAATAGACATGTTGAAATAAGTCATTGCAGCGTTAAATGAAAAAGGTATCGACAAACAATTATATTAAAATGATTAGAATTTCATCCATCTGCATAGAAACTATGATATAAACAGTTTATTTTACATTTGCTAGTTCACAACTAATTAGATAAGATCTTTATAAAAAGAGATAAATTACTCACGGATCATATAAGGATTAATTAGGCAGGTCGGATCTGTTATCACCATTCAAATGTTTCCATAATGTTAGTCAAAGGAGCGAGACGAATTTAGATTATCGAATTGGTACAGACAACAAGTGGTATGTGAACTATCATTTCCTATCTTGGCATGTTTGTTATAAAGAGAGTGTACGGCAGACGTACATAGTTCTATTGGATCCTAATTCAATGATGTTTTAAAAGGGATACATGATAGGGTAAGTGTCTTGGTTTTCCAAATGATGGTTTTAAAAAGATACATGATGTGAAAGTGCCTTGAGTTTTCTAAATGAAAGTGATTCTATTGCATTCCTGTGAGAGTCAAAAACGATTTTATCGTGTCCCGGAAAGGGTCGGGCAGCATATGATTTAAAAGAGAGTCAAAAGATGATTTAAAGTGCACATGGGTGCTCATGATAGCTATTTATTCTAATGTTATTATATGGTTACCGCGTCCTTCACTTGAGGGTCGGGCAGTATATGAGTATATGTTCACATCGTCCTTCATTAGAGGTCGGGCAGTTATGTGCACAGTATAAAACATTACCGCGTCCCAGAATAGGTCGGGCAGTTGAACCTTATATGACATTACCACATCCCAGAATGGGTCGTGCAGTATACCTTACGTGACTTTATCGCGTCCCAGAATGGGCCGGGCAGTATACTTTATATGTTTACCGTGTCCAGGAGAGGGCCGGGCAGGATATGATACAGTGTTTACCACACCCTTCACTAGAGGGCCGGGCAGTAGATGACTAAGTAGTTATCGCGTCCCAGAAAGGGGCGGGCATTATACGTTCACCACGTCCTTCACCAGAGGGTCGGACAGTATAATTATATGATTTCACGGGCATGTATCCATGATGTGAGTACAAATACTCCTGGCAGTATAAGATTATATGGACAGGCATCTATGATCTTGATATGACTCTCATACTTTTAAAAAGGCACAGTTGACTCTCATTTTTATAAAGTACAGTGATACAGTGGTACAGTTGGCTCTATTTTATATGGTACGATTGGATCTGGTATTTGATTTTCATACTTGCCCCTGTCATCTTTTGGCCAGTTATAATCTTATTTACTGTACTTCATGTTTTCATACTTGGTACCTTGTTGTACTGACCCCCTTCGGGGGGCTGTGTTTATGCCCGCGGGTGTAGGTACTCAGTTTGGTGATCTGCGTGCTTAGGATCATTGCCCAGCTGTTTGAGATAGCTCCATTGTTCCGGAGTCTATTCATTTTGGTACAGTTTTGCTATTACAAGCTTATGTACATGCAGGGGTACAACGGGGCCTTGTCCCGTCATAGTTCATTGTCTTAATCTTAGAGGTTTGTAGTCATGTGTGGGTTGGATATATGTACAGTTGTAGTTCGTTTGGATTTTTATGTACAGTGGCGGCCTTGTCGGCTTGCCTGTTTTGTATTAAGAGTTTGTTATTACAGTTCAGGGGACATGATCCCTTTTGTATGAGATTATAAGTTTTTTTCTTAAGCTTCCGCTGGTTATATGTGATGTCTAGGTATAAGGGTGCCCAGGTAGGGCACCAGTCACGGGCCCGTCGGTTCGGGTCGTGACACAATGCAATCGAACTATCTCCCGGAAGTAAATCTTGGTCAACTTCTCTGAATTTTAAGTAGTCCAGACCGAAATGAAATGTGTAGATTTGGTCAACCTATCCATAATAACACATATTGCATCAAACTTGCCTATTGTACACAGAAATCCCACCACGATGTCCATAGCAATACACTCCCACTTCCACTCCGGTATGGGCATCCTCTGAATCACGCCACTAGGCCTCTCTATATTTCACTTGTTGGCAATTCAAACACTGATACACAAACTCATCTATGTCTCACTTCATCCCACACCACCAATAATGTTTTTCAAGTCACGGTACATCTTCGTAGCCCCTGAGTGAATAAAATATCTCGAACTATGAGCCTCATCTATAATTAATCTAGTCAAATCACCCACCTTAAGAACACAAACTCGACCCTTGATACTCAAAATTCCATCATCATAAATAATAGCCTCACTTGCCTCTCCCCGCAACACCTTGTCACAAATCTTGCATAACTATACATCATCAAACTTCTGAGATCTAATCTGCTCCAACAAGGAAGACCACACCTCCACACAATCTAGAACTCTACCGGGCTCTGAAATATCAAGACACATAAACCAATTTGCAAAAGACTGAACATCCATAGCCAAATGACGCTCTCCCACATGCAATATAGCCAAACTATACATGCTCACCGCTTTTCGATTCAAGGCATCCACCACTATATTGGCCTTGTCCGGGTGATACAAGATAGTCATGTAATAATCCTTAAGTAGCTCCAATCATTTACGCTGCATCAAATTAAGATCCTTGTGATTGAATAAATACTGAAGACTGTGATGGTTCATGTACACCTCACAATGCACCCTATAGAGATAATGTCTCCAAATATCCAAAGCAAACATGATCACTGCCAACTCTAAGTCATGTGTGGGATAATCTTCTCATGAACTTTCAATTGCCTCAAAGCATAGGATATCACATGTCCCTTTTGCATCAACACACATCCAAGACATACCTAGAAGTATCATAATATACTGTAAATCTCTCTCCTCAACTGGTAAGGTCAAAATCAGAGCGGTGATTGATCGGTGTATTTTATACACATTGTTTTAGTCATTTTTAGTTAGTATTTTACTCATTTCATTTATGTTTAGTTTAGTATTAGGGTTGTTTTCCTTTCTTTTGTGTCACAGTGGTCAGAAATGGAGAAATGGCGAAAAGAAGATGAAATGAGCTTAATTGAGATGAAATTGCACACTTAAAGGGGCCAATAAATGAAGTCCCAGGAAGTATAAAAGATCGACGGCTTGGATGAAAATCGGACGACGGCGAAGAACGCGAAAAAGCGCCGGCCGCAGCGCCGACCAAAGTTGTCCGAAACTCTCTGATTTTAGCGTCGTGGCGCCCATTGCGAACCACGGCGCCGACGCGGTATTTTTGACATTTTGGGCCGAATTTGACACGTTTTCAGGGTCCAAAAGGGATAACTTTTCATACCTACATAATCCTTAACCCTTGACCTAAAGGATTCTTGGGCTATATATATTCTCTACATCATTCTCTAGAGGGGGAGTCATCCATCCATTGTACATACAACACAACTTAGGAGGCTTTTCAAGTATTTTCTTTTCTTTCTTTTACTTTGTTTATTAGTTCTTAGCGTGACTATGGCTAGGAGCTAATTACTTATTTAGGAATTTCCTTGTGATTCTCTTGAAACTCTTATTCATGAAGTAATACATTAGTTGATTTATTCTTCACTTGTTTAAGAGTTATTCAATAGTTGCTTTGATTGCTTGATAATTAATTGATCACTAGTTATCATCACTTATATGAGTTCTAATCGAAATCCGAAAGGGGAGATTGTGAATATGCTATAGTTGAATAAACATAGGTTTAAATCGTGGACGAAAGTACCCCGATACTTGTGTAGCTTAATAGGTTATTGCTCTTAATCCTCCTTTGTAGTCAATCTTGTCATCGAAAGGTAGAAGGGTTCTCCATTGGGGTTGAGTGTTTATATTACCTTAACATGAGTATAAAACGGTCTAGTTAACTTGATATCTTAACGTAGAAGAAGAAGTTAGTCTAATTGTATTAAGGATTGAATAAAGTGGATAGTTGATGATCTTGGAAGCCCTAATTCTCCATCATAACTGATTTAAATCAAAGTATTTTCATAATTAGTTTAATTTCCTGCATTATTAGTTTAGAATTCCAACCCAATTAACGTTAACCAAATAGAAACTAAAGCATAGATAATCGGTACTTGAAAACCAGTCTACGAGGACGATATTCGGTCTTACCTAGACTATATTACTTGTAACGATACGTGCACTTGCGTTAAGCGTATGTATAAATCGCATATCAAGTTTTTGGCGCCGTTGCCGGGGACCGGCGTACTTTCAATATCGATTTATCTATTCTTATTTCTCATTTGGTTGCTCCAAGAACAAGTTAGAAACTTGTTCTGCGAGAATCTTTTATCTGTTTTTTTTTTTGTGTTTTTCTTATTTTGCAGGTAAAGTTTGTTTGTTTTCTTAAAAAAAAAATCAGGACACATGGACTACTACTACTATCAGGGGCAGTGGAGTCATCAACAACAGCTTAACCCACAGGTTCTGGAAGAAGATCTAGATGAGTTGCAGGCAGACATACTCAGGCTCACCAAGTGTCAGTCTCAGTTCATGGATGAGACAAGAGTGTCCCTCAGAAATTTGGAGACACAAATAGGGCAACTAATGGATAGGATGAGCAATACACTTCAAGAAAGTCTGCCTAGCGATACCGTTGTGGGAAGTGATAAGCAGATTGAGGAACCTGAACCGCACCCAGATGTTGAGAAATCTGGCGAGATAGTTGATGTAGAGAAGGAAAAGATTACTGATATCCAATTATTTACATTTTTGGATTCTTTGGAAATTCTTTTTCCTGTACCTATTGTAAAAGAAATACCACCAGCGGTCACTGTTGATCCCCAAATAGGAAGTCCATACCATCAAGGGCACCCCCTAGAGTTGAGAGATGTTGGAAATCTCACTGATCCCTACATTATAGAGAGCCTAGAAGACAAGCATGTCTTGTGTACTTGGGGATAATCTTATATCTGAAGCCCTTAGTTGAAAAGATTGTTATAGGAAAAGTGAGACCTGCAACAATAACTATGCGGATTGCAAGAAGTTCGCAGAAGGATACAATGGGCACTCGTAAAGGCTAACTGCGTCCGACTAAAAGACGTTAAAGACATCGCTTGTTGGGAGACAACCCAATGTTTTTAATTATGTTAGTTTGATTTTTGTCTTTAGTTTGTTTTATTTTAGCTTGAACAGTCTCACGGTCTTGGGTTCTTGTTTTGTGTTGTTGGATGACAGGTGGACTGAAAGCTAACTCTGAGGAAAAAGAAGTAAAAACGCTGGAAAAAAAAAAGAAAAATCGTCGTTAGCGCCACGGCGCCCAGAATCAGCGTCGTAGCGCCGGAACTTCAGAGAGCCGTAGTACTTGGGGCTCCACGGCGCCGAATCTCAAGGTCGTGGCGCCAAAAGTTCCGAGAGTCAGACGCAGTGCAAATTCCAAAAAATTTCCTCCCAGACCTCCATTATGACCGCTGTGTTGTGTCAGTAAGTTGTCCCTATTTTAGTCTTCACACATTGGGGACAATGTTTCGATTAAGTTTGGGGGGGAGGTGTCTTATATTTTGTTTTATTGTTTTGAGTCTTTGTGTTGTTTATTTCTATGTTTTATATGCGTCTAATATTTTTTTTATGATCAAGCATGTTGTAGTTACTTGAAACGCCTAGTAGAGTAAAATAGAATAATGTAATGGAATTAGAAGCGACCATTTGAACACTTAGGTTAGATATGCCAAGAATTCATGAAATCAAACTATTTGGGGTATCTTGCTTGATTTATGCATTGTTAATGATTAAGCCTATGTGTCTGCTTGCTTGTTATTTGAGGCGAAATAGTTAGGATATGCATGTTAGAGATATGACTCAGGAATTTCTTTGTTAGCCATTTCTTACCATTCATTTCCTATCCCTGACATTACAAATTGTATCCCTAGTTAGTCCTTTGAGCCTGAAAATAAGATCTTTTTTTGACACCCTGTAATTACATACTTGTGTCATAAGTGAAAGAAAAAAAATTGAGAAGTTTGGAATATAAAGTGTTGAAAAAAGAGTCAAAAGAGAGTGAACAATTTTGTTGCACCCCAATGAAAAATAATAAGAAATAGGCAAAAGTCTAAGTTTGGGGGTGCCTGCTATTCATCATATACCTCATTCTCTCAAAACAAAAGAGGGGAAAGATAGGTATGAAGTGAAAAAGAGAATCAAAAGAAAAGGGAAGAATTTAAAGTAAAAGAGCTTATGGTACGTAAGATTAAGCCTAAAAGCCTATTTTTATCTACCCCTGCCTAAGCCTATATTACAACCTTGAAAAGTCCTGAAGATCTCTAGTATGTGTATCCATGATTAGTGGAGAATAGCAAGTGAACATGTCATAGAAATTTGAAATTGACATGCATAGTTAGGTATTTTTACATCCATAGAGCATGATTGAATTGAATTTGCGAAATATCTGACTTGAGTATTTAGAATGCTAAAAATTCATGCTATATGTTCCTACATATTATCCTACTAACCTTCATGTTTTTCTAAGTGACAATTGTGCAGCAAATTGATCAGTGTCTTTGAGTCATTTTATTTTCTTTTCTTTCGTGTCTTTATTTCTATCTTTTTTATCTTTACTCGAGGGCGAGCAAAGGTTAAGTTTGGGGGTGTTTGATAGGTGTATTTTATACACACTTTTTGAGTCATTTTTAGTTAGTATTTTACTCATTTCATTTATGTTTAGTATAGTATCAGGGTTGTTTTCCTTTCTTTTGTGTCACAGCGGTCAGAAATGGAGAAATGACCAAAAGAAGATGAAATGAGCTTAATTGAGATGGAATTGCACACTTAAAGGGGACAACAAATGAAGTCTAAGAAGTCCCGGGAAGTATAGAAAAGATCAGACGAAGCCCGGATGAAAACTGGACGACGGTTAAGAACCGCCGCCGCCACGGCGCGCGCTAGCGAAGCGTCAGCGCCGACCACTGAAGTTGTCCGAAACTCTCTGATTTTCAGGCGCCGTGGCACCCGACTGCAGGGCCACGACACCGACGCGGTATTTTTGACGTTTTGGGCCGAATTTGACACGTTTTCAGGGTCCAAAAGGGATAACTTTTCCTACCTACATAATCTATAACCCTTGACCTAAAGGATTTTTGGGCTACATATATTCTCTACATCATTCTCTAGAGGGGGAGTCATCCATCCATTTTACATACAACACAACTTAGGAGGCTTTTCAAGTATTTTCTTTTCTTTCTTTTGCTTTGTTTATTTCAGTTCATGTATGGAGATTATATTAGTTCTTAGCGTGACTATGGCTAGGCGCTAATTACTTTATTAGGGATCTCCTTGTGATTCACTTGAAACTTTATTCATGAATTAATATATTAGTTTGGTTTCTTTTTCACTTATTTAAGATTTATTCAATAGTTTTTTTGATTGCTTGATAATTAACTGATCACTAGTTATCATCATTTATATGAGTTCTAATCGAAATCCGAAAGGGGAGATTGTGAATATGCTATAGTTGAATAAACATAGGTTTAAATCGTGGACGAAAGTACTCCGATACTTGTGTAGCTTAATAGGTTATTGATCTTAATCCTCCTTTGTAGTCAATCTTGTCATCGAAAGGTAGAAGGGTTCTCCATTGGGGTTGAGTGTTTATATTACCTTAACAGGAGTATAAAACGGTCTAGTTAACCTGCTATCTTAACGTAGAAGAAGAAGTTAGTCTAATTGTATTAAGGATTGAATATAGTGGATAGTTGATGATCTTGGAAGCCCTAATTCTCCATCATAACTGATTTAAATCAAAGTATTTTCATAATTAGTTTAATTTTCTGCATTATTAGTTTAGAATTCCAACCCAATTAACGTTAACCTAATAGAAACTAAAGCATAGATAATCGGTACTTGAAAACCAGTCCCTGAGGACGATATTCGGTCTTACCTAGACTATATTACATGTAACGATACGTGCACTTGCGTTAAGCATGTGTATAAATCACATATCAGTGATCAATGATTCTTTGAGCTTTTAGAATCTCACCTCATACTCCTCGAACCAATAAAACACTACCTCTTTCTAGGTCAATTAGTCAATAGAGTCGCAATGGATGAAAATCCCTTTACAAAGCATCGATAATTGTCACACCCCGAACCCCAGGCCCACGACTGGTGCCCTACCTGGGCACCCTTCTATTCATTCAACACAATAAACCGCGGAAGATAAATAACACTCTTTTTTTTTCTTAAAACAAAGGCAAAGCCGATAAGGCTGCCATAATATAAATCACCCAAAAGGGTCTACACTATTCAATAATGTAAATACAACTCTAGCCAGTCCAACCCACACATAAATACAGACCTCTAAGATTTTGGACAAATACTATGACGGGACAAGGCCCCTCCGTACACCTGAATATACCTAGCCATAATGACAAGCTCCGGAACATTGGAGTCATCTCAAAATGCTGAACCAGGATCCTAAGCTCGCTGATCCACAACTGTGTACCTAAACCTGCAGACATGAACGCAGCTCCTCGAAGGGGGTCAGTACAACAAGTACTAAGTATGGAACGGAAATAAAGTACAGCAATTAAGTCCATAACTATACAAGGAATGACAGGGGCAAGTATGAAAATCAAATACCAGATCCTACCGTGTAATATAAAAATCGAGCCAATCAGACCTTGTATCATCAGACTCAGTAACACGCCACTTTCAAATATAAAAGCCATGTCAAAATCCGGGACACCTACCCTCAACATATAATATCACAGAAGCATGCTCGTGGAATATAACATCACTATCAGCATGTAACAAGTATAACATACAGCTACCCGCACACTGTGCCTTTTTAACAATGAGAGTAAACTTTACATGCTTTAAAATAGGAAGCTTATGATCAATCTAGGGCCATCCGCCCGTAGTATCATTATGCAAACCTACTCCTGGGACTATTTCACCCGCAAGGGTCTTGTGGACCCGCATAGGACAATTTGCCCCGCATAGGACTATTTCACCCACACAGGACTATTTCACCCGCTTAGGCCCTACGGGCCCGCAATGAGCATATACGCCATGCTGGCATCATGGGTAGAAAATCCATGGAGATGTTTAATGTCTTGGGGGTTTACCCCGCAATTATACTCAAAAGGTGTATAACGTCTTGGGGGTTTATCCCGCATTTATACTCAGGAGGTGTATAACGTCATGGGGGTTTACCCCGCATTTATACTCATTTCATCGTACGTTCTCATCTCATTGCCTTGGAAATACGGGGTGTAACATCCTTCCCCCCTTAGAAACATTCGTCCTGAATGTTCTTACTAGGTACATGCTAAACAAATCTTGGTATAGTCTCCTTAAACTACACTTCAACGAAACCAATTATGCCACATATGGCCACAATATATCACACATATGTATACATCTCAAATCTAGAGTGTACATTACCACTATTAACTCCCATTCATGGCCTAAAAGGATTTTCCTTTCGTACTTTCATTAGTCATAATTATAAACACTTCAATTCTTTTAACACTTGTTCGCTCCTTTTCTTACTTGTCGTACTCTTCTCGTACTTCTAAACTTATTCTAGTATATGTACATAATCTCACATATTGCTTCTGTTTTCAAATCCTTGGAGTTACTATATCCAAACTTGGTCATTATACTTAGATTCAATTTCCGTTAAGGCCCTCACGACCCAGTTCTGGTGGAACGCGTTCACGAACTCGTACAACGATTAACTAGACTTGGGCCTTGCACCCTCATGACCCTATCACATAGCGGGACCACCTCAAACTGACCCCACTCAATTTAATGCCACGGGTTGTCCCGTAATTGGTCCTCAATCCCCCCCACCCTCCCCCCCCCCCCCATGGTCGCACTTAATTCTCATTCTTGGTCTGAAATAAATCTTTCTACCCGAGAAGGCCTTGTACATCTAAGGTCTCTGCGGTCATCAATGTTCCAAGGTTCACAATTATTCCATGTTCCAATCTTACATTATCAATCCCCACATACGGGAAATGTAGCTTCTCAATCTCTCACAAACATGTTGTCTTACTCACAACAACTCTAATTACTCCATACCATTATTATTCACGCAATCACTTAAGCGTACCACACCGCTTAATCTAACAACATGGTATGATATCAACTCAATTAAACATGATCTCCTAAGAGTCTATCACCATCCTAGACAGTTCATTACTTCCTGACTATTTCAAATCAGTACATACATAAAGCCTAGGTGTGGATTCAATCAACTGTTTCACACCTTCCAAGAATTTACTAAGGCTTAACCAGCTCATGGTAATTCATAACCATTATAGGCAACACACATAGCCCCAAATAAATACGCTCGTACAGATATACATCATCATAATACCATCTATACGATAATTTTACCAACCTGGATACGCAATTCATATAATCCTTGTTGGGGCACTGTTGTATTTCTCATAGCTGCAATCACAATAATACGTTAGGGAGATACCACCCTAACAACACAACTCTATCGCACGATCTCAGAGTGAGAAGAAGGAAAATCAATCCTAAATGTACTATAGCCTCCTGTTTATAGATGTGGTGCACAACACACCGATAAACAAGACTCTACTATACACGGTCTGTAGACATTCTGAGGACTAACTGCTCTGATATCACTCTGTCACAACCCGAACCCCGGGCCCGCGACTGGTGCCCTACCTGAGCACCCTTCTATTCATACAACACAATAAACCGCGGAAGATAAATAACACTCTTTTTTTTTCTTAAAACAAAGGCAAAGCCGATAAGGCTGCCATAATATAAATCACCCAAAAGGGTCTACACTATTCAATAATGTAAATACAACTCTAGCCAGTCCAACCCACACATGAATACAGACCTCTAAGATTTTGGACAAATACTATGACGGGACAAGGCCCTCCGCACTTCGAATATACCTAGCCATAATGACAAGCTCCTAATATCGAGTCATCTCAAAATGTGAACCAGATCCTAAGCTCATGATCCACAATCACAGTACCTAAACTCGCGACATGAACGCAGCCTCAAGCGGGTCGATTACAACAAGTACTAAGTATGGAACGGAAATAAAGTACAGCAATTAAGTCCATAACTATACAAGGAATGACAGGGGCAAGTATGAAAATCAAATATCAGATCATACCGTGTCATATAAAAATCAGAGCCAATCAGACTCAGTATCACCGTATCATCAGAATAACCGCACCACTTTCAAATATAAAAGCCATGTCAAAATCCGGGACACCTACCCTCAACATATAATATCACAGAAGCATGCTCGTGGAATATAACATCACTATCAGCATGTAACAAGTATAACATACAGCTACCCGCATTAATCGTGCCTTTTTAACAATGAGAGTAAACTTTACATGCTTTAAAATAGGAAGCTTATGATCAATCTAGGGCCATCCGCCCGTAGTATCATTATGCAAACCTACTCCTGGGACTATTTCACCCGCAAGGGTCTTGTGGACCCGCATAGGACAATTTGCCCCGCATAGGACTATTTCACCCACACAGGACTATTTCACCCGCTTAGACCCTACGGGCCCGCAATGAGCATATACGCCATGCTCGCATCATGGGTAGAAAATCCATGGAGATGTTTAATGTCTTGGGGGTTTACCCCGCAATTATACTCAAAAAGGTGTATAACGTCTTGGGGGTTTATCCCGCATTTATACTCAGGAGGTGTATAACGTCATGGGGGTTTACCCCGCATTTATACTCATGAGGTGTATAACGTCTTGGGGGTTTACCCCGCATTTATACTCATAACACTAGCACCAATGGCTATCATGAACAACATATGCAAGTTAAGATAATCTTTGACTCTCAACATCATAAAATGAATAAACCATCATTTTAACAAACCAAGACAGTTTCCATGCCTTCTTTTTCAACAAATCAAGACAATACCATGCCTTTCCTTTTTAATAAATCAAGACAATACCATTTAGGCAAGCTGAAGTACTATCAAGGCACTAACACACCTTGTTTTACTAAGGATTAAATTCCATTACGACAATGTACGTGAGCCGTACATTCACTTTATGAACTAAATTTCCATTTTAGGAAAGCCCAAGTACTACATGTATCGCTAGGAAGTAGGATCCAATACATGTATCAGTTTGGAACCATCATTTAGAAAATCGAGACACTTATCGTACCAAGTATCCTTCTAAGACATGATTTTGGCAAATCAAGGCACTAGACCTCGCGTGTTACTTTAAAACATCTTGAACATCAAAGTGCCACATATCATGTATTATATTAAGGACTTAATTATGGACATGCTCGCACGATTTCCTTAAAACAATTTAAACCTTCCCTTGACTTTCCACTAAAACTTGTTATAACAAACTTCCCATAAAGCCGTTATAACCACTTCATTTTTAGACAACTAACGCACCATTACCTCTTTCCTTTTTATAAAAACCAAGGCATTATCATGCCACGTAAGGTAATTGAACACAAAGTACTTTGTACATCTATTCTTTATAAAAGAATCGTTTCATGAAATATTAGGGCGTTGGACCCAAAAGTACTTTCACCATTAAAACCAAGTTACTTACTTTTTTAAACTCAAATAACTTATACTTTTAAGACCAAGTAACTTATGCCTTCAAATCAATTCACTTACTCTCTTTAAATCAAGTAACATATACTTTTCAAAACGAGTTACTACACATTTTCGAAATTCAAGTCCCAAGTACTTTCAAAAATCAAGTTTCATGTACTTACAAAATTAATACTTTTATGAGCCGCTAATAGGTTATTCTCGTTTATAACGATCTTGTTAAATCAGTCATGATCTAGAAAATGTAATATAATTTTGTCTTATCTTAGTTTCTATGCAGATGGAGAATTCTACTCATTTCAATATAATCGATTGTCGATACATTTTCATTAACTCTGCAATGGCTTGTTCGATACCTATTCTCATTAGTGTGGTAAATTAGCAAGGTCACTCGACTCCAATACTTCCTAACGACTCTTACCAACATCCCCCATAAGACTTGGTAAGAACTTAGGAATATTCTAGACATGCCTTTAGCATAAAATCAATAACATGAATACTTCCTATGACAAGGAAAGTATACTCAAGAACAAATCATGTATACTCCTAAAAACAAGGCAAGTATACCTCAAATATCCAGTCATGTATACTCCTAACAACAAGGCAAGTATACTTCAAACAACAAGTCATGTATACTCCTAACAACAAGGAAAGTATACCATAAAAATACTCATGTCTATAGAAAGAAGAAGTTCACATACCCCGTGACGACTAACCCATACGACAAGTAGCAAAATGCTCCGAAGTACTTCAACCTCATCGGTTATTCCTTAAGCCAAGTAGACTCTGCTACACGTAGTACTTCAACCTAAAATGGCCATAATACTTCTATCAATATCATACTTACTATAGTAAGACTTATACCAAATAATTGCCCTCTAATTCTACGGAAAATCGGGCAGCACTTCCTTTGTTTCTACGTACTTTTCCACCTTTTCTAAGGCCCGTATTCATCAACCAACAAGCCACATTTAAGGCGCAACCAACAGTTAGCCAAAGGGGATTACACGCCTAACTGAACGTGTAAAATTCTGCCCCACAGTTATACAAAACAGTCCCCAAATCAGCCCATAAAAACAGTCTGTAATCCAACAATAACGAGGGTAAAATGTGAGGCGTTTCAACACCTTTCCACACCCCTATTTTCTTAGGACTTTCATTAGCAACTACTACACTTAAACATGCATATTAGGGCTGATTTTTCCAGAATAATCACACCCCCAAAGCTGTTACACCCCGTAGTTCAGGTCATGCGCATGAGGGCGTACGAAAGGGAGTAAGACTTAAAATTTTCAAAGGATAGGTTGACGGATTATTCCGGGCGGTTTTTAGTCAACTTTGAGGCGGGTTATGACCCGGTACATTGAGAGTTCCTAAGTGTTTTAAAGGCCTAGGGCGTAGTTCGTTGAGTCTGGATTCCAACGCAACCAACCGTTCGTCGATAGGACGTCGGAGTAGAAAGTTATGAGAGTTACAAGTTCAGTGCGCAGTCGGACAAAAATGTGTTTCGGACAGAGGCGACAGGGCCGCGGCGCCGGATGCAGGGCCGCGGCGCCGAATGTACTGAGGGTCCGCAGGAGTTGCGGCGCCGCGGCGCCGGGAAGCAGGGCCGCGGCGCCGAGGCGGGATTTTTGGGCGGAAAAACTTAGAAAAGTCTGATTTCTCTTTTAAAAAGGGCATGGGTGGGTGACAAGTGTCCCCCCTCATCTGATTTTGCTTGCATGGCTTATATTGACCAAGTCTTGTAGACTTGGTCATCTCTCAAACACCTCCCTCTCTCTAGAAAATTTAGCTCTCCCTTCTCTCTAGAGTTTTAAGAAGAAAGAAAAGCTTAGGAAAAATCTGGAAAGGTGTGGCAAGAAAGGAAAGGTTATTACAAAGCTTGTGAAGACTATTGTGGTGGTATTCTTGGAGTAGAGGCTAGCAATTGTTGGAGTAAATTGGCTAAGAGCTTTAAGGTAAAATTTCTTCCTTTAGAATTAGTTCTAAGTGTTGCATGTTTAGAAGAAAGAACTTGTGGTAGTAGATAATGCTCATAGAATCATTGCATGCTAGAAATGTAGTTTGGTTATGAATAATGGGTTAAGAAGAGATTACGAGCATGTTGTAGCCTAAAAACTACCCTAGAATTGTTAAGTGAATTATTGTAAACTTATGGGGCAGAATTGGTATTTGGGTGTGTAATCCCCTTTAAATTGTTGGATTGATTGAGCCTTAAAACGTGGCGTTGAGTGTTAAAAATCTACTTTGAAAAGGTGGCAAAGTGAGTAGAAACAAAGGAAATGCTGCCCAATTTTCCATAGAATTTAGTGGCTTTGAGTTTAGATTATTCTACATTGAAATTAGAGGTTAATAAACATATCATGGTTATTATAGTTGAAATATTACTCATGTAGTCGAGCTTAGCAAGTGGATCGCCAAAGAGGTATGTGAAGCTTTCCTATCTTCGAGCATGAGTATTTGTATCTATGTAGTACGAGACGACAAGATTTAGTATTTTTACTTGTTTAAGTATAAACAAAGACTTGTTTTGTTTTAAGAAGTATAAGTCCTCGTTAAGGGAAAAGTATGATTTTACAAAAGTATAGAGTACTTGGTGTGAAAGTATTGAGTATTGAATTATTCTAAAGATAAGAGGCTCAAGTATTTTTGGAAATTGTATGAATTTGTTCAAGTATAAGCCTCTTGGATAGTAAAAGAACGAATGGTTCATATGAGTTATAACGGCTTTATGAGAAGTTAGTTATAACGGCCTTATGAATGGATAAGGATGTCAGAATTTCTAAAGCATAAAGTTAGTATAACGCTTTATGGGAAGTTGGTTATAATAACTTTATGGAAGGTTATGAAAGTTGTCTATTTTGATTAATGAGCATAAGTTGTCTAGATTGTGAAAAATCGTTACTTGGTTTCAAGCTTTGAAATGAGTTTTCTAAAGGTGTAGTAACTTACGCTGAAAAATAGACGCCTCGATACTACGTGTTAGTATCTTGGATTTTGCATAAAAAGGAATCTCTTGGAAAGGATGACGACGCACGTAGTACTTTGGCTTGTTAAAGAGAATTATTCTGCTTGTGCCTTGATAGTGTTTCGGGCTTGTTCAATCGAGAATTATTCTACGTGTGCCTTGATAAGTACTTTGGCTTGCTTAAATAAGAATTCTCGTTTATGTGAAAAGAAGGCATGGTAATTGTCTTGGTTTATGTAAAGGCATGATATTGAAATTCAATTAAAAGACGTAGTTACGAGTTACTCGACGCATCGCCAAAGCGAAGCGATTCCACGTATGCTTCCATCGCTCGCCATGAGTTACTTGGACGCATCGCCGCGATGGGCGATTCCACGTATGCTTCCATTGTTCGCTTATGAGTTACTCGACGCATCGCCATGACGGCGATTCCACGTATGCTTCCATCGCTCGCTTACGAGTTACTTGGACGCATCGCCAAATGATGGCGATTCCACGCATGCTTCCATCGCTCGATTATGAGTTACTCGACGCATCGCCGCGACGGCGATTCCACGTATGCTTCCATTGTTCGCCATGAGTCTATTTGGGCGCACTGCCGATGGAGGATTCCACGTACGCGCCACGATGAGGGTTCGCTTCGCCGATGATTTTGTTCCATGGATTAGTCTCCAGCAGGCTCCATCACGCAGTGGATCTAGTAGTTAGCCCTCGCATTGCCCCGGCCGAGACGTGATGCAGCGGATCTCGTAGTTGCTTTCGCATTGCCGGCCGTGTTAGGGCGAAGTGGTGTGATGCAGTGGATCTCGTGGTTAGCCTACGATTGCTCCCGGCCATGACGCGACGCAGGTGGATCGTAGAGGCTATCGACTTGCCCCGCCACCGTGATTCGTATTAGTATTGCTGCACGGTGGATCCGTAGCCGGCTTTCGCATTGCCTTGGCCACCGAGGACGCAGGTGGATCTCGTAGCTATGCCTTCGCATTTCTGCCTCGCATTTCTTATGATACAGTGGGATCTAGTATTCATATGTACTCTTTAGTGTTGTTATATCATGCATCACGGCAGTGAGGGCGAATTCCACGCACGATTGATATTATGGGTACGACCTATGGTTATATTTGAGTGATGACTTAGAGGCGCGAGTCCCCGACTTGACACGGTCGCGTATATGTCAGGTAATCGTAGTTTGGCTATCATACATGTCTCCCGCTTTATATATATGCTATTATGAATTCATTACAAGATTTTCGCCACATACTGTACTTGCAGATCGACCTCCTTCGGCCGCTCACGCCGCAGTCGAGATACGCTTGGTCGGGTCCGCACTCTGTGATCACCGCTCATTTCTCGAAGCTCCATCTCTCCGAGGCTTGTCTTTTGGTATGATTCCCGAGGTTATAGACTTTGTACATTCAGTGGTATGGCGGCCCCGTCCGCCACTTGTTATTCTGTAGGTCCGTAGTCACGCTTGTGGTTTGGGCCGTAAGAATAAAGTTGTATCGCTTCACCATCTAAGTTATTTTACGAAAGGCGGCCTTATCGGCTTGCTATGATGTTTACCTTATACGCATTTGTTTTATGTATGTTCCGCTATTCTTTGACATATACCGATGTGGTACCGGAAGGGTACTAGTCGCGCCCGGCTCGGTCGTGACAAAAGTGGTATCGAGCGCTTAGTCCTCTGAAAGTGTCTACGCACCGTGTTCAGTAGAGTCTTGATTATCGCGTGTTGTGCACCACATCTATAATCGTGAGGTCGCAGGACATTTAGGTTGGTTTCCATTCTTCTCTTCGAGATCGTGCAGCAGAGCCGTCATAGTAGGTCGAGTCCTCTCCGACCTATTCTTACGTGCGCTTATGCCCACTGAAGCACCAGAGCCCGGCGGCAAGGCATCGCAGAGTCGCTAGTGGTACGCAGAGAGTTACCGTGACTCGCACAAACTATGCCCGAGGCAAAGAGCGGGTCGGCGAGTTCAACACGCCGCAGATAGAGCCGAGCCGGGCGCAGAGCTCCAGAGGTTCCGGCACCCGAGCCCCGCCTGCGCGGCAAGGCGTATAGGGATTACTGAGAGCGATCAGGTTGTTGACTAGCATCGTGGCAGGCAAAGACCGCCAGGCCAAGCTAACCCTGTACGATGGGCTTTAAGGATTCGACTTTCTCGAGTTGTAATCCACCCGAAGTTCTATGAACTGAGGCCCTATGAGGATCCTCGTGAGTTTATTCGACAAAGTGCGCGACTACGCAGGCTTAGGGCCCTGAGACGAGTCCGCTGTGTTAGCTTCTTACAGTTACGCGATGTTGCGTTGAACTGGTTTGAGTCATGGGAATTGTCTAGAGGGAGGTGCTCTTCCAAAGAGGTCGAGGAGTTCGCGAGGCCTTCCCGATCACTTCTTGCCTCCCGAGCCGGCGAGAGCCCGCGTGGATAGATTCTTGACCTCGAGGCGAATGGGAGGACCATCGAGAGTACGCATGGAGTTTGACTCTTTGGCCGTGTACGCGACACTATTGTAGCCAATATGGCGCATGCAGTTCATCGCATGTGACGGGCTAGACCGTCATATGATTATCGCGTGCTGGGAGCCGCTCTTCACCTGTGTATGGATATCGCCAGACGCAGCATATGCGCAGGGATGAGGACAGAGAAAGCGAGGGCCGACTGACTCAGCCACCAAGAGGCTGTGACGCAGGATCTCGGGCGGTTTTGAGGCGGACGCCAAGAAGAAAGCTAGTTATGCCCTCACCAAGACGGAGTACTCCACCACGCCTTCGTGACGTTCGAGATTCGGGAGCGGGGCTCCGCGGTTCAGTTTTCGGAGAGTGCGGTGTTAGTCCGGCGAAGCCACCTCTACCTCAGAGCCGACGCGTAACACCCATTACGGAGTGTCGTGCTAGTTTGGGTAATTGCTATGCACGCGCCAACAGGCCATTACGCGAGGAACCGTCCACCAGAGATAGCACGGATGTAGAGATTCACCTTCGTGATCGCGTCGTTCATCGCCTTCTTTTGTTACGCGCGTAGGCGTGATCATGATTAACGATGCGGAATGTGAAGCAATAATTACGGTATGTCTTTGACCCAGAGATTAGTATGCATGATAGGATTGTTGTATGATTTAGTGTTATGAACAAGAGGATATCGAGACCGTACACGTGATGTAATGAGTGGTAAATTCGAACGCAATTTCATAGGCCGTGAGCGAGGTAAGTAGTAATGGTTCATATTTTGGGTTCATTTTCTGCTTGACTTACGTGAACGGGTATGCGTGTGCGATATCTTAGGTCATAGGTGGCATAATGAAGTTCCATTAGTATATAGTACGAGGATGTACCGAGGAATAGTAGATTGGTTTCTAAAAGAACATTCGGGACGAATGTTTCTAAGGGAGAATGTTACACCCCGTAGTTCAGGTCATGCGCATGAGGGCGTACGAAAGGGAGTAAGACTTAAAATTTTCAAAGGATAGGTTGACGGATTATTCCGGGCGGTTTTTAGTCAACTTTGAGGCGGGTTATGACCCGGTACATTGAGAGTTCCTAAGTGTTTTAAAGGCCTGGGGCGTAGTTCGCCGAGTCCGATTCCAACGCAACCAACCGCTCGCCGATAGGACGCCGGAGAAAGTTATGAGTTACAAGTTCAGCGCGCAATGGACAAAAATGTGTTTCGACAGGCGGCTGGCCGCGCCGGATGCAGGCCGCGCGCCGAATGTATCGAGGGTCCGCAGAGTCAGCGCCGCGCGCCGAAGCGGCCGCGCCGAGGCGGGATTTTGGGCGGAAACTTAGAAAAGTCCGATTTCTTTTAAAAGGGCAAGCATGGGTGACAAGTGTCCCCTCATCCGATTTTGCAGACGAGGTATATTGACCAAGTCTTGTAGACTTGGTCATCTCTCAAACACCTCCCTCTCTAGAAAATTTAGCTCTCCTTCTCTCTGTAGTTTTAAGAAGAAAGAAAAGCTTAGGAAAACTGGAAAGGTGGCAAGAAAGGAAAGGTTATTACAAAGCTGAAGACTATTGTGGTGGTATTCTTGGAGTAGAGGCTAGCAATTGTTGGAGTAAATTGGCTAAGAGCTTTAAGGTAAAATTTCTTCCTTTAGAATTAGTTCTAAGTGTCGCATGTTTAGAAGAAAGAACTTGTGGTAGTAGATAATGCTCATAGAATCATCGCACGCTAGAAATGTAGTTTGGTTATGAATAATGGGTTAAGAGATTACGAGCATGTTGTAGCCTAAAAACTACCCTAGAATTGTTAAGTGAATTATTGTAAACTTATGCGTAATTGGTATTTGGGTGTAATCCCCTTTAAATTGTTGGATTGATTGAGCCTTAAAACGTGGCGCTGAGTGTTAAAAATCGGCCTTTGAAAAGGTGGCAAAGTGAGTAGAAACAAAGGAAATGCCGCCCAATTTTCCATAGAATTTAGTGGCTTTGAGTTTAGATTATTCTACATTGAAATTAGAGGTTAATAAACATATCATGGTTATTATAGGTTGAAATATTACTCATGTAGTTGAGCTTAGCAGTGGATCGCCAAAGAGGTATGTGAAGCTTTCCTATCTTTGAGCATGAGTATTTGTATCTATGTAGTACTTAGACGACAAGATTTAGTATTTTTACTTGTTTAAGTATAAACAAAGACTTGTTTTGTTTTAAGAAGTATAAGTCCTCGTTAAGGAAAAGTATGATTTTACAAAAGATAGAGTACTTGGTGTGAAAGTATTGAGTATTGAATTATTCTAAAGATAAGAGGCTCGAAGTATTTTTGGAAATTGTATGAATTTGTTTCAAGTATAAGCCTCTTGGATAGTAAAAGAACGAATGGTTCATAGGAGTTATAACGGCTTTATGAGAAGTTAGTTATAACTACTTATGAATGGATAAGGATGTCGTAAATTTCTAAAGCATAAAGTTAGTATAACGGCTTTATGGGAAGTTGGTTATAATAACTTTATGGAAGGTTATGAAAGTTGTCTATTTTGATTAATGAGCATAAGTTGTCTAGATTATAAAAATTGAAGTTACTTGGTTTCAAGCTTTGAAATGAGTTTTCTAAAGGTGTAGTAACTTACGTTGAAAAATAGACGCTCGATACTACGTGTTAGTATCTTGGATTTTGCATAAAAGGAATCTCTTGGAAAGGATGACGTGCGTAGTACTTTGGCTTGTTAAAAGAGAATTATTCTGTTTGTGCCTTGATAGTGTTTTCGGGCTTGTTCAATCGAGAATTATTCTATGTGTGCCTTGATAAGTACTTTGGCTTGCTTAAATAAGAATTCTCTTGGTTTATGTGAAAGAAGGCATGGTAATTGTCTTGGTTTATAAAGGCATGATATTGAAATTCAATTAAAAGACGTAGTTACGAAGTTACTCGACGCATCGCCAGCCGCAAGGATTCCACGCATGCTTCCATCGCTCGCTTATGAGTTACTTGGACGCATCGCCAGCGATGGGCGATTCCACGTATGCTTCCATTGTTCGCCATGAGTTACTCGACGCATCGCCAATGATGAAGGATTCCACGTATGCTTCCATCGCTCGCCATGAAGTTACTCGACGCACCGCCAGATGACGGCGATTCCACGTATGCTTCCATCGCTCGCTTATGAGTTACTGGACGCATCGCCGCGATGAAGGATTCCACGTATGCTTCCATTGTTCGCTTATGAGTCTATTTGGGCGCATCGTCGATGGAGGATTCCACGTACGCGCCACGATGAGGTTCGCTTTCGCTGATGATTTTGTTCCATGGATTAGCTCTCCAGGTCTCCATCACGCAGGTGGATCTAGTAGTTAGCCCTCGACGCCCCGCCGAGACGCGTGATGCAGGTGGATCTCGTAGTTGGCTGCATTTCGCCCCGGCCGTGTTAGAGGCGGTGGTGTGATGCGTGGATCCGTGGTTAGCCTACGATTGCCCCGGCCAATGACGCGACGCAGTGGATCTCGGTAGAGGCTATCGCACTTGCCGGCCACTTCGTGATTCGTATTAGTATTGGTACGCATGGATCCGTAGTCGGCTTTCGTACCTTGCCGGCCATTGAGGACGCAGGTGGATCCGTAGCTATGCTTCGCATTTGCCTCGCATTTGGTTCTTATGATACAGCGTGGGATCTAGTATTCATATGTACTCCTTAGTGTTGTTATATCATGATCGCCGGCAGCTGAGGAAGGAATTCCACGCACGATTGATATTACGGGTACGAGACCTATGGTTATATTTGAGTGATGACTTAGAGGCGCGAGTCCCCGACTTGACACGGTCGCGTATATGTTGTAATCGTAGTTTGGCTATCATACATGTCTCCCGCTTTATATATATGCTATTATGAATTCATTACGCATTTTCGCCACATACTTGGTACAATTGCCGACCTCTCCTTCGGGCCGCTCACGCCGCAGTCGAGATACGTAGTCACCGTCCGCACTCTGGATCACCGCTCATTTCTTGGGAAGCTCCATCTCTCCGGAGGCTTGTCTTTTTGGTATGATTCCCTGAGGTTATAGACTTTGGTACATTCAGGGGGTATGGCGGGGCCCTGTCCCGCCACAGTTGTTATTCTTAGGTCCAGAGTCACGTTTGTGGTTTGGGCTGTAAGAATAAAGTTGTACTGTTTCACTATCGGTTAAGTTATTTTATGAAAGGCGGCCTTATCGGCTTGCTAGTGATGTTTACCTTATACAGATTTGTTTTATGTATGTTCCGTTGCTATTCTTTGACATATACCTGACAGGGTACCCCGGAAGGGTACTAGTCGCGGCCCCGGGGTCGGGTCGTGACAAAAGCAGTCCATAAAATGATACGACAACGTCTAACAGTTTTGGGCAGTTTTTTGGATAAAACAACTACAATCCGATAACTCTTTCCTTAATCCATTTTATTCCAATTCGAGTTCCAACACTTCCATATATGACATACCAAATTATCAACAACCATATTACCTTATTTTAACATGCGACAAGTGTGGATAACAACAACCATATAACAAACGAAACCAAGGACACAAAATTGTCTCAAATCGACCAACACCATATCTACCTCATACACATCTTATTTTCAATTTCATCCTTAACATGAATTCATCTATACATTATAACAATAAGTAATATCCAATTACTTTAATTTTTGAAGAACTATTACCTCATTTTTGTGCCCAAAAACGTCCCGGGCAGAATGCTCAACAATGGCCCGTAGTTTTTGTTTCGCTCCACTTCTTCAAGATTCAATCACATATATGTATCCCCAACAACCTTAGAAGCAACTTCCATTCACATTTCATCACCAAAAAGTCGACTGAACCCCTAGGGTTTCACCCTCTATTCTCGACCTAGTGTAGCGTTTTTGCTCACTGTTTTGTCAGCTGAACTTGTGACGTCCATAACTCTTTACTCCGATGTCCGATCGACGAACGGTTTATTGCGTTGGAAACTAGACTCGACGAACTTCATTTTAGGCTTTTAAAACACCTAAAAACTCCTCTTATACAAGGATATATACCTATTCAAAGTTGGCTGAAATCTGCCAACCTTGGCCGAGAGCATAAGAGAAGAGGGAAAGAGATGAGAGCTTTCTTGGATGAAAATGTATATGGCTAAGTCTTGCAAGCCTCTATGTGTATATAATGTATCTCAAGGGTTGGATGCTTGACAAGTGGAGGGCCTAAGTGTAGCAAGACAAGTGGAGTGGGACCCACCTCCACTTGTCTCCAAAATATCTTCCAAGACCAAGTCTTCCAAGACCAAGTCAAATAGTCAAAGGGGGTGCCACATGTCACCCTCTCATTGGTCACAAAAATATTTCATCACCCAAAAATCCATAATTGGCCAAAATATCTCAAAATATTGTGGGCCCCACTAAATTGTAAAATTTTACGGGTGGGCCCCACATGACCAAAATCCGAAAATAAAAATTCATAATTCCAATATATTCCAAAAGTCTCAAATACCAAATTTGAGAACCGAATTCCAATTAATAAACCTTTTCCTTTACGAATTCCCGAGATTTTTCCTTAAGAAAAATAATCCTTCTTTCCTTCCGAAATTCAAATCTCAATTTCCTTCGTACGTTCTCATCTCATTGCCTTGGAAATACGGGGTGTAACATCTTTCCCCCCCTTAGAAACATTCGTCCTGAATGTTCATACTAGGTACATGCTAAACAAATCTTGGTATAGTCTCCTTAAACTACACTTCAACGAAACCAATTATGCCACATATGGCCACAATATATCACACATATATATACATCTCAAATCTAGAGTGTACATTACCACTATTAACTCCCATTCATGGCCTAAAAGGATTTTCCTTTCGTACTTTCATTAGTCATAATTATAAACACTTCAATTCTTTTAACACTTGTTCGCTCCTTTTCTTACTTGTCGATTTCTCGCATTTCTAAACTTATTCTAGTATATGTACATAATCTCACATATTGCTTCTGTTTTCAAATCCTTGGAGTTACTATATCCAAACTTGGTCATTATACTTAGATTCAATTTCCGTTAAGGCCCTCACGACCCAGTTCTGGTGGAACGCGTTCACGAACTCGTACAACGATTAACTAGACTTGGGCCTTGCACCCTCATGACCCTATCACATATCGGGACCACCTCAAACCGACCCACTCAATTTAATGCCACGGGTTGTCCGTGCATGGTCCTCAATCCCCTCCCCACGGTCGCACTTAATTCTCATTCTTGTCCAAATAAATCTTTCTACCCGGTATGCCTCAGACATCTAAGGTCTCATGGCCATCAATGTTCCAAGGTTCACAATTATTCCATGTTCCAATCTTACATTATCAATCCCCACATACGGGAAATGTAGCTTCTCAATCTCTCACAAACATGTTGTCTTACTCACAACAACTCTAATTACTCCATACCATTATTATTCACGCAATCACTTAAGCGTACTCACACCGCAATCTAACAACATGGTATGATATCAACTCAATTAAACATGATCTCCCAAGAGTCTATCACCATCCTAGATGCTTCATTACTTCCCGACTATTTCAAATCAAGACATACATAAAGCCTAAAGTGGATTCAATCAACTGCTTCACACCTTCCAAGAATTTACTAAGGCTTAACCAGCTCATGGTAATTCATAACCATTATAAAAACACACATAGCCCCAAATAAATACGCTGCATGGATATACATCATCATAATACCATCTATACGATAATTTTACCAACCTCGATACGCAATTCATATAATCTTGTTGGGCAATCGTTGTATTTCTCATACCGCAATCACACAATACGTTAGGAGAGACCACCAACAACACAACTCTATCGCACGATCTCTGAGTGAGAAGGAAAATCAATCCTAAATGTACTATAGCCTCCTGTTTATAGATGCGTGCACAACACACCGATAAACAAGACTCTACTATACACGGTCTGTAGACATTCTGAGGACTAACTGCTCTGATATCACTCTGTCACAACCCGAACCCCGGGCCCGCGACTGGTGCCCTACCTGAGCACCCTTCTATTCATTCAACACAATAAACCGCGGAAGATAAATAACACATCTTTTTTTCTTAAAACAAAGACAAAGCCGATAAGGCTGCCATAATATAAATCACCCAAAAGGGTCTACACTATTCAATAATGTAAATACAACTCTAGCTACCCAACCCACACATAAATACAGCACTTAAGATTTTGGACAAATACTATGACGGACAAGGCCCTCCGTACACCGAATATACCTAGCCATAATGACAAGCTCCGAACATCGAGTCATCTCAAAATGCCGAACCAGATCCTAAGCTCACGATCCACAATCACAGTACCTAAACTCGCAGACATGAACGCAGCTCGCCGGGAATCGATAACAAGTACTAAGTATGGAACGGAAATAAAGTACAGCAATTAAGTTCATAACTATACAAGGAATGACAGGGGCAAGTATGAAAATCAAATACCAGATCCTACCGTGTCATATAAAAATCGAGCCAATCAGACTTGTATCATCAGACTCATCAGAATAACCGCACCACTTTCAAATATAAAAGCCATGTCAAAATCCGGGACACCTACCCTCAACATATAATATCACAGAAGCATGCTCGTGGAATATAACATCACTATCAGCATGTAACAAGTATAACATACTGACTACCCGCATTAATCGTGCCTTTTAACAATGAGAGTAAACTTTACATGTTTTAAAATAGGAAGCTTATGATCAATCTAGGGCCACCCGCCCGTAGTATCATTATGCAAACCTACTCCTGGGACTGTTTCACCCGCAAGGGTCTTGTGGACCCGCATAGGACAATTTGCCCCGCATAGGACTATTTCACCTGCACAGGACTATTTCACCCGCTTAGGCCCTACGGGCCCGCAATGAGCATATACGCCATGCTCGCATCATGGGTAGAAAATCCATGGAGATGTATAATGTCTTGGGGGTTTACCCCGCAATTATACTTAAAAGGTGTATAACGTCTTGGGGGTTTATCCCGCATTTATACTCAGGAGGTGTATAACGTCTTGGGGGTTTACCCCGCATTTATACTCAAGAGGTGTATAACGTCTTGGGGGTTTACCCCGCATTTATACTCATAACACTAGCACCAATGGCTATCATGAACAACATATGCAAGTTAAGATAATCTTTGACTCTCAACATCATAAAATGAATAAACCATGATTTTAACAAACCAAGATCGTTTCCATGCCTTCTTTTTCAACAAATCAAGACAATACCATGCCTTTCCTTTTTAACAAATCAAGACAATACCATTTAGGCAAGCCGAAGTACTATCAAGGCACTAACACACCTTGCTTTACTAAGGATTAAATTCCATTACGACAATGTACGTGAGCCGTACATTCACTTTATGAACTAAATTTCCATTTTAGGAAAGCCCAAGTACTATATGTATCGCTAGGAAGTAGGATCCAATACATGTATCATTTTGGAACCATCATTTAGAAAATCGAGACACTTATCGTACCAAGTATCCTTCTAAGACATGGTTTTGGCAAATCAAGGCACTAGACCTCACGTGTTACTTTAAAACATCTTGAACATCAAAGTGCCACATATCATGTATTATATTAAGGACTTAATTATGGACATGCTCGCACGATTTCCTTAAAACAATTTAAACCATCCCTTGACTTTCCACTAAAACTTGTTATAACAAACTTCTCATAAAGCCGTTATAACCACTTCATTTTTAGACAACTAACGCACCATTACCTCTTTCCTTTTTATAAAAACCAAGGCATTATCATGCCACGTAAGGGAATTGAACCCAAAGTACTTTGTACATCTATTCTTTATAAAAGAATCGTTTCATGAAATATTAGGGCGTTGGACCCAAAAGTACTTTCACCATTAAAACCAAGTTACTTACTTTTTTAAACTCAAGTAACTTATACTTTTAAGACCAAGTAACTTATGCCTTCAAATCAATTCACTTACTCTCATTAAATCAAGTAACACATACTTTTCAAAACGAGTTACTACACATTTTCGAAATTCAAGTCCCAAGTACTTTCAAAAATCAAGCTTCATGTACTTACAAAATTAATACTTTTATGAGCCGCTAATAGGTTATTCTCGTTTATAATGATCTTGTTAAATCAGTCATGATCTAGAAAATGTAATACAATTTTGTCTTATCTTAGTTTCTATGCAGATGGAGAATTCTACTCATTTCAATATAATCGATTGTCGATATATTTTCATTAACGCTGCAATGGCTTGTTCGATACCTATTCTCATTAGTGTAGTAAATTAGTAAGGTCACTCAACTCCAATACTTTCTAACGACTCTTACCAACATCCCCCATAAGACTTGGTAAGAACTTAGGAATATTCTAGACATGCCTTTAGCATAAAATCAATAACATGAATACTTCCTATGACAAGGAAAGTATACTCAAGAACAAATCATGTATACTCCTAACAACAAGGCAAGTATACCTCAAATATCCAGTCATGTATACTCCTAACAACAAGGCAAGTATACTTCAAACAACAAGTCATGTATACTCCTAGCAACAAGGAAAGTATACCATAAAAATACTCATGTCTATAGAAAGAAGAAGTTCACATACCTCGTGACGACTAACCCATACGACAAGTAGCAAAATGCTCCGAAGTACTTCAACCTCATCGGTTATTCCTTAAGCCAAGTAGACTCTGCTACACGTAGTACTTCAACCTAAAATGGTCATAGTACTTCTATCAATATCATACTTACTATTGTAAGACTTATACCAAATAATTGCCCTCTAATTCTACGGAAAATCGGGCAGCACTTCCTTTGTTTCTACGTACTTTTCCACCTTTTCTAAGGCCTGTATTCATCAACCAACAAGCCACATTTAAGGCGCACCCAACAGTTAGCCAAAGGGGATTACACACCTAACTGGACGTGTAAAATTCTGCCCCACGGTTATACAAAACAGTCCCCAAATCAGCCCATAAAAACAGTCCGTAATCCAACAATAACGAGGGTAAAATGTGAGGTGTTTCAACACCTTTCCACACCCCTATTTCCTTAGGACTTTCATTAGCAACTACTACACTTAAACATGCATATTAGGGCTGATTTTTCCAGCATAACCACACCCCAAAAACAGTCCATAAAATGATACGACAACGTCTAACGGTTTTGGGCAGTTTTTCGGCTAAAACAACTACAATCCGATAACTCTTCTCTTAATCCATTTTATTCCAATTCGAGTTCCAACACTTCCATATATGACATACCAACTTATCAACAACCATATTACCTTATTTTAACATGCGACAAGTGTGGATAACAACAACCATATAACAAATGAAACCAAGGGCACAAAATTGTCTCAAATCGACCAACAACATATCTACCTCATACACATCTTATTTTCAATTTCATCCTTAACATGAATTCATATATACATTATAACAATAAGTAATATCCAATTACTTTAATTTTTGAAGAACTATTACCTCATTTTTGTGCCCAAAAACGTCCCGGGTAGAATGCTCAACAATGGCCCGTAGTTTTCGTTTCGCTCAACTTATTCAAGATCCAATCACATATATGTATCCCCTACAACCTTAGGAGAAACTTCCCTTCACATTCCATCACCAAAAAGTCGACTGAACCCCTAGGGTTTCACCCTCTATTCTCGACCTAGTGTAGCGTTTTTGCTCACTGTTTTGTCAGCTGAACTTGTGATGTCCATAACTCTTTACTCCGATGTCCGATCGACGAACGGTTTGTTGCGTTGGAAACTAGACTCGACGAACTTCATTTTAGGCTTTTAAAACACCTAAAAACTCCTCGTATACCAGGATATATACCTCTTTAAAATTGGCTGAAATCTGCCAACCTTGGCCGAGAGCATAAGAGAAGAGGGAAAGAGATGAGAGCTTTCTTGGATGAAAATGTATATGGCTAAGTCTTGCAAGCCTCTATGTGTATATAATGTATCTCAAGGGTTGGATGCTTGACAAGTGGAGGGCCTAAGTGTAGCAAGACAAGTGGAGTGGGACCCACCTCCATTTGTCTCCAAAATATCTTCCAAGACCAAGTCAAATAGTCAAAGGGGGTGCCACATGTCACCCTCTCATTGGTCAAAAAAATATTTCATCACCCAAAAATCCATAATTGGCCAAAATATTGTGGGCCCCACAAAACCATAAAATTTCCCTGGTGGGCCCCACATGACCAAAATCCGAAAATAAAAATCCATAATTCCAATATATTCCAAAAGTCTCAAATACCAAATTTGAGAACCGAATTCCAATTAATAAACCTTTTCCTTTACAAATTCCCAAGATTTTTCCTTAAGAAAAGTAATCCTTCTTTCCTTCCGAAATTCAAATCTCAATTTCCTTCGTACGTTCTCATCTCATTGTCTTGGAAATACGGGGTGTAACAATAATATCCTGTGAGGCAGACAAAACTCCTATCCTCGATGACCGAAACAGGACAAATCTAAGCCCGAACTGCCTTAATATTCTTGGGATCTACCATGATACCATCCTTAGTCACCACATTCCCCAAGAAAGCTACCAAACTGAGCCGAACTCACATTTGTTTTTTGCATAGTGTTACTTTTCCTTCAAAATACCAAACACGATCCTCAGATATGCTCATGCTCCCTTTCGTTCCAATAATAGATCAAAATATCATCACTGAACACAATCACAAATGAATCCAAGTAAGGCTTGAACACCCTATTCATCAACTCCATGAAGGATGCATGCGCATTCGTCAACCCAAATGACATCACTAAAAACTCATAATGCCCATATCGAGTCTGAAAGGCCATCTTAGGAATATCCCCTGTCGTGAGATTCAATTGATGATAATCGAACCTTAAATCAATCTTAGAAAAGACCGAAACATCCTGAAGCTGATTAAATAAGTCATTAAATGCGAGGATCAGGTACTTGTTCTTGATAGTCACCTTGTTCAACTACCTATAATCGATACACATATGCATAGACCCATCATTCTTCTTCACAAATAACATGAGAGCACCCCAAAGAGAAATACTGGGTTGAATAACCCTTACTCAATAGATCTTACAATTGTTCATTCAACTCTCTCAACTCGGCCGATGCCATCTGATATGACATAATATAAATGGGTTGAGTGCCCGGCTCTAAATCAATACAAAAGTCGATGTCATGATCCGGCGGAACACTAGAAAGGTATGTAGGAAATACCTCTGGATACTCATGAACTACTAGAACTGACTCCAATGGAGGATTCTTCGCACTTGTATCATGAATATAAGCTAAATAAGAGATACACTTTTCCACCATATTCTGAGCCTTAAGAAATGAGATCACCTTTTTCGGCTACTGACTAAGAGCACTCTTCCATACTAACTGAGGAATACCTAACATGGCTAAGGTAATTGTATTGGCATAAAATTCCAAGACCGCTTGATACGGAGCTAACCAATCCATGCCTAGAACAAAGTTAAAATCTACCATATCCAAAACATTCAAGTCTACCTGAGTATCATACCCTATCAAAGTAACTACACAACCAAGATACACCAGCTACACCAATACAAAATCCCCAACATGTGTAGAAACATGAATAGGCATGGTTAGGGACTCACATAATAAATTTAAACTCATAAGGACCCTTACCTCCAGATGAGGCAACCACATGAGTGCTAAAATGATGCCTCTTGACCACTCGCTCCTCATAATCCTCTCGCGTAATAAACTCGGCCTCTATAACTGCATCAACAATCTGCTAGAAGGTGGAACCTATGACAACCATCTATGTTGCAATCAAATAAAAAGGACAAATCAACACATTGGTAAACTTCCTCACCTTCTCAGTCTCATAAGGAAGAATCATCAAAGCATGGCGAGACAAAGCATGGAACCGTGTCCCATACTCTGTCACAAACATATCCCTAGCGTAACCCCTAAAAATGAGCTCTCATCATCTCTCTAACACCATGAGGCATGAACTTCTCCAAGAAGGCTTGAGTAAATGAAATCCAAGTAAGAGGAGGAGACCCTACTGGTCTAGTCTCAACAAATGACCTCCACCACTACTTAGTAGGTCCAACCATATGGAAAGTAGTATAATCAACTCTCTGAGACTCCACTAAACTGAGACTGTGCAACCTCTCATGATAGCTGATCAAGAACTCATAAGCATCATCCTCTGGGTCTCCATCATATCTAGGAGGATCCAACTTCCTGAACCGCTCAAACATATTCTGCTCATCTACAGATATCACGGACTGAGAAGTTGGAGGTGAAAAATGACCATGCACTGTCACGTCTATGAAAAGAGAAACCCAGAGAGTGCAGGCTAAACCTTTTGTGTCTATAATTCGGGCATAGTCATATGATAAGGAGACTGTCCTCCGACCTTAGTCTGTGATCCATTAAACGTGACCGGCTGAATACCCTGAGATATTGTCTCAAGAAAGCTCATCATACTAACCAGAATATCATAAAGTACCAGTGTAGAAATAAAACTCGGGGCACCTGAGCTGGCCCTGCCTCGTCAGCCTGACCCTAGTCATCCTCATCCATCGGAACCTGATCATCCTCCAGAATAACCTCCAGCTCTGGAGACTCTACTCTATCACGAGCCCGAGAAAATGTAGGTGCTTTGCCTCGGGATGGTATTGTAACTCGAGGTCTACATCTACCTCACTCTCTACCTCTGCCCTATGCACCACCTCTAACAATGGGTGCGGGTGGAAGTGCGGACTCCTGATCTCTTCATTCAGCTGAGCAAGTCCTCGCCATCTGTGAGAAAGAGTGAAACAAAAGAGATTTAGAGTTCACATAGTCGAATAACACGAAATAATAAAAGAAACAAACTTTCCTAAATTTCCTATAGCCTCTCAATGATAGATACAGGCGTCTACGTACTAATCCATGAGACTCTTCTTTAAAAATATATGAAGAGTAAGGTGATGGAGGTACCTAATGTCTTAAGTATAAAAGATCGTAACGAGACTGAAATCCAGATAACAATGAACAAGATAATGTTATTCCACCTTACGCGGTGGTGGAGTAAGAAGTAACTATTTTTATTATTGATCTATTAATATCAATGGATGTAGTCTCAAAAGAAGTGGGACCTCAGGCTACAACAAGGATTTAGCACGATCCTTAGCATAGACGATACCGAATAATAGTATGGTTAGGTAGTGATACCTCCATTTTGGGAACATATACATGATATATCTGGGAATTGTTATCCAAGTATTACATTGAAAGAATTTAAAGATTAGCGAGCCAGGCATGAAGCCCTCTGTGTGAAAGATAAATGTTTCCCTTGGTGAGACTCCTGTTAGAAAGTAGAGGCGAGGAGGAAGTTAGACAAAGGAAATGTTATATTATGAGGGTATAAACAAAAGTATAAATTGTGAGATTGGTATCAAGAGAATGATGCAAAGATAAATGAAACACTAAAATAAAGGTATGAAATGACTAAGAGTCATGAAATAAAATATAGAAGGATGGCAAGCCGTGACCAATAAAGATAGAAAGTGATAAAGCAGTACGGTTGGGGCATCCAAAAGAAGGTGTTGTGAGATCGAGTATCTACTACGAGAATCGTATAAGCCAGAAATTGATTGGATAAGTTGTCAATAGGATTTAGCCATTAAATCAAGGAACATTAAAGTAAATAAGTAGTCTACCTCTGGGCCGAACAGGAGCCTCGAATAATCAAATCTATGTGCTAGCCTTTCCCTTCCGGAGCGCCTCGTGGTAATTAAAGTATAATACACATATACTATTCGTTAATATAAAGCTTACATATAATACTAGGCTTAGTCCTTAAATAACTCAAAACATCAACAACAATCCCCGAGCCCACATCATCAAGACTCAAACTATATTACTCAAAAATCATAAACACATACTATGTAATCATATCTTTAAGTTAATTAGACATTTGGACTTTCAATTGAATAATTTAAGAAAAATCCCAAATCATAAACCCTAGAATTTCCCCCAAATCAAAAGGGTTTCTATAATCAAGTTAAACTCCACCATATGATTATCAATCATAATCCATCACTAATTTATAATATTAAAGTAAACTAATTCATAAAACACCCTTAAATCAAAGTCTTATCCTTTCTTATTCTGACATGAATATTAGAACACATTTTCCCCAAATTAAAGTCAATACCAAGACTAGAGCCTTATGAAATAAAATCACAAAGGGTGAAGAATTATACCTCTAATGAAGATCTTAGCCACAACCTTCAAGATTTTCCCTTGGACAGCTCTAGAACCGAGATGAAGTATTTTGGAAAAGTGTTTTCCACCTAGGACTTTTAATAGGCTTTCCGAAATAGCAATTCCATTCTAGAGGAATCAACTCTGCTAGTGCGGTCTCGCTTCGGCAGACGAGAAGCTCACTGAGGCGCAATCACTTGACACCTCACCTCAGTGCACAGCAGAACAAGACCCCACAGAGGCGCATTCACCTCTATATGAAAACCTCACCAAGCGAACTCTCGAAAATCTCATAACCCCTTCTCGCGAGCCGACTCCACAAAGCATGCATACACGCAGGACAACAGCTCACTGGGGAGAACACCATAGACCAGCAATATATAATTTTTCCAAACTTCCACCAAATATCATAAATACTCCCAATACACCCGGACACAAACCAAACATACTCACCCAAGGTAAATAATACTACGAACTCGCTCGCACCCTTAGATTTCCCATTTAACCGAGCTAAGACATACTTTTCTAAAGAATCACCTAAATTAGTCCAGTATCATAATTTCACAATAAAGACCACTAAGTACATTTGATTATCTCGGGAAGCAAACCATTAACTCGACCAAGTCATAAATGAACCTCCGAAATTACTAGAAGTGACGGAACCCGGTAACAAACCTATATACTCGAAATTTCACTTCGGGTCAAACTAATTAACTCTATGAAATTTATTTTAGATTTTTCATCCAAAAATCACATAAATGAATCTCGGTCTTTGTGCCATCCATCTCCGTGCATTACAAACCCCATACAGAGTATACAAAAAGGGTAAAATAATCAATTAAGGGTCTTTAGCTAAAAACAACCGGATGGGTCGTTGCAATTACCTTTCCTCCTTTTAGACTTCTACACGGTTCTCCACTTACTCATTTAAGATTGACCCATCACGTCCTTTCATATCCTTACACTCTGTCATTCTTCTTCCCTATAAACCTTTCCCCTTCCACTCATCCTTTCATCTTCTATACCTATTCTATATTAACATGTCTCTCTTCTCACATCACTCATTCCTTATCTTACACTCTCTACCATTGCCAAAACCCACAAATCCTCTACAAAAACTACTCTCAAGAGTAACAGAACAAAAAACAAAAGCAAACCTTCTCCCCCCATCAAAATAGACTCTGATTGCTCCGGTTTGTCATCCCCTCAAAACTCTTTCCAACTCCATATCTCTTAAATCCTCCGCAAAGCATACAACTATTGAGAATGAATTAAATCAGATGGTTCTATTTCTTAATATTTTTGACTTGCTCCTACAAAATCAAGGTCGAAAAGATTGAAAAAAACAGTCAACCCCTGTTGGTGAGTACATTGAGTACTCCGAAAGAGTCAAATTTGACTACGAATCTGCGTTGAGTGATTGAAGATATTTCTGGGTACACCGTACTCCGATATCTTTCTATCTCTTAAAGGTAAATATTTTTCCCATGGTCGTATTATTGATTTTGAGGTTATCTCTTCCCTCCACTGTCACATTTATAAGTTTTTTAATTTTCAAGGCTGTTCTAATATTTTCTCCTATTCCTCCCCTTGTGTTTATGAGCACCACATTCGTATGTAAAATACAAAACTTAGGGTTACTAAGGATGATGGAGTTGTAACTCTGGTGTCTGGGTCTCGTATTCTTTTTTATTGTGTTGGTTTTGACAATATCTTCAACACTAAAAGTTCTGGCTTCTCTGAATTTCCCAAAGTTCCTGACCCTCTGATTTTGAAGTCTCTTTGAACAAGCAAAGAAATGCATCTGCCTTGATTCCTCTAGTCCTCTTCCTCCTTTGTTAGGTCCCAAAATTCTCTCTTTTGAAATGCGTTTATTGGCTCACATTGTTGCTACTAATATCATGCCTTGTGTAGGCTCTCTATCTACTCTCACCCAGTGTGATACATTTCTTACTGTTTGGTTGTCCGAAAGAAAAGGGAATGGCTCGTCTATCCCACCTAGCCAAGCCAGAAAAATAGATTAGATATAAATTAGATAAAATGAGTTGAAAAAATAAATAAAAAAGGAATACTTAATACAAACATAAGTTGAATCTTGCCTCACTCATTATCAATCGCATGCTTCAGTCGTTGTCTAGCCGTACAAATCTGTGCTATGGAATGTTGATTACTCGCATTATGCGAGCCAATAATGTCAATCTTGATGATAACCCATCTCTCCTTGTTAAGTAGTGTTATAATTCTAGAGCCTTTGATAGTATGTGTTATGTCTGCATCAATGATATATGTATCCTTAAAAGGTTGATAAGGATCCTGAAGTCTCCTACTCTCAACTTCCTGCTAATCCAAACCTTCCTCTTCCTCAGTCTCTCCTATCCTCGAAAGCTCCAATGAAATCCTTGCTAAGATTGATGCTCTTGATGAAAAGCTAGAATCCCTTGAGGACATCCTAGTTTCTACCCAATCTCAACTGGAAAAGATGAAGGATGCTACAAAAGAAACTCGATGTGGCATGAATGCATGTCAAGATTAATCAGGCTCTCAAGGAAGCTGCCAAGCTATCTACCAAAATTCAGATATGTGTTAATGCCATTCCTAACAAAATGTCAGGTACAATGGATGCTATGAAGGAAGTTGTAGCTAACACCTTGGCCTATGAAGTGGGAGATTATTAGTGCTAGGATTTTAATGATTACTTGTATTATTATGCAGGAAATACTCAGTGATGCACGAGACCTAAATGAACTCACTCAAACCCATGTAGTTGACTACACAGTCAGCCCAACTGTCCAAGCTTAGGCCCATATGCAAGTATCAAGACTCAGAAAGGAAAGAAGATATACACATAATTAGAGTCAGCGTTGGAAATATATGCAAGATCTGCATATTTATGGAAGAAAGTACCAATGGCTCATTCAAAGGAATAAGTAATTAATGAAGCAGTACCAGCGGGAAAGAATATAAGGAAGGTTGCACCAAAGATTTGAAGTTATTCAAATAAAACGGACAAGATTTATTCACACAAGAAAAGCTCATCTTGGAATAACAAGACCCCATTGAAATCTCTAACCTTAATCTTAGAAATAAGATCACTAATTATTTTTCCAATGATCAATTCTCTTGGGTTGCCATCTCTTCATAAGGAGCCTAACAACTACTTCTCAAGACTATATAAGAAGGCTCCAAAGTCTACTTTACTTTTAACAAATATTGTAATTCTGAGTGATTTATAGTGCAAACAAAAAAGTGAAGAAAGTTGTAATTCTGAGTGATTTATAGTGCAAACAAAAAAGTAAAGAGAGATATAATATAGTTGTTGGGGCATTGTATCAAAAGATCAAGAGTGTTTGAGTGTATATGTAGGAACTCTATTCAAATAACTATGTACCAAACCTACTTTGAAAAAGAGTGTAAGAGAACACCCTTGCAACCTAAGGGAACTGGATTATGATTCACATTGAATCCGAACCATTATAAAATATCTGGTGTTATTTACTTTAAGCAATTTACCTTATGCACTTATTATGTTAACAGTCGACTACTGATCCAAGGCAGTCGACTAGAAAAAGAAAAAAATTATAATTCACCCCCTCTTGCACTTTCATGGTTGTATCTCATGATCTCTTTTATTCACACAGTCCTTCCATATTTGGGCTCTCGATGGAACACGTACCAACTGACCTAGTTCATTCACGTGGTTCATTGAGTATAGTCATATTTTCAATCATCAAAACATACAAGGTCAACATACACTAAAATTTGAAAATATATATAAGAGAATTGATATTAAAAATATACAGTAAGATGTGAATACTTATAACCAGAGAAGTATTAGTTTTATTTGAAAGAAAAAAAAATGGATCAACTTATATGTCAGATTTACACTTTGTGCTTTTCTAATTTTTAACATTTACTTTTTCAGAAAAGAAATAACTTAAAATTTTGAACATATGGGTAAAAGACTTAAAAGGATAAAAGCAAAAAGATCCTTGGCGGAATGTCATCATCTTTTTTATGTGTCATTTATATTAATACAAAATTGATTAGAAAATATTAATTTCAATAAAAAGTAATTATTTTACGATAAAACTAAAATATAATCAACATTAATTCATATAAACACAACACTAATGAATTTTAAAACAAACAGAATTTGAAGGGTTATTTACATAAGAGAAAGCTTAACAATTATCAAGTCAATAACATAAATAGACGGAAAAAATACCAAATTTATTTTCCGGTTAAACAAAAGGACAAATTCAACAAATATCGTTTAGAAAATATGTCAGTGTCATGACCCCTTTTCAGGATCGTGGTGGCACCTACACAATCCCCCCGTAAGCGAACCACTCCCAAATCATTCACATGATATAACATAAGTAAAAGCGAAAGATAACAATATACTACATAAGTTGTCTCATAATATAAGTGCGTAAGATATATAAGTTTTATACATCAACAACATCCCCCAAGTGATCTAGTCTTTAGATACAAGAGCACTATAAAATGATACAAGTTTGAAGATGAGGGCAACATAGTCCAAAACCAATACATAAGCTAAAGATGTCTGTTATGTCTCTCAAATGCAAGAAAAAGACTGAAGTAGTGATAAAAACATCCAAGGGTATGCTAAAAGTAGTATCCTAACCCTTGAAGCTAGAGATCACTCACTCGAACTCAATCATGATGTCCCGTAGAGGTAGAAGGAACTGAATCTGCATCCAAAAAGAATGTAGCTAGTGTAGTATGGGTACACAATGTACCCCCGTAGGCATCATAGGTCGACATCGAAGGAAGATACGCAAAGAAATATAAATAAAAAATTAACACCAAATAACCTATGCTAACAGTTCAATATATCCAAGAAATGCCACAATGTTCACATAATATTTTATAGAATTCCACAACACCTTTTTCAAATAAGATTTCATAATCATTATCATCTCAAAGTTTTCATAATCTCATAAGTATTGTTACCTTTCCGACCTCTTGGACCCACAACATGTCCATACCACTCTCATATTAGTACCACAGAATAATGAGTGTATGAATGAAATGTATAATATAAGACAAGATATCATAATATAATGAGATGCAACCAAGTATAGAGATAAATATCACATGCTTTCAAGAGTTCAATACACATATACAATCCAAGTACAAATCAGGATATCATGTCGAAAGCATGTGTGATGAGTAAACATATCAAGCACCTATAGCGACAAGCCCATATATGGTGACGAGCCTAAACAGTCAGCAGACCAAACTAGCATAAGGCTGATTTCCCAAATCACCCATCATCACAGTTCAACTCCAGTACCTCCTCAAATATTCATCACAACTATTTGAGAAGGACCTCCAAACACGCCCAATAACCCTCAATATTTATTACTAACTACCCACTTCTATTGAAGTCTTGTAAAAGTAAAACGTAGCCTACCTCTAAACCGAACATGAGCGCTAACTAATCAAGCCTCAGTGATAGACTTTTCCTTCCTTTGTACCTCGTGATAATCAAGTCTAATCACACATATTCTATTCATTAAAATAAAGCTTACACAATATACAAGGACATAGTCTTTTATACAACAAGATTTTAAATATCAACCCCGGGCGCATGCTACCAAGACTTGAACTTTAATACTCAAATACCAAGAACACATACTAAGTAATCATATCTTTAAGTTAATTAAGAAACTATACACATTTGAACCTTCAATTGAATCAATATACAAAAGCCCCAATTTGGAAACCCTGAAATTTCCCCCCAAGTGGAATAAGTTTCTATACTTAAATTAAGCCTTACAACATGATTAACTAACATTATCCATCACTAATTCATAATAATACAAGTAAACTAGCCCATAAATATCATTTAAATCAATACACAACTCTCTTATTCTCAAATGGGATCATACTTCATTTTACCGAACTCATAAACATACTAAACCACTATTAAACGACTTAGAAATTAGAATCAAATCATAAAGGATGGAATTGTTACCTCAAAGATGAATTTCTCTTCCAAACCTCTAAAATCTCTCCCTTAGCGGCTCTAGGTTCGAGATATACTATTTTGAGAAATGAAATCCGACCTAGAGAATTAAATAAGACACCTAATATAGTGATTCAGCCATAGTGGAATCGATCTCGCTGGAACGGATCCGCTGCCGCAAACATAAACGTCGCTAAGGCGGTGTCACTTGACACCTTACCTCAGTGCCACAGCGTACCCGATCCCATAGAGGAAAACTCTCCCCTGCGGAAATCCTATCCACCAAGGCAGAAACTTGGCAATCCCTAATACCCACTTTGGTGAGCCAACCTCCAAACGAGCACATCGGTGTGACAATAGCTGTCGTGAGGCAGACACCATACACCAGAACATGGAAAACAACCTCAAGCTCCCATCAAACACCAAAAACAATCCCGATATCCCCCGGACACAAATCATACATGCTCGTCTAAGATAAATAGTGCTACGAACCACTCACTCATATCATCAGATTTCACATTTGACCGAGCAAAGGCATACTTTTCTAAAGAATTAATTGGAAAAGCCAAATACCCAAATTTTACAAATAAGGCCACAAAACACAGCTGATTGCCCCGAAAAGCGAACCAATGACTAGACTAAGTCATAAATTATCCTACAGAACTACCGGAAGTGATAGAACCCAGAAATGAATCCATTTAGTCAAAAGTCAACTTTGACTCAAATATCCAACTCTAAGTTTCTAGTTTTGGATTTTTCATCTGAAACTCATATAAATGGACATCGGGATCCATGTCACCCATCCCCACACATCACAAACCCTACATAGAGTATACGATAAGGGTAAAATAAGAAAATAATAGTCTTTAGCTAAAAATGACCAAATGAGTCGTTACATAAGATACCAATTAAAATAACATTCATCTTCGACCGGAGAGAAATGAACAAAGGAAATATACCAGAAGTAGTAAACAAGCCAGGATATCTGCTTTGCATATCGGACTCGGTCTCCTAAGTCACCTCTTCAAGAGGACGATGCCTCCACTAAACCTTCACAGAAGTTGTCTCATTCGATCTCAACTTTCACACCTATTTGTCTAAAATAACCACAAGCTCCGCCTCGAACTCTAAATTCTGATCAAGCAATATAGATTCCCACTGAATGTTATAAAAAACATCGGCATGATACTTCTTCAGCATAGATTCATAGAAAATCGAATGGATGCCTGAAAGACCTAGTGGCAAAGCGAATGCATATGCCACCTCCCCAACTCTCTGAAGAATTTTAAAAGGTCCAATGTACCTCGGACTCAACTTCCCTCTCTTGTCGAATCTCATCACACCCTTCATGGGTGAGACCTTCATAAGCACTCAATATTCAACTATGAACTCTACATTTGGGACCTTCTGGTCCGCATACTCCTTATGTCTGCTCTGAGCTATCAAGAGCTTATACTGGATCATGTTCACCTTCTCTAAGTAATCTCTCAACAGATCGGTACCCCAAGTCCAGATCGTGAATGCATCAAACCAACCAATCAGAGATCAACATTCCCTTGAGATGTTACAGTGAATTTTGCTTGTGTTTAATCTTTCCCGATTAGAAATCAAATAGGAATTTCTTCTAAAATGAACTAATTTATTGCATTGGTTTATTAATAGTCTTTGTTCTTTTTGAGTCTGCGCCATTGATTCCACTATTATTAGTGAGGAATAATGGAACAATTCCTTTATATTTATAAAGATAGGGGACATAATTCATACGAATATAGTAAGTCTTGCTTGGGCTACTTTAATGATAGTCTTTACTTTTTCCCTTTCACTCGTAGTGTGGGGAAGGAGTAGACTCTAGGGGTCCTACTAATTGAGTTAAGGAAGAAAACTTTATCCAACCTTATAAAGCCTCAAATAGAGCCATATCAATACCGGAGTGATAGTTATTGCTGTGCGCAAACTCTTCCAAGGGTAAGATGTGGTCCCAATGACCACAAAAATCAATCACATAGGCTCATAACATGTCCTCCAATACCTTAATAGTTTTATCGGACTAACCATTGTTTGAGGGTGAAATGTTGTACTGAAGTCCAAACGAGTACCCAACTCTCTCTTTAAAGTCTACCAAAAATGTGAAGTAAATTGAGTACCCCGATCCGAGATGATAGAAATAGGAGCCCCATTAAGACAAATAATTTCTTGGATGTAGATCTTAGCCAACTGCTCTACATTATAAGTCGTCTAGACCGGAATAAAATATGTGGACTTGGTCAATATATCAACAATGACCCAAATAGCATCAATCATGCCCAAAGTCTTGGGCAATCCAACAACGAAATCCATGGCAATCCTCTCACACTTCCACTCGGGAATGGACATCCTCTGAGACACACCACTGGATCACTACTAGTCATAATTAACTTGCTGATAATTCTAACACTAAGACACAAAATCAACAATGTCTCTCTTCAGCCTCCCTCACTAATAATGTTGCCTCAAATCATGGTATATCTTAGTAGCACGTAGATGAATCTAATAATTGGAGTTATAGGCCTCCTCTATAATCAATCTGGTCAAATCACTAATACGAGTAACACATACTCTACCCTTAATCCTCAAAAACCCCCTCACTATCTATAACACCTCGTACCTTCAAGTTATGGTTTGAAGCGTACGATTGGAATATGATGGAACCAAGATAATGAGCGTATGAATTGTTTTGAAAACTAATCAAGACATAAGAAGGGTATTAGGTAAAATTAGAGTCATAAGCTACTCTACGGAGCATGTTTTCAAGTGAGTTTACAACTGACCTCACTTAAATTGCATTTACAGATAAATTTATAAGGAATTTGTGAAAACTTCCTCATGAAAGTTGTAGCCCTTTGAAATAAATTTCCATCCATATAAGGTATATGTCAAATGGAGATTTTTATGAAAAGTTATGGTTGATTTACTGAGGACGTGTAAAGTAGAAATTCCGATTCTTGTACGATTAGGTTTTAAAGCCCAAGCCTCTACGATAACCTATAAATACAACCCTAAAATGATCTATGTGAGGATTTTCTACAAGAGAAACTACCAAATAACTAAGACGAGTTCTTATTCAAATCCCTATATCAATTATATTAAGTTAACACTAGATTAACACTGAATCAATATTTGGAATTGCTAGATTTTAGAAATCCACTCAAGGTCGAATTTGGAATTAAGCTTTGGGATTTCTTCAAAAAGGTAAGCCCCTCACTTATTAATGGATTACATTGAGTTATTATTATGTTCTAGACATTTAATGGTTGGTAGAATCATATAATAGGATTGATTCAGATGCACTCCATCAAACTCAAAACCCTAGTAATTTTGTTGTAGATATTCCCTCCGACCAACCATCTTCCATTAGCGTTTTTCGATAATTTAACTGTTGGATCAAGCCCAGATTTTAACTGAGTGGTTACAAAATATAGGTCTTATATATGAACGATGAAGATCTGATTTAGGGTTTTGGAGAAGTGTGGTTTGAGCTATGAACATTAGCTACAAAAATTTGTGAAACTCTTCTCAATGTTTCATGTTCAAAGCTTTGAGTTTCTTCTTCCAAAGTTCATATCGTTTCTTCAAGTTTTGGAGTGATTAAGGTAATGTAAAAGTTGTTATCCACGTGTGGAAACATCTTCTTCCCCATGCTAAACTCAGCCCACGAAACAAGTTTTCCTCAGACCTAGGGTTTTGCTCTAATTCATGATAACCCTAGATATATCATTCTTATATCATGTCTCTGTTATTTTATTTATGACAGGTCATTGTGATTATCATGAACATGTTCATAATCCATGAACGTATGTTTCAGATTCTATGAGTTCTTAAATATAAGTTATAATCATTGTTACTCGATTCATGAAAATTATACATGTTTTCATATTTTTACACAAGTTATATTATATATTTATTTACAGGCTAAATTATAATCATGAATCATATTTTTTAAGTTATTTTTATGAAATTCATGGCCTTACAAGTCAACTATGGTCAGGTTCATATTTTGAGAGTTGCACAGATTACCGAGAAGACTCAGATAGCCTAAAACTATGTTTGTCAGTGTAGGATAAGGATCGCTCCGCCAGAGGATGATACCTTCATGTTACCCCTTTATGGGATTATTTGATCCATCATGTTCATGTTCATGTTCATTTCTCGTACCCCGATAATGTATGAGATGGCTTAGTTAATCGAGCAGAGATCGAACACCACATTCACGCATGGTGGTTTCATGTCAATTTTGTTAATGCTCCCTTCGCAGGTATACAAATTTATAGATATACATAGATATAGATAGACAGTTATACAAATTTTACACATGTTATTATACTCATGTCAGATCATGTTCATGTTCATTGTTCACTTTCAGTTTCATGTTACTATTATTTCATGTTCCTACTTATTCTATCAGTCGTTTTACATATAGTACAATTAAAATGTACTTACGTCCCTTTTTTCCAGGGCCGACACTTCATGGTGCAGGTACTGAGTTTCAGGATGACGGATCTACATATTAGGATTTGCCTCAGTATCAGCTATTAGTGGGCCCATTTCCTTTGGGGTGTCAGTCAGTTATTTTACATGTTATGTTTTATATTACAGGTAGGCTAGAGCCTTGTCCTGGTAAAATATTTTTCTAGTCAGACTCACGTTTCAGAGGTTTCATAGAATAGACTAGTAATATGTCATGTCGGTCATGTCAGTATTTTTTTCAGACTTATATACTTTCAGATACTTCCACAAAATATTTTTAGATTATATTTAGCATACAATTTACATGGCTTAAATCATTACAAATGCATGCTTTAGATTCCCATGTTGATTCAGCATGCCATGTGGTTTGCTCGATCACATGCAGTACGACACTGAGTGTTTTAACCAGGCCATGTTTCCAAGTGTTACACTATCAATCATGGCCTCCTTAGCCTCACCACTTATCACCTTATCTCTAATTTTGCACAACTTCACATCATCATACTGATGAGTTCAAATCTGATCCAAAAGAGATGACCTCGCTTCCACACAAGCTAGAATCCTACTCGGATTTGAAATATTGAGTCTCACAAAATGATGGCTAGAGTCTGGACCTCTAATACCAAAGGATGCTCAGAAGAAATCAATAGAGTTAAACTTCCTATGCTGACTGTCTTTCGGCTTAAGGCATCCTCCACAACATTGGCATTTCCTGGATGGTACACAATGGTCATGTCATAATCCTTCAACAATTCCATCCACTGACACTACCTAGAGTTCAAATCTATCTGATTAAACACGTGATGAAGACTGTGGTGGTCGGTATACACCTCACAATGAACGTTATACAAGTAATTCTTTCAAATTTTCAAGGCAAACACAACAGCAACCAACTCCAAATCATGAACAGGGTGATTCTTCTCGCGCACCTTCAACTGCCTCGATGCATAAGCAATAACCTTACCCTCTTACATCAACACAACCCAATCCTAGTAGCATCACAATACACAGTAAAGTCTTTTCCCTCGATCGGAAGGGATAAAATTGGGGTTGTAGTAAAAAAAAAGTCTTGAGCTTTTGGAAGCTCGCCTCACACTGGTCGGACCACTAAAAAGGCACTTTCTTCTGAGTCAAAACACATCAGATGTGAAGTGATAGAAGAGAATCCCTTGACGAATTGGCGATAGTAGCTAGCAAGACCCACAAAACTCTGAATATCCATCACATAAATTAGTCTAGGTCAGTCCCTGACTGCCTCTATCTTATTTGGGTCAACCATAATACTATCCCTGGACATCATATGTCCCAAGAATGCCACATAACTCAATCACACTTCGAGAACTTAGCTTATAGCTTCTTCTCCTTCAATAACCCAAGAACCACTCTCAGATAACGCTCATGGTCCTCCCGACTCTTCGAATATATCAGGATGTCATCAATGAACACAATCACAAAAGAATCCAAGTAGGCTTAAGTATCTCATTCATCAAGTCCATGAACATTTCGGGGGAATTGGTAAGCCCAAAAGATATCACCAAGAACTAATAATATCTATAACGAGTTTGAAAAGCCATCTTGGGAACATCCTCGACCCGAATCTTCAAATAATGATACCCGGACCTCAAGTCAATCATCAAAAATACAAAAGCACCCTGAACCTGATTGAATATGTCATCAATACGCAGAATTGAATACTTATTTTTTATAGTGACCTTGTTCAAATGTCTATAATCAATGCATATATGTATAGTGATATCCTTCTTCTTCACGAACAAAATAGGAGCACCCCATGGAGATATACTCGATCGAATGAAGCCCTTACTCAACAAATCATGAAGATACTCCTTCAACTCTCAATTCTGCTGGAGCCATATGATATAAAGGAATAGAAATAGGTCTAGTACCTAGCTTAAAATCAATGCAAAAGTCAATGTTTATGTCTGACATCATACCTGGTAAATCTAAAGGAAAAACCTCGACAAACTCACTAACTACCGGAACAGAATCAAGGGAAGGAGTCTCCGCACTCATATCTCGAATATGAGCAAGATAAGTCAGACAACCCCAGTCTACCAAATTCATAGCCCGAATGTAATAAATGACATTTCTAGGAGAAGGGCTAGGATCATCTCTCCACTCTAACCTTGGAAGACCAGACATAGCTAAAGTGACTGTATTGGAATAACATTCCAGAATCATATGATATGATGATAGCCGATCTATACCCAAAATAACATCAAATTCCACAAATCTAACCATGAAAGTAACTACACACATACGATAAACTTTCTATAATCACAGAATCACCGACTAGTGTAGACATATGAATAGGAACATCAACCATATCACACCACATCTTCAATTTAGCAGAAAAGTAGGCAGACACATAAGAGAATATAGACCCTATATCAAATAACATAGTAGCAGATCGACGATCGACTGAGATGATACATTTGATGACGGATGTCTCAACCTCAACCCTATTAGGGAATGCATAGAAATGAGTATGTCGTACCTCAGACTGAGTACCCTGCTGACCACTTCTGCCCGCTCAATCTCTCCATAACTAGGATCTACAATGACCTAACTGATGGCCACCATAGCCCCTCTAAGATCCTACCTGGCTGGTCTGACTACCACCCCTAGATGGTTGTACTGGAGTCCTAGGTGCATAAGATGCACTTGATACGTATCTGGGGCAGTCTCTCTTGAAATGTTCAATCTCTCCACAGTTATAACCAGTCCTGGCTGCTGAATAGAGATAGAAGAACCTGAACTATTATAGTTTGAATATCTAGACTGAGAACCTCTCGACGACTAGCCTCCACTATAAATGATCTGCCTCGCAGAAATACCATCTGTAATCTAGTGAGTTGCCTGAACCGGTCAACTAGGCTATGACTACTGATATCTACCCTGATACCCATAACCATGAGAAATAGAACTACTAAATTGTCCATGTCACATCTCCCTCTTATCGGGTTCATTTCTAGACATCTTTCCTCTCACTGACTCCACCATCCTAGCAAGCTCTGCTAATGTCTCAAAATATTCTCCAGAGGCCACTAACTGCAACGTAGCCAACTGGAGTGGAAGACTCGATCCTTGAAAAAAACATCTCACTCGCTCAGCCTCAGTAGGTAGGTGTTGCATAACGTGATAAGACATGAAAGCGAGTCTCATACTATTCAACTATAGAATTCCCTTTTCTAATCTTCTGAAACCCATCACGCTTGCCTAGAAATAAGCTCAAAGGCATGTACTTCTCTAAAAATGCTCGATAGAACCTAACCCAAGTTAATGGAGGTGACCCCGCAGGTAAGCAATCAACATACACCATCCACCACTACATCACGTCTCCTCTAAGATGAAGGGCCACAAAACTAACTTTGTGCAACTCAACAATACCCAAGGTATGCAACCTCTCATGGCTGCTCATAATAAACTCATTCACATCCTCTTCGGGTTGTCCAAAGAACTCAAGAGGCTTCATCTTTGAAAAGTGCTCCTAAATCTTCCGCTCATTGTGGGTCATAGCTGGCCCACCAATAGGCCAGAGACATAACTCTAGAGTATAAACTTCATTGATATGAGGCACTGACATTTTCATTGGCTGAACCCCAGGAGTATGAAACTCGGGGGGTCTAAGTCTGCCCCTCTCCCACATGGGTCTAAGAACCACCTAGAGTAGTAGGATGTACGCCTTTTTGAGAAAAACCATCAAGAACACACAACAACCTGACCAGTGTGTCCTGTAGAACAGAAGTAGCAATAAATCCAGGTTGATCCTAGATTGGCCCCATATCCTCCTCAAGTAACTAGTCCTGAGGCTCTATAAATAGCTTAGGGTATACAAACTTAGCACGAGCCTAACCGACTCTCTGTTTCCCGACTTGAGCTGATGTTGCTGCTCTGGCTCTACCTCGGCTCCGAGCACATCCTCTACCACGATCGCGCACTACCAGTGCCACTCTTTATTCTTGGGATGATAGCGATATATGAAATCTCATCTAACATTCATTGACAAGATTCTGAATTAGTAACACATTGATAGTCTGATCAAAATGCCATAAAAGTGCCCATATTTGTGGAGCAATTGAACATGGTAGCTGTTGGAAAAATTATTCTAATATTCACCTTAAACTAAACTCTTGATTTGACTTCAAGTATTTGATTAGAAGGCTATCATCAAAGGAAAAACATCAATTGCTAAGGTAATTTGTGTGGTTATTTTTCACCACAATTAATACTTTATTTGGAGGTGATCGGCTAGTGGCTTCAATAAGTGAAAAATTGATGACCACGAAGATCAGTAATGTCATGAATTGTGTTAAGGTGATGGTATTCATGATGGTCTTTTTATAGGGTTTTTTTCTTTTCTTGGATTTTCTCCTAAAAGAATGCGATGTAAAAAATTTCGAAGCTAATTTTTCTTAAGTGATGGAAGAATTATATAGAAGTTTAATATTTGAAATGAGTTTTTGTGAATCCTTAAAAATAAAAGAGAAGGCAAGAATCAAGTAAGATTCTTGTTTTTGTTGATGATTAAATCTCTATAACGAGTATTTATATCATATGTATACCATATAAAAAGAATAAGAATCTTTTTTTAAGATTCAAATCCTTGTAGTATTTGTTTTTTCAATTTTACTACTTTTAAGCCTCAAATAGAGTTTCTAAATTTAGTGTTTTATAAAATCTATATCTATATATTTATATAATTGCAGGACACAGTCATTATGACGTGATACTCCCTAAAGCTAGAAAGCATATTTATCTATTTTCTCAGATTTTTGCATTTTTATCTATCTTTTTCCTTCCTTTTATTTTTAAAAATCCAAAAGTCATAATGCTTCCAAACTTAATTTGTTGGTTCACACCGGTTATTACTCAACAAATTAATATTACAGTTATAATCTTTATCTAGGCGTTGTAGATAACCTTTAGAAACTCCCTTTCAAGCTCCTTCAACCTATATGCATCCTCCTTTTACAAAATGAATAAAATCCTTAGTTGGTATTGCAAAAATGACAAACCGATGAGTATGGTAATTAACTTTGTAGGCACCTAACTTAGTGTTTATGCAATGTAATGAAAGACCGTTATTTGCCTATTTTACCCTTCTCGTAGACTCTGTGTGAGGTTTGTGATGAGCGGAGTTGGGTGGCACGGATTTCGAGGTCCATTATATGAGTTTCGAGTGAGAAATCAACCTTAAGTTTCCGACTGCTGATTGATTGGGCTTATCGCCATTATGTGGGCTCATCGCCATATTTGTTACTGCTGTGTTTATTCATCACACATGCTTTCGATATGATATCCTGATTTGTTCTTTGATTATGTGTTGTTGAATTCTTGAAAGCATGTGATATTCATCTCTATACTTGGTTGCATCTCATTACATCATGATTTCTTGTATTGTCATTTGTATTCATACACTCATAGTTCTTATGATATTGATATTGGAGTGATATGAAACATATTATGGGTCCAAGATACCAGGAAAGTACGAACACTTATGAGATTATGACAACATTGAGATGATGATGATGCGGGGGAACGAGTTGCAAGCCTGCAACAAGATTATTCAGCCAAGAGCTGGGCTTTGTTGAGAAATTTCGGAGGTTATATGTACTTTGTGGGTCCCTCACGGGTGTGTAGTCCATATAATTTGAACGCATGTTTACGGGAGATGGAACCTGACATATGCATTGCATTCATACCTCATTGCATTGATTATCTGTTGATGAACTAAGTGTTGGTTGGTATATGATGACTTGGTTGATTTCTGGACAAATGAGGATTTAGAACTGATTATTAAGTACTTGAACATTGCTATTGAACTTGGGTAACTCTTATGAATACGAAGTCTTATGTGAATAAGTGGTTGTTGATTTCACTTAACTTTAGCATGAACTATGAGACTTATTTGGGTTATTGAACTGTTTAGTATAGAATTTATTTGGTGTAAACTCGGTATTTATCTCTTTTTACGTATCTTCCGTCGTTGTTGTCCTATGATGCCTACGGGGTACATTTGCATACTCATACTACACTTGCTGCATTCTATTTGGATGCAGATACAATTCCGTCTGCCGATTCGGAATGGCGTAGTGGTCGGCAGGTCGATTTCAGCGTGGGTGATGATGCTACTTCCGTCATGCCCCGGGATGCTTATATCTCTATTTCTGTCTTTACTTGTTTCGAGAGACATAATTTGATTCTCATACTATATTGTTCAACATTGAGAATTATGTTGCACTTCATTTCAGACTTGTACTCGTTATTAGCGCTCTTGTATTGACTGACCAGATCTTTGGGGCATTTTGTATTTGTTACTTAGACGTATTCTCATTTTTATATTATGATCGACAATTAATTAAGTATTTTATTCTATTTCCGCATTTCTTTCTTCTATCATGTTGAATGAGATTTGAAAGTAGTTCGCATATCGGTTAGAAAGTGTAGGTGCCACCACGATTCTTAAAAAGGATCGTTACATGCAATAGCAAGATATCTAACTAAACAAAGTACACATACTCTGCTTTCAGGGGAATTACTCAATTAGTTAAGAATTTTAGCTTCTATACAGAAGGTATTTTACACAATCAATATTTACTAATCTTAATATATATTATAGATTATCAACTTACTTAATGTAGATGGTTATATCGTTGACATTCAAATGAACAAATAGTATGAAAAAATCGAAGTTAAAATGATCTATTTAAACTCATTACAAGTCAAAGTTTCGTCGACACAACTGATAAATTCCAAACACTTTCATGTAGCTTACGTTACACAAACTTGGAAGTTCAAGTCTTTAGTCATTTGAAGAAATCAACACCAAGTTTCCTTTCATAAAATAGCGCGGGAAAAGTGTAAGTAGTAGAAAATGAAATGAACTCATTCAAAACTGATCAGCGGCCAGGGGAATCTTAGGCCCCGTGCGAGCCGTGCTACCGCACATGGTCTTTGAAAAGCGAAATTTTTTAGGGATTCCTTTTTTTCATTTTTATTAAGTAGTATTATTCAGAATTTACTATAAAGACTCATAATTCGCAGGTCTTAACCCAATCAAAGTAAAGTGATTCAGTGTTAGTGGAGACTCAAATTCAGATTTCAAATCAAACTTATTACTTATATTAAAGATCACTTTTACGAATTAGAACAGGACCGCAAACAAAGATATGATACCTCACTTCCCTTTCAAACTATTGCCAACTTTTGCAAAATTTCAAAATAAATATCTTCAGCTTCCTCCTAATTATTTCTACCTTTCATTAAAATTTTAGTCCATATTTTCACATATTAAAAAAAATGGGGTTGAAAAATGGGTCCAAATTTTTGGCTGATTACCTCAGGCAGTGCGGTGGTTACGTCGTGATCGACGGTGGACTTGAGATGGAGCTGGAACGCCATGGTTCTGACTTTAATGATCCACTTTGGAGTGCCAAATGCCTTGTTAGCTCTCCTCATCTTATAAGAAGGGCACTTTAGTTTTTACCTCTTTCTCTAACTCATTCTTTTTTTTGCATGCTTATGTTAATTTTTTTTCGCTCAACACATAGATAGCCCTTAAAACTTGCCAGAAAATTGCATTAGACATTCGAATTACGGTTTGTCCCCGTTGAGCACCTGAACGCGTGATAAGATGATTTTATTAGACATTTTCAAATTTAAATTTGAATATTTTTGCACATGGTCTTAATTGCCCATTACGTAGATACATTAACCATTTAAAATATGTTCCTCCTCTAATTATACGAATTAACCTCAATAAGTCGTAAATCTTGAGATTTGTTCTAATTGAAAATGATTGTATAATTAAAAGAGATGATAAATTCTACGGGGTTAACTATTTAATAGACGTTTGAGAACACATATAAAAAGAATTTCAAAATTTGAATCTCCGGCAAAAACCACTAGCCACACCACCACCAGATCTAGATCTGAGAGAGAGATCGAGAAAATCAATGAGAGAGGGGCCGACGAACTCTCCCTCTGTCCTTTCCGGTGACCCCACCGCAGCAGTGAAAATAACCAGTCACACCACCATCAGATCTAGATCTGAGAGAGAGAGAGAAAGACAACGAGAGAGAGGAGGTGTCAAGCGAATATAGTTCACCGACTGGCGAACTCTCTCTTTGTCCTTTTCGGTGGTACCGACTGCCGGTTGCGTCGTAGTCGTAGTTGGGAGATGCTGACGAAGAAGAGAGAGAGGAGGAGATGGAGAGAGTGGATGGAGAGAGGGGAGGGGAGATGGAGGAGTGGGTTATTTTTTGTAAGATTTGAAAAGGTGGGTCAATTTTGATAGCATTGTTATCCTAGTTAACATATAATGTAATTATTCCTAAGAATATTTTATCATGTATTCAAATGCTCGATTTGAATCGGTCATAATTCTAGTATCTAAATAAATGTTACTAACAAATTTATGGGAATGTCTATGTATCAAGGTTTATTTTTGGGGTTTTGAGAACTCATTGGACTTGTTAGTAGTAAAATGATACTTTCTATGTACGTCACATAATTTGATTGAATATGGTCTTAAAAAGGAAAGGAACTTTAAAATTTGTGGTGTCAACTATGGCCTTGACATAGATATGTCAGATAAAATAAAAAATTTAAAATTAAATTATTTATAATTATAGAGGTGTGTATAAATATGTTTGAAACGGATTAAAGAAAAAATGATACTCTTAACATATAAAGTGGAATAAGAGGAATACTTGTTTCAGTTTTGTACAACATATTTTTTAGCCTGACTTGAAGACACTTTAACCATTCTATTTTAGTGAATTAGTTATAAGATGTCGTGCTATACACGGACCCAAACGTGTGTTCATATATTATTTCAGACTTATGACACCAGTTTTTTGAATTATAGTACTATTTACGTATATTTATGAATATGAGTCTTATTATGACTTGAATAATAGTTTTAATTTACTCTTTCTACGTATCTTATTTGTTTATAACTTCATGAATCAGTTGTGTATAATTTGCTTATACAGTGAAGCTAAGTGCTTTCATAATTTGAAATTTATATCGTGATAAATTAGTATTAAAGCTTTAGATTCACAGATATTATGAGTACAAGAACAATGTTTAGTATCGGTTAGATAAATTATGTTAGAAAAAATCCTATCACACCAAACACATTCAATAAAGGAATTAATCATTTTCCTTTGGTAATCTTTGGATTGTATTATTTCCTTAATTATTATAGGAAATAAGTTTTCCCATCATGTTCACACACGGTTTCTTTCTTCCTGTGAATTGGACTAGTTAAATAGAGAAAACATTTCCAATTAGGCACCTTCCTCTCTCTTTCGTTCCCAGTTATTAATCGACGACTTCTTCTTCCACATACCCAATTGCTTATGTAAGGGATTTTGAATCTATTTTATTTTTTATTCTTTGTGAATTTCTGGTCGAGCACACTTGTATATACCTATTTTAAGGTTTTTACGTTTGCGCCAGTTTCATGTAACTTCAGTGAGTTTCATTTGTCCGTGATAGTTTAACTTTATCCAGGATTGATCATGTACTTAGAGGTGAGTGGGGATTTGAGATTAATTATGCACGGAACTAAAATTGATTCACAAGGAAATGTGATCTAAAGCTGCAAAAGGGAATTTTACATTTTCTTTAGTGCTTTTAGAAGCTATCACTTCGTTTCTTAAAAGGATGTTATTGTATATGAGATGTTGGAATTAGTTATTTTGATTGAAATTTGATCATTGGAGTAACTGTTAAAGTTGTTGCCATGTGACTAGGAGGTCACAAGTTCAAGACGTGGAAACAAACTCTTGCAGAAATGCAGGATAAGACTGCGTACAATAGACCCTTGTGGTTTGGTCCTTGCATAGCGGGAGCTTAGTGCACCGGGATTGAAATTTGATCATTAGAGTAACTGGTAAAGTTGCTGCCGTGCGACTAGGAGGTCACAGGTTCAAGACGTGGAAACAAGCAGAAATGCAGGGTAAGACTGCGTACAATAGACATTTGTGATCTGGACATCTGGCCCTTCCCCGGACCCCACGCATAGCGGGAGCTTAGTGCATCGGGATTGAAATTTGATCATTATAGTACTAAATATTTTATTTTGTATTTTCCTTAATTTGTGCGCGTCACTTTAGAGAAATGTGCACCTCACTTTTCGCCGTTTGCTTCAAGCCCAATGACCTAGTCGCTTATATGCTCTTTTCGCATTTAAAAATACTGCATTGTCTTTTCATCTGTGTCATTTTGTTTTTCCCTAACAATTAAGCATGAATTATCTAGTATAACTCTTATGCACAGCCCTGTGTATTTCTTTGGACATTGTCAAGCGTTATGGATTGCCCATGTGAGGATGAAATTCTTCAATATGAAAATTCGTCACTAATTTTTGGCTTTTGGGAGGAGCAAAAAGAGGCTACAGAGATTTTCTTATTAAGCTATATTTTAGATCCCTGTGTTTTATGTACTAATGTTTTGAGAACAAGAGATCCTCACTTAATATTCCATTAAGCTACTAATTGATTTTGTTGCAACAAGAGTTGGTGCAATTAGATTTGCATGTATGTGGATGATTGTTAATTTGCATTTTCTCACCTTGTACTTCCTTTAATTACCTTAACGAAATTTTATTTCCATAAAGCAAATGAAAAATCAACAGCTGTTGCTATTTATCTTCCTTTTTTTTCTCTTTCGAAAAATTGAATTGCGTTTTTATCCTTGGTAACATCTCTGTGGATCAACTGTGCTCAATATTTTACTTTGACAAAAATATTGTTGTCTATAAATCATTCTCAGGCAGTTAATGTTTTATTCCTTTTGACGAAGTCTAGCTGATTGCTTGATCTATTCAATATTTCTGTCCTCATTGCTATTGATTATGTATTCTTTTAGTTAGTTGCTGACTTTTATATCTGACTAATATGTTACTAGTCCTCGTTAGTTCTGGAAGAGAGGAAGTGCTTCAGCATTTTGTGAATCAGAATAGGTTGTGATATCCAAGGAACTGGTCAATGATGTTGGACCTAGTTGACTACTTTTCATTTGACTTCCTCTCGTGATAATAGTTGGCTAACATGTATTCAGCTAGTAGCTCTATTAATGGGCAGAATGATGTAAGAGTTCAGGGGCAAAGCGCTGATTTGGCAAACAGGTAATCCATGAGCTAGATTATGTTGAGAATTTTTGGTAGAGTGTGTAGGTCTATTAATTCATCACAGTTTCAGGCAAGATTTTGGGATGAGTTCTTTACCGAAGAATTTGAAGGGAAATGACACCATCAGTGACTCTCAGGATTGTGAAGCTATGGTAGTTTTTCTAAATTTGTGCAGAATAACTTTCAGTATGAAGGGAGACTACATTTTGCTAAATTACTGAATAAACCTGTGTTCAGGAACTATATTCACGTGCTAAAGCACAACAAGAAGAAATTCTATATCTTCGGGAACAGATTGCTCTTGCCAGTGTTCGGGTGTGCCATTTTCCTTTGGCCGTTTGCACATTTTTGCTTTTTTGCTTCAAAGATAATATACTCTATGGTTCAACTCTGTACCTTAAGCACATTGCCTTTTTACCATGTTATCAGGAATCACAGCTCTTAAATGAGAAATACGGACTTGAGAAGAAATTTTCTGAACTACGCATGGTTTGTTTTTTTTGTCTGACTGAATGTACTTGTTTAATTTTTTTGTTCTATATATGCTTTTAGCATTGTTATTTTGTACTCATAGGCACTGGATGAGAAACAGAACGAAGCTATAATGTCCGCCTCAAACGAATTGGCCTGCAGGAAAGGTGATCTTGAAGAAAACTTAAGATTGGTGAATGAGTTAAAGGTAAGAAATAGGTTGATTGTGAATACGTGGCCCATTTTGGGTGTATAAGCCTCAACTTCTGAAAAACTATTTTTGTACATGTGGTTCTCGATGTAACTGCACAATATTGGTTGCTTCTCTGGGAAAAATATTTCTCGAAAGAACCGTATATACTGCTCACCCCAGCTAGCTTGGGATTGAGAAATAGTAGTTGTATCTTCTATCTGCATCTTCTCTAGGATCTTATTTATTGGAAGTCTTATTTTTTTTCTCAGGATACAGAGGATGACAAATATATTTTTATGTCATCCATGCTTGGATTATTGGCCGAATATGGCATCTTTCCTCGTGTGTCTAGTGCCTCTAGTCTGACCAACAATGTGAAGGTATTGATTACAAAGGATTAGAGTAGTGTACAAAGTAATCTCTCTCTCTCTTGATCCTATTGTTTACAGTCCTTGAGGTATATAATAATCTCTGAGGAGTTAGAAGGTCCAGTATGCTTTTCATATATTAATCGATCTCAATATTTACAAGCAGATTGTGTGGATCTTTAGTAACTTATGAGTTTCTTCTTCTTTCCTCTGTTCTTTTGGAAACTTGTTGAACTCTTTACTACTGCTCCTTGCTTAATGTCTTCCCTGTCATTCTAACATGGATTATATTCATGTTGAGCATCTTGACCAGCAGCTAGCCATTAATTTAATGGATATACATTGAAGAAAAGATATTTATTTCTGCACATTTTTTCTGTGACAAGTTCTAATGATGTAAAACTTTAATTCTTTTCTTAATCTTGATAGGTAAAACATATCATATTGCTATATTTGCGAAGTTTTCTATTTGATCATGCTGGAACAGTTTTCACCTGGCCTGACTAAAGTAAAACTGTACAACACTTGGTTTGGACACATTGCTCTGATCGGACAAACATTGCTTTGGCAAGAGTGCTAAAAAGGGCAGTCCGGTGCACTAAGCTCCCGCTATGCGGGGGGGTCGGGGGAAGGGCCGAACCACAAGGGTACCCACAAAAAATTATCAGTTTTCTAATCCTGAGAAATCAATTTTCACAGTCATGCCTGCTATATATACTAAAACATATCTGATCCCAAAAGCATTGTGTAAAACTTCATCTATTTTTTTCTTTAATCATGCTTGGCATGCTAGTAGTACTGCTATGTGTTGATGGGGGTCATTGCTGGTGGTCTAATTATGCCCGACTAATCTGAAGGTGTGGCTGAATGTTGTATTCTCATGTTTGCTTTTCTGTGCTTTGAGAAGCAGACTTATATCATTCGTAATCTTTTTGACTTCTGTGATACTGGAATCTGCCTGGTTCAGAGTTTGATGTTAATAGAACTTTTTCCTGCTAAATGACAACAACAACAACAATATACCCAGTGAAATCCCACAACGTGGGGTCTGAGGAGGGTGGGGAGGGTAGAGTGTATGCAAACCTTACCTCTACCTTGGTAGGTAGAGCGGCTGTTTCCGAAAGACCCTCGGCTCAAGACACAGCACAAACACAAGCAAAGCATAAACACAAGCAAAGCAAGAGAACGGTCAGACCCGGATTTTCCTGCTACATGAGCTTACTATAATATGGAGGTCTGGTTGTTGCAAAATCTACAAATGGATCAATCAATCAACTTTGCTTAATTCCAATTATTGTGGAAGACTTTATCCTTTGTATTCATTATGCTATTATCAATAGATGTTGAGGAAAATTTATGCTTCTTTGTGTCAACATTCAAAGGACCATAATTGTTAGACTAAATTAAACAATATTTTCCTTTTCCTTCCACTTTGAATCTAATCTTATAGCATAAATGATACTGCATCACAGTCTTCCTTCCTAGAGTACCACTTCTGATACAACTTTTTTCTCCTTAATCTTTTGCAGCACTTGCACGATCAACTGGAGATGAAGATCAGAACTTCACATGTAAGGTTTTGACATCGTGTGACTCATTTAGAACCTTATCAGTTTCGATTTTGTATTTGGGGAGCACAGCCTTTTCCATCATGTTTTTTTTTTCTTGGGCCAAAATGCGGGATGTTTTGAGGTTATCAGATTAATAAAATGGAAAAAAGCTTTATACTGTTTCTTTTGCAAATTTTTTCTGATGAAGTAAATAGTTATCATCGACAAGCAAGGAAGATCCCATGTGGGCAAAACGTTACAGAATGATTAGATCCATTACAATAAAGTTTAAACTAAAATCAAGGAGCTAACAAAGTCCAAAAAACTGTCGATACTATTTACATGGGAGCTATAGTACCAACTAAACAAAAGGACTAAACATCTATATTTCAGAGAGTGAGTTGGAGTTGAAATCCCATAAAAGCATCTGCGGTTCCTTTCGTTCCAGATATACCAAAAAATTACTGCTAGAATAAATCTCCAGATCTTCTTGATGGATTTGTCAACTCTCCAAAAAATCCAGCTTGGGAAACCATCCTTGACAGAGTGTGGAGTGACCCATTGCAGACCAAGAATAGCAGAAAAAAATACCAGATATCTGCTGCAAATGGGCAGTGTAGTAGCAGATGATTGACACTCTCTGAGCTGAGATATTTATGAACATACATTAGAAAGGAGACACAGAGCAATTGGGGTGGCTGGGGAAGAAAGAGCTTCTTATCTTTGAACCTTTTTAGAATATGATGTGAGAGACGTGATTCTTAAAATTGCATTTGAGGAAGTGACCATGACACTTAGATCCAATAAACTGTGAATGTTTTATTATCATCATAAGAGATGGGCCTTCAGAAAATAAGAGAAGGAAATGCTCTCTAGTTATGATTTGGTTTTGGAATAACGTACACCAAATATTAGTGTGAAATACATGGATAAAGGTCCATAAATGAGAGTGAATGTGAGCTTTAAAAAGTGGTGCATTTACTGCAGCACACTTTCTTCAAATGGAACGAAAAGAGATAGAATCAGGCCGTCTAACTCCTCCGATTTCCCTTTGCTTTCTTTATTACAACTCGCACGTGCCCAGCCTCAACGTCACTTCCCAAACCAATCTGGTACATCTATGTTGTCAGTTCCTTGATTCTTACAAGAATCCGTTTTTCGATCCGATTTCTCACTTGAATGAGCACTTGATTATGGTAAATGCACCATCAACAAAGTTTTGAAAATAGTTGGCTTGCCCGTGAAACTTTTCTAAAGATTCCGACTGTCGGAACCCTAATTTGGCCACTCCAGTCAGTTTTCTGATTTTTCTGACGTGTTTCGAGACAGATCCTACTTCTACCGTGGTCGCCTGCCTAGTCCGACCCCACCCACATGGATTTTGCCGAAAATAGTCATCGGAACAGTATTTTTGGTGGTTCAGTACTGTTTCTGCAGCTTTCGTCACTGTTTTCAGCCAGTGATCTCTCTTCGATTCAACATGTCTTTCGGGGTTGATATTTTTGGCTCCAAAAACACCGGAATTGGAAGTTCAAGCCCTATGATCACTTCAGAACTGTTAATGGGAAACCCAAACTATTTATCTTGGGTTTCCTCGGTTGAGTTGTGGTGCAAGGGTCAAGGTGTTCAAGATGAGTTAACAAACAAGGCTAGCGTGGTAGATGAAAAAACATAGGTTAGTGAGGTAGATGAAAAGGCATAGGCTAGTGAGGTAGATAAAAATGCCAAAGCTCAGTAAGAGAAGGTTGACGCTCAATTATATAGTCTCCTGTGACAGTCTATTGATTCCAAGTTGATACCTTTGTTTTGCCCATTCCAGACATGTTATTCAGTGTGGAAAAAGGCTCACAATTTATACACTAATGACTTTATGATGTGATAACTCGGATGACCAACATAATGAAACAGGAATCAGATATGTTTACTTGGATAGGTACAGACAATCATGGAGGAATTTGAGAGGTTGATGCTAGCCACCAGGAGCAAAGACATACATTGTTTTTAGTTCTTACACTTGCTGGACTTCCTACTGACCTTGATTCGGTGCGTGATCAAATTTTGGCTAGTCCTACAGTTCTTATAATTGATGAATTATTCTCTCATTTACTTCTCCTTGCCGCGCCTCCCAATCGCACGATGGTCTCATCACCAACTATTGACTTCTCTGTTCTCCCATCCCATGCCACATAAAATCAAACATCTCAGTCTATGGAGAATCGGAGAGGAGGAAATCATTTTGGAAGGTCTCGACCTAAGTGTAGTTATTGTCATATGCCTGGACATACTCGTGACATATGCTATTCTCAGCATGGTCGACCACGTAAAAATGCTCATGTTGCTCAAACTGAAACTGCAACTAATAAGTGGTTTTCTTTATCTGGGGAATATAATGAGTTCCTTTAGTATCAAGTAAGTAAGTAGAATCTCTACAAGTAGCCTTGATTTCTCAACCTAATACTTCGTAATTCTTTTGCTTGTGTTTCAAAGTCTAGTACCCTTGGATAGTGGGTCATGGGCTCGGGCGCTTCTGATCATATTTCTGGTAACAAATCACTTTGTCAAATATTGTTTATTCACAGTCTTTTCCCGTTGTTACTATAGCCAATGGGATCCAAACAAAACCAGAAGGAGTTGGACAAGCTAATCACATATCCTCCGTCACTCTAAACTCTGTTCTTTATGTCCCCGGTTGTCCTTTTAATCATGCATCTGTCAGTCGTTTGATGCGTGTCTGAAATTGTGCCATAATATTTCTTGATGATTCTTTTCTCATGCAACAATTGGTGCAGGACATGAAACACAAAGCCTCTAACATCTTAAATCTCATAACTGCCCCGTTATAGATCCTCCAGACCTAATTCACAAACGTTTGAGACATTCGAGTTTATTCAAGCTGCAGAAGATGGTTCCTAGTTTGTCTACTCTATCCACATCAGATTGTGAGTTGTGTCAACTTGAGAAACACACTCGCACTACCTTATCACATAGTGTTGAAAGTCATGCATAGTCTATTTTTTCATTGGTTCAGTCTGACATTTATATCAGGGTCCTAGTAGAGTCAATTCAACTTTAGGATTTCATTATTTTATTACTTTTATTGATGATTATTCAAGATGTACTTGAGTTTTCTTAATGAAAGATCATTTTGAGTTATTTTCTATATTCAAGAGCTCTGTGTTGAAATACAAAAATCAATTTGGTGTTTCTGTTCATACTTTTTGTAGTGGTAATGCCTTAAATACTTATCCTCTTAATTGTAGCAGTTTATGACTCACCAAAGAATTATTCATCCTTTCTTGTCTTGCCCAAAAACTTTCTTGATTCTCATTGGAGAAAGACTCTCCCGCGGCAAGGTTTTTCTCTTATAGGAGAGGTGCTATTGAATGAAAAAGAAAGTCTTCAAGAAGTGAGAGAAGGAATCATAAAAGAAATAGCTTTCGACTAAAGACACAGACAGAACTTAAGGCCGACCTCTTTTCCAGGGATACCCCAAAAACCGGTCTAGCTTCACTAACTGTGGACAATCAAATATGTTGACATGAGGGGGGACATATTTACTAGTTATATCATTCGCAACTTTTTTAGATATCAAAATAGAAATCGGATAGGATAGATGGATGGATCTATCTTTCTATTCATATATATTACTAATCAAAATGCAACTTCGAGCTCGGGCAGGTCGATATCCGAACTGCAGGCCCGCCGCGGTAAGACGGGGAAGTGTTCTTCGGAATGACTGGGCGTAAAGGGCACGCAGGCGGTGAATCGGGTTGAAAGTGAAGCCGCCAAAAACAGGCGGAATGCTCTCGAAACCAATTCACTTGAGTGAGACAGAGGAGAGTGGAATTTCGCGTGTAGGGGTGAAATCCGGAGAGGGGTGGCTCAAACTTAAGGCAAAAGGCCAAGCAAGCACCACTAGGCAGAGCGAGAGAGGCTCTTCATAGTTGGTCTCCGACGGTCGTCTCATATAAGAATTTCATCCTATGACTTTAGGTGAATTAACGGTGCTTATTGTTTCAGTTGCCCAAGTTCGGCCTACTTTTATCTTACCCCTCGATAGAACGGGGTAGCCGAAAGGAAGAATAGGCATCTCATTGAGACCTATCACACTCTTCTAAATGAATCCCACGTTCCACAACATTTTTGGGGTGATGCAGTCCTTACGTCTTGTTATTTAATTAATTGAAGTCCCTTATCTTCCGTTCAGAATCAAATTCCTTATTCCGTATTATTTCCTCAGTGACCTCTATACTTTCTCCCCTTTGTGTCTCTGGAAGCATATGTTTTGCTCATAATTTCACCACGGGGAAATATAAATTTACCCCTAGTACTCTCAAATGTGTCTTTCTTGGTTATTCTCAGGTTCTGAAGTGGTATGGTTGTTACGCACTTGATCTTTGTCGGTACCTTATGTGAGCTGATGTCACATTTTTTGTGTCTCAGCCTTACTTTACATTTTGTTATGATCATCCTGATAGCTTTGAGGTCTTATCTATACCAACTTATAAGGATTTTATAGTTACTTCTATATCTCCAACCATAGTGCCACCACTCATGACTTATCATGTCGGCATCGTCCAACATCAGGCCTAGATAATTCATGTCATGTTCTAGACCCTGCACCTACTGCAGACTTACCTCCTCTTAGTCAATCGATTGCACTTTAGAAAGGTATAGATCCACTCGTAATACTAACCCACATTATACCTTTGAGAAATTATGGGAGAAAAATATATTATTCAACTGTGTATCTACATTATTACATTGAGCCTTATTTATAGATATTGCATCTCAATCCTTTTCCATGTTCTATATACAAATCCTATTCCTATTCTAACACTCCCCCTCAAGCTGGTGCATACAAGTCATATGTACCGAGCTTGTTATAGATGTATCTAATACGAGGACGACTGAGTGACTTGGTGAAAATATCCGTAAGATGATCACTCGACTTTACAAATTTAGTAACAATATCTCCGGAGGGTATCTTTTCCCCGACAAAGTGACAGTCAATGTCAATGTGCTTAGTCTTCTCATGAAATACCGGATTTGATGCGATATGAAAGGCCGCTTTGTTATCACACACAAGTTTCATTTGACTGTTTTTTCCAAATTTTAGTTCTCTGAGCAATCCAAACTAGCTCACAAGTCGCTACAACCATTGCTCGATATTCTGATTCAACACTAGATCGAGCAACGACACTCTGTTTCTTATTCGTCCAGGACACCAAATTACCTCATATAAACACACAATATCCGGATGTAGAACGTCTATAAGAGAGTGATCCTGCATAATCAGCGTATGTATATCCAACGATCTGCTCATGGCCTCGATCTTCGAAAAGCAGTCCTTTACCTGGGGCTGACTTAATATATTGCAGAATGCGGATAACTGCATCCCAATGACTATCACAGGGAGAATCCATAAACTGACTTACAACGCTCACAGGAAATGAAATATCAGGTCTAGTCACATGAGATAATTCAACTTACCAATCAACCGCCTATATCTTTCAGGATCACTGAGTGGCTCTCCCTGTCCTGACAATAGTTTAACATTCAAATCTATAGGAGTGTCAATGGGTCGGTGTAGGTAAAACCTGAGGTATAGGTAGAACCTCAGAGATATCAGGATGATCAGAAGGAGACCTAAAGTAAGGTTGAGACTAAAAAAATGCGACATCGGCAGACATAAGATATCGACGGAGATCAGGTGAGAAGCAACGATACACCTTTTGAACTCGAGAATAACCAAGAAAGACACATTTAAGAGAGCGGGGGATAATTTATCTATCCCCGGAGCTAGGTTATGCATAAAACATGTGCTCCCAAAAATATGAGGAGGAAGAGAGTAGAGATGACTGAGGATATATTATGAAAATGGAACCTGATTCTGAATAGATGATGAGGGCATTCGATTAATTAAATGACAAGCTGTGAGGATTGCATTGCCCTAAAAGCGCAGCGGAACATGGGATTCAATGAGAAGAGTGCGAGCAGTCTCAATGAGATGTCTATTCTCACATTCTACCCATTCTGCTGAGGGGTGTACGAACAAGATGTTTGATGAATAATTCCTTAGTGACTCATAAACTGCTGAAACTGGGAGGATTTGTATTCTAAGACATTATTACTACGAAAAGTACGAATAGAAACCAAATTTATTTTGTATTTCAGCACAATAACTCTTGAATATAGAGAATCTTTCATTAAGAATAGCCAAGTACATCTGGAAAAATCGTCAATGAAACTAACAAACTAATGAAATCCTAAAGGTGAACTGACTCTACTAGGACCCCAAATATCAGAATGAACTATTGAAAAATAGACTCTGCAGGACTCTCAGCACTATGTGGAAAGGTAGTGCGAGTGTGTTTTCCAAGTTGACATGACTCACAATCTAATTTGGACATACTAGACATCATTTTTATAGCTTGAACAAACTCATATGTCTCAATCGTTTATGGATCAAGTCTGGAAGATCTGTAATAGAGCATGCTGTGGAGGAATTAAGAGAGGTAATATAGTAGAGACCTTGTGATTCATATCCTGCACCAATCACTTGTCCAGTACCGCGGTCCTGCATAACAAAAGAGTCATCAAGAAATATTATGAAACAATTTAAGGCACGTGTCAAACGACTGACAGATGCAAGATTAAAATGACAACCAGAGACATAAAGAACGAAGTTTAGAGTGACAGAAGATAGGGGATTATCTTGTCCAACCCCTTTTGGTTTTGTTTGGATCCCATTGGCTAAAGTAACCGAAGGAAGGGACTATGAATCAATAATATTTGACAAAAGTTATTTGTTACCAGAAATATGATCAGAAGCGCCCAAGTCGACGACCCACGATGGAGGGATACTAGACTGTGAAACATAAGTGAAGGAATTGCCAGCAACAAAAGTATTAGGCTAGAGAATCCGTGTCTATGTATGGAGACGTCTGCTTACTTGCTCGATACTGAAGGTACTCATTGTATTCTCCTTCAGATAAAAACTTTGGATTTCCTATAGTGTCAGTCTGAGCAACATGAGCATTGTTGGATGGTTGGCCATGCAGAACACGACAGACGTCACGAATGTGTCCAAACTTATGACAATGATTACACTTAGTTTGAGATTTTCCAAAACGACCTCTTCCTCGTCGATTATCCATAGGCTGAGATGTTCTATTCTCTATGGTTTGAGATGCGAGAACAGAGGAGTCAACAGTTGGTGATGAAACCACTGTGTAATTAGGAGGCACAGCAAGACGAAGCAAATGAGAAAATAGTTCATTAATTATCGACCGTATGACTAGCCAAGGAACCGTATGACTAGCCAAAATCTGATCACGCACCGAATCAATGTCAGTAGGAAGTCCAGTAAGTGTAAGAACTAGAAACAATATCTGTTTTTGCTCTTAATGTTTTTCAACGTTCGTAATGACTGACATCAACTGCTCAAATTCCTCCATGATTGCCTGCACCTATCCCAAGTAAGTAGACATATCTGATTCCTATTTTTTTAAGTTGATCACTCGAGATATCACATCATAAAATCGAGATATGTCATTAGTGTATAAAGCGCGAGCCTTTTTCCAAACTGAATAACATGTCTGGAAGCAACGAAACAAGGGCATCAACTTGGGATCAATAGATCGCCATAAGAGACTACATAATTGAGCCTCAACCTTCTCTCACTGTGCTTTGGTCTTTTCTGTCTCACTAGCCTATGCTTTTTCGTTTATCACAATAGCCTTTTGTGTTAAGTGATCTTGAACACCTTGACCCTTGCACCACAACTCAACCGAGGAAGCCCAAGCTAAATAGTTTGAACTTCCCATTAATGGTTCAGAAGTAATGATAAGGCTTGAAGTTCCAATTCCCGTATTTTTGAAATTAAAAACATCAAATCCAAGAGACATGGTTTAAAAACTTTAGGAAATTTGACCAAAAGAGGCTAATGATGCTTAGAAACCGGGATCCAAAAACTGCAGCAAACAGTCATCGAAAACTTGTCGGGAAAACTAAAGGTGGTCGGAATCAGGAACAAATTGGATGGGTAGGCTCAGAATGGAGAGACGAGCCAACCGAAAAAACAACTGTCGGAAAAAGTGATTGTCGACGCCGGAAATGGGGTTGTCGGCGCTGAAAAAAGGGGATATCGGTGTCGGAATCTAAAAAATATTGATGGGGTTTGGTCGGAATTCTTAGGCGACCTCACCAGGAAAAAAATCAATTAAAAAAAGTGACCGAAAAGGCCCTCATGCGCCGACACGTGGAGATGACTCACCACCGCCGCATGACTTCAGCGCGGGTATCGCGTGGTAGGTCTTTCAGGCATGATTGATTGGGGTTTGTCATGAGGATGGGGAACCTCGTGGTGGTGTTGGTTTTCGCACAACGCTGACCAAAAGTGGTATTTACGCAAATTAGATCTAGAAGCCGCCGGAATTTGATGCACAATGACTATTTTGACCTAATTTTATTTTCGCGATGTTTCTCACCTATGCTCTGATACAATGTGAGAGAAATTATGAGAGAAAATATATTATTGAATTGTGTATCTACATTATTACATTGAACCTTATTTATAGATATTACATCTCAATCATTTTCCATGTAGGAAACTATATACAAATCTTATTCCTATTCTTATTCCTATTCTTATTCCTATTCTTATTCTAACAATACCTTTTAAATTTATCACCGTCTATCATCACCCAATGATGCCTTTGAATCACTTTGTCTCTATTTCCATCCCTCACTTTCTCATCCAAGATGGAGACAGACTATGATTGATGAGATGTATGCTTTACATGCGAGTCACACTTGAGAGCTTGTTTCTCTTCATTCAGGTAAATCTACTATTGGTTGCCGTTGAGTTTATGTAGCAAAGTTGGTTCAGACGGTCAAGTTGATCGACTTAAGGCTTGCCTTGTTGCCAAAGGGTATACTCAGATATTTGGGCTTGATTATAGTAACACTTTCTTTCTCATGGCTAAAATAATATTTGTTCGCCTTTTTATTTATAGCTGTTGTTTCATTGACCTCTTCATCAGTTGGACATTAAGAATGTTTTTCTTCGTGTTGACTTTGAGGAAGAAGTCTATATGGAGTAACCACCTAATTTTGTTGCTCAAAGGAAGTCTAGTAGCCTTGTATGTCGATTGCGCCAGTCACTCTATATTTGAAACAGTCTCCTCGAGCCTGGTTTGGGTAGTTCAACATAGTAATTCAGGAGTTTGACATGTCTCACAATGAAGCTGATCACTCTATATTTCATCGTCATTCTGCTCCAAATCTGTGTATTTATTTGGTGGCTTAACGATAACATTATCACCGACAATGATTAGGTGATATCACTAATTTAAAACATCTCTTTCAACATTTTCAGACTAAAGAACCATTGCAGACTTAAGTATTTTCTAAGTATTTAGGTTGCTCAGTCCAGATCTAAGTATTCTTATTTCACAACGAAAGTATGCCTTAGACATTCTTGAGGAGACAAGAATGATGGGATGTAGTCCCATTGACACTTCTATGGCTCCAGATGCCAAACCCCTGCAACCACTTAGTAATCCTGGAAGATATAGGCGGCTGATTGGTAAGTTAAATTGTCTCACAGTGACTAGACCTGACGTATCTTTTTCTGTGAGTGTTGTTAGCCAGTTTATGGATTCTCTTTATGATAGTCATTGAGATGCAATTGTCCGCATTCTGCGATATATAAAGTCAACTCCAGGTAAAGGACTACTCTTTGAGGATCGAGGCCATGAACAAATTATTGGATATACAAATGCTGATTGGACAGGATCTCTGATAGACATTCTACATCTGAATATTGTGTTTTAGTAGGAGGTAATTTGGTGTCCTGGAAGAGTAAGAAACAGGGTGTGGTTGCTCGATTTGGCGCAGAAGCAGAATATCGAGCAATGGCTATAGCAACTTGTGAGCTAGTTTGAATTAAACAGTTGCTTAGAGAACTAAAATTTGGAGAAATCAGTCAGATGTGTGGTAACCAAGCGACCCTTCATATCGCATCAAATCCGGTTATTTATGAGAGAATTAAGCACATTGAGATTGACTGTCACTTTGTCAGTAAAAAAATACTGTCATGAGATATTGTTACAAAATTTGTGAAGTGGAGTGATCAGCTTGCATATATTTTCACTTTGTAACAAGCTGTGTGCACCAACTTGAGGGGAGTGTCAGAATAGGAATATGAATAGGATTGCATATAGTGTCCTACTTGAAAAACAATTGTAAGGTAGGTTTATAAATAGGACTCAGTGTAATAATGTAGAATACACAATTCAATAATATTTTCCGGTGTCTTTATTTCTCACGGTAACAAAGGCATGCTATAAGAGTGACAAATGGTGATAAATTAAGAAATTATAAACTAGATGAAGGTTGTGAGCCATCTACTCAGATTCTTCAGAAGTGTTGCGTGGTGCATGTCGGATCCTCCAAAAGTAGTACATTTGTGGAGGTTCTGACATGAGTATAACAATGTTTTTGCAGAGTCCGAGCAACATAAGTTGTAAGTAGTCAGGGTACCTTTCAAAGAGCAATAGGAAGATCAAGTTCATCTGATTAGTGCTCGATTGGAGGAGGAAAATGTCGTTGGAGTAGGCATTAGTCACTAGGTGACTTGGCCTACCTGTATTATGACTAAGAAATAACTTAATTAACAAGCGGAGGATTTGGTCAAAGCCGTCTAGAGTAGACTTGAAGTGGAGAACCTAGCCTTTAAACCCTAGGTTCTGGCCTGTGCAATTTTCCGTAATTTGGACTTTGATTCTCTTTAAGTTCCACGCTTTTCATTTTGATAGGAGTAGGTGCTTGTAGCTCGCTCGCTGTCTACTAAATGAGACTTCAGTTCCCGCCCCTTCGAGATCGCCAACATCAGTCTAAGTAGCTTAAGTTTTTGAAGAAAAAGGTAGAGAAGGAAGGTTGGTTGAAGTAGGACCATAAGAAGTACCTTTAGCATTTCAAGTACCCGGCCGCACACAAATAGAAGGAATTCAAAGAAAATAAGCAATTTAGAGGAGGGACTAACACTTTGGCTCTGATACCATGTGAAGAATGAGAAACGAAAGAGATATTGGGACAACATTACTTGACTCTATCCGTCAAGCATGTTGGAATTTAAATAATGTCTAATTGTAATAAGAAAAGGGGAAATAAGGTAATTCATATTTCTCAAACACAATTATCTAAATCTTTAGATATTCTCAAGTAATAAATTCTTGCCATATTTAGATTTTTCTTACATTAACATTCTCAACAAGAAAATAAGGTGTGCCACAGAAAAACTGAATCATTAATATAGTTTTCAGGATATACTGGGTAGTGTGAATAGTTACCAGAAAGAAGTGAAAGAAAGTAATAATGAAAGCTAAAGTTGAATACCCCCAAGAAAAATGGTGACAAATTTAAAAGTCTCCTGGAAATTTTTTTGTGAAGAAATCCAACAGTTACCTAGAACAAAAGCGGCGATGGAGTATTCAACTTTAGCTTTCAGTGGTGCAAGCTAAGTTGAATTCTCGAAAATAGATGATTTTCTTACTTATTTTCTGGTGTTTGGTTAGTAAACAGAAAATATTGTTCCAAGAGAAACATGTAATTTAGACAAATACTATGAGGATGGAGGTGGGGTGGCTAGGGGTTGAGGGGTGTGGTTGAGTTGGGAGTGGGGGTCAGGGGTGCTGTGTTTGGGGGTTTGGAGAGGGGGTGGGGACGGGGGACCCATTAGGTGGGTGAACATTGGGGGTGGGAGGAGACAATCATCAGGAACGTATGAAACTTGTTTTTCAGATAAGTCATTTTCCTATTTTTCAGGAACTTGTTTTCTAGAAGAAATTATTTTGGCAATCAAACATGGAAAAATAAATATTTTCCTAGTATGAAATACACCCAAAAAGTTTTCTAGACTTGAAATACAAAGTGTACCTATTTATAGATGTTAAATACACTTCTGAAAATCTCCAGATGCGTGCGAATTTGATTTTAAAAATGTGTGCATTTATTGCTCCTCTTTACTGTAATAAATACATCGCTGGCCATAGGAAATATATGGCCAGATATAAATGCGTTGTTTGGTGGATTTATTGCATGGCTTGACTTTTGCAAATATAAAAAATTCATTTACTCAGCATGTATCAAGTGAAACTATTTAACAACAACAACAACATACCCAGTGTAATCCAACACGTGGGTTCTGGGAAGGATAGGATGTACGCATACCTTTTCGGGGAAGTGAAATAAATTTAATGAGGCCAAAATTTTTCGCATGCAAGTGCTTTCAGTATCTTTTGCAAATATCCCTTTGAGCTACTCAAAATGAAAAGGTCACAAAAATTTAAAGCCTTGTGTGTACTAACTTTTCTCGTGGAAGAAACAATAGATGATCTGCTGAATACACGGAATATGATTCAGGATTTTGTTACAAATATTGTATATGATACGGTCTATCAATTAGGATTTTCAGATTTAAGTTAGATTGATTCGTTCTTGTAGTTAGGTAGTCAGAATATCTTCTTTTCTATTTTAGCACTTGTTACATTAGCTATTTAAATACAGTAGCTTGAGAGAACAATCAAACTGAGTTTTCTCTCAATTCTATATTCATTGTCTCATTGTTCACCTGGTATTAGAGCAAGGGTGAGAATTTAGTTGTTGTGCAAATACCAGCAACATAAAAGAGAGGAGTTATGCTGCCATGCAAACTTCGAGAATGTTAACTCTCCGAGAGTGTCACTTTCTGCGAGTATCGTGCACATATTAGTATCACCAGGAGACTCTCCTCAGACGACTCTACCACAAGAATGCCCACTGTCAAAAAGGCTTCCATGCTCCTCCACGCGCCACCGGTAGCTCCCGAACTCTTGTACAGGTGGGACACTTTTTGCCGCGGGTACACCATTCTCCTGAACCTTTTTCACTGTTTTTACTATGTGGCAGTAGATCGTTCGATCCAGTCTAGCCCTAAGTTGCTCGGACTCGGGTGCGGATATCCGATACGGGTACGTATCCGAGTGCCGGATTCGGCAAAATCTAAAATTTAAGATTCGGAGGTGCGTATCCAGGTATGGATAGGGGTGCGGGGATTCGGCTAAGAAAATTCAAAATCAAAATTATAGAAAATAGAGCTATAAAGATATATCGCTGCAACTGTCTACCATCCAAACTTAGAACACGACGGTGAGTTCTTGGTTTCTTTGAAACACGAACTATAATATTGAAGGTATGTCATTTCCCTTCTCTTAAATCTGTTTTATCTTTAATTTTGAGAAATCAAATCTCAATTGTCCCCCAAATTTTTTGATGTACTCCGGTCAAAGTATCCGAAGTTGGTTGACCGTATCCGGGACGTATCCCGCACACGTATCCCCGTATTAGGTACTGGGACGGCACCCAAAACGGAGAGTCCGCACAACTTAGGTCCAGCCCATACAAGTTCCATGAGTTTTTATTGACTGAAGCCCTAGTCAGATGAAGATCCAAGAGTTTTTCGGCCACTTCTTCACTGTCCAGCACCACCGTTTCGGAATCAGGTAGGTCGACTTGGACATTGGAGTTCTTTACTCGATTTTCAGAATTATTTTTCTGATCAGAACATTCAATTTGATTGAAATTTGAAAAAAGGAAACGTTACAAGGACTTGAGAAGTTTGGTTGCACAAAAAAAGGCCTTAACTTTGCTTGCTTAACTGGAGTGATTACTCTGCAAGAAGTTCTCAAGCAGCTCATCCCAAGTCTGAATGGACCTAGGAGGCAGATCATTCAACCATGTCGCCACCTCACCCGTAAGGGAAATTGGAAATCCTTAACCGCATAGCATCATCCGAGACAGTGTTTTGCTTGGACAATGTAAAAACTCGGAGCACCTTCTTCACATGAACTTGAGGATCTTCGTGCTCAAGCTCGCTTAAGAGGCCTTTGTTTGCAATCAACTGAAACATCAATGGTGTCATGGAGAAAGTTGCGGCCCCAATAGTTGGTGGGACTATGACATTAACATATCCATAGTTAACCTGGATCACATTCTCTTCTGTGAAAATACCAAAAGGATTGAAATCTTCAGACATTGTACTTGAAACACAGAAACACAAAATAAACAACTAATTGGTCTGAAGTATGCAACAAAGTAATAAACAAAAACTAAGTCACCAATTGCTCCCAGCAATGATGCCAAATTGTGATAATGCCCAACCAGATCTATAAAAGAACAAAGCAGTTGTCACACAGTAACTGGAGAATGTCCAAGTCATGATCCACAAGTAGTATGAGGTAGTTAAAGTCTAAGTCTGTATACTAGAGTCCTATACAGTGCCAAATATATTTTAAAGAAGGATTTAATGAATAACAACTAAAAATAAACTAATGATTAAACTAGAGAATGCTAAATCAGTACTAGAGTGAGTAGTTTCAAATATGAAAAGCCTAGAAAGTTCACTTCCTCTATGTGCCTAATTAATGGGTTTTTGCCTAATTAGCCTACTTGTTTTGGGTAATTATTTTGGTCCAACTGCAATAGGGAGTGATCAAGTGGTATGCTTCCACTCAAATTTGTAGAATAAGAATGGATTAGGGGGAGCGTTAAGAATATTGTAAAAGATACTGTGTATCAGTTAAGATTAGTCTTAACTAATTAGATTGGATCTTTCATGTAATCAGGTAGTCAGAATATCTTTTTCTCTATTTTAGCAACTTTGCATTAGCTATTCAAACCCAATATCTTGAGCGAATAATCAAGCTGAGTTTTCACTCAATTCTCTATTCTTTGTCTCATTTCTCACAGATTTAATCCTCTTGTTAGAATCTGTATGAACATTCTAGAATACCGTGGATATAATATATATCTTAATTACTCCCTTGTAATTATGTATAAATTTCCTTTCGTTTCTAGAATATGTAAACTTAGTTATTTAAACACCAATAACTTAAGGGAATAATCAAGCAGTGATTCCTCTTCATTCTCATAATTTTTAAAGTAGAAACGAATTTCAGCATCATTGTCTATGTGCTGATTTGTGCATTATGCTTTGGTAAAAGAAGGAAGCTGGGGATCACCTTTTATGTGTTTCCCTTCCATAGCAATCTGTGACAGAGATGGTTTATTGCATTGACATGTTGTCTCTTCCTGATAAAGCGAGTGACCTTTTGTGTTTACCTTCCATTAGCTATCTTTGAGATGGTTTGGTGTATTGATCATTGTTGTCCCTTCCCGATAAAACGAGTGATCTTTTGTGTTACCTCCCATTAGCTTTCTATGAAAGATGGTTTGGTGTATTGATGTGTTATCACATGTTTCCACATGAGATTTATTTATTAGTTTGATTAGGTCTTCAACACGCCCCTTCATATGTGACCAAGATCCTTTGTTTCAATGGGCCACACAGGAAGCAACACTGAACTTTTGAAAACCAAGACCATCATCTAATTAATACCATAAAAGTTAGATCTAACACTTCTAAAAGCTGCTCTTGTAGAGGGGGTATCGTTATTTTATTAAGTTTTTGGTAGGATGCCATACTGCTGCAGTACTTTCCTGAAAGGCTTGCTTTGGTTATTGAGTTTGTTTTTCTGCTATGAAGTTCAAATCTTACATGTTGGAAATGCTACTTTCAAGTTCAATGACAAGGAGTCAGTGTTGGTTAACAGGCGAAAATAGCACAATTAAATTCCATGGTGACAATTCATGCTAGAGGTGGATCTTTTAATACAGAGTCACCTCATTCTAGTTCCATAAACAATCAAATTCCAAGTGGTTCTACGGTATTGTTGACAATCTGTTTCATCTTTTAGATGCTCGAATTTGCTTCTTATTCCAACAATAAGCAACCATTTTTTTCTATCCTTTTGGTTAAACAATTGTCTTGTTTGCTTTTCTCTCAGGGCATGCATGAATATCCCTCCTTTAAACAGTACATTGATGGACACCATAATGAAGCAGTTGATACTGGATCAAGAGATGTGCAAGCCAGTAAGCATTTGCCAGCTGAACGCTTGCTGCTCAATCGCGAGATGCATCAGCAAGCAAATATTGGGAGTCATTTGGATATCTCATCTAATACTGATAGGTCAGGCTGCAAAATTGACCAACTTTTTTATGGTTGTTAAATGTTGCTTTCTATGTCCCTATTTATGTCAAATGTTTTTTGCTATGTATGAACTAAAATCATAGAATACTTGCCAATCGCACTGCTAGGATGTAAATTCACAAATACAGAAGAAACTGTCTTTCCAATTTATTTGTGGAATTTCGTTACTCCAAGGGTGACATATTTCAATAAAACTTATCATAAGATATCTGATCTGCAAATTTACTTCTTTTCAACATCCTTTGGTTAAAGATGGAGGCATTTCTTAATATGAAGGGAAATATTGCGCTGCAGTTATCAGTTATTCTGATATACTAGTTTAAGGTGATAGTCCTTCTGACCTTCTCGGTGTGGGAAAGTAGGAGGACAACATATTATACCCCGAGTGAGGACATCCATGATAAGGGTTGGGGATGTAGGACCAGTAGATGTAGGTTTGCAACTGAACTGCAAGATGTTAACACAGAACTTCCCGTTTTTTTTATTTCAAATTATATTTCCTATATTTTGTGAAAGAATGAAATCTCGAGCCGCGTCTTGTTTTTTACCGTTTCAAGCCTATGCTCCCCCTCCCTCTCTCTCTCTCTCTCTCTCTTGATAAGTTCTACGCTTCTCCTTTTCACTTAAAGGAAAAAGCCATTAAAATGTGTTTTTACAATGCATGTAGTCTCCTACTCCCTCTGTCCCAATTTATGTGAAGAGGTTCCGAGTACGAGGGTCAATACACTAAATTTTGACTATAAATAAGGGTATAGATTCTTCAAAAATTTTAAAATAAAATTTAGTATTTGAAAACTACACGGAAAGTACTACAAGTCAACACAGTTAATGATTCAAAATATTTAATAAGAGTTTGAGAAAAAGATTAGGCAAAGAAAAATTGTTTGATTCCCCAATAGTAACACCTTCACATAAAATGGGATGGAGGGAGTAACTTTTAACTCTCCTACTGTCAGCTTCCCTAGTAGTTCTTATGCTCTGAAATATTTGATGTGATCCAATGCAGTGTAACTGCTACACTATTGATGGGCATGATGCAACTTCCCATAATATGATTGTTTTGTGTATTTAACATTCCTCCTTGATTCCCTACTCTAATCCCTGGACATTAGGGAAAGATTTCGGATATCAACGCAAATCTTTGGTGAGCAAATACAATATAACTACTGATTTGAGAACTATAAACTGTTTAAACCAAGCAACGGAGTGTAGAGAGAACCATGCTAATTTTTCTGCTGATATAATGGTTTCTTGTAACTAGGAAAGCATTGCTTTACTGAACATGAATTTGAATGATGCATATTGTTATCCGAAATTGGAGAACATAATTTTCATTCTGTAATCAGTTGTTTTCAAGAGGATTCACGGCATGTCAAGCCCTGGTAAGGTTCTTCGCTTCGCATCAAATTAGACCACATGCTCCACCGCTTGTGCGGGCTTCCGTCAATTCCTTTTGAGTTTCATTCTTGCGAATGTACTCCCCGGGAGGGATACTTAACGTGTTAGCTACATCACTGCACGGGTCGATACACACAACGCTTAGTATCCATCGTTTATGGCTAGGACTACTGGGGTATCTTATCCCATTCGCTCCCCTAGCTTTCGTCTCTCAGTGTCAGTGTCGGCCCAGCAGAGTGCTTTCGCTGTTGGTGTTCTTTCCGATCTCTACACATTTCACCGCTCCACTGAAAATTCCCTCTGCCCCTACCGTACTCCAGCTTGGTAGTCTCCAACATAATATTCACTCTGTAATATCAGTTGCTGCTGAAATGCTTGGTTCTGTAAGACCTCATTGCATGAGTGGCAATCGTGTTTTCATTTAGCGATGTCTCTGCTTCAGAAAATTCTCTGAGCAGCGTATGAAGTGTCCCAATTTATGTGATACTCTGTCCCAAAAAAGTGTCACTTTTCGATGTTTAGAAATATTTTACTTTAAACTTTCAATTTTATCCTTAGAGATGATTTAGAGCCACACAAATGTCTATGGCTTATTTGAGACTATAAATTTCAAAAGTCTTTCTTTATCTATTTTCTTGTTAAGAAGGTATTTGATTTTATGTGAATAATCAAATAAGCACAAAGACTGCTAAGAAAGACAAAGTTATAGGAACCCCATAAAGCGAAAGCTAGTCCTGTAATAGTTACAATGAACCAATGATGTCAACTACTGAATCTACATCTTCTACCAGGGCATCTTTACACCAAAATATACAGTTCATCTTGATCTTTTGTTCAAGAGTTGGCTAAATCCTCAAAACACCATAAATTTCTTTCCCTCGATATTGACCACAAAATGCAAGCAAGGTCCTCTCCACCATCTCTTCTACCTCATACTATTTCCTGGATCATTCCAACATGCTAATATTTCAGCAGTTTTCCTAGGCATTGTCCAGTTCAGTCCTTTCATACTCGTAAAGATCAGCCAGAGAGTAGTGTAACTTTGCAACGAAGAAGCAAATGACTATTTGTTTCATTCTCCTACCCACACAATAAACATCTTGAGCTTAGATGCATCTCTCTTCATTAGTCTATCATATGTTAAGATAGCCTCTTTCACCAATATGCCCACTTAAATGGTATGCTCACGTTCCAGATGTGCTTCTAGTGCCATGTTCCAGAATGTTGTTGTCCAGATCTATTCAGTATACCATATGTAAATTTCACAGAAAATATTCCTCTGTCTGTCCTCTTACTCCACAGTGCCTTTGATGCCATCCAAAAGTTTGTAAATCTCAATTACTCTGGTAACCTCCCAATCATTTAACAATCTTCTGAAATTCAGATTCCAGCCTTGTTGGCTCCAAGTTTCAGCCATAGATGCTTGAGGTTGTTGCACCAAATTGTAAATATCGGGGAACATTTCTTTAAGAGGTCCATTACAAATCAAGTCATCATTCCAAAAGGAAGTCTTCACACCATTACCAACCTTAATACGAGTGTTACTAATAAATGTTGGCCAATGAGATCTTTTTGATTTCCATACACAAATTCCATAAGAATTAGACTTTTAGTACACCACTGTCCCTCAACACCATACTTTTCAGTGACTACCCTTCTTCACAAAGCTTGCTCATCCAGGTTGAATCTTCATAGCCACTTCATCAGTAAACTCTTATTTTGTTGTCTCAAATTTTTCTACATTCCCAAGCCTCCTTTCGTTTTGGTACTTATGCGAGTTTTCCAATTTACCAGATGGAAGCACTTCTTCTCCTGTGCCCTTGCCAGATAAAGTTTCTCCTTAGAGAAGCCAACCTCTTTTAATTTTCACTGGTAGAGGGAAAGGTGACAGTATGTAAGTAGGGAGAGAGTCGAAAGCACTAGTTACCCGGGTAATCCTCCAACCATATCTTTTCCATTTGGATAATTTCTTTTCACATCTCTCCAGAACCCCATTCAATATCACTTGTGTTTTTTTTTTTTTTTGATAAAGGTAACATCTCAATATCTCTTGTTCTTTATGTGGTAACCCAGATATGTAGTTGGAAACTTCCCCACCTCATAGCCTAAACACCCATCCAAACTCTGGATGTTTGGAACTCCATTCACTATAAAGACTTCCTCCAATTGACATAAAGACCAGAGATAGCTTAAAAAACAATCCGAATCAACCTTAGGTGTCTGGTCTGGTCTGGTCTGGTCTACTTCAGCATCACAAAATATATATGAATCATCAAATATAGAAGATGTGACTTCTGGATTGCTACCATCATTATTAAGCACTCTAAAACCCGTTACACCTGGTTTGCCTTCTTGATCATATAATTCAACCCTTCCATAACAATAATAAAAAGGAAAGGTAATAGGAGTCACCTTTCCTTAGGCCTCTTTCGTGATGAAAAGAATCCCTCTGTGGCACCATTTACTAGAATGGAAAACTGACATTGTTGGACTAATACAATATCCACCTCAACCACTTTCTTCCAAATCCATGTCCTTGAGAACTTTTATGAGATTATCTCAGATGATCATAAGACTTTTCAATATCAAGTTTGCATAAAATCCCTGCAATATTCCTTCTGATTCTGGAGTCAACACACTCATTTGCTATCACACAACATCCATAATCTGCCTACCCTTTGTAAAGGCTGTTTGTTGGGTGTCCACTAGCTTGTGTATTACCTTCTCCCGTCTCTCTGTCAGCACCTTGGAAATAATCTTGTACACACTGCCTATGAGACTTACGGGCTTGATATGCCTTAACTCTACTGCACCAGCCTTCTTAGGGATTAAAGGCACATAAGTAGCATTGAAATATTTTCTCTGTGTCCAGTCAAACACCATTATAGGAAATGGGACGGAGGGAGTATGATATTCTGGATATCACAGAGGGATAAAAACTGATCAATGTGAGTGGAATAATAACATATCTTTGATTCTGGAAAGATGGGTTTTCATTTACTTGGAGAAATCTAAATTGTCTCCTTCCACGATACTTTAGTTTCTGTCTTAGTGTGTACTATAACATTCATGGGCTAATCGAAATAGAACAACATGTTGGAGAGGATTTGAATTCATGAACTCAAGTTTATGAGCCTTGTGAGGTACCAAACTGTTCTCCTTTGCGCCAAATATAAGACCTGAAAACTAACAAAAAACCAAGGGTTAGACAAAGAATGAACCCACATACACCCTCCTTCTTAGGTAATCACTGTCTACATTCATTCACAGGACAAGGGCATCTGTTTTTACGTGAGTAATCATGGTCCTCCTAATGCACAATACCTGTACAATATCAAAGACCTAATCTTCAAAGATAACATCCTTAAGACCATAAAGAGGGTTCTTCCATAGAGTGGATAAAACTATGAATCATATATATCTCTTTAAAGGTCCTTTTGTACTCCCGTACCTTCAAGCCAAATGCTGGTAAGAGGCATTAAACTCAAATGGCCAGAACTTCTATGCCATCTTTTCTATCAAAAGAAACCACCTTAACAATAACTTACTGTTCTATGCATATTCAATTAACACCTCTCTTAGCAAAACAACTAGGGTTCAGCAGCTCTTTTTCCGTCCATTGGTGCATGAGGTGGTCAAAGTTTTTTTCCACATATGAGCGCACTAAGCAGTCATTTTTGTTGGGTTTTTTTCTCATCTTCATATCATCTCCCGCAGGAACAACCTGGAAGAAAATAAATAAATAATAAGATAAAAATAAAAAAAATTATTTGGTTTACCAGGGCGATCACTCTTCCAGTTTGCTCAGGATTGTGGCTCCTTTTTAATGGAGAACTGATACTAGTCATCACATGACCAACTCCTCCATGCTGCAAAACCATAGTCTTCTCCCCCGTTCTAAATCAAGGAAATAAAGTAACGAAAAGAATCAAGTTACTTGGTCTATTTTCCGATCTTAAGCATGCTTTTTAAACCCTGGTGGCCTGCACATCTAACATGTGGTGTTTCCTAAATTTTATTTTTCTGCTTTTGTCTATGAGGAAGCAGACAATTCTCGAAATAATTGTATCTCGTATTAACAATCTCCATATGGACACCCTATGAGGGTCCACACAAAAAAACTTAAAAAGAAAAAGAAGAAAGGAAGACATCATGAGGGACTGTTCTTTCATTGCAGATATTGAACTTACTTATATGCCCCAAACTTGCAAGTGATAAGCCTGTGCTACATTTCTCATTAACTGGTTGGCCCAAAGAAACCGGCATGTGAATCTAGAGGCATCCATGTACCAGTCCCCCGGCCCCACCTTTTAGATAGTACTCAGACACCTCCCTCTTTAAGTCTATAGTTGAAGTGAGCAAGCTGGGATGAACTTTAGTTGACCAATGGCTAAGCTAGGGTTGATGAGTTTGTGACTGAGTATTTGCTATTACCGGAGTTCACAATTTTTTTGCTCTGACAGTTTGAGACTGCAGGGATGTTCCAGGTCCCAGTACAGATAACTTGTTTGATAGAAATGGGAAGAATGAGAGATTTGAGGAGAACACCAATGAAAACCGTCATAATCCTCCAGTGGGAAATGAGATGGGTGGTTTTTTTAGTTCGGAAGGTAATATATTTGTTTGTCTTTAAAGTTGGTGCATAAACTTGTAGGGATCCTAATGGGAAATCCTCTCACAGGGGCAATTCCTGGAATAGAAGGATTTCAAATAATCGGAGAAGCTAAACCAGGATGTAGACTTTTGGGTTGCGGGTTTCCTGTACGTGGAACTTCTCTTTGTATGTTCCAGGTAATATGTCTAAATGCTATTCGGTATGCAATTTACTTCCTACTTTACACACTGATATCTAAGGTATAATTTTCCAATCTTTTGTTTCCAAATGTCAGTGGGTCCGTCATTATCCTGATGGTACAAGGCAGTATATTGAGGGTAAGTCTAAACCTTTATGCAGAGGTTCTCATGTCTCAATTAATTAATTCATTTTATGCGTCTTAGTTTACAACATTAAAGAGATTGCCTTAAACTACACCCCTGTTTAGCTTCAGCATCTACTTCTGACTGTCATCTTTCATAATCTTCAGGTGCCACAAATCCTGAATATGTAGTTACTGCTGATGATATTGATAAACTTATAGCTGTCGAATGCATACCGATGGATGACCAGGGAAATCAGGTAGTTGATCTTTCTCTCCCTGTCCTTAAATTCTATTCTACTTTGATTTATACTAAAAAGAAATTGTGTGCTACCCTTTCTAAAAAATAGAAAATAAATTGCGTGCTACCAACTTAAAGTGGAGAAATCATGCAACCTCTTTGCTATAAAATATACATCTCTCTAGTAAATACTTGACTGTTGAAACTGCTTGGTCCACAGATTTCAAGTCACTTCGAATTTGAGATTAGTTACTTTTCACTCTGCTATTCACCAAAAATATTGGGCTGCATCTTATGTGTCCATTCTAGCATGCTTTCATGGGATTGGATGGGATTGCGGCCCATTAAATGATTTTCGAACTTCCTGTATTTATTTTGCAAGAATATCTGATATACAGTATGCTGGTAATTGGTATGCTTGTAATAGTTAAGAGCAGTGATACCAATGAGCAGTATTAATGCGGGTTGCTTTTGCAGAAAGGATTCCACTCTTTAAAATTATGCCAGTGAAGCACTATGGATTTGGAAAATATTTTGTATCAGTTGTGTTCGAAGTTCAAATTGTAATAGTAGCTAGGATCATCAACATAAATTTGAAACACTAAGAATGTTACTTTGGAGGGAATATGTTGAATTGAACTTTTCCCTTAGTAGGTTCTTTTCCCAATGATTATGTTTCTCTGTGTTTTGTTGTATAAAATAGTCAACCTACCCGATGTACTGAGATGCATGTATAAGAAGAGAATTTAGGGGCATTTAGAATGAAATGGATTTCAACCAATTTGTGTGATGAACAGTATGCAAATTGTTTGAAAATATTCACTTTGTTTTTCTCTGAGCAACTAGGATGAAGTGACTTTGTGCTTCTGGGTAAATGTTCAATGAGGAAGGCAAATAACTTTGTTGTTGACCAAACCATATCATATGAGACTCACTTATTGTCAATGTGAAGAATATTGCGAATTTTCGCATCGCACTCTCCTTATTATCTGTGTTGCTTTTTGCTGCTCAACCCCCATAGACCAGGTTCATACAGGCACCCAACCATGTGAAATCCCCTGATCGGGAGAGAGGAAGCCACCGAGCCTCCTTCAATCTCATGCCTTGAACCTGTGAGGTTATCCACAACTGGTCCATCTCTTGAATTAATTTCCCATTTCATTAGTGTTACCTGAATGAAAAAGCCGGCCGAGTTGATCTATTTTATTTTACAGTACATCTGTCTCTGAAGACCTGAAATTGATACATCTATTTTATTACGACCAGAGATTCTACAATAACATAACGTCATAAATAGTGAACCATACTTCAAATTATTAAGCTGTTATCATTTTGAGTTTGTGGCTTTTGTTGAGTGTCCTGTCAATTTAGTTATTTCTAGTTCAAAGATGATCTTGTGATTGATCTTAACTGTTTTGTTCCTCTTAGTATTGCATGTTTGTACTATAATTTTTTAATGCATATTATCTTGTAGATCTTTGTACTAATTTCTTTTATTGTCAGGGGGAAATTGTCAGGCTTTTTGCCAATGATCAAAACAAAATAACATGTGGTAATTAGCTTTCACTGTCAAAATATGTGATTCAGTTGTTCACTTTGAGCAATAACAGTTTTCTCTTCTTGCTTGTGTGCTCTCTGCAACTCCTTTTGATGAGTAGTTTGATATTTGCAGACCCAGACATGCAATCGGAGATAGATACCCATATTTCTGAAGGCCAGGCCACGTTTAATGTTCTAATGCTTGTAGGTTGATTTTATGTAAATTTCTACTCCCTCTGTTCAATTTATGTGAACCCTTTACTATTTGGGGAGTCTACGAGGTGGTTCTTTGACCACATTTTGCGTACATTTTTTCTAAATTATTTGAATTATAAATTATCATGACTTATAGTAATTTTAATGTAGTTTCTAAATATATAAATTTTATTTTTACAAACTTGAAAAATCTATGTCAAAATTTAAGGTCAAAGTTATAAAGTTTGACCCTCATACTCCGAAAAGGTTCACATAAATTGAAACGGAGGGAGTATTTGCTAATGGACATGAACTTACATGCTTTTTTCTATTTATTGCAATTTTTCCTTTACAATTGTTACAAAATAATGCTCAGGAATCAACTTTGTGGGACTCCCGTGCTTTAAAAAGTTCTTTAACAGAGAACATGCTAGATTAATATTCCTTTTGATCAAGAGGTTAACGAATACTAAATTAGTAGAATAATGTACTTCATTAATAGTTAGCACCAAGAAAGTGGTCATGAGAATCAGGAGTGGAGCTAGAATTCTAACTACGTGTTCGGAAGAGCCCAATAGCTTTGGCCAAAACCCTGTTTTTGTGTGAGAAACCCACTTAATATGTTCAAATAATTTATCAAGAACCCAGTAAGCTAGCTTTTCTAGGATCCAGAACCCATAACTCAAAATTCTGGATCTGCTGCTGATGAGAATATGCGTGAAAATTTACAACAATCCTCTTTGTGGATATATAGGGAATTGATAAGGTCGTGTATCTGATCCATATCACTTACAACCACTTGCTAACCATGAGAACAAAAACTAAAGGCAAAAAAACTGTAGCTGGTGCACTGGTCTTTCTTCACCATCAATCTGCTATTCTTCTCTTTCCATAACAGCCAGAGTATGCATAATGAATGGACACCATAAGTTCCTTCTGCTTTTCTGCACCCCTGGCCCCTTTCCAGCTGCAGAATGTTTTATTTAAGTTTTCTGGTATTACCCTGTTAAAGCTGAAAAGAATTAAGAAAGGTAGTCTGCTTGAGTTGGTGTTTCCTATGTAAGGAGACAGGTGAGGACGCCAACCATATTTTTCTTCATTGCAAACTAGTCACGAGGCTATGGTGGGATATCTTTAGATTGTTTGGGGATGATAGGGAGGACTTGGAGTGGAAGATCTCTCAGTTTTCAACAAAGCCTTGTTAGGGAAGTGGATTTGGAGGCTTGGGGTGGAGGAGAATGCTCTATGGAGGGGGAGGGTGGTAGTAGAGAAATATGGTATCTTGGAAGGCGATGGAGGACTAGTAACATTACAGCCCCGTCGCATGTGGCTTATAGAGGAGTATTATGAAGGGGTGGAAAGACTGGGACATATTTATTTTAGGGTTGGGGATGATAGAAGGATTAGTTTTTGGGTACATAGGTTGCATGGAGAGAGCGAGTTGAGGGAAGTTTTACCCAAGTTATACAGAATCTCATGCCAAAAGGAATTGAAAGTCTATCAGATCTAGAGGTATCATGAAGGGAAAGTACAATGGGATTTGAGATTTAGGAGGAACCTTCGGGATTGGGAGATGGGAGAATTTCAGAGCCTAGTCGAGTTATTGTATGTGCAAAACACATTGCACAATTTATTGGACGTATGGAGATGGCGAGAGAGTAGGGAAGGATTGTTCACTGTTAATCCCTGTTACCAGAGTTCCTAGGAGTGAGGAATATTCTTTTCCTCATTTCTCTATTTGAGTCACCACGGTGCCTAGGAATATGTGTTTCTTTGAGTAGTTGGAACTAGGGGAGCGATTTTGACTGCAGAAATCTGAGGAAATGGAGGATCATCTATATTAGTTGGTGACATGGTGCTTCAGGATGTTCAGGAAAAGATGTGAATCATCTCCTATTGCATTGTAAAGTGGCTACTTAATTGTGTTATGGGGTCCTCAGCTGGTCTGGAGTACAATGGGTGATGCCGGACACAATGAAGGAGGAGTGGCAAAGTTGGGCTTCTCTGGTTGTGGAAGAGGAGTTCATGGGCATGGATTTGTCACTCCATTAGCCATTATGTTGATTATAGGGAAATAGAGAAATAGGAGAGTTTTTGAAGGGGCTGAGTATTATTTAAAATTGCAAAACAGTCTTTTCTTCCTAGCTTCTCCATGAGGTTCCCCGTTTGTATAGAAGATTGAGTTTCTTTTTGTAGAGAACCATAATTTGGTGTAGGTTCTCTACTTTTTTCGGATATACAGCTTGTATACGAGGTTTCCCCTATTGTAAAGTTATTTACCTTATAAAAAAGAAACAAATGTCCGGTATGTTTAAGGTCACAAGCTTAAAAGTTTTATAGCTACACAAATGTTACGGCATGTTTAAGACTACCAGTTTAAAAAATCTTCATATCTTTCTTAAACTCCGTACCGATTCAAACTATGTCATATAAATTAGAATGGAGGGAGCATTCGGTTCTGTAAGTGCTTTAAGAAAACTTATTAACTTCTTCTCAGGCTTAATAAGTCCTTTTAGCCAGATTGCACTCAACAGTCAACTAAATGAGGCTCCTCTTTTATTGATCAAGTCCTTGAGAGTTATATTCAGTCGGGCTGTTCAAAATATTCTATTGATGGCATTAGTTTTGCCTGGATAGGCAAAGAGATGTTCGATTTCACGGTTTCACCTGTTCTTGCACCTATAGTCCCTCTCAGAATTACTGACGTTCAATTCTTCTTCTGGACATCCTTAGGTACCAGGTATCTTTTCTGTCAAAGCTAGTGTTGTAGATTCATTAATGGCTATTGAGGAAACATTCTTTTTAAGCTACCTGGATAATAGGCCCTATCGAACAGAACAAATTAGAGAAATGAAAAAGAGATGAGAAATTCATTGGTTAGGACTTAAGCTTGTTAGGGTTAACTCATTTAATAAGTTTAGGTTTTTCTCATATACTTGAATTCATAAAATATGACCAGGAGTAACTGGTAAAGTTGTTGTCATGTGATCAGGAGGTCATGAGTTCAAGCCGTGGAAACAGCCTCTTGCAGAAATTCAAGGTAAGGCTGCGTACAATAGACCCTTGTGGTCCGGCTCTCCCCCGGACCCCTCGCATAGCGGGAGCTTAGTGCACCGGGCTGCCCACTTGAATTCATAAAATATTTGGTTAGAATGGAATTCATGCTTGCGTTGTTCGGTGTTTTATTTTGAGTAAACTATGTTAACATTTGCTTAGATATCATGGTTGTCAATATGATGTGAGATCTCTCACAACAATCTCTTCTACTTTTTTTGTTCTGCTCAACAGGTCGACTCTTCTGAGAACTGGGAACCAGTGACTATATTTTTGCGGCGATCAAACTTCCAAGTCAAGGTTCAAAGAGCACAAGCTGTTGTAATAGCGGAATATTTTTCCAAAGAGTTGTCGGTATGTGGTACTTTGATGGATTAATTACTTAAAATCTAGATTATTTATTAATAAAATTTACTAATTGGTACTTATCTAGCATGGTTGAGAAGTTGAGTTTATCATTTCTACGAATATATGATAATGTGAAGATATGTTTCCATAGTTACCATATATTTGTTATGCATGTACTTACCCAGCATGAATTGTAATCACATCTGGAACAACAACATACCCAGTGTAATCCCACTAGTGGGGTCTGGGGAGGGTAGGCTGTACGTTGAGGTTGTTTCCAATAGACCCTCGGCTAAGAACAAAATAATAAAGCAATAGAGCTAACAAACCAGGTCAAAATAGTATGCTACACGAAGAATGAGAGACAGTAAATACTACCAGAAATCGAAGGACAAGAAATTACAAAAGAAATTCGTAAGGACAAGAAACTACAGAAGAAATACTACGACCACTAGTATGGAAAGATAAGCGCTACAACGCTCTACTACCTACTACCCGACTATCCTAATCTGTGTCCTCCACAACCTCCTATCTAAGGTCATGGCTCGGTAAGTTGCAATTGTGTCATGTCCTGTCTAATCACCTCTCTCCAAACTTCTTCGGCCTACCTCTACGTCTCCTGAAGTCATCCATTGTAATCACATCTGAAAATGTTCGTGATAAGAGCATTCTATAATTAAGAAGTATATATTATGTAATTAGGGACTTATATTTGGGAATATTATGAATATCAATTAGGGAGATCAGGCAATATTATGTAGATTAATTAGAATTAGTAGGGAGATTCAATTCCCATAATTATGTGTTACTGCATGTGTGTACACTATTTAAACCTCGGTGGTTTGAGGATATGACTAAGCATTTGCTACAATTCTCTTTTTCTCCTTTGTCGTTTTTCAACATGGTACCAGAGGGTACTGTTCCCTTCCCTTAATATTTGATTTGTCTCGTTATGCTACACAAAAAAGAAAAGAGAAAAACTCTGTCTAAATATTGGAACTTCAATTCTTGTCTCACCCGTGCTTACTAGATATCACACACAGCCCACCGGGAGGAGATCCCCGGCCGCTGGTGATCCCACAACCCCATTGTTGCTGGAGGTGCGTATGAAGTAAACGTGCCACCATATCCTTCTGACCATCGAGCCACATGCTGGCATGTGCATGCCTCTGACAAATCTCTCTTTCCAGCAATTCCTTCAATGAGGTCGAAAAAATGGATCGTGGTCGTAACTCAATTCCCAAAGCTAGCTCATGTAGTGAGCCTTGCCCAACATCGGGTTAACCAAGAATAGGGATGGGTTTGGATGGAACACTAAGTTAAAAAATGGATTTTGGACTTAACCTCAAAAGCTAGCTCATAGAGAGAGGATTACTGAAGTCCATCTAAGGAAACAACATCCCATTCCCTCAACGAATGTGGGACTTTTTTCTACTTCATCCTAGCCCATCACCTCCCTCTAAATCCCAACAAGTTGTTCACAATCACAACTCAATTAATTTCCTTCCTGGTCTACATCATCTCAATCTTTTGAAGTATTGATTGTTCTTGAGAGAAGATAGAAGCATAAGGGTCACCATCCAACTCTGGCAACTAGGCCTTGCAAGGCACCCAATGAACTACTACCCGTTAAGTGAACTGTCGCGCCCCAAACCTTGGTGGGACGGACCGGCACCCGTGCCTTACATTGACCGAGCGAACCAACTTTATATAACTTATGAACGTGATTTCACGCATGAGTGAAAACAATCATTTCATAAAATCTCATTTCCTTCCCTTTCTCCAGAAATATATTTCTAACCTAAATATTTTTTTCTTTCGAAATCTCGTAATAGCATATATGTTCAAAATAATAATACATGCATGTAAAAAAATATGACATCAATAAAAAGGATCATGACACACGTTACACATTGTGTCTATGGGAACCCCTATAACAGTAATAAAAAGGAAATATCGGGACAAGGCTCCGGTCATACCCAAATATAACAAATGACAAGATGAACGTGCCCCAAAAGACACTGGGGCTCACTAATAGCAACTGAGGGGTACATAGTGCCTATCGTAGGTCTGTGTCATCCTGAATATTTAAACCTGCATCGTGAAACACAACACCCCCGACCAAAGGAACGTGAGTACTGTGGAATAACACTTGTAGGATAAGACATAATCAACACAATAAAGGAAAAAATAAGCACATGTGAGGAACGGACCACATGGTACGCAATAAATCATGAGAAGGGAGACACGACATAAAAGTAACATACTTCAAAATCAATACTTAAATAATCGTTGAAACTTCAAAATCAATACTTAAATAATCGTTGAAACTTCAAAATCAATACTTAAATAATCGTTGAAACTTCAAAATCAATACTTAAATAATCGTTGAAACTTCAAAATCAATACTTAAATAATCGTTGAAACTTCAAAATCAATACTTAAATAATCGTTGAAACTTCAAAATAATCATAACTTTCCCACAGGGGAGTTCACCTAAAAGACGAGCATCACCATGTGCACGGCATGACGCCCGATCGGATAGGTTGTCGCACCACAATGACGTGTGGATTGACATAACATGTACTCATAGTAGTGGGTCCCAATTTAGAGGACATCTATCATGGTGCGGTGGGACTTTAACCTAGCGTCTTACCCTATTGCGACGGGACTTTAATCCAACCGTCTTACACTACACCAACATGTGTAGTTTCTGACAATTATCACGTGGACAATACCCTCACGGCTATCTAAATGGTGCTCCCAAAACTATCCCATAACATATGGCTCATTGGCCCTTTTTACATAGACATTAAAACACATGGCTCTTTGGCCCTACTACCTTTAATTCTCATTTCATGAGTCATAACATAAGAAAGCCATAAAAATATGATGTAAATACTTTTAAAGAAAATCATAAACCTTGTCATTATATAGGGATTGCAATGTCATCATAGTAGAAGCAATAAAGTTTATGGAGCATGAAGCAATGGGAATTTATATGTGACATAGAGGATGCATAGCATGGAGGAGAACTATCATGAAGAACTCACGACATTCGAGAATGATAAGCATGACATTTCATAATTGAGGAATACTCCTTACGAAGGGAACACATTGAGTAGGAAGAATACGACGTGGGGAAGAACAATGGGAATTTCCCGCATTGTGAGGGTTAGCCTTACATACCTCAATTTTGCCCTTTATGAGTATTACACAACTCAAAATACCCTTACGACTTCAAACTACAAAAATATACGTCAAATGGGACCAATATTAGTAGGAATATTCATGATTTGGTCATCTACGCATTTTATCGAACACCTAGTGGGCATAAAGCTCCACAAACTCCATTAATGGTGTTTCTTCATTTCATACCCCTCTTCGTGCCAACAACATCGGTATATAACATCCACCCTCACCACCTGTGAGGTCAACATCATACTCACATCCAACCATTCACCCTTTAAACAATTCACCCATTCTCTACAATATTCAATTCAAGAACTTATGGCTAGTTGGAGGAGAAGAAGAGGGTTGTGGATGACATATTAAGAATCAAATGGGGGAGTTTGACCGTGGATAGTGCAAATGAGACGGGGGAGAGGTTGATGGCCAAGGGGACTTGGGAAAGTAGTGGAGATGCGACTGGTACGTGTGACAGGACGACCAGTTGCATTCGGGAGATAGCTAGAGAAGTGCTAGGGGCCTCGCGGGGTAACCATGGTGGCATCAAGGGGACTGGTGATGGAATGATAAAGTTCAAGAACACGAAGAAATCGGCGTATGTGAAATTGGTAGAAAGCAAGGACGAGGTGGAAAAGTGGATGAATAGGGAACTGTATAAGATGGCGAGGAAGGAGGCAAAACTAGCAGTTACGGCGGCGAAAACAACGGTTTTGAACGTCTGTATGTGGAATTAGAGGAGAAAGGCGGGGATAAGAAGTTGTACAGACTAGTCAAGGCAAGGGAGAGAAATGTTCGTGACTTAGATCACGTGAGGTGCATCAAGGACGAGGACGACAAAGTACTAGTAGAGGAAGCGCATATTAGGCGAAGGTGACAGTCTTACTTCCATAAACTCTTGAACGAAAAAGGAGATGGAGACACTGTGCTGGGAGATCTGGAGCACTCTGGTAGCGGGATTTTAGGTATTGTAGAAGAATTAAGGTTGAGGAAGTTAAGGGTGTTGTTCGCAGGATGCGCAGGGGACAAGCGACTGGGCCTGATGAAATCTCAGTTGAATTTTGAAAGAGCGCAGGCAGGGCAGGTTTGGAGTGGCTAACTAAGTTGTTTAACATCATTTTAAGACGACAAGAATGCCCGAAGAATTGAGGTGGAGTACAATGATTCCCTTATACAAAAACAAAGGTGATATCCAGAGTTTGCAACAACTATGGAAGTAAGACTGCCACCTCCGCCTAATATGCACTTCCTCCACCAGTACTTTGTCGTCCTCGTCCTTGATGCACCTCACGTGATCCAAGTTACGGGCCCTTCTTTCCCTTGCCTTGGCTAGTCTGTACAACTTTTTATCCCCGCCTTTCTCCTCTAATTCGACATACATGCGTTCAAAAGCCGCCGTAACCGCTTATTTTGCCTCCTTCTTCGCTATCTTATATAGTTCCCTATTCGTCTATTTCTCCACCTCATCCTTGCTTTCTACGAATCTCAAATACGCCAATTTCTTCGCTTCCACCTTCTCTTGGACTTTACCATTCCACCACCGGTCCCCTCGATGCCCACCATTGTTATCCCGCGAGACTCCTAACACTTCTCTAGCTACCTCCCGAATGCAACTGACCGTCTTGTCCCACATACCGTCTGGACCCCGAATGCAATGTAGTAAAATATGATCCGCGTCCTCACCTGTCTCTCTAGCTACTGCAGAATATGTGCGAGCCCCATCTAATGGAAAAATAAAATTCAATGAGTATTTGGTTTGAACTTCTACTATATCAACCTTCCAAACCAAAAGGTGCAAAGGGGGTCGCAGTGACCAACCCCGGACGACTCTTTACCAAAAACACAGTTCTCCGCAAAGTCTAACCGGGGTTGCTGAGTATCAAAAACTTGTTACCTGGAATCCTATTTTTTAGAACGAGTTGAAGGCGTAGGCATTATTGGGGGAGACGAAGCATTAAATTGGGGTTTATCGGGACCGTAACTGCATATTTACAATATAGGCGTGGTGATCAGTTGGACCTTTGATTAATTAACATCTCTTTTTGATTGACCTCCTCCTTTCTTTAATTCACAGGCACATGAGGTCAAATTCCGATTGTTGTGAAAGTTATTGGGCTTTTGCTACTACTACGCCTTAATCCCAAACAAGTAGGATTAGGTATATAAATCCTCACTTCCCATTTAAGCTTAAGTCATGTGATGTAAGTAAGGAGAGGTGATGTTTGGTAAGTGGGTCGGGTGTTGGTGATATTCGAGTTGACCCGAAATTGGATGCCAAAGATGGGGTTCTCGGGTTGCCGGATAGGATGCTGTTTGGTGACTGTTTCGGGTAGTTGAGTTTGGAATCGGGCTTGGCGTTTTGTAGAGTTGTTACCGGTGGGCTGAGGGGCATGTTTGGGACTTGGTTGTTTGGTGGAAGCAAGGTCACGGAAATGGACCAAAACAGTGAGGTTTCGGCGAAGGTCAGGTTAGTGGATTGTTTTGTGTTGTCGGCTGGGAGCGGCTATTTATGTGTAGTTTCGGGTAGTGGATTTTATAGTGGGTGTTAGGGACGTATTTTGGAGTGTAGTGGTGGAAAGATTGAAGTAGTTTGGACGAAAAATGAACACGGAAAGCGAGTTGCAATCCGAGCACACACCAAGTGTTGGTTGGTATGATTTTGGGTTAAGTGTGTGGTTGTTTTGGTTGTAGTGAAGTGCGGTCGATGAGCCCAAGGATAGAGACACATGGGTTTTACTGCCCGAGTCGACACCAAGAAGATGGTGACCGATTCCATAGGTCAAGACCGGGGTTGCTAAGTACAAACCCGTGAACTAGCCAAGTTCGGGTGGTCGGAAGCCCTTTTAGTAACCCAAAGCTTAGGCTAGGTTGGTGCACACAGTTCCAACGTTCTCTTACCACTAAGGGGTTCCTCAAGTTTGGGTATTGATTAGGTCACACAGTCCTAATCAAGACTTACACCGAAGGGAAACCTTAGCTTGGGTTTAACTAGGTCACAGTGATCTTAGCTTGACTTACACTGGGGTTTGGCTCACACAAGAAGGCCAGCGCGAGGACATCTAATGTATCTGATACACAAGTTGAATACCTTAGCTTTTGAGTAAAACTCACTTTTATATATCAATCAACTCTGAATATTTACAAGTCCTAAGGGTCCTATTTATAGTAGAGAATGTACCATTCTAGAAGACAAATCAGAAGACACAAATTACAAGTACACTTTTGGCCAAGTGTGGACGGATTTGGGTTTAATTGGTGACTAAGGATGTTTCGGCCAAACCAAGGCAATGGGAAAGGTCTTTACTTGGAGACGAGAGTGAACTCAATCTCTTTCATATCCCTATGTGGATTCCAAGTGGAAGAATGCATGAACTTGATTCTTCCAACAATCTCATCTTCTTGGGATGTGTTTAGAAGCTTCCATTCCTTGCACTTGTTTGATGAACCATTTCGGCCAACTCTTCCTCTCCCTTTGGCCGACCTTGAAGTCTTCAATATAGCCAATTCATGAACTTGTTAGTTCATAAATTCTTTCCTTGAAATCCCCATCTTCTTGAAGTCCCTTGTCCTTGCCAACTTGTCGTCCAAGTCATCACTTGTCCTTGCCATAGTGTACTCTCGGCCTAGTCATCTTCATGACTCATTATTTGTTTCCTAATGTATCTATTACACAGCCTACTATGTCCTAAGCTAATAGCTAAGCTAGTAAATAAAGATAAGCTAAAAGAATATACATGGTCTCGGCCAAGACCAAACAAGAAGGCCGAAAATACAATGTCTTCTTGAACCTTCACGTAATAACTCCAACGTCATTCCATTTTCCATGCCATGTTAGGCATCTAAGTGTGGGACGACGTGCCATTGTTGGCACTCTTGGTAAAGCTCTTCTCGGTTTTGGTTGAGAGTTTAAGTCCGCGGGCTGATTTACATCATCATGTTTATCATCATACCAAATAAAAATAAGAGTGAAGAATAAGTTAAAATACATAATGGTACAACAATAACAACATAGTGGTAATAATTATAATATTAGAAGTTCTCTAAGAAGACTAGATCCTGTTTCCTACTTGTAGATATCACCTATATGGATCTATTTCTCCAAGCTCCTTATGAAACTTAGTGAAAATGTTATTATCCACTTCATAAGGATATCGATGGATCACCGAGACAAGGATTCTTCTGTAAAGCAGGGGACATGCGAAGATTGTTGGTTATTTTGATGCGGAATGGTAGTGATCTCTCTCATTTAAACAAGGTCAAGTGTGGAAGTAGATGTTGAGCTATGGTCTTAGCCACATGTGAGCTTATATGATCAAAGAACCTTCTTCAAGAATTGAAATTTGAAGGGAAAGAACTGATGAAACTTATTTGTGATAGTCAAGGTGCACTGTATATTGCTTTCCCATGTTCCGCGAAAGAATGAAACTAACATACTGTGGAAGTGTACTACGAGATTATGAAATTATGTAAAGAGAATGTTACTTTATCTGAGAGAAGATTATTATGAGATTATAAAATAATGTAGTGTTAAGAATGCTTTATAATTAAAAATATGTGATATAATTAAATGAGTGAATATTAAGGAGTTAGATTGTGAAATAATGTGGATATCAACTAGAATCAATTAAGGAGATTAGAAACATTATGTACTTAATTTAAAATCAAATATGAAAATTGAGTTCCTTTAAATATGCATTTTTTGTTAATATAACACATGTGCATACACTATCTAAGTCCCATTAGTTTGAGGGATAACCATGATGAATATGTCCAAAATTCTTTCTCCTTTTTCTACAGCTCCATTGAGATACAATGCCAGTGTGACCACAGGTTTTATAAGTAACATGTGCATACGCAATCTAAGTCCCATTAGTTGGAGGAATAACCATGATGAACATGTCCGGAATTCTTTCTCCTTTTCTACAGTTAAATTGAGATACAATGCCAGTGTGTCCGCAGGTTTACATTCAGTAGCACTATTATTAGAAAAATCATCACGGTAAGATTTACAAATACTGTTGAAGTGATCACTGTTAGCTTTGGAAGACAAATGGTCTTATGCTTTCTCATATAAAAAAAGGGACTGGCTCAAGATTTGGAGCTCTAGACTTGGTAGACTGTTGTTTTGACGTTTGATTTGCCGTTAGCTCACCGAATTTCCAATGGAAAGAAGTTTCTGGTTGCATCCATTTTATTCTCTTTCATGTATTTTAAAAAAAATTGTAATGATACAATTATACATGGGTTTAATAATTAAATCATCATATAAACTGCTGGGGCTCAATGATGCTGATTGTCATAACAGTCCATTAGTTGAAGCGATTGACACTTTAGTTTTATGGTTTCTTGTTGTAGGGAGGAAAAGGATGTAACCGATTAACTGTGTTTTGGCACATTAACTAACTATTGATAGGTTCATATGGCTCATACCTAAAAATGGAAGGAAAAAAAACAATATAGTAATAGTAGTAGCTAGCAAAAGAAGCTCATTTTATGGCGGTTTAGTCACATTGTTCTTGACTTCTCTAATGAGAATCATTGGAAGCAAGAATTAGTAATATAAAAAAGTTGAAGATGCCATTATTGATCAATAGATGGGTGAGTTTCTTGTACTAAGGGTGGGTGGGTGCGAGGGGGATCAATACTCATAAATTGGAGCAAATATATAGAAGACAAGCTTAACTGTATGGTGGTAAAGTTCTTGAATCTACAGAATGGAAATTTGTAACATCACCTGATATATTGGCAAATATTTGAGTGTAATGATGACTCTTCTATGTGCAGATCAAAATTCCAAGTGGGCTATCAACACAGTTTGTTATCACATGTTCCAATGGGTCTTCACATCCCTTCAGTACAAACAACGATATAAGGTACTATACCAATCCCTTTTAACTTAGCATCTTTTTTGGGTTAAAATCACGTGACATTGAAAAACTGCCAGTTATCCTATAACGTAATTATGGACAGGGCACATTTGTTAATTATTCTGCAGTGCTATTCCAGACATGGTTCTTTGATGTGTATGGATTTATTTCATATTGTAGCATGCATTGATAGTTGTAAGTGGTTTGTCTGTATTTTACCTAATTATTCCATCTCTTATAATCTGTTGCCAGAGTACTAGAAGCACTTAGGTTTCAGCTTATATTTTTGTAAATTCATGAGATGAAGTTGTGTACTACTTTATTTTTATTTATAGATAAGGTATTAAGTTGTGTACTTCTTATGGGGAGGCAGCTTTTCATTTATCATTTAAAAAACAGGGTCAACTATTATCTCTTTTGATGCTTGTGTTCTTGGGTTTTGTTACCCAAGAATCTGGTATGGGGAATATATTGTTTCCTTAGTTACTATAATATTGTTTCCTTAGTTACTATAATATTGTTGAATCAGATTTGATTCTCTTTGTTCTTTGATTATTGAAATCTAAGTTGCTGCTTTCTTTTTCTCTCTAGAATGCGTGATATTCTTGTGCTGACGTTGAGAATCTTCCAAAGCAAGGTATTGTTTTGAACTGATCTTCTGGACGTGTTGGCCTTTAATGACTCAAAATTAACTCCTATATAGCGTTGCTAGTCTTAGAACTGCTTTGTAGAACTTACCTCACATTTATCCATTCTTATGTTAAGAAAAGGGACCTTGGACCTAACTCAACTCCAAAGTTAAGCTCACGAGGCTAGGGTTTCCTAATATCATATAAGGAGACAACTCCTTTCCTCAACCAATTTGGAATTTCAATACCCAAGTGTTCCTCCTTCCTCCCTCACCCCACGACCAGATTTTGACAGGTAGACCTTGGAAAACATAACATGGCCTATCATTGGTAACCAAGAATTGGGTGGTATAACTCTAATACAATGTTAAGAAAATGGATGTTGAACTTAACTTAAACCAAAAGTTAGCTTATGAGGTGAGGATTTCTTGGCATCATATAAGGAAACAATTATCCGTTCACTCAACCAATCTGGGCCACTTAATACATTTTTAAGATTTCATGAAGTTTGTTGAAGATGTAAATAAGTAATTAAAGTGTGCCACTGCTCTCTAACGACTTAATCTTTTTAAATGAGATGGTCATAAAAGATGAGATGGTTGCACTCTTCAACATGGTTCAGAATTGGCAAAGATTCTGAATTCCGGTCTCACTGCCACTCATTATCAAAAAAACGTTTCACGTGTTTGACCCGTGAAAAGAATAGGCGTGCACGTGAGGAGACCTGTTGACTTAAGTAAATAAAAGTGTTTTCTCTCAACAATTCAATCCAACAAAGTTTGATAAATTATGTCTAAAGCATGTCTTGTATGTTTTCAGTGTTTTTTTGTTAGATTGTACTCCCTCCATTCCATTTTATTTGTCCACTTTGCATTTTGCATCCCCTTTAAAAAATCATTAATTAAATGTTTAGTTTACTAAGTTATTCTTATTAAATATGCTTTGAAAATTTAAACTTGACTACTAGTACTTCCAATAAGTTTGGGAAATAGTTACTTAATGATAAGGGTAAAATTGAGAAAAGTAATTAATTGTCTCTTGAGTTGTTAAAATGGACAAGTAAAAGAAAAAAAATCATTTTTAGTATACTTAACAAGTAATAGGGAGAGGAGGGAATACCATACACAAAAAACCGCTTGCATACTGGCTGACCAAGATTTTTGTAGAGTGGACATCATATTTTACTCTTATGATTCAGCCTTAAGTGTTAAATCTTATTTACTGATTACCATAGAAAAGATTTTTGATATTTTTCTTACATTTTTTGTGTTGAGGTGAACCAAACTTTCTTAGTAAATTTTATTTGGTGCTACTGATTCATAAAAATGCTGCCCAAGTTCTACCCCTAACTTTTTGTGCAGGCATTGGATGAGAAGAGGAAGGGGAAAATATAAACCTTTACTTTCTGTATAGGTGCATTATTTATGGCCATTGTCATTCTTTATATGAACCAATAAAAAAGTTAACAATAAGAAGCAGGTTTTTGAGCAACTAGGCAGAAAGATACTCATTTTTTTCCAAGTTTTGTAGTTGTAAACTTGTAACTCTATACGGTGCTTACCTTTGCACCATGTGTTGTATCATTGTATTAGATAGTCTCTTTGCCCCTTTGGTGTGACTTGTATATTTGTATCCCTTTGTTGTACTTATGAGAAATCAGAATCAGTGGGTGATTGATTTTATTGATTAAATCAATCATATCAATTCATCTTTTCTCAATAGTTGTGGCAATATGTTTGGTCAAAGTTATATCATTATTTAGATTAGTATATTTTCTTCAGAATTTTTTGCCTCATGTAATGGATGTTTAACGTGAGGGCTTACAGAAATACTGAAATGCTATTGTTGAATGAATACAACACTTGCAGATTTGAAAATTTTGACCCATCAATCTCACCATGAGCACTCAAGAGGCTTTATGTTATTGCTTCCAAGGAAAATATGATTATGTTATTCTCTTTAGATTATAAGCAACAAACTGTAGATTGGCCCTAGCCTATAAAATTGGGCATCTGGTGGATACAAACTACTAATGCCTGAGTTGAAATTCTGTTATTGAGTGCAACATTGAAAGAGTGCATACTATTTTATGAAACTGAGCTGAACAATTTACTTCTGCAGACAGTAATACTGGTGAACAAAGTCTTTCAATTTGGGGTACTGAGACACTTTGTATGTTGAATAATTTTATAAAACATCTCTAAGGTAAAGTATGATATTGGTACTGTTTTGTTTCTCAAAGGAAAAGTGTTATTAATGTCATGGCTCCCCTAGGCATGGTGTAAGATATTTGTGGAGTGGAAAGGGAAAAGTAAAAAGAAACACTAACATAAAAAATTAATATGATCTAATAGTTTTGTTTTATTTTTGGTTGAAAATTATTTCATTGGACTCGGTGTTCTTGCTCAAGGAAATGAAACCCTTTATATCAGGAAAGTGTTGGGGATGAAAAATGAGCCGTCGGAAACTAATAATTGTAAATTTTGAATGAAATTTTGAACGATGATAAATCAGACGATAAAAAATTATAATTGTTAATGTTGAATTTGGTGTTATGACATTTTGCCCAACATATCATTTTAATACTAAGTTAAAGTTAAAAATGTTGGAACAAATGTCACAACATTTCTGTGACTAATAGTTTTGTCTTACTTCACGGACTGAAGGAAATTTTGTGAAAATTTTATCACAATGGAAAAGTGACTTGGTAAGGTGATTAAGAGTTGATGCAAAACGTGGGAAGAACAAGTCAAATATGTTGCTAAGCTTGGGGAACAAGTCTAAGAAGTTAGAGGATTTTGCTTCATGATCTTCTCCAACAAATTTTATCGGCTGTGCACCTTTCCCTCAACCTCTACAACAAGTCGATGAACTTTTCAAGTAAGACTATATACTATAAATAGAGAGGGAAGAAGAGTGAATCGATATCCAGAATCAAAATGTAAAAATACCAAGAGAGCTCTCGGGATTTCATCTCAGAAATCTGGATCACAAATGTTGCATGAGCGTGTCGACAACATTCTGTCCAACATTATAATTGTTGCCTAGATTCTAGATTTGTTCTTTATTGAAGCAATTGTATTGAGATGTTGTCTATGTCTATTTAGGTAGATTTTTCAGGCAGAAGTCATCTGCGACTTCAACTTTTTAATTCCTTTTGTTTTATTTTGTAAAATTGTAAAAGAAGGATGTATTCAATTGTAGATAAATATATACAATACTTTCGATCACTGATGTCATATGTTATATAATCAATATAACCTATGTAAATATTAAACGTTGGTGTTCTTTATTATTCCGCTAGAATTTACTCTTCAAATGTTTTTCTGTTTTATCGAAGTGTTGTCACTTGTGACTGACAACATTGTTGTCGACATTTGCAAACTGTATTGACATTCGATTTATTTTTACTTTCAGTTTGTTTTTATTTTCATAGCATACTTCGGGACCCAACAAGTGGTATCGGAGCCAACACTTAACACAATAAGTGTTTGGTCATGTTATTAACCTATGGATCCGACTAATCCAAATATTGGTAGACTTCTCATTTTAGATGGTACAAACTATGCATATTGAAAGATTCGCATACGTTCTCACATCAAATCAATTGATGTTAGGGCATGGAGATCTATAACCAATGGGTATGTTGTTCCAATGTTGTCGTCAGATGAGGAAGGTGACATTCTTGTTAAACCTGAATCCGAATGGACGGCGGAAGAAACCAATAATGCTAGCTTTAACGAAAATGCCTTAAAAGAAATTTTTGGATGTGTTGATCTTAACTTCCCAACGGCTAAGGATGCATGAGATACTTTACAAATTCATTGTGAAAGTAGCTCAAGTGTTCGTCGAACTAAGTTATGCATGCTCATGAGAAAATATGAATGATTAAGGATGAAAAAAATGGATGATATTAAATCTTATATTTAAAAGTTAATTGACATCTCTAATGAATGTCAAGTGCTTGGTGAACCATTAACCAACACTCAACTTGTTGAAAAGGCTCTCCGTTATCTTACTGAAAAGTTTAATTTAAAGATTTGTGTCATTGAAGAAGCTCATAATCTTACTACTATGGACCTTCATACCTTGATGAGCATTCTCAAAACATATGAGATGAACATTGAGAATCAAAGGGAACAATATAAGAGCAAAAATGTGACACTTCAAGTTCAATCCTCGGAGAATCAAATCAATGAAGAGAATGAAAATCTTGAAGAACTTAGTGAGGGTGCTAATGTTGTCTTACTAACTCGAAAATACAATTCGATGGTGAGGAAGTACAACAATGAGAGAAATAAATCTAAATCCAAACAACATCAAAACTAAGGCTTCAATCAAAAGTCCACCAAGTTCTTTCCAAGTACTCAAAAAGGAAGTCCACTAAGAAGAACTAATTTAGATCGTACCAAATTTAATCCCAAACAACTAGAGTATGTGCAATGTCATGAAAGCTCATGTTGTAGATTATGCTAATGAATGCGCAAACACTCTGAGAAAATTTGGTAAGAATCTGTGGGTATCGCTTAGTGACGATGAAGGAGAAGAGGAATGAGACCAAGAAGTCGAATCACATGCAATGCTGGCTAATGTTTACGAACAGTCTCTGTCTGATAATGAAAATGTCGTATGTAATGTTGTCTCAGATGTCACGACATTTCAGGCAACATCTGCATTCCCAGCAACATCCGAAATGTATGAATTCTTTAATCATCCCGATGTTAATTGCTTTAGTGGTTTTATTCCTAGTGGTGAGGCTGAGTGTATGGATCAAGTTGAATGCAGCAATGACATGATTAATGAATTAAAAAGCATTTGTAAAGCATTAATCATAAAATCCAAGCAACTTGACATAAAAGTAAAATCTTTAACTCGTGAGAATGTAGATCTAAAAGGCACAATAACTCGATTAGAGATTGCACTTACCAAAACTGATATCGAATTTGGTAAGATTCGTACAAAATTAGATTTAGCTGAAGCAACCTTCCGTAAGCTCAACTCAGAGACTTCTAGATTGAATGAGATACTCAGCTTTAGTAAACCTTCATATGCATGTATTGGGTACGAAAACTCTCTTAAAACTATATGCTCTAGTTTGTTTGACAAAAATGAGAAAATATGTTTTGTAAAAGAAATAGGAATAAATAATAGGTTCTCATATATGTCAAAGAATATGAAGTTTGTGTGACATCACTGTAACTCCACTGGACACTTAAACCCATACTGTTTCAAACATCAAGATTATGTGAGCAAAATGTTGCCTAAAGGCTATCCAACATCTTAGACAACATTCCAAACAACATTTCTGAGTCGAAAGGTAAAAAATGTTTTAAAAGAGTTTGGGTTCCCAAAATGGATATAACTTGTAATGTTGCGATAACTGCTTTAAGAACTAATATTGCAGGTTCTTAGTATTTTAATAGTGGATGTTCTCGCCATATGACAGGTACAAAAGAGTTTCTAAAGAACTATAAGTCATTCAATAGAGGTAACGTAACTTACGGAGGTGGCAGTAAAAGAAAAATAATTGGAAGAGGAATCTTGGATGTTCCAAGATTTCCAGCTTTAAGAAATGTCTTACACGTTGAAGGTTTAATGGCTAATTTTATTAATATTAGTCAACTGTGTGATGACAATCTTGAGGTAAAATTTAATAAGAATGCTTGTAAAGTTATAAATGGAGCTAATGAATGTGTCATGTCATGTCACGACCCGAACCGACGGGCCGCGACTGGTGCCCTACCTGGGCACCCTTATACCCATACATCACATATACCCGACTGAGACTCGCAACGACATATAACAAAGGGGTCATGTCCCCTGAACTGTAATAGTAAACTCATTTTATAGGAATAGGCAAGCCGTCAAGGCTGCCACTATATACAGAATATGTCCAAAACGAACTACAACATATACTGTCCAAATACACATTTATCACCCACACCTGTCTACATATCTCTAATAGTTTGATAAAAAAATGTGACGGGACAAGACCCCGCCGTACCCCTGAATACACATAAGCATATAATCAAAGATCTGTACCAAAATGACAGGCTCCGGAACAGTGGAGTTATCTCAAAAAGTTGAGCAATAATCCTAAGCTCGCGGATCACCAAACTGAGTACCTATACCTGCGGGCATGAACGCAGCCCCTCGAAGAAGAGGGTCAGTACAACAAGGTACCAAGTATGTAAACATAAAGTATTGTAAATAAGATCATACTGGCCATAAGATGACAGAGACAAGTATGAAAATCAAATACCAGATCCAACTGTGCCATATAAAATAGAGCCAACTGTACCTTGTAAAAATAGAGAGTCAACTGTGCCTTTTTAAAAATGAGAGTCATATCAAAATCATGAATGTCTGTCCATAAAATCATTATGTCTATATACATATAACGTGTCCCGACCCTCTAGTGAGAGACTCAGTGGAATCATCAGTATAACGTGTCCCGGCCCTCTAGTGAGGGACTCGGTGCAATCATCAATATAACGTGTCCCAACCTATTTTAGGACTCGGTGAGCTCATCATCCTTATACATATACATATAACGTGTCCCGGCCTATCATGGGACTCGGTGAAATGGAATAATAACTCTCGTACGAATAGCTATCATGAGCAACCTTGTGCAATTTAAATCATCATTTGACTCTCAATAAAATCTTTAAAATGAACTTTCATTTTAGAAAATCAAGGCACTATCATGTCATGTATAAATCATTAAAATGAACTTTTATTTTAGAAAACCAAGACACTCTCATATCATGTATCATTAAGGATTAAGATCCAATAAAACTATGTACGTCCGTCGTACACTCACTTCATATAAATCATGTCAAAAGATGAAAGGATAGTTTCACATACCTTATCGGTTATACCAACACGATAGGTAGAATATGTCTCAAATAGGTACTTCAACCTATAAGAACAATAACACTTCCATCAACTTCATGAATACTAGTATACACTATACCACATAATGACTCTCCTTTCATATAAAATTTTGGGCGGCACTTCCCCTATATATACTCACATCCACAACTTTCAAACAAGGCCAATAACATCAATAATCAAGTACCAATTAAGTGTAGTTCAAAACAGCAACCAATGTGATTCACACACCTACTTCTTATGTTAATCCGGCCTCTTAACCCACATTAAAACAATCCATATTCCAACACTTCATATAAACCATATCACCTTTTAATAACAAGATTTCCTTCATTTTAACACGCAATTAGTGACGATAATAACAACAACAACAACCATCAAATCCAATGTAATAAACTGTCCAAAATCGGCTAGCTTGCCAAAATTGTCACATGCACTTCTTATTCTCCATTTCACTTAACACAAGTTCATTCCTTAACTATAACATCATTTAACTTCCATTAATCATTAAGAGGAAGAAGAAATCTTACCTTAACTTTAGCCCAAAACAGTCCCTACTTCACACGGCCACTGCTTCACTTTGCACCACTTCTTCAAGTCACAACAACACACACGTATCCTCTACAAACTTGTAATCATCTTGATTTCATGTTTTTTGTTACACCCCGTAATTCCAGGACACGTGTAAGAGAACGTACGTGAGAAATTTAGACTTTAAAAATTGAAATGAAAGAAAGATTACTTTTTCCGAACCTCGTGAAGGAAAAATGTTTATTAATGAGAATTGGGTTCTCAAATTTGTTATTTAGACTTATAGAATTTATTAGAATTATGGAATTTTATTTTCGGATTCGGTCACGTGGGGCCCACTCGGGAAATTTTACGTTTTTGTGGGGCCCACAAGGTTTTCGATATTTTGACCAATTATGGAAATTTCGAGAGATGAAATATTATGGACCAATAGGAGGGTGACACGAGTCACCCTCCACATGGGCTTGTGGTCGAAAATTGACCAAGTCATATGGTCAAGTAGTGCAAGTTGAGGCTTGAGATAATTGACCAAATCCTAGCCATCCATTTGGTTTAATCTAGACCCTTGGTTGTAGTATATATCTCATACTAGTGAAAGATGAATTACATACTTAGGAAATTTTCAAGAAACATTGTGCAAAGCACTAGAGGCTCTCGGCCAAGCTCTCAAAAAGAAAAAAAAATCTTCAATCTTGTTTGATAAATCTCAATATTCAAACCCAAGGTCCCTAGTGGTATAATAAGGATAACCAAACACAAAACCCCCGGAAATACTACGTTAATCCGTTAGTCGCAACATGAAACCCTAAGGTGTTCTTCAACTTTGATGTTGGAACTTGAAGAGAAGTTCTTTATGAACTTCTAAGGGTTGCTTGGAGTGGATTAGACTGTGAAGAAAAGGATCTAAAGTTGCTAAGGATCGACTTTTAGTCTTGGATTGTATTTGGGCTTGTTGAGGTAATGATCTTTGCCTTCTTAATGTAATTGAAGATTACATGTTATAGTAGTTGATAAACGAGCATGCGATATATAGAATGAAGTTTGAAAAGATTTGAATCATGTTGAGACCTTAAAACCGAAATATGGCATGTTAGCCATTGAAATTGGAAATCAATTTGGTTGTTAGTTATAATCGTTACATGTTATATAAGAAAGAAAATATGGTTGTTATAATTGATTATGACTTATATAACATGTTGGAATAACGACTTGGACTAAAAAGGAATTAAAAAAAAAAGAATTTATGTTGTTGTCACACATTGTGGCTGAGAATGGCCCTAGAAGTTGGCTAGAAATAGATTAATAAAATGGATTGTTTTATATGAATTGTGGGGCATAAATTTACACGTCCAGCTAGACGTGTAATCCCCTTTGATTGAATGATTTGTTGTGCCTTAAATGTGGCATATTGGTTATTGATTTCGGACCTTGAAAAAGGTGGAAAAGTACGTAGAAACAGGGGAAATGCTGCCCAATTTTCTGTAGAATAAGAGACTTTATACTTAGAAATATTCTACGTTAGAAAGCTAGAAGTTGATAGACGTATTATCGTCATTATATGTTGATGGTCTACGTGCGGCATATTGATGCGCGATTTATGCACAGACTTAAACGCAAGTGCACGTGTCGTGTCAAGTAATATAGTCTTAGAAGACCTAGTTATCGTCCTCAGGGATTAATGTTCAAGTACCAAATTCTATTCTTTGTTATCTATTTGGTGACCGATAATTGAGTTGTTGTTTATGATTCTAATTATGAAAACTAATTAAACTATGTGTTTTACTTTAGTAATGTGGAAATAGGGCTTCCAAATCTCCTCAACTATCCGCTTAACTTACTTATTAATGCAATCAATGATGGTTCTTCTTCTATTTGAGATAGCAGGTTTACTAAGCCGTTTTATACTCCTGTTAAGGTTATATAAACACTCAACCCCAGTACAACACCTTTCTACCTTTCGGTGATAAGGTTGACTCTAGAGGAGGATTAAGAACAAAAACCTTATTAATGCTACACAAGTAATTGAGGTATTTTCATCCACAATTCAACCTATGTCTATCCAACTACAACATATTCACAACCTCCCCTTTCGGATTTCGGTTAGAAATCATAAGAATTATGATAATTAATGATCAGGTAATTACCAAGCAATCAAAACATATATTGAATAAATCTCACAATAAGAAGAAGAACCAAGAACATGCATTAATTCATAAAGAAAAGGTTCAAGTGAATTGACATGGAAAGCCCTATATTAAAGTTAGTTCCTAGCCATAGACATGACAAGAACTAGTTTAACATCCAACATAAACTGAAAATAAATAAATAAGAACAAGAAAATTACTAAGAAATTGGTCTCCAATCTTGATTCCAAGAATGTGTGAATTGCCAAGAAAGGGAACCCTTAAAACTGCTCTAGGGTTCTCCTTTTATAGTTTCAAAAACGAGTGTGGTTTTCCTTCGTGCCCGCCCATCATTCATTCGAAAATCTGATTTTTCCGCGCGCGCTCAGCCAGCTGGGCGCCACAACTTCGCATCCTGAAATTAGGCGCCAGTGGCGCTCGGCCCCGCTGGCCGGAGGCTGCGAGCCGGGCTCACAGTATGTGCCTGGTTCGCCACTTTCTCGCATTTCGAGCTCTGGAACCTCCGTTTTTGCCCTCTTTTTGCTCTTTTTCCGCCAATGGGCCACTTTAACCAATATGACTCAAAAGAAAGAAAATCTATCCTAAGACGACACGTATTTGTACAAAAATGGACAAAAGACTCACTAAAAATGACTCAAAAAGTGTCACGACCCGACCTCGGGCCCGCGACTGGTGCCTTACCCCGGGCACCCTAGTGATACAACATCAGAGAAAATCAGCGGAAATAAAAACTCATAAAAGATAAACAGTGAAATAAGAAAACAAAGCAACCAAAAGCGGTTACCTTTCAGATATATAAACGATTAAACTCGAAGCGATCCTTTTACAAACCCCGCCCACAACGATTACTACAGACACTCTAAGCATGTAACCACAACTACGGAGACGGGGCCGCCATACCACGAATGTAAGTACCTACAACGACAGGACTATACTAAAAGATAAGCCTCCGAGAAACGGAGCTTCCCAAAACGAATCGTGATCCTATGAGCGAGGATCAACGGCGGTGTACCTCTACCGCGGCGTGAACGCAGCCAAGGAGGTCGATAACAGTACCAAGTATGTGAAACTGAAAATCGAAATAAAATCATAATAGTCTGTATAAAAAAAATAGGAGACATGTATGATAACCAAACTACAGTACAGAATATATAAGCAGTCATGTTAAGTCAGGGACTCACGCCCTCAAAGTCATCACTCAAATATAACCATGGGTCTCATGCCCACAATATCAATCATGCCCGTGGAATTCCTTCCTCACTGCCGGCAGTCCATGATATAATAACACCAAGGAATACACATGAACACCAGGTCCCACCTGTGTCATAAAAACCGTACGGGGTAAGTACGAAGGCATAGCCAACTACTAGAACCTACCGTACCAACAATGCTATAAAACTGTATCGCGAGGTCTTTCTAGACCGCCAAATGATCGAAGTTGGGCCATTCGCCCTCAGTATCATTGTGCGCGTCTAACCCTGGAACTCCCGCAGTTCCGATAAAGCTACCTAGGCCCGCATGAGGTACTCCTCGCATCGGGGGTAGCTAACCCGCGGCATCTTCCTGGACTCCCGCAATCCGCATGGCCACACATGGACCGCATGAGGTATTCCTCGCATCGGCGTAACACACCCGGAGTGATTCCTGGAACTCCCGCAGTTCCGCATAGGTCACATGGACCCGCATGAGGTATTCCTCGCATCGGGGGTAGCTAACCCGCGGCAACATAACAAGTCAGGGGGGTATGTGATGTAATACCAGCGCAACCGGCTTATCGTAAACAACATAAGCACAACAAGAAAACCCCCTTCACATAAAAAGTCCCAAGATACTAACACCCGTAGTATCCTAGCATGTTTACTTATCAAACCAACAAGAAGGTATTACAAGGCTATCACAAGCAAAACATAGGCAAGTTACTCACACAAGGTACTTTTATTTCATGTCAACAAATCCGGGTTTTAACCCCAAAGTACTATATACTTCAATTCTCTTAAAAAGAACCCATTTTAAGTACAAAATCACGCGATACTAATACCCGTAGTATCATTCATAGAGTAACTATCATTTTAAGTAAATCAAAACAACATCATGCCCTCTTTTAAAACCAAAACAAGACAATACCATGCCTTCCTTTAAAACAAAGACACTTTTCCTTTTTAAAGTCAAGTAGCAATATACTCTTTAAATCAAGTTATTTATAAGTCAAGTCTCTTTACTTTCAAAAATCCGTCTCATAATCTTTAAATCATATCTCATATCTTTTAAGGAAACCAACCTCCAACTTTTAAAATGTCAAGTTATCATTGTAAATCCAATAATAAAACCATTCTTTTGTTTTCATAAAGTCGTTATAACTAACTTCCCATAAAGCTATTATAACACTTTATGTTTTAAACCAACCAAGGACAACTATTCTCATTTTCGAAATCAAGATAACATTATTCTTTAAAAGACCACGCACCCATTACTCATGAATGAGGTTTTACAACTTTTTAACATAATTCAAGTCCTTAATATTTCATAACAAGTCACTTAACTTTAGAATCAAGTCAAGGACACAAAAGGAAAATCAAATTCCTTTAACACACGTGCGTCTACCGCACTATATATATTTCACAAATATCATGCTCAAGAGAAAAGGAAGAATCACATACCTCGCGACGATTATCGACAATTAGCACAACGCTCCAAAGTACTATAACCTTGCTAGCCTTTTCCACCCTTCAAGTAGAATACGCTACTCGTAGTACTTCAACCTATAGTGGCCATAAAACGTCTATTAACTTCTAGATCTCTTCGTAGAACATTTCTAAGTACAAGGTTCCATATTCTACGGAAAATTCGGCAGCACCTCCCCCCCCGTAACCACATAAATATCCTTCTATATCAAGGCCCGCTACCAAGCCAACAACTCCCAGTGGATTACACGTCTAACCGGACGTGTACAATTCTGCCCCACAATAATACTACAGTCTACTGTAAATACCGTCCAATGTAAATACAGTTCAATTCTTTTTAATCATCCTTCCATATCTCATATACTCAATTATACATTACTACAACATGTAATCTCCAATTACAATAGGGGGATAAAGATCATTAACTCGATAAGCCCAAAAATTATCCAAGATTTATAAGTCGATCCTGAGCAACGTTTAGCTCCAATTCCTTACGCTCCAACCCGCTCCAAGCAACCCTTAGAAGTTTCTAAACAACTTCTCTTAACACTTCATCCAACTATGAAGATTTTCCTAGGGTTTCGTTTTGCGACTAAAGGAATAAAGTGGTATTTCCGGGCTCTTAGTATAGAGATAACTTTGGAATACTACAAGGAATTTAGGCTAAGGTATTTGGAATAATAACAATACTTGAAGAAAATTTTCCACAAAGGGGTGGTCACGAGACTACTACTAGGGAGGGAGTATTTTTGTGACTTGAAATCTCTAAGTGTGGATGAAATAAGTCTTGAAATCAAGGGGGTATTTATAGAGAAATCAAGGGCTAGGATTAAAGCAAGTGTATGGTGAGGATTGGAGACATGTGTGTGTGGATTCTACCAACCATATGTCCACCACAAAAATAGGACAAGTGGCTTGCCACTTGTCCACCACAAAACGTCCAAGGACACTTGTCCACCAAATATTCTACCAACACGTACATTGGGGTGACATGTGTCGCCCCTACTCGTCCAAAATATTTCATCTCCCGAAAATATCCGTAATGCCAAAAATCCGAAAATAAAGTGGGCCTCACAAAACCGTAAATTTTCCCCGTGGGCCCCACGTGACCAATTCCGAAAATAAAATTCCATAATTCTAAAATAATCCCAGAAGTCCAAATACCAAATCTGGGAATCCAATTCCCATTAACGAACCTTTTTCCTTCACAAAAACCGGAAACTTTTTCGTCGAAAAAAAATCACATCTTTCTTTCTTTCCAATATTAATGTCGTATTCTCGTACGTACGCCCTCACATACATACCCTGGAACTACGGGGTGTAACATTCTTCCCCCCTTAGAAACATTCGTCCTGAATGTTCCTTCTAAGTCTCTAAACACACATGCACTGTTATAGTCTTCACTACTATACTTACTACATCAATTATGCCACGTTTGGCCATAATATAACACCCATGCATGTACGTCAATCCAATCGACAAGTAGGGAGAGTGGGTTTTCCTGGAGGTATAGGTAAAAGGATGAGGATACATCTGTATTATGTCATCCTCTGCCTCCGTAGACATCTCCTCCCTAATGCAACTCTGTCACAACTCTTTGACGGAAGCCCCGTCCCTATCTCGTAATGGCCTGGCCTGTTGTTCACGCATTGCTATAGGACTATCCTCATACGATAACCCCCCTGTCATCCGGTCATCATTAACTGGGAACACTCTGGTTGGATCCCCGATACTCTTCCGAAATATAGCAACATGGAAGACCGGACGTACTGCCTCCTAAGTCGGACGGGAGTGCTAACTTATAGGCAACCTGGCCTATTCTACAAACGATCTGAAAAGGCCCAAAGTACCTCGGGCTAAGTTTCCCCTACTTTCCAAATCTCGTCACACCCTTCCGGGGTGGTACCTTCAAGACCCATCACAACTCAACTCAGTGTCGACGCCGATTATCCGCACGACTTCGCTGACTCGAGCCGCTAATAACCTCTTACGGATAAGCTTCACCTTATCCACATCCCGCTGAATCAAGTATGGACCAACTATCCAACCTTGCCAACATCGAACCAATCGACCGGCAACCTACACTTACGCCCATACAAGGCTTCATAAGGCGCCATCCGAATACTGAAATGGTAGCTATTATAATACTCACTCAACAAGAGGCAAATAGTCCTCACAGCTACCCCTGAAATCAAAACACCGTCCCGTAACCTATCCTCAAATGTCTGGATAATACGCGCTGTTTGTCCGCCCGGCGAGGTGGATGCACATCGAGACTCACCGAGTTCCTAACCCCGCCGTAAAACCTCCGAAAAAAAATAGCCGTAACCTGGCTCCACCGCTGTCATAAAATAAAAGTAGGAACCCCGTGCGCACTTACAACCCTCCCGATATATAACATCTCGCATAACCTCCGCGAGTAAATACCCCGATCGAAAGACAAGATGGGCTAACCTCATCGGCCCGACTACTGGTCAAACGCATTCACGAACTCGTACGATGGTTACCTAAACTTGGGCCTAACACCCTCGTGACCCTATCATCTAGCGGGACCACCTCAAACTGACCCCACCACATTCCGGGTTGCGGGTTGACCCGCGATATGGCCTCAACCCGACCCACTTCGTACTAAACTCTCATTCCTGGTCCCGAACAATCTCACTATTCAAGTCATGAGAACCTAGTGGTCTTCTAAGCTCAACTACCCACTTCCATTTCACACCACTCATGGACTTATCACATGAATATACCCCACGTATACAATGTATCTCGACAAGGATCAAAAACGTAAAATCTTTTACTTAAGACGGTCTTGCATCTAAGGTCTCCACGTGTAATATTCTAAGGCTCACACCTTCCATGTCCTCATACTTACCTTTTCAACTACCCATGTTTTCTAATCACAACTTACACAATGCTATCCGAACATAACACTTAATATTAAGTCATCATATCACGCATACTAGTCTCTAAAGGGTTAAGGATATACATGTAACTACTGCTTCACTTTCCCTTTGTCGCTCTAATCCAAATCCTGCTCTGCTGGGCGCATAGCTATAGAAGGTGATGAACGATCCCGGCGTCGAAGTCGTAACATCCGTGCCACTGCCTGGATAATTTTCGCAAAATGGCCTCCTGGCCTCAAGCATAACAAGTCAGTAGTACGACACTCCCCACAATGACACTACCACAACGCCACACCGGCGCGGTGGGGTGGCCTCCTCTGGCTAACACCCCTTCCTCTCCGAACCACTGAATCCGCAACTGACCTGGTAGGTTGAGTCATCCCACCGGTATCCCTCCTACCAGGACATTCTCTCCTCACATGGCCCTGACGGCCGCAGGTAAAATAAGCATTAGTAAAAAGACGACATTTCCCGGGATGACGTCTACCACATAGTGAACACTAAGGGAAAACTGAATCTGTCTTGCTAGAACCTATGTAAATCAGGAACGAAACCCCGAGCTCGACCAACTCCTCGCATACCCCGAACGCCCCAAGCTCGGAGGACCACTCAGATCGGGCGGAGGCGCATAACCACCTGGCCGAGAAGGTCCGCCTCGAAAGTTACCCAAGGACCTCATTGCTCGCCCTCTTCGCGATCTTGTTAATCCGCCGATCTCTACGCTCTCGATCATTGCGCATAAGCATGTACGCGGGCAATGTCCATGCCTGACTGAAGAGCTACTCTTGTACATCCCTTCACTAGATAATCATCTAGACCCGTGATATATCGGTGCACACTATCCTCCATGTCCGCCACTAAAGTGGGGACATAACGAGCCAACGAGTCAAACTCTACATTGTACTCCCGGACCGTCCGCCCGTTCTGCCTTAACATCATAAATCTATCTTCCCGAGCTCTCCTCATCTGCGAGGGCAAGAAGTGTGTAAGAAATGCCTCTGAGAACTCGTCCCAACCAGCTGGAGGCGCATGCTCCCCCCGGGATAGTTCCCATGAATCAAACCAGTCGACTGCAGTATCACGCAGCCGATGTGAACCCAACACCACCGACTCTGTCTCTGAGGCCTTGATCACTTTCATGATCCGCTGCAACTGTCGAATAAACTCCTGAGGATCTTCCTCAGTTCTCAATCCATAGAACTCGGGTGGACTGCAACTCAAGAAGTCCCGAAATCTCAAACTATCGGATCTAGGGTGAACTACTGGTACTACCGGAACCTCCGACTCTCGTCTGTCCTCATTCCTAGCCACAAGCCTAGCTAGTAACTGGGTCATCTCCTTGTAACTCGTATCCTCGGCTCCTGGTCGTGGAACTGGAGACTCAGGTATCGTGGTCTTAGTAGCTACTGCTGCTGCTCTAAACTCTCCTGGGACTAGCGGCGTCGCAGAACTCCCCATCTGAAGTACCACCTTAGATAAAGATCGGGCTGTGCCTCGTAACCTTCGTGCTCTACTCGCGGCTCCTCTCGCTTTGCCTTGCCTTCGGACTCTGGTTGCCTTGCGTAGAGGCATAACTGGTGAAAAGAATACGTCAGAGGGAGTCCAACTTATAACACAGCTCTAAGGCACGATCTCAGAGTGAGAAGAATGGAAACCAATCCTAAATATCCTATAGCCTCCTGATTATAGGTGTGGTGCACAACACACCGATAATCAAGACTCTACTAGATACGGTCAGAGACACTTTCCGAGGATTAATCGCTCGATAACACTTTTGTCACGACCGACCTCGGGCGCGATCGTGCCTTACCCGGGCACCCTGTGATACAACATCGGAGAAAATCACGGAAATAAAAACTCATAAAAGATAAACGGTGAAATAAGAAAATAGGCTAACCAAAGCGGTTACCTTTCACGTATATATAACGATTAAACACGAGCATTACATCCTTTTACAAACCCCGCCACAACAAGATTACAGCACCTCAAGAATGTAACCACAACTACGACGACAGGGGCGCGACATACCCCTGAATGTAAGTACCTACAACGACAGGGGATTATACCAAAAGATAAGCCTCCGGAGAAACGGAGCTTCCCAAAACGCTGAACTGTGATCCTATGAGCGATCAACGACCGGTATACCTCTACCTGCGGCATGAACGCAGCCCGAGGTCGATCATAACAGTACCAAGTATGTGGCTGAAATCTTGAAATGAAATCATAATAGTCTGTATAAAAAAAATATGAGACATGTATGATAACCAAACTACAATACACAATATATAAGCAGTCATGTTAAGTCAGGGACTCACGCCCTCAAAGTCATCACTCAAATATAACCATGGGTCTCATGCCCACAATATCAATCATGCCCGTGGAATTCCTTCCCCACTGCCGGCAGTCCATGATATAATAACACCAAGGAATACACATGAACACCAGGTCCCACCTGTGTCATAAAAACCGTACGGGGTAAGTACGAAGGCATAGCCAACTACCAGAACCTACCGTACCAACAATGCTATAAAACTGTATCGCGAGGTCTTTCTAGACCGCCAAATGATCGAAGCTGGGCCATTCGCCATCGTGATTATGCGCGTCTAACTCGAACTCACCGCAGCTTCCGATAAAGCCACCTAGGCCCGCATGAGGTACTCGCATCGGGGTAGCTAACCCGCGACATCTTCCCGACTCCGCAACTGCACGCCACACATGGACCACATGAGGTATTCCTCGCATCGGCGTAACACACCCGGAGTGATTCCTGGAACTCCCGCAGTTCCTCATAGGTCACATGGACCCGCATGAGGTATTCCTCGCATCGGGGGTAGCTAACCCGCGACAACATAACAAGTCGGGGGGGTATGTGATGTAATACCAGCGCAACCGGCTTATCGTAAACAACATAAGCACAACAAGAAAACCCCCTTCACATAAAAAGTCCCAAGATACTAACGCCCGTAGTATCCTAGCATGTTTACTTATCAAACCAACAAGAAAGTATTACAAGGCTATCACAAGCAAAACATAGGCAAGTTACTCACACAAGGTACTTTTATTTCATGTCAACAAATCCGGGTTTTAACCCCAAAGTACTATATACTTCAATTCTCTTAAAAAGAACCCCTTTTAAGTACAAAATCACGCGATACTAATACACATAGTATCATTCATAGAGTAACTATCATTTTAAGTAAATCAAAACAACATCATGCCCTCTTTTAAAACCAAAACAAGACAATACCATGCCTTCCTTTAAAACAAAGACACTTTTCCTTTTTAAAGTCAAGTAGCAATATACTTTTTAAACCAAGTGTCTTACTCTTTTCAAAACAAGTAACCTATACCTTTAAATCAAGTTATTTATAAGTCAAGTCTCTTTACTTTCAAAAATCCGTCTCATAATCTTTAAATCATATCTCATATGTTTTAAGGAAACCAACCTCCAACTTTTAAAATGTCAAGTTATCATTGTAAATCCAATAATAAAATCATTCTTTTGTTTTCATAAAGTCGTTATAACTAACTTCCCATAAAGCTATTATAACACTTTATGTTTTAAACCAACCAAGGACAACTATTCTCATTTCCGAAATCAAGATAACATTATTTTTTAAAAGACCACGCACCCATTACTCATGAATGAGGTTTTACAACTTTTTAACATAATTCAAGTCCTTAATATTTCATAACAAGTCACTTAACTTTAGAATCAAGTCAAGGACACAAAAGGAAAATCAAATTCCTTTAACACACGTGCGTCTACCGCACTATATATATTTCACAAATATCATGCTCAAGAGAAAATGAAGAATCACATACCTCGCGACGATTATCGACAATTAGCAAAACGCTCCAAAGTACTATAACCTTGCTAGCCTTTTCCACCCTTCAAGTAGAATACGCTACTCGTAGTACTTCAACCTATAGTGGCCATAAAACGTCTATTAACTTCTAGATCTCTTCGTAGAACATTTCTAAGTACAAGGTTCCATATTCTACGGAAAATTCGAAGACCTTCCCCTCCCCGTAACCACATAAATATCCTCCTATATCAAGGCCCGCTACCAAGCCAACAACTCCAGTGGATTACACGCCTAACCTGACGTACAATTCTCGCCCCACAATAATACTACAGCCATCAGAATACAGTCCAATGTAAATACAGTTCAATTCTTTTTAATCATCCTTCCATATCTCATATACTCAATTATACATTACTACAACATGTAATCTTCAATTACAATAGGAGGATAAAGATCATTACCTCGATAAGCCCAAAAATTATTCAAGATTTATAAGTCGATCTTGAACAACGTTTAGCTCCAATTCCTTACGCTCCAACCCGCTCCAAGCAACCCTTAGAAGTTTCTAAACAACTTCTCTTAACACTTCATCCAACTATGAAGATTTTCCTAGGGTTTCGTTTTGCGACTAAAGGAATAAAGTGTTATTTCCGGGCTCTTAGTATAGAGATAACTTTGGAATACTACAAGGGATTTAGGCTAAGGTATTTGGAATAATAACAATACTTGAAGAAAATTTTCCACAAAGGGTGGGTTCACGAGACTACTACTAGGGAGGGAGTATTTTTGTGACTTGAAATCTCTAAGTGTGGATGAAATAAGTCTTGAAATCAAGGGGTATTTATAGAGAAATCAAGGGCTAGGATTAAAGCAAGTGTATGGTGAGGATTGGAGACATGTGTGTGTGGATTCTACCAAACATATGTCCACCACAAAACGTCCAAGGACACTTGTCCACCAAATATTCGGCCAACATGGCCACATGGGGGTGACACGTGTCGCCCCCCTACTCGTCCAAAATATTTCATCTCCCGAAAATATCCGTAATGCCAAAAATCCGAAAATAAAGTGGGCCCCACAAAACCGTAAATTTTCCCCGTGGGCCCCACGTGACCAATTCCGGAAATAAAATTCCATAATTCTAAAATAATCTCAGAAGTCCGAATACCAAATCTGGGAATCCAATTCCCATTAACGAACCTTTTTCCTTCACAAAAACCGGAAACTTTTTCGTCGAAAAAAAAATCACATCTTTCTTTCTTTCCAATATTAATGTCGTATTCTCGTACGTACGCCCTCACATACATACCCTGGAACTACGGGGTGTAACAAAAAGTGTATATAAAATACACCGATCAAATACCCTCAAACTTAACCTTTGCTCGCCCTCGAGCAAAGATCAAAAGAAAGAAATAAAAATACAAGAAAGAGAAAATAGAAAGACTCAATGACATTGATCACTTTGCTGCATTGGTGTTACTTAGAAAAACATGAAGGTTAGCAGAATAATATGGAGGAACATATAGCATGAATTTTTAGCATTCTAAACACATTAAACTAAATATTTCGCAAACTCATTTTAATAATGCTTAATGGGTGTAAGAATACTGAATTATGCATGTCAATTTCAAAATCCTATGGCATGTTTACTTGTTATTCTCCACTAATCATGGATATGCATATAAGAGATCTTCAGGACTTTTCAGGGTTGTAATGTAGGCTTAGGCATGGGTAGGTAAAAATAGGCATTTAGACTCATTTTATGTAACATAAGCTCTTTTGCTTTTCAATTCTTCCCTTTTTGATGATTTCCATTCTTCACTTCATATCTATCTTTCCCCTCTTTTGTTTTGAGAGAGTGAAGTGTATTATAAATCACAGGCACCCCCAAACTTAGGCTTTTGCCTATTTCTTATTACTTTTTTTTATTGTGGTGCATCAAACTTGGTCACTCTTTTTGTCTATTTTTTTAACACTTTCTATTCCAACCATTTCACATTTTTACTTATGACACAAGTGTGGGAATATAGGGTGTCAAAGAAAAAGTTTCATGTTTAGGCTCAACGGGGCTGACTAGGGATATTTTTAATGTCTGGGATAGAAAAGAAAAGTGGTAAGAATTGGCTAACAAAGAAATGTCTGAGTCATCTCCCTAACATGCATATCCTAACTATTTCGCCTCAAATAGCAAGCAATCATACACATAGGTTTTAATCATTTAACAATGCACCATTCAAGCAGAAACCCCAAATAGACAGATTTCATGAGTTTTTGGCATATCTAACCTAAGTGTTTAGATAGTTGCTTCTAATTCTTTTACATTATTCAGCCTTACTTCACTAGGTGTTTCTAGTAACTACAACATGCATGATCTTTGACAGAAAATTATGACTCAAAAAGAAATAAATTTATGACTCAAAAATACACAAAACAATCCAAAAAGACTCAAACATACTACAACAATAAGACACAAATAAGACACCCCCCAAACTTAAATCACACATTATCCCCAATGTGTGCAAGACTAAAAAAAAAACAAAAAAAACAAAACAACTTACAGACTTGGTTTAAAGTGGTGGCGGTAGCTGTGGATAGTGCATTGAATCCCGTGCGAGGGGAAGGGCTCAGGATTTTTGATTTGGACGAAGGACCGTCGGACTAGGGTGTCTTCCAAAAATTCAGATTTTCCGTCGTGGCGCCCAAATCTTGTACTCTTACGGACTTTCTGCGCGCGCCACTCTGGCGTCGCGGCGCTCTGCCGATTTTCTGGAAATCCTTCTTTTGGCTTATCTTCAGTTTTCGCCCTCCAAATTCTTGGCCCTGCACATGTCATCACAACACATAACAATACCTCCGTGAGACTGTTCTAAGTAAAAATTAACTGCATTAAAGTAAACAATTTAAAATACATTGGGTTGCCTCCCAAGTAGCGCTGTCTTTAACGTCTTTTAGTCGGACGCAAGTTCCTTATCATTTTAGGGTGAGAGAGGTTACTAGGCTCGTATATTCCATTTCATTGATCAAATAGGGTTTTAACCTCTGTCCGTTTACCTTGAAGGGGGCTCCCTCTCTCCCTTTAATTTCAACTGCACCATAGGGGAATACTCTTACCACAGTGTATGGTCCTGACCAACGCGATTTTAACTTACCTGGAAACAACCTTAACCTTGAGTTGAATAAAAGCACTTGTTGTCCTTCTTGGAAGTCTTTTGGTATCAACATCTTGTCGTGCCATACTTTCGTTCGTTCTTTGTAGATCTTTGCATTTTCATAGGCGTTATGCCTGAATTCATCCAACTCGCTCAGCTGTAGCAGCTTCTTCTGCCCTGCTACTTTGGCATCCATGTTTAACTTCCTCATTGCCCAATAAGCTCTATGTTCCAACTCTACTGGCAAATGGCATGCTTTTCCAAAAACTAACTTATATGGTGACATTCCAATTGGTGTTTTGAATGCTGTTATGTACGCCCACAGTGCATCATCCAGTTTGATAGACCAATCCTTCCTTGAGCCATCCACCGTCTTTTCCAATATGTTATTCACTTCCCTATTTGACACTTCTGCTTGCCCATTCGCTTGATGGTGGTAGGCAAGTGTGGTGCGGTGGTAGACTTCATATCGGAAAAGCAATGAATTCAGCTGCCTGTTGCAAAAGTGACTTCCTTCGTCACTGATGATGGCCCTCGGAGTGCCAAACCTTGTGAAGATATTCTTTTGAAGGAATCTTTGAACAGTCTTACTGTCGTTTTCTTTCGTGGCTACTGCTTCGACCCATTTGGACACATAATCCACTGCCAGATGGATATACTGATTCCCAAAGGACGGCGGGAATGGACCCATGAAGTCGATCCCCCACACATCAAATAGTTCTACTTCCAATATCCCCTGCGAAGGCATTTCATTTCGTCTTGAAATATTCCCTGTTCTTTGACAACTATCACATCTCTTCACAAAGGCATGGGCATCTTTAAAAAGTGTTGGCCAATAGAACCCGCTTTGTAGTACCTTTGCTGATGTCCTTGATGCTCCAAAGTGTCCACCACATGGTAGGGTATGACAATGAGTGAGAATCTGGTGCATCTCCTCCTCTGGTATACATCGTCTGATGACTTGATCGGCACAGTGTTTGTATAACATCAGCTTCTCCCAATAGTAGTGTTTTACTTCGGAGTAAAACCTCTTCACTTGCTGTCTTGTCAATCCTGGGGGTATTACCTTAGCTGCAAGAAAATTAACAAAATCAGCGTACCAAGGTAAATTAAAACCCGCACTTACCCAAAAGCGGTTGCTCATCCGAAAGTGATCATTTATCCGCACATCCTCGTATTCGCTCTCTGTGTTCTCAAGCCTTGACAAGTGGTCTGCAACTGAATTCTCTGTCCCTTTCTTGTCACGAATTTCCACGTCGAATTCTTGTAGTAGCAAGACCCATCGAATGAGGCGAGGTTTTGCATCCTTCTTTGTCATCAAGTACTTTATGGCAGAATGATCAGTGTATACTATCACCTTATTTCCAATCAAGTATGGCCTGAATTTCTCAAATGCATACACTATTGCTAGTAATTCTTTTTCTGTAGTCGCGTAATTTAACTGTGCGTCATTCAGAGTTTTACTAGCATGGTAAATGGATCTAAATACCTTATCGATTCTATGTCCAAGCACTGCTCCCACTTCATAATCACTTGCATCGCACATTAGTTCAAATGGGAGCTCCCAGTTTGGTGCAATGACTATGGGTGCTGAAATGAGCTTCTCCTTGAGTGTCTGAAAAGCGGTCATGCATTCCTTATCGAATTAAAAAGCAACCCCCGTCATTAGCAAGGTGGAAAGGGGCTTTGAAACCTTTGAAAAATCCTTGATGAATCTTCTGTAGAAACCCGCATGCCCAAGGAAACTTCTGACTCCTTTTGTTGATACTGGAGGTGGTAGATTTTCGATTACTGAAATCTTTGCTTTGTCTACCTCAATACCTTGGTTTGATATTTTGTGTCCCAGGACAATCCCTTCTTTTACAATAAAATGACACTTCTCCCAGTTTAGCACCAGGTTAGATTCTTCACATCGGTTTAACACTGCTTCCAAGTGCCTCAAACATTCGTCGAACGATGCCCCAAAGACCGAAAAATCATCCATAAAAATCTCTATAGTCCTCTCCACCATGTCTGAAAAAATTGCCATCATACACCTCTGAAAGGTTGCAGGTGCATTGCAAAGCCCGAATGGCATCCTTCTGAACGCAAATGTACCAAAAGGGCAGGTGAATGCCGTTTTTTCCTGATCTTCTGGCGCTATCGAAATCTGATGATACCCTGAGTAATCGTCCAGAAAACAGTAGTAGTTGTGCCCCGCAAGTCTATCCAACATCTGATCTAGAAATGACAACGGGAAGTGGTCTTTTCTGGTTGCCTTGTTCAACTTGCGGTAGTCAATGCAGATTCTCCACCCAGTAACTGTTCTAGAAGGAATGAGCTCGTTCATTTCATTGGTCACTACTGTCATACCACCCTTTTTGGGTACCACTTGCACTGGACTCACCCATGCGCTGTCAGATATAGGATAAATTACTCCAGCGTCGAGCCATTTCATGATTTCCTTTCTGACTACCTCTTTCATGTTTGGGTTTAGTCTCCTTTGTGCCTCGATGGATGGTCTGCTCTCCTCATCTAGACGGATCTTATGCATTATTGTTGACGGACTTATCCCCTTTATGTCAGCTAATGTCCACCCAATGGCACACTTGTGAGCCATCAGTACTCTCAGCAGCTTATCAGTCTCTACTGTGGATAGGTGGCATGAAATGATCACTGGTAAGTGTTACACCCCGTAATTACAGGACATGTTTTAAGAACGTACGTAAGAACTCGCAAGTGTTAAATTATAGACTTGTAAAATTTAACGGAATTATGGAATTGTCGGAAAACGTATTATTGTGACGAATGGGAGGGCGACACGTGTCACCCCCCCTTATAGATGCCTTGGACGAAATTGGCATGGCCAATATGGTCATTGACCATAGTCCTAGATGGCAAGTCTTGCAAGTTGTTTAGCTTGAGAAGTTTGACTAAGTCAAGGTCCCACAAGTCTTGATATTTGTTAAGAGATCATCCAAACCACCCAATTGTTTACATCTTGACCCTCCATGTTTCTTTATAATACTAGTAGTAGTATGACTAGCTTAACACTTAGAAAAATTCACAAGAATTGAAGAGCAAGAGCAAGAAGCTCTCGGGTTCCCTCTCCTTCAAAAGGAAAAAATTTCGTTTCTTGTTCTTTAGGCTCCACACTTTAAACCAAGGTTCTTGAGGGTAGTGTAAGCATATCTCAATAGAAAAACCTTGGAAAAAAATAGTTTACGGGTTAGTCGCAAAACGAAAACCTAAGGGTCTTTCTAGGTTTTGGATTGGAAGTTGAAGGAAAGTTGTTGGTATGGTTCTAAGGGTCTCAACGAGCGGATTGAAGTGTCTTGGAGAGGTTCTAAACTACTAGGAGCGACTTCGTATTGGAATTGGATTAAGATTCGTTGAGGTATAATTTTGTCCTTTAATGTGTTACAAGATTATATATTTTTATTGTTGTTGTTAGCTTTACGTGTTGCTAGCATGAAGTTGATATGTAGAAGTTTATAAGGATTGTGGATTGATTGTAAGCCTTGGAAATCCGGAATGTAATGTAAGCCATGTTAAGTTGGATTTCAATTTAGTCGTTATTAGAATCGTCGCATGTTATTGATTTGAAGATTGTGGTAGTTTTAATCAAATGCGACTTGATATCATGTTATGTTAACAATTTGGATTGAAATGGAATTTGATAAGAATTAGTATTGTTGAACTCAAGGTGGCCGAATTTGGACTTGTAGTTTGTATTAGTTTGTTATTCATTTATATTAGACTACCTTCTAAATTGTGAGCCAAATGGGTCATTTAGTTATTCATTTGTCTTTGGACTACCTTCTATATTGTTGTGAGCCAATTGGGGCTGTTTGGTTATTGTATTCGGCCTTGAAAAAGGTGGCAAAGTAAGTAAAAACAAAGGAGGTGCTGTCCGATTTTCCGTAGAATTTAGCGACTTAGCACCTAGAATATTCTACGTATGAAGTAAGAGGTTAATGGACGTATGGTGACCATTATAGGTTGATGTACTAAGTATAGCGTATCCTACTTGAAGAATGGAATAGCTCAAGGTTGAAGTACTTTGGAGCATTTTGCTACTTGTCGACAATCGTCGCGAGGTATGTGAACCTCTACTTTCTTTGGCATGATCCTACGTATGAAATATCCATGTGATAGTATTTCAAGATTCCTTCTACTCTTAGAAGTTAAGAGGTATTTACATTGTTGAATCTAAGTTAAAAGTATGTTTAAATTGTCCTAAGTCCTTACTAGGTCTTATGGGAGACGTTAGTAAGAATGGTTAGAAATTATGAGATTTGATTTAAAGGCTATGTGTCTTGATTTGTTTAAAGTAAGTAAGTTGATTTTTATGTTTGAAAATGACTTGAATTTATATGTGAAAAGGGATTGGTTTTAAAAGTGTAGATGACATGATTTTACAAGTATAAGTAAATGGACTTTAAAGAATGTATGTTATGAAGTTTTAAGACTATGAACTTTGATTTTCTTTAAAGGATTATGAAACTTTATTTTTCAAGTTATGGGACTTGATTTCTAAAGTATAAGCGACATGATTTGAAAGAGTGTATGCTCACGAGGTGTTAAGGCTATAAGCCTTGATTTTATAAGTGGAAATGGCTTAATTTTACAAAGTATGGCTTAATTTATTTCAAAAGTTAAGAAGATGGTTTCCAAAGAGTATGTGACTTGAGCTTTAAAAAGAAAGGAGTTCTATGATTCTTTTTAAGTATGTATGTATGTAGTATTTTTGGATCTAGTTTTCCTAATGTTGTAAGAATAAAAGTGTCTTAAGTTCTCTAAAATGAAAGGTTGTTATAATAGCTTTATGGGAAGTTGTTATGACGACTTAAGAAGAAGTGAAAAGATGGTTTGAAAATGTTATGTAAGGAAAATACACCGAGCCTACAAATAGGCCGGATTACGTTATGAAATACAGGAGCCTACAAATAGGCGGATTACGTTATGAAATACAGAGCCTACAAATAGGCGGATTACGTTATGAAATACACCGAGCCTACAAATAGGCTGACACGTTATGAGATACACCGAGCCTACACATGGCGGATTACGCCTTATTACCCTGAGCCTTCACATAGGCCGGGTTACGTCATCTTACACCGAGCCCCACAGGCGGGCCGGGTTATGTTATATGATTCCACAGTACACCGAGCCCCACAGGCGGCGATTATGTTATATGATTCCACAATCACCGAGCCCCACTGGGCGGGCGGATTATGTTATATGATTCCACAAGACACCGAGCCCACAGCGGGCGAATTATGTTATATGATTCCACAAGACAAGCCCCACAGCGGGCGGATTATGTTATATGATTCCACAAGATAATCGAGCCCCACAGCGGGCGGATTATGTCACATGATTCATCAAGACACCGTGTCATAAACGGGCGGATTATGTTATGTAAGATATGTAAGTTATGTGAAAAATTTGGATTAAACTCTTAAGTATGTATGTAGGAATATGTTGTTAAATCTTATTGAAAGGAGGAAAGGAGCAGTTAATATATGATTGATTTCGTGAGTTAAAATGACATTCTTTTATACGAGATATAATTTGGTTATTGCATTTTATTTCATTTCCATACTCGCATTTTTGTTATGCGACCCGCCGAGCTGCGTTAAATGCCGCAGTGATAGGTACACAGGTTGGTGATCCTTGCTTTTAGGATCTCTGTTCAGTTTTGGAAAGAAGCTCCTTTTCACTCCGAGGCTTATCTTTTGGTACGGTTTCACGATGTGGTAGACTTATGTACATTCGGGGTATGGCGAGCCACTGTCCATGTGATTTTAATTCTTAAGTGCAGTAGTCACGTGTTGTGGGTCGGTTTGTAAAAAGAAAGGGATGCTTCTTTGTTGTTATGTATATGTATATGTGTCCAGGAAGGTAGCCTTATCGGCTAACCTGTGGTTTAATTTCTTGTTATTTTATTTTATAAGTTTCATGTATGTTCCGTTGCTATTCTCTGAGGTATACGAGCAGGTGCCTGTGTAGGGCACCGATGCGCGGGCGGGTCGTGACAAGATGAGATTGATCTTCACCTAGATATTGGTATTGTAAATGATTGGGTAGGATTTTTAACTCTAACTCTGGAGCCTTCTCTGTGGATGGTATTGATCTTTCTGGCATCTGCCCAAGCTCTTCATACCTCCTCCTATCCCATTTCTCATAAGAATTCATCCAATTTGCATACTCCATCAGCTTTGGGTCGTTTCCACTACTATCATCCCATTTGGTCAGTACTTCTTCAAGCGTATCATCATTTCTGAACCCTTTGTCTGACACTGCATCTTCGATAATATCAATGGCCGAACAATTATCATTTGCATCTGGGAAGGTTGCTGCCTGAAAAACATTGAAAATCACCTCTTCTTCTTCCACCCTAAGTTTCAACTCCCCTTTGTAAACATCGATGAGAGTCTGTCCTGTGGCTAAGAAGGGTTTGCCAAGTATGATGAGGATTATGTCGTTATCTTTTATGTCTAAGATAACGAAATCAGCGGGAAAGAAGAACTTGTCCACCTTTACCAACACATTCTCGATGACTCCTCTAGGGTGGACTATGGAGCGGTCAGCTAACTGCAAAGTGATGTTTGTAGGTTTGACTTCTCCCATTCCAAGTTTGCAGAAAACTAGATAGGGCATCAAATTTATGCCTGCCCCTAGATCGCACAACGCTTTCTGACATTAAAACTTTCCAATAGTGCATGGGATGGTGAAGCTCCCTGGATCTTGTAATTTCTGAGGTAGTTTCCTCTGTAGGATGGCACTACATTCCTCAGTTAACACCACTGTTTCGTAGTCCTCTATCCTCCTCTTTTTGCTAAGGATATCATTCATGAACTTTACATAGCTCGGCATCTGCTCTAGTGCTTCAGCAAACGGGATATTGAGTTGCAATTGTTTGAGGATTTCTACAAATTTAGAGAATTGCTTATCAAGAGCACATGTTTTTAGCCTCTGGGGTATGGTATCTTCACCTGGGGCGTGTTCACAACATCTTCCACCCTTTCTCGCCTTCGGGATGCAGGCGCGCGGCTGCAACTCGGCGCCGTGGCGCCTGAAGTTCTGCAAATTCCCAAAATCTTCGGCGTCGCGGCGCTGCTCGACGGCACCGCGGCTCTGCAGCTGCTGCGAATTTTCTGCTTCCACATATTCGGCATTTTTCAGGTCAATCGCCTGACATTGTGCTTTCATATTTCATTCCATATGTGCAAAGAGCTTTTCTTGCATTCCGCCGCTCAGCATGCCCGCGAGTTGTCCTATTTGCGTTTCCAAATTCCTGTCAAACTGAGTATGGCTGCTCGTAACTCATCCCTCTTTTCTTGTGGGGTTGGAGAATTACCTTGTTGATAGTAGTAATCCATGTCTTCAGGATCCCTGAGATGAATCAAAACCAACAACGGATCACGGCGCACTGGGTTTCACAAAATAAAAATAAAAAGTAATAACTAAAAACAAAAATAAAAACCAAAATAGAAATTAAGAATAGATAAAATTGATATTGAACTACGCCAATCCCCGGCAACGGCTCCAATAACTTGATGCGCGATTTATGCACACACTTAAACGCAAGTGCACGTGTCGTGTCAAGTAATATAGTCTTAGAAGACCGAGTTATCGTCCTCAAGGATTAGTGTTCAAGTACCAAATTCTATTCTTTGTTATCTATTTGGTGACCGATAATTGAGTTGTTGTTTATGATTCTAATTATGAAAACTAATTAAACTATGTGTTTTACTTCAGTAATGTGGAAATAGGGCTTCCAAATCTCCTCAACTATCCGCTTAACTTACTTATTAATGCAATCAATGATGATTCTTCTTCTATTTGAGATAGCAGGTTTACTAAGCCGTTTTATACTCCTGTTAAGGTTATATAAACACTCAACCCCAGTACAACACCTTTCTACCTTTTGGTGATAAGGTTGACTCTAGAGGAGGATTAAGAACAAAAACCTTATTAATGCTACACAAGTAATTGGGGTATTTTCATCCACAATTCAACCTATGTCTATCCAACTACAGCATATTCACAACCTCCCCTTTCGGATTTCGGTTAGAAATCATAAGAATTATGATAATTAATGATCAGGTAATTACCAAGCAATCAAAACATATATTGAATAAATCTCACAATAAGAAGAAGAACCAAGAACATGCATTAATTCATAAAGAAAAGGTTCAAGTGAATTGACATGGAAAGCCCTATATTAAAGTTAGTTCCTAGCCATAGACATGACAAGAACTAGTTTAACATCCAACATAAACTGAAAATAAATAAATAAGAACAAGAAAATTACTAAGAAATTGGTCTCCAATCTTGATTCCAAGAATGTGTGAATTGCCAAGAAAGGGAACCCTTAAAACTGCTCTAGGGTTCTCCTTTTATAGTTTCAAAAACGAGTGCAGGGTTTTCCTTCAGGCCTGGCCCATCATTCATTCGAAAATCTGATTTTTCCCGCGTCGGCGCCTGCCAGAATCAGCCGCGCCGCAACTCGATCCTGAAATTAGGCGCCGTGGCGCCTGGCCCTGCTGGCTGGAGGCGCCGCGGCGCTGGCCTGTGTCTGTGCCTGGTTCGCCACTTTCTCGCATTTCGAGCTCTGGAACCTCCGTTTTTGCCCTCTTTTTGCTCCTTTTCCGCCAATGGGCCACTTTAACCAATATGACTCAAAAGAAAGAAAATCTATCCTAAGACGAAACGTATTTGTACAAAAATGGACAAAAGATTTACTAAAAATGACTCAAAAAGTGTATATAAAATACACCGATCACATATTCAACTTAGCGAGTGGATTGAGCCGAAGAGGTATGTGGACCTTTCCTTATCTCTTGAGCATGAGTTTTTATAAATGTATAGTATGGTAGACGTACGATCTTTGAATGAATTCGGTTTCATTTTGATATCATTGACTTGATTTAAGAATGACCAAGTTTGGTTGAGTTAGAGAGTTAACTCACTTGATTTTAAAAGATGAAAATGACTTAGTTTTATAAAGCATAAAGTTGTTATATCAGCTTTATGGGAAGTTAGTATAACAGCTTTATGGGAAGTTAACAGAGTGGTTTACTTGATTGATTTAAAAAGAGGATCAAAGACTTGATTTAAAGAAGGGTAACTTAGTTAAAGGTATAAGTTACTTAAGTTTTGAAAATAGAAGTAATTTGATTTGAAAAGTAGACATGCCTTGATACTACGGGCGTTAGTATCTTGGGGTTTTATATGAAAAGGTGTCTTTTGAAAAAAAATAGATATGAAGTGAAGAATGGAAATCATAGTCGTGTCGTGAAGTAATTTGATTAGACTCGGGCTTGTACCCTCGTGACCCTGTCCCGTAGCGGAACTACTATTAACTGATCCCACCCCATAAACGGGTATACTAACTTCTCATAATACCATAGTCGTGTCGTCTTGGTCACAACAACCATTACTTACTCCACACGGATCTCATTCGTACTATCCTCTTAAGCATACCACGTAGCTCAATTTACAAACATAGTCTCCCATTGGGCCCCTTAATTAAGCTTCTTAAGGTTCCATTACTTTTTCCGACAACTCATCGTCTCCTAATTTTCTCAACTAGCACGTAAAACCTCGATGAGAGTTCCTTAACTGCTCCTACCTTCCCGGTATCTATTTAGTCCTTACCAAATCCTGGTAATCTAAAATCATTCTAGGCAACACATATGTGACCCTCATACAGAAATCTGTATAGCTGTATGTCACAATACCAACTATACTACAAGTATTACCAACCTGGATACGCAATCCACATAATCTTCCCTGGGTCACTGCTGCTTCCTCGTAGCTGCAAACACCATAACCTGTTAGGGAGAGACGACCCTAACCACACAGATATATCGCTCGTTCTTAGAGTGAGAAGAAATGGAAACCAATCCTAAATATCCTGCAGCCTCCTGATTATAGATGTGGTGCACAACACACCGATAATCAAGACTCTACTAGATACGGCCTGTAGACCCTTTCCGAGGATTAACTGCTCTGATACCACTTTTGTCACGACCCGAACCCGGACCCGTGACCGGTGCCTTAACCCGGGCACCCTAGTGACACAACATCAGAGAAAACCAGCGGAATGTAAACTCAAGATAAACAACCATAAGATATAGAATAGTCTAGCCCAAAATGGCTAACCCAAAAGTACATAAACCAAACAGTTACATCCTTAACGAACCAAGTTCTAACAAGACTACAGGCCTCTAAGAATGAATAACACTATGACAGGACAGGGCCCCGCCATACCCCCTGAATATACAAAAGTCTACAACCTCAGGGAATCGTACCAAAAGACGAGGCCTCCGGAGAAATGGAGCCTTCCGAGAACCGAACCGTGATCCTAAGAGTGCGGATCAGCAAGCTATGAACCTCGACCTGCGGCATGAACGCAGCCCCCCGAAGGAGGTCAGTACAACATGTACCAAATATGCGAAACTGGAAAATACTGTAATAATATCATAAGTCAAAATATAAGCTGGAGTTATAGACGAAAATCGCTTTACCTTGATCGTGCCTTACTAACAATGAGAGTAACAAATGTATATATATATATACTGCATAAAAATAGGAAGCTCATGACCAAAACAGGGTACCTCGCCCGTAGTATCATTAAGAAATCCTACTCCTGGGACTATTTCATCCGCATAGGTCCTGTGGACCCGCATGAGGTCATCCGCCTCGTCATGGGACTGTTTCACCCGCATGGGACTATTTCACCCGCATGGATCCTGTGGATCCGCATGAGTACCATCGCGTACTCGCATGGGACTATTTCACCCGCATGGATCCTATGGTCCAGATCCGCATGAGTACAAACGCCGCACTCGCATCATGGGTAGCAAATCCATGGCATAAATAGTAAACCATCCTATTGGAGCATACCCGTGGGCCACCCATCGTGTCAGTATGTCCAAAGGAAATAACAGAATAACCCGGGGTTTACCCGTAATAATATATATATAACATAGCTCATCCGGCTATCATACATAACATAAGCACTACCGGCCTATCATATCATAACATAAGCACTACCGGCCTATCATATCATAACATAAGCACTACCGGCCTATCATATCATAACATAAGCAAGTTAAGAAAATACCTAACTTCTTATTAACATTATTAATATATCCTCTCTCATTTTAGTATACCTAAGGCACCAACATGTCTTTTAATAGGAAATCCGGGAATTTAACCCAAGTACCATGTACTTCTAACCTTTTAAGAAATAACTCCTTTTTATACAAAAATTCCAAGATACTAATCACCATAGTATCAAGTTACAATTTCTTTTCAAAACAAGTCACATTTCCTTTTAAAACTATCTCAAGCTTCTAAATTAAGTGACTTCATTTCTTGTAAAACCTTAGGCAATTCATGCCTTAGAACCATTTTCCTTCCACAAGTTCAAATCATCAAAACCTTTTTCCATTAAACTTTCACAACTAATATAACCAACTCCCCATAAAGCCGTTACATTAGAGTTAAACAATAGTAAAACACATTCCCCTAAGTCCAAGGGATTTTTATACTTTTCTTTTAAAACGAAGCAAGTATCAAATACTTATAACAAACGAAGATTTCTAAATCTTGTACGTCTACCGTACTACATAGGTACAACTAATCATGCTCAAGAGATAGGAAAGCTCCACATACCTCTTCGGTCAATCCACAAGCTAAGTCCACTTTACCGCACGTAGTATGTCAACCTAAAATGACCATAATACGTTTATCAAGCTCTAGTTATAAAGCAGAATTTTTCCAAGTTAAAGTCACCAATTTCCTACGGAAAATTGGGCAGCGTTTCCTTTGTTTCTACATACTTTGCCACCTTTTCCAAGGTCGATTTTTAACGCTCAAATGTCATGTTTAAGGCTCAACAACCAACCAACACCAAGGGGATTACACACCTAAACTTTGGTGTGTAAAATTCAGCCCCACAAGTTACAACAACTAACCCAACAAGTCTAATGTAGTATTTAGGCAACAACATGCTCATAATATCCCCCTAACCAATTCTTTCATAATCAACCTCATTTCTTACATGCAACTACTCTAAGTGCATTTTTCCAACTACAAGTTCTTCCTATTAAACATGCAACACCCAATACCAACTACAAGAGAAGAAATGTTACCTTAAGTTTTAGCCAAACTTATTCCAACACCTTGCTAGCCTTTTTCTCCAAGAACACCACCACAATAGTCTTCACAAGCTTGTAATAACCTTTCCTTCCTATTACACTTTTCAGATTTTTCCCTTAGGCTAGAATTCCTCTTGGGAATTTAGAGAGAAGGATGAGCTTTTTAACTTAGAGAGAGATGGAGTGTAAAGATGAAAAGTTGAAAGAAATGACCAAGTCTTGGTCAATATAATGCATGTAGCAGAAATCAGATGGGGGGGGGGGACACTTGTCACCCTCCCATGGCCTCTTTTAAAACAGAAATCAGACTTTCTAAGTTTTTCCGCCCAAATTTCCCGCCTCGGCGTCGCGGCCATCCCGGCCGCAACTCTGCGGACTCGGAACTTTAGCGCCGCGCCTGCTTTCCGGCGCGCGCTGGAACTTCAGCCACCGCGCTTCACTCGCTGGCGCCGCGCCCGCTCCGGCGCCGCGGCTCTCAGGCCCCCGAACGTGTTTCTCTAATTTCTCGCACGGCCCCACACGCACGGCCCGAACCACGGGGTATAACATGGGAAGAAGGGGAAACTTAGCCCGAGGTACATTGGGCCTTATCAGATTGTCCGTAGAGTAGGCAAGGTTGCCTATGAGTTAGATCTACCGTCCGACTTGGAGGCAGTACATCCGGTCTTCCATGTTTCTATGTTACAGAAGTGTATCGGAGATCCATCCAGAGTTTTCCCAGTTAGTGATGTCCAGGTGACAGAGGTGTTGTCATATGAGGAGAGTCCTATAGTGATACTTGATTGTCAGTTCAGACGATTACAGACTAAGGATGTGGCTTCCGTCAAGGTCTTGTGGCGGAATGATAATAGAGAGGAGATAACTCTGTTTCTCCGGAGGACATGATGACGAAGTATCCTCACTTGTTCCATACACCTTCAGGTAATTCTTTTTCCCTACTTGTCGATTTTGATTGACGTATATGCATAAGTGTTGTTATGTGGTCATGTGTGACATATTTGATTATTTTGGGTATAGTTAAAGGGGATTATGCCGATATCTGATTAGATCGAATTCCGAAAGAACATTCGGGACGAATGTTTCTAAGGGGGGGGGGGGGGAGAATGTTACATCCCGTAATTCCAGGACACGTGTAAGAGAACGTACGTGAGAAATTTAGATTTTAAAAATTGAAACGAAAGAAAGATTACTTTTTCCGAACCTCGTGAAGGAAATATGTTTATTAATGAGAATTGGATTCTCAAATTTGTTATTTGAGACTTATAGAATTTATAAGAATTATGAAATTTTATTTTCGGATTCGATCACCTGGGGCCCACTCGGAAAATTTTACGTTTTTGTGGGGCCCACAAGATTTTCGATATTTTGACCAATTATGGAAATTTTGGGAGATGAAATATTATGGACCAATAGGAGGGTGACACGTATCACCCCCCCACATGGACTTGTGGTCGAAAATTGACCAAGTCATATGGTCAAGTAGTGCAAGTTGAGGCTTGAGATAATTGACCAAATCCTAGCCATCCATTTGGTTTAATCTAGACCCTTGGTTGTAGTATATATCTCATACTAGTGCAAGATGAATTCCATACTTAGAAAATTTTCAAGAAACTTTGTGCAAAGCACTAGAGGCTCTCGGCCAAGCTCTCAAAAGAAAAAAAATTCTTCAATCTTGTTTGATAAATCCCAATATTCAAACCCAAGGTCCCTAGTGGTATACTAAGGATAACCAAACACAAAAACCCCGGAAATACTACGTTAATCTATTAGTCGCAACATGAAACCCTAAGGTGTTCTTCAACTTTGATGTTGGAACTTGAAGAGAAGTTGTTTATGAACTTCTAAGGGTTGCTTGGAGTGGATTAGAACGTGAAGAAGATGAGCTAAAGTTGCTAAGGATCGACTTTTAGTCTTGGATTGTATTTGGGCTTGTTGAGGTAATGATCTTTGCCTTCTTAATGTAGTTGAAGATTATATGTTATAATAGTTGATAAACAAGCATGCGATATATAGAATGAAGTTTGAAAAGATTTAAATCATGTTGAGACCTTAAAACCGAAATATGGCATGTTAGCCATTGAAATTGGAAATCAATTTGGTTGTTAGTTATAATCGTTACATGTTATATAAGTAAGGAAATATGGTTGTTATAATTGATTATGACTTATATAACATGTTGGAATAACGACTTGGATTAAAAAGGAATTAAAAAAAAGAATATATGTTGTTGTCACACATTATGGTCGAGAATGGCCATAGAAGTTGGCTAGAAATGGATTAATAAAATGAACTGTTTTATATGAATTGTGGGGCAAAATTTTACACGTCCGGCTAGGCGTGTAATCCCCTTTGATTGAATGATTTGTTGTGCCTTAAATGTGGCATATTAGTTATTGATTTCGGGCCTTGAAAAAGATGGAAAAGTACGTAGAAACAGGGGAAATGCTGCCCAATTTTCCGTAGAATAAGAGACTTTATACTTAGAAATATTCTACGTTAGAAAGCTAGAAGTTGATAGACGTATTATAGTCATTATAGGTTGACGTTCTACGTGCGGCATATTCAACTTAGTGAGTGGATTGAGCCGAAGAGGTGTGTGGACCTTTCCCTATCTCTTGAGCATGAGTTTTTATAAATGTATAGTACGGTAGACGTACGAGCTTTGAATGAATTCGGTTTCATTTTGATATCATTGACTTGATTTAAGAATGACCAAGTTTGGTTGAGTTAGAGAGTTAACTCACTTGAGTTTAAAAGATGAAAATGACTTATTTTCTAAAGCATAAAGTTGTTATATCGGCTTTATGAGAAGTTAGTATAACGACTTTATGGGAAGTTAAGAGTGTGGTTTACTTAGTGTGGTTTACTTGATTGATTTTAAAAGAGGATCAAAGACTTGATTTAAAGATGGGTAACTTAGTTAAAGGTATAAGTTACTTAAGTTTTGAAAATAGAAGTAATTTGATTTGAAAAAGTAGACATGCCTTGATACTACGGGCGTTAGTATCTTGGGGTTTTATATGAAAAGGAGTCTTTTGAAAAATAATAGAAGTACGTAGTACTTTGGGTTAAATTCTTGGATTTTTACATGACATGTTAGTGCCTTAAGTTTAAATAAATGAGAGCACATGCTACTTAAGTCTAATAAGAAGTTAAAGGGGTTTCTTAACTTGCATATGTATTTATGATAGCCGGTTGCGCTAGTGTTATACTACTTATTACAGGGCCAATCCCCGGGTCATGTTGCATTTTGCATTTCCGTGGATTTGCTCCCCACGATGCGAGGAAACTACCTCATGCGAGTCTGTGGGGCTCATGCGGGTGAAATAGTCTCATACGGGTGAAATAGTCCCATGCGAGAAAATTACCTCATGCGGGTCCACGAGACCTATGCGGGTGAAATAGTCCGAGGAGTAGGATTGCATAATGATACTACGGGCGGGTGGCCCTAGATTGATCATAAGCTCCTATTTTAAAACCGGTAAAGTTTACTCTTATTTACTCTCATTATTAATAAGGCACAGTGTACTGTTAATTTAGTTATCATACATGTCTCCAGCTTTATTTTAGACTATATGATTTCGCATAAGATTTCTTTCACATACTTGGTACATATTTTGTCTCGACTTCTTCCTGGGCCGCGTCATGCCGCAGTAGAGATACGCTTCTTGATCCTCACTCTTAGGATCACAGTTTAGCTTTTGAGAAGCTCCATTTCTCCGGAGGTTCATCTTTTGGTACGGATCTCTGTTGTTGTAGATTCATGTATATTCAGGGGTATGGTGGGGCCTTGTCCCGTCACAGTTATTATGTCAAAACTCTTAGAGGTCTGTAGTCATGTTTTGTGGGTTGAACTTGTAAAGGATGTATTTCCTTGTTTTGTATGTATTATAGAAAGGTGGCCTTATCGGTTAGTTTGTTTCTTATTTCATATTGAAGCATGTCTACGAGCTTTAGTTATATTCCGCTGGTTATCTCTGATGTATACCTGTAAGGGTGCCCAGGTAGGGCCCCAATCGCGGGCCTAAGGTCGGGTCGTGACATTTTTCTTCCAACAAGTTCATCTCCAAGCTTAGGGTTTTTCTTGGACAAAATTGGCCAACACCATGACCCACAATTTTGGTGTGTTAACTTGGCTTAGAACTTGGTTAAGGAGCTTGATCTTGGAAAAATAAGTTAATTTTGTTCTTCACTTGGCTATGGGATATTCGAGACTTGAAGGAGAAGGAAGAGATAAGAGGGTTTGGAGGATGAAGATATTTGTGATCAAAGTCTTGCAAGACTTGTAGATATTAGTGTATGTAGCACAAGTGGAGGGAGGGACCCATGAACCCCACTTGTCCACTTGTCTTTCCATTCACAAAAATATAGGACTTGAAAATTCCCGCATCGGCACCGCGGTACTGCAGAATGGCACCGTGGTGCCGAAAGTAGTGCGGCTCTCAGTGATTATGGCACTGCGGTCCTGCAATCTGGAACCGCGGTCCTGCAATCTTTCGTCCTGACCGAAAGAAAATGGGCTGATTTCGTCAGCCTATCCACAATAACTCATATGGAGTCATACTTCTGCTGAGTACGATGTAAACCTGTAACGCAGTACATATTTCCATTGGAAAAAATTCAACCACTAATATTAATTCTCGTCGTCACATTTGTTGTATACAAAATTATAATATGTAAATATACTTTCCTTCTAACTGTTATACCCCGTAGTTCTGGCCATGCGTATGAGAGCGTACGAAAGGAGTAAGACTTAAAATTTTCGAAAGATAAGTTGACGGATTGTTTCGGACGGGTTTTTAGTCAACTTTGGGGCGGGTTATGACCCGGTACATTGAGAGTTCCTAGGTGTTTCAAAGGCCTAGTGCGTAGTTCGTTGAGTCTAGTTTCCAACGCAACCAACCGTTCGTCGATAGGACATCGGAGTAGGAAGTTATGGGAGTTACAAGTTCAGCGCATACGACGTAAAGGTGTTTCGGCAGAGCCAGGGCCGCGCCCGGCCGCGAACGCGCGCCGGAAGATCTGAGGACTCGCTGAAGTTACAGCGCCGCGGCGCCGAGGCGGGTTTTGCGAAGCTAAGTGGAAAATTCTGCACTGTTTTGTTTTAAAAGAGGTCATGGGTGGGTGACAAGTGTCCCCCCCCCCCCATCTAATTTTTTGCATGCCTTATATATTGACCAAGTCTTCAAGACTTGGTCATCTTTCAAATCCTTCTCTCTCTCTAAGCTAAAGCTCTCACTTCTCTCTAGAATTCCAAGAGAAATTCAAAGCTTAAGGAAAATCTGAAAAGTTAGGACAAGAAGGAATCTTGTGGCTAGCTTGTAGGAGTTATTGTGGTGGTGTTCTTGGAAAAGAGGCTAGCAAAATTGTTGGAATAATTTTGGCTAAAGCTCTAAGGTAACAATTTTTCTCTTGTAGCTAGTTATTGATGTTGCATGTGAAGAAGAAGGAACTTGTAGTAGTAAATAATGCTCTTAGATTCATTGCATGTAAGAAATATGGTTTGGATATGAAAGGATTGGTTAAAAAGGTTATGTGAGCATGTTGTAGCCTAAAAACTACCTTAGACTTGTTAAGTTAATTGTTGTACCTTATGGGGCAGAATTTTACACACCTAAGTTTAGGTGTGTAATCCCCTTTGAAATGTTTGGATTGTTGGGCCTTAAATGTGGCGTTTGGATATTGAATTCGGCCTTGTTAAAGGTGGCAAGTATGTAGAAACAAAGAAAATGCTGCCCAATTTTTCATAGAAATTAGTAACCTTGAACTTGGAATATTCTACATTGAAATTATAGGTTAATAAAATGTATTATGGTCATTATAGGTTGACATATTACGTGCGGTATTTTGGACTTAGCAAGTGGATTGACCGAAGAGGTATGTGGAGCTTTCTTATCTCTTGAGCATGAGTAGTTGTACCTATGTAGTACGGTAGACGTACAAGATTTGACATTTTTCACTTGTTTTAAGTATATGATACTTGTTTCGTTTTAAGGTATAAGTCCCTTGGATATAGGGAGATGTGTTTGACTAGTGTACAATGGTAATATAACAACTTTATGGGAAGTTGGTTGTATTGGCTTTATGAAGGGGTAATAAGGAAAGATTTACTCCAAGTAAAATAAGTACGGGTAAAGGATTTGGATTTGTGGAAGGCAAATTGTTTTTAAGGCATTAATTGCCTAAGGTTTTAAAAGGGATGAAGTCACTTGATTTTAGAAGCCTATTGTATTTTTAAAGGTAAACGTAACTTGTTTTGCAAAGTTGTCGGGACTTGATACTACGGTTATTAGTATCTTGGAAGTTTTACATAAAAATGAGTCATTTTCTTAAAAGGTTTAAGGAACGTGGTACTTGGGTTAAATTCTCGAATTTTCTTTTAAAATGACATGTAGTGCCTTAAGTAACTAAAATGAGAGGATGTACTAGAAATGTTATTAAGGAGTTAGGAGTTATTCTTAACTTGCTTACGTTTACGTTTTGATAAGCCGGTAGCGCTTATGTTATGTATGATAGCGGTTGATTTATGTATTATTATTATTATTATTACTATTTATGCCATGGATTTGCTACCCATGATGCGAGTGCGGCGCTTGTACTCATGCGGGCCCACAGGGTCCATGCGGGTGAAATAGTCCCATGTGAGGCGGATGACCTCATGCGGGTGAAATAGTCCCATGCGAGGTGATGACCTTATGCGGCTCCACAGGACCCATGCGGGTGAAACAGTCCCAGGAGTAGGATTGCTTAATGATACTACGGGCGGGAGATCCTGTTTTGATCATGAGCCTCCTATTTTTATGCAGTAAAGTTTATACTTGTTACTTTCATTGTTAGTAAGGCACAGTGTAATGTATTTTTGACTCTGTCTTCCATGACTCCGGTTTATTTTGAACTTATGATATTATTACTGTATTTTCCAGTTTTACATACTTGGTACATATCAGGTAACGACTTCTTCTGGGCTGCGTTCATGCCGCAGGTAAGGGAAAGCAGGTGGTGGATCCTCATTCTTAGGATCTTTACTCAGGTGTCAGGAGCTTCATTTCTCCGGAGGCTCGACTTTTGGTACGGTTCTCCCCGGTGTTGTAGATATTTGTACATTCAGGGGCATGACGGGGCCCTGTCCCGTCATAGTGTTTACTCATTCTTAGAGGCTTGTAGTCCTGTTATAGCTTGGGTTGTTAGGGGTGTAACGTCACTTTGTTGTATTAGAGGTAGCCATTTTGGGTTAGCCTGCTTATTATATATATGGGTTCTTGTTGTGAGTTTATCTTCCGCTGATTTTCTCTGATGTTGTATCACAAGGGTGCCCGGGGTAAGGCACCAGTCACGGGTCCGTGGTCGGGTCGTGACAAAAGTGGTATCAGAGCAGTTAATCCTCGGAAAGGGTCTACAGGCCGTATCTAGTAGAGTCTTGATTATCGGTGTGTTGTGCACCACATCTATAATCAGGAGGCTACAGGATATTTAGGATTGGTTTCCATTCTTTCACTCTAAGATCGTGCAATAGAGCTGTGTTATAGGTTGAACTCCCTCTGACATATTTTCCTGTATCAGTTATGCCTCCACGCAAGGCAACCGCGGCCCAGAAGGGCAAGGCAGCAGAGGGAACCACTAGTAGGACACCGAGGGTTACCAGGGAACAGGTCAAGTCTTTACCAGAGGAGATGTTTCGGACGACGAGTTCCACGACGTCGCCAACTCCAGCAGAGTTTGGGGCAGCGCCATCGAGGCCGCGATACACGAGCCTCGCCATACACTGGAGCGGAGGATATGGGCTCTGAGAGATGGCCCGGTTATTATCCAGATCGTGGCTAGCGGGAGGATGACGGAGGCAGCGTGCACGGTTGTACCGTAATTTCGCAGAGCCGACACTGAGATCGCGGGACTTTTGAGTTGCAGTCCACCAGAGTTCTACGGGTTGAGACCTGAGGATGACCTCGTGAGTTTATCCGAAGCGATTCTGACGGATCATGAGAGTGATCGGGCTTGAGATCGAGTCGGTATTGTTGGGCTCCCATCGGCCATGGATACCGCGGTTGGTCGTATGATTCATGGGAACTATCCCAGGGGGAGCATGCGCTCCCAGCTGTTTGGGACGAGTTGTTATACCCCGTATTCCCAGAGTATGTACGTATGGACGTACGTACGAATTTTGAGCCTTAAGTTAGGCATGTTTCGAAATTTTTGTGCACAACCCCCGTAGAGAGTCGTTTTTCGACGAAACGTTTTCACAGCTTTAGTAGGGAAAATTACGGCTATGTGATTTAGTATTTTTTCGAATTTTTACGAGAGAAGAAATGTTTTGGTCCAAATGGAGGGTGACACTTGTCACCCTGTGGCGTTGGGTTGCCGAATTAGTCACGGGTTTGAGGCCTATCGCCCTTATTTTGTGCCTTGTTTTGGCCTTGTTTTGTGCCTTGTCTTGTGCCATGTTTTGTGGAGTAGGGTTTAGGGTGCACTTGGCTTAATCTTGCCCTTACACTTGCTATACACTTGGGAGGATCTTGGCCCTTGGTTGGCCTTTGGTTTTGCTATAAATACCCCCCTAGATGTGGAGACTTCATCCATTCCAAAACTTCCAAGTCTTGAAACCCTCTCCTCCCCCTTTGTGAGCTCTAAACCGAGAGCCTTCACCCTCCCCCTTTTCGTGTGGCCTTTGGCCGAGAACACCCCCTCCCCCTAGCCTAGTTGTGCTAGCCGAGCCTACCCCCTTGGTAGAAAGTTGTCTTCCAAGTATTGTTATAATGCCCAAAATACCTTAGCCTTGTACCTTGTAGTATCCCAAAGATACCTCTATACGTAGAGTCCGAAATACTACCTTTTGTCCCTTTAGTCTCAAACCGAAACCCTAAGAAAATCTTCATTGATTGATTGAAGTATTTAAGTAGAAGTTGGTTAGAACTTGGGTTGTTTGGAGCGGGATGGAGCACCGGAGTTGAGCTAAACGTTGCTAAGGATCGACATTTAACTTGGATAATTATGGGCTTATCGAGGTAATTATCTTGTCCTCTAGTTGTAATTGGAAATTACATGTTGTTAGAATATATAGTTGAAGTATACTATATATAGAACTAAGCTTAGTATCGCGCAATGTCTTTTGACTTAAGCCTGAAGAATGAAGAATTGAGCAAGAATCACATGTAAGGATAATAAAGAGAAGAATCGAATCAGTAATTTACATAGGGTGTATTGCAGTAGACTTGTGTAGAATTGTACACGTCCGGTTAGGCGTGTAAACCCCCCCCCCCCTGGTTGGCTTGGTAGCCGGCCTCGTTAGAGGAGGAGATTTACTGTTGTGCGGGAAGTCTTCGAATTTTACGTAGAAAGATGAAAACATGTGTTTAAAAGTTAATAGCGTTTGTGGCCTTTATATGTGAAAGTACTAAGAGTAGCGTATTCTACTCGAGGAGTGGAAAGGGCTAGCAAGGTTGTAGTACTTGGAGCTTTTTGCTAATTGTCGATAATCGTCGCGAGGTATGTGAACCTCTTCCTATCTCTTCTAGCATGATATGTGTGTAACTATGTAGTACGTGACGTCATGTGTTTAATGTATTTGATTGGTTTGAAACATAAAGTGTTATAACGGCTTTATGGGAAGTTGGTTATAACGACTTTATGTAGGTAAGAAAATGGGTTGTGGTTTTTAAAAGATAATTGATTTGATTTATAAGCGGCAGGGCGTTATAATAAAACTTAAGTATTTCAAAAGATTTATGAATCGTTTTGAAAGAAGTGTAGTATTGTGCTTTGAAAACTTAAGAGTTATACTAGCTTTATGGGAAGTTAGGTATAACGGCTTAAGAATGGTTTCTTGACGTTAGAAGTTAGAGACTTGATCTTATAAGATAAGAGACTTAACTTATTCGTTTTAATGTGAATGTTTGTGTGAAACCTCATTCGTGAGTAATGAGTACTTGATTTTATTTAAAGGGATAATGTTTCCGATTTCGAAATCGAATGTGTATCGACAGGACCACTGCGGCGTTAATAAAGGAAAATGTATTGAATAATGATGAATTGTATTAAAACCAGAGAAACCTCCATCCGCATAGAAACTAAGATGAGACAAAATGATATTACATTTTCTAGATCATGGTCATTGTAATAAGAATGTTGTAAACAAGAATAACCTACTCACGCGTCGACATATATTACTCAATTGTTCTAAAAAGGAATCAAGTGATTAAGTTTATGAACTATGAAACCATTTGAAAATGAGAAGCTTGAGTAATTGAAACTAGGCAAACTGGAACTTAGGAAAAGAATGTTGTTACTTGATTTTGAAAAGGAATATGGGTTGGTCATTCTAATACTACTGTATCGGGTGACTTTTATAAAAGTAATGGATCTCTTTTAAAAGAACTTAACGTATGTAGTACTTTGGGGTTAAAAACCCGGACTTTGGCATAAAATGGAAGTACTTTGAGTTGTGTGAAACTTGCCTATGCTTGTTGTTGTGAAACTTGCCTATGCTTGTGATGATAGCCTTTGTTGTGCAAGTGTGGTATTTCAGACACCGCGTCTCGATGAGGCGGTCGACTTGTTGAGAACTTACTTGGACGCGTCTTTGGCGGTGATGGAGAATTCCACGGGTATGCTCGCTGATAGTGTTATTCCATGGACTAGCTCTCCATGAGGTTTATTACGCTCGCCTTGGTCCCCGGTGGTCGGCTCGTGCCCCTGCCTCGTGGATCGATTCGCCTTGGTATCTGGTAGTCACCGCACTTGCCCCGCTCAAGATAGTGACGAAGTTTCGTGATACGCCTTGGTCCTCGTGGTCACCGTACTTGCCGGCCACCGCGTGACCGCCCTTGGTATCCTGTAGTCGGCTCTCGCACTTGCCCCGTGACGGCCGTGTTTTGGTTGCATTGTATTATTGGTACGGTCGGATCTGGTAGTTATACTTGTCTGTCACGGTTTTTATAACACGTGGGACATGGTGTTCATGTATAATCCTTGGTATTGTTATATCATAAATCACGGCAGTGAGGAAGAAATTCCACGCACAGTGATAATTTGGAGGCGAGTCCTCGCTTGATGTAATCGTTATATGTTATATATCGTAGTTTGGTCATCATACCGCTCTCCCGCTTTATATAGACTATTATGATTTCATTTACGATTTGTGATTTCACATACTTGGTACTGTTGATCGACTCCTTCGGCCGCGTTCATGCCGCAGTAAAAGGTACATCACCGCCGATCCCCGCTTTTAGGATCACCTTTCAGCGTATTGGAAAGCTCCGTTCCTTCGGAGGCTTATCTTTTGGTATGTTACCCTGAGTCTGTAGATGCTTATACATTCAGGGGTATGGCGGGCCCCGTCCGTCATAGTTGTTGTAAATCTTAGAGTGCATGTAATTGTAAGCGGGGTTGTAAAAGGATTAAACTGTTCAGGTTTTATGTATATACTTAGGGGTACTGTTTTTGTTGGCCTGTTTATTTATTATATCTCTTGTTTCATGATTCATGTTTTATTTTCCGCTGGTTTTCTCTGATGTTGTATCACTAGGGTGCCCGGGGTAAGGCACCAGTAACGGGCCCGGGTTCGGGGCGTTACAAAGTGGTATCGAGCGATTAATCCTCGGAAAGTGTCTACGCATCGTGTCTAGTAGAAGTCTTGATTATCGATGTGTTGTGCACCACATCTATAATCGTGAGGCTATAGGACATTTAGGATTGGTTTCCATTCTTCTCATTACGAGATCGTGCCTTAGAGCCGTGATAAGATGGACCCTCCGACGTGTTTCGCTTTTACCGATTATGCTCTGCGAAAGGCAACCCGCCTGGCGGCAAGGCGCAGAGGGAGTCGCGAGTAGAGCAGCGAGAGACCACAAGACTGAGCCTCCACCCACCGGAGCAGGAGAGATGAGTTACAAGGAGTGGGCGATTAATGGCCGTGGTCAGGCGACTTGAGGATAGGCCGACGCAGCAGCCTGAGCACCGCGGTTCACCCTAGATCAGATAGTTTGAGGCTACGGGATTTTCTGAGTTGTAGCCCGCCAGAGTTTTATGGGTCGAGGCCTGAGGATGATCCGCAGGAGTTCATCCGACAGTTACAGCGGATCATGAGAGTGATCAAGGCATCGGAGATCGAGTCGGTGGCCCTAGGTTCACATCAACTGCGTGATACCGCGGTCGACTGGTTTGATTCTCGAGCTGTCGGGAGAGCATGCACTTCCAGCGGTATGGAACGAGTTCTCAGAGGCCTTTCTTGCACATTTCTTGCCTCCCCAGATGAGGAGGGCTCGGGCCGACATATTTTTGGTGTTACTGGCGAATCCGCGACGGTTCGGGAGTACAATGTGGAGTTCGACTCATTGGCGACGCCCCGCGTTAGTAGCCGATATGGAGGATCGAGTGCACCGATATGTTCTGGCTCGATGATTGCCTTGCAGAGTTGTTCGGGTGTAGCTCTTCAGCCGGGCATGGACATTGCCCGCATGCAGGCGTATACACTTGGATGTGAGGAGCGGATAAATCGACGGAATGACCAAAGTCAACAGAAGAGGGCCAGAACAGCAGGGTCCTTTGGTGACTTTCGAGGCGGACCGCCTCAGCAGCAGACTAGTTATGTACCTCCACAAGACAGAGTGGTCCTCCATGGCTTTCGGGACCTTCAGATACGCAGGAGCGGTCGGGCTCCTGTGTTTCAGATTTTCAGGAGAGCAGGGGTGCTCGCCGGATGAGGTTGCCCTTATCTCAGTGTGGCCGTTGTGGAAAGCTTCATAAGGGAGAGTGTCGTACTAACTCGGGAGATTGTTATTTTTGCGCCAACAGGCCATCTGCAAGAGATCGTCCGACTGGGGTAGCATCGTAGGATAGCATGGACTACTAGAGCGATTCTGGGTTCTTCACCTTCCGTAGCAGCGGGATGTATGTACACCGAGGCCCCTAGGGGTCGCGGGAGTTCCGATTTAGCGGTCCTTGAACCGCCTAGTTTGTATATCCTTAACCTCTAGAGTTTTGTTTATGTTGTTGATGTGTTTAATGTTATGTTTGGATAGCTTTGTGCTAAAATGTGATTTAGAAACACAGTTAGTGAAAAGGGTAAGTCCTGGGTAGTGTGAGATGGAAGTGGTAGCTTTCATGATGTGAAATAGTAAGATTGTTCGGATCGGGGAACAAGAGTTGGCGCGGTTGGGTCGGGTTGAGGACCATTCTTGGTCAACCCAGAACCCGGTTTGGGGTGGGCCGGTGTGGTCCCGCCAGTGGTAGGTCACGAAGATGCTAGGCCCAAGTTTGTATGACCATCGATGAGTTGGTGGATGTGTTCGACCGAAGCGGATCGTGAGGCCGAACGCCTTAGAGAAGATCGAAGTTAGTAAGATGACCAAGTTGGAGGTAGTGACTCGAGGGTTGGAAACAGCGTTGGCGAAGTGTGGTACGGACACTAGAACGAGTTCGAGTGTTCGTGACGAGTTCTGCGAGAACGGGGAGAAGTGAACGTGTGTTTTTGTGGCCAGGTGTGGCATGATTGTTTTCGTACGTATAGCAGTGAAGACTATACTGACGCCTGTTTGTTTTGAGACCTTGAAGGAACATTCGGGACGAATGTTTCTAAGGGGGGAAGAATGTTATACCCCGTATTTCCAGAGTATGTACGTATGGACGTACGTACGAATTTTGAGCCTTAAGTTAGGCATGTTTCGAAATTTTTGTGCACAACCCCCGTAGAGAGTCGTTTTTCGACAAACGTTTTCCACGACTTTCGTAGGGAAAATTCCGGCTATGTCATTTAGTATTTTTGCGAATTTTTCCGAGAGACAAAATGTTTTGGACCAATGGGAGGGTGACACTTGTCACCCTCAAGTGGGCGTTTGGGTTGGCCGAATTGGTCACGGGTTTGAGGCCTATTGGCCCCTTATTTTGTGCCTTGTTTTGGCCTTGTTTTGTGCCTTGTCTTGTGCCATGTTTTGTGGAGTAGGGTTTAGGGTGCACTTGGCTTAATCTTGCCCTTACACTTGCTATACACTTGGGAGGATCTTGGCCCTTGGTTGGCCTTTGGTTTTGCTATAAATACCCCCCTAGATGTGGAGACTTCATCCATTCCAAAACTTCCAAGTCTTGAAACCCTCTCCTCCCCCTTTGTGAGCTGTAAAACGAGAGCCTTCGCCCTCCCCCGTGTCGTGTGGCCTTTGGGCGAGAACACCCTCCCAGCCTAGTTGTGCTAGCCGAGCCTACCCCCTTGGTAGAAAGTTGTCTTCCAAGTATTGTTATAATGCCCAAAATACCTTAGCCTTGTACCTTGTAGTATCCCAAAGATACCTATATACGTAGAGACCGAACATACTAACCTTTTGTCCCTTTAGTCTCAAACCGAAACCCTAAGAAAATCTTCATTGATTGATTGAAGTATTTAAGTAGAAGTTGGTTAGAACTTCTAAGGGTTGTTTGGAGCGGGATGGAGCACCCGGAGTTGGAGCTAAACGTTGCTAAGGATCGACATTTAACTTGGATAATTATGGGCTTATCGAGGTAATTATCTTGTCCTCTAGTTGTAATTGGAAATTACATGTTGTTAGAATATATAGTTGAAGTATACTATATATAGAACTAAGCTTAATCTTTGCGGCAATGTCTTTTGACTTAAGCTGAAGAATGAAGAATTGAGCAGTAATCACATGAAGGATAATAAAGAGAAGAAGCTGTAATTTACATAGAATTTGTATTGCAGTAGACTTGTGTAGAATTGTACACGTCCAGGTTAGGCGTGTAAACCCCCGGTTGGCTTGGTAGCCGGCCTCGTTAGAGGAGGAGATTTCTGTTGTTGCGGGGAGAGTCTTGCCGAATTTTACGTAGAAAGATGAAAACATGTGTTTAAAAGTTAATGAGCGTTTGTGGCCTTTATAGGTGAAAGTACTAAGAGTAGCGTATTCTACTCGAGGAGTGGAAAGGGCTAGCAAGGTTGTAGTACTTGGAGCTTTTGCTAATTGTCGATAATCGTCGCGAGGTATGTGAACCTCTTCCTATCTCTTCTAGCATGATATGTGTGTAACTATGTAGTGCGGTGAGCGTCGTGTGTTTAATGTATTTGATTGGTTTGAAACATAAAGTGTTATAACGGCTTTATGGGAAGTTGGTTATAACGACTTTATGTAGGTAAGAAAATGGGTTGTGGTTTTAAAAGATAATTGATTTGATTTATAAGCGGCTTGGCGTTATAATAAAACTTGAAGTATTTCAAAAGATTTATGAATCGTTTTGAAAGAAGTGTAGTATTGTGCTTTGAAAACTTAAGAGTTATACTAGCTTTATGGGAAGTTAGGTATACCGGCTTAAGAATGGTTTACTGACGTTAGAAGTTAAGAGACTTGATCTTATAAGATAAGAGACTTAACTTATTCGTTTTAATGTGAATGTTTGTGTGAAACCTCATTCGTGAGTAATGAGTACTTGATTTTATTTAAAGGGATAATGTTTCTTGATTTGGAAATCGAATGTGTATCGACAGGACCAACTGCAGCGTTAATAAAGGAAAATGTATTGAATAATGATGAATTGTATTAAAACCGGTAGAAACCTCCATCCGCATAGAAACTAAGATGAGACAAAATGATATTACATTTTCTAGATCATGGTTTCGTAATAAGAATGTTGTAAACAAGAATAACCTACTCTCACGTCGACATATATTACTCAATTGTTCTAAAAGGAATCAAGTGATTAAGTTTATGAACTATGAAACCATTTGAAAATGAGAAGCTTGAGTAATTGAAACTAGGCTGGAACTTAGGAAAAGAATGTTGTTACTTGATTTTGAAAAGGAATATGGGTTGGTCATTCTAATACTACGGTATCGGGTGACTTTTATAAAAGTAATGGATCTCTTTTAAAAGAACTTAACGTACGTAGTACTTTAGGGTTAAAACCCGGACTTTGGCATAAAATGGAAGTACTTTGAGTTGTGTGAAACTTGCCTATGCTTGTTGTTGTGAAACTTGCCTATGCTTGTGATGATAGCCTTTGTTGTGCAAGTGTGGTATTTACGTATTCTGGCGTCTCGATAGAGGCGGTCGACTTGTTGAGAACTTACTTGGGCGTCTTTGGCGGTGATGGAGAATTCCACGGGTATGCTCGCTGATAGTGTTATTCCATGGACTAGCTCTCCACGAGGTTTATTCTTGTTCGGCCTTGGTCACGGTGGTCGGCTCGTACTGCCGTCTCGTGGTGATTCGGCCTTGGTATCGGTAGTCGACCCTCGCTTGCCCGTTCGAAGATAGTGACGAAGTTTCGTGATCTGACCTTGGTCACGGTGGTCAGCCCTCGTACTTGCCGGTCAGCTGCGTGGCCGGCCTTGGTATCCGATGATCGGCTCTGACTTGCCCGTGACGGCCGTGTTTTGGTTGCATTGTATTATTGATGCGGTCGGATCTGGTAGTTATACTTGTCTGCACGGTTTTATAACACAGTGGGACATGGTGTTCATGTATAATCCTTGGTATTGTTATATCATAAAGCTAGCGGTGAGGAAGAAATTCCACGCACGAGTGATAATTTGGAGGCGTGAGTCCACTGTCTTGATATGGCGGTTATATGTTATATCGTAGTTTGGTCATCATACATCTCTGCTTTATATAGACTATTATGATTTCATTTCTGATGTTGTGATTTCACATACTTAGTACTGTTATCTTGACCTCGCCCGGAGGTGCGTTAAATCTGCATGAGTAAAAGGTACATCATTTGTCGATCCAGCTTTTAGGATCACCTTTCGTATTGGAAAGCTCCGTTCCTTGGAGGCTTATCTTTGGTATGTTACCACGAGTGCATAGATGCTTATACATTCGGGGTATGGCGGGGCCTGTCCGTCATAGTTGTTGTAAATCTTAAGTGCATGCCTTTGTTGTAGGCGGGGTTGTAAAAGGATTAAAGCTGTTCGGGTTTTATGTATATCTTGAAAGCTGTTTTGGTTGGCTTTGTTTATTTATTATATCTCTTGTTTCATGATTCATGTTTTATTTTCCATTGGTTTTCTCGATGTTGTATCACTAGGGTGCGGGTAAGGCACGATGCGGGCCAGGTTGGGCGTTACGAGTTCTCATGTCACGACCAGGCCGGATCCGTGATCGGTGCCTTACCGCACCCTGTGATACAACATCGAGAAAACCAGCCAAATAAACTCACAAACAAGAACCATATAAGAATATAAAGCAGGCTAACCCAAAGTAGCTACCTCTAAATATAATAAAGCGAGCGATTCATCCTTACATCCCAATTCATGGCGGACTACAAGCCTCTAAGAAGGTATAACGCTATGACGGGACGGGGCCGCCACCCCGAATGCACAAAGTCTACAACCTCGAGGGCCGTACCAAAAAGGCGAAGCCTCGGAGAAATTGAGCCTTCCGAGAACCGACGGTGATCCTAAGAGTGCGGATCGACAAGCTATGAACCTCGACTGCGGCGTGAACGCGGCCCCGAAGGAGGTCGATACAACGTGTACCAAATATGCGGCGGAAAATCCGTAGTAATATCATAAGTCAAAAATAAGCTGGAATCATAGATAGAAATCAATTTCCTTGCACTGTGCCTTACTAACAATGAGAGTAACAGGTATAAATCTTATAGCATAAAAATAGGAGGCTCACGATCAAAATAGGGTACCTCGCCCGTAGTATCATTGAGCAATCCTACTACTGGGACTATTTCACCCGCATGGGTCCTATGGACCCGCATGAGGTCATCCGCCTCGTCATGGGACTATTTCACCCGCATGGGACTATTTCACCCGCATGGATCCTGTGGACCCGCATGAGTACCATCGCCGTACTCGCATGAGACTATTTCACCCGCATGGATCACGTGGTGGGATCCGCATGAGTGCAAGCGCCGCACTCGCATCATGGGTAGCAAATTCATGACATAAATAATAACCCGGGGTTTACCCCGTAATAATATAAGTATATAACATAGCTCACCCGGCTATCATACATAACATAAGCACTACCGGCCTATCATATCACAACATAAGCACTACCGGCCTATCATAACATAAGCACTACCGGCTTATCATAACATAAGCAAGTTAAGAAATCCCCTAACTTCTTATTAACATTATTAATATATCCTCTCATTTTAGTATCCTAAGGCACTAACATGTTTTTTAATAGAAAATCCGGAAATTCAACCCAAGTACCATGTACTTCTAACTTTTTAAGAAATAACTCTTTTTATACAAAAATTCCAAGATACTAATCACCATAGTATCAAGTTACGATTTTCTTTTCAAGACAAGTCACATTTCCTTTTAGAAATATAATAGGCTTCTAAATCAAGTGACTTCATTTCCTTTAAAACCTTAGGCAACCAATGCCTAAAAATCAATTCACCTTTCTTAGTTTCAAATCCTTTACCCGTACTTGTTTTAATTAGAGTAAACCTTTCTTTGTGAACTTTTCAAAAACTAATATAACCAACTTCTCATAAAGTTATTATATTAGCGCTATTCCTTTGTCAAATACATTCTACCTAAATCCAAGGGACTTATACTTTTAAAATGAAACAAGTACCAATATACTTTAAAACAAATGAATGATATCAAATCTTGTACGTCTACCGTACTACATAGGTACAACTACTCATGCTCAAGAGATAGGAAAGTTCCACATACCTCTTCGGTTAATCCACTTGCTAAGTCTGAAATACCGCACGTAATATGTCAACCTATAATGACCATACTACGTTTATTAACCCCTAATTTCAATGTAGAAATATTCCAAGTTCAAGTTACTAATTCCTAAGGAAATTTGGGCAGCATTTCCTTTGTTTCTACATACTTTGCCACCTTTTTCAAGGCCGAATTCAATACCCAAACGCCACATTTAAGGCCCAACAATCCAACATTTCAAAGGGGATTACACAACCAAACTTAGGTGTGTAAAATTCTGCCCCAATAGGTAAAACAATACACTTAACAATTCTAAAGTAGTTTGTAGGCTACAACATGCTCATAATATCTCTTTAACCAATCTTTCATATCCAAACCATTTTTCTTACATGCAATGATTCTAAGAGCATTATTTACTACTACAAATTCCTTATTCTTCACATGCAACACCAATAACTAGCTACAAGAGAAGAAATGTTACCTTTGGAGCTTTAGCCAAAATTATTCCAACAATTTTGCTAGCCTCCTTTTCAAGAATACCACCACAATAACCTCCACAAGCTTGCAAATAACTTTCCTTCTTAACACCCTTTTCAGATTTTCCTTAAGCTTGGAGTTTCTCTTGATTTTCTAGAGAGAAGGGAGAGTTTTTTAGCTTAGAGAGAGAGAGAGAGAGATGAAAGATGAAAGATGACCAAGTCTTCAAGACTTGGTCAATATAAGACATGCAACATTTCAGATGGGGGGGACACGTGTCCCCCACCCCTGTCCTCTTTTAAAACAAAACAGTGCAGAAATTTCCACTAACTCGCGCAGATCCCGCCTCGCGCGCGGCCCTGCGATCTTGTGCGGCGCTGAAACTCCTGCCGCCTCCTTAGGACGTTCCGGCGCCGCGGCCCTGCTTCCCGGCGCCGCGGCGCTGAAACTTCAGCGACCCTCCGGATCTTACGCGCGCGGCCCATGGCGCGCGGCCCTACAATCACCGCCGCGCGCGCGGCCTCTGGCGCGCGCGCTGAGCCCCGACCGTGGTCGGACCGAACCACGGGGTATAACATTCTCCCCAGAAACATTCGTCGAATGTTCCTTCTAAACTTACTTGAATCACAAATCGACGTAGACGCTCTTAACTACTCTTTTGCAAATAAAAGCGCTCCGCGGCCACAACAATACTTAAGCACAATTGCTAAATCAAAACTAACAAGCGGAAAGTGGGTTACGGAGGTGTAGGGAATAAGTGAGGATATTTCTTCATCATGTCCTCCTCCGTTTCCTGTGTCATCTCTTCCCTGTTCTCGTTCGCCATAAGACGCTTGCGGAAGCCACATCCTTTGTCGAAGTCGTCTAACTTGACGGTCGAGTATCGCTATGGGACTCTCCTCATACGATAACCCCTCTGTCACCTGGACATCATGAATTGGGTGCACTCTAGATGGATCTCCAATGCATTTCCGTAACATAGACACATGGAAAACTGGATGTACTGCCTCCAGATCGGACGGCAGATCCAACTCATAGGCAACCTTGCCTATCCAACGGATAATCTGATAAGGCCCAATGTACCCTGGGCTACGTTTCCCCTTCTTCCCAAATCTCATCACACCGCCGTGGGTGATACCTTCAGGAAGACCCAATCATCTACCTCAAACTCCAAGTGTCGACGTCGATGATCTGCATACGACTTTTGTCGACTCTGAGCTGACAATAACCGCTCCTGGATAAGCTTCACCTTATCCACTGCCTGTTGTACCAAGTCTGGCCCGACTAACTGAACTTCTCCCACCTCAAACCAACCTATCGGTGACCTACACTTCGCCAGTATAGGGCCTCGTAAGCGCCCGTCGAATGCTATAATGGTAGCTGTTGTTGTAAGCAACCTCCACAAGAAGTAAATGATCCTCCCAGCTACCCCTGAAATCAATAACACAAGCCCGCGGCATATCCTCAAGTGTCTGGATAGTGCGCTCGGCCTGTCCGTCGGTCTGAGGATGAAACGTCGTACTGAGACTCACCTGCGTCCCTAATCCCTTTTGGAAAGACCTCCAGAAATTAGCCGTGAACTAGGCTCCTCTGTCTGAAATAATCGATATAGGAACTCCGTGCAGTCTCACAATCTCACGATATCTGATCGGCATAATCCTCGTGAAAAAGTCGTCACGATGGAAGAAAATGGGCTGATTTAAATCGACTGTCGACGATAACCCAAATGGAATCATGCTTCCTCTGAGTGGAAGGTAACCCTGCAATAAAATCTATATTTATCACCTCCCACTTCCAAGTCGGAATATCAATAGCTGCAATGACCACCGAACACGGTGTTCAACCTTAACCTGCTGACAATTAGGACACTGTGCAACAAAACCTGCCACGTCCATCTTCAGGCCATCCCACCAATACACGCATCTAAGGTCATGATACATCTTAGTCGACCCCGAGTGAATAGAATAAAGAGCACTGTGTGCCTCCCCCAGAATCTGCTGACGAAGTCCTGTCACATCGGGAACACACAACCGACCCTCAAATCTTAGCACCCCATCCGGCGCTACCTCAAATAGACTCTTCTCTTTACGGCGGCGTCTCGATGCGTATCAAAATTGGATCCTCATCTGCCGCCTCTTCACCTCGCCGGCGATGGAAGACTCGGCAACCTCTCGAACCGAACTCCCTTACTATCGGAATCAACTAAGCGAACCCCAAGGCTCGCTGGCGATGTAACTCTCGGACCATATCCTCTTCCCGGTGTACATCGGACGGACTACCCATCGATCTGCGACTAAGGGTATCTACAACTACATTGGCCTTCCACGGTGGTATAGAATATCAACATCGTAATCCTTGAGTAACCTAACCCCGTCTGCCGCAAATTCAGTGCCTCGATCGAAGATACCGGAGTCTCTTGTGGTCTGCACAAATATCCACATGAAACCTATATAAGGAATTGCCTCCAAATCTTCAAGGTACGATTAACTGCCGCCGACTCTAAATCGTGAGTAGCGTAATTCCTTTCTTGCTTCCCTAACCAGGAAACATAAGCTCTAATCTTATCGTGTTGCGTCAGCACACAACCTAGCCCAACACCCAACGTGTTACAATAATACCCTAACCCTCTAGTCTCTCAAGAGAGGTTAGAACTGTAGTCATGGTCAACTTCTCTCCCAATAACTGGAAGCATTTCTTGTACTTGCGAAATATTCGGGCATCCTTAATCTCAATTATGATTCTTGTTTCCCCTTTCTCTGTTGCAACCAAACTTGGTTACTATACTTAGATTTGATTCCTTTGCTTGCCGCATGGCTAAGACTTCCTGTCAATCACAATTTAGGGGGAGACCTTCTTGATCTCGTCAAGTAGTAATCCTATTATTCTCTCCCAGCTCGTAGAGCTTATAGTCCGGTGTTCCACCTCAATTCACGGTATTACATAATCAAATGACTTGTCAAGATTTCTTATCGTTCGAGTGTCTACTCGTCTTTCCTTTATAAGTTATTTCAAGTTGTCCTGGGGTCCCTTACCCCTCCGTATTTTCTTACTATATTTTTTTTGTCAGTGCCGATGCTACCACCTTCCCTCGAGGTGTTCTTACTGCCCATTATTTACTAATGGTCTTACACTAGTCCGGGGTAATTGTATCTCGTGCAACTTACATAACCATAGTCGTATTCTCTTTTATCATTCTGGTCATTACCTTATCTTATGCTTATTATTAACAAAAGTATTTCTATCTTGATCCATGATCATACAGTTTCATCCATGCGTACTATCTGCATCTTTATCCTTATGACACTTCCTCGACCATTTCGTGACGTCGTTCTTAATTTCCCCAACACAATACCTTTCCCACGGTTATACGAAGCGTAACTTATGGCATGGCGATCACGAAGACCCTACCGATCTCTCGTCCGTCTAAAGACATGGGTACCCATAACCCCATGTCGTAAGACTATCCTTTTATGTAGGGGAGAGAACTTATCTCCCTTCAATAAACTTTCCTTGGAGTCACAACCCTAATCACCGGGTCCTCTCGTGGTCCTGTAAATATCTAATCATTACGCACCGCCTTAAAATCGTGTAGATTTTCAAAACCTACCAAATATGCCCTCAGCTTTCTGCCGGCAGCGCTCGTACTTATTTTATTCTAGCCTTGCGCATTTCCTTGAAATTATCCGGAAGGTCGTGGCCCTGACCGCCACGAACCAACTCAGTACCTCGAGGGCACTTAACATAAATTCCTTCAAATTCAAGTATTACTTACTTTCTACGTCAATTTTCCTCAATGACCAAGTCACACAGACTTATTAAAAACAATGATGCCAAAGAAGGAAGGATAATTCACTGGTTACTACCACTTCTCTTCCTCTCGATGGCAGGCTAGCAGGCGGTACGAATCAATCTCTCTTATGTAGTCCACGTTGGCATATCAAGAGGCCAACTAGCCCGTACTCATAATGACCTCAACGTCTGTCATGCGACTCTGCTAGATGCGCTGGGTCTAACGGTATGTCGCTCGCCTCGCAATTATTATACACCCGCTCAGCTACCACCCATCACTCACGGGTGTAGTTACCTCTAAGGTTCTCATGGATTCAGACTCTATTTCTTTACACTTGGTTGCTCTCTTTTTCACTGGTCGTACTCTTTTCGTACTTCCAAACTTATTCTAGCTTACGTACATAATTTCCATACTAAAGTGGCCTCGATCTTGGAGTTACTAAGTTAAACAATATAAGGCCATTTCGGCTCTCGCGACACAGTTCGGTGGAATCGTCCACGAACCGTAAAGCGATTAACTAGACTCGGGCTTGTACCTCGTGACCTGTCGCGTGGCGGGACTACTATCAGTGATCCCACCCCATAGCGGGTACCTAACTTCTCATCATACCATGACCGTGTCGTCTTGATCACAACAACCATTACTTACTCCACACGGATCTCATCCGTACTATCCTCTTAAGCATACCACGTAGCTTAATTTACAAACATAGTCTCCCATTGGGTCCCTTAATAAAACTTCTTAAGGTTCCATTACCTTTTCCGACAACTCCTCATCTCCTAATTATCTCAAACTAGCACGTAAAACCTCGATGAGAGTTCCTTAACTGTTCATACCTTCCCGGTATCTATTTAGTCCTTACCAAATCCTGGTAATCTAAAATCATTTTAGGCAACACATATGTGACCCTCATACAGAAATCTGTATAGCTGTATGTCACAATACCAACTATACTACAAATATTACCAACTGGATACGCAATCCATAATCTTTCTGGGTCATCTTTGCTTTCTCGTGGCTGCAAAACATGTAACTGTTAGGGAGAGGCGACCCTAACCGCATGTATCATCGCGATCTTAGAGTGAGAAGAATGAAACCAATCCTAAATATCCTGTAGCCTCACGATTATAGATGTGGTGCACAACACACCGATAATCAAGACTACTAGATACGGCTGTAGACCCGCCAGGATTAAGCGCTCACGATACCACTTTTGTCACGCGACCGACCGGATCGTGGCCAGGTGCCTTACCGGGCACCGCGTGATACAACATCGTCGAGAAAACCAGCGGAAATAAACTCACAAACAAGAACCATATAAGAATATAAAGCAGGCTAACCCAAAGTGGCTACCTGCAAATATAATAAAGCGAGCGATTACATCCTTACATCCCGATTCATGACGGGACTACAAGCCTCTACAGAAGGTATAAGCGCTATGGCGGGACGAGGCCCCGCCATACCCCGAATGCACAAAAGTCTACAACCTCGAGGCAGTACCAAAAAGCGAAGCCTCGGAGAAATGGAGCCTTAGAAGCCGAAACGATTATCCTAAGAGTGCGGATCAGCAAGCTATGAACCTCGACTGCGGCGTGAGCGGCCGAAAGGAGTCGATCTGACATGTACCAAATATGCGAAGCGGAAAATCAGTAGTAATATCATAAGTCAAAAATAAAGTGAGTCATAGATAGAAATCAATTTCCTTGCCGTGCCTTACTAACAATGAGAGTAGCGGTATAAATCTTATAGCGTGAAAATAGGAGGCTCGCGGTCAAAGCGGTACCTCGCGTAGTATCATTGAGCAATCCTACTCGGGACTATTTCACCGCGTGGGTCTATGGACCGCGTGAGGTCATCCGCGCCGTCGTGGGACTATTTCACCCGCGTGGGACTATTTCACCGCATGGATCTGTGGACCGCGTGAGTACCATCGCGTACTCGCGTGAGACTATTTCACCGCGTGGATCACGTGGTCGGATCCGCGTGAGTGCAAGCGCGCTCGCGTCATGGGTAGCAAATTCATGACATAAATAATAACCCGGGGTTTACCAGTAATAATATAAGTATATAACATAGCTCTTTGGCTATCATACATAACATAAGCACTCTAGGCCTATCATATCACAACATAAGCCTTCTGGCCTATCATAACATAAGCACTACCGCTTATCATAACATAAGCAAGTTAAGAAATCCCTAACTTCTTATTAACATTATTAATATATCCTCTCATTTTAGTATCCTAAGGCACTAACATGTTTTTAATAGAAAATCAGGAAATTCAACCCAGTACCGTACTTCTAACTTTTTAAGAAATAACTCTTTTTATACAAAAATTCCAAGATACTAATCACCATAGTATCAAGTTACGATTTTCTTTTCAAGACAAGTCACATTTCCTTTTAGAAATATAATAGGCTTCTAAATCAAGTGACTTCATTTCCTTTAAAACCTTAGGCAACCAATGCCTAAAAATCAGTTCACCTTTCTTAGTTTCAAATCCTTTACCCGTACTTGCTTTAATTAGAGTAAACCTTTCTTTGTGAACTTTTCAAAAACTAATATAACCAACTTCCCATAAAGTTATTATATTAGCGCTATTACTTTGTCAAATACATTCTCCCTAAATCCAAGGGACTTATACTTTTAAAATGAAACAAGTACCAATATACTTTAAAACAAATGAAGGATATCAAATCTTGTACGTCTACCGTACTACATAGGTACAACTACTCATGCTCAAGAGATAGGAAAGTTCCACATACCTCTTCGGTTAATCCACTTGCTAAGTCCGAAATACCGCACGTAATATGTCAACCTATAATGACCATGTCGTTTATTAACCCCTAATTTCAATGTAGAAATATTCCAAGTTCAAGTTACTAATTCCTAAGGAAATTTGGGCAGCATTTCCTTTGTTTCTACATACTTTGCCACCTTTTTCAAGGCCGAATTCAATACCCAAACGCCACATTTAAGGCCCAACAATCCAACATTTCAAAGGGGATTACACAACCAAACTTAGGTGTGTAAAATTCTGCCCCAATAGGTAAAACAATACACTTAACAATTCTAAAGTAGTTTGTAGGCTACAACATGCTCATAATATCTCTTTAACCAATCTTTCATATCCAAACCATTTTTCTTACATGCAATGATTCTAAGAGCATTATTTACTACTACAAATTCCTTATTCTTCACATCTGACACCAATAACTAGCTACAAGAGAAGAAATGTTACCTTTGGAGCTTTAGCCAAAATTATTCCAACAATTTTGCTAGCCTCCTTTCAAGAATACCACCACAATAACCTCATGCTTGCAAATAACTTTCCTTCTTAACACCCTTTTCAGATTTTCCTTAAGCTTGGAGTTTCTCTTGATTTTCTAGAGAGAAGGAGAGCTTTTAGCTTAGAGAGAGAGAGAGATGAAAGATGAAAGTTGACCAAGTCTTCAAGACTTGGTCAATATAAGACATCTGACATTTCGGATGGGGACACTTGTCACCCACGTGACCTCTTTTAAAACAAAGCGGTCGAGAAATTTCCACTAACTCTCGTAGTTCCGCCTCGGCGCGCGACCTGCGATCGCGCGCGTGCTGAAACTCTGCTGCCTTCTTAGGACTTTCGCGGCGACGCTTCCCGGCCGCGGCTGAAACTCAGCGACCACCGGATCTTCGTGCGCGGCCACGTATTCGGCGGTAGCCTACAATCACCAGCGCGCGCGCGGCCACGCCTCTGCGCGTGCGCGACCCGCGGTCGGGCCGAACCACGGGGTATAACATCTCGAGCGTTCGCGCCATTTTTGCCTCGCGAATGAGAATGGCTCGGGCCGATAGATTTTGACGAGGCGAGTGGGCGGGCGGTCAGAAGTACAACGTGAAGTTTGACTCGTTGGCTCGGTATGTACCGCTTTGGTAGCGAACATGGAGGGCGAGTGCACCGTATGTCACGAGGCTCGATGATTACTTGGCGAGGTTGCGGGAGTAGCTCTTGGCCGGCATGGACATTGCCGCGTGCGAGCATATGCATTTGGGTGTGAGGAGCGGGCCGACGGATTGGCCAGTATCGCGAGAAGAGGGCCGGGGCAGGTCCTCTGGTAGTTTTAGAGGTAGACAACCCCAAGCTGACGGATTTGCACCTCGGTAGGTTGAGCGCTCTCGCATCTTCCGGACGTCTGAGGCATTGGGAAGCGGGGGCGGGTTCTAGGGCTTGGGTTCCCGGAGGACCGGGGTTCGATCGAGATGAGGCCACCTATAACTCGGTGTGGTCGATGCGGCGATTGCCATTATGGAGGGTGTCGTGGTACTCCAGGAGCTTGTTACTCTTGTGGCGGCGAGGCCATTTGAGAAGATTGTCCGACTAGAGTGGCGAGAATGTTATGGCTCGGCCAGCGGTCGATGGCTGGATCTTCGTCTTGATGGCGATGCGCCGGAGGCGAGTGTTCCGCGAACCAGCGCCGCGGCGAGGTCGTGGTAGGGTCCCGATTCACGGTCCTCGAAGCCGCATCTATGCTATGTCGGTAATCGGGACCGAGGCGTCACCAGATGTCGTCACAGATACATTATTGATTGCATGTTATGATGTATATGTTTTGAGGTGGCTACGTCAGTAGGTGATTCGGTGGTAGCTGAGCGGGTATATAAGGCTTGCCCAGTGACTATAGGCAGTAGTCAGACTCTAGCCGACTTGATAGAGTTGGATATGACGGACTTTGATGTAATTATGGGTATGGATTGGCTAGCGTCTTGCTATGCCAATGTGGATTGTAGAGAGAGGTTAGTTCGGTTCCAGTTTCCCGGTGAGCCGGTTATCGAGTGGAAGAGGAATACTGCGTCGTCGAGGGGTAAGTTTATTTCTTACCTCAAGACTAGAAATATGGTGCGGAAGGGGTATATCTACCATATGGTTCGAGTATTCGATACTGAGGCTGAGATATCGGACCTTCAGTCAGTTCCGGTCATTAGAGAGTTTCCAGACGTGTTCCCAGATGAGCTTCCGGGTATCCCTCCTGAGAGGGAGATTGAGTTTGCATTGATTTGGCGCCAGACACTCGACCGATATCTATTCTGCCATACAGGATGGCACCTGCCGAGTTGAAGGAATTGAAGGACCAGCTGAAGGACTTGCTGGAGAAAGGCTTTATCAGGCCAAGTGTTTCTCCACAGGAGCGCCCGGTGTTATTTGTAAAGAAGAAGGATGGGGCCAGCTGCGTATGTGTGTTGATTACTGAGCGGTGAATAAGGTAACTATCAAGAACAGATATCCTCCCTAGGATTGATGATTTGTTTGACGATTGCGAGTGCGAGTGTTTCTCCAAGATAGACTGCGATCCGTTATCATCAGTGCGAGTTAGAAGCGGATATCCCAAAGCTGCGTCGGGACCGGTATGGGCACTATGAGTTGGTGATGTCTTTCGGGTTGACGATGCCGGCGATATTCATGGATTTGATGAGCGGGTGTTCAAACCATTCTTGGATATGTTCGTTATAGTTTTCATTGATGATATCTGGTTTATTCGCGCATGAAGCGAGGCGTGCGGATCGTTTGAGGGCGGTATTGGGAGTCCTCGGGGCCGGCGATTGTATGCAAGTTCTCGAAATGCGAGTTTTGGTTGGCTTGATGGCTTTCTTAGGGCATGTTATCGGGTCGATGGTATTCGGGTTGATCTGGCGAAGCGCGATCGAGACTTGGCGGACCAGCTACACCAGCGGAGTGCGCGGCTTTGGGCCTTGCGAGTTATTATCGGAGGTTTGTGGAGAAGTTTGCTTCCATTTCGGCACCTTTGACTAAGGCGACTCGGAAAGCGGCTATGTTCGATGGACGGATGCTTGTGAGAAGTTTCGATTCTTTGAAGGAGAAGTTGGCCGCCCGATTCTTACTCTTCGAGAGGTTTAGATGGATATGTGATTTATTGTGGCGCTTGGTGTCGGGCTTGGAGTGCGTCTTTGATGCGGCCGCGGCGAGTTATAACTACGCATCTCGGCGGCTTAGGAAGCATGAGAGGAACTATCCCACGCATGACTTGGAGTTGGCGTGATGATTCGTGCCTTGAAGATGGAGACATTATTTGTATGGAGTTCGTGGATATTTACACGAACCAAGAGTCTCGGTATATCTTGACGGAGAGAGTTGAACTTGCGGCGAGAGATAGTGGTTGGGCGCAAGGATTACGATGTTGATATTCTATACCACCCGGGAAGGCGGTGTAGTTGCGGATGCCGCCAGTCGCGGTCGATGGGTGCATGCACCGATGTCTGACCGGAGAAAAGGGATATGGTCAGAAGTTACATCATCTAGCGAGCCTTGGGGTTCGTTTGGTTGATTCGATAGTGATGGAGTTGGGTTCGAGAGGTGGCGAGTCTTCCATCGTCAAGGAGGTGAAGAGCGGCAGTATGAGGATCCGATTATAGTGCGGTATCGAGATCGACTCTCGGGAGGAGAAGAGTCTATTTGAGGTAGCACGATGGGGTGCTAAGATTCGAGTCGGTTGTGTGTTCCGATGTGACGGGACTTGTCGTGATTAGGAGAGACACACAGTGCTCGTTATTCTATTCACTTGAGGATATGTTGCGTGCTTGTGTTATTGATTTCAGGGGTAGCTGGGAGGATCATTTACCTCTGGTAGAGTTTGCTTATAACAACAGCTACCATTGTAGTATTCAGATGGCGCCTTATGAGGCTTTATATGGGAGGAAGTGCAGGTCACCGATAGGCTGGTTTGAAGTGGGAGAAGTTCAGTTAGTCGGGCCAGACTTGGTTCAGCAGGCAGTGGATAAGGTGAAGCTTATCCAGAAGCGGTTATTGTCAGCTCAAAGTCGACAGAAGTCGTATGCAGATCATCGGCGTCGACACTTGGAGTTTGAGGTAGATGATTGGTTCTTCCTGAAGGTATCACCCATGAAGGGCGTGATGAGATTTGGGAAGAAAGGGAAACTCGGCCCAAGGTACATTGGGCCTTATCAGATTGTCCGTAGGGTAGGCAAGGTTGCCTATGAGTTAGATCTGTCGTCCGATTTGGAGGCGGTACATCCAGTTTTCCATGTGTCTATGTTGCGGAAATGTATTGGGGATCCATCTAGAGTGCACCCGATTCATGATGTTCAGGTGACAGAGGGGTTATCGTATGAGAGAGTCCCATGGCGATACTCGATCGTCGAGTTAGCGACTTGGACGAAGGGCGTGGCTTCCGTCAAAGTCTTATGGCGGAGCGAGCGAGGAGGAGATGACGTGGGAAGCAGAGGATGACATGATGAAGAAGTATCCTCACTTATTTCCTACACCTCCAGGTAACCCACTTTCCTGCTTGTTAGTTTTAATTTGGAAATTTTGCTTGAGTATTGTTGTGGTTTGTGGAGCGTCTTTAATTGCAAAAAGAATAGTTAAGAGGGTCTATGTTGGGATTGTGGTTTGAGTAAGCCTAGAAGGAACATTCGGGATGAATGTTTCTAAGGGGGAGAATGTTATACCCCGTAGTTCTGGCCATGCGTATGAGAGCGTACGAAAGGAGTAAGACTTAAAATTTTCGAAAGATAAGTTGACGGATTGTTTCGGACGGGTTTTTAGTCAACTTTGGGGCGGGTTATGACCCGGTACATTGAGAGTTCCTAGGTGTTTCAAAGGCCTAGTGCGTAGTTCGTTGAGTCTAGTTTCCAACGCAACCAACCGTTCGTCGATAGGACATCGGAGTAGGAAGTTATGGGAGTTACAAGTTCAGCGCGCAGACGGACAGAAAGGTGTTTCGGGCAGGAGCCACAGGGTCGCGGCGCCGGGAAGATCTGAGGACTCGCTGAAGTTGCAGCGCCACGGCGCCGGGAAGCGAGGCGCGCGCCAAATGTCTGAGTCGGCGGGAGTTGCAGCCGGGCCGAGGCGGGTTTCTGCAAAGCTGAGTGGAAAATTCTGCACTGTTTTGTTTTAAAAGAGGTCATGGGTGGGTGACAAGTGTCCCCCCCCCCCCCCATCTGATTTTTTGCATGCCTTATATATTGACCAAGTCTTCACTTGAAGACTTGGTCATCTTTCAAATCTTTCTCTCTCTCTTAGCTAAAGCTCTCACTTCTCTCTAGAATTCCAAGAGGAATTCAAAGCTTAAGGAAAATCTGAAAAGTTAGGACAAGAAGGAAGCTTGTGGCTAGCTTGTAGGAGTTATTGTGGTGGTGTTCTTGGAAAAGAGGCTAGCAAAATTGTTGGAATAATTTTGGCTAAAGCTCTAAGGTAACAATTCTTCTCTTGTAGCTAGTTATTGATGTTGCATGTGAAGAAGAAGGAACTTGTAATAGTAAATAATGCTCTTAGATTCATTGCATGTAAGAAATATGGTTTGGATATGAAAGGATTGGTTAAAAAGGTTATGTGAGCATGTTGTAGCCTAAAAACTACCTTAGACTTGTTAAGTTAATTGTTGTACCTTATGGGGCAGAATTTTACACACCTAAGTTTAGGTGTGTAATCCCCTTTGAAATGTTTGGATTGTTAGGCCTTAAATGTGGCGTTTGGATATTGAATTCGGCCTTGTTAAAGGTGGCCAGTATGTAGAAACAAAGGAAATGCTGCCCAATTTTCCATAGAAATTAGTAACCTTGAACTTGGAATATTCTACATTGAAATTAGAGGTTAATAAAATGTATTATGGCCATTATAGGTTGACATATTACGTGCGGTATTTTGGACTTAGCAAGTGGATTAACCGAAGAGGTATGTGGAGCTTTCTTATCTCTTGAGCATGAGTAGTTGTACCTATGTAGTACGGTAGACGTACAAGATTTGACATTTTTCACTTATTTTAAGTATATGATACTTGTTTCGTTTTAAGATATAAGTCCCTTGGATATAGGGAGATGTGTTTGACTAGTGTACAATGGTAATATAACAACTTTATGGGAAGTTGGTTGTATTGGCTTTATGAAGGGGTAATAAGGAAAGGTTTACTCCAAGTAAAATAAGTACGGGTAAAGGATTTGGATTTGTGGAAGGCAAATTGTTTTTAAGGCATTAATTGCCTAAGGTTTTAAAAGGGATGAAGTCACTTGATTTTAGAAGCCTATTGTATTTTTAAAGGTAAACGTAACTTGTTTTGCAAAGTTGTCGGGACTTGATACTACGGTTATTAGTATCTTGGAAGTTTTACATAAAAATGAGTCATTTTCTTAAAAGGTTTAAGGAACGTGGTACTTGGGTTAAATTCCCGGATTTTCTTTTAAAATGGCATGTAGTGTCTTAAGTAACTAAAATGAGAGGATGTACTAGAAATGTTATTAAGGAGTTAGGAGTTATTCTTAACTTGCTTACGTTTACGTTTTGATAAGCCGGTAGCGCTTATGTTATGTATGATAGCCGGTTGTGCTGATTTATGTATTATTATTATTATTATTACTATTTATGCCATGGATTTGCTACCCATGATGCGAGTGCGGCGCTTGTACTCATGCGGGCCCACAGGGTCCATGCGGGTGAAATAGTCTCATGCGAGGCGGATGACCTCATGCGGGTGAAATAGTCTCATGCGAGGTGATGACCTTATGCGGGTCCACAGGACCCATGCGGGTGAAATAGTCCCAGGAGTAGGATTGATTAATGATACTACGGGCGGGAGATCCTGTTTTGATCATGAGCCTCCTATTTTTATGCAGTAAAGTTTATACTTGTTACTCTCATTGTTAGTAAGGCACAATGTACTGTATTTTTGACTCTGTCTTCCATGACTCCGGTTTATTTTGAACTTATGATATTATTACTGTATTTTCCAGTTTTACATACTTGGTACATATTGTGTATTGACCTCCTTCCTCGGGGGCTGCGTTCATGCCGCAGGTAAGGGAAAACAGGTGGTGGATCCTCATTCTTAGGATCTTTACTCAGGTGTCAGGAGCTCCATTTCTCCGGAGGCTCGACTTTTGGTACGGTTCTCCCCGGTGTTGTAGATATTTGTACATTCCGGGGAATGACGGGGCCATGTCCCGTCATAGTGTTTACTCATTCTTAGAGGCTTGTAGTCTTGTTATAGCTTGGGTTGTTAGGGGTGTAACTGTTCAGCTTTGTTGTATTAGAGGTAGCCATTTTGGGTTAGCCTGCTTATTATATATATGGGTTCTTGTTGTGGTATTATCTTCTGCTGGTTTTCTCTGATGTTGTATCACAAGGGTGTCCGGGGTAAGGCACCAGTCACGGGTCCGTGGTCGGGTCGTGACACTAACATTCAAATTTTTTCCTAACTTACGTTCTCATTTCATTTCCCTACAATTACGGGGTGTAACATGTCAGGTACTAGAACAAATGATAATTGTTATCTTGTTGCAAGACAAGAAACATGCAATAATGTCAAGATAGACGACACAACCCTATGACTTCAAAAGTTGGGGCATGTCAATTACCGTGAACTGGAAAAATTGGTCTCATATGAAGCGGTTAGAGGCTTGCCCAACCTTAGCCAAAATGGTAAAACAGTTTGTGTAGATTGTCTCCAAGGTAAGCAAACCCGTGTTTTCTATAATGTTGTCTAGAATGACGGACAACATTCAGGTATGTCTCACTGTATTCAATTATTGCACATAGGTCTTATAGGTCCAATTGAGGTAGACATTTTGGGAGGCATGAGGTATTCCTATGTGATAGTAGATGATTTTTTTAGATACTCTTAGATATATTTTTTGAAAAAAAAAATCACAAATTTTTGGTGTGTTTAAAATTTTGCACTCTATAATTAGGAACTTGTTCTATTCTCCTATTTTTCGGATCAGATCCGACCATGGAATTTTTTTGAAAACAACTTATTCACAAAATTTTATGAGAAAAATGGAATTTTCCATGAGTTTTCTGCTCCCAAAACTCTTCAACAGAATGAGGTAGCAGAAAGGAAGAATAGAACATTGCAAGAAATGGCTAGAGTTGCTTAGTTCTAAAAAACTGTCGAAACGTTTTTGGGCTGAAGCCTTAAATACTGTTTGTCACATCACTAATAGAGTCTATCTAAGGTCTGAAATAAAGATGACATCATATGAGATTATAAATGGAAAGAAACCTAACTTGCGTTACTTTCATATTTTTTGGTGCATTTGTTACATTTTAAATGACAAAGATCATTTGGCAAAATTGGACTCTAAAAGTGACAAAGAAATTTTTATTGGCTACTCATAAAATAATCATGCTTACCGAGTGTACAATCTAAGGACCAAAACTGTACAAGAGTCTGTAAATGTTATTTTTGATGATTTTCTGTTTCTACAGGGAATACAACTGAAAATAACACTATAATATCAGTGAAAAATGTGCAGACTGTTGTAGAACCAGATGTTGCCCCAAATGTTACCACATCTGAAGCAACTTCTGAACCTGAACCAGAGATCACAGAAGATGCGGATGAGAAGTCAAATGCTGAATTTCTAGTTTAAGTTCGAAGGGACCCCTCATAAAGGATTAGGAAGAATCATCCAACATGTCAGGTGATAGGGTTTTTTTTTAGGGAATTAGAACAAGAGGGAAAGAACCACTCAATTACTAAGATACGGTAAGGTATGTGTATATGTCTACCATATACCAAAAGGTTAGTCTTTCTTGTTTTATATCTACTTTAGAACCAAAAAATATTTTAGAAGCACTTAAAGATGATTTTTGGATTCAAGCAATGCAAGAAGAGATTGAACAATTTTCTCGAAATGAAGTCTGGGACTTAGTTCCACGTCCAAATAATACAAATGTAATTGGAACTAAGTGGATTTTTAAAAATAAATCAAATGAATCGGGAATCGTTATTAGAAACTAAGTTCGTCTAGTCGCACAAGGCTATACTCAGGTTGAAGGAATCAATTATGATCAAACCTTTGCACCTGTGGCTAGAATTGAATCAACTAGACTACTTCTTTCCATTGCATGGTTTCTAAAAATTACTTTACACCAAATGGATGTAAAAGGTGCATTCTTAAATGGTTTTCAAGGTAAGGAAGTCTATGTTGAACAACCAAAAGGATTTGAAGATTTTTACCATCCACACTATGTATACAAGCTCAAAAAGGCTTTGTATGGATTGAAACACATGCCTCGTGCATGGTACGGTCGTTTAACTAACCTTCTTCTTGAATTTGGTTTTAACCGTGGTGAAGCTGATCGTATTTTATTCATTAAACATCATGGTGTAGATATTATTATTGCTCAAATCTATGTAGATGACATAGTTTTTTATTCGACCTCACAGTCTTACCTAACAACATTTGTTGAAGCAATGTCATCAACATTTGTGATGAGCATGATTGGGAACTAACTTTTTTCTTAGGCTTGCAGATTAAACAATGTGAAGATGGAATTTTCATCTCCCAAAGTAAATATGCCAAGAATCTAGTAAAGAGGTTTGGATTGAAAAATGATAAACAGATGAAAACTCCAATGGGATCGTCGCAAAAGATATGTAAGGATAATGTTGGTGAAAATGTCGACCCAATATTGTATCGATCTATGATAGGTAGCCTTCTATATCTTACTGTTAGTTGTCCTGATATAATGTTTAGTATTTGTGTTTGTGCTCGGTGCCAAGCCTGTTTCAAAATCTCCCACTTAAATGTCGAAAAACATATCATTAGATATGTTGTCGGCACATGTGAGTTGAAAATTTTGGTATTCCAAAGACACTAATCCTAATTTAATAGGTATAATGACTCGGATTGGGCTAGTGATATGGATGATAGAAAGTACAAGTGGATGATGTTTTTATCTTGGCAATAATCTTATTTCATGGTATAATTGTAAAAAAATCGTGTCTCACTTTCAACTGCTGAATCTGAATATGTACCAGCTGAAAGTTATTGCTCTCAATTAATATGGCTAAGACACATGTAAGATGACTATGGGTTTTCAAATAACATCTTAGTTTTGTACTGTGCTAATTTGAGTGCCATAAATATTTTTAAAAATCCAGTTCAGCACTCACGTACAAAACATATTGATATTAGCCATCATTTTTAAGAGATTTGGTTGAAAACAGCTAGTTCAAATTGAACATGTTGACACTCTTCATCAACTAGCTGATATTTTTACAAAAGCTTTGGACCATGAGAGACTTTCTAGTTTGAAGAAATCTATTGGTCTTTGTAATCTCTAAAAAAACATTTTAAGTGAATGTCGGGTGTAATGTCTCTAACATTTCGGGTGCATTTACCTATGTAATATCATAATCTGATTATTGTTGCTGTATAGTGCATTTATTTTGGTCACACAAGAAAGATCCTTCAATAAGAACATGATTCCTAGGTGATACCGTTCTCCGCGATGATATTAGATATCATAAAAATGGAGTATCAAAATAAGTCAAAGCCTTTACAATTTTTGGCAACTGAGCAAAATCGGCAAAGCCCTTGAAATGATATCGTTCATATTCTATAGGAGTATCAAGTAGTTCAAATGAAATTTTGAAAATACTAAATAAGTATTTTTATTTTTTACACGAAAATAATTTTGTATATGTTTTATGATTAGACCAATGACATAATGAGAAAATGTTACATTGGTCAGAGGTTAAACTCATAAAAATACATATAAAATGTGTCTTGATTTGTTGCCAAAATGAAAAGTTCTTGCGGGATCATAATACTTGTGTTGTCCAAAATGTTGTCAACATTGTTGTTGACATTTTCAGATAATGATATTTGTTGGGATGTTGATCTTAACTGATTTCAGAAAAGGGAAATCACATCACACCTCACGTATAACCCTACCTACCCGATGAAATTATCACTATTTCAAACTCCATTCTCAATTCCCAACACTTTCTCCACAATATTCACCGATGAAAACTTCTCCACTGTCAACACCAATATCAGTCAACACACCGACCAACACTCATATGAGTACTAGCCCTTCTATGAACACTGAATCATCTGAGCAAACTGACCCACATCAACCTTGTTGGTTATCTTCTTCACCATCCACAGAGGACTTGTCCAAAGATATAATATTTAAAGGTTTAGATGAACCTTTAGACATCAGCTACCCAAGTGATGGCAACAATCCAAGAGATATTGATGAAACATCTGATATTTCAACACTGGGTAAAAGACCAAGATCCTCCACCTTCCCTACTCGTCGATCGAGTAGAATGTTTGAGAGAATAGTTCGTGAAGAATCGAGCAACAAAAGGTCCAAATTTGATACATTTGTACCTGTTTGCTCGAATAGTGACAGTGACGAAACATACTTGGTGTTCTCAACTGCAGAGAATGAAGAAGAACCAGCTGCTTCTGTACTGTAAAATGTGTCTCAAGAAAATTAGGAAGTTCCTAATGAAACTCCATTGAAGCAATTCTTCCCAAAGGGAATTCCAAATATGTCAAATCGAGTATTGCTCCGAATGTTGCCACTGATGCCACAATATCTCAGGAAACATTTCAGCCAACATCAGAAGAGACACAAACTCCAATATCCTCCAGCAAAACCGAATCTGATTCAGACCTTGAGGTATGTATCTATTCAGACAAATTCTATTCTAAAACTAATTCTGATAATTGGGACTGGTACAAGAATCGAGTTATTAGATCTGAAAAATTATTAGACATTGCATTCTGTTCATAATATGGTTTGGTAGAGTTCTTAAAATAAAGACAACTCTTAGGATCTGTTACTGAGAATGGACCGTATGTTGATAAAATAGTCAGGTTGTTTTATGCTAATTTGAGAATATATATCTCTATAACAGAGTATATTTTTCACACCTGTTGTTGTAAACCAATGTATGAGATTACAAATATGAGGAGAATGTTAGAAAAACAGACCCTGTAGTGGACAATAGAGATAAAGTAATTGAGTACCTCACTGGAGGTATAATGCATAAGTGGATCTCTAGATGTCCAACCTCTAAGTTAACAGCCCTGTTTGCAACCCTTCACAAATTATTATACACAATTGGCTTCCTTCGATGAATGAGTCGATTGTAACTACAGAACAAGCCACTGTACTGTATAAAATAGGAAAAGGGTTGAGAGTTGATCTTGGCACAACAATATCCATCAAGTTGCCAACTTGGTACAAAAAGAATCAACCTCAATCCTCACTTATCCCTCTCTGATATTCAAAGTTTTAACTACCCAAGGTCTTAAGCCTAAGATAGAGGACACATTAGGGAAGGATCCTGAATTATACACAGTAAACAAAGCAGTTTTGAAAAGTAGAAATATAGTCATTGATCTACCCTGGAAAAAGGAAGGAAACAATGCAGATGTTGACAGGAATGTCACCAACATTATTGGCAACACTGGTCCCAGACAGTCTCCAATGACTACTGCATGACTTGTTAATTGATGCGCTGTAAGATGCACACACTTTAAACGCAAGTGCACGTTATCGTGACAAGTAGTATAGTCTTGATAAGACCGAATATCGTCCACAAGGATTAGGGTTCAATTACCAACTATCTATTTTCTAGTATCTATTTGGTGAATTGATAATTGATTTGTTGTTTATAACTAAGAATTATGCAAGCTATTTAAATATAAAGATTTACTTCAGTGGTGATGAGAATAAGGCTTCCATGTATCCTTACTATCCGTTTATGCTACTTACTAATGCATTAACTTATGGTATTCTTCTTTTGGAGAAAGCAGGTTTACGAAATCGTTTTATACTCCCGTTAGGGTTATATAAACACTCAACCCCAGTATCGCACCTTACCTACCTTTCGGTGATAAGGATAAATCTATAGGAGGATTAAGCACAAAAACCTAGTTGACCGTCACGCACAATGCGCAAAATTAGGGTTGTTAAGCCTCTCATCAACGCTACATAAATAATTGAGGTATTTTCATCCCCAATCCAAGAATGTCTACCCAACTTACAAAGATATTCACAATCCCCTTTCTAATCGATTAGAAATCATATAGTGATAATTAGTTGTCAATTAATTACCAAGAATTCAACTCAATTATTGGATAGATCTCACAATAAGAAAAATAACCATAAGCATGCATTAATTTATAACATAAGTTTCTAGCAATTCAACATGGAAAGCCCTATAAGAGAATTAGTTCCTAGTCATTGACATGACAAGAACTAATTCAAAGTTCATCATACAAAACTGAAATAAAGAACAAGAAAGGGAAAAGAAATTACTAAACTAATGGTATCCGATCTCCAAGCAAAAGTCTTGAGTTGTGCAAAAGGGGATCCCCAAAAGCGCTAGGGTTCTCCTTTTATAGCCGAAAATCGCCTCCCTCTTTCCTTGAGCTGGCCTGCAATTTCGTCAAAAGACCTAATTTTTCAGCGTCGGCCGCGGCCTCGCAGGCGCGCGCCGGAAGTTCTGCAATCCGTCCGGGTGTTTTGGCGCGCCCCGATATTCGCTGCTCGGTAGCCGCGCGCTGGAACTCTGTAGCTTCCGGATGTTTAGCGCGCCGCGCTCGTGATTCTGCTCGAGGCGCCGCGCGGCTGGATCTTCAGTAGCCTCTTCGAATAGTGGCGCGCCGCTGATCGCAGGAGGCGCGCTACGGTCTGGATTGTACCCTCGTTCGCCACTTTCTCTGTTTCCAGCTCTGGCATCTCCTCTTTTGCCCTCTTTTTGCTCCTTTTCCGCCATTTGGCCATTTTAACCACTTTGACTCAAAAGAACGAAAAATTATCCTAATACGACACTTATATGTGCAAAATGGGACAAAAGATTAACTAAAACTGACTCAAAAGGTGTATATAAAATACACCGATCATTAATCAAATTGCAAAGATCAACAAAAAAATCTTTGAGGTTGATACTGTGCGGAATAATCTGATTCAATCCAGAGACCACTTCATGTTACTGTTTTCTTCACAAAAAGAGGGAGAAAATGAAGCTGATGAAACTGCTGAAGCAAGAGGAAGGGCTGATACAGTACAGGGGGAGGAAACTGATGCAGGGGGAGCAGAGGAAGAAAGCTAGAGACTGTTGTTCTATGCAGAAAGTAGAAAGCTGTTGGAAGCTACTACGGATTCATAATTAGCTTGGAAGCTACATGTTCATTGGCTGATGATTTGTTAACTGAGTCTTGTGCTATCTAAACTACTGAACAATTTGTTTTTATTGGTTGATGTAGTTAACTAGATGTTTGAAAAATTGGTGTTGAGAATAAGATTTTGTATATTAGATGATGTGTTAATATGCTAATTTATTTCATCTAATCCTATATGATGTGTGTATATCCATGTTTCTGTTTGTATATAGTGTTAATCCTATATAGTGGTATACACTAGTATACATATGTTTGTTTGTATGCCATCACAAGTTAAGGGGGGGGGGGGGGGATTATTGTAATCATAGATGTTATCCAACATTTATGACATTGTCGTAAGTCACTTGCACATATTAGAATAGGTTTTGTGAAAAGGGGAGAGAATGTTAATATTGTGTTTGGTGTTGTCATATGTTTTTCAACATATCATTTTTAGTACTAAGTTAAAGTTAAGAAATATTGGAATAAATGTCACAACATTCGGACCAATATTTCTGTGACTAACAGTTTTGCCTTACTTCACGAACTGAAGAAAATCTCATAGAAATTTTACCACGATGAAAAAATGACTTTGCAAGGTGATTAGAAGCTGATGAAAAATGTGGGACGAACAAGTCAAAGTTGTTGCTAAGCTTGGGGAACAAGTCCAAGAAGTTAGAGGATTTTGCTCTATGATCTTCTCCAACAAACCTTATCGGCTGCCCACATTTCCCTCAATCTCCATAACAAGTCGATGAGCTTTTTAAGGAAGACTATCTACTATAAATGGAGAGGTAAGAATAGTGAATCGATATCCAGAACCAAAATGTAAAAATACCAAGAGAGCTCTCGAAATTTCATCTCAGAAATCTGGATCACAAATGTTGTCTGAGCGTGTCGACAACATTCTATCCAACATTATAATTACTGCCTAGATTCTAGATTTGTTCTTTATTGAAGCAATTGTAATGAGATGTTGTCTATGTCTATTTAGGTAGATTTTTTAGGCAGAAGTCATCTGTAACTTCAACTTTTAATTCATTTTGTTTTATTTTGTAAAATTGTAAAAGAAAGAATTTATTCAATTGTATATAAATATATACAATACTTTCGGTAACTGACCGTCATAGGTTATATAATCAATATAACCTATGTAAATATTAAATCTTTGTGTTCTTTATTATTTCTGCTGCAATTTACTCTTCAAAGATTTTTCTATTTTATCGAAGTGTTGTCACTTGTGACTGACAACATTGTTGCCGACATTTGCAAACTGTATTGGCATTCGATTTATGTTTACTTTCAGTTTGTTTTTATTTCCATAGCATACCCCGGGACCCAATAATACTAAAAGAAATATATTTCATCTGTCCCAATTTAAGTGTCTTAGTTTGACTTGGTACGAAATTTCATAAATAAAGGGTGACTTTTAAATTTTGTGGGTGTAATTAAAGATGTGTAAAATAGCAAAACGTTATTTGAATTTTGTGGTTATAAGTTTTCCATGTAGGATGTTTGAATTTAAGTGTCACTAAATTTAGAGAGAGTCACTCTTTTTGGAACATATAAAAAAGAAAAGTAAGATACTTAAATTAGGACGGAGTGAGTAATATTTAATATGATTTGATCAAGTGACATACATATTGAAAATTACTATTAAAAAGAATAAAAATTATTAAGAGAAAAATCGCTCTCTAAACAAAATTGTATACGCGACTACATTGCGAATGTTATTGTGTTGTTTATGAGAAGAAAAGATCTACTATTTATAAAAGTCCAAAACTTTTCCTCCAAGAAAATGATAAATATGGTAGAATCTTTTTCCACAGAAAAAATCTTTTTCCAAAAAAACCCTTTTTTGAATTAAAATACAATGATAGTAAAGTTCAAATAAGGTAGAAAATTTAACGCAAACGCCAACATAAAGGACGTTGAAATTTGTATAGAACCAAACTAAAAAAAAGGTGTGTCAACTAAAATAGAATTGGAGTAATTGTATTGTCGCCATTAGATTGACAGAAAATATGTAGAGTCGAGAACTTAATGACCCAAAAATGAGGAAGTGAACCAACATAATCCAAAAATAGTTGTTACAAAAGTACATTTTGCGTAGTAATTTACTACGCAATAGGGGTACTTTTAATTTTTCCAACACTTGGTATAATTTTAAAGGTTTGAAATTCACGCATTTTATATTTTGATCAAAGATTATTCATGTTTCAAGACTCCGGTATGTCAATATTTTATGCAGAACCTAATATTTTTTATGCGAACAATAGTGTTTGATCAATACATCAAGGATACCTAAACTGTCAAAAGTAAGTTTTGTTTTGAAACTTGTTATCATTAGGTTTAAGTTCTTTACTTTTTAGGATTTTGATTTAAGCATTTTATTGTTTAGTCAAGAAATTACTTTATTTCGAATATGTCGAGATTGTTTTTCCTAGTTAATTTAGGACGTCACATGAGTTAGTAATAAACGATAATAAAGACTAAGATAACTAATTATCATTAAGAAAAAGATACGCAAAAAATATAATATTAACTTAAATTGTACAACATAATTACATATACACAATCTCTAATGGGTCCCACACGTGGTAGACCTTAGAGAATCTTAGGCCTAAGGCTAATATTATCTCCACCACCCTCACCATCTCCTTTCTTCCTCCTAATCGCAGGACACTCTAAGCCATGATCATCCACCACCTTTTTTTCTTACCTCCCTTCTTCGGAGTCCGGATCATGGCGTGCACATGACCGCCTTTAACTGGCCTGATCGGAATCAACCTGTTAGGATCAGTAGTGTCAAGATCATCAACATTGTCCTCTTATGGAGACAAGATCACATGCGTAGAAGGATGAACCTAAAATAATATATAAATAATTAGTATTAATTTTAATTTATATTTAATATATTAATTTTTTATTTTAAAAAATCTAACATGTGACTCCTGAGCGGACTTCTGATAGGGGTCTGGTGTAGGATCTAAAGTAGTATCATAAATGTGATCCTGAATAGCTGGAGCTGGAGCTGTCAACAAAACCTAAGATATAAAAAATTATGAAATAATCAATATAAGTATTTTAATTTTTTAAAATAAGTATTTTAAACACTAACTCTTGGGTTAAGAAAATCCTAAAAGTCTATGAATGAGAAGTAGTGTTGGCCAGTGGGCCGGGCCGGGCTCACTGGGATCGGGATAGGCGGGGTCGGGACGGGGTCGGGAAGGAGGAAGAGTCGAGTCATGGGGCGCAGTGGGGCCGTCTTGGCGAACGATATCTGTCTCGTCCCGCACTTGGCCCCAGAGCGATTGGTCGGACGACGGGTCGGAATTCGGGACGGGCGGGCCCTTTTTTTTTTAAAATTTTTCACTAAATTAAAAATACTAAATTACTAACAAAGTAACATATAGTCATATTATAGTGATAGTCATATACTCATATTATACTATTATAGTATTATACTATTATAATATTATACTCATATTTATAAACTAAATAATTAAATAAAGACAAAAAGAGTGTAAAAAAAAACAACTCAATGCTGTTTTTGTGTCTCTTATATTATTAATTATTTCATTGAAATATACAAGATTCAGAATTACAATATTATAGAAGACATAGAAAAAATTACTAAAATTGCAATGAAATATATTATCAATTTGAAAATACCTTTTCTAGTTTCTTTATAATTTCGTGTGGTTCTTCGGTTGGAATTGGTATATCTTGGTCAAATTGTTCCACGTCGCTACTCATGCCTTCAGATAAGATGTCGTTGTAGTTTTCGTCTTCTTCTTCGTTAATCTCTGGGTTCTTCGCTCTGCTCGTATCCAATCTCTGAATAGTACCGTCATCTCCAAGCTGTCTCCGGCTAATGAGTGTCTGTGCTCTCCTATTCGAAATTTGTCTGCAGAAAAAGCGCTTTCAGAAGCGATTGATGACGCTTGAATGTTCAAAATATCTCGGGCCATCATTGTAAGTGTCGGAAATGTCTTCTCATTCTGCATCCAATATTTCAGCAAGTCTTCCTTTCCGTCTTCATTGACAACTGCTTGCTAAGGTAAAGTTCCCTGCAAAACAAAAACATCGAACTCGTTAATTTGGTTAGCGATGCTACGCATACATTCTATTTCGAGGCTTTCAATATCGTCATGAAGCGAGATGTCTTTTTCGAGTGTGTTGAGCGAGAAGAAGATGGTCTGGATTGGTTATTAGCACTTTCTTGCTGGTAATGCCAGTATACTTTTTTGCATTCATCTTCTACGCTATCCAACACTTCTTCTAGCGTTTGTTCAATAAGTGGTTCAACATTTAAATTTTTGGGAGTTGGAGGTGGTAGTACGTCCATACAGTTATAAATATTTTCAATAAGATTTTTACAACCGTCTACTTTAATAGTCGGGTTTAATACAGTACCAATAATATAAATAGGGGGAATAAAAATAAAATATTTCTTTAATTTCATAAACATTTTTTTAATAGTTGTCTTATAAGCAGATTTTTCCATATATTCTTTAAGAAGTAAAAATATTACAGTCATATAAAACAACATAATTGAAATAGTAGGATAATTATAAAGTAGAAAATTCTTTTGTTGCTCGTTGAAAATTCTCTACAAATACAATAAGTTCTTTAATTTTGTCTCAATCATTATCCACAATCATATCAATTTAATTTTGATTATGGGCATTAAAAAAATAAAGTGATAGATTTTCTATAGTCATAAGCAACAACTAGTTGATCATATAAAGAATTTCACCTAGTTGGTACTTCTTCGAGAATTTTTCTGTAAGATAGTCCACAATCGTGACAAGTTTTTGTATATTCTTTTCTCGGTTGAATTCTATTATTTTTAAAAATAAAATTTATAGCAAATTGTATTTTTTCAAGAATATCTTGAAAAAGTGAAAGATCATCTTTTACAACTAAGTTATAAATACGACACGCACCTTTGATATGAAAATGTTTTGGAAAAGACGGAGTTAAAACTTCTTTTAAAACATAAATAGCAGAATTGTTAGAAGTTGCATTATCTAATGTAATACTCACAACTTTATCAGTTATTCCGTAATAATCGCAGACTAAATAAATATTTTGTGAAATAAAATCACCAGTGTGCCTACTATCTATATATCTATATGCTAAAATACGTTTTTGCATAGACCATTTATAATTTATCCAATGACAAGTTACCGTTAAATAATCATGGTCGTTAGTACTACGACCTATATCAGAAGTTAGAGCGATTTTGCAATTTAAATGATATAATGAATAACGCAAATATTGTTGATATTCGTGTGCAAATTTAAACACGTCTCTCTTAACCGTTGATCTAGGAAAACCTTTATAAGCAGGATTATACATATCTCTAATATAATGAATAAAACCAGGCGATTCAGAAAATGAAAAAAGGCAAACCCTCCACAACAACTAATTTTGCTAGTGCTTACCTATCTTTATGTTTATCGTATTTAGGGCCTACAACATCCCCGTCATAGGGTTAATTTGACTCTGTACTTTGTCCGGGACAGTATGTGAACCTTGTCCCGATTGAGATGACGCTTGCTCACCATCTTTTTCAATAAGGTATTGGGCATGCAAGACTTTGTGTTTTTGCAATAGGTGTCTTGCTAAACCCCCCGTCCCACCATGACCTTATCCAGTTTTAAAAGTATAAACAGGTTTATAAGTTTTACATATAGCTACTTGATTCGGTACGTCCCTATGAAAATATTTTCATACAATTGATGTTAATGGTCGTTTTGCCGGACCTCGTCTCATACTAGGGGGATATGAGACATTTCACTAGTGGTGTATTATCATCTACATTAGTAGGTGTATCATCATCTAAAGTGTCATCTAAATTAAAATCTTCTTCATTTTGAGGAAAAACATTTGTGTCAAGATCATATGGTATTTCAGGAAACAGTTCAGGATCCATAAAATCATCTTGTCTAGGAATACTAGAAGAAGTACCCTTGCCCTTGCTCTTGCCCTTGATACCCAAGGCCTTGCGCAAAACATTTTTTGTTCTTTTCATTTTAATTATGATAATAAACAGTTAAAGACTTAAAAAGTTAAAGATAATGAAATTAAATGTGCTAAATGAAATAAAAACAAAATAATAATTTAATGAGAGAACGAATGTACCAAACGCCGACGTAGAGTCGATGTGTAATCGAGAGAGGTTGCAAATTAAAACTTTGCTCGATAGATTAATCCTCAAGCTAGTTATCAACTTCACTCCCAGTTCTCAAATTAATAAATAGAGTGAATATGTAGTAGACAATGTTGTATAGAAATTAGAGAAAATGTAGGAAGATTTGTGAGGAATAAGAAGAGAAAATGAGGTATTTATAGTTGAAAAATTGGATTAAAGTGTAAATATAATAACTTAGAGGTTAAAAATAAATATAAAGGAGGTAGGGGGGGGGGGGGTTGGGAGAAGCCAAAAATGGCTGTTGTCTAACGGCCAAAATGTAAAATGGCCGTTAGAAAACGGCTATTTTGGGCAAATTGCGGGGCCCAGGCGGGGCCGGGCCAGGGCAGATCTAGCGGGGCCCAGGGCGGGGCCGGGCCAGGGACGGGCTAGGCGGGGCCAGGACGGGGCGGGTCTAGCGGGACGGTCGGCGGGACCATACCATGTCTCGTCCCGGTTCGAGCCGGACGCTTATTGTTTTTAAATTTAATCGGGTAGGCGGGGCCGGGGCGTCGGCGACCATTCGCGACCACAATGAAGTCATAGTCGACTCTTTGCCACCAGACATCACGAATTGGCGCCACGCACACACTGTTGCGTCATATGAAGCCCAATCTATGTCATCACATACACCGACGTACGCATTGTCTCTCTGGGATGAAGACCCAAGTACATATGAAAATAGCTATGCCATTGTATATGTAGGTGTAGACAGTCGGTAAGAAGTCGACGGGCGGCCTGAAGTCGGTGGGACATCTGAAGTCGGCGGATGTTGCTGGGCTGGAGCGAGATCTGGAGAATGCTCATCAGGGTCATCTACTAGACGAAGTCCTCTACCGCCACCTACTCTGGAACCACCTCAGCCACAATTCCCTCTACCACCACCCTTCTGCTACCCCCTTTCTGCCACCACCGCCTCCATCACCATAGCCTCTATAAGGTGCGTGACCACGATGGACCCGTCTATCTGCTGCCTGATACGGGCCCTATGGAACACACTCATGCATATGTCCAACCTCTTGTGCTGGTTGGATACCCGACTCGACTACCTGAACGATCTATCTCGGGGATATCCATATGTTGTAATCCCAACTGGCGAATTGTATGTACGGTCTGTAGCAATTTATTTGCAAATATTAATAATTAAATATATTTTTAACGTAATAATTAAGACAATTGATTTTTAAGTGCAGTAAACTTATTAACACTTCATAGTACCCCGCGAGTGCTGCAGATCCTTGGCCATCTAGAACACGTATATCGGTATTGTCAATCAAGATGTGTGTGATCTTCCGGTACCACTCCATGTAAACCCCGATCGGATTAAAGGGCTTCCTTTCAAAATATCTTCTTTATGTGGAGGTGTTGGAAATGTAAGTTGCCAATTGATGAGGTGTTGAAGAGGACACACATTAATCTAGCTTCTAGATGTTGATGTTGTTCAAATCCTAAGGAGGAGACAACCCAACATCTATTTGCTAATATTTTTCTGCTAACAGGACTTGGTCCTTTTTCTCTTCTTTTGCATGTATAAACATTAAAAGCCTACAACTACAGCAAATTATAGTGAAATGGTGGAGATAGCACTGTTAATGACAAGCTCAAACCAGTATTTCAAGCTATACCAGTTGTAGTTATGTGGGAATTATGAAAAAGAAGAATGCTTACAAACATGGAGATAAAATGTCAGTGGAAAGATGCATATTTCATGTTTATTCCACTACTCTGAGGTTGGTCAAATTCAAAAATCCATCAATCCATAATATTTCTAATAGATGGGATGAGCTAATTCAACTACTGGAGGGTTATATGCCTCAGGTGAAGGTTACTAAGGTCACTTGGCACCCTCCACCTAGGAGTTGGATAATGTGCAACACAGATAAAACATCCAGGGGAACCAACCCAGGAAGGAGAGCTTATGGATTTTGTGTTAGAGCTGAGGAATGTAACGTCATACATGCTCAGGCAGAGGAATTGGGGTACATCACAAACACAGAAGATGAAGCAATAACAATATTGAAAGCAATCAAATAGTGTGATCATAAGCAAATGGACAAAATCATTTTTCAAATAGATTCACTACTAGTGCAAAGGATACTAAATGAGGAATGGAAACCACCTTGGAACATAGTAGGATACATAGAGAAAATTAAACAGCTAGAATGTGAAAAACAGTGCACATATGCTAAGAGAGGGGAACAAACTAGCTGATGCATTGGCTAACACAGCACTTGATACGGGACCAATAAGTTGTAAATCATTTATGGGCTTAGATATTGAACTAAGAAATATTATCAACAGTGATAAATCACAATTTCCTTATCTAAGAATCACATGCAGACAAAATTAAAGAAAAAGCATAATAATAAGAGGAGCAAAATCGTACCGGTGGAAGCAAAATAATGAATCCGCCATGGATGTGGAACTTACAGCAACAAAATCAAGTGAAATCGCACCAGGTACGGACAGAATAGAAATGAGTACAAGAACAAAAGATCAAGAATACAAAAAGTGGAAAGCTTACCATAGAAGTGATGAAATGGGGGAGACAATTGAACACCAATGATTGAAATTGTGGATATGGTCTGAAGCACAACAACAACAAAGCTCACACTCTTCAGAATCAACATGATATCATCATCAGAGCTGGATAAAAATAATATATCCAAGGAGCAGCCATAGTCAAAACTTGGAGCTAAGACCGACAACAAAGAAGAAATAGGGCAAATGCGTTTGCATTTCGTCCCTTTGGACACATTACTTTCCTTTTTTGTTTTCTTTATTTGGACTGGGACTTTGTTTTTGGGCCTTAGTCATTTTTCTTTTATTTTGGACCTCTTTTTTATTTTGCATCTTAATAAAACACCCAGCCAGACCTAATTGAATTAAAAAAAGAGTCGTTCTGTGCTCTGCAGCCTCTGAGCCCAACGGTCTATCTAGGTGTGCATAAAGGAGGCCTGGTATGCAGCAGTGGCGTTTGAAGGCTCATTCTGTTGATAGTGACGATGCTCCCAAGTCCCAATCAGCCGGATAAAAAAATATTATGTGCATGCCAAAACTGTCGTAATATACCGTGGGGAGTGTAGTCCTCAACGATCTCTATGTGTATCAATGAACACCGCCACATCCACATGTCCTCACCAGCCCAGCAAAACGCCGGTAATTGATCCAAAAATGGACCATACGGTGTCCATATAAAAGCCTGTAAAATAAATTATCAAAATTTAGTAAACAATAAAGACATAATTAATAAAAAATGGGTAATAATTTTAAATCAAACAATTTTACCATGTCATCTGTCGTACGATCAAGCTGATCTCTGAACTGAAGAATATTGTGGTGAATATTCATATCTCGGGATATACCTCCTGTTCATATCCGTGCATAGGGTATTCCATCATCAATAAAGTCACGCTGAGGGTGAGTAGGTACGTTCTCAAAGGCATCATCCTATTCCACACCCATAACTGAAAAGGTTATTAAAAAAAGATTTATTAGTCGTCGTTTCAAAAAGTTATATTTAGAATAAAATTACACACTTAAATATACTACCTGGAGGAGAGAAAAAAAATCCACTGACATCACTCATAGCGCCAATAAACGCTCGACATAAACATCGATATAGGTAAGCCTGAACAACACCGCCCCAGTTGTAATCTCCCAATCGGTCCAGATCGGTCAGAAATAACAAATACTTTAAGCTCACATGGAATTCAATGTTTTCGGGAACATGATGCCCCTGAATATGATGAAAATATAAACAGGCACGATGATCCACAATCTCCAGATCTGTATTGTCTACAATAGGATCCACCACATCCGAGGCGCGCAAGTAAGCACATAGGGCTGACATCGACACTCGACTATGTCCATGGATATCACTGGGATGAAGCGTGTATCCAGTGAGCCTAGTCAACTCCTGCCCTAATATCGGATCTTTCTTGTATAATGGGAGTCTATCTACCCGTAGTCCAAACATGAACTCCACATCCTAAAGCGTGATAGTGACCTTGTTGACACCCAATTTTGTTCCTCCTTTCTGATTATTATCATCAAATTTAAACTATTTTTTTACACCGCAATTTTTTTTAATACACACATATAAATAAAGGATTTAATATCATCATCTATTCTCAAATATCATTATTATTATTATTATCCACATTTTTTCTTTCTATCATTGGCATTTTTTACATCATAATCATAATTTTTCATCCTAATATTTTATGTTATTTACAAATGGCATCGCATTTTTATATTAAGAATAAAATATTTCTTAAATATTATATTTTATCACATTGATATTTTATTTATATTTTTTAATCATTTTTAAACCCCCAACCCATTTTCCTTTACACAAATAATACACTAGCCCATTAATTCCCACCAGCCCAATCCCCACAACCCCCTAATTCCCGTCCAGCCCAATCCCAATTCGGTGACCCAGCCCATTACCTAAACTTCACCCTTCAAAGTTCAAACACCCCTAAATCAGAAACCAAACAAACCCTCCCCAAACAAAAACCAACGGACACAAATTTCTCAATCCAATCGCCGACACCCCATACCCTGCACCCCCCAATTCCCGTCGGTCACCTCACCCACTGCCACCACCAACCCTGACACAACCCATACCCTTATCCCCCAAATCTAGCGATTTGAACCCAAAAATCATCCAAAATCAGAGCTGGGACAGCTTTAATTCAAATTTCAAAGCCCAGATTTTTGCCTATAAAACTCCCTTTATTCTTCATTGAAAAGGGGTCGGATTTTCTACTCTTGATTTCACATACCATCTTTTATTGGGGTCCGATTTTGAGATATAGTTTTTGAGAGATCTTCTCTGTTCTTCACAAAAAGGAGAGACTCGTTTTTAGCCAAGAACAAACTCAGCTTTTACTACTTTGAAGGGTTCGAAATCAGAGAAAACCCCTCATCCTCAAAATTTCCTTATTTTCATTCTCAATTCCAGCTCAACAAAGCCATAAAAACATTCATCTTCATCGCATAAACATAAAACAATTCTCTGAGCGGAATCGACGAGTCGAAACGCGCCTCGATTAGCTGCCCGGAGAAGGTAAACTCGACTTCCTGTTGACTCTAGTTTATTTCTTTGTTTTATGTGTGTTCTTTTATGTGTTTTCTGCTGATTAATCATGTCTAGCTATGTTTGTTCATGTTACTGCTCCTGTTAACGTTTAAATGTGATATCGGTTTGGTCTGCTTCATTCTTTTAATATTGGTTTCAGCAAGGATTCGTTATATAGGTAATTAGTACAAGGTTTAGATAGGGTCTTCATAAATCCAAGTCTGAGATTGGTGTTCATATCCTTTATATGATAGGATTATTATAAATACATACCTAAGATCATGTCTATAGGAATATGTTTGTTTCTGGTTTCTTGTTTTTATGAATGATGGATGAGAAGGTAATTTAGGCATTGAGTCCTGTATAACCCTTTTGAAATAACATGTATCCCATGTCTAGACCATGATGTTGATCTGTTTGAAGTATCAATCCGAAATTGATCACCCTGCCTTGGTATGATTTTGTCCTCCAGATATCATGAAACATCCTTCAAGTCTTTTAGTTGACATATCAGTATGTTGGTTATCTGAGCATGAAAGTATCTCATGTCGACATCATCTTGATTCCTGAATCATTTTATATCTGTAAAGAGCACAAATACCATGTCTGGGCAGTGTGTCTATCCACTGGTTGGGTATTTACCTATTTGAGGGTCATCATGTCAGATATGTGAGTCTAATGGGGGAAGTCAGTCTGGTTTACTGGTTCTGTTTCATGCCTGTGATATACCATGCTTAACCCTTTCTATGATTTTTGTTGATGCCTAATCTGTAGATCAACTCATGTGAGCATATAGGAATAGGTTTAACATGGAAATTCAACCATGACAAGTATGAATATCTCTGGATATGCTCTCTGTTTTGCCTTGCAATCTGAAGTCATTTTGTCTGTGTTATATGTAAAGTATACAAGTGATATACTCCAATGTACACAAGGTGTAAAGCTCGAATATGCATCCAGTGTATATCTAAGCCCTACATCCTTGTATAGCTGCCTTATTCTCTTCTGAAATTTATGTATTTAGTTGTATGTTTGTGATATGTTCCAAGGTATATAAATATAGAGGCTCGGGTATACATCCAATGTATACCGAGGCTGTATACTATTGTAGACCCCTGGATACATCATGCATATTCGAATATTTCATGTATAGCAATCTCATTTATATGCCTCTTAGTGTTGTGTTAAATGTGGGCTCATATATGTGGTTATTTGATTATTGTGTTGTTTCATATCTATTGGGCCTGCCTTCTCTGCCCCTCTAAAAAGGAAGGGGGGGGGGGTGTTTGGGCCTGTTTGTTATGGACTGCTCCGGTCTGGCCGAGACCCAGTTTGGGCTGGGCGAATATTTGGGCTTTCACTTTGGATAAATCTATTAGTTCTGGACTGATATATTATTAAATATTAAAACACATATGTGTTTATTTTGGCTTCTCCCTCCATGAGATGAGCCCAGAGCAGCAAAAGATCAAACCCCACCCCTCAAGTTTACATGAGTATCTTACTTATTTGCATTATTATATAAGGTTTGGGATATATACTAGTCATTTCCTCTTCTTTTATTTTTGCATGAGATGCATCGGGAGCAAAATGAGGAGTCTCGTTATGAGATTCATCATGACTTTGCCAAACGAAGACCCGCATCCACGTTCATTGCATACTCTGATCTCGGACTTTTCAAACCAATAGGGCGGAATGATATCGTCATCCGTTCTAGAATCGCTGCCTTTTAATTCTTTAATTATGCTTATATTATGTTGTAATTTAATTTATTGCACTTGTATATAATTATTGAATTGTTTAGAACAAGTAGATTTAGAATTAATAACTTAGAAAGGGTAGATTTAAAAAATCGGAAATCGCTAGTTTATTTATTTTAGGTTCGTCACTCATATTTTTCAAAACGCTAGTTTATTTTTATATATCTACTTTGGCGTAAAATAAAATCATGTTATATCCTATCAAAACTCAATTTTTATACTGCATTCTATCATACTTAATCATAAAGTGAATATATGTTATTTTGTATAAAAACTGCTTTTGTACATATTTTTGAACGCATCTTTTACAATGTCATTTTGTTAAACTTCATATTTTAAAAAAGTATGTTTTCTAATGCATGATAAATAAGCTTAAGTTTGAACGGATAATCGCATGTTAGCGGATCTTAAAGGGTGTTTAACACCTTCCCTTTAGGATAATAAAAAACTTTTACCTAGAATCTTTTAAGTTTTGCAAACCATTAAATGGAGATCATTTGTAACATTTTATGCTATACTTAGAGTGTCTTAGTTCACTATAATAATTAGGTGGCGACTCCTTAAAAACGGTGATTTAATTCAGGAATTACCGTCGGCAATGTTGCGGTTCCGTTCAAGGCTCCAGTCGAAAACGGGCGCGACAGGCCTCACTAGTGCGGAGATGAAATATGTGGGTCTCCGGTCGTCATCGCTCAACCATGGCCGTCATAAATTTCATTCATGATATACCCGACCAATAGTAGTAATACAATGGTAGATATCGCCTGATATAATATCTCTAAGATGCGGGATGTGGGGTCAGAACTTGTAAAATATCCCACCCATGTTCCATCCTACGGAGATGAAATAATGTCCTCATATGTATCTGGCCAGTCCATAATAGCTCTGACCTATGATTATCCTGTAGATTAAGTACTGATCTCATGTCGACATCATCTTGATTCCTGAATCATTTTATATCTGTAAAGAGCACAAATACCATGTCTGGGCAGTGTGTCTATCCACTGGTTGGGTATTTACCTATTTGAGGGTCATCATGTCAGATATGTGAGTCTAATGGGGGAAGTCAGTCTGGTTTACTGGTTCTGTTTCATGCCTGTGATATACCATGCTTAACCCTTTCTATGATTTTTGTTGATGCCTAATCTGTAGATCAACTCATGTGAGCATATAGGAATAGGTTTAACATGGAAATTCAACCATGACAAGTATGAATATCTCTGGATATGCTCTCTGTTTTGCCTTGCAATCTGAAGTCATTTTGTCTGTGTTATATGTAAAGTATACAAGTGATATACTCCAATGTACACAAGGTGTAAAGCTCGAATATGCATCCAGTGTATATCTAAGCCCTACATCCTTGTATAGCTGCCTTATTCTCTTCTGAAATTTATGTATTTAGTTGTATGTTTGTGATATGTTCCAAGGTATATAAATATAGAGGCTCGGGTATACATCCAATGTATACCGAGGCTGTATACTATTGTAGACCCCTGGATACATCATGCATATTCGAATATTTCATGTATAGCAATCTCATTTATATGCCTCTTAGTGTTGTGTTAAATGTGGGCTCATATATGTGGTTATTTGATTATTGTGTTGTTTCATATCTATTGGGCCTGCCTTCTCTGCCCCTCTAAAAAGGAAGGGGGGGGGGGTGTTTGGGCCTGTTTGTTACGGACTGCTCCAGTCTGGCCGAGACCCAGTTTGGGCTGGGCGAATATTTGGGCTTTCACTTTGGATCAATCTATTAGTTCTGGACTGATATATTATTAAATATTAAAACACATATGTGTTTATTTTGGCTTCTCCCTCCATGAGATGAGCCCAGAGCAGCAAAAGATCAAACCCCACCCCCCAAGTTTACATGAGTATCTTACTTATTTGCATTATTATATAAGGTTTGGGATATATACTAATCATTTCCTCTTCTTTTATTTTTGCATGAGATGCATCGGGAGCAAAATGAGGAGTCTCGTTATGAGATTCATCATGACTTTGCCAAACGAAGACCCGCATCCACGTTCATTGCATACTCTGATCTCGGACTTTTCAAACCAATAGGGCGGAATGATATCGTCATCCGTTCTAGAATCGCTGCCTTTTAATTCTTTAATTATGCTTATATTATGTTGTAATTTAATTTATTGCACTTGTATATAATTATTGAATTGTTTAGAACAAGTAGATTTAGAATTAATAACTTAGAAAGGGTAGATTTAAAAAATCGGAAATCGCTAGTTTATTTATTTTAGGTTCGTCACTCATATTTTTCAAAACGCTAGTTTATTTTTATATATCTACTTTGGCGTAAAATAAAATCATGTTATATCCTATCAAAACTCAATTTTTATACTGCATTCTATCATACTTAATCATAAAATGAATATATGTTATTTTGTATAAAAACTGCTTTTGTACATATTTTTGAACGCATCTTTTACAATGTCATTTTGTTAAACTTCATATTTTAAAAAAGTATGTTTTCTAATGCATGATAAATAAGCTTAAGTTTGAACGGATAATCGCATGTTAGCGGATCTTAAAGGGTGTTTAACACCTTCCTTTAGGATAATAAAAACTTTTACCTAGAATCTTTTAAGTTTTGCAAACCATTAAATGGAGATCATTTGTAACATTTTATGCTATACTTAGAGTGTCTTAGTTCACTATAATAATTAGGTGGCGACTCCTTAAAAACGGTGATTTAATTCAGGAATTACCGTCGGCAATGTTGCGGTTCCGTTCAAGGCTCCAGTCGAAAACGGGCGCGACAGGCCTCACTAGTGCGGAGATGAAATATGTGGGTCTCCGGTCGTCATCGCTCAACCATGGCCGTCATAAATTTCATTCATGATATACCCGACCAATAGTAATACAATGGTAGATATCGCCTGATATAATATCTCTAAGATGCGGGATGTGGGGTCAGAACTTGTAAAATATCCCACCCATGTTCCATCCTACAGAGATGAAATAATGTCCTCATATGTATCTGGCCAGTCCATAATAGCTCTGACCTATGATTATCTTGTAGATTAAGTACTGATCTATCGATGAGCCCCGAATGAATTTTGGGATCCATGGAGGTGTCGTATATGTACAAACAATATTAAATTATTCATTATTCTATAATATTAATGATCTAATCCTTTATACAAAATTATACTAACTAACTAATCCTTTATCTGGAAATTATATTAACTATCTAAATTTGTGAATTAGAATAATTATGTAATATTATATTTTTATGAATAATTAGGAAATTACATTAAATAACTAGTATTTTATTGAAAAATGCTAAACCAATGATGTTCAATGCTAAATTAAGGATTAACTATTTCTAATTAATAATTAATTAGTATACTAACTACAATTAGCGCAATATTAAATAATGATGTTTTAATCCTAAACTAATGATGTTCAATCCTAAACTGAGTATTAACTATTTCTAATTAATAATTAATTATTATTATACTAACTACAATTAATGAAATATTATATTAATAATATTTGTAATCCTAAACTAATGATGTTCAATACTAAACTAATCATTAAAGTAATGACGAACTAATTCATTTAACGGTTAATTGTATTAAGTAACTGATTAATAATTAATTAAATATTAACACATAAAATTAGATAACTAATTAGCACATTAATAATTAACATGCAATAAAAAAAATTACAAATAAATAAATTAACAATTAGATAACTAATGTATTTAACAATATAATTAAAAAGTTCATAGTAAAATACCTAAAAGCTTCGAAACTTGTTCCTTGACTTGAATATACCGAGATTATTGAATTTTGGGTTGAAATTTTAACCAAAAACCGTCTTTTTATGACGTGGGACCGGATTTTGTTTGGTTAGGCGTTTTTTTTTTAACTGAAGTGGAGGGGACCATCCGGAAGAAACCAATGGCGTTTAAATGCCCCTATTGCGCAACAATTTGTTGCGCAAAAAGTACTAATGTAACAAATTTATTTTTGGGTTATTTTGGTTCACTTCCTCACTTTTTGGGTCATTTATGTTCCGGACTCAAAATATGTATGCAAGATACAATTCTACCTTTATATTATATGCAACTTGAGAAGGAAAATGAAATTAGTTCCAAACTCTTGCTAAGAGCAAACTTATTCCTTTACACTTGAGGTGTTGAAAAAATTATTTTAAGAGTATGTATGAAATTGAAAGGATATCATCAACGATCACAAACTATACAAGAAAAGAAGTTGGAAACAAAGGATTTGGATTTTCTTGGAGCTGGTAATTCTCCTGGTATTAAGATAATAGAGTCATCATGTGCACCACTTTGTATGGCTTTTTCACCCTCATCCAAGAATTTCTTGAATGCATTATGAACATAAGCAGATGCTTTAGCAACATTCATGTCCTCCACTAGTTTGTGGGGATAATAGTGTTTAACATGGTCTCCACATAATACTGCTGACATTTGTACCATTTCTGATTGATACTCTGTTAAGTTAGCATCTTCTTTGGCTTCGGCCTCTCTCAATCTAACTGGTTCTGGTAAAGTTTCTGTAATGACAAGTAGTGTTTACCAAAAGTTAGCTTTGGTACCATATCAAAGAATATAAAATATCCAACTCAAATCCTAAAGTAACTCAAGAACTTTATAAGCCTTTTGATGAGCTTATACTCCGATTGTGCGACATTATAACAACTAGCAAGTCCTTATTTACCATAAGGTTTTATGCAACAATCAATGTGTATGATTAGTAATGAAAAATTGGACCTCTCTACTTATAATTTTTCATTTGAGGTCTTTTATTAATAATTAATAAAGTTTCACTTTGAGTAAAACTATTTTTGAATTTTTTTGATTGTGTACAAAGTTTAACAAAGAAAGACAAAACTATTTTTGAATTTTTTTATCTTAAACATGCTGTGTGACACTTTTGCTTTCAATCGCCGTAAAGGAAGGCACCATCCCTCCTTTCTCTCGCAATCACAATAGGAAGACTTTAATTTAAAACTTGTATTTTAAATAAGTCATAATATATTTGTGTGACCACAAAGCTCCTTCTCATTAATTAAGGGTAAAAGAAGATGTTTAAATTAAATTATTTTCAAATTAAAAAATGGATCACTTTTTTAAATAGTCTAAAAACAAAATAAGGTCACATAAACAATATAGAGGGAGTGTACTTCATAAAGCTAAATTAATGTTGTGCATCTTAAGCTTATGATTCATAACAATATTGTATAATGTGTTAATGATAACGTTAATTTACACATACCAATTTGTAATCAACATACATAACTCCCGACTCGTTAGATAAATGCAATTGCATGCTGTTATTTCAAAATGAAATGAGGAAGTTAATTAAATTCACTAGATAGATCTCAATAAAAACTAGAAAAAAAAACATGTACCTAATAGATATTACATCAGATAAAACTATATTGCAATTGTTTATAAACTAGATATTTAATGCAGGGAGAAACAAGAATAACTAATTTCAAGTATTGTTAGTGTTAAGAGTCCCACATCGGACCATGAAGCAGAAATTAGCTGTACAGAAGAAGAAATACGGGACCGCAAGGTCACGAAGTTCGATCCCCGCATAAACCTTCTTGGTTAGTCATCACACATGGCTTGCCAAGTGTGGTTTACATGGTGACGTGGGTTTGCGTGCCATCACACCGAGGTTTACCCTGTGCGCACTCGAAAGAGTAGCGGCTGGGGGTTCCTTCGTCAACAAAAAAAAGAGTCCCACATCGGCAATGAAATGGGAACATGGACTCCTTATATGGACTTGGACAATCTTCACCCTATAAGCTAACTTTTGGGATTGAGTTAGACCCAAGATCTATTCTTACATGGTATCAGAGTCAGGTCCATTCCAATTCTTTGTTCATTGATGTTGGACCGTTAACGGGGTTTGGTGCGGGGTATGTTAAGAGTCTCACATCGATAATGGAATGAAAACATAGACTCCTTAGACCCAAGATCCATTCTTACCGTTAGGAACTCGCCCATGCAAGTTTAATAGTAATTCAAAAAGAGGAACAAAAGTTACCAGGGCAGTCTGTTCTTGGAGTTGTTCTGGTTATGACAGTGTCAAAGGTGCCAGCCCATGCATCACGTTTAGTTAGGAAGTCACCCAAGTTAAATATCTTCTTCACAGTTGCAGGGATTGAAGAATGCTCAAATTCTGAAGAGGCATATGGCCCTGATGGCTTATGTAACACTACATTTAAGGTAACAAATGCATTGATAAGAAGTTCAACAAAAAGAAGTCCAATTTTTTTATTGTATAGAATAAGATGCAGTAAGCACTCTTTCGAAATTGTTCTGGAATGTGACCCATTTATAATTTGCTTATTAAATCGAAGAAATTTTTGCATCTTAGAATATAAATAAATATTTTAAAATTGATATTTGGTCAAAGAAAATCTTATTTGACTTTTCAAGTAATAAAATAAATTATTAACACCCAAGGGTGGAACATAATTATACTCCCTGAACGGAAAGGTCCCAACAAGACCAGGAAGATAAAAAAAAAAATCTGCATTTTACCTAATTCCTTCGTTATTTCGTTGTATCTTGCAAAATCAACTTGGTGGATAGAGCTACATGTGTACCCTATTAGTCAATATTAGCATATATATGATGGATTAATCGAGGGATACACAAGTTGGCCGAATATCATATTATGAAAATGTACAAAATAAACGATATAAGAGAGTAGTTTAACCTGTTCCTCTTTTAATCCATGGAGAAATCATGATGGCTGGAACCCTAACACCGAGACGATCAAACTGAAAGTTGTAAGGGGCAGTAGTACCCACAATACCGTCAGGGCTAGGAACTCCGGTGTCTGGAGTGGGCACATGGTCAAAGAAACCACCATGTTCATCATATGTTATAACGAACAACATTTCATTCCATTGAGGGCTTGATCTCAATGCCTCATACACTTCTTTCACGAATTTTTGTCCCTCAAATACATCGTGCGAAGGGTGATCATCGTTCCCTGGCAATGCTTTTAAGTCAAAATATCTTTGTTCAATTACTACATAATTTGGTAGCCTTCCCTCCTTGCAGTGATTTCTGAAGCTCAGATCGAACGGATGAAAATTCTTTATGTATTTCAGTTTCCTAAGATTCCTGGAAAAGCAAATAGTCTTCATCAGCATTAATTGAATCAATTATAGTGCTTGTTCTATTTTTTTTCTAAACCACCAAAATGGTGGCAATTTATTCAATAAAAGCGAAGTATTTACAGAAGAAGTTTCAGAAAGCATGAAAAAAACATAAAGAAAACAAAAACAAAAAATCTAAAGTGGAAACTAGCTAGTTACTCAATCCTAACAAGTATGCAAGATCTATCAACTCAAATCCAAATGCCTTGGCTTGTATCCATCTATCACACCTTCAAGTCTCACATGTGGAATGGATCAAGCTCACATGAAGAAGATATTCAGGCATAAATGAATGGAGTTGTGTTTCCTACAAAACTTGTTAATATCTTATATCTGCTAGTATTAGGACAAGTAGTTGCTCCAGAATATATTCATGCTTGTATTGTATCCGTCTGAAGTCTGCTAAGATGAAAGACTCATATTCTTTAAGCTGTTGTTCATGAACTGCACCTATCTTGCTTCTGATCCTTCCATGAGTTCTTATGTTGTCTGTATTACCAGCATGATCACTTGTTATAGTTAGTTCTCAACCAGAAATAACAAAGTTTTACCCGCAAGGGTAGCCAAGTTGGTGTAGCAGTAGAGCGCGGGACCGCAAGGTCACGAGTTCGATCCCCTGCATAAACCTTCTTGGTTGAGTCTGTCACACATGGCTTGTCAAGTGTGGTTAATCGGCTGACGTGGTTTGCAGGCTATTGCGTCAGCCCGGAGTTTACCCTGTGCGCACTCGAAAGAGTAGCGGCTGCGGGTTCCTTCGTCAAAAAAAAAAAAAAAAGAAATAACAAAGTTTTCAGCAGAATGAACCTTACTTAAACCACACACTAAGAACAAGGCTATTTCTAGTCTTTAAACTTCCATATGGCAAAGTGTTACTGGTTCTCATTGAGTTGTTGTTGCTGTTGATCTATCTAGAATATGATCTGACTCTAAAGTTTGGAGTCAGTTGATTTTCCATGTTGATCAGACTTCTACCCTGTGTTGGGATGTCCTGAAAGTGATTATATTCTATTATAACTATACAATTAAAAATTAAGTTAGCAAAATAATCTGTAAGACAGTTCCCTTCTCTGAATACATGCTCCACCCTCATTTCCTTCTCCTTTCTACAGTTTTGAATGCTTTTCCCCACCATAACTAAATTCCAAGGAACCTCCCAAATGACATCCAATACTTTTTTCATGGTTAGAGAATTGATCTCAATGATCAGTGGAAGTAGGTGATTAGATATGCAGTATTGAACTCCATCTCCGATAGCAATTGCTTCAGCCATAATATTCGTTGTATATGGAAGCCTTGTTGCCTTTGCATATTTTATGTCTCATGCAGCACTCCTAAAATAAAGCAGTTGAACTTAGTTCTGAATTCCCTCTTGAAGCACCATCTGTGTTACACTTATAATAACCTTCTTCTGGAGGTTTCCACATCACAATTTTGCAGACCTTCCAATATTTGTACCATCAGAGGCCATTGTTTTGGAAAGTTTTGCAGCCAAGGGTACTTCTTTTGTGCTAACATGTACATGTTTTTGTTTATCTTATGAACCACCTTGTTATACGATATTGTACCCTCATGTCTCCTTGTATTTCCAGCCTTCCATATTTGCCACAAAATAAGAGTTAGAGCTGCTTGAAATAATGGCTTTAACCTGGCTAAACATTGTGCATTCCACCATAACAAAATGACCTGCCTAATTTGTATAAATTATCCAAGAATATCTGCTGCAGTTGAAAATACTTCCATACTTTATGTGCAGATGGACTTGTTATAAACAGATGATCCATGGTTTCCTGTTGAATCTGACAGCACCAACATCTTGATATTATATTAATCATCATCCTCATCAAGATTTTATCAACTGGTAGTTTAGAAAAACATATCCTCCACAAAAAGAAAGACACCTTGTATGGAAACCCTTTAATCCAGAACTTGGCACAATATTGTGATACTGGAGAAGTTTGTCTGATAACTTCCCAAACACTTTTAACTGTGAACTTTTCAGAACTAATACATTGCCACCAAGGTTTATCTATATCCTCTGATCTAACAAAATATCCTAGTTCCTGCTTAATATGATTAACAACATCCTCTGGGGAAAACTCTTGCATTCTGTTGTAATTCCATTGTGTTGCATCCATTAGATCCTCCACATCTTCTATTGTGTTATAGGGTTGATTCTGAAAGGGGAGATAGTCATGCAATGCTTCCAGTTTTGTCCAATTATCAAACCAGACAGAAGAGGAACCATTATGAGGCTCCCACCAAATTTTGTGTTCAACATCATCCCTTGCTGCTCCAGGTTTTTGATCCACCCTTCCACTGGACTTCTTTAGGCCTGAATTTCTTACAATACTTGTTTCCCATGAAGTTAGACCACAGAGAATTACTTGTTCTAAACCTCCACCATTACTTTGAAAACAGTGCTTTTAAAATATCAAAAAGTGATCTGAAGCCTAAGCCTCCTTCCTTCTTTGGATAACACAAGTCCTCCCATTTAGCCCAATGTTAACTTCTTTCATCCTCTTTTATCTGCCAGAAAAATATGTTAAATAACTTATGCAAGTCATTAATAACACACTTTGGATGAATCATTGCAGACATAGGTAAATAGGGATGCTTTGTAATACTGAAGATATCAACAGTCTTTCCACCAAAGGATAACATTTTTCCTTTCCAAGCCTGAAGCTTATCTCTTACTATCTTCATCATATCCTTATAAAACAGTTTTTGCCTTCTTGCATGAAATATGGGGCATCCCAAATATGTGAATAGAAATTCTCCTCTACTGAAACCTAATGAACTTCCAAAGACAAGGCTGATGACACTTTCTTATACATGAAGAAAAAACTTTTAGTTGTATTGATCTTATGTCTAGAGACACTTTCATAAACATGTAGAACATTCATGATCATTTGTAAAGACTTCTTGTCATCATAAGCAAATATTATGGTATCATAAACATAAGCTAGATGGTTCAAATTTGAACTCCACTTTGACATCACATACCCTCTAAACATGTTATTGTCAAACAATGAATTTAGAGCAGAAGATAAGGCCTCAGCAGCTAAAATAAATAGTGCTGGAGACAATGGATATTCACCTTGTTTGACTCCCCTTGTTGAATGAAAAAAACCATATGATTGCCCATTGATATGAATAGAATACCAGTTGTTAGAAATTATCCTCCAAATCCTGTCCACATATACTTCTGCAAATCCCATATTTCTCAACACTTGAACAAGATATCTCCAAGAAACTCTATCATAAGCCTTTGCCATATCAAGTTTGATTATGACATTAGCAGGCTTACCCCTCTTTCTTATATCAGGAGTGACTAACACATTTTCAATGATATTTCTCTCTTTCACAAAACCAACTGATTAGGAGAAATCAAAGAAGGAAGAATGGTCTTCAGTTTATTGATCGGTGTATTTTATATACAGTTTTTGAGTCATTTTTAGTAAGTATTTTACTCATTTCATTTATGTTTAGTATAGTATTAGGGTCGTTTTCCTTTCTTTTGTGTCACAACGGTCAGAAATGGAGAAATGGCGAAAAAGAGATGAAATGAGCATAAATGAGATGGAATTGCACACAAAAGGGCCAAGAAATGAAGTCTAAGAAGTTCCGGGAAGAAAAAAGGAAATCAGACGAAGCCCGGACGAAAAAAGGACGACGAAATGAAAATCCGCCAGAAAAATGCCTCGGCGCATACTGAAAGTTCGAAAGTTGATTTCATGCGAGTTTTTCGCCGTGGCGCCATTCACGAACGCGGCGCGGCGGGATTTCGAGTCGAATTTGACACGCTTCGTTTGAGTCCAAAAGGGATAACTTTTCCTACCTACATATTCCTTAACCCTTTACCTAAAGGATTCCATAACCTTTCCTACCTACATAATCCCTAACCCTTTACCTAAAGGATTCTGGGGCTATAAATAGTCTCTACATCATTAGAAGAATTCATCCATCACCCATTCCATTCTCCATCCACCATTCCATTCCATTCATCATTGTAAATATTCCACAACACAATCCTTGGATGCTAGAAGGCTTGGAGACTTGTTCTTGAGTATTTTTCTTTTCTTTCTTTTTGCTTTGTTTTTTTTCAGTTCATGTTTGGAGATTATATTAGTTCTTAGCGTGACTATGGCTAGGAGCTAATTACTTTGTTAGGGATTTCTTTGTGATTCTCTTGAAACTCTTATTCATGAATTAATATATTAGTTTGGTTTCTTCTTCACTTATTTAAGATTTATTCAATAGTTGCTTTGATTGCTTGATAATTAATTGATCACTAGTTATCATCACTTATATGAGTTCTAATCGAAATCCGAAAGGGGAGATTGTGAATATGCTATAGTTGAATAAACATATGTTTAAATCGTGGACGAAAGTACCTCGATACTTGTGTAGCTTAATAGGTTATTGCTCTTAATCCTCCTTTGTAGTCAATCTTGTCACCGAAAGGTAGAAGGGTTCTCCATTGGGGTTGAGTGTTTATATTACCTTAACAGGAGTATAAAACGGTCTAGTTAACCTGCTATCTTAACGTAGAAGAAGAAGTTAGTCTAATTGTATTAAGGATTGAATAGAGTGGATAGTTGATGATATTGGAAGCCCTAATTCGCCATCATAACTAATTTAAATCAAAGTATTTTTATAATTAGTTTATTTTCTGCATTATTAGTTTAGAATTCCAACTCAATTAACGTTAACCAAATAGAAACTAAAGCATAGATAATCGGTACTTGAAAACCAGTCTCTGAGGACGATATTCGGTCTTACCTAGACTATATTACTTTTCACGATACGTGCACTTGCGTTTAGCGTGTGTATAAATCGCGCATCAAGTTTTTGGCGCCGTTGCCGGGGACTGGCGTACTTTCAATATCGATTTATCTATTCTTATTTCTAATTTGGTTGCTCCAAGAATGCTAGCATCTTTTTATCACCTTTTGTTGTTTTCTTATTTTGCAGGTTAAATTAAAAAAAAAAAAAATCAGGACACGTGGACTACTACTTCTATCAGGGGCAGTGGAGTCATCAACAACAGCTTAACCCACAGGTTCCAGAAGAAGATCTAGATGAGTTGCAGGCAGGCATACTCAGGCTTACCAAGTGTCAAGCTCAGTTTATGGATGATACTAGAGTGTCCCTCAGAAATTTGGAGACACAAACAGGGCAACTGATGGATAGGATGAGCAATACACTTCAAGAAAGTCTGTCTAGCGACACCGTTGTGGAAAGTGATAAGAAAATTGAGGAACCTGAACCACACTCAGTTGTTGAGGAATCTGGCGAGATAGTTGGTGTAGAGAAGGAAAAGATTACTGAGATCCAATTATTCACCTTTTTGGATTCTTTGGAAATTCTGTTTCCTATACCTATTGCGAAAGAAATACCACCGGCGGTCACTGTTGATCCCCAAATGGGAAGTCCATACCATCAAGGGCACCCCCTAAAGTTGAGATGTGTTGGAAATCTCACTGATCCCTACATTAAAGAGAGCCTAAAAGACAAGCATGTCTTGTGTACTTGGGGGATAATCTTATATCTGAAGCCCTTAGTTGAAAAGATTGTTGTAGGAAAAGTGAGACCTGCAACAATAACTTTGCGGATTGCAAGCAGTTAGCGAAGGATCCAATTGGCACTCGTAAAGGTTAACTGCGTCCAGCTAAAAGACGTTAAAGACAGCGCTTGTTGGGAGGCAACCCAATGTTTTTAATTATGTTAGTTTGATTTTTGTCTTTAGTTTGTTTTATTTTGTCTTGAACAGTCTCACGGTCTTGGGTTCTTGTTTTGTGTTGTTGGATGACAGGTTGACTGAAAGCTAAATCTAAGGAAAAAGGAGCAAAAATGCTAGAAAAAAAAGGAAAAGTCGTAAATCGTCGCGGCGCCAGAATCGATCTTGTGGCGCGGAACTTGAGTCTTGCGATGCCAGAAGTATGGCGCCGAATCTCAGGGTCGTGGCGCCGGAACTTCAGAGAGCCATATTCCGTGCAAATTCCAGAATTTTTCCTCCCAGACCTCCATTATAACCGTTGTGTTGTGTCAGTAAGTTGTCGATATTTTTTTTTGAGTCTTGCACACATTGGGGACAATGCGTGATTTAAGTTTGGGGGGAGTTCTTAGTTTATTCTATGTTTTATGAGTCTAATTTTTATTTTATTTTTTATTTTATTTTTATGATCAAGCATGTTGTAGTTACTTGAAACGCCTAGTGAAGTAAAGTGGAATAATGTAATGGAATTAGAAGCAACCATCTGAACACCTAGGATAGATATGCCAAAAATTCATGAAATCGAACTATTTGGGGTATCTTGCTTGATTTATGCATTGTTAGTGATTAAACTTATGTGTCTGCTTGCTTGCTATTTGAGGCGAAATAGTTAGGATATGCATGTTAGGGAAATGATTCAGGCATTTCTTTGTTAGCCCTTTCTTACCATTCTTTGCCTATCCCTGACATTACAATTGAATCCCTAGTCAGCCCCTTTGAGCCAAAAATAAGATTTTTTCTTTGACACCCTAAAATTTCATATTTGTGCCATAAGTGGAAAAATTGAGTTGTTTGGAATATAAAGTTTTGAAAAAGAGACAAAAGAGAGTGAACAATTTTGATGCACCCCAATGAAAAAGTAATAATAAATAGACAAAAGCCTAAGTTTGGGGGTGCTTACTATTCATCAGACACCTCATTATCTCAAAACAAAAGAGGGGAAAGATAGGTATGAGGTTAAAAAGAGAATAAAAAAAAAGGAAGAATTTAAAGCAAAAGAGCTTATGGTACGTAAATTGAGCCTAAATGCCTATTTTTACCTACCCCTACCTAAGCCTACATTACAATCCTGAAAAGCCCTGAAGATCTCTAATATGTGTATCCATGATTAGTGGAGAATAGCAAGTAAACATGCCATAGGATTTTGAAATTAACATGCATAGTTAGGTATTCTTACTTCCATTGAGCATGATTAAATTGAATTTGCGAAATATCTGACTTGAGTGTTTAAAATGCTAAAAATCCATGCTATATGTTCCTACATATTATCCTACTAACCTTCATGCTTTTCTAAGTGACAATTGTGCAGCAAAATGATCAGTGTCTTTGAGTCATTTTATTTTCTTTCGTGTCTTTGTTTATATTTTTAATCTTTGCTCGAGGGAGAACAAAGGTTAAGTTTGGGGGTGTTTGATCGGTGTATTTTATATACACCTTTTGAGTCATTTTTAGTTAGTATTTTACTCATTTCATTTATGTTTAGTATAGTATTAGGGTCGTTTTCCTTTCTTTTGTGTCACAGCGGTCAGAAATGGCGAAAAGGAGATGAAATGAGCATAAATGAGATGGAATTGCACACAAAAGGGCCAAGAAATGAAGTCTAAGAAGTTCCGGGAAGTATAGAGGAAATCAGACGAACCCCGGACGAAAAAAGGACGACGAAACGAAAATCCGCCAGAAAAATGCCTCAGGCGCCGCGGCGCTGAAAGTTCTGAAAGTTGATTTCACTGCAAGTTTTTCGGCGCTGTGGCGTCAGTTGCAGGGCCACGGCGCCGACGCGGGATTTCTGAGTTTTGGGCCGAATTTGACACGTTTTCAGAGTCCAAAGTGGATAATTTTTCCTACCTACATATTCCTTAACCCTTTACCTAAATGATTCCATAACCTTTCCTACCTACATAATCTCTAACCCTTTACCTAAAGGATTCTGGGGCTATAAATAGTCTCTACATCATTAGAAGAATTCATCCATCACCCATTCCATTCTCCATCCACCATTCCATTCCATTCATCATTGTAAATATTCCACAACACAATCCTTGGATGCTAGAAGGCTTGGAGACTTGTTCTTGAGTATTTTTCTTTTCTTTCTTTTTGCTTTGTTTATTTCAGTTCATGTTTGGAGATTATATTAGTTCTTAGCGTGACTATGGCTAGGAGCTAATTACTTTGTTAGGGAATTCCTTGTGATTCTCTTGAAACTCTTATTCATGAATTAATATATTAGTTTGGTTTCTTCTTCACTTATTTAAGATTTATTCAATAGTTGCTTTGATTGCTTGATAATTAATTGATCACTAGTTATCATCACTTATATGAGTTGTAATCGAAATCCGAAAGGGGAGATTGTGAATATGCTATAGTTGAATAAACATAGGTTTAAATCGTGGACGAAAGTACCCCGATACTTGTGTAGCTTAATAGGTTATTGCTCTTAATCCTCCTTTGTAGTCAATCTTGTCACCGAAAGGTAGAAGGGTTCTCCATTGGGGTTGAGTGTTTATATTACCTTAACAGGAGTATAAAACGGTCTAGTTAACCTGCTATCTTAACGTAGAAGAAGAAGTTAGTCTAATTGTATTAAGGATTGAATAGAGTGGATAGTTGATGATCTTGGAAGCCCTAATTCGCCATCATAACTGATTTAAATCAAAGTACTTTTATAATTAATTTATTTTCTGCATTATTAGTTTAGAATTCCAACTCAATTAACGTTAACCAAATAGAAACTAAAGCATAGATAATCGGTACTTGAAAACCAGTCTCTGAGACGATATTCGGTCTTACCTAGACTATATTACTTGTCACGATACGTGCACTTGCGTTTAGCGTGTGTATAAATCGCGCATCATTTATCATGCAAAATTCTAGAGATTACCTTATTTATAAAATTGTTGAGGCTGATTGGTCTCAGGTCAGAAAAAGTGTTGACACTAGACTTCTTTGATAATAACACCAAATTAGTGTGTGTAACAGAGTTGATAGTGCTTGTTCTAAAAATTTGGGTAAACACAAACTTTTAGAATAAATCGTGGAAAAACGTAGGAGTATAATTTGTACATTCAATTAATAAACCTACCTGTCAAACAAAGTATAATTAGCTAACCCCTAATAGTATTTAGAGCTAAAATTTAGTATTATTATAATCATAAAAATTAAACCAACTATAATTAACGCACGTAATTCAGATGATGTTGATATATAAGATGAAACAACAGCTATCAATAAGGTTAGTGTAGTTTTTATTAAGAATAGGTTCTATGATTATTGTTTTTAGAAAAAAATGTTAAAGGAAGAGGACTATTCCATGTGATTGATTGGTGAATTGTCAAATGAAAAGAATTTTAAAGGAAATTCATTATTAAAAAAATAGTAACAACTTTGCACAAAAAGCTACAAATTAGACTTTAATTTAAAATATATACTCCCTCCGTTTCATTTGTCTTAATTTCTTTTTGGTATGTTTAAAACATAATGATTCTTTCCTTTACATGTTTAAGACCACAAATTAAAGGAAATTTTGATATATTCTTCATATTTTAAATTTTAAATCACAAGATTCAAAAGTATTCTTTACTTTCGTAAACTCTGTTTCAAGTCAAAATCAGATACATAAAGTGAAACAAAGGAAGTATATGAATTGAAGTATTTGTGTAAATAGACTTCCTCTGTTCCACAATACATGATTGTCTAGGAATAAAGTGTTTTATTAATTAATTGTGATAGTTTACTAATATACCCTACAATCATTAAAAGCAAATCAATCATTACATATTCATCTCATAAAAAATATTTTCAAATTACTATGGATTAGAGGTAAAATGGAGAAAATAAGATTAAAACTACGTTGAAATTGCAAACAATCAACTATTGTGAAAAAGTAAAAATTTCCTAGACAATTATGTATTTTGGGACGGAGGGAGCTATTAAAATAAAACAAGTGACAATAGTTACTATACGTATACGAAAGTTCTCTTTTAAAAAGCTTAAGGGAATTTTAACATGTGAGAGCAAGTTAGTTGCTATTATTTTTAGATTATCAATTAATGACTTTCCTCGAGAAGGCATATGACAAAGTTTCTATAGAGGTTCTATTGAAATGTTTAGAGGGTAGAGGTGTATCTGTGGCGTACACTAGGGCGATCAAGGATATGTATGATGGAGCTAAGACCAGGGTACAGAGAGGGAGGAGACTCGGAGCACTTCCCAGTGACGATGGGGCTGCACCAGGGATCAACTCTTAGCCCATTCCTATTTGCCTTGTTGATGGATGGACTGACGTGACAAATCCAATGGGATGTTCCATAGTGTGTTATTCACATATGACATAGTCCTAATTGATGAGACTCACAGCGGAGTGAGCGCTAAGTTGGAGGTTTGAAGACAGACTTTGGAGTCTAAAGGGTTCATGCTATGCAGGACCAAGACAGAATACTTGGAGTGCAAGTTCAGCGACGAGAGCGACCTTGAGACAGGCATGGAGGTGAGGTTTGGTACTCATGTCATTCCGAAGAAAGGAAACTTCAAGTACCTCAGGTCTATTATTCAAGGGAATTGAGAGATTGGTGATGTTGACACACATCGTATTGGGGCAGAGTGGATGAAATGGAGACTCACATCTTGTTACACCCCGTAAGTCCAGGGCATGTTAAAGAGAAGGTACGTAAGGAATCAGGACTTAAAAATTTGAACGAAAGAAAAAGTTGTTATTTTTAAGAAAAATCTTCCGAACCTCGGGAAGGAAAAATATTTGTTAGTAAGAATTGAGTTCCCAGAATTGTTATTTGAGACTGATGGAATTTTATTCTCGGATTTAGTCACGTGGGGCCCACTCGGGAAATTTTACGTTTTTGTGGGGCCCACAAGGTTTTCGATATTTTGACCAATTATGGAAATTTCGGGAGATGAAATGTTTTGAACCAATAGGGGGGCGACACGTGTCACCCCCACATGCCCATGTTGGGCAAGAATGAGAGGCCCAAGTGGCCCAAGTTGTAGCTTGATAAAATGGACCAAGTCAAGGGTCAAATTAAGTTTGACAGTCTTGACTCAATCCTAGCCACACATTTGTTTTGATCTCACCCCTTGGTTGTAGTATATATCCACGTTACTAGTGCAAGACTAGACAAATCCAACACTTAGAAAAATTTGAGAAATCCTTGGTTGCTCAATAGGAGCTCTCGGCTTTGTGCCTCAAGAACACAATATTTTTTGCAATTTTGCTTCATAAATCCCAATATTCAAACCCAAGGTCCCTAAAGGTATTCTAAGGATATCCCAACACAAAAATCCCGGAAAAACTACGTTTTTACGTTAGTCGCAACATGAAAACCTAAGGTGTTCTTCAACTTTGAAGTTGGAATTTGAAGAGAAGTTGTTTATGAACTTCTAAGGATTGCTTGGAGTGGATTGGTACGTCGAGAAGAGAAGCTAAAGTTGCTAAGGATCGACTTTAAATCTTGGATTAGATTTGGGCTTATTGAGGTAAAAATGTCTTCTTAATGTAATTGAAGATTACATGTTGTAGTAGTTGATAAGTGAGCATGTGTTGTATAGAATGAAGTTTGAAAAAATTTGGATCATGTTGAGATGTTAAAACCGAAAATTGGCATGCTAGCCATTAAAGTTGTTAGTTATAATCGTCGCATGTTATTTAAGGAAAGGAATATAGTCGTTATAATTGATCATGACTTATATTACATGTTGGAATAACGACTTGGATTAGAAAGGAATTGAAAAGAAATAGATGTTGTTGTCCTTGATATTGCCGAGAATTGCCTAAAGATTATGGACTGTTTTATATTAAATTGTGGGACAGAATTTTACACGTCCTGTTAGGCGTGTAATCCCCTTTGGTTAGCTGAATTTTTTAGCCTTAAATGTGGCGTATTGGTTGTTGATTTCGGGCCTTGAAAAAGGTGGAAAAGTACGTAGAAACAAATGAAGTGCTGCCCAAATTTTCGTAGAATAAGAGACCTTACACTTAGTATGATTCTACCTTAAAAGGCTAGGAGTTGATAGACGTATTATGGTCCTTATATGTTGAAGTACTACGAGTAGCGTATTCTACTTGAAGGGTGGAATAGCTATCAAGGTTGAAGTACTTTGGAGCATATTGCTACGTATCGTTAGTCGTCACGAGGTATGTGAACCTCTTCCTTCTTTTGGCATGATTCTATGTATGAAATATACATGTGGTATTATTTTATGATTCATTCTACTCTTAGAAGTTAAGAAGTATTCATATTGTTGATTCTATGTTAAAGGTATGTCTAGATTATCCTAAGTCCTTACCAAGTCTTATGGGAGATGTTGGTAAGAATGGTTAGGAAATTATGAGGTTTGATTTAAAGCTATGTGCCTTGATTTATTTGAAGTAAGTAAGTTGATTTTATATTTGAAAATGACTCGTATTTGTATGTGAAAAAGGACTTGATTTTATAAGTGAAAGTTATATGATTTTAAAGAGAATAAGTTACTTGATTTTGGAAGTATATAAAACTTTATTTTTCAAGTTATGGGACTTGATTTCTAAAGTATAGATGACATGATTTTATATGTATAAGCGACATGATTTTAAAGAGTATATGATACGAGGTTTTAAGACTATAAGCCTTGATTTTATAAGTGGAAATGACTTGATTTAAAAAGTATGGCTTCTTGATTTATTTCAAAAGTTAAGAAGATTGATTTCAAAAGAGTATGTAACTTGAGTTTTAAAAAGAAGAAATTTATTGATTTAAAAGAGAAGGTGGGGCATGATTCTTTTATAAGTATGCATGTACGTAGTACTTTTGGGTTTAGTTTCCCCTAATGTTGTAAGAAATGAAAGTGCCTTAAGTTCTCCAAAATGAAAGGTTGTTATAATAGCTTTATGGGAAATTGTTATAACAACTTAAGAAGAAGTAAGAAAAGATGGTTTAAAATGTTATGGATATATTACACCGAGTCCCATAAATGGGCCGGGTTACGTTATGTGATACACCGAGTCCCACAAATGGGTCGAGTTACGTTATGTGATACACCGAGTCCCACAAATGGGCCGGGTTACGTTATGTGATACACCGCGCCCCACAGGCGGGTCGGGTTATGCTAAAGATTCCACAATACACCGTGCCCCACCGGCGGGCCGGGTTATGCTACAGATTCTACAGTACATCGCGCCCCACAGGCGGGCTGGGTTATGCTACAGATTCCACAGTACACCGCGCCCCACAGGCGGGCCGGGTTATGCTACAGATTCCACAGTACACCGCCCCACAGGCGGGCCGAGTTATACTACAGATTCCACAGTACACCGCGCCCCACAAGCGGGCCGGGTTATGCTACATATTCCATCAGTACACCGAGCCTCACAGGTGGACCGGGTTATGTCACATGATTCATCAGTACACCATGTCCCGTAAATGGGTCGGGTTACGTTATCACGTATGGATAATCAAAGCAAGCTCCAAAATGAGAAGTCCCTCCATAAAGGGCCGGATTATGTTAAGTAAGATATGTAAGTTATGTGGAAAAACTTGACCAAATTCTTAAGTATGTATGTAAGAATATGATGATAATTCTTATTGAAAGAAAGAAAACAACGACTAATGTACGATTGATTTCATGAGTTAAAATGGCACGGTATGATCTGGTACTAAATTTTTATACTTGCCCCTGTCATTCTTTTATAAAATTATGATTTGATTACTGTACCTTATTTTCGTTCCATACTCGATACCTGTTGTACTGACCCCCTTCGGGGGGCTGCGTTCATGCCCGCAGGTATTAGGTATCCAGGTAGGTGATCCTCGTTCTTAGGATCTCTGTTCAGTTTTTGGGAAGAAGCTCCATTCACTCTGGAGGCTTATCTTTTGGTACGGATCCCTGTTGATGTAGATCATGTATATTCAGGGATATGGCGAGGCCCTGTACCGTCACAGTGGTTATGTCAAAAATTCTTAGAGGTCTGTAGTCATATCTTGTGGGTCGGTTTGTAAAGAAGAAGGATGTAACTGCTTTTGGCTATGTATATATATATATATATATATATGTCCAGTGAGGTAGCCTTATCGACTAGCCTGTTGTTTATTTTCCTGTTAATGTACGTTATGAGTTTCATGTATGTTCCGCTGATTTTCTCTAATGTATATCTGTAAGGGTGCTCAGGTAGGGCACCAGTCACGGGCCCGGGGTCGGGTCGTGACACATCTAGAGTCTTGTACCATAAAAAGGTGTCACCAAAACTTAAAGACAAGTTTTATAGGGTGATAGTTAGACCGACTATGTTGTATGAGGCGGAGTGTTGGTCAATCAAGACGTCGCACATCCAAAAGATAAGAGTACCGGAGATGAGAATGTTGAGATAGATGTGTGAGCATACAAGGAGGGATATAATTAGAAATGATGATATCAGAGATAAATTGGGAGTGGATTCGGTAGATGATAAGATGCAGGAAGTAAGGTTGAGATGGTTTGGGCATGTGCAGAGGAGAAACATGAATGCCCCTGTGTAGAGGTGTGAGAGATTGTTTGTAGACGAGTTCAAGAGGGGTAGAGGTAGGCCGAAGAAATATGGGGTAGAGGTGATTAGACGGGATATGGCGTAGACGCAACTTACTGAGGATATAACCTTAGATATGGTGTTGTGAAGGGAAAAATATTAGGATAGAAGGGTAGTAGGTAGTCGAGTGTAGTCCTACTTACGTTTACAAATTGGTTGTTGTAGAGGTATCACTGTAGGCCCGATTAACATATCATACGAATAGGCGCAATACTGATTTATAGTCCCATTGTAGTTTGACTTATGCTACTATATGTTCTTTAGTGTACTTTGTTTATCTTATTTATATGCGTTAGTTACTTCTTCCTTTTTAGGATGCGCTATCATGGCATATCCACTTTTGATACTACAATTTTCATAATACTTTAAATTTCTTGACCGGATCTGACTGTTTCTCCTGCTTTATTTGTGCATATGCCTTGTCGTGTCTTGAGCCGATAATCTCTCGAAAATAGCCGATCTACCTACCAAGGTAGAGGTAAGACCTGCACACACTCTACCTTTTTCATACCCACATTGTTGAATTTTACTGTGTATGTTATTGTTATTGTATCAATTAATGACTTTTATAAAAACAGAGTCACTAATTATTTGGGTTAATTATATTAAACACTCATGTGTTATGATTCAGTCTTGGAGACACCCCTTGTATTTTGAAATCAAACATTTATACCTCATATAATTATAAAAATCCTACACTTGCACATTGTAATGAGAGGTATTCCTAACTAAGTGTATTAAATATAACGCTAAACCCATCTCTCATGGTCGTTCAGATTTGTCACTTGAACACCTCAAGTAACATTTGTTTCATATAGATACTTTAAGTAGGCTCCCGCTGTGTCATTTAGACACATTTCTATTTCCTCTTCTCCTTTTCCTAATATCTCCTTTTCCTAGTAGTAGTATGTATTACTACATTTGTTTTATAACTGGATTTTTACTGCCTTATTTTTCTTGGTATTGACTACATTCTTTTTTAGCCGAGAGTCTATCGAAAACGATTTCTATGCCCACAAAGGTAGAGATAAGATCTGCGTACATTCTACCCTCCTCAGATCCACTTTGTGAGATTACACGGAGTATTTTATTATTTATATAGATATTTTTTTGGATAAGTATCTTTTGAAACTCATAAATAGAAAATGAACATAAATTTAAGACGATGCTGAAGTGGAAGAATAAATTAAAAACTAAAATAGAAATGAGAAATTTATATATAATCAAATAAAAGAATAAATAATTTACATGTTTAAAGTGAACGAAAGTTATTACTAATATTTGGTACTCCCCTGTCCCAATTTATATAACACATTTTTTTTAGTCAGTTCAAAAAAGAATGACACATTTTCTCGGCTTGTTTTACACCATAAGATTAAAAAATCTTTCTTCATTTTTTAAACTTTGTGTCTAGTGAAACGGAGGGGATATATCTTAAAAAGTAATTTGTTCTCTTTCTTTAATTAAAAGTATTTTTTACACTGTCATTGCGAATGATTATTACTCTGGGTAAATTTCAGTCCAACCCTACCAAAACAGTTGAACGGAAAGGAGGGATATAACAGCAAATAGAGCAGTTGGAAATATCCCCAGATAGAGAAGATCATAATATCCTTGACATCATCTTCTGGCTTCCATCAAGTTGGGCGTTCAAAGAATAAGACAAAACGTAGTCCATTGAATTAAGGAAGTAATGTAATTCCGTTATAATTACGTATTCCTCTTTATCTATTTTAACATAAACTCATCAATCCTTCTGAAAGACTATTAGATACTAACTGTTGAATATAGAAGGTAGGATAGATAATTAATAACAGAAGCATTATAGGAAATCTATCCTTGTACTAAAACACGTAAGTAAGACACAAACATCCCAACAATCTTTCAATCTTCACCAATCAAATCGTTTAGGTGTCTTACCAATGGTACTTGTAATTGATGATTACACAAATAATTGAATTTGTTCAAAGAAAGGAAATAGTATGGGTGTAAAAAGAGTTACCTGTAAAAAAGTACGGATGGAGGGTATTGATAGTAAATACCAAAAGAGTAACCAGCTTCATCCATTGAATCAAATATAGTCTTCTGAGGTAATCCATGAATCAACAGCTTTGTATCATTACTTGTTAGCCCATGCGACGTCGCCGAGTGCACAAACAACCTATTCCCACATGCATATAGTGTTAGGAAATAATTCATAAACTTAAAACATATTTGCTCCGTTGTACTTTCTGTCTTTGTTCAACTCGGCATACAATCAAAAAAACAAAAAGAAGATTTTTTTTTAAATTAATTAAAGAGGAACGAAATGTATAGTCATAAATATGTTATGTTGTCTCAATTCAGTCCCAAAAAAACGATGCATGTTTTATTTGATAACAATTTATAGTTATATGCAACAACCTTTTTTTTTTCCCAACATGCAACACCAAAGCAAAGTAGAAATATTAACCTTGAAAAAGGTAGATTAACTAATTCAACAAAGAACAAATTATGGTTCAGTAAAAATTCTTTACAATTTCAGCTCTTAGATTACATTCTTTATTTAAATTCTGAATTCGTCTATACCTGTTGGGTTGGGTTGATGCAGGAACTGACGCGAACCACCGATCACAGACGGCGAACTCAGTCAGAAGCTCTTTGTAGACAGGCACAGTGTCAGGTTTAAATCCATTCATAACAGTTTCCGCCATACCTTTTTTATTTCTCTCTGCATTTTGAGCAAAACCTTTCATGGTTGGTTCAAATTTCTTGTTAGCCAAGTCTTGACTCCATGGTACCCCAAAGATTTGTTCATAAATGTCTTGAATTGAATGGCCAGGATCTAGGTCGACGTAAAGTGACTTATTGCCGAATAAAATGAGGCTGGAGTTCGGGTCAGAGGTTGATATTTGGTTGGATTCCTTTCCGGTTGGACCATCGATTTCAGGGTTGAGGCCATTCATCCAACCTAACATGTGATCAAATGAGCGGTTTTCTTGAACTAGAACTACTACCGTTTTAATGGGAAATGAAGGTTTTGATGTTTTGGAAGTATCCATTGACGCAATATTTTCTTGGTTTCTAATTTTTTTGCTATTGTTTTTGAAGTAAATGGGATAAATTGTCTATGAGAGTAGATGTGACTCTTTCTTTTATAAAGGAGAAATGGACGGGGAAAGGAGTTCGGCCAAAAGCTCTATTTATTGAGTTTTTTTTTTATACACAGTTTCCCGACTTATGTTAGACTATTAATCGAGATAGTAATCTCGATCCTCAACACTACTATTAGTAAATCGCGAGATATGTCTGAATTATCAGAATTTGAAAACAGAACATTTGATGAAAGTCCTACCCAAAAGAGAGCAAATTGCTAGAGTTCTAACCTATGCTACAAAATTCTAGCTGAATTTTAAATTCCACTCTTTTGCAATCCAGCTATTAGTGAGCAGACTTATTGAGTTTGTTTCTTGAGGAGGTAGGAAACGGAACCTATGTAATCATAAAAGCGCGTGCACGGATGATCAACTGTTTCTTTTCCATTTTGGATGTGTGAAGATTTTACATTCACTGGATGATTGTACGGTCACTAATAATTTAATATTTTTCAGTTTTTTAGAAAAATAATACTCTATCCGTTTTAAAGTATTTGTCTAACTTTTCTTTTTTAGTTTATTTTAAAAAAAATGTTTCTTTTCTTTTTTGATAATTTTTTAATTCCAACTTTCACACGATATGTTTAAAACCACAAAATTAAAGGATAACTTGATACAATTCACGTATCTTTAGTTAACAAACACAACATTCAAAAATCTTATTTAATTTATTAAACTTCGTTCCAAGTCAAAACAAGACAAACATTTTAAAACGGAGGAAGTACGAAGTTCCTTAAAATTATGAAAATCATGATTTTTGTAAGAGTAGAAAAATAAATTTTTATAATGCATTTCATGGTCATTATAAACTCTGATTATTCAAGAATACGTAAAAAAAAAAAGCATAGAAGATAGAGCACGAGCACTCCATAAGGGCCAAGTGTATGCCACTAGTATTGTCTTCGAAAAGGCAGAATGTTGTTAGGAAGAAAGCGAGGAGCATGATCCACAGTCTCGTTTTTACCAAGCCTCTCCTTTCTAAGATTCCACCTCCACCACACCACACCATCCCACCCCAACTCCAACCACATCCCTTAATGTTTGTATGATTATATATTGAATAATTTTTTTTTTGACTTATCAAATACTAAAATATAAATAAGAACATTTCGTGCTTTTAAAAAACATGTTATGAAAAGGAAATCGTGAAAATTATTTTCCTTCAAATAGAACATACTCTTATAGAATAATTAAGTGATAGAAGCTTACTAAAAAAAAGTGATAGAGATATTTATAGTTAAATCGTGTTGTTTTACCAATCTATTCTAAATGTACCTTCTATAGTATGAAATTGTATTAAAATACAGTGTCAAGGTTCATTTTACAAACAGTAATATTGTTAACACTCAAAAGTAATTTAAGTGTTTAGCTGAAATTCAGTGACAACCGAACTATTCTGGAGCCGAATTTACTCCTAGCCCTCGACTATAAGAACTTCATCGGCTACTAAGGCATCTTAGCCGAAGTCGTTAGTTAGAGGTACGACTGGGACCCACTCAGATGCAGACACCTCAACGACCAAGTCAAAAGGGTTTCTAGACCCCTAAAAGCGATAACGGCCAACAACAACTAAAAGCAAGGGCCATTACCCGAGCAAGAGGAGTGGAGGGCGAGAAAATCGGCACTACCTCCCCCATGGTCGGCCATTGAACTTAGTGGGTTACTTGATGGCTGACATGGGGGGGGGGGGGGGGTAAGACATTTGTACAGTCTTTCTTCTATTTTGTATTATAAATAGGAACATTCTTTTGTATATACACACAATCAATCAAACAAAATGAACCTCGAGTCCAGTCCACATCCTAAACAAAATCTTTCCAAAAGGAACAGCGAACCATCATCTTCCTTGGGTATGCCTACGTCGGTTCATACTCTTCCTCTTCCTCCATCAACCCAAGTTGTGGAAGATTCCAGCCAATCTGAAGGTCCAACCATAATGACCACGTCTTTCATTAGACAACATATCGACTTGGGCATCCACGACATTATGTACCAAGTTTTTAAACAATTGGATGACATTGTGAAGACTATGTTGGGCATCCACGACATTATGTACCAAGTTTCTAAACAATTGGCTGACATTGTGAAGACTATGATACATAATGAGGTTCAGCAAGCGAGGGAGATGAAAACCAACCGAATGCAACCAGGAGAATGCTCGACTAGTTCTGTCATCCATCTGACGAGCGGTGTTGTTCAGCATGAGGCTGTGACTCCCGGTGTTGTTCCTCAGCCGCATGTGAATCAACCAGTGCCTACTCAGGTGCAACCGATAGCACACCTAGGAACACAAGCCCAATCGCCTGGAAACAAGCACACTGCATGGTCGCCGCCGAACCTTGGGGGGCAAAATGTGTCGCTTGACCAATCGAGTCTGTAGTATGGGCAGATCAAAATGGCTCGTAGACCAATTCAAGCTCCAGGACACTTTGGATTGCCTCCCGTTATGTCATACATTTCTATGAACGACCATACGATGCAGGCGAACAATGTTGGTCAGCCGAATTGGTAGCCGATGGCCCCTGGCTATGACTTAGCCCGACTATCTGGTGACGCTATTTACAGTGGGTTACCATTCCAGTAGTCAGTGCCAGTACCCAATCCATACCTTTCAGAAAGCATAAGAACGACCGACATCTGAGGAGAGCAGTCATGGAATACCGTTCCACCTTATCCTCATGCTCCGTTAGCCGTTCTAGGAGCTCAGGTTGCAGGCTTTAGTGTCCACTCCCAGCAGCAGCAATGGGACATCACCCCACCTATTAGTAGTGGCCATCATACCACCTATAACCTTCAAAACCCTATCCAACAAAGTGCAGAATGGAAGCCGCCAGTGCAGAACGCCTACCAGCTGAATCTAGTCGAGAATCAACAGGGGACGTCACAACTGATAAACCCAAAAATCATTGCTAACACCATGCGGAGGTACTTCAGCATCCAACTAAAACCTTTGGACAATCATGTTTATAAGAAGTCTTACCTTGATTTGGTAGATCGGATAACACCCTTGCCAAGAGGCTTCAAAACACTAGAGTTTGCCACCTTCTCTGACGATGACAACAAATACACCATCGAGCACATCGGTAGATTCAGTGCCAAATGCGGTGAGGCTGGCCAGAATGAGTATCACAAGTTGCAGCTATTCCATCTCTCTCTAACGGGAACAACCTTTGCATGATACTCCTCTTTGGCTCCTAATTCCGTACAGGGCTGGACCGACTGTCATGACCCAAACCGGAGGGCTGACACGGGCACCCGAAACCGACCCACTGGGCACCACTGGTCATACATCCCATACTTAACCATATCATCCACGGACTAAGCCGATAAGGATTAGGTATAGCTTCAACCTGAAAGCCCCAATTCTTATAATAATGCCCAGGCTGACAAGGCCATGTATGACAATTAACAACATACCACTTATCTACAAGCCTTTAAGAGAAGAACATACCACGACCAAATCGCAACTCCAAAACAAGTAGAGTGCTTCAAATACCAGCAACCTACTAGTGTGAATCACCACTCTCTCAATATGAACATGCAGGTATAAAACGTAGCATCCCCCAACAAAAGAGGCGTCAGTATGACTGATGTACTGAGTATGTGAGGCATAACGAATAACATAGCAGAGATATATCATAATCTGAAATAGAACACAGCTGACCAATAATATATGAATGCAATGCAAATAAAAATGCATGAATAACCGTAAAATACCCTGAATGACACAACATTCTTTTTACCTTCAGTTAATATTGGGAATATCAATATCTTTTCCCGTATTTCCTCAATAAGGACTTAGAACCATACTTAGAAATGTTTTTAGCATAATAGTCAATAATATGATCATTTTTTAACTACTAAGAGTAGTGTAACTTATGGAACAACATGATAGTTATGTTTCGTATGTAGAATTATGCCAAAAGAAAAGAATGAATTGCCTTCACATACCTTATTGTCGAATTTCTCTAAGTTTTCACGTGTCCTTGTAAGCTCTACGAATAGTTATCCACATTCTATGAATGATTTAAATTACAATCGAGTCAATATACTAATAACAAGTTTTTTGAGACATTCTAGTGAACACCTTATATGCATAGAGTCTACACTTCTTCTATATCGAAACCTGTGCGTATAACAAAACACCCAACCCTTCTAATCCTTCTTTTTACTGTCACCATATCCAAAATAATTCAGCAATTCTACATGCAACCTCCAATTTCGTACAAACAGTCCCGACAACACCCCACATAACTTAGCATTTCGATAATCGTCTTAGAACTAGTAAGAATCATGTTCTGTAATTCATGTAAACCAAAGGATAAGAAGGATTACCTCAGTTAGAAGCAGCAACAGGAGCCGTCGAAAAACCTTTTTTCCCAAATCAGTTTTCGACAATCAGAAAACAGGACCCAAAATTTGATTCTGGGTCATGGCTTGGGTTTTCGAGTTCTTAAACTTTCCAAGGCTTCAATTTCACTGCGAATCAAGGTCCAAACTACCATGAATTTCCCTCTCTTTGGTTGAACAAAAGTTTGCGGATTATCCCCAATTTTTGGTCGAGAATTTCAGAGAGTATGAATTGTAATTACTCCCTTTTGATTGAAATATAATCGTTATCTCTCCAAGGAACAAGATTTCTATAGCAATTTTTAAGAGATTAAACTCTAAATATGGTAAAGGTAAAGGTATTTAGTAGAAGAGAAGGTTGAACATGAAGTCTAGTGAAGCTTTAAGCTGCGATGACTGAGTCACTGCACCGTTGTTTTAATAAACAACACGTACCATTCAACTAAATTGTCTATAGATCAATCAGTTTTGTACTTACGTTTAAGTACCCACTTACAACCTAGTAGCTTATTTCCTGGAGGAAGATCAATCAACACCCAGGTGTGATTTTTCATGATGGATTCTATCTCACTTTCCATTGCTTCTTTCCAAAGCGGTGCTTCTGGAGTTGACAATACCTCTGCAATTGTCTGTGGTTCATTCTTAACCAAGTAAGCTAGAAAGTCCGTCCCAAAAGATTTCTCTTCCTAGCCTTTTTTACTTCGGCTAAGTTATGTCTCAGGTGTAGTTGGATTCTCACCCACATCTGTTTCCATTTGGTCAGAATCGTCAGATCCCGGAGAATCATGACTCCTTTTGCGCGAGGCGACTTCATTTTCCTTTTTTGGAAAGATTGTCTCAAAGAATTCAGCATTCCTTGACTCTATTATTGTACTCCCATGAATATCTGGTATATTTGATTTATGTACCAGAAAGAGATAAACACTACTATTGCGTATCCAATGAAGATGCAATCTACAGTCTTACGTCCTATCTTGACCTGTTTTGGCTTAGGTACCTCGACCTTGGCCAAACAACCCCATACCCTTAGGTATTTGTAAGAGGGTGCCTTTCCTTTCCGCAATTCATATGGAGTTTTATCCTTGCTTCTGTGAGGGACTCTATTGAGTATCATGTTGGCTGTAAGAACTGCCTCTCCCCACATATTTTGCGCAAGACCGGAATTGATAAGCAAAGCATTCAACATTTTCTTTAGTGTACGGTTCTTGCGTTCTGCTACACCGTTTGACTGTGGAGAATATGGTGCAGTAGTTTGACGGATTATGTCGGATTGGGCACAGTATTCCTCAAACGGAGCTACATACTCTCCCCCTCTATCGGTACGAATCTCTTTAATTGGTAGACTTAGTTGATTTTCAACCTCGACTTTATAGCGTTAAAAGACATCGAACGCTTCGTCCTTACTTTTGAGTAAGTAAAGGTAGCAGTACCTTGTACTATCGTTTATGAAAGTCACAAAATACTTATTCCCCTTCTAGTTTGAGCGAACTTTAAATCACATATGTCAGTGTGTATATGTTTTAGAGGAGCGGTATCTCGTTCAACGGAACGGAAAGACAACTTGGTAAGTTTTGCCTCTACACATACCTCACACTTGGATTGAGGGTTTATAACGTCAGACGACAATAACTCCAACTTTACCAATCGTTTAATTGACTAATAGTTTACGTGTCCCAGTCTTTGATGCCATAGACTGGACGACTCAAGCAAGTAAGAAGATGCACTTTCATTAATGTTATGAATTATAGACATGGCGTTTAATTTGAAGAGGCCTTCACAGGCGAACTCCCTTCCTCCAAACATGTCATTCTTAGTAATAACAAACTTACCGGATTCGAACACTACTCAAAATCCGGCTTGAACTAAAACATTAACAGAAATTAAATTCTTCCGGATGTCCGGAACATGCATGACGTTCTTCAACTTGAGGTCTTTACCAGAATACATCTTGAGTACTGCAATGCCTTCTCCCAGCACATCTGAGGTAGCATTGTTTCCCATGTATAGCTTCTTACCGGCAACTTGTGCATAGGTAGAGAAAGCATTGCGGTCAGAACATATGTGACGGGTTGCACCCGTATCCAATCACAATTGCTTGGGGTTTTCAACCAGATTTGCTTCTAGCACGACGGTCGAGAAGTCTTCACATAGATCGTCAAGGATCTTGTCTTTAACCATGTTGACTTTGGCCTTCTTCTTTCCTTTGGCCTCCTCTTGCTACTCGCACTTCACCTGACGGCAGTCTTTGACCATATGGCCAGCCTTGCCACAATGATGACAGTTGCACTTGAATTTCTCAACGGTCGGAGTCTTTCCATCTTTCAGAAACTTGCGTTTCTTACTCGGGTTTCCTTTGATCTCAACCAAGTTAGCCTTGACCTCAGTTGTCTGCTTGCCTTTGAACAAGGTTTTCTTGTTGTCTTCATGGATATGAAACTTGATGACAAGTTATTCAAAACTCATTTCCTTCGATTTGAGCTTGAGATAGCTAGTGAACTCACCCCACGAGGGAGGCAGTTTCTCGATAAGTGAAGCAACCAAGAATGATTCATTGGGCTTCATACCCTATAGATCCAGATCATGGATGATTAGCTGGAACTCTTGTACTTGTGACATGACTGATTTGTCATTCACTATTTGGTATTTCGGAAACTTCCCGACTATGAATTTCTTAGCACCCGCATCATGAGTGTTGTACTTCTTCTGCAACAGATCCCATAACTCATTTGCGGTATTTGTAGTGCAATATACTGTGTAGAGTGGGTCACACAGGCAATTCAGGATGTAGTTCCTGCACATGTAGTCATTTTGACTTCAGGGGTCAAATTTCATCATTAGGACACCAGTAGCTTGGGTATCCTAGCCCGCCTGAACCGTGTTATCGATTTGGACGTCCATATCATCTCCAACAGTAGGAGGATCTTCAGATAATTATTTTTCCATACCTAGTACGGTGAGATAAAACAATATCTTTTGTTGCCACCTTTTAAAGTTGGTGCCCGCAAACTTTTCGGGTCTTTCGTCTTGGAAGTTGGGAGGAATCATAGTATTCCCAATGGTACCAAAATTGATACCAGCGGCGGTAGTAGTGCCAGAAGATGTGGCATTATTGGAAGCAGAGACTTGTTCCTTTCCATTCACCATCTTTAGTTCTTCGTAATAATAATTTTGTCTTAAATTGTGGTAAAACATTGTAGGTGTGAATGGGAACGGAAGAACTGAAAGGATAGACTGAATATAGCTAAGTGTAACGTTGTCGAGTCGAGTGTTAGCACTCTTTCCTTAAGACGAAATTACCCTCGTATATGATGGCTTACGGTAGTTGGGTAATAGTCTCCTAAAATAAAACGACAGTACTTTCTCAAGCACAAGTCAAATACTTGAGAATTCTTGCAGAAGAAACAAGAACACAAGATTGCTAGAAATAGAAGAAAGAGGCTCACCAATTTTCAGATTTTTGTGTTGTGAATGAATCTTTTAAATCTGAATTTTGAGGCTCCTTTTATAGTTGCAAAATGATCATTCACATACAATGTGAATGCACTAAATGAGGTGCATAGATCTCACCAAAAGACACCTTGATCATGCCAAGAGTTGGCTGATCTTTGTCTCTTCAAATCAGTCCATGAATCAGAAGATTCTGGAGAGTTTTTGGTTCGCAGGACCTGGAGCGCCGCGGCCCTGCACTAGCGGTGCCGCAGCGCTAACCTGTCAAAAACCAACTTCGAGCCTCAGGAGTTTTGGCGCCGTGGCGTCGTAGCGTCGCGACCCTTGGTCAGGCAGCGCCGCGGTGCTGGTCCGTCGTGGCTTGGCGTCGTGGCCCTGTTACGGCGCCGCGGCTTTTTTCCATTTTTCGTATTTTGCACATTTCTTCTTTACTTATACCGTCGTGGGAGACCATCAATTTGGTCAATTAATCGTCTATCCTTACATAACTTAAGAACACTTTAACTTGTGTACCAACATCTCTTTCACTACGTGAAATTTAGCTAGACGTTGTATGACGTATGCACGTGTGTGAAAATCGTATTTCCGACATGCGGGGCCCCAGATGTTCAAGTCATTAAGAACGGAATAAACTCAATTCCACTAGGTAAATTTTTCAACAATAACAACTCCATATTTTTAAAACACAAGTAGAAAAATATCCAACTTACTTACGTATTTATTTGTTACACTGCACAGCTACACGTTATGATATGAGAATATAGTCACATGAACACATCAATACCTAGACAAGGAATTGACTTTGGATAATGTACATTAATTAGTGTAAGATGATCCTTTGGGAATAAGAGGATATGCGATACGTATCTATGGCATGTAAAAAGTTCTCTGTTTGCGTAAGGATTCAAAACAATTTCGTATCCGAAATTACAACTTACAAAATCCGATATCTTAGTAATGTGTGGCAACAGTATTTTCTTTTAAAATAATTAAGATTTTTGGAGGAGGTTCATTTGAGAAGAATTAATTCTCAAGGTCCATAAACTTTTTAATCTTACATTTTACACTATGAAAGTTAATCGCATATAAATAAATAAATATAAATTCTACACCATTAGCTGGTAAACAGTTGGAGTGGACAAATTAGATAAAACTTAAATTCACTATAGTAAATATGCATGGCTCGAACCCTACATATCTCAGTCTGACAATTAATACAAAAATAACCTACACAAATTCCACTCAATATGTTGGTACTTGTGTGGTGGGTTAGTGCAGTATTTAATTTGTTGCATGACGGTTTTGAGTTGCTTGTGTACACTCATTTCCCCAGAGATGCTTCAAGTAACTGCAAACAAGCATGATTTATATTACTTGGAAGATACAACTTTCAGATCCACACTTCAAGCTAAAGTTGTATGTAATTAATTCTTTATGTGCCCATTTACATATTAGGAAGCGTGTAATTTACTTTAAACAGTAGTTTTAATGTCTTAAGGTACGATACACCTCTTTTTTTTCTCAACCAAAAGATGTGTGTGAGTTTACGGACTATAACTAGGGCATATTTACATGTGAATGTCACATTTAAATATTTCTTTTTTAAAATTTGTTTTATTACATAGGGGTAGGGGAAGGGGAAACATAAGCCATGTTATAATGCCATAGGCCTTTGTGGGAAATATAGATATATAATACATGAATATAATAATCTCTTAAGGAATATAGAATATTCTTGTGAACTCGTCGGAGTGACGTAAGGTCATTACACATATGATTTCCTTATGAGGGCTATTTATTACCTTGCCTTCTCATGTGAATCAATTAGAACAATATGATGTACAACTGACTTAATCTTCAAGAATATCAACATGACACTTTGCTATATAAAGCTAAGCATGAATCAATAGGATACGAATATTAAATTTAACCAAGAGCAGCTAAAAACCATAACCAAGTGACGTGATAAGTCATAAATACATTATTGGCGATTATATATATTGGATATCAACTCTCAAGTGTCGTTTTCATGTCGATCATGCCAAAAGAGAGAAAGATAAGCCTTACATACCTTATTAGCAAGGAAACACAACTCCTATGACGTTTCACTCATCGTATAAGCGTCAACCTAAACAATTAAGACAATCCATGTCAATATCCAACCAATGGTTTCATGATTCCATCATTGCGACATTTCATCGAACACTTAGCGTACATACTCTATTCCAACTTATTTTCATGATAACTTAAGCTATTCTCACCTCCTATACGATAACACAACATAATCAAGACTATAACAATCATACTTCATGAAATCTAACCAAGGTTGCCCCAAAAATCTCATTAAAACCATCCAACAATTTACACAACAACTACCATGATCAACTTTAGAGTTTGTCCCAATTTCTCCGTGGATTTCTCTACCAAAAGATAATCATAAACTAGGAGATCTTAAGAATACTAGGAACAATAATAATCATACCTTAGTATTTCAATAGGTCGTCCACACAAAAGCTTCTTCCAATTCTTCTAGACTTTTGAATTGTTTCAATAATCTAAGGGGGATTCAGAGATGATCCAAGCTTGCTTGAGGGAGAATTCACCTCAAAATCTTGTAAAATGGTTCTTCAATGATATGTTTAACTTGGGATAATATTTAAGAGCATATAGGTTCAATTTGGAGTGAGAATGAAATAAAATGAGGAGGGTTCGAGATTGGCCTTTAAATAGAACAGCCCACCGCCTCACATATGCGGCTGCATATGCAGCACATTTGCACATATGTGTCTGCAGATGCAGCACATATGTACATATGTGTCTGCAGATGCAGCACATATGTACATATGTGGCTAAATATTCCACTGCATATGGTGGAAATGAGGTGGTGTAAGAGTGGCTTTGTTCTGTGGTGGCATCTGCGAGGCATAATAGATTATGTGGGGCGAAACATTTAGCATATCATCCTATCTTTATCAAACATTATTGAGATGTGATTCCTTCGATACCAATGACTTATAAAATACATATACCTTCTTAACATCCATTTATGTCCATATGTGACCCTCGGGATAGGGCTCGAGTTGCCGGAACTTAAATTGGTTAATCGGGTTCTCAAACGTGCCCAAAACAATGAGTATAACTCGGAATCTTTTCGATATGCTTTCAACTTTGGCCCAATGCCTTCCTTATACCTTTTTATGAATAGTATACTTTTCTCATCTTGCATCGGCAGGTTCCCTCCACATACATATGAAAAGTAAGCCAGCCGTATTAGCTCATCAACTCGCCTTAACGCACCCTCACTATATATGTGCGGACTTGCGTACGGTATCACTTGCCTAACAACTGCCAAAAGCGGAAGCTGCTTGACATGACGTGCTCAACGTAAGGATTGCAAGCACGAAGAGCTTAGTGACTCTTTTAAACTCTTATAACTTCTTTGTGTTCAACTCGACCATTCCCTAACTTCCCAATAACACCTTCCTCCTTATATTAGGCTTCTTAACTTATGGTACATTCAATATGCAAATTTACGAGGTGTAACAGACTAATAGTTCACTTTTGGGTAAATGTGTCTTTTTTGAGGTTTCGTCGATTCCATTTGGCCTGAAATGTTGTTTATGACTTAGTTGAGTTTTTGGTTCAAGTCCTAAGGAGTTTGAGTACATTTTGGGTAGATGGTTGAGAAATATGATTTCCTTAATTTAAGAGTACCTTTGTCACGACCCGAGCCGACGGGCCGTGACTGGTGCCTTAGTTGGGCACCCTTATACCGACCTGTCACATATAATCAGACTAATACCAAGGATAATGTAGAAATCAGTAATGGACTTGTCTCCCGAGGATTCACAACTAATCAAAATACCAAAATACGCAACTCGGTAAGGCTGCCACTATATACGGGAATATCCAAAACAAACTACAACTGTACAGCTGACCAAAACACGTCTACATCCCACACATGACTACAGACCTCTAAGAGTATAACCGTGAAATATGAAGGGATAGGACCCCCGCCGTATCCCTGAATATGCATGTCTATAGCAAGGATCTGTACCTAAATGACTAACCTCCGGAACAATGGAGCTCTCCAAACAGCTGAGTGGAAATCCTAGACTGGAGGATCACCAAACTGAGTACATGTACCTGCGAGCATGAAATGCAGCCCCCCGGAGAAAAGGGGATCAGTATAAAAAATGTACCGAGTATATAAAATATGTAGTACTGTAAAGAAGATCATAACTAGCCAAAAGATGACAGGAGACACGTATAATAATCAAAAATACCAATGCACTGTGCCTTATGAAATGAGAGTCAAACATGTCCATATAATATACCGTACCCGGCCCATTCTGGGACTCGGTGAATAAAGTTATATTCATGGATGCTTGTCCATATATATCGTACCCGGCCCATCATGGGACTCGGTGAATGGAGTCATATTCATGGATGACTGTCCATATATATATCATACCCGGCCCATCATGGGACTCGGTGAAATAATCATATGTAAACCGTACCCGACCCATCATCGGACTCGGTGAAATAATCATATGTAAACCGTACCCGGCCCATCATGGGACTCGATGAAATAATATAATCACATCAAGCACGAATAGAATAACATGAGTAACCATATACAAATTAAATCATCATTTGACTCTCAATGGAATAATTAGAATGAACTATCACCGGAAAATCAAAGGCAACTATCATATTAAGTATCACTAGGAATTAGGATTCAATGGAATTATGTACGCCCGTCGTACACTCATTTTATGTAAATCATGCCAAAAGAAAGAAGGGATAGTTTCACATACCTTATCATCTATACCAACTCGATAATTAGAATTCGTCTCAACTAGTACTTCAACCTATAACAATAATAACATATCCATCAACTCTATGATTACTATCATACGTTATATAGCGAATGATGACTCTCTTTTTATAAAACAAATTGGGCAGCACTTCCCCTGCTTATACACACATCCGCAATTCACACACAAGGTCGACAACATCAATAACAAGACATAACTCAAGGATATAACCAAAACAGTTTCAAATACTCCATATACACCATCATTATACATTCTTTATCTTTACATCCATGGAATACAACAACAACAACCAAGGTGATTAATACACCTATTTCTTATGTTAATCCAGCCCCTTTAACCATATCCAAAACAGTCACTAAAAACAGTCCATACTTCTAGCAACAACGAGAGTGCAAGTCTTATAGTTTGCAACATAACACTTTTCTACATTTTAATTCTTTTAGGACATATATCTGCAACTACAACAATGTATATGCATACTCATAACTTAAAATTCCAGCATTATAACTTAACAAGAACAGCCCCTAAATACAATACAACATGCCCACGATTTTCATGGAAGTCACGGTCACAACACATAATACCATAACTTTTCTCATAATTCCTTAAAATCCAATTCCTATTTCAACACTTTCATATAAATAACTACAACTTTAAATATCAAGATTTCCTTCAATTTTAACATGCAATCAATAATAATGATAACAACAACAACAACCAAATCCAATGTAATCAAAACAGTCCCAAATTGGTAAAAACAACTCCAATCAGCTCACTACAACATCAATACAATCACATGCATTTTCTTACTTCCAATTTCTCTTAACAAAAGTTCATCTCTTAACTACAACATCTTTAAACTCCAATTACTCTATAAGAAGAAGAAGTTTTACCTTAACTTAGCCCCAAACAGTCCCTACTCGCAATCGGCATCCACTGCTCCAATGTGCACCATTTCTTCAACTTTCAATGACATGCATGCATTCTTTATAATTTTAAACTCCTCTTACTTACATATTTTTCTTCCAAATGGTTCATCTCAAATGCTAACGTTTCTGGAGCAGTTTTTCGGCCAACATTACCAAAACAGTGTTGGTGAGGGATTTACCATGTCTTAGAGCTTAGAAGAATAGCTTAATCTTGGATGAGAAGTTATTTTAGTCTTCACTTGACTTATGAAAGATGGTGGAGAATCGAAAATCTGTGGGAGGAAGAGAGAAGGGATGAGTGAAGGAGAGGTTTTCGAAATAAAGGTGTGGAACCTTGGTATAAGTGAGCTGAAAATTTATTGGCTTGTTTGGTGCCTTGTTCCACGCGTGGAGGGTACTGGTTCCCATAATTTGTCCACTTATTATTATTTTCTCCACTAAAATTAATTCCATAAATAATAAATCAATCTCCCACATAATTAATCTTATTTAAAACTGAAAATTTCATGTCCTAATTTTATTATACACGACACTTAGTCCATACCACATTTGTTGTATCCAAAATTATTCTGTATTAGTATATATAAATATACTTTTATTTCAACACTCGAATCTTACTTTCTTAATTACGTTCTCAATTTATTGCCATGAAATTACGAGGTGTAACATCCTCCATCTCTTAGAAACATTCGTCCTCGAATGTTCATAATAGGTCTTATGCTATAAAAATTTCGACTGAGTCTCCTTTATAACTATACCTACCAACCTATATTCAGCAAACCCAAAGATGCCTCACAGGGCCACAATATATCACATGTATTATTCACCAATCAAAATAGTCAAGTAAGGAATTGAATTACCTGCAGGCATAGGGAACAAGTGAGGATACTTCTTCTTCATTTTGTTTTCTACTTCCCAAGTCACTTCTTCCCTATTATTGTTTCGCCATAATACTTTGACGAAATACACATCCTTAGTACGTAACCTTCTAACCTGACAATCAAGTATAGCTATGAGACTCTCCTCATAAGACAACTCTTCTGTCACCTGGACATCATCAACCGAGAATACTCTAGAAGAATCACCAATACACTTACGCAGCATCGATACATGAAAGACTGGATGTACCGCTTCCAAATCAGACGGTAAATCCAACTCATAGGCAACCTTTCCTACCTTACGAATAATATGATAAGACCTAATGTATCTCGGGCTAAGCTTCCCCTTCTTAACGAACTTCATCACACCCTTCATGGGTGACACCTTCAAGAATACCCAATCACCAATCTGAAACTCTAAGTGTCATCATCGATTACCAGCATATGACTTCTGTCAACTCTGGGCTGCTGATCGGTGTATTTTATATACACTTTTTGAGTCATTTTTAGTTATTATTTTACTCATTTTATTTATGTTTAGTATAGTATTAGGGTCGTTTTCCGTTCTTTTGTGTCACAGCGGTCATAAATGGAGAAATGACGAAAAGAAGAGAAAAAGAGCTTAATGAGATGGAATTGCACACAAAAAGGGCCAAGAAATGAAGTCTAAGAAGTTCCGGGAATTATAGAGGAAATCAGACGAAGTCCGGACAAGAAAAAGACGACGAAACGAGAATTCGCCAGTCGCCACGGCCAAGTCGGTGCCGCGCTACCAATGTGCCGCAAGTCCGAAAGTTGTTGATCTTCAGCCGCGCGCTGATCATGCGCCGACGCGGGAATTATGAAGTGTTGGGCCGAATTTGACATGTTTTCAGAATCCTAAATGGATTATTTTTCCTACCTAAAGGGATAACTTTTCCTACCTAAAGGGATAACTTTTCCTACCTTAAAACCCTTACCTAAAAGGATTCTAATAACTTTTCCTACTTACAAATCCTTAACCCTTCACCTAAAGGATTCTTTGGCTATAAATACTCTACATCATTAGAAGAATTATTCATTCTCCATTCCACCATTCACTATTCTACATCCATCCTCCCACCAATCCATCTTGTAAATATTGCACAACACAAGGATTCTTGCTTGGAGATTGGAGACCATAGTTTAGTAAATTCTTTTCCTTTTCTTTTCTTTATTTCAGTTTTTGTATGATGAACATGGGATTAGTTCTTGTCATGTCAATGGCTAGGAACTAATTCCTCTATGTGGCTTTCCATGTTGAATCTCTAGAAACTTATGTTATGATTTAATGCACGCTATGGTTATTCTTCTTCTTGAGATCTATCCAATATTTGAGTTGAATTCTTGGTAATTAATTGACAACTAATTATCACTATATGATTTCTAATCGATTCGAAAGGGGATTGTGAATATCTTTGTAAGTTGGGTAGACATTCTTGGATTGGGGATGAAAATACCTCAATTATTTATGTAAGCGTTAATGAGAGGCTTAAAACCCTAATTTTGCGCATTGTGCGACGGTTAACTAGGTTCTTGTTCTTAATCCTCCTATAGAGTTATCCTTATCACCGAAAGGTAGGTAAGGTGCACATCTTTGGGTTGAGTGTTTATATAACCTAACGGGAGTATAAAGCGATTTAGTGAACCTGCTTTGTCCAAAAGAAGAAGACCATAAGTTATTGCATTAATAAGTAGCATAAGCGGATAGTGAGGAGACGTGGAAGCCCTATTCTCATCATCACTGAAGTAAACCCTTTTTGTTAAATAGCTTTTATAATCCTTAGTTAAAAACAACAAATCTAAATATCAATTTACCAAATAGATACCAAAAAATAGATAGTTGGTAATTGAACCCTAATCCTTGAGGACGATATTCGGTCTTATCAAGACTATACTACTTGTCACGATAACGTGCACTTGCGTTTAAAGTGTGTGCATCTTACCGCACATCAAGTTTTTGGCGCCGTTGCCGGGGATTAGGCATAGTTCAATATCAAATTTATCTATTTTTAATTTCTAATTTGGTTTTTATTTTTGTTTCTTTAAATTATTTATTTTATTTTCTTTTGAAAAAAAAAAAAAAACAAGTGTGCCGTGATTTGTTGTTGGTTTTGATTCATCTCAAGGATCCTTAAGACATGGATTTCTACTGTCAATATGATCGAGCTCCAACCATAGAGGAAGAGAGGGAGGAATTACGAGAAGCTATAATCAGTCTCACGAGGTACCAAAATCAGTTCATAGACGAAACGAGAATGTCCATAAAGAAGTTGGAAACGCAAATAGCAGAACTCACGATCATATTCAACAGCGAAACGCAAGAAGAGCAATCTGCACCTGGGGTAGGCAATGAGGAAACACAATGTCAGGCAATTGACCTGAAGGATGCCGAATCAGGGGAGATAGAGAGTTCGCAGCAGCAGCAGCGCCGCGGCGCCGATGAGCAGGGCCGCGGCGCCGAAGATTCTCGACAGATGCAGAGAGTGAGAGCGGCGCCAAAGAGCGTGGCCGGTGCCTGAACCAATCGAGGTGATTTTGAACAATAACAACAAATTGAGGAGCCTGAACCACACCCAACTATTGAGGAATCTGGTGAGATAGTTGGTGTAGAGAAGGAAAAGATTGCAGAGATCCAATTATTTACCTTCTTGGATTCTGTGGAAATTCTTTTTCTTGCACCTATTACAGAAGAAACACCACTAGCTATCACGACTGATTCCCAATTAGGAAGCCCATACCATCAAGGGTACCCCCTAGAGTTGAGAGATGTAGAGAAGTTCACGGATTCCTACATTATAGAAAGCATAAAAGACAAGCCTACTTGGGGGATAATTGGATATGTAAGGCTCTTGTTTGAACAAATGGTCGTAGGGAAATTGAGACCTACAACAATAACTCTGCGGATTGCAAGCAGTTCGCAGAAGGATCCAATGGGCACTCGGAAAGGTTAATTGCGTCCGGCTAAAAGACGTAAAAGACAGCGCTTGTTGGGAGGCAACCCAATGTTTTTAATTATGTTATTTTAATTTCTGTCTTTATTTTATTTTATTTTGTCTTGAACAGTCTCACGGTCTAGGGTTCTTGTTTTGTGTTGTTGAATGACAGGTGGACTGAAAGCTGAAACCGAGGAAAAAGGAGCAAAAACGCTGAAAAAAAGGAAAGGCCATCATCGCATGGCGCCGAACTCAGAAGGGCCACGATTAGCAGTACTGCGCGCTGAATATCGTACACGGCGCCGGAACTTCAGAGAGCTATATTTCCGTGCAAATTCCATAATGTTTCCTCCTATACCTCCGTTATGACCGCTGTGTTGTGTCAGTAAGTTGTCCTTTTTCTTTTATTTTCTTTGAGTCTTGCACACATTGGGGACAATGTGTGATTTAAGTTTGGGGGGATGTTTTATTGTTTTGAGTCGTTTTCGAATTGTTTTGTGTATTTTTGAGTAATTTTTGAGTCATAATTTTTTTTTAAGATCATGTATGCTGTAGTTACTTGAAACGCCTAGTGAAGAAAAGTGGAATAATGTAGTGGAATTAGAAGCAACCATCTGAACACTTAGGATAGATATGCCAAAAATTCACGAAATCAAACTATTTGGGGTATCTTGCTTGATTTATGCATTGTTAGTGATTAAAATTATGTGTTATGATTGCTTGCTATTTGAGGCGAAATAGTTAGGATATGCATGTTAGGGAGATGACTCAGACATTTCTTTGATAGCCAATTCTTACCACTCTTTTCTATCTCGGACTTTAAATATATCCCTAGTCAGCCCCATTGAGCCTAAAAATTGAAACTTCTTCTTTGACACCCTATATTCCCACAAATTGTGCCATAAGTAAAAATGTGAAATAGTGGAATAAAATGTGTTAAAAAAAAGAGACAAAAAGAGTGAACAACGTTGATGCACCCCAATAAAAAAAGGTAATAGGCAAAAGCCTAAGTTTGGGGGTGTTTGTCATTATTATACACTTCACTCTCCCAAAACAAAAAGAGGGGAAAGATCGAATTGAAGTGAAGGAAAGAATCAAAAGAAAAGGGAAACAATGAAAAGCCAAAGAGCTTATGGTACACAAAATAAGCCTAAAATGCCTATTTTTACCTACCCCTGCCTAAGCCTACATTACAACCCTGAAAAGCCCTGAAGATCTCTAATATGTGTATCCATGATTAGTGGAGAATAGCAAGTGAACAGGCCATAGGATTTTGAAATTGACATGCATAGTTAGGTATTCTTACTTCCATTTATCATGATTAAATTGAATTTGTGAAATATCTGACTTTAAGTGTTTAGAATGCTAAAAATCCATGCTATATGTTCCTACATATTATCCTACTAACCTTCATGCTTTTCTAAGTGACAATTATACATCAATTTGATCAAATGTCTTTGAGTCGTTTTATTTTCTTTTCTTTCACGTCTTTGTTTATATTTTTGATCTTTGCTCGAGGGCGAACAAAGGTTAAGTTTGGGGGTATTTGATCGGTGTATTTTATATACACTTTTTGAGTCATCTTTAGTTAGTATTTTACTCATTTTATTTATGTTTAGTATAGTATTAGGGTCGTTTTCCTTTCTTTTGTGTCACAGCGGTCATAAATGGAGAAATGACGAAAAGAAGAGAAAAAGAGCTTAATTGAGATGGAATTGCACACAAAGGCCAAGAAATGAAGTTCCGGAATTATAGAGGAAATCGACGAAGTCCGGACGAAAAAGACGAAAACGAGAATTCGCCGAAAAATGTCACCAGTACGCATACCGGAAGCCGAGCCACGGCGCCAATGTCTTTAAGTCCGAAGTTGCTGATCTTCAGCCGCGCGCTGATAGGCCGCGACACGACGCGGGAATTATGAAGTGTTGGGCCGAATTTGACATGTTTTCAGAATCCTAAAGGGATTATTTTTTTACCTAAAGGGATAACTTTTCCTACCTAAAGGGATAACTTTTCCTACCTTAAAACCCTTACCTAAAAGGATTCTAATAACTTTTCCTACTTACAAATCCTTAACCCTTCACCTAAAGGATTCTTTGGCTATAAATACTCTACATCATTAGAAGAATTATTCATTCTCCATTCCACCATTCACTATTCTACATCCATCCTCCCACCAATCCATCTTGTAAATATTGCACAACATAAGGATTCTTGCTTGGAGATTGGAGACCATAGTTTAGTAAATTCTTTTCCTTTTCTTTTCTTTATTTCAGTTTTTGTATGATGAACATGGGATTAGTTCTTGTCATGTCAATGGCTAGAAACTAATTCCTCTATAGGGCTTTCCATGTTGAATCTCTAGAAACTTATGTTATGATTTAATGCATGCTTATGGTTATTCTTCTTGTTGAGATCTATCCAATATTTGAGTTGAATTCTTGGTAATTAATTGACAACTAATTATCACTATATGATTTCTAATCAGATTCCGAAAGGGGGGGATTGTGAATATGCTGTAAGTTGGGTAGACATTCTTGGATTGGGGATGAAAATACCTCAATTATTTATGTAGCGTTAATGAGAGGCTTAAAAACCCTAATTTTGCGCATTGTGCATGACGGTTAACTTGGTTCTTGTTCTTAATCCTCCTATAGAGTTATCCTTATCACCGAAAGGTAGGTAAGGTGTAATACTGGGGTTGAGTATTTATATAACCCTAACGGGAGTATAAAACGATTTAGTGAACCTGCTTTCTCCAAAAGAAGAAGACCATAAGTTATTGCATTAATAAGTTGCATAAGCGGATAGTGAGGAGACGTGGAAGCCCTATTCTCATCATCACTGAAGTAAACCCTTTTTGTTAAATAGCTTTTATAATCCTTAGTTAAAAACAACAAATCTAAATATAAATTTACCAAATAGATACCAAAAAGATAGATAGTTGGTAATTGAACCCTAATCATTGAGGACGATATTCGGTCTTATCAAGACTATACTACTTTTCACGATAACGTGCACTTGCGTTTAAAGTGTGTGCATCTTACCGCGCATCAAGTTTTTGGCGCCGTTGCCGGGTATTAGGCATAGTTCAATATCAAATTTATCTATTTTTAATTTCTAATTTGGTTTTTATTTTTGTTTCTTTAAATTATTTATTTTATTTTCTTTTGAAAAAAGAAAAAAAAAAACAAGTGTGCCTTGATTTGTTGTTGGTTTTGATTCATCTCAGGGATCCTTAAGACATGGATTTCTACTGTCAATATGATCGAGCTCCAACCATAGAGGAAGAGAGGGAGAAATTACGAGAAGCTATACTCAGTCTCACGAGGTACCAAAATCAGTTCATAGACGAAACGAGAATGGCCATGAAGAAGTTGGAAACGCAAATAGCAGAACTCGCGATCATATTCAACAGCGAAACGCAAGAAGAGCAATCTGCACCTGGGGTAGGCAATGAGGAAACACAATGTCAGGCAATTGACCTGAAGGATGCGAATCGGGAGATAGAGAGTTCGCGCAGCAGCGGCCGTGGCGCCTAACCAATCGAGGTGATTTTGAACAGCGAACAACAAATTGAGGAGCCTGAACCACACCCAACTATTGAGGAATCTGGTGAGATAGTTGGTGTAGAGAAGGAAAAGATTGCAGAGATCCAATTATTTACCTTCTTGGATTCTGTGGAAATTCTTTTTCTTGCACCTATTACAGAAGAAACACCACTAGCTATCACGGCTGATTCCCAATTAGAAAGCCCATACCATCAAGGGTACCCCCTAGAGTTGAGAGATGTAGAGAAGTTCACGGATTCCTACATTATAGAAAGCATAAAAGACAAGCCTACTTGGAGGATAATTGGATATGTAAGGCTCTTGTTTGAACAAATGGTCGTAGGGAAATTGAGACCTACAACAATAACTCTACGGATTGCAAGCAGTTCGCAGAAGGATCCAATGAGCACTCGGAAAGGTTAATTGCGTCCGGCTAAAAGACGTAAAAGACAACGCTTGTTGGGAGGCAACCCAATGTTTTTAATTATGTTATTTTAATTTCTGTCTTTATTTTATTTTATTTTGTCTTGAACAGTCTCACGGTCTAGGGTTCTTGTTTTGTGTTGTTGAATGACAGGTGGATCAAAGTCAAACTGAGGAAAAGGAGCAAAAAAAAAGGAAAAAGCGATCGTCAGCGCGCTGAGATCGAGCCGCGCGGAACTCGAAGGGCCACAAGATTAGCAGCACTGGCGCTGAATATCGAGCGCGCCGAACTTCAGAGAGCTATATTTCCGTGCAAATTCCAGAATTTTTCCTCCTAGACCTCCGTTATAACCGCTGTGTTGTGTCAGTAAGTTGTCCTTTTTCTTTTATTTTCTTTGAGTCTTGCACACATTGGGGACAATGTTTGATTTATGTTTGGGGGGATGTTTTATTGTTTTGAGTCGTTTTCGAATTGTTTTGTGTATTTTTGAGTAATTTTTGAGTCATAATTTTTTTTAAGATCATGTATGCTGTAGTTACTTGAAACGCCTAGTGAAGAAAAGTGGAATAATGTAGTGGAATTAGAAGCAACCATCTGAACACTTAGGATAGATATGCCAAAAATTCACGAAATCAAACTATTTGGGGTATCTTGCTTGATTTATGCATTGTTAGTGATTAAAATTATGTGTTATGATTGCTTGCTATTTGAGGCGAAATAGTTAGGATATGCATGTTAGGGAGATGACTCAGACATTTCTTTGATAGCCAATTCTTATCACTCTTTTCTATCTCGGACTTTAAATATATCCCTAGTCAGCCCCATTGAGCCTAAAAATTGAAACTTCTTCTTTGACACCCTATATTCCCACAAATTGTGTCACGCCCCGACTTTTCCTAAGTCTTTACTTAGGGCGTGATGGCACCTGGACAATTATTTTTCACCAGGAGCACCATTTAATTCTCTTTATTTAGAAATTTAAACTTATATTCAGATACGGAGCTATTAATAAAATAACAATAAAGAAATTTGTTCATGACTTTATTGAAAATATAACGCGAGCCCATGCTCGTGCAAACATTGTTTCTACATAGACGTACTGACAAATCTTATTCTAAGTTGGAAGGGAGCCCATTCCATACGGGCATTTCTCGAGACACTGGAACTGACATTCTGAACCTGACGAGTACCAAGCCCGAAGCAATGGACTTGGTATGACAAGAGGCGGCGGGACGATCGCTAGCCTTGGCGTGGAGCCTTTCCTCTATCACGCTTTCCTGAAACATGTTAAATAAAGAGTCAGCCCTACCATCCAATGAGTGAGAACCTTACTCGCAATTCAAAGTAACACCACAATATTCCAAGTGCAATCACATTATAACGTAATAAGCATATTGCAAAAACATATCAGGTTACAACATCTTTAAATATGCAACAACTCCTCATAGGAAATTCTCGGTTTAACTAACACTTCATTTTATCTCGTATTATACGTTAAGACATTCCCCTGCGTTTCCACATGTTTATTACATTTATATATTTGTGAACGCGTATTCACTTTTCATATTTATATATAGGTGAACATGTATTCATCTTTCATATTTGTTGCGGCGTGCAACCCGATCCATTATATTTACGTATTTGTGAACACGTATTCACTTTACGTTTTGTTGCGGCGCAACCCGATCCATTATGTTTACGTATTTGTGAATGTGTATTCACTTTACGCTTTGTTGCGCGTGCAACCCGATCCATTATATTTACGTATTTGTGAACACATATTCACTTTACGTTTTGTTGCGGCGTGCAACCCGATCCATTATGTTTACGTATTTGTGAACGCGTATTCACTTTACGTTTTGTTGCGGCGTGCAACCCGATCCATTATATTTACGTATTTGTGAACATATATTCACTTTACGTTTTGTTGCGGCGTGCAACCCGATCCATTATGTTTACGTATTTGTGAACGTATATTCACTTTACGTTTTGTTGCGTGCAACCCGATCCATTATATATTTATATATTTATGTGAACACGTATTCACTTTTCATATTTTTCAGAAGATCAAATAAATACTATTCTCTTTTCTAACATTCTGTCATTCATACTTGTAACGATTATAAATTTTTAACCATAACTCCAACTAAGGTGTTTCTCAAGCGGAAACTAAGGTAATACGGGGATCTTTCACTGTACCAAATTTCATTTAAAACTACTTTGGGTAACTAACACAAATTTATCCTCAAAACAGCCACATGAAATTTATTTCGGCAGAATATTTATTAAACAACACTCAATCTTAGAATAGTCATAACTCCTAATCTGTAAACCCGTTCAAGCCCCATAAAATCTCAAAACGACGAGAACAGAGAGCTACACGTCTCCATTTGAACCATCCTTTCATATTCTGTACCATTTGGTACAGTTTTACACTTTTATTCGCTGCCCTTCCTGAATCTCGATAGATCCGAGGCAGAAACTTTAAACAGCGATAACGCTCAATCCGTAAGTCGGATAGACCCCCGTAAGGTCTCAAAATGTCCATAACAAAGAGATCTAGAACTTTCATTTAGAAACAATTTTCATATTCCCCACAGATTAGTACAGTTTTACGTTTCAACGTCCTGCCCTTCTGGATTCCGACGAATCCGAGGCAGCAACTTCAAACTACAATAACTCTCAACTCGTAAGTCAGTTTTAATAAATCTTTATATATATCTGTCCGTAACAGAGAGACTTACAACCATGTAAATTTTCATATAATTCTAATAAGTAAAACTCAATAAAAACAGTCCGTAATTATGCCTTTCCGAATTTCGACCAAATCTAAGGCAGGAACTTTGAACTATGATAACTTTCAAACCGTACGTCCATTTTACCTCATTTTTGGTTCTATGTGATCGTATTAGAGAGGTGTACAATTCCTCCGAATTTCATCAAATTCTAACAATTATAACTCAGTGAGAACAGTTCGTAAAGTTCATGACACAACTAGTTGTCTAAACAATCAAAAGTTCAATATTTCTTTTCAACACTCAATTATTATTCTAACATGTATTGAACTAAAAATAAAGGATGTTACCAAGAATTTCTGAGTGAGAAAACTCACCTTGTAAGTGTGAAGATTATTGTTGTGTAGTTGCTAAAATGATCCCTACTCTCTAGTAGTTTGATTCTTGTTCTTCTTGCCCTCTTGGTATTTTTTCCAGATTTTTCCTCTTCTTGTTCACTTGTTTTTTTCTGATTTTCTAATCTTTGTGGTATGCACTTTGTTTGTGTATAAGTATAATGTATAAGTGGAGAAGGTTGTATAACTTATGGGAGATGGAAGGCCAAGGGTGGAGGGGAATTGAAAAGGGGGGGAAGGGGATGTGCATAGCTTGAATGCATGGCTTGAATGCCTTTGCAGCACTACATTCTTTACGTCTTAATGCTATTGCATTTTTTTTTTGTTTTTTTTTTTTGCATCTTAATGTTATTGCACACATTTTTGTCTTTTAATGTTATTTTATTTTATTTATTTATTTCCATTTTATTTATTTATTTATCTATTTATCTAACTTTAATACTAACTTCATCCCATGCAATTTATTCTTTATTTTCTTATATATATGTATTTTTATTAACTCAACCAACAACTATATATTATTATTATTTTCCGGATTTTACATTCTCTCCTCCTTAAGCAACATTCGTCCTCGAATGTGAATAAGGCCGTAACATAATCACATGGACACAATAATAACATAATCACATAGACACAATAATGTTTATTGTTATTGTCACAAATTTGGGGCTTCACATTCTCCCTTCCTTAAGAAGCATTCGTCCTCGAATGAGAATAAGGTTGTAACACATGCATATAGACACGCAAATGGCACACATATGAAGTACTATGTAATGCATTTTTTTTATTACCTTAGTCAAATAGGAATGGATATTTGACTTTCATCGCCTCTTCCGCTTCCCAGGTGGCTTCCTCTGTGGAGTGATTCTTCCATAGGACCTTCACAGAAGCAATATCTTTTTTCCTAAGGCGCTTAACCTTCCTATCAAGTATTTCCACCTAACTTCTTCATATCAAGCTCCTCATTAAGAATTATCTCCTGGGGAAGGATGACGTGACTTGGGTCGTGCAAGTATTTTCGTAACATTGACACATGAAATACCGGATGCACTGCTTCCAGCTCTTGTGGAAGTGCTAATTCGTAAGCCACAATCCCCACTCTTCGCAAGATCTCATATGGCCCAATAAACCTTGGGCTCAATTTCCCTTTCTTACCAAAGCGCATCACTCCCTTCATTGGGGACACTTTTAAAAATACTTTCTCCTCTCGAATTCAAGATCTCTTTCCGATGATCCGCATAGGACTTATGACGACTATGAGCTGTTTGATCCGCTCCCGAATTATCTCAGACCTTATCATTTGTTTCTTGAATGACTTCAGTCCGAACAAGGCCTCACCCACCTCGAACCATCCAAGTGGAAATCTACATTTTCGTCCATATAATGCTTCAAACGGGGCCATTTGTATGCTAGAGTGAAAACTATTGTTGTAGGCGAACTCAATTAGACATAGATGGTCCAACCAGCTTTCCTGAAAATCTAACACACAAGATCGCAACATGTCCTCAAGTGTTTGAATTGTTCGCTCAGCTTGCCCATTTGTTCATGTGGAAAGCCGTGCTCAACTTAACTTTTGTCCCGAGACCCTGCTGGAAACTTTGCCAAAAGTGTGAGGTGAACTGGGAACCCCTATCTGAAATAATTTGTAAGGAATCCTGTAACCGCACAATCTCCTCAAATAAATCTGTGTACTGCGCGCGATCGTAGTCTTGACCAAGAAGAAATGGGTGACTTTGTGGCGATCAACAATCACCCAAATAGAATCATACCTTCTCGAGTTTTCAGACCGATTCTAAATCCATATGAATCGCCTCCCACTTCCACATGGGGACTCCAATGTCCTGAAGTAATCCGCCAGGTTTTTGATGTTCAGCTTTCACCTGCTGACATATAAGACACCTCCCGACAAACTCCGCAACGTCTTTCTTCATCCCATCCCACCAGTAATTTGCCTTGAGGTCCTGATACATTTTTGTTGACCCTGGATGAATGGAATATCTTGTGTTGTGACCCTCATCTAAGATCTTCCTCCTTAGATCCTTTACCTTAGGAACACATAACCTACCCTTATACCGGAGGGTTCCGTCATTATCTCCCAATGTAAACTGTGAAGGTCTTCCCTGTTGGATCTTCTCTCGAAATCCAACAAACTCCGTATCCTCAAACTGACTTTCTTTTATTTCTGAAGCTAAGGCAGACTGCGAGGTATCATGTACCACCACCCTACCTTCACCGATCTCAGTTAAGCTAACCCCGAGGTTTCCCAATCTTTGTACCTCACGAACAATACCCCTCTTTTGTATTGCCAAATGGGCTGCGCCATTTATCTCCTATCGAGTGCATCAGCCACCACGTTGGCTTTCCCAGGATGGTAAAGAATACTAAGGTCATAATCCTTAAGCAACTCTAACCATCTTCTTTGTCGGAGATTCAGATCCTTCTGTGTGGTTATGTACTGCAAACTCTTATGATCTGTAAATATGTCCACATGCACACCATACAAATAATGTCTCCATATTCGTAAGGCAAACACCACCGCAGCTAATTCCAAGTCATGAGTTGGATAATTCTTCTCATGTATCTTCAACTGTCTAGATGCATACGCAATAACCTTTCCAAACTGCATCAAGACACATCCTAACCCAACTCGAGGCATCGCAATAGATCGGAACCCTTCTTGTTAGATGGTAAGGTTAGGATCATGCAGAGTCAACAATTCCTTGATTCAAAACTTGCTTCACATGCTTCGACCACGGTACTTAACCGTTTTTGAGTCAATCGGTCAAAGGAGCGCAAGACTAGAAAAACCTTTACGAATCTTCTATAATACCCACCAAACCCAAGAAACTTCTAACCTCCGCCGGAGTGGTCGGTTTGGCCGCTTCTTTCGCTTCTATCTTCCTGGGGTCTACCATAATTTCATCCTTGACACAACATGGCCCAAAAAGGCTACCTTTTCCAACCAAAATTCACACTTTGAAAATTTAGCATATAGTTTCTCCTGTTTCAAGACTTGAAGCACTACACTCGGATGCTCTTCATGTTCTTCAACACTCTTATCAGAATTAGGATATCATCTATGAACACAATCACGAACAAATCTAGGAATGGTTTGAAGATTCTGCTCATTAAATCCATAAAAGTGATGGGGCATTGGTTAACCCAAAAGACATGACCAAGAACTCATAATGGCCGACGGGTTCTAAAGGTCGCTTTTGGATATATCATCTGGATTTATTTTCACCGGTGATATCCCGACGAAGATCAATCTTGGAAAAATAGCTAGCTCGCAAGTTGGTCAAAAGATCATCGATTCTTGATAATGGGTACCTTCTCGATCGTGACCTTATTGAGCCGATAATCGATGCACATTCGAGCGATCCGTCTTTCTTTTTCACAAACAGATCGTGCACCCTGGGAAACACTAGGCCTTATAAAGCCTTTATCCAGAAGATCCTTCAATTGTTCTTTTAACTCCATCAATTCAGCTGGGGCCATTCGATACGGAGGAATAGAAATAGGTCTTGTACCCGGAATTAACTCTATGGCAAACTCCACTTCTCTATCCGGAGGAAGGCATGGAAGATCTTCAGGAAAAACCTCCGAAAATTTGAACAATAGGAACATCGTTTACCGGGGATTCTTTTGGGTATCCACTATATTAGCCAGATATGCATACTCCACTCTGTGACTTCTCAATAACTTTTGAGCCCCAAGGTAGGAAATAAACTGACCTGAGGATATTCTAACCCTACCCCTTATAACAACTTCTGGTTCTCCGGAAAAAGTTAATCTCACTATCTTTCGTCGACAATCTAACATGGCATAACATGCCGACAACCAATCCATACCCAAAATGACGTCGAAGTCTACCATATCAAGTAGTACTAGGTTCACCCTTGTTCCCCTGCCATTCACTTCTAATGGATAATTATTTACCACCCGAGAGGCCCAAATTGAGGCCCCATCGTGTCATAACCTCAACAGTTCACTTAAATAAGAAGGTTCTACATGTAAATTCTTAGCAAAGCTCATTGACACATATGAAAATGTAGAGCCGGATCGTATAATACAAATGCAGAATACTCGAGACTAGCAAAATACCCGTGACCACCGCGTTAGATGCTTCGCCTCATTCCTCCGGGCAAAGCGTAGAGCCGATTAAATTGTTGGGTTGTTGACCTCCCGACTGGCGGTTGGTTTCCGATTTCCAGTAGGCAATCGTGGTTGCTTCGACCTCCCCGAATATATTGAGTTTGGGTCCTCTTCTTGCAATCCACAGCATAGTGGCTCGACTTCCACGATTATAACATGTCTTCGTTAGAGCCGACATTCTCCAGGTGTTTTCTTTGACAAATCTTACAAATCGGTTTGTCACCTCCCGTGTTAGGGTTGGTGGCCTTGTCCTTGCTACCTTGGTAATTAGACCAATCGTGCCCTTAGGCTTGAAATAAGATCGACCAGCGATTGGTTCGGTCCAAGATCCCTTACTAAACTCCCCGCTTCGATTTTGACTCAGTTAAACGATCCACGACGTCCAAATCTCTTCTGCGAATATTCTCTTTTTGCTTTAGCGAAACCTTCTACCCTCAAAGCCATATCGACAATCAAGATAAGTTCGATCGTTGGCTAACGCCACCACCTTCTCGCTATGTTCGTTTAAACCCTTTACAAATCGCTGACTCTATCCATTTCTCGTAGGGACGACATGTGTGTTGTATGCCGATAACCTCACGAATCGTATCATATTCTTGTACACCGCGTCACCTTACTTCAATTGTTCAAACTCCCGTCGAGCGCATCCTCGGCGTATTAGGCATAAACTTCTCAATGAATGCCGCTCAACCTCCCAAGTCATTGGTGGTGACATCGGGGATGATTTTTCCTAAAATTCCTCCACCACACCTCGCATCATCCACTAGTCGCGCGCCTACCAAGTTGGCGCCTGCCTCCACGCATCCCAATGTGAACATTAAGTCTTCAACTTCATCGAGGAATACCATCGGGTCGCCTTGGGGTCCTTCCCCGAGTACAAATGGTTCTCTTCTCCTCATAAAATTTGCCAATAGCCTATCGTGCATCGCTGGGATTCTACACTCCCGCCTATGGTGCGATGCACCTGGCCCCTGGCCTGCAGTTCTCGTTCTGGGCTATGACAGAGACACTAGGTGCGCGAACCATGTGGAATCAACTGCCATTAACTCTATGAGTCTATCTAGTTTTTGTCCCACCGTTTCTTGGGCCATTTGACTCTCGTTCTCCAACATTTTCTCCGACATTTTCTCCGCTCCCTTCAGACACCACTACGTCAACTGGAGGTACATGAGCTTCGTGATGAACCTCCTCTTGAGCCCCCGGGATTTGTGAATTCACCATTTTCTGTGAAGACAAACACACTCATATTTTAGAAGACGGAATGTCTATTCTAGCTCCTAAATTTTCTTATAGTTCATAAGCATGCAACACCACAATATGCCAACAAGGAAAATAATTTAATAAAACATATCCTTTCTTTCTTGTATTCATAGTACTTCATTCATCATATTTTAAAATAACAATGTCATGACTACAATACATCACATCAGGTCAACTCTGCCATTGTGCAACCCGCTATAGCCCTTGTACTGGAACAGACACCTACTATCACGCGTTCTAAAGGGCTTAACCGCATGATTCGTCTATTCTGCAGGTTGACATTCAACTCCCTGTGAACCTTCCTTTTTGCTTCTCTTTCCATATAGTTCATTTTATACCTTACTCCTCTTACATGATTCAGAAATTGGTGCAATGAATTTTCTGTAATATCTTCTCTTAGCATCCTTGCCTTTCTGAATGCGGAATGAAACTTTTCTGGGACGGAATTGACAATTATCTGTAGTATGACTCCAATTGGAAAGTTGAAGAAGGTCGGGTCGTATGAACGCCTTTTCCTTCTAGTCCTAAGCAAATATGTACATAGTACGATTGTGTCATCAATGTACTCATCAAAATCACCTTCTGAGTCCATCTTGCGACGCATGAACTCCCTCTGAGCTCTCATTTCCTTTGCCTGTTCCATGAGTACTTCCCTTTTTGTTGGAACCCGCCTTATAATCGCCATCTACACAAATCATATTAGTCAGTATAACGTTGTACAATCCCCTTTTCTAACCCGTGTGAAGGAGGTAGTACGAGAAATCAAGTCTTTGAAAAGACTCAAGGTAGGCACGAGAAGAGTACGAAAGAAGGGAAACTTTAGGATGTTATTCCGTTCACTTATTACTAAGGTGGCGCGCACACCGTCGCAATAAGTAACCGTTCAAACACCCAACTCGAAGGAAACTTCCAAGAATCTCTTAACCTGGCTTTGATACCAACTTGTCACGCCCCGACTTTTCCTAAGTCTTTACTTAGGGCGTGATGACACCTGGACAATTATTTTCCACCAGGAGCACCATTTAATTCTCTTTATTTAGAAATTTAAACTTATATTCAGATACGGAGCTATTAATAAAATAACAATAAAGAAATTTGTTCATGACTTTATTGAAAATATAACGCGAGCCCATGCTCGTGCAAACATTGTTTCTACATAGACGTACTGACAAATCTTATTCTAAGTTGGAAGGGAGCCCATTCCATACGGGCATTTCCCGAGACACTGGAACTGACATTCTGAACCTGACGAGTACCAAGCCCGAAGCAATGGACTTGGTATGACAAGAGGCGGCGGGACGATCGCTAGCCTTGGCGTGGAACCTTTCCTCTATCACGCTTTCCTGAAACATGTTAAATAAAGAGTCAGCCCTACCATCTGGGGCTGAGTGAGAACCTTACCCTGCAATTCAAAGTAACACCACAATATTCCAAGTGCAATCACATTATAACATAATAAGCATATTGCAAAAACATATCAGGTTACAACATCTTTAAATATGCAACAACTCCTCATAGGAAATTCTCGGTTTAACTAACACTTCATTTTATCTCGTATTATACGTTAAGACATTCCCCTGCGTTTCCACATGTTTAGTACATTTATATATTTGTGAACGCGTATTCACTTTTCATATTTATATATAGGTGAACATGTATTCATCTTTCATATTTGTTGCGGCGTGCAACCCGATCCATTATATTTACGTATTTGTGAACACGTATTCACTTTACGTTTTGTTGCGGCGTGCAACCCGATCCATTATGTTTACGTATTTGTGAATGTGTATTCACTTTACGCTTTGTTGCGCGCAACCCGATCCATTATATTTACGTATTTGTGAACACATATTCACTTTACGTTTTGTTGCGGCGTGCAACCCGATCCATTATGTTTACGTATTTGTGAACGCGTATTCACTTTACGTTTTGTTGAGGCGTGCAACCCGATCCATTATATTTACTTATTTTTGAAAATATAGTCACTTTACGCTTTGTTGCGCGTGCAACCCGATCCATTATGTTTACGTATTTGTGAACGCGTATTCACTTTACGTTTTGTTGTGGCGTGCAACCCGATCCATTATATATTTATATATTTATGTGAACACGTATTCACTTTTCATATTTTTCAGAAGATCAAATAAATACTATTCTCTTTTCTAACATTCTGTCATTCATACTTGTAACGATTATAACTTTTTAACCATAACTCCAACTAAGGTGTTTCTCAAGCGGAAACTAAGGTAAGACGGGGATCTTTCACTGTACCAAATTTCATTTAAAACTACTTTGGGTAACTAACACAAATTTATCCTCAAAACAGACACATGAAATTTATTTCGGCAGAATATTTATTAAACAACACTCAATCTTAGAATAGTCATAACTCCTAATCTGTAAACCCGTTCAAGCCCCATAAAATCTCAAAACGACGAGAACAGAGAGCTACACGTCTCCATGTGAACCATCCTTTCATATTCTGTACCATTTGGTACAGTTTTACACTTTTATTCGCTGCCCTTCCTGAATCTCGATAGATCTGAGGCAGAAACTTTAAACAGCGATAACTCTCAATCTGTAAGTCAGATAGACCCCCGTAAGGTCTCAAAATGTCCATAACAAATAGATCTAGAACTTTCATTTAGAAACAATTTTCATATTCCCCACAGATTAGTACAGTTTTACGTTTCAACGTCCTGCCCTTCTGGATTCCGACGAATCCGAGGCAGCAACTTCAAACTACAATAACTCTCAACTCGTAAGTCCGTTTTAATAAATCTTTATATATATCTGTCCGTAACAGAGAGACTTACAACCATGTAAATTTTCATATAATTCTAATAAGTAAAACTCAATAAAAACAGTCCGTAATTATGCCTTTCCGAATTTCGACCAAATCTAAGGCAGGAACTTTGAACTATGATAACTTTCAAACCGTACGTCCATTTTACCTCATTTTTGGTTCTATGTGATCATATTAGAGAGGTGTACAATTCCTCCGAATTTCATCAAATTCTAACAATTATAACTCAGTGAGAACAGTTCGTAAAGTTCATGACGCAACTAGTTGTCTAAACAATCAAAAGTTCAATATTTCTTTTCAACACTCAATTATTATTCTAACATGTATTGAACTAAAAATAAAGGATGTTACCAAGAATTTCTGAGTGAGAAAACTCACCTTGTAAGTGTGAAGATTATTGTTGTGTAGTTGCTAAAATGATCCCTACTCTCTAGTAGTTTGATTCTTGTTCTTCTTGCCCTCTTGGTATTTTTTCCAGATTTTTCCTCTTCTTGTTCACTTGTTTTTTTCTGATTTTCTAATCTTTGTGGTATGCACTTTGTTTGTGTATAAGTATAATGTATAAGTGGAGAAGGTTGTATAACTTATGGGAGATGGAAGCAAGGTGGAGGGAATTGAAAAGGGGAAGGGATGGGCAGAGCTTGAATGCATGGCTTGAATGCCTTTGCAGCACTACATTCTTTACGTCTTAATGCTATTGCATTTTTTTTTTTTTTTTTGCATCTTAATGTTATTGCACACATTTTTGTCTTTTAATGTTATTTTATTTTATTTATTTATTTCCATTTTATTTATCTATTTATCTAACTTTAATACTAACTTCATCCCATGCAATTTATTCTTTATTTTCTTATATATATGTATTTTTATTAACTCAACCAACAACTATATATTATTATTATTTTTCGGATTTTACATTCTCTCCTCCTTAAGCAACATTCGTCCTCGAATGTGAATAAGGCCGTAACATAATCACATGGACACAATAATAACATAATCACATAGACACAATAATGTTTATTGTTATTGTCACAAATTTGGGGCTTCACAAATTGTGCCATAAGTAAAAATGTGAAATAGTGGAATAAAATGTGTTAAAAATAAAAGAGACAAAAAGAGTGAACAACGTTGATGCACCCCAATAAAAAAAGGTAATAGGCAAAAGCCTAAGTTTGGGGGTGTTTGTCATTATTATACACTTCACTCTCCCAAAACAAAAAGAGGGAAAGATCGAATTGAAGTGAAGGAAAGAATCAAAAGAAAAGGGAAACAATGAAAAGCCAAAGAGCTTATGGTACACAAAATAAGCCTAAAATGCCTATTTTTACCTACCCCTGCCTAAGCCTACATTACAACCCTGAAAAGCCCTGAAGATCTCTAATATGTGTATCCATGATTAGTGGAGAATAGCAAGTGAACAGGCCATATGATTTTGAAATTGACATGCATAGTTAGGTATTCTTACTTCCATTTAGCATGATTAAATTGAATTTGCGAAATATCTGACTTTAAGTGTTTAGAATGCTAAAAATCCATGCTATATGTTCCTACATATTATCCTACTAACCTTCATGCTTTTCTAAGTGACAATTATACATCAATTTGATCAAATGTCTTTGAGTCATTTTATTTTCTTTTCTTTCACGTCTTTGTTTATATTTTTGATCTTTGCTCGAGGGCGAGCAAAGGTTAAGTTTGGGGGTATTTGATCGGAGTATTTTATATACACTTTTTGAGTCACTTTTAGTTAGTATTTTACTCATTTTATTTATGTTTAGTATAGTATTAGGGTCGTTTTCCTTTCTTTTGTGTCACAGCGGTCATAAATGGAGAAATGACGAAAAGAAGAGAAAAAGAGCTTAATTGAGATGGAATTGCACACAAAAGGGCCAAGAAATGAAGTCTAAGTTAGGAAATTATAGAGAAATCGAAGTCGGACGAGAAAAAAACGACAAGCATTCGCGAGAAAAATGTCACCGCGCTTGGCTGGAAAAGTGAGCATGGCGCTGATGTCTTCGAAGTCAAAGTTCTTGATCTTGATGGCCTTCAGTCTGATCGTAACGCGCGGCACGCGGGAATTATGAAGTGTTGGGCGAATCGACATGTTTTCAGAATCCTAAAGGATTATTTTCCTACCTAAAGGGATACCTTGTCCGACCTAAAGGGATAACTTTTCCGACCTTAAACCCCTTACCTAAAAGGATTCTAATAACTTTTCCTCCTTACAAATCCTTAACCCTTCACCTAAAGGATTCTTTGGCTATAAATACTACATCATTAGAAGAATTATTCATTCTCCATTCCACCATTCACTATGCTACATCCATCCTCCCACCAATCCATCTTGTAAATATTGCACAACACAAGGATTCTTGCTTGGAGATTGGAGACCATAGTTTAGTAAATTCTTTTCCTTTTCTTTTCTTTATTTCAGTTTTTGTATGATGAACATGGGATTAGTTCTTGTCATGTCAATGGCTAGAACTAATTCCTCTATAAGCTTTCCATGTTGAATCTCTAGAAACTTATGTTATGATTTAATGCGTGCTTATGGTTATTCTTCTTGTTGAGATCTATCCAATATTTGAGTTGAATTCTTGGTAATTAATTGACAACTAATTATCACTATATGATTTCTAATCAGTTCGAAAAGGGGATTGTGAATATCTTGTAAGTTGGGTAGACATTCTTGGATTGGGGATGAAAATACCTCAATTATTTATGTAAGCGTTAATGAGAGGCTTAAAAACCCTAATTTTGCGCATTGTGCATGTGATTAACTTGGTTCTTGTTCTTAATCCTCTATAGAGTTATCCTTATCAGAAAGGTAGGTAATGTGCAATCGGGTTGAGTGTTTATATAACCCTAACGGGAGTATAAAACGATTTAGTGAACCTGCTTTCTCCAAAAGAAGAAGACCATAAGTTATTGCATTAATAAGTAGCATAAGCGGATAGTGAGGAGACGTGGAAGCCCTATTCTCATCATCACTGAAGTAAACCCTTTTTGTTAATAGCTTTTATAATCCTTAGTTAAAAACAACAAATCTAAATATCAATTTACCAAATAGATACAAAAAAAATAGATAGTTGGTAATTGAACCCTAATCCTTGAGGACGATATTCGGTCTTATCAAGACTATACTACTTTTCACGATAACGTGCACTTGCGTTTAAAGTGTGTGCATCTTACCGCGCATCAAGTTTTTGGCGCCGTTGCCGGGGATTAGGCATACTTCAATATCAAATTTATCTATTTTTAATTTCTAATTTGGTTTTTATTTTTGTTTCTTTAAATTATTTATTTTATTTTCTTTTGAAAAAAAACAAAAAAAACAAGTGTGCCGTGATTTGTTGTTGGTTTTGATTCATCTCAGGGATCCTTAAGACATGGATTTCTACTGTCAATATGATCGAGCTCCAACCATAGAGGAAGAGAGGGAGGAATTACGAGAAGCTATACTCAGTCTCACGAGGTACCAAAATCAGTTCATAGACGAAACGAGAATGGCCATAAAGAAGTTGGAAACGCAAATAGCAGAACTCGCGATCATATTCAACAGCGAAACGCAAGAAGAGCAATCTGCACCTGGGGTAGGCAATGAGGAAACACAATGTCAGGCAATTGACCTGAAGGATGCCGAATCGGGGAGATAGAGAGTTCGCAGCGGCAGCACGCCGCGCGCCGATGGCGAGGCGCGCCAAGATTCTGAGACAGGCAGAGAGTGAGAGCCGCGCGCTAAAGAGCGGGGCCGCGCGCCGAACCAATCGAGGTGATTTTGAACAAATAACAACAAATTGAGGAGCACGAACCACACCCAACTATTGAGAATGCGGTGAGATAGTTGGTGTAGAAGGAAAAGATTGCAGAGATCCAATTATTTACCTTCTTGGATTCTGTGGAAATTCTTTTTCTTGCACCTATTACAGAAGAAACACCACTAGCTATCACGGCTGATTCCCAATTAGGAAGCCCATACCATCAAGGGTACCCCCTAGAGTTAAGAGATGTAGAGAAGTTCACGGATTCCTACATTATAGAAAGCATAAAAGACAAGCCTACTTGGGGGATAATTGGATATGTATGGCTCTTGTTTGAACAAATGGTCGTAGGGAAATTGAGACCTACAACAATAACTCTGCGGATTGCAAGCAGTTCGCAGAAGGATCCAATGGGCACTCGGAAAGGTTAATTGCGTCCGGCTAAAAGACGTAAAAGACAACGCTTGTTGGGAGGCAACCCAATGTTTTTAATTATGTTATTTTAATTCCTGTCTTTATTTTATTTTATTTTGTCTTGAACAGTCTCACGGTCTAGGGTTCTTGTTTTGTGTTGTTGAATGACAGGTGGACTGAAAGTTGAAACCGAGGAAAAAGGAGCAAAAACGCTGAAAAAGGCGATCGTCAGCGCAAGGCCGGAACTCGAAGGGCCATACAAGATTAGCAAGGCTGGCGTGAATATCAGTAGGCGGCGCTAACTTCAGAGAGCTATATTTCCGTGCAAATTCCAGAATTTTTCCTCCTAGACCTCCGTTATGACCGCTGTGTTGTGTCAGTAAGTTGTCCTTTTTCTTTTATTTTCTTTGAGTCTTGCACACATTGGGGACAATGTGTGATTTAAGTTTGGGGGGATGTTTTATTGTTTTGAGTCGTTTTCGAATTGTTTTGTGTATTTTTGAATAATTTTTGAGTCATAATTTTTTTTTTAAGATCATGTATGCTGTAGTTACTTGAAACGCCTAGTGAAGAAAAGTGGAATAATGTAGTGGAATTAGAAGCAACCATCTGAACACTTAGGATAGATATGCCAAAAATTCACGAAATCAAACTATTTGGGGTATCTTGCTTGATTTATGCATTGTTAGTGATTAAAATTATGTGTTATGATTGCTTGCTATTTGAGGCGAAATAGTTAGGATATGCATGTTAGGGAGATGACTCAGGCATTTCTTTGATAGCCAATTCTTACCACTCTTTTCTATCTCGGACTTTAAATATATCCCTAGTCAGCCCCATTGAGCCTAAAAATTGAAACTTCTTCTTTGACACCCTATATTCCCACAAATTGTGCCATAAGTAAAAATGTGAAATAGTGGAATAAAATGTGTTAAAAAAAGAGACAAAAAGAGTGAACAACGTTGATGCACCCCAATAAAAAAAGGTAATAGGCAAAAGCCTAAGTTTGGGGGTGTTTGTCATTATTATACACTTCACTCTCCCAAAACAAAAAGAGGGGAAAGATCGAATTGAAGTGAAGGAAAAAATCAAAAGAAAAGGGAAACAATGAAAAGCCAAAGAGCTTATGGTACACAAAATAAGCCTAAAATGCCTATTTTTACCTACCCCTGCCTAAGCCTACATTACAACCCTGAAAAGCCCTGAAGATCTCTAATATGTGTATCCATGATTAGTGGAGAATAGCAAGTGAATAAGCCATAAGATTTTGAAATTGACATGCATAGTTAGGTATTCTTACTTCCATTTAGCATGATTAAATTGAATTTGCGAAATATCTGACTTTAAGTGTTTAGAATGCTAAAAATCCATGCTATATGTTACTACATATTATCCTACTAACCTTCATGCTTTTCTAAGTGACAATTATACATCAATTTGATCAAATGTCTTTGAGTCATTTTATTTTCTTTTCTTTCACGTCTTTGTTTATATTTTTGATCTTTGCTCGAGGGCGAGCAAAGGTTAAGTTTGGGGGTATTTGATCGGTGTATTTTATATACACTTTTTGAGTCATTTTTAGTTAGTATTTTACTCATTTTATTTATGTTTAGTATAGTATTAGGGTCGTTTTCCTTTCTTTTGTGTCACAGCGGTCATAAATGGAGAAATGACGAAAAGAAGAGAAAAAGAGCTTAATTGAGATGGAATTGCACACAAAAAGGGCCAAGAAATGAAGTCTAAGTTCGAATTATAGGAAATCGAGGCAATCCGGACGAAAAAGACGACAAACGAGAGTCGCGAGAAAAATATCACCGCGCGCTTTGGAAATGGCGCGGCGCCAATGTCTTCTGCAAGTCCGAAGTTGCTGATCTTGATGCATGGCTGATCTGCGAACGCGGCACGCGGAATTATGAAGTGTTGGGCGAATTTGACATGTTTTGAGAATCCTAAAGGATTATTTTTACCTAAAGGATAACTTTTCCTACCTAAAGGATAACTTTTCCTACCTTAAAACCCTTACCTAAAAGGATTCTAATAACTTTTCCTACTTACAAATCCTTAACCCTTCACCTAAAGGATTCTTTGGCTATAAATACTCTACATCATTAGAAGAATTATTCATTCTCCATTCCACCATTCACTATTCTACATCCATCCTCCCACCAATCCATCTTGTAAATATTGCACAACATAAGGATTCTTGCTTGGAGATTGGAGACCATAGTTTAGTAAATTCTTTTCCTTTTCTTTTCTTTATTTCAGTTTTTGTATGATGAACATGGGATTAGTTCTTGTCATGTCAATGGCTAGAAACTAATTCCTCTATAGGGCTTTCCATGTTGAATCTCTAGAAACTTATGTTATGATTTAATGCATGTTTATGGTTATTCTTCTTCTTGTTGAGATCTATCCAATATTTGAGTTGAATTCTTGGTAATTAATTGACAACTAATTATCACTATATGATTTCTAATCAGATTCCGAAAGGGGGGGATTGTGAATATCTTTGTAAGTTGGGTAGACATTCTTGGATTGGGGATGAAAATACCTCAATTATTTATGTAGCGTTAATGAGAGGCTTAAAAACCCTAATTTTGCGCATTGTGCATGACGGTTAACTTGGTTCTTGTTCTTAATCCTCCTATAGAGTTATCCTTATCACCGAAAGGTAGGTAAGGTGCAATACTGGGGTTGAGTATTTATATAACCCTAACGGGAGTATAAAACGATTTAGTGAACCTGCTTTCTCCAAAAGAAGAAGACCATAAGTTATTGCATTAATAAGTTTCATAAGCGGATAGTGAGGAGACGTGGAAGCCCTATTCTCATCATCACTGAAGTAAACCCTTTTTGTTAAATAGCTTTTATAATCCTTAGTTAAAAACAACAAATCTAAATATCAATTTACCAAATAGATACCAAAAAAATGGATAGTTGGTAATTGAACCCTAATCCTTGAGGACGATATTCGGTCTTATCAAGACTATACTACTTTTCACGATAACGTGCACTTGCGTTTAAAGTGTGTGCATCTTACCGCGCATCAAGTTTTTGGCGCCGTTGCCGGGGATTAGGCATAGTTCAATATCAAATTTATCTATTTTTAATTTCTAATTTGGTTTTTATTTTTGTTTATTTAAATTATTTATTTTATTTTCTTTTGAAAAAAAAAAAACAAGTGTGCCGTGATTTGTTGTTGGTTTTGATTCATCTCAGGAATCCTTAAGACATGGATTTCTACTATCAATATGATCGAGCTCCAACCATAGAGGAAGAGAGGGAGGAATTACGAGAAGCTATACTCAGTCTCACGAGGTACCAAAATCAGTTCATAGACGAAACGAGAATGGCCATAAAGAAGTTGGAAACGCAAATAGCAGAACTCGCGATCATATTCAACAGCGAAACGCAAGAAGAGCAATCTGCACCTGGGGTAGGCAATGAGGAAACACAATGTCAGGCAATTGACCTGAAGGATGCGAATCGGGAGATAGAGAGTTCGCAGCGAAGCGGCCGCGCCGATGGCGAGCGTGGCGGCGAAGATTCTGAGGCAGTCAGAGAGTGAGAGCGCGGCGCAAAGAGCGGGCCGCGACGCCGTAACCAATCGAGGTGATTTTGAACTGCGAATAACAAATTGAGGAGCCTGAACCACACCCAACTATTGAGGAATCTGGTGATTTAGTTGGTGTAGAGAAGGAAAAGATTGCAGAGATCCAATTATTTACCTTCTTGGATTCTGTGGAAATTCTTTTTCTTGCACCTATTATAGAAGAAACACCACTAGCTATCACGGCTGATTCCCAATTAGGAAGCCCATACCATCAAGGGTACCCCCTAGAGTTGAGAGATGTAGAGAAGTTCACGGATTCCTACATTATAGAAAGCATAAAAGACAAGCCTACTTGGGGGATAATTGGATATGTAAGGCTCTTGTTTGAACAAATGGTCGTAGGAAAATTGAGACCTACAACAATAACTCTGCGGATTGCAAGCAGTTCGCAGAAGGATCCAATGGGCACTCGGAAAGGTTAATTACGTCCGGCTAAAAGACGTAAAAGACAGCGCTTGTTGGGAGGCAACCCAATGTTTTTAATTATGTTATTTTAATTTCTGTCTTTATTTTATTTTATTTTGTCTTGAACAGTCTCACGGTCTAGGGTTCTTGTTTTGTGTTGTTGAATGGCAGTGGGTGAAAAGTCAAACCGAGGAAAAAGAGCAAAACGCTGAAAAAGGAAAAGCGATCGTCGGCCATGGCACGGAACTCGAAGGGCCAAAGATTAGCAGTACTAGCGCGACATGGCTGAATATCGGCCATGGCGCGAGAGCTATATTTCCGTGCAAATTCCAGAATTTTTCCTCCTAGACCTCCGTTATGACCGCTGTGTTGAGTCAGTAAGTTGTCCTTTTTCTTTTATTTTCTTTGAGTCTTGCACATATTGGAGACAATGTGTGATTTAAGTTTGGGGGGATGTTTTATTGTTTTGAGTCGTTTTCGAATTGTTTTGTGTATTTTTGAGTAATTTTTGAGTCATAATTTTTTTTTTAAGATCATGCATGCTGTAGTTACTTGAAACGCCTAGTGAAGAAAAGTGGAATAATGTAGTGGAATTAGAAGCAACCATCTGAACACTTAGGATAGATATGTCAAAAATTCACGAAATCAAACTATTTGGGGTATCTTGCTTGATTTATGCATTGTTAGTGATTAAAATTATGTGTTATGATTGCTTGCTATTTGAGGCGAAATAGTTAGGATATGCATGTTAGGGAGATGACTCAGGCATTTCTTTGATAGCCAATTCTTACCACTCTTTTCTATCTCGGACTTTAAATATATCCCTAGTCAGCCCCATTGAGCCTAAAAATTGAAACTTCTTCTTTGACACCCTATATTCCCACAAATTGTGCCATAAGTAAAAATGTGAAATAGTGGAATAAAATGTGTTAAAAAAAAAGAGACAAAAAGAGTGAACAACGTTGATGCACCCCAATAAAAAAAAGGTAATAGGCAAAAGCCTAAGTTTGGGGGTGTTTGTCATTATTATACACTTCACTCTCCCAAAACAAAAAGAGGGGAAAGATCGAATTGAAGTGAAGGAAAGAATCAAAAGAAAAGGAAAACAATGAAAAGCCAAAGAGCTTATGGTACACATAATAAGCCTAAAATGCCTATTTTTACCTACCCCTGCCTAAGCCTACATTACAACCCTGAAAAGCCCTGAAGATCTCTAATATGTGTATCCATGATTAGTGGAGAATATCAAGTGAACAGGCCATAGGATTTTGAAATTGACGTGCATAGTTAGGTATTCTTACTTCCATTTAGCATGATTAAATTGAATTTGCGAAATATCTGACTTTAAGTGTTTAGAATGCTAAAAATCCATGCTATATGTTCCTACATATTATCCTACTAACCTTCATGCTTTTCTAAGTGACAATTATATAGCAATTTGATCAAATGTCTTTGAGTCATTTTATTTTCTTTTCTTTCACGTCTTTGTTTATATTTTTGATCTTTGCTCGAGGGCGAGCAAAGGTTAAGTTTGGGGGTATTTGATCGGTGTATTTTATATACACTTTTTGAGTCATTTTTAGTTAGTATTTTACTCATTTTATTTATGTTTAGTATAGTATTAGAGTCGTTTTCCTTTCTTTTGTGTCACAGCGGTCATAAATGGAGAAATGACGAAAGAAAGAAAAGAGCTTAATTGAGATGGAATTGCACACAAAAGGGCCAAGAAATGAAGTCTAAGAAGTTCCGGAATTATAGAGGAAATCGACAAGTCCGGACGAGAAAGACGACAAACGAATTCGCCGAAAAATGTCACCAGCGCGCTACGAAGTGAGCCACGGCGCCCAATGTGCTGCGAAGTCCGAAAGTTGCTGATCTTCAGCGCTGCCAGTCAGGCCGAACGCGACGCCGGAAATTATGAAGTGTTGGGCCGAATTTGACATGTTTTCAGAATCCTAAAGGGATTATTTTTCCTACCTAAAGGGATAACTTTTCCTACCTAAAGGGATAACTTTTCCTACCTTAAAACCCTTACCTAAAAGGATTCTAATAACTTTTCCTACTTACAAATTCTTAACCCTTCACCTAAAGGATTCTTTGGCTATAAATACTCTACATCATTAGAAGAATTATTCATTCTCCATTCCACCATTCACTATTCTACGTCCATCCTCCCACCAATCCATCTTGTAAATATTGCACAACACAAGGATTCTTGCTTGGAGATTGGAGACCATAGTTTAGTAAATTCTTTTCTTTTTCTTTTCTTTATTTCAGTTTTTGTATGATGAACATGGGATTAGTTCTTGTCATGTCAATGACTAGGAACTAATTCCTCTATAGGGCTTTCCATGTTGAATCTCTAGAAACTTATGTTATGATTTAATGCATGCTTATGGTTATTCTTCTTCTTGTTGAGATCTATCCAATATTTGAGTTGAATTCTTGGTAATTAATTAACAACTAATCATCAGTATATGATTTCTAATCAGATTCCGAAAGGGGGGGGGGGATTGTGAATATGCTGTAAGTTGGGTAGACATTCTTGGATTGGGGATGAAAATACCTCAATTATTTATGTAGCGTTAATGAGAGGCTTAAAAACCCTAATTTTGCGCATTGTGCGTGACAGTTAACTAGGTTCTTGTTCTTAATCCTCCTATAGAGTTATCCTTATCACCGAAAGGTAGGTAAGGTGCAATACTGGGGTTGAGTGTTTATATAACCCTAACGGGAGTATAAAACGATTTAGTGAACCTGCTTTCTCCAAAAGAAGAAGACCATAAGTTATTGCATTAATAAGTAGCATAAGCGGATAGGGAGGAGACGTGGAAGCCCTATTCTCATCATCACTAAAGTAAACCCTTTTTGTTAAATAACTTTTATAATCCTTAGTTAAAAACAACAAATCTAAATATCAATTTACCAAATAGATACCAAAAAAATAGATAGTTGGTAATTGAACCCTAATCCTTGAGGACGATATTCGGTCTTATCAAGACTATACTACTTGTCACGATAACGTGCACTTGCGTTTAAAGTGTGTGCATCTTACCGCGCATCAGCTGCCAATAATCTCTCCTGAATAAGTTTCACCTTATCAATAGCTTGCTGAATCATATATGGGCCGATTAACTCAGTCTAGCCTGTCGCGCCTGTTTTTGACCTCGAGGTCTGAACGATATCCGCAACGTTTTTCTTTGGCGCGGTTCCCTAGATTGAACAAAAATGCATGTATTGAGGAGTCACCACCTAATTAGTTAAGTGAATTAGGACAATTGAACTATTGCAATAAAAAATACTACAACTGATCTCCATTTAATTGTTATACCCCGTATTTCCTGAGTATGTACGTGAGGGCGTACGTATAAAAGTTTAAGCCTTAAAGTTAGGCATAGGACGAAATTTGTGCACAACCCCCGAAAAGAATTGTTTTCCGACGAAACGTTTTCCAAACTTTGCGAGGGGAAAATTACGGTTGCGACTTTAATAATTTTTGCGGATTTTTCCGAGAGATGAAATATTTTGGACCAACGAGAGGGCGACACTTGTCACCCTCAAGTGGGCGGTCAAGTGGCCTAATGGCTTGCACGGCTTGGACGATTTTGAGGCCTAAATCATGGGTCAATGTTTGGAGTGAATTGAGGAGTAGATGGCTAGGGGGCACTTGGGCAAATCCTCACCCTCCACTTGCCCCCCACTTGTCTTGATCTTGGCCATTGATTTCCCTATAAATACCCCCCCTTTGTTGAAGACTTCTTCATCCACAACACAACTTTCTTAGTCTTGAAAATCCTTCCTCCTCTTAGTAGAAGCTCTCGTCCAAGAGCTCCCCCCTCCCCCTTGAGAAGGCCCTGGCCAAACATCCCCTCCTCTTGAGAGTTGTTCTCGTAAAATACCCCTTGGTAGAAAAGTATTCTCCAAGTATTGTTACTATTCCAAAATACCTTGGCCCAAATACTTTGTAGTATTCCAAGGTTACACCTATACTAAAAGCCCAGAAATACTATTATACTTTCCTTCAGTCACAAAATGAAACCCTTAGGAAAAATCTTCATAGTTGGTTGAAGTATTAAGAAGAAGTTGCGTAGAACTTCTAAGGGTTGTTTGGAGCGGGTTGGAGCGCCCAGAGTAGGAGCTAAACGTTGCTCAGGATCGACATTTAAACTTGGATAATTTTGGGCTTATCGAGGTAAATACTCTTGTCCTTATATTGTAATTGGAAATTACATACTGTAGTAGTATAGAGATGTATATAAGATACATAGAAGGATATTAAAGAAGAAGAATTAAACTGTACTTACATAGGACTGTATTTACAGTAGACTTGTGTAGTTTAGCGGGTAGGGAAGTGCTGCCCAATTTTCCGTAGAATAGAGAAGCCTCTGCTTAGAATGTTCTACAGAGTAGTCTAGACGTTGATAGACGTATATGGCCTTTATAGGTTGAAAGTTCTGCGAGTAGCATGTTCTACTTGAAAGGTGGATAAGGCTAGCCGGGTTATAGCCGTGGAGCATTTTGCTAATTGTCGATAATCGTCGCGAGGTATGTGATTCTTCCTATCCTCTTGAGCATGATATTTTAAAAGAATATATATAGTACGGTAGACGTACGTGTGTTAACTGAACGTGGTTTTTACTGCGATGTCTTTTGACTTGAGTCTAATAATAAGAATCTTGAAGTATTTCAAAAGAATTAAGAACCGTTTTTGAAAGAAGAGTAATACTTGGTTTTAAAAGCTTAAGAGTTATACTAGCTTTATGGGAAGTTAGGTATAACGACTTAAGAGAGATAAAAAGAATGGTTTATTGATTTTAGAAGTTAAGAGACTTGATCTTAAAAGATAAGAGACTTGACTTAATTGAATTAATATGAATTTTGTTAAAAAGTGTGAAACCTCATTCGTGAGTAATGAGTACTTGGTTTGTAAAGGAATAATGTTTTACTGATTTCGGAAATGAGAATAAGTATCGAACAAACCACAGCAGCGCTAATAAAGGGAAATGTATTGACTAATAAAGTATTATGAAAACCAGTAGAAACCTCCATCTGCATAGAAGCTAAGATGAGACAAAATGATATTACATTTCCTAGATCATGGCTGCTTTAATAAGATTGTTATAAACAAGAATAACCTACTCACACATAAGGCATATGTTTCTCAAATTGTTTTAAAGGAGAATTATATTATTAAGTGATTAAAACTATGAACTACGAAACCTTTCGAAAATGAGAAACTTGAGCATTGAAAATTAGGCAAACTTGAACGTTTGGAAAAAGATGTTGTTACTTGATTTTACAAAGGAAAGCGTTTTGGTTTACTTAAAAAGATAGTCACTCTATTTTTATACTACGGGTATTGTGTGACTTTTGTGAAAGAAACAGATCTTTTAAAGAGTTAGTGTATGAAGTACTTTGGGGATAAAAACCCGAACTTGTTAACATAAAGTAGAAAGTACCTTGTGTGAATAACTTGATTGTGTTGGTTTGTGATAGCCTTGTAATACTCTCTTGTTGCTTTGATAAGTAAACATGTTAGGATGCTACGTGTGTTAGTATCTTGTGATGTTTGTGTAAAGGGGTTTCCCTTGTTGTGCTTATGTTGTTTAACGATAAGCTGTTATGTTAGTATTATATCACTCACCTCTTGACATGATCACGGGGCTAAGCCGCTCCACGCGGGTAGACTCGGTGATGCAGGACCGTGATTCGAGAATACCTCGTGCGGGTCCGGGGACATATGCGAGCTACGAGAGTTCCGGTGTCGCGGCCTTTGTGGTCATGCGATCTATGTGGCCATGCGGATCGCGAGTCGGGGCGATGCGGGAGTGCTACCCTCGATGCGGGAATACCTCATGCGGGCCTATGTGAGTGGCCTATGCGAGCTGCGAAGTTCCGGGACTAGACGCGCGCATTTGATCTGCGGGCGAGTGGCGGCCGATCATGTGGCGGTCTAGGCAGACCTCGTGATACGATTTATGACTTTGTTGGTGCTGGGTTTTAGTAGTCGGCTATGCCTTCGCATTTACCCCAGACGGTTTTATTATGACACGTGTGGACACGTGTTCATGTGTATTCCTTGGTGCTTTTATATCATGATCACGCGGTGAGGAAGGTACTCCACGGGCATGATTGATGTTGTGGGCGTGAGACCCATAGTCATATTTGAGTGATGACTTTGAGGGCGTGAGTCCCTGACTTGACATGACTGCTTATTTATTGTGAACTATAGTTTGGTTATCATATATGTCTCCTGCTTTATAGACTACTATGATTTCATTTACTGATTTTCGGTTCACATACTTGGTACTGTTATGCGACCTCCTGAGGCTGCGTTCATGCCGCAGGTAGAGGTACACCAGTGTTGATCCTCGCTCATAGGGTCACAGTTCTGCGTTTGGGAAGCTCCGTTTCTCCGGAGGCTTATCTTGGGTATAGTCCCCTGTCGTTGTAGGTACTTACATTCAGGGGTATGGCGGGGCCCTGTCCCGCCATTGTTGTTATATCATTCTTAGAGGTCGGTAGTACTGTTGTGGGCAGAGTTGTAAAAGGGATGTAACTGTTCGGATTCAAGTTTTTATATTTATATATATGTCGTAAGGCAACTTTTCGCAGAAAAACTGTTTTACACTTCATATTATTTCATGTCTTGTTTTATGTTCCGCTGATTACTCTGATGTATGTCTACTTGGGTGCCCGGGGTAAGACACACCACGCCCGGTTCGGTCGTGACAAAAGTGGTATCGAGCGATTAATCCTCGGAAAGTGTCTGAGACCGTATCTAGTAAGTCTTGATTATCGGTGTTGTGCACCACACCAATAATCGTGAGGCTATAGGATATTTAGGATTGGTTTCCATTCTTCTCACTCGAGATCGTGCTTAGAGTTGTGTTATAAGTTGGACCTCTAACGTATTTCTTTCCTTACCGCTATGCCTCCGCGTAAGGCAACCCGGCCCGAAGGGCAAGACAAGCGGAGCTGCGAGTAGAGCACAGAGGGTTACTAGGGCACAGGCCCAATCATCACCTGGGGTGGTGCTTCATTCGGGGAGTTCGGCGACGCCGCCCGTCCCAGCAGAGTCTAGCACAATGGCGATTCCTCTGCGGCATGATATTTGAACCTTCGCCCACGACCATGGCGAAAGTATGGATTGCAAAGAGACGACCACTACTAGCTATGGATTTAGCAACCAGAGAGTATATTATGTATCGATTTATCACGGGTCATGATGACTATCTAAGAGAGGGTTGTGCAAGAATAGCTCTTCAGTCAGGCTTGAGCATGACCTGTGTACGAGCTTATGCGCAGCAGGTCGAGAAACGTAGGGATCAACAGATTAACCAAAATCGCGAAGGCGGCGGTCGGCAGGTCGCTGGTAACTTTCGAGGCAAATCGCCTCGGCAGTCGATATGCACCTCCGCCAGTGCGGAGTGGTCCTCCACAGGGTTCAGGACGTTCGAGGTATGCCAGAGATGGTCAGAGCTCCAGGGCTTCCGGTTCACAGCTATACGTAGGTTCTAGCCAGCCAGGTTCACTTTTCCCTCAGTGTTCACAGTGTGGCAGGCGTCATCCCGGGGAATGTCGTCTTTTTGTTGGTACTTGTTTTACCTGCGGCCGTCAGGGCCATGTGTCGCAAGGATGCCCTAGTAGGAGGGATGCAAGTAGGAGGACTCAGCCTACCAGATCAGTTGCGGATTCAGTGGCTCGGATAGGAAGGGGTGTTAGCCAGAGGAGGCCACCCCCATCTCGGTGTGGCCGTTGTGGTAAGTGTCATTGTGGAGAGTGTCGTACTTCTTCGACAACTTGTTTTACTTGCGACAGCGAGGCCATTTTATGCGAAATTGTCCGACCGCAGTGGCGCGGATGTAGAGACTCGACGCCGAGGATCAGTGACTAGTTCGTCACCTTCCCTAGCTATGCGCCCAGCCGGGCATGATTGATTAGAACGACAAAGGGGAAGTGAAGCAGTAGATACATGTATATCTTTAACCCTCTAGAGATTAGTATGTGTGATTAGATGAGTATATCTTAAGTGTTATGATCAGATAGCATTGTGCTAATTGTGATTAGAAATCATGGTTAGTTAAAAAGGTAAGATTGGGGATAGGGAAAGTGTGAGCCTTAGAGTTTTATACGTGGAGACCTTAGAGGTAAGGCCATCTTGAGTAAAAGATTTATTGTTATGTTAACCTTTATCGGAGTGCATAGTACACGTGAGATTGTCCCGGATCAGGGAACAAGTGTTTTTGCGCAATAGCGGGTCGGGTTGAGGACCGATCGCGGGTCAACCCGCGGCCTGCATTGTGGTGGGGTCAGTTCGAGGTGGTACCGCCAGGTGGTAGGGTCATGAGGGTGTTAGGCCCAAGTTTAGTTAACTATCGTACGAGTTCGTGGATGCGTTCGACCAGTAGTCGGGCCGATGAAATCAGCCCATCTTGTCTTTCAGTCAGAACCGTTTACTCGGCAGAGGGTTATGCGAGATGTTATATCGGGAAGGTTGTAAGGCTGCACGAGGTGCCTACTTTCACCTTATGTCAGGCAGTGGAGCCCAGGTTACGGCTATTTCTTTTTCTGGAAGTTTTACCAGGCAGGGTTAGGAACTCAGGTGAGTCTCATGCTCGCATTCGCCTCGGCGGTGTTTGGACTTGAGGTAGCGTGAGGATTGTTGCCTCTGTTGAGGAGTGTTTTATAGCTACCATTTCAGATTCGGATATCACCTTATGGCGCCTTGTAGGGCGGAAGTGTAAGTCTTGGTCGATTGGTTCGATGTTGGCAAGGTTCAGATAGTTGGTTCATACTTGTTTCAGCAGGATGTGGATAGGGTGAAGCTTATCCAGAAGAGGTTATTGGCAGCACAGAGTCAACAGAAGTCGTGCGGATAATCAACGTCGACACTTAGAGTTCAGATTGACGGTGGGTTTTCTTGAAGGTACCACCCCGGAAAGGGTGTGACGAGTTTTGGAAAACAGAGGAAACGTAGCCCGAGTTACTTTGGATCTTTTTCAGATCCTTTGGAGGATAGGCCAGGTTGCCTATAAGTTAGCTTTGTCGTTTGACGTGGGAGGCAGTGCGTCCGGTCTTTCATGTTGTTATGTTCGGAAAAGTATCGGAGATCCATCCAGAGTGTTCCCAGGTAATGATGACCAAGTTGGAGGTAGTAACCTAGAGATTTGGAAACTGAAGCAGTAACAGAAATATGGTAAGTTATGAGAAAGAGTTCGAGTGTACGAGAAGGGTACGACGAGTAAGGGAAGAAGCAAGCATGTGTTAAGAACATAGATGTGATCATTTCTTTTGTAAAGAGAGGGTGCGAAGGGAGTATATTTTAGACCTCGGGTGGGAGCTTTTGTGATGTTAGAAGTGATTCCTCGTGGACTTGGATGTAAGTAATTGCGCGTGTGTTAATTTTGTGGCCATATGTGGCATTGGCAACTTGTTTAAGTTAAAAAGGAACTTCATCGTTATCCGTCTTGAGAAGGAACATTCGGGACGAATGTTTCTAAGGAGGGGAGAATGTTATACCCCGTATTTCCTGAGTATATACGTGAGGGCGTACGTATAAAAGTTTAAGCCTTAAAGTTAGGCATAGGACAAAATTTGTGCACAACCCCCGAAAAGAATTGTTTTCCGACGAAACGTTTTCCAAACTTTGCGAGGGGAAAATTACGGTTGCGACTTTAATAATTTTTGCGGATTTTTACGAGAGATGAAATATTTTGGACCAACGAGAGGGCGACACTTGTCACCCTCAAGTGGGCGGTCAAGTGGCCTAATGGCTTGCACGGCTTGGACGATTTTGAGGCCTAAATCATGGGTCAATGTTTGGAGTGAATTGAGGAGTAGATGGCTAGGGGGCACTTGGGCAAATCCTCACCCTCCACTTGCCCCCCACTTGTCTTGATCTTGGCCATTGATTTCCCTATAAATACCCCCCCTTTGTTGAAGACTTCTTCATCCACAACACAACTTTCTTAGTCTTGAAAATCCTTCCTCCTCTTAGTAGAAGCTCTCGTCCAAGAGCTCCCCCCTCCCCCTTGAGAAGGCCCTTGGCCGAAACATCCCCCTCCCCCCCTCTTGAGAGTTGTTCTCGTAAAATACCCCCCCCCCCCTTGGTAGAAAAGTATTCTCCAAGTATTGTTACTATTCCAAAATACCTTGGCCCAAATACTTTGTAGTATTCCAAGGTTACACCTATACTAAAAGCCCAGAAATACTATTATACTTTCCTTCAGTCATAAAACGAAACCTTTAGGAAAAATCTTCATAGTTGGTTGAAGTATTAATAAGAAGTTGCGTAGAACTTCTAAGGGTTGTTTGGAGCGGGTTGGAGCGCCCAGAGTAGGAGCTAAACGTTGCTCAGGATCGACATTTAAACTTGGATAATTTTGGGCTTATCGAGGTAAATACTCCTGTCCTTATATTGTAATTGGAAATTACATACTGTAGTAGTATAGAGATGTATATAAGATACATAGAAGGATATTAAAGAAGAAGAATTAAACTGTACTTACATAGGACTGTATTTACAGTAGACTTGTGTAGTTTAGCGGGTAGGGAAGTGCTGCCCAATTTTCCGTAGAATAGAGAAGCCTCTGCTTAGAATGTTCTACAGAGTAGTCTAGACGTTGATAGACATATATGGCCTTTATAGGTTGAAAGTTCTGCGAGTAGCATGTTCTACTTGAAAGGTGGATAAGGCTAGCCGGGTTATAGCCGTGGAGCGTTTTGCTAATTGTCGATAATCGTCGCGAGGTATGTAATTCTTCCTATCCTCTTGAGCATGATATTTTAAAAAGAATATATATAGTACGGTAGACGTACGTATGTTAACTGAACGTGGTTTTTACTGCGATGTCTTTTGACTTGAGTCTAATAATAAGAATCTTTAAGTATTTCAAAAGAATTAAGAACCGTTTTTGAAAGAAGAGTAATACTTGGTTTTAAAAGCTTAAGAGTTATACTAGCTTTATGGGAAGTTAGGTATAACGACTTAAGAGAGATAAAAAGAATGGTTTATTGATTTTAGAAGTTAAGAGACTTGATCTTAAAAGATAAGAGACTTGACTTAATTGAATTAATATGAATTTTGTTAAAAAGTGTGAAACCTCATTCGTGAGTAATGAGTACTTGGTTTGTAAAGGAATAATGTTTTACTGATTTCGGAGATGAGAATAAGTATCGAACAAACCCACGTGGCGCTAATAAAGGAAATGTATTGACTAATAAAGTATTATGAAAACCAAGAGAAACCTCCATCTGCATGAAGCTAAGATGAGACAAAATGATATTACATTTCCTAGATCATGGCTGCTTTAATAAGATTGTTATAAACAAGAATAACCTACTCACACATAAGGCATATGTTTCTCAAATTGTTTTAAAGGAGAATTATATTATTAAGTGATTAAAACTATGAACTACGAAACCTTTCGAAAATGAGAAACTTGAGCATTGAAAATTAGGCAAACTTGAACGTTTGGAAAAAGATGTTGTTACTTGATTTTACAAAGGAAAGCGTTTTGGTTTACTTAAAAAGATAGTCACTCTATTTTTATACTACGGGTATTGTGTGACTTTTGTGAAAGAAACAGATCTTTTAAAGAGTTAGTGTATGAAGTACTTTGGGGATAAAAACCCGAACTTGTTAACATAAAGTAGAAAGTACCTTGTGTGAATAACTTGATTGTGTTGGTTTGTGATAGCCTTGTAATACTCTCTTGTTGCTTTGATAAGTAAACATGTTAGGATGCTACGTGTGTTAGTATCTTGTGATGTTTGTGTAAAGGGGTTTCCCTTGTTGTGCTTATGTTGTTTAACGATAAGCTGTTATGTTAGTATTATATCACTCACCTCTTGACATGATACCAGGGGCTAAGATGCCCTCCGATGCGGGGTAGACTCAGGCGGTCTGGGACCATGATTCGAGAATACCTCATGCGGGTCCAGGGGACCTATGCGGAGCTACGAGTTCCGGTGTTAGTGCGCCTTTGTGGTCATGCGGTCTATGTGGCCATGCGGACTGCGAGTCCAGGACGATGTCGGCGAGTCGCTACCCTCGATGCGGGGAATACCTCATGCGGGCCTATGTGAGTGGCCTATGCGAGTCGCGGAAGTTCGAGGACTAGACGCGCGCATTTGATCTGCGCGAGTGGCGGCCGATCATGTGGCGGTCTAGACACTCGTGATCTGATTTATGACTTTGTTGGTACTGTGGGTTTTAGTAGTCGGCTATGCCTTCGTACTTACCCCGTACGGTTTTATTATGACACAGGTGGGACCTGGTGTTCATGTGTATTCCTTGGTGCTTTTATATCATAGACTGCCGGCAGTGAGGAAGGTATTCCACGGGCATGATTGATGTTGTGGGCGTGAGACCCATAGTCATATTTGAGTGATGACTTTGATGGCGTGAGTCTCTGACTTGACATGACTGCTTATTTATTGTGAACTGTAGTTTGGTTATCATATATGTCTCCTGCTTCATATAGACTACTATGATTTCATTTACAGTATTTTCAGTTTCACATACTTGGTACTGTTATCGACCTCCTTCGGGCTGCGTTCATGCCGCAGTAGAGGTACACCGATGTTGATCCTCGCCATGTGGTCACGGCGTTTGGGAAGCTCCGTTTCTTCGGAGGCTTATCTTGGGTATAGTCCCCTGTCGTTGTAGGTACTTACATTCAGGGGTATGGCGGGGCCCTGTCCCGCCATTGTTGTTATATCATTCTTAGAGGTCTGTAGTACTGTTGTGGGCAGAGTTGTAAAAGGGATGTAACTGTTCGGATTCAAGTTTTTATATTTATATATATGCCGTAAGGCAACTTTTCGCAGAAAAACTGTTTTACACTTCATATTATTTCATGTCTTGTTTTATGTTCCGCTGATTACTCTGATGTATGTCTACTTGGGTGCCCGGGGTAAGGCACCAGTCACGGGCCCGGGTTCGGGTCGTGACATTAATGGTCTGCGAAATTATGAGATTCTGGATCAGGATTCTTTATTATCCTAAAGGGAGGGTTAGACATCCTTTAAGATCCGCTAACTTGCAGCTGTCCGATCAAACCTAGGTTAATTATATATTTGCTTTTTATTCTACCTATTCTAAGCATTTTTTCATAATTTACAATTAAAATAAATTCTGATACAGAATAATAAAACTGAAATTAAATACAACGACATAAAATAAAATTCTGGGACATCTCTTTTAGCCTTTTTAGGCATTCTATACAAGATGCATCTCCAGATACCTATATAAACACTTAATAAAAGTGTTAGTAATAGAATGAATAATTCTAAAGCAATGGCAAGAATTAATAAGTAAACAAAAAATAAACCCGTCTTTTATACAGGGGAGGCCTTGGAAATCAGACGGAGATTCCTTCATCGGCCATCAAGTGTAGTATCTTGTTCATTATCAATTAATCAGTAAAAAGATGTCAAAAATCAGTAGCAAGAGGACCAAACCCAGTCCGACAAAATATCCACAATAGTAGCAGAATAGCCGAAAGTCAGTTGCACCATGGCCAAAAAAGCATTCCAAAATCATAAGCAAAAACTCCCAAAAAACCAGTCCAAAATCATACCAACAGCAGGAACAAATGCAAGTAGTTCGCCGGAGTCTTAGAACTTCGGTCAAATACCAAAGTTATAAAATCAGAAAGTTCAGTCCGTTAACAACATTAGCCAACAAACCCAAAAAAAATGGTAAGCCAAAAAAGGTTCGCCGGAGTTTTAAAACTCTGGCTAGACCAAAACTAGAAAAATCAATCTTTTAACCAAACAACAACCAACAAATATCGAGAATCAGAAAATCATTATGTCCAAAGGTCGCCGGAGTTGTATTTTTCGAGCACAAAACCATTAAAAAATAATGTGATGCAGTCCAATAGTGTGAACAGCCCAAGAATATCACAAACATGGAAATAACAGTTAACAAAGACAGAACAAACAAAGTGGCAGCAGCTTCGCCAGAAAAGCAACATTAGGGATTTAAGTCGGGGTGGTCTGTCGGCGATGGGTGTATGGTGACGGGGTGATGGTGTTGTCGGCGACGGGAGTTCGACGGGAAAGGGGTTCGACAGGAGCAGGGTTTTCAGTAGTGTTGGGGCAGTGGTGGTTCGACGATGGGCAGTGGCGAGACGGGAGAGGGGTTTCATCGGAGCTTCGAGCTCCGGTGGGAATGGGCGGTGATCGGCGAAGTAGTGGGAGAGGGGAATGGGAATGATATAGAGATATATGTGTGAGGTCTAGAGATAGTGCGGCTGGAGTTTTTGTTCAAATGGTGAGGTTGGGAAATGATTTGTTTTATAAAGGATTTTAGGTTAGGGTTTGGTATTTTGGGGGGGAAAATAAATGTGGTATTATTTTTTAGAGGAAATAAAAGGTGTATGATTAAGATAAAATAAAGAGGGTGTTGGGATGAAATAAATAGAAAAAAAATGTTGGAATTGACTAATCCAAATTGAGCCTCAGACTGGACTGATTTGATGAAACTACAAAAAGTATTTATTATTTAAAAGATGCAAAATTATTAAAAATAAAAATGCCGATGCAATAATAATAAAATAAAATATTTAATAAATGTTTAATGTCTAATTAAAAGTAAAAATAGGATGTCAATTAATTATTTAAAGAGGTGCAAAAATTATTAAAATAAAATGATTGCGCGATAATAATAACATAATATTTGAAAATGTTTAATGTCTATTAAAATTAAAAATGTGATGTCAATTTGCAAAGAATAAAATAACATAGAATATTAGGTAAAAATATACAAAAAAATGCCAAAAATGGTGATCAAAATGCGATGTCCTAAAACACTTAAAATTATAAGAAATGACTAAAAGATGGGTCAAAATTGGGTGTCAATTGCTTGTCCCTCTTTGACTGAAGACGATGAAAGAGTTTTCGGACAAAGACGTTGACTTGTAGCCAATTTTGTCTCCATCGTCAGAATCAGAGCAAAGATCAAGAAATGAACAGGCAAAGCTGATGCATATTCAAAATTGTCCCGGTGTCGAATTATGATGACACTGGGTTGCAACGACGCTAGACAATTAAAGACGGACGGATGCTGATTCAATTTTTTGTCCCAGTGTCGAATATTGATTACACTGGGCTACAATTGCGATGAGATGCATGAAAAGACAGGGTGTTTTTTCCCTGAAATGCCTCCAGGGTGTTTAATCCCGAGGTCAAAAATGCAAAAGGTGTTTATTCCTCGTGCTAACAGAAGACAGGGTGTTTGTTCCCTGAAATGTCTCTAGGGTGTTTGTTCCCGAGGTCCAAATGCAAAAGGTGTTTGTAGATGCTGATGGCGTCATTGCATGGACGCGATAAAGATGTTCGTCGTTGCATAGACGAAACATAGATGAAGCCGTTGCATAGGCTTACATAAAATGACATCGTTGCATAGACGCGATGCAGATGCTCGTCGTTGCATAGACGAACATAGATGAAGTCGTTGCATAGACTTACATGAAATGACGTCATTGCATAGACGCAATGCAGATGCTCGTCGTTGTATAGACGAAACATAGATGAAGCCATTGTATAGGATTACATGAAATGACATCGTTGCATAGACGCAATGCAAATGCTCGTCGTTGCATAGACGAAACATAGATGAAGCTGTTGTATAGGCTTACATGAAACGACGTCGTTGCATAGACGCAATGCAGATGCTCGTCGTTGCATAGACGAAACATAGATGAAGCCGTTGCATAGGCTTACATGAAATGGCGTCGTTGCATAGATGCAATGCAGATGCTCGTCGTTGCATGGACGAAACATAGATAAAGTCGTTGCATAGGCTCAAATGAAATGACGTCGTTACATAGACGCGATGCAGATGCTCGTCGTTGCATAGACGAAACATAGATGAAGTCGTTGCATAAGATTACATGAAATAACATCGTTGCATAGACGCGATGCAGATGCTTATCGTTGCATAGACAAAATATAGATGAAGTCATTGCATAGGCTTACATGAAATGAAGTCGCTGCATAGATACGATACAGATGCTCGTCGTTGCATAGACGAAATATAGATGAAGCTGTTGCATAGGATTACATGAAATGACGTCGTTACATAGACGCGATGCAGATGCTCTTCGTTGCATAGACGAAACATAGCTGAAGTCGTTGCATAGGCTTACATGAAATGACGTCGTTGCATAGACGCGATGCAGATGTTTATCGTTGCATAGACGAAACATAGCTGAAATATTGCATAGACTTAGATGAAAGGGCGTCGTTACATACACGCGATGCAGATCCTCGTCGTTGTATAGACGAAATATAGATAAAGCCGTTGCATAGGCTCAAATGAAATGACGTCGTTGCATAGACGCGATGCAGATGCTCGTCGTTGCATAGACGAAACATAGATGAAGTTGTTGCATAGGCTTAGATGAAAGGGCATCGTTGCATAGACGCGATGCAGATACTTATCGTTTCATAAATGAAACATAGATGAAGCCGTTGCATAGGCTTGAATGAAAGAGCATCGTTGCATAGACGCGATGCAGATGCTCGTCGTTGCATAGATGAAACATATATGAAGCCGTTGCATAGGCTTACATGAAATGGCGTCGTTGTATAAACGCGATGCAGATGCTCGTCGTTGCACAGACGAAACATAAATGAATCTGTTGCATAAGCTTACATGAAATGACGTCGTTGCATAGACGCGATGCAAATGCTCATCGTTGCATAGACGAAACATAGATGAAGTCGTTGCATAGGCTTAAATGAAAAGATATTATTTTATGGGCGTACTTGTTTTATGACCCGCCTTGGTTGAGATAACGTCATTGCATAGACGTTGTGCATTTGTAACCTCATGGGCTATTGTTGTGCTCCTGCCTTTGCTGATTTGAAGATTCTGTACTCAAATAAAACTTATGAGTTTAGGAAATGAGTGGTTGATTCGCGTCGACTTTGTAGCTTTGGCTTTTGATGCTTGCATGCTCAGATTGGTTTGGACTGAAGACTTAGTTGGCCGGCTTTTTTCCTGTCTATTGTCGTCTTCTTGCCGTCAATCTTTAAAATGCCCAAGTTTCAGGTGGATGAATATGCTGAGCTTTCAACTAGACAAAGCCGAGTCTTGATGCTATCAAGGTGATCATGTGGCACATTTGTTTTATTTATTTTATCAACATGGATACAAAGCTAAAGCGGAGACATGGGCTATGTACAATGAGTAGATGAGAATGCGACCCTCAAAATATGTCTCAGTCATGTGTAGGTAGTCATGGATGCAAAACATATGAGGATGCTAAATTCTCCAATGGACAAAATCGAGTCTTGTGCAAAACAAAGGGGAAATATTTCTAATGGTGCGACCGAAGTCGATGTGGCTGTCTACGTATCCCGCCGAGGGAATCAGGTCAGAGCGTAGTTCGTGATGCAAAAATAAGGATTTTTATGATTTTTGTTGTTTTTTTTTTGAAAAAGTGGAAAGACATCATCACGTTCTGACTTTAGTTGATAGCAACAATTAGTATTGTGCATAAGAATTCCAGTTTATTGCTTTCAGTCTAACCAAGACTAACTCCGGTGTGATTCCTATAGTTTAAGATGGTACCTCAAACATACTTGAGTGTCGACACTTGCTTCAAGCAAAGATTTTGAACTATACTCATCCTCATGTTTCAAATGTCCTCACTGAAAGAGAGTTCAATTCTCACATATATTCCAGTATTTTGAATTTTGGGACATTTAGAGAAAAAACACTCACACTCAGAAAGATGTTCAATGCATGCAATTGTGATACCATAGGCTTGGCCGTCATGTAAGTATCCACTAATGTGAGAACCCTCAGTATAAGATCATGTAGGGTTTGTCATGGTCTTATAATATAGGTTTGGGGGAAGAGATGAATATCATTTGGGTAAAAAGTGACTAATCCTTCCTCGAGCGTTGGACTACGTCCGTGCTTGATATTTGTGCACTTTAATGCTGACCTACTTTCTTTTTGTCCCAGTTTTTGTATTTAATTCTTTTGAATCTTTCATTTGGAGCCCTTTTTTTTCCTTTTTCGGAGTTATATATTCCCCTTTTTATTTTTTATTTTTTTTATTATCGGGGCTTTTGATTTCCTCTTTGTGTGAAGTCGTCTCTGCTTTTGTTTTTTTTTCCTTTTGGGACTTTGACAACTTTTGTCTTTGTACTTCAGCTAGAATTTTTGTCAGTCACTTGCACATTTCTAAAGCGCTCAAGGAGGTCGGGCCAAGAGATGGATAGTCTGTATGCACTCAGAAAGGGTATATGTGTAATATGCGGTTGTCGAAAGAAATAGGTTTAGGCTCAAAGGGGGGTTGCTACGGATAATATTATTTGGTAGGCTGAAAAGGCTCAAACGTGTCAAAAAAGGTATACAATCATTTCCTATACCGAGCGTTACTCAGGATTTCACCTTAGCAAATATTCCAGCCAAGTTCTAGATCACAATGCAATACAATTGAACTTATTCTAAAACTCACCACACAATGCATATGAAACGATGAGGTTGGTTTCGTTTTTATCTTGAAAGCATGCAAGACAATGTCATTACAGATGTGAATAAGAGGTACCAAAATAATTTATGATTTACCACGAATTCAGCTCATACTGATTATTACTCATTCTTTCCTATGCACACCCCTAAATGTGTTGGTATCAATCAAGTCAAACAATGGTACTTAAATTTTTTTTTTTGTATATTTTTTTTAATAAAGTGTATCAAATGATACTTGAAAATATATACAGATTTTTTTGTATATTGTTTTTTAATAAAGGGTATCAAATGATACTTGAAAAATATACATATATATTTTTTTTGTATTTTTTTAATAAAGGGCACCGAACACGAGTAGAGCTGCCTACGTATCCCGCCGAGGGAATCAGATGCGCGTAGTTCGTTCAGATAGGTTATAAAATATATGCTTGAAAAAAAAATTATCCATGATAGGATAGTAGTAAAAGCTGTTCAAAACAAATGATTGTCTACTATGAAACGAATGCAAAGTAAAATGAATGTAATGAAAAAAAAAATGTCCGTGATATGATAATGTAATAAAAAAATGAATGTCCGTGATAGGATGAATGCAATGCAAAATGACCGTTCATGATAGGATGAATGAAATAAAAATGAATGTCAATGACAGAATGAATGAAATGGATGGGTGAGCAAAATATGTTTTTTTTTATGTGGTGCCGAACCCAAGATGGGTTGCCTACGTATCACACCGTGTGGTGAGAATCAGACACATGTAGTTCGGGAAGTTTATGTTGTAAAATGCATGATATGAAAGAATTACGTAATCAACACTACACATATCAATTGAATTTGCAAATATGTATAAAAATACAAAATATAGAAGGACTCAGAGCGATGCTTCGTTGAATCTGGTATAAGCTGACTTCTTTCAGTCAACATAACTCCTGCTCATTCTTGTGATGATTTTTTTTCTCTTTCCGACCGCCTTCAAGTGTTTGCGAGAACGGTCTTCCTGCAAAAATATGAGAAATATGTGAGAGTAGGAAAGTGACAAAATAATAAAATGCAGGGGTGTGACAATATAGTCAAATACTCTCCTGATTGGTTCGACCGGACTGGAGGTTGATGCTTCACAAGATCCAAGTCGAGCTGTTCAAGAGCGATTTACGCAGTAGAAGTCCTGATTGCAATATGACAGCAAAAAGTAAAAAAATGCAAAGTGCAAATGCTCGTGCCCGTAGTTATAAGCACATGGCATCATATGTACAGCGGAATATAAAACAAGACATGAAATAATAAGAAGTGAGAAACAGTTTAACTGAGAAAAATTTGCCCTTCGGCATATATATAATAAATTTGAACCCGAACAGTTACATCCCTTTTACAAACTCGCCACAACAAGATCATGCACTTCTAAGAATGATATAACAACAATGGCGGGACAGGGCCCCGCCATACCCCTGAATGTAAGTACCTACAACGACAGGGGACTATACCACTGATAAGCCTCCGGAGAAACGGAGCTTCCCAAACGCTAAACTGTGACCCTATGAGCGAGGATCGACAACTGGTGTACCTCTACCTGCGGCATGAACGCAGCCCCGGGCGAGGTCGATAACAGTACCAAGTATGTGAAACTGAAAATACTGCAAATGAAATCATAGTAGTCTATATAAAGCAGGAGACATGTATGATAACCAAACTACATTCCTGATAAATAAGCAGTCATGTCAAGTCAGGGACTCACGCCCTCAAAGTCATCACTCAAATATAACTATGGGTCTCACGCCCACAACATCAATCATGCCCGTGGAATACCTGCCTTACTGTCGGCAGTCTATGATATAAAAGCACCAAACAATTTCCCTTTTTAAAGACAAGTAACAACCTTCTTTTCCAAAAGTTCAAGTTTGCCTAAGTTCAAAGACTCAAGTCTCTTATTTTCGAAAGGTTTTGTAGTTCATAGTCTTAATCACTTAATAATATAATTCTCTTTTAAAACAATTTGAGAAACATATGCCTTATGTGTGAGTAGGTTATTCTTGTTCATAACAATCTTATTAAAGCAGCCATGATCTAGGAAATGTAATATCATTTTGTCTCATCTTAGCTTCTGTGCAGATGGAGGTTTCTACTGGTTTTAATAATACTTAAATAGTCAATACATTTCCCTTTATTAGCGCTGCAGTGGTTTGTTCGATACTTATTCTCATTTTCGAAATCAATACAAGGCGTTCATAAACAATTAAGTAAACCGTTCCTTTTATCTCTCTTAAGTCGTTATACCTAACTTCCATAAAGCTAGTATAACTCTTAAGCTTTTAAAACCAAGTATTACTCTTCTTTCAAAAACGATTCTTAATTCTTTTGAAATACTTCAGATTTTTATTATTTAGACTCAAGTCAAAAGACATCGAAGTAAAACCACGTTCAGTTAACACACGTACGTCTACCGTACTATATATATTCTTTTAAAATATCATGCTCAAGAGGATAGGAAGAATCACATACCTCGCGACGATTATCGACAATTAGCAAAACGCTCCATGGCTATGACCCGGCTAGCCTTGTCCACCTCTCAAGTAGAACATGCTACTCGCAGAACTTTCAACCTATAAAGGCCATATACGTCTATCAACGTCTAGACTACTCTGTAGAATATTCTAAGCAGTAGGTTCTTAATTCTACGGAAAATCGGGCAGCACTTCCCTACCCATTAAACTACACAAGTCTCATCAGAATACAAATTCTATGTAAATCTGATTCAATCTTCTTCTTAAAAATTCTTCTGATGTGATTTCAATTCAATTCTCTTCTCTTATACCATCCTTCTATATATCTTATACTCAATTGTATACAACTACAATATGTAATTTCCAATTACAATAGAAGGACAATAGTATTTACCTCGATAAGCCCAAAATTATCCAAGTTTAAATGTCGATCCTGAGCAACGTTTAGCTCCTACTCTGGGCGCTCCAACCCGCTCCAAACAACCCTTAGAAGTTCTACGCAACTTCTCCTTACTACATCAACCAATGATGAAGATTTTCCTTAGGGTTTCGTTTAGTGACTAAAAGGATATAAGGTAGTATTTTCGGGCTCTACGTATAGAGGTAACTTTGGAATACAACAAGGTATAAGGCTAAGGTATTTTGGAATTGTAACAACACTTGGAGAGTACTTTTCTACCAAGGGGGGGGGGGTGTTTTACGAGAACAACACTCAAGAGGGGGGGGTACTTTCGGCTAGTACCACTAGAAAGGGGGGGTATTTCTCGGCCAAGGGCCTCACAAAGGGGGAGGGGGAGGCTTGGACGAAAGCTATAGAGAGGGGGAAGGAGTTTTTGAGACTTGGAAGTTGTGTTGTGGATGAAGAAGTCTTCAACTCAAGGGGGGGGGGTATTTATAGGACTTTCAATGGCCAAGATTAAGGCAAGTGGAGGGCAAGTGGAGGGTGTAGATTTGTACATGTGCACCCTAGCCATCTACTCCACAAATCACTCCAAACATTGACCCATGTTTTAGACCTCAAAATCGTGCCAAGCCAAGCCCTCAATGCCGTCCACTTGAGGGTGACAAGTGTCGCCCTCTCGTTGGTCCAAAATATTTCATCTCTCGGAAAAATCCGCAAAAATTATTAATGTCGCAACCGTAATTTTCCCCTCGCAAAGTTTGGAAAACGTTTCGTCGAAAAATAATTCTTTTCGGTAGTTGTGCACAAATTTCGTCCCTTGCCTAACTTAAGGCTTAAACTTTTGTGCGTACGTCCTCACGTACATACTCTGGAAATACGGGGTATAACAATTATGATAGATTGGTCCAAGTTGCTAAACATTAATGCTTTTGTTGGAAATGACAGACAAAAAATGAATATTTTATCCAATTTCGGCATGTCATGTTTAGAATTGGATTTGTCAATCATTTTCACGCGACATAATATGTTGTTGGTCGTTGGGTCGTGAGACCCGTCGACAATTTGGTGAATTTCCTAATTGTGGAGACGATATCAAGATTCGACACACCTAAGGTGTATGCATGCATGAATTAAAATAAAGAGGGCATTATAGCCCTATCCTAAATTTGCTAAGATTTGGCTTACTAGACACAATGGTTCCCGAGCGGACTACTCGAGTGAGAAGGCTACGCGGCCACCAGATGGTCCGGATGCTCCTGCACCTTTGCCAACTCTCCTAAATGTTGGTATTTGAAAGAAATTTGTGGGTGCGCCAGCAGACCTGGCGTGTAGTGTGTGATAGTGTCAATTTTCCAGAATGGAGGAAATATGAGCGAAATGCAAGTTTAAGGAAAGCAGTAAAAAAATGTAGCAATTAAAGCAGTTAATTATAAAATAAAAGTAAACAATATTAAGCATTTACAATGAAAATAAAAGCAAACTAAAACGCAATATTTAATTAACCTGAGTTTGCTATGGTCAAGAATCTGACATCCCCAGCGAAGTCGCCATGTTATCGCCCGTTTCAGACCTCGAGGTCTGAACGATATCCGCAACGTTGCTCTCTGGCGCGGTTCCCTGGATGGAGTAAAAATGCTTGTATTGAGGAGTCGCCACCTAATTAGTTAAGTGAATTATGACAATTGAACTATTGCAATAAAAAATACTGCAATTGATCTCCATTTAATGGTCTGCGAAATTATGAGATTCTAGATCAGAGTTCTTTATTATCCTAAAGGGGGGGGGGGGGGGTAGGCATCCTTTAAGATCCGCTAACTTGCAGCTATCCGATCAAACCTAGGTTAATTATATATTTGCTTTTTATTCTACCTATTCTAAGCATTTTTTTCATAATTTACAGTTAAAATAAAATGCGATACAAAATAATAAAACTGAAATTAAATACAACGACATAAAATAAAACTCTGAGATATCCTTTTTAGCCTTTTTAGGCATTCTGCACAAGATACATCTCCAGATACCTATATAAACACTTAATAAAAGTGTTAGTAATAGAATGAAAGGACGTCGTTGCATAGACGCGATGCAGATCCTCGTCGTTGTATAGACGAAACATAGATAAAGCCGTTGCATAGGCTCAAATGAAATGACGTCGTTGCATAAACGTGATGCAGATGCTCGTCGTTGCATAGACAAAACATAGATGAAGTTGTTGCATAGGCTTAGATGAAAGGGCATCGTTTCATAGACGCGATGCAGATGCTTATCGTTTCATAGATGAAACATAGATGAAGTCGTTGCATAGGCTTGAATGAAAGAGCGTCGTTGCATAGACGCGATGCAGATGCTCGTCGTTGCATAGATGAAACATATATGAAGCTGCTGCATAGGCTTACATGAAATGGCGTCGTTGTATAAACGCGATGCAGATGCTCGTCGTTGCACAGACGAAACATAGATGAATCTGTTGCATAAGCTTACATGAAATGACGTCGTTGCATAGACGCGATGCAAATGCTCATCGTTGCATAGACGAAACATAGATGAAGTCGTTGCATAGGCTTAAATGAAAAGACATTATTTTATGGGCGTACCTGTTTTATGACCCGCCTTGGTTGAGATAACGTCATTGCATAGACGTTGTGCATTTGTAACCCCATGGGCTATTGTTGTGCTCCTGCCTTTGCTGATTTGAAGATCCTGTACTCAAAGAAAACTTGTGAGTTTAGGAAATGAGTGGTTGATTCGCGTCGACTTTGTAGCTTTGGCTTTTGATGCTTGCATGCTCAGACTGGTTTGGACTGAAGACTTAGTTGGCCGGTTTTTTTCTTGTCTATTGTCGTCTTCTTGCCGTGAATCTTTAAAATGCCCAAGTTTCAGGTGGATGAATATGCTGAACTTTCAACTAGACAAAGCCGAGTCTTGACGCTATCAAGGTGATCATGTGGCACATTTGTTTTATTTATTTTATCAACATGGATGCAAAGCTAAAGCGGAGACATGGTCTATGTACAATGAGTAGATGAGAATGCGACCCTCAAAATATGTCTCAGTCATGTGTAGGTAGTCATGGATGCAAAACATATGAGGATGCTAAACTTTCCAATGGACAAAATCGAGTCTTGTGCAAAACAAAGGAGAAATATTTCTAATGGTGCGATCAAAGTCGATGTGGCTGTCTACGTATCCCGTCGAGGGAATCAGGTCAGAGCGTAGTTCGTGATGCAAAAATAAGGATTTTAATGATTTTTGTTTTTTTTTTTTTGAAAAAGTGGAAAGACATCATCACGTTCTGACTTTAGTTGATACCAACAATTAGTATTATGCATAAGAATTCCAGTTTATTGCTTTCAGTCTAACCAATACTAACTCCGGTGTGATTCCTATAACTTCAGATGGTACCTCAAACATACTTGAGTGTCGACACTTGCTTCAAGCAAAGATTTTGAACTATACTCATCCTCATGTTTCAAATGTCCTCACTGAAAGAGAGTTAAATTCTCACATATATTCCAGTATTATGAATTTTGGGACATTTAGAGAAAAAACACACTCTCAGAAAGATGTTCAATGCATGCAATTGTGATACCATAGGCTTGGCCGTCATGTAAGTATCCACTAATGTGAGAACCCTCAGTATAAGATCATGTAGGGTTTGTCATGGTCTTATAATATAGGTTTGGGGGAAGAGATTGATATCATTTGGGTAAAAAGTGACTAATCATTCCTCGAGCGTTGGAGTACGTCCGTGCTTGATATTTGTGCACTTTAATGCTGGCCTACTTTCTTTTTGTCCCAGTTTTTTGTATTGACTTCTTTTGAATCTTTCATTTGGACCCCTTTTTTTTTTCCTTTTTCGGAATTATATATTCCCCTTTTTATTTTTTATTTTTTTATTATCGGGGCTTTTGATTTCCTCTTTGTGTGAAGTCGTCTCTGCTTTTGTTTTCTTTTCCTTTTGGGACTTTGACAACTTTTGTCTTTGGACTTCAGCTAGAATTTTTGTCAGTCACTTGCACATTTCTAAAGCGCTCAAGGAGGTCGGGCTAAGAGAGAGATAGTCTGTATGCACTCAGAAAGGGTATATGTGTAATATGCGGTTGTCGAAAGAAATAGGTTTAGGCTCAAAGGGGGGTTGCTACGGATAATACTATTTGGTAGGCTGAAAAGGCTCAAACGGGTCAAAAAAGGCCTACAATCATTTCCTATACCGAGCGTTACTCAGGATTTCGCCTCAACAAATATTCCAGCCAAGTTCTAGATCACAATGCAATATAATTGAACTTATTCTAAAACTCACCACACAATGCATATGAAACGATGAGGTTGGTTTCGTTTTTATCTTGAAAGCATGCAAGACAATGTCATTACGGGTGTGAATAAGAGGTACCAAAATAATTTATGATTTACCACGAATTCAGCTCATACTGATTATTACTCCTTCTTTCCTATGCACACCCCTAAATGTGTTGGTATCAATCAAGTCAAACAATGGTACTTAAAATATTTTTTTGTATATTTTTTTTTAATAAAGTGTATCAAATGATACTTGAAAATATATACAGATTTTTTTGTATTTTTTTTTTAATAAAGGGTATCAAATGATACTTGAAAAATATACATATATATTTTTTTTGTATTTTTTTAATAAAGGGCACCGAACACGAGTAGGGCTGCCTACGTATCCCGCCGAGCGAATCAGATGCGCGTAGTTCGTTCAGATAGGTTATAAAATATATGCTTGATTTTTTTTTAATCCATGATAGGATAGTAGTAGTAAAAGCTGTGCAAAACAAATGATTGTCTACTATGAAACGAATGCAAAGTAAAATGAATGTAATGAAAAAAAATAAATGTCTGTGATATGAAAATGTAATAAAAAAATGAATGTCCGTGATAGGATGGATGCAATGCAAAATGACCGTTCATGATAGGATGAATGAAATAAAAATGAATGGCAATGACAGAATGAATGAAATGGATGGGTGAGCAAAATATGCTTTTTTTTATGTGGTGCCGAACCCAAGATGGGTTGCCTACGTATCACACCGTGTGGTGAGAATCAGACACACGTAGTTCGGGAAGTTTATGTTGTAAAATGCATGATATGAAAGAATTATGTAATCAACACTAGACATATCAATTGAATTTGCAAATATGTATAAAAATACAAAATATAGAAGGACTCAGAGCGATGCTTCGTTGAATCTGATATAAGCTGACTTTTTTCAGTCAACATAACTCCTGCTCATTCTTGTGATGATTTTTTTTCTTTTTCCGACCGCCTTCAAGTGTTTGCGAGAACGGTCTTCCTGCAAAAATATGAGAAATATGTGAGAGTAGGAAAGTGACAAAATAATAAAATGCAGGGGTGTGACAATATAGTCAAAGGCTCTCCTGATTGGTTCGACCGGACAGGAGGTTGATGCTTCACAAGATCCAAGTCGAGCTGTTCAAGAGCGATTTACGCAGTAGAAGTCCTGATTGCAATATGACAACAAAAAGTAAAAAAATGCAAAGTGCAAATGCTTGTGTCCGTAGTTATAAGCACATTGCATGATATGTACAGAGTTAAAAGGGTAATTATTGCTTTAAATAAATTGTACAGAGTTGCTAGCGACAAACACCTAATAAAACAAAAAGGCATGCAAATAAAACGTGTGCCCTAATATGCATGAGACCTCTCTAATGCCGGAGGTGGGCCTAAACGCCAGATATGCGAGATTATGATAGATTGACCCAAGTTGCTAAACATTAATGCTTTTGTTGGAAATGACAGACAAAAAATGAATGTACATTTTCCAATTTCGGCATGTCATGTTTAGACTTGGATTTGTCAATCATTTTCACGCCACATAATATGTTGTTGGTCGTTGGGTCGTGAGACCCGTCGACAATTTGGTGAATTTCCTAATTGTGGAGACGATATCAAGATTCGACTCACCTAAGGTGTATGCATGCATGACTTAAAATAAAGAGGGCGGTATAGCTCTATCCTAAATTTGCTATGATTTGGCTTACTAGACACAATGGTTCCCGAGCGGACTACTCGAGTGAGAAGGCTACGCGGCCACCAGATGGTCCGGATGGTCCTGCACCTTTGCCAACTCTCCTAAATTTTGGTATTTGAAAGAAATTTGCGGGTGCGCCAGCAGACCTGGCGTGTAGTGTGTGATAGTGTAAATTTTCCAGAATGGAGGAAATATGAGCGAAATGCCAGTCTAAAGAAAGCAGTAAAAAAATGTAGCAATTAAAGCAGTTAATTATAAAATAAAAGTAAACAATATAAAGCATTTACAATGAAAATAAAAGCAAACTAAAATGCAATATTTAATTAACCTGAGTTTGCTATGGTCAAGAATCTGACATCCCCAATGAGTCGCCATGTCGCTCGCTTGCACTCGAGGTGCGAGCGATATCCGCAACGTTGTTCTTTGGCGCGGTTCCCTGGATGGAGCAAAAATGCTTGTATTGAGGAGTCACCACCTAATTAGTTAAGTGAATTATGACACTTGAACTATTGCAATAAAAAATACTGCAATTGATCTCCATTTAATGGTCTGCGAAATTATGAGATTCTAGATCAGAGTTCTTTATTATCCTAAGGGGGGGGGGGGTGGTGGTGGTTAGGCATCCTTTAAGATCCGCTAACTTACGGCTATCCGATCAAACCTAGGTTAATTATATATTTGCTTTTTATTCTACCTATTCTAAGCATTTTTTTCATAATTTATAGTTAAAATAAAATGCGATACAGAATAATAAAACTGAAATTAAATATAACGACATAAAATAAAACACTGGGACATCTTTTTTAGCATTTTTAGGCATTCTGCACAAGATGCATCTCCAGATACCTATATAAACACTTAATAAAAGTGTTAGTAATAGAATGAATAATTCTAAATCAATGGCAAGAATTAATAAGTAAACAAAAAATAAATCCGACTTTTATACAGGGGAGACCTTGGAAATCAGACGGAGATTCCTTCATCGGCCATCAAGTGTAGTTTCTTGTTCATTATCAATTAACCAGTAAAAAGATGTAAAAAATCAATAGCAAGAGGACAAAACTCAGTCCGACAAAATAGCCAAAATAAGTAGCAGAATAGCCGAAAGTCAGTTGCAACATGGCCATAAAAGCAGTCCAAAATCAGAAGCAAAACAGCCCAAAAAACCAGTCCAAAATCAGACCAACAGCAGGAACAAATGCAAGTAGTTCGCCAGAAATTTTAGAACATCGCCGGAGTCTTAGAACTCCGATCAGATACCAAAGTTATAAAATCAGAAAGTTCAGTCCGTTAACAACATTAGCCAACAAACCAAAAAATAAATGGTAAGCCAAACATGGTTCGCCGGAGTTTTAAAACTCCGGCTAGACCAAAACCAGAAAAATCAGTCTTTTAACCAAACAACAACCAACAAATAGCGAAAATCAGAAAATCATTCTGTCCAAAGGTCGCCGAAGTTGTATTTTTCGAGCACAAAACCATTAACAATAATGTGAAGCAGTCCAATAGTGTGAATAGCCCAAGAACATCACAAACATGGAAATAACAGTTAATAAAGACAAAACAAATAAAGTGGCAGCAGGTTCACCGGAAAAGCAACATTAGGGATTTAAGTCGGGGTGGTCTGTCGGCGACGGGTGTATGGTGACGGGGTGATGGTGTTGTCGGCGCCGGGAGTTCGACGGGAAAGGGGTTCGACGGGAGCAGGGGTTTCAGTGGTGTTGGGGCAGTGGTGATTCGACGATAGGAAGTGGCGAGACGGGAGAGGGGTTTCACCGGAGCTTCGAGCTCCGGTGGGGATGGGCGGTGATCGGCGAAGCAGTGGGAGAGGGGAATGGGAATGAGAGAGAGAGAGATATATGTGTGAGTTATAAAGATAGTGCGACTGAAGTTTTTGTTCAAGGTTGGGAAATGATTTGTTTTATAGAGGATTTTAGGTTAGGGTTTGATATTTGGGGGGGGGGGGGGGGGATAAATGTGGGTATAATTTTTTGGAGGAAATAAAAGGTGTATGATTAAGATAAAATAAAGAGGGTGTTGGGATGAAATAAATAGAAAAAAAATGTTGGATTGGACTGATCCAAATTGGGCCTCAGACTGGACTGATTTGATGAAACTACAAAAAGTATTTATTATTTAAAAGATGCAAAATTATTAAAAATAGAAATGCTGATGCAATAATAATAAAATAAAATATTTAATAAATGTTTAATGTCTAATTAAAAGTAAAAATAAGATGTCAATTAATTATTTAAAGAGATGCAAAAATTATTAAAATAAAATGATTGCGCGATAATAATAACATAATATTTAAAAATGTTTAATGCATAATTAAAAATAAAACGTGATGTCAATTTGCAAAGAATAAAATAACATAGAATATTAGGTAAAAAATATACAAAAAATGGCAAAAATGGTGATCAAAATGTGATGTCCTAAAACACTTAAAATTACAAGAAATGACTAAAAGATGGGTCAAAATTTGGTGTCAATATCGCCTACACTGAACCACCTGATAGGTGACCTACACTTCCTCCCATTTAACGCCTCATACGGTGCCATCTGGATACTGGAATGGTAGCTATTATTATAAGCAAACTCAATAAGTGGTAAATGATCATCCCAGCTACCTCTGAAGTCAATAATACAGGCTCGCAACATATCTTCTAGCGTCTGAATAGTACGCTCAGCCTGCCCATCAGTCTGGGGATGAAATGTCGTGCTAAGACTCACCCGTGTCCCCAATCCCTTCTGGAATGATCTCCAAAAGTTAGCTGTAAATTGAGCTCCTCTGTCCGATATAATAGATGTGGGAACCCCATGAAGTCTCACTATCTCCCTGATGTATAATCTCGCATAGTCTTCAACTGAATAAGTAGTCATGATTGGAAGAAAATTGATTGATTTTGTCAGTCTATCCACAATAACCCATATGGAGTCATACTTCCGTTGAGTGCGAGGTAAGCCTGTAATGAAGTCCATATTGATCACTTCCCATTTCCAAGTTGGGATCTCTATCTCCTGCAGTAATCCACCAGGCTTCTGGTGCTAAACCTTAACCTGTTGATAATTCGGGCACTGAGCAAACAACTCCGATATGTTCCTTTTCATGCCATCCCACCAATACAAGCATCTGAGGTCATGATACATCTTCGTTGACCCTGGATGAACATAGTAACGGGCACAGTGTGCCTCTCCCATAACCTACCATCGTAGCCCTGCAACATCAGGTACACACAATCTGTCGTCATATCGTAGCACCCCGTCGGGTTCAACCTCGAATACCCGGACCGATAAGGAGCCAGACCGATAACCCGGTAAAATACCCGGTAACCGGTCCCCAGCCTCCTCCAGCCCCCACCGCCCCTGCCAGCCCCTCCTGTCAGCTCTAATTAGTTTTAAATTGATCAAACTTTATATGGTCATAACTTTGCGCTCGGACGTCCGTTTTACCTAAAAAAAAATTGATTTCGCGTATTTTTTCGATACGGGGGTGGCCAAATGCGTAAGCGATTTGATTCCTCCGATTTCTCCAAAAACATCCATCTTGCCCCTCAATTTCACTTTTCCCCCTAAATCGTTACGTTTTTCTCCTTTTCAAATCTAAATATCTCGCGATGTACAATTTATTTCAACGTAAAAATTGTGTGGCACCACGTCCGAGAATGTCAATTTCAGTATTGGAAATTCAATTTTTTTTTTTTAAAAAAAAAAACGGCCCGACCCGGAAAATTCTTACCGGTCCGGACCGAGAACCGGACCGATAAGGTTTCGGTCCGGGACCGAATCTCGTTCCAGGACCGAAACCTTATCGGTCCGGTCCCGGTCCGGACCGGTAAGCTTATCGGACCGGTTCTGGTAAGTGGATACCCGGACCGGTCCGATAACAACACTACCTGTGTGTATGCTTGTATCCGAGCAATATCCATACCTGGCTGAAGAGCCACTGCCATACAACCATCAGTCAAATAGCGATTCAGTCCCATCACATAACGATGGACTCTATCTGCCATCTTAGCTACAATAGTAGGCGCATATCTAGCCAACGAATGAAACTCAATACTATACTCTCGAATGTTTCTACCATTCTGCCTCAAATGTAAGAATCTATCAACTCTAGGTCTCCTCATCTCTAGAGGCAGGAAGTGGCCAAGGAAGGCATCTGCAAACTCATCCCATACTGCTGGAGGAGCATCCTCACCCCTAGATAACTCCCAAGACTCATACCAATTAATAGCTACATCCCGTAATCTATATGAATACAACTCAACAGACTCAGTCTTAGAAGCCTTGATTATCCTCAATGTACGATGTAGCTGCCGAATAAACTCCTGCAGATCATCCTCGGGCTTTGACCCGAAAAACTCTGGAGGATTACAACTTAGGAAGTCACGAATCCTCAAACTATCAGATCTATTGTCAACTCTTAGTCCATGCCTGCGAGTCTGCCCTGCCACTAATCTGGTCAGCAGCTGAATTGAATCTCTCATGGCCCTATCCTCCGCCCGGCCGCGAATGGAGGCTCAAGTGTCGGGGCCTTGGTAGCCGACGATGATGCCCCCGAACCGAGTTGCCGTTTCTAAGCTCTTCTGAAGGTGACGGCCCCAAGCCATAATCGGCTACCATTGTCACAACAATTATCAATTTTCTTTCGATTCCTTTTTCAATCCAAGCTGCTATTCCAATATGTTATATACATAATAACAATTACAACAACTATAAATCCTTTCTTCCTTAACATGCGACGATTGTAACTATAGACCAAATTGATTACAACATTAATGGCTAACTTGCCCATTTTCGCTTTTTAACATGTCGACATGATCCAAATCTTTTCAAACTTCATTCTATATACCACATGCTCATTTCTTAACTACTATAACATGTAATCTTCAATCACATTAAGAAGATGAAGATTTTACCTCAATAAGCCCTAATAATGTCCAAGCGTAAAAGTCGATCCTTAGCAACTTTTAGCTCCTCTTCTTATGTTCCAATCCGCTCCAAGCACTCCTTAGAAGCTCATGAAGAACTCCTCTTCAAGTTCCATCTTCAAAGTTGAAGAACACCTTAGGTTTTCGCCTTGCGACTAACGTGAAAATGTCGTTTTTTCGGGATCTTTCTATTGAGATATCCTTACAATACCCCTAGGGACCTTGGGTTAAAGTCTTGTGAATAATGAACCCAAACTAAAAAAAAATTGTGTGGGAATAGGCACAAAGCCGAGAGCACCTCAATGTCTTGCTCAAGTTCTCTAATTTTTTTCTAAGTGTGAAGACTTGTCTTGCACTAGTGTAGTATATATAAAACAATGGAGGGTCAAGATTATAACACTTGTGAGGTTTGGATGAAGAGGATTAAATATCTAGTCAAGTGGCCTTATTTGACTTAGTCAATTATCTCAAGCTAGACTTGTCAAGACTTGATCATCCACTTGACTACTAACCTCGTCACTGACCACTTAACCACGGTCCATTCGAGAAAGCCCATGTGGGGTGACACGTGTCGCCATCCCATTCATACATAAAATTTCGTAACCCTCGTGGGCCCCACAAAACGTAATTTTTTTCGGGTGGGCCCTACGTGACCAAATACGAAAAATACATTTCCGCAATGATAATAAATTCTATACTCCTCAAATAATGCATTTTGAGAATCTAATTCTCATCAACAAATATTTTTCCTTTCCGACGTTCGAAAGATTTCCTTCGGAAAAACAATTCTTTCTTTCGTGCCAATTTTCAAGTCTTGTGTTCTCGCGTCTATTCTCTTATTCATGTCCTGGAATTACGGGGTGTAACATTCTTCCCCCTTAGAAACATTCGTCCCCGAATGTTCTTTCGGATTCCAATCTAATTAGATAGCGACATAATCTCCTTTTACTACACCCTTCATACAACATATGCCACCCACGGCCACACAACAATACTCATACTAAAATGTCAACCTGAACTCCAAGTGTCGACGTCATTCATCTGCATAAAGTTTCTGCTGACTCCGAGCTTACTAAAAATCTTTCCTGGATAAGCTTCTCCTTATCCACACTCACAATCAAGTCCGCCAATTATCTGAACCTCGCCTATGTGGAACCAACCAATCGGTGATTCTACACTTTCTTACTGGTTGTATTCTTTCCGTACCTCCAACTTATACTAGCATACTTACATAACCTCCCTACCGATTCTGGCCTCCAATCTTTGGAGTCACTCTATTAAACAATATAAGGCCATTTCCGGCTCTCACGACCCGGTTCTGGCGGAACGCGTCCACGAACCCGTAAAACAATTAACTAGACTTGGGCCTTGCACCCCCGTGACCCTGTCACGTAGAGGGACTACTACCAACTGATCCCACTCCATTTCAAACTATGAGGTGACCCGTAATAGGTCCTTAACCCGACCCACCGTCGTACTTAACTCTTACCCTTAGTCTGAATAAAATCTTATTGCCCGAGAAGGCCTTATATACCTAAGGTCTCGGCGGTTATCAATATTCTTAGGCTCACAATTTCCATGCTCCAAGCCTACCTTATCAGTCCCCCCGTAAACGGGTACAATAACTTCTCATAATACCATAACCATGTTGTCTTGATCACAACAACCATTACTTACTCCATACGGATCTCATCCGTACAATTCTCTTAAGCCTACCACGTAGCTTAATCAATTAACATGGCATTCCATTACGTTCCTTAACATGACTTCTTAAGGGTTCACTACCCTATCAGACAACTCATAATTTTCCAATTATCTCAAAATAATACGTAAAACCTCGATGAGAATTCATTAACTGTTTCATACTTTCCCGGTATCTATTTAGTCCTTACCAAATCCTGGTAATCTAAAACCATTCTAGGCAACACGTGTCTGACCCTCATACATAACTCCGTATAGTTGTATGTCATAATACCAACTATACTACAATCATTACCAACCTGGATACGCAATTCACATAATCTTTCCGGTCATCACGCTTTCTCATACCGCAATCAACATAACTCGTTAGGGAGAGACGACCCTAACAACACAGATCTATCGCACGATCTCAGAGTGAGAAGAATGGAAACCAATCCTAAATGTCCTGTAGCCTCCTGATTATAGATGTGGTGCACAACACACCGATAATCAAGACTCTACTAGACACGGTCTGTAGACACTTTCCGAGGACTAACTGCTCTGATACCACTTTTGTCACGACTGCACTGCCCACGATCGTGCCCTACCTGGGCACCCTTACAGGTATACATCAGAGATAATCAGCGGAACATACATAAACTTAACAAGAAATAAATAACAGGTTAGCCGATAAGGCTACCTTCCTGGATACATATAACTATGTAAAACCAAAAGTAGTTACCTCTTTTTTTTTACAAAGCGACCCACAAGATATGACTACAGACCTCTAAGAGTATTGACATAACAACTGTGACGGGACAGGGCCCCGCCATACCCCTGAATGTACAAAAATCGACACTACTAGGGATCCAAACCAAAGATAAGACTCCGGAGTGAATGGAGCTTTTACCCAAAACTGAACAGAGATCCTAGAGCGAGGATCACCAACATGTGTACCTAAAACCTGCGGGCATGAACGCAGCCCCCCGAAGGGGGTCAGTACAACAGGTACCGAGTATGGAACGGAAATAAGGTACAGTAAACAAATCATAAATATACGAAAGAATGACAGGGGCAAGTATAAAAAGGAAATACCAGATCCTACCATTCCATTACAACTCATGAACTTAATCACACATTATTATCTTTTTCCATTTTCAATAAGATTTATAATCAAGTTCTTACGTACATACTTAGGCAAAATCATCAAGTTCATAAACACATAACTTACGTATCTTGCATCACATAAAAATCCGACCCTTTATGGAGGGACGTCTCATTTTGGAGTTCACTTTGATTATCCATACGTGATAACGTAACCCGGCCCATTTGCGGGACATGGCGAATTTATAAAAAATCTTGCCACGAAGGTATACTGCCCGACCCATTCTGGGACGCGATAAAGTCATATAAGTCTGCCCATAAAGGTATACTGCCCGGCCCATTCCTGGGACGCGATAGAGTCATATAGTCTGCCCATAAAGGTATACTGCCCGACCCATTCCTGGGACGCGATAAAGTCATATAAGTCTGCCCATAAAGGTATATTGCCTACCATTCTCGACGCGATAGTCATATAGTCCGCCCATAAAGGTATACCGCCGGCCCATTCTCGACGCGATAAAGTCATATAAGTTCGCCCATAAAGGTATATTGCCTGCCCATTCTATCACGACCCGACTCGGCCGCGATCGTACCTATCGGTACTCGTCGTATACGCAGAATAGCGTAAACATACATAACACCTAACTTACAATAAGGTAAACATCATCGCCACCGACAAGGCCGCCCATAAAATAACTTAATCGAAAGTGAAATAAAGATAACTTATTCTTACACCCAAACCACAAACGTGACTACGCACTCTAGAATAATCAAGTGACAGGGTCCCGCCATACCCCTGAATGTACAAAAGTCTATAACCTCAGGGAATCATACCAAAACACAAAGCCTCCGGAGAGATGGAGCTTTCCAAGAACTGAACAGTGATCCTAAGAGTGCGGATCGCCAGTTACGATCTCGACTGCAGATTTAACGCACTCGGGCGAGGTCAAGATAACAGTACCAAGTATGTGAAATCAAAATATCAGAATGAAATCATAATAGTATATATAAAGCAGAGACATGTATGATAGCCAAACTACAAGACACAACATATACGCAATATGTCAAGTCGTGACTCACACCTCTAAGTCATCACTCAAATATAACCATAGGTCTCATGCCCATAATATCAATCATGCCCGTGGAATTCTTCCTCACCGCCGCGATTATGATATAACAACACCAAGGAGTACACATGAACACTAGATCCCACTCGCATCATAAGAACCGTGACGAGGCAAAGACGAAGGCATAGCTACGATTCACCGCATTCTCAATCGATCGGCAAGTACGAAAGCCGCCTACCGGATCCACCTGCATCAACAATACTAATTACGAATCACGGTCGACCGGCAAGTACGATAGCCTTTACAGATCCACCTCGCCACATCGCCGATCGGGCAAGTACGCAGCTAACCACCGATCCACCTCGATCACACAACTTCGCCCTAACACTGACCGGGGCAAGTACGAAAGCCAACTACCAGATCCACCCTGCATCACATCTCTGACCGGGGCAAGTACGAGGGCTAACTACCAGATCCACCCTGCATCAGTAGACCTCATGGAGAGCTAGTCCATGGAATAATACTATCAACAGGGAAACGAACCCTCATCATGGCCGCATACCCGTGGAATCCTCTATCACTGACGGTACGTCCAAGTAGACTCATAACTAAATGCTTTTAATTCGAATTGCAATACCATGTCTTTACATAAACCAAGACAATTACCATGCCTTCCTTTCACATAAACCGAGACAACTACCATGCCTTCTTTTCACATAAACCAAGATAATCCTTATTTAAGCAAGCCAAAGTACTTTATCAAGGCACACATAGAATAATTCTCAATTAAACAAGCCAAAGTACTATCAAGGCACAAAATAGAATAATTCTCAATTAAACAAGCCAAAGTACTATCAAAGAACAAAATAGAATAATTCTCAATTAAACAAGCCAAAGTACTATCAAGGCACAAAATAGAATAATTCTCTTTTAACAAGCCAAAGTACTATGTACGTACATTCTTTTCAAAAGACTATTTTTTATGTAAAATCCAAGATACTAACACCCGTAGTATCAAGGCGTGTCTATTTTTCGAAGTAAGTTACTACACCTTTAGAAAACTCATTTCAAAGCTTGAAACCAAGTAACTTCAATTTTTCACAATCTAGACAACTTATGCCCATTAATCAAAATAGACAACTTTCTTAACCTTCCATAAAGTTATTATAACCAACTTCCCATAAAGCCGTTATACTAACTTTATGCTTTAGAAATTAAGACATTCTTATCCTTTCATAAGGCCGTTATAACTAACTTCCCATAAAGCCGTTATAACTCCTTATAAACCATTTCGTTCTTTTACTAACCAAGAGACTTATGCTTCAAACAAATTTACACAATTTTCAAAATACTTCAAGCCACTTATCTTTTAGAAAACAAGTTTCTTACCTCAAAAATTTAAGCCTCTTATCTTTTAGAATAATTCAATACTCAATACTTTCACACCAAGTACTCTATACTTCTTTATGTAAAGAAATCATTGTCTACCTTATTTAGGATAAACCACTCCTCAAGAACAAGCGGGTTAACTTCTTAACCCAACCAACTTAGACATTTTCTTAAAACAAGTCAAGTATAACAAAAGGATTTACTTCATTTAAAACACGTACGTCTACCGTACTATATAGTTATAACTACTCATGCTCAAGAGATAAGAAAGTTTCCACATACCTCTTCGGTCAATCCACTTGCTAAGTCCAAAATACCGCACGTAATATGTCAACCTATAATAACCATGATACGTTTATTAACCTCTAATCTCATCATAAAATTTTCCAAGTTCAAGCCACTAAATTCTATGGAAAATTGGGCAGCATTTCCTTTGTTCCTACATACTTTGCCACCTTTTTAAGGTCCGAATTTAACATCCAAACGCCACTTTTAAGGCCCAACAATCCAAACATTTCAAGGGGATTACACACCTAAACTTGGATGTGTAAAATTCTGCCCCACAAAGTACAACAATTAACTTAATCAAGTTTAAGGTAGTTCTTAGGCTACAACATGCTCATAATATCTTCTTAACCTATTCTTTCACATCCAAACCATATTTCTTACATGCAATGAATCTAAGAGCATTATTTACTACTACAAGTTCCTTCTTCTTCACATGCAACATCAACACTAGCTATAAGAGAAGAAATGTTACCTTTAGAGCTTTAGCCAAAACCATTCCAACAACTTTGCTAGCCTCCTTCCAAGAACACCACCATAACAACTCCTACAAGCTAGCCACAAACTTCCTTCTTGTCCTTAACTTTTCAGATTTTTCTTAGGCTTTGAATTCCTCTTGGAATTCTAGAGAGAAGTGTGAGCTCTAACTTAGAGAGAGGGAAAGTCTTGAAAGATGACCAAGTCTTCAAGACTTGGTCAATATAAGGGACATGCAAAAATCAGATGGGGGGGGACACTTGTCACCCTCCCATGGCCTTTTTAAAAGAAGAAAATCAGATTTCCTCAATTTTTCCGCCAGGATTCCCGCCTCGGCGCCGCGGCGCTGAATCTTCCGCAACTCTACAGATCTTTCGGCGCCGCGGCCCTGCCCTACGGCGCCGCGGCGCTGCAACTCCAGCGACCCCTCAGCATATTCGGCGCCGCGGCCCTGCTTCCCGGCGCCGCGGCCCTATGGCTCCTGTCCGAAACACATTTCTGTCCGACCGCGTACTGAACTTGCAAATCCCATAACTTTCTACTCCGACGTCCTATCGACGAACGGTCGGTTGCGTTGGAAACTAGACTCAACGAACTACGCACTAGGCCTTCGAAACACCTAAAAACTCTCAATGTAACTGGACATATTCCACCTCAAAGTTGGCTAAAAACCCGTCCGAAACAATCCGTCAACCTATCTTTCGAATTTTTTTAAGTCTTACTCCCTTTCATACGCTCTCATACGCATGACCTGAACTACGGGGTGTAACATTCTCCCCCTCTTAGAAACATTCGTCCCCGAATGTTCTTTTGGAGCCAATCTACTATTCCTCGGTACATCCTCGTACTTTACACTAATGGAACTTCATTATGCCACCTATGACCCTAAGATATCGCACACGCATACCCATTCACCGTAAGTCAAACAGGAAACGAACCTAAAATATGGACCATTACTACTTACCCCCGTTCACGGCCTAACAGAATTGCCCGTTCGTATTTACCAACTTGTTCTAACACATGTACATAGGCTCAATATCCTCTGTTCATAACACTAAATCATACAACAATCCTATCATGCATACTAATCCCTAAAGGGTCAAAGATATACCTGTAACTATTGCTTCACATTCCCCTTGTCGTTCTAATCATGATCCTGCCCTGCACGGCGCATAACAAAAGAAGGCGATGAACCAGCCACTGATCCCGGCGTCGAATCTCTACATCCGCTATCTCCGGCCTGACAGCTCGCATAATGGCCCTGCTGGCCGCATGTATAGCAATTACCCAAACTAGCACGACACTCCCCATAATGGGTCTTACCACATCGGCTACATCAAGGTAGAGGTGGCTTCCTCAGACTAACACCCCTACTCTCCCGAAAACCTGAACCCTTGGAGCCCTGTCCTGCTCCCGAATCTCCCGAACGTCCTGAAGATTGTGGTGGAGTACTCCGTACTGGCTGAGGCGCGTAACTAGCCTGCTGCTGAGGCGGTCCGCCTCGAAGCCGCCCGAGACCGCTGCCTCGCCCTATTGGCCGGGCTCGAGCCAAGCCGGCCTCCTTTCTCTCGTCTATCCTCGCGCATATGCTCGCATCTCCGCAATATCCATACCCGGCTGAAGAGCCACTCCCAAGCATGCAGTAATCATATGACGGTCTAGCCCCATCACATAGCGATGAACTCACCGCCATGTCGCCTACAATAGCAGGCGTGATACCGCCAATGAGTCAAACCTGTGTCAGACTTCTCGATAGTCCTCCCATTCTCGCCTCAAGGTCAAGAATCTATCCAAGCCGGGCTCTCTCGCCTCGTGAGGCAAAAGTGACCGAGGAAGGCTTCCGTGAACTCATCCCAAACAGCGGGAGAAACACCCACCCCTCTAGACAACTCCCATGACTCAAACCAGTTCAACGCAATATCGTGTAACCGGTAAGAGGCTAATACAACGGACTCCGTCTCCGAGGCCCTAAGCACCTGCGTAGTCTGCCGCACCTGTCGAATAAACTCCTGAGGATCCTCCTCAGACCTCGAACCATAGAACTTGAGTGGATTACAACTCAAAAAGTCCCGAATCCTTAAACTGTCGGCCTGGGTTAGCACGCCCGCGATGCCGCTCGCCACGATGCTAGTCAACAACCTGATCTGCTCCCCGTAATCCCTATACTCGCCTCGGCCGCGAATCGGGGCTCGCACGAACCTCTGGAGCTACCGCGCCTCGGCCTCTAATCTGCTTGGGCGTGGTGAACTCGCCGACCCGCTTACTACCTCGTGCATAGTTCGTGCCCAGTCTCGTAACTCTCTGCACCACTAGCGACTCCCGCCGCTTGCCCTTCTGGCTCTGGGCCGCCCGGAGGCATAATCGTACATAAGAAGAGGTCGTGAGGATTCAACCTAGTAGATGACTCTCATCGCACGATCTCGCAGAGAGAAGAATGGAAACCAATCCTAAATGTCCCGCAGCCTCTTGATTATGGATGTGGTGCACAACACACCGATAATCAAGACTCTACTAAACGGTGCGTAGACACTTTCCGAGGACTAATCGCTTCGATACCACTTTTGTCACGACTCGGATCAAGGATCGTACTTACCGGTACCGTCGTATACGCCGAGAATAGTATCGTAACATGCATAACACATAAATTACAATAAGGTAAACATCACTGGCCAGCCGACAATGCCGACTTCAATAAAATAACTTAATCGAAAGTGAAATAAAGATAACTTATTCTTACAAATCCCAAACCACAAACGTGACTACGCACTTAGGAATAACAATCGTATGACAGTGGCCCGCCATACCCCGAATGTACAAAAGTCTATAACCTCGTGGAATCATACCAAAAGACAAAGCCTCGAGAGATGGAGCTTTCCAAGAATCGAACAAGTGATCCTAAAAGTGCGGATCGCCAGTTACGATCTCGACTGCGGCGTGAACGCAGCCTCCAAGGGCGAGGTCGACAACAGTACCAAGTATGTGAAATCAAAATATCAGAATGAAATCATAATAGTATATATAAAGCAGAGACATGTATGATAGCTAAACTACAAGATACAACATATACCCACCATGTCAAGTCGTGATTCACGCCCTCTAAGTCATCACTCAAATATAACCATAGGTCTCATGCCCATAATATCAATCACGCCCGTGGAATTCCTTCCTCACTGCCGGCAGTCTATGATATAACAACACCAAGGAGTACACATGAACATTAGATCCCACTCAGATCATAAGAACCGCACGAGGCAAGTACGGCGCATAGCTACCAGATCCACCTGCATCCTCAATCGACCGGCAAGCACGAAAGCGCCTACCAGATCCACCCGCACTAATAATACCATTACGAATCACGGTCGACCGGCAAGTACGATAGCCTCTACCAGATCCACCTCGCATCACATCGCCGATCGGCAAGTACGCAGCTAACCACCGATCCACCTCGTGATCACACAACTTTGCCCTAACACCGACCGGCAAGTACGAAGCCAACTATCGATCCACCTCGCATCACATCTCCGACCGGCAAGTACGAGGGCTAACTACTGATCCACCGCGTGATCGCAGACCTCATGGAGAGCTAGTCCATGGAATAATACTATCAACAGGGAAACGAACCCTCATCATGGCCGCATACCCGTGGAATCCTCCATCACTGACGGTACGTCCAAGTAGACTCATAACTACATGCTTTTAATTCGAATTGCAATACCATGTCTTTACATAAACCAAGACAATTACCATGCCTTCTTTTCACATAAACCGAGACAACTACCATGCCTTCTTTTCACATAAACCAAGATAATCCTTATTTAAGCAAGCCAAAGTACTTTATCAAGGCACACATAGAATAATTCTCAATTAAACAAGCCAAAGTACTATCAAGGCACAAAATAGAATAATTCTCAATTAAACAAGCCAAAGTACTATCAAGGCACAAAATAGAATAATTCTCAATTAAACAAGTCAAAGTACTATCAAGGCACAAAATAGAATAATTCTCTTTTAACAAGCCAAAGTACTATGTACGTACATTCTTTTCAAAAGACTCCTTTTTATGTAAAATCCAAGATACTAACACCCGTAGTATCAAGGCGTGTCTATTTTTCAAAGTAAGTTACTACACCTTTAGAAAACTCATTTCAAAGCTTGAAACCAAGTAACTTCAATTTTTCACAATCTAGACAACTTATGCCCATTAATCAAAATAGACAACTTTCTTAACCTTCCATAAAGTTATTATAACCAACTTTCCATAAAGTCGTTATACTAACTTTACGCTTTAGAAATTAAGACATTCTTATCCTTTCATAAGGCCGTTATAACTAACTTCCCATAAAGTCGTTATAACTCCTTATAAACCATTTCGTTCTTTTACTAACCAAGAGACTTATGCTTCAAACAAATTTACACAATTTTCAAAATACTTCAAGCCTCTTATCTTTTAGAAAACAAGTTTCTTACCTCAAAAATTTAAGCCTCTTATCTTTTAGAATAATTCAATACTCAATACTTTCACACCAAGTACTCTATACTTCTTTATGTCAAGAAATCCTTGTCTACCTTATTTAGGATAAACCACTCCTCAAGAACAAGCGGGTTAACTTCTTAACCCAACCAACTTAGACATTTTCTTAAAACAAGTCAAGTATAACAAAAGGATTTACTTCATTTAAAACACGTACGTCTACCGTACTATATAGTTATAACTACTCATGCTCAAGAGATAAGAAAGTTTCCACATACCTCTTCGGTCAATCCACTTGCTAAGTCCAAAATACCGCACGTAATATGTCAACCTATAATAACCATGATACGTTTATTAACCTCTAATCTCATCATAAAATTTTCCAAGTTCAAGCCACTAAATTCTATGGAAAATTGGGCAGCATTTTCTTTGTTCCTACATACTTTGCCACCTTTTTAAGGTCCGAATTTAACATCCAAACGCCACTTTTAAGGCCCAACAATCCAAACATTTCAAGGGGATTACACACCTAAACTTGGATGTGTAAAATTCTGCCCCACAAAGTACAACAATTAACTTAATCAAGTTTAAGGTAGTTCTTAGGCTACAACATGCTCATAATATCTTCTTAACCAATTCTTTCACATCCAAACCATATTTCTTACATGCAATGAATCTAAGAGCATTATTTACTACTACAAGTTCCTTCTTCTTCACATGCAACATCAACACTAGCTATAAGAGAAGAAATGTTACCTTTAGAGCTTTAGCCAAAACTATTCCAACAACTTTGTTAGCCTCCTTCCAAGAACACCACCATAACAACTCCTACAAGTTAGCCACAAGCTTCCTTCTTGTCCTTAACTTTTCAGATTTTTCTTAGGCTTTGAATTCCTCTTGGAATTCTAGAGAGAAGAGGGAGCTCTAACTTAGAGAGAGGAAAAGTCTTGAAAGATGACCAAGTCTTCAAGACTTGGTCAATATAAGGGACATGCAAAAATCAGATGGGGGGGGGGGGGACACTTGTCACCCTCCCATGGCCTTTTTAAAAGAAGAAAATCATATTTCCTCAATTTTTCCGCCAGGATTCCCGCCTCGGCGCCGCGGCCCTGCAGCCGGCGCCGCGGCGCTGAATCTTCCCCAACTCTACAGATCTTTTGGCGCTGCCTCGCTTTACGGCTGGCGCGGCTGCAACTCCAGCGACCCTCAAGATATTCGGCGCGCGCCGCTCGCCACGCGGCCCTATGGCTCATGTCCGAAACACATTTCTGTCCGACCGCGTACTGAACTTTCAACTCCCATAACTTTCTACTCCGACGTCCTATCGACGAACGGTCGGTTGCGTTGGAAACTAGACTCAACGAACTACGCACTAGGCCTTCGAAACACCTAAAAACTCTCAATATAACTGGACATATTCCACCTCAAAGTTGGCTAAAAACCTGTCCGAAACAATCCGTCAACCTATCTTTCGAAAAAATTTAAGTCTTACTCCCTTTCGTACGCTCTCATACGCATGACCTGAACTACGGGGTGTAATACATTCCTTGGACGCGATAAAGTCATATAAGTCTGCCCATAAAGGTATACTGTTCGTCCCATTCCTGGGACACGATAAAGTCATATAAGTCTACCCGTAAAGGTATATTGTCCGGCCCATTCCTGAGACGCGATAAAGTCATATAAATCTGCCCATAAAGGTATACTGCCCGGCTCATTCCTGGGACGCGATAGAGTTACTTTACATAACATTTTAAACCATCTGTTTACTTCTTCTTAAGTCGTTATAACAACTTCCCATAAAGCTATTATAACAACCTTTTCACTTTAGAGAACTTAAGACACTTTTATTCCTTATTACTTTAGGGAAAATTAAACCCAAAAATACTACGCACTTCCATTCTTTTCAAAAGACTCTTTTTTATATAAAACCCCAAGATACTGACACCCGTAGTATCAAGGCATGTCTACATTTCAAACAAGTCACTACATTTTTAGAAATACATTTCTAGGCTTCTAAATCAAGTGACCCTTTGTTATACCCCGTATTTCCAGAGTATGTATGTGAGGACGTACGTACATTTGTACAAACCCTAATTAGGTTAAGGATGAAATTGTGAACTTTCAACGGAAAAGATTCCGAACCTTGTGAAGGAAATTCTACGTTTTTAATATTTTAACCGATTACGGATTTTTCCGAGAGACGAAATATTTTGGACCAATAGGAGGGCGACATGTGTCACCCTTAGTTGGCATGGGTTGGACGAAATGGTGGCCTAGTGGACAAGTCAAATGGTCAAGTCTTGCAAGATATTTCTTTGGGTGAGTGGGAGTAGGTAAGGGACGATTTTGTGGGCAAGTGGGGGGCTTGCCTTGGGCGTTTTTCTTGTGCTAGTGGAAGGACACATGGCTCATTGTTGTGGGGGACATATGTCCCAATGTTGTGGTGGACATATGTCCCAAGGTTGTGGTGGACACTTGGTGGAAGACTTCACTTGAACAAGCTACCAAATCTACACCCTCCATTTGTTTTAATCTTGGCCTCGTGGTTCTATAAATACCCCCCTCTTGTGCAAGACTTCTTCATCCACAAAAACATTTCCAAGTCTCCAAAACTCCTCCCCTTTTAGTAGTTTTCGCCCAAGTCCTCTTCCCTTTCCTTGTAGTTTCGTCAAAACACCCCCTTGGTAGAAAAGTATTCTCCAAGTATTGTTACTATTCCCAAAATACCTTAGCCAAATACCTTGTAGTATTCCAAAGTCACCTCTATACTAAAAGCCCAGAAATACTACTTTATATCCTTTAGTCACAAAACGAAACCCTAGGAAAATCTTCATAGTGGGTTGAAGTATTAAGTAGAAGTTGTTTAGAAACTTCTAAGGGTTTCTTGGAGCTATCGGAGCGTGCAGAATAGGAGCTAAACCTTGCTCATGATCGACATATATCTTGGATAATTTTGGGCTTGTCGAGGTAAATATCTTGTCCTTCTATTGTAATTGAAAATTACATACTGTTGTAGTATAGAAATGAGTATAAGACGTATAGAAGGATGGTATAAAAGAAGAGAATTGAACTGTACTTACATAGGACTGTATTTACAGTAGACTTGTGTAGTTTGTCGGGTAGGGAAGTGCTGCCCAATTTTCCGTAGAATTAAGAACCCTCTGCTTAGAATATTCTACAGAATAGTCTAGACGTTGATAGACGTATTTGACTATTATAGGTTGATACTCTGCGCGCGACATATTCGACTTGGCAGGTGGATTTCGCCGAGGAGGTATGTGATTCTTCCTATCCTCTTGAGCATGATATTTTAAAAGAATATATATAGTACGTGAGTCGCATACGTGTTAACTGAACGTGGTTTTACTTCGATGTCTTTTGACTTGAGTTTTAAATAATAAGAATCTTGAAGTATTTCAAAAGAATTAAGAATCATTTTTGAAAGAAGAGTAATACTTGGTTTTAAAAGCTTAAGAGTTATACTAGCTTTATGGGAAGTTAGGTATAACGACTTAAGAGAAATAAAAGGAAGAAAGCCTTGTATTGATTTCGGAAATGAGAATAAGTATCGAACAAACCACTGCAGCGCTAATAAAGGAAAATGTATTGACTAATTAAGTATTATTAAAACCAGTAGAAACCTCCATCTGCATAGAAGCTAAGATAAGACAAAATTGTATTACATTTCCTAGATCATGGCTGCTCTAATAAGATCATTAATAAACAAGTTTTGATTTTCTTAAAAATTTCAAAGTAAGAACTTGATTTATAAAAGACAAAGACTTGAAAAATTGAAGTGTTTTCATTTAAAAAGGAAGGCATGCTTTTGTCTTAAGTTGGTTCAAAAAGAAGGTAGGAAAATTGTTTTGGTTTACTTAAAAATATAGTCACTCTATTTTGATACTACGGGTATCATGTGACTTTTTGTGAAAGAAACGGATTTTTTTAAAGAGTTAATGTATGAAGTACTTTGGGGATAAAAACCCGAACTTGTTGACATAAAATAGAAAGTACCTTGTGTGAATAACTTGACTATGTTGGTTTGTGATAGCCTTGTAATACTTTCTTGTTGGTTTGATAAGTAAACATGTTATGATGCTACGTGTGTTAGTATCTTGTAACGTTTGTGTAAAGGGGGTTCCCTTGTTGTGCTTATGTTGCTTAACGATAAGCCGTTATGTTAGTATTGTACCACTCACCTCTTGACATGTTATACTGGGGGTTAAGCTGCCCCCCGATGCGAGGGATGCCTCATGCGGGTCCAGGGACCTATGCGGAGCTACGAGAGTTCCAGGTTAGTGTGCGAGGAATACCTCATGCGGTCTATATGGCCATGCGGACTACGAGAGTCCAGGAGGATGCCGCGGGTTAGCTGCCCCCGATGCGAGGAATGCCTCATGCGGGCCTATGTGTGGCCTATGCGGAGCTGCGGTAAGTTCCAGGATTAGACGCGCACATTGATACTGAGGGTGAGTGGCTAGCTTCGATCATGTGGCGGTCTAGAAAGACCTCGTGATACAGTTTGATAGCATTGTTGGTACGGTGGGTTCTAGTAGTCGGCTATGCCTTCATACTTACCCCGTACGGTTTTATTATGACACAGGTGGGACACGTGTTCATGTATTCCTTGGTCTTTGTTATATCATGGATCGCTCGGCGGTGAGGAAGGAATTCCACCGCATGATCGATATTGTGGGCATGAGACCCATGGTTATATTTGAGTGATGACTTTAAGGCGTGAGTCCCCGACTTGACATAATCGCATATATGTGTATCGTAAATTGGTTATCATATATGTCTTCGCTTTATATAGACTATTATGATTTCATTTATATTTTGATTTCACATACTTGGTACCTGATCGACCTCCTTCTGGCCGTTCATGCCGCAGTAGAGGTACACCATTGTTGATCCTCTCTCATGTGGTCACGTCAGCGTTGGGAAGCTCCGTGTCTCCGGAGGCTTATCTTTGGTATAGTCCCCGTCGTTGTAGGTACTTACATTCGGGGTATGGCGGGCCTCCCCGCCATTGTTGTATAACATTCTTAGAGGTCCAGAGTAATCTTTGTGGGCGGGTTTGTAAAAGGGATGTAATCGCTCAAGTTTTTATATATATATGCCGATGCATGCCTTTTCTCAGATAAACTATTTCTCACTTCATATTGTTTCATGTCTTGTTTTATATTCCGCTGGTTACTCTGATGTATGTCTACTTGGGTGCCCGGGTAAGGCACCAGTCACGGTCCCGGGTTCGGGTCGTGACACCCTTACTTTAAAACTTTAAGGAATTGATACCTTTAAATCAAATTGCCCTTCCTTATTTCAAGTCATTTCTTTGTTTTCATTACTAGAGAAAACCATTCTTCTAACCTTCCATAAAGTTGTTATAACCAACTTTCCATAAAGTCGTTATACTAACTTTATGCCTTAAACTAATTCATTCCTTTTTTTATAACCAATAGACTTATACTTTCAAATCAAGTTACATAACTTTCAAAATACTTCAAGTCTCTTAACTTTAGAAATCAAGTTTATTAACTTAGAATATCAAGTCTCTTTAACTTAGAATTTCAAGTCTCTTAACCTTTTAAGAATTCAAGGTTCATGGTCTTAAAACTTTATAACGTAAACTCTTTAATATTAAGTAACATATACTTTTATGCGTTGTGAATAGGTTATACTCGTTTATAACTGTCACGACCCGACCCCGGGCCCGCGACTGGTGACCTATCCGACACCCTGCTCGTGTATACATCGAGAATAGCAATGAACATACACAACACATATAAATACTTAGACAATAAACATCAACAGGCTAGCCGATAAGGCCACCTTCCGTAAAATATACATAAACCAAAAATAAATCAGTACATCTCTGTTCTTAAAACCCAATCCATAAATATGACTACAGACCTCTAAGAATAACAACTGTGGTGGGATAGGGCCCCGCCATACCCCTGAATGTACATAAATCTACAACCTCAGGGAAAACCGTACCAAAAGACAAGCCTCCGGAGAAATGGAGCTTCTGACACCTGATCAGTGATCCTAGGAATGAGGATCCACCACCTGCTTACCCCTACCTGCGGCATGAACGCAGCCCCCCGAGGAAAGGGGGTCAGTACACAATATGTACCAAGTATGTAAAACTGGAAAAATACTGCAATTTACATCATAAGTCTAGAATAAAGTTGGAGACATGTATTGTAATCAAATTACAGTACATTGTGTCTTACTAACAATGAGAGTAAACAAGTGTATACTTTACTGCATAAAAATAAGAGGCTCATGATCAAAGTAGGGTCACCCGCCCGTAGTATCATTAAGCAATCCTACTCCTGGGACTATTTCACCCGCATAGGCCGTATGGACCCGCATGAGGTAACTTCCTCGCATAGACTGTATCCGCCCGCATAGGTCGTGTGGACGCGCATGAGGTAATCTCCTCGCATAGGACTATTTCACCCGCATAAGCCCTACGGACTCGCATGAGGTATTCCTCGCATCATTGGTAGCAAATCCACGGAATATGTAAATGCCACAAACCCGGGGAATGGCCCTGTAATGAACAATATATATCCCTAGCACAACCGGTTATCATACATAACATAAGCACTACCGGCTTATCATACATAACACAAGCATGTTAAGAAATCCCCTAACTTCTTATTAGCTTTGTTCATATACACTCTCATTTTAGTTTACTTAAGGCACTAACATGTCATTATAAAATCCGGGAATTTAACCCAAAGTACTACGTACTTCTATTCTTTTAAAATGACTTTTTTTCATATAAAACTTCCAAGATACTAATAACCGTAGTATCAAGTTATATCTACTTTTCAAAACAAGTCACAATACCTTTTAGAACTACATTTAAAGACTTCTAAATCAAGTGACTTTTTACTTTAAAACATTAAGCAATTGATGCCTTCAAATCAATTTGCCTTTCCTCTTTTCAAGTCGTTTATCATTATTTACCTTACTTAGAGTAAACCACTCTTTTAACTTTCCATAAAGCTATTATAACCAACTTCCCATAAAGCCGTTATACTAGCTTTATACTTTAGATACTTACATTCTTCTTTATAACCAAGAGACTTAAACTTTCCAAACAAAACAAGTATCATATACTTTCAAAATACTTTAAGTCTCTTAACTTTTAGAAACTAAGTGTCACGACCCGAACCCGGGCCCGTGACTGGTGCCTTACCCCGGGCACCCAAGTAGCCATACATCAGAGTAATCAGCGGAATATAAAACAAGACATGAATAAAGTGAAGTGTAAAACAGTTATCTGAGAAAAGTTGCCTTTCGGCATATATATATATATAACAACTAGAACAGTTACATCCCTTTTTACAATTCTGCCCACAACAGTACTACAGACCTCTAGGAATGATATGGCAACCATAGCGGGACAGGGCCCCGCCATACCCCTGAATGTAAGCACTTACAATGACAGGGGACTATACCACTGATAAGCCTCCGGAGAAACGGAGCTTCCCAACGCTGAACTGTGACCCTGAGAGCTAGGATCGACGACTGGTGTACCTCTACCTGCGGCATGAACGCAGCCCCCCGAAGGAGGTCAGTACAACAGGTACCAAGTATGTGAAACTGAAAATACTGTAAATGAAATCATAGTAGTCTATATAAAGCAGGAGACATGTATGATAACCAAACTACAGTTCACAATAAATAAGCAGTCATGTCAAGTCAGGGACTTTAAGGACTGGTGTTCATAGCCCTGGTGTGACTATGGTTCATATGTTGAAACAGGTTGTACAGGGTAAAACTGACTTTCATTACTTTCACTTCGGTAAGGCAGTGTACTGTTAATTGGGTCATCATACATGTCTTCACCTTTATTTTTAGACTATTATGATTTAAATTACGATTTTCGCTTTACATACTTGGTACATGTTAGATCGACCTCCTTCGGCTGCGTTCATGTCGCAGGTTGAGGTACATAGCTTGCTGATCCGCACTCTTAGGATCACTGTTCAGTTCTTGGAAAGCTCCATTTCTCCGGAGGCTTGTCTTTTGGTACGGTTCCCTGAAGTTGTAGTTTCTTGTACATTCAGGGGTATGGCGGGGCCCTGTCCCGTCACAGTTGTTATGTCAAACTCTTAGAGGTATGTAGTCATATCTTGTGGGTCACTTTATAAAGAAACTTTTGAGGTAACTGCTTTTGGATTTATATGTCCAGGAAGGAGGCCTTATCGGCTAGCCTATTATTTATTTCATTGTTAAGTCTATGTATGTTCCGCTGATTATCTCTGATGTTTACAGAAGGGTGCCTGTGTAGGCACCGATCCGAGCCGGGGGTCGGGTTGTGATAAAAGTGATCCAGGAAGGCCTCTGTGAACTCATCCCAAACAGCTGGAAGAGCACCCTCACCCCTAGACAGCTCCCATGACTCAAACCAGTTCAAAGCAATATCACGTAACCGGTAAGAGGCTAACACAACTAACTCTGTCTCTGAGGCCCTAAGCACCTGCATAGTACGCTGTAACTACCGAATAAACTCCTGAGGATCCTCCTCAGCTCTTGAACCATAGAACTCGGGTGGATGGCAACCCAGAAAATCCCGAATCCGCAAACTGTCGGCTCTAGGGTTAGCTACCTTCTCCCGCTTGCCACGCTCGCCACTATGCTAGTCAATAACCCGACCGCTTCCGTAATCTCTATACTCGCCTTGGCCGCGAATCGAGGCTCGTGTATCGGAACCTCGAGCTACGACCGCCTCGCCTTCTAATCGCCGTGGCTGAACTCGCCGATCCCCCCACAACCTCAGGCATAGTTTGGGCCTGAGTCCTAATAACCTCTCACAGACCGCTAGCGCCTCCCGCCGCTTGCCTTCTTCGGGCGGGTCGCTTGCGTGGAGGCATAACTGATACATAAGAATAGATCAGAGAGGATTCAACCTAATAAGACAGCCCATCGCACGATCTCGCAGAGAGAAGAATGGAAACTAATCCTAAATGTCATGCAAACCTCACGATTATAGATGTGGTGCAAAACACACCGATAATCAAGACTTACTAGACACGCCTGTAGACACTTTCCGAGGACTAATCGCTCGATACAACTTTTGTCACGACCACCCGGGCTCGCGATCGTGCCCTATCCGCACCCTGCCTGTGTATACATCGAGAATAGCAATGAACATATACAACACATATAAATACTTAGACAATAAACATCAATGCTGGCCGATAAGGTCACCTTCCGTAAAATATACATAAACAAAAATAAATCAAGACATCTCTTATTAAAACCCAATCCACAAATATGACTACACTCTAAGAATAACAATCGTATGGACAGGGCCCCGCCATACCCCTGAATGTACATAAATCTACAACCTCAGGGAAAACCGTACCAAAAGACAAGCCTCCGGAGAAATGGAGCTTTTGACACCTGATCATTGATCCTAGGAATGAGGATCCACCACCTGTTTACCCCTACCTGCTGCATGAAAGCAGCCCCCGAGGAATGGGGTCAGTACACAATATGTACCAAGTATGTAAAACTGGAAAATACTGCAATTTACATCATAAGTCTAGAATAAAGCTGGAGACATGTATGGTAATCAAATTACAGTACATTGTGCCTTACTAACAATGAGAGTAAACAAGTGTATACTTTACTGCATAAAAATAAGAGGCTCATGATCAAAGTAGGGTCACCCGCCCGTAGTACCATTAAGCAATCCAACTCCTGGGACTATTTCACTCGCATAGGCCGTATGGACCCGCATGAGGTAACTTCCTCGCATAGACTATATCCGTCCGCATAGGTCGTGTGGACCCGCATGAGGTAATCTCCTCGCATAGGACTGGTCCGCCCCGCATAGGACTATTTCACCCGCATAAGCCCTACGGACTCGCATGAGGTATTCCTCGCATCATGGGTAGCAAATCCACGGAATATGCAAATGCCACAAACCCGGGGAATGACCCCGTAATGAACAATATATATCCCTAGCACAACCGGCTATCATACATAACATAAACACTACCGGCTTATCATACATAACACAAGCAATTTAAGAAATCCCCTAATTTCTTATTAGTTTTGTTCATATACACTCTCATTTTAGTTTACTTAAGGCACTAACATGTCATTATAAAATCTGGGAATTTAACCCAAAGTACTACGTACTTCTATTCTTTTAAAATGACTCTTTTTCATATAAAACTTCCAAGATACTAATAACCGTAGTATCAAGTTATATCTACTTTTCAAAACAAGTCACAATACCTTTTAGAATTACATTTAAAGACTTCTAAATCAAGTGACTTTTTACTTTAAAACTTTAAGCAATTGATGCCTTCAAATCAATTTGTCTTTCCTCTTTTCAAGTCATTTATCATTATTTACCTTACTTAGAGTAAACCACTCTTTTAACTTTCCATAAAGCTATTATAACCAACTTTCCATAAAGCCGTTATACTAGCTTTATACTTTAGATACTTACATTCTTCTTTATAACCAAGAGACTTAAACTTTTCAAACAAAACAAGTATCATATACTTTCAAAATACTGTAAGTCTCTTAACTTTTAGAAACTAAGATATCCTTAATATTTTTAAACAAGTGAGTTAATTCCCTAACTCAACCAACTTGGACATTCTTAAGATAAGCCAAGGATATCAAATGGACTCGATTCACAAAATCTCGTGACGCTCACCGCACTATATATTTACAACTATTCATGCTCAAGAGATAGGAAAGTTCCACATACCTCTTCGGTTCAATCCACTTGCTAAGTCCAATATGCCGTACGTAGTATGTCAACCTATAATGACCATAATACGTCTATTAGCTTCTAGTTTCATACGTAGAATATTCTAAGTGCAAAGTCACTAAATTCTACGGAAAATCGGACAGCACTTCCTTTGTTTCTACATACTTTTCCACATTTTTCAAGGCCCGAATTCAATAACCAAACACGCCACATTTAAGGCTCAACAATGTAGTTAACAATAGGGGATTACACGCCTAACAAGACGTGTAAAATTCCGCCCCACAATTGATATCAAACCAGTCCAACATACAATGTCATTTCGGCAATTTGAGGTACAACAACACAAAGTCTTCTTTACAATTCCTTTTCAATCCAAGTTGTTTAGTATAACATGTTATCAAGCCGCAATCGATTATAACTACTACAATCTTCAAGTAGGTAACATGCGACGATTCGAATTATCGACCAAATTGTATTTCAATTTCAAATGGCTAATAATGTCATTTCGGATTTAGGCTTCCAATATCCATAACACTTATCAATCTTTAATACATATACTTCATGCTAGTTAAAATGTAAGGCTACCACAATATGTAATCTTATAACACTTAAGAGAACAAGATTGTTACCTTAACGAGCCTTAATCCAACTTCAAGATCCGAAGTCGCTCCCTAGCAACTTAGAGCCTCTCCTTGACACTCCAATCCTCCACTTGAAGCCCTTAGAATATTACAAACAACTTTCCTTCAATTTCCAAACCAACCCTAGGAAAGTGACTTAGGTTTTCACCTTGCGACTAATACAAAAACGATAATTTTTCGGGATATTTCTATTGAGATACCCTCACAATACTCTTAGGAACCTTGGTTTAAAGTGTGGAGCTTATTGAACAACAAACGAAAATTTTTCTCCTTGAAACCATATGAAACCCGAGAGCTCCTCTTATGTTCTTCAAGTTTTCTTGAAATTTGTCTAAGTGTGGGAACTAGTCTTGCGACTAGTATGTTTACATAACAACATGAAGGGTCAAGATGAGAACAATTGGGTGGCTTGGATCCAATTCACTTAAAAAATCTAGTCAAGTGGCTCTTGACTAAGTCAATAATATCAAGCTCTAAGCTTAGCAAGACTTGGTCATCTTAACCTTGGTCAAATGACCATTAAATCCATGTCCATTTCGTCCAATACCAACTAAAGGGGGTGACACGTGTCGCCCTCCCATTCGTCGCAATATTTCATTTTCCGACATTTCCATAATTCCGATAAATTTTTACTAGTCTCAATTCTTAATATTTGAGTTCTTACGTACGTTCTTATAAACATGCCCTGGAATTACGGGGTGTAACAATAACGATCTTATTAAAGCAGTCATGATCTAGAAAATGTAATACAATTTTGTCTTATCTTAGTTTCTATGTAGATGGAGAATTCTACTCATTTTAATATAATTGATTGTCGATACATTTTCTTTTATTAACGCTGCAATGACTTGTTCGATACTTATTCTCATTCGTGCAGTAAATTAGCAAAGTCAACTCGACTCCAAATACTTCCTAACGACTCTTACCAACATCCCCCATAAGACTTGGAAAGAACTTAGGATAACTTAGACATAACTTTCACATAGAGCAAATCAACATACATACCTCTTAACTTCTAAGAGTAGAAAGAATCATGAAATAACACCACATGTATATTTCATACATAGAATCATGCCAAAAGGAGGAAGAGGTTCACATACCTCGTCGACGATTATCGACGGGTAGCAAAATGCTCCAAAGTACTTCAACCTTGATAGATATTCCATCTTTTAAGTAGAATACGCTACTCGTAGTACTTCAACCTATATTAATCATAACATGTCTATCAACTCCTAACTTTTTAACGTAGAATCATACTAAGTGTAAGGTCTCTTATTCTACGGAAAATCGGGCAGCACTTACTTTGTTTCTACGTACTTTTCCACCTTTTTCAAGGCCCGAAAATCAATAACCAAATACCACATTTAAGGCCCAACAATTCAACAATACAAAGGGGATTACACGCCTAATAGGACGTGTAAAATTCTGCCCCACAATCAATATAAAACTGTCCAATATTTCCAAGCCATAATCGGCTACCATTGTCACAACAATTATCAATTTCCTTTCAATTCCTTTTTCAATCCAAGTTGTTATTCCAATATGTTATATACATAATAACAATTACAACAACTATAAATCTTTTCTTCCTTAACATGCGACGATTGTAACTATCGACCAAATTGATTACAACATTAATGACTAACTTGCCCATTTTCGGTTTTTAACATGTCGACATGATCCAAATCTTTTCAAACTTCATTCTATATACCACATGCTCATTTCTTAACTACTATAACATGTAATCTTCAATCACATTAAGAAGATGAAGATTTTACCTCAATAAGCCCTAATAATGTTCAAGCGTAAAAGTCGATCCTTAGCAAATTTTAGCTCTTCTTCTTATATTCCAATCCGCTCCAATCACTCCTTAGAAGCTCATGAAGAACTCCTCTTCAAGTTCCATCTTCAAAGTTGAAGAACACCTTAGGTTTTCGCCTTGCGACTAACGTGAAAACGTCGTTTTTCTGGGATCTTTCTATTGAGATATCCTTACAATACCCCTAGGGACCTTGGGTTAAAGTCTTGTGAATAATGAACCCAAACTAAAAAAATTGTGTGGGAATGGGCACAAAGCCGAGAGCACCTCAATGTCTTGCTCAAGTTCTCTAATTTTTTTCTAAGTGTGAAGACTTGTCTTGCACTAGTGTAGTATATATAAAACAATGGAGAGTCAAGATTATAACACTTGTGAGGTTTGGATGAAGAGGATTAAATATCTAGTCAAGTGGCCTTATTTGACTTAGTCAATTATCTCAAAACTTGATCATCCACTTGACTACTAACCTTGGTCACTTGACCACTTAACCATGGTCCAATTCGAGCAAACCCATGTGGGGGTTACACGTGTCGCCCTCCCATTCGTCCATAAAATTTCGTAACCCTCGTGGGCCCCACAAAACGTAAAATTTCTCGGGTGGGCCCTACGTGACCAAATCCGAAAAATACATTTCCACAATGATAATAAATTCTATACTCCTCAAATAATGCATTTTGAGAATCTAATTCTCATCAACGAACATTTTTCCTTTCCGACGTTCGGAAGATTTCCTTCGGAAAAACAATTCTTTCTTTCGTACCAATTTTCAAGTCTTGTGTTCTCGCGTCTATTCTCTTATTCATGTCCTGGAATTATGGGGTGTAACAATAGTTGCGAGAGGTCTTTAGTGTGATGAGATGGTTTCCTACAAACCTGGCCAGCGAGGTACTCACTAGTTTGCTTCCAGTATTGTGATTTTCAGGTTTAAGAAGACATGAAATTCGCAAGGTTAGCTATGAGTGAGATCAGTTTGATGGAATTACATAAGGTTGCTTGGATATAAGTCATGGTTTCAGACTTGTGTTTTTGTGTTTCTAAGAAATCGTGGTGCGAAGGACGGTTGTAGAAGGGTAAACGAAAGGTTAGCGGAATCAGAATATTTTACTATTTCATAGTGGGTTATGATTGTGTCTATATCTAAAGGGTTATGTTGTTTTGAGGAATGTTTGTGGGACCTATCAATCGCGTTCAGAGGTATAGTTATATCAGATTAAAAAATTCCAACAAAAGCAGATCTTATATTCGAGAATTGAGGATGAGAGAAATCCGAGTATGGAAATCGGGTGTTTAGCTAAGTTAGAGGGAGTTTCAACTCATAAGGAGAGAGTAGTGTTTTGGCACATTTCATGCCATAGAGGATTTTGTATTGTTATATTAAAGATTATTTAGTTACCGTCAGCTTTCATTCTCTCTTGTCGCTCGAGGACGAGCGAATGTTTAATTGGTATCTAATGTAACGATCTATTCTGTCGTTACATGTATTTTGGCCATTTTACCCCCGTAGACTCGATTCCTGGAACCTTTGGAAAATTCTAATAGAAGATATGAAATTAGAACCTTAAAATATGAAAGCATTGACCGAAAGTTGACTTTTGTGTGAACAGACTTTTTTCAAAATTACGTTGATCCTGTGAGGTCCGGAGGGTCGTTTATGAGTTGGTGGGATAGTTTGTTCCGTTCTTGACGCCCTCGGGAGCATTTTTGCCTATTGGTTTGAAAACTAGTCCTAGTATGTTAAATTCCATAGTTCACCTTTAAAATGATCGTTTTACCTCTAATGACTTGTTTACCTCTTCTTTACTAATCGATTTAGAATCAAATGGCTAGTGTAATAATATGGATGTTGTGAATTTCTTATTCTAACTTAGATTTTGAGAATACTAGACTTCTAGTACGATTATGAAAGGGAAAGGCGGAAGTGTTATTGTGTGACTCTCATTTGGCACTCCAGGTAGGTTACGACTTACCTTTTGATTATACTTCGATTAGCGAAGCATATGTGTAGTTAGAATTTGTTGGAGAAAAGTAGGTACGCCTTCGGATATGAAGTTGGGATAGATTTATTAGGTTGGTACTGTTGATTGATTTATGGGCTTGTCGCTGTATTTGATATGTTGTGACTTGTATTTCACTCATCTCTCTCTTGACATCTCACTTATCATCGAAGATAAAAGAATAATAATAATTGACTTGAAATGGTGATGTATACTTTATGATAAATGTAATTGATATCTTGTATGGAATACCTTCTTATTTCATATGATGATCTGTTATGGATAGTGATTGAAAATGCTGATAAGTGAGTGAGTGTATCCTCTGAGATCTTTGCTGGAGAGCGTAAAAAAGAGATGAGTGTCCGATGCTCGAGGTCTTTGCCGGGAGCGTGAGAGTTTCTGATGCCCGAGGTTTGTGCCAGGATCGTTAGCGTGTCTGATGCCTGAGGTCTGGAGCATGTATGTACGGATTGATCATACGGTCGTTGCATTGTATATTTATTCATCATCTCACTTTACATCTATGGTTTGGACTTGTTGATTATACTTGTGGTTGTGATTATTCTGGGAAATTGTGAAACAAATTGGTATACTTGGATTTAGGTGATTCACCATAGGCTATGATTTAGTTACTGAACTTTCTGTACTTTAGTGGTTATTCTTGAACTGTGACATTACTTGTGCTTGATTGCGAGCATGTCTATCTTTCAGTTTCTTTCTTGTACATATGTTAGCTAACTGTTGTCGGCCTATGATACCTACCAGTACATAATGTTTGTACTGATACTACTCTTGCTAAACGCTTTTCGGGTGTAGAATTATTACAGGAACTTCAACGAGGTTCAATTAGCCTTCAAGGGTCTCGTGCAGTTCATCTACATTTTCTATTTAACTTTCATTCTAAACATAAGTTGTATTCAAGTTGTGGTTGTATCTTCTATTCCAGTTGTATACTTAGACGCTCTTTTACTATTCATATCAGATCCCTTTAAGCAGTTGTTGTATCCCGCACTTGATATTTATGATATGAATTATACTTCTATTTATTCTGCTTTATTTACTTTATTGTGTTGAATTATTGATTAAAGGAAGGATTCACCTATCAAGGTGGGAAAATGTAGGTGCCCGCACGACTTAATAATTTGGGTCGTGATAGTAGGGATCTGAATGTTATTTATAACTCCCTCTGTATGCTTTCTCCTTCATCTTCTCAGTTTGTTTGCTTATGATATATACTATGGTATACTGTTTGTATAGAAAATATACTCAGTATATATGTATACAATGTCAAATATGCCATTTGTGTTATCAAGTGCAAGGAAGACTTCGTTGAATGTTGTGGGCCTGGAACATCCCCTTCCTCTCCCTTTTGTTTAATTGAAATGAGCCTAGCCCACATGTGCAGTCCCTTCCATGTCTTGTCTAAGTTGGGCTTTGATTGTATGAACATGTCTTAGACAAATCCTTTTGGTTAATATGTCTTATTAACATCACTGGCCCATGAGTGGCATTGATTTTGCATGTTTAATTTTATTTAAAATACGCATTGCCATTAAATTAGCTTGTATCATCTTTAGATAATAATTTTAGATGCTTTCTAACAAGCACCTTTCTTTTTCCTCTTTTTTTGCTACTGCCGCGATGACTTGGGCCCAACTAATATTTTGATCGAGTCTGAGGATATGTAGCAGTGCATGAATGCTCAACTATGGGTGAAAATAGTAACTGGTGGGCCATCAGCCTAAACTCATCTCATTTCAATTTCATAATTGTATGTATATGTATATATTTCGTAGTAAAAATACTTTGTATTATTATTAGAAGCCCTATAGTTATGAAACTTAGGATAGACAAATGATACATACATCGTTAGAATAAAATCACTATAAAATAAGTTTTCAAAACTTGATTAATTTTGAACTTATATGAAAACCGGACTACTTTTGTACTTTAAAGGAAAAATAGGAACAGAAAATGGATTCTGGACTTGGAATTAAACTAACTTTTGGATAAGAAATCAATTGAACTACTTTGGGGATTTTAAATGAAAATTAGGTTAATTTCAGACTCTTTAATAATTTTAGACTTTGTTGAAAACGGGTCTGTTTAAAAAGGAAAATACATTTGAACTGTTCAAATATTTTTTCCGGGCTAAAAAAGGCCCAAAAGTAATATTTCAAAGCTTATTTATTGGGCTGAACCTAACTCACATTGATTTCAAACGAAGACCTAAACCTTTTCTTGGACTTAAGTTGAGTTACATGCTTTGGTAAAATGTGGAATATGGTATGACCTTTGGGATATGGCATGAAAAAGGAAATAATTGTTTTCTTTCTATTCTTTCAAAACTCAAAAACTAGTCATTTCAAATGAATTATACTCGTTTTCAATTTTAAAAAGTTTTTCAAAATATGCAAGTGATATTAGACAACTTATTGGACTAAAAGTACAGTTGTACTCAAACTAATCGTTAAGTGTTCTTAGTCCGAAAATAAGTTAACTAAATTACCCCCTGTGCAAATTATTTTTGGCGGAAGTTTAACTCTTGTTTTAAAAAACACATTTGAGTTTGAAATAAATGAATGACAAGAAATTTGCGGGAATTTAAATACTTTTCAAGTAATTTACATCATTTAAACATGCTATAAATCCCAAAGGTCAACTGTAAACTACAGATCCTTAATACAGGGGTGTCTAACACCTTCCCCGAGGGATCACCAGAATCCTTACCTTAACTCTGGTTTAGATAGAATTTTTCATTAACTTGAATGGACCCTTTTAACTTAGTTTTCCTAATTTACCTATAAAGTAAGCGGCGACCCTAAAAATAATTATCCGACTTAGAGAACCAACACTCTCCTAATAGATTTTAAGCCTCCGTGTGAAAATGAACTGTCACAGATGGCGACTCTGTTGGGATAAACCTAGGTTCTAACCATAAGAGTTCCAATACAACATGCTTTGAAATAATATGAATTGCTTATGTGTTTAAATATCCGCAACTATAACTGTCATATATGCATTTCATACTCCGCCAAATGGCATACACACACACTTGCATCTGTGCATAAAGATGATTATGTAGATTTCGCAATCATCCTCTAGTATAAAACCAAAAACATTTTCTTAGAACACATTGAAGGTGGAGTTGGTTCGCGGTTGTCCAACAGTCGACAACGGTTCACCCTGGTTAGTCCTCGGGTTCTTAGTCATTTTCTAAACCACTCTAGTATAACTAGATAGAGCGAAGCTAAATCGCTACTGAACCAGCACATGCTTGACCGAGGCAGGTTCAGATATCTCAGATATATCTGGACCTATAATGATGACTACCTTGTGTCTTAACGATCTATGACCCGACGTCACTGTATCCAACTACTTTCTATGTGGGAACATTAATTGTGTCTTATGTGATAAATCATTGTGCTTTGGGGGTGGGGAATTAACCGCATTTTATTTGTAGATGCATACAAATCTAAAATTTGACATGGTTATCGACGCACCTCATTTGCTGAGTTTTTGGTGGTCGTGTCTAGATGACCCACAAAAGAGAGAAGTAACGAAATATCTAGGACACATACCTTTCCTTAAGACCATGAAAGGAAATTCCCTTTCCTACCACTGATGGGGATCCTGGGAATCCGACCATACACACCTATTAGGGTCCTAAGATAGTTCGAAAAGAGACATGTAATACCTCAAGTATGGAACATGGAGGAGTATGTGATCGACTACAAAGGAGATAAGATCGGAAGGGATGTCTTCCGCCCAGGTTATGATAAAGACTAAGTAGATTTATTGAGAGCACACATGCAAGGCACCCTCACATGGGGCCCAACCGCTACCAATGTAGTCATGACAAAGATTCAAAGGCCGAGGTCAAAGCCTGCCGCATTAGAGACAAGGGGATGATCGAGATGCCATATATCTAGAGAAGATGGAGCATGACCAGATCGTCATAGCCAACATGACCGAAGAGTTATACTTCACTCACGAGTGTCTAGAAGACTTAGATGCTCGCATGAGGAGATCCATGCACGAGACCGCACCCATGGCCTTCACAGAGAAAGGTTATTGGGTCAATTCATTATTGATGTCTACTCATCTCCGGATTTAGATCGCCCTTCAAAGGGCCAAGAAAGCTTAGACTGATAGAGCTTTTTCATCCGCCACTAGAGGTGACATCTTCTGATTTTTACTACTTTATTCATCTTTTGTAAACCCACTGGGGAAAATATATTATTAATAAAATGGGGCAATGGTTTTAATCACAGTTATGCCTCAAAAAATTAGAAAGCCTTGGAGTGACGAAATTTAGGAAGCCATGCACGAGACCGCACCCATGGCCTTCACAGAAAGGTTATTGGGTCGATTCATTATTGATGTCTACTCATCTCTGGATTTAGACCGCCCTTCAAAGGGCCAAGATAGCTCAGACTGATAAAGTTTTTTCATTCGCCACTTATAAATTATTTATGTGTTTTCATATGTTCCATCTGAACTCTTGATTGGTTCCACATTCCAGATACCAACCCAAAAGAAAAACACAAGGATATACCAAACTAAGCTAACTTTGTACCTCCTCTTAAATGTGATTTGCTACCGATGGACACTCCTTATAGCCAAAGTGACACATCACTAGTTGTTGATTTTGTTAGCGATGAAGAAACTGATGAGTCTCTTAGGGCAAAAATACGCAAGGCTGATGCAAAGATTGACTTTGCCAGAACCAAAATGAAAGAGGTTGATGAAATTCTGGAATTTGTGGGAAACCTCACAGAAGAGTCTCCTGAAGGGAAGCGTCAATACCAAAACCTTCTTAAAAGGTCAAGAAAATGATCGATTATTACGTCCCATATTTCAAAATACCAAAGTAGGAGTCAGAGTTGTCTGCGGCAGATCCTATGACGTATGGTGAATCATGAGGAGTACCTGAGGGAGTCACCCCATCTGTCGACAAAGTTGTTAACTACTACGGGATGCCACAAGGGCCTCCCTGTACGTCATCTCTTATATGGTGGGCGATTTCCCTCAAAGCACGCAATTTACTTTACAGAGTTATACTTAGGTTAGTGCAAAACATTGAGGTATATGACGGAATTAAAGACGCTAGATTGGCGCATCTCAGATTCGATGTCCTCCCAACTTGTGCATCCATCTTTACCCACAAGAGGTGTCTATCCCACCAGAATCATCTCGGTCACACCATAGACAATTTCGTGGCCTTCAAAAGAAGATTTATCATATTGATTGACGAAAAGGTCATCCGTAACCTATAGGGCCCACACTCCCTACTAGTCTATAACCCCATCATGCCTGATGAAGGTGTTACACCCCGTAATTCCAGGATATGTTTATAAGAACGTACGTAAGAACACAAAAGTGTTAAGATTTGAGACTAGTAAAAATTTATCGAAATTATGAAAATGTCGGAAAACGAAATATTGCGAAGAACGGGAGGGCGACAAGTGTCACCCCCCTTAGTTGGTCTTGGACGAATTGGACCATGGGCTAAATGGTCATTTGACCAATGTAAGGATGATCAAGTCTTGCTAGGCTTAGAGCTTGACATTATTGACTAAGTCAAGGGCCACTTGGCTAGATTTTTATTAAATGAATTTCATCCAAACCTCACAAGTGTTCTAATCTTAACCCTCCATTTGGTTATATATTCATCCATTGTGCAAGACAAGTCTTGACCACTTAAAGAAAAATTAGAAAGTTTGAAGACTTGAGAGGGAGCTCTCGGGTTTGGGCAAGGGAAGAACAAGAAAAATTTCGTTTGTTGTTCAATAACATCCATACTTTAAACCAAGGTTCCTAAGAGTATTGTAAGGGTATCTCAATAGAAAGATCCCAGAAAAATGGCGTTTTCGTATTAGTCGCAAGGTGAAAACCTAAGTCACTTTCATAGGTTTGGATTGGAAGTTAAAGGAAAGTTGTTTATGATCTTCTAAGGGCTTCAAGTGGTGGATTGGAGGTAACAATCTAAGTTTCTAGGGAGCGACTTCGGATCTTGAAGTTGGATTAAGGCTCGTCGAGGTAACAATCTTGTTCTCTTAAGTGTTATAAGATTACATATTATTGTAGCCTTACATTTTAACTAGCATGAAGTATATGTATTAAATATTGATAAGTGTGATGGATATTGGAAGCCTAAAATACGAAATGACATTGTTAGCCATTTGAAAGTGAAATATAATTTGGTCGATAATTAGAATCGTCGCATGTTATCTACTTGAAGATTATAGTTGTTATAATCGATTGTGGCTCATGTTATACTAAACAACTTGAATTGAAAAGGAATTGGAAAGGATGATATGTTGTTACACCTTTTGGCCGAGAATGGCATTGCCTTTTGGACTAGTTTGATATAAATTGTGGGGCGGAATTTTACACGTCTTGTTAGGCGTGTAATCCCCTATTGTTAACTACATTATTGAGCCTTAAATGTGGTGTGTTTGGTTATTGAATTCGGGCCTTGAAAAAGGTGGAAAAGTATGTAGAAACAAAGGAAGTGTTATCCGATTTTCCGTAGAATTTAGTGACTTTGTACTTAGAATATTCTACGTTTGAAGTTAGAAGTTAATAGACGTATTATGGTCATTATAGGTTGACATACTACGTACGGCATATTGGACTTAGCAAGTGGATTGAACCAAAGAGGTATGTGGAACTTCATTATCTCTTGAGCATGAATAGTTGTAAATGTATAGTACGGTAGACGTACGAGATTTAAATGAATTTAGTTTCATTTGATATCCTTGACTTGCTTTAAGGATGTTCAAGTTGGTTGAGTTAGAGAATTAACTCACTTGTTTTTAAATGATAGAAATGCCTTGGTTTCAAAAGCCTAAAGTTGGTTAATAACTTTATGGAAAGTAAAGAGAATGGTTTATTCTAATAAGGTAAACAAAGATTTCTTGACTTAAAAATGTATAGGATACTTGATTTGGAAAGTATTGATTTCTTGAGCCTATTCTAACGTTAAGACACTTGATTTCTAAAGTTAAGAGACTTGAAGTATTTTAAAAGTATATGATACTTGGTTTTGAAAGTATAAGTCTCTTGGATATAAAGAAGAATGTAATTGCCTAAAGTATAAAGTTAGTATAACGACTTTATGAGAAGTTGGTTATAATAGCTTTATGGAAAGATGAAAGAGTGGTTTACTCTAGTAATGTAAATAATGATAAATGACTTGAAATAATGAAAGACAAATTGATTTGAAGGCATCAATTGCTTAAGGTTTTAAAAGAAAGAAGTCACTTGATTTAGAAGCCTATAAATGTATTTCTAAAAAGTATTGTGACTTGTCTTGAAAAGTAGATATGACTTGATACTACGGTTATTAGTATCTTGGAAGTTTTATATGAAAAAGAGTCATTTTAATAAGAGTAGAAGTACGTAGTACTTTGGGTTAAATTCCCGGATTTTTATAATGACATGTTAGTGCCTTAAGTAAACTAAAATGAGAGTGTATATGAACAAAGTTAATAAGAAGTTAGGGGATTTCTTAACTTGTTTATGTTATGATAAGTCGGTAGCGCTTATGTTATGTATGATAAGCCGGTAGTGCTTATGTTATGTATGATAGCCGGTTGTGCTAGTTTATGTTATTCTTACGGGGTAAAGCCCCGGGTTACTACTAATTCCATGGATTTGCTACCCATGATGCGAGTGCGGTGTTTGTACTCATTGCGGGCCCACCGGGCCTAAGCGGGTGAAATAATCACATGCGGAGCGCATCTCTCCATTGCGGGTCCACAGGACCTATGCGGGTGAAATAGTCCCATGCGTAGCGCATCGCTCCATTGCGGGTCCGCAGGACCTATGCGGGTGAAATAGTCCTAGGAGTAGGATTGCTTAATGATACTACGGGCGGGTGACCCTACTTTGATCATGAGCCTCCTATTTTTATGCAGTAAAGTAGACTCTTGTTTACTCTCATTGTTAGTAAGGCACGATTGCATCGCTCGTTGAGTTATCATACATGTCTCCAGCTTTATTTTAGACTTTATGATTTCATTACAGTACTTTCAGTTTTCACATACTTGGTACATGTTGTACTGACCTCCTTCGGGGGGCTGCGTTCATGCCGTAGGTAGTGTATACATGTTGCTGATCCTCACTCTTAGGATCACTGTTCAGATGTTGAGAAGCTCCATTACTCTGGAGGTTTATCCTTGGTTTAGATCTCTGGTATTGTCGGTTGTTGTACATTCAGGGGTATGGCGGGGCCCTGTCCCATCACAGTTGTTATTCTTAGAGGTCTGTAGTCATGTCTTGTGGATTGGGTTGAAAAAAAAAGGTAATTGCTTTTGGGTTACGTGTATGCTTTTATAAGGTGGCCTTATCGGCTAGCCTGTTATTTATTTCTTATGTATTTATGTATGTTTCGCTACTATTCTCTGATGTATACAAGAACGTTCCCGTGTAGGGCACCGATCGCCCGGTCGGTCGTGACAAAAGTGGTATCAGAGCAGTTAGTCCTCGGAAAGTGTCTAAAGACCGTGTCTAGTAGAGTCTTGATTATCGGTGTGTTGTGCACCACATCTATAATCAGGAGGCTGCAAGACATTTAGGATTGGTTTCCATTCTTCTCTCTCTGAGATCGTGCGATAGAGCTGTGTTGTTAGGGTCGTCTCTCTCTAACGAGTTATGTTGATTGCAGCTACGAGAAAGACAGCAGTGACCCAGGAAAGATTATGTGGATTGCGTATCCAGGTTGGTAATAATTGTAGTATAGTTGGTATTATGACATACAACTATACAGATTTATGTATGAGGGTCAGACGCGTGTTGTCTAGAATGATTTTGAATTACCAGGGATTGGTAAGGATTAAATAGATATCGGAAGGTATGAAACAGTTTAATGAATTCTCATCAAGGTTTTACGTACTAATTTGAGATAATTAGGAGACGATGAACTGTCTGAGAAGGTAATGGACCCTTAAGAAGTTATAATTAAGGGACTTAATGGGAGACTATGTTAATAAATTAAGCTACGTGGTATGATTAAGAGAATGGTACGGATGAGATCCGTATGGAGTAAGTATGGTTGTTGTGATCAAGACAACACGATTATGGTATTACGAGAAGTTATTGTACCCGTTTACGGGGGGACTGATAAGGTAGGCTTGGAGCATGAAAATTGCGAGCCTAAGAATATTGATAATCACCGAGACCTTAGGTATATAAGGCCTCCTCGGGTAGTAAAAATTTAAGTCAGACCACGGATAAGAGTTAAGTGCGACGCCGAGTAGGGTTGAAGACCTATTAAGGGTCGCCCCATAGTCTGAAATGGAGTGGGATCAGTTGGTAGTAGTCCCGCTACGTGACAGGGTCACGAGGGTGCAAGGCCCAAGTCTAGTTAATTGTTTTACGGGTTCGTGGACGCGTTCCACCGGAATCAGGTCGTGAGAGCCGGAAATGGCCTTATATTGTTCGATATTGTAACTCCAAAGATTGGAGGCCAGAATTAGTATGGAAGTTATGTACGTATGCTAGTATAAGTTTGGAGGTATGGAAAGAGTACGACCAGTGAAAAAGAGAGCAACCAAGTGTAAAGGAATAGAGCCTGAATCCATGAGAACCTTTCGAGGTGACTACACACGTGAGTGATGGGTGGTAGTTGAGCGGGTATATAATAATTGCCCGGTGATGATACAGTCGTCGAACCCTAGCAGACCTAGTAGAGCTAATATGACCGACTTTGAGGTCATTACGGGTACGGGCTAGTTGACATCTTGTTATGCCAACATTGACTGCAGAGAGAGATTGGTTCGATTCCAGTTTTCCGGTAAGCCGGTTATCGAGTGGAAAGGAAGGGAAGTGGTTGTAACCAGTGCATTATCCTTCCTTCTTTGACATCGTTGATTTTAATAAGTAGGTGTGACTTATTCATTTGAGGTAAATTGATACAGAAAGTAAGTAATACTTGAATTTGAAGGAATTTATGTTAAGTGCCCTTGGAGGTACTTGGAATTGGTTTGGTGTGGCGGTCAGGGCCACGACCTTCCGGATAATTTCAGGAAAGCGTGCAAGCAAGAATAAGATAAGTACGAGTGCTGCCTGCGGAAAACAGAAGACATCGTTTGTAGGTTTTAAAAATCTATACGATTATAAGGTGGCGCTTGATGATTAAGATTTTGTAAGGGAGATAAGTTCTCTCCCCACGTAAAAGGATAGTTTTACATATTATGGGGTTATGTGTACTCATGTTGTTAGACGAAGGATATGAGATTGGTAAGGTCATCAGTATCGTCATGCAGCTTATGCCATAGGTTACAGTTTTAGATAATCGTGAGAAAAGTATTGTGTTGGGGTAATTGAGAACGACGTTAGGAAATGGTCGAGAAAGTGTGGTAAGAATAAAATGCAGGTAGTACGCATGCATGAAACTGTATGATTAGGAATCAAGATAGAAATACTTTTGCTAATAATAAGCATAAGGAAGGGTTATGACCAGAATGATAAAAGAGGATGCAACTATGGTTATGAAATTTGCACGAGATATGATTACCCCAGACTAGTGTAAAGACCATTAGTGAATGATGGGCAGTAAGAACACCTCGAGGAAAGGTGGTAACATCTGTTCTGACGAGAAAGATAGTAGGAAAATACGGGGAGGGGGGTAAGGGACCCCCGGGATAACTCGAAATGAATTATAAAGGAAAGACGAGTAGACACTCGAACGATAAGAAATCTTGACAAGCCATTAGATTATGTAATACCATGAATAGAGGTTGAACACCTGATTATAAGATCTATGAGCCGAGAGAGAATAATAGGATTATTACTTGACGAGATCAAGGAGATCTCCCCCCTAAATTGTGATTGGCGGGAAGTCATAGCCATGAGGCAAGAAAAGGAATCAAATCTAAGTATAGTGACCAAGTTTGGTTGCAACAGAGAAAGGGAAACAGGAACCACAATTGAGATTAAGGGTGCCCGAATATTTCGCAAGTATGAGAAAGGCTTCCAGTTATTGGAAGATAAGTTGACCGCGACTACAGTTCTAATCCCTCCTGAGAGACTAGAGGGTTAGGTTATTATTGTAACACTTTGGTTGTTGGGCTAGGTTGTGTGCTAACGCAACACAATAAGGTTAGAGCCTATGATTCCCGGAGGTTACGTGGGTATGAAAGGAATTACGCTACTCACGATTTAGAGTTGGCGGCAGTTAATCGTGCCTTGAATATTTGGAGGCATTACTTATATAGGTTTCATGTGGATATTTATGCAGACCACAGGAGCCTCCGGTATGTCTTCAGACAGAGGTAGCTGAATTTCCGACAGAGCCGGTGGTTAGAGTTACTCAAGGAGTGTGATATTGATATCATATACCACCCGGGGAAAGCCGAGACAGTTACAGATGCTCTTAGTCGTGGATCTATGGGTAGTCTGTCAGATGGGCATCCAGATAGACAGGACGTGGTCCATGAGATTCATCAGCTACCGAGCCGAGGGGTTCAATTATTTGTTTCCAAGGTTAATGGAGTTTAGATCCGAGAGGTTGCAGAGTCTTCCGTCGTTAAGGAGGTAAAGAGGCGACAGTATGAGTATCCAATTATGATACGGTATCGAGATACGGCTCTTCGAGGGGAGGAGAGTTTATTTGAGGTAGCGCCTGATGGGGTGCTAAGATTCGAGGGCAGATTGTGTGCTCCCAATGCTGCAGGATGTGTCAGCAGGTTTTAGAAGAGGCACACAGTGCTCATTGCTCTATTTGTTCGGGGTCGACTAAGATGTATCATGACCTCAGATGTATGTATTGGTAAGATGACCTAAAGAGGGACATAGCAGGGTTTGTTGCTTAGTGTCCGAATTAGTAGCAGGTCAAGGTTGAACACCAGAAGCCCAGTGGGCTATTGCAGGCGATTGATATTCCGACATGGAAGTGGGAGGTGATCAACATGGATTTTGTTACAGGGTTACCTCGTACTCAGAGGAAGTGTGATTCCATCTGGGTTATTGTAGACAGGCTGACGAAATCAGCCCATTTTCTTCCAGTTAGGACTACGTATTCGGCTGGGGATTATGCCAGATTGTATATCAGGGAGATTGTGAGACTACACGGAGTCCCTATATCGATTATATCAGACAGAGGAGCCCAGTTTACGGCTAACTTCTGGAGGTCTTTCCAGAAAGGGTTAGGGACACAGGTGAGTCTCAAGATCGCGTTTCATCCTCGGGCCAAGCGGACGGCGAGCGTACTATCCAGGCACTTCAGGATATGTTGCGGGCCTGTGTTATTGATTTCAAGGGTAGCTGGGAGGATCACTTGCCTCTTGTTGAGTTTGCTTATAACGACAGCTACTATTCTTGCATTCAGATGACGCCATATGAGGTTTTGTATGGGCGGAAGTGTAGATCGCCGGTGGGTTGGTTCGACGTAGGCAAGGTTCAGTTAGTTGACCCAGACTTGATTCAGCGGGCTGTGGATAAGGCGAAGCCTATCCAGGAAAGATTATTAGCAAGCTTAGAGTCAACAAAAGCTTTATGCAGATAACTGACGTCGACGCTTGGAGTTCAGGTTGAAGTTTTAGTATAAGTATTGTTATGTGGCCATGTGTGGCATTATTGGTAGGTAGAGGTTGTAAAAAGAGACTATGTCGCTATCTATAAGATTGACTCCCAAAGGAACATTCGGGGACGAATGTTTCTAAGGGGGAAGAATGTTACACCCCGTAATTCCAGGATATGTTTATAAGAACGTACGTAAGAACTCAAAAGTGTTAAGATTTGAGACTAGTAAAAATTTATCGGATTATGAAAATGTCGGAAAATGAAATATTGCGACGAACGGGAGGGCGACACATGTCACCCCCCTTAGTTGGTCTTGGACGAATTGGACCATGGGCTAAATGGTCATTTGACCAATGTAAGGATGATCAAGTCTTGCTAGGATTAGAGCTTGACATTATTGACTAAGTCAAGGGCCACTTGGCTAGATTTTTATTAAATGAATTTCATCCAAACCTCACAAGTGTTCTAATCTTAACCCTCCATTTGGTTATATATTCATCCATTGTGCAAGACAAGTCTTGAACGCTTAAAGAAAAATTAGAAAGTTTGAAGACTTGAGAGGGAGCTCTCGGGTTTGGGTAAGGGAAGAACAAGAAAATTTTCGTTTGTTGTTCAATAACATCTATACTTTAAAACAAGGTTCCTAAGAGTATTGTAAGGGTATATCAATAGAAAGATCCCGGAAAAGTGGCATTTTCATATTAGTCGCAAGGTGAAAACCTAAGTCACTTTCATAGGTTTGGATTGAAAGTTAAAGGAAAGCTGTTTATGATCTTCTAAGGGCTTCAAGTGGCGGATTGGAGTGTCAAGGAGAGGCTCTAAGTTGCTAGGGAGCGACTTCGGATCTTGAAGTTGGATTAAGGCTCGTCGAGGTAACAATCTTGTTCTCTTAAGTGTTATAAGATTACATATTGGCGTAGCCTTACATTTTAACTAGCATGAAGTATATGTATTAAAGATTGATAAGTGTGATGGATATTGGAGGCCTAAAATCCGAAATGACATTGTTAGCCATTTGAAAGTGAAATATAATTTGGTCGATAATTAGAATCGTCGCATGTTATCTACTTGAATATTATAGTTGTTATAATCGATTGCGGCTCATGTTATACTAAACAACTTGAATTGAAAAGGAACTGGAAAGGATGATATGTTGTTACACCTTTTGGCCGAGAATGGCATTGCCTTTTGGACTAGTTTGATATAAATTGTGGGGCGGAATTTTACACGTCTTGTTAGGCATGTAATCCCCTATTGTTAACTACATTATTGAGCCTTAAATGTGGCGTGTTTGGTTATTGAATTCGGGCCTTGAAAAAGGTGGAAAAGTATGTAGAAACAAAGGAAGTGTTGTCCGATTCTCCGTAGAATTTAGTGACTTTGCACTTAGAATATTCTACGTTTGAAGTTAGAAGTTAATAGACGTATTATGGTCATTATAGGTTGACATACTACGTACGGCATATTGGACTTAGCAAGTGGATTGAACCAAAGAGGTATGTGGAACTTCATTATCTCTTGAGCATGAATAGTTGTAAATGTATAGTACGGTAGACGTACGAGATTTAAATGAATTTAGTTTCATTTGATATCGTTGACTTGTTTTAAAGATGTTCAAGTTGGTTGAGTTAGAGAATTAACTCACTTGTTTTTAAAGGATAGAAATGTCTTGGTTTCAATAGCCTAAAGTTGGTTAATAACTTTATGGAAAGTAAAGAGAATGGTTTATTCTAATAAGGTAAACAAAGATTTCTTGACTTAAAAATGTATAGGATACTTGATTTGGAAAGTATTGATTTCTTGAGCCTATTCTAAAGTTAAGACACTTGATTTCTAAAGTTAAGAGACTTGAAGTATTTTAAAAGTATATGATACTTGATTTTGAAAGTATAAGTCTCTTGGATATAAAGAAGAATGTAATTGCCTAAAGTATAAAGTTAGTATAACGACTTTATGGAAAGTTGGTTATAATAGCTTTATGGAAAGATGAAAGAGTGGTTAACTCTAGTAATGTAAATAATGATAAATGACTTGAAATAATGAAAGACAAATTGATTTGAAGGCATCAATTGCTTAAGGTTTTAAAAGAAAGAAGTCACTTGATTTAGAAGCCTATAAATGTATTTCTAAAAAGTATTGTGACTTGTCTTGAAAAGTAGATATGACTTGATACTACGGTTATTAGTATCTTGGAAGTTTTATATGAAAAAGAGACATTTTAATAAGAGTAGAAGTACGTAGTACTTTGGGTTAAATTCCCGGATTTTTATAATGACATATTAGTGTCTTAAGTAAACTAACATGAGAGTGTATATGAACAAAGTTAATAAGAAGTTAGGGGATTTCTTAACTTTCTTATGTTATGATAAGCCGATAGCGCTTATGTTATGTATGATAAGTCGGTAGTGCTTATGTTATGTATGATAGCCGGTTGTGCTAGTTTATGTTATTCTTACGGGGTAAAGCCCCGGGTTACTACTAATTCCATGGATTTGCTACCCATGATGCGAGTGCGGAGTTTGTACTCATTGCGGGCCCACTGGGCCTAAGCGGGTGAAATAGTCCTGTGCGGGTGAAATAGTCACATGTGGAGCGCATCGCTCCATTGCGGGTCCGCAGGACCTATGCGGGTGAAAAGTCCCATGCGGAGCGCATCGCTCCATTGCGGGTCCGCAGGACCTTTGCGGGTGAAATAGTCTCATGCGGAGCGCATCGCTCCATTGCGGGTCCGCAGGACCTATCCGGGTGAAATAGTCTCAGGAGTAGGATTGCTTAATGATACTACGGGCGGGTGACCCAGCTTTGATCATGAGCCTCCTATTTTTATGCATTAAGTATACTCTTGTTTACTCTCATTGTTAGTAAGGCACAGTGTATTGTTCGTTGAGTTATCATACATGTCTCCAGCTTTATTTTAGACTTTATGGTTTCATTACAGTACTTTCAGTTTTCACATACTTGGTACATGTTGTACTAACCTCCTTCGGGGGGTTGCGTTCATGCCGCAGGTAGTGTATACAGGTTGCTGATCCTCACTCTTAGGATCATTGTTCAGCTGTTGAGAAGCTCCATTACTCCGGAGGCTTATCCTTGGTTTAGATCCCTGATATTGTCGGTTGTTGTACATTCAGGGGTATGACGGGGCCCTGTCCCGTCACATTTGTTATTCTTAGAGGTCTGTAGTCATGTCTTGTGGATTGAGTTGAAAACAAAGGGTAACTGCTTTTGGGTTACGTGTATGCTTTTATAAGGTGGCCTTATCGACTAGCATGTTATTTATTTCTTATGAGTTTATGTATGTTCCGCTACTATTCTATGATGTATACCAGTAAGGAGTGCCCAGGTAGGGCACCAGTCGCGGGCCCGGGGTCGGGTCGTTAACGAGGACACTATGCCTTAGGACCTTTAAAATTCCTTCCACCACGAGGATGTGGTTAGTTTGCTAATCAGGAAAATCGAAAACCTTCAAGAACAGGTCACGAAAAACGAACCCATCAGCGCTGACAGAGAGGCAGTTGCTGAAACAAGAAGGCCTCTACTGCTTTTTCCATCAATAAACTCACCCATACACGAATAGTTCCCAACCAATCACGCTGATACTTCATACCAAACCCCACCTCTAGCAAATACCACCCACATAGCTAGGACATACCATTTCAGGCCTTATTTTCAGGCACCGCCTGCTTATATTGATCCTAGAACACACCAAAACACCACTACCCATATAACATCTAGAGTCGCGGGCACTCCTAAAAGTCACCCAGCACATTCCACAGTATCCTTTCACACTCCAGTTACTCCCATTGACTCTTCACCAGAGCTTGACCACTACGAAGAGATGGAAAAAATATATAGAACTGAATAGGACCGGAGGGACAAAGAAATAGAGTGGAAAATGGTAGATCTGCTAAAAACATCTAACAAAGGCTCTCAAAAAGCAACAGGACTAAGATATGATGACTTGTGCATGCATCCAGACTTGGACCTGCTCTAGGGTTTCAAGGTGCCTAAGTTTGAACTCTTCAACGGCACAGGAAACCCCAAATCTCATCTAAGAGCATACTACGACCAATTGGTTGGAATCAATAGAAACGAAGCTATGATAATGAGGTTGTTCAGCCGAAGCCTCATAGGCGAGATGTCAAAATGGTTCACGACTCAAGACATCTATCGCTGGGACTATTGGGAAGATATGGCAGGGGCCTTCAGAGATGGATTCTGCTTTAATGTGGAAACCTTGCCCGACCGCTATTACATGAAAATGATCAAATATAACTCTACTAAAACCTACCACAAGTATGCAAGTAGGTGGAGGGCTAAAGCCGCCAGAGTGCAACTACCAATGAGCGAGGAGAAACTAGTCTCTGTCTTAATCCGATCGTTATAATTAGACTGCTATGATCGTATGTTATGTATCGTCGGGAGGCCATTCTCTGAATTGGTGAAGATGGGAGAGGTGATTGAAGATGGCTTAAAATCCGGACATATTGTTAGCATAACAAACAAAGGTATCTTAACAAACGCTACTAGAACCGCAAGGAAAAAGATAAAGGATGTGGAAAACGTGTAAAGTCTCGTAATTTTGGGCGATAATTTGAGCACGTAAATGAAGGAAATAGACCCGAGTGTTGGAAATTTTGGGTTATATTTACATATGCTAATAAGGAAATTAGTATACAGGAATGTGATCCTGAAATAATTTTGGAGGCAACTAGTGTTACGATTGGGAATTAATAATAGTAGTGGTATAGTCCCAAAAGAGGTGATGGACTAATGTCATATTACAAATTATGACATCGAGTATATGAAGGTCTTATGAATTTTTAAGATTTAAATGAAGTGAGATCTAGAATTAATTATGTATATAATTGATTAATTGCGGGGGAGGGGTTGTACACGTGTAATACCCTAAGCCTTTTGCCTGGAGACTAAGCTAAAGGAAAAGGCGGTGGCCGAAGTGGGGATTTGCATGAGAGACAACATGATGAGTAATTGTTGAAAACATTACCTTTGTTGAGAATTCTTAAGGACCAAAGTAACAGCCCCCATTTTATTCAAACTTAAAAACGAAAATAGCCCATTTCATTTCATTTTCAAGCAAACTGTTAACATCCCAATTGTGAGCATTTTTGTTAGTTTACATTAGATAGGAGAGATCAAATAAAAATCTCTTTATCTCGTTCATTTGGGAAAATCAATTCATTTCTTTCCCTTTCGGTTATTTCGTGTTATGCTCGATCAAAATTCTTATTTTGGTTCAGGTTTTCTCCACGTATCGAGGTATGTGAAGGAAAATTAATTCATTCTTTTGGCATGTTCTGCGTATGAAATATAACTGTGATATTGTTCCAAAATTTATTCTACTCCTAGAAGTTAAGAATAATCATGTTATTGATTCCTATGCTGAAAACATGTCTAAATTGTTTCTAAGTCCTTAAAAGAGGCATATGAAAAAAATGATAATGACATTCACAGTGTCGTCAAATGTACAAGGTAATATGTCACCCGTTGAGGTTGAAATGGTGTTATCATTCATGCATTTTCATTTGCATTGCATTCAAATATTACCGTGACCACTTGCAGCTGGTAAATATTGTATATATGTAGGGGATATGAGGAAAGGGGAGATGTTATATACGCACACCACCTGCAGCTGGTACAGATTATCACAAAAGAGCCCAAAGAGGCCAACATGAATCGATGCCCATATGTGGCCGATATAACCAGAGGCCCACAGAGGCGGTTATGGATAGTAAAATCCCTTGTGTGGCCAATATATATATGTATACCGCATTTGCATAATGCATGACATTTAGAAAGATTATGCCCACAGAGGCCGATAATGAAATAATGCCCCCAGAGGTTGTTATGGTAAGAAAGTAAGAAAGATTGCCCGATGAGGCCGAGGTATGTGCATACTGCATCATGCATAACATTTAGACATATTCATTAGGGCCCTTAGAGGGATTTACTGTTGGTCATTTGTTCATGTTTCAGATTATGATACATCTCTGTCATGTTATTTCTTATGTCTGACATACTCAGTATATCAGTTGTACTGACGTTCCTTTTGTTGAGGACGCTACGTTTCATGGCCACAGGTTCAGTTAGAAAGAGTGATGGTTCACGCTGTTAGGTTGCTGGTTCAGCTGATGTCGGAGCACTCTATTTGTTCCAGAGTTGCAGTCTAGTCTTGGTATGATATTTTGATGTCGTATATTCTTTAGAGGCTTGTAGACAGGTGCCCTGTGGATAGTGGTTTTGTATGGCCTTATCGTCCTTGGTGTGGTCATATTTATATGTAGAAGTCAGTTTTCTGGTCAAGAGCTTTCATAATCGTTTTCGGCTTAGTCTGTGCTTATTGTAATTATACATTGATAATGTGATTTGGCGGTACCCGGTGGGTGGGATCCGGGTACCCATCGCGGCCCTCCGGTTTGGGTCGTGACAAACTTAGTATCAGAGCATGCATGTCCTAGGGAGTCTACAAGCCATGTATAGTAGAGTCTTATGTATGGGTATGTTGTGCACCATACTTATACGCAGGAGGCTGCCTGACACTTAGGGATAGTTTCTATTGTTTCATCACGTAAATCGTGTAGTAGAGCTAAGTTTTACGAATTCGAGTTTAAATCATGTCTGTTGTGGTTTCGTAACACTGATTACCAAGACTTCGGTTAGTTTATACTCGTATCCAGTAAATGAGCGATTTCTATCAAAACAGTCGATACGCCAGAAGTGCAGTATTATGTTAAAAAGTTTTGAGATTATGAGAAGTTGTCTCACGCATATACGAAAGAGATAATACAAGCCTGGGAAGCGAAACATTTGTTTTCGAAAGAAGTGGTTGTCATCCGAATTCAACAACCTACAACACCCTCATTGATGGCTTTACTAAATCTGGAGATGTGATTAAAACATCTAAGATATGGAATAGCATGATAAATCTTGGTTGCCGTCCTAATGTTGTGGTATATTGTACTCTGCATTAATTTTATGTTCGAACCAGCTTACAGTCTTCTAGATAACTGCTAACATGGTAATAGGAAATTGCCCACCAAATACCGTTACTTTTAACATATTCATCAAAGGTTTTGTGTTCTAGTGGTATAGTTGAATTGGCAGTAATGCTATATAAACAAATGGAATGATTTGGTTGCTCAGGTAATACTACCACATGCAATGAGTTGTTGGATGGTTTATTCAAATGTAACAACTTTACGACTGCACTTCAGCTTAGGGAGATTGAAGTTGGATCAAGTGTAATTACGAATAGTATGTTTTCTGTTAGGACAAATCCATCAGAGGATATGAATAAGTTATTTTTCCAAGTATCGACAAATCCAGTAGCACCATAGGAGTTCAGGGAAGATCATGTACCATCAGTCCTACCACCAGCTCCGTCTGATTAGGATGTAAGGAGACCGATGCAGGTATTGAATCAATTGATTGTGTCTCAGAAATGACTTCAGCCTAGAGCGTCGGATATAGATAGGCCCTTGAGGGGTCAGAGATTTTATTAACTAAGGATCGCCGATATTTGAATGATTCGAAGATGCCAACGTCTTAGGATCAAGTTGCAAAGGTTGAGTGAGATTACCCCGACCATCTTGTAGTTAGTATGGTCGAACGCATCCTGTAGTATGCCATAAAGGTACATAGGGTTGGTTGAGTATGGCAGCCATGAACACAACATTCCAAAGTGTCTCAAGTGGATGCGCAAAGGTAAGAATAATATGAGTATAAGTGGTACAGATAAAAAACAGAAGACAACATTGGAAGGTTTAGTAGGTTATACGAATCTACACATTTTACGGTCACTCTTGCCGATTAGAATTCTAGAGGGAACTACAACAAGACCCTTGAATGTGGCTTTGATTACAAAAAGAAGTACAATTTGCTAAGGACTATCAGAGGTGGAATGAGGAAAGGACAAAATTCTATCAACATAAGTGCAAAAAAATTCAATGGTTTATATGTGGAGATATGAATACGAAAGTATTCCCCAACTTGATAAAAGCAAGGAGTGCGAATAGGATATTCAATATAAATGACTAAAAGGGTGATACTCTAAATAATATGTCAGGGATCACACAAGTTTTTGTGGAATTCTACGTTAACTTACTGGGAACAAAGAGCTTCGGAAGGGATCATGCAAGCAATAATATAGTGAGACAAGGAGCAGTGGTCATTGACGAATAAAGAACAATGCTAGAAGGGAAGATTATAGATGATAGATAAGCCCTCGTCCTTGCGTAAAGGGCTATACTGGGTATTATCGAGAATTACATATATTAATGTTAGTAAGCTAAGGTATGATATAGATATTGGACTGTTAAGGTCTTTGGTTTCGTGGTGCATCATGTTACAACTCTACATAACCTCTGGATAACAATAGTTTGTTGGGGATAATTGAGGACAGAAACTAGGGATCAAGCAAAGAAGGGTTGTAAGAATATGAATATAATAAATAAGTAGGAATGGAATGGTATGATCAAGTGTCACGACATAAATGTTTTTTTCGTTTAATGATGAATATAAGGAAGGGTTACGATAAGAGTGATAAAGGTGAATGAAATGCAGGTTTCACAATGGTATGATTACTCCACAACAGCGTAATGATCAACAGTAGAGAAAGGACAATAAAAACTTTTCGACCAAAGGTGACGAACCTCTGATGTTCAGGAAGATATTATGAGAAATACTTTGAGATAAGAGACCCACAAGAAAATTTAAAATGGAAATGTAAAGGTAAGATGAATGGGCACTCGGTCGATGAGAGGCCTAATAATGATAAGACAATAAATCTTGACGAGTCATTGGATCATGTAACACCGTGAATTGGATCTAAACATATGAAGCATCAGTTTCACAACATATGCAGTCATACCTTTCAGAAAGTATGTAAACAAAAGTAACAGTGAGTAAAGCTCGAGATTAGCACCTAAATAGGTAAAAAAGGGCCAATGACACATATGGATATAAGGTAGACATTAAAGATATATGTCAAGAGATAATGACATTTTAATATAGATAAGATGTCAAGCAAATACAGATGTCTATGAGCATTTTTAGACTAACCAAAAGTTCTACGAAATAGGTAAAGTAATGGGTTTACAGTTTAACGAGATCAAAGGATTTCCCCCCTAAAGCATCGTTGATAGAAAGAGTTAGCCATAAGGCAGGTTGAAGAATTCGAATCGAAGTATAATGACCAGGTTTGGAGATAATAGGTCAACGTCATGTAATGCAATTCTTTAGAGTCTTCTACGTACTGAACAAATGAATAAGTTAACAATTTATCCCTTAAGGGATAATAACGCCAAAGATGCGAATCAGGAGCAATGTTTGAGATTACGTATGTATACAAGAATATTTTGGAATTATGAAGAGTACGAAAAGTAATAAAATGAGTGAACAAGTGTCAAAAGAGATGAAGTTGTTTATAATTACTGGTGAGAAGGTACGAAAAAAAAGATTCATTTCAGACCATTAATAAGAGTTAACTGCGATGATACACGCAATTTAGATTCGATGACATTGTCCATAAGGTGTTCACGATTGAGATACTACAAATATAAGAGTTTCCAGCACACCAGTTAGTAAACAAAACTAAGTTGACAATAGGATTATTCACCCACAGACAGTTTGACTAAAGTAAGGACCAAGGAAAGAAGTTGACATGATGGAACATATCAGTTAGTTAAGAGGGAGTCCGACTAAAGGATTCAGATAGTGATAGCTCTATGACTCCTAATACAACAAGATCATCACTCATACTGAAAGAAAAAGAAATGTCATGATGAAAATTTCATTTTTGGAGAAGATTAGGAAAGATGTTTAACAAAAAATAAAGATTAGCAACCTTCGAGTATAATGGGAGAGGTACCCTCAAATGGAAGGTCCATTTATGTATTCCAAATGTAGCAGGATTACGAGATAAGATTACAATAGAAGTTCATTGTTCACAATATTCCATTCGCCATGGATCTACTAAGATGTATTATGATCTCAAAAGGGTATGTATTAGTAGAACAACATGAAGAGGAACATTGCAGAATTGGTGGTTCAGTGTCTTAATTGTCAGCATGTAAAAAAAATAGCACACCGAAAGCCTGATGGCTTGACTCAGAACATCGAGATTCCAATATGGAAATGAAAAATAATTAATATGGACTTCATTACGATATTACCTCATTCTTTCGATAAATTTGATTCTATTTGGGTGATCGTTGACAGGCTGATCAAATCAGCTCATTTCTTGCCGGTAAAAAAAAATTACTTACACAGTCGAGGACTACACAAAGTTGTACGTTAAGGAGATTGTTTGCCTTCATGATATGCATGTTCTATTATATCTGACCGAGACGTTCAGTTTACAGCTAACTTTTGGAAGTCATTTCAGAAAGGGTTAGGCACCCGAGTTAATTTATGTACGACTTTCCATTCTCAAACAGACGGTCAAGTTGAGCGAACGATCAGACGCTCGAGGACATGTTGTTACGAGCTTATGTGTTGGACTTTAGGGGAAATTAGGATGATCACTATTCACTTACCCCTTATTGAGTTCGCGTACAATAACAACTATCACGTCAATATTAAAATGGCTCCATATGAGGCTTTATACGGATGTAAAATATAGATCTCCTAGCAGATGGTTCGAGGTAGTCAAGTCAGAGTTGTTTGGGTCCGACTTAGTACATCAAGCCACACAGAAGGTAAATTTTATCCAGGAGCGATTATTAATGGCTCAGAGTCGTCAAAAGTCATATTCAGATGTACGACGGCCAGAATTAGAGTTCCAGGTAAATGATTGGGCATTCTTGAAGATTTCGCCTATAAAGGGAGTAATGAGATTCGAAAGAAGGGAAAGTCAGTCCAAGGTATATTGGACCATATCGCATAATTCGACTTATTGGTCGGGTATCTTATGAATTGGACTTACCTTCAGAGTTGGAGTTTGTTCATCCGGTTCTCCATGTTTTCATGTTGAGAGCATGTGTTGGAGATCCTTCTCGGATTGTACCGATTGAGAATGTGCAGGTTACAGAAAATCTAGCGTATGACGAGATTCCTGTTTGAGTACTAAGGAAATAACTTCTATGAAAATGTTGTGGCGAAATAAGAATGTGGAAGAGATGACGTGGAAAATAGAAGAGGAGATGAAGTACAATTATATCATTAATGCTTGACGACAATTAGAGTTCCGATGCAACAAGGTATGTTATATGCCACCCAAACATTCGAGGACGAATGTTTCTAAGGGGGGATACTGTAACGTCTCGTAATTTTTGGCGATAATTTGAGCACGTAAATGAAGGAAATAGACCCAAGTGTTGGGAATTTTTTTGTTATATTTACATATGCTAATAAGGAAATTAGTATACATGAATGTGATCCTAAAATAATTTTAGAGGCAACAAGTGTTACGATGGGAATTAATAATAATGGTGGTATAGTCCCAAAAGATGTGATGGACTAATGTCATGTTACAAATTATGACATCGAGTATATGAAGGTCTTATGAATTTTTAAGATTTAAATGAAGTGACATCTAGAACTAATTATGTGTATAATTGATTAATTGCGGGGGAGGGGTACACGTGTAACACCCTATGCCTTTTGCCTAGAGACTAAGCTAAAGGAAAAGGCGGTGGTCGACGTGGGGATTTGCTGGGGAGACAACATGATGAGCAATTATTGAAAACATTACCTTTGTTGACAATTCTTAAGGACCACAGTAACTGCCCCTATTTTATTCTAACTTTAAAATGAAAATAGCCCCTTTCATTTTCAAGCAAACTATTAACATTACCCACTTCGATCAATTAGCCAAGATTTTGACCGGATATGAAATCACTGGTGCTCGATCTAGTGGTATTTTTATGGGGATTATATTTATCGCTGTAGGATCCCTATTCCCAATTGTGAGAATTTTGATTAGTTTATGTTAGATAGGAGAGATCAAATAAAAATCTCTTTATCTCGTTCATTTGGGAAAATCAATTCATTTCGTTCCTTTTCGGTTATTTCGCATTATGCTCGATCAAAATTCTTATTTTGGTTCAGGTTTTCTCCACGTATCGAGGTATGTGAAGGAAAATTAATTCTTCTTTTGACATGTTCTACGTATGAAATATAACTGTGATATTGTTCCAAAATTTATTCTACTCCTAGAAGTTAAGAATAATCATGTTATTGATTTCTATGCTGAAAGCATGTCTAAATTATTTTTAAGTCCTAAAAAGAGACATATGAAAAAAATGATAATGACATTCACAGTGTCGTCAAAGGTACAAGATAATATGTCACCCGTTGAGGCTGTAATATGGTGTTAACATTCATGCATTTTCATTTGCATTGCATTCATATATTACCGTGACCACTTGTGCTACGCACCCTACTATATGGTAAATATTGTATATATGTAAGGGATATGGGGAAAGGGACGACGTTATATACGCACAACACCAGTAGCTGGTACAGATTATCATAAAAGAGTCCGAAGAGGCCAACATGAATCAATGCCCATGTGTGGCCGATATAACCAGAGGCCCACAGAGGCGGTTATGGACAGGAAGAACCCTTGTATGACAAATATATATATATATACCGCATTTGCATCATGCATGGCATTTAGAAAGATTATGCGCACAAAGGCTGATAATAAAATGATGCCCCAAGAGGCTGTTATGGTAAGAAAGTAAGAAAGATTGCCCGATGAGGCCGAGGTATGTGCATACTGCATCATGTATAACATTTAGACATATTCATTAGGGCCCTTAGAGGCAATTTACTGTTGGTCATTTGTTCGTGTTTCTAATTATGATACATCTCTGTCATGTTATTTCTTATGCCTGACATACTCAGTATATCAGTCGTACTGACGTTCATTTTTGTTAGGGACGTTGCGTTTCATGGCCGCAGGTTCAGTTAGAAAGAGTGATGGTTCACGCTGGTAGGTTGCTGGTTCAGCTAATGTCGGAGCACTCTATTTGTCCAGAGTTGCAGTCTAGTCTTGGTATGATATTTTGATGTCGTATATTCTTTAGAGGCTTGTAGACAGGTGTCCTGTGGATAGTTGTTTTGTATGGCCTTATCGTCTTTTATGTGATCATGTTTATATGTATAAGTCAGTTTTCTGGTCAATAGTTTTCATAATTTTTTTCGGCTTAGTCTGTGCTTATTGTAATTATACTGTGATAATGTGATTTGGCGGTACCCGGTGGGTGGGATCCGGGTACCCATCGCGGCCCTGCGGCTTGGGTCGTGACAAACTTAATATCAGAGCATGTATGTCCTAGGGAGTCTACAAGTCATGTCTAGTAGAGTCTTGTGTATGAGTATGGTATGCACCATACTTATACGCATGAGGTTGTCTGGCACTTAGGGATAGTTTCTATTGTTTCATCTCATAAATCGTGCAGTAGAGCTGAGTTTTAAGAATTCGAGTTTAACTCGTGTCTGTTGTGGTTTCGTAACACTGATTACCAAGACTTCGGTTAGTTTATACTCGTATCCAGTAAATGAGCGATTTATATCAAAACAGTTGATACGCCAGAAGTGCAGTATTATGTTAAAAAGTTTTGAGATTATGAGAAGTTGTCTCACGCATATACGAAAGAGATAATGCAAACCTGGGAAGCGAAACATTTGTTTTGGAAATAAGTGGTTGTCATCCAAAATCAACAACCTACAACACCCTCATTGATGGCTTTACTAAATCTGGAGATATGATTAAAACATCTAAGATATGGAATAGGATGATAAATCTTGGTTGCCGTCCTAATGTTGTGGTATATTGTACTCTGCACTAATTTCATGTTCGAACCAACTTACAGTCTTCTAGATAACTGATAACATGGTAATAGGAAATTGCCCACCAAATACCGTTACTTTTAACATATTCATCAAAGGTTTTGTGTTCTAGTGGTAGAGTTGAATTGACAGTAATGCTATATAAACAAATAGAATGATTTGGTTGCTCAGGTAATACTACCACATGTAATGAGTTGTTGGATGGTTTATTCAAATGTAACAACCTTACAACTGCACTTCAGCTTAGGGAGATTGAAGTTGGATCAAGTGTAATTACGAATAGTATGTTTTCTGTTAGGACAAATCCGTCAGAGGATATGAATAAGTTATTTTCCCAAGTATCGACAAATCCAGTAGCACCATAGGAGTTAAGGGAAGATCATGTACCATCAGTCCTACCACCAGCTCCGTCTGATTAGGATGTAAGGAGACCGATGCAGGTATTGAATCAATTGATTGTATCTCAGAAATGACTTCAGCCTAGAGCGTCGGATAAAGATAGGCCCTTGAGGGGTCAGAGATTTTATTAACTAAGGATCGCCGATAATTGAATGATTCTAAGATGCCAACGCCTTAGGATCAAGTTGCAAATGTTGAGTGAGATTACCCCGACTATCTTGTAGTCAGTATGGTCGAGCGCATTCTGTAGTATGCCATAAAGGTACATAGGGTTGGTTGAGTGTGGCAGCCATGGCCACAACATTTCGAAGTGTCTCAAGTGGATGCGCAAAAGTAAGAATAAGATGAGTATAAAAGATACAAATGAAAAACTGAAGACATCATTGGAAGGTTTAGTAGGTTATACGAATCTACACATTTTACGGTCACTCTTGCCGATTAGAATTCTAGAGGGAACTGCAACAAGACCCTTGAATGTGGCTTTGATTACAAAAAGAAGTACAATGTGCTAAGGACTATCAGAGGTGGAATGAGGAAAGGACAAAATTCTTTCAATATAAGTGCAAAAAAAAATTCAATGGTTTATATGTGGAGATATGAATACGAAAGTATTCCACAACTTAATAAAAGCAAGGAGAAGTGTGAATAGGATATTCAATATAAAGGACTAAAAGGGTGATACTCTAAATAATATGTTAGGGATTACACAAGCTTTTGTGGAATTCTACGTTAACTTGCTGGGAACAAAGAGTTTCGGAAGGGATCTTGCAAGCAATAATATAGTGAGACAAGGAGCAGTGGTCATTGAGGAATAAAGAATAATGCTAGAAGGAAAGATTATGGAGGATAGATAAGCCCTCGTCCTTGCGTAAAGGGCTATACTGTGTATTATCGAGAATTACATATATTAATGTTAGTAAACTAAGGTATGCTATAGATATTGGACTGTTAAGGTCTTCGGTTTTGTGGTGCAGCATGTTACAACTCTAACCTCTGGATAACAATAGTTTGTTGGGGATAATTGAGGACGGAAACTAGGGATCAAACAAAGAAGGATTGTAAGAATATGAATATAATGAATAAGTAGGAATGTGATAAGGAAATTAGTATACATGAATGCGATCCTGAAATAATTTTGGAGGCAACAAGTGTTATGATGGAAAATTAGTAATAATGGTGGTATAGTCCCAAAAGAGGTGATGGACTAATGTCATATTACAAATTATGACATCGAGTATACGAAGGTCTTATGAATTTTTAGAATTTAAATGAAGTGAGATCTAGAATTAATTATGTGTATAATTGATTAATTGCGGGGGAAGGGTTGTACACGTGTAATACCCTAAACGTTTTGCCTAGGGACTAAGCTAAAGGAAAAGGTAGTGGCCGAAGTGGGGATTTGCTGGGGAGAAAACATAACGAGCAATTATTGAAAACATTACCTTTGTTGAGAATTCTTAAGGACCAAAGTAACAGCCCCATTTTATTCTAACTTAAAAACGAAAATAGCCTCTTTCATTTCATTTTCAAGCAAACTGTTAACATCCCAATTGTGAGCATTTTGATTAGTTTATGTTAGATAGGAGAGATCAAATAAAAATCACTTTATCTCGTTCATTTGGGAAAATCAATTCATTTCTTTCCCTTTCGATTGTTCCGCGTTATGCTCGATCAAAATTCTTATTTTGGTTCAGGTTTTCTCCACGTATCGAGGTATGTGAAGGAAAATTAATTCTTTCTTTTGGCACGTTTTGCGTATGAAATATAATTGTGATATTGTTCCAAAATTTATTCTACACTTAGAAGTTAAGAATAATCATGTTATTGATTTCTATGCTGAAAGCATGTCTAAATTATTTTTAAGTCCTTAAAAGAGGCATATGAAAAAAATGATAATGACATTCCCAGTGTCGTCAAAGATACAAGGTAATATGTCACCCGTTGAGGTTGAAATATAGTGTTATCATTCATGCATTTTCATTTGCATTGCATTCATATATTACCGTGACCAATTATGCTACGCACCCTACTATATGGTAAATATTATATATATGTAGGAGATATGGGGAAAGGAAAGACATTATATACGCACACCACCTGCAGCTGGTACATATTATCACAAAAGAGCCCGAAGAGGCCAACATGAATTGATGCCTATGTGTGGCCGATATAATCAGAGGCCCACAGAGGCGGTTATGGACAGGAAGAACCCGTGTGTTGCCAATATATATATATATGTATATCGCATTTTCATCATGCATGACATTTAGAAAGATTATGCCCACAGAGGCCAATAATGAAATGATGCCCCAGATGCTGTTATGGTAAGAAAGATTGCCTATGAGGCCGAGGTATGTGCATACTGCATCATGCATAACATTTAGACATATTCATTAGGGCCCTTAGAGGCATTTACTGTTGGTTAGTTGTTCCTGTTTCAGATTATGATACATCTCTGTCATGTTATTTCTTATGCCTGACATACTCAATACGTCAGTCGTACTGACGTTCCTTTTGTTGGGGACGCTGCGTTTCATGGCCGCAGGTCCAGTTAGAAAGTGTGATGGTTCACGCTGGTAGGTTGTTGTTTCAGCTGATGTCGAAACACTCTATTTGTTCCAGAGTTGCAGTCTAGTATTAATATGATATTTTGATGTCGTATATTCTTTAGAGGCTTGTAGACAGGTGTCCTGTGGATAGTGGTTTTGTTAGGCCTTATCGTCCTTGGTGTGGTCATGTTTATATGTATAAGTCAGTTTTCTGATCAAGAGCTTTCATAATCTTTTTAGGCTTAGTCCGTGCTTATTGTAATTGTACTGTGATAATGTGATTTGGCGGTACCCGGTGTGTGGGATCCAGTTACCCGTCGCGGCCCTCCGATTTGGGTCGTGACAAAACGTCTCCCATACCTCTAGCCCGAAGAGTCGTTGTCACGACCCGATTCCGGGCCCGTGACTGGTGCCTTACCCCGGGCACCCCAGTGATACAACATCAGAGTAATCAGCGGAACATAAAACGATACAAGACATATTATGAAATATGAAACAATAATCTGAGAAAAACTTGCCCTTCGGCATATATATAAATGACAACTTTTTCAACAATGAACAGTTTAATCCTTTCTTTACAAACCCTGCCCACAACAGTATTACAGACCTCTACGAAAGATATGACAACAACGACGGGACAGGGCCCCGTCATACCCCTGAATGTAAGCACCTACGACAACAGGGGACTATACCAAGATAAGCCTCCGGAGAAACGGAGCTTCGAAGTCGAATCGTGACCCTAAGAGCGAGGATCAACGATCGGTGTACCTTTACTGCGGCATGAACGCAGCCGGGCGAGGTCGATAACAAAAATTGCGGTATGTGAAACTGAAAATACATATCAGAAATGAAATCATAGCGATCATATAAAGCAGAGACATGTATGATAAACCAAACTACGCTTTACAACAAAGTAGTCATGTCGTTGGGACTCACGCCTCAAGTCATCACTCAAGTATAACAATGGGTCTCGTGCCCACAACATCAATCATGCCCGTGGAATACCTTCCTCACCGCAGCCTATGATATAAAAGCACCAAGGAACACACATGAACACCGTGTCCCACCGTGTCATAATAAAACTGCACGGTAAGTACGAAGGCATAGCCGACTACTAAAAACCTACGCACCAACAAGGTCATGAATCAGATCATAAGATCTGTCTAGACCGTCACATGATCAAAGCCGCCGCTTGCCCGCAGATCGATGTACGCGTCTAACCACGAACTCCCGCAACTCCGCGTAGGCCAATCTCATCGCCCGCATGAGGTATTCCCGCGTCGAGGGTAGCTACTCCCGGCATCGCCCCGACTTCCGAGTCCGCAGCGCGCGACCGCGTGCCCATAAAGGACGCACGCTAACCTGGAACTCTCGTAGCTCCGCATAGGCCCCCAGGACCCGCATGAGGTATTCTCGAATCATGGTCCTGCATCACCGAAGTCTACCCCGCGTCGGAGGCGCTTAACCCCAATCATCTCAAGAGATGAATGCCACAATACTATCATAACGACTGATAGTTAATAAGCACAATCAAGGGAAACCCCTTTACACAAACATCACAAGATACTAACACACGTAGCATCCTAACACGTTTACTTATCAAAGCAACAAGAAAGTATTACAAGGCTATCACAAACCAATACAATCAAGTTGTTCACACAAAGTACCTTCTACTATATGATTAACAAAATCGGGTTTTTATCCCCAAAGTACTTCATACATCAATTCTTTAAAAGATACGTTACTTTCACAATGTCACACAATACCCGTAGTATAAAATAGAGTGACTATCCTTTTAAAGTAAATCAATTACTTCTCTTTGTAAAATCAAGTAGCAACATTCTTTTCCAACGATCAAGTTTGCCTAATTTCCAATGTTCAAGTTTCTCATTTTAGAAAGGTTTCGTAGTTCATAGTCTTATTCATTTGAGAATATAATTCTCCTTAAAACTATCTGAGAAACATAAGTCTTATATGTGAGTAGGATATTCTTGTTTATAACAATCTTATTACAGCAGCCATGATCTAGGAAATATCATTTTGTCTCATCTTAGCTTCTATGCAGATGGAAGTTTCTACTGGTTTTAATAATACTTAATTAGTCAAAACATTTCCTTTTATTAACGCTGCAGTGGTTTGTCGATACACATTCTCGATTTCAAATCAAGAAACATTCTTAAGCCATTATACCTAACTTCCCATAAAGCTAGTATAACTCTTAAGTTTTTCAAAAACCAAGTATTACTCCTTCTTTCAAAATGATTCAAAAATCTTTTGAAATACTTCAAGTTCTTTATTAACACATAACAAGCCGCTTATAGTTCAAATCAAGACCTTTTAAAACCACATGTATTTTCTTACCAACATAAAGTCATATAACCAACTTCCCATAAAGCCGTTATAACACTTTATGTTTTAAACCAATCAAATACATTTAGCACATGACGCTCACCGTACTACATAGTCCACACATATCATGCTAGAAGAGATAGGAAGAGGTTCACATACCTCGCGACGAGTATCGACTAATAGCAAAACGCCCAAGTACTTCCAACCGCGGCTACTCCTTGCCAAGTAGATCGCGCCACACGTAGTACTTCAACCTATAAGGCCACAAGCGCTTTATTAACATTAGATCCCCTCAGAACATTCTACAAAAATTCGGCAAGATTTCCCGCAACAGCGTAAATCTCCTCCTCTATCGAGGCCGACTATCAAGCCAACCAGGGGGGGGTTATACATCTAACCCTAACGGGTACAATTCTACTTCACGGTCTACTACACAAGTCTACTGTAATACAGCCCTATGTAATTACAGTTCAGTAATCTTCTTTCAATTCAGGCTTAAGTCGCAAGACATTGCCGTAAGTATTATTCAGGCTTAAGTCAAAAGACATTGCCGATAACTACGTTCAGTTCTATATATATATATAGTATACTCCAACTATATATTCTAACAACATGTAATTTCCAATTACAATAGAGGGACAAGATAATTACCTCGATAAGCCCATAATTATCCTAGTTAAAGTCGATCCTGGGAAATCGTTTAGCTCCAACTCCGAGCGCTCCAACCCGCTCTAAACCACCCTTAGAAGTTCTAACCAACTTCTACATACTACTCCAACTAACCATGGAGATTTTTCCTTAGGGTTTCGGTTTGGTGACTGACGGTAAGTATAATAGTATTTCTGGGCTTTTCGTATAAGTATAACCTTAGAATACTACAAGGTATACGGCTAAGGTAATTTGGGCATTATAACAATACTTTTGAGAGTATTTCTACCAAGAGAGGGGGGTATTATACGAAAGCAACTAGGCTAGGGGGGGGGTACCCCACGGCCACACTACTAGGAGGGGGGGGAGAGGGCTCTCGGCCAAGGGGGCCTTTCAAAGGGGGAGAGGGGCTCTTGGACGAGAGTCAACAAGAGGGGAGAGGGAGGGATTTTAACACTTAGGATTATTTAGGAATGGATGAATAAGTCTTCAAAGGGATGGGTATTTATAGGCCAAGTGAAGGCCAACCAATGGCCAAGATTGAGCCAAGTGCTACACAAGTGTAAGGCCAAGATTCACCCAAGTGTCCTTGACCAACTAACACACAAAATATCCTACCAACTCCCCTTGACCAACAAGGCCAATTCGTCCACTACACTACCGCCCACTCCCACCAATTAGAGGGTGACAAGTGTCGCCCTCTTGTTGGTCCAAAATGTTTCGTCTCTCGGAAAAATCCGCAAAAATTAGAAATGTCATAGCCGGAAATTCCCCTACGAAAGTTGTGGAAAACGTTTCGTCGAAAAACGACTCTAACCGTGTTGTGCACAAATAAAATTCGCCAAGCCACTTTCTCAAGTTTCAAATTTTCTACGCACGCCCCACGTACATACTGAAATACGGTATAACATTCTCCCCTCCTTAGAAACATTCGTCCCGAATGTTCCTTCTAAGTCTCAAAACAAACGTGCGCCAGTATAGTCTTCACTACCATACTTACGAAACAATCCTGCCACAATGGCCACAGAAACAACTGCACAAAACGCTTACATCCAAGTCCACGAGGAATCACCTCTAACATCATCACAAACACCTCTCTCCGGGGTCTAAAATATACTTCCTCCACACTTTTTTCCAAACAAAAGAGATGGTCACATCTATGCTCGCCATACATGCTCGCTTCTTCCCGATACCACTTTTGTCACTTTTCCGCGAGGTTCTAGTGTCACTCCGGCGACCCAACACATGGTACCAGACTACATGCGATCCCTGAGGCTGTCGTACACTCGAACTCTTACCACATTTCGACATCGCCGTCTCCAAAACTCGGGTTATCATTTTCAACTTGGTTATCATTAGGGAATACTCGATGGATCTGCTTTCCATCTCGAACATAACACGAACGACTGGACGCACTGCCTCCTAAGTCGGACGACAAATGCTAACATATAGGCAACCTGGCCTATTCTTCACATGAACTTAAAAAGGGCCCAAAGTAACTCGGGCTAAGTTTTCCTCTGCTTTCCAAAACTCGTCACACCCTAACCGGTGGTACTTTCAAGAAGACCGATCGGCCTGAACTCTAAGCGTCGCCGATTATCCGCACGATTTCTCGTGAGTGCGGAACCTCTTCTAGACAAGCTTTACCCTATCCACAGTCTGCTGGGACAAGCCTGAACCAACTAACTGAACCTTGCCAACATCGAACCAATCGACCGGCATCTCACACATCCGCCCCAACAAGGCTTCATAAGGCGACATCCGAACACTGAAATGGTAGCTCAAACACTCCTTCAACAGAAGACAACAATTCTCGCAACTATCCCTGAAATCCAAACACCGCCCGAGGCGAATGTGATTCTCGAGACTCACTGAGTTCTTAACACATGCTTGGCAAAACTTCCGAAACAACAACATTTCTACCTGGCTCCATCTGCCATAAGGTGAAGGTAGGCACCCCGTGCAGCCTTACAACCTTTCTGATAAAACAACACTGCCGAGTAAACGGTCTTTGCTAGAAAACAAGACGGCTGACCTCCTCGGCCCGACTACTGGTCGAATGCATCCACGAACTCGTACGCTGGTTAACTAAACTTGGGCCTAACACCCTCACAACCCTAACACAAGGCGGGACCACCAAAACCTGACCCCACCGCCATACATGCCGCGGGTTGACCCGCAATCGTGGCCTCAACCCGACCCGGCAACGCGCACAATACTAGCTCCCCGATCCGGAACAATCTCACCAATCACGTTTCGAAAACCTAGCGGTCTTCTTAGCTCAACTACCCCCTTTCATTCCACACTACTCAGGGACTTATCCCACAAACATAGCTCACGTGCACTATGCACTCCTATAAGGATCAAACATAACACTACACCTTTACTCGAGATGGCCTTACCTCTAAGGTCTTTACGTAAAACATTCTAAGGCTCACACCTGATCTATCCCCCAAAATCTTACTCGGTTAACCCACCATGATTTCTAAACACAACTAACACACCGCTATTAGAACATAGCACTTAAGGTATACTCACCTTATCACACATACTGATCTCTGTAGGTTAAAGATATATCTATATCTCGCTTCACTCCCTTAGTCGCTCTAATCAAACTCGCCTCGTAGGCGCATAGCTAGGAAGATGACGAACTACCCACCGATCCTGAAGGCTAAGTCCTCCTACAGGACACTCTATCGACATCGGACCACGACGGTCGTAGTACAACAAGTACTAACTAAAAGACGCATTCCCGATGGCGTCACATCGCGGAACCGGAAGCCACGGAGTTGACCAACTCTCGCGTACTCGAACATCCCGATATCCGCGAAGACCACTCAGACCGCGGAGGTGCATATCAAATCTGGCCGCGTGGCGACTCGCCGAAAGTTACCAAAGGACCTTCACGCTCGCCCTCCTCTCGCTGTCCTTCGTGAACCCGTCGATCTCTACGCTTTCGGCTGCGCATAAGCCCGCATACGTGCCATGCTCAAGCCCAATCAAGAATTACTCTTGCACAACCTCTTTAGATAGTCCTCAAGACTCGCAGACATCGGTATACTCTCGTAGCCAAATCTATAGCTAGTAATGGTCGCCTTGAAATCTATATTCTCTGCTCGTTGGCCGCGAAGGTTCAAATATCATGGCCGCAGTAGGAATTGCTGCCGCTGTGCTAAACTCTGCTGGGGCTGGCGACGTCGCAGAACTCCCCGAATGAAGCACCACCCAAGGTGATAATTGGGCATGTGCCCTCGTAACCCTCTGAACTCTACTCGCGCCTCCTCACCGCCTTGTCCTCTGGGCGGGTTGCCTACGCGAGGCATAGCGGTAAGGAAAGAAATACGTTAGAGGTTCAACTTACAATACTCTAAGGCACGATCTCGAGTGAGAAGAAATAGAAACCAATCCTAAATATCCTATAGCCTCACGATTATTGATGTGGTGCACAACACACCGATAATCAAGACTTCATCGATACGGTGCAGACACTTTCCGAGGATTAACGGCCTGATACCACTTTTGTCACGACCGATTCCGGCCCGTGGATCGTGCCTTACCCCGCACCCGGTGATACAACATCGAGTAATCAGGAACATAAACGATACAAGACATATTATGAAATATGAAACAATAACTGAGAAAACTTGCTTCCGGCGTATATATAAATGACAACTTTTTCAACAATGAATAGTTTAATCCTTTCTTTACAAACCCCGCCACAACAAGATACATGCACTTACGAAAGATATGACAACAACGACGGACAGGCCGTCATACCACGAATGTAAGCACCTACGACAACAGGACTATACGAAGATAAGCCTCCGAGAAACGAGCTTCCAAAGTCGAATCGTGACCCTAAGGCGAGGATCAACGATCGTGTACCTTTACTGCGGCATGAACGCAGCCTCAAGGAGGTCGATAACAAAAATGCAGTATGTGAAATCAAAATACATATCGTAAATGAAATCATAGCGGTCATATAAAGCAGAGACATGTATGATAACCAAACTACGATTTACAACAAAGTAGTCATGTGTTAGGGACTCACGCCTCAAGTCATCACTCAAGTATAACAATGGGTCTCGTGCCCACAACATCAATCATGCCCGTGGAATACCTTCCTCACCGCCAGCCTATGATATAAAAGCACCAAGGAACACATGAACACCGTGTCCCACCGTGTCATAATAAAATCAGACGGTAAGTACGAAGGCATAGCCGACTACTAAAAACCCACAGCACTAACAAGGTCATGAATCAGTATCATAAGATCTGCTCTAGACCGTCACATGATCAAAGCCGCCGCTGCCCGCAGATCGATGTACGCGTCTAACCACTCGAACTCCCGCAACTCCGCGATAGGCCAATCTCATCGCCCGCATGAGGTATTCCCCGCATCGAGGGTAGCTACTCCGGCGTCGCCCCGACTTCCGAGTCCGCATGGGCCACAAGCGACCGCATGCCCATAAAGGACGACGCTAACACGGAACTCTCGTAGCTCGCGTAGGCCCTCAGACCCGCATGAGGTATTCTCGAATCATGGTCCTGCATCGCCGAGTCTACCCCGTCGGAGGCGCTTAACCCGGAATCATCTCAAGAGATGAATGCCACAATACTATCATAACGATCGATAGTTAATAAGCACAATCAAGAAACCCTTTACACAAACATCACAAGATACTAACACACGTAGCATCCTAACACGTTTACTTATCAAAGCAACAAGAAAGTATTACAAGGCTATCACAAACCAATACAATCAAGTTGTTCACACAAAGTACCTTCTACTATATGATTAACAAAATCGGGTTTTTATCCCCAAAGTACTTCATACATCAATTCTTTAAAAGATACGTTACTTTCACAATGTCACACAATACCCGTAGTATAAAATAGAGTGACTATCCTTTTAAAGTAAATCAATTACTTCTCTTTGTAAAATCAAGTAGCAACATTCTTTTCCAACGATCAAGTTTGCCTAATTTCCAATGTTCAAGTTTCTCATTTTAGAAAGGTTTCGTAGTTCATAGTCTTATTCATTTGAGAATATAATTCTCCTTAAAACTATCTGAGAAACATAAGTCTTATATGTGAGTAGGATATTCTTGTTTATAACAATCTTATTACAAAGAGCGTGATCTAGAAATATCATTTTGTCTCATCTTAGCTTCTATGCAGATGGAAGTTTCTACCGTTTTAATAATACTTAATTAGTCAAAACATTTCCTTTTATTAACGCCGCAGTTGGTTTGTCGATACACATTCGATTCAAATCAAGAAACATTCTTAAGCCATTATACCTAACTTCCCATAAAGCTAGTATAACTCTTAAGTTTTTCAAAACCAAGTATTACTCCTTCTTTCAAAATGATTCAAAATCTTTTGAAATACTTCAAGTTCTTTATTAACACATAACAAGCCGCTTATAGTTCAAATCAAGATTTTAAAAACCACATGTATTTTCTTACCAACATAAAGTCATATAACCAACTTCCCATAAAGCCGTTATAACACTTTATGTTTTAAACCAATCAAATACATTTAGCACACGACGCTCACCGTACTACATAGTCCACACATATCATGCTAGAAGAGATAGGAAGAGGTTCACATACCTCGCGACGAGTATCGACTAATAGCAAAACGCTCAAGTACTTCCAACCGTCGCTACTCCTTAAGCCCAGTGGATCGCGCCACACGTAGTACTTCTACCGATAAGGCCACAAGGCGCTTATTAACCTTAGATCCCCTCGTAGAACATTCTACAAAAAATTCGGCAAAGACCTCCCCCGCAACAACAGAAATCTCCTCTCTATCGAGGCCGACTATCAAGCCAACCGGGGTTATACATCTAACCCTAACGGTACAATTCTACTTCACGGTCTACTACACAAGTCTCATCTGAATACAGCCTATGTAATTACAGTTCGAATCTTCTTTCAATTCAGCTTAAGTCGCAAGACATTGCAGTAAGTATTATTCAGGCTTAAGTCAAAAGACATTGCCGATAACTACGTTCAGTTCTATATATATATATAGTATACTCCAACTATATATTCTAACAACATGTAATTTCCAATTACAATAGAGGGACAAGATAATTACCTCGATAAGCCCATAATTATCCTAGTTAAAGTCGATCCTGGGAAATCGTTTAGCTCCAACTCCGAGCGCTCCAACCCGCTCTAAACCACCCTTAGAAGTTCTAACCAACTTCTACATACTACTCCAACTAACTATGGAGATTTTCCTTAGGGTTTCGGTTTGGTGACCGACAGAAGTATAATAGTATTTCGGGCTTTTCAGATAAGTATAACCTGAATACTACAAGGTATACGCTAAGGTAATTTGGGCATTATAACAATACTTTGAGAGTATTTCTACCAAGAGAGGGGTATTATACGAAGCAACTAGGCTAGGGGTACCCCACGGCCACACTACTAGGAGGGGAGAGGCTCTCGCCAGGGGCCTTTCAAAGGGGAGAGGGGCTCTTGGACGAGAGTCGACAAGAGGGGAGAGGAGGATTTTAACACTTAGGATTATTTAGGAATGGATGAATAAGTCTTCAAAGGGATGGGTATTTATAGGCCAAGTGAAGGCCAACCAATGGCCAAGATTGAGCCAAGTGCTACACAAGTGTAAGTCCAAGATTCACCCAAGTGTCCTCGACCAACTAACACACAAAATATCCTACCAACTCCCTTGACCAACAAGGCCAATTGGCCCACTACACTACCGCCCACTCCCACCAATTAGGGTGACAAGTGTCGCCTCTGTTGGTCCAAAATGTTTCGCCTCTCGGAAAAATCCGCAAAAATTAGAAATGTCATAGCCGAAATTCCCTACGAAAGTCGTGGAAAACGTTTCGTCGAAAAACGACTCTAACCGGGTGTTGTGCACAAATAAAATTCGGCCAAGCCACTTTCTCAAGTTTCAAATTTTCTACGTACGTCCTTACGTACATACTCTGGAAATACGGGGTATAACAGTCGTAGAAAAGCAGGATCACAAACTTTCTTTGATATATCTCCTCCCCCAAGACATGTCATCTCCATACAGCCATGTGCTAGTATACTACGCACAACCAAACTTCTAAATACCCATACGTGCCTACCAAGCTCTATCTCCAAATTACCAAGTTCCCACGCTTGCTTATCAAGCACCCCAAAACCACTTAAACCATCCGCATCTAGCCACATACGACTTGTTGTGTCCAAATTTTAAGGAAATACATCCCCAGAAATTCACTCCACTTCTCGAAACCCGAACAAATTTGTTTGAAAATCTAAACGTTGCAGAAATCATCCACACTATGTTGTCAAAGCCTGCTAATCTCGGAAGTCGCTTCTATAAAGCCGATCAGACTTGTGCCTATCATTCCAGAGGAAATGGGCACAATATAGAAAATTGTATTAATCTAAAGCACAAGTCACAAGATCTAATCGATAAATGAGAGATCATCTTGGAAGCAACAACAACTAACATAAACATGAATCCTCTATCAATCATGGTCCCAACCATAAACACATGATTGAACCGGATGAAGATTGAGAAATATGCCATCCATTTGCCCAAGAATCTATTGAAAGCTTAGAACGGATGGTCGCCTTCCTTACTCTACAAGAGCATCCTAATTTCAAGGTGTTGATCACTACCTCGAGAAAATCATTCATAGTTCAAGTACCACAAAAAGTGGGCCCAGTCCTGAGAAAACTGTTCATGGTCCAAGTACCACAAGAAGTAGTCTCGATTATAAGAAAAGAGTTTGTCATCCAATCAGTTGTGGCTCAGGGAATGACAAGATCGAGACCCCATCCCCCTTTTCTCCTTCACCTTCATGCCACCCCCATCCCCCTTTTCTCCGTCACCTTCATGCCACCCCCATCCCCCTTTTCTCCGTCACCTTCACGCCAACCCCATCCCAATGCCTCAAACCCTCCTCCTTCTTCTTCTTCTTCTTCATTTCACCACAACTATCACCCGTCTCTTCTCCTCCACCTTCACTCCACCCCACGCCTCTTCTTCTTCTTCATTTTTCATAATTTAGTGGTGGTGTGGAGAGTGAAGTCAATATTCAACCTACAAATACTAAACATTACTTTTTCAAATATCAAGAAAAAATGCCATTGAATAGGGTTTAGGAGATAGTTCAGGAAGTGGGTTTTGGAAGGTCACCGAAAAACATTCAGGAAGTGGGTTTTGGAAGGTCACCGAAAAAATCTTACTCGTAAAGACCTTATCATTTTGAATATGACAATCAAATTTAGGTCTTGAAATAGAGCGATAATGGTGGTGGATATGGTGGTTCCGGTGAGATGAGTGGTGGTGGTGATGAAGAAGATATAATTATTGGAGGATTTTAATAGTTAATTATGAATTAATAAGTGCACATATAGTTAATAAAATAAAATTAAATGAATAAACAAAAGAAAAAGAATATAAAATTAAAATTTAGAAAATTTTCAACGTGACGCTTATGTGGCGTGAGAGTGCGTAACACATCTCCTTGTGCAACTGGTTATATGTGTATATTAAATTTACTTTTAAGATTGTCAAGAGTGTAATAGGTCACCTTAGTAGTTTGAGTGTGATATCGAGATTTTGGGTATAGTTCATGGTGCAATCTATGTCTTTTTCTTTAATAAAATAGTTCATTAATGTCATTTACTTTCATTTTATAGATTTTATGTGATTTAGAAGTGGTCATGAAGAAATCAATTGAAAGTGACGCAAAAAGGATATAAATTGAAGATAATGAAAAAAATTGTTAAAAGTGCAAAAAGTGATCAGAACTGTAAATCTGAAATTATGGTGCTGTTTTGATCATATTTTGATGGGGAAAATAGTTGAACTATAAAAGAAAAGACTTGAGGAAAATATCTCGCATCTTTGGCCACTCTTCCAAACTTTGAAGCAAGAAACTACACCTAGGGTTTGAAGATTTGAAGGCATTCAATGAGAATTTCTTTACCCATTTCTTCACTCTTGCTTTGTATTTTATATCTAAGTGTGTAACATTTTATTCCATCACTTTAATCTTGTTTATGGAAATATTCATTTGTAAAGTTGGATTAAATCTCTTGTTTTGCTTAGGTATTGAATGCTTTTTTATTTGTAATGAAGTGGGTTATTATTTCTTTAATTAGTCTTGTTCTTTAATATTTCTTAAGAGAATAGTTAACCACACTCATTTACTTCGGTTTAAATTCGGAAAAAGCAAACTCGTAGTTGAAACCATTTATAGTCATATTCGAGTGTTCTTAATGCTCCTAATTGTTATAGGGATATTCAATTAGGTAGTATAGTTAATCTTCGGAAGAAATTAATTTAGAGTCATTATCCGAGACTAAGTAACATAAGCTCACCATTATTCGTAAATCGTGAAATATATTAGATCGTTACTCGAATGTAATTTCCTTTGTTTTCTTGCTTGTGGTCATTGATCATTTTACTTATTTTCTAGGTTAGTTTACATTATCGCAGTAGACGTAATTTTTTCAAAACATCCTTTAAGTGCTTGACTTAGTGTAGTTGGTGAAGATTCCTACTTTACTTGACCGCCTATATATTGTTCCTGTGGGATTCGGTCCCAACTTATAGTTGAGTAAATTATATTGCATTCGATTGTGCACAATTTCTCTTGGAGGAGTGAATTTAGACGTTATCAGTGTCCGTTTCTAGCTAGTATTAAATGCTTGCCCCTCTCTCACGTCCCTTCTCCGCCGCGATTTTACTAATAGGTGAGGTTACCCCTCTCTCATTTGCTTTTTCTACGTTCATCTTAATGAGCTTTGTCTTGTTACGATTTCAAAACCTCGAATTTGATTGGCTCTTGGCGAATTGGAGAGAAATCCCCCCCCCCCCAAATTTTGCCGTCCCACATCGATACAAACCCTAGAATTTGGGTATTTGGATCCTATAAAAGTCTCAGGGCTGTCTTTGGACTCGTGCGAGATGTGCTACCGCACGTGACCCCAAAAAATGGAAAATTTTAGGATCCAATTTTTTATTTTTTATTAAGTATTATTAGCCAGAATTTATTATAAAACTCATAATTCGCAGGTCTTTAGCCCAATTAAGGGTTCACTTTTACGAATTAGAACAGTGCCCAAATGTTTGACACGTCCTGTCCTCCTTCCACTACCGAGGTACACCAAGATAGCTCCTTTGGGCCTGTCACTTTCTTCTTCAGCCAGTTGGGCCTAAAGACGTTTTTTATCGAATCTGATTGAAAGCTAACATTTGCTTGAAGGCCCAGATATGGGTAATAATAGCCAACTGGTGTGTTTAGATAGTCCCAGCAGCCTAAACATAAAGCTTTTTTATTATATATATATATATATATATATATATATATATTTATATATATATATATATATATATATTGTGTGTATGTATATTTAATTATTTGTATAAAAATACTTTGTATTATGTATTGGAACTATACTTATGGTTGAGAGCTAGGATAGGCATAACGATGCGTATATCGTTTAGTATAAATCACCTAAGTAATTTTTAAATCTTGTTTAAAATCAAATGAGGAGAATAAAAAGGGTTGTTCGGTTTAAAAAATAGTTGTTTGGATATTTAAAATTGGAAATGGAAAACTATTTTTTGATTTAAGTGTAAAAGAAAAATGGTTTTTGGACTTTGAGAACGTGATTTGGGTTTGAAATGGACTGGATATTGACATAAAAACAAACGGACATTTAAAACTGAAAATGGGCATAAGGATGAGTATTTTAGTTTAAACTACAGTCCGGGCTGAGCCCAATAGGATAAATGATTTGGGAAAATAAAAACCTCTTGGACTTGAATTAAGTTGAAGATTTTTGGAAAGTTAGATATAAAGTTGAATGTGGGGGCTATAGCATGATAAAAGAATAAAAAAAGTTATATTTCTTTGATAAAAATCAAACTTGTTATTTTAAGAGAAACTATACCACTTTTGAAACTTAAAAAAAAATAAAAAGGTGAAAGTGTATAATAATCAAATAGTTGGACTAAATGTGTAGTTCTACTCAAATTCACATTTGAATGTTCTTAGTCCGAAAACTATATTGGTTAAAACATCTCGTGCATATCATTTTGACTGAACTTTTAAACTCTGTGTTTTAATTAAAACCTTTTGAATACATGAAATAACAAGTATTTTGTGAATTTTAAACACTTTGACCAATTTAAACATTTTTAAAGCATGCTATAGTTTTTATAGGTCAACCGTATTCTATAGATCCTTATTATTGGGGTGCTAACACCTTTTCCCGGAGATCACCAGAATCCTTACCTTGACTCTGGTTTAGATAGGATTTTTCAAACTTTTTTAATAAACCCTTTTACATTGGTTTTTCTAATTTACATAGAAATTAGCTTGCGTCTCTAAACACATTATCTAATTTAGAGCACCATCCAGATTCTTAGTAGCTCTTTGTACGCTAATCCATATAAAAAAACAAACTGTAACAGATGACGATTCTGTTTGGGATAAACATAGGTTCTAACCATAAGGGTTCTAATGAAACATGTTTTTAAATGATAAAACTATTTATGTGTTTAAATATCAGAATTATAACTATTACTCATGCATTCATCTCTGCCAAATGGCATGCACACACACACTTGCATCTGTGCACAAAGGTGATTATGTGGATTCGCAGTCACTATCAAGTATAAAACCAAAAAATATTTCTTTGGAACACGTTTTAGATGGAGTTGGTACGCAGTCGTTCCAAGTCGACAACGATTCACCCTAAGTTGTCCGTTCGGTTCCCTATGTCATTTTCTAAACCACTCTACTACAACTAGGACAGAGCGAAGCCAAATCCCTTATATTAGAGCATTCTGACTTAGACATGTTTAGATATCTCAAACCTACCTGGACTTGACAGACTGACTCTCTCGTGTCCTAAACGCCTTCCGACCCGAATGCACTGCATCCAATTACTTTTTATATGGAAGCATTTATGTGCCTTGTATCATGAATCATTGTTCCTTGGGGGGGAAAACTAACCGTGTTTTGTTTTGTAGATGACTCCCAATTTGAAATTCGACATGGTTGTAGAAGCACCTGAGATGTTGAAATCTGTTGGGCATGGTTGACTACTGAACAATGAAAGAAAGTAGCGAACTATCTAGGACATCTTCCCTCTCTTATGAATGTGAAAGGAAACCCTGATCTCTTAGAAGCCCTCACCAGGTAATGGGATAATGAAAGAATGGTATTTTGGTTCGGAGAATTTGAAATAACCCCGACCGTAGAAGAGATCAAAAATTACATAGACAGTGTAGGAACCTATTTGAGGTGGAGAAAGAAACCCAACCGCACCTTCTAATACCCCACAAGACAACTCCCGGCGAGATCCTTAAGATGTCGTCCTTAGCTCACACCAATTGGATATTTGGCTCGACCATAGCTTTTAGGGATCTCCACACTCAATTTGGGTCCACCCAGGGTTACATAGAACATTCGGTAGAGTTCCACTCATTTGCCGCTTGGGAGGATACTCGAACTTTAGCCTTCGCTATATGACTTCTAGAAACTATGGTATTTCCCAAAGACCGTCACCAAGCCATAGATACTCGGGCCATCTTCATCGCCCATGCTATCTTTAACGGCATAACTACCAACGGGGAAACCAAATATTATGACCTAGTCCCATTCATCCTAGCCGACATCTACTGATCTTTAGTTAATGCCGAAACCTACATAGGTATTTCCAAGATTGTAATCTCCTAGTACAATGATGGATCATTAAGCACCTCCACAAAATTGAGATTCCATCATACCGAGACCCTGTCTGTAGAGAGGATGACCTTCTAGTCACTTACTTATATTTTGGAATCCAATCCAAAGAGGGGTGTGCTTTCATCTTTTCTAGACTCCGGGAGGATAACATCCAATGAAGATTTCCTGACTTCAACTCCGAGACCATATCTACTAGAGGCCGAAAATGCCCTTTCCTACCACTTTTGGGGATCCAGGGAATCCGACCATATGCACTTCTTAGGGTCCTACGACGGTTTGGAAGGGAATAGGTAATCCCCCAAATTAGAAATGTGGGGGAGTACGTGTATGACTACGAGGGCGACAAGATTGAGGGAGTTGATGATATCATCCGAGAGTGTAATAGTTGAATCAAATGGGGTTTATAGACTTTAGCTGATAATATTTTTCACTCAGGTTGGGATGAGGATTACATAGATTGGCTGAGGGAACATTTTCAAGGTACCCTAACATCGGCTCCCAACCTCTACCAGACCATACATGATATGTATTCAAAAGCCGAGATCCAAGATCGCCAAATTCGGAGACAAGAAGATGATCAGGAAACCAAGTACCAGGAAAAGATACAACATGACCAGGTTATCATAGCTAGTTTGACAAAGGAGGTCGACTTCACTAAGAAGTGTTATGAAAGAAAGTCTGTGAACATAAACTCCCAGCATAAGCCGAAAGGTGATTTGTTAAGGGTGTCAATGATTGCCCGTCAATTTATGATAACATGCTTAAAATGGGACGAAGTATGGAGTAGAATGTACGGCATCACGAGAAGATTTGAGACAAAGTCATTTTATTTTCGGCTTGTATGTAGGTCTTGGCCGAGACCATTTTCTTTTAGCTTATTTTAATTCTTAGTTTAACTACTAGCCCTCTTATGACATAATTAATATGCCATGTAATGGGATACAATGACTAGGCCATGTAATAAGGTGACTAGGCCGAGAATGTCTTCCAAGAAGATGACTAGACCATGTAAGAAGATCGAGTGACAAGGCCAAGAATTATTTAGAAGAAGAGGCTTCCAAGGAGATAATTCATGAACTAACTAGTTCATGTACTTAGCTACTTAGGAGACACCAAGACCGTCCCAGGGGATGTGAATTGTTGGCCGAACAACTCACCAAGGTACTTAAAGAACAAGAAGCTTCCACACGTGCTCGAAGGAAATGATCCATGAACTAAATAGTTCATGCATTGCTTTACATGGAAGACATACAAGAATGACCAAGAGAACTTGAAGAGTTTGTCAATTCCTTGTCCCACAAGTTAATCCAAACCCCTTCCAATTTGCCCCCATATGATCGAGAACACCCTTGTTCCACTAGTTAACCCGAACCCTTTCCCATTTGTTCTCACTTGGCAGAGAGTGCCATATAGTTAAGTATCCATTAGGTTGTATTCTAGAAGAGACTATGTACTAGTATAAATAGGACCTCAAGTTATTGTAAAAAGTTAGAGTTTATTTATGAAAATTATTTGAGTTTTACTCAATTGCTATGTTTTTCAACTAGTGTGTTGTTTATCTTAGTTGGTTCTTGTGTGGGCCTTAGATCCTTTTGTGGGTTACACCCTTGGTGTAAGTATAGCTAGAACGTATATGCTATAGTTGAACCCAAGCTAAGGCTCCTTTCGGTGTAAGTTTGGTTAGAACTTGTGTGATCTAATTAAATCCAAGCTTAAGTGTTATACCCCGTATTTCCAGAGTATGTATGTAAGGACGTACGTAGGAAAATTAAGCCTTAAAGTTAGGCAAGGTTCGAATTTTTGTGCACAACACCCGATTAGAATCGTTTTTCGACGAAACATTTTACACAACTTGCGAAGGGAAAATTCCGGCTATGTCATTTTAAATTTTTGCGGATTTTTCCGAGAGACGAAACATTTTGGGCCAACGAGAGGGCGACACTTGTCACCCTCAAGTTGGCGGCCCCAAGGACGAAACAAGGCACGTTTTTTGCATTTTTTGTGCCTAAGACTTTGGTCAAATAGTTGGTAGGATATTTGTGAGGGATTTGTGGAGTAGGGACTAGGGGGCACTTGGGCAAATCTTGGCCCTCCACTTGCCCCCCACTTGGCTAGATCTTGGCCATTGAACTCCCTATAAATACCCCCCCCCCCCTTTGTGAAGCTTTCTTCATCCACTCCTCACTTCCTTAAGTCTTGAAAGCCCTCTCTCCCCCCCTTAGTGTAGTGTTTTCGTCCAAGAACACACCCCTCCCCCTTTGTGAGGCCTTGTGGTAGAGAGTTCCCCACTCCTAGTAAAGGCCCTTGGCCGAGAGTGTACACACCCCCCTTGTGGTGTTGTCTCGTATAAATACCCCCCCTCTTGGTAGAAATACTCTTCAAGTATTGTTACTATGCCCAAAATACCTTAGCCTTATACCTTGTAGTATTCCAAAAAGTTACCTCTATACGTAGAGTCCGGAAATACTACCTTATGTCCTTTTTGTCTCAAACTGAAACCCTAAGGAAAATCTCCATAGTTGGTTGGAGTATTTAGAAGAAGTTGCGTAGAACTTCTAAGGGTTGTTTGGAGCGGGTTGGAGCGCCCGGAGTAGGAGCTAAACGTTGGTCAGGATCGACATTATAACTTGGATAATTTTGGGCTTATCGAGGTAAATACTCTTGACCTTCTATTGTAATTGGAAATTACATACAGTAGTTGTATAGAAATGAATATAAGATTCATAGAAGAGAATTGAACTGTAATAGAAGGATATTACAGAAAAGACTTGAACTGGAATCACATCAGAAGAATAATCTACAGAGTAGTCTAGTCATTGATAGACTTGTATAACCTTTATAGGTTGAATGTTCTGCGAGTAGCATGTTCTACTTGGAAGGTGGACAAGGCTAGCCGTTATAAGCGAGTGGGCGTTTTGCTAATAGTCGATAATCGTCGCGAGGTATGTGATTCTTCCTATCCTCTTAAGCATGATATTTTAAAGAATATATATAGTACGGTAGACGTACGTGTGTTAACTGAATAATAATTACGGCAATGTCTTTTGACTTAAACCTGAATAATAATTACGACAATGTCTTTTGACTTAAGCCTGAATAATCTTGAAGTATTTCAAAAGAATACTGAATCATTTTTTAACAGAAGAGTAATACTTGGTTTTAAAACTTAAGAGTTATACTAGCTTTATGGGAAGTTAGGCATAACGGCTTAAGAAAGATAAAAAGAATGATTTACTGATTTTAGAAGTTAAGAGACTTGATCTTAAAAGATAAGAGACTTGACTTAAATGAATTAATATGAATTTTGTGTGAAACCTCATTCGTGAGTAATGAGTACTTGGTTTTTAAAAGGAATAATGTTTCTTGATTTGAAATCGAGAATGAGTATCGACAAACCACTGCAGCGTTAATAAAGGAAAATGTATTGAATAATGAAGTATTATTAAAACCAGTAGAAACCTCCATCTGCATAGAAACTAAGATGAGACAAAATGATATTACATTTCCTAGATCATGGCTGCTTAATAAGATTGATTATAAACAAGAATAACCTACTCACCTATAAGACATATGTTTCTCAAATTGTTTAAAAGAGGATTATGTTTTAAAGGATTAAAACTATGAACTACGAAACCTTTCGAAAATGAGAAACTTGAGCATTTGAAATTAGGCAAACTTGAGCGTTTGGAAAATAATGTTGTTACTTGATTTACAAAGGGAAGTGTGTTGGTTTACTTAAAAGGATAGTCACTCTATTTTTATACTGCGGGTATTGTGTGACTTTTGTGAAAGAAACGGATCTTTTAAAAGGAGTTAATGTATGAAGTACTTTGGGGATAAAAACCCGAAATTGTTAACATAAAGTACCTTGTGAGAATAACTTGATTGTGTTGGTTTGTGATAGCCTGGTAAATACTTTCTTGTTGATTTGATAAGTAAACATGTTAGGATGATACGTGTGTTAGTATCTGGTGATGTTTGTGTAAAGGGGTTCCCCTTCTTGTGCTTATGTTGTTTAACGATAAGCTGTTATGTTATTATATCACATACCCCTTTGACTTATTATACCGAGGGCTTGCCACCCTTGATGCGGGTCTATATGGCCTATGCGGTCTATGTGACTATGCGGAGCAGCGGTATGCTCCAGGATTGATCATTCCGGGTGTATATCCGTCACGGGGATGCCTATGCGATGCAATGTGACTACGCGGTCTATCGAGACTATGCGGATTGCGGGAGTCGAGGAGAGTACCGGGTTGGCTACCCCGTCGCGAGAATACCTCATGCGGTGCGTGTGTGACTATGCGAGTGCGGGAAGTCCAGGATTAGGCACGCATAATGATACTATGGGCGATTGGCCTTGCTTCGATCATTCGCGGCCTAGAAAAGACCTGTTACAGTTTATCTACCTTTGTGCTTGTATATCATAAACTGCCGGCAGTGAGGAAGGTATTCCACGGGCATGATTGATGTTGTGGGCGTGAGACCCATAGTTATATTTGAGTGAAGACTTGAGGGTGTGAGTCCCTGACTTGACATGACTGCTTATTTATTGTGAACTGTAGTTTGGTTATCATATATGTCTTCTGCTTTATATAGACTACTATGATTTCATTTACAGTATTTTCAGTTTCACATACTTGGTACTGTTATCGACCTCGCCGGGGCTGCGTTCATCGCCGAGTTGAGGTACACCAGTCGTTGATCCTAGCTCTCAGGGTCACAGTTCAGCGTTTGGGAAGCTCCGTTTCTCCGGAGGCTTATCAGTGGTATAGTCCCCTGTCGTAGTAGGTGCTTACATTCAAGGGTATGGCGGGGCCCTGTCCCGCCATTGTTGTCATGTCACTCTTAGAGGTGCAGAAATCTTGTTGTGGCGAATCGTAAAGGGATATGCTCGTTCTAGTTGATATTTATTTATGCCGCAAGGCAACTTTCTCAGATTATTGTTTCATACTTCATGTCATTTCGTGTTATTGTTTTATATTCCGCTGATTACTCTGATGTTGTATCACTAGGGTGCCCGGGGTAAGGCACGATCCACGGGCAGGTTCGGTCGTGACAAAGTGGTATCGAGCGATTAATCCTCGGAAAGTGTCTACACACCGTGTCTAGTAGTCTTGATTATCGGTGTGTTGTGCACCACATCTATAATCGTGAGGCTGCAGGCATTTAGGATTGGTTTCCATTCTTCTCATTACGAGATCGTGCCTTTGGTGTGTGATAAGTTGGACCTCTAACGTATTTCTTTCCCTTACCGCTATGCCTCGCGTAGGCAAACCCGGGCGGGAGGCGGCGGCCGAGAGGCTGCGAGTAAATCTGAGAGGGTTACATGGGCACAGCCCAATCATCACCGACATGGTGCTTCATTCGGGAGTTCTGCGACATCGCCAAATTCAACAGAGTTTAGCACGGCGTCGGTTCCTCTGCGGCCATGACATTTACACCTTCATCGCGACCGATGGCAAAGGTATAGTTTGCAAAGGGGCGACCACATTACTAGCTAAGGATGTAGCTACGAGAGTATCGATGTCTGCGATTTATCACGGGTCTTGATGACTATCTAAAGAAAGATTGTGCAAGGGTAGCTCTTGATCGAGCATGGATATTGCCGCGTGACAGCTTATGCGCAAAGACGCAGAAAACGTAGATCGGCAGTTAATCGGGGACATGAAGAAGGCGTCGGCGGGATCCTTTGGTAACTTTCGAGGCGAACGGCCTCGGCGGCTTTAGATATGCACATCCACGCATGCGAGTGGTCCTCGCGCACTTCGGGGCGTTCGGAGTATCGCGGGAGGCTGGTAACTCGGGGCTTCGTTCGCAGCTACGTAGGTTCGGCCGGCCGGATTGATCTTCCTCGATATTCACGGTGTGGCGACGTCATCCCGGAATGTCGTCTTTTAGTTGGTACTTGTTTCTGGCGGCGATGCAGGCCATGTGTCGAAAGGATGTCCTAGTAGGAGGACTCACGCCGGGATCGGTGGGTAGTTCGTCATCTTCCCTAGCTATGCGCCCTACGGGGTAGGTTTGATTAGAACGACTAAGGGGAGTGAAGCAGTAGATACAGGTATATCCTTAACCCTCTAGAGATTAGTACGTATGATGAGATGAGTATGTCTTAAGTATTATGTTCAGATAACATAAGTGAAATTGTGATTAGAAATCATGGTTAGAAACCGGGGAAGATTGGGGATAAGGGGAAGTGTGAGCCTTAGAATGTTATACGTAGGGACCTTAGAGGCAAGGCCATCTCGAGAGAAAGATTTATTTTATGTTTGACCCTTATCGGAGTGCATAGTGCACGAGAGCTATGTTTTGGGATAAGTCCCTGAGTAGTGTGGAATGAAAGAGGGTAGTTGAGCTAAGAAGACCGCTAGGTTTTCGTAACGTGATTAGTGAGATTGTTCCGGATCGGGGAGTAAGTGTTTCTGCGAGTGGGTGGGGTTGAGGCCGTGCGCGAGTCAACCGCGACTGTTGTATGGTGGGGTCGGTTGTGGTGGTCCTCCGGTGGTAGGTCACGAGGGTGTTAGGCCCAAGTTTAGTTAACCATCGTGCGAGTTCGTGGATGCGTTGACCGATGGTCGGCAACGAGGTCGGCCGTATTGTCTTTCAGTCAAGATCGTTTACTCGGCAGAGGGTTATGCGAGATGTTATATCAGGAAGGTTGTAAGGCTGCACGAGGTGCCTACCTTCACCTTATGGCAGACAATGAAGCCAGTTGTGTTTCTTTTCGGGAGGTTTTACGAGCGGGGTTAGGAACTCGGGTGAGTCTCAATAAGCGCATTCGCCTCGGGCCTATGTTTGGATTTCGGGGTAGCTATGAGGATTGTTGCCTCTGTTGAGGAGTGCTTTTATAACTACCATTTGATGTTCGGATATCGCCTTGAAGCCTCGTAGGGCGGAAGTGTAAGTTCTTGGTCGATTGGTTCGATGTTGGCAAAGTTGAGATAGTGGGTTCATACTTGTTTGGCGGGATGGGGATAGGGTGAAGCCTATCCAGAGAGATTATCGACGGCTCGAATCAGCGAAGTCATACGGATGATCGGCGGCGGCATTGAGTTCAGGATGACGGTGGGTTTTCTTGAAGGTACCACCGGAAGGGTGTGGCGAGATTCGAAAGCGAGAAACTTAGCGAGTTACTTTGGGCCTTTTGGATCATGTGAAGAATAGGCGGGTTGCCTATAGTTAGCATTGCCGTCCGATTTAGGAGGCGATGCGTCGATCTTCGTGTTGTTATGTTCGGGAAAGTATCGGAGATCCATCCAGAGTGTTCCCAGTTAATGATGACCAAGTTGGAGATAGTAAACCCGAGGTTTTGGAAACTGAAGCAGTAACAGGAATATGGTAAGTTATGAGAAAGAGTTCGAGAATATGAGAAGGGTACGACGAGTAAGGGAAGAAGCAAACATGTGTTGAGAACATAGAAGTGATCATTTCGTTTGTAAAGTGAAGGTGCGAAGGGAGTATCTTTTAGACCTTGGGTGAGAGCTTTTGTAGTAATGGAGGTGATTCCTTGTAGACTTGAAATTGAGTATTTGCGCGTGTTGTATTGTGGCCAGGTGGGGCATATTTGTTTTCGTACGTATAGTAGTGAAGACTATACTGGCGCACGTATGTTTTGAGACTTAGAAGGAACATTCGGGACGAATGTTTCTAAGGAGGGGAGAATGTTATACCCCGTATTTCCAGAGTATGTACGTAAGGACGTACGTAGGAAAATTAAGCCTTAAAGTTAGGCAAGGTTCGAATTTTTGTGCACAACACCCGATTAGAATCGTTTTTCGACGAAACGTTTTACACAACTTGCGAAGGGAAAATTCCGGGTATGTCATTTTAATTTTTTGCGGATTTTTCCGAGAGACGAAACATTTTGGGCCAACGAGAGGGCGACACTTGTCACCCTCAAGTTGGCGGCCCCAAGGACGAAACAAGGCACGTTTTTTGCATTTTTTGTGCCTAAGACTTTGGTTAAATAGTTGGTAGGATATTTGTGAGGGATTTGTGGAGTAGGGACTAGGGGGCACTTGGGCAAATCTTGGCCCTCCACTTGCCCCCCACTTGGCTAGATCTTGGCCATTGAACTCCCTATAAATACCCCTTTGTGAAGCTTTCTTCATCCACTCACTCCTTAAGTCTTGAAAGCCCTCTCTCCCCCCCGTTGTGTAGTGTTTTCGTCCAGGAACACACCCTCCCCTGTGAGGCCTTGTGGCGAGAGTTCCCCACTCCTAGTAAAGGCCCTTGGCAGAGTGTCTACCCCACTTGTGGTGTTGTCTCGTATAAATACCCCTCTTGGTAGAAATACTCTCAGTATTGTTCTTATGCCCAAAATACCTTAGCCTTATACCTTGTAGTATTCCAAAAGTTACCTCTATACGTAGAGTCTAAATACTACCTTATGTCCTTTTTGTCTCAAACTGAAACCCTAAGGAAAATCTCCATAGTTGGTTGGAGTATTTAGAAGAAGTTGCGTAGAACTTCTAAGGGTTGTTTGGAGCGGGTTGGAGCGCCCGGAGTAGGAGCTAAACGTTGCTCAGGATCGACATTATAACTTGGATAATTTTGGGCTTATCGAGGTAAATACTCTTGACCTTCTATTGTAATTGGAAATTACATACAGTAGTTGTATAGAAATGAATATAAGATTCATAGAAGAGAATTGAACTGTAATAGAAGGATATTACAGAAAAGACTTGAACTGGAATCACATCAGAAGAATAATCTACAGAGTAGTCTAGTCATTGATAGACTTGTATAACCTTTATAGGTTGAATGTTCTGTGAGTAGCATGTTCTACTTGGAAGGTGGACAAGGCTAGCCGGGTTATAGTCGTGGAGCGTTTTGCTAATAGTCGATAATCGCCGCGAGGTATGTGATTCTTCCTATCCTCTTGAGCATGATATTTTAAAGAATATATATAGTACGGTAGACGTACGTGTGTTAACTGAATAATAATTACGGCAATGTCTTTTGACTTAAGCCTGAATAATAATTACGGCAATGTCTTTTGACTTAAGCCTGAATAATAATTACGGCAATGTCTTTTGACTTAAGCCTGAATAATCTTGAAGTATTTCAAAAGAATACTGAATCATTTTTTAACAGAAGAGTAATACTTGGTTTTAAAACTTAAGAGTTATACTAGCTTTATGGGAAGTTAGGCATAACGGCTTAAGAAAGATAAAAAAAATGGTTTACTGATTTTAGAAGTTAAGAGACTTGATCTTAAAAGATAAGAGACTTGACTTAAATGAATTAATATGAATTTTGTGTGAAACCTCATTCGTGAGTAATGAGTACTTGGTTTTTAAAAGGAATAATGTTTCTTGATTTGAATCGTAATGAGTATCGACAAACCCCTTTGCGGCGTTAATAAAGGAAAATGTATTGAATAATGAAGTATTATTAAAACCAGTAGAAACCTCCATCTGCATAGAAACTAAGATGAGACAAAATGATATTACATTTCCTAGATCATGGCTGCTTAATAAGATTGATTATAAACAAGAATAACCTACTCACCTATAAGGCATATGTTTCTCAAATTGTTTAAAAGAGGATTATGTTTTAAAGGATTAAAACTATGAACTACGAAACCTTTCGAAAATGAGAAACTTGAGCATTTGAAATTAGGCAAACTTGAGCGTTTGGAAAATAATGTTGTTACTTGATTTACAAAGGGAAGTGTGTTGGTTTACTTAAAAGGATAGTTACTCTATTTTTATACTGCGGGTATTGTGTGACTTTTGTGAAAGAAACGGATCTTTTAAAAGGAGTTAATGTATGAAGTACTTTGGGGATAAAACCCCGAAATTGTTAACATAAAGTACCTTGTGAGAATAACTTGATTGTGTTGGTTTGTGATAGCCTGGTAAATACTTTCTTGTTGATTTGATAAGTAAACATGTTAGGATGCTACGTGTGTTAGTATCTGGTGATGTTTGTGTAAAGGGGTTCCCCTTGTTGTGCTTATGTTGTTTAACGATAAGCTGTTATGTTATTATATCACATACCCCTTTGACTTATTATACCGAGGGCTTGCCACGCGATGCGGTCTATATGGCTATGCGGTCTATGTGACTATGCGGAGCAGCGGTATGCTCGGTATTGATCATTCCGGTGTATATCCGTCACGGGGATGCCATGCGGTCCGCGTGACTATGCGGTCTATTGAGACTATGCGGATTGCGGGAGTCGAGGAGAATACCGGGTTGGCTACCCCGTCGCGAAATACCTCATGCGGTGCGTGTGACTATGCGGGCTGCGGGAAGTCGAGATTAGGCACGATAATGATACTATGGGCGATTGGCCTTGCTTCGATCATTCGCGGCCTAGAAAAGACCTGTTACAGTTTATCTACCTTGGTGCTTGTATATCATAAACTGCCGGCAGTGAGGAAGGTATTCCACGGGCATGATTGATGTTGTGGGCGTGAGACCCATAGTTATGTTTGAGTGAAGACTTGAGGGCGTGAGTCCCTGACTTGACATGACTGCTTATTTATTGTATCGTAGTTTGGTTATCATACATGTCTTACGCTTTATATAGACTACTATGATTTCATTTCTGATATTTTGATTTCACATACTTGGTACTGTTATCTTGACCTCGCCCGAAGTGCGTTAAATCCGCGAGTTGAGGTACGCGATCGTTGATCCTAGCTCTCGGTCACGATTCGGCGTTTGGGAAGCTCCGTTTCTCGGAGGCTTATCGGTGGTATAGTCCTGTCGTAGTAGGTGCTTACATTCGGGGTATGGCGGGGCCACTGTCCGCCATTGTTATCGTATCACTCTTGAAGTGCATGTAATCTTGTTGTGGGCGGAAGCGTAAAGGGATATGCTGTTCTAGTTGATATTTATATATGCCGCAAGGCAACTTTCTCAGATTATTGTTTCATACTTCATGTCATTTCGTGTTATTGTTTTATATTCCGCTGATTACTCTGATGTTGTATCACTAGGGTGCCCGGGGTAAGGCACCAGTCACGGGCCCGGGTTCGGGTCGTGACATTAAGGAACCCCCTCGGTGCAAGTGGAAGTTGGAACTTGTGTGATCCAACCAAAATCAAGCCTAAGGTCTATCATGTCACGACCCGACCTCGGACCCGTGACTGGTGCCTTACCCCCGGGCACCCTTGTGATACAACATCAGAGAAAACCAGCGGAAGTAAACTCATAAACAAGAAACAATATAGCACATGAAACAGGCTAACCCAAAATGGCTACCTTTCTGTAAATATAAATACAACCAAAAATTGAACAGTTACATCCTTTACAACCCAATTTATAACAGGACTACAGGCCTCTAAGAGTTTGTAACAACTATGACGGGACAGGGCCCCGTCATACCCCTGAATGTACATAATATCTACCACATCAGGGAGAACCGTACCAAAAGTCAAGCCTCCGGAGAAATGGAGCTTCTGACACCTGATCAAAGATCCTATGAATGAGGATCCACCACCTGCTTACCCTACTGCGGCGTGAGCGGCCCGGAAGAAGTCAGTACACAATATGTACTAAGTATGCAAAACTGGAAAAATACTGTAATAATATCATAAGTCTAAAATAAGCTGGAGTCATGGAGGAAAATCAAATTACATTGCATTGTGCCTTACTAACAATGAGAGTAACAAGTATAAACTTTACTGCATAAAAATAGGAGGCTCATGATCAAAACAGGGTCCCTCGCTCGTAGTATCATTAAGCAATCCTACTCCTGGGACTATTTCACCCGCATAGGTCCTGTGGACCCGCGTAGGTCATCCGCTCGCGTGGGACTATTTCACCCGCATGAGACTATTTCACCGCATGGACCGGTGGGCCGCATGAGTACAAACGCGCGCTCGCGTCACGGGTAGCAAATCCATGGAATAAGTAGTAAACCATCCTAATGGACGATACCGTAGACCGTCCATCGTGTCGGTATGTCGAAGGAAATAACAAGAATAAGTAGTAAACCATCCTAATGGACGCATGCAGTGGACCATCCAACGTGTCGGTATGTCGAAGGAAATAACAAGAATAACCCGGTCTACCAGTAAGAATACATAACCTAGCACAACCTGCTATCATACATAACATAAAGCGCTACGAACATCATAACATAAGCAAGTTAAGAAATCCCCTAACTTCTTATTAACATTATTAATATATCCTCTCATTTCAGTTTACTTAAGGCACTAACATGTTATTTAAGAGAAAATCCGGGAATTCAACCCAAGTACCACGTACCTCTAACCTTGTTAAGACTGACTCCTTTTTATGTAAAACTTCCAAGATACCAATAACCGTAGTATCAAGTTACGACTACCTTTCAAGACAAGTCACATTTCCTTTTAGAAATATAATAGGCTTCTAACTCATGTGACTTCTTTTCTTTTAAAACCTTAGGCAATTGATGCCTTAAAACCAATTTGCCTTTTATAAATTCAAATCATTTATCCGTACTTATTTTACTTAGAGTAAATCTTTCTTTTGTTAACCTTCCATAAAGCTAATATAACCAACTTCCCATAAAATCGTTATATTAACTTTATACATTAGTCAAATACATTTCCCTTTATCCAAGGGACTTATACGTTTAAAACGAAACAAGTATCATATACTTAAAACACTTCAAGTCCCTTAACTTTGAAAACTTAAGATATCATTAATACTTTTTAAAGAAGTGAGTTAATCCCCTTACTTACCAAACTTGGCCATTCTTAAAACAAGTAAGGGACATCAAGGTCTTGTACGTCTACCGTACTATATAAGTACAACTACTTATGCTCAAGAGATAGGAGAGTTCCACATACCTCTTCGGGTCAATCCACTCGCAAGTCCAATATATCATGTGTAGTATGTCAACCTATAATGACCATAATACATCCATTAGCCTCTATCGTCAACGTAGAACATTCTAATTGAAAAGTCCCTTATTCATACGGAAAATTGGACATCACTTCCTTTGTTTCTACATACTTTGCCACCTTTTTCAAGGCCGAATTCAATAACCAAACACGACACCTTTAAGGCTCAACAATCCAATCAACACAAAGGGGATTACACGCCTCACTTGGACGTGTAAAATTCTGCCCCACAATACATAACAACCAATACAAACTACAAAGTCCAATTTGGAAATTTTGAGGTATAACAACATAACTTCTTATCCAATTCCTTTTTAATCCAATTTCTTATCCAATTCCTACATGCAATACCTCTAAAGGCAATATTGACAACTACAATTTCTTTCTTCCGCACATGCACACAATATACTAGCAAAAGGGAAAGGATTGTTACCTTAGAGCTTACCCAAATTAGTCCAACAAATTTCACTTGTCTTCTTTCCACAATCACCTCCACAAACCTCCTACAATCTTGTCAACAAGTTTCCTTCTTGCCACCTTTTCTGAAATTTTCTCTAAGCCTTGGTTTCTTCTTGAATTTCTAGAGAGAAGGGAGAGGAATTTTTAGAGAGAAGGAAGAGTTTTTTAGAGAGAAGGGAGAGCTTTCAAGAATGACCAAGTCTTCAAGACTTGGTCAATAAATAGGACATGCAAAAATCAGATGGGGGGGGGGGGGCACTTGTCACCCACCCATGACCTCTTTTTAAAAAAAACAGTTCTGATTTTTCCCAGATTCGCAGAAAAACCCGCCTCGGCGCCGCGGCGCTGCAACCTCTGCAACCTTTCAGAACTTTCGGCGACGCGGCCCTGCTTCCCGGCGCTGCAACTTCAGCGTTTTTCCAAACTATCCGGCGCCGCGGCCCTGCATCCGGCGCCGCGGCCCTGTGGCCCCTGACCGATGTTGCTTTTCTGCTTGACTGCGCACTGAACTTGTAACCTCCATAACTTTCTACTCCGATGTCCTATCGACGAACGGTTGGTTGCGTTGGAAACTAGACTCAACGAACTACGTACTAGGCCTTTGAAACACCTAGGAACTCTCAATGTAACGGGACATAAACCGCCTCAAAGTTTACCAACAACCCGTCCGAAACATTCCGTCAACCCATCATTCCAAAATTTAAAACTTAATTCCTTTCGTACGTCCCCCTAAGCATGACCCGAACTACGGGGTGTAACATATCAGTTACTCTTCATAAGGTTATTTCCATCCTCACTTGGTTTTTACTCGAGCTTGTACTTAGAAACCTCGATCAAGTCCTTGTCCAATTGGCCTACTCCACTTGGTGTCGACTCGAGCATTACAAACCTTATGTCTCTATGCTTGTCCATATCGGTTGATCATCACTTGGTTTGCACCCAAGATTGCACCTAGCAACTCGTGTCCATTCCTTATCCAAACCACCATATTATTTCCACCACCACATCCCACAACACTTCCCAAACACCCCATCGAAAGGTCATTAACCGAAACCACACATACATACCCGACCCATCCCGACAACACCCAAATAGTCCACATAACACACCTTACTGGTACCTCATTATTTCAGGAAGTTGATGTCACCTTGCCACCACCGAAGCCCGACCACCAACACAATCCTCAATGTACCCAGAACACCCCCACAAAACACCTTAACCCAACTCCTCCCTAAACTACCCGTCTAAGTCCCATAATACACCATACTGTCGGCAGAAATTCCCCACCCGAGAACCCTCATTTCAAGTCCCTTTAGTGTCAATCTGCTTACAACCAAACTCCGACCAACTCACTCTCACTCACCCCTCCTTATATACATCAATGTGTCTCAAGGATTTTGACACTCATATAAAGGAAGTTATGGATAACACTGTACCGATGACACCGATATAGAGGAGTCGATGGGTTGGGTCAATTTTGATGTCTACTCATCTCCTCATTCTGCCCACCCTTCAAAGGGTCAAGAAAGCTCAGACTGACATAACTTCTGCGTCAGCCACCAGAGGAGACTTTTTTAACTTTACTGCTTTATTTATGCTCTATAATCCCTTTGGGGAAGATATTATTACTTTAATAAAATAATTATGGGGCAATGGTTTGATTAACATTTGACATATTTATGCTTGAAACAATTAGAAGACATGGAGTAACGAGGAATATGAACGTGAATATTTATAACTGTTATTATGCTTTCATGATATAAACTGCTTATGTGCTTTCATGTGTTTCGTCTTGAACTCTTGGTTGGTCCCATATTCATGACACCAACACAAAATAAAAACCAAGGAAACATAAAAAATGACTAATTTAACCATCTCTTAAAGGTTAATTTGCTACTAATGGGACTCCAGACAGTAATAGTGCCATATCGCCTATCATTGACTTAATTAGAGACAAAGAGACTAAGGAGTTTCTTCAAATCAAGATGCGCAAAATTGATGCAAAGATTGAGTTGGCAAGGGCCAAGTTAAAGGTAGTTGACTACAAGACTAATATGACGAATGCCAAAGTAAAAAAAGTGGACGAAATCCTGGAATTTATGGAGAAGTTGACTGAAAAGTCTCTCGAAGGAAAACCACGACACCAAAGTCTTCCCGAAGAAGTCCAAACCATGATGGACGACTATATCCCTTTGACCCATCAACTAAAGGATGACTTAATGTCGTACATGGAAGAAAGTGGAGAACACGATGGAGTGGTCCCAACCATTAACGAAGTTACTGACCAATATGGGATGCAACAAGGGCTTCCTGCGAACTATCCCTAATGTGGTGGGCGGTTACCATCAAAACCCGTGGATTCTGCTTTAGAGTCGCACCAAGGGAAATGTGCAACATCGAAGGGTTTGAAAGGATAAAAGACATCAGACGGGCAGAAACTAGCCCCAATGTCCTCCTATATTGCACACCTCTCTTTGCTCATAAAAGGTGTCTATACCACATAAACAGCCCGGCCACGACATGGATGAATTTGTTACCTTCAAAAAAAGGGTCGTCAGACTGATCGAACCAAACGTCATTCGCCAACTGTGGGGACCTCACTCCCTACTGGTCTGTGACTCTGCCATGCCAGGTGCAGGAATTACCATGGACATACAGCTCTAGCGCTATGACTTCACTGCTTTTAAAGATTTTTATGCTGACCACTTCTCACTTCTATGCCGCATTGACAAGGTTCAACCTCTTCAAACTACCTACAAAATATTCCCAGGTACTTCAAAAATGAAGATATGTTCGTACCACTCGGGAGTTCCCATACATGACATTGAAGAGTGTGAAGTCGTTAAGTTAAGAGTTGGAGAATTTGGATAACACTAGCTAGATTTGGCCCGTAATATAAGGTCGCTTTTAGAAAGTCTATCGAAAAATGCATGGTCGTAAGGACGACGACCCGCCATGGCTTCAGGGCGAAACCATCTTTTGGGTAGTTGAGTCATCCCTTTTCCAGCTTTCAATTAAAATGTATCCCCATCCCACTTTTTGTAAATGAAACCACATCCGACCTGATGTCTCGTGGAGGAATATATGGGAATCCCATATCGGGCCTGGTCAGGGTATAGAAGAAATTAGGATATAATTATGTAACCCAAACTATGGCAGGGCCCGATTTCCTGGAGAGGGATATGTAGACAGTCTACATAAGACTCGGCCCCTATATTATATAAATTATAATCCCCCTTATTTATAAGATGATTTCAAGTTTAGATGATGACGTGGTGGAAAATTAACCACAAACTTTCAAACCAAAACCCTAAAAACAAAAAATTGGCCAAAATGACCAAAACACCCTAGAATGGAAAAATTAATCAAGAGTTCAGATCGAATACATGAGCACATGTGTTTTGTGTGCAACTTATGTGCGATATCTTGCATTATGATTTCTGACTAACATACAAACATTATTTGCTTTTGAGTTTTTTTTCTTATAGAAAAGGTCGATCTGTCACAAAACACTAGCATAATTCACTAGATCTAAAGTCGTGACAACATCCCTAAACTAAGGAAACCAATCCAACATGATTGGTACTCCCGAGGATACTCAAAACAAGAATGTTATGATTGAGGGCATAGTTCCTCAAGATGCCCAGGATGCCTCACACTCCGAGGACGTAATCACTCTACTGTTAAAAAAATAGTTGACCTTCAAGAACAGGTCGCAAAAATGAAGTTGCTAACGCTTCCAGAGAAGTAGCCACTGCTGAGGTGAGAAGGCCTCCCACCCTTTTCATCCTTAAACTCGCATGTACCCAAGCATTTTGCAAACACCCATACTAGGACCTCTTACCAAACACAACCCGATCCATATATATGTTGCAGAACGTGAAACTCAATCTAATATATGTATATATTGCAGAACGTGCAACCCCATCTAATATATATATATATATATATATATATATATATATATGTGCACCCATATACAATATATGATCATGATTGTATGTATGATATCAAATGCCAATAAGAAATATATCAATACCAATGGAAATCGGGGGTGTGGACAACAGACTATGATAATAATAGCTCTTTGGCCTCTTTTGACACTCCTAAACTCTTTGAGTTTATTCTTAAAATGACTCATAGTTGACTTGACAATTACCTCATTAAGGTTCTTCTTTTGGAAGACTTATAATAGGATAAACCAGTAACCAACAACAAAAATTACAAAAATAAGGATAATCGATGAATATTTCTTGACAAGAATTTTCAAGATACAATAAGACAAAGCTTTTGGTGTTTCTTTTAAAAAATGACAACTCATGGGATTTTATGCTTCGAAATAAAAGGATTGCCTTACATACCTTATTATGAAGCTATACATCGTTCTATAAGCTCTCGTATTCTTTACGAATGATTATCTATAACAAACAAATGGTCAATATTATAATCAAATCCATATCCAAATAGGGAACGTCATTTAGGCATATTATTGATAACCCAATACATAAAGGATTCTTAGACTTGACAATAAAGGATACTTATGTAATTTGATTTCACGATCCCCCGAAACATACTTTATTAGTTTTTACAATATCAACAACCACTTTTTTAACCAATGTCAACTCACAATTCTAACAAAACAACCCACAACTCATCATATCATAACTTCATAAGTTTACAAGTTTCAGTTATGAAAATTATTCCACAACCTATCCCAAATCATCAACTAATCATAATATCAAGTGGAGGAAGGTGAATTCTTACCTTCAAGCATTCAAACCCCTTGAAAACAACAAGTTGCATCAACACCTAGGGTTTCCAAAATCGTTTTAATATGATGATGATTTCTATGGTTACCGCGGGGAATATCACATAAATCTTGCGTGATTTGGCTTTGGATTGATCTTGGGATGATATAATATGTTAGAGAGGGTTTAGAGAGTGTCTAAGTTCTGATTTTGGGTGAAAATGAATCCAAGTTCGTTATACCTGAATTTAACCCGTCAGTGTTTTCCACAACCGCAACTTGACTGTGGGTTTGACGTTCCCTCAAAAATTTGATGGTCTATCAACCTGGACCATCAAGTTGCCTCCTAAGATCTCAAAAAATACAGAAATTTTGATGGTTCAAGTTGGCATTTTGATGGTCTATCCAATATTCGACGGTCCATCAATCTGGAACGTCAGTGTGCCTCTTGAGGTCATAAAATCTCAAGCACTTTGACGGTTCACCTTGGAATTTTTATAGTCCATCAATCCATTTGACGGTCCATCAACCTGTTGTCAAACATGCCTAGTTTTTTATTTCGTCAAAATATATTTCCTTTGATCTGTTTACCTTTCAAACACTCTGAAACTTCCATAATCAAGTTATAAACCTTTATTATCCTTTTATAAGGCCTTACTTCTCCCCAGGTCATAGTTATCAATTGACGATGCGACAAAATACGAAATTACGGGGTGTAACATCCTTCCTCTCTTACAAACATTCATCCACGAATGTTAGAGATGTTCTTGACTTCTGATGGTTCTAAAAATTTCGGCAGAGTTTTCTTTGTAAATAGGACTATCCAAAACCTAGTAAACAACATAAACATATATCCAATGCCACATAGGGTAACATAATCACAAAGTAAGATCAACTTAGTCTCATGTGACCATCTATATACGCAAGAATCAAAAGAGTTAGGCATAACTCACATTAATTGTCTTTTACCATATTTTGAGCCGCACCTATCACATCCGTCTCAACATCAACACCTAAAAAACACAGGACTTAGAAATATCGAATACAATATAAATGAGAGAATTGTATTGCATGAATATTGGTATGAACCTGAAGACTGAAATAGGTAAGGATATTTGTACTTCATATCCAAATAGGGATTTCAATATGCTGCAGCAAATCTCCAAGCTTCTAATGCTCGATCTTAACATACTGACAATTTGGGCATTGAGCTACAAATGTTGCGATGTCCTTCTTCACATCATTCTACCAGTAAACCTGTCGAAGGTCATAGTACATATTCGTCGATCCCGGATGAATGGGATATCTGGACTGGAGGATCTCCGTTATAATCTCAGAGTCCTCCTACATTTGGCATGCATAGTAGGGAAATCCCCCTTTCATTTAAACCAACTCAGCTCCTACATCTCTAAGTACTCTTTCACCTATAAGTCCCAACATCAGCTTCTTTTGTAAGGGAGTTTAAACTAACTCGGGGTCATCGAATTTTTTTGCTTACACCTCAACTATCAAGGATGATTTTGCGGTATCCTGTACCACTGCTCCTCATTCATTCATGTCCAAAAGTTGCATATTTAAACTGGCTAGGTGACGTAATTCTTTGGTCATTTCTGGCTTTTTCTATTCTATACCATTCAAACTTCCCATACTCTTACTACTTAAGGCATCAACTACAATATTTGACTTTCCAGGATGGTATAAAATGTGTACATCATAGTCTTTTAATAATATCAGCCATCTTCTTTGCCTTAAATTCAGCTCATTCTAGTAGAATATATACTATAAACTCTTATGGTCTGTGAATACATCAACGTGGACTCCATATAAATAGTTACACTTATCTTCAAGGTGAATAATTGCTGCTAACTCAAGATCATGAGTCAGATAGTTTACCTCGTGCTTTCTCAACTACCTCGAAGTATATGTTATAACTTTTACATGTTGTATTAGGACACATCCTAATCCAACTCTGGAGGCTTTATACTAAACCACATATTCAATGGAACCTTCGGGAATAGCTAACACAAGTGTGAATGTCAACTTGCCCTTTAACTTTTGAAACATGCTGTCACGACCCGACCCCGGGCCCGCGACTGGTGCCCTACCTGGGCACCCCTTTCAGGTATATATCAGAGAATAGCAGCGGAACATACACAACTTATAAAATGTTTAAACATAAAATAACAACAGGCTAGCCGATAAGGCCACCTTCCGTAAAATACATAACCAAAGAAACATCAGTTACACCTCTGTTCTTACAACCCAAACCACAAATGTGACTACAGACCTCTAAGAATAACAATTGTGACGGGACAGGGCCCCGCCATACCCCTGAATGTTCAACAACCGACCATACCAGGGATTTGAACCAGGGATAAGCCTCAGGAGTAATGGAGTTTCCCAACAGCTGAACAGTGATCCTAAGAGTGAGGATCAACAACCTGTAAACTCTACATGCGACATGAGCGCGTCCGAGAAGGAGTCGATCTGACATGTACCAAATATGTGGCCAGAAAATCGTAGTGAAATCATAAGTCTAAAATAAAGCTGGAGACATATATGATAACTCAAATAACAGTACACTGTGCCTTACTAACAATGAGAGTAAACAAGAGTATATTTTACTGCATAAAAATAGGAGGCTCATGATCAAAGTATGGCCACCCGCCCGTAGTATCATTAAGCAATCCTACTCCTGGGACTATTTCACCCGAAGGTCGTATGGCCGCGTGAGGTAACTTCCTCGCATAGGCGTATCCGCGCATAGGTCATATAGACCGCGTGAGGTATTCTCGCATGTGGGTAGTCGCCCGCATGAGACTATTTCACCCGCATAAGCCCTTACGGACCCGCATGAGGTATTCCTCACATCATGGGTAGCAAATCCACGGAATATGCAAATGCCACAAACCCGGGGAATGACCCCGTAATGCACAATATATCACTAGCACAACCGGCTATCATACATAACATAAGCACTATCGGCTTATCATACATAACATAAGCACTACCGTCTTATCATACATAACATAAGCAAGTTAAGAAATCCCCTAACTTCTTATTAGCCTTGTTCATATACACTCTCATTTTAGTTTACTTAAGACACTAACATGTCATTATAAAAAAATTCGGGAATTTAACCCAAGTACTACGTATTTCTACTCTTTTAAAATGACTCTTTTTCATATAAAACTTCCAAGATACTAATAACCGTAGTATCAAGTCACATCTATTTTTCAAGACAAGTCACAATGCCTTTTTGAAATACATTTATAGGTTTCTAAATCAAGTGACTTCTTTCTTTTAAAACCTTAAGCAATTGATGCCTTTAAATCAATTTGCCTTTCATTATTTCAAGTCATTTATCATACTTACATTGCTTAGAGTAAACCACTCTTTTAACTTTCCATAAAGCTATTATAACCGATTTTCCATAAAGCCGTTATACTAGCTTTATACTTTTAGACACTTACATTCTTTTTCATAACCAAGAGACTTATACTTTCGAAAACCAAGTATCGTATACTTTCAAAATGCTTCAAGTCTCTTATCTTGTAATCAAGTTTCTATACATTTTCAAGTCAAGAAAATCTTTGTTTACCCTATTAGAATAAACCATTCTTTCTTTTCTTTCCATAAAGTTATTTACCAACTTTATACTTTTGAAACCAAGGCATGTCTACCCTTTAAAACAAGTCAAGGATATCAAATGAAACTAAATTCATTTAAATCTCGTACGTCTACCGTACTATACATTTACAACTACTCATGCTCAAGAGATAGAAAAGTTCCACATACCTCTTCGGTTCAATCCACTTGCTAAGTCCAAAATGTCGTACGTAGTATGTCAACCTATAATGACCATAATACGTTTATTAACTTCTAGCTTCAACGTAGAATATCCTAAGTGCAAAGTCACTAAATTCTACAGAAAATCGGACAGCACTTCCTTTGTTTCTACATACTTTTCCACCTTTTTCAAGGTCCGAAAATCAATAACCAAACGCCACATTTAAGGCCCAACAATTCAGCAATACAAAGGGGGTTACATGCCTTAACAGGACGTGTAAAATTCTGCCCCACAATTGAATATCAAACTAATCCAACATAGTATGTCACTTCGGCAATTTGAGGCATAATTACACAAAGTCTTCTTTCCAATTCCTTTTCAATCCAACTTGTTTAGCATAAAATGTTATAAAGTCGCAATCGATTATAACAACTATAATCTTCAAGTAGATAACATGCGACGATTCTAGTTATCGACCAAATTGTATTTCAATTTCAAATGGCTCAACATGTCATTTCGGATTTGAGCTTCTAAATTTCCATAACACTTATCAATCTTCATAACACATATCACATGATCATTTCTAACTTATCATAACATGGAATCTTTAATTACAATAGTAAGACGAAGATTATTACCTCATTTAGCTCAAATATGATCCAAGATTACAAGTCGATCCTTAGCAACTTTAGCTCCTCTTTCCGATGTTCCAATCCACTCCGAGCAACCCTTAGAAGCTTATGAAGAACTCCTCTTCAAGTTCTAACTTCAAAGTTGAAGAACTCCTTAGGTTTTCGCCTTACGACTAACGTGAAAACGTAGTTTTTCCGGAATCTTTCTATTGAGATAACCTTACAATACTCGTAGGAACTTTGGTTTAAAGTATGGGGATTATTGGACAATAAACAATTTTTTTTTTCTTCTTGATACCCACCAAACCCGAGAGCTCCCATAGAGTTTCTTCAAATTTTCTTGAAATATGACTAAGTGTGGGAACTAATCTTGCTACTAGTATACATATATAACATAATGGAGGATCAATATTAGCACATATGGATGGCTTGGATGCATTTCACTAGGATCAAGCCCAAGTGGCCCTTTGACAAGTCAATTATATCAAGCTTCAAGACTTTAGTAAGACTTGCTCATCTATTTAATGGTCAAATGACCCTTTTGCCCATGGTTCAATTCGTTCAAGACCAATAAGGGGGTGACACGTGTCGCCCTCCAATTCGTCGCAATATTTTGTTTTCCGACAATTCCATAATTCCGATAAATTTTACTAGTCTCAAATCTTAATATTTTGAGTTCTTACGTACATTCTTATAAACATATCCTGGAATTCCGGGGTGTAACACATGCGCTCACCCGCATCTGACCACTGAAACTCTGTTGCCTTGAAAGTTAGTAGGATCAAACTCAAATGTGATCATCTTCCACAACGTCCTATAAAGAAGGGATGCTACTGAATTCTATATAACACCTCTATCGCAACTTAGTCTATTTCTCAAACTCTCAATCAATCGGCTAGAACTATGTTATGCTCTTGTATTTCCATCATATTCGTGGCTACTCCTTTGCTGAAATCGAATTTATTTGAAACATTTTTCTCCTAAGAGGTGTCACACCGAATACATCATCGGGGTTCACCTTTGTCTACATAATTTCTTCTCCTTTACAAAAAACTTTTATTTCATTTAAGAGGGCTCATAAGCCTTTATGGCATAGTGTCTCATCCGAGAGGACATCTTTACGTAATGGTGAGAGAACTCCCCTCAATCTTTTTATCGAAAGTCCTTGTGACTTCACCCTTAATTTGGCTTACTGTTTTCGATCCTAAGTCGTGGGCTTAACTTCTTCATTTGCTCCCTTAGTGTAAACCACCTCGTCATTTTTTTCACCCTGAGTCTTCACATATATCAATGGATTATATTATTCTAGGATCCCTTGTATAACTAATTTTACGCCCCTTCTAGGAATTAATCTTGGTCCTTACTCAACCCTCACCATTATCAGTGAGTCATTCCTTCTGTATACGGACTAAATCCTTCTCTTGTTCTTAGTAAATATCTATGGCGTTATCCTTTTAGCAAATTTGTAGTCATATATTCCTGCGGGATCTTGGATATCCTTAATAATTTACCCCTTACCCTCCTTACCATTACATCTCCATTCGTTCATCATGAGTAGCATCTTTAACAATGTGCTTTTTATTTTCAGGCTCTATATCTCCTTAGCTCTATCTCTTTACATTGGACCTTCCCATCATTACTTCCTGCTCGAAATACTTCTCGAGAATTGTTACCATTCAACTTAGCTTCTTTTAGGTTTCACATGAACATTTTCTCAAAGTAATTCAACTTACCCAGTTTCCATGAACCCCGAGTGGCTCCTCCTGAGCCTTCATATGTCTTTTTCATGGATTATTCATCGCACTTTCTTTCCTGAATAATACATTTAGCGGTCCTTGTCGTTTTTCTAGCCCCATCTAAATGGGAGGTCACTAAAATTCTGGTCTCAATATTAGTACTTACATATCCATTGTTATTTATGGCACTTCTCACCAACTCCAGGTAACACAACCTTAATCATCGCAAAACTTCTCTTTGTGGTCCTTACATTTACTTGCTAATCTATTGCACAAGTCTGTTTTGGTTCTTCCCCGTATTACCTCCAATGAGTCACTTTTCACGCACCCGGAATTTCTCCTGTAGTTTCAGGTCGTTAAATCAACATTTATCAAAATCTGCGATCTTTTAATAACTTACAACTTTCTTTTAAGAAATATCCCTTAACAGGGTCACTAAATCATTTACCTAGGTAAGGTGTCACGTGTTCATGACCGATACGCGTAATTTAAGTACTAATAGCGTTTTCTTAGGGACTCATTTCCTGCTAACCTTCAAGGATTGCCTTTCCTTACCATTTATTCCTTTACTGTCTACCTACCTATTTTTCCATTCCGCGATATCTTTTTATTATGTCATCTAGAGAATCTTTAACGCTTATTCCATCCTACCTAAAGGATATAATCAACCTTAATATTCCTTTATTTAATGGCTAAATCCTCTTAACAATGTATCCCATTGATTTCTGGCTTATGCAATTCTCGTAGTAGATATTCGATCTCACAACACCTTTCTCTGAATGCCCCAACCATCATTGTTTTATCACTTTCTATCTTTATTGGCCACGACGTGCCATCTTTCTATACTTTATTTACCGACTCTTAGTCATTTCATACCTTTATTTCAGTGTTTCATTTACCTTTGCATCACTCTCTTGCTACCAATCTCATTCTCAATCCCTGCCTATACCTCATAATATAACCTTTTCAATGTCTAACTTCCTCCCCGCCTCAACTTTCTAGTTTCTAACAGGAGTCTCAACAAGGGAAACATTTATCTTCCACACAAAGGCTTCATGCCTATCCCAGTAATCTTTGAATTCCTTCAAGGTCATACTTGGTTAATGATTCCCAGGTAAATCATGTATATGTTCCCAAAAAAAAAGTATCACTACCTAATGGTAGTATTCTTCAGTACCGTCCATGTCGAGGATTGTGCTAAATCCTTACTATCGTAGGTCACACTTCCTTTGAGACTACGTCCATTTATGCTAACAGATTAGTAATAGAAACAGGTACTTCATACTAGGATTCCATCATCGTTGAAGGTGGAACAACATTACATTGTTCATTGTTATCTAGATTTTGGTCTCGTTACAATATTCTATACTTCATACATTGGGTACCTCCATCACCTTACTCCTCCTATATTTCTAAAGTCGATGATTTATCTTTCTAGACTTGCATCACTTCCTTCGTATATAAAGGGAAGAAAGTCACTCATACTCTAAAATTTTAATATCATACTCCCGCGTATAAATAATTTGATCAGAATCTTTCGTGGGCTAGTTTTGAATAATAGCTAACCAAGGTCTTGCTAGTTAATATCAAAACTGAAACTGGGTAAAGCACGAGTTAGATTGGAATTTTCACAACTAAGCTCTACTGCACGATATTTGAGATGAAATAATAAAAATCATCCCTAAATGCCTAGTAGCCTCCTTTTTATAAGTGTGATGCACAACACACCCATAAACAAGACTCTACTAGACACAACTCACAAACTCCCTATGACTGACCTTCTATGATGCAAAATTTATCACACCCCAAACTAGGGGTGTGGCTAGAACCCAGTGCCCTGCTGGCCCGAGTGTACCACTCTAATGACCTGTCTTCTATACACGTAGAACTTCTAGCCGACAAGGTCGTACTGGAATATATCACAACAACGACGGATAAGAGGGATTTACCCAATATATATACACAACTAGACCGACAATGTCACAACATGGTTTAACAAAAGATAACTTAGCCGACAAGGCTACACACCAACACCATACTTATCAAAAGAAGTTTGTGAACCTCTACGAGTAACTGAATTAACTTATGACTGGGGTAGGGCCCCAACCCACCTAAGTTATACATAACCCTGTAAATATACTCCACAGATAACCAGGAAACTCTAGGAAAGTAAAGCTTACTTACTGACGATTGAACTCGACAGCTCCTATTGTGGTGGCCTGGTAGAGTCTTTATCAAAAGTTGTAGCATGAACACACAGTGCCCCCGACAAAAGGAATGCCAATATGAAATAATGTACCGAGTATGTAAAACATGAATAGCAATATGAATCTATAAGTTATAAAGAAGGTCATATAAGCAAAGTAAAATGATTAGTTCTATAGGAAAGTGTAATCAACCTGGAGACCAGGGAATCCAACCATATGCACCTCTTAGAGACCTAAGACAGTTCGAAAGGGAATAAGTAATCCCCCAAATTAGAAATATGGGGGAGTATGTGTATGACTATGAGGGAGACAAGATTGAGGGATTTGTTGACATCATCCGAGAGTGTAATGGTCGAATCAGATGGGGTCTATAGACTTTAGCCGATCATTCTCTTCACCCAGGTTAGAATAAGGATTATATAGATTGGTTGAGGGTACATTTGCAAGGTAACCTCACATCGGGTCCCAACCTCTATCAGACCATACAGAATAGGGATTCAAAAGCTAAGATCCAAGCTCTCCACATTCGGAGACAAGCAGATGATCGTGATGCCAAGTAACAAGAAAGATATAACATGATCAGGTTGTCATAGACAGTTTGAAAAAGGAGGTCGACTTCACTAAAAAGTGTCTCGAGGATTTTAACACTCATATAAATAAAGTTATAGATAACACTGGACCAATGACACCCATAGAGAGGAATCGATGGATTGGGTCAGTTCTGATGTCTACTCATCTCCGCAGTCAAACCGCCCTTCAAAAGGCCAAGAAAGCTCGGACTACCAGAGCTCCTTCATCAACCACCGGAGGCGACTTTTTTAATTTCCAGTTTTATTCATGCTCTATAACCCCTTCACGGAAAATATTATTACTTTAATGAAATGATTATGGGGGCAATGGTTTGATTAACATTTGGCACATTTATGCTTAAAATAATTAGAAGACTTGGAGTAACGAGGCATAGGAACGTGAATATTTATAACTATTTTTGTGCTTTTGTGATATAAACTGCATATGCTCTTTCATTTTTTCCATCTTGAACTTTTGATTGGTCCCACATTCCAGACACCAAACCAAAACAAAAACAAAGAAAACACCTAAAGCTGACTAATTTAACCTCTTCTTAAAGGTTGATTTGCTACTAATAGAGACTCCAGACAGTCATAGTACCACATCGCCTTTCATTAACTTAATCAGCGATGAAAAGATCGATGAGTCACTTCAGATCAAGATCTACAAAATCGATGAGAAGATTGAGTTGGCAAGACCCATGTTAAAGGAAGTTGACTACAAGACTAATATGGCGAATGCCAAAATGAAAGACGTGGACGAAATCCTGGAATTTGTGGGTAAGTTGATTGAAAGGTCTCCTGAAGGAAAACCCTGACACTAAAGTCTTCCCGAAGAAGTATAAACCATGATGGATGACTATATCGCTTTGACCCAACTACCAAAAGATGACTTAATGTCATACGGGGAAGAAAATAGAGAATATGATAGAGTGGTCCTAGCATTAACGAAGCTACCGACCAATGTGGGACACTGCAAGAGCCTTCCCGTGAACAATCTCTAATGTTGTGGGATGTTGCCCTCAAAGCCAGTGGATTTTGCTTTAGAGTCGCACCAAGGGAAGTGTACAACATCGAAGTGTTTGACAGGATGAAAGACATCGGATGGGCATAAACTAGCCCCAAGGTCCTACTAAATTGCACACCTCTCTTTGCTCACAAAAGGTTTCCATACCACATAAACCAGCCCGACCATGACATGGATGAAAGTGTGGCCTTCAAAAAAAGGGTCGTCAGACTGATCGACCAAAAAGTCAGCCGCCAACTGTGAGGACCTCACGCCCTACTAGTCCGTGACTCTGTCATGCCCGGTGCAGGAAATACCATGGGCACATAGCTCTGGCGCTGCGACTTCATTGCTTTACAAGATTCGTATGTTAACTTATTCTCACTACTATGTCGCATCAGCAAGGTTTAACCTCTTCAGACTACCTACGAAATCTTCCCAGGCACTTCAAATATGAAGATATATTTGTACCACTCGGGATCTCCCAGACATGAAATTGAAGAGTGTGAAGCCTTCAAGTTCAAATTAGAGCATTTAGTTAACAACAACTAGATATGGCCCGTACTATAAGGCCATTTTTAGAAAGTCCATCAGAAAATGTGTGGTCATAAGGACGATGACCCGCCATGGCTTTAGTGCTAAGCCATCTTTTGGGTAGTTTAGGCATCCCTTTTCCATCTTTCAATTAAAACGTATGACCATCCCACTTTTATTTAAATGAAACCACGCCCAACTTGATGTCCCAAAGAGGGATACGTGGGAAGCCCATATCGGGCGTAGTTAGGGTAGAAGATGAATGATCTATTCGATAAAGTAAACAAAGGTTCCCGCAAAGCAACAGGACTGAGATACGATGGCATGTGCATGCTCCCGACTTGGATTTTCCGAAGGGCTTTAAAGTACCTAAATTTGAACACTTCAACAGCACAAAAAACCCCAAAGCTCATCTGAGATCTTATTGCGACCAGCTGGTCAGTGCCAAAGAAAATTATCACACCCCAAATGTAAAATTCGGAAAAAAATAATAATAATTTATAGTTGTGGTTGGGTTAATAAATAAATATATATATATATATATATATAGAAGAAAACAAAGAATAAATTGCATGGGATAGAGTTAGTGTTAAAGTTGGATAAAATAGATAGATAAAATGAAAATAAGAAAACAAAAACAAAAACAAAAAAAGAAACAAAAGAGAAAGAAAAAATAAAAATAAATAAATAAAGATGCATGCAGATATGAGATGCACGTCCTTCCCCCTTCCCCCTTTTCATTTCCCTTCAATCTTTTGGTTTTTCACCTCCCATAGGTTATAGAAAACTCCTCCATTTATACATTGTATTTACACACAAACAAAGTACATAACATAAAGGTTAGAAAATCAGAAAAAAAACAAGTGAACAAGAAGGAAAAAAATCAAGAGAGGAAGGAGAACAAGAAAATTAGGGAACACTAAGGAGCAAGGGTGGTTGTAGCAACCGAACCACAATCTTTTTCACACTTACAAGGTGAGCTTTCTCACTCAGAAATTCTTGGTAACATCCTTTATTTTTAGTTCAATACATGTTGGAATAAGAATTGAGTGTTGAAAAGAAATATTGAATTTTTGATGGTTTAGATAACTAGTTGCGTCATGAACTTTACGAACTGTTCTCACTGAGTTATATTTGTTAGAATTTGATGAAATTCGGAAGAATTGTACACCTCTATAATATGATCATATAGAACCAAAAATGAGGTAAAATGGACATAGGGTTTGAAAGTTATCATATTTCAAAGTTCCTGCCTTAGATTTGGTCGAAATTCGGAAAGGCATAATTACGGACTGTTTTTATTGAGTTTTACTTATTAGAATTATATGAAAATTTACATGGTTGTAAATCTCTCTGTTACGGACAGATATATATAAAGATTTATTAAAACGGACTTACGAGTTGAGAGTTATTGTAGTTTGAAGTTGCTGCCTCGGATTCGTCGGAATCCAGAAGGGCAGGACGTTGAAACGTAAAACTGTACTAATATGTTGGGAATATGAAAATTGTTGCTAAATGAAAGTTCTAGATCTCTTTGTTTTGGACATTTTGAGACCTTACGGGGGTCTATCCGACTTACGTATTGAGAGTTATCGCTGTTTAAAGTTTCTGTCTCGGATCTATCGATATCCAGGAAGGGCAGCGAATAAAAGTGTAAATCTGTACCAAATGGTACAGAATATGAAAGAATGGTTCACATGGAGACGTGTAGCTCTCTGTTCTCGTCGTTTTGAGAATTTATGGGGATTGAACGGGTTTACAGATTAGGAGTTATGACTATTATAAGATTGGGTGCTGTTTAATAAAAATTCTGCCGAAACAAATTTCATGTGGCTGTTTTGAGGATAAATTTGTGTTAGTTACCCAAAGTAGTTTTAAATGAAATTTGGTACAGTGAAAGATCTCCGTCTTACCTTAGTTTCCGCTTGAGAAACACCTTAGTTGGAGTTATGGTTAAAAAGTTATAATCGTTACAAGTATGAATGACAGAATGTTAGAAAAGAGAATAATATTTGTTTGATCTTCTGAAAAATATGAAAAGTGAATACGTGTTCACATAAATATATAAATATATAATGGATCGGGTTGCACGCCGCAACAAAACGTAAAGTGAATACGTTCACAAATACGTAAACATAATGGATCGGGTTGCGCGCAACAAAGCGTAAAGTGAATATATGTTCACAAATACGTAAATATAATGGATCGGGTTGCGCCGCAACAAAGCGTAAAGTGAATACGCGTTCACAAATACGTAAACATAATGGACCGGGTTGCACGCCGCAACAAAACGTAAAGTGAATACGCGTTCACAAATACGTAAATATAATGGATCGGGTTGCACGCCGCAACAAAACGTAAAGTGAATACACGTTCACAAATACGTAAACATAATGGATCGGGTTGCACACCGCAACAAAAATGAAAGATGAATACATGTTCACCTATATATAAATATGAAAAGTGAATACGCGTTCACAAATATATAAATGTAATAAACATGTGAAAATGCAGGGGAATGTCTTAACGTATAATACGAGATAAAATGAAGTGTTAGTTAAACCGAGAATTTCCTATGAGGAGTTGTTGCATATTTAAAAATGTTGTAACCTGATATGTTTTTGCAATATGCTTATTACGTTATAATGTGATTGCACTTGGAATATTGTGGTGTTACTTTGAATTGCAGGGTAAGGTTCTCACTCAGCCCCAGATGGTAGGGCTGACTCTTTATTTAACATGTTTCAGGAAAGGGTGATAGAGGAAAGGCTCCACGTCAAGGCTAGTGATCGTCCCGCAGCCTCTTGTCATACCAAGTCCATTGTTTCGGGCTTAGTACTCGTCAGGTTCAGAATGTCAGTTCCAATGTCTCGGGATATGCCCGTGTGGAATGATCTCCCTTCCAACTTAGAATAATATTTGTCAGTATGTCTATGTTGAAACAATATTTGCACGAGTATGGGCTCGCGTTATATTTTTAATAAAGTCATAAACAAATTTCTTTATTGTTATTTTATTAATAGCTCCGTATTTGAATATAAGTTTAAATTTCTAAATAAAGAGAATTAAATGGTGCTCCTGGTGGGAAATAATCGTCCAGGTGCCATCACGCCCTAAGTAAAGACTTAGGAAAAGTCGGGGCGTGACACCAAACTAGAGGGTGGCCGACAACCAGTGTCTTGTTGGCCCAAGCATACCACTCTGATGACTAGCCTTTTGTACAAATAGAACTTCTAGATAATAAGGTCATACATGAATATATCACAATAAGACTCTGGATAAAAGGGATTTACCCAACATATATACACAACAGGACTTATAAGGTCACAACATGGTTTAAAAAAGATAACTTAACTGGAAAGGCTACACACCAACACCATACTTATCAAAATAAGTAGTGAGCCTCTACGAGTAACTAAACTAACATATGGCTAGGACAGGACGCCGACCTATATAAATTGTATATAACCTTAAAATATACTCCATAGATAACCAGGAAGCTCCGGGAAGGTGAAACATACTTACTGACGGTTGAACTCGACAACTCCTACTATGGCGGCCTAGTAGAGCCTCTATCAGAACATGCGACATGAACACACAGTGCCCCAAACAAAAAAGATGTCAGTATGAAATAATGTAACCGAGTATGTAAAGCATGAATAATAATATGAATATGTAAGCTATAAATAAGGGAATATAAGTAATGTAAAACGATTAACTGTAAAGGAAAGTGTAAGAAAACTGGAGACCACATGGGGTGAATAATGAAACCCTAAAACTTAATACAACCTGTCTGTCTGGATAGGCGTTTATTGTATAACTTACCCTCGTCTTATGGTGCGATATATAACATGCCATTAGTCTTAGGTGTATGTATGGATATGCAATGCAATGTGCACAATGATTTATGCATGTGTTACAGAATGTGCAACCCGATCCATTATATGTATATATTGCGAAACATGCAACCCGATCCAATATATGTATATATTGCGGAACGTGCAACCCGATCTAATATATGTTGCGGAATGTGTAACCTGCTCTAATATATGTATATGTTTCAGAACGTGCAAACCGATATAATATATGATCATGATTGTATGCACAATATCAAATGCCAAATAGAAATATATCAATACCAATGGAAATTGGGAGTGTGGACAACAGACTATGATAACAATAGTTGTTTGGCCTCTTTTGACACTCGTAAACTCTTTGACTTTATTCTTATAACGACTCATAGTTGAATTGACAATTACCTCATTAAGGTTCTTCTTTTGGAAGACTTATAATAGGACAAGTGATATGCGATTTATACACACGCTTAACGCAAGTGCACGTATCGTTACAAGTAATATAGTCTAGGTAAGACCGAAAATCGTCCTCAGAGACTGGTTTTCAAGTACCGATTATCTATCCTTTAGTTTCTATTTGGTCAACGTAAATTTGTTTGAGATTTATGACTAAGAATTAAAACTAATGCAGGAAATAAACTAATTATGAAAATACTTTGAATTAAATCAGTTATGATGGAGAATTATGGCTTCCAAGATCATCAACTATCCACTCTATTCAATCCTTAATACAATTAGACTGACTTCTTCTTCTACGTTAAGATAACAGGTTAACTAGACCGTCTTATACTCCTGTTAAGGTAATATAATCACTCAACCCCGATGCAGAACCCTTCTATCTTTCGATGATATGATTTACCACAAAGGAGGATTAAGAACAATAACTTATTATGTTACACAAGTACCGGGGTACTTTCGTCCACGATTTTAACCTATGTTTATTCAACTATAGCATATTCACAATCTCCCCTTTCTAATTTCGATTAGAAATCATATAAGTGATGATAATTAGTGATCATTTAATTACCAAGCAATCAAAGCAATTATTGAATAAATCTTAATCTAATGGAAGAAGAAATTAACTAATGTATTAATTCATAGATAAAAGCTTCAAGTGAATCACAAGGAAAGCCCTAAATAAGTAATTAGTTCATAGTCATTGCCATGTTAAGAACTAAATTACAAACCAACGTGAACTGAATTAAACAAAGCAAAAAAAAAATACTCAAGAAAAAGTCTTCAAGCCTTAGCCTCCTTCTCTTGTGTTGTGGACTATTTACAATGATAGAATGTGGTGGAATGAGGTATGGAGAGGTATGAATGATGGAGAATGATGGCTAATTAGCTATATATAATGAGCATGGTTTTAGGTTTTGTAGGTAGGAATCCTTGTCCCTTTCGGACCCTGAAAAACGTGTCAAATTCGGCCCAAAACGTCAAAAATACCGCGTCGGCGTTGTGGCCCTGCAGTCCGGCGCCACGGCGTCGAAAAATCTGCGAGTCTCTAAACTTTCGGCGCCACGGCGCCCAAATAGTACTATTCGGGCACCGTGGCGCCTAAATAGTACTATTCACGAATTTCACATTTTTTTCGGTTCTTCGTCCTTTTTTCGCCCGGACTTCGTCTGATCTCCTCTATACTTCCCGGAACTTCTTAGACTTCATTTCTTGGCCCTTTTGTGTGCAATTAAATCTCATTTATGCTCATTTCATCTCCTTTTTGTCATTTCTCCATTTCTGACCGTTGTGACACAAAAGAAAGAAAAACGACTCTAATACTATACTAAACATAAACAAAATGAGTAAAATACTAACTAAAAATGACTCAAAAAGTGTGTATAAAATACATCGATCAATAAGCCAGTAACCAATATCAAGGATTACGAAAATAAGGATAATCGATGAATACTTCTCAACAAGAGTTTTCAAGATACAATAAGACAAACCTTTTGATGTTTCTTTTCAAAAATGATAACTCATGGGATTTCATGCTTTAAAAGAAAGGGATAGCCTTACATACCTTATTATGAAGCTATATGTCGTGCTATAGGCTCTTGTATTCTTGACGAACGATTATCTATAACAAACAAAGAGTCAATATTATAATCAAATTCATATCCAAATAGGGAACGTCATTTAGGCATATTATTGATAACCCTAAACACGAAGGATTCTTAGACTTGAAAATAAAGGATACTTATGTAATTTGATTTTACGATCCCCCGAAACATACTTTATTAGTTTTAACAATATCAACAACCACTTTTTTAACCAATATCAACTCACAATTCCAAAAAAACAACCCACAACTCATCATATCATAACTTCATAGGTTTACGGGTTTCGGCTACAAAAATCATTCCATAACTTATCCTAAATCATCAATTAATCATAATATCAAGTAGATAAAGGTGAATTCTTACCATCAATCATCCAAACCCCTTGAAAACAACATGTTGCATCAACAACTAGGGTTTCCGAAATTGCTTTAACACAAGGATGATGATTTCTATGGTTACCGCGGGGATTATCACGTAAATCCTGTTCGATTTGTCTTTGGATTGATCTTGGGATGATGTAATATATTAGAGAGGTTTTGGGATGTTGTCCAAACCCCGTCAGTTTTTACACCGCCGCAACTTGACTGCTGGTTTGACGGTCAAACCTAGACCGTCAAGTTGCCTCCTGATATCTCAAAAATGCAGGAAATTGATAGTTCATGTTGGCATTTTTATAGTCAGTCCAACATTCGATGGTCTGTTAATATGGATTGTCAATGTCACGACCCGAATCGACAGGCCGCGAATGGTGCCCTACCTGGGCACCCTTCTACCCAAACATCACAAATAATCAGCGGAAACTAAGGAACAACTCATATAATAAAAACATGCAAGCCGCCAAGGCTGCCATTGTACACAAAATTTTCCAAAATGAGTTACAACATATACAACTCACACCTGTCTACAGACCTCTAAGAGTTTGATAATGAAATGTGACGGGACAAGGCCCCTGTCACGACCCGACCCCGGGGCCGCGACTGGTGCCCTACCGGGGCACCCTTTCAGGTATACATCAGAGAATAGCAGCGGAACATACATAACACATAAACCTGTATATAGCAAACATCACTGGCTAGCCGACAAGGCCGCCTTTCATAGATTAAACTTAATCAAAAGTAAACAGTACAACTTGTCCTTACAGCCCAAACCACAACATGACTACAGACCTCTAGGAATAACAACTGTGGCGGGACAGGGCCCCGCCATACCCCCTGAATGTACAAAAGTCTACACCCTCAGGGAACCGTACCAAAAGACAAAGCCTCCGGAGAAAGGGAGCTTTCCAAGAATCGAACGGTGATCCTAAAAGGGCGAAACATCAAGCTATGCACCTCAACCTGCGGCATGAACGCAGCCCCCCGAAGGAGGTCAGTACAACATGTACCAAGTATGCGAAACTGGAAAAATACTGAAAATACCTCATAAGTCTAAAATAACTGGAGACATGTATGAAAATCAGTTTACAGAACACTGTGCCCTACTAATAATGAGAATATCAATCATATACTATACTGCATGAAAATAGGAAGCTCATGATCAAAGCAAGGTCATTCGCCCCGCAGTATCATTAAGCACTCCTACTCCTGGGACTATTTCACCCGCATGGGTCATGTGGACCCGCATGAGGTATTCTCGTGATAGGTCAGCTCACCCGCATGGGACTATTTCACCCGCATGAGCCCTACAGACTCGCATGAGGTATTCCTCGCATCGTGGGTAGCAAATCCACGGAATATACAAATGTCACAACCACACTGGAAGCATACCCGTGGAATCCCACATCACCGCTTGCGTCGCCCGTAACCTCGCATCGCGTGCCTCGAATCCTCATCGTAAGCATGTCCAAGGTGCATACCCGTGGAATCCCACCTCACTGTCGGTACGTCTACGTAAGCTCATACTATGACCATGGAAGCATACCCGTGGAATCATCCATCACTGACGGTACGTCCAAGTAAGCTCATACTACGACCTTGGAAACATACCCGTGGAATCCCACATCACTGTCGGTACGTCCAAGTAAGCTCATACTACGACCATGGAAGCATACCCGTGGAATCCCACATCACTGTCGGTACGTCCAAGTAAGCTCATACTACGACCATGGAAGCATACCCGTGGAATCCCACATCACTGTCGGTACGTCCAAGTAAACTCATACTAAGACAATGGAAGCATACCCGTGGAATCCTCCATCACTGACGGTACGTCCAAGTACTTTCATAACTTCTTTAGACTTTCATTAATCTACAAAATAAATCTCATTCTTGACCTTAAGGCACCTTCTCATTGCTTAATCAAATCCAGAGAATTTAACCCGATGTACTATGTACTTCTACTCTTTCAAAAGATCCCCTTTTCACATAATAATTCCCATTTTACACTCTAAGCAATTGATGCCTTTTAAATCAAATTTGCCCTACTCAATTTCAATTCTTTCATCTTTGTTTACCTTATTCAAGAAAACCAACTCTCTAACCTTCCATAAAGTTATTATAACCAACTCCCCATAAAGTCGTTATACTAACTTTATGCTTTAGAAATTAAGACATTCTTATCCTTTCATAAGACCGTTATAACCAACTTCCCATAAAGCCGTTATAACTCCTTATATCTCAAACAATTTCGTTCTTTTATTAACCAAGAGACTTATACTTCAAATCAGTTTACACAATTTCCAAAGTACTTCAAGTATACCAAAGGATTTACTTTATTTAAAACACGTACGTCTACCGTACTATATAGTTATAACTACTCATGCTCAATTGATAGGAAAGTTCCACATACCTCTCCGGTTAATCCACTTGCTAAGTCCAAAATACCGCACATAGTACGTCAACCTATAATGACCATAATACGTTTATTAACCTCTAGTTTCAAAGTAAAATATTCTAAGTGCAAAGTCACTAAATTCTATGGAAAATCGGGCAGCATTTCCTTTGTTTCTACATACTTTGCCACCTTTTTCAAGGCCGAATTCAACATCCAAACGCCACTTTTAAGGCCCAACAATCCAATCAATTCAACGGGGATTACACACCTAAACTTGGATGTGTAAAATTCTGCCCCATAATGTATAACAATTAACTTAACAAGTTTAAGGTAGTATCTTGGCTACAACATGTTCACATCCTAACCTTATTCAATTCCTTCAAATCCAAATCATATTTCTTACATGCAATTCTTCTAAGAGCAATATTTACCACTACAAGTTCTTTCTCCTTCACATGCAACACCATAAACTAACAAAGAAAGAAGAATTGTTACCTTAGAGCTTTAGCCAAATTAATCCAACAAATTCACTAGCCTCCTTTCCACAACACCACCACAACAACTCCTACAAGCTTGCCAACAAATTTCCTTCTTGCCACATTTTTCAGATTTTTCTCAAGCCTTGATTTATTCTTGATTTTCTAGAGAGAATGAAGAGCTTCTAATTTAGAGAGAGAGAAGAGCTTGAAGAATGACCAAGTCTTCAAGACTTGGTCAATAAATAGTGCATGCAAAAATCAGATGGGGACACTTGTCACCTCCCATGGCCTTTTTAAAAGAAAAGATCTGAACCTCAGTTTTTCCGCCAGAAACTCTGCCTCGGCGCGCGGGCCACGGCCACAAAACCCCTGCAACCCCTCAGAACTTCGGGCGCCGCGGCCCTGCTTCCCGGCGCCGCGACGCTGTGGCCCCTGACCGAGATATCTTTCTGTCCGACTGCGCACTGAACTTGTAACTTCCATAACTTTCTACTCCGATGTCCTATCGACGAACGGTTGGTTGCGTTGGAAACCAGACTCAACGAACTACATGCTAGTCCTTAGAAACACCTAGGAACTCATAACGCAACTGGACATAAGCCGCCTCAAAGTTGACTAAAAATCCGTCCGAAACAATCCGTCAACCTATCTTTCTAAAATTTTAAGTCTTAACCCCTTTCGTACGTCCCCCTAAGCATGACCCGAACTACGGGGTGTAACATTCTCCCCCCCTTAGAAACATTCGTCCCCGAATGTTCTTTTGGAGCCAATCTACTATTCCTCGGTACCTCATCGTACTTCACGCTTAATGGGACCTTATTATGCCACTTGTGACCATAAGATATCGCACACGCATATCCATTCATCGTAAGTCAAACAGGAAACGAACCAAAAATATGAACCATCGCCACTTACTCTTATTCATGGCCTAACAGGATTGCCTGTTCGTATCTACCAACATATTCTATCACATGTACATAGTCTCAATATCCTCCGTTCATGACACTAAATCATACAACAGTCCTATCATGCATACTAATCTCTAAAGGGTCAAAGATATACCTGACATCACATAGGCGGGTCAAAGGACCGCTAAAACTGGGAACTGCTACCACGACATCTGCCGCGTCCTGCCGGTGCATGAACATCCTGCCTAGCCATTGAAGGTGAAGAACCTGCAACTGATCCAATAGATTGTGCCATCCCACCAGTGCCACCTCTGGTCGGACAGTCTCTCGCCAGATGGCCCTGTTGGCCGCAAGCATAACAAGTTGTCGACTTGGTCCGACACTCTCCAAAATGAGATCTACCACAGTGATCACACCGAGGAAAAGGTGGCCTCCCTTGGTTACTATCTTCGGACACCTGTGAACCTGCCGCCGTGGAGCCTTGACCTGATCCCGAATATCCCCGACGGTCAAACCACCCGCCGGAAGACCGGGAAGGGGCATTCTGCGTCGGCGAAAATGTAGACCACGCTGTTCGAGGCGGTCCACCACGAAAGATATCCACGAAACCACATCGTCTGCCCCGCCCTTTTGGTTGGGTCGGACTGGCCGCCCTCACTCTCTCGCCCTCAATCCGCGCATATGCTGCGTCCCGCAATATCCATACCGTGAAGAGCCATTCCTGCATCGCATAACCGTGTAACGGTCTAGCCCCGTCACATAGCGGTGAACTCATCCGCCGTGTCCGCCTGATAGTGGGTGCATACAGCCAATGAATCGAACTCGGGTTGTACTCACGATGGTCCTCCCGTTACGTCTCGATGCCAAGAACCTATCCAAGCGGGCTCTCCTCGTCTCAGGAGGCAAAAAGTGACCGAGAAAGGCTTCCGTGAACTCATCCCAAACAGCTGGAGGAGCACCCACACCTCTAGACAACACCCACGCCTCAAACCAATTCAACGCAATATCGTGTAACCGGTAAGAAGCTAACACAACGGACTCCGTCTCCGAGGCCCTAAGCATCTGCATAGTCCGCCGCACCTGCCGAATGAACTCCTGAGGATCCTCCTCAGACCTCGACCCATAGAACTCGGGTGGATCACAACTCAGGAAGTCCCAAATCCTTAAACTGTCGGCTCTAGGGTTAGCTACCGGCTCCTGGCGGCGCTGCCCTGCCACAATGCTAGTCAACAACCTGATATGCTCTCCGTAATCCCTATACTCTGCCCCCGGCTATGGAACTGGAGGCTCAGGTACCGCGGTCTCAATAGCCGCTGCCTCGAACTCCTCGAGGCCGGGCGACGCGTGGAACTCGCCGCCGAAACATCATCTCCGTGGGGTGGGCTGTGCCTCGTAGCCTCCGCGTCCTACTTGCGCCTCTCACCGCCTTGCCCTTCTGGGCCCGGGTCGCCTTCCGTGGAGGCATAACTGGTACATAAGAATAGGTCAGAGAGGATTCAACCTAGTAGGACAACTCTACTGCACGATCTCAGAGAGAGAAGAATGGAAACCAATCCTAAATATCCTGCAGACTACTGATTATAGATGTGGTGCACAACACACCGATAATCAAGACTTACTGACACTGCCTAGACACTTTCCGAGGACTAAGCGCTCGATACCACTTTTGTCACGACCAGCCGGCCGCATCGTGCCTACCAGGGCACCGTCAGTATACATCGAGAATAGCAATGAACATACATAACACATAAACCTGTATATAGCAAACAGCACTGGCTAGCCGACAAGGCCGCCGTTCATAGATTAAACTTAATCAAAAGTAGCGATAACTTGTCCTTACCCAAACTACAACGTGACTACGGACTTCAGGAATAACAATCGTATGACGGGGCCGCCATACCCCCTGAATGTACAAAAGTCTACACCCTCAGGGAACCGTACCAAAAGACAAAGCCTCCGGAGAAAGGGAGCTTTCCAAGAATCGAACAGTGATCCTAAAAGTGCGGAACAGCAAGCTATGCACCTCAACCTGCGGCATGAACGCAGCCCGGCGAGGTCGATAACATGTACGGTATGCGAAATCGAAAATACCAAAATACCTCAAAAGTCTAAAATAATCGGAGACATGTATGAAAATCGGTTTACGTAACATCGTGCCCTACTAATAATGAGAATATCAATCATATACTATCTTTGCGTGAAAATAGGAAGCTCATGATCAAAGCAAGGTCATTCGCCGCATGATGTCATTAAGCACTCTACTCACGAGACTATTTCACGCGTGGGTCGTGTGGACCGCGTGAGGTATTCCTCGCATAGGTTGTACTCACTGCGTGGGACTATTTCACTGCGTAGCCCTACGGACTCGCGTGAGGTATCCTCGTCGTGGGTAGCAAATCCACGGAATATACAAATGTCATAACCACACTGAGCATGTACGTGGAATCGCATCAGCGTCGGACGCGTCCGGTAACCTCGTCTTTGCATGCCTCGGAATCCTCATCGTAAGCATGTTCAAGGTGTATACGTGGAATCCCACCGGCTGTCGATGCGTCACGTGGCTCATACTATGACCGTGGAAGCATACCCGTGGAATCATCCATCACCGACGATGCGTCGAGTAAGCTCATACTACGACCGTGGAAGCATACGTGAAATCCCACATCCGCCGATGCGTCCAAGTAAGCTCATACTACGACCGTGGAAGCATACCCGTGGAATCCCACATCGCGTCGATGCGTCAAGTAAGCTCATACTACGACCATGGAAGCATACGTGGAATCCGGCATCACCGTCGATGCGTTCAAGTAAACTCATACTAAGACAATGAAGCGTACCGTGGAATCCTCCATCACTGACGGTACGTCCAAGTACTTTCATAACTTCTTTAGACTTTCATTAATCTACAAAATAAATCTCATTCTTGACCTTAAGGCACCTTCTCGTTGCTTAATCAAATCCGGAGAATTTAACCCGAAGTACTATGTACTTCTACTCTTTCAAAAGATCCCTTTTTCACATAATAATTCCCATTTTACACTCTAAGCAATTGATGCTTTTTAAATCAAATTTGCCCTACTCAATTTCAATTCTTTCATCTTTGTTTACCTTATTCAAGAAAACCAACTCTCTAACCTTCCATAAAGTTATTATAACCAACTCCCCATAAAGCCGTTATACTAACTTTATGCTTTAGAAATTAAGACATTCTTATCCTTTCATAAGGCCGTTATAACCAACTTCCCATAAAGCTGTTATAACTCCTTATATCTCAAACAATTTCGTTCTTTTATTAACCAAGAGATTTATACTTCAAATCAGTTTACACAATTTTCAAAGTACTTCAAGTATACCAAAGGATTTACTTTATTTAAAACACGTACGTCTACTGTACTATATAGTTATAACTACTCATGCTCAAGAGATAGGAAAGTTCCACATACCTCTCCGGTTAATCCACTTGCTAAGTCCAAAATACCGCACGTAGTACGTCAACCTATAATGACCATAATACGTTTATTAACCTCTAGTTTCAAGGTAAAATATTCTAAGTGCAAAGTCACTAAATTCTATGGAAAATCGGGCAGCATTTCCTTTGTTTCTACATACTTTGCCACCTTTTTCAAGGCCGAATTCAACATCCAAACGCCACTTTTAAGGCCCAACAATCCAATCAATTCAACGGGGATTACACACCTAAACTTGGATGTGTAAAATTCTGCCCCATAATGTATAACAATTAACTTAACAAGTTTAAGGTAGTATCTTGGCTACAACATGTTCACATCCTAACCTTATTCAATTCCTTCAAATCCAAATCATATTTCTTACATGCAATTCTTCTAAGAGCAATATTTACCACTACAAGTTCTTTCTCCTTCACATGCAACACCATAAACTAACAAAGAGAGAAGAATTGTTACCTTAGAGCTTTAGCCAAATTAATCCAACAAATTCACTAGCCTCCTTTCCTGACACCACCACAACAACTCTGAAGCTTGACAAGCTTCTTGCACCACATTTTTCAGATTTTTCTCAAGCCTTGATTTATTCTTGATTTTCTAGAGAGAAGGAAGATCTTATAATTTAGAGAGAGAGAAGAGCTTGAAGAATGACCAAGTCTTCAAGACTTGGTCAATAAATAGTGCATGCAAAAAGTGTCACCCTCCCATGGCCTTTTTAAAAGAAAAGATCTGATTTTCCTCAGTTTTTCCGCCAGAAACTCCGCCTCGGCGCCGCGGCGCTGAAACCCCTGCAACCCCTCAGAACTTCCGGCGCCGCGGCCCTGCTTCCCGGCGCCGCGGCGCTGTGGCCCCTGACCGAGATATCTTTCTGTCCGACTGCGCACTGAACTTGTAACTTCCATAACTTTCTACTCCGATGTCCTATCGACGAACGGTTGGTTGCGTTGGAAACCAGACTCAACGAACTACATGCTAGGCCTTAGAAACACCTAGGAACTCATAACGCAACTGGACATAAGCCGCCTCAAAGTTGACTAAAAATCCGTCCGAAACAATCAGTCAACCTATCTTTCTAAAATTTTAAGTCTTAACCCCTTTCGTACGTCTCCCTAATCATGACCCGAACTACGGGGTGTAACAGCCCCGCCGTACCCCTGAATATACATAAGTCTGTACCAAAATGACAAGCTCCGGAACAATGGAGCTAACGCAAAAGCTGAGCAAAGATCCTAAGCTCGAGGATCATCAAACAGAGTACCTATACATGCGGGCATGAACGCAGCCCCCCGAAGGGGATCAGTACAACAAGGTACCAAGTATGAAAACATAAAGTACAGTAAACAAGATCATCACTGGCCAAAAGATGACAGGGACAAGTATAAAATCAAATACCAGATCCAACCGTGCCATATAAAATAGAGCCAACTGTACCTTTCAAAAATGAGAATCAACTGTGCCTTTTAAAAACAGAGAGTCAACTTTACCCTTTTTAAAGTGAGAGAGTCATATCAAAATCATAGATGCCTGTCCATATAACGTACCTCGGCCCATTCCGGGACTCGGTCCATATAACCATCATGTCTATATACATATAACGTGTCCCGACCCTTTAGTGAGGGACTCGGTGGAATCATCAGTATAACAGGTCCCGACCCTTAGGACTTGGTGAGCATTCACTTGTACGAATAGCTATCATGAGCAACCTTGTGCAATTTAACTCATTTTTTGACTCTCAAAGGAATAAACCCAAGGTACCAACATATCATGTACCAATCATTAAAATAAACTCCCATTTTAAAAAAACTAAGGTACCAACATATTATGTACCAATCATTAAAATGAACTCTCATTTTAGAAAAAACAAGGTACCAACAAATCATGTTAAGGATTAAGATCCAATAAAACTATGTACGTCCGCCGTAGACTCACTTTATAAAACTCAACTTTCATTTTAGGACTCAAGGCACTATCATATCATATATCCTTTTAAATCATCATTTGGAAAAATCAAGGCACTTATCATATCATGTATCAAATAGAAATTAGGATTCAACGGAATTACGCACGTCCGTCGTACACCCATTTCATATACATTATGCCAAAGAAAGAAGGAAGAGTTTCACATACCGTTTTTCGTCTGTACCAATTCGATAATCTAAATTCGTCTCGCCCCTCTGACTAACATTATAGAAACATCTGAATGGCGATAACAGATCCAAATTTTCCTAATTAATTCTTATATGAGCCGTGAGTAATTTATCTTTTGTTTTAAAGATCTTATCTAATCAGCTGTGAACTAGCAAATGTAAAATAAACTGGTTATATCTTAGTTTCTATGCAGATGACGTTCTAATCATTTTAATATAATAATCGTTTGTCGATACCTTTTACACTTAACGCTGTAATGGCTTGTTTCAACACGTCTATTAGAACATACCCAATTATTATTAAAACAATCTCAGCGCTTGATACTTATCAGTTACTTTAAATTAGCAAGGTCGAACCGAATCCAGCGCTTACAAAGAACTATTATGAATATTAATATCTCTCCTCATATGTCTTAATAAGGACTTAGGAACAACTTAGACATGCTTTTAGCATAGAATCAATAACATCAATACCCCTTAACATCTAAGAGTATAATGAATTATGAAATAATACCACATATATATTTCGTACGTAGAACATGCCAAAAGATGGAGGGATAGTTCACACACATTATCGGCTATACCAATATGATAGTAGAATACGTCTCAAATAGGTACTTCAACCTATAACAACAATAACACTTCTATCAACTTCATGAATACTAGTGTAATTCATATACCACATAATGATCTTCTTTTCATATAAAATTTGGGCAGCACTTCCCCGATATATACTCTCATCCACAACTTCCAAAAGGGGCCAATAACATCAATAACCAAACATCAATTAAGGGAATAACCAAAATAGCAACTAAGGTGATTCATACACCTACTTCTCATGTTAATCCGGCCTCTTAATCCATATAAAAACAGTCCACTAAAACAGTGTATACTTCAACAACAACGATGGTGAAATGTGAAGCTCTTCTACACCTTTCTACACCCTTATTCCTTTAGGACATGCATTAGAAATTACCACATTAAACTTGCATAATGATAACTAAATTTCCAGCATTATACACGCATAAAACAGACCCTAAAACAGCACGACAATATCCAACAGTTTCAAGATAGTTTCGGCCAACAACAACAATCCAAATCCCTTTTCATAATGCTTTATAATCCAAATAAAGTTTCAACACTTTAATATAAACCATTACAACTTTCAATAACAAGATTTCCTTCAATCTAACATGCACATAGTGACGATAATAACAACAATAACCAACGAATATATAATAACAAAACAATCCACAATTCGGCTAACATTCCAAAACTGTGACAGACACTTCTTATCCTCCATTTTACTTAACACAAGTTCATCTCCTAATTATAACATCATGTAACCTCCAATTACTTCAAGAGGAAGAATAAATCCTACCTTAATCTTAGCCAAAGCAGTCCGAAGTTCTCGGCCACCACCACTTCATTTTGCACCACTTCTTCACGTTACAACAACGCATACGTATCCTCTACAAGATTTTAATCATCTTACTTTCTTGTTTCTCTTCAAAAAAGTTCATTTCCAAGCTTAGGGTTCAAAGAAGTTTCTTGGCCAAAGTCGTGACCCACTGTTTTGGAGAGTTAACCTTGCATAGAACTTAGTTAAGGAGCTTAATCTTGGAAAAGAAACTAATTTGTTCATCACTTGGCTAAGAGAATTTCAAAACTTGAGGGAGAAGAAAAGAGAGAAGAGAGTTTGAAGGATGAAGATATTATGAGCCTAAGTCTTGCAAGACTTGTATATATCAAGTGTATGTAGCACAAGTGGATGGGGACCCATGTGGACCACTTGTCCACTTGTCTTAACTTTATAAAATATCTTCCACACTATATTCTCTTCACAAAATATTAATCCAACACTTAGCCAAAATCTTACTATTTTCGATGGACACCCCCCTCCCCCCCCCCCCCCCAAATTGTGAAATTTTCGATGGGCTCCTCATTCTTAATGCCAAGACTTCATAATACAATACTAAGTCCATAAATCCATGAGAAAGAATTTAACTACAAGTTAATAATTTTCGTCCTCACATTTGTCTTGAAATCTTTTCCATATATAAAATGTAAAAATCCTTTTCTTCCAACATTGAAATCTTATTTCCATAATCATGTTCTCACTTTGTAGCTATGGAATTACGGGGTGTAACATTCTTCCCCACTTAGAAATATTCGTCCTCGAATGTTCATCAAAGGTCTCAAACTATAAACATTTCGGCATAGTCTCATTTAACTATACATATCAACCTATACTCAGCAACACAAGATGCCACACAGAGCCACAATATAACACAAGTGGTTTATACTCAAACCAAGGAATCCTCACAACTAATATGCTTCACATATACTGAGTACTTTAACCAAGATCACACATAAAATATTTTACTCAAGAAGGCCTCGTATATCTAAGGTCTCAATGATTATCCAATATTCTAAGATTCTTAACCATTCAATGTCCCAAGCTTACATCGTCTCTCCCCGCTTACGGGTAAGATAGCTTCTCATAATCTCAACATCATGTCGTCTTAACCATAACAAACCTATTTACTCCATACAAATATCATTCGTACATATCACTTAAGCATACAAAACAACTTAATCTAACAACATGGTATGCCATTAAGTCAATTAAACATGATCTTCTAAGAGTTCATCACCGTCTCAGACAACTCATCACCTCTCGATTATTCCAAATTAGCACACCTTGTATGCCTTGATGTAGATTCATTAAACTGTTTCATACCTTCCAAGCAATTATTAAAGCTTAACCAACTCATGATAACCCAAAATCACTTCAGACAACACACACATGACCCTAATAAATATGTCCATATATATGTACATTATTATCATACCAACTATACAACAATTTTACCAACATGTATACAAGTCCATATATTCCCTTCTGGGCCGTTGTCGCTTTCTTTTGGAACATAGCTGCAACCACAATAATTTGTTAGGGAGGGACTATCCTAACAGCATAGCTCTATCGCACGATCATGGAGTAAAAAGAATAGAAACTAATCCTAAATGTATTGTAGCCTCATGTTTATGGGTGTGGTGCACAACACACCGATAACCAAGTCTCTACTGCACACGGTCTGTAGACATTCTGAGGACTAACTGCTCTGATACCACCTTTGTCACGACCCGAAACGACGGGCCGCGACTGGTGCCCTACATGGGCACCCTTCTACCCAAACATCTCACATAATCAGCGGAAGCTAAGGAACAACTCATATAATAAAAACAGGCAAGCCGACAAGGCTGCCACTGTACACAGAATTTTCCAAAACGAGTTATAATATATACAACTCACACCTGTCTACAGACCTCTAAAAGTTTGATAATGAAATGTGACGGAACAAGGCCCCGCCGTGCCCCTGAATATACATAAGTCTGTACCAAAATAACAAGCTCCGGAATAATGGAGTTATCCCAAAAGCTGAGCAAAGATCATAAGCTCGAGGATCATCAAACTGAGTATCTATACCTGCGGACATGAACGCACTTCTCGAAGAAGTCGATCTGACAAGGTACCAAGTATGAAAACATAAAGTACAATAAACAAGATCATGACTGGCCAAAAGATGACAAGGACAAGTATGAAAATCAAATACTAGATCCAACCGTGTCATATAAAATAGAGTCAACTATACCTTTCAAAAATGAGAATCAACTGTGCCTTTTAAAAACAGAGAGAACTTTACCCTTTTTAAAGTGAGAGAGTCATATCAAAATCATAGATTCATGTCCATATAACGTATCTCGGCCCATTCTGGGACTCGGTCCATATAACCATCATGTCTATATACATATAACGTGTCCCGACCCTTTAGTGAGGGACTCGGTGGAATCATCAGTATAACGTGTCCCGGCCCTTAGGACTCGGTGAGCATACACTTGTACGAATAGCTATCATGAGCAACCTTGTGCAATTTAACTCATCTTTTGACTCTCAAAGGAATAAAACCAAGGTACCAACATATTATGTACCAATCATTAAAATGAATTCTCATTTTAGAAAAACCAAGGTACCAACATATCATGTACCAATCATTAAAATGAACTCTCATTTTAGAAAAACTAAGGTACCAACATATCATGTACCAATCATTAAAATGAACTCTCATTTTAGAAAAACCAAGGTACCAACATATCATGTACTATTAAGGATTAAGATCCAATAAAATTATGAACGTCTGTCGTACACTCACTTTATAAAACTTAACTTTCATTTTTGGACTTAAGGCACTATCATATCATATATCCTTTTAAATTATCATTTGAAAAAATCAAGACACTTATCATATCATGTATCAAATAGAAATTAGGATTCAATGGAATTACGCACGTCCGTCGTACACCCATTTCATATACATTATGCCAAAGAAAGAAGGAAGAGTTTCACATACCATTTGTCGTCTGTACCAACTCGATAATCTAAATTTGTCTCGCCCCTCTGGCTAACATTATGGAAACATCTGAATGGCGATAACAGATCCGAATTTGCCTAATTAATTCTTATATGAGCCGTGAGTAATTTATATTATGTTATAAAGATCTTATCTAATCAGCTGTGAAATAGCAACTGTAAAATAAACTGGTTATATCTTAGTTTTTATGCAGATGACGTTCTAATCATTTTAATATAATAATCATTTGTCGATACCTTTTTCACTTAACGCTGCAATGACTTGTTTCAACACGTCTATTAGAACATACCCAATTATTATTAAAACAGTCTCAGCGCTTGATACTTATCAGTTACTTTAAATTAGCAAGGTCGAACCGACTCCAGCGCTTACAAACAACTCTTATGAATATTAACATCTCTCCTCATATGCCTTAATAAGGACTTAGGAACAACTTAGATATGTTTTTAGCATAGTATCAATAACATGAATACCACTTAACTTCTAAGAGTAGAATGAATTATGAAACAATACCACATGTATATTTCGTACGTAGAACATGCCAAAAGAAGGAGGGATAGTTCACATACCTTATCGGCTATACCAATACGATAGTAGAATACGTCTCAAATAGTTACTGCAACCTATAACAACAATAACACTTCTATCAACTTCATGAATACTAGTGTAAGTCATATACCACATAATGGTCTTCTTTTCATATAAAAATTCGGGCAACACTTTCCCTATATATACTCCAATCCACAACTTCCAAAAGGGGTCAATAATATCAATAACCAAGCACCAATTAAGGGCATAACCAAAACATCAACCAATGTGATTCATACACCTACTTCTCATGTTAATCCGGCCTCTTAATCCATATAAAAATAGTCCACTAAAACAGTCCATACTTCAACAACAACGAGGGTGAAATGTGAAGCTCTTCTACACCTTTCTACACCCTTATTCCTTTAGGACATGCATTAGCAATTGCCACATTAAACATGCATAATGGTAACTAAATTTCTAACATTATACACGCATAAAACAGCCCCTAAAACAGCACGACAATATCCAACAGTTTTAAGGTAGTTTCGCCAACAACAACAATCCAAAACCCTTTTCATAATGCCTTATAATCCAATTCAAGTTTCAACACTTTAATATAAACCATTTCAAATTTCAATAACAATATTTCCTTCAATCTAACATGCACTTAGTGACGATAATAACAAAAATAACCAACGAATCCATAATAACAAAACAGTCCACAATTCGGCTAACATGCCAAAACTGTGACATGTACTTCTTATCCTCCATTTTACTTAACACAAGTTCATCTCCTAATTATAACATCATGTAACCTCCAATTACTTCAAGAGGAAGAAGAAATCTTACCTTAATCTTAGCCAAAGCAGTACGAAGTTCTCGGCCACCACCACTTCATTTTGCACCACTTCTTCACGTTACAACAACACACATGTATCCTCTACAAGCTTGTAATCATCTTACTTTCTTGTTTCTCTTCCATAAAGTTCATTTCCAAGCGTAGGGTTCAAAGAAGTTTCTTGGCCAAAGTCGTGGCCCATTGTTTTGGAGAGTTAACCTTGCATAGAACTTAGTTAATGAGCTTAATCTTGGAAAGAAACTAATTTGTTCATCACTTGGCTAAGGGAATTTCGAAACTTGAGGGAGAAGAAAAGAGAGAAGAGAGTTTGAAGGATGAAGATATTATGAGCCTAAGTCTTGCAAGACTTGTATATATCAAGTGTATGTAGCACAAGTGGATGGGGACCCATGTGACCACTTGTCCACTTGTCTTCACTTTATAAAACATCTTCCACACTATATTCTCTTCACAAAATATTAATCCAACACTTAGCCAAAATCTTACTATTTTCGATGGACACCCCCCCCCCCCCCCCAAATTGTGAAATTTTCGATGGGCCCCTCATTCTTAATTTCAAGACTTCATAATACAATACTAAGTCCATAAATCCATGGGAAAGAATTTAACTACAAGTTAATAATTTTCGTCCTCACATTTGTCTCGAAATCTTTTCCATATAGAAAATGTAAAAATTATTTCCTTCCAACATTCAAATCCTATTTCCATAATCATGTTCTCACTTAGTAGCCATGGAATTATGGGGTGTAACATTCTTCCCCCCTTAGAAATATTCGTCCTCGAATGTTCATCAAAGGTCTAAAACTATAAACATTTCGGCATAGTCTCCTTTAACTATACCTATCAACCTATACTCAGCAACACAAGATGCCACACAGGGCCACAATATAACACAAGTGGTTTATACTCAAATCAAGGAATCCTCACAACTAATTTGCTTCACATATACTGGGTACTTTAACCAAGATTACACATAAAATATTTTACTCAAGAAGGCCTCGTATATCTAAGGTCTCAACGATTATCCAATATTCTAAGATTCTCAACCATTTCATGTCCCAAGCTTACATCGTCTCTCCCCGCTTACGAGTAAGATAACTTCTTATAATCTTAACATCATGTCGTCTTAACCATAACAAACCTATTTACTCCATACAAATATCATTTGTACATATCACTTAAGCATACAACACAGATTAATCTAACAATATTGTATGCCATTAAGTCAATTAAACATGATTTTATAAGAGTTCATCACCGTCTCAGACATCTCATCACCTCCCGAATATTCCAAATTAGCACACCTTGTATGCGTTGATGTAGATTCATTAAACTGTTTCATACATTCCAAGCAATTATTAAAGCTTAACCAACTCATGATAACCCCAAATCACTTCAGACAACACACACATGGCCCAAATAAATATGGCAGTATAGATGTACATCATTATCACACCAACTATACAACAATTTTACCAACCTGTATACAAGTCCATATATTCCCTTCTGGCCGCTGTCGCTTTCTTTTGGAACATAGCTGCAACCACAATAATTTGTTAGGGAGGGACTATCCTAACAACATAGCTCTATCACTCGATCTTAGAGTAAAAAGAATATAAACCAATCTAAAATGTATTGTAGCCTCATATTTATGGGTGTGGTGCACAACACACCGATAACCAAGATTCTACTGCACACGGTCTGTAGACATTCCGATGACTAACTGCTCTGATACCACCTTTGTCACAACCCGAACCGACGGGCCGCGACTGATGCCCTACCTGGGCACCATTCTACCCAAACATCACACATAACCAGCGGAAGCTAAGGAACGACTCATATAATAAAAACAGGCAAGCCGACAAGGCTGCCACTGTACACAGAATTTTCCAAAACGAGTTATAATATATACAACTCACACCTGTCTACAGACCTCTAAGAGTTTGATAATGAAATGTGACGGAACAAGGCCCCGCCGTACCCCTGAATATACATAAGTCTGTACCAAAATAACAAGCTCCGGAATAATGGAGTTATCCCAAAAGCTGAGCAAAGATCATAAGCTCGAGGATCATCAAACTGAGTATCTATACCTGCGGACATGAACGCACCCCCCCGAAGGGGGTCAGTACAGCAAGGTACCAAGTATGAAAACATAAAGTACAATAAACAAGATCATGACTGGCCAAAAGATGACAAGGACAAGTATGAAAATCAAATACTAAATCCAACCGTGTCATATAAAATAGAGTCAACTATACCTTTCAAAAATGAGAATCAACTGTGCCTTTTAAAAACAGAGAGAACTTTACCCTTTTTAAAGTGAGAGAGTCATATCAAAATCATAGATTCATGTCCATATAACGTATCTCGGCCCATTCTGGGACTCGATCCATATAACCATCATGTCTATATACATATAACGTGTCCCGACCCTTTAATGAGGGACTCGGTGGAATCATCAGTATAACGGGTCCCGGCCCTTTAGTGAGGGACTCGGTGAGCATACACTTGTACGAATAGCTATCATGAGCAACCTTGTGCAATTTAACTCATCTTTTGACTCTCAAAGGAATAAAACCAAGGTACCAACATATTATGTACCAATCATTAAAATGAATTCTCATTTTAGAAAAACCAAGGTACCAACATATCATGTACCAATCATTAAAATGAACTCTCATTTTAGAAAAACTAAGGTACCAACATATCATGTACTATTAAGGATTAAGATCCAATAAAACTGTGTACGTCCGTCATACACTCACTTTATAAAACTCAACTTTTATTTTAGGACTCAAGGCACTTTCATATCATATATCCTTTTAAATCATCATTTGGAAAAATCAAGACACTTATCATATCATGTATCAAATAGAAATTAGGATTCAATGGAATTACGCACGTTCGTCGTACACCCATTTCATATACATTATGCCAAAGAAAGAAAGAAGAGTTTCACATACCGCTTGTCGTCTGTACCAACTCGATAATCTAAATTCGTCTAGCCCCTCTGGCTAACATTATGGAAATATCTGAATGGCGATAACAGATCCGAATTTGCCTAATTAATTCTTATATGAGCCGTGAGTAATTTATCTTTTGTTATAAAGATATTATCTAATCAGTTGTGAACTAGCAAATGTAAAATAAACTGGTTATATCTTCGTTTCTATGCAGATGGCGTTCTAATAATTTTAATATAATAATCGTTTGTCGATACCTTTTTCACTTAACGCTGAAATGACTTGTTTCAACACGTCTATTATAACATACCCAATTATTATTAAAACAGTCTCAGCGCTTGATACTTATCAGTTACTTTAAATTAGCAAGGTCGAACCGACTCCAGCGCTTACTAAGAACTATTATGAATATTAACATCTCTCCTCATATTCCTTAATAAGGACTTAGGAACAACTTAGACATGTTTTTAGCATAGAATCAATAACAAGAATACCCCTTAACTTCTAAGAGTATAATGAATTATGAAACAATACCACATGTATATTTCGTACGTAGAACATGCCAAAAGACGGAGGGATAGTTCACATACCTTATCGGCTATACCAACACGATAGTAGAATACGTCTCAAATATGTACTTCAACCTATAACAACAATAACGCTTCTATCAACTTCATGAATACTAGTGTAAGTCATATACCACATAATAGTCTTCTTTTCATATAAAATTCGAGCAGCACTTCCCCTATATATACTCCCATCCACAACTTTCAAACGGGGCCAATAACATCAATAACCAAGCACCAATTAAGGGCATAACTAAAACAACAACCAAGGTGATTCATACACTTACTTCTCATGTTAATCCGACCTTTTAATCCATATAAAAACAGTCCATACTTCAACAACAACGAGGGTGAAATGTGAAGCTCTTCTACACCTTTCTACACCCTTATTCCTTTAGGACATGCATTAGCAATTACCACATTAAACTTGCATAATGATAACTAAATTTCCAGCATTATACACGCATAAAACAGACCCTAAAACAACACGACAATATCCAACAGTTTTAAGATAGTTTCGGCCAACAACAACAATCCAAATCCCTTTTCATAATGCCTTATAATCCAAATCAAGTTTCAACACTTTAATATAAACCATTTCAACTTTCAATAACAAGATTTCCTTCAATTTAACATGCACTTAGTGATGATAATAACAACAATAACCAATGAATCCATAATAACAAAACAGTCCACAATTCGGCTAACATGCCAAAACTGTGACATGCACTTCTTATCCTCCATTTTACTTAACACAAGTTCATCTCTTAATTATAACATCATGTAACCTCCAATTACTTCATGAAGAAGAAGAAATTTTACCTTAATCTTAGCCAAAGCAGTCCCAAGTTCTCGGCCACCACCACTTCCTTTTGCACCACTTCTTCACGTTACAACAATACACACGTATTCTCTACAAGCTTGTAATCATCTTACTTTCTTGTTTCTCTTCCAAAAAGTTCATTTCCAAGCTTAGGGTTCAAAGAAGTTTCTTGGCGAAAGTCGTGGCCTACTGTTTTGGAGAGTTAACCTTGCATAGAACTTAGTTAAGGAGCTTAATCTTGGAAAAGAAACTAATTTGTTCATCACTTGGCTAAGAGAATTTCGAAACTTGAGGGAGAATAAAAGAGAGAAGAGAGTTTGAAGGATGAAGATATTATGAGCCTAAGTCTTGCAAGACTTGTATATATCAAGTGTATGTAGCACAAGTGGATGGGGACCCATGTGGACCACTTGTCCACTTGTCTTCACTTTATAAAATATCTTCCACACTATATTCTCTTCACAAAATATTAATCCAACACTTAGCCAAAATCTTACTATTTTCGATGGGCCCCACATTCTTAATGCCAAGACTTCATAATACAATACTAAGTCCATAAATCCATGGGGAAAAATTTAACTACAAGTTAATAATTTTCGTCGTCACATTTGTCTCGAAATCTTTTCCATATATAAAATGTAAAAATCCTTTCCTTCCAACATTCAAATCGTATTTCCATAATCATGTTCTCACTTATAGCCATGGAATTACGGGGTGTAACAGTCAATCTGCCTCATGTGATTAAAAAATCACATGCACTTTGCCGGTTCACCTTGGCATTTTGACGGTCCGTCAACCTTGCAATCAAACACGCCCAGTTTCTAATTTCATTGAAATATCTTTCATTTGATCCGTTTAGCTTTCAAACACTCTGGAACTTCCATAATCAAGTTATAAACCTTTATTATCCTTTCGTAAGGCCTTACTTCTCATCGAGCCATAGTTATCGATTAATGATGCAACAAAATGCAAAATTACGGGTTTAACAAAAATGAGGCACGGTTAATGAGGCTCTTCGGCTGAAGTCTCACGGGTGAAGCCTCTAAATGGTTCACATCATAATAGCTCAACTTTTGGGACTCATGAAAGAGATGGCTACAGCCTTCATGGATAGATTCCGCTTCAATGTGGAAAATATACATGACCGCTACTTATTGGAGAAAATTTACCAAATATTGACAGTGACCTACCGAGAGTACGCGGGTATGTGGAGGCTGAGGCTGCCCAAATACATCCTCCAATGGGTGAAGAAGAATTGGTTTCAACATTCATCTAATATCAAGATCCGGATTGCTATGATAGAATGTTAGCTATAATCGGGAGGTCATTTGTCCATATAATCAAGATGGGAGAGAGTATAGAAGATGGTCTCAAAATAAGAAAAATTGTCATCTTCATAAACAAAGCTGACGCGTCAAGCTCCGTTAGAGCCACCGGGAAAATGAAAGAGGACGTGGAAAATGTCTCTCACACCCCGAGGAACAATTGAAGGGAAGGATAACAATCATCTTTCGATGTATAACAATCTCATCCTCCAAACAATTACATATCATCACCGTATAGCCCCGTGCCAGTATATTACACATAAGCAAGTTACCCATCTCCACAAATAAATTATCACACACATATACCCACTTTCCAAGCTCCACTTCCAAATTACCACATTCCCATGCCCATAAAGCAAGCGCCCCAAAACCAACAAAATCATTATAACCAGTCGCATCTGGCCTCGTATGATTGCCTTGCCTGAATTTTAAGAAACATCCTCCTCAGATAATCACACCACTTCCAGAAATGCGAACCAGTCTGTTCGCCAAGCTAAACACCACTGGTCTCATCAAAGTCGTGCCGCCAAAGTATAATAATCCAGAAAGTCACTTCTACCGACCTGATCAAACTCATATGGCTAAAATGTCACATTATTACTCATTTAATGTATTCACACCTAACTCGAATTTACGGAGTGTTACACTAAATTGGGTAATTCATAATGCTATCTTGGGTGGAATTTCGCAAGGATTATGTTGGGCTTGTCAAATGTGAGTTTTGTGATCATCTCGCATTTGATTCGAGTTGGGACACTTGCTGCATTGTTTTCACTTATTTCAGTATTTAGTCACTTTTTCTCACAAGTGTAGGAGCTCGGGTTGAGGCAATCTTAAAGGTATTCCTTTGATATATGCTTGAGGTTAAGAATATAAACCTTATTTCATGGTACTCCATTGATTTCTTACATTATTTCAGTTAATTTGATGGTTGGATGTTGGAAAATTAGGGATTATACCCGCATGTTGGATTTTTGAGAAAATAAAAAATTGAAGGCCAAGTTGGAGTCTTTTTTACTGGGTTTTTTGGATTTAAGTCCCTTGATTTTAGGGCAAACTATTTTAAAAGAAAATTCTGATTTGGTCATCGGAGTTCGGGGTCACTTTTTAGGATTTTAAAGCCCTAAGTTAAAATTGTGAATTTCTTTAAAATGGAAGTCGAATTGAAGTCAATTTTTTTTTATCATTTTATGGATATAGAAACTGATCTTACAGTGAAATTACTTTTTGCCCTTTTTGACTCAATATTACCTTTTTGGGTTCTTTATGGATTCCGTATTAAAATATAGCAATATGGATGTCTACAGACTCGTATACTCATGAATATTACATATATGATAGTTTTGAAGCTTTCCGAGGTACTTCAGAAAGGAAAGACAAAATCTTGGGGTCTATGGCGTTTTTTCTCGACATTCGTGGTATGTTAAGACTTTCAAGACTTCATTTGAGGGACGTTAACAGTAGTTAAAAGTAAAAACTGAATAATATTTGGGTAAGGGCGTAACAGAGGAATCTTATAAATGTGATCTGAAGGACTTTGGTACTAATACCAATGTCATGATTTGGGAGTTTGTATCGTATTCGAGTCATTTATGTTGATGGTTAAAATGCCAAAGCATGTGGGCATTAGACGGTATGTGTTATGTGTATACTTTATTGTTGTGTTTGGAATCTTAAAGAACCTCGTACACTCTCGATACACATGTCGGTAAACATATTGAAATTGCTGGTTATTAAGTCTGATTCGTTGATGAACTTATCTAAACATATTGGCTACTAAGTTTGAACTATTGATGAACGTAACTTGTTGGCTATTAAGTCTGTATTTATGACAAACTCGCTTAAACTTGTTGGATATTAAGTCTGAATTTGTGATGAACTTATTTGAACTTATTGGCTACTAATTCTGGAATTATCGATGGACTTACTTAAACGTGTGGACCTTAGAGTCCGAATTGCTAATATAATCAGTCTCTTATGTGTTGTATCATGCATTATGGTGCATAATTGGCTCGAGTTGCACATCTGCAACATATTGTATCATGTTTGGCTCGATTTGCACGTCTACAACAGATTGTATCATGTTTGACTCAATTTGCACGCCTACAATGGAAGGATCATGGTTGGCTCAGGTTGCACGTCTGCGACGGGTATATGAACCTCGCAAGTCCTCCATGGGTCATGAACTCTCAAATATCACCGAGGATTTGAGTGTATATACAGCTTGAGAGAGCATTTTGGTTCTTAAGGCACAACATTGCATTGCATTGCATTGCGTCATAATACTTTTACTTATTGATTTTTCTGTATTATTGTTTGCACTTGGGTACTTTAGCTTAATTGCCCTACTTGATTGCCTGATTATCTAATTATGCTATTTGACTTACTCGATAACTGATTATTCTCTACCATGTTAGTTGATCGATTTAGATTAAGGTAAACTGGTAAATAATAAGGTTTTTCTTAAATACTCTGTCACTACTTCTTTCGTTGTCGGTCTATAAGATATATAATGTGTCCACGTGGTTTCGTACACATACTACACTTGATGCACTCTTTGTGGGGCATTTCATGTTCTAAATACTAGAGGGTCCCATGAAATGATTTGAGTCCGAGGGTGTTGATTCAGGAGATATAGTGTTGATCTGCCTGGACGATCCACAACCTTAGTCCTTTAGACCTTTACTTATTTCTGTTTCTTTTGCATTACATTTACATATAGTGTATTTAATCTTTTCAAACGTTGTATTTCGATTTCAGACTTATATGTATTTCTTAGAGGCTCGTTCGACATGTACTTATATATGAAACTTAATATTGGATATTTCATATCACTCTTTACTTTCCGCTTTTAGTTATTTGATTGGATTGTTATGATTGAGGTTTGGCTTCCCTAATGGTGGGATAGTTAGGCGTCATCACTACCTCCGATTTCGATCGTGACACTAAGTATTCTGGACTTGCTGGAATGGATGGAGCAATTTTCGGGAAAATCGGGTGATATTAAAGAAGAAAAATTAAAATTAAAAGTGATTTAGACAAGAAAATGAAAAAGGGTTGACCAAAGTCAACATCAAAGGTTAATGTGCTCAGATTTGAGTTTCGACAGTTCCATGAGCACCGGAACGCAATTTGTGATTAGGCCGAGTAGTTTGGAAGAGCCCTAGAGGGCTCGGATGTGATTTGGACTCTTAGTTAGAAAATTAGTTAAGTAATGGATTAGAGTGTGACCACGGTCAACATCGGGTCAAGAAGATCTTATATCGGTGTTTGAATGTGGGAGTAGGTTCGTATCGTATTTTATAACCTCAATGCATATTTGATTTGTATCTAGAGGTTCCGAATGAGTTTCAAGGGTCTCACGACTACATCCAACTCCCCAAAATCCTTGTTTGGTCTCCTCATCTAAACCCACTTGCGGTATATATGCATTAATTCCACCACCGTATTAATCCTCAACTACCATCTCCTTGTCCAACTCCACGATTATAGGCGTTGCTTCCACCATTTTTGAACCACACAAACGGTCACCCTCCACCGGTCAGAATCACCTGAAAATACAATAATTATCAATCTACAATGAAGAGGTGTTCAATATTTTTAAACAATGTTTCTTTATTATTGTTTTTGCTGCATGATTTTCCCCCCTCTTGGTGATCTCATTTATCGAAAGCGTGGAATGAGGTGCGGACCTTTTGTTGTTGAGAACTTCTCAAACCCCTTTTCAAAAGTCTCATTCAATCTCTAAGCTTCTTGCTAGATTTCATGTTTCCCAGTCGACTAATCTTTAATCCATTTTTGTTTTAATTCTACCGTGAAAGATGCACGTTCGCCAGAATTCTCTTTTCCGATGATTGTTACTCTTTTTATCTTTTTATTTTATTTTATGTGGACATGTCATTTTGTAATTGGTCTTATTTGTCACATCAATAGCGATTGATTTTCACTCACTTTAACTTGTTCAAAGTAAGGCTGTCCAGTGGGCCAAATCGGCCTGATCCCGACCCTGATACCCTGCCATCCCGATCCCTCAAAAACAATTGTTGGTGTTGGGGTTCGATCTCGGGACGGGGCGTGTGATCGTCCCTCGTCCCGATCCCATCCCGTCCCCCTCCACTTTGCAAAATAACCATTGCAATAATGACTAAATTTCAATTTTGGTCGTTGTGCAACGGCTATAACGATCAATTTTTGTCCCCACCCCATAAATCCCCTATCACGATCCAAATCGGAGGGCCGCGATGGGCACCCAGATCCCACCTGCCGGGTACCGCTAATAACGCAATCAACACCTAATCATAAATAAGCACGGACTAAGCCGAAAAGGTTATGAAAGCTTTTAACCAGAAACTGGACTTATACATATATACATACCCATGTCATGATCGACAGGGCCATACAAAACTATTATACACATGACACATGTCTACAAGCCTCTAAAGAAAGAATGTACAACAACAATAGGTCGGGACAAGGCCTCGTCATACCCATATAGACACGTAAAAATGTAACATACCAAAGTTATACTGACACTCCGGAAAGAGATGAGTGCTTCCAAAAGTCCGCTGAAAATCTGCAACCTATTCTCGTGGACCGTCGTCCTGCCTGTGTGAACCTGCGGGCATGAAACACAGCGTTTCCAGCAAAAGGAACGTCAGTATGACTGATGTACTAAGTATGTCAGACATAAGAAATAACATAGTCAAGATATATCATAATCTGAAACAGAAACACTGACCAACAGTACATACCTCTGAGGGTCCTAGTACATATGTCTAAATGTTATGCAATACCAATGCAGTATACTGATGGTCACACAGGCGTCTCTCTTTTCATAACAACCTATGTGGGCATAATATACATAAATGTTATGCATGATGCACATGCAGTATACTACGGCCACACAGACATCTTACCCATAACCGCCTCTGTGGGTATTTGGTTATATTGGCCACACAGGCAATTCATATCATATCGTCTTGGCCATACAAGAATCCATTTAGGCCACACATGCACGATATGTGGACTCTTAGGACTCTTTTGTGATAGTCTGTACCAGCTGCAGGTGGTGTGCGTATATAACGTCTTTCCATCTTTTTCATATTCCTTGCATATATATAATATACAGTAGTGTGCATAGCATAAGTGGTCCAGGGTAACATATGAATACAATGCAAATGAAATGCATGAATGGTAATACCATGTTCCAATTTCAACGGGTGATATACTACATTTGATGACACTGTGAATCTCATTATCATCTTTTTCATATGCCTCTTTTAAGGACTTAGAAATAATTTAAACATGCTTTCAGCATATGAATTAATAACATAATTATTCTTAACTTCTAGGAGTAGAATAAATTTTGAAACCATATCGCAGTTATATTTCATATGTAAAACATGCAATTAATTTGCCTTCACATATCTCGTATCCAAGCTTAATAACTCAACAATTATTTTCTACTGGAGCAATTTAAGAATGATATCATTTTGGAAGTGCAATATATTGTTTCAAACTTTTGCAGTAGAGTATGGCTCCTTTGATCTCTGATAGATTTCAACTTTAAATGATAAATCCAATTTAACTCTACTTGCACACATAGTGCAGATTCCTCAGAAAACACGGTTCTGGTACTCTTTGTTGACTGACCAGCGCAAGAGTTTTCTACTTTTTAACAAACCAACAGAAAGTTGCATCGAACATTGTTTAGTAGCACCCCTTCTTGCACGACATAATAGAAACAATGGAAAGATGTCCTAAGATGTTGATTCCTCATTATATAATTCACCATAATAGTAAAGACCGGCAATCCAAATATTTCCTCTGGATAGTCACAGACTCACAGTGATCAAACTGGAGAGAACAATTGAAATTTCCACTTCAGAGATATTTCTTACATTTTTTCCTAAGCAAGGAGCCTTTCATTTTATGGATGGGGGTTTGATTGAGTAGAATATATATTGCAAAGGAAGTGGACGAATTACCCCAGTATTCGTCATGATTAGGAAGCAGCAAGAAAAATGATAAGCTAAAACCAAACTTAGCTACCAAGCATTTAATGAAGTATAATCATGATGTCCCCCACCCAAGATATTCTTGGAGGTGGAACGTTGTCCCTTATGCCACATGACTCCGTATAAGTGATTTGACTCTGTATAATTTATTAATTATACACATAATTAATTCTAAATCCCAGTTCACATAAATTTTAAAATTCATAAAACTTTCGTATACTTAATGTCATAATTTATAATATGACATTAGTCCGTTACCTCTTTTAGGGATATATATCTACTATTATTATTCTCCATCATCACACTTGTAGTATCCAAATTTATTTCGGAATCACATCATTTTGTATACTAATTTTCTTATTAGCATACGTAAATATAACATACACTTCTCGGGGTCTGAGTCTACTTGCATACGTTAAAGTGCTCAAATCATTGTCCAAAATTACGAGTCATTACACCCCCTACCCCCTTAATATTTATTTTTAACCCCCAACGGCTATAACGTCCATTTTTTGCCCCCGCCCCATAAATCCCCCACCCCTTATTATTTATTTTAACCCCTAAGTTAATATATTTATACTTTAACCCTATTTCTCAACTATAAATATCTCATTTTCATCTTCATTTTTCTCACAAATCTTTCTACTATCTCTCTAATCTCTCAATTTATCTCTCTACAATTCTACATTACCTACTAAATATATATTTTTGCTCATTTATATCAAAGTTAAAAAATTTGGAGTGAAGTTGACAACTAGCTTTATGATCATCCATCGAGCAAAGTTTCAATTTTCAACCCCAATTACACGTCGACGTTTGATACCTTCGCTCCTTCTTTAAATTATTATTGTTACTTAATTTTAATTATTTCACTTAATTTCATTTACTTTAATTATTTATTTGTATCATTAAAATGGAAGGATTGAAATGTATGATTACGGGTAAGGGTAAGAGTGTTTCTTTAAGTAGGGGTAACACGTGTAAGAGTGCTTCTAGTAATCCTATTTCTAGTCCGGATGATTTGATTGATTACATTCATATTGATGAAACTGTTTTTTTAATGATGTACCATTAGATGATGAGGTAGATGAACCAAACTTTAATTTAGACGATAATATAGATGACACACCCACTAGTGCACCTCAATCTCAGGCTGAGATTCAGCTCAAACAGAAATTGGAATGCCTCCTATTCCCCATAGTATGAGTCGAGGCATCACACAACAAAAATTAAAATCACTTGCATGTCATTTTTTGATAGGGACCAAGAGAATCAACTAGCTAGATGTAAAATTTGTAAAAATGTTTATAGATTTAAAACCGGAAAAGGTCAAGATGGGACGGAAGGTTTATTGAGACATGTACAAGGCGAACACAACTAGGTGAAATTAATACCAGGTTAAAATATCAGGTGTGTTAATGCCATCTGAGTCGGGATAAGGTTCACATAATGTCTCCGACCAAGTACATGATCAAATTAACCCGACGACAGGGAATGTTTTGGTCATTAATATGATAAAAACAAAGATAGGGAAAATATGAAAAAATTAATTGCAGTCGAGGGTTTGCCTTTTTCATTTTCCTTCCTCTCCTGGTTTTATTCATTACATTCAAGAAACATATAATCCTACTTTTAATGATTTTCGTAGATCAACTGTTAGAAGAGATGTTTTTAAATTTGTAAGTGAATATCAACAATATTTATATTATGCACTGTATCGTTTTAATGGCAAAGTGGCTATCACTTCTGACATAGGCCGTAGTACTAACGGTAATGATTATTTAACGTTAACATGTCATTGGATAGATCAAAATTGGTTTATGCAGAAATGTATTTTAGCATATAGATATATAGATGATAGACACATCGAAAGCTTTATTACAGAAAATATTAATGAAATTTGTGAATATTATGGAATAACTGATAAAATTATGACTATTACATTAGATAATGCTAGTTCTAATGATTATGCTATAAGACTTTTAAAACTTAGATTAACTCTATCTTTTTAAGATCATTTTCATATAAGATGTGCGTGTCATATTTATGACTTAGTTGTAAATGATGACCTAAATTTTTTGAAAACATTCTTGATAAAATACAATTTGCTATAAACTTTATTTTAAAGGTAAAAAAATACAAAGATGCAAAAAGTATAAAAAACATGTCATGTTTGTTGATTACCTTATAGAAAAATTCCAGAAGAAGTTTCGACTAGGTGGAATTCTCTGTATGAGCAACTACTTGTTGTTTACGATTATAGACAACCTATAACTTTATTATTTAACACCCATAATAAAAATCCAAGGGATATACTTGTAGATAATGATTGGGCAATTTTTTTAGAATTTAATGGATTTTTAGAGATTTTATCAAGCTACTAATTTTTTTTTTGATATTTATTATCCTACTATTTCAAATAAGTTATTTTATATAACTCTAATATTTTTGTTACTTAATGAATATATGCAAAAACCAACTTATAAGACATTCATTGATTTTTTTTTTATAAAATTTAAAAAATACTTTTTTTCTAATCTCACTATTTATATTGTTGGTGTTGTATTAAATTCAATTATTAAAGTAGACGGTTGTAAAACACTTGTACAAACGATTTATGATTGTATAGAAGTACTTCAAACAGACCCAACTGAAGAACTAACTCACACACTAACTAAAGAAGAAGTTACGCCTAGTATACACACGGAATGCAAAAAACTATATACATATTACCAAGAGCAAAGTACAAATAATCAACCGACTTCTGTACTATCTTCTACTACTTCGCTACAACCTTAAAAACATGTGATTTCAGCTGCTAGTATTCAAGGCCTTAGAAATAAAATGTATAGTGATTCAACTTCTTCACAAGGTAGCGAATTGGATGTTTATGTTTTGAAGGGTGTTGTACCGTACAAATTAATTGCCAATGATGAAGGACAAGAAGACTTGCTGAAATACTAGAGGGAGAATGAGAAGACATCTCCGACACTATCAAAGATGACCCGAGATGTGTTGAACATTCAAGCGTCATCAATAGCGTATGAAAGCGCATTTTCTATTGAAATATTTTAAATAGGAGAGCATAGACATTCATTGGTTGTAGACACATTGTAGATTACAATTCTATTCAGAGACTGGATTCGAGCGGAACGTAGAAGGTGCAATCAACCGGAGATCAATGAAGAAGAAGACTACAACTACAACAAAATCTTGTCTGAGGAAACATGAAGCGACGTTGAAGAATTTAACAAACAAATTCCAATTCCAACAGAAGATCCTCAAAACATTGTGAAGAAATTCGATAAAGTATGGTTGCATATGTAATTTTTTTAATTGCAATTTTACTATGCGATTTGTAACGTTTGAACAACACTACAAAGTTGCAATTTTGAAATTGTATTACAAAAAAGTTATATTTCTATGAAATAATATAAGACACAAAAACAGTATTGAGATGTTTTTATTACACTATCTTGTTCAATTATTAAAGTGTTTATATATATATATATATTTTAAATTAAGTGGTAAAAAAAATCAAATCCCGATCCGGCCCCTCTTCTGGCGGAATGTGGGACGTGACCTCTTCCCATCCGCCTGGCCAGCCGGAATGCGAGTCCCGACCCTCCCGTCCGGCCGGGACCCGCCCCGCCCGGCTCGTTGGAAAGCCCTAGTTCAAAGTTGTCAAAACTATGTTCAATCGGCACAATTTTAATTAACAAGTCTTTGCCCACGTGGCACTTATGAATAGGATGACTAATAAAGGATGTCAGGTGAGTCGGATCTTGAGTATGTATGTATTTAGTGTGCCGGTTGACCAATATTCATTCTCCTTCACACTTGAAACCATGGGCCAGATTCTTCAAAAATTCCAAGGTAACATCTTATCCCATCATTTTTCTTGATTTGCTTGTTTTAACATGGGGATTTTCTTGTGTAAATATCTATATATAGCGATAATTTCTTGGTTGCAAATTTCTCATTTTCTGCTTGATTAAGTCCACGGAAATTTGTATTCACTACTTTTTCAGTACCTAATACAACATAATTAATTCTCTAGTGTCAGCACAAATTTGCATGTTTTTAATTAATCTGACCTTAAAACAATTGTGGACTTATTTCTCAACGAACCAGATAATCTAGTTTTTGTGGATATTTGATTATTGCGGAATTTTCGGGAATTCAAAACATAATTTTCAATAGGAATATCATATTTATTATTGGATTTAATTTATACACACTCTGGTATAAATATTTATACACTGGTTTGCAATTAATGATTATCATGGAGAGTTACTTGTAATTAAGTGACTTGATTGTCTAATAAGTATTTTTATACCATGAGTCAATACAACTTAATATCTTTGTTATTTTAGAGCTTTACTTATATTTAAAGATTTTTACATTATAACTGTTAAGAGTCTCACCTCGGATATGGAATGAGAACATAGACTCCTTTATATGGACTTGTACAATGCTCACTCTACAAGCTAGCTTTTGGATTGAGTTTAACCCAAGATCCATTCTTTACGTGGTATTAGAGTCAGACCCATTACAATTTTTTGTTCACCGATGTTGGAGTTGGACCCCAAATTATATTATCCACACTCCGGTTAACAAGGTCTGGATGTGCGGAGGAGTGTTAAGAGTCCCACATCGGATATGGAATGAGAACATGGACTCATTATATGGACTTGGACAATCCTCACCCTATAAGGTAGCTTTTGGGGTTGAGTTAGGCTCAAGATCCATTCTTTTCATGGTATCAGAGTCAGACCCATTCCAATCTTGTAGGGTGAGGATTGTACAACTCCATATAAAGGAGTCCATGTTTCTATTCCATATCCGATGTGAGACTCTTAACACTCCTCCGCACGCTCAGACATTGTTAATTGGAGTGTGGATAATATAATTTGGGGGCCCAACATCAGTGAACAAAGAATTGAAATGGGCCTGACTCTGATACCATGAAAAGAATGGATCTGGGCCTAACTCAACCCCAAAAGCTAGCTTGTAGGGTGAGGATTGTCCAAGTCCATATAAGGAGTCCATGTTTCCATTCCCTATCCGATGTGGGACTCTTAACACTCCCCCGCACGCCCAGACCTCTTTACCTATTTTAGCAGGTAATCTGCCTTTTCAAGATTACAAGTCCCCTCTTTTTGGAGAGTTACCCGTGGATATCTTTGAGTGGATGATAGTGTTGAAATTTCTTTAAATTATCGGTATATGTATGTTAAGTTCATTATTTTATTGGCATAATACATAAATAGACCCTCAAATTTGGCGTCCCTTTTTAAGTATGTACTCCAACTTTGAGTGTGCACAAATAGACACCTTAACTTATAAAAAGTTGAACACATAAACACAAATGCGGACATGACACATAAATTTTGGAAGTGTTTAGATGATCATTTTGTAAGTTAAAGTGTTAGAAAGTGGAGATAAATTGATGTGTCTACTTGTGCACACCCAAAGTTGGAGGGTATACTTAAAAATGAGACCAAGTTTGAGTGCTTATTTATGTATTATGCGTTATTTTATTGGTTACATAAATTATTGGAACAGTGTGACAGTGAGAAATATATTTAAATGGCTCTGGGATACAATATCAGTTAAAGTAGTTTCTTATGTGATTTCTCATTTTTTAATCTTTTATTATTTTATATGGATTTCTTACTCTTGACTCTTTCGATAAGTTTCTTGAGATTGAGGCGTAGTAATTATTGTTGTTTATTAGGTCAAACAACTTTACAAATCAAAGATGTCCTGGCCTCAAGCATTATAGAACTTTATGATACTTTATGATATTAATCTGGATATTTTTTACTACCACCATCTTTGCTCCTAGTCAAGTATACACTAACGAATGTGATCATGTTGCTCTCCTTTTCGTGTGTGTTACTTTGGAGCGTTATGCAATTACTTATCTTCAATTAGCATTTATGCACTTGCTGTCAAAAGTCAATTTACTTAATTGTTACTTGGTGTCTCTTTCACAAAACACATCATGCACATTGGAGGTTATTAACATGATATGTCTCTTGTAAATGGTGAAGCAAATGTAGCTTATTTTGGTCTTATCGTCGTACTTCTATCAAACCAACTAATCAATTGGAGGTTTTTCTCTTGGGCTGGTAGCTAAAGGAAAGTCCATGCTTTCTGTTAAACAGAGAAAAACATAACCTCAAGTTTCCCTGTATATATGTCGTGTAATGAGGCTGATTCATAAAACTTACACCACCTTCTCTGATAACTATCTAATAGCGAATTGTACATTTTGACCAAAAATTCAGGGCATTAAGGATAGACAGGCTATACATACAACTGTCAAGCCATGTTTTATAAGAAGTTTGAAAACTTGGCTTTCTCGAATAGTTGTTTCTGTTATGTGTTTGTTGCTCTAAGCCTTGTTTAACCTTACACCAAACAGACCTATATCAGCAACTGTTTCTGCAATTAGCCTGGTCATGATGGCAGGGAGCTTACCTAACAAATATAAAACACCACATTTACCTGATGCAGGTAAGCAGTGGAGAGAGACACAAATACAAAAAATAACAGACAAGGTCTTTGACCGTGTCAAAATTGATTCAGGACGAGAAAATCTGAAGTTTGAAGACCTTTATATTGCTGTACTACTTGTCTTCAAGTAAGATTGCTCTGTTCCTTTACTTAATTCATTCACTTATGTTTTACAGAACATTGTTCAGGTTTTTTCATTGTTTTTACCCTGTGAGATTACACTGGGTATGTTGTTGTTGTTGTTGTGCTACCTTTAGGAAAGGTCTTATCACTTTTGTCTTTTTCCCAGTGATATTAATAAACGTTTGCCCGGTCCTCATTTTGATCCTCCTACAAAAGATGAAGTTAGAGCCCTGATGCAGGTATGTATCCGATAGCAGATCGATTGCTAGACTATTCTTCTTCGTGCATGTTCAATTAGCTCATGTTTTAATTGTGATCCGTTCCACTGCTGATTGAATCACTACAACCATGCCTAAACCATTCTAATCGCACTATTTTCATTTGAAGTACTTGTTAGGGTAATAGATATCAGTTCTAAAAATGGCTCATTCAATATCCTTCTGAGAGAAATAGTATTTACTTGGAGCCTTTATAAATCATTAAGTTAATTTCAGGGATGTCCACTCAATTTTCACTTTATTGCACCAAAGTTACTAAACTATTTTTCTTGATGAAAAAGTCACTAAACTATTCTTTGTAACGAAAACATTACTCAACTTTACCCAAGTATCCTGAAAGTCACTAAACTATTTTGTAACCAAAAAGGTCATTCAATTTGTCTTAGCATCAAGTCACTAGGAGAAAACAAATGAGATATTTTCTATGATATGAGTGACTTTTTAGTTAAAAAATATTGTTTAGAGACCTTGTGTGATATTTAAGCAAATTTAATGACTTTTTCATTACAGTATGTAGTTTAGTGACTTTAGTGGAATAAAATAAAAGTTCAGAGAGCTAACACCCAAGGGTGTGGCCTAGTGGTAAATGAAGTGGATTGAGAACCATGAGATCTCAGGTTCAACTCCCAGCGGAGACAAAAACTGGTAGAAGGTATACAATATCCTGTAGAATTAATCGAGGTGCAAGCGAGCCAGTCCAATCATCATGGTTATCCAAAACAAAAGTTTAGTGACCATCCATGAAATTACTCCTAAATCATATTTTAGCTGTGTGCACTTCGACTATATTGGGTACCTGGCTACCTGCTAACTCCCACCAAGAATAAGGAGGAATTAAACTAACTAATCAGGGTTAAACAAACAAGCAATAGATAGCTTGAATCTGTACCATTATTGTTAACAAAGCCTAAGATAGATTTAGAAGAAAGAAAAGGTAGATCCGAATGGAAGAAACAATTAGGCTGAACAAGTAAAATGTATCTTGAACCAACTAATAGCAATTCAGCTACAAAAATTCATCCAAGGAAGAAGAGAATTGAACCATACAAGTTTACATAGAAGTATTCAAACGAGGATCAGATGAAGAGGTAAGGTCATTCCTGCAAATGGTTCTTTCACAAGAGAATTCTTCATCGAAACATCATAAACTAAATCCTAAGCTAAAAGACTGACTATTTATTGGCTAGCCTAAGGGGCTAAGCTCAAATACGAAGGGTGCCCTGTCAATGGACAGCTGTCAATAGACAGCTTTACTCTTCATATTGGACAACTTTGCTGTCAGCTGTCAATAGACAGTTTTGCTCTCCATATTTATCTCTGTCAATGGACAACTTTGTTGTCCATATTTATTTCCTTGATTTACTCCTCAGAATAATTAGCTTAATATTTACATATTATAAAAAGATAAGATTAGCAGATATTTAGCCTTTTTCCATGTATAGAATTCTTTTTTACAGATTATATAATAGAGAGAAATCACAAGGCCAGAGAGGCAAGACACAGTTCCGCCACCAATTGTAAATATATACCCACCGGTGGACTTGATGTTCTCTATATCAGATATTCAGTTTGCATCACTGTACCACTCTAGTACAGTTGAATATCTCGAGTAATGCAACCCGTAAGCTAGCTTGTATTTCAGGTATCGTAGTACCAGGTTTAATGCTTTCCAGTGATCATCACTCTGATTACGGGTGAACCTAGCCAACTTGTTGACTGCATAAGAGATATCAAGTCGAGTGCAGTTTGTGACGTACATCAAACTACCAATCACCTGCGCATACCGCTCCTCTGCTAATGCTAGTGCAACTTTGAAAGTTGTTAAAGCAAAGATTCGATACCTCTTTTATTATTAAAACATAATTGGCTCCTGGCGTATGGGCGCACCATGATTTTTATCAATCTTTTGATTTATATCCAATGGTGTCGTTATCGCCGAACTATCGAACATCCAAACTTCTTTAACACATCCTCGATGTAGTGAGATTGAGATAAGACCAGTCCGTCAGAGGTCTTAGAGATCTTGATCCCTAAGATGACATTTGCAATACCCATATATTTCATGTCAAAACATTGTTTCAACATGTTCTTAGTCTCTAGGATCATCCTAGGACTGCTACGTGTGATCAACATGTCGTCTACGTAAAGGCATATCATGACGAACGAGTCGGCATTTCCTTTTGTGTAAACACATTTGTCACACTCATTAATGGCGAACCCTTTCGATAGTAAAGTGCTATCAAACTTCTCATGCCATTGCTTTGGGGCCTGTTTCAGCCCGTACAGAGATTTGACAAGCCGACAGACTTTCTTCTCTTGTCCTGGAACCACATACCCCTCGGGTTGATCCATATAAATTTCTTCTTTCAAATCACCATTTAGGAAGACTGTCTTGACATCCATTTGATGTATCTCAAGATCCCGCAATGCGGCGATAGCTATGAACATACTTATGGATGTCATCCTAGACACCGGAGAATAGCTGTCAAAGTAATCAAGGTCCTCCTTTTGTCGATAGTCCTTGACTACCAACTGGCTTTGTACTTGTCTATAGATCCATCTGCTTTTAACTTATGTTTGAGTATCCACTTACAACCTAACGGTTTGTTTTCCGGAGGAAGATCAACCAACTCCCAAGTACGGTTGTGCAGAATGAAGTCTATGTCACTCTCTATAGCTTCTTTTCAAAGTGGTGCTTCTGGAGTTGACAATGCTTCAGCAATTGTCCGTGATTCATCATGAACCATATAAGCTACAAAGTCTGTACCGAAGGACTTATCCTTCCTGGCCCTTTTGCTTCGTCTCGGTTCAATCTCTGGAACTCCAAGTCCTGAAAATTTGGAACACTAGATTCCGAATAATCAGCCACTTCGAAGTTCACTAGATCTGAACCGCCTAGATCTGGGCAGTCAAAGACTCTTGGATCCTGTGAGTTTTGTTCATAACTTCGTTTGCGAGAGGTTATATGTCTTTTCTTTCTAGGAAACGAGTCTTCAAAGAAACTGACATTCCTTGATTTCATGATTGTACCCACATGGATGTCTGGTACATCTGACTTTTGCACTAAGAAGCGATAAGTACTACTGTTATTTGCATATCCGATGAATATGCAATCTACAATCTTAGGCCCAATCTTGACATGCTTTGGCTTAGGTACTTCAACCTTTTGCCAGACAACCTCACACCTTCAAGTATTTGTAGGTGGGTTTCTTTCCTTTCCATAGCTCGTATGAAGTCTTGTCCTTACCCTTATGTGAGACTCTATTAAGAATCTTATTCGCGGTAAGGACAGCTTCTCCCCACATGTTTTGGGGAAGACCGAAATTGATGAGCAAGACATTCATCATTTCCTTTAAGGTACGGTTCTTGCGTTCAGCGACACCGTTTGATTGAGGTGAGTAATAAGCCGTCATTTGATGAACAATGCCTGACTGGGCATAATATTCTTCATCGGCACTACTTATTCTACCCCTCTATCGATACAGATTGATTTAATAAGTTCGCTTAGTTGGTTCTCAATTTCTGCATTGTAGCGTTTGAATGCTTCAAAGACTTCATCTTTACTTTTTAGTAAGCAAATGTAACAATACCTTGTGCTATCATCTATGAACGTCACAAAGTACTTGTTCCCCCCTCTAGTTTGTGCGAACTTCAAGTCACATATATCGTTCCCCCCTCTAGTTTGTGCGAACTTCAAGTCACATATATCGGTGTAAATGAGTTCTAGAGGAGCGGTTTCCCTTTCGACGGATCTAAAGAGACTCTTTGAAAGTTTTGCCTCTACGCATACCTCACACTTACGTTGAGAGTTTACGTCGATAGACGGAAACAACTCCAACTTTACCAACCTTTGGATAAATTGATAGTTTACATGTCCTAATGTATGATGCTATAAATTAGACGACTCAAGCAAATAAGAAAAAGACTCAATTTTATTAATAAATAAAGTAGAAGACATTACAGATGTAGCATTAACTTTAAAGAGACCTTCACAGACGAAATCCCTTCCTAAAAATGTTCCATTCTTAGTGATTACAAATTTATTGGCCTCAAACACTAGCCTAAAACCAGCATTCACCAACAAATGTTGAGAAATTAAATTTCTTCGAATTTCTGGGACATGCATCACCTCTTTCAGAGTAAGCTCCTTTCCGGAAGTCATCTTCAGGATTACCTTTCCTACCCCCAGCACCTCTGAAGAAACATTGTTGCCCATAAACAACTTCTTATCTGTGACTGGTGTATATGTGGAAAAGGCGTCTTTGTTGGAACAGATGTGACGAGTAGCACCCGTGTCCATCCACAATTGCATAGGATTCTCAACGAGGTTGGCTTCAAGTACCACCGCCGAGAACTCCTCAATCATATCGTCTACGAGCGTGTCTTCGACGACGTTAGCCTTAGTCTTGTCCTTGGCCTTTTCTTTATTCTCATTCTTGAGTTTGCGGCGACCTTGACCATGTGACCAGGTTTACCTTAGTGATGGAACGTCCCCTTAAACTTGTCAGTTGTTGGGCCCTTACCGTCATTGTGGAATTTTCGCTTCTTGCTTGAATTCCCTTTGGCTTCCGCCAGGTTTGCCTTGGCCTCAGCGGGTAGTTTCCCCTTTGGCATGACCTTCTTATTATCCTCCTGAATCTGGAGTTTGATAATAAGTTCCTCTAAGGTCATCTTTTTCGTTTTGAGTTTTAGGTAACTCATACACTCATTCCATGAAGGAGGTAACTTCTCAATTAACGAGGCAACCAAGAATTGCTCGTTAGGCTTCAATCCTTCCAAATTCAGGTGATGTAAAATCATTTGAAATTCCTGGACTTGGGATGCCACAGTTTTGTTGTCCACCATTTGAAATTTGAGAAATTTCCCAACGATGAACTTTTTAGCACCCGCATCTTGTGCGTTGTACTTCTTCTGTAGTTTATCCCACAACTCGTTGGAAGTGCCAACGGTGCAATATACCGTGTAAAGAGGATCGGACAAACAATTCAGGATATAATTTCGACAAAGGAAATCACTATGACTCCAAGCATCTAGAGTCATCTTCATGCCATTAATGGCATGGATAACTTGGCCCCCTCCCGCCCTTTCATTAGGCTGAGGGTCCACTTCATCTCCAACTTTTGGATGATCTTCGGTTAAGAAATGAGACATTCCCATAACCGTCAGAAAGAATATCTTTTGATGACATCTTTTGAAATTTGTGCCCATGAATTTCTCTGGGCGTTCACGATGAAAGTCAGCGGGTGGTGGAACGGGAGCGTTCCCATGAGTAGTGACAAAGGCGTTGTGAGCGCCTTGAGAAGCAGTGGGGTTGACACTAGTTGTGCCTTGAGCAGTTGTGGTGAAGACATTGAAGTTGCCTTGAGCAGTGACGGATGTTTCAGTGTTGAATCCAGTCATCTTGTTGTTGCTAACAACGAATATTGTCTTAAGATTGTGAGTTATAAAGATGGTTACAAGGAAATGGGAATGAAAGCAACAACAATGGTTACAAATTGAAAATAAGAACAAGAAACAACTACTGCAAAGATTTACTGAGTCGGGTGTTAGCACTCTGTCCTTAAGACAATATTGCCCCGTATAAATCTTTTAACGGTGTTTGAAAACTTGTCTCCCAAGATAAAACTGCAATAAACAATTGAGTAAAGGAAACTCAAATGTTTACTAAAAAGAAGAGCCTTTTGAGTGTGGAAAATTGCTAGAGAAGAAGAACTTAGAAAATCTGAAATTTGTGTCTTCTTCAAATAAGCCAAAGGCTTCAGTTTATAGTGCAAGAAGATGACTTCCCATTTAGCCAAGTAATGACCTTCAATGACCATGTAATGACACTTAATATGGGGTTACAATTCAGTCAAATAATGGTTGAATTCATGAGCAAATTCGTGGGTAATCAATGCCCCAAACCATCCCAAAAGTCAGAAACTCTTCAGCTCCCGTCGAACATTATGCCATCGAAACACCGCGACCCTGCCTGGAGGCGCCGCGACGCGTGAAGACCAGTGGCTTCCAGTGGTTTTCTTCCCAATTAGCGCCGCGACGCTGGCTGGAGGCGCCACGACGCTCCGACGGTGTTGCGCAGCGGCCCTTCGCGGCTCCGCGGCGATTTTCGACTCGTTTCATCTTTTACACATCGTACGCTTCTTTCTTCATTTACCAACGTGAAACACTTGTCATTTGGCCAATAATCGTCTATCATTTCATGTCTAAAACATTTTGTATATGTACCAATATCTCTTTCACTAAGGAAATTTACGATCCTTGGTACTATGGGTGCACGTGTGTGGAAACGACGTTTCCGACGTGCGGGGCCCCAATTGTTCGAGTCATAAGTAATAGGATTAACTTTATTTCACGTTAATAAATTTCCAACAAAACATTGCCTAGTATTTTAACTGTCTCTAAGTTCTATCATGTATTACGTAGCAAATGTGGTCTGCTTGCTCATGTGTATCCTTCTGGGAACTTTATTTCTTTTCCTGCTTCCTTTCACTTTGATTGGCAAGAGGGTAAGGAAGAACATTACTCTTGTTTGGTTTGTCAAAAGAAAGTCGATAAAATGATTTTTATCTGGATCCCTAAACGATTTCTCATCCTGTGGAAATATACCGAGAGAGTGGTATTGAGGACAAATTATCTTCATGTTTCTCTTTAGGGATCCAGTCGGGAAATTAGTTTCTCCAATTCACCTTTCCCTCATCTTCCTACTTCAAAAAAGTGTTTTTATTTTAATCTCGCCCTACATCTGCCTGTTTTTTCAGTTATGGCTTTGGGCGGTTATTTCCTTTTTCAGTAGACTTTTAACAAAGATTTACTGTTTGAGTTTATTATCACAGTAGTTTTTCATATATTTTTTCTTGCACAGGAGTGCGATATCAATATTGACGGAGAACTCAACCGCGAAGAATTTGTCAAGTTTGTGAGGAAATTAACTAAGGATACTTTTATCATCGTGAGTCAGGGACTACTTATTGCCTTGGCAGTAGCACCAACTATCGCTCTGCTAACTAAGAGGTCAACAGAGGGAGTCCCTCATGTTGGAAAGGTTGTTCAGAAGATGCCCAATTCTCTTTATGCTTCCCTTGTGACTCTTATAGTTGTGATGTTTCAGCAAGCAGCTGAGGCAAAAGAATAAAGAACTGTTTCTGCCTAGTATATATTAAGAAACAGACTTCTATACATGCCACTTGCCAGTAGGCTTTGAGCACACCATCTCTTTAGTAGTTTGTTGGACATAACTTCAATAATTCTCTGTATATATTGACTTGTGAAAAATGACAATGATGTTAATCCTCTTCCTTGTAGAACATGAATGTACCTCGTACTTCAATGGTTGGAGAAGTTATAAGTTTACATTTACTCAGAAAATGTGGAACATCAAATGCACATTTGACAACCATAATTCTAGCTGTAAATGATCAAACAGATGTAGCGGAAAGAGTTTTTCTTTAAAGGAGATCTCACAAAGCCATTGTAGGGGTAATTGGTGGATGACAAGCTTTACTTCATGCAGGGATTCGCTTAATGTTTCTCATCGCCCTTCACATGACGAATTTACTGTTCAGGGAGTTAAAATACTAATATCAAACAGGCTAGGAAATGCAGTACATATCTCAAACTGAGGTAATCCTCCTCGATATTCTTATCGAAATCCAGATGACATGTTGAAATAGGTGCTAGCTTGAAAACCTTAATAGAACGTAACATAACTATTGATTGAGCCTCAGTAGATAAGTTCATCCCCAAATCATAGATTTGTTCTCAAGCTTAGTGTTAAGAGTCCCACATTGGAAACGAAATGAGAACATGGACTCCTTATATGGACTTGGACAATGCTCACCTTACAAACTAGCTTTTGGGGTTGAGTTAGTTCCAATATTCATTCTTTATATGGTATTAGAGTCAGACTCATTTCAATTCTTTGTTCGTCGATGTTGGGCCCAATGAGAACATTGACTCCTTATATGGACTTGAACAATCTTCACCTTATAAGCTAGCTTTTGGAGTTGAGTAAGCCTAAGATCCATTCTTTACCCTTAGGAGAGAAGATAGTTTCATCCTTGTTAAATTATGAGGCAGCATGAGCCAAGTAAAAAGGGGAAATCAAGTTTCTATTATCTTTTAAGTGTTTCTTTTCTTTCTTTTTATTTTTCATTTTTTTTCTTGTTTTCTCCTTCCCAAATTCACGGATCCATCATGCCGACATCCTTTGCTTACATCATTCTATCAACCATATGTTGTTTACTTGGAGACTTGATGTGATTATGAGTACGATTGAGCGCAATTGGTCGGGCCGTCGGGAACACATCGTCCAAACCACGCAATGTGGTATACTCTTCCAGTCATTAAGTAAGTCATTTTTAAGGTTGTGGAGTGTAAAACTAAAAAGGTAACGTATTTAAGGGCTTCGTAAACTTCTATGGACTCGCCACCCCACGTTCCAGTTAAGCAATTTTTACCCAATATTGTTTTGGAAGACATGCTATATGTAAACCAATTGTCCCGACCCTTCAGAATATGGAACCTTTTCCTTTTCAGCATTCACAAGTTTTCATTTGATTAATATTTGCAACTACCACCCCCAAGATGTGCACGACGGTATTTCTGCCCAGTCTCACACCTAAAGTTTTTTCTTGTTACATAACTACTCTAAAAAGAAATAGAAACCTACTTTTCTGATTTAAAATTAGATCAAATAAGTTGAAACATTATCGAAATAACAATAAAAATAATATAAAGCCAAAAACAATTGATAAAATATAACAGGAGAAACATTATCGAAATTCTCCTTTGCTTCTGCAAATAATAAGAGAATAAAAATAAGTAATAGCGGAAACAAAATATATATATCAGAATAAAGTAAAAGGAAAAAAGACATAGATTATATTCTAAACTATACCTGAAATGTCAACTTCACACTCTAACTAATCAGGCGACATATTACGCTGCTGACCATCTTAAAAATAAATTTACTTATCCATGAGAACTGATATGGCATAAAATATAAAAATAATTGAAAAAGTAGAGCATATTACTTAAAATTTATTTATTTCTTTCTTTTTTAATTGTAAAATACAGATTTTTATGACCCCTTCAACCCCACCCACCCTCCCTTTCTTCTTCATCTCCAAATCTTATTTTTATTCTTCAACTTCAAACCCCGCCCCCTCCACCCACTTTCCTCCTCTTCTTCTTGAAACCCCCTCATTTTCACTATCTTAGACGTATTATTTTTCAAAGAGGAGAGCTCCTTGTAAAGAATGACTCCAAGTTCATATAAGGAGTTCATGTTCTCATTCCATATTCGATGTGAGACTCTTAACACTCCCCGCACGCTCAGATCTTGTTAATTGGAGCGTGAATAATATAATTTGGATGTTCAACATGGGTGAACAAAGAATTGGAATGAGCCTGACTCAATGGATCTTGGGCCTAACTCAACCCTAAAAGCTAGCTTACAGGGTGAGGATTGTCCAAGTCCATATAAGGAGTCTATGTTCTCATTCCATATCCGATATGAAACTTTTAACACTCCTCAATAAAATATGAATCATAGAAGTGGTAGTGGAGCGATTTTTATGGTGGATTTGGTGATGGGTGCAAAATTTATGGCGGTTCTTGCAATTTTGGATGGTGGCAATGATGGTAAAAAGCTAAAAGCTCAGATTAGTTTCTGGATGTTGATCGAAAAGTATGTTCGCCGACCACCATTTTCTCCGGCGAGGTGGGTTCAAAAAATTTTATGCTGAAAATGTGTGTTTGGTGATTATGGCAGCAATAGTGGTGGTTAATGGTGTGTTTGGTGGTATATAGTGAAGAAGAGGTAATTAGTCGTGGTGGCGGATACGATGTTTTCGGTGAGATGGTGGTGGTGGAGTAGTTTAGTGATAAAGAAAATATAATTATTGGAAGATTTTAATGATTAATTAGAAATTAATTAGAGTAAATATAATTAATTAATAAAAAATTAAATTAAATAAAGAAAAGAATATAAAAATTAAAATTGTAGAAGATTTTCCTATTAATTAAAGTGTGAACTCGATATTTCAAATATAGTTCGGTGGTAAACTATATTTTTGCCTAAAGTAAAATATAGAGTAAAGATTCAAATAAACCAATTTCGTGTAAGTTGAGGTAAAAAGATTGAGGATCTACCGTGATTTGAGTAGGACCAAAATAAAATGGTGCAATTGTGTAATTCAAATTGTACACCATGCAGAATGTTACTCCCACTTTTTCTTTTACTCTCTTTTTTAGTATGTACTAAAAATAGTGTCTTTTTATATTTAGTAAGTTCACAATTTAAATATCTTACGTGTCAAGTTTAAAATCACAAAATTTAAAGGACATTTTAATACATTATACATATCTTTAATTTAGGACCACAAGATTCAAAAATTTCATTTTATTCCTTAAACTTTGTGTCCTTTTAAATTAAGACACTTAAATTGAAATTGATGAAGTATTTTATTCGTGTAGCTCATGAAAATATAACAAGCTCAGCTTGTTGATCATAGAATTCATTTTAACTGGCCAAAATTTAGTAAAGGTGTTAGTGATGTAATTCTAGATGCAAGAAGAATAATTTGAACCACAATTAAACAAACAAGATAAGCTAACAAGGACATGACTAAGAAATAGACACGAAGGAGAATAGGTTTTAGAAAAAAAAGAAGGGATAATCTAACAATTAATATGTATTAATCATTAGGTTCAATCTAGGAGGGAAGAAAAATGAATTCATACATGGATTGCTTACTTAGAGTAATCAATAGAGGTTCATTGAAGATATACAAGGAATCATCTCATAAACTCACACCAAGAGTATTTTCTATCTTCAAAGTTAACTAACCCTAAAATAAAAACTTAAGGACTATTTATACTAGTCTTGCAAAAATAGCTAAATTACAAAAATGATCAACTTATAAAAATAGTCACTTGAGCATATTTATGGCCTTGAAGTCTTCCTTCAATGCTTCTTTTAATTCCTAAAAGCTCATGATAGTTGAAAGTATGCTCCAAAGTCTTTTATGACCTCTGTGATTGTCATAATTTCCCTCATAAATCCATTTGAGAATGTTATGAACTTTAAAAGCTATTTTAGTGAATCTTCCATGGAACATTGAGCTCTTCGTGGGTGATTGAAAGCTTCCATACTCAAGATAGGTGATGCGCGATTTAATGCACACACTTTAACGCAAGTGCACGTTGTCGTGTCAAGTAATATAGTCTAGGTAAGACCGAGTTATCGTCCTCAAGAATTGGTTTTCAAGTACCGATTATCTATCCTATGATATCTATTTGGTTAACGTAAATTGAATTGGAATTCTAACTAAAAATGCAGGAAATAAACTAATTATAAAAATACTTTGAATTAAATCAGTTATGATGGATAATTAGGGCTTCCAAGATCGTCAACTATCCACTCTATTCAATTCTTAATACAATTAGACTGACTTCTTCTTCTACGTTAAGATAGCAGGTTTACTAATCCGTTTTATACTCCCGTTAAGGCTATATAAACACTCAACCCCAGTAGCGCTCCTTTCTACCTTTCGGTGATAAGGATGACTCTATAGGAGGATTAAGAACAAAAACCCTATTAATGCTACACAAGTAATTGAGGTATTTTCATCCCCAATTCGGCCTATGTCTACCCAACTACAGCATAGTCACAACCTCCTCCTTTCGGAGTTTGATTAGAAATCATATAAATAATGATAATTAATGATCAAGTAATTACCAAGCAATCAAATCATCTATTGGATAAATCTTAAATAAGTGGAGAAGAAATCAACTAATATATTAATTCATGAATAGAGTTTCAAGTGAATCACAAGGAAATCCCTAATAAAGTAATTAGCTCCTAGCCATTGTCACGCTAAGAACTAATACAATCTCCATACACGAACTGAAATAAATAAAGCAAAAAGAAAGAAAAGAAAATACTCAAGAACGAGTCTCCAAGCCTTCTAGCATCCAAGGGTTGTGTTGTGAAATATTTACAAGATGGACTGATGGATGGATGTATGTAGAATGGTGAATGGTAGAATGAGGAATGAATTCTTCTAATGATGTAGAGACTATTTATAGACCAAGAATCCTTTAGGTGAAGGGTAAGGATTATGTAGGTAGGAAAAGTTATTAGAATCCTTTTAGGTAAGGGTTTTAAGGTAGGAAAAGTTATCCCTTTAGGTAGGAAAAGTTATCCCTTTAGGACTCTGAAAACATGTCACCCGCCCAGAACTTCATAAATCCCGTCGAGCCGCTGCCAGAATCAGCCATGCGCTAAAAATCAACAACTTTCGGAACTTTCAAGACATCAGCCATGGCTGCTGCCATGCGCTGGTGACGTTTTGCGATTCGTTTCGTCGTCCTTTTTTTGTCCGGACTTCGTCTGATCTCCTCTATAATTTTCGGAACTTCTTAGACTTCATTTCTTGGCCCTTTTAGTGTGCAATTCCATCTCATTTATGCTCATTTCATCTCCTTTTCGCCATTTCTCCATTTTTGACCGCTGTGACAAAAAAAAAGGAAAACGACCCTAATATTGTACTAAACATAAATGAAATGAGTAAAATACTAACTAAAAATGACTCAAAAGGTGTATATAAAATACACTGATCAATAGGTCACACCCTCACTCTTGAAGTCTTGATATCAATCTTGCTACCTCGATTTGCATCATTCTCCCCTTCTTGAAAAGAATCTGTCCTCGAATTCAAGCCTTGCAAAAGGAGGAACAACAACTAGACAAAGATTATCATAATTCTTGAAAGTAATTCCAACACAACAAGAAACATCCCCGGGATCAAAAACAAATTTTAATCCCCTAACAACATCAAGAATCACTATAAGTATCTTCAAAAACACCCACAAGAAATCATCACCTTAAAGTGGAATCAAATTAAGATCTTTAACTAAGTCAGGCCAATCTTTAAATGACTTGTCATCACATTTTTTAAAAAAAGTATTGGCATAATCTAACTAGTATGTGTCTTCAAAAAGTGGAGTAGAATAAGTAAAGAAATTAATACTAAGGCTAGTATCAATTACTTCACTTTCATTTGTAGGCTCATTATTATTTTCCCATATTGTATCTCATAGAGGATTACCATATACCTTGTAGCCTTCAAAAGTTGCTACATCAATAAATTCACAATAAGTATTACTATGCTCATCATTATAAATAGACATGTTATCTTCAAATAAAATATTATCTTTAAAGAGAGAAAAATTATTGTACGATGAAGAATCAAAGCATCTAAATTCACTCTAAAAAAGATAAATGTCTCCTTTCACATGATTACCCATGATTTGATCTCTATGAGTGAAACAAGAGATAGGATCAACAACACTATGTATACTAAAACAGTCACTTGATTGGCCTTCAAACTCATTAGTTCTCACATCATTAATCGACAACAATTTAAGCTCACAAGAATCAATAATTTTAGTCTCAAACTTTAACTCAACTAGTGAAGTAAAGTCAAGATGCAATAAGTCATCACTACCTTCAACACACATTACCACCAACATCATGAATATCATCAAATGAAATCAAAGTAGAATCAAAAGACTCATTTTCATCTTTATCAAATAAAGGTGGAGTGTCATACTCAAAATAACCAACTACATTATTAGCACTAACTTGAGGTTCACTAAATAATTCACAAATTTCCTCAACTAGTGGCATATCAACACAAACATGTTGTCTATCACAAACAATTTCAAGAGAATCACATTCTTTAAATTCAAGTTTATCACAATGTGACTCCTCAACACCATTATCAACAATAAGAGAATTCTTTTGATATAAAGAATATTCACAATCCACAACATTACATGTAGTCAAAGAATCTATTTTTAAGCCTTCAAATTCATCACAAGTATGGACACTAGTCGCAAACACATTAAACTCAAGAACATCATCATAGTGATTTGCACAAGTAATTTCAACTAGTGCTTGACTATAACATTGAACATGACTTTCTTCACAAAGAAAAGATTCATTTTGCTCAAAAGAAGAATGACTTTGACCTAAATTAAAATTTCCATCAATCTTACTTAAGGGAAATAATGTATTAGGATTAGTCATTTTTCATCGAAATGCTCTTAAAATTCCATCTTTATCTTTGTTTTTATCATTAAACTCACTTGAACACTTGAAAAAGTAGTGGGTGTCTCGGCCAACTCTTGAATCCTCAAAGGTAGAAGGCTTTTCATTATTCCTTCTTTGATATCTTTATTTTCAAACTTACCTACAAAGGAGATATTATTACTAGGAGAAGAAGAAGGATTAGCATTAGAGTAAAAACAAGAAGCAAACTCTCTTAAACTTTCTTTTTCTTCACTTCTCTCAATTTTCTTTCCGTCTTTCTACTTAAAGGAAATAATATACTAGGGTTTTGGCCAATTTTCTTTCCCTATCTCTTAAGCTCTCCTTTTTTCACTCTTGAGTCTCCACTTATCACTCCCTTACTCCTCTCAATTTTTCTCTCTCAAGATTGTCTAAAATGGGACAAGGTCCAAGAATTCCTTTTGAAGGATTATGATGAATCTCCACTTCAACTTTGAACCTTACACCTTGAGAATCATCAACTTTCTTCTTCTTCTTCATGTTCTTCTCTTTAACAATGACATGTTTGTCCTCAAACTTTTCCTTTCTTCTTGTTAATCTTAGAAACTCTAAGTATCTTTCTTTCACCTTGAAAAGTGTACATGACACAAAGATATACCATTGACCTCTTAAAATGACATGACACCTGTCATTTTATCGAATGTATCTTTCCTTTTATTTTTCCAAGGTTTCCCAATTAACAAATGACAAGCTTTCATAGGGATAACATCACACAACACTTCATCTTGAAACTTACCAACTTGAAACCTTACCAAAACTTGTTTTGTGATCTTTGAAGTTCCTTTTTTCATTTGGCCATGACAATCTATATGGTTGAGGGTGTTTTCTAGTATTCAACTTTAAGTGCTCAATCATGCTTGAACTTGCAATATTTATGAAACTCTTGTTATCAATAATCATGACACCACTAACTCCTTCAATTTTACAATACACATGAAACATGTTCTTTATTTCTTTCACAAATTGGTCAATGCATTCTTCATCACACTCATTGTGTTTAACAAAATGGTCTCCATTTATCAAAACATTCAAGTTATCATTAGGTCGATGTAGAATATTTCTACCACAAGCAGCATATCTATTCACATTTTATCTCAAATATCTTGTCAAATATCTACCATACCTCCTCCTCCAACAAAATAAATATATGAACTATCACCATTCTCATACTTAGAATTAGAACCATAGTAAGAAGATGAACAAGAATATTCTCTAGGAGTTTCCTCATTATCATCATCGTGCCCATAGTTATTCTCCTAGTCATTAGATTCATCACAAGAGGAGTATGTGGAAGAGCCCTACATTGAATAGTCACCACCTTCAAAGTCATTATTGGAAACATAAGAATCTTCATACTCACATTCTTCACGCTAAGATCCATAATCTTCATCATAGTAACCCTCACTATCGTCATAGTCATATCTTCAAAATCAACATCATAAGGATCATCCGAAGCTAGGGAAGACATGATTGGAACCAATAGAAAATAGCAATAAAGTTAAAGGACCTCATCAATTCACTCCCTCACGTGTATCACTCAAGATGAAATCACTCAACACTCGTGTATACACTCAAGGATAAGTGTCACGACCCCTTTTTAGGAGTCATGGTGGCACCTACACATTCCCCATCGGTAGGCGAATCACTTTCCAAATTATCAATAAAATCAAGAAGAATTGCAATAATAGTAATATTAAGTAAGATATCTCATATTTCTGTAAAAGCGGAATATAAATCTGAATCATCAAATACAACCCCTCAAGATCTGGTCAATAATACAAGAGCTCTAATACGAGTACAAGTCTGAATAAAAGCCCATATAAGCTAAAACTTAACTACATAGTCTAAAAATCTTAATCGTGTCTCTCGAATCAAGGTAAAGACAGAGTAAGAGAATGAGCATCCAAGGTATGCCGGAAGATAGCATCCTCACCCTGAAAATTGGAAGTCAACCTGCTCAGACTCAAATTCAAGATCTCGAACTAGCAGAGGGACATGTATCTGCATTAGCATGAGTACACAATGTGCCCATATAGACATCATAGGCCGACAATGACGGAAGATACATAACAAAAACAAATATCAATTTGACACAAGATAAACCTATACTAAACAGTTCAATAGTCCATATAAGTCACGTTGTATATATATCAATTCACTGATTCATCAAGTCATATTGTTCACATAAGGTTCGAATCATAGTCAAGTACAATCAATTCATTCATATATACAAGGACCTTACTATCATAATACCCACCGACTAGTACTCTCTTATTCAAGTCATACTCAAACTTAACCCCATTTACCCAACTTATCATACGAAATAAATGATTCAGACTATCACAACAACCATTTTAGAATGCTTCCAAGAGTGTTATACCTAAGCTAAACATGATGATGTTAACTCCTTTATTAACCTTAGCATTTACACTTAGTTAAATCTATATACAGTTACGATCTAACACATAGATCGTTCCATGTCTATTTTTTCACTAGTGACACTTATCACATGTTCCTTACTATACTCGTTAGCTAGTCACACGATCAATTACCAGACAACACACAAATGCACATAATTCTCTATACTTAAACAATAGTCATGACATAATTTTAAATTCCGGCCGTAGTAGTATGTCACGACCCGTTCCGGGGCCCGTGACTGGTGCCTTACCCGGGCACCCAAGTAGTCATACATCAGAGAAATCAGCGGAATATAAAAACAAGCCATACCCTGAATGTACAAAACTATCTACAACAACAGGGAGATCATACCCAAAAGTCGAGCCTCCGGAGAAGATGGAGCTCCTGACACCAAAGCAAAAGATCCTAAGGATGTGGATCTAGTACCTGCTTTCCCTTACCTGCGGCATGAACGCAGCCCCCCGAAGGAGGTCAGTACAACAGGTACCAAGTATGTGAAACTGTAAAGTACTTTAAATGAAATCATATCATTTTAAAACCAATTTTACAAATATGTACGAAACAACCAATGTAACCGCACATAGTGCCACATCACAAACAAGAGCAATAATAGGTAGATCAGAATGTGTCTTTTCTAGGCCGCGAATGATCGAAGCAAGGCAATCGCCCATAGTATCATTATGCATGCCTAATCACGGACTCCGCATGATCGCATAGCACCTAGGCCCGCGTAGGTATTCCGCGTCGAGGTAGCTCACCGGCATCGCCCCGACTCGTAGTCCGCGTGGCCACATAGACGCATGAGGAATTCCCCGCACACTAACACGGAACTCTCGTAGTTCCGCATAGGTCCCCGACCGCATGAGGCATCCTCGTGAGCGCAGCTTAACCCCCGGTATAACATGTCAAGAGGTGAGTGGTATAATACTAACACAACGGCTTATCGTTAAACAACATAAGCACAATAAGAATAACCTATTTATGAAAACGTTACAAGACACTAACACACGCAGTATCATAACATGTTTACTTATCAAGCCAACTACTACACCTTCAGAAATCATTACAAGGTTTTTACAAACAATTAAGTAAACCGTTCCTTTTATCTTTCTTAAGTAGTTATACCTAACTTCCCATAAAGCTAGTATAACACTTAAGCCTTTTAAAAACCAATTATTACTTTCCTTCCCAATAACTCTTTTGAAATATTTCAAGGTTCTTATCCTTTTAAAACCCAAGTCAAAAGTCATCAAAGTAAAACCGAATTTAGTTAACACACGTACGTCTACCGTACTATATATGTTTTACAAAATATCATGCTTAAGAGGATAGGAAGAATCACATACCTCCTCGGCTAAATCCACTTGCCAAGTCGGATATGTCGCGCGTAGAGTGGTCAACCTACAATAGTCAAGATACGACTATTAGCTTCTAGTTGACGTAGAATTCGTCTAAGTAGGATCTCTTTATTCTATGGAAAATTGGGCAGCACTTCCTCTGCCTCTACTCACTTTTCCATCTTTTCCAAGGCCCAAGTAACCGTAGTATATATATACCATATATAAGACGTAAAAATTAAACAGCATAAAGAAGGGGATTACACGCCCAAACGGTAACGCGGTTTACTATCACGCCTTCATAATAACAATAAGTAAAAGAAGGGGATTACGCGCCCAAACGGTTTACTATCACGCCTTCATAACAATACAATAATTAAAAAGGGATCACACGCCCAAACGGAACGCAATTTAACAATCTTCCCAATGTAAATGTAAATACAGTCCAAAGTAAATACAGTCCAAAGTAAATACCGTCCTTAAGTTGGGGTCCTTGGCCAACTTTGTTCATTTTACTTATCCAAATTACTCATTAGTCATCCAACTTATATTTTCATTCTTAATATAAGTTATAGTTACTTGTTAAATACTTCTTCACAAGTAAGATACGTTGGATACGTTTTTACCATATTAATGGCTAAAAGCCAATCCTTTTTTAACAAGTTAACAAGATCCAATCTTTCCAAACTTTACTCCATATATTATATACTCCATAATATACTTATAATATATGTATAATGATCAATTCACAAAGAGGTTAAGATTTACTACCTCAAATAGCCCAAAATCTATCCAAGAACTTAATGTCGTACCAAGCAAGTCTTAGCTCCAATCTTTGTGTACAAACCCACCACAAATCGCCCTAAGAAGCTCCTAACCATCATCTCTTCAAGAATGAACTCAAACAAGTGAAGAACACTAAGGTTCTTGTTCCTAGAGCTCTCGGCCAAGGGTGGCTTTTGTGGCTAGGGAGGTGAAATCTTTTCTAACTTTTGGTTAAAAGTCTTCCTAATACACTAGGGAAGAACACTTAAGAGTTTAGGAATTATTGGACAAAGTTTGGTTAGAGGGAGGGTGTGTTCGACGAGAACCACAAGTGAAGGAGGGAGAGGGAAAATATTTTTCAAGGCTTGAATTATCTAAGTGTGGAAGATTTCATCAACTAAGGGTGCATATATAGGACAACCAAGGGCTAGGATGAAGGCAAGTGTGTGGTTGAGATTGGGGACAAGTGTGGGTGGGACCCAAAAGCCACTTGTCCACACAAAATATCTTGCAAGACTTGGTCACTTGTCTTGGCCACTTGTCACAAGAAAATCGGCCAACCTAGCCCACCTAGGGGTGACACGTGTCGCCCCTCTATTGGTCCAAAATATTTCATCTCTCGGAAAAATCCGTAATTGGCTAAAATATTAAAAACGTAGAATTTTCTTCACAAGGTTCGGAATCTTTTTTTTTTGTTGGAAATTCACAATTTCACCCTTAACCTAATTAGGGTTTAAACATTTGTACGTACGTCCTCACATACATACTCCGGAAATACGGGGTATAACATAGTAGTTGACATCAAACACTTAGACTTGCAATTATTAAATTAAATCCCAAAAACCCATACACAAGGAAGCAATCCACATACAACAACTAAATCAATTCAACAACCTTAATCATTTATCCAAGTGTCCATAGAGACCAGCATAATCATCATTTCTAAGTATTCACATAGAAAAGCTCAATAATACGGCTATTTTGGTCTAATACAATCAATTCAATCCAAGCAAATCATGGTTTTACCTAAGTTCAATAACCAATCATATCACATTACCAAACCACAAATAATCAATGTATAGATGTATGTTTGATGTGAATGCAATACATATGCAAGGTACCTTTCTCAATCTGGTATATAGTACATTAAGGTTTAATTATGATATGTACGCTCACAGGGGACCCGCGAAGTCCATATAATGCTCCTAGCCAGCTAAAATTCAACACACGAATTTGGCTAGAGCCCTAGACTCATTTATCTGAATAATATCATATTGCAGGTGTGAAACTCTGTTCTCCACGTATTAATATCCGCTGTGGCATGCAACTCGAACCATCCGTATTATCATCATCTCAATGTTGCCATAATCTCATAAGTGTTCTTACCTTTCTAGCCTCTTTGGCCCACATCATATCCATACGACTCTCATATAATATCACAGAACCATAAGTGTATAAGTGAAAATGACAATATAATGTAAGCTATCATGATATAATGATATGCAATCAAGTAAGAAGATGAAATATCACATGATTTAAAAAGTTCAATAGCGCACATATAATCTAATATACATGATTTTCATATCAAAGCAGTCCATCAACAATAATCCTAGTACAATCAGGATATCATATCAAAGCATGTGTGAGAATAAACACAACAATATAAAATATAGTGACGAGACAACATAATGGCGATAAGCCTAAATAACAACAGTCATAATCAACATAAGACTGATCTCCCAAATCACTCATCATCACAGTTCAACACATATACCCACTCAAATATTCATCACAACTATTTGAGTGGGACTCCCAAACACACCCAATACCCCTCAACATTTATAACTCCTACATACTTCTATCAAAGTCTCGAAAAACTAAATTGTAGCCTACCTCATTGTCAAACAAGAGTGCTAACAAATCAAGCATCGGTGATCACATTGCTCTTCTGATATACCTCTCGATAGTCAAAGTCTATCCACGTGTATATTATTCGTTAATATAAAACTAATCACAATAAAAATAAGACTTTAAATACTCATCATGGGCCCACATCACCAAGACTCAAACTTTAATACTCAAAATGTCTATTACATACTAAGTAATCATGTCCTTAAATTAGTTAAAATTATATACACATTTGAATGCCCAATTGAACAATCATTAAAATGCCCCAATTTGAAATCCTAGAATTTTCCTCTTTTGAAAATAAGTTTCTATAATCAAATTATGACTTATAACATCATAATATAGCATAATCTAATCGTAATTCATGATATTAACACAATTTGATCCATAAATCTACATTAAAATCATCCATATAACTCTATAATTTCACAACAAGCATAACTCATCTTCCCCAACTCAAATAATATGATAAACCACCATTAACAAACTTAGAATCATAAACTTAAACCAAATAATGAAGAAAAGTATTACCCAAGGGTCGAAATTGCTCTTAAAACTCTGGATAATCCCTTATGCGACACTGGTTTTGAGATAGACTATTTTTTCAAAGAAAATTTGACCTAGAATTATTTATAGGACCCTGAATAGTATTTCCTCCCCAGCAGAATCGATTCTGATGGAGCGAACCCACTACAATGAAAACCTTCCACTAGGGTGAGAGTCACTTGACACCGCACCCCTTACCACGGCGGACTCGACTCCGCTGTGGTATAACTCCCTTGACACCTAGATTCCACTTCGACAAGCCAACCTCTCGCTGAGGTAGACCCGCTAGAGCGAATATTAGTGCCGCCATGGCTGACCCTAGACACCAGCAGATGGAAAACAACCAAGTCATGCATTGAACATCCGAAACACTCTTGGAATGTCATACCCCATCCTTGGAGGTGTAGCCGACACTCGACGCCCTATAGCCCAAGTGTACCAATCCTGATATCTGTGACATACTCAACAATTTATAGACACAACTTTTGATAAATAACTTTCTAAATTAAAAACACAATCGCCTACACTTAGAAAAGGCCCAATATATATATATAGACAAGGCCGTCATAAACATAACAAGTCTACTGAAGAGGCCGACAAGGCCACACATGACCATAATACACACACGACTATCTACAAACCTCTTAAGAGTATAATGACAATAACTGGTCGGGACAGGTCCCCGTCATACCAAACTATATACATATCTATCATACCTATCGGCTCACTACACAACTCCGAAAGAAAGGAGCGTGACAACCTCTAGCTGAGTCGAGTCCTATTGTGAGAAAATCATCTACATCTCTATTTGTACATGCAGGCATGAACGTAGTGTCTCTGGAAAGGGACATCAGTACGAAAGATGTACTGAATATGTAAGGTTGAAGTTGTAAGTAAGTACAATGTTGTAAATGAAGCATAAGCTGAAACTGTAACTGAATGTATAACTGTAAGGTAAAGCTGTGGAAATACAACCTGTACTCTGAGTGCCTCTGTGGGCCAGAATATGCATAAGTATCATATATGTGCGCATATAAAACAGTTGATCACATACACACACACACACACACACACACACACACACACACACACACACACACACACATATATATATATATATATATATATATATATATATATATAATCCACAAAGATCATATCGTCTTACCTCTATGGGCATAATCACTATCATATACCAGCTGATCAGGTGGTGGTGCATATATAATGGCTTCCCCTTTCCCATAACCCATATAGATATTGTATACGCATATATAACACATGTGTGGTCATTGTATATATATATATATATATATATATATATATATATATATATATAAGATAATTTGGGCCTACCAGAGTGACGTAATGTCGTTTCACATCTGATTAACATTATGGAAATAACATCATCAATATAACTTACTTTGAAGAATCAACAAACCATGAGATAAGATAACTATCATTATATAGAAGTCAAAAACATAAGCTTCTATGATATCTAATAGTGGAGCCATTATGGATGTCGTTCATTTACGTTCATTTCATTCTGATCATGCCAAAAGAAGGAAGAGTAGCCTTACATACCTTATTCCGTTGAGTCATCAATACCTCATCAGTAATCCTCCAAACTACCTCAACTCAATCTACAATGTAAGGAGATTCATAATCAATTCTAAATAAAGGTCTAGTCTGTAAGCCAAACTAGTAGCTCATTTACGTAAATTAGGACATCATATCCCCTGTAACACAGACGTCCTCTAATACCATATACGAACAATAACAACCAGAATAATCCATCAAGCATACATGTCATCAACAAGATGTCATTCAACAATAACAAGTCACAACTACTTCATGACGAGTGTCAAGCTCAGATTGGAACTCGTGTCTCCCATATAACCATTTATCGATTTGATACTTTAGTTTAAAAATATCCTCGACATGATATTATAGTCATTTATTACTGATCCCAACCTTATACTACTCAACTATAGCAAGAAAATAGTCAACAACTTCAACTAGTGTCACGACCCAAATCGGAGGGCTATGACGGACACCCGGACCCTACCTATTGGGCACCACTAATAACATATTTAGCATATAACTGTAATTTTTCGTGGGCCACGAGATACCCTGCTGATAAATGGAAATAGTAACTGAAAAAGAGCTATGTAAAATCCTACAACCAGAAGGACCCAACCAATATACATATACATACCAAGACCGACAGGGCCATACACGATTACTATACACATGATAACTGTCTACAAGCCTCTAAAGAGTACGTGACATCATAAGGTGGGGACAGAGCCCCGTCATACCCCAACATATAACCAAAATATCATACCACGACTAAACTGCAACTCTAGAATAAATAGAGTGCTTTAATATCAGCTCGACCAATAACCTACTAGTGCAGACCGTCGCCCTATCTACCAGAGAGGATGCAGTTGCGGATGCGGGCTACACATAGACATGGGTCTTCATTTGATAAGGGGTGTGATGAGTCTCGTGTCGAGACTCTTCATTTGCTCCGATGTATTTCATGTAAAAAAATAAAATGATAAGGATTAGTAAATGTCAAAAGTACGCATTGACGCTGAAATCTAAGTACGCATAGGAAACATTTAAATTTAACAATCAAAAATAAAATGGGCCCAATCGTAACAGACAAGCGGATTTTAATTGGAGGCAAAGTCTCAATATACATGTTGGGATCAAGCAAAACCCCAAAAGAAAAGAAAGGAAAGGAAAGGTTGGGAAGATCTGAAACGTTAATAAGGCTCAAGCGAGCCCCTTCACAGTTACAGAAATACTCAAGCCTGCAACTGATATACATTTGAACATACATATGGATTAACATATATAAGAGGTTCAACAGATTCATGGTATACCAAATAAAATACGCAGACAGTCAGAGGAGATGCATCAATCAGACATATATATAAACTTCACATCACTGGACGAACTTATACATCAGAAATACCAACAACTCAACCATATTAGAATATAGACACACGAGGTCTGATTAAGCTTAAATCAGGGAAGGAAAGTGGGACTGGATGCAAGGTTTCATTTATGCTATATGAAAGTATTGAAACAAACCAAGCCATTATAAATGAGGGACTTCTTAATTAGAAGTGCATTTTGCAAAAGGGGTCTGTTTAAGTCAAATTTAACATGCATACTTAAGGTCGAGGAGATAGAACACAATTTACACTCACATAATCTGCTTTAAGAGATAGAGCAAGAGAAGCTACTGATTTACACATGAGCTAAGTATGTGTATCCTAATATAATCTATATGCAGGACCATTTTGGTTCATTAGCTAACAATATTTAAGCAAGCAAGACATAGCATTTTAGACATGTACCCAATACATGTTTGCCAAAAATAGATTAACACCAGATGCAAATAAATAAGGTTAACTAGATAACATGTTTGGCAAGTACGGCCATGAGACAAATACGGTAACTAGGGCATAATTTAACAGGGATATCCTGATTCCGTAGATGCCAAAATACTACTGCTAATACCATTTGGGAAGGAAAGCAACTTCAGCAGGCAGGGCATAGCATGGTTGAAACAGATCATCAAACATGCTTATTTTGAATAAAGATGTGCCTAGACACTGTAGATTTTAGCAACTCTAACCCACTGAGACATGTTGAATATTTGTTTACACCACACAGTCCAGCCATATTGGCCATAACAATAAGCAAGTTTTAGATTCATATTAATATGTCCTTCATGCTTTATCCAGTCCTTAGGCTGATTTCATGATTTAGATCAACCTTGAACTTGTACTTAGGCGTCTGTTGATCAAATTACACACGGAAAGTCCATAGCCCATTCTACACACTAAACAACCAGTGATCCATTTAAACCAATTTCTTAACTCCGAGAATTTTGTTCATGCTTAACCGCTTTAACCTGATGTGATTGTTCATTACGGAAATGACATATCTAATCGCAGCGGTAAAAAGGAATAGAAATTTCACTTATTACTCAGCTTAAATTAAGGTGATATAGACTGTTAATATGTCAAAAACTGAAGATGATCTATCATTAGATATCCACAAAGGTAAATCACAGAGGCAATCCACATATTTCCAGTAACCCAATGGCAGAGACCATAATCGCATAAGACCTGGACGTAACTTAATCTAGCATATTATTCTGTAACAGTCCATCAGTCAGGCTAACAGATTATTGGGAAGATGCTAATATCACAAAATACATCATAGTCACGTATAAGCGATACTCTCACTAAGTATGGATAACTTAATGAACAACACTGAACCCGGATTAGCTAAACATGATAAACATACATGACCTTACTATAAGAATATAACAAAGGAAATTAAAATCGAGAGGAACTTGAGTTTACCTTCTCCGGGCAGCGAACCGAGGCAGCGTATCAAGTCGTCGATTCACTCGGAGTTTGGTTGCTATGCGATTAAAGTTCGAAACTTCGGTTTTGGAAGCGAAAGTTGTTCTGCTGGATGCCTATTGGGTTTTTTTACTCGTTTTCTCTGGATGCTGATGTCTGCGGATTGGGTTATTAACTGATGCTTTATTGCTAATTTCTGATATGGATTAATGTTTTACTCCCTCGAAAATGGATGCCTTCCCCTGGTATTTTTATTCTGCGAGAATTGATGCCCTTTTCTATTGCTGATTTTCGATGGGTTCCTTACTGTGGTCGTGATATTTTCCTCCGTGAAATTGGTGCTCTTGCATGTGTAAAATGGGTTCATTTATATAGCCATGATTTGGGTTCCAAGTTTGGTAAGTTTTTGGTACTGATTTGGTGCGATTTCTTATTGATTTTTGGAAGATTTGAAGGAGATTTGTCATGGTAAGATTGATTTGATTATGGTGTATTTCTTTCGACGCTATTCAGACGATTTCGGGATGATTTTTTAGGTACGATTTTCGATACTTTTGATTTAAAATTGTTATGGTAAGTCTGTGGTTATGGTAATGATATGGTGGCATTTGAGCATGGTATTGGAGCTGGATTTGGAAGGTTTTGACTTTTTTTTTGGTTTAGGTTTAAAGAAAGAGGATGAAGAAGATAAGGGCTTCAACTGTTTTTAGGGTATTTGGGCTTACGACTGTTGGGCTGGGAATTCATCCGGTTGGAAGGGGTGTTGGGCCACAGATTGGGGGTTTAAAATGGAGGGGAAAGTGTAGAATGGGCTAGACGAATTTGGGTAGAATTTAGGTGTTAGATTTTTTAGATGTTTTAATTCTTGGGTGGTTTTAGCTTGGGTTTAAATTATAGAGAGTACTTATAAAATTGTTTTTGAGTATTATTAAAATAATAAATGCGGATGTGTTATTTAAAGAATGTTTGATACGATGTTATTGCTAAATTATTTATTTTATGTATGTATTTATTTATTTATTTATTTATTTATTATCATTAAGAATTGTTTGAGTTTTAATTAATGAGAAATAAGACTTAAATTATGAATAATATTTATGAAATTGCTTGTTATTAAAATGACGAATGCGGACGTGAGACTCAAAGTGTGCTTAATACTCTACGTAAAAATGTGATGTCATTATTAAATCGTTTATTTGTGCATGTATTAATGTTTTATTGTTGCATTTTATTATTATAAAATTGTTAAAAATTATTTTGAAAAATTAGTGTAATTTTATAGTTAATGATTGTACGAGAGGGTCAAAATTGGGTGTCAACATCTGCATCCCTAACTCGGACTAGATCGTAGATGTACCCTTTGGATATCATCTATGACTGGTTCACCAAGAAATATAAAACTGACAATGTTGGTTCTACAATCTACTGTGGCATAAGATGAAGACAACTAATCCATACCCATGATTACATCAAAGTCTACCATTTCTAACTACCAATTCATCTATGGTAATGTGGTGATAGATTTTAACTGGACAACCCCTATATACGCGCCTAGCTATAACTACATCACCGACTGGAGTGAATACTTCAAAGGGTTCATACAACTTTTTTTTTATTCTATCCCAAATTTCTTAGCAATAAATGGGGTTACATATGATAAAATAGATCCAATATCCATAAGGGCATAAACGTCAAAAGTGAAAATAGTTAATATACATGTGACCACATCTGCATGAGTTTCTGTATCTAGTCGACTTGATAATGCATACAATAGGTTTGGACCTCCGCCTACATTACCGTACTTACCTGGACCACACCCTGATTGAGCCTGAGAATTACGAGAGACTACTGAATTTGTGGACTGAGACATGTTACCTTATATACCATGTCTCGTTGATGGACAATCTCGCTGAAAGTGACCTTGTCGGCCACACCTAAAACTGATATTCATACCTAAGAGACACTCTCATGGATGCCTCTTACCACACTTAGCATAAATCAGATTACTAAAAGAACTTTGAACCACACTGGCCTATGACTGAGAGCTTGATGCTCTGAAGTTCTGCTTCCTATTATCATTTCTGAACATTGGGGTTGGGGCACTGGCTGAAGATGGAGCATGTCCTAATGACCTTTTTTGAATAATTGTCTACCTCCACCTCCCCATGATTAAAGTGACCTGAAGACTTAGCTTTTTTTTATTAAACTCATTGTCCTTCTCTTTCTGCAAGGCTTCATCTTCCATCAATGTACTCTCATTACCTTGTATGAAAGAAACCATTTTCGTAATAGTCATCTCATTGTTCTGAGCTATGATATTAGTTGCATCATACAAATTGGGATCAAGATTGTCACGCCCCGAACCCCGGGCCCGTGACTGGTGCCCTACCTGGGCACCCTCCTACCTTAACAACCCAATTAAACTGCGGAATTTAAATAACACCATTTTTTTAAAAAACCAACGTACATGCAAGGGAAAAGCCGACAAGCCTGCCATATAACATACATAATCAAAAGACACTACAATGTACATGAGTCCAATCACACATATGAATACAGACCTCTAAGAGTTTTACTGAACTATGACGGGACAAGGCCCCGCCGTACCCATAACTGTACAAAAGCCTGTACTGAAGGATCTATACCAAAATGATAAACTCCTGAACAAATGGAGCTATCCAAAAACTCTGAGCAGGGTCCTACACCTGCAGATCACCAAACTGCGTACCTAAACCTGCGGCATGAACGCAGCCACCCGAAGGAGGTCAGTACGAAGAATGTACCAAGTATGTGAAACAGTAAATACTGTAAAGAAATCATAACAGTCTATTAAAACAAGAGACATGTATGATAGCCAAACTACAGTACACAATCCATAAACAGTCATATCAAGTCAGGGATGCATGCCCTCAAAGTCATTACTCAAATATAACCATGGGTCTCACGCCTATAATATCAATCATGCCCGTGGAATCCTTCCTCACTTCCGGCAGTCCATGATATAATATAACATCAATTAGCACACTGAACCTTGCAATCATGAGAGTAATGCAATCCTTTTTATCTTTTATGTTATGATTTTAACAATGAGACCAATGTTCCACTTTAAGTCATAACCACACTGCACCCTTTCATTAATGAAATCAATACCGTTTCAAAACATGAAGGTCGTGCCAGTTCCACGGTCAACCACCCTCTGTGTTATAATGCAACCTATCATAGGATTATTTCACCCGCAAAGGACTATTTCACCCGCTTAGGTCATGTGGACCCGCAATGAGTCATCGGTACACGATACTCGCATCACGGATAGCTAATCCATGGCTTATATATATCCCGGGAATTTAACCCGCCCGAGTCAAATACCGATCCGCCGTGAGTGTGTACCACTCACCCCCATGGGGAGCTAACCCATGCCTTTACACAAATCAATACAATTACCATGCCTTTCTTTTTGTCATAAACCAAGACAATACCATGCCTTTCCTTTTTACACAAACCAAGACAATACCATACCTTTACACAAACCAAGACAATTACCATGCCTTCTTTTTACATAAACCAAGAGAAATCCTTATTTAAGCAAGCCAAAGTACTTATCAAGGCACACATAGAATAATTCTCAATTAAACAAGCCAAAGTACTATCAAGGCACACATAGAATAATTCTCATTTAAACAAGCCAAAGTACTATCAAGGCACAAATGGAAAAATTCTCATTTAAACAAGCCAAAGTACTATCAAGGCACAAATGGAAAAAATCTCATTTAAACAAGCCAAAGTACTACGTACGTACATTCTTTTCAAAAGACTCATTTTTTATGTAAAACCCCAAGATACTAACACCCGTAGTATCAAGGCATGTCTATTTTTAAAATAAGTTACTACACTTTTTAGAAATTCCTTTCAAGGCTTTGAAACCAAGTAACTTTAATTTTTACAATCTAGGAAACTCATGCATATCAACCAAAATAGGCAACTCTCTTAACCTTCCATAAAGCCGTTTTAACCAACTTCCCATAAAGACGTTATAACCCTTTATGGTTTTAGACAAATTTATTCTTTTATATCCAAGAGACTTATACTTTTAAAATCAAGTATCACATACTTTCAAATCAAGTTTCTTAACTTTCAAAATACTTCAAGTCTCTTAATCTTTAAATCATGTCATTTCTCCTTTTTTTAAACCGTTTAAGTAAATCACTCCTTTGACTCCCCTAAAGTCATTACAACAACCTTTAGGTTTTGGAACTAAGGCACTAGCCAAAAGATTTGGAAACCACTTCCTTTTCAAGACTCTATGTACTTTAAGTAAAATACTTTCACTTTTGAAAATCCAAACTTCATCAAGGTAATGGAATATAACAACTTCCAATTTAAACATCCAAAGTACAATCAAGGAAGTATATAGAACAACTTTTATATTAGGCAATCCAAGTACAATCAAGGAGTGGATCATTTAAGGAGTCGGACTTACTTACTTTACCATAAGGAATCATGCTAGAAGAAGAGGAGATGGTTCACATACCTTTTCGGCTTAATCCTCAAGCTAAGTCGAATACGCCGCACGTAGAATTGTCAACCTATAATGGCCACAACACGACTATCAACTTCTAGTTTCTAACGTATAATAAAACTAAGTATACGGTCTCTTATTCTACGGAAAATCGGGCAGCACCTCCTTTGTTTCTACATACTTTCCACCTTTTTCAAGGCCCGATAATCAATAACCAACAGGCCACATTTGAGGCTCAATACATCAACCAACAAAGGGGATTACACGCCTTACAATACGTGTAAAATTCTGCCCCACAATTAATATCAACTAAGTCCATAATCAAAGCCATTCTCGGCTAACTTATTCAACAACACAAAGTTCTTTCCAATTTTTTTTCAATCCAAGTCCTTAGGTCAAACATGTTATATAGTCATAAACAACTTTAACAACTACAATTCCTTCTTTATATAACATGTGACGACTTAAACTAATAATCAAATCGAATTGTAATCTTAAGGGCTAAACATGCTAGTTTTCGGATTAGGGTTCCAATAGCCAATACACTTATCAAACTTCATACTATATACTTCATGCTTGCTAATATCCGTAGCTACAATAATAAGTAATCTTAATTACTAAAACGACAAGAATTGTTACCTTTATAAGCCCTTATAAATTCCAAGATTCAAAGTCGCTCCTTAGCAATTCTTAGCTCCTTTCCTTTACGCTCCAATCCGCTATTTGAAGCCTTTAGAAGTTCACAACCAACTTCTCTTCAATTTCCAATCCAAACTTGTGAAAACGACTTAGGTTTTCGTCTTGCGACTAACGTGAAAACGTCATTTTTCCGAAATATTTCTATTGAGATATCCTTACAATACCCTTAGGGACCTTGGGTTAAAGTCTTGTGAATAATGGAACAAAATTACAAAAAATTTGTGTGGGCAATGGACCAAACCCGAGAGCTATGATCTTGCACAAAATGATCTTTAAATTTTTCTAAGTGTGGAAGACCTTGTCTTTCTACTAGTGTGTATATATAACACAAGGAAGGGTCAAGATTATAACATATGTGTGGCTAGGATGAAGAACACTTGGATAACTACACAAGTGGCAAGTTGACTTGGTCAATATTCTCAAGCTTGAATACTTATCATCCACAATGGTCAAATGACCATTTTACCCTTGCATTAAATCATCCAAGACCATGTGGGGGGAGGTGCCACGTGTCGCCCTCCCATTCGTCCATAAAATTTCGTAACCCTCGTGAGCCCCACAAAACGTAAAATTTCTCGGGTGGGCCCCACGTGATCAAATCCGTAAAAATAAATTTCCATAATGATAATAAGTTCCATACTCTTCAAATAATACATTTTGAGAATCTAATTCTCCTCAACGAATATTTTTCCTTTCCGACGTTCGGAAGATTTTCCGTCGGAAAAACAATTCTTCCTTTCGTACCAATTTTAAAGTCTTGATTCCTTACATACATTCTCTTATACATGTCCTGGACTTACGGGGTGTAACATTCTTCCCCCCTTAAAAACATTCATCCCCGAATGTTCTTAGTCGGTTGTCAAGCTATACAAACTCCGGCACAGTCTCTATACTATGCCTATCAATCAATACTCCACAAGACCAATGATGCCACACATGGCCACCACATAACATACGTAAACATATCAATGGACCTTCCGTCCGCGGTCCCTTCTCACAAAACTCGAAGGTTACAGTCTTATCAAACACGGGATCCTTAGAGGTTACTTGCTTTTTCCCGTACTAGGGATGGCCCTGTCGTAATCTAAGTCATGGGACTAACACTATCTGAATTCTTCAGTCGGACTCCCACTCAGCTAACTGATGTGCTTCCCCCATGTTACTTCCCTTCTCTGTCTCACTTAGTCAAACTAGTTGGGATATGAATCTATAATCTGCCTAGCTTAGTTTACCAACCGGTGTAAACTCTAATACTAGTAACATCTCAAACACGAGCACCTATGGACAGTGTTACTGAACCTAAGGCACGTGTATCATCACAATTAACCTCCACTCATGGCCTAAAAGGAATTTTCTCTACGCACCTTCATTACTCATAACTATAATCATTATAGTTCTTTTAACCCTTGTTCATTCCTTTCTTACTTATCATACTTTCTCGTACTTCCAAAATTATTTAGTACACATACAAAATCTCAAATATTGTTTCTGTTCTCCAATCCTTGGAGTTACTATCCAAACTTGGCCATTATGCTACTTGAATTTCCGTTAAGGCCTTTCTCGGCCCTCACGACCTGGTTCCAGTGGAACGCGTCCACAAACTCGTACAACGATTTACTAGACTTGGGCCTTGCATCCTCGTGACCCTATCACATAGCGGACCATTTCTAACTGACATCACCCCATTTCATACTACTGGCTGACCCGAAATGAGTCCATAACCCGACCCATCGTCACACTTAACTTCTCATTCTTAGTCTGAAATAAATTTCTCTCTTATCTCAAGGTACTTCTTACCCTATCCCCTTATTCACTAGAGGTTCGTCACATAGGCCGAAGTATTTCTACTGTACATCCTTCTCTATCGGTCTTACACTTATTATGGGGTAATTACAACTTGTGAACCCTACACAACTATAGTCTCAGTTCGCTTTATCATTCTTGTCAACATTCTTAACTTTTTCACTTTACTAATCAAAGTATCCCTACCTCTGGGGGTACTATCACTTTACAACTGCTAGCAACAAAGGGAAAACATATACGCTAGGGCGAAATCTGAATCTATCAATGCACGTATGATTCAAAAGAATCAAAATATACCTGTAACCCCATGCGATGTTGCCTCTTGATCCTGCCCAGTAGTCACGTCATCTATGCGGTTCGAAGGACCGCCAGAACTATAAACTCCACCCTGACCTCTACCATGGCTGGCTGACATCTGAACACCCTGCCCTGGGGGGCGCACAAATATGGAGGAAAGAGAATCAACCATCGGCCTCATAGACTGAGCCACCTCACTGGTGCTCTTTCTAAAAGGACATACCCTCAGTATATGGCCCGGACGGCCACAATAAAAACAAACACCTGTGCCATTACGGCATTTCCCCATATGACACTTACTCCATTGGAAACACTGAGGAATTAGTGGCCTCGACTGAGAAAATCCTCTGCTCCTCTGAGAACTTCGAACCCTGGAGCTCGGACTGGCTCCTAAATACCTTGTGGGGTCCAATCTCCCACCTATGATCTGCGGGGGTATGTACTGGGTAGGCTGGGACGAATATCTCACTCGCTGCTGAGGCTGCTCGTCCAAAAACTCATCGGGATATCCAACCGGTTTAGCCCTCTTACGCTGATTCCCGCGTTGGCCCTCTACCCTCTGTACATCTGTCTGTACTGGCCGAATAACTTCCTGCTGGTGAAACTGTAGCACCGCTATCTTGGTCAATAACATAATTACTTCCCTCATGACCCTATAGTCTTCTCCTAACTGAGAAACTAGAGGCTCTGGTGCTGGGGCCTCAAAATCTGGCGCAGAAGAACTCGCCGACTGCGGCACAACATCCGGTATACCCTGGGCATAAGCCCTATCAACTCTGAGTCGACCGGTAGCTCTGCATCGATTTGCCATACAGGCGATCATGCCTACTTGGAGGCATAACTGTAACATAATAATACGTCAGAGAGGAATTATCTTAACAACACAGCTCTATGGCACGATCTCAGAGTGAGAAGAATAGAAACCAACTCCTAAATGTCCTGTAGCCTCCTGTTTATGGGTGTGGCGCACAACATACCGATAATCAAGACTCTACTAGACACGGTCTGTAGACATTCTGAGGACTGACTACTCTGATACCACTCTGTCACGCCCCGAACCCCGGGCCCGTGATTGGTGCCCTACCTGGGCACCCTCCTACCTTAACAACCCAATTAAACTGCGGAATTTAAATAACACCTTTTTTTAAAAAAACCAACGTACATGCAAGGGCAAAGCCGACAAGGCTGCCAGATAACATAAATAATCAAAAGACACTACACTATACATGACTCCAATCCCACATATGAATACAGACCTCTAAGAGTTTTACTGAACTATGACGGGACAAGGCCCCGCCGTACCCATAACTGTACAAAAGCCTGTACTAAAGGATCTATACCAAAATGATAAACTCCTGAACAAATGGAGCTATCCAAAAACTCTGAGCAGGGTCCTACACCTGCAGATCACCAAACTCCGTACCTAAACCTACGGCATGAACGCAGCCCCCCGAAGGAGGTCAGTACGAAGAATGTACGAAGTATGTGAAAAAGTAAATACTATAAAGAAATCATAACAGTCTATACAAAACAGGAGACATGTATGATAGCCAAACTACAGTACACAATCCATAAACAGTCATATCAAGTCAGGGACGCATGCCCTCAAAGTCATTACTCAAATATAACCATGGGTCTCACGCCCATAATATCAATCATGCCCGTGGAATCCTTCCTCACTGCCGGCAGTCCATGATATAATATAACATCAATTAGCACACTGAACCTTGCAATCATGAGAGTAATGCAATCCTTTTTATCTTTTAAGTTATGCTTTTAACAATGAGACCAACTGTTCCACTTTAAGTCATAACCACACTGCACCCTTTCATTAATGAAATCAATACCGTTTCAAAACATGAAGGTCGTGCCAGTTCCAGTTCAACCACCCTCTGTGTTATAATGCAACCTATCATAGGACTATTTCACCCGCAAGAGACTATTTCACCCGCTTAGGTCATGTGGACCCTCAATGAGTCATCGGTACACGATACTCGCATCACGGATAGCTAATCCATGGCTTATATATATCCCGGGAATTTAACCAGCCCGAGTCAAATACCGACCCGCCGTGAGTGTGTACACGCTCCACGTGAGCTAACCCATGGTATCCTTGAAACAAGTTGTCGGCCCTTTATGGAGGGACGCGGAGATGTGAAAATATGACACTTGCACGAATGTCTATATGAGCAACCCATATCCAAGCAAAACAAGACAAAACCATGCCTTTACACAAATCAAGATAATTACCATGCCTTTCTTTTTGTCATAAACCAAGACAATACCATGCCTTTCCTTTTTACACAAACCAAGACAATATCATGCCTTTACACAAACCAAGACAATTACCATGCCTTCTTTTCACATAAACCAAGACAATTACCATGCCTTCTTTTTACATAAACCAAGAGAAATCCTTATTTAAGCAAGCCAAAGTATTTATCAAGGCACACATAGAATAATTCTCAATTAAACAAGCCAAAGTACTATCAAGGCACACATAGAATAATTCTCATTTAAACAAGTCAAAGTACTATCAAGGCACAAATGGAAAAATTCTCATTTAAACAAGCCAAAGTACTATCAAGGCACAAATGGAAAAATTCTCATTTAAACAAGCCAAAGTACTACGTACGTACATTCTTTTCAAAAGACTCTTTTTTTATGTAAAACCCCAAGATACTAACACCCGTAGTATCAAGGCATGTCTATTTTTTAAAATAAGTTACTACACTTTTTAGAAATTCTTTTCAAGGCTTTGAAACCAAGTAACTTTAATTTTTACAATCTAGGCAACTCATGCCTATCAAAATAGACAACTCTCTTAACCTTCCATAAAGCCGTTATAACCAACTTTCCATAAAGCCGTTATAACCCTTTATGGTTTTAGACAAATTTATTCTTTTATATCCAAGAGACTTATACTTTTAAAACCAAGTATCACATACTTTCAAATCAAGTTTCTTAACTTTCAAAATACTTCAAGTCTCTTAATCTTTAAATCATGTCATTTCTCCTTTTTTTAAATCGTTTAAGTAAATCACTCCTTTGACTCCCCTAAAGTCATTACAACAACCTTTAGGTTTTGGAACTAAGGCACTAGCCAAAAGATTTGGAAACCACTTCCTTTTCAAGACTCTATGTACTTTAAGTAAAATACTTTCACTTTTGAAAATCCAAACTTCATCAAGGTAATGAAATATAACAACTTCCAATTTAAACATCCAAAGTACAATCAAGGAAGTATATAGAACAACTTTTATATTAGGCAATCCAAGTCTGATCAGTGGATCATTTAAGGAGTAGGACTTACTTACTTTACCATAAGGAATCATGCTAGAAGAAGAGGAGATGGTTCACATACCTTTTCGACTTAATCCACAAGCTAAGTCGAATACGCCGCACGTAGAATTGTCAACCTATAATGGCCACAACACGACTATCAACTTCTAGCTTCTAACGTATAATAATACTAAGTATACGGTCTCTTATTCTACGGAAAATCGGGCAGCACCTCCTTTGTTTCTACATACTTTTCCACCTTTTTCAAGACCCGATAATCAATAACCAACATGCCACATTTAAGGCTCAATACATCAACCAACAAAGGGGATTACACGCCTTACAATACGTGTAAAATTCTGCCCCACAATTAATACCAACTAAGTCCATAATCAAAGCCATTCTTGGCTAACTTATTCAACAACACAAAGTTCTTTCCAATTCTTTTTCAATCCAAGTCCTTAGGTAAAACATTTATATAGTCATAAACAACTTTAACAACTACAATTCCTTCTTTATATAACATGTGACGACTTAAACTAATAATCAAATCGAATTGTAATCTTAAGGGCTAAACATGCTAGTTTTCGGATTAGGGTTCCAATAGCCAATACACTTATCAAACTTCATACTATATATTTCATGCTTGCTAATATCCGTAGCTACAACAATAAGTAATCTTAATTACTAAAACGACAAGAATTGTTACCTTTATAAGCCCTTATAAATTCCAAGATTCAAAGTCGCTCCTTAGCAATTCTTAGCTCCTTTACTTTCCGCTCCAATCCGCTATTTGAAGCCTTTAGAAGTTCACAACCAACTTCTCTTCAATTTCCAATCCAAACTTGTGAAAACGACTTAGGTTTTCGCCTTGCGACTAACGTGAAAACGTCGTTTTTCCGAAATCTTTCTATTGAGATATCCTTACAATACCCTTAGGGACCTTGGGTTAAAGTCTTGTGAATAATGGAACAAAATTACAAAAAAATTGTGTGGGCAATGGACCAAACCCGAGAGCTATGATCTTGCACAAAATGATCTCTAAATTTTTCTAAGTGTGGAAGACATTGTCTTGCTACTAGTGTGTATATATAACACAAGGAAGGGTCAAGATTATAACATATGTGTGGCTAGGATGAAGAACACTTGGATAACTACACAAGTGGCAAGTTGACTTGGTCAATATTCTCAAGCTTGAAGACTTATCATCCACAATGGTCAAATGATCATTTTACCCTTGCATTAAATCGTCCAAGACCATGTGGGGGAGGTGTCACGTGTCGCCCTCCCATTCGTCCATAAAATTTTGTAACCCTCGTGGGCCCCACAAAACGTAAAATTCCTCGGGTGGGCCCCACAAAATGTAAAATTCCTCGGGTGGGTCCCACGTGATCAAATCCGTAAAAATAAATTTCCATAATGATAATAAGTTTCATACTCTTCAAATAATACATTTTGAGAATCTAATTCTCCTCAACGAACATTTTTCCTTTCCGACGTTCGGAAGATTTTCCGTCGGAAAAACAATTCTTCCTTTCGTACCAATTTTCAAGTCTTGATTCCTTGCATACATTCTATTATACATGTCCTGGACTTACGGGGTGTAACAAAGACCATACACAAAATGCCTAACTCTGACCCTCATGTATTGGACCATATATGGAGCATACTTTGCCAAAGAGACAAACTGAAGATACTACTTATGCATAGTCCTGCCATTTTGCCTGAGCTTTTCAAATTCCACAACCTTAGCCTCTATGACCTCTATTGGCAGAATGTGTTCAATGAAGACATCTGCAAACTCATCCCAAGTCGTTGGAGGTGTATCTTCCCCACGGGACTACTTTCATGACTCATACCATATGTTAGAAATATCCTCCAACTAATAAGCTCCAAACTCTATTGTCTCTACCTCATTAACATACATCACACGAAAGATCTTCTGGAGCCTATCAATGTAGTTCTGTAGATCTTCTTTCTTATAAGACCATGTGAATATTGGAATGCGAAGAAACTCACGAGTCCTAAAACTTAATGACTCTCCATTCATCCCCGTACTTGAAGTATTTCCCTTAATGTTGGGCTTGAGCAACCACAAGTTGGGTGAGCAGCTAAATAGCTCCCTCTAACATTAGAGTCAATAGTGCTGGGTGGTGGAACTAGGATCTCCACAGGCTCTCAGGTATCGAGTGGTGTTGTACCCAAATTGGCTCCCTGAGCTTGAGCATTTTCCTCACGAGCAACACTAGAAGCAACTCTCTTGCTTGTGGTTGTTTTTATTTTCGCATGCATTTTCTGAAATACATAATACGCATGAGTTAGAAGGATATCGTGAAGGTATAACTCTAACTACACTATCTAGAGTATAAAGAAGTGAGACAATCCTAGATGTCTTAGTGGTCAACTATTTATATGTGTGTGGCCCTCACACATATAAAGGTGACCCCACTAAACACGGTTTTATAGATTCACTAAGTCACTTAAACCTAGGACTCGGATACCAAACATTTTCATGCCCCAAACCATGACATGGGCAGAACACGACACTTAGTGTTTGGTTGCATGTGACCGAGCGAACCACATGTCTTGCTTGTCAATATGTGCATCAAAACATACTAAAATAATAATTTAAAATATGTAAAACATAATGCTGGAAGTAGTCTGAAATAATCATAGCGGAAATAATCAGAGTAAAACATGATAAGTCTGAAAATCTGATACTAACATGATACTGACTAGTCTATGAAATCTCTGAACATGAGTCTGTAGAACTGTATGTCAGGACAAGGCCATGGCATACCTCTATTAATAAAATATAATTATAAGATACTAGACTGACACCCCGAATGAGATGGGGCTCACCGAAATAACTGGTACTGAAGCAATTCTACTGAGCATATATGTCTCCCTGAAAATCAACACCTGCACCGTGAAGTGCATGCCCCGTGAAAGGGACGTTAGTACATTTGAAATGTACTATATATAAAGAAACTGAAGGAAATAAGCAAGCACATGATATAAGAGAAACATGAAACTGAAAAATGAATACGAGTATAATAACATGAGTAAAGTCTGAAAAAGTGTATGCATGTATATATATAATTGTATATCCGTGGGAAGAGCAGTAGCATAACTGACAACATGAAACATCACGTGGGTACGTGGAGTCTTGTACCTGGCTCGACCAGCAGAGCTTTCCCATACTTTATCGGGGTATGAAACATGAACATGGCATGAAATGATCTTATCTGCAATCTGAATGTATCGTCCTCTGGCGGAGCAACCCTTATCCTACGGTGGCATACGTAGTTTCAGGCTATCTGAGCCTTCTCGATAAACTATGCACTCCCAAAATATGTACTTGAAAATAGTGGCTTGTAAGCCCATGAATTTCATGAAATAATTTGTAAACATGATCTGAGATAGTTTAAGATGAATATAATTTCATTATATATATATATCGTGTGAGAAAACATGTATACATTCATAGGTTAAGAAATAATAATTCATGACTTGATAATTAAGAACTCGTGGAAATCAAAGCACGAGTTCATGGATTACAGACATGTTCATGACAATCACAATTGACACATCATAAATATAATGAATGTCAATATGCTAAAAATATGTATAATCGAATATGTATAAGGTTAATATGAACTTCAGCAAAACCCTAGGTTTAAAGAATTCTTGTTTCATGGATTATGTGTGGTGTGGGGAAAAATAATGATGTACCCACGTGCCACGTAGATAGAAGCTCTCATACCTGACTTGCTTCCAAACTTGTATTAAAAACTCTGACTTTGAAGAAGAACTCCAAAGATTGCACCTTGAAACCTTAAATTAGATTTTCCTTAAAAACCGTAGGTTAAGAATAATGGAATTCACTTAGGAATTGATTATACTATCATATAATCGCATGGAAATATATGGAAAGGACTTACCTTGATGTAGGAGATGGTTGGGAAGAGAGACCCTCGTTCTAGGGCTTGGAAATTGTAAAAACTGATTCTTAAAATCAACTCTCGTATTTATACTGATTGTTGTCTGGGAAGTTTGACGGTTAATTCGACAGTCTATCAAATTTTTACGGTCTAAGTCTGGGCCGTCAATATTTTGACGATCCAGATTAATGGTCTGTCGAATGTTTGAGGGTCCGTATAATTGGACCATACTGTTATTTTTATGAAATTTACAGAGAGTTGTAAAACTAGAGTTCTTGGGACGGTGAAGGTTGACGGACCGTCAATAATTTCATGATCCGTACAATTGACCAATAGGCCATCAATTTTGAAAAATGAAATTGACGGTCCGTAGAACCTACTGTCAAAATGGTTCTACAGAATCTGAAACTGGTTTTTCGACTTACGAGTTTTGGTTTTCTACATCCTTGAGTCATAGACATGGCTTAGTTTAAAGGTACGATGTGTTACATAACAGAAGTCAGAATCAGCATAAGGTTGATCCCCCAAATCACCCATCATCACAATTCTACATCAGTACCCACTCAAACGTTCATCACAACCGTTTGAGTGAGACCCCCAAACACATCCAATACCCCCATCAACATTTATAACTACTACATACTTCTATTAGAGTCTCAAAAAACTAAACTGTAGCCTACCTCATTGCCGAGTAGGAGCGCTAACAAATCAAGCCTCATTGATCACCTTGCCCTTCCGATGCGTCTCACGATAGTCGGAGTCTATCCACGTACATATTAATTGTTAATATAAAGCTAATCACAACAAAAACAAGACTTTAAGCACTCATTCTGGACTCACGTCACCAAGACTCAAACTTTAATACTCAAAAACCTCTATTATATACTAAGTAATCATAATTCATATTCCTAAATTAATTACAAAACTATACACATTTGAATCCCCAATTGAACGATCATTAAAAGGCCCCAATTTGAAACCCTAGAATTTTTCCCTTTTGAAAAATATATATTCTATAATCAAATTAAAACTTATAACATTATAATCTAGCATAATCTAATCATAATACATGATATTAACACAATTTGATTCATAAATCTCCACTAAAATCATCCATATAACTCTCTTATTCTCACAACATGCATAAGTCATCTTCCCCAACTAAAATAATATGCTAAACCATCATTAACAAGCTTAGAATAATAAACTTAAACCAAATAATGAAGAAAACTTACCCAAGGGTTGAAATTGCTCTTAAGGCTCTGGATATACCCTTTTGCGGTGCTGGTTTCGAGATAGACTATTTTGAAAAATAAAATCTGGCCTAGAATTATTTATAGGACACTAAACAATATTTATGCCCCAGCGGAATCGACTCTACTGGAGCGGACCCGCTACGGCGGAAAATCTTCTGATGTGGCGAGAGTCACTTGACACATCACCCCTCGCCACAATGGACTCGACTCCGCTATGACGGAACTCTCCCAACTCCCAGATTTCGCTTCGGTGAGCCAACCTCTCGCCGAGGCGGACACACTAGAGTGGATGATGGTGCCGCCATGGCGGACACCAGACACCAGCAGATGGAAAGCATCCAAGTCCTGCATTGAACATCTGGAACACTCCCAAAACCCCGGGACACAAACCAGACATGCTCGTCTAAGGTAAATATTGCTACGAATTCGCTCGTACCCTCGAATTTCACAAATAACTGAGCTAAGATATACTTTTTTAAAGAATCGTTAGAGAAAAACCAATTATCTAAATTTCACACATAAAGCCACAAAATACATCTAATTGCCTCGGGAAGCAAACCAATGACTCGACTAAGTCATAAATGGTCATCCAAAACTACCGGAAGCGAATTAACCTGGAAACAAATTCATCTAGTCAAAATTCAACTTGAGTTAAACTAACTAACTCTAAGTTTTCAAACTTGGGCTTTTCATCTGAAACTCATAAAAATAGACCTTTGGATCCGCGCCACCCTCCCCGCACATCACAAACCCACATAAAGATCACTGGAAGGATAAAATAGTCAAATAAGAGTCTTTAGCTAAAAACAATCAGACATGTCCTTACATCAAGGCTTTTAGACCTCACCCAATTAATCTCACCAATTGTTGCCTTTTTCCTCTCAAGGGAATTTCCTCAAATTTCTTCAGGAACCAACAATTCAATAAACTCAAAATAAGCCTCAAGTATCGGTTGAAGTTTATGATTAAAATAGAATCACAATAAAACTAGTAGGACTTGAATCAAATAATTCACAACGAAAATAAAGAGAAAATCAAGAAGAATTGGCACGAAATAAATTTAAACCATGCAATTACTAATACAAAGGATAAGAACAAGTATCCTGGAATATTAGCAAGAGAAGTTATGAATGACGAGTAGAATCTAGAATCAACAAAAAAGTCTTTCAAAAGTCATCACAATTTATCGAATATATCAATACCAAACTCAAATCAAGTTTACCCAGTCAATATGAAGCACTTCTAAGCAGAACCCAATAATTTTGAAGTAATGAATACTCAAACTCCAATATTTTCAAGAAATTCGTAATAGGAAAATAGCTCACTTTTGGAACTCAAAATTAACCCCCAATTTATTATTAGATCCTAAAATTGGAATCTAATATAGTTTACCATGATAAAAAAAACTTAAATTCAAAATATGGGGCAAAATTTGCACAAAAAGAGCTCCAAAACTCAAATTTCCGCCACCTACAAAGTGTTGATTTTTCAGCTACGAAAATTGAAGAAAATTTGATATTTTTTATCCAAATTAACTCCAAATGCTTCTGAATTCATATTCAACCTCTTTGGACTATTTGCAACAAAGTCCAACAACACCCGCTCAAAACATTACTCCAATTTTTAGATCAGTTTTTTTTCTTTTTTTAATAGAAGAAAGCTAACAATTAATTACAATTCTTTAGCCTTGCTCTGATATCAATTGATGTAATTCTAGATGCAAGAAGAATAATTTGAACCACAATTAAGTCTTTCTTCCATGCTTTTTTTAAGTCCTCAAAGCTCATGATGGTTGAAAGTATGTTCCAAAGTCTTTTATGACCTCCGTGATTGCCATTATTTCCCTCATAAATTCATTTGAGCATGTTATGATCTTTTAAAAGCTCTTTGAGTGAATCTTCCATGGCACATTGAGCTGTTCGTGGGTGATTGAAGCTTTCATATTCAAGATAGCTCACACTCTCACTCTTGATATCAATCTTGCTACCTCGATTTGCATTAGTTAGGGATGGCGTCGGGGCTTTGCATGGCGGTGTTGGTTTAAAGAACAGTGTGGGGCAGAACGGGGTGGGGCGGGTTCAAATCTTTTTTCTACATAATCATGCGGTTGCGGGTTAAGGCTACATGCATACCATGTTTCGTGGCAATTTTGTTGCAAACTTATTGGGGGTATCGGTAGTTACATCCATTCTAATTGTAAAGATTTAATATAAACAAGTGAAAATTTTGCTTTAAGGTAAATGAGTTATGGTTTAATATGTTTTAACAATCTATTTCTTATTCTCTCACTCCTGTCATCTATCCTTGTTATGAATATGAAACAGTTTAGTTTTAATATTGGAAGTTTCTAAATTTGTGTGCAACTTTATTATAATTAGGGCAAAGGTGTAAATATACCCTTAACTTTATGATTTAAAAAAGATATATTTTTAGTTAAAAAAAAATGGTAAATATATACCTCTGTCGTTACAAAATCGTGCAAATATAACATTTTTGCTGACGCATATATTTTTTTTTAAAATTGATTTAGCTTGTTTTAGAATTTAAAAAAATGTCAAGGGGCTTTAAAAAAAAGTCTACTCATTTTTTGAGTAGACATATTTTTTTGAAAGTCACGTGATAATTTTTTCTAGTGGGACGGGTCTGATTCGTTTAAAAAATGGTAGACTTATTTTTTTTAAAACCATGAAGATATTTTTTAAACAAATCAAACCCGACCACCAGATAAAAAATTATCATGTGGCTTTAGAAAAATATTTCTACTCAAAAACAAATGGGTAGGCTTTTTTTTTAAAGCAATGAGACGCTTTTTTAATGAAAAAAATAAGTTAAACAATTTTTAAAAAAATCTGTCAGCGGAAAGGATATATTTGCACTATTTGTGTAATATCATAGATATATTTTACACTATTTTGTAACGACATATATCCATCACTTTTTCAAAGGGGGGTAATATGCTCTAAATCGCAAATTAAGGAGTATATTTGCCCCTTTTCTCTTATAATTATATGATAAAATTTATATAAAAGATGATATATATGATGTCAGCGCTCACTGTTGGGTAAGGCGGCCAAAGCGGTTGCTTTAGGCCCCATTTTTTTGGGCTCCATTTTCAAAGTTTATGAACTAATTTTTTTAAAAAAAAGATAAATATTTGAAAGTAAAAAAAAAATTATGAAAAAGAAAAGCTAATTTCAAAATAAATTTAAAAAATTTAAAGCGTATGAAAATATTTTTATTTTTTATTTAGTGGTAATAATTTGAGATTGATGAGAAATATATTTGGACAATTCAAATTAAAAAAAGATGGCATAGCCTCAAAAGAACATTAAAATATAATAGGCACTCAAATATTGATGATTTAGACTACTTTTTTTAAGTAAAAGTGTTAAGTAGAAGATAATATTTTAATACATTTTTTATGTCGATATTGCTTATACAATAATGTTAACAATTTCCGTAATAGGGGCATTTTTGGAAAGAAGTTTTCCAGCTAATTCGATAAAGAATTAACAGAATCACTAATAATTTTACATTTTTTCAAATATATATATATATCAGAGGCTTCTCGTTTGGGTTTAGACCACCACCGTTGTATGTTGTATTTGCTGTGGAATAAACTTATTACATGAAAGCTATTATGAGCAAGAACACAAGGGTAGTCTTCATAAATGTTTTATGTTATATGCACGACAATGCAAGTGTTGTTTTTGTCCGCCATCCCTATTTTTGCATGTAAATCTCATTCTCATAAACAACCTTTCATTTTAAACGCTTATCTGCATTACATCCTGTTATTTTTTTCTTGCATCTCAACTCTAAAGAAGACGATGAAAAACATTTAGTGTTTTCATAAACTCCATCTGAATGAACATAAAAGTAGGAGAAAGAATTGGGAGAAAGGAAGAGAAAAAGGAGGTGTTTGTAGAGACAAGAAAGAGTAATATTTTCTATTATTATTTTGAATTGAAGAGAGAAGAATAATGAATGAGAGGGAATCTCTTTCTTGTCCTTTTTCTTTACCTATTTGTGCCAAACTTTCACAACCTTGGTTTCCTCCAATAGCATTAATCTTGATTGGATTTCCATGGTTACTTTGGCTCCTAACATACATTTACACATGATGTTTTGGAATCAACACTACCCAAATTTCTAGACGACCCTCCACAATGGCAAATTCTGGAATGGCTAGAAATGCTTCAATGACAAATAATAACAATGATGGAAAACAGGCGGCTGCATCTCTCAACTCCTCTCATGGCAGCAAAAGTGCAGATGCGCCATCCATTAACTCCTCCCAAGAAATTGAAATGCCTTTAACCACATCAGCTCCTTCTTGATATATATGCTTATTCGGTATTTTTTTTCTTCTGCAAATTTTATTGTTCAACAATGTATCCAGTGTAATCCCACAAGTAGTGTCTGGGGAAAGTAGAGTATACGAAGACCTTATCCCCTACCTTAGAAGGTAAAGAGATTGTTTTCGTAAGAACCTCGGCTCAAGATAAAGCATGACGAAAATGTTTGGCTTTTGTGCTTACACTGAAAAAAAATTCCAAATCTTTAGATTGTTATACCATGCAACTAGTCTTCTATATCACGGGAAATATTTGGCTCTAGTCTTTTTTCTTAATATAAAAGAAAACAGTTCAACTTGAAGAACTAACCAAAAGTGGCATTTCAATTAATTGAAGTTTAAACGCTTAAGGACCGAGCTAAGAGCACGATTAACCTTTGCATTTACTTTACCATTTCATCAACACTGCTGTTTGTCATATTTACCTGCAGGATAATGACTACAAAAATGGGGCTCATTGCTGCATGCATTTATCAGCTGTAACTTGAAAACGGTCGATTTCGAGGATGATTCTAACGACCAAATCAAGAGCTTTGCAGATGATAATGGTGAATGTAAGTAGAAATAGCACAAAGGGATTCGTTTGTGCTAGTACATGTAAAGATTGAATTGGAAAACAAAAAGATAGCGTTGTTAGGTAATTTTCTAGTCTTATATTTCTATCTCTCCTCCTCTACTATGACTGAATATATCGCATTTTTTATGTACAAGAGCAAGGTTTATTTAAGCTAGTATTTTCCACTATCCAGATTCTATCACAGACCCTTCTTACTTTCAAATGTTACCGTATCATACTATACATTAGTCACTTTACCTTTCTTGGCTTCTCTGGAACTCAAATTTCGATGACGCTAAACTTGAAATATGGACACACAATTTATCATGGTATGAAAGCAAGCAAGAGGTTATGGATTCAAACCTCACGGCCACCCAAAAAACAAATGATATTTTCATGGGAAATGATAACAGGTAATCACTTTTAGGGTTGTTGTTTAAAATACAGTGAACATTTGCAACTTAGTGTTTTTAAAATTTAGCTACTCTAAATTTAGCGAACTCCGCTTCTTCTTCTTCACATAAGTGATAAAGAGGTGTCAGATGGATCGTTTGGGCCGAAGTTGGGCGGATGAAGATGGGCTGAATCAATAGAAGGGGCAATGCTCAATCCGTTCAAAACTTACATGGTCTAAGATGGACGGTCAAGTTGGGTCATCACCCAACTTGCCCAACTTGACCCATTACTTTTACAACAACAACGACATACCAAATGAAATTCACACCGTGGGGTCTAGGGAGGGTAAAATGTATACAGACCTTACCTCCACTTTAGTAGGTACACAGACTTTGCCCATTACTTTTACAAATTTTAAATTTACCTTTTATAATATTTTATTTTGAATGATATTTGATTTTTTCATATCTTTATTTTTAAAATAAGAATAATATTTTGAAGATTTTTTATAAAAGTAAAATAAATATATAAAATAATCGGTTGGAAGGGGCTGGATAGTGGGGTAAGAAAAGTTTCTCATTTTTTATAAAAAAATTGTATAAGTAAAATAAATATATAAAGTAAAAAGTTCGGGGAGGGGGTAATCTCATTTTTTATAAAAAGTTTATAAAAGTAAAATAAATATATAAATAGAAAATTTGGGGGTGGGGTGGGAGGGGTTGGCTGATGGGTACGAAAAATTTCTCATTTTTTAATAAATTTTATATATAAGTAAAATAAATATATAAGATAAAAACTTCGAGGGTGGTGTGGGAGGGAACGGGGTTAACAAAAATTTCATATTTTTAATAAATTTTTATAAATTTAAAAAAAATATGAAATAGAAATTTGAGGATTGGGGTAGGGCATGGGGTGGAGGGGGTAGGGGGAGGAGGTAAGAAAATTTTATATTTTTAATAATTTTTTTATAAAAGTAACAAAAAATATGAAATAGAAATTTGAGTATGGGTGATGGTGCAGGGGGTAGGTGGGGGTTAGTGCGGTAGGGGTGGAGGTAATAGAAATTTGAGAATGGGATAGGGCAATGAAGTGGGGGTGGGTAGGGAGGGGGATGTAAGAAAAAAATTTAATTTTTTTATAAATTGTTTATAAAAGTAAAAAAATATGAAATAGAAATTTAAGAATGAGGTAGGGCGGGAGGTGGGGGTAGATTGGGTAGGTGGGGTAGAGGTGGGTAGGGGTGGTAGAGGTGGGGTGGAGTAGGCAAGGTAGGAGACAGAGATGTGAGGGTGGTTCAGTGCTTGAGTGAGAGTTGGTGTATGAGATGGGTAGGGTGGATGGATAGTGTGGTGGATGGTTGGGGTATTTTTATTGTTCCGAAATAATAAATATTTTTTAAAATAATTATTTATAAACAAAAATCTTAATCTAGAGTAGAACTCTAATATTTAAGATTGAGTATGTTCGTGGGTCAAGTTTGGGCATCATTAGGGTTGTTGATTTATGATGGGTCAACTTGGGTTAATCCAAACCAACCCCATCATAAAAATCACTCTTGCCCAAATCCATGAAATATTGGGCGGGTTGGACGGGTCATTTGGGTTTGCACTAATTTTGCCCCCCTAAACTGATATAATGGCAAAGTAGTTGTCGTGGCTAATATCAACTCTGCTACACTCGATTCTTGAGATATCTCATACTGTATAACTATTGAAAACCGAGAAAATCAATAAACTTCAATCAGATATGAAGACACAATATCTATTTCGACCAACTTCATCCTAATTCTAGTTCTAGAAAGAAAGAAAAGGGAAAAAGAAGATAGGATTTGCTAAAATGATACTTGCGGATTTCACAATATCAATATAGATTTAGAGGCTATTCACCATCTCTAGTTAACCACTGTTCAAACTTCAGGCTCGTATGAATTTCCAACTCTGCAGTTTAGGAATCATGCTTCTGTCCTGAAGTTCAATTATTGTGGTTCAAACTGTTGGCTAAATAATGTTTCAAAACAATCTGTTAATCACTTAGTGAAACATATAACATTAATGAAACAATAAACGAAAACAGAATCTGTTTTGGAAAAATAATTTCAGAATGTAATCGAGCCCACTTAGTTCAAAGTGTGTCCTTAAGGAAATTATTTCCCAAGATTTCGAGGTTAACGAAATATCGCCTCCCAGGATAGAACGATTATCTTACCAGAATAGTAGTACTCCAAATTTCGGTAGCAGCGAACCACTCAACGGCAGTATATCACACAGAATGAAAAATATTTTCGACTTGATTATGAAATTCAGAATGGAAAAATGAATCAATTAAAAATGAATGAATAAATTCTTGGAATAATCAAGAATTTATAGGGTTGGAGGTACTGATTCTGAATGGTTGCAACCATTCAGAATAGTCACCGAATTTTGGAGGGAAATTCGAAAAAGAGAGGGAGAGCCGGACGGGTCGGGTCGCGGGTCGATCCGTTTGGATTTTGTTTTTAATTAATTAATTAATTAATTAAAGAAACGTTTGTCCAAAAAGATTATCAATCAATCTTTTGACAAATCCAAATCCAAAGCCGAGCCGAGCGATTTACGAGGGTCCTTGCCCTCTCAACCCTTTTAGCAGCTAGAGAAGGTGTAATGTAATATATACACCTCTTTTTCCTTCTCTTTTTTCGATGTGGGACAAAAGAGCCTTTTACCCCCTTTAATTTTCATCCCATCATTTCTCATTCACCAATATCAAAACCCAACAATCCCCCACATGAATGGGGAATGGTTATAAGATAGAAGAATGTTGACGAGTGTGATATCTGGCGAGAATTGATCGTGATCTGGATAAGTATGTTTCCCTTTGAACTTTCCGTAGTGAACTTATATCGGATATACTCGATCAATCGGTAGATTTGATATCTTTGAACCGTCGAATTTTGTTGTATACCTAGACAACATAAGACACACAATCAACCCTCAACCGTTTATGGTTCTCACAGTTGTGTTCGTTTCAGCCATGAACACCGCCTGGTCTCATGAGTGCATAGAGAATGGGCTTTTACTGTCATTCCCCTTTAAAGCGGCTTACACTTAACACTCACATAGGTGATTTCTAAACATGTGGTCCTATAGCCACATTATCTGGTCATACATCGCCAGATTTAGATAACCATTAAAAAATCCTAATGCTTTATTAACTCATTAACAAGCCATAAAGTCTTATCCTTATTTCTGAACATTGTCTTCATCCGAGAATGGGTTGAGTTATTTGACAATGTTGAACCGTCGATCCAACTTTGTTTGATCTCCTTGAACCTAGCTCTTGGGATCTCCATCGCTAGGTAGAGTTACCGCCATGATGACTTGTCCTTGGCCTTAACCCCATTCCCGTTGATGATCTACCAACTCTCTCTAGATAAGCCTTTTGTAAGCGGATCCGCCACGTTATCTCTTGACTTTACATAATCAATTGTGATAACGCCACTAGAGAGGAGTTGTCTAACCAGATTGTGTCTCCATCAGATGTGACGAGATTTTCCGTTATACGTTACGCCCCGCCTCTACCTATCACGCTGATCACACAATGTATACATATAGAGCCAAAGGTTTGAGCGAATGGAATATCTTCTAAGAAATTCCGAGCCATTCAAATTTTCTTCACCTTGTCTAAAGCTATAAATTCGATTTCATTGTAGAGCGCGGCGTATGTCTGCTTTGATGATTTCCAAGAGATCGCTCCTCCGCCAATCTGAAAACATATCCACTCGTGGATTTAACTTCAAACGATCCGGTGATCCAATTGCATCACTATATCCTCAATCTTCGGGATATTTATTATAATGCAAAGCATAGTTTTTGGTGTATTGTAAATATCCCAAGACTCGTTTCATTGCCATCCAATGAGTTTGATTGGGATTACTCGTGAATCGACTCACGCTTATAAAGACATGCTATATCCGATCGTGTACAATTCATAATGTACATCGACTTCCTAAAACTTCTGCAAAGTCCAATTGTGAGTCACTTTCACCTTCATTCTTTTGAAGTGCAAAACTTACATCAATCGAGTCTTTGCAACATTGAAATTTAAATACTTGAACTTGTCAAGTACTTTTTCAATATAATGTATCGTGATAATGCTAGACCTTGTGGAGTTTTATGGATCCTAATTCCTAAGATCAAATCAGCAACCCCTAAGTCTTTCATGTCAAATTTGCTAGCGAGCATACGCTTCGTAGCATTTACATCGACAATATCTTTACTCATTATCAACATGTCATCAACATACAAACAAACAATGACTTAATGATTTGGAGTATTTTTAATGTAAACACATTTGTCACACTCATTAATCTTAAATCCATTTGCCAACATTGTTTGGTCAAATTTTGCATGCCATTGTTTGGGTGCTTGTTTAAGTCCATAAAGTGACTTAACAAGTCTGCACACTTTCCTTTCTTTACCAGGAACCACAAAACCCTCAGGTTGTTCCATGTAAATTTCTTCCTCCAATTCTCCATTTAAGAAAGCTGTCTTGACATCCATTTGATGGATTTCAAGACCATATACGGTCGTCAGTGCCACTAACACCCGAATAGATGTTATTCTTGTCACCGGCGAGTATGTGTCAAAGTAATCAAGACCTTCTTTTTGTCTATAACTTTTGACCACAAGTCTTGTCTTGTATTTGTCAATAGTGCCATCAACTTTCATTTTCCTTTTAAAGATCCATTTTGATCCTAAAGGTTTATTTCCAGGAGGAAAATCAACTAATTCTCATGTATGGTTGTTTAAAATTGATTCAATCTCACTATTGACTGCTTCTTTCCAAAATGTTGAATCAGAAGATGACATTGCTGCTTTAAATGTTTGAGGCTCATTTTCAAGCAAGAATGTTACAAAGTCTGGTCCAAAGGAAGTAGATGTCTTTTGACGTTTGCTACGCCTTAGATCCTCTTTGCTTGGTATACTTTCCTTTGGTTCTTCCATGATCGTTTAGATCTTTCACTTGACGACTCACATTCGATTTTATACGTATAGATGTTTTCAAAGAATTCAGCATTATCTGATTCAATTACCGTATTAACATGAATTTCGGGATTGTCCGATTTGTGAACCAAAAACCGACAAGCTTTGTTGTTTGTAGCATAGCCAATAAAAACACAATCCATAATTTTTGGTCCGATTTTTACCCTTTTGGGCAAAGGAACTTGGACCTTCGCTAAACACCCCCACACTTTGAAATATTTCAAGTTGAGTTTTCTTCCTTTCCATAGATCATATGGAATAGATTGTGTTTTGCTGTGGGTACTCTGTTGAGTATTCGATTAGCTGTAAGGATAGCTTCCCCCCACAAGCTCTGCAGAAACCTAACTAATTAGTAAGACATTCATCATTTCCTTTAATGTTCGGTTTTTCCTTTCCGCAATTCCATTTGATTGTGGTGTGTAAGGGGCAGTAGTTTGATGAATAATTCCATATTCCAAACATGTCTCTGCAAAAGGAGATTTGTACTCTCCACCCCTATCACTTCTAATCATTTTGATCTTTTTATTCAATTGATTTTCCACTTCATTCTTGTATTGCTTAAATGCATTAATTGTTTCATCCTTACTATTAAACAAATACACATAACAGTATCGAGTGCAATCGTCAATGAAAGTTATAAAATACTTTTTCCCACCACGAGATGGTATTGACTTCATATCACATATATCTGTGTGAATTAAGTCTAAAAGATTTGAATTCCTATCAATAGACTTATATGGATGTTTAACAAACTTAGATTCAACACAAATTTCACATTTTGATTTGTTACACTCGAATTTAGGCAATACTTCTAAATTGATCAATTTTCGTATGGTTTTGTAATTGACATGTCCTAAACGAACATGTCATAAATCATTTGACTCGATAAGTAAGGCGGTGAATTTTCATTAATATCGCCAACAACCATTACATTGAGTTTGAAAAGGCCCTCGGTGAGGTAGCCCTTTCCTATGAACATATCATTCTTACTTATTATAATTTTCTCACTAACCAACACGCACTTAAACTCGTTTTTGACGAGTAGTCCGACTGAAACTAAATTCTTCCGAATTGTTGGAACGTGCAGAACATTGTTGAGAATCAGAACCTTGCCGGAAGTCATCTTCAGAAGTATCTTCCCATATCCTTCAACCTCGTCGCTGCAGATTTCCATAAACAAGACCTCTTCTGTCCAATGGAGCATAGGTTGCAAATGCTTCTTTCATAAGCAAACATGTCGAGTGACACCGTAATCCACCACCACTCCTTCGGGTTTCCAACCAAATTGCACTGACAAAGATTGCACACGATCATTCAGATCATCATTCATTTCCACCATATGGCTTGTCTTTTTCCTTGTCCTTTTCTGAGACGATAACTGGCTTTGTGGCGATTTTCCCACAATTAAAGCGATTGCCATTGAACTTTTTCTTGTTAGAACCCTTCTCTTTTCCAGAAGGCCTCTTTCTTTTCTTGTTCATTTTTGGAGCAGCATCTTCAATGATGTTGACCCCTTTAATTGGTGAACTCTTACGATACCTCTTCTCAGCGATTTTGTTATCTTCCTCGATCTTGAGACGAATCACAAGATCCTCCAACTTCATTTCCTTTCTTTTGTGCTTAAGATAATTCTTGAAATCTTTCCACGAAGACGGCAATTTCTCAATCATCAGCCACTTGAATGCTTCATTCACTACCATACCTTCAAAGAATGAGGTCATGGAAGATAAGTTGAAGCTCTTGAACTGGGTTCCAACGGTTTTCCCATCAACCATTTTATAGTCTAGGAATTTGGCAACCACAAACTTCTTCAAGCAAAGATCTTCTGCCTTGTACTTCTTTTCAAGTGCACTCCATAGTTCTTGGAAGTATCTACTGACCGTAGACATTGTACAAGTCATCTTCTAAGACACTTAAAATGTAGCCTTTGCACAAAAATCGATGCTTTCCAAGCCTCGAACTATGAACTTTGGTTGTCGGGCATGTCACGGCGAGCACGAGGTCCTCACCGTGAACTTTTGCAAGGGTGGTAAGCCAAAAGAACATTCTTTGTCGTCATCCTTTAAAGTTGGCACCGTGAACTTCGCAGTTTCTCATGCGGTATCGCTGATGCGGGTTGTAGAGTAAATCACGTGCGAGATTTGGCAGAGATAGTTCCAATTTCAATTGTCATTGTTTGTCACCACAATAGACAAACCGTTTTAATTAATAAAACCAAAATAGCAATTAATTCACGCACTTCAACGATGAAGATTTTATTTCTTCAAATCGCAATCGAATTATAAACTTAAACGATGAAGATTTTATTTCTTCAAATCGTAGTATAATTATGAACCTTTAGTATTCCAACGAAGTTGTTATATCTTCGAGTCGGAATACTAATCTTCATCGGGAGTAGAAAACTACACAAGTTTTAATCTCCTTAAATGAGCGATGAAGTTTTTATGTTCTTCAAATCGTTATACACAACGGTGAAGATTTTATTTCTTCAAACCGAATCAATTTTGATAGCAACAAATATAATACACAACGGTGAATATTTTATTTCTTCAAACCGAATCAAAATTGATAGAAACGAAGTGCAATAGATTGTATGTTATATACTTGATGAAGTTTTTATATCTTCAAATCAAGTATCCAAATGAGTAGAAAGTTATGAAAACTTTAATCTCAACCGGAGTAGAAAATCCGAAGATTTTAGTCTCCAAACAACATACAAGAAAAACACTTTTTTTTTCCTTCTGAAAAAACACTTTTTTTTTCTTTTTGGGAAAACACTTTTTTTTGGACTTTAATATTCCAACGAAGTTTTTATGTCTTCAAGTTAGAATATGAAATCTCATACGGAGTAGAAAACCACACATGTTTTAATCTCCAAACCAGGATACAGATTAAAATAAAATAAACATAATTTCCTTAAGATTATTGGTATAATAATCTGTATTTGGCTAAATAATGTTTCAAAACAATCTGTTAATCACTTAGTGAAACATATAACATTAATGAAACAATAAACGAAAACAAAATCTGTTTTGGAAAAATAATTTCAGAATGTAATCGAGCCCACTTAGTTCAAAGTGTGTCCTTAAGGAAATTATTCCCCTCACAGTACTCGAGAGAATGAATCCAAAAAGATTATCAATCAATCGATCTTTTTCCGAATCCGAATCCGAAGCCGAGCGAGCGACGACGGCGGCGCGAGGGGTCCTTGCCCTCTCAACCCTTTTAGCAGCTAGAGAAGGTGTAATGTAATATATACACCTCTCTTTCCTTCTCTTTTTTCGATGTGGGACAAAAGAGCCTTTTACCCCCTTTAATTTTCATCCCATCATTTCCCATTCACCAATATCAAAACCCAACACAAATTTCACGCCACTGGCCTGATGTTCATGCAATTCAATAGTTGATTTTAGCTCTCTTTGTTCTTGTTTCCTTCCATTTGAAAAATTGAATGTCTTAGTTATCATATCTTCAAGAGTTTTAATGCATTTTTCTCGAGTAAATTTGATGCTTTTAAGATGTCATGAAAGCCGATCTGCGAATTTCTAGTTTGGATTTTGCACTTGTTTTCAATTTTGAGCAAAATGTAAAAACGGCCTTTTTAGGTCCAGTGTTTCTACTGAGTTCAAAAGTATGATTTCGTTTCAGTTGTCATTCTTTTCAAATTTATGGTACTATTAGGAACTTTTTATTAGTGCTGCCCAGAGGTCTTTTTTGAGTGTTCTCTTTGGTCTTTGGAGAAGAAGAAAGAAGAAGATGGACTAGAGAAGAAGAAAGAAAAAAGTATGTGGCAAAGAGAACTTTTTGGCATGTACTAACAAGAGTTGGAATCTATTACACATATGGATGGAGTGAGGGATTTGTCTATGGTAGTGGTGAAGTTTGGATATTCGATACTTCCTCCATTAGTACAAAAATCACGGGAAGAAACAAAAATGATTGGGTCGAATTGAGAAGGGCAACCGGTTCTATTAAGTTCAAAAAAACATAAATACCTGCTAGAATAGATGTTAAACATCGACATATTCACAATAATAATTATGGCCAGATTTCTAGCAACTATGTTTTCAGATCTTCTCAAAATAAGTTATCGAATATCCAATCTGGTTATAATTGTAATTTTCATTATTTTTAATGTTAAGGACTCATGTCACGACCCTATTGGGCGTGACATACACATTTTAAAAGACTGGTTAAGCACAAAAGTGGTGCATAAAAACACTTTGGAAAGATTGGGAGTGTAAAGGGTTGCCCGCGTTGGAGGGGTGTCACAGGGATTTGGCCTCAACGTAAGGGGCTAAACTATGTTTTATGAGGAAAAGGGGAGCTCTGCTGCTGCACATAGTACAATTATTTCTCTCGTCAATTGTCGTTGTACATTTTTTCATGCTCTAGGAGGACCTTAAGATTAAACTTTATTGAGATTTGAGTCCTTTAAACACTTACAGCTGAGAACTGAAAGCTGATAGTACAATGGGATACTAAACGAAAGACAAAATGAACACAAGAAATATCACATGACTGACCATTCAAACCAACATCACGAGTTTCCTGATGTCTTGCGCACAAATTCAGCAATATCAAAGGTATCAGCCCTATTCTTTGTGATAACACCCTATTGAAACAGTTTCCATTTGTTAGAATACTGGTTTGATACTACCAGAAGATAGTCTATGGTACAGTTTAGTGCATCAGTGTACACGGTGGGTGCAAGTATAGAGACAACCAGAGAGAAGAGGAAGTATATCAATCAACTAACCTTTTCAGTGATGATACCACTAATCAAATTGGCAGGGGTGACATCAAATGCCGGGTTCCAAACAGATATACCAGAGGCAGCAATTTGTTCACCTAGTCCTCCACGTGTATGCAACAGTTCCTTTGGAGATCTTTCTTCTATCACAATTTGATGTCCAGAAAATAGGGATAGATCGATAGAAGTCAAAGGAGTCGCAACAGAAAATGGAATACCATGATGCTTCGCAGAGACAGCTAGGCTATAAGTTCCAGTCTTATTGGCAGTATCACCTACAGCAAGAGAGAATCCTCCTAGTCAATCATATTCAGGTTGGAAAACAAAGGCGGATATGAAAGTAACTTATAATTACCATTAGCAGTGACACGATCAGCTCCAACAATGACAGCTTTCACTCGACCAACATTCATTAATGCAGCTGCAGCTGAATCTGCTATAAGGGTGGCTGGTATATTTGCATGAACCAACTCAAATGCTGAGTCTGGATCCCTGGCATTAAATGAAGAGAGAATTGCATCATTTTCTGCAGCTTCCCTGGTTGGGGTGCATCATGACTCACTTGTCGAATAACAAAGTTTTATGCGAGGGAAATCAGAACATGTTACCATCATACTTTAATTTACACTTGCTATTGAACATCTGATTCTTTAGTACTCCCTTCGTCCCAATTTATGTGGCACCATTTGACTAGGCACAGAGTTTAAGAAAGAAAGGAAAACTTTTCAAATTTGTGGTCCAAAATAAGCCTTAGAGATTTGTGTGGTTGTAGATCATCTCATAAAGTTAAATTATTTCTAAATATAAAAAGGTGATATTCTTTTTGGGACAGACTAAAAAGGAAATAGTGACACATAAACTAGGACAAAGGAAGTACATGATTACTGAATTTGTAGTCAAGAACATGTATATGTTAATCCAATAGAAAAGATGCAAGTCATTAGTCAGCAGTTGCTCTGGCGTCTGGTTATAGAAAAATAAAGGAATATTTGTCGTCTAGCACAAATAAAGCCTATCTATAAAGTACAAAAAGCTATCCACATAATACTATCGGAAATGACATCAGTTGGAGTCTTTGATGTTTACAAGCTGAGCAATGTCCCCTAACTAGATTCAATTCTGATGTAATGATGAGAAGCATCAGCTAAACAAAAGTTCTAATGTTTTGGGGGACTATGTAGATGCTACAAATCTACAAGTAGGTCAAGGGGGGCTCGGTAGAGTGTTTTAACATTTTAGTAGAGGGCCTTGCATACTTCATAATGTACTGCGTAGATTTTTGAGTTTAGTCTACACAAATATTTTAAATATATAGATTCAGCCAGATCGCATACTGCTAAAGTTGATAAGTCAAACTTTAAGATTATATTAATAAGTGTTGTGATGAAGAATTCAAAGAGGTTGATGCTATGTTTCTCTGAGAGTTTTCTCTTGTATTTATTTCAGGGTCAGGGCCAATTTGCTGGTGGTCCAGCTGGCCGGGAACCACTAGTGGCTCGTCAGCCTCCGTCACTATTACCACCACGTCTACCACCTTTATTTTTATTCTTGCAATTTTGACCTTTCTTGCCATCACCGTTGTTATGATTTTGGCTTGAAGTGTCATAAAATGTCGGAGAATCATTGGACGTGGCCATCATGACGGAGTTAGCACCAGTAGCCGTTTTTTTAGCCAAACCAGCCTCCTCTAGTGTAAGCATAAACCGGGCTTGATAAAATTGCGGTAGAGGGTTACTTTGACAAAGTATCGAAGCAACGTCGTTATAGGCCTCAGACAGGCCTGCAACCATATATAGAATGAGACGATGATTGCTAACAGGAGAACCAACATTACGAAGTTGGTCCGCCAATTCCTTGAGTCATTTGCAATAGGAGGAAACGTTCGGAAAATCCTCCATAGTGACTTGGGAAAATTCCTGTTCAAGGATGACAATGCGAGAATGACTGTTATCTTACGCAATCTATCCCAAGCAGCCATAACCATAAAGTTAGGTTCCATTATCGTCTGTAAGAGATCGAAGGAGAGAGTAACATAAATCCACTGGAGAACCTTAGCATCAAGAGTTATCCATAATTTAGGATCTTCCTCCTTGGTTGGTACCATCCGCCGTACTAGGAGCCGGAGGAATTATGTGGTGGAGGACTTGATGTGACAGTGCATGAATCTTGAACAACTCTGTTCACGTCCCATATTGAACATTTTCTAAGTCAAGAACAATAAACTGTCTTGATGTTAGAAACTGTTAGAGCAGGATAAAACATGTTCTTATCAGTCATAGTGAATCGAACAAGAAAATTTAGAGAAGAAAATTTGGGTGAAGGGCTCTCGGGTTTATGGAAGCCGAGAGGGGGTAGGGTTTTCTTTGGGTCACGGAAATCAAGAGAGATTAGGCGGAAGCAAGGAAAATAACCTCTAGACTTGTGATAACATGAAAGAAATAATTATTTGATTATTTCATTAATTGAAGGACAATATATACACTTTAAATATTTTCATAATAGGAGAATTATATTTATATTCTACTCCTAAAACCTTATTCTATTTGTAGACTAACTATACAATTATGGTAAGTGTACAAGACTAATTAAGATACAAGACTAATACACAATATATATCAAATATACACCAATAAACCCGAGATGGGCTTCGGCCCATAAACCCGAGATGGGCCTTCTGCCCATAATCCAGTGATGCTCATTTGTCAAATATACGTAAGTATACACGTGTACACCGTGTATATACTTATGTATATTTAACATCTGGAAATTTTCGGTAGGGTATTGTTGATATCCATGTTTATAGAAGGTTCAATAATGGTCTGGCCAGCAACCGGAAGATGCCGGCAGTGGCCGTACTTGCCATCTTTCCGGCGCCGATGAACTTTAGGGTAGATGTTGCATGTAGGGTTAGGTCAAGCTAGGGAGCGTTTTTTATTCTAGATATTGTAAACAATTAGACACAATAGTATCTTTTAATTTTTGATAACCAGAAAAGAAATTGACAATAAATCAAATTCCTCCTATCTTATCTCATGTTCTCCCAATTGGGCAGGAGAGAGTGTTTTAACAAACAAAAAGGCCCAATAAAGAAATGAATATAAAAATAGTTGGCCTCCTCATCCCACCTCAGGCTAACTTCTCTTATCCTTTATTTATCATCACATTCTAAAGAACACTCTTCTGCTTCAAACCAAGATAAACAAACATTCTCAGTTGTTGCTTCATTGACATGTTATCTAATGCCAATTATAATGTATTATATATGGTGTGTAAATAAGTGACAACTTATGTCTTTCTTGTACCTTTATATGAATTTATTATAGTAGAAAAACATGTCTTGCCTATTGCCTCAATTCAAATGCTTGCCTGATACTTTTGCACTTACCTTCAAAACCTATCAACACTCTTCCCCTCAACTTTGTAAGTCTCTTCCTTACCCCTCAACACACTTTAAATATAATTATTATAAATACTTTCTTTTTTATTTCTGATGCGGCTGCGCTTTATAGTTAATGTTCAATGAGGAAATGTCTCTGAATTTGATAAATTTCCTTCCCAATTCATATATATATATATATATGCAATTGACTTGCCTTGCCGAGGGTCTCAAGTGACACCCCTTCACAAGAAAATTAGATTGTATAGATAAGTCAAATTATATAGGATACCAGTGTTGTTACCCTTTAACACAAGCTGAAGGTTCAGTGTAGTGGTTAAGGAGTTGCAAAAATTCCATGTGGTCGTGAGTTTGATCCTAGCTTGCGACATAGTTATAATTTTTTGACACCCCTTAATGAAAATTCTAGCTCCGCCACTGCAATTGAGGTGAATAATGTCTTAGCATTGTGAATAATTTCAATGTATGGATATTCTGTTTTCCTAAAATGAATTAAGAGGAAATTTTGGTACTGAATCCCATGTGAAAAATGGTAGAAAAAGAGGATGTTTTAGCCAAAAGTCTCAACTTTATGAAAATTCAGATTCTTATTGACATAGGATCTTGATTTTTGTCTCTGAGGGAATTATATAGGAACCTGACCTTCTGAATTATCTGAATCAGAAGGCGCTCATGAATAGAATAGGGTTGTTATTTTGAGGCTAAATTTTCCAACAGGAGTTCGTGTAGTTTTCAAGGTCATTTGAATATTATTGCAACCTGACTATGTCTGTCTATACTTGGGTTAAACCAGTTTCAGGAGTTGTGTACCTTTTTTAAAAAAATATTTATTTATAACTGTCATATAGTTAGTAATGTTATTTTCAATTCCTCATGTTGTGGTCTTCTGGAATTTTTTTTGGTTGAATTGGAATTCTATGAACGGAACTGTATAACTCTAAGGACCATAGATTGCTTATGCCTATTCATGATGCTTAGGAAATGTTAGCCTCTATCTCACTATTCCAAGTGAGCTTGATATAACTAGGACTATCTGTTGTGCTAGTTGTGTTTTCAGATGACTTGATTTTTGGTGGTCTACTGCAGGAACCAGCTTTCCTTTTACTAATTTTAGTGTTATCCATGGACCTGGATGTAGCTTGATACTAAAGTTGTATAATTTTAGCATAAAATTGCTCAATTCTCTATTACATGTTGGTGTCTTGCTTGGTTGGAAGTTGTTAATTTTCCGTATTACAGGACATAGAACTCCATGGTTCTTATAATCATCCTTTCTGAAATGCAGTAAAAGGTAGAGATCCTTGTCAATTGCGGACTCAATGTGTCTTATCCACTACATCAACAGTGGCAGCTACAGTGCTTGATATTGAGAAGCTACAATTACCGTCTATCGAAGTTCTTTCAAATTCAGTTGTGGCAGACAGATCATCAGCAACTGCCACAACCACAGTTGTAGATATACAGAAGCTAAAGTTGCAGTCGTTGGCGACTCATTCAGATTCAGTTGCTCCAGAGAGTGCATGGAGATACAGCCGAGGAGTTGCTCTGTCCACTGAGGTACGACTTAAATGAATAGCGTTGCATCATGTAAAGCATATCCCAGAAATATATACAGCTCTTTCTGATTAATCTTAAACACCAAGAAAACTGAATCGTGTTTCTATCTGTTCGATGAGAAGGATGAGATAAGTTTCAGGCGGTTAGTTTTCGAAAAAAGAGAGAGGCGGTACACTGAGTAGTTCTTTTTCTTTTAAACTTGAGCAGCTTTTAGGTCACAAGTGGAAACAGGTTATATATTGTCTTTGGTCACAGACAAATTTTCAAGCTGCCGAAATTACTTTAGCACCATGGTATCAAATTCTGGTTCCTAGTATGCTATTTCTATTGGATCTTACACTGCCTCTTCATTGATTGATAATATACCTGGTGTGGATGTGAAAAGGCTGCTACATGTAAATTTCTGATTCAGTACATGTGCAGGCAAACACTAAAGCTGCTTTAGCTACTGAAAATCTTCTTACGGGTGAAGAAGCTGTAATAGCTGCTGCTGCTGCTGAAGCAGTTGCTTTGGCAAAAGCTGCATTAAAGGTTGCAAAAGATGCTGTCACATTAGTCAGCCACAACAACTCGGATAGCACTGTGGCAGATACTCCGTCCACAGATGGAATTGAGAGGGTTCATCTGGCTCAACCTGGCACAGTTGGGGAGAGTGAGATGAGATGGAGCGGCAGTAATTCATCACTTGAAGAGGTGGAACCAAGACATGAAGAACTGGAACTTCTTCAAGCACAGGTTTTAGAAGGTATAGCTGTAAGATCTAAGCGTCAAAATGAACGCAAGGCTAGAAGAGCTAGAGCAGCAGAGAGGGCTGCAGCCAATGTTGTGTCAGTGAAGTCTGGTTCCACAGGCCGAAAAAAGCATTCTTCAGTACAAGATGTTGATTATTCTGATCCATTGCATTACTTGAGAGGAACAACAACTACTTCTAGGCTGCTCACTGCATCTGAAGAACATAAGTTATCAGAAGGAATACAGGTGCTAAGTTTTCCTAATATGAGCAATATACTTTTTGCCTTTTAAGATTTTGTACAAGCATTTTCCTTCATCGCTGCAGCAACAAGCACTTTGCACCAGCATTACCTTCTCTTTTTGTCCAAAGTAAATTATAGGTGTAGTGATCCATAGAATTGTATGTTATAATGTATTCCTCTGTTCCATTCTTATTTCTATTTGGTCTGTTTCGCTTTGGACAGAAATGAAACTCCTTTTTGTTATTGCTCTTCTTCTTTTACTGCTTCTCATTATTGCTTCCTATAGTAACACGGCGTCGATATTGCTGGTTGATCAAAGTTTAAAAACTCATATAGGAAATTCTCTAGTTATCTTTTTGGTTTTCCTTTTCTTTAATTGTTAAAAAAGATGTTTTAGAAAGCAGCAACAGTCTACTACCCATATATATCTTTCCACTTGCTTATCTTTAGCTCAAACCTAAATGTTGTTTCTTAGATCTGAAGAACTATGTTTAGGTGCATGAGTAGTTTGTGAACTTCTATATCATGTTTACCCTGATTTGGATGTTGATTTCCCATCTGGTTGTGTAGATATTTCATGAAAGTCAATCTACTACTACACATCATTTCAAAGATTACTTCTTGTCAAACAGAAATTGTCCGCATCCATGAACAATTAGGAGCTTTTAGTATAATACTGCAAAAGTTGCTCCATCATCTTCTTGGTTTATGGCTTCAAATGAAGGATGTAGTTTCATGCTCTAATCAAATTGCTGTCACATCATTATATCTACTGTTCTATTTTTGTTCTGAAGTTTATGTTTATATTTATTTTCTTCTTGTCAAAAAGAAAAATAGTTTATTTCGCTAAGGTGTTTGGTTTTTACTTTTCCTTGAAAGTCGTTTCTGTGATTGTGCTTTAACAATTTGTGATCACAAAAAAACAGGATCTACTGAAGTTGGAAAGACTTCAGGATGAGCTTGCAGAGCGGTGTGGGGGGCAGCCCACTATTGCCCAATGGGCTGCTGCAGCCGGAGTTGACCAGAAGACCCTAAGGACGCGTATAAACTATGGTATTCATTGTAAAGATAAAATGATTAAGAGCAACATAAGGCTTGTTATATCCATTGCCAAAAATTATCAAGGAGCAGGAATGAATCTTCAGGATTTGGTTCAGGTATATATATGTGATCACGAGACTGTAGCTCTTTGGAGGCATTAAACCATCAAAAACTTAATGTGCAGACTTGTGCTTATACTTGGAAATTGATTTACAGGAAGGATGTCGGGGCCTTGTAAGGGGTGCTGAAAAGTTTGATGCTTCAAAGGGTTTTAAGTTCTCGACATATGCTCATTGGTGGATTAAACAGGCTGTTAGGAAGTCTCTTTCTGATCAGTCCAGGACAATCCGGTTACCAGTATGTCTTCATACTCTAGCAAATCTTTTGCTTATTTTCCAATTTCAAGTTGACACTCCTCCTGATGACAAGAGTGTATATTATATATACATGTCTTAGTTGACTTTCCTATGAAATTTTTATCATTCTTTAATTCTTCAATGACAGTTTCACATGGTCGAGGCAACTTACAGAGTTAAGGAAGCAAGAAAGCAATTATATAGTGAAAATGGTAGACATCCTGACGAGGAGGAACTTGCTGAAGCAACAGGATTGTCAATGAAGAGACTCTCTGCTGTGATGCTAACTCCTAAAGCTCCAAGATCACTTGACCAGAAGATTGGCTTCAACCAAAATCTCAAACCTTCGGTTGGTCCTGGAATTATTTTTCTTTTTACATTCTTGGTGTTCATGGAAAAACTTTCTTTTCGCATTTTTGGTCTTACTGTGTCCAATCAAGCAATTCTTGAGTTAATTTCACGTGTGTTACTGAACATTATTCAGTATAATACTAAAGCCACAAAACTATTTTTTTTTAATATTGAAGTAACTCCAAACGTTACAAGTATAACAGAATTAGTCATAAAACTATCTTGTCACATTAAATTAACTAAACTTACCCACTGTAACTATAAAGTAACTAAATTTACCAACTATAACGACAAAACTTAACACCAAGACGACTTTACTGTTATAGTGAGTTAAATTTTGCGGCTTTACTTTTATAGTGGGTGAAGTTCAGTTGATCTATTGGGACAAAAAATCATTTTGTGAGATGTGGATAAAATTCAGTTATTTTAATATGACTAAATAGTTTTGCGACTTTAGTGCTATAGTTGGTAAAATGCAATAACCATACGTGAAACAACTCTTGCTTCTTACCACTTCAAATTCTTTGGCTCTTCCTTGTCTCGTGCTCACTTATGTCGGTTTTGTTTTCATCCCCATATGGTGTTCAGGAAGTAATAGCAGACCCTGAAGCCGAAACATCAGAAGAGACGCTAATCAAGCAGTTCATGAGAGAGGACCTACAGAAGGTTTTAGACACCTTGAATCCAAGGGAAAAACAGGTTGTTCGATGGCGATTTGGACTGGAGGATGGAAGGATGAAGACATTGCAAGAGATAGGAGAATTAATGGGCGTCAGCCGGGAGAGAATCAGGCAAATCGAGTCCAGTGCATTCCGTAAGTTGAAGAACAAGAAAAGAACGAGACATTTGCAGCAATATATAACTGCTTAAAGTCTCCAGAATTAGAATTCACTTTTTAGCTGATTGAGTCTTTATTGTTTGACAGGAAAATTGAGGCTCAGATAAAAGTTGGTTCTTCTAATGTTGTTTTTACTATTCTTTTTTGTTCAGAACTTTGCAAATGTTTTTGTGCATAATACTAAATTTTGGCTCAAATGATTTAACTATGAATATTCTGTTCCTCGTAGAATAAACATCACTTAGAAGAGCAAGAAATAAGAGAAATGGTCCAGATTTTCCCCACTTTGCGAGATTGTGTAAATTTCATTTTTCTCGGTCACAATCCATCATCGCTCTGAATCAATTACCACCATAACAATTGATTCTTTGTAATTTTAAAAACACCACTAAGACCATCACTACGCCCCGAGGATACTCATAGAAAAAACACACAAAAGTCACTCATTGAAATGATCTTTATTACACCTACATCTTTACCACTTTTCCCGTCACCATTTTATCTTTGGCTCGACCCTCAACCATTATAACCCCAACTTAATCATCACAGTTATTGGGATCGAAATAATCAGGGCATCATGCGGAATCTTATAATTGCAAACCTTAACAGCGATAAATCAGATGATGTGAAAAACTATTCTAAAAGAAACATAATATTATAGTATGATGTGATCAATTAATCTACATATGAAAAAAGCTAATATAAAGCATTGAAACTATTGAGAGGGTAATCCCCCCTAAACAAAACTCTTTAATGACTATATTGTGGATGATATTGTGTTATTGAATAAGAAGAAAATATTTCTATTTATAGAAATCTAAAAATTTTCCTCCAAAAAAAGGATAAATGTGGTAGAGATCTTTTCTAAGAAGAAAACCTTTTCCACCAAGAATCTTTTTTAAAGTAAAACACAATTATGATAAAATTCAAATAAGGTAGGAAATTCAGGACAAATCCTAACAAATCTCCCATTGGCCAGAATTTTCTGGCAAAATAATATCGATTCTTTTTCTTCACATAATCTTCATTACTGTTGCGTTTCATGGTTAAAAGTAAGGTTAAAAATTGGTTTAAAAATATTTTGCTTTATTTTTAAAGATGTTGCATCAAGTATATTGAAAATATGGTTGAAAATTCATCTCCACATGTAGTACTCCAGACAAAATCTTCATTATCGCGAAATCGATTGCAACTTGATATGAACCAGCCGCCTTGAACATGTCTTCAACTCATTGAATCATTGGCTCTGATACCACTTGTTGAGATTGAAATAATCAAGGCGTCATGCGGAAGCTTATAATTGCAAACCTTAACGGCGATAAATCAAACGACACAAAACATATTCTAAAAAAGACATAATACTATAATATGATTTGATCAATTAATCTACATATGAAAAAAAGTTAATATAAAGGATTAAAACTATTGAGAGAATAATCTTCCACTAAACAAAATTCTTTAATGACTGCATTGTGGATGTTACTGTGTTATTGAATAAGAAGAAAATATCTTCTATTTATAGAAGTCTAAAACTTCTTCTCTAAGAAAAAGATAAATATGAGTCCTTTTCTAAGAATAAAATATTTTCCATCAGGAAATCCCTTTTGAAGTAAAACACAATTATGGTAAAATTCAAATAAGATAGGAAATTTAAGGCAAACTTTAACAACAATATTGTTGCAAATGATTTAGAAGCTAAAAATTGTGTACCTAAATTGTTTTAACATTAGGAGATTGATGTGGACGTCAATATTGTTATTGATGATTGTGAGATATTAGTATAGCCTTGTGTCAAGGAAGTTCTGACAGATTTGAAAAGTTAACTTGATGGTGTAATTGCTCGTTGTTTGAGTTCCATTTTGGATGATTTGAGGCTTGAGGGTTGTTAATTTGAGCTTGATAGATAAAAACCTTGTCGTTATGTCATGACCCCAAATCAACGGTCATGATGGCACCGACCCTCACGAGTCGGTAAACCAAACATTACCCAACAATCCGAATAGTATGGAAGAAATAAGTATGAAAAATAATTAAGAAGTAGTTTAAAGTCTTTAAATCAGATCTATAAATATAATAAGATAACGACATAAGAATCACCCCTAAAATCAGGTGTCACAGTACAAGAACTACTAAGAGTTATACAAGTCGTGGGACTAAACATATTTCAAAATACATAAAGTTGTCTGAATTGAAGGATAAAATGCAAAGATAAAGGAAGAGAATCCAGGGCTAAGGATCGTCTGGTAGCTCATCCCGTCAATACTCAGACATAGCGCCTCAACAGGCTGGGTAGTCACGATCCCACTGGTACTGGGAACTGAACCTACACACAAAAAGGATGCAACAAGTGTAGCGTGAGTACAAACACACAGGTAGTCAGCAACATCGTTAACCGACCCTATCCTTGACGGAGAAGAGGCTAGTCTACGGAGTGCTACTACTACACCAAATGCTATAATAGTCCAATAACATAATCATAAAACACATAAGTTCATTAATAGAATTTAAGCCTAGGTTGTAGCATCTAACTCCTCAATAAAGTCAAGTATATACACTACTGAGATATAGACACAGAATCAATAGTTCATTATCAACAAGGATGAAGTACAATGATATAGATACAACGAAAGATATGAAGTGTTTACTCTTTCCTACCGGTACACACATATTTGAATGTCAACAAAGCGTGATCCGTGGGGGACTCACGAGGTACATATACCACTCAGGCTCACACACAGTACCTAAGTTTAGTTCATACAACAAGCTCACACAATACCTGTTCCATTCACACAATGTCTATACTCATCTATACTCATATAGATTCATACACTAAGAGGCATAAATAGACTATGCACAATCATAAGAAACAAGTAAAGTAAAGCAAGTCACAACTCAGTCATTTTCAATAGGACTCGATTCTTTAGCTTCTTTTCAAATTAAACGAGTATAAATGGGATGATGGGGACACACAATCACATAGTATACAAACATATATCATATATAATTCATAAAGTATGAGCTTCATACCCCAATTACAGATCCATATGATTGTACTATACTATCACCTAGTGCCCAAAACATGGCGTTCTTCTATGTAATTCAAAAGTATAAATATCCAATACATAAAACTTGTACCCGATACAAGTACTCATCACCTTAAAAGTATCGGGACCCCCTCATAATCCCCATTACTCCCATCTTTAGTTAATTAATTCATTTAACCAACCAAAAAACCTAAGATAAGGTTCATAGTCTCAACATGTCTAGAAGTAGGAGTCTGAAGTCACAAAGTTGTTTTGTCTTTTCGAATAGCCTCCTCATGGTGCCAATCTGCTCAAACAAATTAAGCGTCAAAATATGTGACAAACGATGTCCACATTACTTAATGCAAGATTTGATTCTAGAAAGTCAACCCAAAAGCCCCATTTTAAAATCCCAAGGTTAAATTCATAATTATAATAAGAAATCGGGGTTAATATGATCAAGAAAGTGCTCTTCTAGTTCACACGATCCTAACGGTACCCATATTGGCATACTTTGAAGCACAATCCAAAATACACCCAAAAAGTGATTTTCGAGTCAAATGGGAAAAATAGGAATTTATTTCTCAAATAAGTTTACCCATAGTCTAGAGAACTTAGATATGCAATATCATCAAGTTCTAGCCTCAAAATCATGCTTAATCAAGAATTTATAGCTTTTTAAGTCTAGGGTTTATTCTTTTAAGTTTACCCATCCTACACATGGATACTAGTATGAAACACTCTAGTAACAAGAGACTTAATTGTAAAAAGGGAGTTGAAATCTTACCCTCTTGAAGAACTTGAACAATCCCCTGAACAATCTCCTTAATTCTTGGTCTAGGGCTCAAAATAGAAGGTCAAAACACGGATATGGGGTTTTAACAATTTGCCCAATGAGTTACTATTCACAATTGTGGGACCACGCCGCGCGATCGCGGTGACATAGAGCATTTTCTCATCGCCATCGCGGTAAGAGCCTCATGACCGTGATGTCTAGCTGATCAAATGTTTGTGATAGCGATGCCTTCTCCGTGATCGTGAAGAAGGACACCATCAGACAACTGAAACCAGAAAATCTGGTTTCCATAAAATCCCCCCAAGACCCCCGACATTCATCCGGAAACCCCTCAGATACAAACTAGATATGAAATCTAACATAAAAACATGGTACGAATCCACCCACTCAGAATCATCATACGAGGTCATCTTAACAAAAAGTTCATTAAAACCCCTAAGGACTTCATAAAGCTTTTAAGTTTCAACTCAATGCCCAAATGCTCCCAAGTAACTCGGGAACAGAACCAAGGATACGCCTAGACCATATTCGACATTCCGGACTTGATGGAATTGATAAAACTCCAAAAAAGACACAAACACCCTAAATAAACTCTTAAACCCTCCAAATCTTGTTTCTTTACCTGACTTTAATTTATACAAACTAACCCGTAATCCGTTCTAAACACTCGAGACCTGATCCAATAATTCGCCTAAGTAAAAAATCCTATTCCAGAACTAAAAGAAGCGTCAGAATTATATTTCGGATACATCTACTCAAAGTCGACCCCTTAGACAAACCTTCCAAACTTAGAACTTCTGGAACTCAACACTTGAATTTCCTTCCGTTATTCTCATCTGATTGCCTTGGGATCCGCACTACCTATCCACACATATCAAATACTCTATAACAAGGCTAGGGGAATGGGCATTTGTGAAAAACAAGCAAAACAAAAAAATGACCTAACGGGTCGTTACATCATCCACCACTTATGTTCGTCCTCGAACATGAAAGGAAAATAAAATACCTGAATCTCCAAAAAATTGAGGGTATCTAGTCAGCTTATCCGTCTTAGTCTCCCAGGTAGCCTTCTTAACCGGATGATGCCTACACTGAAACTTCACGAAAGCTATTCCTTGGACCTCAACTTCCAAATCTGCCTATCAAGTATAGCAATCGGCTCCTCTCCGTAAGACAAATTCTGATCAAGCAGTACTGAATCCCACTGTATCATATGAGAACCATATAACTAATATGTTTTTAGCATGGAAATATAAAACACAGGGTGAACACTTGATAAACCTGGAAATATATCCAACTCATAAGCCACCTCACCGATACGCTGCACAATCTCAAATGAACCAATATACATGGGGCTCAACTAAACCTCATCACACCCTTCATGGGTGAAACCTTCAATAGAACTAGCTCACCAACCAAGAACTTAAAGATCATGAACCTTTCGGTCTGCATAACTCTTTTGCCAACTTTGAATTGTGAGAAGCCTCTCCTAGATCAACTTAACCTTATCTAATGAATTACGCAATAAATCAGTACTTCACAAAATGATAGAAATGAGATCTCCATGCAACCTAAATATCTCACGAATGTAGATTCTGGCCAACGTTTATGAATTACAGGTAGTCTAAACTGGTACAAAGTTAGCCGACTTCATCGACCGATCCACAATCACCTACACGACATCAAATTTTCCCAAAGTCTGTGGTAACCTTACCACAAAATCCATAGTGATTCGATCACATTTCCACTCATGTATAGGCATCATCTGAGTAAGCCCACCAGGCTTTTTGTGCTCATACTTCACTTGTTGACAATTCAAACATCTAGACACGAACTCCACAATATCTCTCTTCATGCTACACCACCCAATCGTGTTGTTTCAAATCCCGGTACATCTTTGTAACCCCTGGATGAATGGAGTACTTCAAACTATGAGCCTCCTCCAATATCAACTGATCAAATATTTATCCCTGGGAACACATAAATGACCTTTGATATGCAACATACCATCATCATCTAACATAGCCTCATTGTCCTTCCCTGTCAATATCTTGTTTTAAATTTTGCATACCATAATGTCATCAAACTGCCGAGCCCTAATCTACTCCAATAATGAAGACCACGCCTCAACACAAGCGAGAACCTTGTCGGGCTCAGATTTATCAAGTCCAACCAACTTATTTGTAAAAGACTGCACATACATAGGCAAGGGTCGCTCCCCAACCTGTAAATATGCTAAGATGCCCATACTCACCGCCTTCTGGATCAAGGAATTCACCACCACATTTGCCTTTCCCGGATGATAGAAAATCAACGTGTCATAGTCCTTAAGCAATTATAACCACCTCCGCTACCGCAAATTTAGATCTCTCTGACTGAAAGTGTGCAGAAGGCTCTTGTGATCCGTGTACACCTCACAATGGACACAATAGATGTAGTGGCTCCAAATCTTCAAGGCAAACACCATCATTGCTAACTATAGATCATGAGTGAGATAATTCTTCTCATGAGCCTCAAATTTCCTCAAAGCATAAGTTATAACCTTTCCTCTTTGCATCAACACACAACCAAGGCAAATACGCGAAGCGTCACAATACACAGTAAAACCCTCCCCCTCTATATGAAGAGTCAAGATGGGAGTAGTAGTTAATAAAGTCTTGAGATTTTGGAAGTTCGCCCCGCACTCATCTGACCACTGGAAGGGTACATTATTCTGAGTCAGTTTGGTCAAAGGAGATACAATGGATGAAAACCCCTTCACAAAATACCGATAATAACTAGCGAGGCCAACAAAACTTCTTACCTCGGTCACTGAAGTAGGTCGGCCTCACTCATGAACTACCTCAATCTTTTTAGGATCTACCATAGTGCCATCTTCAGTCACCATATGACCCAAGAATGCCACTGAATTGAGCCAGAATTCACAGTTTGAAAACTTTGCATATAGCTTCTTTTCTTTTAGAATTCCCAACATGATCCTCAAATACTGCTTGTGCTCTACCTCACTCTGAGAGTGGATTAAAATATCATCGATAAATACAATCACAAAGAGATCCAAGTACGCCCTAAAAACACCATTCATCAAGTCCATGAAAACTACTGGGCATTTGTCTGCCCGAAAAACATAACCAAGAACTCATATTGCACATAGCGAATCCTGAAAGTCGTATTGGGAATATCCCCTATCTGAATCTTCAACTGGTGATATCTGGACCTAAAGTAGATCTTAGAGAAAATTGTGACACCTTGAAGCTGATCAACTAAGTGATCAATGCAGGGAATAGGGTACTTGTTCTTGATAGTGACTTTGTTCAATTGTTGATAGTCAATACACATACGTATAGACCCATCCATTCTTCTTCACAAACAACACTGGAGCACCCCAAGGTGAAACACTCGGCCTAATGAACCCTTTACTCAACATATCTTGTAATTGATCCTTCAATTCTTTCAACTCTGCCAGTGCCATCTGATAGGAGGAATAGAAATGTGCTTGGTTTCCGGCTCCAAGTCAATGCAGAAATCAATATCACAATTTGGAGGAACACCCGTAACAAGTTTGTTACAAATACCACGGGAAACTCTCTAACTATTAGTACCGACTCAAGTGGAGGTGTGTCCACACTTTTATCATGAACATATGCCAAATAAGTCAAACACCCCTTTTCAACCATCCTCTTAGCCTTCAAATAAGAGATGACTTTCTTTGGAGCATAACTAATTACACCCATCCACTCTAACTTAGGAATTACTAGCATTGCTAAAGCAACCATCTTAGCGTGACAGTCTAAGATCGCATAGTAAGGAGATACCCAACTCATGCCTAAAACAACATCACAATCTACCATATCTAGAATCATCAAGTCAGCCCAAGTATCATAACCCACCAGAGTCACAACACAGAATCGGTACACCCGATCTACCCCTATAGAATCCCCAATAGGAGTAGAAATGATAACAGGAAAATCAAGTGATTCACATACCAAACTAAGACTTGAAGCAAAATAAGTAGACACATAAGGGTACGTAGAGCCTAGATCAAATAATGCAATAGATGGCCGACGACAGACTGAAATAGTACTTTGATAACAACATCACAAGCCTCGACCTCTAGCCTACCTGGGAACACATAACAGTAAGCACAACTATACTCAGCCTGAGAACTTCCACGACCACCTCCTAGGCTTGACTGAGAGCCATCCTTACTTATCTGTGAACTACCTCTACCACTCTGACCACCATCTCTACACGGCTGAGCTGATGCCCTAGATCCTAAACCTTGAGAACCGAAGTACTGACCACTCTATTTGATCTTGGGGCAGTCCTTCATAAAGTGACCCAATTCTCTACACTCGTAACATGCTCTAGAAGACATCGATAGTTGGGGTAAACTGGAATAACTTAAATGACCACCTCAACCTCCAGGTCGGGATTGAGAACCCCGAGAATTCTAACCTAAGCTGTGACCACTACGACTAGAAGAATCATCAGCCGAAGTCTGCATCACAGCCTGAACTAGCCTGTGGGACTGGGGGCAATAACCCCTACCCTGATAACCTATAAATCCATATGAGGTACCCTCATACTGCCTGTATTGTGGGTTTTTTTTATCGATCTGTCTCCAAAATAAAGACGCCTGAGAGACTCCATACCCCTGACAACCTCTACTACTACCTCAAAGGAATCTCTTAAAACTACTACAAGCATCACTGCAACCTTGAGAAGATATGATATACCTCGAATGAACTTGAGAAACCTATTTGTCTCATTTTTCAGGATAGATAAAGCATGGTAAGACAATGAATGAAACCTCATCCCTACTCTGTTACCATCATATCATCCTGCTCTTCCTTGTCAAACTGCTATTGCCTGTCATCCCTTATGCTTTAGGGAACCCACTTCTCAAAAGACACTTTAGAAAACTCAGCCCAAATAAGTGGAGAAGACCCAACTTGTCTAGTCTCAACAAACACCCTCCACCACTACTTGACAGCGCCTATCATTTGCATCGCAACAAAATTAACAATATTGGACTTAACCAACCCCAAATTGTGCAACCTCTCATGGCAACTAACAAGAAAATCATAAGCATCGTCATCGCGATGTCCATTATACTGTAGTGGATTTAACTTATCAAACTTATTCCATATCTTCTTCTCTTCAACTGTCATAGTAGACTAAATAACTAGATGAATAGCAATACCCTGAGCTCAATGACCTAGAATCTGAGGAGTTGCATAGTAGCTAGCTACGCCTCTAGAGTCTTTAACCTTGAAGCAACCTGATCGGGAGTTCGTTATCTCAGCTGTAGTGTGTGAACCATATGGAGAGAATGATAAAGCTTCTGACTAGTTCTAACCCACAACGATGTTCATAATGTGCACCAGGGTATCCTGAAGTAAGGAAGTAGCAATGAATCCGTCGGGTTCCTAGGCAGATCCAAACACTTCTGACGGTACAAGCGCCTCCTTCGGAACATTCTCTGGTACCGGGCTCAACTATCAAACTCGAGCCTGAGCAGCAACTGGTGCTCGAGCTCTGGTTGGAGCAGCGATATAGGCTCTAGCCCTACTGCGACCTCTGCCTTATCCCCTACCTCTCCCTCAAGAAACAACACCAGCAACATGTACAGGCATATGTGCTGTCTTCTGATCTCCTGATGTTCCTGAATATGTCTTCATCAGATATAAGGGAATAAAATAAGAAACATTTTAGAACCTGTTATATATAAGCACACATGATAAAGAATGAAAAATTTGAATTTTCGTAGATATCCCATAGCCTCTCGAAGATAAGTACAAACGTCTCCGTACCAATCCGAAAGACTCTATTAGATATTGTTCTTGTACTTGTAAGATCGATGAACCTAATGCTCTGATACTAATTTGTCATGACCCAAAATTGAGGGTCATAATGGTATTGACCCTCACGAGTCGGTATGCCAAACATTACCCAACAACCCCAATAGTATGAAAGAAATAAGTGCGTAAAATAATTAAGAAGCAGTTTAAAGTCTTTAAATAATATCCATAGATATAATAAGATAATAACATAAGAATCTCCTCCAAAATTGGGTGTCACAGTACAAGAACTACTAAAAGTTATACAAGTCTTGGTACTAATCATGTCTCGAAATATATAAAGTTGTCTTAATGGAAGAATAGAATGCAAAGAAAAAGGAAGAGAATCCGGGGCTAAGGGTAATCTATTAGCTCACTATCCTCGAATACAGCTCCTCAACGGGCTGGGTAGTCATAAGTCCCACTGGTACTGGGAACTGAACCTACACACAAAAAAGGTGCAACAAGTGTAGCATGAATACAAATACATAAGTACTCAGTAGCATCGTCGACTGACCTGATCCTAGACGGAGACGAGGGCTAGTCTACAAAGTGCTACTACTATACCAACTGCTATAATAGTCTCATAATATAATCATATAACACATAAGTTCATTAATGAAATTTAAGACTAGGTTGTAGCATCTAACCCTTAATCAAGTCAAGCATATACATTATGGGGATATAGGCACAAAATCAATAGTTTAAGGATAAATCACAATTATGTAGATACAATGAAATATATGCAAGTGTTTACTCTCTCCTGCAGGTACACACACGTTCGAATGTCAAAGAAGCATGACCCATGGGGACTCACGAGGTCCATATACCACTCAAGCTCACATACAATACGTAAGTTTAGTTCACACAACAAGCTCACACAGTTCCTGTTCTATTCACACAATGTCTATACTCGTCTATACTCACACAAATTCATACACTAAGAGGCATAAATAGACTATGCATCATGATAAGAAGCAAGTAGTTTAAAGCAAGTCACAACTCAATCATTTTCAATAAGGACTCAACTCTTTAGATTCTTTTCCAATTAAACGAGTATAAAAGGGGATGATGGTGACACACAATCATATAGCACACAAACAGATACTATATATAAGACATAAATAATGGGCTTCATATGTTACACCCTAGGGTTTGATACATGGATGAGAGCATAAGTTATAAGGTATGAACCAATGATTTGAGAACTTTTACAAGAGGTCCCTTAACATATTTCTAATATCCAAGAGCCATTCCAAGTTTAGCATGAAGATGTTGTAATTTCAAGAAAAAGCTTGCGTAATGTCGATATAGAGTTAAGGATTGTTGTGAGCTAAATGGAGACTGGAGTTCAAGTCAAATATGTTGGATATGGTATGTATAACACCCTCTTGGTTGTTTTTAAGATTAATCTTATGTTATATGAGTTGTTTGGTTAAAGAATCATGAACTAGAGCTTGAAGAAATAGGAGATGAAGTTGTCTTGTTGGTGGGATATTTTAAATCCATGATTATAAGTTGTGGTAATTGAAATCCATAGAGTGTAGCTTAGATATGATGTTTATGATGTTGTGGTGCTTGTCAAAGTATTGGTGTTGAATATTAAAAATTTCATCACAAGCTAAAGGAAAAAGTGACTAGAAAGCATGTAAAATTGAGTTTTATGTTATTAGAAGTATGAGTTGTTTGAGAGTCATTCCATAAGATTGGGTGGCTAGAAAGTATGAAAGATAAGTTATATATGTTGTTGTTGATAGGATGTTGTCTTTGATATGGAGGAGGCAAGAATTCGGGGAAGATGTTGTCTGATCTGCCATAAAATGAGCTTGCCGCTTGATAACTATTGGGTATGTCCATTTCTGTTCACATGAGTGTTGTTGCTATAGATGGATGATGAGGAGACAGATTGAAACGTTGTCATCGAAGGTTCATTTTCAAGGTATGTAAAGGCTATCCTTCTTTCTTCCTGGCATGGATCTGTAGTGTGCCCTATTTCCTTAGGATCTGAAGGGGCTAGTTGCCTTTATGTTTCTTAGTGACGAACTAAGACTGTCTATGAGTTAAGGGAAGCTAAGGTTATACTAGCTAGAAGATCAAGTGGTAATAGTATTTCAAGTTGAGCGTGTACACCTATTCGAGGAGGACTAGGAAACTTTCTAAAGCCAAGAGAAATAGAGTATGAGGTACGGTAGAGTGAGTCACGAAAAAGGTATAGCCTATGAATATATAAGGTACTCCTCATACCTAATAAAATTAGAGATATATAAGTTATAAAGATGAATTGAGTAGTATAACGAGATAGTCGGATGAGAGCTAAGATAGTAGAGGACTTCCTAAGGCCGACGAAATAGATAACGAGATAATAAGTAGGAACCACGAATGATAGAAAGTACTAGTTGAGAATGCCCTAGTATGAGCTATAAATTAAAGACGCCACTACTTAGTTTACAGATGGTTGCTTGTTGTTATTTGTATGCTCTTGCCTTCGGGGCTATGATGTTGCCTTTGGGGCTATTGATACTGCCTTCGGGGTCATGATACAGATTGCCTTTGGGGATATACAAATATGTGCATTACCTTTGAGGATATATAGATACAGATCACTTTCGGAACTATACAGACGCACGCTTGCCTTCGTGGCCATGCACTTACACACCGAGTCCCTGGTGAGGCTAGAATATTGTGTTCAGATTGTATACTAGATAGTAACGTAATAAATATAAAAAATTAGAAATAGTAAGGATAATACATAGAGCTGAGACATAATAACTTGTATAGACAAAAAGAGGGGCCAAGCGGTCTAAGAAACAACGACCAGGTAAGTTGACCGAGATTTTATGGCCAGTCCACTCGCGCCCTTACTGTTCAATAGAGACTTCCAGTATATTTATTCATGTTTTTAGCTTCAGAGTTTATATATACATATTATTTTCTGCCTTACATGCATGGTACATTTCTTTGTACTGACGTCTCATTGCTAAGGAGCTGCATTTCATGCTTGCAGATATAGGTAATCAATTTGACGAGTTTTCCCAGTAGAGAAGATTGGGATTCAGCAAAAGATCAGTTAGACTCTAGCGCTTCCGGAGTGCAGCTGAGTTTAGAGGTCAGGTAGCAGATGTTTTATACAAACTGGGGTAGGCTGGGGCCTTTTTCCGACCACATTTGATGTCAGTTTTCTTTAGAGGCTTTGTAGACACAAGTTTAGTATTTTTAGTTTGCCAGCGACATTGCCGACCCTTATTTCATGTTTCATTGTGTTTACCTATCATTACTATTTACAAAGGCTTCTTTGGCCCACATCAGCGTATAGTAAGAACAAGTTCGCCCCAGTCAGCCCCCATGTGTTTTAGTTATGTCCAGCAGCATTGAGTTACAGACTGGTTCTCTCAAGCCTATACGACACCGGGTCCCAGCCACGCTACACCGAGTTTTGGGTGTGACATCATACCCCAATCACAGATCCATAGGATTCTAATATACTCTCATTTAGTGCCCAAAGCATGGTATTCTTCTATGTAATTCAAGTGTACAAATACCCAATACATGACACTGGTACCCGATATAAGTGTTCGTCACCTTAAAAGTATCGAGACCCCATCATAATCCCCATTACTCCCATCTTTAGTTAATTAATTCATTTAACCAACCAAGATGCCTAAGATAAGGTTCATAGTCTCAACATGCCTGAAAGTAGGAGTCCGAAGTCACGAAGTCATTTTGCCTTTTCGAATAGCCTCCTCATGGTGCCAATCTACTCAAACACAAATTATGTGTCAAAATATGAGACAAACGATGACCACATTACTTAATGCAAGATTTGATTCTAGAAAGTCAACCCAAAATCCCCATTTTAAAATTCCAAGGTTAAATTCATAATTATAATAAGAAATCGGGAATAATACGATCAATAAAGTACTCTACCAGTTGACACGATCCCAACGGTATCCATATTAGCATAATTTGAAGCACAACAAAAAATGACACCCAAAAAGTGATTTCCGACTCAAAGGGGAAAAATAGAAATTTATTTCTTAAATTGGTTTACCCATAGTCTAGGGAACTTAGATATGCAATATCATCAAGTTCTAGCCTCAAAATCATGCTTAATCAACAATTTATAGCTTTTCAAGTGTCACAATCCGACCCCGGGCCCGCGACTGGTGCCCTACCTGGGCACCCTTACAGGTATACATCAGAGATAATCAGCGGAACATACATAAACTCAACAAGAAATAAATAACAGGTTAGCCGATAAGGCTACCTCCCTGGATATATATAAATATACATAAATCCAAAAGCAGTTACCTCTTTTTTTTTTTTACAAACCGACCTACAAGATATGACTACAGACCTCTAAGAATTTTGATATAACAACCGTGACGGGACAGGGCCCCGCAATACCCCTGAATGTACAACAACCGACAATACCAGGGAACTGAACTAAAGGCAAGCCTCCGAAATAATGGAGCTTCCCAACCAGCTGAACAGTGATCCTAAGAGCGAGGATCAGCAAGCTATGTACCTCAACATGCGGCATGAACGCAGCCCCCCGAAGGAGGTCAATACAACAAGTACCAAGTATGTGAAACGGAAAGTACTGTAATGAAATCGTAATAATCAAAAATAAAACTGGAGACATGTATGATAACCAAAATAACAGTACACTGTGCCTTACTAAAAATGAGAGCAAACAAGAGTAGACTTTACCATAAAAATAGGAAGCTTACGATCAGATTAGGGCCACCCGCCCGTAGTATCATTAAGCAATCCTACTCCTGGGACTATTTCACCCGCATAAGTCTAGTGGACCCGCAATGGAGCAATTTGCTCCACATGGGACTATTTCACCCGCATAGGACTATTTCACCCGCATGGGTCCAGTGGACCCGCAATGAGTACATACGTCACACTCGCATCATGGGTAGCAAATCCATGGAAATGTAACATGCAAATGACCCGGGGATTTACTCCGTAACAAATAATATAACACTAGCACCATCGGCTATCATAAATATCACAACATAAGCACCACCGGCCTATCATAAATATCATAAGCAAGTTAAGAAACCCCCTAACTTCTTATTAGACTTAATTAACATGCACCCTCATTTTATTAAACTTAAGGCACTATCACGTCACATAAAATCCGGGAGTTTAACCCAAAGTACTACGTACTTCCGTTCTTTTCAAAAGACTTCTTTTTATATAAAACCCCAAGATACTAACACCCGTAGTATCAAGGCATGTCTATTTTTCAAATTAAGTTACTACCCTTTAGAAATTCATTTCAAGGCTTTGAAACCAAGTAACTTCTAATTTCACAACCTAGGCAACTCATGCCTATAAATCAAATAGACAATCTCTTAACCTTCCATAAAGCCGTTATAACTAACTTCCCATAAAGCCGTTATAAATCTTTATGTTTTTAGACAATTACATTCTTTTTGAAATCAAGAGACTTATACTTTTAAAACTAAGTATCATATACTTTCAAAATACTTCAAGTCTCTTAACCTTAGAAATCAAGTAATCAATACTTTTCCAAATCAAGTATTCTATACTTTTCAAGTCAAGTAATCTTTCCATGTAACCTCAAGTCACATATACTTTTAAAAGCCAAGTTACCTCACTTTTCGAAATCAAGGCAAGGGATACCAAAATGAAACCGAATTCATTTTAAATATGTACGGCCGTCGTACTATACATTTATAAAACTCATGCTCAAGAAGATAGGAAAAGTTCCACATACCTCTCTGGCTCAATCCACTCGCCAAGTTGAATACGCCGCGCGTAGAATGTCAACTTATAATGACCATAATACACCTATCAACTTCTAGATTTCAACGTAGAATATTTCTAAGTATAAGGACTCTTATTCTACGAAAAATCGGGCAGCACTTCCTTTGTTTATACGTACTTTTCTACCTTTTTCAAGGCCAGAAAATCAATAACCAAATGCCACATTTAAGGCTCAATAATTAGTTAATCAAAGGGGATTACACGCCAGGCCGAACGTGTAAAATTCTGCCCCACAATCGATATAAAACTGTCCAATATTTCCAAGCCATACTCGGCTACAATGTATCACAATAATATCAATTTCCTTTCACATCCAAATTGTTATTCTAACATGTTATATAGTCGAAATCAAATAGAACAACTAAAATCTCTTCTTTCTATAACATGCGAAGTATAACCAATAACCAAATTGAATTACAACTCAAAGTCTAACATAACAAATTTCGGATTTCAGGCTTCCACATATTCCATATCACTTATCAATCTTCATAATACAATTCACATGATCAATTATATACCTACTACAACATGTAGTCCTAATTACAAAAGTAAGATGAAGATTTACCTTGTTAAGCCCAATTTTTAATCCAAAAACCTAAAGTCGATCCGTAGCAACTCTAGCTCATTTCCTTTGTGTTCCAATCCGCTATTTGCCACCTTGAGAAGTTTACAAACAACTTTCCTTCAAAATCCACCCAAAACTATGAAAACAACTTAGGTTTTCATCTTGCGACTAACGGATTTACGTAGCTTTTCCGAGATCTTTGTATTGAGATAACCTTACAATACCCCTAGGAACCTTGAGTTTAAGTATGGTGAATTATGAACAACAAACGAAAAATTTTGTTCTCCAATTGAGGCTCAAAGCCGAGAGCAACCTAGAGCAACATCAAGTAGTGTAATTTTTTCTAAATGTTGAGAATTTGTCTTGCTACTAGTATAATATATAACACAACTAAGAGCCAAGATTATTACACTTGAAGGGCTAGGATTGAGTCAAGAATGTCAAACCAAGTTTGACCCTTGACTTGTCCAACAAATCGGCCAACAAGCCCATGTGGGGGTGACACGTGTCACCCTCTCATTCGTCCATAAAATTTCGTTTCCCGACATTTCCATAATTCCGATAAATTCTAAAAGTTTCAAATAACAAACGTTATCCTTTCCCGAGGTTCGGAAGATTTTCTTTCGGAAAACAATTTTTTCTTTCGTTCAAATTTTAACATCCTGATTCCTTACGTACATTCTTATATCTATGTCCTGGAATTACGGGGTGTAACATTCTCCCCTACTTAGAAACATTCTTCCCCGAATGTTCTTTCGAGGCTCAATCTAAACAGATATCGCCATAGCCCCCTTTAACTATACTCAACATAATCTCATGTGCCACACATGACCACATAATAATACTTATACAAACACGTCAAAAGTCCGTAATCTCCTGACCTGACGATCAAGTATCATTGTAGGACTCTCTTCATACGATAACCCCTCTGTCCTCTTGGACATCACTAACTGGGAAAAACTCTGGATGGATCTCCGATACTCTTCCGTAACATAAAAACATAGAAGACCGGATGTACTACCTCCCAAGCCGGACGACAGTGCTAACTCATAGGCAACCTGGCCTCCTCTACGGACAATCTGATAAGGCCCAATGTACCTTGGGCTAAGTTTCCCCTTCTTCCCAAAACTCATCACACCCTTCACGGGTGATACCTTCAAGAAGACCCAATCGTCAACCTGAAACTCCAAGTGTCGACGTCAATTATCCGCATAAGACTTATGTCGACTCTGAGCTGCTAATAATCTTTCCTGGATAAGCTTCACCTTATCCACAGCCTGCTGAATCAAGTCTGGGCCAACTAACTAAAACTCGCCAACATCGAACCAACCGATTGGCGACCTACACTTCCGCCCATACAAGGCCTCATAAGGCGCCTTCCGAATACTGGAATGGTAGCTGTTATAATACGTAAACTCAACAAGAGGCAATTGATCCTCCCAGCAACCCCTGAAAACAATAACACAGGCCCGCAATCCTATCCTCAAGTGTCTGGATAACATGCCCTGCCTGCCCGTCAGTCTGGGGGTGAAATGCAACACTGAGACTCACCTGTGTCCCTAACCCCTCCTGGAAAAACCTCCAGAAGTTAGCCGTAAACTGGGCTCATCTGTTTGTCATAAATAAATGTAGGAACCCCGTGCAGTCTCACAATCTTCCTGATGTAAAGTCTAGTATAATCCTCAGCCGAATAAGTAGTCCTGTCCGGAAGAAAAATGGGCTGACCTCGTCGTCCTGTCTACTATGACCCACAAGGAGTCGCACTTCCTCTGAGTACGATGCAACCCTATAATAAAATCCATATTAATCACCTCCCACTACCAAGTCGGGATCTCAATCGTCGATAAAAGCCCACTGGGCTTCTGGTGCTCAACCTTGACCTGCTGACAATTAGGACACTAATCAACGAACCCTGCTACGTCCCTCTTTAGGCCATCCTACCAATACATACATCTGAGGTCATGATACATCTTAGTCGACTCCAGATGAATAAAGTAACGAGTACCATGTGCCTCTCCTATAAACCTGCTGACGAAGTCCTGTTAGCATCGGGTACATACCACCTGCCCTCATATCCTAGCACCCCATCAGGTGCCATCTCATACATGCTCTTCTTCTCTCGGAGAGTCGTATCTCGATTCCGTACTAAAACTGGATCCTCATATTGTCGCTTCTTCACCTCCTCGATGAAGGAAGACTCGGCAACCTCTCGGATCCAAACTCCATTAACATCGGAAACAAACAATCTAACCCCTCAGCTCGCTAGCTTATGAATCTCACGGACTACGTCCTGTCTATCTGGTTGTCCATCTGACAGACTACCCATAGATTTATGACTAAGAGCATCCGCAGCCATATTGGCTTTCCCTGGGTGGTATAGGACATCAACATCACAATCCTTGAGTAACTCTAACCACCATCTCTGTCGTAATCTCAGCTGCCTCCGTCTGAAGATATACTGGAGGCTCTTGTGGTCAGCATAAATATCCACATGAACTCCATATAAGTAATGCCTCCCATAGCTGCTGGGAATTATATGTTGTAACCTTATCGTGTTGCATCCGCACACAACCCAGCCAACATTGAAAGTGTTACTATAACAACTTAACCCTCAAGTCCCTCAGGAGGGGTTAGAACTATAGTCGTAGTCGACTTATCTCCCAATAACTGAAAGCCTTTCCCACACTTCCGAAATATTCGGGTATCACCAAAGTATTAATTATGATTCATGTTTCCCATCCTGGGTGCTGTCGCACCCAACTTGGTTACTATAATTAGACTCACTTTCGTCGTTTGTCTCATGGCCAAGACTTCCTGCCAATCGCAATTTAGGAGGAGATTTCCTTGATCCCGTCAAGTAGCAACCCTATTATTCTCCCCAGCTAATAGAGCTTATAGTCCGTTATTCAACCTCACATCATGGTATTACGTAATCCAATGGCTTGCCAAGATTTCTGGTCTTGCCATGATTAGTGATGCGCGAAAAGATGCACACACTTTAACGCAAGTGCACGTTATCGTGACAAGTAATATAGTCTTGGTAAGACCGAATATCGTCCACAAGGATTAGTGTTCAAGTACTAATTATCTATCTTTTGGTATCTATTTGGTAACCGATATTTGATTTTGTTGTTTATAACTAACAATTATAAATACTAATTTAACTAATGTGTTTACTTCAGTAGTGATGGGAATATGGTTTCCAAGTCTCCTCAACTATCCGCTTATGTTACTTATTAATGCAATGAATTATGGTTCTTCTTCTTTTGGAGCTAGCAGGTTTACTAAATCGTTTTATACTCCCGTTAAGGCTATATAAACACTCAACCCCAGTATTGCTCCTTTATACCTTTCGGTGATAAGGATGACTCTATAGGAGGATTAAGACCAAAAACCTAGTTAACCATCACGCGCCATGCGTAAAATTAGGTGTTTAGACCTCTCGTTAACGCTACACAAGTAATTGAGGTATTTTCATCCCAATCCAAAATATGTCTACCCAACTTACAGCATATTCACAACCTCCTCCTTTCGAAGTTTGATTAGAAATCATATAAATAATGATAATTAGTGATCAATTAATTATCAAGCATTCAAAGCAATTATTGGATAAATCTCAACAAGAAGAAGAATAACCATAACCATGCATCAATTCATAACATAAGTTTCTAGTGATTTAACATGGAAAACCCTATAATGGAATTAGTTCCTAGCCATTGACATGACAAGAACTAATTCAATGTTCATCATAAAAACTGAAATAAAGAAAAGAAAAGAAAAGAAAGTTACTAAATTATGGTCTCCAATCTTCAATCCAAGAAGCCTTGTGTTGTGCAAGAAAGGGAACTCTTAAAAACTGCCTAGGGTTCTCCTTTTATAGGCTCAAAACCGCCTCAAACTTTTCCCTTCAGGCCTGGCCCAGAATTCATCATTAAACTTGATTTTCCCGCGTCGGCCGCGCTGCTCGCTATCGGCGCCGCAACTTCTGTGATGTTTCGGATGATTTGGCGCCGCGACCCTGCACTCTGCTGTCTAGAGGCGTCGCGGCGCTGCAACTTCTGCGACCTTCTGGATATTGGGCGCCGCGGCCCTGGACCTGTCTGCAGGAGGCGCCGCGGCGCTGGTTCGTGTTTTTGCCCGGTTCGCCACTTTCTCTGCTTTTAAGCTCTGGAACCTCCACTTTTACCCTCTTTTAGCTCTTTTTCCGCCATTGGGTCATTTTAACCAACTTGACTCAAAAGAAAGAAAATTTATCCTAATACGACACTTATTTGTACAAAAAGGGACAAAAGACTAACTAAAAACGACTCAAAAAGTGTATATAAAATACACCGATCAAATACCCTCAAACTTAACCTTTGCTCGCCCTCGAGCAAAGATAAAAAGAAAGAAATAAAGACTCAAGAAAAAGGACAATAAACAGACTCAATGACATTGATCACTTTTGCTGCATTGGCGTTACTTAGAAAAACATGAAGATTGACAAAACAATATGCAAGAACATATAGCATGAAATTTTAGCCCACTAAACACAGTAAGCTAGATATTTCGCAAACTCATCTTTATCATGCTTAATGGAAGTCAAAACACTGAATCATGCTTGTTAATTTCATAAATCTTATGACATTTTTACTTGCTATTCTCCACTAATCATGACTATGCATCTAAGATATCTTCAGGACTTTTAAGGGTTGTGATGTAGGCTTAGGTATGGGTAGGTAAAAATAGGCACTTAGGCTCATTTTTGTGTACCATAAGCTCTTTAGCTTTTCAGTGTTTCCCTTTTCTTTTGATTCTTTTCTTCACTTCAAATCTATCTTTCCCCTCTTTTGTTTTTGGAGAGTGAAGTGTATTATAATAACAAGCACCCCCAAACTTAGGCTTTTGCCTATTTCTCATTACTTTTTTATTGGGATGCATCACTTTTGTTCACTCTTTTTGTTTCTTTTTTAACACAATTTATTCCAACTATTTCGCATGTTTACTTATGGCACAAGTATGGGAATAGATGGTGTCAAAGAAAAAGTTCAATTTTTAGGCTCAATGGGGCTGACTAGGGATACTTTTAATGTCAGGGATAGAAAAGAGTGGTAAGAATTGGCTAACAACGAAGCGCCTGAGTCATATCCCTAACATGCATATCCTAACTATTTCGCCTCAAATAGCAAGCAATCATAACAAATAGGTTTTAATCATTTAGCATGCACAATTCAAGCAAGAAACTCCAAATAGACAGATTTTGTGAGTTTTTGGCATATCTAACCTAAGTGTTTAGATAGTTGCTTTTAATTCCGTTACATTATTCCACCTTACTTCACTAGGTGTTTCTAGTAACTACAGCATACATGATCTTTTGACAGACAATTATGACTCAAAAGAGAAGAAAAAAAATTATGACTCAAAAATACACAAAAACAACAAAAAGACTTAAACATACTTATAACAATAAGACACAAATAAAACACCCCCCCAAACTTAAATCACACATTGTCCCCAATGTGTGTAAGACTCAAAGACAATAAAAGAAAACAAGACACTTACACTTTGGTTAAAATGGTGGCAGTGGCGGTGGATAGTACTTTGAATTCCGTGAGGAGAGAGCTCGATTTTTGATTTGGCTACATGGCCTTAAGATCGGGGCGTCTTAATAAAAATTCAGATTTTTCCGTTGTAGCCGCGCGCCAAATTCTGCGTTCTTCAATCTTATGCGCCTGCTCTGCTCTGGCGCCCATGGCCTGCGATTTTCTGGAAATCTTGGTTTCTCTTCAGTTTTCGCCTTCCAAGTTCTTGGCTTTCACCAACACAACACAGACACTACCTCCGTGAGACTGTTCTAAATAAAGACTAATTGCATTTAAACTAAATAACTGAAATAGTTGCCTCCCAAGTAGCGCTGTCTTTAACGTCTTTTAGCCGGACGCAAGTTCCTTATTATTCTAGGGTGTGAGAGGTTACTAAGTTCATGTATTCCATTTCATTGATCAGATAGGGTTTTAACCTGCTGCTTACCTTGAAGGAAGCTCCCTCTCTCCCTTTTATTTCGATTGCACCATATGGGAATACTCTTACCACCGTGTATGGTCCTGTCCAACGTGATTTTAACTTGCCTGGAAATAATTTCAACCTTGAGTTGAATAAAAGCACTTGTTGTCCTTCTTGGAAGTCTTTCGGTATCAACCTCTTGTCGTGCCATACTTTCGTTCGTTCCTTGTAGATCTTTGCATTCTCATAGGCATTGTGCCTGAATTCATCTAACTCGCTTAGCTGTAGTAGCCTCCTCTGTCCTGCTGCCTTGGCGTCCATGTTTAACTTCTTCATTGCCCAATACGCTCTGTGTTCCAACTCTACTGGCAAATGACATGCTTTACCAAAAACTAATTTATATGGTGACATACCAATTGGTGTTTTGAATGCTGTCCGGTATGCCCACAATGCGTCATCCAGTTTGATAGACCAGTCCTTCCTTGAGCCGTTCACCGTCTTTTCTAATATGCTCTTCACTTCCCTATTTGACACTTCTGCTTGCCCATTCGCTTGAGGGTGGTAAGCAGTTGTTGTGCGGTGGTAGACTCCATATCGGGAAAGCAATGAATTCAGCTGCTTGTTGCAAAAGTGACTTCCTTCGTCGCTGATGATGGCTCTCGGAGTGCCGAACCTTGTGAAAATATTCTTTTGAAGGAATTTTTGAACAGTCTTACTGTCGTTTTCTTTTGTGGCCACTGCTTCTACCCATTTGGACACATAGTCCACTGCCAGAAGGATATATTGATTTCCAAAGGATGGCGGGAATGGTCCCATGAAATCGATTCCCCACACATCAAATAGTTCCACTTCCAATATCCCTTGCGAAGGCATTTCGTTTCGTCTTGAGATGTTCCCTGTTCTCTGACAACTATCACATCTCTTCACAAAGGCATGGGCATCCTTAAAAAGTGTTGGCCAATAGAATCCGCATGCATTGCGCACTTTGCCATCGTTTCGATGCCCCAAAGTGTCCACCACATGATAGGGTGTGGCAATGGGTGAGAACCTGGTGCATCTCCTCCTCTGGTATACATCGCCTGATGACTTGGTCGGCACAGTGTTTGTATAACATAGGTTCCTCCCAATAGTAGTGCCTTACTTCGGAGTAAAACCTCTTCACTTGCTGTCTTGTCAATTCTGGAGGTAGTACCTTAGCTGCAAGAAAGTTAACAAAATCAGCGTACCAAGGTAAATTAGAATTCATACTTACTTGAAACAGTTGTTCGTCTGGAAAGTGATCATTTATTTGCACATCCTTGGTGTTCTGGCTCTGTGTTCTCGGTCTTGACAAGTGGTGCGCAATCAATTCTCTGTCCCTTTCTTGTCACGAATCTCCACGTCGAATTCTTGTAGTAGCAAGACCCATCGAATGAGGCGAGGTTTTGCATCCTTCTTTGTCATCAAGTACTTTATGGCAAAGTGGTCAGTGTATACTATTACCTTATTCCCAATCAAGTATGGCCTGAATTTCTCAAATGCATATAATATTGCTAGTAGTTCCTTTTCGGTAGTCGCGTAATTTAACTGTGCGTTATTTAGAGTTTTACTAGCATAGTAAATGGATCTAAATACCTTGTCGACTCTCTGTCCAAGCACTGCTCCTACTGCATAATCGCTTGCATCGCACATTAGTTCAAATGGGAGCTCCCAGTTTGGTGCAATGACTATGGGTGCTGAAATAAGCTTCTCCTTGAGCGTCTGAAACGCGGATAAGCATTCCTTATTGAAGTCGAAGGCAACCCCCGTCATTAGCAATGTGGAAAGAGGTTTTGAGACCTTTGAAAAATCCTTGATGAATCTTCTATAGAAACCTGCATGCCCAAGGAAACTTCTGACCCCTTTTGTTGATACTGGAGGTGGGAGATTTTCGATTACTGAAATCTTTGCTTTGTCTACCTCAATGCCTTGGTTTGATATTTTGTGTCCCAGAACAATCCCTTCTGTTACCATGAAATGACACTTCTCCCAGTTTAGCACAAGGTTAGATTCTTCACACCGGCTTAACACTGCTTCTAAGTGCCTCAAACATTCATCGAATGATGCTCCAAAGACCGAAAAATCATCCATAAAGATCTCTATGGTCCTCTCTACCATGTCTGAGAAAATTGCCATCATACACCTCTGAAAGGTTGCAGGTGCATTGCATAGTCCAAATGACATCCTTCTGAATGCAAATGTACCAAAAGGACAAGTGAATGTTGTCTTTTCCTGATCTTCTGGCGCTATTGCAATCTGGTGATACCCTGAGTACCCATCCAAAAAGCAGTAGTAGTTGTGCCCTGCAAGTCTGTCCAACATTTGATCTAGAAATGGCAAAGGGAAGTGGTCTTTTCTGGTTGCCTTGTTCAACTTGCGATAGTCAATGCAGATTCTCCATCCAGTGACTGTTCTAGAAGGAATGAGTTCGTTCCTTTCGTTGGTCACCACTGTTATTCCACCCTTTTTAGGCACCACTTGTACTGGACTCACCCATGTGCTGTCAGATATAGGGTAAATTACTCCTGCATCGAGCCATTTCAGGATTTCCTTTCTGACTACCTCTTTCATGTTTGGGTTTAGTCGCCTTTGGGCTTCGATGGATGGTCTGCTCTCCTCATCTAGACGGATCTTATGCATTACCATTGACGGACTTATCCCTTTTATGTCTGCTAATGTCCATCCAATGGCCCGCTTGTGATCCCTCAGTACTCTTAGCAGTTTATCAATCTCTTCGGTGGATAGGTGGGGTGAAATGATCACTGGTAAGGTTTTCTCTTCACCTAGGTATTGGTATTGTAAATGATTGGGTAGGATTTTTAACTCTAACTCTGGAGCCTTCTCTGTGGATGGTAATGATCTTTCTGGCATCTGTCCAAGCTCTTCATACTTCCTCTTATCCCATTTCTCATAAACATTCATCCAATTTGCATACTCCATCAGACCTGGATCGTTTCTACTATCATCATCCCATTTGGTCAGTACTTCTTCAAGCGTATCATCATGTCCGAACTCCTTGGCTGACACTGCTTCTTCGATAAGATCAATGGCTGAGCAGTTATCCTTGGCATCTGGAAAAGTTGCTGCTCGAAAAACATTGAAAATCACCTCTTCTTCATCTACCCGAAGCTTCAACTCCCCTTTGTGAACATCAATGAGAGCCTGTCCTGTGGCTAAGAAGGGTCTGCCAAGTATGATGGGGATTCCATCGTTATCTTTTATGTCTAAGATAACGAAGTCAGCGGGAAAGATGAACTTGTCCACCTTCACTAATACATCTTCGATGACTCCTCTAGGATGAACTATGGAGCGGTCAACTAACTGCAAGGTGATGTTTGTAGGTTTGACTTCTCCCATTCCCAGTTTGCAGAAAACTAGATAAGGCATCAGATTTATGCCTGCCCCCAAGTCGCACAATGCTTTCTGACATTCAAACTTTCCAATGGTGCATGGGATGGTGAAGCTCCCTGGATCTTGTAACTTCTGAGGTAGTTTTCTCTGTAGGATGGCACTACATTCCTCACCAACACCATCGCTTCGTAGTCCTCTATCCTCCTCTTTTTGCTAAGCACATCCTTCGAACTTTACGTAGCTCGATTCGCTTCAATGCTTCAACAAACGGGATATTGAGTTGCAATTGTTTGAGAATCTCCACGAATCTAGAGTTGCTTGTCAAGAGAACATGTTTTTAAACTCGGGGATATGGTACCTTCACCGGTGCGTTGCTCACGCCTTCTACCGACTTTTCGCTTGGTTCGGGCGCGTGACTGTTTCCTTGCGCCATGGCCAAACTCCCCGCCTCGTCGAATCTTGGCGCGCGCGCCATCATCGGCTGCTGCTGCGAACTTTCTATCTCCCCTGATTCGGCATCCTTCAGGTCAATTGCCTGACATTTTGCTTCCATATTGCCTACCCCAGGTGCAGATTGCTCTTCTTGCGTTTCGCTGTTCAACATGATCGCGAGTTCTCCTATTTGCGTTTCCAACTTCTTCATGACCATTCTCGTTTCATCCATGAACTGATTTTGATACCTAGTGAAACTGAGTATGGCTTCTCGTAATTCCTCCCTCTCTTCCTCTATGGTTGGAGCTCTATCATATTGACAATAGAAATCCATGTCTTAAGGATCCATGAGATGAATCAAAACCAACAACGAATCACGGCACACTTGTTTTTACAAAAGAAAAGAAAATAAAATAAATAATTTAAAGAAACAAAAAAAAACCAAATTAGAAATTAAAAATAGATAACTTGATATTGAACTATGCCTAATCTCCGGCAACGGCGCCAAAAACTTGATGCGCAAAAAGATGCACACACTTTAACGCAAGTGCACGTTATCGTGACAAGTAATATAGTCTTGGTAAGACCGAATATCGTCCACAAGGATTAGTGTTCAAGTACCAATTATCTATCTTTTGGTATCTATTTGGTAACCGATATTTGATTTTGTTGTTTATAACTAACAATTATAAATACTAATTTAACTAATGTGTTTACTTCAGTAGTGATGGGAATAGGGTTTCCAAGTCTCCTCAACTATCCGCTTATGTTACTTATTAATGCAATGAATTATGGTTCTTCTTCTTTTGGAGCTAGCAGGTTTACTAAATCATTTTATACTCCCGTTAAGGCTATATAAACACTCAACCCCGGTATCGCTCCTTTCTACCTTTCGGTGATAAGGATGACTCTATAGGAGGATTAAGACCAAAAACCTAGTTAACCGTCACGCGCCATGCGTAAAATTAGGTGTTTAGACCTCTCGTTAACGCTACACAAGTAATTGAGGTATTTTCATCCCCAATCCAAAATATGTCTACCCAACTTACAGCATATTCACAACCTCCTCCTTTCGAAGTTTGATTAGAAATCATATAAATAATGATAATTAGTGATCAATTAATTACCAAGCATTCAAAACAATTATTGGATAAATCTCAACAAGAAGAAGAATAACCATAACCATGCATCAATTCATAACATAAGTTTCTAGTGATTTAACATGGAAAGCCCTATAATGGAATTAGTTCCTAGCCATTGACATGACAAGAACTAATTCAATGTTCATCATAAAAACTGAAATAAAGAAAAGAAAAGAAAAGAAAGTTACTAAATTATGGTCTCCAATCTTCAATCCAAGAAGCCTTGTGTTGTGCAAGAAAGGGAACTCTTAAAAACTGCCTAGGGTTCTCCTTTTATAGGCTCAAAACCGCCTCAAACTTTTCCCTTCAGGCCTGGCCCAGAATTCGTCATTAAACCTGATTTTCCCGCGTCGGCGCCGCGGTCCTGCTATCGGCGCCGCAACTTCTGTGATGTTTCGGATGATTTGGCGCCGCGGCCCTGCACTCTGTTGTCTAGAGCGCGGGCGCTGCAACTCGCGCTTCGGATATTGGGCGCGCGCCCCGACTGTCTGCAGGAGGCGCCGCGGCGCTGGTTCGTGTTTCTGTCCGGTTCGCCACTTTCTCTGCTTTTACGCTCTGGAACCTCCACTTTTGCACTCTTTTAGCTCTTTTTCCGCCATTGGGCCATTTTAACCAACTTGACTCAAAAGAAAGAAAATATATCCTAATACGACACTTATTTGTACAAAGAGAGACAAAAGACTAACTAAAAACGACTCAAAAAGTGTATATAAAATACACCGATCAATTAGGTCTCTCATCATTCGAGTGTCTTCTCGTCTTACCTTTATTTTTCCATTTCAAGTCGTCCTGGGGTGTCTTATCTCCCCGTATCTCATACTGTCTTGCCTGTCATTACAGGTTTGCCACCCTTCGTTATGCTAATTTATTAACTCAAAATTCTCTATCTTGATCCTCGGTCACATATTTCCCTTTATGCTTATTACCAGCATTCGTATCCTTACGACACATCCTCGACCATTTCCTAATGTCGTCCTCAATTACCTCAACACAATACTTTTCCCACGGTTATCTAAAACTGTAACCTATGGCATGACGACACTGAAGACCTTACCAGTCTCATATCCATTGCCTAAATAACATGGGTACACATAACCCCATAATACGTAAAACTATCCTTTTACGTGGGGGAGAGAGCTTATCTCCCTTTCACAATCTTAGTCATCAAGCGCCACCTTATAATCGTAAAGATTTTCAAAACCTACCAACGATGTCTTCTGTTTTCCGTAGGCAGCACTCGTACTTATCTTATTCCTGCCTTGTGCATTTTCCTGAAATTATTTGGAAAGTCGTGGCCCTGACCACCACACTAAACCAACTCTAAGTACCTCCAAGGGCACTTAACATAAACTCTTTCAAATTCAAGTATTACATACTTTCTACATCTATTTACCTCAAATGAACAAGTCACACAGACTTACTAAAATCAAGTCACATAGACTTTTCAATTAACTATGTCAAAGAAGGAAGGATAATTCACTTGTTACAATCACTTCCCTTCCTTTCCACTCAAAAACCGGCTCGCCGGGAAACTGGAATCGAACCAATCTCTCTCTGTAGTCAACGTTGGCATAACAAGAAGCCAACTAGTCCATACCCCTAATGACCTCAAAGTCTGGCACATCTAGCTCTACTAGGTCTGCTAGGGTCTGATGACTCACCGAGTATGTCACGACCCGAACCCGGACCCGTGACCGGTGCCTTAACCCGGGCACCCTAGTGACACAACATCACAGAAAACCAGCGGAATGTAAACTCAAGATAAACAACCATTAAGATATAGAATAGTCTAGCCTAAATCAAGCTAACCTAAAAGTACATAAACCGACGATTACATCCTTAACGAACCAAGTTCTGACAAGACTACAGGCCTCTAAGAATGAATAACACTATGACGGGACAGGGCCCCGTCATGCCCCTGAATGTACAAAATAACAACGACTCCAGGGAGAACCATACCAAAAGTCGAGCCTCCGAAGAAATGGAGCTCCTGACACCTGAGTACAAGATCCTAGGAACGAGGATCTACCACCTGCTTTCCCTTACCTGCGGCATTTAACGCAGCCCCGAGAAGGGGGTCGATGACACAACGTACTAAGTATGCAAATCGAAAATATGTAGTAATATCATAAGTCCAAAATACTGATGAAGTTATAGATAAAACCAAATTATGTTGCACTGTGCCTTACTAATAATGAGAGTAACAAGTATACATTTTATAGCATAAAAATAGGAGGCTCATGATCAAAACAGGGTACCTCGCCCGTAGTATCATTAAGCAATCCTACTCCTGGGACTATTTCACCCGCATAGGTCCTGTGGACCCGCATGAGGTCATCCGCCTCGTCATAGGACTATTTCACCCGCATGGGACTATTTCACCCGCATGGATCCTGTGGATCCGCATGAGTACCATCGCGTACTCGCATGGGACTATTTCACCCGCATGGATCCTATGGTCCAGATCCGCGTAGTCTGGCGCGCGCTCGCATCACGGGTAGCAAATCCATGGCATAAATAATAACCCGGTTTACGTAATAATATAAATATATATAACATAGCTCATCCGCTATTAAACATAACATAAGCACTACCGGCCTATCACATCACAACATAAGCACTACCGGCCTATCATAACTTAAGCAAGTTAAGAATCACCTAACTTCTTATTAATAGTATTAATACATCCTCTCATTTTAGTATACCTAAGGCACGATCATGTCTTTTAATAAAAATCCGAAATTTAACCCAAGTATCATGTACCTCTAACCTTTTAAGAAATAACTCTTTTATACAAAAATCCAAGATACTAATCACCATAGTATCAAGTTACGATTTCTTTTCAAAACAAGTCACATTTCCTTTTAAAACTATCTCAAGCTTCTAAATTAAGTGACTTCATTTCTTGTAAAACCTTAGGCACTTCATGCCTTAAAACCATTTTCCTTTCACAAGTTCAAATCATCAAAACCTTTCTCCATTAAACTTTCACAAACTAATATAACCAACTCCCCATAAAGCCGTTATACTAGAGTTAAACAATAGTAAAACACATTCCCTTAAGTCCAAGGGATTTTTCTACTTTTCTTTTAACGAAGCAAGTATCAAATACTTATATCAAACGAAGATTTCCAAATCTTGTACGTCTACCGTACTACATAGGTACAACTAATCATGCTCAAGAGATAGGAAAGCTCCACATACCTCTTCGGTCAATCCACAAGCTAAGTCCAATTTACCGCATGTAGTATGTCAACCTAAAATGACCACAATACGTTTATCAAGCTCTAATTTATAATGCAGAATTTTTCCAAGTTAAAGTCACCAATTTCCTACGGAAAATTGGGCAGCGTATCTTTGTTTCTACATACTTTGCCACCTTTTCCAAGGTCGATTTTTAACGCTCAAATGCCATGTTTAAGGCTCAACAACCAACCAACACTAGGGATTACACACCTAAATTTTGGTGTGTAAAATTCAGCCCCACAAGTTACAACAACTAACCCAACAAGTCTAATGTAGTATTTAGGCAACAACATGCTCATAAGATCCCCCCTAACCAATTCTTTCATAACCAAACCCCATTTCTTACATGCAACTACTCTAAGTGCATTTTTCCAACTACAAGTTCTTCCTATTAAACATGCAACACCCAATACCAACTACAAGAGAAGAAATGTTACCTTAAGTTTTAGCCAAACTTATTCCAACACCTTGCTAGCCTTTACTCCAAGAACACCACCACAATAGCACTTCTAAGCTAGTCACAAGCTTCCTTCTTGCCTTTAACTTTTCAGATTTTCTTAGGCTAGAACACCTCTTGAGGTTTTAGAGAGAAGGGGGAGCTCAAGCTTGGAGAGAGAGAGAGAGAGAGAGAGAGTAAAGATGAAAGATGGAAAAGTGACCAAGCCTTGGTCAATTATATTGCATGCAGTCTCGAAATCGATGGGGACACTTGTCACCCTCCCATGGCCTCTTTTAAAACACAAATCAGATTTTCTAAGTTTTTTCCGCTTTTCGCTGGCCATGGCCGCTTCCCTGAGCCGCGGCGCCGCAACTCCTCGCGGACCGGATCTTTCGGCCGCTGCCTCGCTTCCTGAGCCGCGGCGCTGAAACTCAGCGACCCTCAAGATTTCGAGCCGCGCCGATTTCCACGCGCCTACAATCACTGCGCCAAGGCCGCGCCCGCTGCCAAGGCTGAGACTTCGATCGCGGTCGTGCCCGAACCACTGGTATAACATTCTCTCATAGAAACATTCGTCCGAATGTTCCTTCTAGCCTCACACAAAACACAATATAAACATATCTTCTTAACTATTCCTTTGCAAATAAGAATGCTCCCGAGCCACAACATTACTCAAGCATAATCAACTAAATTAACACCAATCAAGAGGAAAGGGGTTACCCGGAGGTATAGGGAATAAGTGTGGGTATTTCTTCATCATATCATCCTCCGCTTCCCACGCCATCTCCTCTCTGCTCGCTCCGCCATAAAACCTCGACTAAGCCACCTCCTTCGTCCGAGTCGCCTAACTTGACGATCGAGTATTGCATGGGACTCTCCTCATAAGACAACCTCTCACACCGGATATCCTGAATCGGGTGCACTCTAGACGATCTCCAACGATTCCGTAACATAGACACGTGAAAAACGGATGTACCGCCTCAAGATCGGACGGCAGATCCAACTCATAGGCAACCTTGCCCACTCTTCTGACAACTGATACGCCCAATGTACTGGGCCGAGTTTCCTTCCTCCCAAATCTCATCACACCCTTCATGGGTGACACTTTCGTAAAGACCCAATCATTAACCTCAAATCCTAGTTGTCGACGCCGATGATCTCGCGTATGATTTCGCCGACTGGCTGCTAATAACCGCCTCCGGATAAGCTTCACCTTATCCATCGCCACGAACCAAATCCGCCCGATTAATCGCACTTCTCCCACTTCAAACCAACCTATCGTGACTGCACTTCTCCCGTATAAGGCCTCATAAGGCGCCATCCGAACACTAGAATGGTAGCCGTTGTTATAAGCAAATTCCACAAGAGGTAAATGATCCTCCCCACTACCCGAAATCAATAACACAAGCCCGCAGATATCCTCGCGTTCGATAGTGCGCGCTACCGCCCGTCCGTCTCGAGGATGAAACGCCGCCGAGACTCACTGTCCCTAATCCTTCTCGAAAGACCTCCGTGGTTAGCCGTGAATCGCTCTCTATCTCGATATAATCGACACCGACTCCGCAATCTCACAATCTCTCTAATATATAACCGCATAGTCCTACCAAAACGCTGCCCCGACCGAAGAAAGTGGGCTGATTTCACACCACAACAATAACCCAAATGGAATCATGCCTCCTCCGTGCGAGGTAACCCCGTAATAAAGTCCATGTTGACCACCTCCCACTTCCACATCGGAATATCAATACTGTAATAGCCCACCGGCTTCGTGCTCAACCTTAACTCGCCGACAATTAGGACATCGGCAACAAACCGCCACGCCCTCTTCAAACCATCCCACCAATATATACACCGAGGTCGTGGTACATCTTAGTCGACCGGATGAATCGAATAACGAGCACCGCGTGCCTCCCTGCACCGCCGACGGTCCCGCTACATCGGAACACACAACCGCCTCGAATCTTAGCACCCCATCCGGCATACTCAAATAGACTTTCTCTTCCGAGAGTCGCATCTCTGCATCGCACTCAAAATCGGATCCTCATATCGCCGCTTCTTCACCTCCTCAACGATGGAAGACTCTGACCTTCGAACCCGAATTCGCATTAACGGAATCAACCAAACGAACCCCAAGGCTTGCTAATCGTGTAGCTTTCTGACCATATCCCTTTTCTCTGCTCAACATCGATAGACTACCCATCGACCGCGACTGGGCATCCGCCACTACATCGCCTTCCCCGGTGGTACGTAATATCAACATCGTAATCCTTAAGTAGCTCCAACCACCGCTCTCGCCGCAAGTTCGCTCCTCCGTCAAGATGTACCGAGACTTCGCGTCCGTGTAAATGTCCACACGAACTCCATATAAATAATGTTCTGCATCTTCAAGGCACGAATCATCACGCCACTCCAAGTCATGTGTGGGATAGTTCTTCTCATGTTTCCTAAGCCGCTGACGCATAAGCTATAACCTTGCCGTCCGCATCAGACACACCCAAGCCCGACACTGACGCGTCACAATAAAACCACATATCCATCTAAACCTCCGAAGAGTAAGAATGGGCGGCCGCCAACTTCTCCTTTAGCAATCAAAACTTTCTCACAAGTATCCGCCACGGAACATAGCCGCTTTCCGAGTCACCTTAGTCAAAGGTGCTGAAATAGAAGCAAACTTCTCCACAAAACTCCGATAATAACTCGCAAGGCCCAAAGCTGCGCACTGCTTGCAGCTGGTCTAGGCCAAGTCTGATCGCTTCACCTTGTCAGACAACCCGAATACCATCGGCCCGATAACATGTCCTAAGAAAGCCATCGGCCACCAAAACTCGCATTTCGAGAACTTGGCATACAACCGCCGGCCCTCGAGGATTCCCAACACCGCCTCAAATGACCGCGTGTGCTCGCCTGCGCGCGAATACACCAATATATCATCGATGAAAACTATAACGAACATATCCAAGAATGGCTCGAACACCCTATTCATCAAATCCATGAATACCGCTGAGCGCTGTCAACCCGAAAGACATCACCTGAACTCATAGTGCCCATACCGGTCCCGAATGCGCTTTCGACATCTCGCTTCTAACTCGCACTGATGATAACCGTAACGCAGTCTATCTTGGAAAACATCTCGCACTTCGCAATCGTCAAACAAATCATCAATCCCGGGAGGGATATCTATTCTTGATAGTTACCTTGTTCACCGTCGTAATCAATACACATACGCAGCTGGCCCCATCTTTCTTCTTTACAAATAACACCTGGTTCTGTGGAGAAACACTTGGCTCGATAAAGCCTTTCTCCAAGAAATCTTTCACCGGTCCTTCAATTCCTTCAACTCGGCAGTGCCATTCTCAGATGGCGGGATAGATATCGGTCGAGTGTCCGTGCCAAATCGATGCAAAACTCAATCTCCTCTCGTGAGGATACCCTAAGCTCGTCTGGGAAAACGTCTGAAACTCTCTAACCACCGAATCGATCAAGGTCCGATCTCACCTCGATTTAATACCCAACCAAATGGTAAATATACCCCTTCCGCACCATCTTCCTAGCCTTGAGGTAAGAAATAAACCTACCCGGCGATGCAAGATTCTCTTCCACTGATAACCGGCCACCAGAAACCGAACCGAACTAACCTCTCTCAGATCCACATTGGCATAGCAAGACGCTAGCCAATCCATACCCATAATCACATCGAAGTCACTATGTCCAACTCTATCAAGTCGCCAGAGTCCGACGACCATCTAAAGTCACCGGCAAGCCTTATATACCCGCCGCCTAACACCGGCACCTACTGCGTAGCCACCTCAAAAGATTCTATGGACTCTGCTCTATCCCTATTCTACCAAAGAATATGAGGAGATATATAGGACAAGGTAGAACTCGGATCTATCAAAGCATAAACATCACAAAGAAGAAACAAACAATGTACTGCGGATTTACATCGGTGACGCCCCGTCCCGGCGGCCGGACATAGCATAAATGCGCTCGAGGACCGCCGAATCGAACCTCTACCACGACCCGCCGCGCCTCGTCGTCCGCGGAACACCGCCTCCGGCGCATCGCCATCGACGATGAAGACCAACCATCGACTTCGCTGGCCGAGCCATCATATTCCCGCCACTGACGGACAATCTTCTCTCAAATGGCCCCGCTGGCCGCAAGAATAACAAGCTCCCGGAGGAACACGACACTTCATAATGACAATCACCACATCGACCACACCGAGGCATAGGTGGCCTCATCCGACCGAACTCGTCCTCCGAAACCCGGCCCTCGAACCCCGCCCCGCTTCCTCAATACTCGTCCGCCCCGGCATGGTGGAGGAGCGCCTGACCGGCCGTGGTGCAAATCTGGTTTGTCTGGGTTGTTTACCCTTAAAACTACAGAGGACCTGCTGCCCCCGCCTCTTCTCGCCGGTACTGCCGATCCGTTTACCGCTCTCACACCCGAGCACGTGCTCGCACGCGGCAATGTCCATGCCCGGCCGAGAGCCACCCCGAGCAACTCTCGCCAAGTGATCATCGAGTCCCGTGACATAGCGGTGCACCGCCCTCCATTTCGCTACCAATGCGGCACATACCTAGCCAATGAATCAAACTCCACGTTGTATTCCGGACCGCCCGCCCATTCTGCCTCGCCACAAAAATCTATCGCCCGAGCCCTCCTCATCTGCGGTGGCAAGAAATGGCCAAGTAACGCCCGAGAACTCGCCCCAAACACTGGATGTGCATGCTCCCCGACGCTTCCACGAATCATACTACCAATCGCAGCTGTCCCGCACGACGCGAACCTAATACTACCGACTCGGTCTCAAGCCCCGATCACCTCACGATTCTCGCAGAATCGCTTGATAAACTCCTGCGGATCATCTCGTGCCTCACCCACAAAACTCGTGGTCGCAACTCAAAAGTCTCTCGCCTCGTTAGCAGCCTGGCCGAATTACGGTGCAAATGAATCGCCGTTTCACTTATCCTCCTGCTTGCCACGATCTCGCCAAGAATCGGGCTATTCTCAGTAGCCCATATCCTCTTCCCCGCCGCTGGATCGAGGCTCAGTATCAGCGGTCTCGCAGCGCCGCCGCCGCCCGACTCTTTGGGGTTGGCGACGTCAGAGAACTCGCCGTCCAAACACTCGCTCGTAAGGACCGGCTCGTGCTCGGTGACCCGGTGCCCTACCGGTAGTTCTCATCGCTTGCCTTCCGGGCCGCGGTTGCCTTGCGCGAGACATAATCGATACAGAAAAATACGCCGAGGAAATTCAACCTATAGCACGCTCTATTGCACGATCTAGAGTGAAAGAATGGGAACAAATCCTAAATATCCTGCACTCTCCGACAAAGATGTGGTGCACAACACATCGATAATCAAGACTCTACTAGATACGGCTGTAGACTCTTTCTCGAGGATTAATCGCTCGATACCACTTTTGTCACGACGAACCCGACCGTGACCAGGTGCCTTAACCCGGCACCCTAGTGACACAACATCGAGAAAACCAGGAATGTAAACTCAAGATAAACAACCATTAAGATATAGAATAGTCTAGCCTAAATCAAGCTAACCTAAAAGTACATAAACCGAACAAGCATCCTTAACGAACCAAGTTCGACAAGACTACAGGCCTCTAAGAATGAATAACACTATGACGGACAGGCCCCGCCATGCCCCTGAATGTACAAAATAACAACGACTCAGGAGAACCATACCAAAAGTCGAGCCTCCAAGAAATGGAGCTCGACACTGAGTACAAGATCCTAGGAACGAGGATCTACCACCGCTTCCTTACTCGCAGATGAACGCAGCCCCGGCGAAGGGGGTCGACACAACGTACCAAGTATGCAAACCGAAAATACTGTAGTAATATCATAAGTCCAAAATACGAAAGTTATAGATAAAACCAAATTATGTCAGACTGTGCCTTACTAATAATGAGAGTAACAAGTATACATTTTATAGCATAAAAATAGGAGGCTCATGATCAAAACAGGGTACCTCGCCCGTAGTATCATTAAGCAATCCTACTTCTGGGACTATTTCACCCGCATAGGTCCTGTGGACCCGCATGAGGTCATCCGCCTCGTCATAGGACTATTTCACCCGCATGGGACTATTTCACCCGCATGGATCCTGTGGATCCGCATGAGTACCATCGCGTACTCGCATGGGACTATTTCACCCGCATGGATCCTATGGTCCAGATCCGCATGAGTACAAGCGCCGCACTCGCATCATGGGTAGCAAATCCATGGCATAAATAATAACCCGGGGTTTACCCGTAATAATATAAATATATATAACATAGCTCATCCGGCTATTAAACATAACATAAGCACTACCGGCCTATCACATCACAACATAAGCACTACCGGCCTATCATAACTTAAGCAAGTTAAGAATCACCTAACTTCTTATTAATAGTATTAATACATCCTCTCATTTTAGTATACCTAAGGCACGATCATGTCTTTTAATAAAAATTCGGGGATTTAACCCAAGTATCATGTACCTCTAACCTTTTAAGAAATAACTCTTTTTATACAAAAAAATCCAAGATACTAATCACCATAGTATCAAGTTACGATTTCTTTTCAAAACAAGTCACATTTCCTTTTAAAACTATCTCAAGCTTCTAAATTAAGTGACTTCATTTCTTGTAAAACCTTAGGCACTTCATGCCTTAAAACCATTTTCCTTTCACAAGTTCAAATCATCAAAACCTTTCTCCATTAAACTTTCACAAACTAATATAACCAACTCCCATAAAGCCGTTATACTAGAGTTAAACAATAGTAAAACACATTCCTTAAGTCCAAGGGATTTTTCTACTTTTCTTTAACGGCAAGTATCAAATACTTATATCAAACGAAGATTTCCAAATCTTGTACGCTCACCGTACTACATAGGTACAACTAATCATGCTCAAGAGATAGAAAGCTCCACATACCTCTTCGGTCAATCCACAAGCTAAGTCCAATTTACCGCATGTAGTATGTCAACCTAAAATGACCACAATACGTTTATCAAGCTCTAATTTATAATGCAGAATTTTTCCAAGTTAAAGTCACCAATTTCCTACGGAAAATTGGGCAGCGTTTCCTTTGTTTCTACATACTTTGCCACCTTTTCCAAGGTCGATTTTTAACGCTCAAATGCCATGTTTAAGGCTCAACAACCAACCAACACTAGGGATTACACACCTAAATTTTGGTGTGTAAAATTCAGCCCCACAAGTTACAACAACTAACCCAACAAGTCTAATGTAGTATTTAGGCAACAACATGCTCATAAGATCCCCCCTAACCAATTCTTTCATAACCAAACCCCATTTCTTACGCAACTACTCTAAGTGCATTTTTCCAACTACAAGTTCTTCCTATTAAACATGCAACACCCAATACCAACTACAAGAGAAGAAATGTTACCTTAAGTTTTAGCCAAACTTATTCCAACACCTTGCTAGCCTTTTTCTCCAAGAACACCACCACAATAGCACTTCTAAGCTAGTCACAAGCTTCCTTCGCCTTTAACTTTTCAGATTTTCTTAGGCTAGAACACCTCTTGAGGTTTTAGAGAGGGAGCTCAAGCCTTGAGAGAGAGAGAGAGAGAGAGAGAGAGTAAAGATGAAAGATGGAAAAGTGACCAAGCCTTGGTCAATTATATCGCATGCATTCCAAAATCAGATGGGGGACACTTATCACCCTCCCATGGCCTCTTTTAAAATACAAATCAGATTTTCTAAGTTTTTCCGCCTTTCTCGGCCCTTATTCCGCTGGCCGCGCCGCGCGACTCTGAGGACCTCGGATCTCCCGGCGCCGCTGCCCGCTTCCTGAGCCGCGGCTGAAACTCAGCGACCAAGATTTCGAGCCGCGCGACTTGGCGCCATGCCCTACAATCACTGGCGCCACGCGTTCGCCCGGCCATGCGCTGAGACTCGATCATGGTCCAGCCCGAACCACGGGTATAACAGGTAATTCTTATATACCGCTCACTACCACCCAATCACTCACTGCATAGCTACTCGAAAGGTTCTTATGGATTCGTGCTCTATTCTCTACACTTGGTTTCTCTTTTCATCGATCGCATTTCTTCCGTACTTCCAAACTTATTCTAGTATACGTACATAACCTCCATACTGATTATGGCCTCCAATCTTTGGAGTTACTATATCGAACAATATAAGGCCATTTCCAGCTCTCACGACCCGGTTCCGGTGGAACGCGTCCACGAACCCGTAAAACAATTAACTAGACTTGGGCCTTGCACTGCGTGACTTCGCCACGAATGACTACTACCAACTGATCCCACTTCATTTCCGGCTATGGGGCGACCCGTAATAGGTCCTCAACCCGACCCACCTTCGTACTTAACTCTTACCCTTAGTCTGAATTAAATCTTATTGCCGAGAAGGCCTTATATACCTAAGGTCTCGGCGGTTATCAATATTCTTAGGCTCACAATTTCCATGCTCCAAGCCTATCTTATCAGTTCCCCCGTAACGGGTAAAATAGCTCCTCATAAGCTCTCAATCGTGTTGTCTTAATCATAACAACCATAAGTACTCCATACGGATCTCATCCGTACAATTCTCTTAAGCATACCCCGCAGCTTAGTCTACTAACATTGTCTTCCATTAAGTCCCTTAATCATAACTTCTTAAGGGTTCATTACCCTTTCAGACGGCTCATCATCTCCTAATTACTTCAAATTAGCACATAAACCTTGATGAGAATTCATTAAACTGTTTCATACCTTTCCGGTGTCTATTTAGTCGTTACCAACTCTTGGTAATCTATAATCATCCCAGGCAACACATATATGGCCCTCATACATAAATTCGTATAGCTGTATGTTAATATACCAACTATACAACAATTTTTACCAACCTGGATACGCAATCCATATTATTCTTCCTGGGCCACTGTCGCCTTTTCTCATAGCTGCAGTCAACATAACTCGTTAGGGAGATACTACCCTAACAACACAGCTCTATGGCACGATCTCAGAGTGAGAAAAATAGAAACCAATCCTAAATGTCCTGTAGCCTCCAGGTTATAGATGTGGTGCACAACACACCGATAACCAAAACTCTACTAGACACACCTCAGACACTTTCCGAGGACTAATCGCCTGATACCATTTTTGTCACGACCACCCTGCTCGCGATCGTGCCCTACTGGCACCCTTATGTATACATCGTAGATAATCACGAACATACATAAACTCAACAAGAAATAAATAACAGGTTAGCCGATAAGGCTACCTCCCTGGATATATATAAATATACATAAAAACAAAAGCAGTTACCTCTTTTTTTTTTTACAAAACGACCCACAAGATATGACTATAGACCTCTAAGAATTTTGATATAACAACTGTGATGGGACAGGGCCCCACCATACCCTTGAATGTACAACAACCGATAATACTAGGTACCTGAACTAAAGGTAAGCCTCCGAAATAATGAAGCTTCCCAACCAGCTGAACAGTGATCCTAAGAGCGAGGATCAACAAGCTATGCACCTCAACTCGCGGCATTTAACGCACTTCTAAAGAGGTCGATAACAGTACCAATATGTGGCGAAATCAGCATCAGAATGTAATCGTAATAATCAAAAATAAAACTGGAGACATGTATGATAACCAAAATAATAGTACACTGTGCCTTACTAAAAATGAGAGCAAACAAGAGTAGACTTTACCAAAAAAATAGGAAGCTTACGATCAGATTAGGGCCACCCGCCCGTAGTATCATTAAGCAATCCTACTCCTGGGACTATTTCACCCGCATAGGTCTTGTGGACCCGCAATGGAGCAATTTGCTCCACATGAGACTATTTCACCCGTATAGGACTATTTCACCCGCATGGGTCCAGTGGACGCGCAATGAGTGCATACTCCGCACTCGCATCATGGGTAGCAAATCTATGGAAATGTAACATGCAAATGACCCGGGGATTTACCCCGTAACAAATAATATAACACTAGCACCACCGGCTATCATAAATATCACAACATAAGCACCACCGGCCTATCATAAATGTCATAAGCAAGTTAAGAAATCCCTAACTTCTTATTAGACTTAATTAACAGACACTCTCATTTTATTAAACTTAAGGCACTATCATGTCACATAAAATTCGGGAGTTTAACCCAAAGTACTACGTACTTCCGTTCTTTGCAAAAGACTCTTTTTTATATAAAACCCCAAGATACTAACACCCGTAGTATCAAGACATGTCTATTTTTCAAATTAAGTTACTACACCTTTAGAAATTCATTTCAAGGCTTTGAAACCAAGTAACTTCTAATTTCACAACCTAGGCAACTCATGCATATAAATCATATAGACACTCTCTTAACCTTCCATAAAGCAGTTATAACTAACTTCCCATAAAGCCGTTATAACTCTTTATGTTTTTAGACAATTACATTCTTTTTGAAACCAAGAGACTTATACTTTTAAAACCAAGTATCATATACTTTCAAAATACTTCAAGTCTCTTAACCTTAGAAATCAAGTAATCAATACTTTTCCAAATCAAGTATTCTATACTTTTCAAGTCAAGTAATCTTTCCATGTAATCTCAAGTCACATATACTTTTAAAAGCCCAGTTACCTCACTTTTCGAAATCAAGGCAAGGGATACCAAAATGAAACCAAATTCATTTTAAACATGTACGTCCACCGTACTATACATTTATAAAACTCATGCTCAAGAAGATAGGAAAAGTTCCACATACCTTTCCGGCTCAATCCACTCGCCAAGTTGAATACGCCGCGCGTAGAATGTCAACTTATAATGACCATAATACGCCTATCAACTTCTACATTTCAACGTAGAATATTTCTAAGTATAAGGACTCTTATTCTACAGAAAATCGGGCAACACTTCCTTTGTTTATACGTACTTTTCCACCTTTTTCAAGGCCCGAAAATCAATAACCAAATGCCACATTTAAGGCTCAATAATTAGTTAATCAAAGGGGATTACACGCCTAGCCGGACGTGTAAAATTCTGCCCCACAATCGATATAAAACTGTCCAATATTTCCAAGCCATACTCGGCTACAATGTATCACAACAATATCAGTTTCCTTTCATATCCAAATTGTTATTCTAACATGTTATATAGTCGAAATCAAATAGAACAACTAAAATCTCTTCTTTCTATAACATGCGACGGTATAACCAATAACCAAATTGAATTACAACTCAAAGTCTAACATAACAACTTTCGGATTTCAGGCTTCCACAAATTCCATGTCACTTATCAATCTTCATAATACAATTCACATGATCAATTATATACCTACTACAACATGTAGTCCTAATTACAAAAGTAAGATGAAGATTTACCTTGTTAAGCCCAATTTTTAATCCAAAAACCTAAAGTCGATCTGTAGCAACTCTAGCTTCTTTCCTTTGTGTTCCAATACGCTATTTGCCACCTTGAGAAGTTTACAAACAACTTTCCTTCAAAATCCACCCAAAACTATGAAAACAACTTAGGTTTTCATCTTGCGACTAATGCATTTACGTAGCTTTTCCGGGATCTTTGTATTGAGATAACCTTACAATACCCCTAGGAACCTTGGGTTTAAGTATGGTGAATTATGAACAACAAACGAAAATTTTTGTTCTCCAATTGAGGCTCAAAGCCGAGAGCAACCTAGAGCAACATCAAGTAGTGTAATTTTTTCTAAGTGTTGAGAATTTGTCTTGCTACTAGTATAATATATAACACATCTAAGGGCCAAGATTAATACACTTGAAGGGCTAGGATTGAGTCAAGAATGTCAAGCCAAGTTTGACCCTTGACTTGTCCAACAAATCGGCCAACAAGCCCATGTGGGGGGGGGGGGGGGGATGACACGTGTCACCCTCCCATTCGTCCAAAAAATTTCGTTTTCCGACATTTCCATAATTCCGATAAATTCTAAAAGTCTCAAATAACAAACGTTATCCTTTCCCGAGGTTCGGAAGATTTTTTTTCGGAAAAACAATTCTTTCTTTCGTTCAAATTTTAACATCCTCATTCCTTACGTACATTTTTATATATATGTCCTGGAATTACGGGGTGTAACATCAAGCCTAGGGTTAATTCTCTGAAGTTTCCCCATCTTAAACATGTATTCTACCATGTAAAACTCTAGTAATAAGAGACTTAATTGTAAAAAGGGAGTTGTAATCTTACCCTCTTGAAGAACTTGAACAATTCCCTCAACAATCTCCTTAATTCGAAGTCTAGGGATCAAAATATGGGAATAAGAGGCAAAACACAAATTTGGGGTTTTAACAATCTGCTAGTGAATTACTATTCGCGATCGTGGGGACACAGAGCATTTGCTCATTGCAATCGCAGTAGGAGTATCATGACCGTGATAGTCAGATGATCAACGGGTTGGGATAATGATGCCTTCTCCATGATCGCGAAGAAGGACACCAGCAGACAACTGAAACCAGAAAATCTAGTTTTAACAAAATCCTCCTGAAACCCTTGACAGTCATTCAGAAGCCTCTGAATACAAGCCAAATATGCAACCTTAACATAAAAACACGCTACAAACACATCAGCGCACTCATAATCATCATACGAGGTCATCTTAACAAAATGTTCATTGAGGACTTCATAAATCTTTTAAGTCACAACTCAATGCCCAAAATACTCCTGAGTGCCTCAAGAACCGAACCAATGATATGCCTAAACCATATTCGATATTCCAGACTTGATGGAATTGACGAAACTACAAAAAAGACACAAACACACTCAACACCCGTGACCCGATCCAACAATTCGCCTAAGTCAAAAATCCTATTCCAGAACTAAAAGAAGCGTCAAAATTTTATTCCGGATGCATCTACTCAAAGTCAACCCCTTAGAAAAACCTTCCAAACTTAGAACTTCTTGAACTCAACACTTGGATTTCCTTTCGGATTGCCTCGGGATCCGCACCACCCATCCCCACATATCAAATACTCTATAACAAGACTAGGGGAAAGGGAATTTGCGGGAAAACAAGCAAAAACAATAAAATTACCTAATGGGTCGTTACACGTTAGAGGTTATAAGTGTTATAAATAACGATGTTGATGCTGCGTAATTTATGTCCCCCTTCGTCAAAGTTCAGTGGCAAATCTAGACCATTTCACTTAATGAAATGGAAAATTTGACCATTTTTCCTTGTAAAAAAGCTCATACTATATTGAAAAGCTTCTCATTGTTGGTTCATAATGATGTATTGGATCAATCTCGTAATAACATGGATATATTGTAACCTCAGGTATTGATGAAGATTTTTTTTGGATAATTTCACAAAGTTTAAGAGCAAATTTGGACCTTTTCACTTATTTTTTTAATGAAGTAAGAGGAATATTTACATTATTCCCACCATGATAGTAGGGACAACGTAAAAATTAACATTAGACACAGTTCAATCTTTTAATCTTGTGCACCTGCACCTTAATATATTAATCACTAGGCTGAGAGTTTGTTGGCTTATTCTTTGTACTTAATAAAACAAAGAATCAATTATTTCCTCCTTCTAACTGTTAATCACTTCTTGTTGTTTGAGAGAAAATTATTAGTGAGATGGATTTGTTGGGTCCCGTGGGCTACAGATTAGTAAAACGTAAGATTAAAATCGTAAAAACTAGAACAACAAAAAAACAGTCACTGGATGTTGCCTTCAATGTTGGGTCAACATCTGAGGCAACATTGTAATAAAACAGAATAAACCTTGTAGAGTATGTGCATCGAAAAAATTAAAGAGACACAAGGTTTATATTTTCAAGGGTATATATAAATTTATCCCTTGATGGTCAATGACCAAAAGAATTGTATCAATTATATACAATTACAAATGAATTTCTTTTTACAAATTGAGCATTATAAACGAAAAAGAAATTACAAACAAAAATGAAGTCGCAGATGACTTCGCCTGAAGTTACAAAGTCTAAAAAGATAAAAGACAACATCTTCATTACAATCGCTTGAATAATAAGCTTAATCTAGAATAAAGATAGCAATTGTAATGTGGGACAAAATGTTGTTAAAACAAATTTAGGCAAAAATGTTGATCCAGTTTCCTAAGATAAAATCCGAGAGTTCTCTTGGAAATTCTTCTTCTTTTAATCTGAATAATCTGGATAATTGATACACTGAAGTTCCCCTCTATTAATAGGGTGAAACTTCCCTTGAAATCCTCACTGATGGTTGCGGAGATTGAGCAAAAGATGGCAGCAGCTTGGACCGAGTCTTCCGCCTGGAAATCCTCAACGATCTGGACTTGGTCATACACTGCTTTCTCTCCATACTTTGACTTCATCTTTCACCACGTTTTAAGCACAACAATCTAGTAAGCTTGCCTAGGTCATTTTTACTCGCAATAACACCAACTGCTTCGCCTGGAAGAATAGACAAACCTAGTACAGAGATGTTGTCAGGAATGTTGCCACAACATCGCATGGAACATCCTGAAGATGTTGTCCTGAGCTTTCGCAGATGTTGTCACAACATCCTATCCAACATCAACAATCTCCCCTTTTTGCTTTTCTTCACAAAACTCCATACAATGCAGAAATGACTAGGATACTGAATCTTGATGTAGTCCTCGATAATCTATGAAACAGTACGATCAGTGTCGTGCTCCCCCTTAACCTACAATTACAAAATTTCAAGCAATGTAGTACCGATGTTATGGTTAGTTAAGAGTTTCTGTTATGTCCGTCGTGACTTACTTACAGCAGATGCGTAATCAGTTTACAGTCATAACAATCCACATCAGGCAAACGTATATATATAGTTTTGAAAAATAATCACACACATACATCTGCCATAACAGACCTAAATATCCCATAGTTAAATATTACAAACCAAACAAAAATAATTCCATTGTCAGTGAATCCAACATCAAAATAACAAAACAGAGTAACACATTTTCAGTCATCAACAAATCATCCATCGATCAACAGCACCTAAATCTGGATCAACAACAACTATCCACATCTTCATCTCCACGCTAGTAGTCAATAGTCAGCATCATCTCAACTCCTCTCCTCCTGCAACATGGCTTAGCCCTGCACCCTTAGTTGCTCCCCGTGGCTATCTGCTTCCAGCATCATCAACATCAGCATCAACAACATCATCATCTCCCCCTTTTTTGTGAAGAAAATATGTCCTCATAATAACTCTTGGCTCACACAAGTTCTTGAATCTTCATGTCAATTTCGGTAATGTGCTTTCTACGATAGTCTGGGGACATCGGGAACTTTGCATGATCAATGTTGCCAGGAATGTTGGCAACATCCTTCGATGTATCACAGTTGTAATACCCCATTTTAATCGAAGTCGAAATAGAGTAGGACATATGGGAGATTCCTAAATGTATTTTTTAAGGAGTCACCACCTAATTATTTTAGTGAATTATGACACTTTTAAATGTAGCATTAAATACTACGAATGATCTTCATTAAAAGGTCTGTGAAAACTATGTGAGATTCTAGGTAAGAGTTCTTTATTATCTTAAAGGGAAGGGGTCAGACATCCTATAGGATCCGCTAACTTGCGGTTGTCCGGTCAAACTTAGGCTTAATATTATTGTGCTAACATGCATTCTACAATTCTAAAGGTGTTCTAATTATTAAACTAACCAAGAGATATTTAAACTAGACATGCAAATATTTGAATAAGATATATATATTTAACAAGATTGTAACGAAAACAAATAATCATATAAAGAGGGAGTGAAGAGAACTTAGCGGTATTTCACTTTTATTTTACTTTTCTGTACATGCTTTAACTTTGGGATGCGCCTCCGGGTACCTGCAAAAGACACTTGGTAAAAGAGTTAGTAAATAATAAATTACCAAATAAACACAATGTATGTATATATATAGATATATATATATATAGAAGATATTTTTTATTATATAATGTGGGCTCATCTAGTGTTATGCCATGGGTACTGAGACATGAGAAGCCAATATCGCTTCGGCTGCGGTCGACTCGCCCCGCCGGTGAACGACACTATGCATTCTCGTCTTTATATTATTTATTTTTTCATCATTGCCCATATATTCCGTCTCGCTTACCATGGAGGCCTCCAAATCGACGGATAAATCTTTCATTGGCCAGTAAGTGTAGTATTTTGTTCATTATCAGTTAATAAAATAAATCAAAGGGGCAAAATTGCCCAAAATCAGTCCCGAAAATTACAAAGACAGTAGAGACAGTGGCAAAGCCAAGCCGACCAAAATGGGCAAATCAGTAGAAGCAACAGCCAAAAATTAGTGCCAAAGCGGCAAAGAATCAGACCAACAAACAATAAAAATAGAAAAACAGTAGCCATCATAGTTCACCGTAGAACCTGATCATCGCCGGAGTTTTTTAGAACTCCGGCCAGTTACTCCAAAATAGTGAGAAATCCATCCAACAAAAAAATGACAAACGGATCGAAAATAAATAGCCAACAAAGGTCATCGGAGTTCTTAAACTCCGGTTGGTTACCCCAAATTAGTCAGAAAATCAACAAAACAGTAGAATCAACAGCAACATAGTATCACCGAAAAAATACAAAGATCCTCGGGAAATGCATACTGTCATCGGAGTTTTTTTAAACCGGCCAGATACCGAAATAGTGTCAAATCAGCCCAACAAACAAAATAAGTTGATAAACCCCAAGAATATCGCCGAACAAAGTCTTCGAATTTTTAACTCCGGACAGATATAAAAAATAAATCAAAAATCAGCCCGACAACCACAGATTCCAAGAAATAAAACACAAATGAACGTCGCCGGAATCTTGAGAAACTCCGGCCGGATATAAAGATTTTGTGTTAAATCTAGTCCAACAAACCACAAAAATACATAATATCAACAAAAGAAAGGGGTGGCGTCACTTCAACGGTATAAAACCGGAGCGACGCCGTCATGGTGTTATCGATGGTGGGTCAAAGGGGTGTGGCAGCGACGACGTGGGTTCGCGGCGAGGAGCAGTGGTAAGGTTTGCCGGAGAACTGAGCTCCGGCGGTGGCAACGGGAGTTCGGCGGGAGAGGGATAGAGAGAGAGATGAAAAAATGAGGATGGGAAGGGTGAGGTTCTCGTTCCAATCTTAAAATAAATGAGATGGGGTGAGATATTATAGGAGTGTGTTATGACTGATGGTCTTGAGGAGCAGTGGGGGTTCCCTAAAAATGAAAGGGGATTGGGAGAGTTATAAAGAGGCGTAAGGAGTAGTGGTATAGGGGGATGGGAGAGTGAGGGCTAGGGGAATAGGGGATGGGCGAATAAAGGGCTAGGGGAATAGGGGGATGGGCGGATAAAGGGTTTAGGTTTGGTTTTGGGGGGAATATAAAAGAGGGTGTTTGGATGAAATTAAATGGGTGTTGGATTGGACTGATCCGGATTGTGCCTCGGATTAGACTGGTTTGACAAAATACAAAACGGGTTAATTATTTAAAAGAAAAATTATTTAAAAAGATACAAAATTATCAAAATGAAAATGTCGATGCAATAATAATAAAAATACAATATTTAAGAAATGTTTAATGCTTAATTAAAAGTAAAAACGGGATGCCAATTAATTATTTAAGGAGATGCAAATATTATTAAAATAAAATGACAGTGTAATAATAATAGAAACATAATATTAACAAAGACATAATTTAAAATAAAAGATGCGATGTTATTTTGCTAATATAGAATATTAGGTAAAAATAATGATTAAAATGCAGTGTCCTAAAATGCTTAAAATTCAACAAATAATTCGAAAGATGGGTCAAAATTGGGTGTCAACAACTTGTCCCTCTTTGACCAAAGACGATGAAAGAGTTTTCGGACAAAGACATTGACTTGTAGCTAATTTTGTCCCCATCTTTTGAATTAGAACAAAGATCAAGAAAATTAAAGACGGTTGACGCCGATTCAAAATTTGTCCCAGTATCGAATTATGATGACACTGGGCTGCTGTGATGCTGAAAAATTAAAAACAATGCCGAAGCAGATTCAAAATTTGTCCCAGTGTCGAATTATGATGACACTGGATTTCAGTTGCGATGGGAAGAGACAGGGTGTTGACGGCGTCATTGTGTTGACGCGAGGGTGATGTTCGTCATTTTTGGACGAATGTGGCGTCGTTTCTGGACGCAATGATGATGTTCGTCATTTCTGGACGAAGGTGTTGTCATTTCTGGAAACAATGATGATGTTCATCATTTCTGGACGAAGGCGGCGTCGTTTCTGGACACAATGTAGATGTTCGTTGTTTCTGGGCGAAGATGGCATCGTTTATGGATGCAATGTAGATGTCGTCATTGTGTTGACGATCGCGATGGTGGCCCAGCGGTGTACTGCGCATGATGGCGATGGTGGCCGGTGTATGCAGCGCAAGGTGATGTCGTCATCACGACCCGACCTCGGGCATGGCGGTGCCTACACAGGCACCGCTACAGGTATACATCAGAGAATATCAGCGGAACATACAAAACTCATATAATTACTTAGACAGTAAATATCAACAGGCTAGCCGATAAGGCCACCTTCCGAGAAATATACATAACCCAAAATAAAAACAGTTACATCTTTGTTCTTACAACCCAATCCACAAGATATGACTACAGACCTCTAAGAATAACAACTATGACGGGACAGGGCCCCGCCATACCCCTGAATGTATATAAATCTACAACATCAGGGAAACCATACCAAAAGACAAGCCTCCGGAGAAATGGAGCTTCTGACACCTGATTAGTGATCCTAAGAATGAGCATCCACCACCTTCTTACCCCTACCTGCGGCGTGACGCGGCCCAGAAAGGGTCGATCAATGAGATGTACCAAGTATGTAAAAGCGAAATCTTGAAATGAAATCATAAAGTCTAAAAATAAAGTCAAGACATGTATGATAACTCAAATAACGATTGCTTGTGCCTTACTAACAATGAGAGTAAACAAGAGTATACTTTACTGCATAAAAATAGGAGGCTCATGATCAAAGTAGGGCCACTCGCCTGTAGTATCATTAAGCAATCCTACTCCTGGGACTATTTCACCCGCATAGGTCCTGTGGACCCGCAATGAGGTCATCCGCCTCGCATGAGACTATTTCACCCGCATAGGACTATTTCACCCGCATGAGCCCGGTGAGCCCACAATGAGTACAAACGTCACATTCACATTATGGGTAGCAAATCCATGGAATAGGTAGTAACCCGGGGGTTTACCCCGCAAGAATAACATAACCTAGCACAACCGACTATCATTCATAACATAAGCACTACCGGCTTATCATACATAACATAATCAAGTTAAGAAATCCCCTAACTTCTTATTAGCCTTATTTATATACACTCTCATTTTAGTTTACTTAAGGCACTAACATGTCATTATAAAAATCCGGGAATTTAACCCAAAGTACTATGTACTTCTATTCTTTTAAAATGACTCATTTTTTCATATAAGATTCCAAGATACTAATAACCGTAGTATCAAGTCATATCTACCTTTAAAGACAAGTCACAATACCTTTAAGAAATACATTTATAGGCTTCTAAACCAAGTGACTTTTTACTTTAAAACTTTACGCAATTGATGCCTTTAAATCAATTTGTCTTTCTTCATTTCAAGTCATTTATCTTTATTTACATCACTAGAGTAAACCATTCTTTCAACTTTCCATAAAGTTATTATAACCAACTTCCATAAAGCCGTTATACTAACTTTAGGCTTTAGACACTTACATTATTTTTTATAACCAAGAGACTTATACTTTCAAAAACCAAATATCACATACTTCCAAAATACTTCAAGTCTCTTAACTTTAGAAACTATGATATCTTTAACCTTTAAAACAAGTGAGTTAATTCTCTAACTCAACCAACTTGGACATTCTTAAAACAAGTCAAGGAGATCAAATGAAACTAAATTCATTTAAATCTCGTACGTCTACCGTACTATACATTTACAACTACTCATGCTCAAGAGATAAGAAAGTTCCACATACCTCTTCGGTTCAATCCACTTGCTAAGTCCAATATGCCGTACGTAGTATGTCAACCTATAATGACCATAATATGTCTATTAACCTCTAGCTTCAAACGTAGAATATCCTAAGTGCAAAGTCACCAAATTCTACGGAAAATCGGACAGCACTTCCTTTGTTTCTACGTACTTTTCCACCTTTTTCAAGGCCCAAATTCAATAACTAAACATGCCACATTTAAGGCTCAACAATGTAGCTAACAACAGGGGATTACACGCCTAACAAGACGTGTAAAATTCTGCCCCACAATTGATATCAAACTAATCCAAAAGACAATGTCATTTTCGGCAATTGAGGTACAACAACACAAAGTCTTTTCCAATTCTTTTTCAATCCTAATTGTTAAGTATAATATGTTATATAGCCGCAATCGATTATAACAACTACAATCTTCAATAAGATAACATGCGACGATTCTAACTATCGACCAAATTGTATTTCAATTTCAAATGGCTAACAAGGTCATTTCAGATTTAGGCTTCCAATATCCATAAAACTTATGAATCTCCAATACATATATCTCATGCTTGTTAAAATGTAGAGCTACAACAAATATGTAATCTTATAACACTTAAGAGAATAAGATTGTTACCTTGACGAGCCTCAATCCAATTTCAAGATCCGAAGTCGCTCCTTAGCAACTTAGCTCCTCTCCTAGATACTCCAACCCGCCACTTGAAGCCCTTAGAAGTTTACAAACAACTTTCCTTCAATCTCCAATCCAAACTTATGAAAGCGACTTAGGTATTCACCTTGCGACTAATGCAAAAACGACACTTTTCCGGAATCTTTCTATTGAGATACCCTTACAATACCCTTAGGAACCTTGGTTTAAAGTATTGAGATTATTGAACAACAAACGCAAAATTTTCTTGTTAAGTGGAGGGCAAACCCGAGAGCTACTAGAACAAGAACAAGTTTTTCTTGAAAATTTTCTAAGTGTGGGAAGCTTGTATTTCTACTAGTGTGGTTATATAACAACTTGGAGGGTCAAGATTACAACACATGTTGGGTTTGGATGAAATTCATTTATAAAATCTAGTCAAGTGGCCCTTTGACTTAGTCAATATTATCAAGCTCTAGCCTAGCAAGACTTGATCATCCTTGCTTGGGTCAAATGACCTTCCTAACCTTGGTCCATTCGACCAAGACCATCCAAGGGGGGGTGACACGTGTCACCCTCCAATTCGTTGCAATATTTCGTTTCCCGACATTTCCATAATTTCGATAAATTTTTACTAGTCTCAAATCTTAATATTTTTGAGTTCTTACGTACGTTCTTATAAACATGTCCTGGAATTACGGGGTGTCACATCGTCGTTGTATAGACAAAGTGAAGATGGCGCCGTTGTATGGGTGCAATGTTGATGTCGTCGTTGTATAGACGAAGTGAAGATGACGCCGTTGTATGGGCGCAATGATGATGTCGTCGTTGTATAGATGAAACGAAGATGACGCCGGTGTACAGGCGCAATGCAGGTGTTTGTCGTTGTATGGACGAAATGAAGATGACGCCGGTGTACAGGCGCAATACTGATGACACAGGTGTATGGGCGTGATTCTGATGACGCCGATGTATGGGCATGAACGCTGATGACGTCGGTGTATGGGCGTGAATGTTGATGACGCCGGTGTATGGACGTGAATGCTGATGATGCTGGTATATGGGCGTGAATGTTGATGACGCCGGTGTATGGGTAGAATGCTAATGACGCCGGTGTATGGGCGTGAATGTTGATATCGCCGGTGTATGGGCTGTCACGACCCAACCCCGGGGCCGCAACTGGTGCCCTACCGGGGCACCCCGACAGGTATACATCAGAGAATAGCAGCGGGACATACATACACATAATCTGTATAAAGTAAACATCACTGGCAAGCCGATAAGGCTGCCTTCCAAAAAAGAAAAATATATACTTAATCAAAAGTACAACTTATTCTTACAGCCCAAAACACAAACGTGACCACAGACCTCTAAGAATAACAACTATGGCGGGATGAGCCGTCGTACCCCGAATGTACCACAATACCTATATCATCGGGAGAAGCATCAACAAAACAAGTTTCCGGAGGAATGGAGCTTCTGACACCGGAACAGTGATCCTAAGAATGAGGATCCACCACTTGCTTACCTCTACCTGCGGCATGAACGCAGCCCCCGAGGAAGGGGGTCAGTACACAATATGTACTAAGTATGCGGCGGAAAAATCGAAAATACCCCAAGTATAAAATAACTGGAGACATGTATAAAAATCGGTATACAGAACACTGTGCCTTACTAATAATGAGAATATCAACCATATACAATACTGCATGAAAATAGGAAGCTCATGGTCAAAGCAAGGTCATCCGCCCCGCAGTATCATTAAGCACTCCTACTCCTGGGACTATTTCACCCGCATGGGTCATGTGGACCCGCATGAGGTATTCCTCGCATAGGCTGTACTCACCCGCATGGTACTATTTCACCCGCATGAGCCCTACGGACTCGCATGAGGTATTCCTCGCATCGTGGGTAGCAAATCCAACGAATAGGTGGTATAACGTCTTGGGGGTTTACCCCTCATTTATACTCTTACCCTGAAGCAGGTGGTATAACGTCTTGGGGATTTACCCCTAATTTATACTCTTACCCTGGAGAAGGTGGTATAACGTCTTGGGGATGTACCCCTCATTTATACTTTTACCCTGGAGAAGGTGGTATAACATCTTGGGGATGTACCCCTCATTTATACTCTTACCCTGGAGAAGGTGGTATAACGTCTTGGGGATTTACCCCTCATTTATACTCTTACCCTAGCTCAACCGGCCATCATACATAATATAAATAAAAGGAAAATCTGGGGGTTTAACCCAAAGTACTTCATACTTCCACTCTTTTAAAAATGATTCTTTTTCACATAAACTTTTGGGCAATTGATGCCTTAAAACCAATTTGCCTTTCACAACCTCAAATCATTTATCCTTGCCCATTCTACTTAGATTAAATCTTTCTTTGTTAACCTTTCATAAAGCTAATATAATCAACTTCCCATAAAGTCATTATATTAACGTTATACCTTAGTCAAATACATTTTCCTAAAACCCAAGGGACTTACACTTTTTAAAAGGAGAACAAGAATCATATATTTGAACACATCAAGTCCCTTAACTTTGAAAACTCAAGACATCCTTAAAACAAGTAAGGGATATCAAACCTTGTACGTATATCGTACTACATAGGTAAAACCATTTATGCTCAAGAGATAGGGAAGTTCCACATACCTCTTCGGTCAATCCACTTGCTAAGTCCACAATACCACACGTAGTATGTCAACCTATAATGACCATAATACGTTTATAAACCTCTAGTTTCAATGTAGAATATTCCAAGTTCAAAGTCACTAAATCCTATGGAAAATTGGGCAGCATTTCCTTTGTTTCTACATACTTTGCCACATTTATCAAGGCCGAATTCAACATCCAAACGCCACATTTAAGGCCCAACCATCCAAACATTTCAAAGGGGATTACACACCTAATTTTGGATGTGTAAAATTCTGCCCCACAATGTACAACAACTAACTTAACAAATTTAAGGTAGTATTTAGGCTACAACATGCTCACATAACCTTCTTATCCAATTCTTTCACATTCAAACCATATTTCTTACATGCAATTCATCTAAGAGCAATATTTTCAACTACAAGTTCCTTCTTCTTTACATGCAACACCAAAAACTAGCTACAAGAGAAGAATTGTTACCTTAGAGCCTTAGCCAAATTATTCCAACAAGTTTGCTATCCTCCTTTCCAAGAACACCACCATAATACTCCTACAAGCTAGCCAACAAGCTTTCTTCTTGCCACACTTTTTCAGATTTCCTCAAGCTTTGATTTCCTCTTGAAATTCTAGAGAGAAGGGAGAGCTTTATTTTTAGAGAGCGATGTGAGTTTGAAGAATGACCAAGTCTTCAAGACTTGGTCAATAAGTAGTGCATGCAAAATCAGATGGGGACACTTGTCACCTCATGGCCTTTTAAAGAAGAAATCTGATTTTCCTCGGTTTTCGCCAATCCGCCTCGGCGCGGCCACGCTACGGTGCGCGGCGCTACAACTTCGCTCCTCGAATATCGGCGCGCGGCCTTCGGCTTCGCGCCACATGCTCTGGCCGAAACACATTTACGCGATTGCGAACTTGTAACTCCCATAACTTTCTACTCCGATACCCTATCGGCGAACGGTTGGTTGCGTTGGAAACTAGACTCAACGGACTACGCATTAGGCCCTTAAAACACCTATGAACTCTCAATGTAACGGGTCATAACCCGCCTCAAAGTTGACTAAAACCCATCCGAAACAATCCATCAACCTGTCCTTCTAAAATTTAAGTCTTAACCCCTTTCGTACGCCCTCACACGCATGGCCAGAACTACGGGGTATAACATTCTCCCCCCCTTAGAAAAATTCGTCCCGAATGTTCCTTCTAGGCTCACTCAATTCACAATCTCAACATAGACCCTCTTAACTATTTTTTTTGCAATTAAAGACGCTCCACATGCCACAACAATACTTAAGCGTAATTGCTAAATTAAAACTAATAATCAGGAAAGTGGGTTACCTGGGGGTGTAGGGAATAGGTGAGGATACTTCTTCATCATGTCATCATCTGCTTCCCACGTCATCTCTTCCCTGTTCTCGTTCCGCCATAAGACCTTGACGGAAGCCACGTCCTTTGTCCGAAGTCGCCTAACCTGATGATCGAGTATCGCTATGGGACTCTCCTCATACGATAACCCCTCTGTCACGTGGACATCATGAATCGGGTGCACTCTAGATGGATCTCCAATACATTTCCGCAACATAGACACGTGAAAAACTAGGTGTACTGCCTCCAGATCGGACGGCAGATCCAACTCATAGGCAACCTTGCCTACCCTACGAACAATCTGATAAGGCCCGATGTACCTTGGGCTAAGTTTCCCCTTCTTTCCAAATCTCATCACGCCCTTCATGGGTGATACCTTCAGGAAGACCCAATCATCCACCTCAAACTCCAAGTGTCGACGCCGATGATCTGCATACGACTTCTGTCGACTCTGAGCTGACAATAACCGCTCCTGGATAAGCTTCACCTTATCCACTGCCTGCTGAATCAAGTCTGGCCCGACCAACTGAACTTCTCCCACCTCAAACCAGCCTATCGGTGACCTGCACTTCCTCCCGTATAAGGCCTCATAAGGCGTCATCTGGATACTAGAATGATAGCTGTTGTTATAAGCAAACTCCACAAGAGGTAAATAACACAAACCCGCAGCATATCCTCAAGGGTCTGGATAGTACGCTCGGCCTGTCCGTCGGTCTGAGGATGAAACACCGTACTGAGACTCACCTGAGTCCCTAATCCCTTCTGGAAAGACCTCCAGAAGTTAGCCGTGAACTGGGCTCCTCTGTCTGAAATAATCGATATAGGAACTCCGTGCAGTCTCACAATCTCTCTGATATACAGTCTAGCATAATCCTCGGCCGAAAAAGTCATCCTGACTGGAAGAAAATGGGCTGATTTCGTCAGCCTGTCGACGATAACCCAAATGGAATCATGCTTCCTCTGAGTGTGAGGTAACCCTGTAATAAAATCCATATTTACCACCTCCCACTTCCAAGTCGGAATATCAATAGCTTGCAACAGCCAGTCGGGCTTCTGGTGCTCAACCTTAACCTGCTGACAATTCGAGCACTGGGCAACAAAACCTGCCACGTCCCTCTTCAGGCCATCCCACCAATACACACATCTGAGGTCATGGTACATCTTAGTCGACCCTGGATGAATAGAATAACGAGCACTGTGTGCCTCCTGAATCTGACGAAGTCCTGTCACATCGGGAACACACAACCGGCCCTCAAATCTTAGCACCCCATCAGGTGCTACCTCAAATAGACTCTTCTCCTCCTGAAGAGCTGCATCTCGATATCGTACCATAATCGGATCCTCATACTGTCGCCTCTTCACCTCCTCGACGATGGAAGACTCGGCAACCTCTCGAACCCGAACTCCATTACTATCAGAATCAACCAAACGAACCACAAGGCTCGCTAGCTGATGTAACTCTCGGACCATATCCCTTCTCTCTGGCTGTACACCTGACAGACTACCCATCGATCGGCGACTAAGGGCGTCTGCAACTACATTAGCCTTCCCTGGATGGTATAGGATATCGACATCGTAATCTTTAAGCAGCTCCAACCACCGTCTCTGTCGCAAGTTCAGCTCTCTCTGGCTGAAGATATACTGGAGGCTCTTGTGGTCTGTGTAAATATCCACATGAACTCCATACAGATAATGTCTCCAGATCTTCAAGGCATGAATCACTGCTGCCAACTCTAAGTCATGTGTGGGATAGTTCTTCTCATGTTTCCTGAGCTGTCGGGATGCGTATGCTATAACCTTATCGTGCTGCATCAGCACGCACCCAAGCCCGACACCCGACGCATCACAATAAACCACATATCCGTCTAAACCCTCTGGAAGAGTAAGAACTGGGGCGGTCATCAATTTCTCTTTCAGTAACTGGAAACTCTCCTCACAAGCACCCGTCCACCGGAATATAGCTGCCTTCTGAGTCAGCTTAGTCAAAGGTGCTGAGATGGAAGCAAACCTCTCCACAAATCTCCGATAATAACTTGTAAGGCCCAAAAAGCTGCGCACCTCTATTGGTGTAGTGGGTCTAGGCCAAGTCTTGACTGCCTCAATCTTTGCTGTATCAACCCGAATACCATCGGCCCCGATAACATGCCCTTAGAAAGCCACTGAGGCCAACCAAAACTCGCATTCTGAGAACTTGGCATACAACTGCCGGTCCCGGAGGACTCCCAATACCGTCCTCAAATGATCCGCATGTTCCCGCTCTGTGCGCGAATAAACCAGGATATCATCAATGAATACTATAACGAACATATCCAAGAATGGCCTGAACACCCTATTCATCAAATCCATGAATACTGCTGGGGCGTTGGTCAACCCGAAAGACATCACCCTGAACTCATAGTGCCCATACCGGGTCCTGAATGCAGTCTTTGGGATATCTGCCTCTCTAACTCGCACCTGATGATAACCAGACCGCAGGTCTATCTTGGAAAAACACCTTGCACCCTGCAACTGGTCAAACAAATCGTCAATCACGGGAGGATATCTTCTTGATAGTTACCTTGTTCACCGCTGTAATCAATACACATACGCAACGTCCCATCCTTCTTTTTTTACAAATAACACTGGCGCTCCCCAGGGAGAAACACTTGGCCTGATAAAGCCTTTCTCCAGCAAGTCTTTCAGCTGGTCTTTCAATTCCTTCAACTCGGCAGGTGCCATCCTGTATGGCGGAATAGATATCGTTCGAGTGTCTGGCGCTAAATCAATGCAAAACTCAATCTCCTCTCGGGAGGATACGAGCTCGTGCGGGAATACGCCCGAAACTCTCTAACAACCGGGCCGATCAAGGTCCGTATCTCACCTCGATGTCGAATACCCAACCATATGGTAGATATACCCTTTCCGCACCATCTTCCTAGCCTTGAGGTAAGAAATAAACTTACCTGGGCGATGCAAGATTCCCTTTCCACTCGAGCAACCGCCACCAGAAACCGAACTGCACTAATCTCTCTCTACAGTACACATTGGCATAGCAAGACGCTAGCCAATCCATACCCATAATCACATCAAAATCTGTCATATCCAACTCTATCAAGTCGGCTAGAGTCTGACGACTGTCTATAGTCACTGGGCAAGCCTTATATACCCGCTCAGCTACCACCGAATTACCTACTGGCGTAGCCACCTCAAAAGGTTTTATGGACTCGGGCTCTATCCCTATTCTACCAGCAATATGAGGAGATATATAGGACAAGGTAGAACCTGGATCTATCAAAGCATATACATCACAGCATGAAACCAATAATGTACTGTGGCGACATCCGGTGGCGCCTCCCGGTCACGGCGGTGGACATAGCATAAATGCGGTTCGAGGACGGCTGGGCGGGACCCTACCACGACCTCTGCGCGCTGCGGCGCGTGAATACCACGCCCGGGCGCATAATCGAAGACGAAGATCCAAAGAATCGATCCCGCTGAACCATCACACTTCCGCCACCTCTGGATGGACAATCTCTCCTCAAATGGCCCTGCTGGCCACAAGAGTAACAAGCTCCTGAAGGAACACGACACTCGCCTGGGTGAGACCTACCGCATCGAGCATACCGAGATGGGGTGGTCTCGATCGATGTGATCTCTGTTTCCACTGAAACCCGAAGTCTGGAGCCACGACCGCTCTGAATGGCCCGACTGATCAGACCTCCTGCCAAAAAACTGAGAAGGAGCACTCTGTGCTGGCTGAAAAGTAGACCTAGTCTGCACGAAATTGGCCGCCCGCTCATCGCCTGAGACCCTGCTGTCCTAGCCCTCTTGGGCTGGCCTAAATCTAGCTGATCCTCCCTCTCTCTGTCCTCAATCCCCTGCGCATACGCCTGCATCCTGGCAATATCCATCCCTGGCTGAAGGGCCACCCCCAAGCATGCAGTAATCATATGATGGTCTAACCCCATCACATATCGATGAACCCTGTCTGCCATGTCAGCTACAATGGTGTGCGCATACCTGGACAATGAGTCAAACTCCAGGCTGTACTCTCTGATAGTCCTCCCGTTCTGCCTCAAGGTCAAGAATCTATCTACGCGGGCTCTCCTCATCTCAGGAGGCAAGAAATGATCCAGGAAAGCCTCTGTGAACTCCTCCCAAACAGATGGAAGAGCATCCTCACCTCTCGACAACTCCCATGACTCAAACCAGTTCAACGCAATATTGCGTAACTGGTAAGAGGCTAGCATGACGGAATACATCTCCGAGGCCCTAAGCACCTGCATAGTCCGCTGTAACTGCCGAAAAAACTCCTGAGGATCCTCCTTGGACCTCGAACCATAGAACTCGGGTGGATGACAACCCAGGAAATCCCGAATCCGTAAACTGTCGGCTCTAGGGTTGGGTGCCTGCTCCTGTCAGCTGCCGCCGCCACTATCTTTGGTCAATAACCGGATCTGCTCTGCGTAATCTCTATACTCACCGATCGGGATGGAGGCTCCGTGCGCGGTCTCGATGGCCGCCGCATTGCCTCGAACTCGCTGAAATTTGGCGGCGTCGTGGAACTTCGCCGCCCAAATATCATCTCCGGTAAGACGGGCTCATGCCTCGTGACCCTCCGCGTCCTACTAGCAGCTCCCTCCGCTGCCTTGCCCTTCTGGGCCGCGGTTGCCTTTCGTGGAGGCATAACTGGTACATAAAGGAAAATATCAGAAGAAGTTCAACCTATATCACAGCTCTATTGCACGATCTTTAGAGTGAAAGAATGGAAACCAATCCTAAATATCCTGCAGCCTCCTGATTATAGATGTGGTGCACAACACACCGATAATCAAGACTCTACTAGACACGGTCTGTAGACACTTTCCGAAGACTAACTGCTCTGATACCACTTTTGTCACGACCTAACCCCAGGCCGCAACTGGTGCCCTACCGGGGCATCCCGAATCCGTAAACTGTCGGCTCTAGGGTTGGGTGCCTGCTCCTGTCGGCGCTGCCCTGCCACTATGCTGGTCAATAACCGGATCTGCTCTCCGTAATCTCTATACTCACCGTGGGATGGAGGCTCGTCTGCATGATCTCGATGGCCGCCGCCGCTCGAACTCCGCTGAGGCTGGCGACGTCGTGGAACTCGCCGCCCGAAATATCATCTCCGGTAAAGACTGGGCCTGTGCCCTCGTGACCCTCCGCGTCCTACTAGCAGCTCCCTCCGCTGCCTTGCCCTTCTGGGCCGCGGTTGCCTTTCGTGGAGGCATAACTGGTACATAAAGGAAAATATCAGAAGAAGTTCAACCTATATCACAGCTCTATTGCACGATCTTTAGAGTGAAAGAATGGAAACCAATCCTAAATATCCTGCAGCCTCCTGATTATAGATGTGGTGCACAACACACCGATAATCAAGACTCTACTAGACACGATGCAGTAGACACTTTCCAAGACTAAGCGCTCGATACCACTTTTGTCACGACCTAACCTCGGCCGCGGTGCCTACCGGGCATCCCGAATCCAGAACCCCATCGGCTCTAGGGTTGGGTGCACGCTCTCGCGGCCGCTCGCCACTATCTTTGGTCGATAACCGGATCTGCTCTCGTAATCTCTATACTCGACCACGGCCAGTGGATTTGAGGCTCGCATCTGCGGTCTCGATGCCGCCGCCGCCGAACTCCGTGAGGCGGCGTCGTGGAACTCGCCGCCCGAAATATCATCTCCGGTAAGACCGGGCTGTGCCCTCGTGACTCCGCGTCCTACTAGCGACTCCTCCATGCCTTGCCGCCGGGCGCGGTTGCCTTTCGTGGAGGCATAACTGGTACATAAAGGAAAATATCAGAAGAAGTTCAACCTATATCACAGCTCTATTGCACGATCTTTATAGTGAAAGAATGGAAACCAATCCTAAATATCCTGCAGCCTCCTGATTATAGATGTGGTGCACAACACACCGATAATCAAGACTCTACTAGACACGGTCTGTAGACACTTTCCGAAGACTAACTGCTCTGATACCACTTTTGTCACGACCCAACCCCAGGCCGCAACTGGTGCCCTACCGGGGCACCCCGACAGGTATACATCAGAGAATAGCAGCGGAACATACATACACATAATCTGTATAAAGTAAACATACTGGCAAGCCGATAAGGCTGCCTTCCAAAAAAAAAATATACTTAATCAAAAGTACAACTTGTTCTTACAGCCCAAAACACAAACGTGATCACAGACCTTTAAGAATAACAACTGTGGCGGGACAGGGCCCCGCCATACCCCTGAATGGACACAATACCTATATCATCAGGGGAGAACCGTACCAACAAAACAAGCTTCCGGAGGAATGGAGCTTCTGACACCGGAACAGTGATCCTAAGAATGAGGATCCACCACCTGCTTACCTCTACCTGCGGCATGAACGCAGCCCCCGAGGAAGGGGGTCAGTACACAATATGTACTAAGTATGCGAAACTGGAAAAATACTGAAAATACCCCAAGTATAAAATAACTTGAGACATGTATAAAAATCAGATTACAGAACACTGTGCCTTACTAATAATGAGAATATCAACCATATACAATACTGCATGAAAATAGGAAGCTCATGGTCAAAGCAAGGTCATCCGCCCCGCAGTATCATTAAGCACTCCTACTCCTGGGACTATTTCACCCGCATGGGTCATGTGGACCCGCATGAGGTATTCCTCACATAGGCTGTACTCACCCGCATGGGACTATTTCACCCGCATGAGCCCTACGGACTCGCATGAGGTATTCCTCGCATCGTGGGTAGCAAATCCATGGATTAGGTGGTATAACGTCTTGGGGGTTTACCCCTCATTTATACTCTTACCCTAAAGCAGGTGGTATAACGTCTTGGGGATTTACCCCTCATTTATACTCTTACCCTGGAGAAGGTGGTATAACGTCTTGGGGATGTACCCCTCATTTATACTCTTACCCTGGAGAAGGTGGTATAACGTCTTGGGGATGTACCCCTCATTTATACTCTTACCTTGGAGAAGGTGGTATAACGTCTTAGGGATTTACCCCTCATTTATACTCTTACCCTAGCTCAACCGGCCATCATACATAATATAAATAAAAGGAAAATCCGGGGGTTTAACCCAAAGTACTACATACTTCCACTCTTTTAAAAATGACTCTTTTTCACATAAACTTTTGGGCAATTGATGCCTTAAAACCAATTTGTCTTTCACAACCTCAAATCATTTATCCTTACCCATTCTACTTAGAGTAAATCTTTCTTTGTTAACCTTTCATAAAGCTAATATAATCAACTTCCCATAAAGTCATTATATTAACGTTATACCTTAGTCAAATACATTTTCCTAAAACCCAAGGGACTTACACTTTTTAAAAGGAGAACAAGAATCATATATTTGAACACATCAAGTCCCTTAACTTTGAAAACTCAAGACATCCTTAAAACAAGTAAGGGATATCAAACCTTGTACGTATATCGTACTACATAGGTAAAACCATTCATGCTCAAGAGATAGGGAAGTTCCACATACCTCTTCGGTCAATCCACTTGCTAAGTCCACAATACCGCACGTAGTATGTCAACCTATAATGACCATAATACGTTTATAAACCTCTAGTTTCAATGTAGAATATTCCAAGTTCAAAGTCACTAAATCCTATGAAAAATTGGGCAGCATTTTCTTTGTTTCTACATACTTTGCCACCTTGTTCAAGGCCGAATTCAACATCCAAACGCCACATTTAAGGCCCAACCATCCAAACATTTCAAAGGGGATTACACATCTAATCTTGGATGTGTAAAATTCTGCCCCACAATGTACAACAACTAACTTAACAAATTTAAGGTAGTATTTAGGCTACAACATGCTCACATAACCTTCTTATCCAATTCTTTCACATTCAAACCATATTTCTTACATGCAATTCATCTAAGAGCAATATTTCCAACTACAAGTTCTTTCTTCTTTACATGCAACACCAAAAACTAGCTACAAGAGAAGAATTGTTACCTTAGAGCCTTAGCCAAATTATTCCAACAAGTTTGTTATCCTCCTTTCCAAGAACACCACCACAATACTCCTACAAGCTAGCCAACAAGCTTTCTTCTTGCCACACTTTTTCAGATTTCCTCAAGCTTTGATTTCCTCTTGAAATTCTAGAGAGAAGGGAGAGCTTTATTTTTAGAGAGAGATGAGAGTTTGAAGAATGACCAAGTCTTCAAGACTTGGTCAATAAGTAGTGCATGCAAAATCAGATGGGGGGGGGGGGACACTTGTCACCCTCCCATGGCCTTTTAAAAGAAGAAATCTGATTTTCCTCAGTTTTTCCGCCAGAAATCCCGCCTCGGCGTCGCGACCCTGCAGCCGGCGCCGCGGCGCTGAAACCTTCGCCACCTCACAGAACTTCCGGCTCCGCGGCCCTGCTTTCCGGCACCGCGGCGCTGCAACTTCAGCGCTTCCTCAGAATATCCGCGCCATGCGTGGCTCACGGCCAAACACATTTCTGCCCGACTGCGCACTGAACTTGTAACTCCCATAACTTTCTACTCCGATACCCTATCGACGAACGGTTGGTTGCGTTGGAAACTAGACTCAACGGACTACGTATTAGGCCCTTAAAACACCTAGGAACTCTCAATGTAATGGGTCATAACCCGCCTCAAAGTTGACTAAAACCCATCCGAAACAATCCATCCACATATCCTTCTAAAATTTAAGTCTTAACCCCTTTCGTACGTCCTCACATGCATGGCCAGAACTACGGGGTATAACATGGGCGAACTGAAATGACGCCGGTGTATGGGCGTGATGCAGATATCGCCGGTGTATGGTCGAACTGAAATGACGTCGGTGTATGAGCGTGATGAAGATGTCACCGGTGTATGAGCGGAATGAAATGATGCCGGTGTATGGGCGTGATGTAGATAGTGTCTATGAGGCCGAAATAATTTGTTGATTGATTTTTTTTCTGTTATCAAACATGGATGAAAATTTCATACGGGGATGTATGCGAGGTGCGATGAATAGATGAGACTGCACCCTTCAAAACATGCCCCAGTTTCTGGTATATGAAGATGCTGAAGTGTTAACTGGGCAAGACTGAGACTTACGGCTTGATCAAGGCGATCAAGTAAGCATTTTTTTTTGACATGAATGTGTTACACCCCGTAATTCCAGGATATGTATACGGGAATAGACGTGAGAGCACAAGACTTATAAATTTGAACGAAGGAAAGATTTGTTATTCTTAAGGAAAAGTTTTTCGAACCTCGGGAAGGAAAAAATGTTCGTTAATGAGAATTGGGTTCCCGAATTTGATATTTGAGACTTATAGAATTTATCGGAATTTCGGGAGATGAAATATTTTAGACCAACCGGATGGCGACACGTGTCACCCTCCACATGCCCATGTTGGGCGAGAAAGACCAAGACAAGTGGACAAGTTGACTCTTGATATTTAAGTCATCCAAATCCAAGCCACACAAGTGTTTTAATATTAGCCATTGATCTCTTTATATATCCATTGCTAGTGCAAGACTAATTGGACACTTAGAAAAATTTCAAATCTTATTCTTGTTCTTAGAGCCTCTCGGCAATGGCCGTTTTTATTCACAAAAGATTTTCGTTTGTTGATCATAATTCCCAATACTTAAACCAAGGGTTCCTAGAGGTATTATAAGGATATCTCAATACAAAAATCCCGGAAAAACTACGTTTTTACGTTAGTCGCAACATGAAAACCTAAGAGGTTTTTCATAGTTGGAATTGGAACTTGAAGAGGAGTTCTTCATAAGCTTCTAAGGGTTTCTTGGAGTGGATTGGAACGTCAATAAGATGAGCTAAGGTTGCTAAAGATCGACTTGAGGTTTTGGATGGTATTTGGGCTTTTGAGGTAATAATCTTCATCTTCTTATTGTAATTAGAGATTACATATTATAGGAATTGATAGATGATCATGAGATATATATAATGAAGATTGATAAGTGTTATGGAATATTGGAAGCCTAATGTCCGAAAAGTTCATATTAGCCATTAAGTTTGTAATTCAATTTAATTGTTGGTTACGATCGTCGCATGTTATAGAAAGAAGGGATTATAGTTGTTATAATCGATTGCGGCTATATTACATATTATAATAACAACTTGGATTGAAAAAAGAATTGAAAGGAAATTGATATTGTTGCGGCATTGATTGTAGCCGAGAAAGGCTTAAGTTGTTGGATAGTTTTATATTAATTGTGGGGCAGAATTTTACACGTCCTGTTACGCGTGTAATCCCCTTTGAATTGCTGAATTGTTGAGCCTTAAATGTGGCATTTGATTATTGATTTTCGGGCCTTGAAAAAGGTGGAAAAGTACGTAGAAACAAAGGAAGTGCTGCCCGATTTTCCGTAGAATTACGAGTCCTTATACTTAGAAATATTCTACGTTGAAAGCTAGTAGTTAATGGACGTATTATGGACATTATAGGTTGACATTCTACGTGCGGCGTATTCAACTTGGCAAGTGGTTTAAGTCGAAGAGGTATGTGGAACTTTCCCTATCTTCTTGAGCATGAGTTTTATAAATGTATAGTACGGTGGACGTACATGTTTAAAATGAATTTGGTTTCATTTTGGTATCCTTTGCCTTGATTTTGAAAAGTGAGGTAACTTGGCTTTTAAAAGTATAGAATACTTGACTTGAAAAGTATTGATTACTTGATTTCTAAGGTTAAGAGACTTGAAGTATTTTGAAAGTATATGATACTTGATTTTAAAAATATAAGTTTCTTGGTTTCAAAAAGAATATAATTGTCTAAAACATAAAGAGTTATAACGGCTTTATGGGAAGTTAGTTATAACGGCTTTATGGAAGGTTAAGAGAATGTCTACTTGAGTTATAGACATGAGTTGCCTAGGTTGTGAAAGTAGAAATTACTTGGTTTCAAGCCTTGAAATGAATTTCTAAAGGTGTAGTAACTTGTTTTGAAAAATAGACATGCCTTGATACTACGGGTGTTAGTATCTTGCGGTTTTTATATAAAAAGGGGTTCTTTTAAAGGAACGGAAGTACGTAGTACTTTGGGTTAAATTCCCGGATTTTTCATGACATGTTAGTGCCTTAAGTTAAATAAAATGAGAGTGCATGATAAGTAAGTCTAATAAGAAGTTAAGGGATTTCTTAACTTGGTTATGTTATGTATGATAGTCGGTTGTGCTAGTGTTATGTTATTCTTGCGGGGTAAACCCCCGGGTTACTACTTATTCCATGGATTTGCTACCAATGATGCGAGTGCGGCATTTGTACTCATTGCGGGTCCACCGGGCCTATGCGGGTGAAATAGTCCCATGCTGAGGAAATTGCTCCATTGCGGGTCCACATGACCTATGCGGGTGAAATAGTCCCAGGAGTAGGATTGCTTAATGATACTATGGGCGGGTGACCCTAATTTGATCATAAGCCTCCTATTTTTATGCAGTAAAATGTACTCTTATTTGCTCTCATTATTAGTAAGGCACGGTGTACTGTTAATTTGGTTATCATACATGTCTCCAGCTTTATTTTAGACTATTATGATTTCATTACAGTACTTTCAGTTTCACATACTTGGTATATGTTGTACTGACCTCCTTCGGGGGGCTGCGTTCATGTCGTAGGTTGAGGTACATAGCTTGCTGATCCTCGCTCGTAGGATCACTGATCAGTTCTTGAGAAGCTCCATTTCTCCGGAGGCTTGTCTTTTGGTACAGTTTCCCTGATGTTGTAGATTATGTACATTCAGGGGTATGGCGGGGCCCTGTCCCGTCACAGTTTTTATGTCAAAACTCTTAGAGGTCTATAGTCATATCTTGTGGGTCGGTTTGTAAAAAAAAGGGAGGTAACTGCTTTTGACTTTATATATGTATATATATCCAGGGAGGTAGCCTTATCGGCTAGCCTGTTGTTTATTTCTTATTGAGTAGGTATGTTCCACTGATTTTCTATGATGTATACCTGTAAGGGTGCCCAGGTATGGCACCAGTCGCGGGCCCAGGGTCGGGTCGTGACAAAAGTGGTATCAGAGCAGTTAGCCTGATCAAAGCAACCAAGTAAGCATTTTTTTTTTATCATTTTTAAAATCGAAGCCGATGTGGCTGCCTACGTTTCCCGCAGAGGGAGTCAGGTCAAGACGTAGTTCGTTATGCAAAAATAAGGATTTTTATGATTTTCAAATGATGTGGGACCGAAGCCAATGTGGCCGCCTACGTATCCCGTAGAGGAAATCAGGTCAAGATGTAGTTCGTGATGCAAAAGATAGGATTGTATGGTTTTCAAAAGTTTGACCGAAGCCAATGTGACGGCCTACGTATCCCACCGAGGGAATCAGGTCAAGACGTAGTTCGTGATGAAAAAGATATGGATTTTTTTTTTTGAATGTGGGACCGAAGCCGATGTGGCCGCCTACGTATCCCGCCGAGGGAATCAGGTCAAGACGTAGTTCATGATGCAAAAAATAAGGATTTTTTTTAATATGGTTTTCAATAATGTGGGACCGAAGCCGATGTGGCCGCCTACGTATCCCGCTGAGGGAATCAGGTCAAGAAGTAGTTCGTGTTGCAAAATATAAGGATTTTTAATATATGTATTTTTTGTTGTTTTTCTGAAAAAATAGAAAGACAACATCACGTTCTGACTTCAGTTGATACCAGCAATTAGTATTGTGCTTAGGATTTCCGTTATTTGGTTTCAGTCTAACCGAGACTGACTGCAGGGTAATTCACACAGCTTCAGATGGTACCTCAGACATACTTGAGTGTCGACACTTGCTTCAAGCAAAGATTTCGAACTATACGCATCCTCATGTTTCAAATGTCCTCACTGAAAGAAAGTCTCATTCTCACATATATTTCAGTATTTTGAACTCTGGGATGTCAAGAGAAATACACTCACACTCAGAAAGATGTTCAATACATGCAACTATGATACCATAGGCTTGGCCGTCATGTAAGTATCCACTAATGTGAGAACCCTCGGTATAGAATCATGTAGGGCTTGTCATGAGCTTGTAATGTATGTTTGGGGGAAGGGATGAATATCATTTGGGTAAAAAGTGACTAATCCTTCCTCATGTGTTAGACTATGTCCGTACTTGATATTTGTGCGCTTTAATGCTGACCTTTTTTTTTGTCCCAGTTTTTTGTATAGACTTCTTTTGAATCTTTCATTTGGAACCCCTTTTCCTTTTTCGGAGTTATATATTCCTTGTTTTTCTTTTTTTTTTCTTTTTTTGTCGGGGCTTTTGATTTCCTCTTTGTGTGAAGTCGTCTTTGCTTTTGTTTTCTTTTTTCTTTTTAGGACTTTGACAACTTTTGTCTTTGAAGACTTCAACTTGAATTTTTATCAGCAGTTTGCACATTTTCCAATGCGTTCGAGGAAGTCGGGCCAAGAGAGGGATAGTGTGTATGCACTCAGAAAGGGTATAGGCTTAATATGTGGTTGTCAAAAGAATAGGTTTTAGGCTCAAAGGGGAATTGCTACGGATAATATTATTTGGTAGGTTGAAAAGGCTCAAACGGGTCAAAGAAAGCCTACAATCACTTCCTACACCAAGTGTTACTCAGGATTTTGCCTCAACAAACATTCAAGACAAGTTCTAGATCACAATGCAATGCAATGCAATTAAACTTATTCTAAAAAACTCATTACACAATGCATATGAAACGATGAGGTTGATTTCGTTCTTATCTTGGAAGCATGCAAGACAACCTCATTACAAGTATGAATGCGAGGTACCAAAACAATCTATGGTTTACCACGAAGTCGTCCTATACTGAATATTATGTGTTCTTTCATAAGCACACTCCTAAATGTGTTGGTATCAACCAAGTCAAACAATGAAACATAAAAAATGTTTTTGTATTTTTTAATAACGTTTTTTTTTGTATTTTTGAATAATTTTTTTTTTGTATTTTCTGAATAAATAATACCGAACCCGAATAGGCTGCCTACGTATCCCGCCGAGGAAATCAGGTGTGCATAGTTCATTCAGATAGGTTATAAAATGTATGCCTAAAAAGAATTCATATGTGATAGGATGATAAATAAAAAAAAAATTGTGCAAAATAAATGATTGTCCACTATAGAACGAATGCAAAGTAAAATGATTGTCCATGATATGATGAATGTAATGAAAAGAAATTAATGTATGTAATATGATGAATGTAATAAAAAATGAATGTCCGTGATAGGTGCATGTAATTAACAAATGAATGTATATGATATGATGAATGTAATGAAAATGAATGTATGTGTAATGAAAAAATGAATGAATGTATGTGATAGAATGAATATAATTAAAAAATGAATGTATGTATAGAATGAATGAAATGTATGGGTGAACCAAATATGTCCTCCTTTTATTATTATCATTTTTTTAATGTGGTGCCGAACCCAAGATGGATTGCCTACGTGTCACACTGTGTGGTGAGAATCAGACACGTGTAGTTCGGGAAGATATGTTGTAAAAGGATTTTTTTTTTGTGGTGTCGCACCCAAGATGAGTTACCTACGTATCATACCATATGGTGCGAATCAGACACGCGTAATTTGAGAAGATATGTTGTAGAATGTATGATATAAAAGAATTATGTGATTAACACTAATCATATCAATTGAATTTGCAAATATGTATAAAAATACAAAAGGTAGAAGGACTCAGAGCGATGTTTCGTTGAATCTGGTATAAGCTGACTTCTTTTAGTCAACATAACTTCCGTTCATTTTTGTGATGATTTTTTTTCTTTTTCCGACCGCCCTCGACTGTTTGCGAGGACGGTCTTCCTGCAAAAATATGAGAAATGAGTGAGAGTAGGAAAGTAACAAAATAATAAAAATGTAGAGGTGTGACAATATAGTCAAAGACTCTCTTGATTGGTTAGACCGTACTGGATGTTGATGTTTCACAAGGTCCAAGTCGCGCTATCAAGAGCGATTTACGCAGTAAAAGTCCTGATTGCAATGTGACAGCAAAAGTGCAAAAATACAAATGCTCGTATCCAGAGTTGCAATAATATGACATGATATGTACATAATTGCTAGCGACAAACAATAGTAAACAAAAGAATGCAAATCAAGCGTGTGCTCTAGTATGCATGGGACCTCTCTTACGCGAGAGGTGGCCCTAAACGCCAGATATGCAAGATTGAGATAGATTGACCCAAGTTGTTAAACATTAATGCTTTTGTTGGAAATGAAAAACAATATGAATGTACATTTTCCAATTTTGGCATGTCATGATTAGACTTGAATCCGTCCATCATTATCACGCTACACATATATGCTGATTGGTCGTTGGGTTGTGGGACCGGTCGACAATTTGGTGGATTTCCTAATTGTGGAGACAATACCAAGGTTCGACCCACCTAAGGTGTATGCATGCATGACTTAAATAAAGAGGGTGATATAGCTCTATCCTAAATTTGCTAAGATTTAGCTTACTAGACACAATGGTTTCCAAGCGGACTACTCGAGTGAGAAGGCTACGCGGCCACCGGATGGTCCGGATGCTCCTGCGCCTTTGCCAACTCTCCTAAATTTTGGTATTTGAAAGAAATTTGCGGGTGCGCCAGCACACCTCGCGTGTAGTATGTGATAGTGTCAATTTTTTGAAAGGAAGGAAATATGAACGAAATGACAATTTAAGGAAAGCAGTAAAAGAATGTAGCAATTGAAGCAGTTAATTACAAAAAAAACAATATAAAACATTTACAACTAAAATAAAAGCAAAATAAAGCGCTATATTTAATTAACATGAGTTTGTTGTGGTTAAGAACCTGATATCCCCAGCGGAGTCGCCATGCTGTCACACCCCATTTTAACCGAAGTCGAAATAGAGTAGGACATATGGGAGATTCCTAAATGTATTTTTTAAGGAGTCGCCACCTAATTATTTTAGTGAATTAGGATACTTTTAAATGTAGCATAAAATACTACGAATGATCTCCATTTAAAGGTCTGCGAAAACTATGTGAGATTCTAGGTAACAGTTTTTTATTATCCTAAGGGAATGGGTCAGGCATCCTATAGGATCTGCTAACTTGCGGTTGTCCGGTCAAAATTAGGCTTAATATTATTGTGCTAACATGCATTCTACAATTCTAAAGGTGTTCTAATTATTAAACTAACCAAGAGATATTTAAACTAGGCATGCAAATATTTGAATAAGATATATATTTAACAAGATTATAACGAAAGCAAATAATCATATAAAGAGGGAGTGAAGAGAACTTAGCGGTATTTCGCTTTTATTTTACTTTTCTACACAGGCTTTAACTTTGGGATGCGTCTCCGGGTACCTACAAAAGACACTTGGTAAAAGAGTTAGTAAATAATAAATTACCAAATAAACACAATGTATGTATAGATATAGATATATATGTAGAAGATATTTTTTATTATATAATGCGGGCTCAGCTAGTGTTATGCCATGGGTACTGAGACATGAGAAGCCAATATCGCTTCGGCTGCGGTCGACTCGCACCGCCAGTGAACGACACTATGCATTCTCGTCTTTATATTATTTATTTTTTCATCATTGCCCATATATTCCGTCTCACTTACCATGGAGGCCTCCAAATCGACGGATAAATCTTTCATTGGCCAGTAAGTGTAGTAACTTGTTCATTATCAGTTAATAAAATAAATAAAAGGGGCAAAATTGCCCAAAATCAGTCCCGAAAATTACAAAGACAGTAGAGACAGTGGCAAAGCCAAGCCGACCAAAATGGGCAAATCAGTAGAAGCAAGAACCAAAAATCAGTGCCAAAGCGGCAAAGAATCAGACCAACAAACAATAAAAATAGCAAAACAGTAGACATCATAGTTCACCGGAGAACCCGATCATCGCCGGAGTTTTTTAGAACTCCGGCCAGTTACTCCAAAATAGTGAGAAATCCGTCCAACAAACAAAATGACAAACAGATCGAAAATAAATAGCCAACAGAGGTCATCGGAGTTTTTAAACTCCGGTTGGTTACCCCAAATTAGTCCAAAAATTAGCAAAATAGAAGAATCAGCAGCAACATAGTATCACCTGAAAAATACAAAGATCCTCGGGAAATGCATACTGTCGCCGGAGTTTTTTTTTAAACTGGCCAGTTACCGAAATAGTGCCAAATCAGCCCAACAAACAAAATAAGCTGACAAACCCCAAGAATATCGCCGAACAAAGTCGCCGGAGTTTTAACTCCGGACAGATACCAAAAATAAATCAAAAATCAGTCCGACAACCACAGATTCCAAGAAATAAAACACAAACGAATGTTGCCGAAATCTTGAGAAACTCCGGCCGGATATAAAGATCAGAAATTCGTGTTAAATCCAGTCCAACAAACCACAAAAATACATAATATCAACAAAAGAAAGGGGCGACGTCACTTCAACGGTATAAAACCGGAGCGCCGCCGCCATGGTGTTGTCGATGGTGGGTCAAAGGGGTGTGGCAACGACGATGTGGGTTCGCGGCGAGGAGCAGTGGTAAGGTTCGCCGGAGAACTGAGCTCCGACGGTGGCGACGGGAGAGGGCTAGGGAGAGAGATGAAAAAATGAGGATGGGAAGGGTGAGGTTCTCGTTCCAATCTTAAAAAAAATGAGAGGGGTGAGATATTATAGGGGTGTGTTATGACTGATGGTCTTGAGGAGCAGTGGGGGTTCCCCTAAAAAATGAAAGGGGATTGGGAGAGTTATAGAGAGGCGTAGGGGTATAGGGGGATGGGAGAGTGAGGGCTAGAGGAATAGGGGATGTGCGGATAAAGGGCTAGGGGAATAGTGGGATGGGCGGATAAAGGCTTTAGGTTTGGTTTTTGGGGGAAAATAAAGAGGATGTTTGGATGAAATTAAAAGGATTTTGGATTGGACTGATCCGGATTGTGCATCGGATTAGACTAGTTTGACAAAATGCAAAACGAGTTAATTATTTAAAAGAAAAATTATTTAAAAAAATACAAAATTATCAAAATGAAAATACCGATGCAATAATAATAAAAATACATTATTTAAGAAATGTTTAATGCCTAATTAAAAGTAAACAAGATGCCAATTAATTATTTATAGAGATGCAAACATTATTAAAATAAAACGACGGTGTAATAATAATAGAAATATAATATTAACAAAGACATAATGCTTAATTTAAAATAAAAGATGTGATGTTATTTTGCTAATATAGAATATTAGGTAAAACTATGCAAAAATAATGATTAAAATGCGGTATCCTAACATGCTTAAAATTCAACAAATAATTTGAAAGATGGGTCAAAATTGCGTGTCAACAAAAGTCTCATTTTTCTCTCTTCCAGGGCAGATCAATCACCCTATCTCTGCTGTTTATAACTGCTCTTTGTACTGAGTAGACCTCTAAGACTGGACTCAGTTTCTCTCCTTTTGGAGTCTTAAGGCCTTGGTTGAGCAGGATTTGAAAGATTAAGGAGGGGTATGGAAGGGCAAAGTTGCTTTGTTTTTCTGTCATATTGGCAACATGGTTGAAAATTATGGTTCCTAAGTCAACCTGTTGGTTTCTTCCAAGTTTGTAAAGTAGTGATGCTTGGTCAAGGGTTACAACTGTCTCATTGAGAGAGGGTAGCCAATTGTACATGGACAGTTTGTGCATGGTGGCAAATAGAGCAGTGAGCTTAGAGACAGGACTGCGAGGGGCCCAAACAGTGATCAGATTGCCCGTAAGGTATTTGATCATCGTATTGAGCTCGTCGACAGTGGGGTTTGGTTTAGACTCTTTTTCATTAATGCATATCCCAAGGGTGGAGTTGATAATATCGGGCGTAAAGTTATATACTTTGTTGTAAAGATATACTTTCCCGAATTTCTTCGAGTTGGTGTCCCTCACAACAAGTTGCATATTAGCATAGAAAACTTTTATTACCTTCTCACAGTAAGGTCTCTTTCCAAACACAGAGCTTAAGACTTTGCGACTACTCAAAAATTCGACTAAGTTATTGGTGGAAAATGAAGAGTGGTCAATCAACTTTTCACATCTGAATCCTCTATTCTTAAACCAATTTCATCTACTAGAACATGATTTATTTAGGAACAAAAGAGAATAAGGCATTACCTCAAAATCTGTTTCAGATTCTGTGTGCTTCTGTCTTGATGAGGTGGGTTCTGGTGTTGTCTCAAATGTTGGGGCAACATAGTCCGGGTCTTTTTCCTCATCAGTTGCTCTCGATGTTGAGGTAACATTTTCAGTGAAATTTCAAAAGGTTATTCTGACCTTTTTGGAATGAAATTCATCAAAGGTATGTCATCTGACATTTCAGCTTCTTCTTCCTTTTCAGTTTCTGCTTGTGGAATGGACTCTGATGGAGTGGATGTCAATGGAGAGCTGGAGGACTTTGCACATCGAAATCAGTGTCATTGCTTATGCTTGTGGAGATGTCAACAGGCGACATCGATTTTTCAACAAGAAAAGTTGACTCTTCCCTATAGCAGTTTGACCTTCACCGAACTGACTTTCAAAAACCCTTCTTGATCTTCTGGTCGGCATCGTTGATTTTGACTCTCTCGATGCAATGTTGGAGAAATCGAATGTTGTATCAACATCGATTGGGTTTTCTGAGTCACCTGGATAGCAAACCTATAATGACTCATTTGAACTAAGCAGAATCATTGCTACAGTGGTGTCTTCCTCAGCAGGTTTCAGCTCATTGATGGCTTCATAATGTTTATACATTTTGTGGCTATTTGGTGGACTCGTTGACATAGGAGAATACTCTTTGGTGTTTGTCGACTTTGGAGATATAGACATGGGAGAGGATTTCGAAGAGTTGGGCGTAATTGAGAAGTTTTGGATTTGAAAAACTGGCAGTGATGTTTGGGCTTCCATTTGATAGTTCGATTGGTAGCTGACTGATGTGACAAGGCTGACGCAAAAATGGGGGTATTCATCATGACAAACATTAATTTACACTCAAACTCTTTTTCTTAAATTTAGGTAGTACAAAATATTTAAACTCTTCATATACCTAAAACAAAGGATTTTACATGGCACAAGACATCAAAAAATTTAAAAAGAAAAACGATCCTCCAATTTTATTTTTTGGATTTTCGTTATTTAATGAAACGTGTTACATACCACAACCCAGAAAAAAAATAAGAAAAACAAGATCGACCAATGTACTGGAACACAATGTTGTGAGTGATGTTGACAACATTTCAAAGTTAATAAGCATTTTGAGACTCCAAGGATTTTTTGATTTGACAAATGGTTTTCCGTATGTGTTCCCTATGAGACTGATCGCAGGACGAATGTGACATTTTACCATTGTCCTTAATCAACTTAGTTGAACACATATGGATAAAAAAAATATTAAGGAATTTTCAACCTTCTTGAAGCACATGGTACTCCTATAGAATAGGAACGGTACCAAACTTAGAGCTTTGCTCTTTTTGTATAAAATCAAATCTTTAGTTGAGGCTCCTTTTTTATGATCTACATCATCGCAGAGAACGATATCACATTCAACCCTTGTCCTTGTGAAGTCAAGCTTGATTCTTTTGAAAAACAGTGCAGCATTACTTACAACACATATCATGTACACTGACTCAAAAGGTAAATGTTACCCGGAATGTTAGGTCAACATTTAGGACAACATCTACCTAGCCTGTCTTATTTTCAGAGAAAACAGAGACCAAGGGATTTTTTCAAGCTAAAAGATCTAGGGGCTTGGTAAAAAATATCAGCTAGTTGAGAAAGAGTATCAACATGTTCGATGTGAACTAGCTGTTTTTCCACTAAGTCTCTTAAAAATAATGCCTTATGTCAATGTGTTTTGTACGTGAATGCTGACCAGGATTTTTGGAAATATTAATAGCACTCAGATTATCACAGTACAAAATCATAGAGTTATTAGAAATGTCATAGTCATCAAGCATATGTCGTAACCAAATCAGTTGAGCACAACAACTTCCGGCTTCCACATATTCGAATTCGGCAGTCGAGAGTGACACACAATTTAGTTTATCGGAAACTGATCTCCAAGCTCGAATATCAATGGATTTGATGTGCGAATTCAGTCGAATTTTCCAGTAGGCGTAGTTAGATCCGTCAAGCATCGAAAGTCTACCAACGTTTTGTAAAGCTGAGTCCATAGCCGTAATATTCATAATTAAACACTTATTATATCAAGTGCATGCTCTGATACCACTTGTTGGGTCCCGTGTGCTACGGATTAGTAAAACGTAAGATTAAAATCACAAAAACTAGAACAACAAAAAAATAGTCACTGGATGTTGCCTTCAATGTTCGGTCAACATCTGAGACAATATTGCAATAAAACAGAATAAACCTTGTAGAGTATGTGCAACGGAAAAAGTAAAGAGACACAAAGTTTATATTTTCAAGGGTATATATAAATATATCTCATTGATGGTCAATGACCAAAAGAATTGTATAAATTATATACAATTACAAATGAATTTCTTTTTACAAATTGAGCGTTATAAATGAAAAAGAAATTACAAACAAAAATGAAGTCGCAGATGACTTCGCCTAAAGTTACAAAGTTTATAAGATAAAAGATAACATCTTCATTACAATCGTTTGAACAATAAGCTTAATCTAGAATAAAGATAGCAATTGTAATGTGAGACAAGATGTTGTTAAAACAACTTTAGGCAAAAATGTTGATCCAGTTTCTTAAGATAAAATCCGAGAGCTCTCTTGAAAATTCTTCTTCTTTTAATCTGAATAATCTGGATAATCGATACACTGAAGTTCCCCTCTATTTATAGGGTGGAACTTCCCTTGAAATCTTCACTGATGGTTGCGGAGGTTGAGCAAAAGATGGCAGCAGCTGGGACCGAGTCTTCCTCCTGAATATCCTCAACGATCTGGACTTGGTCATACACTGCTTTCTCTCCACGCTTTGACTTCGTCTTTCACCACTTTTTAAACACAACAATCTAGTAAGCTTGCCTAGGTCATTTTTACTCGCAGTAACACCAACTTCTTCGGCCGGAAGAATAGGCAAAACTAGTACAGAGATGTTGTCAGGAATGTTGTCACAATATTGCAAGCAACATCCTGAAGATGTTGTCCTGGGCTTTCGCAGATGTTGTCACAACATCCTATCCAACATCAACAGGAGTATTAAACAATCTGTTGATATTTGGCGCAGAAATAACTTATTTCTCTAAATATTATGTTTCAAATGAAAATTTTATTTATATTTGATTGAAGTTCCATAACTGATCAGGTTTAACCATAAATAATGCGCATGCAAAATATAAAAATGAGGAATTAAGGGTTGCACACTTGCACTGAACTCTGGGGCCGTGGAAGTGCTTTATTATTTTTACCGTACGATTGGGAGTTGTGCAACATAAAAAAAAGAGGATTTTGTAATCTCTGTAATTGTAGACTCTTCAGTTGGGACACTTATATATAGATTTGATTCTTTTTTGACACTTTAAACTGCCTTCATAGGGATGACAACTGATTGAATCTGGACCGGATCCTATTAGATTCAGATCCAGATCTGTTTTTCATACCTGAATCCAGATCCAGATTCATTGAGTTCATAAAAATCAGATCCAAATCCAAATCCATCGAATCTGAATCCAGATTCAATTTTTTTCTGTCCAAACAAATAAACTCAATTATGAACAAAACCAACAAAACTTAACTCCTAACAGAGAAAAAAATTGAAACTTTAAGAAAAACTAACTCCCACAATTCAAAACCTGTGAATCTTTATATCAATTATGAGCTTCTGCTTTATCAATTAGTCAATCGAAAACCATCAATTATGGACAAAAGCAACTAAGCAATAACGAATTCGGTAAAGAAAAACTTACCATATTGAGTAATTGAAGGATAACCATTGGCACTCAAATTATTTTGAAAATTATGGGCTTAAACGTATGGACCATTTAAAAAATAGAATCCAAATCTGAATGTAAAATACATAAATTATAAATTTTTTTAATAGAATACTTATAAAATTACATTTTAGGTTATGCATATATTTAATAAAAAACGGATTCATGGATCGGATCTGGACCGGATACGGATCTCATATACAAGATCCCGATCCGATCCGAATCCGTCGGGACCAAATTTTGAAGATCCATATCCTATAAAATGGATCTGGATCCACCGAATCCAGACCGCGTCCAGAATCCACTGCCATCTCTATGCCTTCATCTTAAAACTTCAGTTTCTTTGGTAGTAATTCCTATACCTTCACTTGCAACATTGGACCATTATTTGCAAGAGGTTTTCATGATATTTTGCCTTGCCCGTTTGGTCATAAATAATACGGAAAAGGACCAGATCTATCCTTAGCCTATAACATAATTTCTCTGTCCGAATTTGTTTTTCCTATTTTTTTTATTTGTTTGTCACAAAAAGATTAACACATTTTTATATTTAAAAATAATCTAATTTTATAAGATGATTTACAGCCACAAAAATACCTAAGACTTGTTTTGGACCACACATTTTTTAAAAAAATATTTATTTCTTAAATTTCGTGTCAAGTCAAACTAAGACAATCTTTTGAGACACAGAGAATATTACACATGTTTGTGCTCATTTTAAACATTGTTCCAGCAATGCACTTGCCGTTATGTTTTGCTTATACTCGTGCCCTCCCACTAACTGCACTCACACTTTCCCCGAATCCCACTTATTTTACGCTCTTCAACTTGAAGCTTTAAAGAAAATAGTGGATGAGTTTAAGGTCAATTCTTCTACTATCGGTAATGATGCTTTAAGAAAATTGGGGATGAGCTTGATGCCAACTCTTCTACTAGTTTGATCCTTATTATTTTTGTTGCCATATTGTTAGTTGTGTAACTGAACTAGTGGCCTAATTCACTTACAAAATTGTTGATTCCTAATCATCAGAGAAATGCAGGCCAAGTATCTGCAGTTTCGCCACTTTAAAAGATCATATATGCCCCTACACTTTAGGTATCTCAACAATTATGCTCTTAAATTCATCCATTTTCATAACACCAATAGCCCAAACAACATGTAAATCCTTACACTTGCTAAATAATTTGAGCACATTCACATCAACAATGGACCAAACAACATTCATGTTAAAACACTTTCAAAGACTAAATTTATACACCTACTAAATCAAGATAGCATTCATATGGCAAAATACAAATTGTTTTGTACAAAAGGTTATGGTTAACAAGACACTTCCATCGGAAATTGATATTCGCATTTACATGTCAACAGTCGACATGACAAATGTGACAGTAAATTCACCAAAAAATAATTATTTTCCACAACCATCATCAACAAAACTAAGTTAAACTAAGCTAATGAAAGTTGTCCATCAACCATCATTAAATATTTTCACACAAAAACCACCCAAATACCAACAGTTTGGTACACAATCATCCATCACAAAAACTAGCCACACATCTTGTTAGTTATCATAATCTTGTATAATAGCTCCTTGTTATACCCCATAAATTTCATTTTGTCGTGTCATTAATGTATACGGAATCGTAAGTAACTTAGTGTCAGACAGAGACGAGCTAGCTGGACTCTTACGTAATTGAGTATAGAAAGAGGAATCGTCTTATGTGCGGATGTCACGTGATGAGGTTCAATCTTAAAAAAGAGTAATTAAGGTTTATAGTTTATTTATAGAAGTTCTGGAGTGTATTTAAACGGATCGGGAAAAAAATATTTCGACAAAATTGGAAAAAAAATGGCATTTTAACAGCAAGGTTGACATCCCGTCAAAGTGCTCAATATGAACCGTCAAATTCTCTAAAAAATTGAGATCTCAGGTCTGGATGGACGGTCCAGATTGACGGACCATCAATCTAACCATCCTTTTGCGGCGGTGGAATTTTTTGTCGGGTTTATAATCGGGTTGTGTAATTTTGAGGTCATTTCTCATCAAAACCAGACCTATAATCCTCTCTAAATTCTCTCTAAGGTTCCATAACATCACAAGATCAAATAAAAGGTCAATTACGCAAGAGTACCATGATAATCCCCGTGGTTATCGTAAGAATCATCTTCTCCGTAAAGAATCAATTTTGGAAACCCTTGGTGATGGAATAGCTTGCTGTTTTAGGGAGATTTTGGTACGTGAAGGTACGATTTATCCTCCTCTAACTAGTTCTATGATTAATTGATGATTTGGAGTAAGTTGTGAAAGGATTTTCCTAATCGAAACTCGTAAACATATAAAATTATCGTGATATGACTTGTGGGTTATTTTGCTTGAAGTATGAACTAATTGTAGATGTTGTGGAACTAAAAAATGTGCATTTTAAAGAATTGTGGATTCGAATTTCATAAATAGCCTTTGTAAAGAAATCTAAGAAACTATATGCTTAAAGTTGTCGATAAGATGTCTAAGTTAGTTTTCTATAAAATATAGATTCGATATTAATATCAACCCTTGATATGATATAGATAATTATCGGCAAGGAGTGCAAGGACTTGTAGAGAAATTCTAGCTTCGAGGACAAGGTATGTGAAGACTATCCTTTTTTTTTTGGCAAGATTCATTTACGAGCTAGTTTGGATTCCTGCACACAAGATGTGCTAGCCTTAAAAATCGTATTTGGGTTATCATGACCCTATTCTAGTAATCTTTCCCTATCGAGAACAAGTTATAGTAGCTATGTTTAGCCAAGTAATTAAAAATGATAGAAAGCATGACTAGAAACTATAGAGAATTAGAGTTACCTTCGGGGATATGATGTTGCCTTCGGGGATACGACATGTTTCCTTTAGGGCTATTGGCCATACAGTCTGCCTACGGGGCTATATTGATTGCCATCGGGGCTAAACAGATGCGCGCTCGCCTTTAGGTCTATATAAGTACAGCTTGCCTTTGGGGTTGTGCATTCATATATAAGTGCCTTATACGAGACTAAGTTACATATATTAGTTTACATAGTTAATAGACAACAGAAGCAGGTAAGTGTAGCCAGTTCTACCTTTAGTAGCTCTTCGGTTTATATTCAGATTGTTTTTTATTTTAGTTTCAGTCGCCTTACATACTCGATAAATTATATTGTACTGATGTATATTTGCCTGGGGACACTGTGTTCATGCTCACAGGTTTAGACAGGTTGCAGGAGAGATCGCACCAGTAGGACCCACTGAGTATCAACTTTTATGGTAAGCTCCAGATCAGTTAGAGTTGCCAGGTCTAGTTTTGGTATGTTTATAGATCATGGGTAGTCGGGGCCCTCTCTTAGTCATGATACAAATATAACTCGTTAGAAGCTTGTAGACGTGTTTATACTTAGTAGTGTCAATGTGGTGGCCTAGTTGGTCGTTGTATATAGTCTGTTTGGATTTTATTGTGTGCAGGAACTAGGGTAGGCCTTGTTGGATGCCCAGTCATGTATATATATGTGCTCCCATTTTAGTCATGTTAATTTCTATTTACATATATTTCAGTGTACGACCTTATCGGCCTAAGTCGAGATTGTTTTTACAATAGGGCCCTCAATGACCCAGTTTGCCTTTAAGGCTCAGATTATGAGTTCAGTTTAGTACGCTCGGACTTAGCAAGGTACCGAGTGCAGCCACGCCTCACCTAGGTTGGGGTGTAACACTCCTTTCCCTTTTAATCCAAGCTTCATCCTCTTTCTTCTTTTTTGAGTTTCGAGCTAGCTAGGTAAGTATCATTTTTCCTTTCAAAGTTGTTTTAGTTGGTGAATAAGGCAAGTCTGTGGGCATTGACACTCCATTGCACCCTTAGAAAATTGAATTCTTCTTGTCCTAGTTAGTGGTCTCACTTGCAGCTTTCATGTCTTCAATCTTGTCCGTGACTCAGAGACAATTTTGGGTCTCAACTTTGGATCTTCCTCAAAGACAATATTTGAACCATAGGCTTGTGATTATTCTGTTGAGTCTTGAGAAGAGTCAATTGTTTGCTGGGATTCTTATGTCATAGATGCAGTTGCAGCATCAAAGTCGAAGTAGTCTTCCAACCAATCATCACTTGCAACAGTTGAAGACGATGAATTCTTTGAGCCACCCTTTTGCTTTCTTTTCTTTGAACTCTCTCCACCATCTTTGTGTTGTTGTGAAGGGATGAATAATCAAGAACTTGTCCATAATAAAAAAGGAATTCATTAATTAAAAAATTGTTTTATCTTGAAACGACCTCTAGCATTGTGATTCCCTCTACCACATTTGTTGCATGTCATCAAACTTTAATACTCAAAAACATCTATTACATACTAAGTAATCATATTCTTAAATTAACTGAAAAAATATACACATTTGAATTCTCAATTAAACAATCATTAAAAAGCTTCAATTTGAAACCCTAGAATTTTTCCCTTTTGAAAACAAGTTTCTATAATCAAATTAAGACTTATAACATGATAATATAGTATAATATCCAATCCTAATTCATGATATTAACACAATTTGATCCTAAATCTCAACTCATATAGCTCTCTTATTCTCAGAGCATGCATAACTCATCTTCCCCAAGTCAAATAATATGCTAAACTACCATTAATAAGCTTAGAATCATAAACTTAAACCAAATAGTGAAGGAAACTCTTAACCAAGGGTGGAAATTGCTCTTAAGGCTCTGGTTATATTCCCAAACGACATTAGTATCGAGATGGACTAATTTGGGAAAGAAAATTCGGATCTAAAAATATTTATAGGACATCCAATGTTGTTCACTCATGCCGAAAAAGCTTTCACGAGGTCACTTGACACCAACTCGCCACATGGACACGACTCATTGTGATGGAAACTATCCATCACCCAGATTCTGCTTTGGCGAGCCAAGGCAGACCCATCAGTGAATGCTGATGTCGCCGTGGCGGACACCAGATATCAGCAAATGGAAAATTATCCAACACTTGAAACGCTCCCAGAACTCCCCAGACACAAACCAAATATGCTCGTCTATGGTAAATAGTGCTACAAACTCGCTCGTACCCTCTAATTTCACATATAACCAAGCTAAGACATACTTTTCTAAAGAATCACCTCAGACAAACCAAAAATCCAAAATTTACTAATAAAGGCCATAAAATACATCTGATTACCTCGAGAAGTGAACCAATGATTTGACTAAGTCATAAATGACCCTTCAGATCTACACCGGAAGTGATGGAACCCAAAAACGAACCCATCTAGGAAAAAGTCAACTTTGAGTCAAACTAACCAACTCTAAGTTTCCAAACTTGGACTTTTCATCTGCAACTCATGAAAATAGACAGCGTGATATGTGCCACCCATCCCCGCATATAACAAACCCCACACAGAGACCACAAGAAGGATTAAATAAGCTAATAAGAGTTTTTAGATAAAAATGACCGGACGGATCGTTATAGATATTTCATAGCCACAATCACCATTAAACTCAACCTTGCAATATTTAGCAATTGTCTTGTACTCATTATATAGTTTCAAAGCTTCTTGACTAATTTCACATTCCATTTCCTGTTAAAATATATACAAATAAAAGATTAAGGTGAAAACAAAATCAAACAAATATGAAGACTTAAATGTATAGTAAGGAAGTCACCTAATTTTATCTTCATTTGTGTGGAAAAAATGCATAACCTTTACCCTAATTTTCTCCAGCATCTTGATGATTGATATGCTTCAATATTGAAGAACCATGCACTAAATGACTCAATGAAATTGTTGTCAACTATTATATTTTTACACTGAGTGTCCAAATATGCTCTACACCAAGCATGAGGAAGAAAGTGCAAGATATCTTTGGCTGCAGCATCATTATCATCTTGAGATAATTTACTCAATACTCTTAGTTAGCCTTTGAAATCTTTTGCATAAGTTCTCCAAGAACACCACCACAACAACTTATTCATCTTTCCACTTCTCTACTTTTTCTGTCAATTAGCTTCAATATATCTGAGACAAAATCTACGGTGAGAATTAAGAAGTGTATTCTTCACATCATCAATTAATACCTATGACAAAATAGGAATAAACAATTAATAAGTTAATAATAGATAGAGAATTAATAACTGAATAATAAATAAAAAACCAAAAATGTTACCTTTTGCATATTTGAGATGAAAGTCACCCCTTGTCCATCTTTTAGTCTCAAAGAACACTTCAAACACTCCAAAACCCAACTCCAAGTCTTGGCAGTTTCTTTGTCTACCACAGCCCAAGCAAGTGGATAAAATTCATCCATGGAATCTTGAGAAATAGCCATTAACATCTGACCCTTATATCTATCCTTAAGAAAGGTACCATTCAGCCCAATCAGTGGCCTCAACCCGCCTTTCCAACCCTTCTTCAATGCATTGAATCATATGTACATCCTTATGAATTTATCCCCCTTCTTCAAGAGCATCTTTTGATATATTTATCACAACATCACTGTCAGGGTTAGATTGTCTAAGTTCTTATCCATAAGCCTTGAGTTTTTTGTAATTATCAATAAAACTGCGCTCTAACTTCTTAAGAGTCAACTGATTGGCCCTTTTGAGCTTAGCTTATGACATATTTAATTCAAAAACATTGGCCAACTCCCCTTTCCTATCTTTCATCTTGTACTTAGGATTGTATTGTACCTTTGTCTTAAACAACTGAGCCAACGTATTCTGATCAACCATAGTATTCTTGAAACATGGATCACATGTGTGTTCATCAATAAATGTCTTGATTTTCAAGGTAGTTGTAATACCCCATACTCCTTGACGTGTGCACGACTAAGTTAAAGTCAATAAATTTACTTGAATATGAAGGAATAAGGTTATAGTTTCTGACTAAGGATCCAAGGGTATATGAATGTTAAATCTAGTTGAGGCGAATGAGATTCATAAATGAATAAGACGTCCAATAAATGTAGACGACCTACTAGTTTCACATGTATGTTTCACCTACTTGCTTACACGTCCTATGTTCTTGAGCTACTTGCTCACACGTCCAACTTGCTTGCACGCCCTATTTTCTTACACGTCCTACTTGTTTCACGTCCTACTTATTATACAAGGGTAACACATGTGTTTAGAGCTAATTAGTAAACTACTTGCTTAAGTAGGTGATAAGTAAGTGACGAGTAGGTGATGTACCTAGTTAAAATGAGTGGCCCAAATAAAAGAAGAGAAAATGAGAGATGGGTTGTCTCGGAGAAGCCCAAGACCCAATCTACCCAAGCACATTTAGGGCTCGTTTGGTACGTCATGACCGACTGCATTTAATTGCATCGATCGACTGATCAGATTGGATCGGATCAGATAACATATAATGGACGGTATTAGAGTATTAATACATAATGAACTGTATTTTTTTATTTATTGTTATTTTTAGTACAGTCCATGGGAGACCCACCTGCTAGATGAGTCTCAAAAATGGCAGTTGGACTGTACTATTTCTACTGAAAACGCCCACCATATTATTTTTTTGTCCAGTACAGTTCAGCTTAATACAACGTACCAAACGTGCCCTTAAGGGATAATAAATTCACATAATTCCTTGTAATTTTTTTAATTTATCACGAATCTCTAAGATAATCAGCCACCTTCTATCCTCTCTCCTCTCTCTACACTCTCTACCAGCAAGTCCAGCCATGGACACCATCTCATCTCCTCTTCTTCATATTTTTTTTATCAAACTCTTATAGCATCCATGGGTGTCTCTCTCAGTGTATTATCTCTAGCCAGAAGACCATATTTATTCCCAAACACTCTCTAAATATTCTCCTAGCATTCTAGTAAAGATCTATAAGGTTATGGAGTAAACCTCAATTTAGATAATATGTAGTGCTAGTCTAGTTGATGTTCTCATAGTTGCTGGATTTGAGATTACCTTGGGGTGAAGCAAAGTGAAACTAGAGTTTGTTCTTGACATTTGAGGTAAAATTAGCTTATTTCTTATGTTTATGAATTAGATTAAGCTTTAGATATGCATATAGGTTGCAAGTTGATTGTTGAGAGTTGGGACTGGTTTGTTGGGTGTTATTTAGAGTGTTGAAGAGTTGTTCTCATGATGATTTAGATGCTAGAGATATAAGTATATTGTATATGAACTAGTTAATGAGTTATAGGCACTTAGTTTCCATTAGTTGATAAGTTGAAGGTTGATTGATGTAGTTGAATTACTAGTTGAGTTGTATAACATATTGTCATTATTCTTGTTGTTCTTTAGGTGCTAGAATATAGTTGTTGGATGTTGTTGTTGTTTGAGCGAGTGGGATGTGGAAGAACGTGGGAGATGTTGGTCAATTTGTTATAGAACGAGCTTGTCGCTCGATGAATCGTTGGGTGATATATGGTGTTGTGAGGCTGCTCTTATAATGATTTAGATGCTGGAAGTGTTGTTGAACTTGTATACATGTTATTAAGAGTGTTTCAAGGATTATAAAGGAGATAGGCTTGGATAATCGTCGTAGAAATATTTGTAGAATAAGTTTGTCGCTCATAAGCTAGTTGGCATGTTCCTCTTATTGATGTTATTTTTATTTTCCTTGTTGCATTTTAAGTGCAAAATGAGGTTGGTCTTGTCATCTCAGTTGAAAGGTCTACTTAAAGGTACATGAGGCTTTTCCTGACTCGCCATTATGACATGTATTCTTCCTATGTGAACTATAAAGTTTAGAGCTTACAAGTGTAGTAATTCTATATTTTGAGCCTTAAAAGTTTCCTAAGAGATGTTGTTTGACCAAAATCAGTGTTACTTAAATGTATTACTCCTCGAGGTCAAGCTATGAGTTGTTATAAAGGGAATCGAGTTTCCCCTTAGGTAGGACTGTACTAGAAGTCTATAGAGTTTGATTCCAAGACCAAATTCTAAAGGTGCTAATTTCATGTATTTGATACTTTCAAGTTTTTCTATTTGATGTCACCTCAACAATACGAGCTACATATGTCTATTAGAAGTCATGTACTCCTTCCAAAAAGTGTATATAAGCCACATTGGCTTCCTTGGAAGAACCCCGGTAGCATAATTATGATTAGAAGCATTGCTCTACTTATGTGCTTAATAGCTTCATATATGGCCTATTTGGTATTTCTCCGAAGAGTTAAGTTTCATAAGTGTATTAGAAACCCCTTTTTCCTGCTAGAAAGTGAGCGAGCCATAGTGATACCCTCAAAAGAATTTCCGTATCTTGACGACTATTAGTTGGTGATGAAATGAGAGCTTTGCATGTGGCATAGTTGTTGTGTGTCATAGTAGCTAGTAGTATAAGTGAATAGGACTTAATTCATGACATTTGCTAGTTAATGGTGAGATGAGAATCCTACTGCTCGGAGAGTTATTATAGTGATAATGAAGTTACCCTTTAAGCGGGGTGATGTTGATAAATTAAAAAGTAGGACCAATGAGATTATAAAATGTTGTCTAAGGTGAATGATGCTTACAATGAATTATGTTACGGCCTCCAAATATTAGTTGAAGAGATATAGATTTATGGCTAAGGTGATACTTGATGGGTGCAGGCTATAGATATGGGACTATAGAACAATACTTAAGATGCATTGTATGAGAATTGTCGAAGGATAATGAGAAGTTACCAACCTTAAATATGGTAAGTATGTTGGTAGTTATGAACTATAATGATGGGAAAATAGAGTACTAACTAAGAAGAATTTCACCGTATGTGTTACACCCCGTATTTTTTTCAGGACATGTTTTAAGAACGTACGTAAGAACTCACAAGTGTTAAGATTTGAGACTTGTAAAAATTTATCGGAATTATGAAATTTTCGGAAAATGTATTATTGTGACGAATGGGAGGGCGACACGTGTCACCCCCCCTTATAGTTGCCTTGGACGATTTATGTCATGGCCAAAATGGTCATTGACCATAGTCTTGGATGACTAAGTCTTGCAAGTAGTAAGCTTGAGATTCTTGACTAAGTCAAAGGACCCACAAGGCTTGCTATTTGATAAGAGCTCATCCAAACCACCCATTTGGTTGCATCTTGACCCTCCATTGCACTTTATAATACTACTAGTAGCAAGAGTGAGTCCAACACTTAGAAAAAAATTCATGAAATTTGAAGAAGAGCAATAGTTGCTCTCGGGTTCACTCACTCTCAAAAGAAAAAAAAATTTGTTTCTTGTTCTTTAAGCTCCACACTTTAAACCAATGTTCTTGAGTGTATTGTAAGCATATCTCAATAGAAAAATCTCGGAAAAAGATAGTTTTCGGGTTAGTCGCAAAGCGAAAACCTAGTTGTCTTTCTAGGTTTTGTTTGGAGGTTTGAAGGAAATTTGTTGGTGTTGTTCTAAGGGTCTCAAGTAGCGGATTGAAGTGTCTTGAAGAGGCTCTAAGTTGCTAAGGAGCGACTTCGTATTTGGAGTTGGATTAAGATTCGTTAAGGTATAATCTTGTCCCTTAAAAGTGTTACAAGATTATTTATATTGTTGTTAGCTTTGCATGTTGCTAGCATGAGGTATATGTGTTGAAGTTTATAAGTATTATGGATTGCTTGTAGCCTTAAAATCCGAAATGTAATGTAAGCCTTATGAAGTTGGATTACATTTTAGTCGTTTATTAGAATCGTCGCATGTTACATACTTGAAGATTATAGTAGTATAATCGATTGCGACTTGATACCATGTTATGCTAACAATTTGGATTGAAATGGAAATTGGATAAGAATTGGTATTGTGGTACTCAATATGGCCGAAATTGGACTAGTAGTTGTATTAGTTTGATATCTTTTGTGGGGCGGAATTTTACACGTCTAGTAGGCGTGTAATCCCCTATTGTTGATTACATTGATTGGGCCTTAAATGTGGCGTGTTTGGTTATTGTATTCGGCCTTGAAAAAGGTGGCAAAGTAAGTAGAAACAAAGGAGGTGCTGTCCGATTTTCCGTAGAATTTAGAGACTTTACACTTATAATATTCTACGTTTGAAGTAAGACGTTAATAGACGTATTGTGAATATTATAGGTTGACATTCTACAGGCGGGATTTTGTACTTGGCAAGTGGTTTGACCCGAAGAGGTATGTAGAACTTTTCCTATCTTTTGAGCATGACTAGTTGCACGTATGTAGTACGGTAGACGTACAACACCTTGATATCCTTTACTAATTTTATGAATAGCCAAGTCGGGTGAGTTAGGAGATTAACTCACTTCTTTGAAAGTATAAATGATGTCTTAAGTTTTATTAAAGTTAAGGGACTTGAAGAGTTTTAAAGTATGTGATACTTGTTCCGTTTTAAACGTATAAGTCCCTTGGATAGGAAATTGTATTTTGGCTAAGGTATAAAGTGAATATAACGACTTTATGGGAAGTTGGTTATAATTGCTTTACGGGAAGATAAATGACCTGATTTTAATGAAAAGGCAATTTGATTTTAAGGCATCAATTGCCTAAGGTTTTATAATAAAAGGAGTCACTTGATTTAGAAACCTAACTTTATTTCTAAAGGTATTGTGACTTGTCTTGAAAAGAAATTTTGACTTGATACTACGGTGAATAGTGCCTTGGAAGTTTTATATGAAAATGAGTCATTTTTCTTAAAAGATTAGAAGTACGTAGTACTTTGGGTTAAACTCCCGGATTTATTATAACCTATTAGTGCCTTAAGTAAACTAAAATGAGAGTGTAGATGAATGAGACTAATAAGAAGTTAGGGGGATTTCTTAACTTGCTTATTTATTGTATGACGGCCGGTTGAGATATGGTAAGAGTATAAATGAGGGGTAAACCCCCAAGACGTTATACCACCTTCTTCAGGGTAAGAGTATAAATGAGGGGTAAACCCCCAAGACGTTATACCACCTGCTTTACCACCTTCTTCAGGGTAAGAGTATAAATGAGGGGTAAACCTCCAAGACGTTATACCACATGCTTTACCACCTTCTCCAGGGTAAGAGTATAAATGAGGGGTAAACCCCCAAGACGTTATACCACCTGCTTCAGGGTAAGAGTATAAATGAGGGGAAAACCCCCAAGACATTATACCACCTGTTTCTATGGGTTCGCTACCCATGATTTGATCGTGAGTCTCCTATTTCTATGTTGTACGTATACTCTTGGATTACTCTCATGGTTAGTAAGACACTGTGTACTGTAATTTTGTTATCATACATGTCTCCGGCTTTGTTTTGAACTTATGTTGTAATTGCAGTACTTTCCAGTTTTACATACTTAGTACATATTGTGTACTGACCCCCTTCTCGGGGCCGCTCACGCCGCAGTGGTAAGGTGTGGTGGATCCTCATTCTTAGGATCACTTATCGACACGTAAGCTCCATTTCTCCGAGGCTTGTCTTTTTAGTACGATCTTCCTTGATGTTGTAGATTTATGTACATTCGTGGTACGGGCCCTGTCCCGCCACTGTTGTTATTCTTAGAGGTCTGTAGTCACATCATGTGTTTTGGGCTTGTAAGAACCGAGTTGTACAGTTTGGCTTTGATTATGCATGTTTTATGGAAGGCGGCCTTATCGGCTAGCCTGTGTTGTTTTTATCTAAACATGTTGTATGTTGTGTATGTTCCGCTGCTATTCTCTGATGTATACCTGAACGGGGTGCCCAGGTAGGGCACCAGTCGCGGCCCGGGGTCGGGTCGTGACAGTATGGATGATATTTAGGCGATGGTTAAGAGGTTATAGAGTATAGCGTAAGATGAATCTTGACTAATAATTCTCATGTTATCGTTTTGGGTCGTAAAACATCCCAGAAGATGAGTTATGTCGATAGAGTTAGGTGAGATGATGATGGTACTCTATAGAGTATGGTTATAGGGGGTAATAGATCGCTATCTAATATAAATAACATCCTATAGCTAACGTCTAGGTAACCATTACTGGTGTAAAGTGTATAGTAAGGTGAATCATAATGATAAATGTCAAGACCCGACCTCGGGCCCGCGACTGGTGCCTTACCCCGGGCACCCTAGTGATAAAACATCAGAGAAAAATCTGCGGAAAATAAAACTCATGAAAAATAAACAGTGATACAAAAACAGGATGACCAAAAATTCGTCTTACTGCATATATATATAAATAAATCTTGAACAGTTATCCTTTACAACCCTGCCCACAACAGTACTACAGACCTCTAAGAATGTAACAACAACTATGACATGACAGGGTCCCGCCATACCCATGAATGTACAAGTACCTACAATTACAGGGGACTATACCAAAAGATAAGCCTCCGGAGAAACAGAGCTTCCCAAATGCAGAACTGTAATCCTATGAGCGAGGATCAACAACTGGTGTATTCTACCGCGTATTTAACGCAGCACCCGGGCGAGGTCGATAACAGTACCAAGTATGTGAAATCAAATATCAGAATGAAATCATAACAGTCTATATAAAACAGGAGACATGTATGATAACCAACTACCGTACACACAGTATAAGCAGTCAAGTCAGGGACTCACGCCCTCAAAGTCATCACTCAAATATAACCATGGGTCTCACGCCCACAATATCAATCATGCCCGTGGAATTCCTTCCTCACTTCCGGCAGTCTATGATATAACAACACCAAGGAGTACACATGAACACCAGATCCCACCTGTGTCATAAGAACCGTACGGGGCAAGTGCGAAGGCATAGCTACCAGATCCACCACGTCATCAATCGATCGGCAAGTACGAAAGCCAGCTACCAGAACCTACCGTACCAACGATACTATATAACTGTACCACGAAGCTGACCGGGGCAAGTACGAAAGCCACTACCAGATAACACCTGCGCCACATCGCTGACCGGAGCAAGTACGAAAGCTAACTACCAGATACCGCCTGCATCACGAGACTTCGTCATAAACTGCTATAAAACCAACCCACGAAGTTGACCGGGGCAAGTACGAAGGCCGACTACCAGATACCTTCTGCGTCACGTCGCAAACCGGGGCAAGTACGAAAGCCAACTACCAGATACCTCCTGCATCACGAGACTTTGCCATAACACTGACCGGGGCAAGTACGAAAGCCAACTACCAGATACCGCCTGCATCAGCCATGACCGGAGCAAGTACGAAAGCTAACTACCAGATATCTCCTGCATCAGGAAACCTCATGGGGAGCTAGTCCATGGAATAACACTATCAACAGGGAACAAACCCTCATCATGGCCGCATACCCTTGGACCATCCATCGAGTCAGTATGCCCAAAATGATCAAGAATAACATGACCGGCCCTCCATCGAGAGATGCGGTAGCATAAGGATACAATACTTGTACAACAAGGCTATCACAAGCAAACATAGGTAAGTTACCCACACTCAAGGTACTTTCATTTTATGCCAAAAATCCGGGTTTTAACCCCAAGGTACTACGTACTTTAACTCTCTAAAAAGATCCATTTCTTTCACAAAAGTCACATGATACTAACACCCGTAGTATCAAAATAGAGTAACTATTATTTTAAGTAAACTAAAACAATTTCCATACTTTCTTTTTAAATAAACCAAGACAATACCATGCCTTCTTTTTAGACCAAGTCAAGACAATACCATGCCTTCTTTTTAAATCAAATCACTTCTCAAAATAATATAAGTTTCAAAACTTCAAATTCTCAAGTCCCTTACTTTTAAATCAAGTCCCATAACGTGGGAAATCAAGTCTCATATCCTTTTTAAAACAAATGTCAAGTTACCATTTTAAATCCAATAATAAAACCATTCTTTTATTTTCATAAAGTCGTTATAACTAACTTCCCATAAAGCTTATTATAACACTTTATGTTTTAAACCAACCAAAGACAACTACTCTCATTTCCGAAATAAAGATAACTTTATTCCTTTTATGACCAAGAGACTTACACTTTCAAACCGAGCTACACAACTTTCAAAATACTTCATGTTTTTTAGCTTAGAAAACAAGTTTCTTATCTTTAGAATATTTCCAGAATCAATACTCTCAAATCAAGTATTCCATACCTTTCCACATCAAGACATCCTTGTCTACCTTATTAGAATAAACCATTCTTATAACCTTTCCTTAGTAACAGGTGAGTTAATTCTCTAACTCAACCAACTTAGACATTCTTATAACAAGTCAAGCATATCGAATGAATTTACTTCATTTAAATCATGTACGTCTACCGTACTATACAGTTATAACTACTCATGCTCAAGAGATAAGAAAGTTTCCACATACCTCTCCGGCTTAATCCACTTGCCAAGTCCAATATGTCGTCTGTAGTATGTCAACCTATAATGACCATAATACGTCTATTAGTTTCTAGCTTCAACGTAGAATATTCTAATTGTAAAGTCCCTTATTCTACGAAAAATTGGACAGCACTTCCTTTGTCTCTACATACTTTTCCACTTTTTTCAAGGCTCGAATTCAATATCCAAACGCCACTTTTAAGGCCCAACAATCCAACAATACAAAGGGGATTACACGCCTAACTTGGACGTGTAAAATTCTGCCCCACAATTCATAGTAAAACAATCCAACTAGTTTAAGGCAACTCCTTGGCTATAACATGCTCACATATCAACTTTTCAAATCCTTTCAATTCAACTCGTTAATTCAACATGTTATATAAGTCATAACCAATTTTAACAATGATATACCCTTCTATATATAACATGTAACGATATTTGCTAACAACCGGATTGATTACAACATTAGTGACTAACATGCCCATTTTCGGTTTTCAACAAGTCGACTTGATCCATATCTTTTCAAACTTTAATATTTAAACCACATGCTCATTTCTTAACTACTATAACTTGTAATCTTCAATTACATGAGAAGGTGAAGGTTTTACCTCAATAAGCCCTCTTTCCGAAATCTTCTTCACGTTAAAATCACCCACACGAACCCTCTACAAGCTTGCCAACATAATTCCTTCTTGTCGTCTTTCCAAAAATTTCATCACACCTAGGGTTTATCACTTTTTGGGAGAGAAGAGGGGAGTTTCTTAGGATGAACCTTTGAAAATGACCAAGTCTTCAATACTTGGTCATAATATAAGGTCTTCTCTTGGTCAAAAAGATGGGAGGGACACTTGTCACCCTCCCACAGGCCTTTAACAAAATATCTTCTAATTTTCCCCTATTTTTCGTGAAATTTCCCGCCTCGGCGCCGCGGCCCTGCAGACGGCGCCGCGGCGTTGAAACTTCCGAACATCTCAGCACATACGACGGCACGGCCCTGCAACCGCGCTGCGCCAGATCCGGCCACACTGTGGCACTGATCAAAACACTTTCCTGTTCGTCTGCCCACTGAACTTGTAACCTCCATAACTTCCTACTCCGATGTCCTATCGACGAGCGGTTTGTTGCGTTGGAAACAAGACTCAACGAACTTCATACTGGGCTATTGAAACACCTAAAAACTCCTAATGAACTAGGAGATATACCGCTCCAAAGTTGACTCAACAACTGACCAAAACCTTCTGTCAACTTATCTTTCCAATTCCAATTCTTATTTCCCTTCGTACATTCCCAATACCTGACCTGAAATTCTGGGGTGTAACATTCTTCCCCCCTTAGAAACATTCGTCCCGAATGTTCCTTCTAAGTCTCCAAAGCGCATGCGCCGGTATAGTCTTCACTACTACACCTACCAAATCAATTATGCCACGTATGGCCATAATATAATAACCACGCAAAAACTTAAATCCCAGCCAATGAGGAATCACCTCTAAAGTGTATAACAACACTATTAGCTCTCACCCATGGTCTAAGGATACTCTCTTCACATCTTCTCTTCACAAAAAATGATCACTTCCATTCTCTTAACACATGTTCGCTTATTTTCTTACTCGTCGTACCCTCCTCGTACACCCGAACTCTTTCTAGTATACGTACCACATTTCCGTCATTGCTTCATTTTTCAAAAAATCTCGGGGTTACTACCTCCAACTTGGTCATTACTAGCTTCAATTTCCTTTAAGGCCATTCCCGGCCCTCAAGATCCGATTCTGGTCGAACGCATCCACGAACTCGTACGATGACTACCTAAACTTGGGTCGCTGCCCTAGGAATTGGGCCGCTATCCAATCAATTGCGCCTAGCACCCTCGTGACCTTATCACCTAGAGGGACCACCTTAAACTTACCTCACTTCATTCCGGGTTGCGGGTTGACCCGCTATTGGTCCTCAACCCGACCCACTACTTACCAAACTCTTGTTCCCGGTCCGGAACAATCTCACTATTCAACTCATGAAGCCTAGTGGTCTTCTTAACTCAACTACCCACTTTCATTTCACACCACTCATGGACTTATCACCCAAATATACCCCACGTATACTATGTTCCTCGACAAAGATCACCCATAAAATCTTTCACTCAAGATGGCCCTGTACCTAAAGTTCCCACGGTTATCTGTATTCTACGGCTCACAATCTCTATGCACCCAAACCTACCTTTTCTACTTACCAGGCTTCTAAATCACAAATTAACACAAAACTATCCGTACATAGCACTCAATATGTAATTATCTTATCACACATACTAATCTTTAGAGGGTTAAGGATATACATGTAACTATTGCTTCACTTTCCCTTTGTCGCTCTAATCATAATCCTGCCCTGCATGGCGCATAGCAAAAGAAGGCGATGAACCAGCCACTGATCCCGAAGGCTGAGTCTCCACATCCGCGCTACCTCTGGTCGGACAATCCTTCGCAAAATGGCCCTGTCGGCCGCAAGTATAACAATCTCCCATACTAGCACGACACTCCCCCTTATGGATTTTACCACAACGGCCACAATGAGGTAAGGGTGGCCTCATCCGGCTAGCACCCCCACTCCCCCGAAAACTCAAACTCGAGCCACGACTGATCCCGAATACCCTGCACGCCCCAAGATTGCGAGGACCACTGAATCAAGCGGAGGTGCATAACTAGCTCGCCGAGGCGGTCCGCTCGAAAGTTACCAAAGGACTCGCCGCTGCTTCGCCTCTTCTCGCTGATGCGGGTCATTCCGCTGACTCTACGTTTCGGGTCACGCGCATAAGCTCGCGTGCGGTCAATGTCCATGCCCGGCTGAAGAGCTACACCCGTGCAACCCTCTGCTAAATAATCATCGAGCCCTGTGACATAACGGTGCACTTTATCCTCCATGTCTGCCACTAAAGCGGGGACATACCGAGCCAACGAGTCAAACTCTACATTGTACTCCCGAACCGTACGCCTGCTCGCTCGCCTCAACATCATAAATCTATCTCGCCCGAAGTTCTCTCATCCGCAAGGCGAAGTGTGCAAGAAATGCCTCGAGAATTGGCCCCACCCACCGGAAGTGCATGCTCCCGACGCTTCCTATGAATCAAACCACGATCGCAGATCACGCAGCCGATGTGAACCCAATACCACCGACTCTGTCTCCAAGGCCTTGATCACTTTCATGATCTGCTGCAACTGTCGAATAAACTCCTGAGGATCATCCTTAGCTCTCGATCCATAGAACTCCGGTGGATTGCAACTCAAGAAATCCCGAAGTCTCAGACTATCGGATCTAGGGTTAACCACTGGTACTACCGGAACCTCCGACTCTCGTCTGTCCTCATGCCTAGCCACGATCCTAGCTAGTAACTGGGCTATCTCATTGTAATCCATATCCTCTCGCTTCCCGGTCGCGAGTTGGAGGCTCAGATATCCCGCCTCGCAGAAATCGCCGCTGCTGCGCTAAACTCTGCTGGGACTGGCGGCGTCGCAGAACTCCTCAGTATGAAGTACCACCTCGTAATGATCGGGCTCGTGCCTCGCATCCTCTCGTGTTCTACTCGCAGCCTCTCGTTGCCTTGCCCTTCGGGCCCCGGTTGCCGCTGCGAGGCATAATCGCACATAAGAATACATAAGAGGAGTCCAACTTATAACACGCCTCTAAGACACGCTCGTGAGTGAGAATAATGGAAACCAATCCTAAATATCTCGCAACCTCCCGACAGAGGTGTGGTGCACAACACGCCGATAATCAAGACTCTACTAGATACGGTTCAGACACTTTCCGAGGATTAATCGCTTCGATACCACTTTTGTCACGATCCGACTCGCCCGCGATCGTGCCTTTCCCGCACCCTAGTGATAAAACATCGAGAAAATCAGCGGAAAATAAAAGCGATGAAAAATAAACGGTGATACAAAAACAAGTCGACCAAAAAGTCGCCTTCGCATATATATATAAATAAATCTTGAGCAGCTTATCCTTACAAACCCCGCCACAACAAGATTACATGCACTTCTAAGAATGTAATAACAACTATGACGGACAGTGGCCCCGCCATACCCTCGAATGTACAAGTACCTACAATGACAGTGACTATACTAAAAGATAAGCCTCCGAGAAACAGAGCTTCCCAATGCAGAATCGTGATCCTATGGCGAGGATCAACAATCGTGTATCTCTACCGCGGATGAACGCACTTCAAGCGAGGTCAAGATAACATGTACCAAGTATGTGAATCGCAAATATCAGAATGAAATCATAACAAGATATATAAAATGCAGAGACATGTGTGATAACCAACTACCGACACACCGTATAAGCAAATATGTCAAGTCGTGACTCACGCCCTCAAAGTCATCACTCAAATATAACCATGGGTCTCACGCCCACAATATCAATCATGCCCGTGGAATTCCTTCCTCACTGTCGGCAATCTATGATATTACAACACCAAGGAGTACACATGAACACCAGGTCCCACCTGTGTCATAAGAACCGTACGGGGTAAGTGCGAAGGCATAGCTACCAGATCCACCCTGCATCATCAATCGACCGGCAAGTACGAAGCCGCCTACCGTAACTACCGTACCAACGATACTATATAACTGTACCACGAAGCTGACCGGGGCAAGTATGAAAGCCACTACCAGATACCACCTGCGTCACGTCGCTGACCGGGGCAAGTACGAAAGCTAACTACCAGATACCGCCTGCATCACAAGACTTCGTCATAAACTGCTATAAAACCAACCCACGAAGTTGACCGGGGCAAGACGGCGTCGACTACCGATACCTCTCGCCACGTCACGACCGGCAAGTACGAAGCTAACTACCGGATACCTCTCAGATTACGAGACTTCGCCATAACACCGACCGGGCAAGTACGAAGCCAACTACCGGATATCACCGTGACGCCCACGACCGGGGCAAGTACGAAAGCTAACTACCAGATACCGCCTGCATCAGGAAACCTCATGGGGAGCTAGTCCATGGAATAACACTATCAACAGGGAACGAACCCTCATCATGACCGCATACCCGTGGAACATCCATCGAGTCAGTATGCCCAAAATGATCAAGAATAACATGACCGGCCCTCCATCGAGAGATGCGGTAGCATAAGGATACAATACTTGTACAACAAGGCTATCACAAGCAAACATAGGTAAGTTACCCACACTCAAGGTACTTTCATTTTATGCCAAAAATCCGGGTTTTAACCCCAAGGTACTACGTACTTTAACTCTTTAAAAAGATCCATTTCTTTCACAAAAGTCACATGATACTAACACCCGTAGTATCAAAATAGAGTAACTATTATTTTAAGTAAACCAAAACAATTTCCATACTTTCTTTTTAAATAAACCAAGACAATACCATGCCTTCTTTTTAGACCAAGTCAAGACAATACCATGCCTTCTTTTTAAACCAAATCACTTCTCAAAATAATATAAGTTTCAAAACTTCAAATTCTCAAGTCTCTTACTTTTAAATCAAGTCCCATAACGTGGGAAACCAAGTCTCATATCCTTTTTAAAACAAATGTCAAGTTACCATTTTAAATCCAATCATAAAACCATTCTTTTGTTTTTATAAAGTCGTTATAACTAACTTCCCATAAAGCTTATTATAACACTTTATGTTTTAAACCAACCAAGACAACTACTCTCATTTCCGAAATCAAGATAACTTTATTCCTTTTATGACCAAGAGACTTACACTTTCAAACCGAGCTACACAACTTTCAAAATACTTCAAGTTTCTTAGCTTAGAAAACAAGTTTCTTATCTTTAGAATATTTCCAGAATCAATACTCTCAAATCAAGTATTCCATACCTTTCCACATCAAGACATCCTTGTCTACCTTATTAGAATAAACCATTCTTATAACCTTTCCTTAGTAACAGGTGAGTTAATTCTCTAACTCAACCAACTTAGACATTCTTATAACAAGTCAAGCATATCGAATGAATTTACTTCATTTAAATCACGACGCTCACCGTACTATACAGTTATAACTACTCATGCTCAAGAGATAAGAAAGTTTCCACATACCTCTCCGGCTTAATCCACTTGCCAAGTCCAATATGTCGTCTGTAGTATGTCAACCTATAATGACCATAATACGTCTATTAGCTTCTAGCTTCAACGTAGAATATTCTAATTGTAAAGTCCCTTATTCTACGGAAAATTGGACAGCACTTCCTTTGTTTCTACGTACTTTTCCACTTTTTCAAGGCTCAAATTCAATATCCAAACGCCACTTTTAAGGCCCAACAATCCAACAATACAAAGGGGATTACACGCCTAACTTGGACGTGTAAAATTCTGCCCCACAATTCATAGTAAAACAATTCAACTAGTTTAAGGCAACTCCTTGGCTATAACATGCTCACATATCAACTTTTCAAATCCTTTCAATTCAACTCGTTAATTCAACATGTTATATAAGTCTTACCCAATTATAACAACGATATACCCTTTTATATATAACATGTAACTATTTTTGCTAACAACCGAATTGATTACAACATTAGTGACTAACATGCCCATTTTCGGTTTTCAACAAGTCGACATGATCCAAATCTTTTCAAACTTTAATATTTAAACACCATGCTCATTTCTTAACTACTATAACTTGTAATCTTCAATTACATGAGAAGGTGAAGGTTTTACCTCAATAAGTCCTCTTTCCGAAATCCTCTTCACGTTAAAATCACCCACACGAACCCTCTACATGCTTGCCAACATAATTCCTTCTTGTCGTCTTTCTAAAAATTTCATCACACCTAGGGTTTATCACTTTTTGGGAGAGAAGAGGGGATTTTCTTAGGATGAACCTTTGCAAATGACCATGTCTTCAAGACTTGGTCATAATATAAGGTCTTCTATTGGTCAAAAATATGGGAGCGACACTTTGTCACCCTCCCACAGGCCTTTAACAAAATATCTTCTGATTTTCCCCTGCTGAAATTTCCCGCCATGTTCGCAGACGGCTGCGGCCCTCGCAGCAGGGGCCGCGCCGCAACTTCGTAATACACCAAGACATCCGGCGCTGACCAGATCCTGCATCCGGTGCGCACAGAGCACCCGATCAAAACACTTTCTTGTTCGTCTGCCCACTGAACTTGTAACCTCCATAACTTCCTACTCCGATGTCCTATCGACGAGCGGTTTGTTGCGTTGGAAACTAGACTCAACGAACTTCATACTGGGCTATTGAAAAACCTAAAAACTCCTAATGAACTAGGAGATATACCGCTCCAAAGTTGACTCAACAACTGACCAAAACATTCTGTCAACTTATCTTTCCAATTCCAATTCTTATTTCCCTTCGTACGTTCCCAATACCTGACCTGAAATTCCGGGGTGTAACAATAAATGTTCTTGTTTTTTTTATTGAGTTATAGAGCGTCCTTTTAGGACAAGTCATGTTGACATAGATATGTACGAATCCCCATGAGAATACTGTAGTCCTAAGTGGCTATAACATAGGTTTGAAGTACCAAATGAGAGTAATAGAAGCATAAGTACGTCTGTTCCAATCGTATCCCCCAACATGAATTCGAGTCACATATTCCTTTTTCATTATGAGTTCCAAAGAGTAAATAATGGTAGTCTTCTACTTGTATGCAGTTGTTTTCTCTCGTATGATCTCGTGTCTATTGTATCAAAGTTTCGTATGGTTGCATAGAGTCCTTCGGGTTTAGTAAAAATGTCAGTTTCTGTCACCTAAATAATCTTTAGGTTCTAGGTATGTTAGAGGAACTAGTTCTACAAGTTAACAATCTCATAAGAATGATGTCAAGTGCTTCCATAAGCTAAAGAACAGAGATTTCCAAAGTATTATTACATGCCTCCATATGTATGACATACAAGCATGGTTATCAACAACAGATAATGGCCATCAGATTGCATATTTATTCATCAGACATACACGTAGTCAGACGCCTCATGGACGACTACGATAATCGAGCATGCGTACGCTTCTTCAGAGATTATATGCCCTATGGACGAACTATGATACGCATATGTGCACAGTTATGGTCGAATATAGATAGTCTGATGAAACGCATAGTCCAGCCTAAATTTAGTGAGTACTATGAACGGTCTGAATCACATAGGTACCACCTCAGAGCACTCCATATGCATAACATTGCATTGATATTGTATGTTGTATTCCATTCAGCCTCGTACGACACACATTTTCTATAGAAAGTAAAGAAAGAATCTAAAGTACAATAACCCCAAGTATTACAGTGAACGATCCTAGAACGTCGCTCCACATAACGACCTAAAGATATCATCAGAAATATCCTAAAGAAAGTTAAGAAAGATAGAAGTACGGTAAGGTTTAGTAAGTGTTCATGTAGATATTTCAAATCTTTCAATTATCTACATGATTAGATTTCAGTTGTCTCTTTTATGAGCTTTAGTTTATTGTATATGTTTCATGTCTGCCTTATGTACTCGGTACAATCTTTCAGTATTGGCACCCTTTGGCTGGAGGCGCTGAATTTGTTATGTTTCACATTGCAGGTTCAGTTATATAGATTGGCATACTTGTTCGCTAGATAGTGCAGATGCTCATCGAAAGAGTTGTACGCTCCACTTCTACCTGGGGCTGAGTCAGGTCTAGTAATTGCATTGATGTCAGAAATTATGGATAGCTTGAGGCCCTATCCCGACTCTTTTATTAGTTGTTCAGTATAAGTATTCATAGACATTACTTGTGTGTTCATTTGTAATCAGTTGCATATCATTGTTACGGTTCACTTTTATGCGGAGGCAATAAAACTACTGAATAACTCGTGGACTCTTGAAATTTATTTATTTTTTAGAATCGCCACCTAAAAAACTAGGAAAGCCATTTTAAAGGGTATTTTCTAAAACAAAGAAAAACCTAATTATAACTCGAGTTTGGGGTAAGAGTTCAAGTGATCTCCCGGGGAAGGTGTTAGGCAACCCGATATTAAGGATCCGCAGAATGCGATTTTCCTCGAGTTTTAAAATTACTTTTATTGCTTAAAATGTTTAAAATTATTGTAAATATATCTTTGTCAATCAAAATCTTTTTCCACCAAAAATAAGCTTTTACACAATATTTCTTTTTCTTCAAAAAGGGCACAAAATCTTTCTTTGAAAATTCTTCCTTTTGAAATGCAACTCCCTTTGTTTTTCCATCAAAAGAGACAATAAAGTATTTACTTCTTTTTATATAAAGTAGAGAATTTAGATTAGGGAAAAGGGTCATATTTGCCCTCCCTGTTTTGGGAAAAAGTTTATATTTGTCTTCTGTTAACGTTTGGGGTCAAATATGTCCTCCGTTAGTCTAAACTTATTGTATTTATCCTTATTTAACAGATTTGTCACGTGGAGGACACATGGCAAAGTGGGACCCACACCTTCACCCCCAAAACTTCTACTCTCTCTGTTTAATAACCCCAAATGAAATCTCCGGCAAAACTCTGACCATTAAGGGCATAGAGCATTGAATGACATAATCGTACGCTGACATTTTAAGTCAGGCATTTCGTCGAACAGTTTCCGTGCATGTTCAAACATACCAGCTTTTCCATACAAGCTAATGAGTCGTACAGCGAAACGCTCATTTTTTATATCTGGGTAAATTTTTTGGTGTTCAAGGATATCTTCAATAGCTGAGAACTGTTTAGTTAGCATGAGATGGTGTACGAAATATTCGTAATTCTTAAATTGGTGACGAAATTTGGGACTGTTTGATGACTGCTTGAATTTACGAACACAAGATCGATATTTCTGCTCTTTGAAGGATTGTGGGGGTACTGGTGGAGTTAGCGATGACAATAAAGAGTTGGGGTTTGACAGTAAGTAAATGGTTGGAATTTTGCCGGCATTTGGTGTTATTAAACAAAGGGAGTAGAAGTTTTGGGGGTGAAGGTGTGGGTCCCACTTTTCCACGTGTCCTCCACCTGGCTTCGTCGTGGCGTACACGTGACGGATCTGTTAAATAAGGGTAAATACAACAAGTTTAGACTAACGGAGGCCATATTTAACCCCAAACGTTAACGGGAGGCAAATATGAACCTTTTCTCAAATGTGGAGGACAAATATGACCCTTTTCCTTTAGAATATAACTTTAACAAAATAAAACATCTGTTTATAAAAGAGGTCAACCAATATTTTGTTCCCTTTTGCCCAAACCTTAGTTATAAAGAATTTTCCAAATTATTAAAGAGTAATTAAGCTTGAGAAAAAATATTAATTATTCAACACTTGAATTTTTAAAACTTAACCGATTTTCATGTTTTTGTTTTGAAAGAAAACCAAATCAAGGGAAAGCACTCTTTTTCTTTTATAAAGAAAGGCTAGAAATTTAAATCAACTCGTTTTCAAGTTATTTGCAAACCTAGTTTAAAGAGATTGATTTAAAAGTATATATAATGAAATAGCTGAAATATTAAAGCACCTTTTATTTTTAATTGGATTAAATTACAAAGTAATTCTATTTTATGGCAACTACATAGACTCAATTCAATTCTATCCTATGGGTTTCAATAATAATAAATATTTTACAAATAATACGTATACAACAATGGATAAATGAACAAGAATAATGGAAAGAAAGCAAACGGGCTGATGGGTATACCGGCCCACCAATTTATCATAGAGACAAAAATTTAAATTTCTTTTTTCTACACCATTTTCACCCGTGAGTGGCCCCTTCTAACAATATATGTGCCAATTTCACCCATGTCTGGGCCTTCAATCAGTCAGACTCAATGAAAGAAATGTAATTTGGTCCTTTTGGCTCACCAGGCTCAAGCGATCGCAGAATAAACGAGGTGTAGACCACAGGCCCACGAGACATGGATAAGCGATCGCAGAATAAAAGAAAATCAAACCCATATATATATATATATATATATATATATATATATATATATAAATAGTTTTATAGCAGTCTGAACTATACCTGTCTAACGGATCGATCCGGATCGGACCGCAGAGTCTGCTACGTTGAACTGTTATCGATCCGGCCCATCGGCTTATCGCCTACCGTCCTGGTCATTACCGGATTTCGGTCGGCCCGCATGGTTCGGGTTGAACCGCCTATCTGGCGAGATTTTTTTGTTTTTGTAAATTTTGAAAATCTAACTAAATTCAAATTAAATATGTAATATAATAATATAATATAGTTTATAACTTTATACTTTATAGTTATATGGTAGTTATACAAACTATATTAATTATTTTTAGTTTTTTTTATTCCGAAAATTTATTAATTTATTAAATTAGTAGACATAAGATAAGTTAACAAATAACAACTAAAGAGATAATAAAATAAAAACTAATGATAAGGTGTAAACTTTCGAACTTTCATTATTCATAATGTTAATTGTTAATAAGAGTACATAATGAAGTAATAATAATTGTTATTTAGTATTTACATATTATGCATCCTTCTTGCAAGTTCTTCGTAATTTATAGGTTGATTAAATTGGTTATACTTCATAGCCTCTAAATCTGGAGTATTAATTCCAGTCCCGGTTGCGCTCCCGGTTTCCAAAAAATTGTCGATTTCTTCATCTTCCGGAGAGTCAACGTCTTCATATCCTTGATTTCTTCTCTCTGATCTGATCCAATCCCTTAAGCATACTAACACTTCTAATGTGCTTCCGCCCAATGAGTGACGTGTGTCTCCTATTTGATCTCGTGCTTGGCTGAATGCACTTTCAGAAGCTATTGTTGAGATATGCACATTAAGAACATCCCGTGCCATAGCTGCTAGTACCGGAAATTGTCTTTTGTTATCCTGCCACCATTGTAAAGGTTGAAATTTCTTCTTCGGCTCCGTTGGCTATTGCAAATAAAACTGCATCTCATCACAATTTCGAGTTGTGATTGCTTGTGTTGTTGTAAAAGTGCTCCATATAGATAAAGATTCATTTTCATCGTCTTCATCGAATCCTGCAGATGTAGACACAGAAGCATAAGCAGAACTAGAAGGAATATTAGTAGCAGAATTGTTGTTGTCATGTAATGTAGCATAATAATCATATAATTTAGCTAAATTAATATCAAGTTTACATATGCAATCAAATGAAGATGAAGTTTCTGTTTCACTTACTTCCATATAAGTATATAAACTAAATATTAAATTATGACAATCTACTTTTTTAACATAAGGATTTAAGACTGCACCAATACAATAAATATCAGAAATAGGAAACAAATATTTTTTAAACTTTTCAAACATAAATGTAACTGCAGCTTTATATTTTATATTTGATTTAAATCATAAAGTAAATATGAAATTTCAGCTATATGAGCTAAAACATTACAAACTGTTGGGTAATAAGATCCCGAAAATTCAACAAAGAGTGATGTAAAATTTACGTAATTTTTTTAAAAGTTCAGCAATTGATTTCCAAACATCGTCGGTTAACATATAAATCACGTTCTTACAATGAGTATTTGAAACATGTGTTATGGAGTCTTTATACTTATAACATTCTTTTAAAAGTAAATAAGTATAATTTCACCGTGTAATAATCTCTTGTGGCATGAATTTAGGTCTCAAATCAAATTGTTTACATTTTTCTTTAAATTCTATAAGTCTATTTTTTCTATTATTACCTTGAATAACTCCAACAGCTTTTTTGACAATTTGTATTTCAGTTGCAAATAACTCGAGACCACTTTTAACAATTAAATTATAAATATGACAAGCACAACGAACATGAAATATATCAGGAAGTGACGGTTCTAATTCCACTTTTAAAAGATCTACAACAACAGTATTATTAGATGCATTATCGATGATATACAAAATATTTTTTTATAAAGATTATAATTTTTGGCATAAGCACAAATAATTTCGCTTATATATTTTTCAGTATGACTTTGATCCTCGTCATACGCAAAAGCAATAATATTTTTTTCCATTTTAAAATTTTCATCAATCCAATGACAAGTAATTGTTAAATAATCATAACTGTTTAAAGTATGTCCAATGTCTGCAGTAAAACTAACTAGGCATGAAAGATTAGTGAACAAATATTGCAAAAAAATAACATAATCATTATAAAGTCTAAAAACATCGGCTCTACAAGTACTACGAGGAACACCTGTAAAACAAGGATTATATAATTTTTGAATATATGTAATTAAATATGAAGAAGAAGGAAAAGAAAAAGGTAAACAACCTCCGACAATTATTTTTTCTAATTCAATGCGATCCTTCTTTGGATCGTACTTAGCCAACCCCCCCCCCCCCGTTAATGGATTAAGTTGTTGTTGACCGGGTTCTAAATCAGTGGCAACACCCCATTGTATCGGATGATCTTTCAATAAATGTCTACCTATAGTGTCCGTCCCCCCGTCACCACCCCTCTCTTATGTTTGTAAGTTTTCCCACAAATATTACATCTAACTCTATCAGTGTCCCCAACTCTATCATAAAAGAGCCACACTTTACTCTTTTTTCTCCTTACTTCTGGTTATGTAATTTCTGGTAAAAGAGGTCTACTGTCACACCCCGAAATTCGGGCCCGCGAGTGGTACCCTACTTGGGCACTCATCTACCCGTATAACACATATAACTCGCGGAAGCTAAATAACACTTTTATTTTATAAACAAAAGCAAAGCCGGCAAGGCTGCCATAATATATAACACCCGAATGGGACTACAACTGTACAATAATATAACTACAACTCACGCCACCCAAATTTACATATGAATACTGCACTTCAAGAGTTTGGACATTAAACTATGACGGGACAAGGCCCGCCGTACCCCTGAATACACCTAGCCATAATGACAAGCTCCGAAACACTGGAGCTCTCCCAACACGTTGAACAAGGATCCTAAGCTCACGGATCACCCAACTGAGTACCTATACCTGCGGGCATGAACGCAAATTTCGTAGCGGGTCGCATAACAAGGTACCAAGTATGTAAACATGAAGTACAGTAAACAATATCATAACTGTACAAAAGAATGATAGGGATAAGTATGAAAATCAAATACCAGATCCAACCGTGCCATAATAAATAAAATCCAACTGTACCTTGTATCACTGTACCCATGTACCACTGACCATCAGATTATTGTATCATCGTACCATCGTACTCACCGCATCATCAGAACATCGAGAGTCAATCGCCTTTTTAAAAATATAACATCAACTGTATCTTTTCAAAATGAGAGTCACATCAAAGACATGGACACATGCCAACAAATTAATATGTATATCTTTTTTATGGAAATCGAACCCGCATAGGTAATTATACCCGAATGAGTATCTCTACTCGTATCACGGATCTTGTCCGTGGATATTATTCATGGGAATCGAACCCGCATAGGAATCGAACCTGCATAGGTATTTATACCCGCATGAGTATCTCTACTCGCATCATGAAAGCACATCCATGAAGCAAATATACACAAATACTGTCATGGAATGAAACCAAGGTACCAACACATCATATACAAAATATTAAAATAAACTTTCCTTTTTGAAATGTCAAGGTACCAAAACGTCATGTGCCAAATACATATAAAATCTTCCATTTAAGACAAACCTAGGTACCAATATCTTGTGTAGCATACACAAATAATGAACTTCATTTTATAAAGACCAAGGCACTATCACATCTTTCCTTTTAGACAAACCAAGACATTATCCCATCTTGCATTATTAGGGAAATGAACCCAAAGTACTATGGAATATTAGGGGCGTGAACCCCAAAGTACTATGTACGTTTGCCGTACATCCTTTCATTTATAAACCCTAAGACACTAACACTCGTAGTATCAAGACACTTCCACAACTTCCATTTTAGCAAACCCAAAGTACTATCAAGGGAATATATCTAACAACTTCCATTTTAGAACACCCAAAGTACTATCAAGGGAACATGTATATCAACTTCCATTTTAGAACACCCAAAGTACTATCAAGGGAATATATCTAACAACTTCCATTTTAGAACACCCAAAGTACTATCAAGGGAATATATCTAACAACTTTCATTTTAGAACACCCAAAGTACTATCAAGGGAATATATCACTAAGGATTAGGTTCCAATAGAACTCTATAAAGATCAAGTCAAGTATCGTTAAGGATTAGGATCCACTCACTTTATAAAATCAAACCAAGTATCATTAAAGAATAGAATTCACTCACTTTATAAAATCAAATCAAGTATCAATAAGGAATAGAATACACTCACTTTATAAAATCAAATCAAGTATTAATAAGGAATACATCCACTCACTTGATAAAATCAAATCATGCAAAAAAAAAAGGGATAGTTCACATACCTCTTCGGCTTATTCCAACTTGATATTTAGAATTCGTCTCAATGTAGTACTTCAACCTATAATGACAACAACACTTCTATCAACTTCTAGCTCACTTAGTATAAGATATACACCAAGTTATTGTCCTCTTATTCTACGAAAATTTGGGCAGCACTTCCCCCGTTTATACGTACTTTTCCACCTTTTCCAAGGCCTAAATTCAACAATAATCGAGCCCCATTTAAGACACAATCAAAACAACAACCAAAGGGTATTACACGCGTACTTTACGTGTAACATTCTGCCCCATAATCACATAAAAACAGTCCACAAAATCAGTCCAATATCCAACAACAACAAGAGTAAAATGTGAAGCCTTTTAACACATTTATATACCCTTAATATCTTAGGAATTTCATTAGCCTTTACCACATCTAGAGATGCATAACAACAATTGAATTTCCAGCATTTATAATACCTCAAAACAGTCCCTAAAACTGCATAACAATATCCAACAGTTTTATAGATTCCACAGCCAACAACTACAATTCGATAACTCTTTCCTTAATCCATTTTATTCCAATTTCCATTTTATTCCAATTTAAGTTCCAAAACTTCTATATAAGTTATATCAACTTATTAACAACAATATTACTCCATTATAACGTGCAATAGGTGAAGATAACAACAACACAACCAACGAAATCCAACACTCCAAAATTTGTCCCACATTCGGCCAACATGCTAAAAATTGCCCAAACATTTTTTATCCTTCATTCCTTTTAGCACAAGCTCGTCTATACATTATAAAAATAAGTAATATCCAATTACTAGAATAATTTTTACCTTTTATTTTGCCCAAAATCGTCCAAAACAGTCCGCACTTTATTGGCCCACAATTTTCGTTTTGCTCCACTTCTTCAAGTTCCAATCACACACATGTATCCATTACAAGCTTATAACCAACTTCCCTTCTTGTTTCACTTCCAAAAAGTTGAAGAACAAGCCTAGGGCTTCAATACCCTTTCTCGGCCCAAAACGGTTTTTTGGAAATTCTTGGAGAGTTAACTTGGTAGTGTTCTTAATCTTGGATAATAATCAACTCTTGTTCTTGGAATATTTTCCTTGGATTTCGAAATTTTAGGGTTATGGGAGAGAGAAGAGAGAGTTTGGTTGATGAATTAAAATGTTAGAAAATGAAACGTGGCTATGTCTTGCTATCCACTTCTCTAAATAGATGAACATCTCACAAGTGGAGGGGGACCCCACTTGTCCACTTGGCTCAAAAATATCTCAACACTTGTCCACTTGTCTCACAAATATCTCCCACACTTAGCCTTTGTCATCCCAATTTCGAACCCCCCCCCCCCCCTAAAATTGTGAATTTTTTGGCGGACCTCATATTATCAATTACGATACTTCATAATCCAATACTAAGTCCACAAATCCAATTAGAAGTATTAAAATTCAAGTTAATAATTTTTCTGTCGTCACATTTTTTCCGAAATTTTTCTTAAGAAAATGTAATAATTCTTTCCTTCCAAAATTCAAATCTTAAATCCTTAATCACGTTCTCAATTACTAGCCCTGATATTACGGGGTGTAACATTTTTCCCCCCTTAGAAACATTCGTCCTCGAATGTTCATCTAAGGTCTCAAGATATACAACTTTCGGCATAGTCTCCTTTAACTATACCTACACGCCTATACTCATTAGTGTCAGCACCGCGGTCCTGCACGTCGGCACCGTGGTTCCGAAATTCCTACAACTCTCTAAAGTTTCAAAGACCGCTGTCCTCGCATTTACATCACGTGGCCTCGAATTTCACAAAGACACATTTTTCCACTTAATCTCTTCTCTTTCTACAAGTTTCAACAATACTCCGCAACCCAAAGATGCCACACCGGGCCACAATATAACACATAGACTCATTCTACTTTGGATAGTCCTTAGCGTATTGTGCTTCTTTTGTAATCAAAGTCACATTCCTAAGGTCCTATTGCAGTTCCTTAAAATCGATAACACCATTTCTAATCGGCTCAACAATCACAAGTTGTTTATACTCAAACCACGGAATCATCACAACCAAGTATACAACAATTTTACCAACCTGTATACCAAGTCCATATATCTCCTTCGGGGCCACTGTCGCTTTCTCATAGCTACAATCACAATAATACGTTAGGGAGGGACTACCCTAACAACACAACTCTATCGCACGATCCTTGAGATGAAAGAATAGAAACCAATCCTAAATGTCATGTAGCCTCCTGTTTATAGGTGTGGTGCACAACACACCGATAACCAAGACTCTACTAGACACGGTATGTAGACATTTCGATGACTAACTGCTCTGATACCACTCTGTCACGCCCCGAACCCCGGGCCTGCGACTGGTACCCTACCTGGGCACCCATCTACCCGTATAACACATGTAACTCGCGGAAGCTAAATAACACTTTTTTTATAAACAAAGACAAAGCCGGCAAGGATGCCATAATATATAACACCCGAATGAGACTAAACTGTACAACAATATAAATACAACTCACGCCACCCAAATTTACATATGAATACATGCACTTAAGAGTTTGGACAGTAAACTATGACGGGACAAGGCCCCGCCGTACCCCTGAATACACCTAGCCATAATGACAAGCTCCGAAACACTGGAGCTCTCCCAACACGCTCAGGATCCTAAGCTCACGGATCACCCAACTGAGTCATTACAACAAGGTACCATGTATGCAAACATGAAGTACAGTAAACAAGATCATAACTGTACAAAAGAATGACAGGGACAAGTATGAAAATCAAATACCAGATCCAACTGTGCCATAATAAATAAAAGCCAATCGTACTTGTATCATCAGACTAATGTACTCATTGTATCATCGTACCATCATCGTACTAATCGCATTCATCAGAACATCGAGAGTCAATCGCTCCTTTTTAAAATATAACATCAACTGTATCTTTTCAAAATGAGAGTCACATCAAAGATAGGGACACCTGCCCACGAATCAATATGTATATCTTTTTCATAGGAATCGAACCCGCATAGGTAATTATACCCGCATGAGTATCTCTACTCGCATCACGGATCTTGTCCATGGATGTTATTCATGGGAATCGAACCCTATAGGAATCGAACCTGCATATGTATTTATACCCGCATGAGTATCTCTACTCGCATCATGGAAACACATCCATGGAGAAAATATACATAAATACTGTCATGGAATGAAACCAAGGTACCAACATATCATATACAAAATATTAAAATAAACTTTCCTTTTTGAAATGCCAAGGTACCAAAACGTCATGTACCAAACACATATAAAATCTTTCATTTATCTATGCCAAGGTACCAAAACGTCATGTACCAAACACATATAAAATCTTCCATTTAAGACAAACCTAGGTACCAACATCTCGTGTACCATACACAAATAATGAACTTCATTTTATAAAGACCAAGACACTATCACATCTTTCATTTTAGACAAACCAAGACATTATCCCATCTTGCATTATTAGGGAAATGAACCCAAAGTACTATGAAATATTAGGGGCGTGAACCCAAAAGTACTATGTACGTTTGTCGTACATCCCTTCATTTATAAACCCTAAGACACTAACACCCGCAGTATCAAGAAACTTCCACAACTTTCATTTTAGCAAACCCAAAGTACTATCAAGGGAATATATCTAACAACTTCCATTTTAGAACACCCAAAGTACTATCAAGGGAACATGTATATCAACTTCCATTTTAGAACATCCAAAGTACTATCAAGGGAATATATCTAACAACTTCCATTTTAGAACACCCAAAGTACTATCAAGAGAATATATCTAACAACTTTCATTTTAGAACACCCAAAGTACTATCAAGGGAATATATCTAACAACTTCCATTTTAGAACACCCAAAGTACTATCAAAGGAATATATCACTAAGATTAGGTTCCAATAGAACTCTATAAAGATCAAGTCAAGTATCATTAAGGATTAGGATTCACTCACTTTATAAAATCAAATCAAGTATCATAAAGGAATAGAATCCACTCACTTTATAAAATCAAATCAAGTATCAATACGTAATATAATCCACTCACTTTATAAAATCAAATCAAGTATCAATAAGGAATACATCCACTCACTTGATAAAATCAAATCATGCCAAAAGAAGAAGGGATAGTTCACATACCTCTTCGGCTTATTCCAACTTGATATTTAGAATTCGTCTCAATGTAGTACTTCAACCTATAATGACAACAACACTTCTATCAACTTCTAGTTCACTTAGTATAAGATATACACCAAGTAATTGTCCTCTTATTCTATGAAAATTTGGGCAGCACTTCCCTCGTTTATACATACTTTTCCACCTTTTCCAAGGCCCAAATTCAACAATAATCAAGCCCCATTTAAGGCACAATCAAAACAGCAACCAAATGGGATTACACGCCTACTTTACGTGTAAAATCCTTCCCCATAATCACGTAAAAACAATCCACAAAATCAATCCAATATCCAACAACAACAAGAGTAAAATGTGAAGTCTTTTAACACCTTTCTATACCCTTAATATCTTAGGTCTTTCATTAGCCTTTACCACATCTAGACATGCATAACAACAATTGAATTTCCAGCATTTATAATACCTCAAAACAGTCCCTAAAATTGCATAACAATATCCAACAGTTTTATAGATTCCACAGCCAACAACTACAATCCGATAACTCTTTCCTTAATCTATTTTATTCCAATTTAAGTTCCAAAACATATATATAAGTTATATCAACTTATTAACAACAATATTACTCCATTATAACGTGCAATAGGTGAAGATAACAACAACACAACCAACGAAATCCAACACTCCAAAATTTGTCCCACATTCGGCCAACATGCTAAAAATTGCCCAAACACTTTTTATCCTTCATTCCTTTTAGCACAAGCTCGTCTACACATTATAACAATAAGTAATATCCAATTACTTCAAGTGGAACAAGATTTTTTACCTTTTATTTTTCCCAAAATCGTCCAAAACAATCCGCACTTTATTGGCCCACAGTTTTCGTTTTGCTCCACTTCTTCAAGTTCCAATCACACACATGTATCCATTACAAGCTTATAACCAACTTCCCTTCTTATTTCACTTCCAAAAAGTTGAAGAACAAGCCTAGGGCTTCAATACCCTTTCTCGGCCCAAAACGGGTTTTTGAAGATTCTTGAAGAGTTAACTTGGCTTAAGACTTGATTAGTGTTCTTAATCTTGGATAATAATCAACTATTGTTCTTGGAATATTTCCCTTGGATTTCGAAATTTTAGGGTTAAGGGAGAGAGAATAGATAGTTTGGTTGATGAAATAAAATGTTAGAAAATGAAATGTGGTTAAGTCTTGCTATCCACTTCTCAAAATAGATGAACATCTCACAAGTGGAGGGGGACCCCACTTGTCCACTTGGCTCACAAATATCTCCACATTTGTCCACTTGTCTCACAAATATCTCCCACACTTAGCCTTTGTCATCCCATTTTCGAAACCCCCCCCCCCCCTTAAAATTGTGAAATTTTTGGCGGACCCCATATTATCAATTCCGTTACTTCATAATCGAATACTAAGTCCATAAATCCAATTAGAAGTATTAAACTCCATGTTAATAATTTTTCTGTCGTCACATTTTTCCGAAATTTTCCTTAAGAATATGTAATAATTATTTCCTTCCAAAATTCAAATCTTAAATCCTTAATCACGTTCTCAATTAGTAGCCCTGATATTACGGGGTGTAACATCTACGACTATCACTATCAGTACCAACATTGACAGAAGGAACACTAGTAGGTGTAGGAGGTTCAGTTACTTCAAGTTCAACAATATTATCTAATTGAACGTTATCATATTCATTATCTTCTATTCCAAAATCTTCTTGCATTTGATCATAGCCTATATATTGATTAGATGATGAAGAACCTATAGATTATTTTACCCCTTAAACTAGATTTACGACGCAGTCCCGACCCAATTCCCCTTAGCAAAGACATTATAAAATATTTAAATAATCAACAAATAAATATGACAATTTAATAAAATAATTAGAGAATGAAACGAGTGTACCAAACTTCGGGATTCAGAATTCAATTGAAACTCGAAGGCCGAAGCTCGAAGTCTTGCTACTTTAAAAATTAATAATAATAATAATAATAACTTGAGAATTGATAATATAGAGAATTAAGAGAGTATGAGAATTGAGAGAATTGTAGAAATAATTGTGTGATAAAAATGAAAAGAATGTAGAGTATTTATAGATTTTTTAAAGGATAGAAATGTAATTAACAAAAAATTAAAAAACAAAAAAAAACAAAAAAAAAATTAAGCCAAACGGTCCACTGACCGTTGGCCCCTCCCCTCAGCCCCTACCCCAGCCCCAACGGTAATGTTACCGTTGGACACCAACAACCTTTTTTTTTAATTTGTTCCTTACAGGTTCGGACCGGATTGGTTAACCGATAAGGTTACCGGTTTCCCCTTACCGGTTCAACTGGTCCGGATCCTTATCGGATTTTTGTATAACCCGTGCGGGTTGGGGTCAGGGCCAAACCAACCCCCAACCCGGTAAGCCTTACCAGTCTGGACCAGATCGGATTTTGTACCGGATCGACCGGTCCGGTTCCGGGTCAACCCGGCCCCTTAGACAGATATAGTCTGAACCAAACATTCTTAAAACAAATAGTCCACAATTAAAATATGGGCTCAGTCTTGAGCAATACGAGGAAGAAGAAGAATAAGCCCAATATTGCAGTCATCAGACTTCAAGAGGGAAAGCAGACTGGCTGAAATGCATTATTAATCCCAATTGACATATACTCGGATTTATCAATAAGCCCACATCCAATATTCATTCAGTCACTGAAAATCAAAATACACACGATATGTGATATACTTACAAGTATACGCAAATATACAACTTTTGTATACCTAGGATTTTATACCTTGTATATCTTGAGGTATTGTTACACCCCGTAATTTCAGGACATGTATATAAGAACGTACGTAAGAAATCAGGACGCTAAGATTTGAGACTTGTAGAATTTATCGGAATTATGGAAATGTCGGGAAACGAAATATTATGGACGAATGGGAGGGTGACACGTGTCACCCCCCCCACTTGCGCTTGGACGAATTGACAAGGTCAATTGGTCAAGTCTTGAAATGTCAAGGCTTGACATGGTTGACCAAGTCAATAAGCCCACTTGATTCTTGATATTTAAATCCTCTTCATCCAAACCCCACCAAGTGTTTTAATCTTGACCCTCCATCTAATTATATATACACCAATATAGCAAGACAAGTCTCAACACTTAGAAAATGTTCAAGAAAACTTGTGTGCACTTGAGGGAGCTCTCGGCATAGCTCTTGAGAAAGAAGAAAAAAATTTCGTTTGTTGTTCATAATTCACAATACATTAAACCAAGGTTCCTAGAGGTATTGTAAGGTTATCTCAATAGAAATATCCCGGCAAAACTACGTTTTCACGTTAGTCGCAAGATGAAAACCTAAGTTGTTTTTATAGTTTTGATTGGAAATTGAAGGAAAGTTGTTTGTGAACTTCTAAGGGCTTCAAATAGTGGATTGGAGCGTCAAGGAAAGGAGCTAAGTTTCTAAGGAGCGACTTTGAATCTTGAAGTCACATTAGGGCTTATCAAGGTAACAATCTTGTCCTCTTAATGATTAAAGATTACATGTGGTTGTAGTCATATATATATATATATATATGCAAGCATGAGATATATATAATGGAGATTGAAATGTTATGGAATATTTGGAAGAAATCCGAAAGTTGCATGATTAGCCTTAAGATTGTAATTCGATTTAGTTATTAGTTTTAGTCGTCACATGTTATATAAAGAAGGGATTGTAGTTGTTATTATTGATTGCGGCTATATAACATGTTAGACTAAACAACTTAGATTGAAAAGGAATTGGATAAGACTTTACATTGTTGTATATTGTGGCCGAGAATGGCATTGGCTATTGAACTACTTGGTATTAATTGTGGGGCAGAATTTTACACGTCCTGTAAGGCGTGTAATCCCCTTTGATTGGTTGATATGTTGAGCCTTAAATATGGCATATTGGTTATTGATTTCGGGCCTTGAAAAAGGTGGAAAAGTAAGTAGAAACAAAGTAAGTGCTGCCCAATTTTCCGTAGAACAAGTGACTTTACACTTAGAATATTCTACGTTTGAAGCTAGAAGTTAATAGACGTATTATGGTCATTATAGGTTGACATACTACGTACGGCATATTGGACTTAGCAAGTGGATTGAACCGACGAGGTATGTGGAACTTTTCTTATCTCTTGAGCATGAGTAGTTATAAATGTATAGTACGGTAGACGTATGAGATTTAAATGAATTTAGTTTCATTTGATATCCTTGACTTGTTTTAAGAATGTCCAAATTGGTTGAGTTAGAGAATTAACTCACTTGTTTTAAAGGTTAAATATGTCTTAGTTTCTAAAGCATAAAGTTAGTATAACGGCTTTATGAGAAGTTGGTTATAACAACTTTATGGGAAATTAAAAGAATGGTTTATTCTAGTAAAGTAAACAAAGATAAATGACTTGAAATAAAGAATGATAATTTGATTTAAAGGTATCCATTGCTTAAAGTTTTAAAGTAAGGGTCACTTGGTTTAGAAGCCAAAAAAAAATGTATTTCTAAAGGTGTAGTGACTTGTTTTGAAAAGTAGACAAGCCTTGATACTATGGGTACTAGTATCTTGGGGGTCTTATACGAGAAAGAGTCATTTTTGAAAGGATAAAAGTATGTAGTACTTTTGGGTTAAATTCCCAGATTTTTCATGACATGTTAGTGCCTTAAGTTAAATAAAATGAGAGTGCATGATAATTAAGTCTAATAAGAAGTTAAGGGATTTCTTAACTTGCTTATGTTATGTATGTTAGCCGGTTGTGCTAGTGTTATGTTATCTTGCGGGGTAAACCCCCGAGTTACTACTTATTCCATGGATTTGCTACCCATGATGCGAGTGCGGCGTTTGTACTCATTGCGGGTCCACCGGGCCTATGCGGGTGAAATAGTCCTATGCGGAGCAAATTGCTCCATTACGGGTCCACAGGACCTATGCGGGTGAAATAGTCCCAGGAGTAGGATTGCTTAATGATACTATGGGCGGGTGACCCTAATTTGTTCATAAGCCTCCTATTTTTATGCAGTAAAGTGTACTCTTGTTTGCTCTCATTATTAGTAAGGCACATTGTACTGTTATTTTGGTTATCGTACATGTCTCCAGCTTTATTTTAGACTATATGATTTTATTTCAAGATTTCGCTTACATACTTGGTACATCTGTGATCGACCCTTTCTCGGGGGCTGCGTTCATGCCGCAGGTAGGGGTAAGAAGGTTGAGGATCCTCACTCTTAGGATCACTGATCAGTTGTCAGAAGGCTCCATTTCTCCGGAGGCTTGTCTTTTAGTACGGTTTCCCTGATGTTGTAGATTTATGTACATTCAGGGGTATGGAGGGGCCATGTCCCGTCACAGTTGTTATGTAAAAATTCTTAGAGGTCTGTAGTCATATCTTGTGGATTGGGTTGTATAAAAGAAGGGGATGTGACTGTTTTTTTGGGTTATGCATATATTTTTGGAAGGTGCCTTATCGGCTAGTCTGTTGATATTTCATGACTTGTACTTTTTGAGTTGTATGTATGTTCCGCTACTATTCTCTGATGTATACCTGTAAGGGGTGTCCAGGTAGGGCACCGGTCGCGGGCCCGGGGTCGGGTCGTGACAAGAGTTGTATCAGAGCAGTTAGTCCTCGAAAAGTGTCTACAGACCGTGTCTAGTAGAGTCTTGGTTATCGGTTTATTGTGCACCACATCTATAGCCAGGAGGCTGCAGGACATTTAAGATTGGTTTCCATCTTTCTCTCTCTGAGATCGTGCAGTAGAGCTGTCTTATTAGGTTGAATCCTCTCCGACCTATTCTTATGTATCAGTTATGCCTCCACGGAAGGCGACTAGGGCACATAAGGGCAAGGCAGCAGCAAGAGCTGCTAGTGGTACGCAGAGGGTTACTAGGACTCAGGCCCAGACTATGCCTGAGGTTGTGGGCCGATCGGCGAGTTCAGCCACGCCGGCAGTGTTAGAGGAGCCGAGAGCGGCCGTAGCTCCAGAGGTTCCGATACCTGAGCCTCCAGTTTCGCAGCTAGGGGCATAGTATAGTGATTATAGAGAGCAGATCATGTTATTGACTAGCATAGTGGCAGGGCAGCGCCGACAGAAGCAGGTAGCTAACCCTAGAGCCGACGGTTTGAGGATTCGGGATTTTCTGGGTTATAATCCACCCGAGTTCTATGGTTCGAGATCTGAGGATGATCCTCAGGAGTTCATTCGGTAGATACAGCGGACTATGCAGGTGCTTAGGGCCTCGGATATAGAGTCAGTTGTGCTAGCTTCTTACCGGTTACACGATAATGCGTTGAACTGGTTTGAGTCATGGGAGATGTCTAGAGGTGTGGGTGCTCTTCCAGCTGTTTGGGATGAGTTCACGGAGGCCTTCCTTGATCACTTTTTGCCTCCTGAGATGAGGAGAGCCCGCGTTGATAGGTTCTTGACATTGAGGCAGAATGGGAGGACCATCAGAGAGTACAACCTGGAGTTTGACTCATTGGCCAGGTATGCGCTCACTATTGTGGCTGACATGGCGGACAGAGTTCACCGCTATGTGATGGGGCTAGACCGTTGTATGGTTACTACATACCTGGGAGTGGCCCTTCAGCCAGGTATGTATATTTCCAGGATGCAGGCTTATGCACAGGGGATTGAGGACAGAGAGAGAGAGGACCACTCAGACCCAGGCCAGCCTAAGAGGGCCAGGACGGTAGGATTTCAGGGTAACTTTCGAGGCGGAAAGCCTTAGCAGCAGGCTAGGTCTACAGTTCAGCCGACACAGAGTGCTCCTTCCCAGTTTTCTGGCAGGAGGTTTGATCAGCCGGGTTATTCGGGAGCAGGTCAGGGCTCCAGGGCTCTAGGGCTTCGAGTTTCCAGGGGAATCGGGGTCCTAGTCAGATGAGGCTACCTTTACCTCGGTGTGGTCGATGTGGTAGGTCCCATCGTGGAAAGTGTCGTATTTCTCTAGGAGCTTGTTACTCTTGCGGCCAGCAGGGCCATTTGAAGAGGGATTGTTCGACTAGAGGCAGCATGGGTGGTATGATTCACCCAGGTCGCTTGCCTGCCTCATCTTCTACGGGTTATGCGCCGAGGCAGGGTGTTCAAGGACCGACAGGCCGCGACAGAGGTCATGGTGGAGGTCCTAGTTCTAGCGGTCCACAGAACCGCATATATTTCTTAGCCAGCCGACAAGATCAGGAGGCTTCCCCGGATGCCGTCACATGTACATTATTGATTTCATGTTGTGACGTTTATGCTTTGATAGATCCAGGTTCTACCTTGTCCTATGTATCCCCTCTTATTGCTGGTAGAATAGGGATAGAGCCGGTGTCGATAGATCCTTTTGAGGTAGCTACGCCAGTGGGTGATTCGGTGTTAGCTGAGCGGGTGTACAAAGATTGCCCGGTGTTCATATACAGTCGTCAGACCCTAGCAGACTTGATAGAGTTGAAGATGACATATTTTGACGTCATTATGGGTATAGACTGGTTGGCTTCTTGTTATTCCAACGTTGACTGTAGAGACAGGTTGGTCCGATTCCAGTTTCCCGGTGAGCCGGTTATTGAGTAGAAGGGCAATACATCGTCGCCGAGGGGTAGGTTTATTTCTTACCTCAAGGCTAGAAAGATGGTTCAGAAAGGGTACATCTATCATTTGGTTTGGGTATTCGATACAGAGGCTGAGGTGGCAGTTTTTCAGTCAGTTCCGGTGGTTAGAGAGTTTCCGGATGTATTCCCAGATGATCTCTCAGGTATTCCTCCAGCGAGGGAGATTGAGTTTTGTATTGATATCTTGCGTAAACTCGGCTATATCTATTCCGCCGCATGTGATGGAACTCGCCGAGTTGAGGATTTGAAGGACCAGCTGAAAGATTTGCTGGAAAAAGGCTTTATTAGGCCTAGTATTTCTCCCTGGGGAGCGCCGGTTTTGTTTGTTAAAAAGAAGGATGAGACGCTACGTATGTGTGTTGACTACAGGCAGCTGAATATGGTAACCATCAAGATAGATACCCCCTCCCCAGGATTGATGATTTGTTTGACCAGTTACAGGGTGCGAGGTGTTTCTCCAAGATAGACCTGCGGTCCGGTTATCATCAGGGTGCATGTTAGAGAAGCAGATATCCTGAAGACTGCATTCAGGACCCGGTATGGGCACTATGAGTTCAGGGTGATGTCTTTCGGTTTGACTAACGCTCCAGCGGTATTTATGAATTTGATAAACCGGGTGTTCAAGCCATTTCTGGATACGTTTGTTATAGTATTCATTGATGACATCCTGGTTTATTATCGTACAGAGCAGGAGCATGCAGATTACTTGAGGACGGTACTTGGAGTCCTCCAGAGCCGGCAGTTGTACGCCAAGTTCTCCAAGTGTGAGTTTTGGTTGACCTCAGTGGCATTTTTGGGGCACATTATCGGGGCTGACGATGTTCAGGTTGATACGACAAAGATTGAGGCGGTCAAGACTTGGCCGAGACCTACTACTCCGACGGAGGTGCGCAGCTTCTTGGGGCTGACAGGTTATTATCGTAGATTTGTGGAGCAGTTTGCTTCGATACCAGCGCATTTGACTAGGCTGACTCAGAAATCGGCTAAGTTCCAGTGGACGGAAGCTTGTGAGAAGGGCTTTCAGTTACTGAAGGAAAAGTTGATGACGACTCCAATTCTTACTCTTCCCGAGGGATTAGAGGGTTATGTGATTTATTGTGATGCCTCGGGTATCGGGCTAGGGTGCATATTAATGCAGCACGACAAGGTTATAGCCTATGCTTCCCGGTAGCTACAGAAGCATGAGAGGAATTAACCTACTCACGACTTAGAGTTGGCCGCAGTTATTCATGCCTTGAAAATTTGGAGACATTATTTATACGGGGTTCATGTGGATATTTATATAGACCACAAGAGCCTCCAGTACATATTTAGGCAGAGGGAGCTGAATTTGCGGCAGAGACGATGGTTAGAGTTGCTGAAGGATTATGATGTTGATATCCTATACCATCCGAGAAAAGCCAACGTGGTTGCAGATGCACTGAGTCGTAGATCTATGGGGAGTCTGTCAGAGGTACAGCCAGATAGACAGGACATGGTCCGTCAGATCCATCAGCAAGCGAGCCTTGGGGTTCGGTTGGTCGATACCGATGATAGTGGAGTACGGGTTCGAGAGGTTGCCGAGTCTTCCATCGTTGAGGAGGTGAAGAGGCGATGATGAGGATCCACGTCGATACAAGATCTAGATACGCTTGTCACGACCGAACCGGGCGTGGATCGTGCCTTACCCGCACCCTAGTGACACAACATCGCAGTAATCACGAACATAAAACACATACATGAAACAAGTGAAGTACAAAACAAGAACTGAGGGAAAACTTGCCTTTCGGCATATATAAATAACAACTTTTACAAATGAACAGTTTAATCCTTTTTACAAACCCTGCCCACAACAGTACTACAGACCTCTAAGAAATGATACGACAACAATGGCGGGACAGGGCCCCGCCATACCCCTGAATGTAAGCACCTACAACAACAGGGACTATACTAAGATAAGCCTCGGAGGAACGGAGCTTCCCACACGCTGAATCGTGACCCTAAGAGCGAGGATCAACGATCGTGTACCTCAACTCGCGCAGATGAACGCAGCCCGGAAGGAGGTCGATAACAAAAACCGAGTATGTGAAACTGAAAATACATATCAGAAATGAAATCATAGCGATCATATAAAGCGGAGACATGTATGATAACTAAACTACGATTACAACAAAGCGATCGTGTCAAGTCGTGACTCACGCCTCAAGTCATCACTCAAGTATAACAATGGGTCTCGAGCCCACAACATCAATCATGCGTGGAATACCTTCCTCACCGCCTATGATATAAAAGCACCAAGGAACACACATGAACACCAGTCCCACTGTGTCATAATAAATCAGACGGTAAGTAAGGCATAGCCGACTACTAAAAACCCACGGTACCAACAAGTTCATGAACTGTATCATAAGATCTGTCTAGACCGTCACATGATCAAAGCTGGCCACTTGCCCGCAGTATCAATGTGCGCGTCTAACCCTGGAACTCCCGCAGCCGCGTAGGCCAATCTCATCGCCCGCATGAGGTATTCCCGCATCGAGGTAGCTACTCCGGCGTCGCCCCGACTTCGCATCCGCATGGCCACATGGACGCGTGCCCATAAAGGACGATACTAACACGAACTCTCGAGCTCGCGATAGCCCCGGGACTGCGTGAGGTATTCTCGAATCATAGGTCCATCGACCACTGAGTCTACCCCAGACGGAGGGCGCTTAACCCGGAATCATCTCAAGAGATGAATGCCACAATACTATCATAACGATCGATAGTTAATAAGCACAATCAGAAACCCTTCACACAAACATCACAAGATACTAACACACGTAGCATCCCAACACGCTTACTTATCAAAGCAATCAAGAAAGTATTACAAGGCTATCACAAACCACTACAATCAAGTTGTTCACACAAGGTACCTTCTACTATATGATTAACAAGATCGGGTTTTATCCCCAAAGTACTTCATACATTAACTCTTTAAAAGATACGTTACTTTCACAATGTCACACAATACCCGTAGTATAAAATAGAGTGACTATCCTTTTAAAGTAAATCAATTACTTCTCTTTGTAAAATCAAGTAGCAACATTCTTTTCCAATGATCAAGTTTGCCTAATTTCCAATGTTCAAGTTTCTCATTTTAGAAAGGTTTCGTAGTTCATAGTCTTATTCATTTGAGAATATAATTCTCCTTAAAACTATCTGAAAAACATAGGTCTTATATGTGAGTAGGATATTCTTGTTTATAACAATCTTATTACAAAGACCATGATCTAGGAAATATCATTTTGTCTCATCTTAGCTTCTATGCGGATGGAAGTTTCTCGGTTTTAATAATACTTAATTAGTCAAAAGCATTTCCTTTTATTAACGCTGCGATGGTTTGTCGATACACATTCGATTTCCAAATCAAGAAAACATTCTTAAGCCGTTATACCTAACTTCCCATAAAGCTAGTATAACTCTTAAGTTTTTCAAAACCAAGTATTACTTCTTCTTTCAAAATGATTCAAAAATCTTTGAAATACTTCAAGTTCTTTATTAACACATAACAAGCCGCTTATAGTTCAAATCAAGACTTTTAAAAACCACATGTATTTTCTTACCAACATAAAGTCATATAACCAACTTCCCATAAAGTCGTTATAACACTTTATGTTTTAACCCAATCACATACATTTAGCACAATGACGCTCACCGTACTACATAGTTCACACATATCATGCTAGAAGAGATAGGAAGAGGTTCACATACCGCGACGATTATCGACTAAATAGCAAAACGCTCCAAGTACCTCAAACCGCGGCTACTCCTAAGCCAAGTAGATCGCGCCACGCATAGTACTTCAACCTATAAGGCCACAAGGCGCTTATTAACATTTAGATCTCATCGTAGAACATTCTCAAAAATTCGAAGACCTCCCCGCAAACAGAAATCTCCTCCTCTATCGAGGCTGCTACCAAGCCAACCAGGGGGTTATGATCTAACCCTAACTGCACAATTCTACTCCACGGTACTACTACACAAGTCTATTTGAATACAACCCTATGTAGTTCTGATTCAAGATTCTCTTTAAATTCGGGCTTAAGTCAAAAGACATTGCCGATAACTACGTTCGATTCTAATATATAGTATACTTCAACTATATATTCACAATCATGTAATTTCCAATTACAATAGAGGACAAGATAATTACCTCGATAAGCCCATAATTATCCTAGCTTAAAGTCGATCCCGGCAATCGTTTAGCTCGACTCCGAGCGCTCAACCCGCTCTAAACCACCCTTAGAAGTTCTAACCAACTTCTACACAATACTCCAACGGACTATGGAGATTTCCTAGGGTTTCGGTTTGGTGACCGACGGAAGTATAATAGTATATCCGGGCTTTTTGTAAAGGTATAACCTTAGAATACTACAAGGTATTGGCTAAGGAAATTTGGGCATTATAACAATACTTTTGAGAGTATTTCTACCAAGAGAGTGGGTATTATACGGAAACAACTAGGCTAGGGGTACCACGGCTAGCACCCCAAGGAGGGAACTCTGCCGAGGGGAGGGAAGGCTTTGGACGAGAACCTCTGAAGGGAGAGGGAGGATTTTAACACTTAGAATATTTTTTTGGATGAAGAAGTTCATCAAAGGGAGGGTATTTATAGGTCAAGGATGGCCAACCAAAGGCCAAGATCAATCCATGTGTTAGGCAAGTGTAGGGCTAGGATTTACCAAACACAAATATCCTACCTACCTTGACTTTGTGCCAAGGCACAAAAACGCGCTGCTTAGCCATTTTCGTCCAATGGACGATTTGAAGTCCACCAATGAGAGGGTGCCAAGTGGCGCCATCTTGTTGGTCCAACACGTTTCGTCTCTCGGAAAAATCCGCAAAAATTAAAAATGACATAGCCTGAAATTCCCCTACGAAAGTCGTGGAAAGCGTTCGTAAAAACGACTCTAAACGGGTGTTGTGAACAAAATTAATTCGCCAAGCCTTAATACAAGTTCAAATTTTCTACGCACGCCACACGCATACTGGAAATACGAGTATAACATTCTCCTTCCTTAGAAACATTCGTCCGAATGTTCCTTCTAAGTCTCAAAAACAAACGCGCGCAAGTATAGTCTTCACTAATATACTTACGATACCAACACTGCCACACATGGCCACAGAAACAACTGCGCAAAAATACTCATCCAAGTCCACGAGGAAACACCTCTAACATCACCACAACCACCTCTCTCCAGGGTCTAAAATATACTTCCGTTCGCACTTCTCTACAAAAGAAAGGATCACCTCTATGCTCGCCATACATGCTCGCTTCTCTCTTTACTCGTCGTAGATACCACTTTGTCACTTTGTCGCGAGCCTTGCTCCGACGACCCAACAAATGGTACCGGCCGCCATGATCCGGAGGATGTCGTACACTCAAACTCTTACCACGTTACGATACGGCTTGATTCTAAAACTCGGGTTACTATCTCTAACGTGGTCATCATTAAGTGGGAACACTCTGGATGGATCTCGATACTTTTCCAACATCACAATACGAAAGACCGGACGATCGCTTCCCACGCCGGACGGCAAATGCTAACATATAGGCAACCCGCCTATCCTTCACATGAACTCACAAAGGCCCAAAGTAACTCGCTAAGTTCCTCTGCTTTCCAAACATGCCACACCCAAACCCGGTGGTACTTTCAAGACCGACCGTCAACTCAACACTAAGCGTCGCCGATTATCCGCACGATTTCTCCGAGCCGCGAACTTCTTCTAGACAAGCTTCACTATCCACACTGCTGGAACAAGCTGAACTAATCGTGCGAACCTTGCCAACCTCGAACCAATCGACCAAGAACTTACACTTCCGCCCTTACAAGGCTTCATAAGGCGATATCCGAACACCGAAATGGTAGATCAAACACTACCTCCACGAGACAACAATCCCCACAACTATCCTCAAATCCACGACCGGTCCAGAGGCGAATGCGACTCGAGACTCACTGAGTTCTTAACCCTGCTGGTAAACTTTTTAGAAAACGAAAATAACCACAACTCCGCTTCACTGCGACATAAGGTAAAGGTAGGCACCCCGCAGCCTTTCAACCCTTCGATAACTCAACACACCGGTAAACGGTCGAACGAAGAACACGATGGGTTGCCCCATCGACCACCACCGGTCGAACGATCCACGAACTCAGACAAGTTAATCAACATGGGCCTAACACCCTCGTGACTACCACAAGGCGGGACCACCACAACCGACTTACCACCAAACAGCCGCGGGTTGACCCGCATCACGGCCTCAATCCGACCCGTCAACGAGCACAACACTAGTTCCCCGATTCTAATGGGCCTCACTAATCACGTTACGAAAACCTGGCGGTCTTCTTAGCTCAACTACCCCCTTTCATTCCACACTACTAGGACCTATCCCAACCATAACTCACGTGCACTATGCACTTCGATAAGGTCAAACATAACACTACACCTATTCTCGAGATGGCCTCACCTCTAAGGTCTCTACGTAAAAAGCTCTAAGGCTCACACCTTCTCTATCCCCCAAAATCTTACTCGGTTAAACAACCATGATCTAATCACGACTAACACACTGTTATCAGAACATAACACTTAAGGTATACTCACCTTATCACACATACTGATCTCTAGAGGGTTAAAGATATATCTATATCTACTGCTTCACTCCCCTTAGTCGTTCAAATCAAACCCGCCTGTAGGCGCATAACTGGAAGGTGGCGACTACCCATCGATCCTCAAGGCTAAGTCCTCCTGCAAGGACACTCTTCGACACGGCACTCGACGGTCATAGTACAACAAGTACCAACCTAAAAGATGACATTCCCGATGGCGTCACACCGTGAACCTAAGCCACGGAGTTCTAACCAACTCCTGCATACCCCGAATGTCCTGAACTCCGTGGAAGACCACTCTGCACTGGCGGAGGTGCATAATCTGATCTGCTGGTGAGGTGACTCGCCTCGAAAGTTACTAAAGGACCTTGCGCTCGCCCTCTTCTCGTGTCCTTCGTTAACTCGCCGATTTCTACATCGTCTCGCTGCTGCGTAAGCCCGCATACGTGCCATGCTCGCCTAATCAAGAATTACTCTTGCACAACCTCTTTTAAATAGTCCTCAAGACTCGCGGACATCGGTATACTCTCGCGCCAAATCTATAGCTAGTAACAGGGTCGCCTCTTTGCAATCTAAATTCTCTGTTCCCGGTCGTGGAACTGAAGGTTCATATATCATGGCCGCAGTAGGGACTGCCGCTGCCGTGCCAAACTCTGCTGGGGCTAGTGACGTCGCAGAAATCCCCGAATGAAGCACTACCCTAGGTAATGATTGGGCCTGTGCCCTCGCCACCCTCCTCAGATTTACTCGCGCCTCTGGCCGCCTTGCCTCCTGGGCTCGGGTTGCCCTACGCGGAGGCATATCGGTAAGGGAAAGAAATACGTTAGAGGGTCCAACTTACAACACAGCTCTAAGGCACGATCTCAGAGTGAGAAGAATAGAAACCAATCCTAAAATATCCTATAGCCTCCTGATTATTGATGTGGTGCACAACACACCGATAATCAAGACTCTACTGGATACTTGATGCAGAGACACTTTCCGAGGATTAATCGCTTTGATACCACTTTTGTCACGACCGAACCTGCCCGTGATCGTGCCTACCCCGCACCCTGGTGACACAACATCGAGTAATCGGAACATAAAACACATACATGAAACAAGTGAAGTACAAAACAAGAATCGAGGAAAACTTGCCTTTCTAGATATATAAATAACAACTTTTACAAATGAGCAGTTTAATCCTTTTTACAAACCCCGCCACAACAAGATTACTGCACTTAAGAAATGATACGACAACAATGGCGGGACAGGGCCCCGCCATACCCCTGAATGTAAGCACCTACAACAACAGGGGACTATACCAAGATAAGCCTCCGGAGGAACGGAGCTTCCCACACGCTGAACTGTGACCCTAAGAGCGAGGATCAACGACTGGTGTACCTCAACCTGCGGCATGAACGCAGCCCCAAGGCGAGGTCAAGACAAAATTTAGTATGTGAAATCAAAATACATATCAGAAATGAAATCATAGCGATCATATAAAGCAGAGACATGTATGATAACCAAACTACAGTTTACAACAAAGCAGTCATGTCAAGTCAGGGACTCACGCCCTCAAGTCATCACTCAAGTATAACAATGGGTCTCAGGCCCACAACATCAATCATGCCCGTGGAATACCTTCCTCACTGCCGGCAGTCTATGATATAAAAGCACCAAGGAACACACATGAACACCAGGTCCCACCTGTGTCATAATAAAATCAGACGGTAAGTAATGGAAGGCATAGCCGATTACTAAAACCCACAGTACCAACAAGGTCATGAATCAGATTATAAGATCTGTCTAGACCGTCACATGATCAAAGCCGCCACTTGCCCGCAGATCGATGTCGCGCGTCTAACCTCGAACTCCCGCACTCGCGTAGGCCAATCTCATCGCCCGCATGAGGTATTCCCGCATCGAGGGTAGCTACTCCCGCGATCGCCCCGACTTCGCAAATCCGCGCGTACACGGACCGCATGCCCATAAAGGACGATACTAACACGAACTCTCGTAGCTCCGCATAGCCCCGGACTGCGTGAGGTATTCTCGAATCATAGGTCCATCGACCGCCTGAGTCTACCCCGCGACGGAGGGCGCTTAACCGGAATCATCTCAAGAGATGAATGCCACAATACTATCATAACGACCGATAGTTAATAAGCACAATCAAGGAAACCCTTCACACAAACATCACAAGATACTAACACACGTAGCATCCCAACACGTTTACTTATCAAAGCAATCAAGAAAGTATTACAAGGCTATCACAAACCAATACAATCAAGTTGTTCACACAAGGTACCTTCTACTATATGATTAACAAGATCGGGTTTTTATCCCCAAAGTACTTCATACATTAACTCTTTAAAAGATACGTTACTTTCACAATGTCACACAATACCCGTAGTATAAAATAGAGTGACTATCCTTTTAAAGTAAATCAATTACTTCTCTTTGTAAAATCAAGTAGCAACATTCTTTTCAAGTTTGCCTAATTTCCAATGTTCAAGTTTCTCATTTTAGAAAGGTTTCGTAGTTCATAGTCTTATTCATTTGAGAATATAATTCTCCTTAAAACTATCTGAAAAACATAGGTCTTATATGTGAGTAGGATATTCTTGTTTATAACAATCTTATTACAGCAGCCATGATCTAGGAAATATCATTTTGTCTCATCTTAGCTTCTATGCAGATGGAAGTTTCTACTGGTTTTAATAATACTTAATTAGTCAAAAGCATTTCCTTTTATTAACGCTGCAGTGGTTTGTCGATACACATTCTGATTTCCAAAATCAGTAAAACATTCTTAAGCCGTTATACCTAACTTCCCATAAAGCTAGTATAACTCTTAAGTTTTTCAAAACTAAGTATTACTTCTTCTTTCAAAATGATTCAAAATCTTTTGAAATACTTCAAGTTCTTTATTAACACATAACAAGCCGCTTATAGTTCAAATCGGTACCTTTTAAAAACCACATGTATTTTCTTACCAACATAAAGTCATATAACCAACTTCCCATAAAGTCGTTATAACACTTTATGTTTTAACCCAATCACATACATTTAGCACATGACGCTCACCGCACTACATAGTTCACACATATCATGCTAGAAGAGATAGGAAGAGGTTCACATACCTCGCGACGATTATCGACTAAATAGCAAAACGCCCAAGTACCTCAAACCGGCTACTCCCTAAGCCAAGTAGATCGCGCCACGCATAGTACTTCAACCTATAAGGCCACGCGCTTATTAACATTTAGATCTCATCGTAGAACATTCTACAGAAAATTCGGCAGCACCTCCCCCCCCCGCAACAACGTAAATCTCCTCCTCTATCGAGGCCGGCTACTAAGCCAACCAGGGGGGGTTATACATCTAACCCTAACGGGTACAATTCTACTCCACGGTACTACTACACAAGTCTCATCTGAATACAACCCTATGTAGTTACAACAAGATTCTCTTTAAATTCAGCTTAAGTCAAAAGACATTGCCAATAACTACGTTCGATTCTAATATATCGTATACTTCAACTATATATTCAAGCAATCATGTAATTTCCAATTACAATAGAGGGACAAGATAATTACCTCGATAAGCCCATAATTATCCTAGCTTAAAGTCGATCCTGGGCAATCATTTAGCTCCAACTCCGAGCGCTCCAACCCGCTCTAAACCACCCTTAGAAGTTCTAACCAACTTCTACACAATACTCCAACGGACTATGGAGATTTCCCTAGGGTTTCGGTGTGGTGACGGAAGTATAATAGTATATCCGGCTTTTTGTAAAGGTATAACCTTAGAATACTACAAGGTATTGGCTAAGGAAATTGGGCATTATAACAATACTTTTGAGAGTATTTCTACCAAGAGAGGGGGGTATTATACGGAAACAACTAGGCTAGGGGGGGGGTACCCCACGGCTAGCACCCCAAGAGGGGAACTCTGCGGGAGGGGAGGAAGGCTTTTGGACGAGAACCTCTAGAAGGGAGAGGGAGGGATTTTAACACTTAGAATATTTTTTTTGATGAAGAAGTTCATCAAAGGGAGGGGTATTTATAGGTCAAGGGATGGCCAACCAAAGGCCAAGATCAATCCATGTGTTAGGCAAGTGTAGGGCTAGGATTTACCAAACACAAATATCCTACCTACCCTTGACTTTGTGCCAAGGCACAAAACGCGCTGCTTAGCCATTTTCGTCCAATGGACGATTTGAAGTCCACCAATGAGAGGGTGCCAAGTGGCGCCTCTTGTTGGTCCAACACGCTTCGTCTCTAAAAATCCGCAAAAATTAAAAATGACATAGCCGAAATTCCCTACGAAAGTCGTGGAAAACGTTTCGTCGAAAAACGACTCTAAACGGGTGTTGTGAACAAAATTAATTCGGCCAAGCCTTAATACAAGTTCAAATTTTCTACGTACGCCCACACGTACATACTCTGGAAATACGGAGTATAACACGGCTCTTCGAGAGGAGAAGAGTTTATATGAGGTAGCGCCTGATGGGGTGCTAAGATTCTAGGGCAGATTGTGTGTTCCCGATGTTGCAGGACTTCGTCAGCAGGCTCTAGGGGAGGCACACAGTGCCCGTTACTCTATTAATCCGGGGTCGACTAAGATGTACCATAACCTTAGATGTATGTATTGGTAGGATGGCCTGAAGAGGGACATAGCAGAGTTTGTTGCTCAGTGTCCGAATTGTCAGCAGGTCAAGGTTGAGCACCAGAATCCCGGTGGACTATTGCAGGCGATTGATATTCCAACATGGAAGTGGGAGGTGATCAACATGGATTTTGTTACAGGGTTACCTCATACTCAGAGGAAGTGTGATTCCATATGGGTTATTGTGGACAGGCTGACGAAATCAACCCACTTTCTTCCAGTCAGGACTACATTTTCAGCTGAGGATTATGCTAGACTGTATATCAGGGAGATTGTGAGAATGCCCGGAGTTCCTATATCTATTATATCAGACAGAAGAGCCCATTTTACGACTAACTTCTGGAGGTCTTTCCAGAAGGAATTAGGGGCACAGATGAGTCTCAGTACCACGTTTCATCCTCAGACCGACGGGCAGGCAGAGCGTACTATTGATGCGCGATATATGCACACACTTTTAAACGCAAGTGCACGTTATCGTATCAAGTAGTATAGTCTTAGATAAGACCGAATATCGTCCTCTGGGATTAGGGTCCAAGTACCAGTTATCTATTTTTTTGTATCTATTTAGTGAATTAATGATTGATTGTTTGTTTTGTAACTAAGAGTTATGAAAGCTAATTAAATATAAAGATTTAATTCAGATGTGATGAGAATAGGGCTTCTATGTATCCTTACTATCCGCTTATGTTACTTGTTAATGCAATACTTATGGTGTTCTTCTTTGGAGAAAGCAGTTTACTGAAATCGCTTTATACTCCCGTTAGGGTTATATAAACTCTCAACCCCAGATTGTTCCTTACCTAACTTTCACGATAAGTGGTAACGCTATAGGAGGATTAAGCACAAAAACCTAGTTGACCGTCACGCACAATGCGCAAAATTAGGGTTTGTAAGCCTCACATCAACGCTACAAATCTAATTTAGGTATTTTCATCACCAACTCGAGACCGCTTCACCCAACTTACAGCATATTCACAATCCCTCCTTTTCAGAATCTGATTAGAAATCATATAGTGATAACTAGTTGTCAATTAGCTACCAAGAATTCAACTCAATTATTGGATAGATCTCTCAATAAGAATAATAACCATAAGCATGCATTAAGTTATAACATAAGGTTCAAGAAATTCAACATAGAAAGCCCTATAAGAGAATTAGTTCCTAGCCATGAATATGACAAGAACTAATTCAAAGTTCATCATGCAAAAACTGAAATAAATAAAGGAAAGGGAAAAGAAATTACTAAGCTAATGGTGTCCAATCTCCAAGTCAAGAATCTTGAGTTGTGCAAGAAAGGGGAACCCTCAAAAACTGCCTAGGGTTCTCCTTATATAGTTTAAAAACGCCTCCCTTCTTTTCCTTCTAGGCCTGGCCCAAAAATCCGTCAGAAGACCTAATTTTTCCGCGCCGCGTTCGCTGTCGGCCAAGGCGCCAAAGTTCTGCAATACTGGTGTTTTGGCGCGCCCCGATATCTCGCTGCTCGGTGGTGCCGCGGCCGCAACTCCGTGGCTTCTCGGATGTTTAGCGCCGCCCTGCTTTCGTCTTCGAGTAGCCGCGGAATCTTCTGCAGCTTCGAATAATAGCGCCGCGCCCCGCTTCGATCGCAGGAGGCCAGCGCAGTCCGGATTTCACTCGTTTGCCACTTTCTCCGCTTTCACTCTAAGACTCCTCTTTTTCCTCTTTTCGCCTCTTTTCCGCCATTTGACCACTTTAACCATTTTGACTCGAAAGAAAGAAAAACTATCCTAATACGACACTTTGTATGTACAAACGGGACAAAAGACTAACTAGATCGACTAAAAGGTGTATATAAAATACACCGATCAAATACCCTCAACTTAATCTTTGCTCGCTCGAGCAAAGATAAAAGAAAGAAATAAAAGACTCAATAAATAAGAAAATAAAAGACTCCCTGCCATTGATTACTTTTGCTGCATGAATGTTAACTAGAAAAACATTGAAGGTTAGCAGAATAATATGCAGGAACACATAGCATGAAATTTCAACACATTAGGCTAGATATTTCGCAAACTCAAACTTATCATGCTTTAATGGAAGTCAATATACTCAAGTATGCATATAAATTCAAAAATTCCTATGGCATGCTTACTTGCTATTCTCCACTAATTTTAGATATACATAAAAGAGATCTTCAGGACTTTGAGGGTTGTAATGTAGGCTTAGGTAGGGGTTGGTAAAGATAGGCATTTAGGCTCATTTTTCTGTACCATAAGCTCTTTGGCTTTTCAATTCTTCCCTTTCTTTTATTGATTCTTTCCTTCACTTCAATTCTATCCTTCCCCTCTTTTGTTTTGGGAGAGTGAAGTATACAATAATGACAAGCACCCCCAAACTTAGGCTTTTGCCTATTTCTTATTACTTTTCCATTGGGGTGCATCAACTTGTTCACTCTTTTTGTTTCTTCTTTTTAACACAATGTACTCCACCTTTCATATTTTTACTTATGGCACAATTTATGGGAATATAGGTGTCAAAGAAAAGTTCCAATTTTTGGCTCAATGGGGCTGACTAGGGATATATTTTTAAAGTACAGGATAGAAAAGAGGTAAGAATTGGCTATCAAAGAAATGCCTGAGTCATCTCCCTAGCATGCATATCCTAATTATTTCGCCTCAAATAGCAAACAATCGTACACATAGGTTTTCAATCACTTAGTATGCATAATTCAAGCATGAAACTCCAAATATACAGATTTTTTGAGTTTTTGGCATATCTAACCTAGGTGTTTAAATAGTTGCTACAATTCTGTTACATTATTTTACCTTACTTCACTAGGTGTTTCTAGCAACTACAGCATACATGATCTTTGACAGGCAATTATGACTCAAGAAAGAAAAAAAAAAATTTGTGGTGACTCAAAATAAACAAAAACAATGAAAAAGAGAACTCGAATAAAACATACATTGACACACAAATAAACTAAAACACAAAAACACACCCCCAAACTTAAATCACACATTGTCCCCAATGTGTGTAGACTCAAAGACAGTAAAGAAAATAAGACACTTACAAACTTTGGTTAAAATGGTGGTGGTGGCGGTGGATAATGCATCGACCATTGGTTGAACAAGGCACTCACTGCCGATTTGTTGCCTTGTTTCTTGCCCTTGTATTATCGTTTGCGCGTCCGTGATCATCTCCTTCCGTGTTGGTACAATTGCCCCATTGCAGGCTCCAAGGTTCTCGCTTCGCGTTGGCCGGTGGCCGGGTCTCGCCTCATATCGAGCCCCTATTTCGTGCTCATCTTCATCCACGGGCGCCTCTGGTGTTCTTCGCCGCGGGTTGTACTCTTCGCCCGTCACGGGGCTAGTGGTCCGAAAAGAGTGCACTATCCCATAGGACACCGGCAGCTGGTTTCTTTCATGAGTATCTCGGGTAGTTGTGGATCGCACTCATGTGGCATAGGCGGTAATAAGTGAACCGTGTCCCAATCCACCGTTGTCACCAACTCGCTGATTTCTTCGATGCTCGCACTATCTCTTTTCCCACATCAATTATCGCCTCATAATTCCATAAATCAACTTAATCTCGCCTTCTCGCACTCGTGAAGTGCGTAGATGGAATCACGCGGCATCGACGAAATACGCCAAGCCTTGGTCGCTTTGTTGAATGGCACCGCCGTGCTCTAGATCCATTCCTTCCGATCTCAAAGCGTTCTGTGGTAGCTCATCGGTTCGCAACATTATTCCGCCAATGTTGTTCGCTTCCTAGACCATGTTCTAAAATGGTTCCAATCGCTACTTTCTTCAACATCAATCGCTTTTAGCGTTGTATTTATTGCTTCGCGATACAGCATATAATTTCTTACAAAGCACCCCTTTCTCGCCCTCTCCGAAAGTTTGCATAAAATTCCCGCACCATTGTTGTATTCATCGGTTTTATCTTCTCCTGATTGACAAATCTCTTCCACCCCTTAGTTTCTATCATAGCCGGATGGGCTCATAAACGCTCTTCCTCCCCATAGGATCCCCTTTGGTAATCCATTCCCCTTTCTGGAATTACAGGTCTAGTATCAAGTCTTTTGTATCTTTGGTAGGCCTGGTAACTCACAAATCTATTTTCATCGTATTGGGGTGTTGGGGTGGATGTGGAGCTCTTCTCTTCCCGTGGCCATGGTTAAAACAGCTTCGAGCTTTTAACTTAGTGGCACAACGTCTCCTACACACTCAACAACTAGCAAATAAAAACAACACCCCAAACTTCAATCTTTCTACTCAATACCCACAACCTTCTTTTCTACTCCTTTCTCCAACTTCACAATCACTTTTCAGCCTCCGAACTACTCCAACTACAATACTTCTCCAAACTACTACCTCCTATGACTTTAGTAAAAGGATTCAAGAACAAGGATAGGGATTACCTTTTGATGAGAAGATTCAAGCTTGTTCTTGTTTCAATTGGTGGGTTGAGGCTATGGAATGGAGCTTTGTTGTTTGAGATAGTTGGGGGGTCTTGGGAATTTAAGAGTTTAGGTTGTGGTTGGGTTGGATTTGTGGAGGATTTGTGGGAGTTTCAAATTTCGTGGGTTTTGGAGAGGAAGGTTAGGTTTTGAAGTTGGAATTGGGAAAGATCTGATTTTGGGCGCTTTAAGTTCGAATTTTCCGCTGCCACGCCATTCGCTTAGCCATGCGCCAAACATCTCAAGGCCTTCGACTTTCGCGCCATGCCTCGCCTCTGGCGCCGTGGCGCTAAACTCGCTAACTTCGAATTCCAACGCCGCGCCTCGCTCTGGCGCCGCGCTTAAACTTCCGAGCCTGCTCAGTCTTTTGGCGCCGCGTTCGCTCCTCTGGAAGCGCGCTACTCCGCTTCTCCGAAATCCTTGCTTTTCTTCGATTTATTTCGCCCCGGTTTAATTTCTCAGACTACAATCACAAAACAACAAGATCCAATACCGCGAGATCGTTTAGACAAACTAAAATAAAATAACGACAGAAATTAAAATAACATAATAAAAAAACCCGTTGGGTTGCCTCCCAACAAGCGCTGTCTTTAACGTCTTTTAGCCGGACGCAAGTTCCTTAGACTTACTAGCCCTGGGGTGGATTAAGTCCCCAACCAATCCATTTCCGCCACATTTGGCGTTTCCTTTTTCTCCTTTTCTTTTTAGCATTATCTGTAGTAGGGAGTTCCGGAGCAATTACCTCATTTAGTGTCATCTCAGCAAACCATGCTTGCTTTCTCGGGCTCATCATTCTTTGGTTGCATTGCAATGGCTCGCATGGGGGTTTGGTGGTGTTGATTGCAAAACACCCACTTACAGTTCTTGGCTCAATGACGTGTTTAAAGACTTTAAACACCATCTCTTCGTTCTCCACTCTTAGCGTTAGCTCTCCTCTTTCAACGTCAATCAAGGCTCTACCCGTTGCTAGGAATGGCCTCCCCAATATGATCGGGATTTCTGCATCTTCTTCCATATCCAGAATGAGGAAGTCTGCAGGAAAGAAAAATTTTCCTACCTTCACAATCACATCCTCGATCTTCCTCGTGGATGAACCACCGCCCCGCTTCGGCTAGTCAGCAGACTCACAGCCGGTGGTTTCGCTTCTCCTAACTCCAATCTTTTGAAAACCGATAGGGCATCAAATTTATACTCGCCTAGATCACACAAGGCTCATTGCAAGTCACCCCGCCATCGCATGGTAGTGTAAAGCTTCCAGGTCCTTTAGCTTTGGTGGCAATTTCTTTTGTAAGATAGCACTACACTCTTCCGTTAGTGCTACTATCTCATATTCGCCGCTTTCCTCTTTTTCCCAAGATTTCTTTCATGAACTTGAAGTAAGATGGCATCTGCTCCAAAGCCTCTATAAACGGTATGTTGATGTGCAACTTCGAATACCTCCAAGAATTTGGAAAATTGTTTATCGACCGCCTTCCTTTGTAATCTCCGGGAAAGGAATCTTTCTCGTATACTCCTTCTCCGGAGTTTTCTATCACCGGGCTAGGTTCACCGCCTTATCTTTTCTAACTCGCTCTCTCAACTATTGGTCGGCGCTTGTTGCTCCAATTGTTTTCCACTTCTCAACCGCATCGCTTACATTGCTTCCCTGATTTACCTCGCATTGCTTGGCAATGTCCCCGTGGCCCGATGTTTGCCTGCTTGCTAGCCGCCCTACCGTGTTTCCAAGTTTCAACGAGGATCTAGATTCTCGTTATAAATCGCGTGCGGGCGCTGCGCCGCCATGGCCGCTTAAGCTCATCCGGTTTTTCTTACGACCGTGCATTGAGCCGCTGAGGCCGGGGCTTGAGTGGGCGGTCGCTGATTCTGCATCGCTGGTTCTGCATCGCCCCTATACCGATTCTCTGCCGCCGATATTGGTTTTGTTGGCCCCTGCATCGATTTTGCTGCCCCGATCTCCTCCATGAGAAGTTTGGGTGATTCTCCACCTCGGATTATAAGTGTTTGAATAGGGGTTGTTCGCTGCCTCGTAGTTACCTCCGCTTGACACTCGCCTGCTCCATTGGGATGTTGTTGGGATCCGCCAAGGACACCTATCAAATGTGTGGGCCGCCACATATCTCACGCTTTTCTAGCAGCACAAAGATTCACCGACACGAGATGTTGTGCAATTGTTTCGTTAGAAGAGCCACTTGTGCATTCAAAGCGAGAATAGCATCTACTTCATGGACCCCACGCTTCTTCTCCCACTGGTTGCCCTCTTCGATACATGGTTGTTAGTGGCCATATCTTCTAATAACTCGTGGCGTCGTGGTCGCTTTCCTCATGAATGCCCCACCGCACGCATCTATGATGGTTCCGTGGTACCGCCACCGTTGTAGAAAATATGAACCAAGTTCCACAACTCAATGCAATGGTGTGGACACTTCCTCTGTAGATCCTTGAATCTCTCCCACGCTCATATAAGGACTCTCCATCACTGATAGAAGTTGTTCAACTCCTCTTAATTTTGCCGCTTACGTGGTGGAAAGAACTTGGCTAGGAATTTCGTGCTACCATGCCATGTAAATATCGAATCACCGCGTGAATTCAACCATACTTTTGCTCTATCCCCGAGTGAGAAGGAAAGAGCCTCAACTGACGCATCATCGAACGCCGTTATATTCGAAAGTGGCACATAGCTCCAAGAAATTTGCTATGTGCATACGGATCCTCCTCCGAATCGATCACAGGCCGCACTCATGCTCGTAATCGCCGGTTTTATTTCAAATTGTTGGCTCCTATCAGAGGGAGCCTAATGCAAGTCTGTGCTCCATTCACTTGGTAGCACATAATCTCCCGCACTTCTTCTCGCCGATTCGAACCCCGCCCTCCATGTCTATCGCACTTGCCGAGGATCTCCGGTTAAGTTGATTTTCACCTAACCCTTCTCTCATCCTCGTTATTGTTGGGAGCACCGCCCATTTCTATCAACGTTGCAATTCGCGATTCTTTCGCTCGCTTGTGCTTTCTCAATTTCCGGATTGAAGGGAACAAGAGTGTCAGCTCCTCTTCTCCTTCGCATAAACTGATATCCTGAGAAAGATCAAAAACAAACAAAGAATCACGGCACCCTGATTTTCGTAGAAACTAAAAATAAATAATAAAAAAATGAAAATTAAATCCAAATTAGAAATTAAAAATAGATAATTTGATATTGAACTATTGCCTAATCCCCGGCAACGGCGCCAAAAACTTGATGCGCGATATATGCACACACTTTTAAACGCAAGTGCACGTTATCGTATCAAGTAGTATAGTCTTAGATAAGACCGAATATCGTCCTCTGGGATTAGGGTCCAAGTACCAGTTATCTATTTTTTTGTATCTATTTAGTGAATTAATGATTGATTGTTTGTTTTGTAACTAAGAGTTATGAAAGCTAATTAAATATAAAGATTTAATTCAGATGTGATGAGAATAGGGCTTCTATGTATCCTTACTATCCGCTTATGTTACTTGTTAATGCATTACTTATGGTGTTCTTCTTTTTGGAGAAAGCAGTTTAAATCGCTTTATACTCCCGTTAGGGTTATATAAACTCAACCCCAGATTGTTCCTTACCTAACTTTCACGATAAGTAACGCTATAGGAGGATTAAGCACAAAAACCTAGTTGACCGTCACGCACAATGCGCAAAATTAGGGTTGTTAAGCCTCTCATCAACGCTACAAATCTAATTGAGGTATTTTCATCCCCAACTCGAGACCGTCTACCCAACTTACAGCATATTCACAATCCCTCCTTTTCAGAATCTGATTAGAAATCATATAGTGATAACTAGTTGTCAATTAGCTACCAAGAATTCAACTCAATTATTGGATAGATCTCTCAATAAGAATAATAACCATAAGCAAGCATTAAGTTATAACATAAGGTTCAAGAAATTCAACATAGAAAGCCCTATAAGAGAATTAGTTCCTAGCCATGAATATGACAAGAACTAATTCAAAGTTCATCATGCAAAACCGAAATAAATAACGGAAAGAGAAAAGAAATTACTAAGCTAATGGTGTCCAATCTCCAAGTCAAGAATCTTGAGTTGTGCAAGAAAGGGGAACCCTCAAAAACTGCCTAGGGTTCTCCTTATATAGTTTAAAAACGCCTCCCTTCTTTTCCTTCTAGTTCGCCCAAAATCCGTCGAAGACCTAATTTTTTCGGCGCGCGGCCATTGGCTGTCGGCCACGCGCGCTAAAGTTCTGCAATACTGGTGTTTTGGCGCCGCGCTCGATATCTCGCTGTCGGTGTGCCGCGCTGCAACTCCGTGGCTTTCGGATGTTTAGCGCCGCGCCCTGCTTTCGTCTTCGAGGCCGGCGCTGAATCTTCTGCAGCTTCTCTGAATAATAGCGCGCGCCCGCTTCGATCGCAGGAGGCCGCGCGCAGTCCGATTTCACTGCTTGCCACTTTCTCCGTTTTCAGCTCTAGTACCTCCTCTTTTTCCCTCTTTTCGCTCCTTTTCCGCCATTTGACCACTTTAACCATTTTGACTCGAAAGAAAGAAAAACTATCCTAATACGACACTTTGTATGTACAAAACGGGACAAAAGACTAACTAGACTGACTCAAAAGGTGTATATAAAATACACCGATCAACTATCCAGACACTTGAGGATATGATGCGGTCCTGTGTTATTGACTTTAGGGGTAGCTGGGAGGATCATTTGCCTCTTGTTGAGTTTGCATATAACAACAGCTACCATTCTAGTATTTAGATGGCGCCATATGAGTCTTTGTATGGGCGGAAGTGTAGGTCGTCGATTGTTTGGTTCGACGTGGGCGAGGTTCAGTTAGTTGGTGTTACATCCTGTAGTTCAGGTCCTGCTTATGGGGACGTACGAAAGGAGTTAAGATTTACATTTTTGAAAGATAGGTCGACAGAATGTTTCAGACGGGTTTTTAGTCAACTTTGAGGCGGTGTATGTCCAGTTACATTGAGAGTTCCTAGGTGATTCAAAGTCCTAGCACGTAGTTCGTTGAGTCTAGTTCCCAACGCAACAAACCGTTCGTCGATAGGATATATGGGTAGAAAGTTATGGAAATTACAAGTTCAGTGCGCTGATGGGCAGTAATGAATTTTCGGTCAGGGGCCACAGCGCCGCGGCGCCGGATGTAGGGCCGCGACGCCGGACACACTAAAAATTCTTTGAGATTGCAGCGCCACGGCGCTGGAAAGCAGGGCCGCGGCGCCGGAAGTACTAATAGTTGGCAGAGGTTTCAGCGCCGCGGCGCCGGCTGCAGGGCCGCGGCGCCGAGGCGGAGTTTTTGCGGAAAACTGAGGGGAAAATCAGATATTTTCTTTTAAAAGGGCCATGGGAGGGTGACAAGTGTCCTCCCATCTGATTTTTGCATTTCCTATTTATTGACCAAGTCTTGAAGACTTGGTCATTCTTCAAGCTCTCCCTTCTCTCTAAAATTAAAAGCTCTCCCTTCTCTCTAGAAATTCAAGGAGAAAACAAAGCTTAGAGAAAAAATTTGAAAAGGTGGCAAGAAGGAAACTTGTTGGCAAGCTTGTAGGAGTTTTTGTGGAGGTTATTGTGGAAAGAAGACAAGTGAAATTTGTTGGATTAATTTGGATAAGCTCTAAGGTAACAATCCTTTCTCTTTTTGCTAGTTAATTGTGTTGCATGTGAAGAAGAAAGGACTTGTAGTAGTAAATATTGCTCTTAGATAAATTGCATGTAAGAAATATGATTTGGATTTGAAAGGATTGAATAAGGTTAGTATGTGAACATGTTGTAGCCAAGATACTACCTTAAACTTATTAAATTAGTTGTTTTGTATTGTGGGGCGGAATTTTACACGTCCAAGTTTGGGCGTGTAATCTCCTTTGTGTTGATTGGATTGTTGGGCCTTAAAAGTGGCGTTTGGATGTTGAATTTGGACCTTGAAAAGGTGGAAAAGTATGTAGAAACAAAGGAAGTGCTGTCCAATTTTCCGTAAAATAAGGAACTTTGCAATTAGAATGTTCTACGTTGAGACTAGAAGCTAATAGACGTGCTATGGTCATTATAGGTTGACAGAATACGTGCGGTATATTGGACTTAACAAGTGGATTGACCCGAAGAGGTATGTGGAACTTTCCTATCTCTTGAGCATGAGTAGTTGTACCTATATAGTACGGTAGACGTACAAGATTTGATATCCTTCACTTGTTTTAAGTATATGATACTTGTTTCGTTTTAAAAGTATAAGTCCCTTGGATATAGGAAAATGTAATTGACTAAGGTATAAGGTTAATATAACAACTTTATGGGAAGTTGGTTATGTTAGATTTATGTAAAGTTAAAAGGAGATATTTACTCAAAGTAAGATAAGTAAGGACGAATGACTTGATTTATGAAAGGCAAATTGATTTCAAGGCATCAATTGCCTAAAGTTTTATATGAAAAGGAATCATTTTTAAAAGAGTAGAAGTATGTAGTACTTTGGGTTAAATTCCCGGGTTTCTTTGATTTAAACATGTTAGTGCCTTAAGTAAACTAAAATGAGAGGGTATATGAACGAGACTAATAAGAAGTTAGGGGCTTTCTTAACTTATTTATGTTATGTATGATGGCCGGTTGAGCTAGGGTAAGAGTATAAATGAGGGGTAAACCCCCAAGACGTTATACCACCTTCTCCAGGGTAAGAGTATAAATGAGGGGTAAACCCCCAAGACGTTATACCACCTTATCCAGGGTAAGAGTATAAATGAGGGGTAAACCCCCAAGACGTTATACCACCTGCTCCAGGGTAAGAGTATAAATGAGGAGGATCTGAATATGATTGCGGGGTAAACCCCCAAGACATTATACCACTCCATGGATTTGCTACCCATGATTTGATCGTGAGTCTCCTATTTTTATGTTGTAAGTATACTCTTATTTACTCTCATTGTTAGTAAGGCATAGTGAACTGTAATTTGATTTTCATACATGTCTCCGGCTCTGTTTTTAGACTCATGATGTAATTACAGTATTTTCCAGTTTTTCATACTTAGTACATATTGTGCACTGACCCCCTTCCTCGGGGGATGCGTTCATGCCGCAGGTAGGGGTAAGCAGGTGGTGGATCCTCATTCTTAGGATCACTGATCAGGTGTCAGAAGCTCCATTTCTCCGGAGGCTTATTACTTTTGGTACGATTTTCCCTGATGTTGTAGATATTATGTATATTTAGGGGTATGGCGGGGCCCTGTCCCGCCACTGTTGTTTATCCTAGAGGTCCGTAGTAACATTTGTGTTATGGGCTGTAAGATCAAGGTTGTACTGTCTTACTTTGGTTATGTATATTTATGGAAGGCAACCTTATCGTCTAGCCTGTGATGTTTATTGTGTAAACAGGTTTATGTGTTGTGTATGTTCCGCTGCTATTCTCTGATGTTTACCTAAGAGGGGTGCCCAGGTAGGGCACCAGTCGCGGCCCGGGGTCGGGTCGTGACAGTTGGCCCAGACTTGATTCAGCAAGATGTGGATAAGGTGAAACTTATCCAGGAGAGACTGTTAGCAGCTCAGAGTCGGTAGAAGTCTTATGCAGATAATCGGCGTCGACACTTGGAGTTTCAGGTTAACGATTGGGTCTTCTTGAAGATATAACCCATGAAGGGTGTGATGAGGTTCGGAAAGAAGGGAAAACTTAGCACAAGGTACATTGGGCCTTATCAGATCATCCGTAGAGTAGGCAAGGTTGCCTATGAGTTGGAACTGTCGTTCGACTTACATCCGGTCTTCCATGTTTCTATGTTGCGGAAGTGTATCGGAGATCCATCGAGAGTTTTCCCAGCTAGTGATGTCCGGGTGACGGAGGGATTATCGTATGAGGAGAGTCACATAGCGATACTCGATCACCAGGTCAGGTGACTGCAGACCAATGATGTGGCTTCCGTCAAAGTCTTGTGGCGGAATGAAAATAGAGAGGAGATGACCTGGGAAGCAGAGGAGGACATGATGAATAAGTATCCTCACTTATTCCCTACACCATCAGGTAATTCATTTCCCTTACTTTTTAGTTTTAATTGAAGTATTTGTTTAAGTGTTGTTATGTGGCCAGATGTGGCATAATTAGTATGTAGGGGGTTGTAAAAGGAGACTATGTCGCTATCTATTAGATTGAATCCGAAAGAACATTCGGGGACGAATGTTTCTAAGGGGGGAAGAATGTTACACCCCGTAATTCCAGAACATGTATATAAGAACGTACGTAAGAAATCAGGACACTAAGATTTGAGACTTGTAGAATTTATTGGAATTATGGAAATGTCGGGAAACAAAACATTATGAACGAATGGAAGGGTGACACGTGTCACCCCCCCCCCCCCCACACTTGGGTTTGGATGAATTGACAAGGTCAATTGATCAGGGCTTGACATTGTTGACCAAGTCAATAAGCCCACTTGATTCTTGATATTTAAATCCTCTTCATCCAAACCCCACAAGTGTTTTAATCTTGACCCTCCATTTAATTATATATACACCCATATAGCAAGACAAGTCAACACTTAGAAAATTTTCAAGAAAACTTGTGTGCACTTGAGGGAGCTCTCGGCATAGCTCTTGAGAAAGAAGAATTTTTTTTGTTTGTTGTTCATAATTCACAATACTTTAAACCAAGGTTCTTAGAGGTATTGTAAGGTTATCTCAATAGAAAGATCCCGGAAAAACTACGTTTTCACGTTAGTCGCAAGATGAAAACCTAAGTTGTTTTCATAGTTTTGATTGGAAATTGAAGGAAAGTTGTTTGTGAACTTCTAAGGGCTTCAAATAGTGGATTGGAGAGTCAAGGAAAGGAGCTAAGTTGCTAAGGAGCGACTTTGAATCTTGGAGTCACATTAGGGCTTATCAAGGTAACAATCTTGTCCTCTTAATGATTAAAGATTACATGTGGTTGTAGTCATATATATATACATACAAGCATGAGATATATATAATGGAGATTGAAATGTTATGGAATATTTGGAAGAAATCCGAAAGTTGCATGATTAGCCTTAAGATTGTAATTCGATTTAGTTATTAGTTTTAGTCGTCGCATGTTAAGAAGGGATTGTAGTTGTTATTATCGATTGAGGCTATATAACATGTTAGACTAAACAACTTGGATTGAAAAAGAATTGGATAAGACTTTACATTGTTGTATATTGTGGCCGAGAATGGCATTGGCTATTGAACTACTTGGTATTAATTGTAGGGCAGAATTTTACACGTCTTGTAAGGCGTGTAATCCCCTTTGATTGGTTGATGTGTTGAGCCTTAAATGTGGCATATTGGTTATTGATTTCAGGCCTTGAAAAAGGTGGAAAAGTATGTAGAAACAAAGGAAGTGCTGCCCAATTTTCCGTAGAACAAGTGACTTTACACTTAGAATATTCTACGTTTGAAGCTAGAAGTTAATAGACGTATTATGGTCATTATAGGTTGACATACTACGTACGACATATTGGACTTAGCAAGTAGATTGAACCGATGAGGTATGTGGAACTTTTTTTATCTCTTGAAAATGAGTAGTTATAAATGTATAGTACGGTAGACGTACGAGATTTAAATGAATTTAGTTTCATTTGATATCCTTGACTTGTTTTAAGAATGTCCAAGTTGGTTGAGTTAGAGAATTAACTCACTTGTTTTAAAGGTTAAAGATGTCTTAGTTTCTAAAGCATAAAGTTAGTATAACGGCTTTATGGAAGTTGGTTATAACAACTTTATGGGAAATTAAAATAATGTTTTATTCTAGTAAAGTAAACAAAGATAAACGACTTGAGATAAAGAATGACAATTTTATTTAAAGGTATCCATTGCTTAAAGTTTTAAAGTAAGGGTCACTTGGTTTAGAAGCCAAAAAATGTATTTCTAAAGGTGTAGTGACTTGTTTTGAAAAGTAGACAAGCCTTGATACTACGGGTGTTAGTATCTTGGGGGTCTTATACGAGAAAGAGTCATTTTTGAAAGGATAAAGGTACATAGTACTTTTGGGTTAAATTCCCGGATTTTTCATGACATGTTAGTGGCCTAAGTTAAATAAAATGAGACTGCATGATAATTAAGTCTAATAAAAAGTTAAGGGATTTCTTAACTTGCTTATGTTATGTATGTTAGTCGGTTGTGCTAGTGTTATGTTATCTTGCGGGGTAAACCCCCGGGTTACTACTTATTCCATAGATTTGCTACCCATGATGCGAGTACGACGTTTGTACTCATTGCGGGTCCATCGGGCCTATGCGGGTGAAATAGTCCTATGCGGGTTAAATAGTCCCATGCGGACCAAATTTCTCCATTGCGGGTCCACAGGACCTATGCGGGTGAAATAGTCCCAGGAGTAGGATTGCTTAATGATACTATGGGTGGGTGGCCCTAATTTGATCATAAGCTTCCTATTTTTATGCAGTAAAGTGTACTCTTGTTTGATCTCATTATTAGTAAGGCACAGTGTACTGTTATTGGTTATCGTACATGTCTCCAGCTTTATTTTAGACTATATGATTTCATTTCAGTACTTTCAGTTTTACATACTTGGTACATCTGTTGTACTGGCCCCCTTTCTCGGGGGTTGCGTTTATGCCGCAGGTAGGGGTAAGAAGGTTGTGGATCCTCACTCTTAGGATCACTGATCAGTTATCAGAAGGCTCCATTTCTCCGGAGGCTTGTCTTTTGGTACGGTTTCCCTGATGTTGTAGATTTATGTACATTCAGGGGTATGGCGGGTCCCTGTCCCATCACAGTTGTTATGTAAAACTTCTTAGAGGTTTGTAGTCATATCTTGTGGATTTGGTTGTATAAAAGAAGGGGATGTGACTGTTTTTTCTAGTTTATGTATATATTTTTGGAAGGTGGCCTTATCGGCTAGCCTGTTGATATTTCATGACTTGTACTTTTTGAGTTGTATGTATGTTCCGCTACTATTCTCTGATGTATACCTGTAAGGGGTGCCCAGGTAGGGCACCAGTCGCGGGTCCGGGGTCGGGTCGTGATAGGTATACTATTACATATTTAATGTTTCACAACTAGAAGAAATAAGCAAATCAACATTATTAATTTCATATTATCAGCAAGGGCAAAGGATATCTAATGGGCTTCAATACAATATAATGAATAATTGGAGTGGGAATAAGGAAAGCTAGATACCAGATAAGGGATAATGTACTAGCAGTCAAATAATTTAAACCAATAATGCTAGACTAACCACATGATCATATTCCAATTTTAGACCTTCGGCAAAAATGAACAAGCAGAACAGGCCATGAGGGACAAGGAGGATTCAGAGCAGACACATGCTTTAATAAGGTATCTGAGAGAAAAAGGACAATAGTTCCACATCAAATCTTGAACTATTCCCAAAATACATGTGCCTAACCATTTATATGAAACATATGCTTGCATAGACAGACTCACAAGCCATGGTGAAACACATACAATCCTGAGTGGGAAACTTGGACATGGGAGCATGATTTGACAAGAAGTAGAGGCATGTAACCATATAAAAATCTATCCAAGTAATTTCTAGTCAACTTCTGGCAATTATAGTACTTAGTCACCATATATGCCATTACATGATCATGGTTATCTACCAAGATGAGATGTAGAAATGGGCTATGGCTTAAGATGATTCAACTAGTTCAACTAAGTGCAAAATTCCATACACAGATAACAAGCCCACAAGGCATAACATTGGCTATCTTAGGAGATTTCATATGCAGTCATAGAGGCATTATCATAGTGAAAATAGGCAGAACAAATGTATATTCAACCTAACAAACCAAGTAGAATTCCACATTTCAAATGTACAGAATCATCTAAGACAAAACTGAGTATATCAGACCCTATTCATGATGCATTATGGAACTTAAGAAGCATTGAGGCAAGTAAAAATATTACATGACTAATTTGAGGATCATACTGGACATGTGATTATATAAACATGTCATCTTCAAGTACAAGAGTGTTTGGTCCGGGGCTACGAATAAGCAAGAAGATGTAAGAATAAAACAGTAACAGCTAGAACAACTAAAAATAGTTTCTGGATGTTGTGTCAACATCTAAGGCAACATTGTGATAAAACAGTTATAAACCTTTATAGAGTAAATGCAGCGGAAAAGTAAAGAGACACAAGATTTATATTTTCAAAGGTATATATTAATATATCCCTTTATGGTCAATGACCAAAGTATTGTATATATTCTATACAATTACAAATGAATTTCTTTTTACAAGATTGAGCAATAAATGCGGGAAAAAAATTACAAACAAAAGTGAAGTCGCAGATGACTTCAGGCTAAAGTTAATAGATCTAAAAAGAAAAATACAACATCTTTATTACAATTGCTTGAACTATAAGCTTGATCTAGAATCTGGGCAGCAATAGTAATGCGGGACTAGATGTTGTTATACTACTTTAGGCTAAGTGTGTTGATCCAGTTTCTAAGGTGAATATCCGAGAGCTCTCTTGGTGATTCTTCTCGTTCAATTCTAGATATCGATACTCTGAAGCTTCCCTCTATTTATAGTGTGGAACTTCCCTTGAAATCCTCACTGATTGGTTTCGGAGGTTAAGTAAAAGAAGGCTTCAGCTTGGACCGGGTCTTTCTCCTTAAGAAGCTCAACGTTCTGGACTTGGTCTTCACACCACTTCTTCTCCAAGATTTGACTGTTTCTTTTACCACATTTTAAACACAGCATCATCGTAAGTTTACCTAGGTCATTTTTTACTCACAGTAACACAACCTATTTTGGTCGGAAGAATAGGCAAAATCGTTACAGAGATGTTGTCAGGAATGTTGTCACAACATCGCATGCAACAATCTTATTTTCATAAGATGTTGTCCTGAGCATTTACAGATGTTGTCACAATATCCATCCAACATCAACAATTTTCTCCTTTTTGTCTTTCTTCACAAAACTCCATACGAAGCGAAAATGACTAGGATACCGATTTCCGATGTAGTCCTTACATTCCAAGAATCAGTAGAATCAGTGTTGTTCTCCCCCTTAACCTGCAGTAGTAAATTTCAAGCAGTGTTGTATCGATGATTTGATTAGATAGGAGTTATGTTCTGTCAGTCGTGACTTACTTACAACAAATGCGTAATCAGTCAACAATAAACATTCATAACATTCCACATCATGCAAACATATATAGACAACTTAAAAAACAGTCACAATAAGCAGTCACAATGTCTACAAGAACAGACCAAATATCCCAAAGTAAAATATTACAAACAAAAAAAATACTCCAAATGTCAGTATATCAAACATCCAAATAAACAGGTTCTCAGCATTCCATCCATCATTGAATCAACACTACATTCTATCAGCATGATCATCCTTAACTATATTAATCGAGTCACAGTAACTTCCAGCCGCTTTCTGTGCTCGATCACTCTGTGCAGCACCACGTTCATCTCCATAGCATCAGAAGTAGTCAGAAATCATCATCTCAACTCCTCTCCCCCTGCATCATAGCTTGGCTTGCTTGGCCCTGCATCATCAATAATAGAAGCTCCCCCTGTCTGTCTGCTTCCAGCAGCAACATCATCAACATAATCATCCTTTTCCTTTTTTTGTGAAGAAAGTAAGCCCACATAATAGGTTCTGGCTCGCACTAGGTCTTGCATTTGCTTGTCAAGTTCAACAATGTGCCTTCGAAGCCATTCTTTGGACATTGGGACCTTTCTTTGATCAATGTTTCCAGGAATATTGGCGAATATCATTTGATGTGTCAGTGTCTCATTCATCTTTCTTCCAGGGCAGGTCAATAATCATGTCCTTGCTGTTCACAACTGCTAGATGTACTGAGTATACCTCTAAGGCTAGACTCGGATTTTCTTCTTTTGGAGTCTTAAAATCTTGGTTGAGCAGAATTTGAAAAATCAATGAGGGGTATGGAAGGGCTGAGTTACTTTGTCTTTCTGCCAAGATAGCAATATGGTTGAATATAAGAGTTCCTAAGTCAATTTTCTGATTCCTTCCATCTTAAAAAGCAGTGATGCTTGATCAATAATCACTACTGTCTCGTTGAGGGAGGGTAGCCAGTTGTATATAGCAAGTTTGTGCAATGTGGCAAACCAGGCAGTGAGTTTTGACACATGACTGTGAGGAGCCCAAACAGTGATCAAATTTCCCATAAGTTACTTGATCATCGAATTGAGTTCGTCCACATTGGGGTTAGATTGAGGCTCTCTTTCACTAACAATTATCCCATTAGTGGACTTAATGATATCAGGTGTAAAATTGTATACCTTTTTATATAGGTACACTTTCCCAAATTTCTTCAAGTTCGTGTTCCTAACAGCAAACGTCAGATTTGCGTAAAACACCTAATCACCTTCTCACAATAAGGATTCTTACCAGATACAGAGTTTAAGATCTTTCGACTACTTAAGAAATCAACTAAACCATTTGTAGAGAATGAAGTTAGGTCAATCACCTTCTCCCCTCTAAATCCTTTATTTTTAAACCAATTTCAGTTACTAGAGCATGATTTCGTTAGGGCATTACCTCAGAATCTGTTCAAATTCTGTATTTTTTTGTTCGGATGATATGTGTGCAGGTATTGCCTCGGATGTTGGGGCAACATAGTCCAGGTCCATTTTCTCGTCTGTTGCCTTTGATGTTGAGGCAACATTTTCAGCAAAATTCCAGTATGTTCTATGAACCCCTTTAGGAATGAAGTTCCTTAGAGGTATGTCATCTGACATCTCTTCTTCTTCTTCCCTCTCAGGTTCTGCTTATGGAGTGGAAGTTGAGGGAGTTCTGGAAGAACTGGGCACACTGAAATTGGTGCCAGTGCCACTGCTAGTGGTAGTGTCAACAGGGAAAGTCGACTCTTTCCTGAATTTTTTGGCAGATTGGTTGTCACCGAATTGGTTCTCGAAAACCCTTTTTGACCTTCTCGTCGACATTGTCGACGTTGACTGTCTTGAAGCAAAGTTCGAAAAATATGATGTTGTATCAACATCGATGAGGTTTTCTAAGTCACCTGTATAGCTCACCTGTAAAGGTTCCTTTGAACCAAGCAGGATCATAGCCTGTGTGCAGTCCTCTTCGACTGGTTTCAAGTCATTGATGGGAACATAATGCCTGCAAATCTTGTTGTTATTTGATGGAATAGTCGACATTGGGGAATAATCTTTGGTATTTGAGGACTTTGGGGAAACGTACATGAGAGAGGGTTTTGAAGAATAATGCGTGTTGGAGAAGCTTTGGGTTTGAAAAATTGACGGAGGTGTTTGGGCTTCCATGACTTGATGGATTGAAAATCGACTGATGTGTTCCAAGACAAAAATAGGAGGTTTCATTATGGTAAAATACAAGTATACTCAAACTCCTTTTCCATAAATTTAGATTGTATAGAAGAATAAAAACTCTTTATACACCTAAAACAAAGAGTTTACATAGCACATAATATCATTTAAAATTTTAAAAAAACGGTTCTCCAGAATTTTTGGATTTTCCGTTAAAGACAGAGACGTGTTAAATACCAAAAACAAGAACAAAATAAGATAAGAAAAATTGATAAATGAACTGGAACACGAATTTGTTAATGATGTTGGCAACATTTCAAAGTTAAACAAGCATTATCAGACTCCAAGCATTTTCTGATTTGGCAGTTGATTTTTTCGTATATGTTCCCTATGAGACTGATCGCTGGACTAATGTGACATTTTACCATTGTCCTTAATCAACTTAGTTGAAGACATACAGATTTAAAAAAATATTGAGAAATTTTCAACCTTCTTTGAAGCATGTGGTACTCCTATAGAATAGGAACGATACCAATCTTAGAGCTTTGCTCTTTATACTTCCAAATATTTAGTAGAGGCTTCGCCTTCTTATGATACTTCTTTTTTATGATATACATAATTGTTTTATATATATATATATCATCGCAGAGAACGATATCGCATTCATATCTTATCCTTTTAGAGTCATGCTTGAATCTTTTGAAAAACAGTGCAACATCACCAGAACACTTATCCTGTATATTGACTCAACAGTAAATGTTACCCAGAATGTTAGGACAACATTTTGGACAACATCTACCCAGCCTGTCTTATTTTCAAAGAAAACAGAGACCAAGATATTTCTTCAGGCTAGTCTTTTGTTGATTTCTAACCTTTCAAATAGATTTGGTTGGTATAATGGAAAATAGGAATATTCGGTGATTCAAGAAGTAACTTTCATTATTCATAAATTCATAATAATTAAAACTAAGAAAATAAGGGCGAAAGAAAGATACCAAAGCAATGTTGTATCAGGCTGCCTGTCATTTTGTAGTTGGATCTCCAAGTTTTTGGAATGCTCCAAATTCGACTTGAGCATCTAAATCTGGGTCAATACCAGCAAAAACTGGATCCACCGCACATCAATAACCCGACCCCTACCACCTATAGATAATTTTAGAAATCTTTCATGATCTAGGGGTTTGGTAAAAATGTCAGCTAGTTGAAGAAGAGTATCAACATGTTCGATTTGAACTAGCTGTTTTTCCACTAAGTCTCTTAAAAAATGATGGCTTATGTCTATGTGCTTTGTACATGAATGTTGAATATGATTTTTGAAAATATTAATAGCACTCAAATTATCACAGTACACAATCATGGGGTTGGTATAAAAGCCATAGTCATCTAGCATATGTCGTAACCAAATCAGTTGAGCACAATAACTTCCGGCTGCCATATATTCAGATTCGACAGTCGAGAGTGATATACAATTTTGTTTACGACTGTACCATGAGACTAGATTATTGCCAAGATAGAAACTCCCACCAATAGTACTCTTTCTATTGTCTACATCACCGGCCCAATCTGAGTCACTATATCCTATTAGATTAGGATTAGTGTCTTTGGAGTACCAAACTCTCAAGTCACTTGTACCGGCAACATATTGAATGATACGTTTCACGACATTAAGATGAGATACCTTGGGACTGGCTTGGAACCTGGAGCAAACGCATACGCTAAACATGATATCGGGGCGACTGGAAATAAGGTATAAAAGACTACCTATCATAGATCGGTACAATGTTGGGTCAACATCTTGTCCAACATCGTCTTTACATACATGTTGCGTAGAGCCCATTAGAGTCTTCATGTGTTTAGCATTTTCCAGACCAAATTTCCTAACAAGATTCTTGGCGTACTTGCTTTGAGATACAAATATCACATCTTCATTCAGTTTAATCTGCAAGCCTAAGAAAAACGTTAGTTCTCCAATCATGCTCATCTCAAATGTTGTCGGCATTGCTTCGACAAATGACTTTAAGAATGATTCTGTAGTCGAACAAAAAACAATATCATCAACATAGATTTGAGCTATTTTTACATCTACACGGTGTCTTTTAATGAATAAAGTTTTGTCAGCTTCTCCATGGGTAAAACCAAACTCAACAAGAAAGTTAGTTAGACGAACATACCATGCACATAGTGCTTGTTTTAGTCCATACAAAGCTTTCTTGAGCTTGTACATATGATGTAGATGGTGAGGATCCTCGAATCCCTTTGGTTGTTCAACATATACTTCTTTGTCCAAGTATCCATAAAGACATCTTTAACGTCCATTTGGTGCAAGGTAATTTTTAAATAGCAAGAAGCAATCTTATTGACTCAATTCTAGCCACAGGAGCGAAGGTCTCATCATAGTCGATAACTTATACTTGTGTATATCCTTGAGCAACAAGTCGAGCTTTGTTCCTAACAATTTACCCTAACTCATCTGATTTGTTTTTGAATATCCACTTGGTCCCAATAACATTTGTGTTGTTGGGTCGTTGATGTGCGAAAAGATGCACACACTTTAACGCAAGTGCACGTTATCGTGACAAGTAATATAGTCTTGGTAAGACCGAATATCGTCCACAAGGATTAGTGTTCAAGTACCAATTATCTATCTTTTAGTATCTATTTGGTAACCAATATTTGATTTTGTTGTTTATAACTAACAATTATAAATACTATTTTAACTAATGTGTTTACTTCAGTAGTGATGGAAATAGGGCTTCCACGTCTCCTCAACTATCCGCTTATGTTACTTATTAATGCAATGAATTATGGTTCTTCTTCTCTCGGAGCTAGCGGTTTTAAATCGTTTTGTACTCCCGTTAAGGCTATATAAACACTCAACCCCAGTATTGCTCCTTTCTACCTTTCGGTGATAAGGATGACTCTATAGGAGGATTAAGACCAAAAACCTAGTTAACCGTCACGCGCCATGCGTAAAATTAGGTGTTTTAAGCCTCTCATTAATGCTACATAAGTAATTGAGGTATTTTCATCCCCAGTCCAAAATATGTCTACCCAACTTACAGCATATTCACAACCTCCTCCTTTCGAAGTTTGATTAGAAATCATATAAATAATGATAATTAGTGATCAATTAATTACCAAGCATTCAAAGCAATTATTGGATAAATCTCAACAAGAAGAAGAATTACCATAAACATGCATCAATTCATAACATAAGTTTCTAGTGATTTAACATGGAAAGCCCTATAAAAGAATTTGTTCCTAGCCATTGACATGACAAGAACTAATTCAAGGTTCATCATAAAAACTGAAATAAAGGAAAGAAAAGAAAAGAAAATTACTAAATTAAGGTCTCCAATCTTCAATCCAAGAATCCTTGTGTTGTGCAAGAAAGGGAACCCTTAAAAACTGCCTAGGGTTCTCCTTTTATAGGCTCAAAACCGCCTCTAACTTTTCCCTTCAGGCCTGGCCCAGAAAATTGTCATTAATCCTGATTTTCCCGCGTCGGCGCCGCGGCGCCGGAAGTCCTGCGATGTTTCTGATGATTTGGTGCCGTGGCCTCGCTTCGCTGTTCGAGGCGCCATGCGCCGCAACTTCGCGCCTCGATATTGCGCCGCGCCCCGCACTGTTGGCATGAGGCGCGCCGCCCGTGTTTCTACCTTGTTCGCCACTTTCTCTGCTTTTAAGCTCTGGAACCTCTACTTTTGCCCTCTTTTAGCTCCTTTTCCGCCATTGGGCCATTTTAACCACTTTGACTCAAAAGAAAGAAAATTTATCCTAATATGACACTTATTTGTACAAAAAGGGACAAAAGACTAACTAAAAACAACTCAAAAAGTGTATATAAAATACACCGATCAAATACCCCCAAACTTAACCTTTGCTCGCCCTCGAGCAAAGATAGAAAGAAAGAAATAAAGGACTCAAGGAAATGAAAATAAAAGACTCACTGACATTGATCACTTTTGCTGCATTGGTGTTATCTAGAAAAACATGAAGGTTAGCAGAATAGTATGCAGGAACATATAGCATGAAATTTTAGCACACTAAACACATTAAGCTAGATATTTCGCAAACTCATTTTTATCATGCTTAATGGAGGTCAACATACTGAATCATGCTTGTAAAATAGAAAAATCCTATGGCATGTTTACTTGCTATTCTCCACTAATCCTGGATATGCATAAAAGAGATCTTCAGGACTTTTAAGGGTTGTAATGTAGGCTTAGGTATAGGTAGGTAAAAATAGGTTTTTAGGCTCATTTTTGTGTACCATAAGCTCTTTATCTTTTCCATTGTTTCCCTTTTCTTTGGATTCTTTTCTTCACTTCAAATCAATCTTTCCCCTCTTTTGTTTTGGGAGAGTGAAGTGTATAATAATGACAAGCACCCCCAAACTTAGGCTTTTGCCTATTTCTTATTATTCTTTTAATGGGGCGCATCAAAGTTGTTCACTCTTTTTGTCTCTTTTTTAACAAAATTTATTCCACTATTTCACATTTTTACTTATGGCACAATTTGTGGGAATATAGGGTGTCAAAGAAGAAGTTTCAATTTTTAGGCTCAATGGGGCTGACTATGGATACTTTTAAAGTCAGGGATAGAAAAGAGTGGTAAGAATTTGGCTAACAAAGAAACGCCTGAGTCATCTCCCTAACATGCATATCCTAACTATTTCGCCTCAAATAGCAAGCAATCATAACACATAAGTTTAAATCATTTAGCATGCACAATTCAAGCACGAAACTCCAAATAGACAGATTTTGTGAGTTTTTGGCATATCTAACCTAAGTGTTTAGATAGTTGCTTTTAATTCCGTTACATTATTCCACCTTTGCTTCACTAGGTGTTTCTAGTAACTACATCATACATGATATTTTGACAGACAATTATGACTCAAAAGAAAGAAAAAACAATTTTGTGACTCAAAAATTCACAAAAACAACAAAAAAAAAGACTTAAATAAAACAGCAATAAGACACAAATAAAATACCCCCCAAACTTAAATCACACATTGTCCCCAATGTGTGTAGACTAAAAAACAATAAAAGGAAACTAGACACTTACAGACTTGGTTAAAATGGTGGCAGTGGCGGTGGATAGTACTTTTAATTCCGTGAGGGGAGAGGGGCTCTGGATTTTTGATTTGGCGACAAGGCCTTTGGATCGGGGCGTCTTAAAAAAAAATCAGAATTTTCCGTTGTGGCGCCGTGGCTCTGCAAACTGGCGCCGCGGCGCCCAAATTCCTGCGTTCTTCTGAATCTTCTGCGCATGCCTGTTTCTGGCGCCGCGGCTCGCGATTTTCTGGAAATCTCGGCTTCTCTTCAGTTTTCGCCTTCCAAGTTCCTGGCTTTCACCTGTCAACACAACACAGACACTACCTCCGTGAGACTGTTCTAAATAAAGATTAATTGCATTTAAACTAAATAACTGAAATACCTTGGGTTGCCTCCCAAGTAGCGCTGTCTTTAACGTCTTTTTGCCGGACGCAAGTTCCTTATTATTCTAAGGTGTGAGAGGTTACTAAGTTCATGTATTCTATTTCATTGATCAGATAGGGTTCTAACCTCTGTCCGTTTATCTTGAAGGGAGCTCCCTCTCTCCCTTTTATTTCAATTACACCATATGGGAATACTCTTACCACCGTGTATGGTCCTGTCCAACGTGATTTTAACTTTCCTGGAAATAATTTCAACCTTGAGTTGAATAAAAGCACTTGTTGTCCTTCTTGGAAGTCTTTCGGTATCAACCTCTTGTCGTGCCATACTTTCGTTCGTTCCTTGTAGATCTTTGCATTCTCATAGGCATTGTGCCTGAATTCATCCAACTCGCTTAGCTGTAGTAGCCTCCTCTGTCCTGCTGCCTTGGCGTCCATGTTTAACTTCTTCATTGCCCAATACGCTCTGTGTTCCAACTCTACTGGCAAATGACATGCTTTACCAAAAACTAACTTATAAGGTGACATACCAATTGGTGTTTTGAATGCTGTCCGGTATGCCCACAATGCGTCATCCAGTTTGATAGACCAGTCCTTCCTTGAGCCGTTCACCGTCTTTTCTAATATGCTTTTCACTTCCCTGTTCGACACTTCTGCTTGCCCATTCGCTTGAGGGTGGTAAGCAGTTGTTGTGCGGTGGTAGACTCCATATCGGGAAAGCAATGAATTCAGCTGCTTGTTGCAAAAGTGACTTCCTTCGTCGCTGATGATGGCTCTCGGAGTGCCGAACCTTGTGAAAATATTCTTTTGAAGGAATTTTTGTACGCCCATCGCTGCTTTTCTTTGGCCATCGCTTCTACCCATTTGGACACATAGTCCACTGCCAGAAGGATGTATTGATTTCCAAAGGATGGCGGGAACGGTCCCATGAAATCGATTCCTCACACATCAAATAGTTCCACTTCCAATATCCCTTGCGAAGGCATCTCGTTTCGTCTTGAGATGTTCCCTGTTCTCTGACAACTATCACATTTCTTCACAAAGGTATGGGCATCCTTAAAAAGTGTTGGCCAATAGAATCCGCATTGCAGTACCTTTGCCGCTGTTCTTGATGCCCCAAAGTGTCCACCACATGATAGGGTGTGGCAATGGATGAGAACCTGGTGCATCTCTTCCTCGGGTATACATCGCCTGATGACTTGGTCGGCACAGTATTTGTATAACATAGGTTCCTCCCAATAGTAGTGCCTTACTTCGGAGTAAAACCTCTTCACTTCTTTGCCTTGTCAGTGCAGGGTAGTACCTTACCGCAAGAAAGTTAACAAAATCAGCGTACCAAGGTAAATTAGAATTCATACTTACTTGAAACAGTTGTTCGTCTGGAAAGTGATCATTTATTTGCACATCCTTGGTGTTCTGGCTCTCTGTGTTCTCCAGTCTTGACAAGTGGTCTGCAACTGAATTCTCTGTCCCTTTCTTGTCACGAATCTCCACGTCGAATTCTTGTAGTAGCAAGACCCATCGAATGAGGCGAGGTTTTGCATCCTTCTTTGTCATCAAGTACTTTATGGCAGAGTGGTCAGTGTATACTATCACCTTATTCCCAATCAAGTATGGCCTGAATTTCTCAAATGCATATACTATTGCTAGTAGTTCCTTTTCGGTAGTCGCATAATTTAACTGTGCGTCATTTACAGTTTTACTAGCATAGTAAATGGATCTAAATACCTTGTCGATTCTCTGTCCAAGCACTGCTCCTACTGCATAATCGTTTGCATCGCACATTAGTTCAAATGGGAGCTCCCAGTTTGGTGCAATGACTATGGGTGCTGAAATAAGCTTCTCCTTGAGCGTCTGAAACGCGGATAAGCATTTCTTATTGAAGTCGAAGGCAACCCCCATCATTAGCAATGTGGAAAGAGGTTTTGAGACCTTTGAAAAATCCTTGATGAATCTTCTATAGAAACCTGCATGCCCAAGGAAACTTCTGACCCCTTTTGTTGATACTGGAGGTGGAAGATTTTCGATCACTGAAATCTTTGCTTTGTCTACCTCAATGCCTTGGTTTGATATTTTGTGTCCCAGAACAATCCCTTCTGTTACCATGAAATGACACTTCTCCCAGTTTAGCACAAGGTTAGATTCTTCACACCGGCTTAACACTTCTTCTAAGTGCCTCAAACATTCATCGAATGATGCTCCAAAAACCGAAAAGTCATCCATAAAGATCTCTATAGTCCTCTCCACCATGTCTGAGAAAATTGTCATCATACACCTATGAAAAGTTGCAGGTGCATTGCAAAGTCCGAATGGCATCCTTCTGAATCCAAATGTACCAAAAGGACAAGTGAATGTTGTCTTTTCCTGATCTTCTGGTGCTATTGCAATCTGGTGATACCCTGAGTATCCATCCAAAAAGAAGTAGTAGTTATGCCCTGCAAGTCTGTCCAACATTTGATCTAGAAATGGCAACGGGAAGTGGTCTTTTCTGGTTGCCTTGTTCAACTTGCGATAGTCAATGCAGATTCTCCATCCAGTGACTATTCTAGAAGGAATGAGTTCGTTCCTTTCGTTGGTCTCCACTGTTATTCCACCCTTTTTAGGCACCACTGTTCAACTTGCGATAGTCAATGCAGATTCTCCATCCAGTGACTATTCTAGAAGGAATGAGTTCGTTCCTTTCGTTGGTCTCCACTGTTATTCCACCCTTTTTAGGCACCACTTGTACTGGACTCACCCATGTGCTGTCAGATATAGGGTAAATTACTCCTGCATTGAGCCATTTCAGGATTTCCTTTCTGACTACCTCTTTCATGTTTGGGTTAATCGCCTTTGGGCTTCGATGGATGGTCTGCTCTCCTCATCTAGACGGACCTTATGCATTACCGTTGACGAACTTATCCCTTTTATATCTGCTAATGTCCATCCAATGGCCCGCTTGTGATCCCTCAGTACTCTTAGCAGTTTATCAATCTCTTCGGTGGATAAGTGGCATGAAATGATCACTGGTAAGGTTTTCTCTTCACCTAGGTATTGGTATTGTAGATTATTGGGTAGGATTTTTAACTCTAACTCTGGAGCCTTCTCTGTGGATGGTAATGATCTTTCTGGCATCTGTCCAAGCTCTTCATACTTCCTCTTATCCCATTTTTCATAAACATTCATCCAATTTGCATACTCCATCAGACCTGGATCATTTCTGCTATCATCATCCCATTTGGTCAGTACTTCTTCAAGCGTATCATCATGTCCGAACTCCTTGGCTGACACTTCTTCTTCGATAAGATCAATGGCTGAGAAGTTATCCTTGGCATCTGGAAAAGTTGCTGCTCGAAAAACATTGAAAATCACCTCTTCTTCATATACCCGAAGCTTCAACTCTCCTTTGTGAACATCAATGAGAGCCTGTACTGTGGCTAAGAAGGGTCTGCCAAGTATGATGGGGATTCCATCATTATCTTTTATGTCTAAGATAACGAAGTCAGCGGGAAAGATGAACTTGTCCACCTTCACTAATGCATCTTCGATGACTCCTCTAGGATGAACTACGGAGCGGTCAGCTAACTGCAAAGTGATGTTTGTAGGTTTGACTTCTCCCATTCCCAATTTGCAGAAAACTAGATAAGGCATCAGATTTATGCCTGCTCCCAAGTCGCACAATGCTTTCTGACATTCAAACTTTTCAATAGTGCATGGGATGGTGAAGCTCCCTGGATCTTGTAACTTCTGAGGTAGTTTTCTCTGTAGGATGGCACTACACTCCTCAGTCAACACCGCTGTTTCGTAGTCCTCTATCCTCCTCTTTTTGCTAAGCACATCCTTCATGAATTTTACGTAGCTCGACATCTGCTCTAATGCTTCAGCAAACGGGATATTGAGTTGCAATTGTTTGAGAATCTCCACGAATCTAGAGAATTTTTTGTCAAGAGTACATGTTTTTAACTTCTGGGGATATGGTACCTTCACCGGGGCACGGTTGCTACGCCAATTGTTAAACCGCGGATTACGTGCCGCGTCGTTTCCTTGCGCGCTCAAACTCTGTCTGTCTCGAATCTTGGCTGCCGCGGCCTCGCTCATCGGCGCGCGGCACGCCGGCTGCGAACATTCTATCTCCCCTGATTCGGCATCCTTCAGGTCAATTGCATGACATTGTGCTTCCATATTGCTTACCCCAGGTGCAGATTGCTCTTCTTGCGTTTCGTTGTTCAAAATGATCGCGAGTTCTCCTATTTGCGTTTCCAACCTCTTCATGGCTATTCTCGTTTCGTCCATGAACTGATTTTGATACCTAGTGAAACTGAGTATGGCTTCTCGTAATTCCTCCCTCTCTTCCTCTATGGTTGGAGCTCTATCATATTGACAGTAGAAATCCATGTCTAGAGGATCCCTGAGATGAATCAAAACCAACAACGAATCACAGCACACTTGTTTTTACAAAAGAAAATAAAATAAAATAGATAATTTAAAGAAATAAAAATAAAAACCAAATTAGAAATTAAAAATAGAAAACTTGATATTGAACTATGCCTAATCCCCGGCAACGGCGCCAAAAAATTGATGCGCGAAAAGATGCACACACTTTAACGTAAGTGCACGTTATCGTGACAAGTAATATAGTCTTGGTAAGACCGAATATCGTCCACAAGGATTAGTGTTCAAGTACCAATTATCTATCTTTTAGTATCTATTTGGTAACCAATATTTGATTTTGTTGTTTATAACTAACAATTATAAATACTATTTTAACTAATGTGTTTACTTCAGTAGTGATGGAAATAGGGCTTCCACGTCTCCTCAACTATCCGCTTATGTTACTTATTAATGCAATGAATTATGGTTCTTCTTCTCTCGGAGCTAGCAGGTTTACGAAATCATTTTATACTCCCGTTAAGGCTATATAAACACTCAACCCCAGATGTGCTCTTTCTACCTTTCGGTGATAAGGATGACTCTATAGGAGGATTAAGACCAAAAACCTAGTTAACTGTCACGCGCCATGCGTAAAATTAGGTGTTTTAAGCCTCTCATTAACGCTACATAAGTAATTGAGGTATTTTCATCCCCAATCCAAAATATGTCTACCCAACTTACAGCATATTCACAACCTCCTCCTTTCGAAGTTTGATTAGAAATCATATAAATAATGATAATTAGTGATCAATTAATTACCAAGCATTCAAAGCAATTATTGGATAAATCTCAACAAGAAGAAGAATTACCATAAACATGCATCAATTCATAACATAAGTTTCTAGTGATTTAAAATGGAAAGCCCTATAAAAGAATTTGTTCCTAGCCATTGACATGACAAGAACTAATTCAAGGTTCATCATAAAAACTGAAATAAAGGAAAGAAAAGAAAAGACAATTACTAAATTAAGGTCTCCAATATTCAATCCAAGAATCCTTGTGTTGTGCAAGAAAGGGAACCCTTAAAAACTGCCTAGGGTTCTCCTTTTATAGGCTCAAAACCGCCTCTAACTTTTCCCTTCAGGCCTGGCCCAGAAAATTGTCATTAATCCACGATTTTCCGTCGCGTGCCGCGACCTGCTATCGGCCGCGCGCTACCAAGTCTGCGATGTTTCGATGATTTGGCCGCGCCCCGCTTCGCTGCGAGGCGCCGCCCCGCAACTTCGCGCCTTACGGATATTGGGCGCCGCGGCCCTGTTGGCATGAGGCGCCGCGGCGCTGGCCCGTGTTTTTGCCTCGTTCGCCACTTTCTCTGCTTTTAAGCTCTGGAACCTCTACTTTTGCCCTCTTTTAGCTCCTTTTCCGCCATTGGGCCATTTTAACCACTTTGACTCAAAAGAAAGAAAATCTATCCTAATATGACACTTATTTGTACAAAAAGGGACAAAAGACTAACTAAAAACGACTCAAAAAGTGTATATAAAATACACCGATCAGTCGTGGTACCAAGTCCCAAACCTCATTTCGAGTATATTGTTCAAGCTCCTCTTGCATGGCTTGAATCCAAAATTATCTTTTAACGCCTCCCCAATATTTTTAGGTTCCAAAGTAGATGTAAGACAAGAAAGACTAACTTGTTGGTAAATGATGGACATACACACATACCTTACCATTTCACGATAATTAACTGGTTCTTTCTCTCTTATGCGTCTTTTCTCGAAAACTCCCCTATCACCTGGTCGGGTGGATGGTTCCTTCTAATCCTCGATGGAGGGTCTCTTCTCACTTGATCATTCAGTTCAATAACGGACTCCTCCTCGATTTCATCCCCTGTGTTCTCTCTTTGAGGTTCAGATATTTCTTCTGATGTTGGGACAACATCTGTTTCTTCAGTGGGTTGCTCCACTTCAACTGCAACCACAATGTTGTTTTCTGAAGATCTACCAGATATATCCAGCAGGTCATCAAAAATAACATTAACCGACTCCTGTATGGCCTTTGTCCGAAGATTGTATATTCGGTAAGCTTGACTATTTTGAGTAGCCAACGAATATTCATTTGTCACTCTTAGAGTCAAATTTAGACAGTTTATCCCTGTCATTAAGAATATAACACACACACCCAAAGATATGAAAGTACCGCAATGTAGGTTTCTTTCCATTTAAAAGTTCATAGGGTGTCATCTTGGCCCCTGACCTTAGATAGACTCTATTAGTTATGTGACATGACGTGTTCAAGGCTTCTGCCCAGAACCTCTTTGACAATTCCTTGTAAAGTTCTATTCTTTCTCTCGGCAACTCCATTTTATTGTGGTGTTTTTGGAGCCGAAAATTCATGGAATATGTCTTTCTTTTCACAAAATTTTGCGAAAGTTTGATTTTCAAATTCCTTTCCATGATTAGATCTAATTCTGAAAATCGAAGAACAAGACGGATTCCTTATTCTAGAGTAGAGTGTTCTAAACATGTCAAAGGCTTGTGATTTTTCCTTTAGAAAATAAATCCAAGTAAACCTGGAAAAATCATCTACTATCACATAAGAATATCTCATCCCTCCTAGGCTGTCTACCTCAATTGGACCCATAAGATCCATATGCAATTATTCGAAACAATGAGACGTACCTGAATGTTGTCCGTCATGTTGGACAACATTATGAGAGACTCGGGTCTGCTTTCATTTCAAACAATCTTCGCACGGTGTTTTATCTTTTGGACCCAGTCTGGGAATGCCTCTGACAGCTTCAAATGAGATTAGCTTCTCCAAGGTGTCGTAGTTGACATGTCCCAACTTCTGGTGCCAAAGTATCAAGTCACTTACCTTCGTAGAATTGCAAAACTCTTATCCACCGACTATATAGCAATTATCTCCAGTTCGGGTTCCCGACATGACACATTTATTTGCAGAATCTGTAACCTTGCATCCAAGCTTGTTGAATTTCACCTCGATATCATCATTACATAGTTGGCCTATGCTAAGAAGATTAGTAACCAAACCTTCTACATGAAGAACATTTTTCAAGGCTGGTACATCCGGAACATTAAGAGTTCCTTTACCAATTATCTTACTCTTACTTCCTCATCCAAAGGTCACGTGCCCTCCATTGAATGCTCCATACTCCTTTAATAAACTTTTGGTACTGGTCATATGACGTGAGCAGCCACTATAGAAATACCAAGAACCTGTAATATTAGTACGCAAAGCAGTTATGCACACATTACATCTCAGATTCAGTTTAGATACCCATTCTTTTTCTTCTTTCTGCTCTCAGGCTGGTTGCTTTGAATGTTGTCAGTGATGTTGGGCAACATTGGTGACGACATTTTAGGCAATAGTTTGAGTGTAGAGTTTTGAAGTTTGTAGCAGTATGGCATAAGATGTCCTGACTTTTTACAGAAGCTACATACAAACTTCGATCCATTCTTAGTGAGCTGAGAGTTACTCGCATTATCTTTGACAAATTTTATCCTCTCAGTTTGACTGTGGATTCTGGAAGTATTTGGTTTGCTAGGAGATTGGTACCCAAGCCCTGCCCTTGTAGGATTACTGAAGTTCAATATTTCATCTAGTTTGGAGGTTCCCGTGTTGATCCTTTGGAAGGTGGTCTCAGCTAAGTTCAATCGTGCACGAATCTTACCAAGCTCTAGATCTTTCTTGGTAAGTGCCACCTATAATCGATTGATTGTGCCTCTTAGATTGCTATTCTCAAGAGCCAATGATTTTGCTTTTGAGTCTAGTTGCTCAGATTCAGTGATTAAGGATTTACAAAGATTTTGTAATTCCTTTATCACATCGTCTTTAGACTCAACTAGATCCAAATTTACAGCCTCAGATGAAGAAATAAATCCACTAAAATAATTTACATCAGAATAGTCAAAGTATACATACCTCTCTGATATTGCAGGCATTCCAGATGTAGAGTCTGATTTTGTTCCTGATGTTGTTGCAACATTGTCAACAACATCTTCATCGTCGGACAGTGAGTGTTCGAACATGGCTGCCAGGATTTCCTGTGGTTCTTCTTCTTGATCTTCTTCCTCCTCTTTGTCCTCATCATCACTGAGGGTTACCCACATTACCTTACTAATTTTTCTAAGGGTGTTTGCACACTCATTAGCGTAGTGTCCCCAACCCGAGCATGCATGACACTGCACTTCCTCGAGTTGTTTGGGATTGAAATTGGTACTGTCGGAGTTGGATTTCCTCAGTGGATTGTGATTTATTTGCTCAGAAAGTGACATATTCGACTGTTTATTGAAGAGTGGGTTTTGATGCTGTTTATATTTGACTTTATTGTGATCATTGGTGATCTTTCTCACCATCGAATTGAATCGACAAGTGAGTAAGGCAACCTTTGCACCACTTCCCAGTTCCTCTAAGTTTTCTTCCTCATTTTCCAATTCAGTTTCCGAGGTTTGTCCTTGGAGTGCCAAAGTCTTGTCTTTATACAGATCTCTTTGGCTCTTCATGTTCATCTCATAAGTTTGAAAGATGCTCATCAAGACATGTAGATCCATAGTAGCAAGATTATGAGCCTCTTCAATAGCACAAATCTTAGTATTAAATCTTTCAGGAAGAGATCTGAGAGCTTTATCCACAAGTTGTGTGTTGGTTAAAGGAGAACCAAGCACTTAACACTTATTAGCATGTTAATTAACTTTTCAAAATTGGATTTTATATCTTCATATTCTTCCATCCTTAAGCGTTTGTATTGGCTCAAAATCATGTGAAGCTTTGTACGTTGTACACTCGAGGTTCCTTCACAATGAGTTTGTAAGGTCTCTCAAGAGTTTTGGCCTTTGTACAATTCTGGATGAGTTTAAATATATAGAGATCTACCCATCCAAATATAGCATTTAAGGCCTTTTTATTAAAGCTCGCACGGTTGATCACTTCCGCGGTCCATTCAGATTCGGGTTTGGTGAGTACATCACCATCATCATCTGCTGGGTACTTGGGAATCACATAGCCTTCAGATACTGATCTCTATGCTCGAACATCAATGGATTTGATGTGCGAACGTAGTCAAATTTTCCAATAAGCATAATTGGTTCCGTCAAGAATTGGAAGTCTACCAACATTGTGTATAGCTGAGTTCATAGCCGTAATATTCATAATCAAACACTTATTGTATCAAGTGTTGGCTTTGATACTACTTGTTTGGTCCGGGGATACGGATAAGCAAGAAGATGTAAGAATAAAACTGTAACAACTAGAATAACTAAAAACAGTTTCTGGATGTTGCCTTCAATGTTGTGTCAACATCTGATGCAACATTGTGATAAAACAGTTATAAACCTTTATAGAGTAAATGCAGTGGAAACGTAAAGAGACACAAGGTTTATATTTTCAAGGGTATATATTAATATATCCCTTGATGGTCAATGACCAAAGTATTGTATATATTATATATAATTACAAATAAATTTCTTTTTACAAGATTGAGCAATAAATGCGGAAATAAATTGCAAACAAAAGTGAAGTCGCAGATAACTTCACCATAAATTTAAAAGATCTAAAAAGACAAATACAACATCTTCATTACAATTGCTTGAACTATAAGCTTGATCTAGAATCTGGGCAGCAATAGTAATGTGGGACTAGATGTTGTTATACTACTTTAGGCTAAGTGTGTTGATCCAATTTCTAAGGTGAATATCCGAGAGCTTTCTTGGTGATTCTTCTCGTTCAATTCTAGTTATTGATACTCTGAAGATTCCCTCTATTTATAGTGTGGAACTTCCCTTAAAATCCTCACTGATTAGTTGCGGAGGTTGAGTAAAAGAAGTCTTCAGTTTGGACCGGGTCTTTCTCCTTAAGAAGCTCAACATTCTGAACTTGGACTTCACGCTACTTCTTCTCCAAGTTTTGACTATTTCTTTTACCACGTTTTAAACATAATATCACCGTATGTTTGTCTAGTTCATTTTTTACTCACAGTAACACAACCTGTTTTGGTCGGAAGAATAGGCAAAATCATTACAGAGATGTTGTCAGGAATGTTGTCACAACATCGCAGGCAACATCCTCATTTTCATAAGATGTTGTTCTGAGCATTTACAGATGTTGTCATAACATCCATTCAACATCAACAAAGTGGTTGGCTAGGCCTAACTAATCACATAACCAATCAATTAAGAAAGATGTGTCACAATAACTCAAGAGATTTTACATGTTGAAGTGGAGACATTTTAACACGTAAACAAGTAGTAAAAGCTTGTAACATATTCAGTAGACACTTGAGACGAAATAGATATGAGCCAAATAATCAACCCAAATGACATTCTAGGTATGTAGGGTCATTTAGGCTAAGACACACACATGAGTATGGTCATGCTATACATTAGACATAGGACACTTCTAAAACAAATACAGTGGGGTCAAGATGATTGTCAAACCGATCCCAAGACAAATAATTATCATACTATAACTAGTAAATATCTAATATCTATTGAACTAGTTGCAGAAACTTAGCGAGACTAACATACTTCAACATTTTGTGTCTAACATGATCAGACAAGGTCCATAAACTAACACATACATGTACAAAGCTCCTTGTCACATTTCATTATCCTAAACTCATGCATACAGGTTCACAAACATGCTTGTAGGGATCCAAAACTGAAACTATCATATCATTCATTATCCGTAGAAAAGGCAGGTAAATAATGACAACAAACACATTCCCGGATCACCTAGACACATCCCTAGTCCCTCACTACTCTTATAATCTTAAACATGTTAAGGACATGACCACACACTCAGAGCTTAACTGATATAAATCATGGTCAAACATTTTACTAGTCACCTATAACACAATCTTAGCTAAAACAAGTACTAAAAATAACACATACATCACATAATGTTGAATATAAGACTGACCTAACATGTTTAAATATTAATGATCAAACTAGATAGATTGACAAACAACTACAGTAGCAAGTATCATGAAATGCTTAACTAATCAACTTCATGCCCCTTCTAAACAGGTATTAAACAACATACTTGGCATATTATATTAAATATAAACCTAATAGTTAACTTAATAAACAAAAATTAACCTAGATTAGCTAAAGCAGGCTAAACAGACATCATATTAAGGCATGAATGGACACAATAATATTAACAAGCATAACTAACCAAAAGAACACACAGAAATACAGAAAGAAGCTAAAGCTGAGAGGAATTTGAGTTTACATTCTCGATGCACAGCCATGAATCCGGAGTGGAAAGCCTTCTCCAATCTCACAAAGCATAGATCACATGAAAAACAGAAATATTTAAACTATGAAAACCTTTAAAAACATTTAGGGTTTTAAAATTGCTCAACTTCGGGATTTTTGCACTGTTAAGACTTAGTTGGAATGAAGAGTGAGAGGTTCCTTTTATAGTACCCCAAATCATCAATCCCAATGTAACAGAATTCGAGTTCTGTAAAAGAACTCGAATTCTGTTACTGTAAATGATAGAGGAGAAAGATAAGGGAGAAAAGGAGAAGAGAGAAAGAGAGAGATTGAGTTAATATTTCTGATAATTGTCTCAAATGAGATTTATAACTTTAAAGGCATACAAGGGCCTGTCTGGAATTATAAGAACTAAAGTACTGAAGTGCAATTCATTATACTACTGGACCATATTGTCCCAACTAAAAACATTTAAATGCATAGCATAATAATATAAAATTGGTCACAATATAACTTTGTTACACTTCATCCTTCTTGAAAACAAACTTGTGCCTTCAAAAATCAGTCATTTCTGGGAATTGAGACTTTATGAATTGGTAATCCTCCCAAGTAGTTTCTTCAGGTAATAAGTTAGCCCATTGTACTAGCAACTGTGTAGTATCTCTATTTCCTTTCTTGATCATCCTCCTCTCCAATATTGCTACTGGCTCTGTTTTCAATTGACCTTCTGCAGAGTAGAAAGGCGAGTCAACAGAAGCTACTATGTGATCTCCTATCTTCTTTTTGAGTTGGGACACATGAAAAACTGGATGTATCTTTGCAGTCTTAGGTAGTGCCAACATGTATGCTACTGGCCCAATCTTCTAAATGATCTGGTAAGGACCAAAGAATTTAGATGATAATTTGAGACTCTTTCTGATGGATACTGATGTCTGTCTATAAGGTTGTAGTTTTAGGAACACCCAGTCACCCTCCTGGAATTCTCTTTTAGTCCTCATTCTGTCTGCATTAACCTTCATCATGTTCTTTGCTTTCTATAAGTTTTCTTTCAATACCTTGGCCACTAGTTGTCTTTCTCTGAGTAATTGATCCACTGTATCCACTTTAGTTTGGGCAATGAGTTCAAAAGTTAGTTGAGGAGGATCATAACCATATAGTACCTTAAAGAGGGTCATCTTTAATGAAGTATGGTAGTTGCTATTGTACCAATACTCTGCCAGGGTGTTACACCTCATAATTTTAAGGCAATAAGTTGAGAACGTAATTAAGAAAATAAGATTCAAGTATTGGAAGTTAGTATACAAAGAATGTAATCGCTGAATAATTTTTGGATACTACAAATGTGACGATGGGAATTAATACTAGTAGTTGAATTTTCCCAATGGGGTTATGGCTTAGTGGTGTGTTATTAAGACTAGCACATCGAAAAAATTTAGGATTTAATTAAGCGTGGGATTAATTTTAGTGGAGATAATAATAAGTGGGAACTAGTAGACAATTATAGAGACTTGTGCCCACACACACGGAATGAGCCCCAACATACAAAATGATTTCAGCCCACTATTACCAATATTTCCTTTACCTTTACTTCAAACTTTCTCCTTCAACATTCCTTCTCTCTTCTCCCACATATTTTTGACCAACTCCATAGCCAAGTTAACTCCCCCTTCCAAGATTAATTTGTCTTACTAAGTTCTAAGCCATGGTAACTCCTCACCAACTGTGAATTCGTAAATGCTGGACTGAAAGTTGCTCCAAGAACTTTAAGCTTTGGAGATGAACATTTTGTAAGAAGAACATGTAAGTAAGATGGTTTCAAACTTGTAAAAGATGCATGCATGTCATTGTAACTTGAAGAAATGGTGCAAAAGTGGAGCAGTGGATACCGAATGGAACTAGGGACTGTTTTGGCTAAGTTAAGGTAAGAACTCTTCTTCTTATAGAGTAATTGGAGTTAAATGATGTTGTAGTTAAAAGATGAACTCGTGTTAAGAGAAATTGGAAGTAAGGAAATGCATGTGATCGTATTGGTGTTGTAGTTGAGCCGATTAGAATTGTTTTTACCGATTTGGGGTTGTTTTAATTACATTGGGTTTGATTGTTGTTGTTGTTATCGTTGTAATTGATTGCATGTTAAAATTGAAGGAAATCTTAATATTTAAAGTTGTAGTTGTTTATATGAAAGTGTTGAAACATGGATTGGATTTTAAGGAGTTATGAGAAGAATTATGGTATTATGTATATGGGTCGTGACTTTCACGAAATTGTTGGGCATGTTGTATTGTAATTAGGGGTTGTTCTTGTTGAGTTAGAATGCTGGAATTTTAGTTATGAATATGCATGTACATTGTGGTAATTGCTAATATATGTCCTAAAAGAATTAAGGTGTAGAAAAGTGTTACTTTGCATTCGTGTTGTTGCGGGGGTATGGACTATTTTTAATGGCTATTTTAATATGGTTAAAGTGGTTGGATTAATATGAGAAATAGGTGTATTAATCACCTTGGTTGTTGTGATTGTTGTATTCCATGGATGTAAAGAGAAAGAATGTATAACGGGCGTATATGAGACTGTTTTGGTTATATCCTTAAGTTATGTCTTGTTATCGATGTTGTCAACCTTGTGTGAATTGCGGATGTGTGTATAAGCAGGGGAAGTGCTGCCCATTTTCTTTTATAAAAAGAGAGTCATCATTCGATATATAACGTATACTAGTAATCATACATTTGACGGATATGTTACCATTATTATAGGTTGAAGTGCTAATCGAGACGAATCTTAATTATTGGGTTGTTATAGACGAAAAATGGTATGTGAAATTATCATTTCTTTCTTTTGACATGATTTACATAAAATGAGCGTACGACGGGCGTACGTAATTTCAATGAATCCTAATTCCTAGTAATACTTGATATGAGAGACGCCTTTGATTTTCCAGTGATAGTTCATTCTAATTATTCCATTGAGAGTCTGATGATGATTTAAATTATATATGGTTACTCATGATACTCTATTTGTGCAAATGTGATTATATCATTTCACCGAGTCCCGGGCCGGGTATGTTCGTGTGCAGCTTTGCATTGTTCACTGAGTCCCTCACTAGAGGGCCGGGTATGGTATGTATATATATGATGATTTTACCGAGTCCCAGAATGGGCCGGGTATGATATATGTGGACAGGTATCCACGGATATGACTTCATTCACCGAGTCCCATAATGGGTCGGGTACGGTATATGATATGGACATGGTTTGACTCTAATTTCATAAAGCACAGGTGCATTGGTATCTTTGATTATTATACTTGTTAGTAGGATCCTCTTTACAGTACTTCATGTTTTATATACTCGATACATTTTTTCGTACTGACCCCCTTTCTCCGAGGGGGCTGCATTTCATGCTCGTAGGTACAGATACTCTGTTTGGTGATCCTCCAGCTTAGGATTTCTGCGTAGCTTTTTGGAAAGCTCCATTGTTCCGGAGCCTAGTCATTTCGGTATAGATCATTTATCATAGACTTATGCACATTCAGGGGTACGACGGGGCCCTGTCCCGTCATATTTCACTGTTATTGTTATACCCCGTGGTTCGGGTCTGGACCGCGGTCAGGGGTATCAGCGCCGCGGCGCCGGAGGCAGGGCCACGGTGCCAAGGCGGGTGATTGTAGGGCCGCGGCACCTAAAGTACTGAGGGGTCGCTGGAGTTTCAGCCGCGGCCACGAAGCGAGGCCGCGCCGAAGCGGATTCTCGCGAAAACTTAGGAAAAGTCAGATTTTTCTTTTAAAAGGCCTTGGGAGGGTGACAAGTGTCCCCCCCCCCATCTGATTTCTGCATGCATTATATTGACCAAGTCTTAAAGACTTGGTCATACTTCATCTCTCTCTCTCTCTCTTAGACAAAAGCTCTTCCTTCTCTCTTAAATTATTTCAAGCTCCTCCTTCTCTCTAAAACTCCAAGAGGTATTCTAGATGGATATGTGGTTTATTGTGACACGTCAGGTGTCGGGCTTGGGTGCGTGCTGATGCAGCACGGCAAGGTTATAGCTTATGCATCTCGACAGCTTAGGAAGCATGAGAAGAACTATCCCACACATGACTTGGAGTTGGCAGCAGTGATTCATGCCTTGAAGATCTGGAGACATTATTTATATGGAGTTCATGTGGACATTCACACAGACCACAAGAGTCTCCAGTACATCTTCAGCCAGAGGGAGCTGAACTTACGGCAGAGACGGTGGTTGGAGCTACTTAAGGATTACGATGTTGATATTCTGTACCACCCAGGAAAGGCCAATGTAGTTGCAGATGCCCTTAGTCGCAGATCGATGGGTAGTCTGTCTGATGTTCAGCCAGAGAAAAGGGATATGGTCCGAGAGTTACATCAGCTAGCGAGCCTTGGGGTTCGTTTGGTTGATTCTGTTAGTGACAGAATTCGGGTTCGAGAGGTTGCCGAGTCTTCCATCGTCGAGGAGGTAAAGAGGCGACAGTATGAGGATCCGATTTTGGTACGGTACCGAGATGCAGCTCTCCAGAAGGAGAAGAGTCTATTTGAGGTAGCGCCTGATGGGGTGCTAAGATTCGAGGGCCGGTTGTGTGTTCCCGATGTGACAGGACTTCGTCAGAAGATTCTGGGGGAGGCACACAGTGCTCGTTATTCTATTCATCCGGGGTCGACTAAGATGTATCATGCCTTCAGATGCGTGTATTGGTGGGATGACCTAAAGAGGGACGTTGCGGAGTTCGTGGCACGCGTGCGAATTGTCGCCAGTTAAGATTGAGCACCGAAGCGGTGGTCATTGCAGCTATTGATATTCGACTGGAAGTGGGAGGTGATAAATATGGATTTTATTACGGGGCTACCTACCACTCGGAGAAGCATGATTCCATTTGGGTGATTGTCGACAGTCGAAATCACCATTTTCTTCCGATCGAACGACGTTCACCGAGGACTATGCCAGATTATATATTAGAGAGATTTTGAGACTGCACGGAGTCCCAATGTCGGTTATATCGATAGAGAGCCTTCTCGCTAACTCGGAGGTCTTTTGAAGGGATTAGGGACACAGTGAGTCTCGATCGCATTTCACCCTCAGACCGACGGACAGGCCGAGCGCACTATCCAGACACTTGAGGATATGTTGCGGGCTTGTGTTATTAATTTCAGGGGTAGCTGGGAGGATCATTTTCCTCTTGTAGAGTTTGCTTACAACAACAGCTACCATTCCAGTATTCAGATGGCGCCTTTTGAGGCCTTATACGGGAGGAAGTGCAGGTCACCGATAGGCTGGTTCGAGGTGGGAGAGGTTCAGTTAGTCGGGACAGACTTAGTTCAGCAGGCAGTGGATAAGGTGAAGCTTATCCAGGAGCGGTTGTTGGCGGCTCAGAGTCGGCAGAAGTCGTATGCAGATCATCGGCGTCGACACTTGGAATTTGAGATAGATGATTGGGTTTTTCTAAAGGTATCGCCCATGAAGGGCGTGTTGAAATTTGGAAAGAAGGGGAAGCTTAGCCCAAGGTACATTGGGCCGTATCAGATTATCCGTAGGGTAGGCAGGGTTGCCTATGAGTTAGATCTGTCGTCCGATTTGGAGGCGGTACATCCAGTTTTCCATGTGTCCATGTTGCGGAAATGTATTGGAGATCCATCTAGAGTGCACCCGGTTCATGATGTCCAAGTGACTGAGGAGTTATCGTATGAGGAGAGTCCCATAGCGATACTCGATCGACAGGTTAGGCGACTTCGGACGAAGGACGTGGCTTCCGTCAAGGTCTTATGGCGGAACGAGAACAGGGAGGAAATGACGTGGGAAGCAGAGGATGACATGATGAAGAAATATCCTCACTTATTCCCTATACCTCCAGGTAACCCACGTTCTAAATTGTTGGTCTTTAAATTTAGTATTTATGCTTGAGTTTTGTTGTGGCCGTGTGGAGCGTCTTTATTTGAGTCTATGTCGATATTGTGATTTGAGTAAGCCTAGAAGGAACATTTGGGACGAATGTTTCTAAGGAGGGGAGAATGTTATACCCCGTGGTTCGGGCCTGGACCGTGGTCAGGGGTCTCAGCGCCACGAGTAGGGCGCGCGCCGCGGGTGATTGTAGGCCGCGCCGGTCGGGCCGCGCGCTAAAATATCGAGGGTCGCTGAGTTTCAGCACCGCGCGCCGGAATCAGGCCGCGCTCGAAAGATCCGAGGGTACGCAGAGTTGCGCGCCGCGCGCCGAAGCGGCCGCGCCGAGGCGGATGCAGGCGGAAAAACTTAGGAAAAGTCAGAGTTTTTCTTTTAAAAGGCCTTGGGAGGGTGACAAGTGTCCCCCCCATCTGATTTCTGCATGCATTATATTGACCAAGTCTTAAAGACTTGGTCATACTTCATCTCTCTCTCTCTCTCTCTTAGACAAAAGCTCTTCCTTCTCTCTTAAATTATTTCGAGATCCTCCTTCTCTCTAAAACTCCAAGAGGTATTCTAGCCTTAGGAAAAATCTGAAAAAGTAAAAGGCAAGAAGGAAGCTTGGGGCTAGCTTGTGAAGGTTGTTGTGGTGGTGTTCTTGGAATAGAGGCTAGCAAATTGTTGGATAAATTTGGCTAAAGCTCTAAGGTGATGATTCTTCCTCTATTATTAGTTTTTATTGTTGCATGTTAAGAAGGAAGTACTTGTGGTAGTAAATTATGCTATTAGAGTCATTGCATGCAAGAAATGTGGGTTGGGTATGAAGGATTTGGCTAAAGAGATATTATGAGCATGTTGTAGCCTACAAACTACTTTAGAATTGTTAAGTGTATTACTATAACTTATGGGGCAGAATTTTACACACCCAAGATTAGGTGTGTAATCCCCTTTGTGTTAGTTTGGATGTTGGGCCTTAATGAGGCATTTGAGTGTTAAAAATCGGCCTTTGAAAAAGGTGGCAAAGTGAGTAGAAACAAAGGAAATGCTGCCCAATTTTCCTTAGGAATTGATAACTTGAATTTGGAATTTCTACATTGAAATTAGAGGTTAATAAACGCACTATGGTTATTATAGGTTGACATATTACTTGCGGTAGTTGGACTTAGCATGTGGATTGACCAAAGAGGTATGTAGAGCTTTCCTATCTCTTGAGCATGAATAGTTATATCTATGTAGTACGGTATACGTACAAGATTTGATAATCTACACTTGTTTTAAGGTATATGAAACTTGTTTCATTTCAAAAGTATAAGTCCCTTGGATTTAGGGAAAATGTATTTGACGAAGGAATAACGCTAATATAATGACTTTATGAGAAGTTGGTTATATTAGTGTTTGAAAGGTTCACAAAGAATGGTTTACTCTAATTAAAACAAGTACAGGTAAAGGATTTGAAACTATGGAAGGTGGATTGATTTTTAGGCATTGGTTGCCTAAGGTTTTAAAGGAAATGAAGTCACTTGATTTAGAAGACTATTATATTTCTAAAAGGAAATGTGACTTGTTTTGAAAAGAAATTGTAACTTGATACTATGGTGATTAGTATCTTGGAATCTTTGTATAAAAAGAGTTTTTCTTAAAAAGTTAGAAGTACATGGTACTTGGGTTGAATTCCCGGATTTTCTATTAAAAGACATGTTAGTGCCTTAGAATACTAAAATGAGAGGATATATTAATAATGTTAATAAGAAGTTAGAGGATTTCTTAACTTGCTTATGTTATGATAAGCCGGTGGTGCTTATGTACGATATGATAGGCCGGTAGTGCTTATGTTGTGATATGATAGGCCGGTAGTGCTTATGTTATGTATGATAGCCGGATGAGCTATGTTATATATTTTATTATTACGGGGTAAACCCCGGGTTATTATCTATGCCATGGATTTGCTACCCATGATGCGACTACGCGATCCCACCACGTGATCCATGCGGGTGAAATAGTCTCACGCGAGTGCGGCGATGGTACTCATGCGGATCCACGGGATCCATGCGGGTGAAATAGTCCCACGCGGTGAAATAGTCCCACGACGAGGCGGATGACCTCATGCGGGTCCACAGGACCCACGTGCGGGTGAAATAGTCCCGGAGTAGGATTGCTTAATGATACTACGCGAGGTACCTGTTTTGATCGTGAGCCTCCTATTTTTATGCTATAAGTTTTATACTTGTTACTCTCATTGTTAGTAAGGCACGATTAACGGAAATTGATTTTTATCTATGACTCGGCTTATTTTTGACTTATGATATTACTACGATTTTCCGGTTTACATACTTGATACGTTAGATCGACTTCTTCCTGGGCCGCGTTACATCGCCGCAGGTGGTAAGCGGTGTGGATTCTCGCTTAGGATCACTATTCCGGTGTCAGAAGCTCCATTCCTCCGGAAGCTTGTTTATTGGTACGGACATTCCCTGATGCTATAGGTATTTTGTACATTCAGGGGTATGGTGGGGCCCTGTCCCGCCACAGTCGTTATCTTTAGAGTTCTGTGGTCACATTTATGTTTTGGGCTCTAAGAACCAGTTGTACTACTATACATTGTTAAGTATGTTTTATGGAAGGCAGCCGATAAGGCTGGCCAGTAATGTTTACCTTTTTATAAGTTATGTGTTATGTATGTTCCGCTGCTATTCTCTGACATATATCTGACAGGGTACCCCGGTAGGGTACCAGTCGCGGCCCCGGGGTTGGGTCGTGACAAAAGTGGTATCAGAGCAGTTAGTCCTCGCTAAGTGTCCACAGACCGTGTCTAGTAGAGGTGCACCACATCTATAATCAAGAAGCTGTGGGATATTTAGGATTGGTTTCCATTCTTTCACTCTAAGATCGTGCAATAGAGCTGAGTTATAGGTTGAACCTCCTCTGATGTTTTCCTTTATGTATCAGTTATGCCTCCACGCAAGGCAACCGCGGCCCAGAAGTGCAAGGCAGTAGAGGGAACTACTAGTAGGGCACCGAGGATTACCAGGGCACAGGCCCAGTCCTTACCGGATGAGGTGTTTCGGACGGCGAGTTCTACAACGTCGCCAACCCCAGCAGAGTCTGAGGCAGCAGCGGCTACTGAGACCGCGGTACCTGAGCCTCCAGTCCAGCAGCCAGGCGAGGTATGGGCTACAAGAGATGGCCCGATTAGCCGTGATCGTGGCGGATACGAGATAAGCCGAGACAGCGATTCATTGTACCGTAGTTCAAAGACAGAGTCGCTAGCGAGGCGAGGACCTTTTGAGTTGCAGCCCACCAGAGTTTTATGGGTCGAGGCCTGAGGATGATCCTCAGGAGTTTATCCGACAGTTACAGCGGATCATGAGGGTGATCGGGGCTTCGGAGACCGAGTCGGTGGTACTAGGTTCGCATCGGCTGCGGGACACTGCAGTTGACTGGTATGATTCATGGGAACTGTCCCGGGGGGAGCATGCGCTTCCAGCTGTTTGGGACGAGTTCTCGGAGGCGCACTTGCCCATTTCTTACCTCCGCAGATGAGAGGGCTCGCCGATAGATTTTTGACATCGAGGCGAGTGGGAGGACGGTTCACGGAGTACAATGTGGAGTTTGACTCATTGGCTCGGTATGTGCCCGCTTGGTAGCGCACATGGAGGGCAGGTGCACCGCTATGTCACAGACTCGATGATCACTTGGCCGAGAGTTGCAGGGGTGGCTCTTCACCGGCATGGACATTGCCGCACGCAGCATATGCACTGGTGTGAGGAACGCAGGGCCGACGGATCGGCAGTGTATCGCAGAAGAGGCCAGACAGCAGGTCCTCCGTAGTTTTAGGGTAGACAACCCCGAAGATACCGATTTGCACCACAATGGTCCAGAGCGCCTCCACCATCTTCGGGCGTCTGAGTATTCGGGAGCGGGACAGGTTCCGAGGCTTCGGGTTTCGGAGGACCGAGTTCCGGTCGATGAGGCCACCTATGCCTCGATGTGGTCGATGTGGTGATTGTCATTATGAAGTGTCATGTTCCTCCGAGAGCTTGTTACTCTTGTGGCAGCAGGCCATTTGAAGAGAGATTGTCCAGGCAGGCGACGAAATGTTATGGCTCACCGACCGGGCCGAGATTCTTGGGTCTTCATCTTCGATTGTTATGCGCCGGAGGCGAGGTGTTCACGCCGCAGCCGCGCGGTGGGTCGTGGCGGGGTTCTAGTTCCACGGTCCTCGAACCGCATCTATGCTATGTCGATCGTCGGGACCGAGGCGTCACCGATGTCGTCAGTGTACATTATTGGTTTCTTCGTGATGTATATGCTTTGATAGATCCAGTTCTACCTTGTCCTATATATCTCCTCATATTCTTTGGTAGAATAAGGATAGAGCCCGAGTCCATAGAATCTTTTGAGGTGGCTACGCCGGTAGGTGCTTCAGTGGTAGCTGAGCGGGTATCTAAGGCTTGCCCAGTGACTATAGATGGTCGTCAGACTCTAGCTGACTTGATAGAGTTAGATATGACAGACTTCGATGTGATTATGGGTATGAATTGGCTAGCGTCTTGCTATGCCAATGTGGACTGCAGAGAGGTTAGTTCGGTTCGGTTTCTGGTGGCCGTTATCGAGTGGAAGGGAATCTTTGTCGCCGGCGGGTAGGTTTATTTCTTACCTCAAGGCTGGAAGATGGTACGGAAGGGTATATTTACCATTTGGTTCGTATTCGAAATCGAGAGTGAGATACCGACCTTGATCGGTCCGTTGTTAGAGAGTTTCCAGACGTATTCCCACGAGCTTGGGTATCCTCCTGAGAGGGAGATTGAGTTTTGCATCGATTTGGCGCCAGACACTCGACCGGTATCTATTCCGCCATACAGGATGGCACCTGCCGAGTTGAAGGAATTGAAGGACCAGCTGAAATATTTGCTGGAGAAAGGCTTTATTAGGCCAAGTGTTTCCCCAGGAGCACGGTGTTATTTGTAAAGAAGAAGGATGGACGCCAGCTGCGTATGTATTGATTACATGTGAACAAGGTAACTATCAAGAATGTATCCTCCCGGGATTGACGATTTGTTTGACCGCGCGAGGTGCAAAGTGTTTTTCAAGATAGACTGCGATGCAGTTATCATCAGGTGCGAGTTGGAGAGATAGATATCCCAAAGACTGCATTCAGGACCCGGTATGGGCACTATGAGTTCACGGTGATGTCTTTCGGGTTGACCAACGCCCCAGCAGTATTCATGGATTTGATGAATAGGGTGTTCAGGCCATTCTTGGATATGTTCGTTATAGTGTTTATTGATGATATCTTGGTGTATTCGCGCACAGAGCAGGAGCATACAGATCATTTGAGGACGGTAATGAGAGTCCTCCGAGACCGGCAGTTGTATTCCAAGTTCTCGAAGTGCGAGTTCTGGTTGGCGTCAGTGGCTTTCTTAGGGCATGTTATCGGGGCCGATGGTATTCGGGTTGATACAGCGAAGATTGAAGCGATCGAGACTTGGCGGACCAGCTACACCGACGGAGTGCGCGCTTTGGGCCTTGCGGCTATTATCGGAGGTTTGTAGAAGCGTTTGCTATTTCAAGACCTTTGACTAGGCGACGAGAGCTATGTTCGGTGGGCGGATACTTGTGAGAAAGTTTCCGATTGCTAAAGGAGAAGTTGGCGGCCGCCCGATTCTTACTCTTCCGGAGGGCTTAGATGGATATGTGGTTTTATTGTGACGCGTCGGTGTCGGGCTTGGAGTGCGTCTTGATGCGGCCGCGGCAAGGTTATAGCTTATGCATCTCGACGGCAGGAAGCGTGAGAAGAACTATCCCACACATGACTTGAGTTAGCGTGATGATTCATGCCTTAAAGATCTGGAGACATTATTTATATGGAGTTCGTATGGACATTTACGGACCACAAGAGTCTCGATGCATCTTGACGGAGGAGCCGAACTTGCGGCGAGGCGGTGGTTGGAGCTACTTAAGGATTACGATGTTGATATTACGTACCACCCGGGAAAGGCGATGTAGTTGCGGATGCCCTTAGTCGCGGTCGATGGGTAGTGCATGCGATGTTCACCGGAGAAAAGGGATATGGTCCGAGAGTTACATCTGCCAGCGAGCCTTGGGGTTCGTTTGGTTGATTCTGTTAGTGACGGAATTCGGGTTCGAGAGGTTGCCGAGTCTTCTATCGTCGAGGAGGTGAAGAAGCGACAATATGAGGATCCGATTTTGGTGCATCGAGATCTGACTCTCGAAGGAGAAAAGTCTATTTGAGGTAGCGCTGATGGGGTGCTAAGATTTGAGGCGGTTGTGTGTTCCCGATGTGAGGACTTCGTCGGCAGGTGCAGGGAGGCACACGGTGCTCGTTATTCTATTCATCCGGTCGACTAAGATGTATCATGACCTCGAATCGTGTATTGGTGGGATGGCCTAAAGAGGGCGTTGCGGAGTTTGTACGCGTGCGAATTGTCGTGAGTTAAGATTGAGCACGAAGCGGTGGGTACATTGCGAGCTATTGATATTCGACTTGGAAGTGGGAGGTGATAAATATGGATTTTATTACGGGCTACCTACCACTCGGAGAGCGTGATTCCATTTGGGTGATTGTCGGCGGTGTGAAATCGCCCATTTTCTTCCGAGCGACGTTCACCGGTGAGGACTATGCGATTATATATTAGAGAGATTGTGAGATCGCACGAGTCGGTGTCGGTTATATCGAGATAGAGAGCCCAGTTCTCGGCTAACTTCGGAGGTCTTTTCGAAGGGATTAGGGACACTGGTGAGTCTCGATCGCATTTCACCCTCGGGCCAGACGGGCCGAGCGCACTATCCAGACACTTGAGGATATGCTGCGGGCTTGTGTTATTGATTTCAGGGGTAGCTGGGAGGATCATTTGCCTCTTGTAGAGTTTGCTTACAACAACCTACCATTCCGGATTCGATGGCGCTTATGAGGCCTTATACGGGAGAAGTGCAGTCACCGATAGGCTGGTTCGAGTGGGAGAGGTTGATTAGTCGGGCGGACTTAGTTCACAGACGATGGATAAGGTGAAGCTTATCCGGGAGCGGTAGTTGGCGGCTGAGTCGAAATCGTATGCAGATCATCGGCGTCGACACTTGGAATTTGAGATAGATGATTGGGTTTTTCTAAAGGTATCGCCCATGAAGGGCGTGATGAGATTTGGAAAGAAGGGGAAGCTTAGCCCAAGGTACATTGGGCCGTATCAGATTATCCGTAGGGTAGCGGGGTTGCCTATGAGTTAGATCTGCCGTCCGATTTGGAGGCGGTACATCCAGTTTTCCATGTGTCCATGTTGTGGAAATGTATTGGAGATCCATCTAGAGTGCACCCGGTTCATGATGTCAGTTGATCGAGGAGTTATCGTATGAGGAGAGTCCCATAGCGATACTCGATCGACGAGTTAGCGACTTGGACGAAGGGCGTGGCTTCGTCAGTCTTATGGCGAGCGAGAAGAGGAGGAAATGACGTGGGAAGCAGAGGATGACATGATGAAGAAATATCCTCACTTATTCCCTATACCTCCAGGTAACCCACGTTCTAAATTGTTGGTCTTTAAATTTAGTATTTATGCTTGAGTTTTGTTGTGGCCGTGTGGAGCGTCTTTATTTGAGTCTATGCCGATATTGTGATTTGAGTAAGCCTAGAAGGAACATTCGGGACGAATGTTTCTAAGGGGGGGAGAATGTTATACCCCGTGGTTCGGGCCTGGACCGCGGATCGGGTCTTAGCGCGCGCCGAGGCGAACGCGGCGCCAAGCGCGGGTGATTGTAGGGCGCGCGAAGTCAGTCGCAACGCCAGCATCGAGGGTCGCTGGAGTTTCAGCGCCGGCCTGGAAGCAGTAGCGGCTCGGAAGATCGGTCCGCAGCGGCCATGGCCTGGCCATGGCGCGCCGAGGATGGGCGGAAAAACTTAGGAAAAGTCATATTTCAAGATCCTCCTTCTCTCTAAAACTCCAAGAGGTATTCTAGCCTTAGGAAAAATCTGAAAAAGTAAAAGGCAAGAAGGAAGCTTGGGGCTAGCTTGTGAAGGTTGTTGCGGTGGTGTTCTTGGAATAGAGGCTAGCAAATTGTTGGATAAATTTGGCTAAACCTCTAAGGTGATGATTCTTCCTCTATTATTAGTTTTTATTGTTGCATATTAAGAAGAAAGTACTTGTGGTAGTAAATAATGCTATTAGAGTCATTGCATGCAAGAAATGTGGGTTGGGTATGAAGATTTTGGCTAAAGAGATATTATGAGCATGTTGTAGCCTACAAACTACTTTAGAATTGTTAAGTGTAGTATTATAACTTATAAGGCAGAATTTTACACACCCAAGATTAGGTGTGTAAACCCCTTTGTGTTGGTTTGGATGTTGGGCCTTAATGAGGCGTTTGAGTGTTGAAAATCGGCCTTTGAAAAGGTGGCAAAGTGAGTAGAAATAAAGGAAATGCTGCCCAATTTTTCTTAGGAATTGGTAACTTGAATTTGGAATTTCTACATTGAAATTAGAGGTTAATAAACGCACTATGGTTATTATAGGTTGACATATTACTTGCGGTAGTTGGACTTAACAAGTGGATTGACCGAAGAGGTATGTAGAGCTTTCCTATCTCTTGAGCATGAATAGTTGTATCTATGTAGTACGGTATACGTACAAGATTTGATAATCTACACTTGTTTTAAGGTATATGATACTTGTTTCATTTCAAAAGTATAAGTCCCTTGGATTTAGGGAAAATGTATTTGACGAAGGAATAACGCTAATATAATGACTTTATGGGAAATTGGTTATATTAGTTTTTGAAAGGTTCACAAAGAATGGTTTACTCTAATTAAAACAAGTACGGGTAAAGGATTTGAAACTATGGAAGGTGGATTGATTTTTAGGCATTGGTTGCCTAAGGTTTTAAAGGAAATGAAGTCACTTGATTTAGAAGCCTATTATATTTCTAAAAGGAAATGTGACTTGTTTTGAAAAGAAATTGTAACTTGATACTATGGTGATTAGTATCTTGGAATCTTTGTATAAAAAGAGTTTTTCTTAAAAAGTTAGAAGTACATGGTACTTGGGTTGAATTCCCGGATTTTCTATTAAAAGACATGTTAGTGCCTTAGAATACTAAAATGAGAGGATATATTAATAATGTTAATAAGAAGTTAGGGGATTTCTTAACTTGCTTATGTTATGATAAGACGGTGGTGCTTATGTATGATATGATAGGCCGGTAGTGCTTATGTTGTGATATGATAGGCCGGTAGTGCTTATGTTATGTATGATAGCCGGATGAGCTATGTTATATATTTGTATTATTACGGGGTAAACCCCGGGTTATTATCTATGCCATGGATTTGCTACCCATGATGCGAGTGCGACATTTGCACTCATGCGGATCCGGACCACATGATCCATGCGGGTGAAATAGTCCCATGCGAGTACGGCGATGGTACTCATGCGGATCCACAGGATCCATGCGGGTGAAATAGTCCCATGCGGGTGAAATAGTCCCATGACGAGGCGGATGACCTCATGCGGGTCCACAGGACCCATGCGGGTGAAATAGTCCCAGGAGTAGGATTGCTTAATGATACTACGGGCGAGGTACCCTGTTTTGATCGTGAGCCTCCTATTTTTATGCTATAAGTTTTATACTTGTTACTCTCATTGTTAGTAAGGCACAGTGTAAGGAAATTGATTTTTATCTATGACTCCAGCTTATTTTTGACTTATGATATTACTCTGATTTTTCGATTTACATACTTGGTACGTTGTATTATCGACCCCCTTCGAGGGTGCGTTAAATCTGCAGGTGGTAAGCGATTGTGGATTCTCGTTCTTAGGATCACTATTAGGTGTCGAGCTCAATTCCTCCGAGCTTGTTTATTAGTACGGACATTCCACGATCTTATAGGTATTTTGTACATTCAGGGATATGGCGGGGCCCTGTCCCGCCACAGTTGTTATCTTTAGAGGTCTGTGGTCACATTTATGTTTTGGGCTCTAAGAACCAGTTGTACTACTATACATTGTTAAGTATGTTTTATGGAAGGCAGCCTTATCGGCTGGCCAGTGATGTTTACCCTTTTTTATAAGTTATGTGTTATGTATGTTCCGCTGCTATTCTCTGACATATACCTGACAGTACCGGTAGGGTACGATCGCGCCCCGAGGTTGGGTCGTGTGATTATTCTCTTAAGTCCATTAGACATGTGTGGGTGGTAGATGTGTTTTGGACATGTGTGGGTTATAGACGTGTTTTGGTCAGTTGTACGGTTGTTGTTCGTTTTGGATATTTCTATGTATAGTGACGGCCTTGTCGGCTTTCCTATCTTGTTATGTTTGATTGGTTGTGACTCCTCAGGAGACAGATTCATTTTGATATGTAGTGTTATGAGTCAGCAGCTTACTTTTACAGATTTCCATATTGTCCTTGGTAATATATGTAACAGGTTCGTATACGAGTGTCCAAGTAGGGCACCAGTCGTGGCCCATCGGGTTGGGTCGTGACACAGAGATAACCATCTTTTCCACTCTTTTGGCTTATGCCCAGTCATACATCTCAAATAGTTTTCTAGACATCTGTTGAGCCTCTCAGTTTGACCATCTGTCTGAGGGTGGTAAGCTGAGATGTAACAAATTTGAACTTGTAGTAGTTTAAATATTTCTTTCCAAAAAATGTTAGTGAATACTTTATCTCAGTCAGACACTATACTTTTGGGTAGACCATGTAATTTATAGATGTTATCCAAGAATATTCTGGCTATCTGTGAGGCTGTGAATGGGTGAGCAATGGATAGGAAATGTGCATACTTATTGTATCTATCAACAACTACTTGTATGATATCCTTCCCTTCAGATATTGATAGGCCTTCAATGAGTATATGGAAATGTGTTCCCAGGCTCCTTTAGGGATGGGTAATAGTTGCAACAAGCCTGGGTAGGCCACTTGTTCATCCTTGCATCTTTGACATACTTCACATGCTTGTACCACATCCTTAACTTGTTCCATCATTACAGGCCAATAGAATATTGATTTTAGTCTTTTGTAAGTGGCAGAAACCCCTGAATGTCCTCCTAATCTAGATTGGTGTATTGTTAGAACCAACTGCTGTCTCAGAGATCCATTTTGTCCCACCCAAGTTTTACCTTTATACTTCAACACCCCTTGTTGCATTGAGAGGTTCTATTCTCTGTTACCATTGGCCCTAATTGTTGTTATAGCTTGTAACACTTCAGGATCTCCTTTGTAGTTGTTCAAAAAAAAATTCATCCACTTGGGTTGTATTTGAGTTATTACAAAGCATGTATTAAGCATGTACTATCCTACTGAACCATAGTTTTCCTAGATAAGGCATCAACTACTACATTCTCAACTCCTTTCTTGTAGTGTATTTCAAAGCTTAAGCCCATCAGCTTAGTTATCCCTTTATGTTGTTGAGAGGTGGTTATTATCCAAGAATATTCTGGCTATCTGTGAGGCTGTGAATGGGTGAGCAATGGATAGGAAATGTGCATACTTATTGTATCTATCAACAACTACTTGTATGATATCCTTCCCTTCAGATATTGATAGACCTTCAATGAGTCCATGGAAATGTGTTCCCAGGCTCCTTTAGGGATGGGTAATGGTTGCAACAAGCCTGGGTAGGCCACTTGTTCATCCTTGCATCTTTGACATACTTCACATGCTTGTACCACATCCTTAACTTGTTCCATCATTACAGGCCAATAGAATATTGATTTTAGTCTTTTGTAAGTGGCAGAAACCCCTGAATGTCCTCCTAATCTAGATTGGTGTATTGTTAGAACCAACTGCTGTCTCAGAGATCCATTTTGTCCCACCCAAGTTTTACCTTTATACTTCAACACCCCTTGTTGCATTGAGAGGTTCTATTCTCTGTTACCATTGGCCCTAATTGTTGTTATAGCTTGTAACACTTCAGGATCTCCTTTGTAGTTGTTCAAATTTTTTTTCATCCACTTGGGTTGTATTTGAGTTATTACAAAGCATGTATTAAGCATGTACTATCCTACTGAACCATAGTTTTCCTAGATAAGGCATCAGCTACTACATTCTCAACTCCTTTCTTGTAGTGTATTTCAAAGCTTAAGCCCATCATCTTAGTTATCCCTTTATGTTGTTGAGAGGTGGTTATTTTCTGGTCTTGTAGGAATTTTAAGCTGAAATGATCAGTTTTGATGATGAAGTGATGGGGATGTAGGTAATGTCTCCACCTATCACAGCTTGTAGTAAGGCTATTAATTCCTTCTCATAGGTAGACATTGTTTGATGTCTTTTGCTCAAAACTTGGCTCATAAATGCCAAAGGTCTTTTGTCTGCATTAACACAGAACCAATACCTGTGTTGCAAGTATCCACTTCCATAATGAAAGGTTTATTGAAGTCAGGTAGTGCTAATACAGGTGTGTTGTACGTAGCCCTTTTTAGTTGATCAAATGCTGATTCAGCTTCTACACTCCACTAGAATTCACATTTTCTTAGTAAGTTTGTCAATGGTTTGCTAATGTGTGCATACCCCTTAACAAACTTTCTATAATAACCTATTAACCCCAGGAAACCCCTCAGTTCCTTCACTGTTTTTGGGTAGGGCCAATCTAACATTATAGCTACTTTGCTTGGGTCAGTACTTACACCTTTGTCATGGATGATATGCCCCAAATACTCCACCTGAGATTGCCCAAACTCATATTTGCTAAGCTTGGAAAATAATTGATGTCTTCTCAGTAGTTTTAACACAGACTCTAGGTGTAGCAAATGATCATCCATAGTCTTACTATTGACCAGTATGTCATCAAAGAACACCAAGATGAATTTCCTTAAATGTTTCTTAAATACACAATTCATAAAGGATTGGAAAGTGGCATGTGCATTGGTTAAGCCAAGGGCATTACCTTAAATTCCCACAGGCCATGGTGGTTTCTAAATACAGTTTTGTGCTCATCCCCTTCTTTCATTCTAACCTGATGGTAGCCAGCCCTCAATTCTATCTTAGAGAACACCCTGGCCCCACACAACTCTTCCAGCAAGTCCTCAATCATAGGTATAGGATACTAGTTCTTAACAGTCAGGCTATTTAACCTTCTGTAATCTACACACAACCTACATGTAGAGTCTTTCTTTTTAACCAATAAGGCAGGAGATGCAAAGGCTGATTGACTGGGTACCACAGTATCAACTTTAATCATATTAGTAATAATAGCTTCAATGGTATTCTTCTGATCATAATAATACTTGTAGGGTCTTAGGTTGAAGGGTTGGGCTCCAAGAATTAGATTGATTATATGATCATAGATTCTTTTTGGGTGTAGTTCAGTGGGTTCATGAAAAAATGATTTGTACTTCTGTAATAATGTGTTGATAGTAGGGTGTATATCCTGTTTCTCCTTACTTGGCACCACTGGTTTGATCATGGCTATCTCAGTAACTACTTCACCAGTACCACACTGTAACATTCTCTTCAATTCTTCATTGTTCATTGTTGTTATTCCAGCATCTTCTTGTTCCCCATACAATGTAATCATTCTTCCTACACACATGAAGCTCAAGCTGTGAGGTCTGGTGTGTGGTATCATAGGTGCTACTCTATCTATCCAGTCCATGCCCAATATCATATCATAATCCCCCACCTTCATTAGTCTTAATCTGAAAGTGAAAGGTTCATTCTGCATTTTCCACTTAAACACAGGGCTTTCTAGGTGACAGTTCATTTCTTGCCCATTAGCTACAAAAACTCTCATAGGATTTTCCCTAGGTTGTATTGATAATCTCAGTTTCTTAACAATGTAGGGATCTATGAATGAATGAGTAGATCCACTATATATCAAAACTGCCATATGTGTTTTACCAGCATATCCTATGATTTTTATAGTTGATATCTTTCCTTTGGAAGAACTTATACACAATAGAGCATTTATAGACACCTCAGCTTGCTCCATTTGTTCCTCTCCTGCCTCTTCCAAAGTCTCAGCCACATCCACAAATACTTCCTGATTTCCACCATATTCTTCCACTACCATTTCATCTATAGTGTTCAAGATTCTTAATTTGCATTGGTGTCCAGGGAAGTACCTCTCCTTGCACATGTAGCATAATCCTTGTTCTCTGAGGTTTTCTAGATTGGGTGGATGTTTATTGGGTTTGTAGGGAATTTTGTTTATTGTTCTATTGGCAGGGTATGGGGGGTCTGATAAGTGGTTGGGTAGTAGGGTATTTAGAGGTAGTTATATTTGGGGTTATGGCCATCAAATTCTGGAAAATTTATCTTAGGCTTGATGGTTCTGTGGTTGGTATTGGTTTCGGTATTTTGGATTGTTATATTTGGGGATGCTGGGGGTGTGAAAGGAATGTTAGGGAAAGTAAATCCTCTTCCCACACTCGGACCCGATGGTGTATAAGAAAGTGAGTTAGGGATAGGGTTTCTACTACCTGAAGCTAGTTCGAAGTCATAGTTTGGTTGGATAGTCTGCATGTTTGCTAGAATAGAGCCTAGTGTGATGTTTGCAAAGGTTGTTGCATTTGTCGGTGGTGCTGAGTTACCGGACTGCAGGTGGTTCATCCCGTCCAATATCAGTTCTAGTTTTCGATTTACTTCTCTGATTTCATCAGTTTGCCTTTGTTCCACCGCCTCGATTCTCCGATTGGTTTCTTCTGCGAAGGTTGTTAACTGTGTTTTTAGCATCCGTATGTCGTCTTGGTTGGTTTGTCGCTCCGGTGGAGCTTCGGTTCCCGACGTCGGAATCGACTCTGATACCATTTGTAACAGAACTCGAGTTCTGCTACTGTAAATGATAGAGGAGAAAGAGAAGGGAGAAAAGGAGAAGAGAAAAAGAGAGAGATTGAGTTAATATTTTTGATAATTATCTCAAATGAGATTTACAACTTTAAAGGCATACAAGGGCCTGTCTGGAATTATAAGAACTAAAGTACTAAAGTGCGATTAATTATACTACTGGACCATATTGTCCCAACTAAAAACATTTAAATGCATATCATAATAATATAAACTTTGTCACAATATAACTTTGTGACACCCAACCGATGTGGGGGAAGCGATTTTTAAGAATTTTGAATTAAAATCGCAATAAAGATGAAAAAGCCACCTTTTGTTACTAATGGGACAAAACATATTAAGAAGGGGGAGGGCTTACCTTGGTGGGTGGGTAAAAGAGTCATTAGAGAGAGAGAGGGGGGTGGGAGGGATGGAGGGAGAGGGGGGGAGAGAGAGAGAGAGGTGATGCTAGAGCTAAATTAAAAGATGACCACTTTTCATTTCAATTGTGGCCAAAATGACCAATTAAAATCACTTAGAGCTAAAATTAAAACTAGTCTTTAAATAAAAGACATAAAAATATAAAATACTTTAAAATATGAGAAATAAAATGAGATGTTATTTGACACTCTATTTAATTAATTAAATTTCCTTAATTTGACGGAGTAAAATATTAATCAATTTAGAACAGCCAATTTAGATAATTAATTAGATAAATGTCTTCTTTAATTTACAAAAATTGATAGTTTTTTTGTAAATATATGCAAGCGATATAAAATTATATATTTATTGATATTTTTTCAAATAAGATGGCGAAATGTCACAGGGATAATTTTGTAAAATTAATTTTGTTTTGTAAAATGCATATTTCACTCCATTCATTTATTAAGGAACCCGATTAATTAAACAAAATCTTGGAGGGTAAAAATTAGGAGTCAATAATTGCCCATTTGTTGTTCGGGGATGGTGGAACCATCCATGAGCAATGAAATTTGACAAACCTGATTTTTGTCGATCAAGTCAAAATGCTTCTTGGTTTTCACACAAATTTCTAGAATTATGGTTGGACCCTGGTTTCTGGGTTTCCTCATATCTCATACTACATGAGAATTCTGGCTACCTATAGTTCGACTCGACGAGAACTAAATAAGGCAAAAAATTTAAAATGACTTGTTTGAATATTAACGGCTATCTGGTATTGAGTTCGCCTACAATCAGATGAAGAGGTTATCCCTTATGCGAGAATACCTCTAAAAATAAACTGAAAATGCAAGTTTGGCTGAGCGTGGTATGTAGTGGCTTCCAACTCCTATCAAGAAAGCTTGACTCTAGCACCCTGTCTTAACCAAGTACAAGAAATATTTCCATATTTGCTCCACATGCATCTAGAATCTCCTTGACTGGCTAACACTCTTAGTAGCTCTAAACATGTTTCCATTTGCTTGGTAACATCATGGGGTGTAGGATATCATTATCATATTTTTTGGTTCTGGCTTTGAGCTTGGTATCCTCTTGACACTGCTTGTCCCTTGTTGTGGATGAATCGGCCTCTCGGCATCCTCTTGACATTTTTTCTGTAAAATGACACTCTCGATATTTTTTGTAGGCCTCTTGGTTTTATGTAGAATAACCATCTCGGCATTTTTTGTAGCCCTCTCACCTTCTTTGTCTGACCCTCTCGACAACATTGTAGAATGACCATCTCGACATTCTTTGTAGCCCTCTCGGTTTCTTTGTAGAATGAACATCTTAGAATTTTTTGTAGCCCTCTTAGCTTCTTCGTTTGGCCCTCATTCATGTATGGCCCTCTCGACATCTTCGTTGAATGACCCTCTCGACAACTTTATTTAATGACACTCTACGTATTCATGTATGACCCTCTCAACAGCTTCATTGAATGACCTCTCGGTATTCATGTATAGATGTATTGACCCTCTTGGCGTGCTTTTTAAATGACCCTCTCGACATTCATATGTGGCCCTCTCGCCATTCATATGTGACTTTCATTGTATTCCATGACATACGATCGAGATCTGCAAATATCTCAGATATGAGGTAGCAGACCTTTACCGGGCAGACTATCTAAAGGAGTTCCTCAATGACCGATCAAAGTTTAGTTCAAGAAAGAGGGACGGAGCCGAGGAGGTACCCACCCTCCAAACAAATTGTCAATATTATCTTCGAAAGAGAGTCGATTGACGTGTTTATTTAGCGCGCCTGTCAGTAAGAGAAAGAAAGAATCTCCTCCAGAAAGAAGAATATGTGTTTCCTGTTCCAAGACGCCATAACTTTCACTACCGACAATGAAAAAGGAGAAACAATCTATCATAACAACGCGCTGGTAATAAATATCCAAGTTTTCAATTTTATAATTAAGTGTGTGCTCATTGATACAGGTAGCTCATCCAACATAGTCCAACTCCGGGTGATCCAGGGAATGTGACTAGAGGAAAAAGTGTCATCTGTCCCAAGCTACTAATCGATTTAAACCTCGCAAGCAAGATGGCCCTGGGATTGATCGAACTGAAAACCTATACCGAGGGTGTCTCTCAGAAGGAAATGTTCAATGTTCTAGATGATCAAATGTCATGCAACACCATCATAGGCAGGTGCTGGCTCTACCTCATGCAATTAGTTCCTATCTACTTATCATCAAATAATGAAGTTCCCACTCTATAGGGGATAAAGTAAATATGAGGGGATCACCTTTTAGGCTAGGAGACGATCTCCACAATGGCTGAGTCGAAAAAAGACAACTTCAAATATCAATCACTGGATTTGGGATCCTTTGTGGGTTCGCCCCCTAATACATGGAAACCGAAGGTAACATGGTCAGCATGCTACAGGGTACCGAGAGGATTTGCAGCTCCGTAGGACGTCGACATGAGAAAATCCACAACAAATGAGCTCGAGGAAGTCATTCTCTTTTTTGAGTTCCCAAAAAAGGTATACTCGGGCTCAAGCCTCAGCCCCGAGTTTAGGATCAAGCTCATCGAATTCCTAAAAAATAACACAGATTGTTTCGCTTGGACCTATCTTGACATTTCAGGTATCTCGTTAGAGTTCATCACACATGAAATTAACATTGAATTGGGCCATTCCTCGGTAAAGTAGAAAAGGCGACTGATATCCTCCGACCAAAGCCAATTATCTCGACTACTAGAAAGAGGTTCGATCCACGAGATAAGTTATCCCAACTATTTGGCTAACATGGTCGTAATAACCAAGAAATCTAGCACGTTTCAGATGTGCTTGGACCTCAAATATTTGAATAAAGTATGCCCGATGTCTCATATTGATCAGGCGATCGATGCGAAAAGGCAGGGCATGAGTTGCTAAGTTTCTTAGATGCCTTTTTTGAGTCTAATAAAATAATATTGAACCAACTGATTAGGAAAAGACATATTTTGTGATGGAGCATGGGCCTTATTGTTATAACGTGGTACTCTTCGGACTTAAGAACGTCGGGGCCACTTTCCGAAGATTATCCAAACAAATGTTCAACCAATAGGTTGGTCGATCAATGGAAATTTATATTGATGATATTCTTGTTAAGTCCCTGGAAATAGAGGAACACGTGAAATCCGAATAAGATCAAAGCCATCGATGAACTACCAAACGCATTGGAAAACAATAAAGACGTCCAAAAGTTGATCGGGAGAATTGTGGCTCTGGGGAGGCTCATAGCCAGATCGTCAGAGCGATGTCATAGATTTTTTAGTTTGCTAAAAAAGAAAAATAATTTTAAGTGGACAATGAAATGCCATATCTAGCCATCTCCGAGGTAGCGGTAAGTGTCGTTCTCGTTCGGGAAGAGAAAGGTACACAATTCCTGATTTATTATACCTGCAAACCTCTGGCGGAAAAGTTGGCCTTGGGACTAATAATGGCCACCCAAAGATTGAGGTCATACTTCCAGTGTCACCCAGTGTGCGTCGTGTCGGCCTTCCCGCTGAGGAGCGTCTTGCATAAGCCAAAACTCTTAAGAATACTGACCAAGTGGTCCATCGAAATATGTGAATATGATATAATGTATCGATCCCGGACAACGATCAAGTCTCAGGACCTAGTTGACTTCATAGCTGATTACAGCCTGTCCATGTAGCTCGATGTAGAAAAAGAGGCCATCCTCGCATATGAGATTGTGTTTGGGGTATGGACTCTATATACAAACAGAGCCTCGAATGTGAAGGGCTCCGGTCTTTGCGTGGTCCTAACCGCGCCCTCCGGAATCACAATCAGGCAGGCCATAAGGTTTGTCCCTTTAACTAATAATGAGGTTGAGTATGAGGCTGTGATTGCAAATTTGAAGTTGGCTCGTGGAGAATAAACTTTATCTATTTAAATAGCTCAGGGGTATTTTAAACCCTTTTACCTATTGTTTTGACACAGACAATTGACACTCGACATATAGTAGTTCGAAACTGAAATAATCACAAATGACATATCATGTTCAAAATTTCAAATAGGTCAAAGTTTTATAATGTTAAATTTATTACAGAAGGAATAACAAGTCATTTAAAAGCTTTAAATATCCCATTTTCAAGCAAAAAAATAATTCAATATGCCATATCTATACCTAAGAACCGAACTAAACAAGAAAAATCGAATCGAACTGAATTAACTTCGGTTCAGTATTTGTTATATATCGTTGAAAAATTAAAAATCGAAATGCTGACCAAGCTTCTTAGGAAACAAATTGAAGTATTGAACGCTCATCCCTAACTAATGTCTCTTTCGCACACACTCTTTCTTTCCTGAAAGACAGAGTCCAAATTTTGTCAAAATACATGTAATTAAATACACTTAACAAATCCACAACATTCTTTTTCTTAATGCATGATTAAAAGATTACTAGTTTCTACTCCATCCTTACCATTTTAATTTTCGTTTTAGTTTAAAAAATTATCACTTTAAAATTTTAATATTAACGTTAATATTTTTTTCTAATTATACCCTTAACATTAAAGAAATATGCATATTTAAGTGGAAAAATTAATCTACCTTTATAAAACAGGGGTAACTTAATATTAAAACAACATGTTCATCGACTATCAAATTCAAATTTTTTCTCGTTCTTCGTTTCAATGCATCATGTTTTAAGCCGATAACACATATCAACTTAGAAGAGTTATTTATTGGATTGATTTTCTCGAATACATTATTGCATTAACAGATTTGGTCACAAGGTCTATATGTTCTAAAGATTTAGGATTTTAAAGCGTTTAAACATATAAATTATAGATCTAAACAAATTCTAACTCATATTATCATTAATATTCATTACATATCACACGAAACAGCTCAGGATCTGATACCACTATAGGTGTTTACGTCGGGTTCGTACACGCAACGAAATTTGAAAATTTATGTTTCAAACCCGACATAAGCGGTCAAACTGAAGTATGAATATGTAATTTAAAACAAACATAAAGTAAATGTAATACTTCGAATGAAGACTTACATTTTGAAGATAGAAATCCAAGCTGTTGAAATTTAATGTTTTGTGTTGTCTGAGGGTGCACACGCAAATGTCCCTCGAATTGAAAGTTCTGGAAAACTTTGATGTAATTTGCTAAGTCTAGAATACTAGGGATTCCGACAGAGCTTTAGAAGAGATTTGTCTCTTGCAATTAGTGTATTGAAATGGGAGGAGGAAGCATTCTATTTATAATTAAGAATAGAGGCTTCTAGGATTTCCATGGCGGCCAGCGAGAACCGTGGCTAAAATTGAATCGCCTAACGCCTGCACCGCGGCTAAAGTAAGTGGCACCGCGGTGCCTACACGCATTTCGGCACCGCGGTCCTGTCCCAATTTTCAGCCTTGCTCCCATTTTTAATGTCCCGGTTATCAACCGAACATATATTTAATCTCCTTCTAATTACATCCTTCAATCGACGGAACATTTGACTTAGTGTTACCCTTCAGGCCTTTACATATCATCACTAATTACATTAGGATCTTCACGGAACTCATAGACTGCGCAGGAAGACGAACCCAATATGTAAAGTTTAGTTACCCAAAACATGTGAACTGAACCTCTATGTGGGAAGATAGAATTATTTCATTCATGACACGCTCAATCAAGCTTAGGATCTGTCAAGTGTCTATTCAAATAGCTTGATCATTATAACTCATCTATATTAGTTGACGGCGACAATCACACGAACATGTCCATTGCGTTGTCGATGACTTAGTCAACCTATAATGTCGTCGTGGAGAGAGAAGTCGGCAGACTGCAAGTCAATATCACCTTATGAGCAGCCCAAACCAGCCCATTAACTTGGCCAAACTAACTCATCTATTATTTTATACTTTACTTATTCATCCTAACTTCCTGAGTAAATACAAGGTCTTCTCACACAAACCTATTGACCCGACCCATTTCTTTTAGAGTCAATTTTGATTACTACTTATTATATATGAACAATTAGGAGATTGAAAGCAACATCCTTTGTCTATGTTGATTTTTGCATCTAATGTTAAGTAGCTTATGTAAACTTTTTAGTTAGATTGTGAATCCAGATCAAACATTGTTGGTAAACTGAACATATCAAAAGTTTGCACAAAACATAAAGCTCTCAATTTCATTTGCCTATGGCCATTTGTTGATATGAGTTCCCAAATATCAATTAATGCGTTATGACTATGAGTCCATTCTGTAGGCAATAGGCTCGTGGAGAACCATAATCACTTGTCTTGTGCATGAATGTGTTTCTGATTACAAGATATGACACAGTGAGGAGCAAGGGCAATTATACGAAGCAACAACAAGAAATTGAGAAGATTGGGCGGGTTGGGTCATGACCCATTATTTAGCCCATTTAAACTCAATTCATCTTGATCCAAATGAATTTTGGGCATGGTTGAGCATTAGCCCAACTATTGGTTCAACCCATCTGGATTCTGGGCTAGCCCAACTTCAGCTCAAACAACTCATTTGTCACCTCTAATTTATTCTGATATCTGATACTCACCGAATCGATCAAGATTGATTTACGCAAATATTCATTTTTAGGTTATCATTTTGACTCTATTCCTATTTTTAAAAGTTGTGTAAATATAATTCTTAGAAGATTATTCTCCGAATGAATTAGATTCAGATTTAATATTTGCTTATATATTGCTCAAACTTATAGATAAAACATTAGACTATATAAGACTTATAATTATAACGTGTAAAATTTTAGACTATGGTCCTTGATTTGACATATTCATTCGATTGAACCCACACTCAAAGGAGGACCACAAGCTCGGGGCTCGACGAAACCTAGAAATCGATCACTGATCCAATTTGAGTACCTCTGCAGGATAGACCTTTTCAGAATCTATCCAAAAGAGAATCCAGTACTTTTTTATCGTGAATATCTGAACTGGTTGTTTGCTGTTCAAGAATTCTTGTTTCTCTCATGTCTTTTCTTCATTCATGGTTCGATATTTCGTGCCTTCAATGGTTATACGGGTATCCAAAGGACGAACAAGATGGATGTTTGTTGGCAACAAACACCCATCCCGTTCGTCCTTTGGATACCCGTATAATCATCGAAGGCCCAGAATATCGAACCATGAACGAAGAAAGACATGAGGGAAGCCCAGTTTTGTCTGGACTGGAGTTCCTTCATCCCTTCCTTTTAGTCTATAAGGTAATAAATTTTTAGACCTGATTTAAAAAATTCAAAAATTGCAAAAAAAATGAAAAGAAAACCATTATCAAATAACTATCCAAAAAAGAAAAATCGATGAAAATTTATATCCGATTGATTCGGATTCACACTACTTATGACTCGTTTTGAAAAAAAAAATCATTCCTGTTTTACAGGAGTAGCTCGGAATATTCAACTTGTTGAGTTAGCGAAATTTACCTAAATCGATACAAAAATATGATAAAATTGTCTTTATAGCAAATGAAGAAATTAATCATGAAAAAACTTTAATACTCTAAAATAATACATTTAAGGATATAAGAAAAAATCTTGTGAATTTAAATTGTGTTATTTATGAATGATCTTAATTTTTTTTATTTGATTTATTTCTTTCATCCTACCAAAAATAAGAATCAACCACTCCTTTGAAAAGCAAGGCAGGACTAGTGGGATATTTGCAAAAATGTACCTTTCGCTTAGCTAGCATCTTTGTCCCTTTTGAACATCATACAATATCTCGTCCTTTGATTTATGCGGTCACGTATTTATCTTATTTTATCTTTATTTTATTTTATTTACATACGTTAGTTACCATTTTTTTTCAGAATGCGCCATCATAACTTACTCGATTTTGATACCAACATTTTCATAGTGCTTTAAATTTTCTGTCATGGTCTGTCTGTCTCTTGCTTTGCTTGTATTTTGTCTTGAGCCGAGGGTCTCTCGAAAACAGCCGTTTGCCGCTCTACCTATCAATATATAGGTAAAATCTGCGTCTGATCTACTCAAGTCATCTTTGACCATGCGAGTGTCTTCTGCACGAGGCAGCGAAAAGTTTAGGGCCTCTTTTTCATTTTTTATTAAGTAGTATTAGTCGAATTTCTTCAGAAAGATCCATAATTCTTGCCTAAATTTCAATTAAGGCCCACTTTACGAATTAATGCGCTTCAAAATGTTTAAGACGGCCCTGACTCTACCATCCTCAGACCCAAGTTATGGGATTTCGTTGTTGAACATTGTACAACATAAATAAATGCTACTACTCCAACTTGAAGACTTTTCTCCACTTACATATACCTTTTCCACAAGTCTTGTGTTCATGTGTCGGATTTTCTAGCTAACTGCACTTTAATCACATATGATACTGAATAAAAAATATGATACTTAATCAAAAATACCTTTTCCTCTTTGTGGTATTCTCCACCAAGACGTAGCAACAACGGAAGCCTAACAGCTTCCATTTAAGCTAATTAACACCTTTAAAACTTAGCAACTTCAATATTCTGAAAGCACGAAAAACGCACATCTGGGTGATTTCTTTTCATTTTTCTTCCTCTTTATGGTATTTTTGATTAAGGACTAAGTGTTAGTTTCACTGATTTGGTGTTCTTTAGTGTGTTTGCTTCCGTTTCTTGTCCGTTAGTATTGCTTTGATTGCTTGTATTTGTTTTGTAGCGATTAAGGTTCCTAGCACCTACGGGTGTCCTTTGAATTTCTTTGTTGATGGAATTTGTCAATATAAGCTTGATTGCCTGTTATAACTCTAGTATTGGGCTTGTCGAACTTTAGAGTTGTCCCTGTTCACCCGTGTTCTTGTAGTTTCTTTAATCGCTTAGACTTAGGTTTCTTGAGAATACGGGGGAATGCGGTGAATTTTAGTGCCTCAACTAGTGCAAATTTAGTCCATCTTGACCTTGTTAACATGCTGCTTGAGGGTTATTTGATTATTCTTAACGTTTTGTCATAATCCTATCTCGTCTTGGAAGTTTAGCGTTTGTTGTCATGCTTGTTCTCGTGTTCATAGCAAGATTTTTGACATTGTTATTGTGTTCTTGATAGATTAGTTCATTTGATCCTTAGGAAACTTTCTTATTGTTGTTTCCCTAGGTGTAATTTGAATTTTCGGAGCCATTAAGGCTTGATAGTGACGATTTTCCTCTTTTGTGCTAGCCTTTGCCTGCGCGGCTTGCTTCCTTGCCAAGCTTTGCCAATCCTAGGCATGCAAACTGCCTCTTGACTGTCGCGCAGTCCTTGTTGCCATTTTGGTGCAAGTGCAAAGACCGAGACGCCCTATGCTCTTGTTGACTTGCTTTTTGTTGATTGATTGTCCTATTATTTATACTATATATATTTAACATAAAAATATATTATATGTACTCACGTGCTTATATATTCCATATATTATAACTGTTATTTATAGAAATATACACGTATATACTCTTATATTTTTTCCGTGATACGGCTACGCGTGTCTTTGTCTTTGTCTTTGTCTTGCAAATTATTGGAGGGGTAAGACGGGTTATTCTAAGTGACCTTGCAAGTTATTTGCCTAAGTGTGAGGCAAGGGAAAAAGGATAGCTACACGCACGTAGTAGCTCAACGTCTTTACCTGTTCACGGGTAAAACCGTTCGAATCAACGAGGCACGCGACAATGAGGTATTCCTAAATCCTTGGTTGATTACATCATCTCATTCCTTAATTTAGTATTTTACTATCTATATTCACTAGGCAAACCTAAGAGTATCGATAGGCAAATATTAGGATTACGACATATTGTATGAATGAATGTTTACTAACGCATTAGATAAACCTTGTATAAACTAGAAAGCCTTGTAATTTAAACTCCAGGCCCGTCCGGACTACATTCATTTACGCTCTCTTCTAGTTTATATATTGAAATAGGCAAGTGTTTGTATAATTAGTAGAAGTGTTGTAATTCATAAACCGGACCTGCCCGTATTTTAATTAACGCATTTCTCAATTGTATTCATCTCTTGCTTGTAATCGTATTTGATAACTTTGAGGATGGCGAAAAAGAAGCGGACTCATAAGAACTTCACGCCACTGCCCATCCGGATGGGGAAAGCTTCTATTGAAATCACCAACAGCGTCGAGTTCCCCCCGATTGCTCACGAACCCACCACATCCGGGCTTGTGAGCAATGGTCTTTAAGTGGGGGACGCTCACGCGGGAAATGATGAGTTATCTACCAATGAGGGAACTTTGGACTTCATTCCCTCCTATTGCACCCTCAGCTCTCAAGACACTGCTACGACTTCGAGTGGCAACAATTGTGAACCGGTCGCAGGGAATGTCACGGATGGAAAGAACAAGACTACGGATCACGTGAGCCTGAACAACAAGAAGGCTTATGCATCAATAGTCAAAGAAAACCGTGATGTTTCGAATGGTAAACATTTGCATTTTGTTGCTGATTCCCGAAATGTGGGGCCTCTTGACTTACCTAGGGGGGATTTGGATGATCTTACGGAGGCTGTGGGGCACCTTTTGATTGGTTATTTTGCGGGTTCTTACCCGGGGAGCTTGGCATTACGGAAGCTATGTCGCTCATGGGGAGTTGCATACCGCTTTAATGTCCACGCTTCGGGTTGGATCGTATTCAAATTTAATACTGAAATTGACAAAGAAAAGGTCATGGCCAATGGGCCACACTTTGTTTATAGCACTCATCTACTAATGAAAGATATCCCTCATTGTTTCACCTTTGACAAACATGAGATATGTACCATTCCAATATGGGTAAGGCTCCCGTCTCTCCCGTTAGAACTTTGGAACATTAACACTTTGAGTCGTATCTTGTCCCATATTGGCAAGCCTATTGGGACCGACAAGCTCACTAGTGAAAAATACCTTCTCTCTTATGCACGGGCTCTAGTTGAAATAGATCTCTCCAAAGGTACACTTGATGCTATTGAACTCAAGCTTTGTGACGGCATAATCATTGACCAAAAGCTTGTTTAAGAAAAGCTTCCGGACTATTGTGAGAAATGCCATATGATTGGACACTCCATTATGAATTGTGAAAAGCACCATGCCGACACTAATAGGAGGGTGCAAAGGCAAGGCGAGACACAAACCCTCATTGCCAAGGCAAAAGGGGTTCATACCTACTTGGACACACCCGTGAGGGAAGTTGCCCCTACGGGTTCAGGCGGGAGTAAGGGTGGAAGCAAGAGTGGGGGCCAGTCTTCGGGGACACAGACCGGGGCTGGCGCAGGTCAGAACATGGAGGAGCTACAATGAGGAGGCCAACCATTAGGGTCACAAACCGTGGTTGGCATAGGTCGGAACTTGGACTTGGCGGGTGAGGGAGGTCCGCCTATTGAGGCACAAACCAAGGCTGGCAAAGGTCGGAACTCTATTGCGGGAGACCCTAGGGGTAACGCGGATACTAAGGGGAGACTTGGAGAGGCGCGCATTATGGAGAGCCAACCCGCAACCCTTAGCGATGTTGGCTTGGATAGGAGTTTGAGAGCGGTAGCGGATTCGGATGGTAAGCCTCCGGGGACACAAACCGGGGTTGACAAAGGTCGGAACTCTATTACGAGAGACACTAGGGGCCACAAGGGTACTAAAGTGAGTGATCAAGAGACACACATAATAGAGACTCAACACGCGTCTCAAAATGAGGTTGGTTTAGGTAGGAGTATGGATGCGGTAGCGGATTCGGGTGGTCAGCCTCCGGGGACACAAATCGGGGTTGACAAAGGTCGGAACTTAGTCATGGGAGACCATGGGGGTCCCCTGGAGTCAGAGGGAAGCAAGGACGAGTCACAACATCCTTCAAGCCAACCCGTGGAGACTCATTCCACGAATAACGCTAAGGGGACTTCTATTGATGAGAATGACCAACCGTCGGGACCACAAACTGACGGGGGTAAGGGTGTGAAGGGCGTGAAGACACAATTTACCAAGGTTAATGACTCGGGCAGCATGAGCCCAATCGGTAAACAATCCGCAATTTTCAGGAAGCTTGTGGATATGCACGGTAACATATTGGTGCAAAATGCAATCGATGTCAAAGCTAGATTGTTGACACCCAATTTTGACCCTCCCGTCCAGTCATTAGCTATAAAATTAGACTAATTTTGTAAAATAATTGTTTAGGATTTTTATAATAAAATGCAACGAATAAAACATAAATACAGGCATAAATAAACAATAATGGCATCGCGTCTTACGTAGAGTATTAAGCACTTAGAGTCCCGCGCCCGCATTAATTGATCTCAAGCCCTGTCATTAATAATAAATACATAAAATAAATAATTTAGCAATGACGTCGTGTCAAGTAGCATAGTCGCATTTATTAATACGCAAATCAATTTCATAACTTATTTTAAATAATAATGCACAATAAATAAGATTAAATAAATAGCGCCGCTTTCTAAAATATTAAGCACTAATTAAATAGCACGCCCGCATTTATTATAACAATTAGATCAATAAAGCACCTAAATAAATTTAAGCACAATTTATTAAATTAATTTATCACTAATTAAATAATTTACCCCTAATTAAATACCTAAACTAACTGCCCAGCCCAATTACCCAGCCCAACCCGCGAGGCCCAGTCCGCCCTACCCTTATTTCCCCTTATCATCCGCAAGCCCACACGCCCAGTCCTCATTTTACCTCTCTAACCCATCGACCAGCAGCCCACAAAATATAACCCAAAGCCCTCAGCCCAATTCATTTTTTCGTTCCCCACAGCCTTATAGGCCTAGCAACCCTTTGCCTCGTTTTCCCCCTTCAACAGCCCTTAGAAAAGAAAGCCCTGCGAAACCTAAACCCTAAAACCTTCCGCTTTCGTCGCCGCCCGGATTTCTCGCCGGAGAATCCGGGGTTTCCTTTATCGACGCACCCCAGCCAGCTTTTCCTTACCATATCCATCGCCCAAATCCTTCAAATCGTACCTTATCGAATCACTTCGAGATCAGCAACAAATCACACAAAATATCCTTCAAATCCCTCAATCTTTTCCTTACCTTACCTGTTCAAGCCGCACGAATCAAGCACATAATCAGCCCTAAGGTTTACCTAATAAGGAACCCAAACCATGGCTATATAAGCACATGCAATAGGCATTTATAGAGGGAAGACAATACAGGAGAGGGGGCAGAGTAGGGCAGGGCTCAGAGGAGTCCAATAGCAATATTCGAACAAGAGAGCAGGGTTCAGGGGGGAAGCGTGATATCGTGGTGCACAAACGATATCACAGGCAGGAGAGCACAGACGGCAGAGCTCAGTGAGGTAGCAATTGTTTTATCCATGCGAGTAGAGCAGTGGGAGCAGGGCAGAGCTTAGTCGGGGTAGCCGTCAGCAGGCATCGATTTGACACCCCCTTAGCAGCAGTCAAACAACTCAGAGGGCAGCAGAACATCGGGAAGAATCGACAAGCATCGGAGCGAGGTTCAAAGACCGCACCATTAGCACCGCCAGAATAGGAAGTTTGAATCCCTTCTTTCAATTCTAACCAAGAAATCCGCAAAACAAACTTTACCCTTTCATTCGCATCGCAAACCCAAAGCCCGTCGAGTGGACCGACGACTTGATACGCTGCCCCGGGTCGCTGTCCGGAGAAGGTAAACTCGAATTCTTCTCGTATTTCATTGGCTTCTGTTATTTTTTTATGAGTGTTGATTGCAAATTTAGTTGTCTTTAATTATGTTAGTCTGTTTATTTGATTGGTATAACTCATATGTGTGCACTGGTTTGGGTATGTCTTGATAGTCAATTTGGTAGTTAGATCGTTCTGGAAATCACAGGTTATAACCAGATCAATCTTTGATATGTGTTTGCGCCTAATTTAAGAGTTACTCAAGTTTTACATTCAGTGGTTGATGGGTCTATATTCCTTAGTCTAAAAACATGTCTAGGGGATGAGTATAAGATTCAAGGGTTCATAGGGCTAGTTATCATATTACTATGTGCAAGTTAGGATAATTCTTCAGCATGCTAGTATGATGAATTTATTTCAAGGCTCATGTGAATGTCTGCATAATTCGTGCTTGCCTACACCTTTTCTTTAAAAGATAAGACTTTATATAACTAAGAACCAACACTAAGCTAATTTGGTACAAAACATTAAAGGAGCATTGAAGGGTTGTTATGAGTTCTAATGCAAATACTGCCTCATTTAGAAGAATTATTTTACACAATTAAAGCAAAAATGCAGTTGAATTTATCCTCCAAGTGGAGTTGGATCTGGAGTTAAAACATCTTAATCTAGGATTGTACTTCATCAATGGTATATCTTCAGCACGTATATATCCCTTTTCCTTAGCACCTGAACCTGTTTAAAAGATAAGTTATGGCTAGGACAATCGTCAATGCTCATAGTACTTTGAACTACATCAGCCCAGTTGTAAAATTAAACAGAATCTCGCGTATGTTAGTCCTCTGTTTGCTCTTTGATAATTGAAGAACTTGTATTAGTTTGCCTTTGAATCTTTAGCATGTTCATTCTGAATACCTTGGTATTTGCCTTTGTGAATTGGTGTTTCAATGGGCTCATCATAAGTTGGGCACATCTCTGCAGAGAGTCACATCTGGGCCCTGCGCATTCCTACTGGGCCAGTCCATATTATATAATTTTCACATTGCCTTCATGTAGTTATATGTATGCCTCTGTCTGCCATGTTGGGCCTGCGAAGTTTATGTCTGGGCCAAGCCTTTTGCCTGCTTCTTCTTGGTTTGTTAATCTGCCAGCAAATTTATGCGCATTGGACTGTGTATGTTCAGATTTAATGCCCATTCATTCATTATATGATAAGCTGATATAAAGCATATACTAATCCTTATCATTTTCTTTTTTTACATGGCACGCACCGGAGCAAAAAAAAATGAAGAGTCTCCCGGCGAGACTCATCACGAGCTACTTCAAATGGCAACCCGCGTCTATATACATCCGCATTCGCATTCCCGCTTCAGAAGCCCTTAAACAAAAATAGGACGAGACGACGTTGTCATCCGTCTCAACTCCTCCTACTCTTTAAATTCGATTGCCTCATTTTATGCCTTATTTGTTTATTGCAATTTTATTACTTAATTTTGTAATTAATAGGATGTCTAGAATAATTAGCCTTTAAACATATAAGTGGGGTAGGTAATTTAAAGTTCATCGCTTAACTTACTTGCCTTTTAGGACTGTTGAGCATGTCTAAATTCTGCAAAAATGATCTAAATGATTTAACTTGCATCATAAAACCAACATTTTGTTTCTTATTAAAATCCATAACAGATTTCTTCATAAACTCTCAAGAATCACTTTAAAGCACCTCTTATATCATATTGTACGCAGGTTAAGCAAGATTAATTTAGCTGGCAGTATACATAACTAGTCCGTAAATAACCTTTGCATGAACACATAATTAGTCCATAAAGCACCCTCTTAGCATTCTTTAGCATTTCTAGCCCTTTTAGCACTTTTAATCACCCTTTGGCATTTAGCAACTTTAGCACATTTTGTCCTTAATATTTTAGCACCTCCTAGCATTCTTTTGTACTTTAGCATATTAGCACTACTTTCAGCACTTTAGCATTTAGCACTTTTAAGCGCCTCTTAGCACCCTTCTAGCATTTAATACCTTTAGCAACCTTTAGTATTTTAAGCACTTTTAAACATTTAGCATTTGGCTCTTTTATTTATTCATAACACCTTTTGCCCTTTTTTAACTTTTAACATCCTAGCATTTTTATTAAGCAGGAGGAGCTTGTATTTTGCATTTTTAAACATAATAATTACCCTAGGTTTGGCAGAACAACCGCAAGTTAGCGGATCTTAGAGGGTGCCTAACCTCTTCCCTCTAGATTAATAAAGAACCCTTACCCAGAATCTCACTAAGTTTAGCAGACCATAAAGAATGGAGTTAGTGTTGACTTTAACCTAAGTTGACATTTAGGTGTCCTAATTCACCCAATTAATTAGGTGGCGACTCCGCGAACCCTTAGCACTTTTAAGCACCCTAGCAACCCTTTAGCGTTCTAGCACCCTTTTACATTTAAGCACCCTTTAGCATTTTAATTCCTTTAACACTTTGTTTTTTTTTTGTTAGCAAACCTTTTAAGCATTTTAATATTTAAGCACCCCCATTTTAAACATTTTCATTTAGCATTTATTACTTATTTTCTAACATTTTTATTTAAGCGGGTTTTTATTTAAAAAATGTCGCGATCGAAAAAGGGCGTGACAGAAATGACGACTCCACTGGGGATTTTAGGTTCTTTTGCACTTTTAGCACTTTTAAGCACTTTTAATATTTTAAGCATTTTTTAGCATTTTATCGTCTAACACTTTTATTTGAGCAGGAGCCATTTTTATAGAAAAAGTCGCGGCCGAAAAAGGGCGTGACAGAAATGGCGACTCCACTGGGGATTTAAAGTTCTTAACCACAACAAACCTAGGGTTATTATTTGGCATTACTTTTTGCATTTAAATTTTGTGTGTTGTATTTTGTTTATTTATTTTATTTTGCTACCTGCTTTACTGCTTTCCTTAAACTGGCATTCCGCTCATATTTCTTCCACTCTGGAAAATTCACACAATCACACACTGCATGCGAGGTGCGATTGGTGCATCAGCAAAATTCTTTCTTCAAAACCCAAATTTAGGAGAGTTGGTAACATACGTGGAGTGCCCGGTCTAACCGGTGGCCGCGTAGCCTTCTCACTCGAGTTGTCCGCTCGGGAACCTTGCGTCCAGAAAAGCCAAATCTTAGAAACTTAAGATAGAGCTATACCACCCTTTATTTTAGGGCATGCATGCATTTACCTTAGGTGGGTCGGTCTTTGGCATCGACACCACAATTAGGAAGACACCAAACTTGTCGACGGGTTTCTCAACCCAACGACCAACCAGCATATTATGTGTAGCGTGGCAGTGATAGACAAATCCAAACCTAATCATGTCATGCTGAAATTGGAAAAAGTGCACCGTCATTTGGTCGCCATTTCCAACAAAAGCATTACAGTTGGACGGCTTGGACAAATCCATCATGACCTCGCATATGTGACGTTTAGGCCTACCTCTGGCATAAGGGGGTCCCCATGCACGTTAGGACTCGCTTGCAATGTGGCAATTTATGTGCAATATGTACTTGCTAAATGTTTTTACACTTCTGCAAAATCACGTGCTTTACACTAACACAGTTTGCTATATGTTGTCTAAAGGATTTACCATCTCCCCAAAGGTCGATTTGTATTTGACTAAGCAATAGCAGAGCATCGACATCTCACAAGATCGAAGGCACGGTCCAACGACACGATTGATTCAAGGGCATTTGAGCGGAACGAGTCGGAACCTGTCTTGGTTCCTATAGGCAAAGCAGGGGTCTCAGAAGAGAAAAGCAGCATAGACCCGATCGAACACCTCGCACAATTACCACAGCAAATGGCAACCCTACAGGCCGAAATCAGAAGGCCCAGAAACATCACTAAATACAAGCAACTTTATTGAGACCCACTTTAGGTCAAACGCCCTTGCATATTCTGGGACAAGGTAGGAAACCAGACAGGGGTTGCAGGTCCAAGCAGGCCAGGCATGCAGATGTCAAGGAACAAGGCGGCGAAGTCAAATACGACCGACTCCCAAAACTCACAAATTATTTTTGAGCGCAGTCTTTTCATATTAATGTAAGAAAGTGCAATAGCCGAAGCAAAAAAAAATACGGCAAGAAGTTTCTTCGCAAAAGCAGAAAGAAGCAGCAGAGACAGAGGATATGACAACAATCCAAAATTCAAAGTCCGCATCAGAAGCAGCAGAAACAGAAAAAAAAGCATCGACAATCAACAGTCAGAATTCTGAATTCCGCAACAAAGGCTATCGCATCAATCCGGGCATAAAGTCAAAGTTGCACACAACAAAGGCATTATGGCAATTCATGTCCGTGCAAGGACAACACCTCGGTATTCATCCGCGATCGTGACTACATCTCTACCCATAAAAATGCACTTCTCATATATATATTTATCATTTTGTTTAAACAGGTATGCACTAACGTTTTCTCAAGCTTAGCTTGCAGGAACATTTATTCTCGCAGAGCAAAGCAGAACACGCCCGCATAACGACGTGATCGCGATTATGTTCACGCAACGACGCCAAGAAGAATACGCCCGCATAACGACGCGATCGCATTATGTTCACGCAACGACGCCAAAGAAGAACATCGCCCAGTGCAACGACGTTATCAAGACAAAGAAGTCTACGCAATGACGCCAAGAAGAACACGCCCAGTAACGACGCGATCAAGACAAACAAGTCCACGCAACGACGCCAGCAGCAACACGTCCAGGCAACGACGTTATCAGCACAGCAAGTCCACGCAACGACGCCAGCAGCAACACGTCCAGGCAACGACGTTATCAGCACATCAAGTCTACGCAATGACGCCAGCAGCAACACGTCCAGGCAACGACGTTATCAGCACAGCAAGTCTACGCAATGACGCCAAGAAGAACATCGCCCAGTAACGACGCGATCAAAGACAAAGAAGTCTACGCAACGACGCCAAAGAAGAACATCGCCCAGTAACGACGTTATCAAGACAAAGAAGTTCACGCAATGATGCCGCAAAGAACATCGCCCAGTAACGACGTATCAAGACAAAGAAGTCTACGCAACGACGCCAACAAACACGCCCAGTAACGACGTTATCAAAGATGTTAGCAAAGAACATCGCCCAGTAACGACGCGATCATCACAAAGAAGTTCACGCAATGACGCCCGCAATAACACGCCCAGTAACGACGCGACAAGACAAAGAAGTCTACGCAACGACGCCAAAGAAGAATACGCCCAGTAACGACGCGTTATCAAGACAAAGAAGTTCACGCAACGACGCCAAAGAAGAACATCGCCCAGTAACGACGTTATCAAGACAAAGAAGTCTACGCAACGACGCCAAAGAAGAACACGCCCAGTAACGACGCGATCAAGACAAAGAAGTTCACGCAACGACGCCAAGAAGAATACGCCCGTGCAATGACGCCATCAAGACAAAGAAGTCCACACAACGACGCCCCAAAGAAGACGCTCCAAGCAACGACAAGTTAGCGATTATGTCCAGGCAACGACATCATCAGCATTGCGTCTACGCAACGACGCCAGCAGCAACACGTCCAGGCAACGACGTTATCAGCACAACAAGTCCGAAAATGACGCTATCATCGACATATCACATCTACGCAAAGACGATTTCTATATTCTCAAAATTGCACTTTTCTCATTCATGCTTTATTATTCTGTCTTAGCAGTTATGCACTAACTCTTTCTTGAGCTTTAGTCTACAGGTGACAGCAAAGAAGCGACAACGATCCGCATTCACAATCGCAACACGCCCGCAAGCGGCGAATCACAACATTTGCAAGACGCATCAACACAAAGCATCACATTTTTGCAGATAACCTTTCCTACTCACGCTACATTGTTTTTAAAATTATGATCATCATTTTGCCTTAACAGCTATGCACTAACCGCTTGTTCAAGTCTTAGTACGCAGGAGCGGAGCACAACGTGATTTTCTCTTACAATAACCGAGGCAATTTGTCGGGCCAACCTTCCCAACGAATGGCGTAAGCCGCCTCAAGCTGCCCACTAGCTCCACATCATCATAGAGCCCAAAGACCATAAGCCATAGCAGACACCCTGTGTTCAAGCCCATTTATTTTATTTTATTCTTACACTACACGTTGTCGCCATAACTCGACACCGACACTTTGAATCCGCTGTAGCCCGCTGGTTTTGACCACGGCACCAAAGGTCGCCATAACTCGACACCGACAACTTTGAGTCCGCTAGTAGCCCGCTTGGTGTTTTGACTATGGTAACCCAAAGGTCGCCATAACTCGACATCGACAGATTTTGATTTTTCATACACTTTGTCTACCGCCCGATTTTGTGCAATTCTGAAGATCGAGACAAAATTAGCTATGAGTCAACGTCTTTGTCCGAAGATTCTTCCATCATCTCCATACAAAGAGGGACAGCTGTTGACACCCAATTTTGACCCTCCCGTCCGGTCATTAGCTATAAAATTAGACTAATTTTGTAAAATAATTGTTTAGGATTTTTATAATAAAATGCAACGAATAAAACATAAATACAGGCATAAATAAATAATAATGGCATCGCGTCTTACGTAGAGTATTAAGCACTTAGAGTCCCGCGCCCGCATTAATTGATCTCAAGCCCTGTCATTAATAATAAATACATAAAATAAATAATTTAGCAATGACGTCGTGTCAAGTAGCATAGTCGCATTTATTAATACGCAAATCAATTTCATAACTTATTTTAAATAATAATGCACAATAAATAAGATTAAATAAATAGCGCCGCTTTCTAAAATATTAAGCACTAATTAAATAGCACGCCCGCATTTATTATAACAATTAGATCAATAAAGCACCTAAATAAATTTAAGCACAATTTATTAAATTAATTTATCACTAATTAAATAATTTACCCCTAATTAAATACCTAAACTAACTGCCCAGCCCAATTACCCAGCCCAACCCGCGAGGCCCAGTCCGCCCTACCCTTATTTCCCCTCATCATCCGCAAGCCCACACGCCCAGTCCTCATTTTACCTCTCTAACCCATCGACCAGCAGCCCACAAAATATAACCCAAAGCCCTCAGCCCAATTCATTTTTTCGTTCCCCACAGCCTTATAGGCCTAGCAACCCTTTGCCTCGTTTTCCCCTTTCAACAGCCCTTAGAAAAGAAAGCCCTGTGAAACCTAAACCCTAAAACCTTCCGCTTTCGTCGCCGCCCGGATTTCTCGCCGGAGAATCCGGGTTTTCCTTTATCCACGCACCCCAGCCAGCTTTTCCTTACCATATCCATCACCCAAATCCTTCAAATCGTACCTTATCGAATCACTTCGAGATCAGCAACAAATCACACAAAATATCCTTCAAATCCCTCAATCTTTTCCTTACCTTACATGTTCAAGCCGCACGAATCAAGCACATAATCAGCCCTAAGGTTTACCTAATAAGGAACCCAAACCATGGCTATATAAGCACATGCAATAGGCATTTATAGAGGGAAGACAATACAAGAGAGGGGGCAGAGTAGGGCAGGGCTCAGAGGAGTCCAATAGCAATATTCGAACAAGAGAGCAGGGTTCAGGGGGGAAGTGTGATATCGTGGTGCACAAACGATATCACAGGCAGGAGAGCACAGACGGCAGAGCTCAGTGAGGTAGCAATTGTTTTATCCATGCGAGTAGAGCAGTGGGAGCAGGCGTAGCTTAGTCGGGTAGCCGCAACAGCATCGATTTGACACCCTTAGCAGCAACAAACAACTCGAGGCGCAGAACATCTGAAGAATCGACAAGCATCGGAGCAAGTGGTTCAAAGACCTGCACCATTAGCACCGCTGCATAGGAAGTTCGAATCCCTTCTTTCAATTCTAACCAAGAAATCCGCAAAACAAACTTTACCCTTTCATTCGCATCGCAAACCCAAAGCCCGACGAGTGGACCGACGACTTGATACGCTGCCCCGGGTCGCTGTCCGGAGAAGGTAAACTCGAATTCTTCTCGTATTTCATCGCTTCGTTATTTTTTTACGAGTGTTGATTGCAAATTTAGTTGTCTTTAATTATGTTAGTCTGCTTATTTGATTGGTATAACTCATATGTGTGCACTCGCTCGTATGTCTTGATAGTCAATTTGGTAGTTAGATCGCTCGAAATCACAGTTATAACCAGATCAATCTTTGATACGTGTTTGCGCCTAATTTAGAGTTACTCAAGTTTTACATTCAAATGTTGACGGGTCTATATTCCTTAGTCTAAAAACATGTCTAGGGACGAGTATAAGATTCAAGGGTTCATAGGCTAGTTATCATATTACTATGTGCAAGTTAGATAATTCTTCAAAGATGCTAGTATGATGAATTTATTTCAAGGCTCATGTGAATGTTCAGATAATTCGTGCTTGCTTACACCTTTTCTTTAAAAGATAAGACTTTATATAACTAAGAACCAACACTAAGCTAATTTGGTACAAAACATTAAAGGAGTATCAAGGGTTGTTATGAGTTCTAATGCAACATCGCTCATTTAGAAGAATTATTTTACACAATTAAAGCAAAATGCATGAATTTATCCTCCAAGCTGAGTCGATCCGAGTTAAAACATCTTAATCTAGATTGTACTTCATCAATGGTATATCTTCAAGACGTATATATCCCTTTTCCTTAGCACCAACTCGCTTAAAAGATAAGTTATGGCTAGGACAATCGCCAATGCTCATAGTACTTTGAACTACATCACCAGCTTGTAAAATTAAATGTAATCTCGCGACAAGTTAGTCCTCTGCTTGCTCTTTGATAATTCAAGAACTTGTATTAGTTTGCCTTTGAATCTTTAGCATGTTCATTCGAATACCTTGGTATTTGCCTTTGTGAATTGGTATTTCAACGGGCTCATCATAAGTTGGGCACATCTCTCGCAGAGTCACATCCGGCCTCGCGCATTCCTACCGGGCCACCCATATTATATAATTTTCACATCGCCTTCATGTAGTTATACGTATGCCTCATCGCCATGTCGGGCTCGCGGTTTATGTCCGCCAAGCCTTTGCCTCGCTTCTTCTTGGTTTGTTAATCGCCAAAGAAATTTACGCGCATTGACTGTATGTTCAGATTTAATGCCCATTCATTCATTATATGATAAGTCGATATAAAGCATATACTAATCCTTATCATTTTCTTTTTTTACGGCACGACCGAGCAAAATGAAGAGTCTCCTGAGACTCATCACGAGCTACTTCAAATGGCAACCCGCCTATATACATCCGCATTCGCATTCCCGCCTGTAAGTCCTTAAACAAAATAGACGAGACGACGCTGTCATCCGCTCTCAACTCCTCCTACTCTTTAAATTCGATTGCCTCATTTTATGCCTTATTTGTTTATTGCAATTTTATTACTTAATTTTGTAATTAATAGATGTCTAGAATAATTAGCCTTTAAACATATAAGTGGGTAGGTAATTTAAAGTTCATCGCTTAACTTACTTGCCTTTTAGACTGCTGAGCATGTCTAAATTCTCGCAAAAATGATCTAAATGATTTAACTTGCATCATAAAACCAACATTTTGTTTCTTATTAAAATCCATAATGCATTTCTTCATAAACTCTCAAGAATCACTTTAAAGCACCTCTTATATCATATTGTACGTGTTAAGCAAGATTAATTTAATGACAAAGATACATAACTAGTCCGTAAATAACCTTTGCATGAACACATAATTAGTCTATAAAGCACCCTCTTAGCATTCTTTAGCATTTCTAGCCCTTTTAGCACTTTTAATCACCCTTTGGCATTTAGCACCTTTAGCACATTTTGTCCTTAACATTTTAGCACCTCCTAGCATTCTTTTGTACTTTAGCATATTAGCACTACTTTCAGCACTTTAGCATTTAGCACTTTTAAGCGCCTCTTAGCACCTTTAGCACCCTTCTAGCATTTAATACCTTTAGCAACCTTTAGTATTTTAAGCACTTTTAAACATTTAGCATTTGGCTCTTTTATTTATTCATAACACCTTTTGCCCTTTTTTAACTTTTAACATCCTAGCATTTTTATTAAGCAGGAGGAGCTTGTATTTTGCATTTTTAAACATAATAATTACCCTAGGTTTGGCAGGACACCCGCAAGTTAGCGGATCTTAGAGGGTCCCTAACCCCTTCCCTCTAGATTAATAAAGAACCCTTACCCAGAATCTCACTAAGTTTAGCAGACCATAAAGAATGGAGTTAGTGTTGACTTTAACCTAAGTTGACATTTAGGTGTCCTAATTCACCCAATTAATTAGGTGGCGACTCCGCGAACCCTTAGCACTTTTAAGCACCCTAGCAACCCTTTAGCGTTCTAGCACCCTTTTACATTTAAGCACCCTTTAGCATTTTAATTCCTTTAACACTTTGTTTTTTTTTTGTTAGCAAACCTTTTAAGCATTTTAATATTTAAGCACCCCCATTTTAAACATTTTCATTTAGCATTTATTACTTATTTTCTAACATTTTTATTTAAGCAGGTTTTTATTTAAAAAATGTCGCGATCGAAAAAGGGCGTGACAGAAATGGCGACTCCACTGGGGATTTTAGGTTCTTTTGCACTTTTAGCACTTTTAAGCACTTTTAATATTTTAAGCATTTTTTAGCATTTTATCGTCTGACACTTTTATTTGAGCAGGAGCCATTTTTATAGAAAAAGTCGCGGCCGAAAAAGGGCGTGACAGAAATGGCGACTCCACTGGGGATTTAAGGTTCTTAACCACAACAAACCTAGGGTTATTATTTGGCATTACTTTTTGCATTTAAATTTTGTGTGTTGTATTTTGTTTATTTATTTTATTTTGCTACCTGTTTTACTGCTTTCCTTAAACTGGCATTCCGCTCATATTTCTTCCACTATGGAAAATTCACACAATCACACACTGCATGCGAGGTGCGCTTGGTGCATCAACAAAATTCTTTCTTCAAAACCCAAATTTAGGAGAGTTGGTAACATACGTGGAGTGCCTGCCTAACTGGGTGGTCGCAGAGCCTTCTCACTCGAGTTGTCCGCTGGGAACTCAAGGCCTAGAAAAGCCAAATCTTAGAAACTTAAGATGAGCTATACCACCCTTATTTTAGGGCATGCATGCATTTACCTTAGCGGCTCTGGCCTCGCATCGACACCACAATTAGAAGACACTAAACTTGTCGACGTTTTCAACCCAACGCCCAACCAAAGATATTACGTAGCGCGGCAGTTGATAGACAAATCCAAACCTAATCATGTCATGAAATTGGAAAAAGTGCACCATTATTTGGTCGCTATTTCCAACAAAAGCATTACAATGGACGGCTTGGACAAATCCATCACGACCTCGCATACGTGACGCTAGGCCTACCGCATAAGCGGTCCCCACGCACGCAGACTCGCTGCAACGTGGCAATTTACGTGCAATATGTACTTGCTAAATGTTTTACACTTCAAAAATCACGTGCTTTACACTCAACACGCTTTGCTACATGTTGTCTAAAGGATTTACCATCTCCCAAAGGTCGATTTGTATTTGACTAAGCAACGGCAGAGCATCGACATCTCACAAGATCGGAGGCACGGTCCAACAACGACACGATTGATTCAAGCGGCATTCGAAGGAACGAGCCGGAACTCGCCTTGGTTCCTATAGGCAAAGCAGGGGTCTCAGAAGAGAAAAGCAGCATAGACCCGATCGAAAACCTCGCACAATTACCACAGCAAATGGCAACCCTACAGGACGAAATCAGAAGGCCCAGAAACATCACTAAATACAAGCAACTTTATTGAGACCCACTTTAGGTCAAACGCCCTTGCATATTCTGGGACAAGGTAGGAAACCAGACAGGGGTTGCAGGTCCAAGCAGGCCAGGCATGCAGATGTCAAGGAATAAGGCGGCGAAGTCAAATACGAATCGACCCCCCCTCCCCAAAACTCACAAATTGTTTTTGAGCGCAGGTCTTTTCATATTAACAGAAGCAGAAAGTGCAATAGCCGAAGCAAAAAAAATACGGCAAGAAGTTTCTTCGCAAAAGCAGAAAGAAGCAGCAGAGACAGAGGATATGACAACAATCCAAAATTCAAAGTCCGCATCAGAAGCAGCAGAAACAGAAAAAAAAGCATCGACAATCAACAGTCAGAATTCTGAATTCCGCAACAAAGGCTATCGCATCAATCCGGGCATAAAGTCAAAGTTGCACACAACAAAGGCATTATGGCAATTCATGTCTGTGCAAGGACAACACCTCGGTATTCATCTGGCGTATCAGGGACGACATCTCTACCCATAAAAATGCACTTCTCATATATATATTTATCATTTTGTTTAAACAGGTATGCACTAACGTTTTCTCAAGCTTAGCTTGCAGGAGCATTTATTCTGCAGGAGCAGCAAAGAACACGCCCGCATAACGACGTGATCGCATTATGTTCACGCAATGACGCCAGCAGAATATCGCCCGCATAACGACGCGGATCGCGATTATGTCTACGCAACGACGCCAAAGAATAACACGCCCAGTGCAACGACGCGATCAAGACAACAAGTCTACGAATGACGCCAAAGAATAACACGCCCGCATAACGACGTTATCAAGACAAAGAAGTCCACGCAACGACGCCAAAGAAGAACATCGCCCAGTAACGACGTTATCAAGACAAAGAAGTTCACGCAATGACGCCAAAGAAGAACACGCCCAGTAACGACGCGATCAAGACAAAGAAGTCCACGCAACGACGCCAAAGAAGAACATCGCCCAGAAACGACGTTATCAAGATAAAGAAGTCCACGCAACGACGCCAACAAAGAACATCGCCCAGTAACGACGCGACAAGACAAAGAAGTCTACGCAATGACGCCGCAAAGAACACGCCCAGTAACGACGCATCGTAACAAGAAGTCCACGCAATGACGCCAAAGAAGAACACGCCCAGTGCAACGACGCGATCAAGACATCAAGTCTACGCAACGACGCCAAAGAAGAACACGCCCAGTAACGACGCGACGCGACAAAGAAGTCTACGCAATGATGCCAAAGAAGAACACGCCCAGTAACGACGCGACAAGACAAAGAAGTTCACGCAACGACGCCAACAAAGAATATCGCCCAGTAACGACGATCGACAAAGAAGCAAAGAACACGCCCAGTAACGACGCATCGCGACAAAGAAGTCTACGCATGACGCTCGGCAACACGCCCAGTAACGACGACAAGACAAAGAAGTCTACGCAACGACGCCAAGAAAGAACATCGCCCAGTAACGACGCGACAAGACAAAGAAGTCTACGCAATAACGCCAAAGAAGAACACGCCCAGTAACGACGCGACAAGACAAAGAAGTCTACGCAACGACGCCAAAGAAGAATATCGCCCAGTAACGACGCAAGACAAAGAAGTCTACGCAACGACGCCAAAGAAGAATACGCCCAGTGCAATGACGCCATCAAGACAAAGAAGTCCACACAACGACGCCTCAAAGAAGACGCCCAAGCAACGACGTAGCGTGATTATGTCCAGGCAACGACATCATCAAGATTGCGCTCACGCAACGACGCCAAAGAAGAACACGCCCAGTAACGACGTTATCAGCACAACAAGTCCGAAAATGACGCTATCATCGACATATCACATCTACGCAAAGACGATTTCTATATTCTCAAAATTGCACTTTTCTCATTCATGCTTTATTATTATGTCTTAGCAGTTATGCACTAACTCTTTCTTGAGCTTTAGTCTACAGGACAATGCAGCAAGCGACAACGATCCGCATTCACAATCGCAACACGCCTGCGTGCGGCGAAATCACAAAGATTTGCAAAGATCGCATCAACACAAAGCAGTATCACATTTTTGCAGGATAACCTTTCCTACTCACGCATTGTTTTTAAAATTACGATCATCATTTTGCCTTAACAGCATGCACTAACCGCTTGTTCAAGTCTTAGCACGCGAGCGCGAGCACAACGTGATTTTCTTACAAATAACCGGCAATTTGTCGGGCCAACCTTCCCAACGAATGACGTGCCGCCTCAAGCGCTTCTGGCCCACTCGCCCACATCATCATGAGCCCAAAGACCATAAGCCATAGCTGTACACCCTGTGTTCAAGCCCGCTTATTTTATTTTATTCTTTACACCACACCGCTGTCGCCATAACTCGACATCGACAGCTTCAGTCCGCGTAGCCCGCCTTGGTTTTTGACCATGGCACCAAAGGTCGCCATAACTCGACATCGACAATTTTCAGTCCGCGTTAGCCCGCCGTGTTTTGACCATGGTAACCCAAAGGTCGCCATAACTCGACATCGACAGATTTTGATTTTTCATACAACCTTGTCTACCCGCCAAAGATTTTTGCACTCAAGATCGAGACAAAATTAGCTATGAGTCAACGTCTTTGTCCGAAGATTCTTCCATCATCTCTATACAAAGAGGGACAGTTGTTGACACCCATTAGAGTCCCGCGCCCGCATTAATTGATCTCAATCCCTGTCATTAATAATAAATACATAAAATAAATAATTTAGCAATGACGTCGTGTCAAGTAGCATAGTCGCATTTATTAATACGCAAATCAATTTCATAACTTATTTTAAATAATAATGCACAATAAATAAGATTAAATAAATAGCGTCGCTTTCTAAAATATTAAGCACTAATTAAATAGCACGCCCGCATTTATTATAACAATTAGATCAATAAAGCACCTAAATAAATTTAAGCACAATTTATTAAATTAATTTATCACTAATTAAATAATTTACCCCTAATTAAATACCTAAACTAATCGCCAAACCCAATTACTCACCCAACCCATGAGGCCCAAATCACCCTACCCTTATTTCCCCTTATCATCTGCAAGCCCACACGCCCAGTCCTCATTTTACCTCTCTAACCCATCGACCAGCAGCCCACAAAATATAACCCAAAGCCCTCAGCCCAATTCATTTTTTCGTTCCCCACAGCCTTATAGGCCTAGCAACCCTTTGCCTCGTTTTCCCCCTTCAACAGCCCTTAGAAAAGAAAGCCCTGCGAAACCTAAACCCTAAAACCTTCCGCTTTCGTCGCCGCCCGGATTTCTCGCCGGAGAATCCGGGGTTTCCTTTATCCACACACCCCAGCCAGCTTTTCCTTACCATATCCATCACCCAAATCCTCCAAATCGTACCTTATCGAATCACTTCGAGATCAGCAACAAATCACACAAAGTATCCTTCAAACCCCTCAATCTTTTCCTTACCTTACATGTTCAAGCCGCACGAATCAAGCACATAATCTGCCCTAAGGTTTACCTAATAAGGAACCCAAACCATGGCTATATAAGCACATGCAATAGGCATTTATAGAGGGAATACAATACAGGAGAGGGGGCAGAGTAGGGCAGGGCTCAGAGGAGTCCAATAGCAATATTCGAACAAGAGAGCAGGGTTCAGGGGGGAAGCGTGATATCGTGGTGCACAAACGATATCACAGGCAGGAGAGCACAGACGGCAGAACTCAGTGAGGTAGCAATTGTTTTATCCATGCGAGTAGAGCAGTGGGAGCAGGGCAGAGCTTAGTCGGGGTAGCCGTCAGCAGGCATCGATTTGACACCCCCTTAGCAGCAGTCAAACAACTCAGAGGGCAGCAGAACATCGGGAAGAATCGACAAGCATCGGGAGCAAGGGTTCAGCACCCAGACCATTAGCACCGCCAGAATAGGAAGTTCGAATCCCTTCTTTCAATTCTAACCAAGAAATCCGCAAAACAAACTTTACCCTTTCATTCGCATCGCAAACCCAAAGCCCGTCGAGTGGACCGACGACTTGATACGCTGCCCCGGGTCGCTGTCCGGAGAAGGTAAACTCGAATTCTTCTCGTATTTCATTGGCTTCTGTTATTTTTTTTATGAGTGTTGATTGCAAATTTAGTTGTCTTTAATTATGTTAGTCTGTTTATTTGATTGGTATAACTCATATGTGTGCACTGGTTTGGGTATGTCTTGATAGTCAATTTGGTAGTTTGATCGTTCTGGAAATCACAGGTTATAACCAGATCAATCTTTGATATGTGTTTGCGCCTAATTTAGGAGTTACTCAAGTTTTACATTCAGTGGTTGATGGGTCTATATTCCTTAGTCTAAAAACATGTCTAGGGGAGGAGTTGGATCTGGAGTTAAAACATCTTAATCTAGGATTGTACTTCATCAATGGTATATCTTCAGCATGTATATATCCCTTTTCCTTAGCACCTGAACCTGTTTAAAAGATAAGTTATGGCTAGGACAATCGTCAATGCTCATAGTACTTTGAACTACATCAGCCCAGTTGTAAAATTAAACAGAATCTCGCGTATGTTAGTCCTCTGTTTGCTCTTTGATAATTGAAGAACTTGTATTAGTTTGCCTTTGAATCTTTAGCATGTTCATTCTGAATACCTTGGTATTTGCCTTTGTGAATTGGTGTTTCAATGGGCTCATCATAAGTTGGGCACATCTCTGCAGAGAGTCACATCTGGGCCCTGCGCATTCCTACTGGGCCAGTCCATATTATATAATTTTCTTATTGCCTTCATGTAGTTATATGTATGCCTCTGTCTGCCATGTGGGGCCTGCGAAGTTTATGTCTGGGCCAAGCCTTTTGCCTGCTTCTTCTTGGTTTGTTAATCTGCCAGCAAATTTATGCGCATTGGACTGTGTATGTTCAGATTTAATGCCCATTCATTCATTATATGATAAGCTGATATAAAGCATATACTAATCCTTATCATTTTCTTTTTTTACATGGCACGCACCGGAGCAAAAAAAATGAAGAGTCTCCCGGCGAGACTCATCACGAGCTACTTCAAATGGCAACCCGCGTCTATATACATCCGCATTCGCATTTCCGCTTCAGAAGTCCTTAAACAAAAATAGGACGAGACGACGTTGTCATCCGTCTCAACTCCTCCTACTCTTTAAATTCGATTGCCTCATTTTATGCCTTATTTGTTTATTGCAATTTTATTACTTAATTTTGTAATTAATAGGATGTCTAGAATAATTAACCTTTAAACATATAAGTGGGGTAGGTAATTTAAAGTTCATCGCTTAACTTACTTGCCTTTTAGGACTGTTGAGCATGTCTAAATTCTGCAAAAATGATCTAAATGATTTAACTTGCATCATAAAACCAACATTTTGTTTCTTATTAAAATCCATAACAGATTTCTTCATAAACTCTCAAGAATCACTTTAAAGCACCTCTTATATCATATTGTACGCAGGTTAAGCAAGATTAATTTAGCTGGCAGTATACATAACTAGTCCGTAAATAACCTTTGCATGAACACATAATTAGTCCATAAAGCACCCTCTTAGCATTCTTTAGCATTTCTAGCACTTTTAATCACCCTTTGGCATTTAGCACCTTTAGCACATTTTGTCCTTAACATTTTAGCACCTCCTAGCATTCTTTTGTACTTTAGCATATTAGCACTACTTTCAGCACTTTAGCATTTAGCACTTTTAAGCGCCTCTTAGCACCTTTAGCACCCTTCTAGCATTTAATACCTTTAGCAACCTTTAGTATTTTAAGCACTTTTAAACATTTAGCCTTTGGCTCTTTTATTTATTCATAACACCTTTTGCCCTTTTTTAACTTTTAACATCTTTTTAACATTCTATCATTTTTATTAAGCAGGAGGAGCTTGTATTTTGCATTTTTAAACATAATAATTACCCTAGGTTTGGCAGGACAACCGCAAGTTAACGGATCTTAGAGGGTGCCTAATCCCTTCCCTCTAGATTAATAAAGAACCCTTACCCAAAATCTCACTAAGTTTAGCAGACCATAAAGAATGGAGTTAGTGTTGACTTTAACCTAAGTTGACATTTAGGTGTCCTAATTCACCCAATTAATTAGGTGGCGACTCCGCGAACCCTTAGCACTTTTAAGCACCCTAGCAACCCTTTAGCGTTCTAGCACCCTTTTACATTTAAGCACCCTTTAGCATTTTAATTCCTTTAACACTTTGTTTTTTTTTTGTTAGCAAACCTTTTAAGCATTTTAATATTTAAGCACCCCCATTTTAAACATTTTTATTTAGCATTTATTACTTATTTTCTAACATTTTTATTTAAGCAGGTTTTTATTTAAAAAATGTCGCGATCGAAAAAGGGCGTGACATAGATCAGCAATTGAGGCAGTCCTTGAGCAAAACCATATTCTATCTACTACTCCGGATGAGCACAAGGAAGGACTGAATAAGGGGAATCAGACAGTGATGGAGGATGGGTACACGATAGTTAAGAGAAGAGGGAAGGCAAAAACTAGCACGGGGTCACAAACAATGCCTAGTACTGGTCCACTTACGAGAGACCAACAACGGTATAATGAAGGTCAAGGGGTCCACACCTATTTAACCTCTCCCGTGTGTATCCAAGATGATCAGCCCATGCATCCCCCAACACTCGTCCCTCATACTTATGGTGGCCAGCCTTCGGGGTCCCAAACCGAGGTTGGCAAAGGTCGGACTAGCCCTAGGATAGAAGGGGGAATGACGGAGGGATTTCATTCAGAATTGGGGGTCATCTTGCGGGGCTACAAACCGTGGCCGCACAGATCGCCACTAACACCGACGCAGATAGGACAACCTACGCATAATGTGGGTAGTTCAACGGTCATGATATTGGTGGCCATGCGGACACAGATCAAGGCAAGGGTCGGACAGATTTGGAAGCTCAACCTTTCGGCCCTTTGGCTAAGGTTGGGAAAGGTCGGAACTCGGAAGAGACCATGAAGGAGGAAGGTCAAGTGGGCGCGAGGACGAGGGCAAAAGCTAAGACTAATAATGGTGGACAAAGTTTGCCCATACCCTTGAGCAGAATGACAACCCTTCCCACTAAAAAGAAGGGTACTTATGGTGGCATAAACTCTATTATTACTTATGAAGATAGCACGAAGGGGACTATTCCCCCTCCGTTATCAAAATGATCATTGCCTCATGGAATATAAGTGGCCTGCACCGTCCCTCCAAGCAAAAAGAGATTTTCTCTGTGGTATGTGAGAGCACCATTGACATCTTTGGTATCCTGGAATCTAAACTCAACAACTCGACTATTGAACGTTTCTGGACTTCTAAATTTCGCAACTGGGAGGTGTTGGATAACTTTACAAATCATCCGGCAGGGAGGATATTTATTTTATTCAATCCGGCCAAAGTCATCTTGCAAGTGCTTGACAGCAACCCGCAAGCCATTCATTGTGATGTCACTTGTGCTATCTCCTCCAAGAGGCTTCAAGTCACTTTTGTTTACGGGCTACACACGATTATTGATAGACGGGGCTTATGGGAGAAATTGAGAAAGTACGAGACCCCATGACTATGTCGTGGCTTGTTATTGGGGATTTCAACATGGATATGAAGGAAGATGTGTGTTTTAATATGGCACCCATCACCAGCTATGACACGAAAGATATTGTTGATTGTTGCCGAGATCTAAGCCTCACGTATTTATCTTCGACGGGATGCGAGTTCACTGTCACGACCCGACCACGGACCCGTGACTGGTGTCTTACCCCGGGCACCCTTGTGATACAACATCATAGAAAACCAGCAGAAAAATAAACTCACAACAAGAACTCATATAGAATATAAAGCAGGCTAACCCAAAATGGCTACCTCTAAATATAACAAAAACTGAACAATTACATCCTTAACAACCCAATTTATATCAGGACTACAGACCTCTAAGAATGTGTAACCACTATGACGGGACAGGGCCCCGTCATACCCCTGAATGTACAAAACATCTACAACACCAGGGAGAACCGTACCAAAAGTCAAGCCTCCGGAGAAATGGAGCTTCTGACACCTGAGCAAAGATCCTAAGAATGAGGATCCACAACCTGATTTCCCCTACCTGCGGCATGAACGCAGCCCCCGAGGAAGGAGGTCAGTACACAATATGTACCAAGTATGTAAAATTGGAAAATACTGTAATAATATCATAAGTCTAAAATAAGCTGGAGTCATGGATGAAAATCAAATTACATTGCACTGTGCCTTACTAACAATGAGAGTAACAAGTATAAACTTTACTGCATAAAAATAGGAGGCTCATGATCAAAACAGGGTCTCTCGCCCGTAGTATCATTAAGCAATCCTACTTCTGGGACTATTTCACCCGCATAGGTCCTGTGGACCCGCATGAGGTCATCCGCCTCGCATGGGACTATTTCACCCGCATGGACCCGGTGGGCCCGCATGAGTACAAGCGCCGCACTCGCATCATGGGTAGAAAATCCATGGAATAAGTAGTAATAATAATAATAATACATAACCCAGCACAGCCGGCTATCATACATAACATAAGCGCTACCGGTTTATCATAACGTAAGCAAGTTAAGAATATCCCCTAACTTCTTATTAACATTATTAGTATATCCTCTCATTTTAGTTTACTTAAGGCACTAACATGTCATTTTAAGAGAAAATCCGGGAATTCAACCCAAGTACCACGTACCTCTAACCTTTTAAGAAATGACTCCTTTTTATATAAAACTCCCAAGATACTAATAACTGTAGTATCAAGTCACGACTACTTTTCAAGACAAGTCACGTTTCCTTTTGGAAATATAATAGGCTTCTAAATCAAATGATTTCATTTCTTTTAAAACCTTAGGCAATTAATGTCTTAAAATCAATTTGCCTTTCACAAATTCAAATCGTTTATCCGTACTTATTTTACTTAGAGTAAATCTTTCTTTGTTAACCTTCCATAAAGCCAATACAACCAACTTCCCATAAAGTCGTTATATTAACGTTATACATTAGTCAAATACATTTCCCTATATCCAAGGGACTTATACTTTTAAAACGAAACAAGTATCATATACTTAAAACACTTCAAGTTCCTTAACTTTGAAACTTAAGACATCATTAAAACAAGTAAGGGATGTCAAAGCCTCAGACGCCTACCGCATACATAGATGCAACTATTCATGCTCAAGAGGTAGGAAAGTTCCACATACCTCTTCGGGTCAATCCACTTGCAAGTCCAATATACCGCACGTAGTATGTTTAACTTATAATGACCATAATACGTCCATCAGCCTCTATCTTCAACGTAGAACATTCTAATAGAAAAGTCCCTTATTCCTACGGAAAATTGGACAACACTTCCTTTGTTTCTACATACTTTGCCACCTTTTTCAAGGCTGAATTCAATAACCAAACACGCCACATTTAAGGCTCAACAATCCAATCAACACAAAGGGGATTACACGCCTAACTTGGACGTGTAAAATTTTGCCCCACAATATATAACAATTAATACAACTACAAAGTCCAATTTGGCAATTTTGAGGTATAACAACATAAATTCTTATCCAATTCCTTTTTAGTCCAAATTCTTATCCATTTTCTACATGCAATACTTTTAAAGGCAATATTGATAACTACAAATCCTTTCTTCTTCACATGCAACACAATTTACTAGCAAAAAGGGAAAGGATTGTTACCTTAGAGCTTACCCCAAATTAGTCCAACAAAATCCACTTGTTTTCTTTCCACAATCCTCCTACAAGCTTGTCAACATGTTTCCTTCTTGCCACCTTTTTCAGAATTTCTCTAGGATTAGGTTTCTTCTTGAATTTCTAGAGAGAAGGGAAAGGGATTTTAGAGAGAAGGAGGAACCTTTTTAGAGAGAAGAAGAAGCTTTCAAGAATGACCAAGTCTTAAAGACTTGGTCAATAAATAGGACATGCAAAAAATCAAATGGGGGCACATGTCCCCCTCCCATGGCCTTTTTAAAATAAAATGCTTCTGATTTTTCCTCCACCGCAGAACCCGCCGTGCCGCTGCCTCGCAGCCAGCCGCACTGAAACATCCGAGACTCTTCAAGATTTCCAGCACGCGCTGCAACTTCAGCGAACATTCGTAACATCTCGCGCCGCCCTCGCATCCGCGCTGCCATGCCCGTGGCTTCGACCGAAATACTTTTACGTCCGATCACGACCGAACTTGTAACTTCCATAACTTTCTACTCCGATGTCCTATCGACGAACGGTTGGTTGCGTTGGGAACTAGACTCAACGAACTACGTACTAGGCCTTTGAAACGCCTAGGAACTCATAATGCAACTGGACATAATTCGCCTCAAAGTTGACTAAAAACCCGTTCGAAACAATCCGTCAACCTATCTTTCTAAAATTTTAAGTCTTAATCCCTTTCGTACGTTCTCATACGCATGACCTGAACTACGGGGTGTAACATTCTCCCCCCCCCCCCCTTAGAAACATTCATCCCGAATGTTCCTTCTAGGTTTACTCAAATCACAATATCGACATAGACCTTCTTAACTATTCTTATTGCAAAAATAAAGACGCTCCACATGGCCACAACAATACTTGAGCATAATTGCTAAATTTAAAAACTAACAATCAGGAAAGTGGGTTACCTGGAGGTGTACGGAACAAGTGAGGATACTTCTTCATCATGTCCTCCTCTGCTTCCCATGTCATTTCCTCCTTGTTCTCGTTCCGCCATAAGACCTTGACGGAAGCCACATCCTTTTTCTGTAGTCGCCTAACCTGCCGATCGAGTATCGCTATGGGACTCTCCTCATATGATAACCCCTCTGTCACCTGGACATCACAAATCGGGTGCACTCTAGATGGATCTCTAATACATTTCCGCAACATAGACACATGAAAAACTGGATGTACTACCTCCAGATCGGACGACAGATCCAACTCATAGGCAACCTTGCCTACCCTACGGACAATCTGATAAGGCCCAATGTACCTTGGGCTAAGTTTCCCTTTCTTTCCAAATCTCATCACGCCCTTCATGGATGATACCTTCAGGAAGACCCAATCATTCACCTCAAACTCCAAGTGTCGACGCCGATGATCTGCATACGACTTATGTCGACTCGAAATGACAATAACTGCTCTCGGATAAGCTTCACCTTATCCATCGTCACGAATCAAGTCCGCCCGACCATCGAACTTCTCCTACCTCAAACCAGCCTATCGGTGACCTGCACTTCCTCCCGTATAAGGCCTTATAAGGCGCCATCTGTATACTATAATGGTAGCTATTATTATATGCAAACTCCACCAGAGGTAAATGATCCTCCCAAGCCACCTGAATCGATAACACAGCCCGCAAAGATATCCTCGTTGTCCGGATAGTGCGCTACCGTCCCGCTTGGCCCGAGGATGAAACGCAAGATCGAGACTCACTTGTCCCTAACCCCTTCCGAAAGACCTCCGTTTAGCCGAGAACCGAGCTCTCGTCGCAATGTTCAATATAGCACTCGCAGCCTCACAATCTCTCTAATATACGCCTAGCATAATCCTCGACCAAAACGCCGCCCCGACCGAAGAAAATGGGCTGATTTCGTCAGCATGTCGACGATAACCCAGATGGAATCATGCTTCCTCTGAGTGTAAGGCAACCCTGTAATAAAGTCCATATTGATCACCTCCCACTTCCATGTCGACATCTCTATCGTCTGCATCAACCCACCAGGCTTCTGGTGCTCTACCTTGACCTGCTGACAATTCGGACACTGCGCCACAAACTCCGCAACGTCCCTCTTCAGGCCATCCCACCAATATATACACCTGAGGTCATGGTACATCTTAGTCGACCCCGGGTGAATAGAGTAACGAGCACTGTGTGCCTCCCCAAGAATCTGCTGACGAAGTCCTGCCACATCGGGTACACATAACCTGCCCTCAAATCTTAGCACCCTATCAGGTGCTACCTCAAATAGACTTTTTTCTTCCTAAAGATCGTATCTCGATACCGTACCATAATCGGATCCTCATACTGTCGCCTCTTCACCTCTTCGATGATGGAAGACTCGGCAACCTCTCGAACCCAAACTCCATTACTATCAGAACCAACCAAACGAACCTCAAGGCTCGCTAGCTGATGTAACTCGCGGACCATGTCCCTCTTCTCTGGCTGCACACCGATGCACTACCTATCGACCGCGACTGTGGCGCTCGCAACTACATCGCCTTCCTGCAGCGGGTATAGATATCAACATCATAGTCCCAAGAGTAGCTTCAACCACCGCCTCGCCGCAAGTTCACCTCCTCCGTCAAGATATACCGAGGCTCTTATGGTCTGTGTAAATATCCACATGAACTCCATATAAATAATGTCTCCAGATCTTCAAGGCATGAATCACTGCTGCCAACTCTAAGTCATGTGTGGGGTAATTCTTCTCATGCTTCCTAAGTTGTCGAGATGCGTAAGCTATAACTTTACCGTGCTGCATCAGCACGCACCCGAGCCCAACACCCGATGCATCACAATAAACCATATATCCGTCTAAACCCTCTGGAAGAGTAAGAATCAAGGGCCGCCAATTTCTCCTTTAGTAATCGGAAACTTTCTCACAAGCATCCGCCCACCTAACATAGCTCGAGTCACCAGTCAAAGGTGAAATGGAAGCAAACTTCTCCACAAATCTCCGATAAAAACCCGCAAGGCCCGTAAAGTCGCTGCACTCCGCTTGTAGTGGTCTAGGCCAAGTCTGATCGCTCAATCGCCAGACAACCCGAATACCATCAGCCCCGATACCATGCCCTAAGAAAGCCACTCAAGCCAACCAAAACTCGCATTTCGAGAACTTGGCATACAATCGCGGCCCCGAGGACTCTAATACCGCCTCAAATGATCCAATGTTCTTGCTCAAGCGCGAATAAACCAGATATCATCAATGAATACTATAACGAACATATCCAAGAATGGCTTGAACACCCGCTCATCAAATCCATGAATACCTTTGGGCGTTGTCAACCCGAACGACATCACCGAACTCATAATGCCCATACCGGTCCCGAATACGCTTTGGGATATCTCGCTCTCTAACTCGCACTGATGATAACTGCATCGCATGTCTATCTTGGAAAAACATCTCGCACCCTGCAACTGGTCAAACAAATCATCAATCCTGGGGAGGGGGTATCTGTTCTTGATAGTTACCTTATTCAGCTCCCTGTAATCAACACACATACGCAGCGTCTCATCCTTCTTCTTTACAAATAAAATTGGCGCTCCCCAGGGAGAAACACTAGGCCTGATAAAGTCTTTTTCCAGCAAATCCTTCAGCTGGTCTTTCAATTCCCTCAACTCAGCAGGTTCCATCCTGTATGGTGGGATAGATATCGGTCGAGTGTCTGGAGGCATATCAATGCAAAACTCAATCTCCCTCTCGTGAGGATACCCTAAGCTCATCTAAATACGCCCGAAACTCTCTAACGACCGAATCGATCAAGGTCCGTATCTCGGATCGTGATCGAATACCCGAACCATATGGTAGATATACCCCTTCCGCACCATTTTCCTAGCCTTGAGGTAAGAAATAAACTCGGCGACGCAGTATTCCCCTTCCACTCGATAACCGGCTCACCAGGAAATTGGAACCGTACCAGTCTCTCTCTACAGTCCACATTGGCATAGCAAGACGCTAGCCAATCCATACCCATAATCACATCAAAGTCCGCCATATCCAACTCTATCAAGTCGCCAGGTCCGACGATCAGATATAGTCATCGGGCAAGCCTTATATACTCCGCCACTACCACCGAATCACTCATCGCGTAGCTACTTCAAAAGGTTTTATGGACTCGCTCTATCCCTAATCTACCATAAATATGAGGGTATATATAGGACAAGGTAGAACCTGGATCTATTAAAGCATATATATCACAACATGAAACCAATAATGTACGTGAAGACATCCGTGACGCCTCGGTCCCGACGGTGCCATATAGCATAAATGCGTTCCGAGGACCTGAATCGGGACCCTACCACGCCTCGCTGCGCGCTCGCCGTCCGCGGAACACCGCCTCCGGCGCATAACACCGAAGACGAAGATCCAAAGAATCGACTTATCGCTTAACCATAACATTCCCGCCGCCTCGTCCGCAATTCTCCTCAAATGGTCTCGCCGCCACAAGAGTAACAAGCTCTCGGAGGAACACGACACTTCCATAATGGCAATCGCCACATCGACGACACCGATGTATAGGTGGCCTCATCTCGACCGAACTCGTCCTCTCGGGAACCCGGCTCGAGCCCCGCCCCGCCTCAATACCTCAGACGTCCCGAAGACGGAGGAGCGCTCAACCGCTCGAGGTGCAAATCCGGCTGGCCGAGGTTGTTCGCTCGAAAACTACCAGAGGACCTCGCTGCCCCGCCTCTCGCTGATATTCGCTAATCCGCCGCCCTACGCTCTCACACCGCGCATAAGCTCAGATGCTGGCAATGTCCATGCCCCCAAGATCTACTCCCGCAACTCCTCGCTAAGTAATCATCGAGCCCTCGTGACATAGCGGTGTACTCGCCCTCCATGTATACCACTAAAGCGGTACATACCGAGCCAATGAGTCAAACTTACGTTGTACTCGACCGTCCGCCCACTCGCCTCAACGCTGAAATTTATCGCCCGAGCTCTCATCTCGGGGCAAGAAATGGCTAATAAACACCTCCGAGAACTCGCCCCAACCACCGGAAGCGCATGCTCCCAGGGACGCTTCCCATGAATCAAACTACCAACCGCAGATCACGCAAATGACGTGAACTAAAAACTACCGACTGCTCTCGAGGCCTCGATCATTCTCATGATCCGTCAGAATCGCTTGATAAACTCCCGAGGATCATCCTCATGCCTCATCCCGTAGAACTCGTGGTGCAACTCAAAAGTCCCGGTCTCAAGCTATCGACTGGGTGAACTACGTACAACCGAACCACCGCTCCCGCTCGCCCTCCTGCCTTGCCACGATCCTGGCTAATAACTGGGCCATCTCCTTGTAACCCATATCCTCTCGCCTGTGTCAGGTAATCGAGGCTCGTGTACCGCGGGTCTCGCTGGCACGCCGCCGCTTCAACTTCTGGGTTGGCGACGCCAGGAACTCGTCGTCCAAACATCACTGTGTAAGGACTGGCTCGCGCTCAGAACCCTCTCGTGTCCTACTAGCAGCCTCACCGCTTTGCCTTCTCCGGGCCGCGTTTTGCGCGAGGCATAACTGATACATAAAAATATGTCAGAGGAAATTCAACCTATAACACATCTCTATTGCACGATCTTAGAGTGAAAGAATGGAAACCAATCCTAAATAACTTGTAGCCTCCTGATTATAGATGTGGTGCACAACACACAGATAATCAAGACTCTACTAGATACGGCCTGTAGACCCTTCCGAGGATTAACTGCTCTGATACCACTTTTGTCACGACCCGACCACGGACCCGTGACTGGTGTCTTACCCCGGACACCCTTGTGATACAACATCAGAGAAAACCAGCTGAAAAATAAACTCACAACAAGAACCCATATAGAATATAAATCAGGCTAACCCAAAATGGCTACCTCTAAATATAACAAAAACTGAACAGTTACATCCTTAACAACCCAATTTATATCAGGACTACGCACTTAAGAACGTAACCACTATGACGGGACAGGGCCCCGTCATACCCCTGAATGTACAAAACATCTACAACACCAGGGAGAACCGTACCAAAAGTCAAGCCTTCGAAGGAATGGAGCTTCTGACACCTGAGCAAAGATCCTAAGAATGAGGATCCACCACCTGCTACTCCCTACCGCAGATTTAACGCATCCCCGAGGAAGGGGTCGATCACAATATGTACCAAGTATGTAAAACTGGAAAATACTGTAATAATATCATAAGTCTAAAATAAGCTGGAGTCATGGATGAAAATCAAATTACATTGCACTGTGCCTTACTAACAATGAGATTAACAAGTATAAACTTTACTGCATAAAAATAGGAGACTCATGATCAAAACAGGGTCTCTCGCCCATAGTATAATTAAGCAATCCTACTCCTGGGACTATTTCACCCGCATAGGTCCTGTGGACCCGCATGAGGTCATCCGCCTCGCATAGGACTATTTCACCCGCATGAGGTCATCCACCTCGCATGGGACTATTTCACCCGCATGGACCCGGTGGGCCCGCATGAGTACAAGCGCCGCACACGCATCATGGGTAGCAAATCCATGGAATAAGTAGTAATAATAATAATAATAATAATACATAACCCAGCACAAGCGGCTATCATACATAACATAAGAGCTACCGGCTTATCATAACGTAAGCAAGTTAAGAATATCCCTTAACTTCTTATTAACATTATTAGTATATCCTCTCATTTTAGTTTACTTAAGGCACTAACATGTCATTTTAAGAGAAAATCCGGGAATTCAACCCAAGTACCACGTACCTCTAACCTTTTAAGAAATGACTCATTTTTATATAAAACTCTCAAGATACTAATAACCGTAGTATCAAGTCACGACTACTTTTCAAGACAAGTCACGTTTCCTTTTGGAAATATAATAGGCTTCTAAATCAAGTGACTTCATTTCTTTTAAAACCTTAGGCAATTAATGCCTTAAAATCAATTTGTCTTTCAAAAATTCAAATCGTTTATCCGTACTTATTTTACTTAGAGTAAATCTTTCTTTGTTAACCTTCCATAAAGCCAATACAACCAACTTCCCATAAAGTCGTTATATTAACGTTATACATTAGTCAAATACATTTCCCTATATCCAAGGGACTTATACTTTTAAAACGAAACAAGTATCATATACTTAAAACGCTTCAATTCCCTTAACTTTGAAAATTAAGACATCATTAAAACAAGTAAGGGATGTCAAAGCCTTGTACGTCTACCGTACTACATAGATGCAACTATTCATGCTCAAGAGGTAGGAAAGTTCCACATACCTCTTCGGGTCAATCCACTTGCAAGTCCAATATACCGCACGTAGTATGTTTAACCTATAATGACCATAATACGCCCATCAGCCTCTATCTTCAACGTAGAACATTCTAATAGAAAAGTCTCTTATTCCTACGGAAAATTGGACAGCACTTCCTTTGTTTCTACATACTTTGCCACCTTTTTCAAGGCCGAATTCAATAACCAAACACGCCACATTTAAGGCTCAACAATCCAATCAACACAAAGGGGATTACACGCCTAACTTGGACGTGTAAAATTCTGCCCCACAATATATAACAATTAATACAACTACAAAGTCCAATTTGGCAATTTTGAGGTATAACAACATAAATTCTTATCCAATTCTTTTTTAGTCCAAATTCTTATCCATTTTCTACATGTAATACTTCTAAAGTCAATATTGATAACTACAAATCATTTCTTCTTCACATGCAACACAATTTACTAGCAAAAAGGGAAAGGATTGTTACCTTAGAGCTTACCCCAAATTAGTCCAACAAAATCCACTTGTTTTCTTTCCACAATCCTCCTACAAGCTTGTCAACATGTTTCCTTTTTGCCACCTTTTTCAGAATTTCTCTAGGCTTAGGTTTCTTTTTGAATTTCTAGAGAGAAGGAAGACGGATTTTAGAGAGAAGGAGGAACCTTTTTAGAGAGAAGAATAAGCTTTCAAGAATGACCAGGTCTTCAAGACTTGTTCAATAAATAGGACATGCAAAAAATCAGATGGGGGGGGACACTTGTCACCCTCCCATGACCTTTTTTAAAACAAAACATTTCTGATTTCCCACCTGCAGACCTGGGCCACGCACTCGCACTTGGGCCATGTGCTAAACATCCGTGTCACGACCCGACCTGCTCGCGATCGTGCCCTACCTGGGCACTTACAGTATACATCGAGATAATCACGAACATACATGAAACTTTAAAAATGAACAAATGTAAAATAACAAAGTTAGCCGAAGTGGCTACCTTCCCGACATAAATATAAACAACCGGCGGGCCTCCTTTCTTTACAAACCGACCCACAACACGTGACTACTGCACTCTAAGAGTTTTAACATAACAATCGTGGCGGGACAGGCCCCGCCATACCCTCAATATACGAATCAACTACCTCGTGGAAAACCATACCAAGAGCTAAGCCTCCGAGCAAATGGAGCTTTCAAAATCGAATCGAGATCCTAAGAGCAAGGATCACCAACACGGGTACCTAAAACTCGGCATGAACGCACTTCTCGGGCCGCATAACAAAAATTTAATATGGAATGTAATATAACGACAAGAAACAAATCATAATCGTACAAAGAATGACAGGGACAAGTATAAAAGTACATACCGCATCCTCGTCGTGTCATTACCACTTATGAACTTAATCGCACTTATTATCTTTTCCCATTTTCAATAAAAGTTATAGTCACACTCTTATGTACATGATTAGGGAAATCATTAAGTTCATTACCATAAAACTTACTTATCATTCATAACACAATCCGGCCCTTTTATGGAGGGACGCATATACTACCCGGCCCAATCCAGGACACGATCAAGTCACACAAAATAGCAAAGTGTGGCCGTGGAATCCCCCATCACCGAAGCGACTATAAGTGTAAAATATAACCACGTGACGCGCGTGGCATCCCACCTCACCGCGCATACATACACAATACATATATATATATATATATCTCCTGCCCGTGGAATCGCACCTCACTGTCGATAGCTATAAGTGTAAAATATAAACATGGGTCTCATGCCCATAACATCAATCAAGCAGGTGGTATAACGTCTTGGGGGTTACCCCTCATTTATACTCTTACCCTGGAGCAGGTGGTATAGCGTCTTGGGGGTTTACCCCTCACTGATACTCTTACCCTGGAGAAGGTGGTAAAGCAGGTGGTATAGCGTCTTGGGGGTTTACCCCTCACTGATACTCTTACCCTGGAGAAGGTGGTATAACGTCTTGGGGGTTTACCCCTCATTTATACTCTTACCCTATCTCGACCGACCATCTAACAATACATAAGCACTACCATGTCCTTTATAAAAATCCGGGAATTTAACCCAAGTACTCCAAATAACGGAAGCATACCCGTGGAATCCCACATCACTGTCGGTACGTCCAAGTAACTTACAACAAGACGGCCGGCCCTCCAACCGAGAGTCGCGGCAACGTAATAAAACATAATACTTGCACTCAAAGGCTATCACCAGCACATATAGGCTAATTCTCAATTAACCAAGCCAAAGTACTTATCAAGGCACACATAGAATAATTCTCATTTAACAAGCCAAAGTACTTATCAGGGCACAAATAGAATAATTCTCATTTAACAAGCCAAAGTACTTATCAGGGCACAAATAGAATAATTCTCATTTAACAAGCCAAAGTACTTATCAGGGCACAAATAGAATAATTCTCATTTAACAAGCCAAAGTACTTATCAAGGCACACATAGAATAATTCTCATTTAACAAGCCAAAGTACTTATCAGGGCACAAATAGAATAATTCTCATTTAACAAGCCAAAATACTTATCAGGGCACAAATAGAATAATTCTCATTTAACAAGCCAAAGTACTTATCAAGGCACACATAGAATAATTCTCATTTAACAAGCCAAAGTACTTATCAGGGCACAAATAGAATAATTCTCATTTAACAAGCCAAAGTACTTATCAGGGCACAAATAGAATAATTCTCATTTAACAAGCCAAAGTACTTATCAAGGCACAAATAGAATAATTCTCATTTAACAAGCCAAAGTACTACGTACGTACATTCTTTTCAAAAGACTCCTTTCCAAATAAAACTTCCCCGATACTAACAACCATAGTATCAAGTCCTATCCACCTTTCAAGACAAGTCACAATACCTTTTTAGAAATACAATTACCGGCTTCTAAATCAAGTGACTTCTTTATTAAAAACCTTAAGCAATTGGTACCTTTAAAACAATTTGCCCTTCCTTAATACAAGTTATTTCTTTGATTACTTTATTAGAGAAAACCATTCATTAACCTTCCATAAAGCCGTTATAACCAACTTCCCATGAAGCCGTTATAACCCTTTATGGTTTAGACCAACACGTTCCTTTTATAACCAAGAGACCTCTACTTTTTGAAACCAAGTATTATATACTTTCAAATCAATTCTCATAACTTTCAAAAAATACAATTAGTCTCTTAACCTTTAGAAAACAAGTGACTCCTTTTATTATAAAACCTTAGGCAATTTATGCCTTAAAAACAAGTTGCCTTTTCACTAAAATCAAGTCATTTATCTTTCCATAAAGCAAATATAACTAACTTCCCATAAAGCCGTTATATTCACTTTATACCTTAGCCAAAAACAATTTCTTATCCAAGGGACTTATACGTTTAAAACGGAACAAGTATCACATACTTTAAAACTCTTCAAGTCCCTTAACCTTAATAAAACTTAAGACATCCTTTATACTTTCAAAGAAATGAGTAAATCTCCCAACTCACCCGACTTGGCTATTCACAAACTAGTAAAGGACATCAAGGTGTGTCAGACGCTCACCGCACTACATACGCAACTAGTCATGCTCAAAGATAGGAAAAGTTCTACATAGAGTAGATCACACAACTACCTCTTAACTTCTAAGAGTAACAGGAAACATGAAATGATACCACATGTATATTCCATACATAGAATCATGCCAAAGGAAGGAAGAGGTTCACATACCTCGCGACGATTGTCGACAAGTAGCAAAATGCTCCAAAGTACTTCAACCTTGAGCTATTCCATTCTTCAAGTAGGATACGCTATACTTAGTACTTCAACCTATAATGGTCACCATACGTCCATTAACCTCTAATTTCAAACGTAGAATATTCTAAGTGCTAAGTCACTAAATTCTACTAAAATCTGACAAAGACCTCCTTTGTTTCTACTTACTTTGCCACCTTTTTCAAGGCCGAATACAATAACCAAACACGCCACATTTAAGGCCCAATCAATGAAATCAACAATAGGGGATTACACGCCTACTAGACGTGTAAAATTCCGCCCCACAAACGATATCAAATTTATACAACTTACTAGGCCAATTCGGCTAACTTGAAGTACTACAACATCAATTCTTATCAAATTTCCATTTCAATCCAAGTTATTAGCCTAACATGATATCAAGTCGCAAATGATTATAACTACTATAATCTTCAAGTCAATAACATGCGACGATTCTAATAAACGACCAAATTGTAATCCAACTTAACATGGTCTACATTACATTTCGGATTTTCAAGGCTACAATCAATCCATAATCCTTATAAACTTCAACACATGTAATTCATGCTAGCAACAAGTAAAGCTAACAACAATATAAATAATCTTGTAACACTTTCAAAAAAAACAAGATTATACCTCAACGAATCTTAATCCAATCTTCAAATCCGAAGTCGCTCCTTAGCAACTTAGAGACTCTTCAAGACACTTAAATCCGCTACTTGAGACCCTTAGAACCATACCAACAACTTTCCTTCAATCTTCCAATCCAAAACCTAGAAAGCAACTAGGTTTTCGCTTTGCGACTAACCCGAAAACTATCTTTTTCCGAGATTTTTCTATTGAGATATGCTTACAATACACTTAGGAACCTTGGTTTAAAGTGGGAAGATTATTGGACAACAAACAAAAAAATTTCTTTCTTCTTGTTGGTAAAGCCGAGAGCTCTTGCTCATAGTTCTTCAATTTGTTGTGATATTTGGCTAAGTGTTAAGCCCTCTCTTGCTACTAGTAGTAATATAAAGCACATTGGAGGGTCATGATACAAACATTTGGGTGGCTAGGATAAGGTCTTAGCAAATATCAAGACTTTGTGGGTCCTTTGACCAAGTCAATTTTCTCAAGCTACTACTTGCAAGACTTGTCTTGCTAACAAAGGTCCAATGACCCTCTTGCCCTTGCAAGATTTCGTCCAAGGCATCTTTTAAGGGGGGGGGGGGGTGACACGTGTCGCCCTCCCATTCGTCACAATAGTACGTTTTCCCGATAATTTCATAATTCCGAAAAAAAAAAATTACAAGTCTCAAAATCTTAACACTGTGAGTTCTTACGTACGTTCTTAAAATATGTCCTGTAAATACGGGGTGTAACAATCCGAGACTCTTCAAGATTTCCGCGCCGCGCCACGCTCCGACGCCGCGGCCTCGCATCCGCGCCACGACCGTGGCTTCCGACCGAAATACTTTTCTCGTCCGATCACAAGACCGAACTTGTAACTTCTATAACTTTCTACTTCGATGTCCTATCGACGAACGGTTGGTTGCATTGGGAACTAGACTCAACGAAATACGTACTAGGCCTTTGAAACACCTAGGAACTCATAATGCAACTGGACATAACCCGTCTCAAAGTTGACTAAAAACCCATCCGAAACAATCCGTCAATCTATCTTTCTAAAATTTTAAGTCTTAATCCCTTTCGTACGTTCTCATACGCATGACCTGAACTACGGGGTGTAACATTCACTTTCAGTCATAGCAATACTTTGAGCAAGCTTGACAGGGCCCTCATTAACGCCCATTGGTTACATGCGGGCTGGTATGGCAATGCACATTGACGTCGGTTCGGGTCTTTTTCGGACCATACGCCGTGCATTGTCTCTATTTTTTATCGTCCAATGATGCATAATAGACCTTTCAAGTTCTTCAATATATGGGTTACTCATGAGCACTTTGGTAGGATTGTGACGGACGTTTGGGAGCAAATTATCGATGGCAATGCTCAATTCTGATTTTTCCGGAAGTTACTTTACGCAAAGGACCTTTGAAGCAGCTCAATGAGAAAGACTTATCCCATATCTCGACGCAGGTCATAAAGGCAAAGGAGGAGCTGGATATTGCACAGGATGCCTTGAGCAACCCGCAGATTGACCACTTACACACGCGGGTTTCTGAGCTAAGGCGCAAGTCCATGGTTCTTATTGATGCGAAAATGAGTTTCTTTAGGCAGCTTGCCAAGTGTGAGCATCTCAAGCACAGTGATAGGTGCACTAAGTTCTTCCATGGTATGGTCAAATGTAACTCCAAAAGGAACTTTATTGCGGCCACTATCAAGAGTGATGGCTCTCTTACGAACTCCAGTGACCAAGTTACGGCGGAATTCATCAATTATTATAAAGGGTTACTTGGAACTAGGGACGTTTGCGAGCCTATTGATGTTGGTGTCATATCTTCGGGAAATTGCCTCTCGGATGAACATGGGGATGACCTCGTTAGAAATGTCACGGATGCTGAGATTAAAGGGGCTTTATTCGGTATTGGGGATGACAAAGCCCCTGGACCGGATGGCTACTCTTCGGGTTTCTTCAATAAAGCTTGGAATATCGTTGGCAGGGAGTTCTGCGAAGCGGTTAAAGAGTTCTTCACTTACGGAAAGCTTCTCAAACAGATCAACCACACTACCATCGCCCTTATTCCTAAATCTACCCACTTCTCAACGGTGGGCGACTACAGGCCTATTTCATGTTGCAACATTATGTACAAGGTCATCACAAAGATTATTGCTTCATGGTTGGTGACGGCTTTGGATGTCCTCATTGATCCAGCTCAGGCGGCTTTTGTCCAGAATAGAAGTATGTCTGACAACATACACCTTGCACAAGAGCTTTTGAGGGGTTAAAACCGTAAGAGGGTCTCTAGCAGATGCATGCTGAAAGTTGATCTCCGTACGGCCTTCGATTCAGTAAATTGGGAATTTCTCACGGCTATTTTGATTGGTTTAAATTTCCCGGGGAGACTCATTGCTTGGATTATGGAATGTGTCTCCACGACTTCATATTCGATTTCTATCAATGGGAGCTTACACGGCCATTTCAAGGGCCGAAAGGGACTCAGACAGGGGGACCCTCTCTCCCCTACCTTATTTGTTATTTGCTTGGAATATCTCTCAAGGATGATCAACAAGAACACTCAGACGCCTGTTTTCCACTACCACCCCAAGTGCAAAAGCTTAAAGATTACCCATCTTGCTTTCGCTAATGATTTGCTTCTTATGTCAAAAGAGGACACTACTTCCGTCTGGATCCTCATGGATTGCCTTCGTGATTTCCAGAATTGCTCAGGCCTCAGTTCCAATGCACTCAAGTCCAGCTTGTTCACGGCTGGTATTACGGACCACAACTTTGCTGATATTAAGCAGATTACTAGCTTCGACACTAGCGTTATGCCTTTCCGCTACCTTGGCATTCCCCTTGCCGCAGAGAGGATGACACTGGTTCACTGTAACCCTTTTGTGAACAAAATTGCAGGGTACACTGACTCATGGATGAGCGCTACTTTATATTATGCGGGCAGGCTTGAACTCATCAAGTCTGTCCTCCAAGGTGTGGAATGTTTCTGGTTATCAATGCTACCAGTGCCTGTTGCGGTTTGTAAGAAATTCTACGGGCTATGTATGACCTTCCTGTGGCGTTAAAACCACCCTCTTGTTGCATGGAAGAAGTGTACCACGCCGAAAGCCGATGGAGGCCTCGGAATCAGGGATCTGAAGGCCTGGAACCTTGTCTTGCTCACCAAGTGCCTTTGGAATATCCATCGAAAAAAGGACACACTTTGGATTAAATGGATCAATAACAAGTATCTCAACAACAACAACAATATTTGGACCTGGGTTGCTAAGAACGATGACTCACCTTTGATCAAGCGGCTTCTGTTTATCCGTGACTTCATCCTTGAACGTGAAGGGTCACACGATCAGGCGGCTATTAACATGGCGGCATGATTGATGTGCGATTTATACACACGCTAAACGTAAGTGCACGTATCGTTACAAGTAATATAGTCTAGAAGACTGAGTTATCGTCCTCAGGGATTAGTGCTCAATTACCAACTGCTATTTTATGGTATCTATTTGGTGATCGATGAGTTGATGGTTTGTTTATATCTATGTTTATAGACGCTAACTAAATTACTTTATTTTACTTCAGTTATGGTGTAAATAGGGCTTCCAAATCTCCTCAATTATCCGCTCGCTTTTAATCGTTAATGCAACAATTAAGGTTCTTCTTCTATGTTAAGATAGCAGGTTAACTAAGTAATTTTATACTCCTGCTAAGGTAATATAAACACTCAACCCCAATGGAGAACCCTTCTATCTTTCGATGACAAGATTGACTACAAATGAGGATTAAGAGCAATAACCTATTAAGCTACACAAGTATCGGGGTACTTTCGTCCACGATTTAAACCTATGTTTATTCAACTATAGCATATTCACAATCTCCCCTTTCGGATTTCGATTAGAACTCATATAAGTGATGATAACTAGTGATCAATTAATTATCAAGCAATCAAAGCAATTATTGAATAAACCTCAACAATAATAAGAAGAAACCAAAACATGCATTAATTCATAAGAACGAGGTTCAAGCGATTCGACATGGAAAGCCCTAAATTAAGTTAGTTCCTAGCCATAGACATGCTAAGAACTAAAATAATATCCAACATATACTAGAAAGAAATAAAGTAAAGAACAAGAAAATTACTCAAAACTGAGTTTTCAATATTGAAGTAATGCTATGATGAATGATAAGGTGTGCCACCACCAAAACTGACCTAAAATGCCCTATTTATATCCCCAAAAACTTGTAAAACTTTTTCCTCTTTGGTCTTGGCCCAGTCCAATTCGGATTTGTCAAATTTCCCGCGTCGGCGCCACGGCCCTGCATAGTGGTCAAATTTCCCGCGTCGGCGCTACGGCCATGGGTTGTGTGAAGTGAAAGTGGGTAGTTAAGCTAAGAAGACCACTAGGATTTCATGACTTGAATAGTGAGATTTGTTCCGGACCAGGAATGAGAATTTAGTGCGATAATGGGTTGGGTTGAGGACCAATCGCGGGTCAACCCGCAACCCGGAATGGAGTGGGGTCAGTTTGAGGTGGTCCCTCTAGGTGATAGGGTCACGAGGGTGCAAGGCCCAAGTCTGGTTAATCGTTGTACTGGTTCGTGGATGCGTTCCACCAGAACCGGGTCGTGAAGGCCGAGAATGGACTTAAAGGAAATTGAAGCTAGTACAATGACCATGTTTGGAGGTAGTAACTCCAAGGTTTTGAAAACTGAAGCGATGACTGAAATGTGGTACGTGTACTAAAAAGAGTTCGGTTGTACGAGGAGAGTACGACGAGTAAGAAAAGAAGCGAACATGTGTTAAAATAATGGAAGTGATTATATATGTGAAGTGAAGGTACGAAGAGAGTATCCTTTTAGACTATGAATGGGAGTTAATAGTGATGTTATACACTTTAGATGTGATTTCTCGTTGGCTTGAATTTATGTATATGCGCGTGTATTATATTGTGGTCATATGTGGCATAATTGGTTTTGTGAGTATAGTAGTGAAGACTATATCGGTGCATGTGTTGTTGGAGACTTAGAAGGAACATTCGGGACAAATGTTTCTAAGGGGGGGAGAATGTTATACCCCGTAGTTCCAACACAAGAATAAGAGAACATACGTAAGACGATAAGGGTTAAATCGTGAAACGATAGAAGATGCGTTTTTTCCTTAAAAGAAAACTCGGAACCCGTGAAGGAAAAGTGTTTAATAATGAGAATTGAGTTCTCAAATTTAGGATTTTGACTTTTTGGAATATAATAGAATTATGGATTTTTTAAATCCGAAATTGGTCACGTGGGGCCCACGGGAAAAATTTACAGTTTGTGGGGCCCACAATATTTTTCGAGATTTTGGCCAATATGGATATTTTTGGGAGATGAAAATATTTTGGACGAATCAGAGGGTGACACGTGGCATACCCCCCCCCCCCCCCCCACTTGTCTCGATTGACTATTTGACTTTAGATATTTGTTGAAGTAGGACAAATGGACATGGGTCCCACATCCACTTGTCCAAACACTTGTCTTGATCTCACTACTTGGGGGATTTCTATATAACAAGAGGAGGTGCAAGACTTAGCCAAATATTACACCCCATCTTTTATGGAGCTCTCGGCCAATGAGCAAAAATGGGGAAAAAAATTCTCCAAATGTTGATGATAAATCCTCACACTCAAGGCTAAGGTCCCTAATGAAGTTCTAAGCATAGACAAACCCTTAAAACCCAAGAATCATGTTGTGGCCGAAAATAGAGGGTGTGAAACCCTAAGGTTCCGTCGACTTTTTGGAAGCGAAATACAAAGTGGAGTTGTGTATAAGTTCATAGAGGTCACATATATGTAATTGGAACTTGAAGAAGTAGAGTGAAACGAAAACTGCGGACCAAGACATAGCATTCTTCCCGGGGCGTTTTTAAGGCTAAAAATGAGGTAATAATTCTTCTTTTTCCGCAGTAATTGGATATTACTCATTGTTATAGTGTATAGATGACTTCTTGTTAAGGAATATATGGAAAATAAGGTGTGCATGTACCCTTTTTATGTTGAGGGCCGAGACTAGGAGTTTTTCGGGCCATGTGATTCGTTGATTTCTATTGTAGTCATTCTCACGCATGTTATATAATAAAGGAAATATTGTTGTTGATAGTTAATATAACTTATATAACATGTTGGAATGAGAATTGGATTAAAAGGAATTAAGGAAAAGGACCTTGTATTGTTGTAGTGGTGGTTAACCAAAAACTGCCTAAAACTGTTAGACGTTGTTATGCAGTTTTTATGGACTGTTTTGGGGTGTTAATATGCTGGAAATTCAGCCCGTAACCTGCATGATTAATGTAGTAATTGGCTAATGGAACTCCTAAGAAATAAGGGTGTTGAAGGCTTCACATGGTACCCTTAATGTTGGATAAATTGTGGAATGTTTTGCGGACTGTTTTATTATGATTGTGGGGCAGAATTTTACACGTCCAGCTAGGCGTGTAATCCCCTTTGGTTAACTGTTGGTTGCGCCTTAAATGTGGATTGTTGGTTGATGAATACGGATCTTGGAAAAAGTGGAAAAGTACGTAGAAACAAAGGAAGTGCTGCCCGATTTTCCGTAGAATTAGAGGGCTATTAATTGGTATAAGTCTTACAATAGTAAGTAGGATTTTGATAGAAGTACTATGACCATTTTAGGTTGAAGTACTACGTGTAGCATGGTCTACTTGACTTAAGGAATAACCGATGAAGTTGAAGTACTTGGAGCGTTTTGCTACGTGTCGAAATGGTTAGTCGTCGCGAGGTATGTGGACTTCCTCTTCTATAATACATGAGTATTTTATGGTATACTTGTCTTGTTGTTAGGAGTATACATGACTTGATATTTGAGTATACTTGCCTTGTTGTTGGGAGTATACATGACTTGTTGTTTGAAGTATACTTGTCTTGTTGTTAGGAGTATACATGACTTGATATTTGAGTATACTTGCCTTGTTGTTGGGAGTATACATGACTTGTTGTTTGAAGTATACTTGCCTTGTTATTTGGAGTATACGTGACTTGCCTTCTTGAAGTACTTGTCTTGTAATTAGGAAGTATTCATGTTATAGATTTTAGGCAAAAATCATGTCTAGAATATTCCTAAGTTCTTACCAAGTCTCATGGGAGATGTTGGTAAGAGTCGTTAGGAAGCATTAGAGTCTAGTTGACTTTGCTAAGTTACTACACTAATGAAACAGGGACCGAACAAGTCATTGATGCGTTAATTAAAATGTATCGGTAACCAATTATATTAAAATGAGTAGAATCTTCCATCTGCATAGAAACTAAGATAAGACAAAATTGTATTACATTTTCTAGATCATGACTCAATGGACAAGATCGTTATAAACGTGTATAACCTATTCACGGTTCAATGAGTATTTATTTTGAAAGTTATGAGATTTGATTTTCAATGTTATGAGACTTTATTTTCAAGTTATGGGACTTGATTTTGAAAGAGGAAGTAACTTGATTTAAAGGAATAGGTTACTTGATTTTAAAAAGGAGAAGTGACTTGTTTTAAAGGATTCTTTTATAAAGAATAGATGTACGTAGAACTTTTGGGTCCAACGCCCTAATACTTCATGAGACGATTCTTCTTATAAAGAATAAAGGTACATAGCGTCTTTGGATTTTAATCCTACGCGATATACGACACTTTGATTTTCTAAAAAGATGTTTTAGAAATAGTACATGATAATTAGTGCCTTGATTTTCCAAACCATATTTTTAATAGATACTTGATATGATAAGTATCTTAATATTTCAAATGATGGTTTCAAAATAATGCTTATAATGGATCTTAACTCCTAGAGGTACATATAGTACTTTGGTTTGCTAAAATGGAAATTGTGATTATGAAGTGAATGTACAGCGGACGTACATTGTTGTAATGGATCTTAATCCTTAAATGAACTATGTGATAACGCCTTAATGATGATTGAAAAGGAAAGATATGATAGTACCTTAGTTTCGTAAGAATTGTTATAATGACTTTATGGGAAGTGGTTATAACGGTCTTTATGTAAAGTCTATTGATAAAAATGAACTTGGTTTCATTGTAGTACATGAAGGAAGTGACTAGAGTACCAAGAGTGTAGGTCGCTTGAGTTGATGAGTAAGTAACTTGATGTTGCAAGGCTAGTGCCTTGGGATTTTTATAAAGGAACCAGACGTGCGGTGGACGTACGTAGTACTTTGGCTTGTGTAAATGATAGTTATATTACTTTTTCCTTGATAGTACTTTGACTTGTGTAAATGATAGTTATACTACTTTTGCCTTGATAGTACTTTGGCTTGTGTAAATTATAGTTATACTACTTTTGCCTTGATAATACTTTGGCTTGCTAAAATGGAAATTGTCTTGGTGTAAAGGAAAGGCATGACATTGTCTTGGTTTAAAGGAAATGAAGGGTATTGTCTTGGTTTTGCTAAAATGATGGTTTATTCATTTTAGGATAACGAGAGTCAAAGCTTATCTTAACTTGCCTATGTTGTTTACGATAGTCGGTTGCGCTTGTATTTTATGATTTATCGCGTCAACCCCGCCACGTATTGTGTTGTTCATATTTCGCGGGTTTGCTCCCCCCGATGCGAGGAGTACCTCATGCGAGTCCAAGGGGCTCATGCGGGATAGGGTCCTATGCGTTACATTCCGCGGGTTTGCTCCCCCCGATGCGAGGAGTACCTCATGCGAGTTCAAGGGGCTCATGCGGGACATGGTCCTATGCGTTACATTTCGCGGGTTTGCTCCCCCCGATGCGAGGAGTACCTCATGCGGGTCAACGCGACCTATGCGGACTAGAGAGTCCAGGAACAGGATTTGCACCATGATACTATGGGCGAATGGCCCTAGTTTGATCATCGGCTTCCTATTTTTGAACCGGCGAAGTCAACTTTTATTGCTCTCATTGTTTGTAAAGTTCAGTGTACTGTTGATGTGGTTATCATACTTGTCTCCTGCTTTATATATTTGGACTGTGTGATATTATATCCTTGAAGGGCACAGTCGACTCTTGGAGTTATTATAGTACAGTGATACGAGGTGCAGTTGGCTTTTAGGTTATGTGACACGGTAGGATCTGATATTTGATTTTCATACTTGTCCCTGTAATTCTTGTACACAACCATGATTTTAATACTGTACTTTATTTCATTTCCATACTTAGTACTCGTTGTACTGACCTCCTTCGGGGGGGCTGCGTTCATGTCCGCAGGTCTAGGTACTCAGTTGTGGATCCGCGAGCTTAGGATCCTTGTTCAGCATTTTGGATAGCTCCAATGTTCCGGAGCTTATCATTATGGCTAGGTATGTTCATGGGTACGACGGGGCCTTGTCCCGTCACAGTTGTTTTCAAATTCTTAGAGATCTGTATTCATATGTGGGCTGGACTGGTGAGAGTTATATTTACATTGTTGTACAGTGTAGACCCAGTTGGGTATGGTATATATATACGGCAGCCTTATCGGCTTTGCCTTTGCTTGAAAAAAATGAGTGTTATTATCTTTCGCGTGTTACTCATGTTGTATGTATAGAAGGGTGCCCAGGTAGGGTATCAGTTGCGGGCCCGGAGTCCGGGGCGTGACAGAGCCCACAAAACATTTACATTGGGATGATTAATAATACACATTTACCTTTTCATCAAAAAAAAAAAATGGACCTTCTTAAATACGCATATCTACTCGACATAAATGACCAATGACTATAACAATATTCATATTATAGGTAAATTTCATTAATGGTCACATAATTATAGATTCTTTTAAAAAATCAAAGTCAACGTTTGTATTTATTAGATTATAAATAAGAAAAATAAAATACAAAAAATTATTGTTATGCTTTCTAGCAATTGAGACTTTTCAGTTAGCAAGGGTGAATTATTTTTGTGATATTTTTATTAAAAACTATAGTTACGTGACTTTTGTATTAGTAGGGTGAAAGTTTTGTGATTTTTATAATAGAAAACATACTTACGCGACTTTGGTAAAAAATATTATACTTATGTGTACATATGAAATTTGCCTTTCATGGTACTATACTAAAATCAGACCTCTTTATAACAATATTTTTTTAAAAAATCAACTTCTTTTCGAAATCGTTTTTTATGTTATATTCTTCTAGCTTTATAACCATTTTTTACTTGTAACAACAAAATTCATCTTTAAAACAACATATTTTTTTATAAAAGTATCCCTCTATAATAACTATCTTTTATATTTTAGATATTATAAATTGAAGTTATCGACAGACCCTCCAACTTGTCAGTATATTTCGCTTGGACCATCCCATTGAGACTTCTACCCTTTGAACCCTCAAACACCAATTTTATCGTGCCATTTAAACACATTTGTTGAGGTGGCACAGTATGTGCGTTATACTGCTCCAGCGTGAGATGCCAAACTTTTCCTTTAAGAAAATCATATTTTAAATCAATTTAAATAATTTTAAAAAATCAAACCAACCTATAACCCCAGTCCACCCTCCCGATCTGAAGTCGGATTCCTCCGTTTCGCCGCCATCAAATTTTTTCAGCGCCACCGCCCTCAGCATTTTTCTTCTTGAAATACTTCACCGCCACGCATATTCTGGTGAGATACCGTAAAACTCCTCCACTTCATCGTCATTAGCGGCGTTGCCGGAAAAGCATCAACACTACTACATCGAGATCGCCCAAATCAGAAAGAATCAAATTAAAATAAAAACGAAATAAAAAAATTGATACCAAATGGGTATGACTTGGCTCAGATATCTTTTACTGCAGTATGCCAACATCATAATGATTAATTAGAATCAAGATATTCTAACTTAACTTGTTAAGATACTAAACTGGAAAGCTCTTATTGAAAGTTTTTTTTTTTTAATTTGAAGCAAAGATTAAGGATTATGAAAATGATAAGGAAAAGCAGAATTCCGTCTCATTTAAAAAATTAATTTATTTAAGATAACACACTTTTATTTACTTAATTATATTCTCAACGCACACTTTCACGTGTGGACCTAATTCTTTTTCATGGGTCAAGCACATTAATTTAATAATTGTGGCGGTGATACTCAAATTAACGACCTATGCGGCTCTGCCTACTCTAATATCATGTATAAAGTATGCCATTGTTTAATTTAAAAATTTAAACTATAAAAAAAATAAAAAATATTACTTAATTATATTTTCAATAGACTAACATCATCTTTATTTAATCCCCCTCCCCCGGGCACCTCCGCTCCTATCGAGCAGGTCTAATGTATCATTCCCGTAGCTTTCATCTTTGTTATTGCCTATAATAATGAACAAAAAGAAAACATAGACTGATAGAATAGTTGTGTATAGTGTAATTAGAATTATCATAATTGTAGAATTCTTTTACAAGTAGAATTATAATATTAGAAGTATAGTAGAAATATGATTTTTCATATTTGGAGATTGTAACTTGTATATATACCACATTCATTAATGAAAAGAATCAAGAGATTATATTCTTTCATGGTACCATAATTGGATGATTATTCTATTTTTTGTGGACATTTCCTTTATCGAAAAAGTCTCAAGTTTTTTCCACATTCTTAAAATTTAGAACATTCATCCGTACCAATTCGAACGGGAAATTAAAAGTATTCAATGTGATAATGGCAAGGAATATGATAATGGGTTGTTTCGGGAATTTTGTGATGCTAATGGCATAATTTTTCGTTTTTCTTGTCCTCACAAAATGGGAAATCCGAACGATAAATTCGTACCATTAATAATATTATCCGAACTTTATTAGCCCATGCTTCTTTACCCCTTCTTTTTGGCATCATGCATTACAAAAGGCTACTTACCTCCTTAAGTACTTCCTACAAAAGGATTAGCATATAAATCTCCCCTTAAAAGTTCTCTATAATAAGGATCCTTCGTATTCTCATCTCAGGGCCTTTGAGTGTTTATGCTATTCACTTTGTCCGTCAACTACAATTAACAAACTTCAAGCCCGTTCTGCCGCTTGTGTGTTTTTGGGTTATCCATCTAATTATCGTGGTTATAAATGTTTTGATTTATCATCTAATAAAATCATAATTAATCGCCATTTTATTTTTTATGAAACCCAATTTCCTTTTGCTAAAGTGAGTAATCCCTTGCCGAGTTCGTATAATTTTTTAGATGACGAGCTCTCACCATATATTATCCACCATTTTTCCGACTTGTCCCGTGACCAAAATACGCGAACAGGCCCATCGCCTGCTGGTCCATAATCTACCGCAACCTCTGTTCTGCCCAGTGGCCGATGACACGATCCAATACCGATCCCTGTACTATTCCAGTGTTTCAGCCCAATCCCGAGCATGTTATTGTTCCGATTTTAGTTGTTAGGCCAACAGGCCCAATGCCTGCGGGCCAGTCAGTCACCCACCCAAACATTGCCCAAAATTCATTCAATTCTACCTCGAGTCAATGGCCTGTTACTCATAGTCAAAAGAGTATTTTTAAATCAAAACAACATTTTAAATTTTTAATCTCAATTCTAATGTCTCTAAATCCCAACTACCACGTAATCATGTGTCTGCACTACATGACCCGAATTGGAAATTGGCTATGACTGATGAATATAATGCTCTTATTGAAAATAAGACGTGAGAAATATTTTCCACCATACCAAACACACCCTTAATTTTATCTCTTTCTCCGGATTTCTTCTAGCTCTGATTAAAGTGAAAACCAAGATTTCAGAAGATTCCTGATTGAATCGTGACATAAATGATGTCATTCTTTTAGTTTTTTATAACCATCTGATATCAGATACCCATTTAAATGGTTAAGGTTGATTTATGCAAATATTCCTCTTTAAGGTCATAAAATTTTATTCCTATTTTTAAAAATTGTGTAAATATATCCTCTGAAAAATTACCCTTCAGAACAACATCGTTTGGTCATAAATTGTCTAACCTTAAAATATCATACGGTGATCTAACGCTTTCTCATAAGATTTTTAATTTGCAAAAATAAAATTATTAAACCGAATTTGAAAGTCCCACAAGATGCCAGGAAATAAAAGGAGGACAAGTCACTAAAAAGCTAACAAAAAAAAAGGACAACAAGTGAACATTAGATTCGCACAAAGTAGAATCCATTTTGAAAAGAAAACAAATTCATTCCAATTTAAAAGAAAGCAGGAATCACGTAGTTGGTTCAAGAGTAAGTAAGTGGCGCGCCGACCGACTCCCGCCCCGACCCGACCCCGACACACCGGACCACACACACCGCTGATATTTAAAAAAACGGGGCGGGGCTCGAACCGGCGGGGCAGTATGGTCCCGCTCGACCCGACCCGCCAGACCCGATCCCGCCCGACTTCGCCCCGACTCCCGCCCGATCCCCGCCCCGCCGCTGCAGAAAATAGCCGTTGTCCAACAGCCATTTTACATTTTGGCCGTTGGACAACGTCCATTTTCGGCCTCCTACCCCCCTTTAACCCAATTTTTCAACTATAAATACCTCATTACTCTTCTTATTATTTTCACAAATCTTTCTACACTCTAATCTCTCAATCAATCTCTAATTCTATACAACATTGTCTACATATTCAATCTATTTATTAATTTGAGAATTGGGAGTGAAGTTAGCAACTAGCTTGAGGATTATCTATCGAGCAAAGTTTCAATTTTCAACCTCTCGATTACACGTCGACTCTACGTCGGCGTTTGGTACATTCGTTCTCTCATTAAATTATTATTTTGTCTTTATTTCATTTAGCACATTTAATTTCATTATCTTTAACTATTTATTAGCATAATTAAAATGAAAGGACTAAGAGGCATGTTGGGTAAGTGGTCGCTTCTTCTAGTAGAGGTGGTAACAAGGACAAGGGTACTTCTTCTAGTATTCCTGTTCCAACTATTCCTAGACAAGATGATTTTATAGATCCTGAAATGTTTCCTGAAATACCATATGATCTAGACACAAATGATTATCCTGAAAATGAAGAAGATTTTAATTTAGATGACACTCTAGTTGATGATACACCTACTAATGAAGATGACGATACACCCACTAGTGAAATGCCTCCTATCCCCCCTACTATGAGACGAGGTCCGGCAAAACGACCATTAAAATCAGCTGTATGGAAATATTTTGACAGGGACGTAGCTAATCAAGTAGCTGTATGTAAAACTTGTAAAAATGTTTATTCTTTTAAAACTGGACAAGGTCATGGTGGGACGGGGGGTTTAGGAAGACACCTGTTGCAAAAACACAAAGCCTTGCATGCCCAATACATGATTGAAAAAACTGGTGAGCAAGCGTCCTCTCAATCGGGACAAGGTTCACATACTACTGTCCCGGAGAAAGTACAGGGTCAAATTAACCCTATGACGGGGGGAGTTGTAGGCCCTAAATACGATAAACATAAAGATAGGGAAGCACTAGCAAAATTAGTTGCTGTGGAGGGTTTGCCTTTTTCATTTCCCGAATCTCCTGGTTTTATTCATTATATTAGAGATATGTATAATCCTGCTTATAAAGGTTTTCCTAGATCAACTGTTAAAAGAGATGTATTTAAATTTGCACATGAATATCAACAGTATTTACGTTATGCATTATATCATTTAAATTGCAAAGTCGCTCTAACTTCTGATATAGGCCGTAGTACTAACGGTCATGATTATTTAACTGTAACATGTCATTGGATAGACTATAAATGGTCTATGCAAAAACGTATTTTAGCATATAGATATATAGATAGTAGGCACACTGGTGAGTTTATTTCAGAAAATATTTATTCATTCCGACATTACGGAATAAGCGATAAAGTTATGAGTATTACATTAGATAATGCATCTTCTAACAATTCAGCTATTAGTATTTTAAGAGATGTTTTAACTCCTTCTTTTCCAAAACATTTTCATATAAAATGTGCGTGCCATATTTATAACTTAGTTGTAAAGGATGGTCTTTCACTTTTTCAAGATATTCTTGAAAAAATACAATTTGCTATACACTTTATTTTTAAAAGTAATAGAATCCAACGGAAAAAAGATTATAAAAAATTTGTCACGATTATGGACTATCTTATAGAAAAATTCAGAAGAAGTACCAACTAGGTGGAATTCTTTATATGACCAACTAGTTGTTGCTTATGAGTATAGAAAACCTATTACTTTATTTTTAACGCCATAATCAAAATCCAAATGATATGATTGTGGATAATGATTGGGACAAAATTAGAGAACTTATTGTATTTTTAGAAAATTTTCAACGAGCAACAAAAGAATTTTCTACTTTATATTATCCTACTATTTCAACTATGTTGTTTTATATAGCTATAATATTTTTACTTCTTAAAGAATATATGGAAAACACCTTATATCTGCAACTATTAAAAAATGTTTATGAAATTAAAGAAATATTTTATTCCTATTCCCTATTTATATTATTGGTCTTGTATTAAACCCGACTATTAAAGTAGACGGTTGTAAAAGTCTTATTCAAAATATTTATACTGTATGGACGCACTACCACCTCCAACTCCCAAAAATTTAAATGTTGAGCCACCTATTGAACTAACGCTAGAAGAAGTGTTGAATAGCGTAGAAGATGAATGCAAAAAGTATATCGGCATTACCAGAAGAAAGTGCTAGTAACCAACCGACTTTTGTACCATCTTCTTCTTCAACACAACCTAAAAAGACAAGCACTTTCTTCTTCTCGTGGCTAGGCCTAATATTAATTCTATTGAAAGCCTCGTAAATAGAATGTGCGGTGGTAGCACTTCTAACCAAATTAGCGAGTTCGATGTTTTTATTTTGCGGTACTTTACCTTACCAAGCGATAATCAATGAAGAAGGAAAGGAAGACTTGTGAAATATTGGAGCCGAATGAGAAGACATTTCCGACACTTTCAATGATGGCGAGATATTTTGAACATTGGCGTCGTCGATCGAAAGCGCTTTTTCTGCAGCAGATTTCAAATAGAGAGCACGACACTCATTAGCGGAGACACTTGGAGATGGCGGTACTATTCAGAGATTGATACGAAATGAGCGGGCGAGGCGCGTCAACCAGAGATTAACGAAGAAGATGACAACTACAACGACATTTTATCTCAAGGCATGAGTAGCGGCGTGGAGCAGTTTGATCAAGATATACCAATTCCAACCAAGAGCCACAAGAAATTATAAAGAAATTAGAAAAAGTATTTTCAAATTGGTAATTTATTTCATTGCAATTTTTAAATTTTTCTATGTCTTTCACTCTTTTGCAATTTTTTCAACAACAATACAAGATAATCTACAATGTAATTTTGAATCTTGTATATTTGATATTTGATATTTCAATGAAATTAATAATATAAAAGGCACAAAAACAGCCTTGGGATGTTTTTTACACTATTCTTGTCTTTGTTTAATTTAATTATTTAGTTTATAACTTTATACTTTATAGTTTATAGTTTATACTTTATAGTTTATACTTTATAAATATATTATATATATGAGTATAATACTATAATTATAAATTATAATACTATAAGTCTATAAATTATACTTTGTTAGTAATTTAGTATTTTTAATTTAGTGAAAAATTAAAAAAAAAAACACACAAACCCGCCAACCCCCCGCCCCGACCCGACCAGGCCCCGACAGGCCCCGACTTCTACCCAGCGGGCGGGATCGGACGGGACATGGTATGGTCCCGCCCGACCCGACTTCTCCAGCCCGCCCACTCGACCCGCCCATTTTCCCGCCCCGACCCCGCCCCGCCCCGCCAAACCCGACTCGGGCTGCCCCGCCCACCGGCCAGCCTACACAAGAGTAACTCTAACATTCGACGTGTTTAAGATCTTTATTTAGTTTGATTTTCGACTATACCAAAAGAAAACAACATATTCACCACTCATTTGAAGGCCTAGCCAACGGCCACTGGAATTTTAATATTTCTAAAATGTACCTTTGGCTTACCTTGCATCTTTTGTTCCTTTTGAAAATGAGAACTTTCAACACATAAATGGACCCTTTCAACACGATATCTTATCTCTATTGCTTACGAGTATATATATCTTTGTCCCTTTACCAAATTGTATTCCAATATCTCTTCTAAACAACCCTCTTTTCCACCTCTCATTAAAGTGAAATCAAACACTTGTGTAGATGGTGATGCCATTGTGTCATTTGCACTTGAAAAGCTGGAATTTCCTACTACGGGAAGTTTCCGTTGAGTCTGAGAGAGGATGTGTGGTGGGTGCGAAATGAGCATACACTCTTTCCTCAAACATGCAGAAGAAAAGCAAATTGGAGATCAAAGAGTTCAACAATGGGTATTTGAAATCAACTCTGTTGCTAATGACGCTGTCGCTATACTGGAGACTTACAGCTTCGAGGCTGGTAAAGGTGATGATGACGGATTTACTAGTCGTCTTAAGGCTTGCGCTTGCATCTGTAGAAAGGAGACCAAATTCTACAATGTCGGCAAGGATATCCAATCACTCAAGCAACAACTCATGGATATCTTGTAGGGATTTGTTGGGGGTAAAACACACAAGTAAGGCACAGCGGAAGTTTAAAATTTTGTTTACTTACTTGCTCCAACAAAAGTCGTCTGGTATGATTATGCGATAATTCAAATCTGCAAAGACAGGAAGAAAACTTACAGTTTAAGTTTTTGTTAGTCTTTACTAAAGGGAGCGCACGCGATTGTCAATCCGAGTGCAAGCCTTGCTTCGGTATATTCCTTTGCCCAAGAAAGCTAGGAAATCTTGGCAGAGGTTTGAGAGAATTTTATTTCCTGAACTCTGAGTTCAGAAAGTGGAAGTGAGTGCTAATGAAATTATGGGTTAAATGTCAAATATATAGTGGAGGAAACCCTAAACCAAATCAGATTTGGATCAGGCTTCAAGACCTGACCCAAATCCAAATTGATGGGCGATCGAACCGCCCATCATCTTGCTCATCTATTTATTTTCTGCACGTTTTAGTTCTAATTAAATCCAAGATTTAATTTTGACTTAATTAATTAATTTTCATCAAATGAAAATTATCCCATAATTTATTATAAAATAAAATATCTTGATTCAAAATCTGATATTTTACATTCTCTCAATATACCCTTAGACCGAAAAGACAATCGACTTAGTGTGACCCTTTAGGCCTTCACACAACGGCACTTTATCAAATCAAGGTTCACACGGAACTCCTAGACGACGCCGGTGACGGACCCAATATGTGAAGTACGTTTACAAGACTCAAGTAAACAAACCTCTATGTGAGATGATAAATTCATTTCATTCGCGACACACTCGATCAAGCTTAAGATTTGCCAAGTGTCTATCCAAATGGCTTGATCACTTTATCTCATCTATATTAGTCGACAACTAGACCATATCCTAGATATGTCTCTTGCATTGGCCAATGACTTGGTCGACCTAACATCTCTGAGAAGCTGAGTGTTCTCTCGAAATTCCAATCGAGGAATGAATCCTATTCCTGGATCAACTACCACCTTCAATCTACTTCGTAATGCACCTAATACAAGTCGCGTCTCAACCTATAAGACATTTGAGCTTAGGACAGGATCAAAGTGCATTGCTCCGTAAACAAGGCGATATTGACCTCAAGTCTAAGGACCTCTATCTCCCACATGCTGATAATACTCTAGATATGTATAACAAATAGTTTATCAGCAGGGTATGCCAATACTCCTCTAAGAGTATCCATGTGTCCATCACAAGCAACTATTGCTAGTAGTAAGTGAGATATACTACATTCTCTAAGAATGTGATGCAGACCACATGTCGACTTATAACATATCATTGATATCTCATTCTCAATGATCATTAGTCTAGGCTATTTTAAGAACTACACTCTATCATTAATATCTCAGATTATTAATGACAATGTAAGTTCAAGGGATGCACATTAATGTTCTAAACAATTCGATCTGCGTCCCTCAGCTGTCCGACACTGGGGCACCAAGACAACCTAGCAAGTCAACCACGTTATGCGACTGCAATTATGCATCTAAGCGGACTTAGCCTTCATCAAGCAAACACTGGGGTGTAAATACTTACGAAGGTTTATCACATACTACAACATTTATATGCATCTATGAAAGGGTCTGGGTCCTCGTAGACTTAGAGCAAATGCTGGGACATAAATACTCATCTCGCCGAAAAGGATTTTGCACCATAATCAATTATAACGGACGACGCGTTCATTTTAAATGAGACTTGTATTAAATTTGGGGAATATTTTAATTCAGGGTTATGACCAAGATCAACTATTATATCATACATCATATGACATCCTATCATGCAATTTCTAAACACATTTAGATGGGAAATCATCAAACCCAATAGGCATGATATAAGATGGTTTTAATCACATGTTGAGCGCCGTCTACCCAGACAATTATAGTGGTCATTGAAAGTAAACAATTACTGGGCGCCGCCTACCCAGACAATAATTGCGGACTAACAAATACTGGGCGCCGCCTACCCAGACATATATTTGCGGACTCTATTCTAATTATTTAAATGACAATCAATTAAACAATTAAGAGAAACAATTACTTTGTGCACACATTATCAAATAATATGCCAAATAACAATAATTGTGGGTTAATTAATTTGTTTCAATTTAGAAAATATTTAAATTCAAAATTTAAACTCAATTTTCAATTTTCGGAATTTTCTGCTCATCCAAATAGTCCCTTAATAATTCAGAAATTAAAATTTAATTTTCAGGGGTATTTCTGCAATTTTCAAAACCTTAAAATATTTACAGATTTACCCAGGGACCAAATCTGCTTTTACAAATTTACGATTGACCAGGGGATCGAATCATTGATTTTAAAAAGTTTTAAATTTCCAAAAAATATCTCAGGGACTAATTTGTAATTTCCAGAACTTAAAATATTTTCAGATTTGTTTAAGGACCAATCTTCAATTTTAAAACCCCTAATTTTAATTGCAAAAAAGTCCTCAAACTATTTTAAATTTTCAAAACCAATTCCAACCCTAAATCAAATTTGGGATTCGAATTTCGGGGCGAAATTGACGAAATTAAAACCCACCAAACGATGGCACACATCGGGACGAACTCACCGGTGATTTTCACCACCGATTTGGTGGCCCACGGTGGCCGGAATAGGTGGCGCCGCCGGTGGTTTCTAAAACCGTCGGTGGTGCTTCTTTTCCGGTCATCGTTGTCGAGCAACAATACCACCATTAGATTCCTCTCGTCGAGACGAACACGATGGTATTATTACTTAATGATTTCGTCGCCCGTGGTGGCCGGAATAGCCCGGCCACGTTTCCGGCGACTTTTTCCGATGTCTTCATCGCGTTCCGCCACCTCTCAACACCTTTATCGACCATCTTAAGAAGTGAATTTCTCGATAATAGTGGAGACGGTGTTAGTACACGTCGAGTCGTAAAAAACAAATCATCGGAAATCACTGTTCACGCCGTGAACAGTGTCGGTTACTGTTCACGCCAATTTTTTTTTTTTTAATAAATTCTGAAAATCAGTTTTAAATCAAAACAATTAATTATCCCACATATCGTTATTAAAGATTATCGTATAATCATTAAACCAGTCTGGGCTCTGATACCACTGTAGGAATTTGTTGGGTGTAAAACACACAAGTAAGGTACATCGGAAGTTAAAAATTTTGTTTACTTACTTGCTCCAACAAAGGTTGTCTGGTATGATTATGCGATAATTCAAATCTGCAAAGACAGGAAGAAAACTTACAGTTTAAGCTTTTGTTAGTCTTTACTAAAGGGAGCGCACACGATTGTCAATCCGGGTGCAAGCCTTGCTTCGGTATATTCCTTTGCCCAAGAAAGCTAGAAAATCTTGGCAGAGGTTTGAGAGAATTTTATTTCCTGAACTCTGAGTTCAGAAAGTGGAAGTAAGTGCTAATGAAATTATGGGTTAAGTGTCAAATATATAGTGGAGGAAACCCTAAACCAAATCAGATTTGGATCAGGCTTCAAGACCTGACCCAAATCCAAATTGCAGTGGGCCAGTCGAACCGCCCATCTTGCGGCTCCTCTATTTATTTTCTGCACGTTTTAGTTCTAATTAAATCCAAGATTTAATTTTGACTTAATTAATTAATTTTCATCAAATGAAAATTATCCCATAATTTATTATAAAATAAAATATCTTGATTCAAAATCCGATATTTTACATTCTCTCAATATACCCTTAGACCGAAGGACAATCGACTTAGTGTGACCCTTTAGGCCTTCACACATCGGCACTTGATCAAATCAAGGTTCACACGGAACTCCTAGACGGCGCTAGTGACAGACTCAATATGTGAAGTACGTTTACAAGACTCAAGTAAACAGACCTCTATGTGAGATGATAAATTACTTTCATTCGCGACACACTCGATCAAGCTTAAGATTTGTCAAGTGTCTATCCAAATGGCTTGATCACTTTATCTCATCTATATTAGTCGACAACTAGACCATATCCTAGATATGTCTCTTGCATTGGCCAATGACTTGGTCGACCTAACATCTCTGAGAAGCTAAGTGTTCTCTCGAAATTCCAATCGAGGAATGAATCCTATTCTTGGCTCAAATACCGCCTTCAATCTACTTCGTAATGCACCCAATACAAGCCGCATCTTAACCTATAAGACATTTGAGCTTAGGACATGATCAAAGTGCATTGATCCGTAAACAAGACGATATTGACCTCAAGTCTAAGGACCTCTATCTCCCACATGCTGATAATACTCTAGACATGTATAACAAATAGTTTATCAGCAGGGTATGCCAATACTCCTCTAAGAGTATCCATGTGTCCATCACTAGCAACTATTGCTAGCAGTAAGTGAGATATACTACATTCTCTAAGAATGTGATGCAGACCACATGTCGACTTAACTTAACTTGTTAAGATACTAAACTGGAAAGCTCTTATTGAAAGTTTTTTTTTTTTAATTTGAAGCAAAGATTAAGGATTATGAAAATGATAAGGAAAAGCAGAATTCCGTCTCATTTAAAAAATTAATTTATTTAAGATAACACACTTTTATTTACTTAATTATATTCTCAACGCACACTTTCACGTGTGGACCTAATTCTTTTTCATGGGTCAAGCACATTAATTTAATAATTGTGGCGGTGATACTCAAATTAACGACCTATGCGGCTCTGCCTACTCTAATATCATGTATAAAGTATGCCATTGTTTAATTTAAAAATTTAAACTATAAAAAAATAAAAAATATTACTTAATTATATTTTCAATAGACTAACATCATCTTTATTTAATCCCCCTCCCCCGGGCACCTCCGCTCCTATCGAGCAGGTCTAATGTATCATTCCCGTAGCTTTCATCTTTGTTATTGCCTATAATAATGAACAAAAGAAAACATGATCGATAGAATAGTTGTGTATAGTGTAATTAGAATTATCATAATTGTAGAATTCTTTTACAAGTAGAATTATAATATTAAGTATAGTAGAAATATGATTTTTCATATTTGGAGATTGTAACTTGTATATATACCACATTCATTAATGAAAAGAATCAAGAGATTATATTCTTTCATGGTACCATAATTGGATGATTATTCTATTTTTTGTGGACATTTCCTTTATCGAAAAAGTCTCAAGTTTTTTCCACATTCTTAAAATTTAGAACATTCATCCGTACCAATTCGAACGGGAAATTAAAAGTATTCAATGTGATAATGGCAAGGAATATGATAATGGGTTGTTTCGGGAATTTTGTGATGCTAATGGCATAATTTTTCGTTTTTCTTGTCCTCACAAAATGGGAAATCCGAACGATAAATTCGTACCATTAATAATATTATCCGAACTTTATTAGCCCATGCTTCTTTACCCCTTCTTTTTGGCATCATGCATTACAAAAGGCTACTTACCTCCTTAAGTACTTCCTACAAAAGGATTAGCATATAAATCTCCCCTTAAAAGTTCTCTATAATAAGGATCCTTCGTATTCTCATCTCAGGGCCTTTGAGTGTTTATGCTATTCACTTTGTCCGTCAACTACAATTAACAAACTTCAAGCCCGTTCTGCCGCTTGTGTGTTTTTGGGTTATCCATCTAATTATCGTGGTTATAAATGTTTTGATTTATCATCTAATAAAATCATAATTAATCGCCATTTTATTTTTTATGAAACCCAATTTCCTTTTGCTAAAGTGAGTAATCCCTTGCCGAGTTCGTATAATTTTTTAGATGACGAGCTCTCACCATATATTATCCACCATTTTTCCGACTTGTCCCGTGACCAAAACACGCGAACAGGCCCATCGCCTGCTGGTCCATAATCTACCGCAACCTCTCATTACGCCGATGGCCGATGACACGATCCAATACCGATCCCTGTACTATTCCAGTGTTTCAGCCCAATCCCGAGCATGTTATTGTTCCGATTTTAGTTGTTAGGCCAACAGGCCCAATGCCTGCGGGCCAGTCAGTCACCCACCCAAACATTGCCCAAAATTCATTCAATTCTACCTCGAGTCAATGGCCTGTTACTCATAGTCAAAAGAGTATTTTTAAATCAAAACAACATTTTAAATTTTTAATCTCAATTCTAATGTCTCTAAATCCCAACTACCACGTAATCATGTGTCTGCACTACATGACCCGAATTGGAAATTGGCTATGACTGATGAATATAATGCTCTTATTGAAAATAAGACGTGAGAAATATTTTCCACCATACCAAACACACCCTTAATTTTATCTCTTTCTCCGGATTTCTTCTAGCTCTGATTAAAGTGAAAATCAAGATTTCAGAAGATTCCTGATTGAATCGTGACATAAATGATGTCATTCTTTTAGTTTTTTATAACCATCTGATATCAGATACCCATTTAAATGGTTAAGGTTGATTTATGCAAATATTCCTCTTTAAGGTCATAAAATTTTATTCCTATTTTTAAAAATTGTGTAAATATATCCTCTGAAAAATTACCCTTCAGAACAACATCGTTTGGTCATAAATTGTCTAACCTTAAAATATCATACGGTGATCTAACGCTTTCTCATAAGATTTTTAATTTGCAAAAATAAAATTTTTAAACCGGAATTTGAAAGTCCCACAAGATGCCAGGAAATAAAAGGAGGACAAGTCACTAAAAAGCTAACAAAAAAAAAGGACAACAAGTGAACATTAGATTCGCACAAAGTAGAATCCATTTTGAAAAGAAAACAAATTCATTCCAATTTAAAAGAAACAGGGAATCTACTGTAGTTGGTTCACAAGAGTAACTCGGAACATTCGACGTGTTTAAGATCTTTATTTAGTTTGATTTTCGACTATACCAAAAGAAAACAACATATTCAGCCACTCATTTTGAAGGCCTAGCCAACGACCGCTGGGAATTTTAATATTTCTAAAATGTACCTTTGGCTTACCTTGCATCTTTTTGTTCCTTTTGAAAATGAGAACTTTCAACACATAAATGGACCCTTTCAACACGATATCTTATCTCTATTGCTTCTGAGTATATATATCTTTGTCCCTTTACCAAATTGTATTCCAATATCTCTTCTAAACAACCCTCTTTTTCCACCTCTCATTAAAGTGAAATCAAACACTTGTGTAGATGGCTGATGCCATTGTGTCATTTGCACTTGAAAAACTGCGGAATTTCCTACTACAGGAAGTTTCCCGGCGTTTGAGTCTGAGAGAGGATGTGTGGTGGGTGCGAAATGAGCATACACTCTTTCCTCAAACATGCAGAAGAAAAGCAAATTGGAGATCAAAGAGTTCAACAATGGGTATTTGAAATCAACTCTGTTGCTAATGACGCTGTCGCTATACTGGAGACTTACACCGAGGTGGTAAAGGTGATGATGACGGATTTACTAGTCGTCTTAAGGCTTGCGCTTGCATCTGTAGAAAGGAGACCAAATTCTACAATGTCGGCAAGGATATCCAATCACTCAAGCAACAACTCATGGATATCTTGTAGGGATTTGTTGGGGGTAAAACACACAAGTAAGGCACAGCGGAAGTTTAAAATTTTGTTTACTTACTTGCTCCAACAAAAGTAAATGCAGTATGATTATGCGATAATTCAAATCTGCAAAGACAGGAAGAAAACTTACAGTTTAAGTTTTTGTTAGTCTTTACTAAAGGGAGCGCACGCGATTGTCAATCCGAGTGCAAGCCTTGCTTCGGTATATTCCTTTGCCCAAGAAAGCTAGGAAATCTTGGCAGAGGTTTGAGAGAATTTTATTTCCTGAACTCTGAGTTCAGAAAGTGGAAGTGAGTGCTAATAAAATTATGGGTTAAATGCCAAATATATAGTGGAGGAAACCCTAAACCAAATCAGATTTGGATCAGGCTTCAAGACCTGACCCAAATCCAATTGCGATGGCCACGAACCGCCCATCACATGCTCATCTATTTATTTTCTGCACGTTTTAGTTCTAATTAAATCCAAGATTTAATTTTGACTTAATTAATTAATTTTCATCAAATGAAAATTATCCCATAATTTATTATAAAATAAAATATCTTGATTCAAAATCTGATATTTTACATTCTCTCAATATACCCTTAGACCGAAAAGACAATCGACTTAGTGTGACCCTTTGTGCCTTCACACAACTAAGACTTTATCAAATCAAGGTTCACACTGAACTCCTAGGCGACGCCATGGCGGACCCGATATGTGAAGACGTTTACAAGACTCAAGTAAACAAACCTCATGAGATGATAAATTCATTTCATTCGCGACACACTCGATCAAGCTTAAGATTTGCCAAGTGTCTATCCAAATGGCGATCACTTTATCTCATCTATATTAGTCGACAACTAGACCGTATCCTAGATATGTCTCTTGCGTTGCCAATGACTTGGTCGACCTAACATCTCCGGTGAGTGTTCTCTCAAATTCCAATCGAGGAATGAATCCTATTCTGGATCAACTACCACCTTCAATCTACTTCAGAATGCACCTAATACAAGTCGCGTCTCAACCTATAAGGCATTTGAGCTAGGATGATCAAAGTGCATTGCTCGTAAACAAGGCGATATTGACCTCAAGTCTAAGGACCTCTATCTCCCACACGATAATACTCTGCATGTATAACAAATAGTTTATCGAGGTATGACAATACTCCCAAGAGTATCCACGTGTCCATCACAAGCAACTATTGCTAGTAGTAAGTGAGATATACTACATTCTCTAAGAATGTGATGCAGACCACATGTCGACTTATAACATATCATTGATATCCCATTCTCAATGATCATTAGACTAGGCTATTTTAAGAACTACACTCTATCATTAATATCTCAGATTATTAATGACAATGTAAGTTCAAGGGATGCACATTAATGTTCTAAACAATTCGATCTGCGTCCCTCAGCTGTCCGACACTGGGGCACCAAGACAACCTAGCAAGTCAACCACGTTATGCGACTGCAATTATGCATCTAAGCGGACTTAGCCTTCATCAAGCAAACACTGGGGTGTAAATACTTACGAAGGTTTATGACATACTACAACATTTATATGCATCTATGAAAGGGTCTGGGTCCTCGTAGACTTAGAGCAAATGCTGGGACATAAATACTCATCTCGCCGAAAAGGATTTTGCACCATAATCAATTATAACGGACGACGCGTTCATTTTAAATGAGACTTGTATTAAATTTGGGGAATATTTTAATTCAGGGTTATGACCAAGATCAACTATTATATCATACATCATATGACATCCTATCATGCAATTTCTAAACACATTTAGATGGGAAATCATCAAACCCAATGCGTGATATAAGATGGTTTTAATCACACGTGTTGCCTACCTGCATAATTATAGTGGTCATTGAAAGTAAACAATTACTGGGCGCCGCCTACCCAGACAATAATTGCGGACTAACAAATACTGGGCGCCGCCTACCCAGACATATATTTGCGGACTAAATTCTAATTATTTAAATGACAATCAATTAAACAATTAAGAGAAACAATTACTTTGTGCACACATTATCAAATAATATGCCAAATAACAATAATTGTGGGTTAATTAATTTGTTTCAATTTAGAAAATATTTAAATTCAAAATTTAAACTCAATTTTCAATTTTCGGAATTTTCTGCTCATCCAAATAGTCCCTTAATAATTCAGAAATTAAAATTTAATTTTCAGGGGTATTTCTGCAATTTTCAAAACCTTAAAATATTTACAGATTTACCCAGGGACCAAATCTGCTTTTCTGAAATTTACAGATTGACCCAGGGACTGAATCTGTTGATTTTAAAAAGTTTTAAATTTCCAAAAAATATCTCAGGGACTAATTTGTAATTTCCAGAACTTAAAATATTTTCAGATTTGTTTAAGGACCAATCTTCAATTTTAAAACCCCTAATTTTAATTGCAAAAAAGTCCTCAAACTATTTTAAATTTTCAAAACCAATTCCAACCCTAAATCAAATTTGGGATTCGAATTTCGGGGCGAAATTGACGAAATTAAAACCCACCAAACGATGGCACACATCGGGACGAACTCACCGGTGATTTTCACCACCGATTTGGTGGCCCACGGTGGCCGGAATAGTGGGCGCCACGGTGGTTTCTAAAACCGTCGGTGGTGCTTCTTTTCCGGTCATCGTTGTCGAGCAACAATACCACCATTAGATTCCTCTCGTCGAGACGAACACGATGGTATTATTACTTAATGATTTCGTCGCCCGTGGTGGCCGGAAACAGTCCCGCCGTCGGCGGTTTCCGGCGACTTTTTCCGATGTCTTCATCGCGTTCCGCCACCTCTCAACACCTTTATCGACCATCTTAAGAAGTGAATTTCTCGATAATAGTGGAGACGGTGTTAGTACACGTCGAGTCGTAAAAAACAAATCATCGGAAATCACTGTTCACGCCGTGAACAGTGTCGGTTACTGTTCACGCCAATTTTTTTTTTTTTAATAAATTCCGAAAATCAGTTTTAAATCAAAACAATTAATTATCCCACATATCGTTATTAAAGATTATCGTATAATCATTAAACCAGTCTGGGCTCTGATACCACTGTAGGAATTTGTTGGGTGTAAAACACACAAGTAAGGTACATCGGAAGTTAAAAATTTTGTTTACTTACTTGCTCCAACAAAGGTTGTCTGGTATGATTATGCGATAATTCAAATCTGCAAAGACAGGAAGAAAACTTACAGTTTAAGCTTTTGTTAGTCTTTACTAAAGGGAGCGCACACGATTGTCAATCCGGGTGCAAGCCTTGCTTCGGTATATTCCTTTGCCCAAGAAAGCTAGAAAATCTTGGCAGAGGTTTGAGAGAATTTTATTTCCTGAACTCTGAGTTCAGAAAGTGGAAGTAAGTGCTAATGAAATTATGGGTTAAGTGTCAAATATATAGTGGAGGAAACCCTAAACCAAATCAGATTTGGATCGCCAAGACTGACCAAATCCAAATTGCATGGGCGACCAAACCGCCCACCATACATGCGCCTCTATTTATTTTCTCAGACGATTTAGTTCTAATTAAATCCAAGATTTAATTTTGACTTAATTAATTAATTTTCATCAAATGAAAATTATCCCATAATTTATTATAAAATAAAATATCTTGATTCAAAATCCGATATTTTACATTCTCTCAATATACCCTTAGACCGAAAGGACAATCGACTTAGTGTGACCCTTTAGGCCTTCACACACCCAAGACTGATCAAATCGAGGTTCACACTAACTCCTGGCGCGCTAGTATGCACTCGATATGTGAAGACGTTTACAAGACTCAAGTAAATGCACTCTACATGTGAGATGATAAATTACTTTCATTCGCGACACACTCGATCAAGCTTAAGATTTGTCGTGTGTCTATCCAAATGGCTTGATCACTTTATCTCATCTATATTAGTCGACAACTGGACCGTATCCTAGATATGTCTCTTGATTGCCAATGACTCGTCGACCTAACATCTCCGGTAAGCTGTTGTTCTCTCGAAATTCCAATCGAGGAATGAATCCTATTCTGGCTCAAATACCGCTTCAATCTACTTCAGAATGCACCCAATACAAGCCGCGTCTTAACCTATAAGACATTTGAGCTTAGGGCGTGATCAAAGTGCATTGATCCAAACAAGACGATATTGACCTCAAGTCTGCGACTCTATCTCCCACACGTCGATAATACTCTGCATACGTATAACAAATAGTTTATCGCCGGGGTATGCCAATACTCTCCAAGAGTATCCACGTGTCCATCACTAGCAACTATTGCTAGCAGAAGTGAGATATACTACATTCTAAGAATGTGATGCACTACATGTCGACTTATAACATATCATTGATATCACATTCTCAATGATCATTAGTCTGGGCTATTTTAAGAACTACACTCTATCATTAATATCTCACATTATTAATGATAATGTAAGTTCAAGGGATGCACATTAATGAATAATATAAACAATCAAATAATAATTCAATAATTGCAAATGTCAAGTATATATTAATCTTATTAATAATATGAATGTGTTCAAGTACATATGCTCCTAAAATGATTGTCTCTAGGACATATATATACTTTCATATATATCGTAAACGAGAGACTTATGGTATTAGAAACATCGATAATATTGCAGGAGAAGGACCAAGTAACAGGCCTAACAATCGGTCCGATCTGGTTAGAACATTGAGGAGAACTACCTCCTATGTGGATGATCAGGACCACATTTTTGTTGGCTTTCAGGATGTTGTAGAAACATTGCTAGCTAAACTTCTCAAAGCAGAGCCACATCGAAGCGTCATCTCCATCTATGGTATGGGTGGATCAGGCAAGACCACTCTTGCGAGAAACCTCTACATCAGTCCAACTATAGTCTCTAGCTTTCCAACACGCGCTTGGATATGTGTTTCTCAAGATTACAACACCCTGGATCTCCTTAGGAATATCATAAAATCCATCCAAGGTCGCACCAAGGAAACTCTAGATTTGTTGGAAAGTATGACAGAAACAGATCTAGAAGTTTACCTTCGTGATCTATTAAAATAACGCAAATACCTTGTGGTGGTTGATGATCTATGGCATAGAGAAGCATGGGAAAGTTTGAAAAGAGCATTCCCAGATAGCAAGAACGGTAGCAGAGTTATTATTACCACGCGGAAGGAGGATATTGCTGAAAGAGCAGATAACAAAGGTTTTGTCCATAAACTCCGTAAACTTAGCCAAGAAGAGAGTTGGGACCTCTTTTGCAGGAAGCTACTTGATGTTCAGGCAATGAACTCAGCAATGGCGAGGCTAGCGAAGGATATGGTGGAAAAGTGTGGAGGCTTACCTCTTGCAATTGCTGTATTGAGCGGGCTGCTTTCGCATAAAAGGGGGCTAGAAGAATGGGAAAAAGTGAAGGCACACCTTTGGCGGCAAATGAAAGATGACTCTATTGAAATCTCCTACATACTGTCATTGAGCTACAATGATTTGCCAACTGTGCTCAAGCAGTGTTTTCTTTACTTTGGTATTTTTCCAGAAGATCTTGTGATCGATGCTGAAAACATAGTGTGGTTGTGGATGGCCGAAGGATTTATACCAAATGGAGAAGAAAGAATGGAGGATGTCGCTGAAGACTTCTTGAATGAGCTGATAAGACGAAGCTTGGTTCAAGTGGCTGATATATTTTGGGAAAAAGTTGTTGAATGTAGGATTCATGATCTACTTTGGGATCTTGCCGTAGAAAAAACATTGGAGGTAAACTTCTTTGACATTTATGATCCAAGAAAGCACTCCATATCATCCTTATGTCTCAGACATGCCATTCATGGTCAAGCACAAAAGTACCTCTCACTTGATCTTTCTAACTTGAAGTTGAGGTCCATTATGTTCTATGATCGAAATTTTTGTCAGATGAGTCTTTTAAACTTCCGTAATGATTTCCAACATTTATATGTGTTGCACTTGGAGAATCGTTCTGTCAGTACATCTATACTACCTGATGCCATAGGAAGTTTGTACCACCTCAAGTTCTTAAGCTTGATATGTATCCATGATTTTCCCTCCTCCATTGGTAACCTCAAGAATTTACAGACAATTCGTGCCCGTAATTACGGAGACTTATGCCAACTACCCCCCGAGACAGCTGACCTAATAAATCTAAGACATTTAGTTGCTCAATATTCAAAACCTCTGAAACGTATAAGCAAACTCACAAGTCTTCAAGTTCTTAAAGGCATTTGTTGTGATCAATGGAAAGATGTTGATTTAGTCAATCTTCGAGAATTACGCATGTCTGGTATTACGAAATCTTACTCCCTAAACAACATTAGCAGCTTGAAAAATCTTAACACTCTCTTCTTAGGGTGTGGAGTCGGTAAATTATTCCCAGCCCTTGAATTTCTTAATTCTGGTCAAAAGCTCCAGAAATTGGGGTTAACTGGGAGAATAGAAAAACTGCCTCTCTCCGACCCGTTTCCAAATTCAATCACAATGATGTTCCTTTCCTATTCAAAACTCATGGAAGATCCGATGCCTATTCTGGGAGTGTTACCAAACCTAAGGAATCTCCAATTATTAGAAGGAAAAGAAATTACGTGCAGCGATAGCAGCTTCTGTCAATTGGAGTTCCTTCGTCTTATTAAGCTTGAGAACTTAGAAAGATGGCATTTAGCCACAAGTGCCATGCCTCTGATTAAAGGTCTTGGTATTTATGACTGTCCAAAACTAAAGGAGATACCCGAGAGAATGAAAGGCTTGGAGAAGTTGAAGTGCCCCTTTGGTTGGTTTTATCGAAAACTCATAATTGCTTGTTTTTTAAAATAAACACTTATCGAAAGTTGTAGAGTTATTTGGTTGAAAAAAAATAGTAAAGCTTATGGTGTCATAATCATTTATTTCATAAGCTCAAAATTTGGATTTATAGGAGTGAAGTTTCTTTTGATCTATAACTTTTTTGTTTTTTATATAGACATTTTTTTATTGACAACCAAACACCTAACAACTTTTTGATAAAAACTCTACTTAAAAACTTTCTACTCATACAAACTCTTTTTAATAAGTTGTACCAAACGGCCCGAAGATAACCCGTTTTGGATGAAGCATGTCAAGCATAGAGGTAATAAATCTCAATCCTCAATGTCCATTTCTTTAATTCCTTTTACTCACTCTGACTGCAAATTTGATTTAAATTTTCTACCATGACATTTTTTTTCTTTTTTACATTATCAACTTACTAACAGAAGTCGACTATAAATAATTATCTATATGTAAATTTTCTACCGTGATTTATAAGTAATTTTGCAGAAACTGTTTCGGTGAATGGAAAATATTCCAAAAAAATATATATTACAAATGAATAATAAGGGGTATATTCAATTAGGATTTTATAAGGCTATTTTGGAATAAATAAGTCCAGTGAATTTTAAAAGATTATTTAGGAATGTAACGACTTAAAATATTTTTTTTACAATCAAGATTTTTTACGTTTGGATTTTAAAAGATTTATCAAGTTCATCTTTGTAAGAATTATTATTTGACTCGAACATGTTCTATCGGGACTTGAAGGGGGAGCCTTGGATAACTGATAAAATTGTTGTCATGTGACTAGGAGGTCATGGGTTCAAGTCGTGAAACAGACTCTTGCAGAAATGTGAGGTAATACCGCGTAAATAGACTAGGTCTGACCAGTGGGCCGGGACGACCCGGTCCCGCCCCGACCTCTTTTAAAAAAAATACGATAGCGGGACTCGAACTCGGGACGGGACATGGTCTCGTCCCGCCAGGCCCGCCAAGACCCGCCCCGATCGCGACCTGCCCCGCCCCCGCCCGAAATCCCCTTTTGCAAAAAATAACCGTTACACCAACGACCATTTTACATTTTGGCCGTTGTACAACGATCATTTTTGGCCGCCCCCCTCCCCCAACCCCTTACCCCCTTTATATTTATTTTTAACCCCTAAGTTATTATATTTACACTTTAACCCAATTTTCCAACTATAAATACCTCATTTTCTCTTCAACTTTCTCACAAATCTTCCTACAATCTCTCAATCAATCTCTCTACAAGTCTACATTGTCTACTAAATATTTAATTTTATTTATTCATTTGGGAGTAAAGTTGGCAACTAGCTTGAGGATCATCCATCGAGCAAAGTTTTAATTTTCAACCTCTCGATTACACGTCGACGTTACGTCGTCGTTACGTCGTCGTTTGGTATATTCGTTCCTTCATTAAATTATTATTGTTTCTTCATTTTTTTTTGTGCACTTAATTTCATTATCTTTAATTATTTATTTGCATAATTATAATGAAAGGATTTAAATGTATGATTACGGTTAAGAGTGTTTCTACTAGTAGGGGTAATAAGGGTAAGATTATTTCTTCTAGTTCTAGTCATCCTATTCCTAGACTGGATGATTTTGTATACTGAAGATTTTCCTGAAATACCATATGATTTAGACGAAGAGATATTTTCTGAAACTCAAGAAGACTTTAATTTAGAAGATGATCTAGATGATGACACACCCACTAATGTAGATGACACACCCACTAATGCGCCTTCAACTGAAATACCTCTTATTCCCCCTAGTATGAGACGAGGTCCAGCAAAACGGCCATTAAAATAAGATGCATGATAATTTTTTTATTAGGGACGTAGTGACTCAAGTAGCTATATGTAAAATTGTAAAGGAGTTTATAGTTTTAAAACTGGAAAAGGTCATGGTGGGACGGGGGTTTAATGAGACACATAGCACAAAAACACCCAGCTAGGTATGCCCAATATGAGGCTAAAAATAAAGGTGCGCAAGCGCCCTCTCCATCGGGGCAAGGTTCACATACTGTCCCGGACTAAGTACAAGGTCAAATTAACCATGTGACAGGGGGAATTGTAGGCCCTAAATACGATAAATATAGAGATAGGAAAACACTAACAAAATTAGTTGCTGGGGAAGGTTTGCCATTTTCATTTCCTAAATCTCATGGTTTTGGTCATTTCATTAGAGAGATGTATAATCCTGCTTTAAAAGGTTTTTCTATATCAACTGTTAAGAGAGATGTATTTCAATTTGCACATGAATATCAACAATATTTACATTGCTCATTATATAATTTTAATGGCAAAGTGACTATCACTTCTGATATAGGTCGTAGTACTAACGGTCATGATTATTTAACGGTAACATGTCATTGGATAGATTATAAATGATCTATGCAAAAACGTATTTTAGCGTATAGATATATAGATGATAGACACACTGGTAATTTTATTGCAGAAAATACTTATTTTGTTTGTCATTATTATGACATAACTGATAAAATTATGACTATTACATTAGATAACGCTTCTTCTAATAGTTATGCTATTAATATTTTAAAAAATAGTTTAACTCCATCTTTTTCAAATCATTTTCTTATAAGATGTGTGTGTCATATATATAATTTAGTTGTAAAGGATGTCTATCACTTTTTACAGACATTCTTGATAAAATATAATTTGCTATAAACTATTTTTTTTTTTAAATAATAGAATACAACGAAAAAAGAAATATAAAAAACTTGTCACGATTGCCAACTACCTTATAGAAAAATTCCCCGAAGAAGTACCCACTAGGTGAAATTCTTTGTAGCAGCAACTACTTGTTGCTTATGACTATAGAAGACCTATAACTTTATTTTTTAACGTCTATAATTAAAATTCAGCTTATATGCTTGTAGATAGCGATTGAGACAAAATTAAAGAACTTATTGTATTTTTAGAGAAATTTTTTCAAGCAACAAAAGAATTTTTCGGTATATATTATCCTACTATTTCAAGTATGTTGTTTTATATAGCTCTCAAATTTTTATTACTTAATGAATATATGGCTAAACCAGCTTATAAGACAGCTATTAAAAAATGTTTATCAAAATAAAAAAATATTTTATTCCTATTTTCACTATTTATATTATTGGTGTTGTATTAAATCCGACTATTAAAATAGACGCATGTAAATCACTTATTGAAACTATTTATGATTGTATAACAGTACTACCACCTCCAACTCCCAAATATCCAAATGATCCACAACCTATTGAACAAACTAAAGAAGAAGTGTTGTCTAGCATACAAGATGAATGCAAAAAAGTATATAGGTATTACCAACAAGAAAGTGCTAGCAACCAACCGGCCTCCGGACCATCTTCTTCTTCTTCTTCAACACAACCTCAAAAAAGACATGATGTTTCTGCGGCTAGTATTGAAAGCCTCAGAAATAAAATGTGCGGTGCTAACACTACTAACCAAATTAGCGAGTTTGATATTTTTATTTTGCAGGATGCTTTACGGTACCAAGCAGTTGTCAATGAAGAAGGCCATGAATACTTGCTGAAATACTGGAGGGGGAATGAGAAGACATTTCCGGCACTTTCAATGATCACCGAGATGTTTTGAACATTCAAGCGTCATCAACGACGTTTGAAAGCGCTTTTTCTGCCGATATATTTCAAATAGGAGAGCACAGACACTCATTAGCCGGAGACAGTTTGAAGATTGCAGTATTACTTAGAGATTGGATATGAGCGGAGCGGAGAAGATGCGGTCAACCGGAGATCAATGAAGAAGAAGACGAAAACTACAACAACATCTTATCTGGGATGTGGAGCAATTTGACCAACAAATATCAACTCCAACCGAAGAACCACATGAAATTATAAAAAAAATATAATAGTTTTTTTTGAAAATGTAATTTCTTTAATTGCAATTGTACTATGTCATTTGCAACTTTTGAACGACACTACATGTTGTAAATTTTGACAATTGTATATGTATACTGTATTAGAAAAAAATCATATTTCTATTAAATAATATAAGAGGCACAAAACAACTTTGAGATATTTTTATTACACTCTCTTGTTCAATTATTGCGTTGTTTATATATATATATTTTTTAATTAAGTAAAAAAACGGCCGATCAGCCCCGATCCCGCGCCGAGTGGTCACCTACAATATACCCTTGTGGTATGACCCTTCCCCGAACCTCGCTCATAGCGGGATCTTAGTGCACCAGACTGCCTTTTTTATGTTTTATCGAGACTGTACATTTATCGATCTAGTATAATTAAGTGTTGATCATTCAATTTAATTCAATTTTAAATGGTCTTATTTATAAGTTTCAAATATAATTTAAATAAACAGTTAAATTATATCTAATTAAAAATTTACTGACTACTTATAATGGATTTAAACAAAACTTCCACTAAAACATTATACCTATATATCCACAAATTTTGAGCTACAAAGTATAAGTCATTATAGTTTTTATTAAATAGGCATTATAGTTTTATTAAAGAAAGTATGGTAAGTTTATAATCAAACGACGGTCTGAAACAACTTCTCTACCTTGACAAGGTACATGTAAGACTAGGGATGTCAATGGGGTGGGGCGGGGGCGGGGAAGGGTATTCCATACCCGTACCCACCACCTAAAACACATCCCCACCCCCGCCCTATCATCCATCACGGGTAGTAATTCTTCCACCCGCCCCCGCCCCACTTACTTCACGCGGATACCCACTTACCCGACGGGTACCCATTAATAAAATGCTCAAATAATGTCTAGCAATTGTTTTAGTCACCAAAATGAAAGTTATATAAGAAAAAGGAAAAAGAAAAGAACCTTTACACTATGATGTATCGAATATCAAGTCTAAAACCTTGCCAAAATATTATGAATATTAAAAAACAGTAAAGATGAAAATATTTAACAAAAAAAAGGAGAACAAAGAGAATAAGAAAAAAAAACGTGGTGCATTACGGTGCGGGTTAGCTCAAGTCACATTTTAAATCAAGAAAGGGCCAAATAAATTCGTAAATAACCTAATTAAACTAATAAATGATACGGATATGGGCGGTGCGGGTACGATCGGTGTGGATACGGTGCGGGTAGCGGGGCGGGGCGGGGCGGGTCTTATATGAAATCCACCTCCGCCCCACCACCCACCAAACCATCCCCATACCCGACCCAATTGGAGCGGGTGCGGGGCGGTACCCGCATTTACCCGCCCCACTGACATCCCTATGTAAGACTGTGTACACATCACATTTTTCAAAACTCACTTGTGAGATTACACTAGATATGTTGTTATTATTGGCTATCCAATCTTATTTTATTAAAATTTAATATCTAATTATGTGCTTGTATCAAATTATATTGATCACTAATTATTTAACTTCAATATAATTGCAATATATAGGAGCATGTGACAAAACTAACAATATCATAATTCAATGATGTAATACGACGAAATTACTGTTATTATTACAAAGATATTTAAAATAATTTCAAAAACAATTCCTTTTATACTTAAATATTAGTTTTTAATTATAATTTAAAAGATCTTTAATAGAAATAAAAACTCAATTTTTTTATACACATGTAGATGTTGAATAACTCCTCGACTAAGGTAAATATTACTCCTGTATCCCAATTTATGAGGCAGTACTTTTCATTTTCCAATATTAAAATTATGTAAAGTTTGACTAATATTTTAAAATGTATTTTTTCATCATATTGACATGGAAATAATTACAACTTATTATATTTTTTCATATAATTTTTTAATATATAAATTATTTTCAAAAGATTAGTCAAATTGTTTCTATGTCTGCAAAAATGTCACATAAATTCTGAGGGGGATTCATTCGATATGAACAATAGACCCCATGTAATCCATGAGACATAGGAGCTTAAGTTATGCATCTGCAATGGGAAATGGTTGATGTGTCAACTTCATAACATAAGTTATTTCTCTCTGGAAAGGCTAATTGTGTGAACTTTAGTCAAGCAAGCAATATAATATCTGACAATTTCAACCTTATATTTGACCATCTTATTCTGAGTTTCGTGTTAATAAAGGTCCATACTACTAGGAAATTAGAGGAAAAACCTCATAGAGAAATATTGTGAAATGTGCAAAAAGAAGTTTTACGGTAAAGATAAGGACGCTAGAGGAGATGTATAGCCCGTAAAAAGTTTTGAATGTTGTTGTCAAAAATATTTTTCATAACAATAAAATTTGTTGCATGTCGTTGCAATAACTTACGATGCGAAATATTTTCGCAACAAGTTATTTTTTGTTGTTATTTACGTTTTTAGCAACAATATATTAAATTTTTGTTGTCATTTACGTTTTTAACAACAATATAATAAATTTGTTACAAATTCTACACTTTCTTCTAGTGTTTGTAACACAAATCAAGAAGAAGATTAAAAGACAAAAAAAAAACATAGAGAGGGCGCCATGGTTTATATTTTTAGGATGAGAGTACTAACCACATCTCTAATTGTATCTTGGGGTTTAATTGCTTTGTGATAAGTGAATTTCCAGAGTCCAAATTATTGGATCATATATGCAATGATTATACGTATGACAAATATGGCCCATTTGCAAAAAGCTTGTATTTTATGTTCTTGCATCGTTAAAGAATGAGACTCCACGTCAAGGTTATGATTACTATGTAACGTCTCCTTATCCTAATGATGCTTTAGCTTATGGTCATGCTACACGTGGTTCAAATGTAGCTTATTCAGATTGTGATACTTGTGTAAATCTTGCACGAGAATACTTGATGACTACTTGTAAATTGTAATGAAAGAACTCGATTGAATGTATTTTATTAACATTCAAGGTCACGTTGAATTTGTTGATTGAGGTACGAACCATACTTGTTTAACTAATAAACTATAGCCTACCCTTATTATCACGATCTACTGAGATATGGTCCTTTATTGCTCGATGAGATATGAACAAGATACATTGAATATAAAGTCTTTCAAAAAACTAATCAAGTTGAGATTGTTGCCGTCTGTCGACATAAACCCTCAAATGAATGTGAGGTAGACGAAGAGACAAAATCACATTTCCATTCCATCAAAGAAATAGCGAAAGAAGCACCGCTCCTCTATAACATAGTCACGCCTACATGAGTGATTTGACGCTTTTATAAATAGAGGGGGGGAGACAAGAACGTTGTGATCTTCATCGACGATGGTACAACGTAGTGCATCCTTTATTGAAAAACAAAGATGAAACCTAAACGGGGCGCCTCCAACAAGAGCCGCGACACTTGAAGGCTATTTGGCTACTGGAGTTCAGGAGCCGCGGTGCCTACCAAGCAGGGCCGCGATGCTTCGAAAACAGAAGTTGAAAGCCTATGGATTGAGGATTTTGTAGGGATAGAGGGGGAGAATGTGAAGCATCGTTTATCAAACGACTGCTCCTTACTCACCTCAGACCAACGGTGTTTGACAAGCGCAGATCCGTATGGCCAAGATATTTGGGGCAAGGCGATCCTTACCGCTAATGTGATTCTGAACAGAACCCCTCATAAGGATAAGGATAATCCTCCATGTGAAACATGGAAAAATCCTATTACAGATGATGTGATATGGGGTAGTGTGGCAAGGGTCGACTTTGCTTTGAAATAAACTTAGCCTTTTACGATGTAAAAATTGATTTTCCAGAAAAAGCTTGAAGGTTCTTCCCAGGTTGTCAGCATAACAGGTAAAAATGGTGTTTTACTATGCGACATGAACACAGATTTAAAATAAAACATATGAATTGTATACTTCAGCTAACACATCGTAGTGGTGAGTATTAACATCAAATTCGCCAAACATACTTTAAAGCGACTTAACATGTATAAATGATAGTTAAATTAAACTGAACACATCTGACAAGCACATCATCATCAAACAGATCACAAAGTATAAATCGAATGGAAAATTAAGAGCGATGAATTTACCTTCTCCGGACAGCGAATCGAGGCAGCGTATCAAGTCGTCGATTCACTCGGAGTGTATTGCTATGCGAATGAAAAGACAGAGATTTTGCTTTGGAGAATGGTTGCTGATTCTTAATTGGTATTGAGAGAAAAAAGGGCTTGAGGATCTCGATTATTGCTGTTAGACTACTGTTTCTTTGATGCCTATCGATATCTTTTGCCTCACTACTATTTTTCCGATTGTTCCTTAATGTTTTACTCTGTGGAAATCCCCCTTTATTGGGTTTTTACTGGTTTTCCCTGGACTGTTAATTTTTGACTTGCTGGTTTCGGAATTCTTCCTGATGCTAAAGGATTCTTCCTGAGGTTCAAGGGTGTCCCCGCATGTGAAGAAAGCTTAATTCTTTTATAGTCTCCAAATTGGGTTCCATTTTAGGGTAAGTTTTAAGACTGATTTTGGACAATATTTGGTATTGATTTTGAACGATTCTAAGGGCTGATTCGCAGATGATTTTTATGGTAAGATTTGATATGGTTTTCGTGGTTCTTGGAGATGGTAAGGAGCGAGCTGGCTGTGTGTGCATGGGTAAGGAAAACTCCGGATTCTCCGACGAGAATCTCGGGCATGGCGGCGACGGGCTTTGTGTGTGTGTCTGCTGAAGTTTAGGTTTAGGTTTTTTTTTTGGTTTTGTGTTGGAGAAGGGCGTTTTAGGGGTGTGATATGGTGGTTGATTCGTGAGGTGATTCGCCGGATTCTCCGGCGAGAATCCCGGCCTGGACGATGAGAGCGGGGGCGACGACTGAAAAAGGTTTAGTGTAGGTTATTTTTTTTAGGTCTGTTATGGTCGATGGGGGGGGGGAGATAAAAGGGAAGTGGGTTGCGGGTTGGGTTGGCGGGTGTGGGCTGCGGGTTGGGTAATTGGGCTGGGCGAGATTAGGGATTTGTGGGCTGAATTAATTGGGTATTAGTTATTTAATTTGGATAGTGTGTTATAATTTTAGGTGTATTATTTAATTAGTGGTGAATTAAATTAACCCTAGGTGTTTATTAGTTTTAGCTTGGATTTTATTATTGCAATAATAAATGCGGGCGTGCTATTTAATTAGTGCTTAATATTTTATAATGTGATGCCGTTATTAAAACTTATTTATTATGCGTATTTATCATTTTTTAAGTTAAAATTAAATTATCTTAACATGACTTTAGGTGCTTTATTAATTCTAGCTTGGGTTTAAATTGCTCTGCGTATTAGTAAATGCGACTATGCTATTTGACACGACGTCATTGCTAAATTACTTATTTATTTTATAATTATTAAGAATATGAAAATAGAATAGGACTTAAAATTGATAAATGCGGGCGTGAGACTCAAAGTGTGTAAAATACTCTACGTAAAAATGTGGTGTCGTTATTAATCGCTTATTGTGCTTGTATCAATGTTTTATTGTTGAATTTTATTATTATAAAAATCGTTAGTGTAATTTTATAGTTAATGACTAGACGGGAGGGTCAAAATTGGGTGTCAACATTTGCCTTAGCCTCAACGGGTTGTTTCCCCTTTGGCATGACCTTCTTATTATCCTCCTGAATCTGGAGTTTGACAATAAGTTCGTCTAAGGTCATCTCCTTCATTTTTAGTTTCAAATAGTTCATAAACTCAGTCCACGAGGGAGGTAGCTTCTCGATCAACGCCCCAACCAAGAATTGTTCATTGGGATTCAATCCTTTCAAATCCAGGTGATGTAGAATCATTTAAAATTCCTGGACTTGGGATGACACACTTTTATTGTCCACCATTTGAAATTTCAAGAATTTCTCAATGCTGAACTTCTTACTACTCGCATCTTGAGTTTTGTATTTCTTCTGAAGTTTGTCCCATAACTGCTTGGCAGTTTCAACGGTCCAATATACTGTGTAGAGAGGATCAGATAAACTGTTTAGAATATAGTTCCTACACATGAAATCACTATATTTCTATGCTTCGCGAACCATCCTCATGTCGTCAGCGACCTGGTTACCTTGGCCCCCTTCCGCCAAATCATTTAGCTGAAGGTCCACGTCTTCCCCAACTAGTGGAGGGTCTTCGGTTAGAAAACGTGACATTCCCATAACCGTCAGAAAAACAACATCTTTTGCTGCCATCGCTTAAAGTGAGCACCCATGAACTTTTCAGGACGTTCATGGTGGAAACTGTCACGACCCGACCTCGGGCCCGTGACTGGTGCCTTACCCCGGGCACCCTAGTGATACAACATCAGAGAAAATTAGCGGAAATAAAAACTTAAACATGAAACAGATATACAATAAGAAACAGGCTAACCAAACGGTCACCTTTCCGTGTATACATAAAAAGCTTGAACAGTTACATCCTTTACAAACCACGCCACTAACGATTACGGACCTCTAAGAATTTTATAACAACAACTATGGCGGACGGGGCCGCCATACCCCTGAATGTACAAGTACCTATAATGACAGGGGACTATACCAAAAGATAAGCCTCCGGAGAAACGGAGCTTCCCAAACGCTGAACTGCGATCCTATGAACGAGGATCAATAACTGGTGTACCTCTACCTGCGGCATGAACGCAGCCCCCCGAAGGAGGTCAGTGGGGCGGGTAAATGCGGGTAACCACCTGCGTCACGTAGCTGACGGGGGCAAGTAACCAGGCTAACCAACATATCACAACCGTAAGTCACGAGACTTCGCCACAAAACTGAACGGGGAAAGTACGAAGGCTAACTACCAGAACCAAAGCCGAATCAGCCACGGCAAGTGCGAGCCAACTACAGATACAAAGCCGAATCAGTAAAACATCATGGAGATCTAGTCCATAGAACAACAATACTAATGGAACCATACGTGGGCCAACGTGTCGATGGGTCGAGGATATAACAAGATAATCGGCCCTACATCGAGAGACTCGGTAGCACAGAATCAAAACACTTGCACAGCAAAGGCTAGCACAACAAGCATAGGCAAGTTCAACGTACTCATAGACTTTTATTTTATTACATCAAATTCGGATTTTAACCCCAAGGTACTACGCATTTTAACATTTTAAAAGATCCATTTCTTTCACAAAAAGTCATACGATACCCGTAGTATCAAAATAGAGTAACTATCTTTTTAAGTAAACCAAAACAATTTCCATACTTTCTTTTTAAACCAAATCACTTCTCCCTTTAAAGTCAAGTTACCATTTTAAATCCAATAATAAAACCATCCTTTTGTTTTCATAAAGTTGTTATAACTAACTTCCCATAAAGCTATTATAACACTTTATGTTTTAAACCAATTTAAGACAAAACCATGCCTTTCTTTTAAACCAAAACACTTCAAATTCCTCAAGTCTCTTTTCTTTTAGAAAACAAGTTACTTACTTTGGAATTTAAGAAAAATCAATACTTATTATTAATGATCTTATTTAAGCAACCATGATCTAGGAAATGTAATACAATTTTGTCTTATCTTAGCTTATGCGGATGAATGTTTCTCTGGTTTTAATATAATTAATTATTTGTCAATACATTTTCCTTTATTAATCATCACGACCGAACCGGTCCGTGATCGTGCCTACCAGGCACCCAAGTAGACATACATCGAGTCAGTGAACATAAACAAGACATGAAATAATATGAAGTGTAAAGCAGTTTTTCGAAAAGTTGCCTTTACAAGATATATATATATATAACTTGAATCCGAACGATTATATCCCTTTTACAAACTCGCCCACAGCAGATATCTGGACCTAAGAATGATATAACAACAATGGCGGGACGGGGCCGCCATACCACGAATGTAAGTACTACAACGACGGTGGACTATACCATCGATAAGCCTCGGAGAAAGCGGAGCTTCCCAAAACGCTGATTGTGATCCTAGGCGAGGATCGACTGCGGTGTACCTCACCTGCGGCGTAACACGGCCGAAGGAGGTCGACAACATGTACCAAGTATGTGGCGAAAATCATAAATGAAATCATAGTAGTCTATATAAAGCGGGAGACATGTATGATAACCAAACTACGATTCCTGATAAATAAGCGATCATGTCAAGTCGTGACTCACGCCTCAAAGTCACCACTCAAATATAACTATGGGTCTCACGCCCACAACATCAATCATGCGTGGAATACCTTCCTCACCGCTGTGTAGTCTATGATATAAAAGCACCAAGGAATACACGTGAACACGTGTCCACTGTGTCATCATAAAACCGTCACGGTAAGTGCGAAGGCATAGCCACTACTAACACCCAGCACCAACAAGGTCATAAAGCGTATCACGAGGTGCTGTCTACCGCCACATGATCGGCGGCCACTCGCGCGATATCAAATGTGCACGTCTAGTCTGGAACTTCCCGCACTCGCATGGCCACGCACATAGGCCGCGTGAGGTATTCCCGCGTCGAGGGTAGCTACTCCGGCGTCGCCCCGACTCGCGATCCGCGTAGCCACATGACCGCGTGACCACAAAGGCCGCACTAACACGGAACTCGTAACTCCGCGTAGTCACACGGATCGCGCGTAGGTATCTCGAATCATAGTCACCGCGGTGCACGAGGTATACCCGCGTGACGAGGCTTAACCCCCGGTATCATGTCAAGAGGTGAGTGATATAATACTAGCACAACGACTTATCGTTAAACAACCTAAGCACAATAAGAATAACCTCTTACACAAACATCACAAGACACTAACACACGTAGCATCCTAACATGTTTACTTATCAAATCAACAAGAAAGTATTACAAGGCTATCACAAACCAACACAATCAAGTTATTCACACAAGGTACTTTCTACTTTATGTTAACAAGTTTGGGTTTTATCCCCAAAGTACTTCATACATTAACTTTTTAAAAGATCCGTTTCTTTCACAAAAGTCACACAATACCCGTAGTGTAAAAAAAATAGAGTGACTATCTTTTTAAGTAAACCAAAACACTTCCCTTTGTAAAAATCAAGTAACCACATTATTTTCCAAACGTTCAAGTTTGCCTAATTTCAAATGCTCAAGTTTCTCATTTTCGAAAGGTTTCGTAGTTCATAGTTTTAATCACTTAATAATATAATTCTCCTTTCAAACAATTTGAGAAACATATGCCTTATGTGTGAGTAGGTTATTCTTGTACATAACAATCTTATTAAAGCAGCCATGATCTAGGAAATGTAATATCATTTTGTCTCATCTTAGCTTCTATGCAGATGGAGGTTTCTACTGGTTGTAATAATACTTTATTAGTCAAAACATTTCCCTTTATTAACGCTGCAGTGGTTTGTTCGATACTTATTCTGATTTCCGAAATCAGTAACACATTATTCCTTTTAAAAACCAAGTACTCATTACTCACGAATGAGGCTCCACACTTTTTAACAAAATTCATATTAATTTAATTAAGTCAAGTCTCTTAACTTTTAAAATCAATAAACCATTCTTTTTATCTCTCTTAAGTCGTTATACCTAACTTCCCATAAAGCTAGTATAACTCTTAAGCTTTTGAAACCAAGTATTACTATTCTTTCAAAAAGGTTTCTTAATTCTCTTGAAATACTTCAAGATTCTTATTATTAGACTCAAGTCAAAAGACATCGCGGTAAAACCACGTTCAGTTAACACACGTACGTCTACCGTACTATATATATTCTTTAAAAATATCATGCTCAAGAGGATAGGAAGAATCACATACCTCGCGACGATTATCGACTATTAGCAAAACGCTCCACCGCTATAACCCGGCTAGCCTTGTCCACCTTCCAAGTAGAATACGCTACTCGCAGTACTTTCAACCTATAAAGGCCATATACGTCTATCAACGTCTAGACTACTCTGTAGAATATTCTAAGCAGTAGGTTCTCTATTCTACGGAAAATCGGGCAGCACTTCCATACCCGTTAAACTACACAAGTCTACTGTAAATATAGTCCTATGTAAGTATAGTTCAATCTTCTTCTTTATTATCCTTCTATGAATCTTATATTCATTTCTATACTACTACAGTATGTAATTTCCAATTACAATAGAAGGTCAAGAGTATTTACCTCGATAAGCCCAAAATTATCCAAGTTTAAATGTAGATCCTGAGCAACATTTAGCTCCTACTCTGAGCGCTCCAACCCGCTCCAAACAACCCTTAGAAGTTCTACGCAACTTCTTCTTAATACATCAACCAACTGTGAAGATTTTCCTAAGGGTTTCGTTTTGTGACTGAAGGAAAGTATAATAGTATTTCTGGGCTTTTAGTATAGGGGTAACCTTGGAATACTACAAGGTATTTGGGCCAAGGTATTTTGGAATAGTAACTATACTTGGAGAATACTTTTCTACCAGGGGGGGGGGGTATTTTTACGAGAACAACTCTCAAGAGGGGTATTTTTACGAGAACAACTCTCAAGAGGGGAACTCTCGGCTAGCACCACTAGAAAAGGGGTACTCGGCCAAGGGCGTCCAATTGGGGGAGGGGGAGGCTTGGACGAAAGCCTTACAAAGGGGGAGAGGGATTTCAAGACTTAGAAAGTGTGGAGTGGATGAAGAAGTCTTCAACAAAGGGGGGGGTATTTATAGGGAAACCAATGGACAAGATCAAGACAAGTGCGGGGCAAGTGGAGGGTGAGGATTTGCCCAAGTGCCCCCTAGCCATCTACTCCTCAATTCACTCCAAACATTGACCCATGGTTTAGGCCACAAAACATGGCACAAAACGTGCACCCAATCGGCCACCACATCCGTCCACTTGAGGGTGACAAGTGTCGCCCTCTCGTTGGTCCAAAATATTTCATCTCTCGGAAAAATCCGCAAAAATTATTAAAGTCGCAACCGTAATTTTCCCCTCGCAAAGTTTGGAAAACGTTTCGTCGGAAAACAATTCTTTTCGTGGGTTGTGAACAAAATTTTCGTCCCTTGCCTAATTTAAGGCTCAAACTTTTGTACGTACGCCCTCACGTACATACTCTGGAAATACGGGGTATAACATTCTCCCCTCCTTAGAAACATTCGTCCCGAATGTTCCTTCTAAGCCTCAAAACACACATGCGCCCGTATAGTCTTCACTACTATACTTACGAAAACAATCATGCCGTACCTGGCCATAACATAACACACGCGCAATTACTCAACTTCAAGTCCACGAGGAATCACCTCCATCACTACAAAAGCTCCCACCCAAGGTCTAAAAGATACTCCCTTCGCACCTTCACTTTTCAAAAGAAATGATCACATCTATGTTCTTAACACATGCTCGCTTCTTCCCTTACTCGTCGTACCCTTCTCGTACACTCGAACTCTTTATCATAACTTACCACATTTCTGCTACTGCTTCAGTTTCCAAACTCTCGGGGTTACTATCTCCAACTTGGTCATCATTAACTGGGAACACTCTGGATGGATCTCCGATACTTTTCCGAACATAACAACATGAAAGACCGGACGTACTGCCTCCTAAGTCGGACGGCAAATGCTAACATATAGGCAACCTGGCCTATTCTTCACCTGATCTGAAAAAGGCCCAAAGTAACTCGGGCTAAGTTTCCTCTGTTTTCCAAAACTCGTCATACCCTTCCCGGGGTGGTACCTTCAAGAAGACCCACCGTCAACCTGAACTCCAAGCGTCGTCGCCGATTATCCGCACGACTTCTGTTGACTCTGAGCTGCTACTAACCTCTTCTGGATAAGCTTCACCCTATCCACATCCTGCTGAAACAAGAATGAACCAGCTATCTGAACCTTGCCAACATCGAACCAATCGACCGGCAACTTACACTTCCGCCCCTACCAGGCGTCATAAGGCGATATCCGAATACTGATATGGTAGCTATAAAACACTCCCTCTACAGGAGGCAACAATCCTCACAGCTACCTCTGAAGTCCAAACACTGGCCCGAGGGAGAAAGCGATACTGAGACTCACCTGAGTTCCTAACCCTGCCTGGTAAAACTTCCCAGAAAATGAAATAGCCGCAACCTGGGCTCCACTGCCTGACATAAGGTGAAAGTAGGCACCTCGTGCAGCCTTACAACCTTCCTGATATAATCATCTCGCATAACCCTCTGCCGAGTAAACAGTCTTGACTAAAAGACAAGACGGGCTGACCTCATCGGCCCGACTACTGGTCGAACGCATCCACAAACTCGTACGCTGGTTAACTAAACTTGGGCCTAACATCCTCATGACCCTACCACAAAGAGGGACCACCACAAACTGACCCCACCACAATACAGGCCGCGGGTTGACCCGCGATCGGTCCTCAACCCGACCCGCTATCGCGCCAAATACTTGTTCCCCGATCCGGAACAATATCACGTGTACTATGCACTCCGATAAAGGTTAACATAACAATAAATCTTTTACTCAATATGGCCTTACCTCTAAGGTCTCTACGTATAAAACTCTAAGGCTCACACTTTCCCTATCCCCAATCTTACATTTTTAACTAACCCTGATTTTCTAATCACAATTAGCACAATGCTATCTGATCATAACACTTAAGATATACTCATCTTATCACACATACTAATCTCTAGAGGGTTAAAGATATACCTGTATCTACTGCTTCACTTCCCCTTTGTCGTTCTAATCAATCCTGCCCGGCTGGGCGCATAGCTAGGGAAGGTGACGAACTAGTCACTGATCCTGAAGGCTGAGTCTCTACATCCGCGCCACCTCTGGTCGGACAATTTCTCGCAAAATGGCCCTGCTGGCCGCAAGTAAAACAAGCTGTCGAAGAAGTACGACACTCTCCACAATGACACTTACCACAACGGCCACACCGAGGTGGGGGTGGCCTCCTCTGGCTAGCACCCCTTCCTCTCCGAACCACTGAATCCGCAACTGATCTGGTAGGTTGAGTCCTCCTACTTGCATCCTTCCTACTAGGACATCCTTTCGACACATGGCCCTGACGGCCGCAGGTAAAACAAGTACCAACAAAAAGACGACATTCCCCGGGATGACGCCTGCCACACTGTGAACACTGAGGGAAAACTGAACCCGGCTGGCTAGAACCTACGTATAGCTGTGAACCGGAAGCCCTGGAGCTCTGACCATCTCCGGCATACCTCGAACGTCCTGAACCCTGTGGAGGACCACTCCGCACTGGCGGAGGTGCATATCCAGCCTGCTGCTGAGGCGATTTGCCTTGAAAGTTACCAAAGGACCCTGCCGATCTGGCCCTCTTCTGCTGATTTTGGTTAACCCGTTGATCCCTACGTTTCTCGGCCTGCTGCGCATGGCACAGTCTGTGAGCCATGCTCATGCTCAAGAGCTACTCTTGCACAACCTCTCTTAGATAATCATCAAGACCGTGATAAACCGTACATAATATACTTTACGGTTGCTAAATCCATAGCTAATGTAAGTCGTCTCTTTGCGATCCATACTTTCGCTCGGGTCGTGGGCGAAGGTTCGAATATCATGGCCGATGAGGAATGCTGCCGCCGTGCTAGACTCTCTTTGGGGTGGGCGTGCGAACTCCCGAATGAAGCACCACCCCAAGTGATGATTGGGCCTGTGCCCTAGTAACCCTTTGTGCTCTACTCGCAGCTCCCTTGGCTGCCTTGCCCTTCTGGGACCGGGTTGCCTTACGCGGAGGCATAACTGGTAAGGGAAAGAATTACGTTAGAGGGGTCCAACTTATAACACAACTCTAAGGCACGATCTCTGAGTGAGAAGAATGGAAACCAAGCCTAAATATCCTATAGCCTCCTGATTATTGGTGTGGTGCACAACACACCGATAATCAAGACTCTACTAGATACGGTCTGTAGACACTTTCCGAGGATTAACTGCTCTGATACCACTTTTGTCACGACCGAACCGGGCGTGGATCGTGCCTTACCCCGGGAACCCAAGTAGACATACATCAGAGTAATCAGCGGAACATAAACAAGACATGAAATAATATGAAGTGTAAAACAGTTTTTCTGCGAAAAGTTGCCTTACGGCATATATATATATATAACTTGAATCGACGATTCATCCCTTTACAAACTACGCCCAACAAGATTACTACGCACCTCTAAGAATGATATAACAATTATGGCGGGGCGGGGCCATACGTACCCTGAATGTAAGTACCTACAACGACGAGGACTATACCATCGATAAGCCTCCGAGAAACGGAGCTTCCCAAAACGCCGAATCGTGATCCTAAGAGCGAGGATCGACTCGGTGTACCTACTGCGGCGTGAACGCGGCCGAGAAAGATAACAGTATCAGTATGTGGCCCGAAAATCTGTAAATGAAATCATAGTAGTCTATATAAAGCGGGAGACATGTATGATAACCAAACTACGATTCCTGATAAATAGCGGTCATGTCAAGTCGTGACTCACGCCTCAAAGTCACCACTAAATATAACTATGGGTCTCACGCCCACAACATCAATCATGCGTGGAATACCTTCCTCATCGCCGGCAATCTATGATATAAAAACACCAAGGAATACACATGAACACGTGTCCCACCTGTGTCATCATAAAACCGTCACGGTAAGTGCGAAGGCATAGCCGACTACTAACACCTACGATGCAACAAGGTCATAAATCGTATCACGAGGTCTGTCTAGACCACCACATGATCGGCCGCCACTCGCCGCAGATCAAATGTGCGCGTCTAGTCTGGAACTTCCGCACTCGCATAGGCCACACATAGGCGCATGAGGTATTCCCGCGTCGAGGTAGCTACTCCCGACATCGCCCCGACTCGCGATCCGCATGGCCACATGACCGCATGACCACAAAGGCCGCACACTAACTCGAACTCGTAGCTCGCGCATAGTCACACGCATCGCGTGAGGTATCTCGAATCATAGTCACACATCGCACGAGGTATACCCGCGTCGGAGGCGGCTTAACCCCTGATCATGTCAAGAGGTGAGTGATATAATACTAGCACAACGGCTTATCGTTAAACAACCTAAGCACAATAAGAATAACCTCTTACACAAACATCACAAGACACTAACACACGTAGCATCCTAACATGTTTACTTATCAAATCAACAAGAAAGTATTACAAGGCTATCACAAACCAACACAATCAAGTTATTCACACAAGGTACTTTCTACTTTATGTTAACAAGTTTGGGTTTTTATCCCCAAAGTACTTCATACATTAACTTTTTAAAAGATCCGTTTCTTTCACAAAAGTCACACAATACCCGTAGTATAAAAAAATAGAGTGACTATCTTTTTAAGTAAACCAAAACACTTCCCTTTGTAAAAATCAAGTAACCACATTATTTTCCAAACGTTCAAGTTTGCCTAATTTCAAATGCTCAAGTTTCTCATTTTCGAAAGGTTTCGTAGTTCATAGTTTTAATCACTTAATAATAGAATTCTCATTTCAAACAATTTGAGAAACATATGCCTTATGTGTGAGTAGGTTATTCTTGTTCATAACAATCTTATTAAAGCAGCCATGATCTAGGAAATGTAATATCATTTTGTCTCATCTTAGCTTCTATGCAGATGGAGGTTTCTACTGGTTGTAATAATACTTTATTAGTAAAAACATTTCCCTTTATTAACGCTGCAGTGGTTTGTTCGATACTTATTCTGATTTCCGAAATCAGTAACACATTATTCCTTTTAAAAACCAAGTACTCATTACTCACGAATGAGGCTCCACACTTTTTAACAAAATTCATATTAATTTAATTAAGTCAAGTCTCTTAACTTTTAAAATCAATAAACCATTCTTTTTATCTCTCTTAAGTCGTTATACCTAACTTCCCATAAAGCTAGTATAACTCTTAAGCTTTTGAAACCAAGTATTACTCTTCTTTCAAAAAGGTTTCTTAATTCTCTTGAAATACTTCAAGATTCTTATTATTAGACTCAAGTCAAAAGACATCGCGGTAAAACCACGTTCAGTTAACACACGTACGTCTACCGTACTATATATATTCTTTAAAAATATCATGCTCAAGAGGATAGGAAGAATCACATACCTCGCGACGATTATCGACTATTAGCAAAACGCTCCACCGCTATAACCCGGCTAGCCTTGTCCACCTTCCAAGTAGAATATGCTACTCGCAGTACTTTCAACCTATAAATGCCATATACGTCTATCAACGTCTAGACTACTCTGTAGAATATTCTAAGCAGTAGGTTCTCTATTCTACAGAAAATCGGCAGCACTTCCATACCCGTTAAACTACACAAGTCTACTGTAAATACAATCCTATGTAAGTATAGTTCAATCTTCTTCTTTAATATCCTTCTATGAATCTTATATTCATTTCTATACTACTACAGTATGTAATTTCCAATTACAATAGAAGGTCAAGAGTATTTACCTCGATAAGCCCAAAATTATCCAAGTTTAAATGTCGATCCTGAGCAACGTTTAGCTCCTACTCTGAGCGCTCCAACCCGCTCCAAACAACCCTTAGAAGTTCTACGCAACTTCTTCTTAATACTTCAACCAACTGTGAAGATTTTCCTAAGGGTTTCGTTTTGTGACTGAAGGAAAGTATAATAGTATTTCTGGGCATTTAGTATAGGGGTAACCTTGGAATACTACAAGGTATTTGGGCCAAGGTATTTTGGAATAGTAACTATACTTGGAGAATACTTTTCTACCAAGGGGGGGGGTATTTTTACGAGAACAACACTCAAGAGGGGGGGGGGGGGGGTACTCTCGGCTAGCACCACCAGAAAAGGGGGGGTACTAACGGCCAAGGGCCTCACAAAGGGGGAGGGGAAGGCTTGGACGAAAGCCTTACAAAGGGGAGAGGATTTCAAGACTGAGAAAGTGTGGAGTGGATGAAGACGTCTTCAACAAAGCGGGGGTATTTATAGGGAAACCAATGGACAAGATCAAGACAAGTGGGGGGCAAGTGGAGGGTGAGGATTTGCCCAAGTGCCCCCTAGCCATCTACTCCTCAATTCACTCCAAACATTGACTCATGGTTTAGGCCACAAAACATGGCACAAAACGTGCACCCAATCGGCCACCACATCCAGTCACTTGAGGTGACAAGTGTCGCCCTCTCGTTGGTCCAAAATATTTCATCTCTCGGAAAAATCCGCAAAAATCATTAAAGTCGCAACCGTAATTTTCCCCTCGCAAAGTTTGGAAAACGTTTCGTCGGAAAACAATTCTTTTCGTGGGTTGTGAACAAAATTTTCGTTCCTTGCCTAATTTAAGGCTCAAAATTTTGTCGTGCGCCTCACGCATACTCAAAATACGGTATAACATTCTCCCTCGCCAGAAACATTCGTCCGAATGTTCCTTACCTCAAAACACACGTGCGCGTATAGTCTTCACTATTATACTTACGAAAACAATCATGCCGTGCACTGGCCATAACATAACACGCGCAATTACTCAACTTCAAGTCCACGAGGAATCACCTTCATCACTACAAAAGCTCCCACCCAATGTCTAAAAGATACTCCCTTCGCACCTTCACTTTTCAAAAGAAATGATCACATCTATGTTCTTAACACATGCTCGCTTCTTCCCTTACTCGTCGTACCGCTTCGTACACTCGAACTCTTTATCATAACTTACCACATTTACGCTCGTTGCGGTTTCCAAACTCTGGGGTTACTATCTCGACTTGGTCATCATTAACGGGAACACTCTGGATGGATCTCCGATACTTTTCGAACATAACAACATGAAAGATCGGACGTCGCCTCCTAAGTCGGACGGCAAATGCTAACATATAAGCAACCCGCCTATTCTTCCTGATCGAAAAAGGCCCAAAGTAACTCGGGCTAAGTTTCCTCTGCTTTCCAAAACTCGTCATACCGCTTCCGGGGTGGTACCTTGAAGACCACCGTCGGCACGAACTCCAAGCGTCGTCGCCGATTATCCGCACGACTTCTGTTGACTCTGAGCTGCTACTAACCTCTTCTGGATAAGCTTCACCCTATTCACATCCTGCTGAAACAAGAATGAACCAGCTATCTGAACCTTTCCAACATCGAACCAATCGACCGGCAACTTACACTTCCGCCCCTACCAGGCGTCATAAGGCGATATCCGAATACTGATATGGTAGCTATAAAACACTCCCTCTACAGGAGGCAACACTCCTCACAGCTACCTCTGAAGTCCAAACACTGGCCCGAGGGCGAATGCGATACTGAGACTCACCTGAGTTCCTAACCCTGCCTGGTAAAACTTTCCAGAAAAATAAATAGCCGCAACCTGGGCTCCACTTCCTGACATAAGGTGAAAGTAGGCACCTCGTGCAGCCTTACAACCTTCCCGATATAATCATCTCGCATAACCCTCTGCCGAGTAAACGGTCTTGACTAAAAGACAAGACGGGCTGACCTCATCGGCCCGACTACTGGTCGAACGCATCCACGAACTCGTACGCTGGTTAACTAAACTTGGGCCTAACATCCTCATGACCCTACCACAAAGCGGGACCACCACAAACTGACCCCACCACAATACAGGCCGCGGGTTGACCCGCGATCGGTCCTCAACCTGACCCGCTATCGCGCCAAACACTTGTTCCCCGATCCGGAACAATCTCACGTGTACTATGAACTCCGATAAAGGCTAACATAACAATAAATCTTTTACTCAAGATGGCCTTACCTCTAAGGTCTCCACGTATAAAACTCTATGGCTCACACTTTCCCTATCCCCAATCTTACCTTTTTAACTAACCCTGATTTTCTAATCACAATTAGCACAATGCTATCTGATCATAACACTTAAGATATACTCATCTTATCACACATACTAATCTCTAGAGGGTTAAAGATATACCTGTATCTACTGCTTCACTTCCCCTTTGTCGTTCTAATCAATCCTGCCCGGCTGGGCGCATAGCTAGGGAAGGTGACGAACTAGTCACTGATCCTGAAGGCTGAGTCTCTACATCCGTGCCACCTTTGGTCGGACAATTTCTCGAAAAATGGCCCTGCTGGCCGCAAGTAAAACAAGCTGTCGAAGAAGTACGACACTCTCCCTGCGGCATGAACGCAGCCCCCCGAAGGAGGTCGATAACAGTACCAAGTATGTGGCGAAAATACTGTAAATGAAATCATAACAGTCTATATAAAAACAGGAGACATGTATGATAACCAAACTACAGTCCACAATATATAAGCAGTCATGTCCAGTCAGGGACTCACGCCCTCAAAGTCGTCACTCAAATATAACTATGGGTCTCACGCCCACAACATCAATCATGCGTGGAATACCTTCCTCATCACGCGATCTATGATATAATAACACGAAGTACATGAACACGAGTCCAACTCAGTGTCATAAAAACCGTCTGGCAAGTGCGAAGGCATAGCTACCGGATCCAACTGCGTCATCAATCGACCGGGAAAGTACGAAAGCCACTACGTAACCTACCGTACCAACAATACTAAACAACCATATCACGAAGCGACACATGGCAAGTCGATAGCCTCTACCAGATCCTCCCGCGCCACGTAGGCGGCGGGGCAAGTAACCAGCTAACCACCGATCACAATCGTAAGTCACGGCCGTCCAAACACCGACTCGCGAAGGCGACACGTGGCAAGTCGATAGCCTCTACCAGATCCTCCTGCGCCACGTAGGCGGCGGAAAGTAACCAAAGCTAACCACCGATCACAACCGTAAGTCACGATACTTCGCGCGAAGGCGACACGTGGCAAGTCGATAACCTCTACCAGATCCACTGCGTCACGTAGGCGGCGGGGCAAGTAACGAGCTAACCACGGATCACAACCGTAAGTCACGAGACTTCGCCACAAAACTGAACGGGGAAAGTACGAAGGCTAACTACCAGAACCAAAGCCGAATCAGCCACGACCGGGGCAAGTACGAGAGCCAACTACCAGATACCAAAGCCGAATCAGTAAAACCTCATGGAGAGCTAGTACATGGAACAACAATCCTAATGGAACCATACCCGTGGGCCACCCAACGTGTCGATGGGTCCAAGGATATAACAAGATAACCGCCCTCCATCGAGAGACTCCTGAGTACGTAATCAAAACACTTGCACATCAAAGGCTAGCACAACAAGCATAGGCAAGTTCAACGTACTCATAGACTTTTATTTTATTACAACAAATTCGGATTTTAACCCCAAGGTACTACGCATTTTAACACTTTAAAAGATCCATTTCTTTCACAAAAAGTCATACGATACCCGTAGTATCAAAATAGAGTAACTATCTTTTTAAGTAAACTAAAACAATTTCCATACTTTCTTTTTAAACCAAATCACTTCTCCCTTTAAAGTCAAGTTACCATTTTAAATCCAATAATAAAACCATCCTTTTGTTTTCATAAAGTTGTTATAACTAACTTCCCATAAAGCTATTATAACACTTTATGTTTTAAACCAATTTAAGACAAAACCATGCCTTTCTTTTAAACCAAAACACTTCAAATTCCTCAAGTCTCTTTTCTTTTAGAAAACAAGTTACTTACTTTGGAATTTAAGAAAAATCAATACTTATTATTAATGATCTTATTTAAGCAACCATGATCTAGGAAATGTAATACAATTTTGTCTTATCTTAGCTTCTATGTAGATGGAGGTTTCTACTGGTTTTAATATAATTAATTATTTGTCAATACATTTTCCTTTATTAACGCGGTGGTTTGTTCGATACTTATTCACATTTCCAAATCAATATAACTTATTCCTTTTTAAAACCCAATTACCCATTTCTCATAAATGCGGTTTCACAACTTTTTAACACAAACCAAGTCCTTAATATTTCACATCAAGTCATTTATAAGTTAAGTCTCTTATCTTTTAAAAACAATCAACCATTCTTTTACCTACATAAAGTCGTTATAATTAACTTCCCATAAAGCCATTATAACACTTTATGTTCTAAACCAACCAAATTCATTTAACACACGTACGTCTACCGTACTACATAGTTTACAACAATCATGCTAGAAAAGATAGGAAGAGGTTCACATACCTCGCGACGATTATCGACAAAAAGCAAAAGCTCCAAAATCAGAACCTGCAAGTCCTTTTCACCCTTTAAGTAGAATACGCTACTCGCAATACTTCCACCTAAAAAGGCCACAAAACGTCTATCAACTTCTCGATCTCTTCGTAGAATATTCTAAATACAAGATTCCTTATTCTACGGAAAATTCGGCAGCACCTCCCCCCACGCAACCACATAAATCTCCTCTCTATCAAGGCGCTACTGTGCCAACAACTCAGGGGTTACACGTCTAACAGGCGTGTACAACACCGCCCCACAATAATACTACAAGTCTCATCAGAATACAAATCAATGTAAATACAGTTCAATTCTTTATAATTATTCTTCCAATATATCTTATACTCAATTCTAAACTACTACAATATGTAATATCCAATTACAATAGGGGGACAAAGATCATTACCTCGATAAGCCCAAAATTATCCAAGATAATAAGTCGATCCTGAGCAACGTTTAGCTCCAAATCCTTACGCTCCAACCCGCTCCAAGCAACCCTTAGAAGTTTCTAAACAACTTCTCTTAACACTTCATCTAAGCTATGAAGATTTTTCTAGGGCTTCGTTTCGCGACTAAAGGAATAAAGTAGTATTTCCGGGCTCTTAATGTTGAAATAACTTTGGAATACTACTAGGGATACTAGGCTAAGGTATTTGGGATTATACAACAATACTTGAAGTATTTCTACACAAAGTGGGGGGGGGGGGGGTTGGACGAGAACATCACAAAGGGAGGGGGGGGTATTTTTGCCTTGGAAGAACTTAAGTGTGGATGAAGAATTAGTCTTGCACAAAGGGGTATTTATAGAGAAATCAATGGCCAAGATCTAGACAAGTGTATGGTGAAGATTGGGTCCAAGTGTGTGGGTAATTTGCCAACCAAGTGTCCACCACAAAAAATGGGCCACTTGTCCCCCACAAAAACGTCCAAGTGCCCAAGTCCATCATCAATTCGGCCACATGGCCACATGGGGGTGACACGTGTCTCCCCCCCTACTCGTCCAAAATATTTCATCTTCCGAAAATATCCGTAATGCCAAAAATCCGAAAATAAAGTGGGCCCCACAAACCGTAAATTTTTCCCGTGGGCCCCACGTGTCCAATTCCGGAAATAAAATTTCATAATTCTCAAATATTCCAAAAAGCACGAATACCGAATCTGGGAATCCAATTCCCTTTAATGAACATTTTTCCTTCTCAAAATTCGGAAACTTTTCCGTCGAAAAATCACATCTTTCTTCCTTTCCAAAATTACTGTCGTATTCTCGTACGTACGTCCTCACATACATATCCTGGAACTACGGGGTGTAACATTCTTCCCCCCTTAGAAACATTCGTCCCGAATGTTTCTTCTAAGTCTCTAAACATACATGCGCCGGTATAGTCTTCACTACTATACTTACCAAACCAATCATGCCACCAATGGCCATAGTATAACATACGCGCAAAACTCAATCCAAGCCAACGAGGATCACCTCTAACGTTTATAACAACACAAAAACTTCCACCCATGGTCTAAAGGATACTCCCTTCGCATCTTCACTTCACAAAAATGATCACTTCCATCCCCTTAACACATGTTCACTTCTTTCCTTACTCGTCGTACCGCTTCGTACACGAACTCTTTCTAGTACACGTACCATACTCGATCATCGCCGGTTTCAAAAACCTTGGAGTCACTACCTCCAACTTGGTCACATTACTAGCCCCAAATTCCTTTAAGGCCATTCCCGGCCTTCACGATCCGATTCTAGTTGAACACATCCGCGAACTCGTCCGATGGTTACCTAAACCTGGGCCTAGCACCCTCGTGATCCTACCACCTGGCGGGACCACCTCGAACTGACCCCACCTCACTCCGGGCTGCGGGTTGACCCACGATCTGGCCTCAACCCGACCCGCTATCGCCCAAACTCTCTCGTTTCCCGATCCGGAACAACCTTACTAATTCACGTCATGAAAGCTACCACTTCTACTTTCATCTTACACAACCCATGGAATTATCCCACAATATATTTTACGCATACCAAGTACTTCGACAAAGACCAACCGTAAAATCATCCACTCAAGGCGGCCATGCATCCAAGGTCCTAACTGTTATAAATTCTAAGGCTCACAATTGTCTCGTCCCCAAACTTACCCTTTTCAACTACCCATGTTTTCTAATTCACACTTAACACAATGCTATCCGTACATAGCACTCCACATGTATCTACCATAACAACTGATCGGTGTATTTTATATACACTTTTCGAGTCAGTTTTAGTAAGTCTTTTGTCCCTTTTTGTACAAATAAGTGTCGTATTAGGATATTTTTTCTTTCTTTTGAGTCAAAGTGGTTAAAATGGCCAAATGGCGGAAAAGGAGCTAAAAGAGGGCAAACGAGAAGGTTCCAGAGCTAAAAACAGATAAAGTGGCGAACGAGGCAAAAGCCGGACAGCGCGGCCTCCTGCGATCGAAGCGGCGCGGCGCCCAATATCGAGAGGCTGCGAAGACTCGGCGCGCGGCCTCATGTCAGCAGATGCGGGCGCGGCGCGCTAATCATCGAAGCTACAGAAGTTGCGGTAGCCGCGCTACCGAACAGAATCGGGGCGCGGCGCCAAATCACCCGGTACCACGAAGTTCGTGCGCGCAGCCGTCTGGAAATCTCCGGGTTTTGATGATTTTCTGGGCCAGGCCTGCAGGGAAAAGTTAAGGGCGGTTTTCAGCCTATAAAAGGAGAACCCTAGGCAGATTTTAAGGGTTCCCCTTCTTGCACAACACAAGATTTTCTTGCTTGGAGATTGGAGACCTAAACTTAGTAATTTCTTTCATTTTTCTTTTCTTTATTTCAGTTTTTGCATGATGAACTTTGAATTAGTTCTTGTCATATCTATGGCTAGGAACTAATTTTCTTATAGGGCTTTCCATGTTGATTCACTAGAAACTTATGTTATGAATTAATACATGTTTATGGTTATTATTCTTCTTTGAGAGATCTATCCAATAATTGCGTTGAATGCTTGATAATTAATTGACAACTAATTATCCTTATATGATTTCTAATTTACTTCGAAAGGAGAGATTGTGAATATGCTGTAAGTTGGGTAGACATTCTTGGATTGCGGATGAAAATACCTCAATTATTTATATAGCGTTAATGAGAGGCTTAAAAACCCTAATTTTGCGCATGGTGCGTGACAGTTAACTAGGTTTTTGTTCTTAATCCTCCTATAGAGTTATCCTTATCACCGAAAGGTAGGTAAGGTGCAATACTGGGGTTGAGTGTTTATATATCCTTAACGGGAATATAAAACGATTTCGTAATCCTGCTTTCTCCGAGAGAAGAAGACCATAATTCGTTGTATTAATAAATAACATAAACGGATAGTTGAGGAGACATGGAAGCCCTATTCCCATCACATCTGAAGTAAACTCATTAGATAAATTAGTATTAATAATTCTTAGTTATAAACAACAAATCAAATATCGATTGCCAAATAGATACCAAAAGATAGATAGTTGGTACTTGAACCCTAATCCTTGTGGACGATATTCGGTCTTATCAAGACTATATTACTTGTCACGATAACGTGCACTTGCGTTAAACTGTGTGCATCTTTACGCGCATCAAGTTTTTGGCGCCGTTGCCGGGGAGTTGGCATTAGTTCAATATCAAATTTATCTATTTTTAATTTCTAATTTGGTTTTTATTTTTATTTTTAATTTTCACGTTTTTTTTTAATTTCAAAAATCAGGGTGCCGTGATTTGTTATGCATTTTGATCTATTTCAGAAATCGGTTTATGCGAAGGAGAAGAGAGGCGACACTCTTGTTCCCTTCAATCCGAGATTGAGAAAACGTAAGCGAGCGAAAGAATCACGGATTGCAACCTTGATAGAGATGGGCGGCGTCTGAGCAACAACATGATGAGAGAAGGGTTAGGTGAAAATCAGCCCAATCCGGCCATACCGGCAAGTACCTATGGATGTCGAGGAAAGAGTTCAAGTCCAGTGAAAGAAGCTTGGGAGACTATGTGCCTAGAGTGAATGGAGCACGACATGTATTAGCCTCCCTTGCCATAGGAGCGAACAACTTCGAGATAAACCGCGATTCTCGATCGTGAGTACGACACGGTGCAATTCGGAGGATCGCCATGGAGGATCCACATATGCACATAGCTAATTTCTTGGAGCTATGTGCAACTTTCAGATATAATGGCGTTACTGATGATGCCGTCAGATTGAGGCTCTTTCCCTTTTCACTCAGGGATAGAGCAAAAGTATGGTTGAATTCCCTTCCGGCTGATTCGATTTTTACATGGCACGAGCTGGCGCAGAAATTCCTAGCCAAGTTCTTTCCCCCATGTAAAACAGCAAAACTGAGAGGGGAGTTGAACAACTTCTACCAAGCAGATGGAGAGTCCTTATATGAAGCTTGGGAAATGTTATACCCCGTATTTCCAGAGTATGTACGTGAGGGCGTACATATAAAAGTTTAGCCTTAAAGTTAGGCACTATGGACGAAATTGTGCACACCTATCGAAAAGAGTCGTTTTCCGACGAAACGTTTTTCTAAACTTGCGAAGGGAAAATTCCGGCTATGTCATTAATAATTTTTGCGGATTTTTCCGAGACACGGAATATGTTGGACCAACGAGAGGGTGACAAGTGTCACCCTCAAGTGGCATGTTTGGACTGCAAAATGGGCTTGCCTTCCACGTTTTTTGTGTTGAAATTTTGGTCAAGGGTTAGGTAGGATATTTTGTGTAGATGGATAAGGTAGCACATGGCTAAATCTTGGCCTTACACTTGCTATGCACTTGGCTTCATCTTGGCCATTGGTTGGCCTTTGGTTAGCCTATAAATACTCCCCTTGCTTGAAGGTTTTCTTCATCCACAAATGTTCCTAAGTCTTGAAAAATCCCTCCCTCTCCCTCTTGCTTGTTCTCGTCCAAACACCACCCCTATACCACACTATTGAAGGCCCTCGGCCGAACCCCCCTTGCCTAGTGGTTCTAGCCGAGAACCCCCTCCCCCTAGCCTAGTCGTGCTAGTCGAAATACTACCCCCTTGGTAAAGAAATACTCTCAAAGTATTGTTGTTATGCCTAAATACTTTAGCCCAAATACCTTGTAGTACTTTCCACAGTACCCTTTATACAAAAAGCCCGGAAAAATACTATCATACTTCCCTTTAGCCACTAAACGAAACCCTAAGGAAAATCTTCACCCGTAGTTGAAGTTATAAGTAGAAGTTGCGTAGAACTTCTAAGGGTTTCTTGGAGCGGATTGGAGCGCACGGAGTAGGAGCTAAACCTTGCTCAGGATCGACTTTAAACTTGGATAATTTTGGGCTTATCGAGGTAACTAAACTTGTCCCCTTATTGTAATTGGAAATTACATGTTGTAGGAATATATAGTTGAAGTATACTATATATAGAACTGATCATAATTTTGCGGCAATGTCTTTTGACTTAAGCCTGAATAATAAAGAAGAAGCGACAGAATTACATAGATGTATTACAGTAGACTTGTGTAGCTTTACTGTGAAGTAGAATCGTACACGTCCGGTTAGACGTGTAAACCCCCCCTGGTTGGCTTGGTAGCCGGCCTCGATAGAGGAGGAGATTTACGCTGTTGCGGGGGGGGGGGGGGAGGTGCTGCCGAATTTTCTGTAGAATATTCTACGATGAGATCTAGATGTTAATAGGCGCCTTGTGGCCTTTATAGGTTGAAGTACTACGTATGGCGTGATCTACTTGGCTTAAGGAGTAGCCGACGGTTTGAGGTACTTGGAGCGTTTTGCTATTAGTCGATAATCGTCGCGAGGTATGTGAACCTCTTCCTATCTCTTCTAGCATGATATGTGTATAACTATGTAGTACGGTAGACGTACATGTGTTAAATGTATTTGATTGGTCTAAAACATAAAGTGTTATAACGGCTTTATGGGAAGTCGGTTATAATAGCTTTATGTAGGTAAGAAAATGCTTTGTGGTTTTTAAAAGGTAACTGGCTTGATGTGTGATAATAAAGAACATGAAGTATTTCAAAAGATTTATGAATCATTTTAATAGAAGAGTAATACTTGGTTTTTGAAAGCTTAAGAGTTATACTAGCTTTATGGGAAGTTAGGTATAAACGGCTTAAGAATGTTAAATGGATTTCGGAAAATGAGAACAAGTATCGAACAAACCACTGCAACGTAATAAAGGAAAATGTATTGAAAAATGAATTATTGGTAAAACCAGTAGAAACCTCCATCTGCATAGAAGCTAAGATAAGACAAAATGATATTACATTTTCTAGATCATGGCTGCTTTAAGAAGATTGATATAAATAAGAATAACCTACTCACACATAAGACGCATATTACTCAATTGTTCTAAAAAGGAATTACGTGATTAAGACTATGAACTATGAAATCTTTCAAAAATGGGACTTGAGTAACTGAAACTAGGCAAACTGGAACTTTAGGAAAAAGGAATGTTGTTACTTGACTTTAAAAAGAATGTGTGTTGGTTTACTTAAAAATGTGGGTCACCCTATTTTTATACTACGGGTATCGGGTGACTTTTGAAAAAGGAATGGATCTTTTAAAAGAATTTAACGTATGTAGTACTTTGGGGTTAAGACCCGGACTTTGACAAATGAAAGTACCCTGAGTGTGTTTAACTTTCCTATGCTTGTTGTTGTGTAACTTGCCTATGCTTGTTGTGATAGCCTTTGTTGTGCAAGTATTGTGTTTCTATACCACCGCGTCTCTCGATGGAGGGTCGGCTGATTTGTGATGGACGTTTCTATACCGGTTCATGGGATGAACCGGGAATGTATTCCACTCGACTACCGTGTTCATGGGATGAACCGGGAATGTATTTCACTCGACTACCGCGTTCATGGGATGAACCAGGAATGTATTCCACTCGACTACCGTGTTCATGGGATGAACCGGGAATGTATTTCACTCGACTACCGCGTTCATGGGATGAACCGGGAATGTATTCCACTCGACTACCGCGTTCATGAGATGAACCGGGAATGTATTCCACACGTTTCTATCGGGTCCATGAGATGGGCGAGACATGTTATCGTATCACATGATTTGTACCTAGGCTGGCGGTGAGGAAGGAGTTCCACGGGCATGAGGATGACTTTGAGGCGTGAGTCCCCGACTTGACATGGCTTTTATGTTGTGGCGTAGTTTGGTTATCATACATGTCTCTGCTTTATATAGACTATTATGATTTCATTCACGATTTCTGATTTCACATACTTGGTACTGTTATCGACCTCCTTGAAGCCGCGTTACATGCCGCAGGTAGAGGTACATCGGTTGTGGATCCTCGCTCTTAGGATCACAGTTCAGCGTGTTGGGAAGCCCCGTTTCTTCGGAGGCTTATCTTTTGGTATGTTACCCTGAGTCTGTAGGTTCTTGTTGTCACGACCCAACCCCGGGGCCGCGACTGGTACCCTACCGGGGTACCCTGTCAGGTATATGTCAGAGAATAGCAGCGGAACATACACAACACATACGCATAAAAAGTAACATCACTGGCCAGCCGGTAAGGCTGCCTTCCATAAAACATACTTAACAAAAGTATAATAGTACAACTGGTTCTTATAGCCCAAAACACATAGGTGGCCACAGACCTCTAAAGATAACAACTGTGGCGGGACAAGGCCCCGCCATACCCCCTGAATATACAAAGTACCTATAGCATCAGGGAAATATCCATACCAATAAATAAGCTTCCGGAGGAATGGAGCTTCTGACACCGGAATAGTGATCCTAAGAACGAGGATCCTCAATCTGCTTACCCTTACCTGCGGCATGAACGCAGCCCCCGGGGAAGGGGGTCAGTACACAATATGTACCAAGTATGTAAAGCTGGGAAAATACTGTAATATGATATCATAAGTCTAAAAGCAAGCTGAAGTCATGGAAGACAATAAAATACCTTTTACTGTGCCTTACTAACAATGAGAGTGACAAGTATATATATACATATATAATACTGCATAAAATAGGAGGCTCATGATCAAAACAGGGTACCTCGCCCGTAGTATCAAAAAGAAACCATCCTACTCCTGGGACTATTTCACCCGCATGGGTCCCGTGGACCGCGTGAGGTACTCACTCGCATCGGTACTGTACTGGCGTGGGACTATTTCACCCGCCTAAGCCCATAAGGACTCGCATGAGGTATTCCTCGCATCATGGGTAGCATATCCACGGAACAGGTGGTATAACGATGTTGGGGACTTTCCCCTCAGATATACTCTTACCACAAGCGGATGGTATAACGATCTTGAGTGTACCTCGGATATACTCTTTGCTGGAGCAGATGGTATAACGATCTTGGGGCTTGCCCGCCGGATATACTCTTATCATGCGGATGGTATAACGATCTTGGATCGCCCCTCGGATATACTCTTACATCAAGCGGATGGTATGGCGATCTTGGGGTGGCCCGCCGGACATCTTCTTTGCTGAAGGAGGTGGTATGACGATCTTGGGGCTTGCCCGCCGGACATACTCTTACCTATCTCAAATCATCATATCATAAATAAGTTAAGCAAACTTATAACTTCTTTTAGTCTTGTTCATCTACTCTATAATTTTATTTTATGTAATGCTCTTCATCATATCTTTAAATAAAAGAAAACCGAATTTAACCCAGTACTACATACCTCATCTCTTTCAAAAGTGACTCTTCTTTATACATAAAGCCTTTGGGCAATTGATGACTTTAAATCAAATTGCCTCTTCATGTAATTATCTTACTTAGAGTAAATCCTTCTCATTAACCTTTTATGAAGCTAATAAACCAACTTCCCATAAAGTTGTTATATTAACTCTATACTTTAGTAAAATCATACCTTTCCCTTTACCAAGGGACTTATACATTCTTAAAACGAAACAAGTCATTTTATACTCAAAACAAGTAAGAATACTAAATCGTATCGTCTACCGTACTACATAGTTTTATCTATTCATGCTCAATAGATAGAAAAACTTCACATACCTCTTTGGTCAATCCACTTGCCAAGTCCAAACTACATAAGTAATATTTCAACCTATAATAGTCATGATACGTTTATTAACCTCTAATCTTAATGTAGAACAATCCAAGTTCAAAGTCACTAAATTCTAAGGAAAATTGGGCAGCATTTCCTTTGTTTCTACTCACTTTGCCACCTTTCTCAAGGCCGAATTTATCATCAAAACACCACCTTTAAGGCTCACTCAATCCAACAATTCAAAGGGATTTCACACCCAAAATTCTGCCCCATAAGTTTACAACAATCCACTTAACAATTCTAAGGTGGTTTTAGGCTACAACATGCTCATAATTTCTTCTTAACCAATTCTTCATATACAAACCAAATTTACTTGCATTCAATGACTCTAAGTGCATTATTTTACTACCACAAGATCTTGCTTTCTAAGCATGCAACACTAGAACTAAGTTTAAAGGAAGAAATGTTACCTTAAAGTTTTAGCCAAAACTTATTCCAAATATTGCTAGCTTCCTTGCCAAGAACACTACCACCACAATGCCAACAAGCTAGCTACAAGCTTCCTTTTCTTGTTCTTAACTTTCAGATTTTTCTAAGGGTTTTTAGAGAGAAGGGGGAGCAATTTGAGAGAGAGAGAGAGAAGATGAAAGATAGAAAATGTCCAAGTCTTGGTCAATATATTGCATGCAACAGAAAATCAGATGGGGGGGGGACACTTGTCACCCTCCCATGGTCTCTTTTAAAACAAAAATCAGATTTTCTAAGTTTTTCCGCCCAAATTTCCCGCCTCGGCGCCGCGGCCCTGCTGTCCCGGAGCCGCGGCGCTGCAACTTCAGCGACCCCTCAGTACTTTAGGCGCCGCGGCCCTGCATCCGGCGCCGCGGCCCTGTCGCCTTAGTCCGAAACGCATTTCTGTCCGACTGCGCACTGAACTTGTAACTCTCATAACTTTCTACTCCGACGTCCTATCGACGAACGGTTGGTTGCGTTGGAATCCAGACTCAACGAACTACGCCCTAGGCCTTTAAAACACTTAGGAACTCTCAATGTACCGGGTCATAACCCGCCTCAAAGTTGACTAAAAACCGTCCGGAACGACCCGTCAACCTGTCCTTCGGAAATTTTAAGTCTTACATACTTTCGTACGTTTCCATACGTAGGGTCAGAACTACGGGGTATAACATTCTCCCCCCCTTAGAAACATTCGTCCCGAATGTTCCTTCTAGGCTTACTCAAATCACAACATCGACATAGACCCTCTTAACTATTCATTCGTAATAAAGAAGCTCCACGAGCCACAACATACAGAAGCGTAAATGCTAAATCAAAACTAACAAGCAGGAAAGTAGGTTACCTGGAGGTATAGGGAATAAGTGAGGATACTTCTTCATCATGTCATCCTCTGCTTCCCACGTCATTTCCTCCCTGTTTTCGTTCCGCCATAGGACCTTGACGGAAGCCACGTCTTTCGTCCGAAGTCGTCTAACGGACGATCGAGTATCGCTATGGGACTCTCCTCATACGATAACTCCTCATTACTTGGACATCTGAACCGGGTGCACTCTAGATGGATCTCAATACATTTCCGCAACATGGACACATGAAAATCGATGCACCGCCTCCAATCGGACGGAAGATCTAACTCATAGGCAACCTTTCCTACCCTACGGACAATCTGATACGGCCCAATGTACCTTGGGCTAAGCTTCCCTTTCTTTCCGAATCTCATCACGCCCTTCATGGGCGATACCTTTAGGAAAACCCAATCATCTATCTCAAATTCCAAGTGTCGACGCCGATGATCTGCATACGACTTCTGCCGACTCAGCCGCCAACCGCTCTGGATAAGCCACCTTATCCACGGCCTTGAACTAAGTCCGCCCGATTAATCGGACTTCTCCCACCTCGAACCAGCCTATCGGTGACTGCACTTTCTCCGTATAAGGCCTCATAAGGCGCCATCCGAATCGGAATGGTAGCTATTGTTGTAAGCAAACTCCACAAGAGGCAAATGATCCTCCCAGCTACCCCTGAAATCAATAACACAAGCCCGCAGCATATCCTCGAGTGTCTGGATAGTGCGCTCGGCCTGTCCGTCCGTCTGAGGGTTAACGCCGTCTTGAGACTCACTGTGTCCCTAATCCCACGAAAGGACCTCCGTAAGTTAGCGAGAACCGGGCTCCTCTATCGATATAATCGACACCGACCGTGCGATCTCACAATCTCCTAATATATAATCTGGCATAGTCCTCACCAAAACGTCGTTCGTAGGAAGAAAATGGGCTGATTTCGTCGACCGTCGACAATCACCCAAATGGAATAATGCTTCCTCGAGTGGTAGGTAGCCTATAATAAAATCCATATTTATCACCTCCACTTCCAAGTCGGAATATCAATGGCTGCAATGTTCACCAGGGCTTACGGTGCTCAATCTTAACTCTGCGACAATTCGACGCATCGTGCCACGAACTCCAGCGTCCTCTTTAGGCCGTCCACCAATACACATTCGAGGTCATGGTACATCTTAGTCGACCCGGATGAATAGAATAACGAGCATTGTGTGCCTCCCGAGAATCTTCGGCGAAGTCTGTCCACATCGGGAACACCTGATCGGCCCTCGAACCTTAGCACCCGTCAGCGCTACATGAATAGACTCTTCTCATACGGAAGGCTGCGTCTCGATGCCGTACCAAAATCGGATCCTCATACTGTCGCCTCTTCACCTCCTCGACGATGAAAGACTCGGCAACCTCTATAACCCGAATACCGTCACTAACAGAATCAACCAAACGAACCCCAAGGCTTGCTGGCGATGTAACTCTCGGACCATATCCCTCTTCTCTGGCTGAACATCAGACAGACTACCCATCGACCTGCGACTAAGGGCATCTGCAACCACATTGGCCTTCCCTGGGTGGTATAGAATATCAACATCGTAATCCTTAAGTAGCTCCAACCACCGTCTCTGCCGCAAGTTCAGCTCCCTCTGGCTGAAGATGTACTGGAGACTCTTGTGGTCTGTAAATGTCCACATGGACTCATATAAATAATGTCTCGGATCTTTAAGGCATGAATCATCTGCGCGACTCCAAGTCATGCGTGGGATAGTTCTTCTCATGCTTCCTAAAATGTCGAGATCATAAGCTATAACTCTGCCGTCTTTGCATCAAGACGCACTCCAAGCTGACACACGGCGTCACAATAAACCACATATCCATCTAGGCCCTCTGGAAGAGTAAGAACTGGGGCGGTCGTCAACTTCTCCTTTAGCAACTGAAAACTTTCCTCACAAGTATCCGTCCACCGGAACATAGCTGCCTTCTGAGTCAGCTTAGTCAAAGGTGCTGAAATAGAAGCAAACTTCTCTACAAACCGCCGATAATAACCTGCAAGGCCCAAAAAGCTGCGCACCTCCGTCGGTGTAGTGGGTCTGGGCCAAGTCTTGACTGCTTCAATCTTTGCTGTATCAACCCGAATACCATCGGCCCCGATAACATGCCCTAAGAAAGCCAGCGGCCGAACTTGCACTTCGAGAACTTGGCATACAACTGCCGGTCTCGGAGGACTCCCAATACCGTCCTCAAATGATCTGTATGCTCCCGCTCTGTGCGCGAATACACCAAGATATCATCAATGAAAACTATAACGAACATATCCAAGAATGGCCTGAACACCCTATTCATCAAATCCATGAATCTCTTTGGGGCGTTGGTCAATGCGAAAGACATCAACCTGAACTCATTGTGCCCATACCGGGTTCTTAATGCAGTCTTTGGGATATCTACCTCTCTAACCCGTAACTGATGATAACTGGACGCAGTCTATCTTGAAAAACACTTTGCACCTACAGTTGGTCAAACAAATCGTCAATCCCGGGAGGGTATCTATTCTTGATAGTTACCTTGTTCAGCTGCCTGTAATCAATACACATACGCAGCGTCCCATCCTTCTTCTTTACAAATAACACCGTGCTCCCGAGGAGAAACACTTGCCTAATAAAGCCTTTCTCCAAAGAAATCTTTGGTGGTCCTTCAACTCCTTCTTCGGCGGTGCCATCTGTATGGCGGAATAGATATCGGCCGAGTATCCGCGCCAAATCAATGCAAAACTCAATCTCCTTTCGGGAGGATGCGGAAGCTCATCCGAATACATCCGAAACTCTCTAACGATCGGATCGATCAAGGTCCGTACCTCACCTCGATGTCGAATACCGAACCATATGGTAGATATACCCTTTCGCACCATCTTCCTAGCCTTGAGGTAAGAAATAAACTTACCCCTGGCGATGCAGATTCCCTTCCACTCGATAACCAGGCTCGGAAACCGAACCGAACTAATCTCTCTCTACCCACGTTGGCATAGCAAGATGCTAGCCAATCCATACCCATAATCACATCAAAGTCTTTCATATCCAACTCTATCAAGTCGGCTGAAGTCGGCGGCTATCTATAGTCACAGGCAAGCCTTATACACTCGCTACCACATCGAATCACTCATCGCGTAGCCACCTCAAAAGGTCTTATGGACTCGGGCTCTATCCCTATTCTACTGGCAATATGAGGAGATATGTAGGACAAGGTAGAACCTGGATCTATCAAAGCATATACATCACAGCAAGAAACCAATAATGTACTGCGGCGACATCGCGACGCCTCACGGTCTGTCAATCGACATAGCATAGATGCGGTTCTGAGGACCGCTAGAACTGGGACCCCTACCACGACCTCTGCCGCGGCCTGCTGGCCCATAAGTACCCTGCCCTCCGGGGTGTCTAACCATCGACGATGAAGATCCAGCAACAGACCCCGTTGGCTGAACCGTAAGGCTCCCGCCGCCTAAGGACGAACAATCCTTCTTCAGATGACCCTGCTGGCCGCAAGAGTAACATGATCTCGAACCCATACGGCACTCGCCCGGATGAGACCTACCGCATCGAACGCACCGAGAGGTAGGTGGTCTCGATTAGTCTTTGGTCTCGCCTCGCGAAAACTCGACGTCTTGGAGCCCGGCTCGCTCCGAATAACCTGGCTGATCGGACCTCTGCCGGAAAAGCGTGAAGGAGCACTCTGTCTTTGGTGGAAGGTGGACCTAACTGCTTCGGGCCGCCTCAGCGCCACGAGAACCCGATGTCACGGCCTCTTGGTGGCCCAAATCTAGCCGATCTGCCTCTCTGTCCTCAATCCTCGCGTATGCTGCATCCTGGCAATATCCATCCACTGGTGAAGAGCCACTCCTAAAGCGATGAATCGTGTGACGGTCTAGTCCCATCACGTATCTATGAACCACATGCGCCATATCGCCTACAATGGTGTGTGCATGCTCGGCGAGAGTCAAACTCAGTGTACTCACGATAGTCCTCCGTCTGTCTCAAGGTCAAGAACCTATCTCGCGGGCTCTCCTCACCTCGGGAGGCAGAAGTGGTCTAAGGCGCCTCTGTGAACTCCTCCCAATCAGTGGAAGAGCATCATCACCCTCGACAATACCCATGACTCAAACCGGTTCAACGCAATATCGCGTAACGGTGAAAGCTAGTGTAATGCACTCGTCTCACGATGCCCTAAGAACTGCATGGTCGCTATCGCCGGACAAACTCCTGCGGATCCTCATCAAATCTCGAACCATAGAACTCGGGTGGGTGACAACCCAGAAATCCGAATCTGTAAACTGTCGGCTCTAGGGTTGGCCGCTGCTCGCTGTCGGTGCTTTGCCACTATCTTTGTCGATGGCAGAATATGTTCCCATAATCTACGTACTCGGGCCACGGCGTGGAGGCTCGTCACGCGATCTCGATGGCGCGTCCGCGCCTCGAACTCTGCTGAAATTTGGCAACGACGTGGAACTTGCCGCCCTAAACATCATCTCTGGTAAGGACTGGGCCTGTGCCCTCGTGACTCTCCGCGTCCCACTAGCAGCACCCTCGGCTGCCTTGCCCTTCTGGGCCGCGGTTGCCTTGCGTGGAGGCATAACTGATACATAAAGGAAAACATCAGGGGAGATTCAACCTATAACTCAGCTCTACTGCACGATCTTAGAGTGAAAGAATGGAAACCAATCCTAAATATCCTGCAGCCTCCTGATTATAGATGTGGTGCACGACACACCGATAATCAAGACTTACTAGACACGGTGCGTGGACACTTTCCGAGGACTAAGCGCTCGATACCACTTTTGTCACGACCCAACCCGGGCCGCGATCGTACCTACCGGTACCTGTCGGTATATGTCGAGAGAATAGCGTGAACATACACAACATACGCATAAAAGTAACATCAGCCACGGTAAAGGCCGCCTTCCATAAAACATACTTAACAAAAGTATAATAGTACAACCTGGTTCTTATAGCCCAAAACACATAGGTGGCCACAGGACTCTAAAGATAACAATCGTGGCGGGACAAGTGCCGCCATACCACTGAATATACAAAGTACCTATAGCATCGTGGAAATATCCATACTAATAAATAAGCTTCCGAGGAATGGAGCTTCGACAGGAATAGTGATCCTAAGAACGAGGATCCTCAATCGCTTACCACCTGCGGCGTGACGCAGCCCAGGAAGGGGGTCGATTACCAATATGTACCAAGTATGTAAAGGGGAAAATCTTGTAATATGATATCATAAGTCTAAAAGCAATTTGAGTCATGGAAGACAATAAAATACCTTTTCTTGTGCCTTACTAACAATGAGTGACAAGTATATATATACATATATAATCGCATAAAATAGGAGGCTCATGATCAAAGCAGGTACCTCGCCCGTAGTATCAAAAGAAACCATCCTACTCTGGGACTATTTCACCGCGTGGGTCTGTGGACCGCGTGAGGTACTCCTCGCATCGGTGTACACTGCGGCATGGGACTATTTCACCCGTAAGCCCATGGGACTCGCATGAGGTATTCCTCGCATCATGGGTAGCAAATCCACGGAACAGGTGGTATAACGATCTTGGGGACTTTCCCCTAAGATATACTATTAACCTGAAGCAGATGGTATAACGATCTTGGGGTACCTCGGATATAATCTTACACCGAGCAGATGGTATAACGATCTTGGGGCTTGCCCCTCAGATATACTCTTATACTGGTGCAGATGGTATAACGATCTTGGATCTGCCCCTCAGATATACTCTTACACTGAAGCAGATGGTATGACGATCTTGGGGCTGGCCCCTCAGACATACTCTTACACTGAAGGAGGTGGTATGACGATCTTGGGGCTTGCCCCTCAGACATACTCTTACCCTATCTCAAACTGTCATCATATCATAAATAAGTTAAGCAAACTTATAACTTCTTTTAGTCTTGTTCATATACTCTCTCATTTTAGTTTATTTAAGGCACTTCATCATATCTTTAAATAAAAGAAAACCGGGAATTTAACCCAAGTACTACATACCTCATCTCTTTCAAAAGTGACTCTTCTTTATACATAAAAGCCTTTGGGCAATTGATGACTTTAAATCAAATTGCCTCTTCATGTAATTATCTTACTTAGAGTAAATCCCTTCTCATTAACCTTTTATGAAGCTAATAAACCAACTTCCCATAAAGTTGTTATATTAACTCTATACTTTAGTAAAATCATACCTTTCCCTTTACAAGGGACTTATACATTCTTAAACGAAACAAGTCATTTTATACTCAAAACAAGTAAGAATACTAAATCATATCGTCACCGTACTACATAGTTTTATCTATTCATGCTCAAGAGATAGAAAACTTCACATACCTCTTTGGTCAATCCACTTGCCAAGTCCAAACTACATGAGTAATATTTCAACCTATAATAGTCATGATACGTTTATTAACCTCTAATCTTAATGTAGAACAATCCAAGTTCAAAGTCACTAAATTCTAAGGAAAATTGGGCAGCATTTCCTTTGTTTCTACTCACTTTGCCACCTTTCTCAAGGCGAATTTATCATCAAAACACCACCTTTAAGGCTCACTCAATCCAACAATTCAAAGGGTATTTCACACCCAAAATTCTGCCCCATAAGTTTACAACAATCCACTTAACAATTCTAAGGTGGTTTTTAGGCTACAACATGCTCATAATTTCTTCTTAACCCATTCTTCATATCCAAACCACATTTACTTGCATCTGATGACTCTAAGTGCATTATTTTACTACCACAAGATCTTGCTTTCTAAGCATGCAACACTAGAACTAAGTTTAAAGGAAGAAATGTTACCTTAAAGTTTTAGCCAAAACTTATTCCAAATATTGCTAGCTTCCTTGCCAAGAACACTACCACCACAATGCCAACAAGCTAGCTACAAGCTTCCTTTTCTTGTTCTTAACTTTCAGATTTTCTAAGGGTTTTTAGAGAGAAGGGGAGCAATTTGAGAGAGAGAGAGAAGATGAAAGATAGAAAATGTCCAAGTCTTGGTCAATTTATTGCATGCAACAGAAAATCGGATGGGGACACTTGTCACCTCCCATGGTCTCTTTTAAAACAAAAATCAGATTTTCTAAGTTTTTCGCCCAAATTTCTCGCCTCGGCGCGTACTGAAACCTCCGCAGCCTCTGCGAACTTTGGCGCGCGCCCTGCTGTCCGGGCCGCGGCGCTGCAACTTCAGCGACCCCTCGATGCTTTAGGCGCGCGGCCGCTTTAGTCCAAACGCATTTACGTCCGATTGCGCCGAACTTGTAACTCTCATAACTTTCTACTCCGACGTCCTATCGACGAACGGTTGGTTGCGTTGGAATCCAGACTCAACGAACTACGCCCTAGGCCTTTAAAACACTTAGGAACTCTCAATGTACCGGGTCATAACCCGCCTCAAAGTTGACTAAAACCGTCAAGACGACCGTCAACTTTGTCGCCGGAAATTTTAAGTCTTACATACTTTCGTACGTTTCCATACGTAGGGTCAGAACTACGGGGTATAACACTTGTACATTCAGGGGTATGGCGGGGCCCTGTTCCGTCATAGTTTTTGTTATAAAACTCTAGAGGTCTGTAGCACTGTTGTGGGCAGAGTTTGTAAAAGGATAACTGTTCGGTTTTTTTTATGTATGTCTGAAGGCAAGCTGTTTTGGTTGCTTTGTTTATTTATAATATCTCTTATTTCATGTTCATGTCTTATTTCCTGATTTTCTCTCGATGTTGTATCACTAGGGTGCCCGGTAAGGCACGATCCACGCCCGGTTGGTCGTGATAAAAGTGGTATCGAGGCGATTAGTCCTCGGAAAGTGTCTGCACCGTGTCTAGTAGAGTCTTGATTATCGGTGTGTTGTGCACCACATCTATAATCGTGAGGCTATAGGACATTTAGGATTGGTTTCTATTCTTCTCATTACGAGATCGTGCCTTAGAAATTTGAGTTATAAGTTGGATCCCTCGACGTATTCCTTTTCATTACGATTATGCCTCGCGCGGCGGCCGGGCCCAGAAGGGCAAGGCGGCCGAGAGTCTGGTGTGATTCGAGAAATGCAGCGCGAGCGGCCGAGACGAGATAGTGCTTGACGGCTAGTTTTGCGACGCCAACACCAGCGAGTTGAGCGCGTCGATGCTGCCGAGACCACGATACACGAGCCTCGGTCCGATGCGGAGGCGGAGAGATGAGTTACAAGGAATTGGCGATTATTGGCGGGGTTGTGGCGAACATGAGGATAGGCCGAACCACAGCGATTCTAATGCACCGATGGTTCACGAGGTCGAGATAGTTTGAGGCTACGGGACTTTACGAGTTGTAGGCGCCCGAGTTCTACGGGTCGAGGCACGAGGATGATCCGCGAGAGTTCATTCGGCGATTCTGACGGATCATGAGTGATCAAGGCTTGGAGACCGAGTCGGTGGTCTTAGGTTCGCATCACCGTGCGTGATCTGCGATCGGTTTGATTCGTGGGAGCTGTCGGGAGAGCATGCGCTTCAGCGAGTTGGAACGAGTTCTCGGGCGTTCTTGCACATTTCTTACCTCACGGATGAGGAGGGCTCGGGCACAGATTTTTGACATTGAGGCGGGGCGGACGGACGGTTAGAGAGTATAATGTGGAGTTCGACTCATTAGCTCGATATGTCCCGCTTTAGTGGCGACCATGGAGGATAGAGTGCACCGATATGTCACGAGGCTTGACGATTATCTAGCGAGAGTTGCTCGGGTGTAGCTCTTGGTGGGCATGGACATTGCCCGCATGCGAGCTTATGCCGGGATGTGAGGCGGAGAGTCGGCGGAATGGCCGAGATCGCGAGAAGGGCGAGCAGCAGGTCCTTTGGTAACTTTCGAGGCGGGCGCGCCAGCGAACTAGTTATGTACCTCCGCCAAGATGCAGTGGTCCTCCGCGATCTTGGGCGTTCGGGTTATTCGGGAGCTGGTGAGCTCGTGGCTTCAGTTTCTGATGCGTGAGTTCTAGCCGAGATTCATGTCCCTCCGGTGTGCGCGATGTGGCGGCGTCGTCGGGAATGTCGTCTTTTGCGGTGCTTGTTTCACTGCGGCCGTCGAGCCATGTGGCGAAGGCGTGCTTATAGGAGAAGTGCAGGCGGCGTGGCGACCCTACCGGATCGATGGCGGGTTCATCGCCTTCCTGCGATTATGCGCCTGCGGTGGGCCTATGATTAGAGTGGGCGGTAGCTTGGTATATCCTTAACCTCTAGAGATTTGTATGCGTGATATGATGACCTTATTATTGTGTGCTATGTCCGGATAGCGTTGTGTTGCTTAGGAGTTAGAAACACGGTTAGTTGAAAGGATAAGTATGGGGGCATAGGAAGTGAACCTTAGAATATTTCATGTTGAGACCTTAGAGGTAAGGTCGTCTTAAATAAGAGATTCTTGCGGTTAGTCTTTGTTGAAATACTTGGTATCGTAAAATGTATTGTGGGAAATTCCTTGTTGTGTGAGATGAAAGTGGTAGCTTTGGGACTTGAATAGGTAAGATTGTTCGGATCGGGAACAAGAGTTTGGCGCGATTGTGGGTCGGGTTGAGGACTGTTCGCGGGTCGACCGCAGCCCGGTTTGGGGTGGTCGATTCGAGGTGGTCTGCCAGTGGTAGGTCACGAGCGCCAGGCCCAAGTTTAGTTGACCATCGTGTGAGTTCGTGGGTATGTTCGATCAGAATCGGATCGTGAAGGCCGGGAATGGCCTTAAAGGAATTTGAAGCTAGTGAGATGACCAAGTTTGAAGGTAGTGACTCCAAGGGTTGGAAACAGAAGCGTTGACTGAAGTGTGGAATATGTACTAGAAAGAGTTCGGGTGTTCGAGAAGAGTGCGACGAGGAAGGAGGGAAGCGAACATGTGTTACGGGAACGGAAGTGATCATTTCTTTTGTGAAGTGAAGATGGAGGGACGTGTCCTTTGGACCAGGAGCGAGAGTTATATTGTTTTTTTATCTTCGAGGTGATTCCTCGTGGACTTGGGATTACGTATTTTGTGGCCAGGTGCGGCAAGTTTGGTTTCGTAAGTATAGTAGTGAAGGCTATACCGACACGTGTATGTTTTGAGACTGAGAAGGAACATTCGGGACGAATGTTTCTAAGGGGGGAAGAATGTTATACCCCGTATTTCCAGAGTATGTACGTGAGGGCGTACGTATAAAAGTTTAGCCTTAAAGTTAGGCACTATGGACGAAATTGTGCACACCTATCGAAAAGAGTCGTTTTCCGACGAAACGTTTTTCTAAACTTGCGAAGGGAAAATTCCGGCTATGTCATTAATAATTTTTGCGGATTTTTCTGAGAGACGGAATATTTTGGACCAACGAGAGGGTGACAAGTGTCACCCTCAAGTGGCATGTTTGGACGGCAAAATGGGCTTGCCTTGCACATTTTTTGTGTTGAAATTTTGGTCAAGGGTTAGGTAGGATATTTTGTGTAGATGGATAAGGTAGCACATGGCTAAATCTTGGCCTTACACTTGCTATGCACTTGGCTTCATCTTGGCCATTGGTTGGCCTTTGGTTAGCCTATAAATACTCCCCTTGCTTGAAGGTTTTCTTCATCCACAAATGTTCCTAAGTCTTGAAAAATCCCTCCCTCTCCCTCTTGCTTGTTCTCGTCCAAACACCACCCCTCTCCCCCCCCCCCCTCTTGAAGGCCCTCGGCCGAACCCCCCTAGCCTAGTCGTGCTAGTCGAAATACTACCCCCTTGGTAAAGAAATACTCTCCAAGTATTGTTGTTATGCCTAAATACTTTAGCCCAAATACCTTGTAGTACTTTCCACAGTACCCTTTATACGAAAAGCCCGGAAAAATACTATCATACTTCCCTTTAGCCACTAAACGAAACCCTAAGGAAAATCTTCACCCGTAGTTGAAGTTATAAGTAGAAGTTGCGTAGAACTTCTAAGGGTTTCTTGGAGCGGATTGGAGCGCACAGAGTAGGAGCTAAACCTTGCTCAGGATCGACTTTAAACTTGGATAATTTTGGGCTTATCGAGGTAACTAAACTTGTCCCCTTATTGTAATTGGAAATTACATGTTGTAGGAATATATAGTTGAAGTATACTATATATAGAACTGATCATAATTTTTGCGGCAATGTCTTTTGACTTAAGCCTGAATAATAAAGAAGAGAACTGAACTGTAATTACATAGGACTGTATTACAGTAGACTTGTGTAGCTTTACTGTGAAGTAGAATCGTACACGTCCGGTTAGACGTGTAAACCCCCCCTGGTTGGCTTGGTAGCCGGCCTCGATAGAGGAGGAGATTTACGCTGTTGCGGGGGGGAGGTGCTGCCGAATTTTCTGTAGAATATTCTACGATGAGATCTAGATGTTAATAGGCGCCTTGTGGCCTTTATAGGTTGAAGTACTACGTATGGCGTGATCTACTTGGCTTAAGGAGTAGCCGATGGTTTGAGGTACTTGGAGCGTTTTGCTATTAGTCGATAATCGTCGCGAGGTATGTGAACCTCTTCCTATCTCTTCTAGCATGATATGTGTATAACTATGTAGTACGGTAGACGTACATGTGTTAAATGTATTTGATTGGTATAAAACATAAAGTGTTATAACGGTTTTATGGGAAGTCGGTTATAATAGCTTTATGTAGGTAAGAAAATGCTTTGTGGTTTTTAAAAGGTAACTGGCTTGATGTGTGATAATAAAGAACATGAAGTATTTCAAAAGATTTATGAATCATTTTAATAGAAGAGTAATACTTGGTTTTTGAAAGCTTAAGAGTTATACTAGCTTTATGGGAAGTTAGGTATAAACGGCTTAAGAATGTTAAATGGATTTCGGAAAATGAGAACAAGTATCGAACAAACCACTGCAACGTAATAAAGGAAAATGTATTGAAAAATGAATTATTGGTAAAACCAGTAGAAACCTCCATCTGCATAGAAGCTAAGATAAGACAAAATGATATTACATTTTCTAGATCATGGCTGCTTTAAGAAGATTGATATAAACAAGAATAACCTACTCACACATAAGACGCATATTACTCAATTGTTCTAAAAAGGAATTACGTGATTAAGACTATGAACTATGAAATCTTTCAAAAATGGGACTTGAGTAACTGAAACTAGGCAAACTGGAACTTTAGGAAAAAGGAATGTTGTTACTTGACTTTAAAAAGAATGTGTGTTGGTTTACTTAAAAATGTGGGTCACCCTATTTTTATACTACGGGTATCGGGTGACTTTTGAAAAAGGAATGGATCTTTTAAAAGAATTTAACGTATGTAGTACTTTGGGGTTAAGACCCGGACTTTGACAAATGAAAGTACCCTGAGTGTGTGTAACTTTCCTATGCTTGTTGTTGTGTAACTTGCCTATGCTTGTTGTGATAGCCTTTGTTGTGCAAGTATTGTGTTTCTATACCACCGCGTCTCTCGATGGAGGGCCGGCTGATTTGTGATGGACGTTTCTATACCGGTTCATGGGATGAACCGGGAATGTATTCCACTCGACTACCGTGTTCATGGGATGAACCGGGAATGTATTTCACTCGACTACCGTGTTCATGGGATGAACCGGGAATGTATTTCACTCGACTACCGCGTTCATGGGATGAACCGGGAATGTATTCCACTCGACTACCGCGTTCATGAGATGAACCGGGAATGTATTCCACACGTTTCTATACTGGGTCCATGAGATGGGCCGAGACATGTTATACGTATCACATGATTTGTACCTAGACTGGCGGTGAGAAGGAGTTCCACGTACGTGAGGATGACTTTGAGGCGTGAGTCCCGACTTGACATACGGCTTTTATGTTGTGAATCGTAGTTTGGTTATCATACATGTCTCTGCTTTATATATACTATTATGATTTCATTCACGATATTTCTGATTTCACATACTTGGTACTGTTATCGACCTCGCCCGAAGCTGCGTTCATGCCGCAGTAGGTACATCGGTTGTGGATCATCGCTCTTAGGATCACAATTCAGCGTGTTGGGAAGCCCGCTTTCTTGAGGCTTATCTTTTGGTATGTTACCACAGTCCAGAGGTTCTTGTACATTCAGGGTATGGCGGGCCTGTCCGTCATAATTGTTGTTATAAAACTCTAGAGGTGCATGCATTGTGAGGCGAGTTTGTAAAAGGATAAGCTATTCTGTTTTTTTATGTATGTATGAGAAGGCAAGCTTTTGGTTGCTTTGTTTATTTATAATATCTCTTATTTCATGTTCATGTCTTATTTCCGCTGATTTTCTCTGATGTTGTATCACTAGGGTGCCCGGGGTAAGGCACCAGTTACGGGCCCGGGTTCGGGTCGTGACAGGAAAGGTTCAAAGTCTTGCAGAGAAAATGCCCACATCATTGCATTGAGTTGTGGAACTTGGTCCACATCTTCTACAACGGGCTGAGTAGTACAACAAGAACCATTATAGATGCAGCAGCAGGTGGGGCATTCATGAGGAAAACAGCCCACGACGCTCATGAGTTATTAGAAGATATGGCCACTAACAACCATGTCACAGAAGAGAGGTCGACAAGTGGGAGTCCACGAAATAGATGCTATTGCTGCCTTGAATGCCCAAGTGGCCCTTCTAGCAAAATAGTTGCAGCAACATACAGTGTCAGTGAATGCGGTGCAGATGCCTAAAAGCTGTGAGATATGTAGTGGCCCACATACATTCGATAGGTGTCCTTCAGCTGATCCCAATAATATACCAATGGAGCAGGTAGAGTGTCAGGCCGTGGGTAATTATCAGAGGTAACAGAACAACCCCTACTCCAACACTTATAATCCAGGGTGGAGGAATCACCCAAATTTCTCATGGAGAGGAGACCAGGGGCTGCAGAATCAATACCAGGGGCAGCAGAATCAATACAGGGGCGATGCAGTCGTGAGAACCAGTCGTGACCGCCCATTCAGCCCAGCGGCCTCAGCGATTGATGCTGCGGTTCGTGAAAAAGCGACGAGTGGCGGATAAAGACTCGCCAATGCCTGCACTCGATTCATGCGAAGCTAGATCCTCGTTCAGGAACTTGGAAACACAAGTGGGTCAGCTAGCAAAGCAGGCAAACAGCAGGCCGCATGGTACATTGCCAAGCAATACAGAGGTAAATCCGAGGGAGCAGTGTCAGGCAGTGCAGTTGAGAAGTGGAAGACAGTTGGAGCAGCAGTCACCTCAGCCAGTAGTTGAGAAGAAGGCAGAGATAGAAAAAGAGAAGGTGATTGAACCTAGCCCAGTGGTAGAGAAAACTCCAGAGAAGGAGTATACAGAAAAGATCCCTTTCCCCCAGAGACTACAGCGAAATGCGATTGATAAACAATTCTCCAAATTCTTGGAGATATTCAGGAAGCTGCATATCAACATACCTTTTATAGAGGCTTTGGAGCAGATACCTTCCTATTTCAAGTTCATGAAGGAAATATTGGGGAAGAAGAAGAAGTTGGCGGAATATGAGATAGTAGCACTAACAGAAGAATGTAGTGCTATCTTGCAGAAGAAGTTGCCACCAAAACTAAAGGATCCAGGAAGCTTTACACTACCTTGCACAGTGGGCAGGGTGACTTGCAACAGAGTTTTGTGTGATTTAGGGGAAAGTATAAATCTGATGCCCTTATCAGTATTTAAGCGATTGGAGTTGGGAAAGGCCAAACCAACCACTGTGAGTCTGCAACTAGCCGATAGGACAGTGGTTCATCCAAGAGGAAAAATTGAGGATGTGATTGTGAAAGTAGGAAAATTCTTCTTTCTTGCAGACTTCCTCATTCTTGATATGGAAGAAGATGCGGAAATCCCTATCATATTGGGGAGACCATTCCTAGCAACGGGGAGAGCTTTAATTGATGTTGAAAGGGGGGAGCTAACGCTAAGGGTGGAAAAGGAAGAAATGGTGTTTAAGGTTTTTAAACATGTCATCGAGCCACCAACCATGAGCAGGTGCTTTGCAATCAGCACCATCAAGCCCCCCTGTGAGCCATTACAAGTCAACCAAAGGGAGATGAGCCCAAGAAAGCAGGCATGGTTTGCCAAACCCCCACTGACGCAGGTATGTGTTCCTGAACTCCCCCTTACTGATAATGCTAAGAAGAAAAGAAGAAAAAGAAAACGCAAAATGTGGAGGAAATGGATTAGTTGGGGGCTTGATCCACCCCACGGTTATTAAAACTAAGGAACTTGCGTCCGGCTAAAAGACGTTAAAGACAGCGCTACTTGGGAGGCAACCCAAGGTATTTCAGTTTATTTTATTTTAATATAGTAGTTTTTATTAAGAACGGTCTCACGGAGGTAGTGTTTGTGCTGTGATTGACAGGTATAGGCAAATACATTGAAGGGCGAAAAACTGAAGAAAAACGAGGATTTCCAGAAAAGCGGGTAAGCGCCAGGAAGCAGGGCGGCGACAAAAGAACTGAAAAGCGAAGTTTAAGCGCGCAGAGAAGCGGGCGCGGCGGCAGAAATCCAGAAAGTTTGCCAAGTTTAGGCGCCGCGGCGCTGAAATTCCCGAAGGAGTATGAAGATCAGCCGCACGCCCGAAATCCAAACTTAAAACGCCCAGAAATCAGATTTTCCCCAATTCCAATTTCAAAAACCTAACCCTTCTTCTCACAAAACCCACGAAAAATCCGAAAATTTGCCCACAAATCCTCCACAAATCCAACCCAACCACAACCAAAACTCCTAAATTCCTAAAAACCCTTAGCTATCTCAACCAACAAAGCTCCATTCCATAGCCTCAAACCACCATTAGAAACAAGAACAACTTGAATCTTCTCATAAAAAGGTAATCTTTTTCTATTCTTGAGATCCTTATTGAAGTCACAGGAGGTAGTAGTTTGAAGGAGTATTGTAGTTGTGAAGTAGTTTGGGTGCTAAAAAATTGATTGTGAAGTTGGGAGAAAGAGTAGAAAAGGAGGGTGTGGATATTGGGTAGTAGAGTTGAAGTTTGGGGGTGTTGTGTTTAGCTGCTAGTTGTTGATTGTGTTGGGAAACATTTGTGCCACTAAGTTGTAAGCTGCAGAAATTGTTTTAACCATGGCCACCAGGAAGAGAAGAGCCTCCACATCCACCCCCTGCCCCACAATACGATGATACTAGGTTTGTGAGCTACCAAGCCTACCAAAGATACAAAAAGCTTGACACCAGACCTTTAATCCCTGAAAGGGGAATGGACTATCAGAGGGAGTCGTTTGGGGAAGATGATGTTTATGAGCCCATTCAGACAATGATTGAGTTAAGGGGTGGAGGAGATTTGTAAATCCGGAGAAAATAGCACCAATGAACACAACAATGGTGCGTGAATTCTATGTCAACTTTCCGGAGAAGGTGGAAAGGGGATGCTTTGTGAGGGGAAGATATATGCCTGTGACGGCAGACGCGATAAATATGGCCCTAAAGACGGTTGATATTGAAGAAAGTGGTGATTGGAACCATTTTAGAACATGGTCCAGGAGCATCAACCGCATCGACTGGAATGCCGTTACAGACACAGTAAGCTACCCTGGGGCTGCATTTGATATTGGAAGAAATGGATCAAGAGCACTGAGCAGGTGCCAATTCAACAAAGCAGCCAAGGGTTGACTATATTTCGTCAGCGCCCGCATGATTCCATCCACGCACTTCACTAGAGTGCCAGAAGATAGGATTAAATTGGTATATGGAATCATGACGGGGAAAATGATTGACGTGGGGAAAGAGATAGCACAGAGCATTGAAGAAATTAGCAGGTTGGTGACAACAGGTGGATTGGGACATGGCTCACTGGTCACAAATCTGTGCCACATGAATGGGGTCCCAACCCTACCCACTGATACTCATGAAAGAAACCAACTGCCGGTGTCCTGTGGGATAATGCACTCTTTCCTGCACCAAGCCCCAAAGCACGAAGAGTACAACCAAGAAGAGCAGCAGCAGCAGAGGCCGCAATGAACGAAGATGAGCACGAAATAGGGGCTCACATGAGGCAGACCTAGCCACCACCAACCACGTAATCGTAACCTCGGTGCCTATGATGGAGCAAGTGCTCCGAGAACTGCAGAATGATGATGCAACATTTCGACACAATGATACAAGGACAAAATGAGTTGAGACAGGGACAACATGAGTTGCGATAAGGGCAACAAGATTTGAGGCAGGAGCAACAACAATTGCACCAGCAGTTTGACGAGATGAGTTCCCTGTTCAACCAATGGTCGATGCATTATCCACCGCCACCACCACCATTTTAGCCAAAGTATGTAAGTGTATTATTTATTTTACTGTCTTTGAGTCTACACACATTGGGGGACAATGTGTGATTTAAGTTTGGGGGTGTTTTAGTTGTGTCTTGTTTTATTTGTGTCATGTTTTATTTAAGTCTTTTTGATTGTTTTATGTTTATTTTGAGTCACCAAATTTTTTTCTTTTTGAGTCATAATTGCCTGTCAAAGATCATGTATGTTGTAGTTGCTAGAAACACCTAGTGAAGTAAGGTAGAATAATGTAATGGAATAAAAGCAAATATCTAAACACCTAGGTTAGATATGCCAAAAACTCACAGAATCTGTCTATTGGGAGTTTCTTGCTTAAATTGTGCATGCTAAATAATGAAAACCTATGTGTTATGATTGCTTGCTATTTGAGGCGAAATAGTTAGAATATGCATGTTAGGGAGATGACTCAGACATTTCTTTGATAGTCAATTCTTACCATTCTTTTCTATCCCGGACTTTAAATATATCCCTAGTCAGCCCCGTTGAGCCTAAAAATTGAAACTTCTTCTTTGACACCCTATATTCCCACAAATTGTGCCATAAGTAAAAATGTGAAGTAGTGGAATAAATCGTGTTAAAAAAAAGAGACAAAAAGAGTGAATGAGCTTGTTGCACCCCAATTAAAAAGTAATAAGAAATAGGCAAAAGCCTAAGTTTGGGGGTGCTTGTCATTATTATATACTTCACTCTCCCAAAACAAAAGAGGGAAAAGATAGAATCGAAGTGAAGGAAAGAACAAAAAGAAAAGGGAAATATTGAAAAGCTAAAGAGCTTATGGTACACGAAATTAGCCTAAAATGCCTATTTTTACCTACCTATACCTAAGCCTACATTACAACCCTTAAAGACCTGAAGATCTCTTTTATGCATATCCAGGATTAGTGGAGAATAGCAAGTAAGCATGCCATAGGATTTTTGAATTTATATGCATGATTTAGTAGATTGACTTCCATTAAGCATGATAAATATGAGTTTGCGTAATATCTAGCTTAATGTGTTTAGTGTGCTAAAAATTTCATGCTATATGTTCCTGCATATTATTCCGCTAACCTTCATGTTGTTCTAGATAACACTAATGCAGCAAAAGTGATCAAATAACAGTGAGTCTTTTATTTTCGTTTCTTGAGTCTTTTATTTCTTTCTTTCTATCTTTGCTCGAGGGCGAGCAAAGGTTAAGTTTGGGGGTATTTGATCGGTGTATTTTATAAGTGTCGTATTAGGATAGTTTTTCTTTCTTTTGAGTCAAAGTGGTTAAAATGGCCAAATGGCGGAAAAAGAGCTAAAAGAGGAGGTTCCAGAGCTAAAAACAGAGAAAGTGGCGAACGAGGCAAAAATCCGGACCAGCGCCGCGGCGCCTCCTGCAGTCAGAATAAGGGTCGTGGCGCCCAATATCCAGAGAGGCTGCAGAAGACTCAGCGCCGCGGCGCCTCATGTCAACAGATGCAGGGCCGCGGTGCCTAATCATCAGAGAAGCTACAGTTGCAGTGTATGGCTACCCAGAATCGGCCGCGGCGACAAATCACCCGTACCACGAGTTCCGCCGCGGCTGGCAGGTCGCGCGCGACGCTGAAAAATCGAGTTTTGACGATTTTTAGGCGGGCTGCAGGGAAAAAGTTAAGGCGGTTTGACTATAAAAGGAGAACCCTAGGCAGATTTTAAGGTTCCCTTCGCACAACAAAAGATTTTCTTGCTTGGAGATTGGAGACCTAAACTTAGTAATTTCTTTCCTTTTTCTTTTCTTTATTTCAGTTTTTGCATGATGAACTTTGAATTAGTTCTTGTCATATCTATGGCTAGGAACTAATTCTCTTATAGGGCTTTCCATGTTGATTCACTAGAAACTTATGTTATGAATTAATACATGTTTATGGTTATTCTTCTTCTTTGAGAGATCTATCCAATAATTGTGTTGAATGCTTGGTAATTAATTGACAACTAATTATCCTTATATGATTTCTAATTTACTTCGAAAGGAGAGATTGTGAATATGCTGTAAGTTGGGTAGACATTCTTGGATTGCGGATGAAAATACCTCAATTATTTATGTAGCGTTAATGAGAGGCTTAAAAACCCTAATTTTGCGCATGGTGCGTGACGGTTAACTAGGTTTTTGTTCTTAATCCTCCTATAGAGTTATCCTTATCACCGAAAGGTAGGTAAGGTGCAATACTGGGGTTGAGTGTTTATATATCTTTAACGGGAATATAAAACGATTTCGTAAACCTGCTTTCTCCGAGAGAAGAAGACCATAATTCGTTGTATTAATAAATAACATAAGCGGATAGTTGAGGAGACATGGAAGCCCTATTCTCATCACATCTGAAGTGAACTCATTAGATAAATTAGTCTTTATAATTCTTAGTTATAAACAACAAATCAAATATCGATTGCCAAATAGATACCAAAAGATAGATAGTTGGTACTTGAACCCTAATCCTTGTGGACGATATTCGGTCTTATCAAGACTATATTACTTGTCACGATAACGTGCACTTGCGTTAAAGTGTGTGCATCTTTTCGCGCATCAACAACATAAACAAGTCTCTTAAGGGCTAAAGATATCTCTGCAACTACTGCCTCACTTTACCTTTGTCGCTCTAATCATAATCCTTCCCTGCAGGGCGCCTAGCTATATAAGGCGATGAACCAGCCACCGATCCCGAAGGCTGAGTCTCTACATCTGTGCTACCTCTGGTCGGACAAACTCTCACCAAATGGCCCTGTTGGCCGCAAGCATACAAGGTTCGGCAAGACGACACTCCCCATAATGGAGTCTATTACAATGGTCACAACGAGGTAGGGGTGACCTCATCTGACTAACACCCCCTTCTCCCGAACAACTGAACCCGCAACTGACCCGGTAGGCTGAATCATCCCTCTGTATCCCTCCTACTTGGACATCCTCCCATCACATGGCCCTGACGGCCGCAAGTATAACAATCTCCCAAACTAGCACGACACCATGGGGATCATCCTCAGCTCTCTATCCATAGAACTCTGGCGAACTGCAACTCAAGAAATCCCGAAGTCTCAGACTATCAGATCTAGGGTGAATCACTGGTACTGCTGGAACCACCGGCTCCCGTCCGTCCTCATATCTCGCCACGACCCTAGCTAGTAACTGAGCCATCTCCTTGAACTCATATCCTCACGGCGCCGTGGGCTGAGGCTCGTATCGTGGCCTCGAGAAATCGTTGCCGCTCTAAACTCTGCTGGGGCTAGCGGCGTCATAAAACTCGTCGTCTGAAGTACTATCTCAGGTAATGACCAGGCCAGTGCCCTCGTAACCCTCTGTGTTCTACTCGTAGCTCCATCTGCTGCCTTGCCCATCTGGGCCCTGGTTGTCTTGCGTAGAGGCATAATGGGTACATAAGAATACGCCAGAGGGAGTCCAACTTATAACACAGCTCTAAGGCACGATCTCAGAGTGAGAAGAATGGAAACCAATCCTAAATATCCTGCAGCCTCTTGATTATAGGTGTGGTGCACAACACGCCGATAATCAAGACTCTACTAGATACGGTCTGTAGACACTTTCCGAGGATTAACTGCTCTGATACCACTTTTGTCACGACCCGACCTCGGGCCCGTGACTGGTGCCTTACCCCGGGCACCCTAGTGATACAACATCAGAGAAAATCAGCGGAAATAAAAACTTAAACATGAAACAGATATACAATAAGAAACAGGCTAACCAAACGGTCACCTTTCCGTATATACATAAAAAGCTTGAACAGTTACATCCTTTACAAACCACGCAACAAGATTACTACGCACCTAAGAATTTTATAACAACAACTATGAGGGGAAAGGGCCCCGCCATACCCCTGAATGTACAAGTACATATAATGACAGAGGACTATACCAAAAGATAAGCCTCCGGAGAAACGGAGCTTCCCAAACGCTGAACTGCGATCCTATGAACGAGGATCAATAACTGGTGTACTTCTACCTGCGGCATGAACGCAGCCCCCCGAAGGAGGTCGATAACAGTACCAAGTATGTGAAACTGAAATATCAGAATGAAATCATAACGATCTATATAAAAGCAGAGACATGTATGATAACCAAACTACGATCCACAATATATAAGCGATCGTGTCGATCGAGGACTCGCCTCAAAGTCGTCACTCAAATATAACTATGGGTCTCACGCCACAACATCAATCATGCCTGGAATACCTTCCTCACTGCCGATCTATGATATAATAACACCAAGAAGTACACATGAACACGTGTCCCACTGTGTCATAAAAACCGTGCAGGCAAGTACGAAGGCATAGCTACCGGATCCAACTGCATCATCAATCGACCGGCAGTAATCGAAAGCCGGCTACCGTAACCTACCGTACCAACAATACTAAACAACCATATCACGGGCGACACATGGCAAGTCACGATAGCCTACCGGATCCTCCTGCGCCACGGCGTAGGCGGGGCAAGTAACGTGCTAACCACCGGATCACAACCGTAAGTCACGGCCGTCAAACACCGACTCGCGAAGGCGGCGTGGCAAGTCGATAGCCTCTAACAGATCCTCCCAGCCACGTAGGCGGGGAAAGTAACCAGCTAACCACCGATCACAACCGTAAGTCACGATACGCCGCGCGAAGGCGACCGTGGCAAGTCGATAACCTCTACCAAATCCACTGCGCCACGTGAGCCGACGGGGCAAGTAACCAGGCTAACCAACATATCACAACCGTAAGTCACGAGACTTCGCCACAAAACTGAACGGGGAAAGTAAGGCTAACTACGTAACCAAAGCGAATCACCACGGCCGGCAAGTCGAGAGCCAACTACCGGATACCAAAGCCGAATCGGTAAAACCTCGCGGAGCTAGTCCATGGAACAACAATCCTAATGGAACCATACGTGGGCCACCCAACGTGTCGATGGGTCCAAGGATATAACAAGATAACCGCCTCCATCGAGAGACTTCGGTACGTAATCAAAACACTTGCACATCAAAGGCTAGCACAACAAGCATAGGCAAGTTCAACGTACTCATAGACTTTTATTTTATTACAACAAATTCGGATTTTAACCCCAAGGTACTAATCATTTTAACACATTAAAAGATCCATTTCTTTCACAAAAAGTCATACGATACCCGTAGTATCAAAATAGAGTAACTATCTTTTTAAGTAAACCAAAACAATTTCCATACTTTCTTTTTAAACCAAATCACTTCTCCCTTTAAAGTCAAGTTACCATTTTAAATCCAATAATAAAACCATCCTTTTGTTTTCATAAAGTTGTTATAACTAACTTCCCATAAAGCTATTATAACACTTTATGTTTTAAACCAATTTAAGACAAAACCATGCCTTTCTTTTAAACCAAAACACTTCAAATTCCTCAAGTCTCTTTTTTTTTAGAAAACAAGTTACTTACTTTGGAATTTAAGAAAAATCAATACTTATTATTAATGATCTTATTTAAGCAACCATGATCTAGGAAATGTAATACAATTTTGTCTTATCTTAGCTTCTATGCAGATGGAGGTTTCTACTGGTTTTAATATAATTAATTATTTGTCAATACATTTTCCTTTATTAACGCTGCAGTGGTTTGTTCGATACTTATTCACATTTCCGAAATCAATATAACTTATTCCTTTTTAAAACCCAATTACCCATTTCTCATAAATGCGGTTTCACAACTTTTTAACACAAACCAAGTCCTTAATATTTCACATCAAGTCATTTATAAGTTAAGTCTCTTATCTTTTAAAAACAATCAACCATTCTTTTACCTACATAAAGTCGTTATAATTAACTTCCCATAAAGCCATTATAACACTTTATGTTCTAAACCAACCAAATTCATTTAGCACACGTACGTCTACCGTACTACATAGTTTACAACAATCATGCTAGAAAAGATAGGAAGAGGTTCACATACCTCGCGACGATTATCGACAAAAAGCAAAAAGCTCCAAAGTACTGTAACCCTGCAAGTCCTTTTCACCCTTTAAGTAGAATACGCTATTCGCAATACTTCCACCTAAAAAGGCCACAAAACGTCTATCAACTTCTCGATCTCTTCGTAGAATATTCTAAATACAAGATTCCTTATTCTACGGAAAATTCGGCAGCACCTCCCCCCACGCAACCACATAAATCTCCTCCTCTATCAAGGCCCGCTACCAGGCCAACAACTCCAAGGGGGTTACACGTCTAACCAGACGTGTACAACACTGCCCCACAATAATACTACAAGTCTACTGTAAATACAGTCCAATGTAAATACAGTTCAATTCTTTATAATTATTCTTCCAATATATCTTATACTCAATTCTAAACTACCACAATATGTAATATCCAATTACAATAGGGGGACAAAGATCATTACCTCGATAAGCCCAAAATTATCCAAGATAATAAGTCGATCCTGAGCAACGTTTAGCTCCAAATCCTTACGCTCCAACCCGCTCCAAGCAACCCTTAGAAGTTTCTAAACAACTTCTCTTAACACTTCATCTAAGCTATGAAGATTTTTCTAGGGCTTCGTTTCGCGACTAAAGGAATAAAGTAGTATTTCCGGGCTCTTAATGTTGAAATAACTTTGGAATACTACTAGGGATACTAGGCTAAGGTATTTGGGATTATACAACAATACTTGAAGTATTTCTACACAAAGTGGGGTTGGACGAGAACATCACAAAGGGAGGGGGGGTATTTTTGCCTTGGAAGAACTTAAGTGTGGATGAAGAATTAGTCTTGCACAAAGGGGTATTTATAGAGAAATCAATGGCCAAGATCTAGGCAAGTGGGTGGGGTAATTTTCCAACCAAGTGTCCACCACAAAAAATGGGACAAGTGGCTTGCCACTTGTCCCCCACAAAAACGTCCAAGTGCCCAAGTCCATCATCAATTCGGCCACACGCCACACGGGGTGACACGTGTCGCCCCTACTCGGCCCAAAATATTTCATCTTCCGAAAATATCCGTAATGTCAAAAATCCAAAATAAAGTGGGCCCACAACAAGAAATTTTCCGTGGCCCCACGTGTCCAATTTCGGAAATAAAATTTCATAATTCTCAAATATTCCAAAAAGTCCGAATACCGAATCTGGAAATCCAATTCCCTTTAACGAACATTTTTCCTTCTCAAAATTCGGAAACTTTTCCGTCGAAAAATCACATCTTTCTTCCTTTCCAAAATTACTGTCGTATTCTCGTACGTACGTCCTCATATACATACCCTGGAACTACAGGGTGTAACAGAAACCATCGGGTGTAGGGGCAGTGACGCCCCGCGGCGATTGCAAAGGCATCGGGAACGCCTAATGCGAGCATAGGCGTTACGGGCGCCACATCTGATGCATAGGCACTATAAGTGCCCAGATCAGCAGTGGAGGCATTGGTTGTGCCAAAAATAGTGTTGACACTAGTTGTGCCAAAGCCAGCAATTTGGAAGGCATTTGGAATGTCATGATCAGTGGTGTCGCCTTCAGCAGTCGTGGTGAAGGCATTGGGATTGTCTTGAACGTTGGTGGGATTTTCAGCGTTGAATTGGTTGAATTGATCTTGTCCAGCCATGTTGTTGTTGAAACATCAAATATTATCTTAAGCATGTGAGAACAAAAGTGCAGTAACAAGGAAATGAGAATGTAACAACAACAAATATGTTAGAAATCAGGAAATCAATAAAGTAATTGCCTTGCTGAGTCGATTGAATTTTTAATCTATCCTTAAGATAATATTGCTCTGTATATTCCTTTCAACGGTGTAATGACAACTTATCTCCCAAGATAAAACAACAATCAAACAAATTAGCAAAGAGAACTCAAGTGTTCGCTTAGGAAGAAAGATCTTAGAGTGTATGAAGATTGCAAGAGAACAAGAAAGTATTCTGAAAAATGTGTTTCAATCAGTGCAAAGATACTCAAAAGTAGTACGCGCACATAAAAAAACGGTTGGTTCCGATCCTTTGTAGGAACTACCCGTAATAACGAACTTGCAACTCCAAAAAAAATAGAATGGACTAGAAATTGAGCTTTTTGGATTTGAAAAAAAAAATAACTTTGCTGAAAGCAAAATGAAAGTAGTAGTGAGGAGTCGGTACAGAGTTAAGCCACTTGCACTTGCTTGATTATTTGGAAAGGGGTTTAGCGAGAAAATTCGCTCACAAAATGTGCATTCCCCTTTTTTTCTCGACAGAATAACCCCCTCCCGCTTTTTTCTTTTGATAAGGCTTTGTCAAGCAGGCATGATTGTCACGTCGATCGAATAGTTCCATTCGAACAGCTACGCAGTTCTTCTTTCCACTCCTTCTTCTTTTTCCTTGCAGTTGATATCCAGTAGCTCCAGTAGTAGCAGAGGGGGAAGATCTGTAGTAGAAGGTAACGAACTCCGTCCCGAAAGAAGGACCTTCCCTTTCCTTTGACCAACGGGTCAAACCTTTATGATTTCGACCAAAAACAAGCAAGAGGTGGAATACCACAAAGAGAAAGTGTACCTAATAAAAATGTGATTTGGGTTTAACAGTTCTAGATCTGATCCAAGACGAACTGCGGTAATAAAAAAAGAAAGAAAATGGGAGTGTGTTTTGCAATTGTGCCAAAGGCATCAATTTATAGGTTGATGAACATGTCCTCTCAATTAACTAAATGAATGGTCATCAATGTCAAGTAATGACCATTGAATTTGAGGTTAATTCAGCCTAGTAATGGCTGAATTCATGATCCAAATAATGGAGAGTTATTGCTCCAAAATCAGCCCAAGAATCAGTTTCAATTCGCCTCCAACGGACTGAAAAACAGTTGAAGAGCCTCAGCCCTTGGGGAGAGCGCCGCGACCCTAAATGCCCAGTTACTCACTAGAGCTGAGGAGATGCGGCCTTCGGAAAGGCGCCGTGGTGCCTCAGTTCCAGTAAGTTCCAGGGATTTTTCCCGTCATTAGAGCTACGGCTCTAGGAGGAGGCGCCGAGGCCCTGACTTGGTCGCACCGCGACCCTTCTCGGCTCCGCGGCGATTTCTGATTCATTTCATCTTTTACACATTGTACTTTTCTTCATTTCATTTACCAACGTGAAACCATTGTCATTTGGTCAATAACCGTCTATTATTTTACGTCTCAACAATTCGTATACGTACCAATATCTCTTCCATTTAAGGAAATTACGATCCTTGACACTTTATGTGCACGTGTGGGGCCCCAATTATTCGATTCATAATTAATAGGATTAACTATATTTCATGTTTAGTAAATTTCCAACAAAAATAACTCTCTGTGTCACGATTTTTCCATAGGGAAACAAATGAAATTTAAGCAGACGTTTGGATATAAATTGAGAAATTTTGAAAAATAGTATTTAAAATTGAAGTTGAAAACTGCCATTAAAATTTAAAATAGTGTTCGAACATGTATTTTACTAAAAAAATAGTTAAAATTTTATGAGTGGGAAAAATTCACTTGAAAAATAGTATCTTTTTTTTTTTAATTTCATCTTAAAAACTACATAACTAAAAATTTATTCTAATGTGTAGCCAAACCTTGTTATGAAAAAAATCATGTCCAAATATGCTTTAAAATAGGGTAAATTGCACCAAATATCCTTTAATATGATTCATGAATACACTCATATTATAAAGTCAAACAGTTACAGGCCCTATACTACATAATTCACTTACACCCCTTATGAAGTATATAGATAATTAAACATATTAAATATTATTATTAACTAAAGACAAAGTAAAATTATTAATATAAAGTCTTTATGTATTTATTCTTATACAATTTATAAAAAAGAAGATAAACATTTTTGCTTAAAGAAAACTATTCAATTTTTTTATTATAACAAAGAATAATGTTTTTGGAAACATTTGTTTTTGGTTTCATCTAAGAAATTAATTTAGATGAGACACATACTTTATTACTCTTTTGTAGATTATGAGTTCAAATTCGTCAAAAATAATTTCCATATATTTGGTACATAATAAAAAGTAATCAACCCCATTCGTCTCAATATTGTCCTCAACCGACTTGATCGTCCCAACTAGAAATTACTGGTTCGAAAATCGATCTGGGACAGTCATGAAAATATATTGGTGACTCAATATTCAATCCAATAATAATACTGCTGAATTTCAGTTATGAAAAGCTAGGATAATTCATAGTCTCAATTTATGTGGTACTATTCAAATTTTGAGAGTCAAATTAATTTTTTTTTTATATTTTTCATATATCTTATAAATATTTTGAATTGATAGTTATTGTGACTTATACTTCATCCGTCTCAATTTATTTGGTACAGTTGAAATTTTGAGAGTCAATCAATTTTTTCTTTGACAATAATTTCTTTATATGCCTTTTAAATAATTTAAGTAATATTATTGTGATTTATATTATACTTTTTACATAGTTTTCAAATATATATATATATTATCTTAAAAAAATTAAAGATTTATTATCTGAATTCATCATCAAAATAAAAAAAAATGGCTTTCGAAATTCAAATAGTGCTAAGTAAATTGGGACATAAAGAATAGCTCGCACTGGTATCAGGAAAATTGATGTGGAAAGTGATTCTACGATGCTAGTCAACTGGATTCTTGTCGCAGCTACTGTTTCATGGAGTTCGTGATGATGGACACTCCAATTCTATGAGTCGTAAGCAGCATTATCTTGCATTTCTGCAAGATGTTGTTTCCACGGCTTGAATAAGTGACCTCCAAAGTTATTTCCATTGACCAGGAGGTCATGGGTTCAAGTTATTGAAATAGCCTCTTGCAGAAATACAAGGTAAGATTGCGTACAATGTCCTTTCCTGAACGTCGCGCATAGCGGAAGCTTATTACATTTTTTTTTTAATCTCATCCTTTTTCCAGAAGAAGTAGGAAATGACATTGCATATGGGCTTTATTATGTCACAGTTTCTCTAAACGGCAAGGGTAACAGCTTATACCTCCGAGCCTATTTTGCAGATATGCTCATCTTAGCTCCGTTAGTCCAGCTCATGCTCATAAATACACACTTTAATTGCTCCCACCCCCTACTAACTACAATTTCACAACTTTAAACCTGAGTAACTAGCCTTATTTTAGCCACAAACAACACCACCTCTGCATTCCAAAACCACAGAAACCAGTGCCAAAGCAGAATCCATCAAAACCCGGAAAAGAATGGAATGTTGTAATTGAAGTTGATGCATTGTTTTTCAGGTGAAGTATCATTTTTTTTTTGTTGTCAATTGTGGTTTGCATGGGATGATGGCTTGGTTGTGGTTGATGAGGGTTTCAATATTTATAAAGAGTGTGGGTGGGAAAATTAGTAATCAAGAGTGAATGGAGAAAGTTCAAGAGTATGAATATGGTTTGATGAACATCTTACTTGAAGAGTATTTCCAAATCTTATGAACTGCTTCTCCTTTCTATTTTCGAGTACTGTCATTGGGACATGATACATATGTTTTTTGATTGTCTGCTTGTTTTCTTTCCATCTTTTATAAAGAATTTATTGAGCAACTTGGTTGGAAGTTGGGGTCCAAGTTCTAGATAAAAATTTGGAAAAAGGAAAATATGTGCATTTGGGTGGGAGGGGGGGGGGGGTTGTTGCATAGGGGTCTGACGGAAAGGAGGTTATGGTGGATAACAAGTTTCTAAAGATGAATAATCCACTTGTGGTAGCTATATTTTTTCTTTTAAACCTATTAATTCTTTCATCGTCATTAAATGCTGTGATGTTATATTTCTAACATGGATCATTTACAAGGACCAACTCTGGTGTTTGAAAGCTACACCTACCTCTTCTCTTAATATATCCATCCCCAAGAACCTCCGTGCATCAACTTATGTTAAAAATGTTCCAAAAGTAATACGTCGTTTTGTTGAAAAATAATAGTGCACTTTAGATAGTAATGATAGAATATATGTAAATATATTTAGTGATTTGGTAAAGATTGTTAGGGATTTTGTATTAGTTAGGTATGTAATTAATTTTCATAATTGTAGCCTATAATTACTATTGTATATCATGTATATAAGCTAATTAGCTAATGGAAATAATCAATGGATTATTTTCTTTCGTGGTATCAAAAGTTTAGGGAAATTTTTTCTCTCCTCCCTCCTCACTAGAATTTCGTTGTGCCCTACTCGACTTTACCTCCCCTCTGCCGCCCAATTCTTCTTCCCTCAGTCATGTCTAACACAAAGAATATCTTTCATCCTACTCTTGCAGTATCTAACATCAAGAACAACATCTTTATCGTGCTTGAAATGGAAAACGTCCAATATGCGACATGGGCAGAACTTTTTAAAATTCACGCAAGGTTTCATAGATTTCTCCATCACATCGTCAAATCGGAAAAAGACAAGGAGAAGGTGCCTTCCACCAATAATGACATGGAGTTATGGTCAACCCTTAATGCTATGGTCCTCCAATGGATTTATTCCACCATTTCTACGGACCTCTTGCATACAGTTATCGAACTTGACGCAACAATGATGAAAGCTTGGAATAGGTTGCGTGATTTTTTATAAGATAACAAAAATTCTCGTGCCATAACCCATGAGCAAGATTTTCACACAATTATGGAGGATTTTTCGAATGCCTCCGCATATTGTCAAAGGCTCAAGAAATTGTCGGATCAACTCAAGAACGTCAGAGCACCGATCACGAATGATCGTCTCGTTCTTCAAATGTTTGCGGGTCTCACCGAAGCATATAATGGGGTTATAACTCTCCTTCACCAAAGCAATCCTATCGCACCATTCTACCAAGCCTGTTCCATGCTCACTCTAGAAGAGGCAAAGTTGGCTAAAAAGGCTGCAACCGGAGCACATTCCGCCATGATGGTGACCACGTCCTGAGAAACCGATGACTCTCAATTATTCTCTGAAAATTAAAGTCAAAACCGTAACAACAGTGGTGGAAAAAAGGTCAAAATCGTAATCATGGTGGCAAAACGCGGTGGCAGATATGGTGGTGTCCAGCAAAGGTCCTGTCCACAGCACCCCGGGCAGCGGCCTTGGGAATGGCCTTAGCCCATCCCACAGTGCCCATACCGAACATCACTTTAGGACAGACCCATCATCTGACAGAAGCAGATTGGCCAGTTTAGGCCTCGACCGCAATAAGCGTGGCAGTCTGGCCTTCTTGGGCCTCAGCCACAACAGGCCTTCGCTGTAACTAGCCCAACAGCCTCCCCGACTCACACGAATATTGAGGAAGTAATGCATACACTTGGACTAAATCCTCCGGATGTAAATTGGTACATGGATACCGGTGCTACTTCTCACATGACATCCGCGCAAGGTAATCACTCGTCTTATTTCAATTTTAGCAAAAGTCATGGCAGAATTATTGGTAATAGTCATTCAATTCCACTTCGTGGTTATGGTTACACAAATTTGCCTCCCCCAAATCCGTCTCTATCCTTGAAAAATGTCCTTCATGCCCTTCAATTAATTAACAATTTGGTTCCCGTTTGGAAATTTACAACTGATAATTTGGTTTGTATTGAATTTGATCCTTTTGAGTTTTCTGTGAAGGATTTCTGGATGGGGATGCATCTAATGAGATGTGATAGTCGAGGCGAGCTTTATCCCATCACCACAACTCAAGCCACACCATCAACTTTTGCAGCATTAGCGTCTCCCCCTCTCCTTAAGGCTTTAAGGCGAACCGTATGGAGTTGACCCAATTGCATCAAGCAGCGCCCTACAGTCAACTCACCTCACATCGAGTTCAGTCACATGATTGGTCTCATCCAGTGACAGATCGTCTCTACCAGGCCTGAACCTCAGCCCATCTCGCCAAGCCCAGCCAGTTGTAGCCCACTGGACCCGTCCCCTTTCCATCGGTTGGTGAGCCAAGTCGGTCCAGCCAGGAACCGGACCAGTCCACCAGCTCACTACTCCCAACCAAATTCAGCCCATTTCTATTCCGGCTTCACGACCAGTTACTCACAGCGAACGGGGAATTTGTAAACCAAAGAGACAATTTAATCTCAACTCTAATGGTACTAAATTCCCTCTACCACGTAATTATGTGTCTTCCCTTCATGACCTGAATTGGAAAATGACTATGAATGGTGAATATAATGCTCTTATTGAAAATAACACGTGGGAGTTGATGCCTCATCCACCTGATGTTAATGTGATTCGTTCTATGTGGATGTTTACTCATAAAGAAAAATATGATGGGTGTTTTGATAGACATAAGGTTCGTCTTGTAGGTGATGATAAAACTCAACAGGTTGGTGTGGATTGTGGAGTGACGTTTAGTCCGGTGGTCAAACCGACAACTATTCACACTGTTCTCAGTCTAGTTCTCTCAAAGCATGACTCATTCATCAATTGGACGTGAAAATGTCTTCTTACACGGAGAATGATCGGTGTATTTTATATACACTTTTTGAGTCATTTTTAGTTAGTCTTTTGTCCCTTTTTGTACAAATAAGTGTCGTATTAGGATATATTTTCTTTCTTTTGAGTCAAGTTGGTTAAAATGGCCTAATGGAGGAAAATGAGCTAAAAGAGGGCAAAAGTGGAGGTTCCAGAGCTGAAAAGACGAGAAAGTGGCGAACGGGGCAGAAACACGGACCGCACGGGCGCCATCGCAGACAGTCCGAGGTCGCGCGCCCAATATCCGTAAAGCCGCAGGTTGCAGTACGCGCGCCTGCATGCCAGAGAGCGTGGTCGCGCGCCAAATCATCCGGCATCGCGAAACTTCCGGCCATGGCGCCGATAGCGTGCTGGCGCCGACGCCGTAAAATCGTGTTTAATGACGATTTTCGCCAGCTCGGGCGGAAAAGTTAGAGGCGGTTTTGAGCCTATAAAAGGAGAACCCTAGGCAATTCTAAAGGGTTCCCTTTCTTGCACAACACAAGGATTCTTGGATTGAAGATTGGACACCTTAACTTAGTAATTTTCTTTTCTTTCTTTTACTTTATTTCAATTTTTATGTTGGATATTGAATTAGTTCTTGTCATGTCAATGGCTAGGAAATAATTCCTTTATAGGGCTTTCCATGTTAAATCACTAGAAACTTATGTTATGAATTGATGCATGTTTATGGTTATTCTTCTTCTTGTTGAGATTTATCCAATAATTGCTTTGAATGCTTGGTAATTAATTGATCACTAATTATCATTATTTATATGATTTCTAATCAAACTTCGAAAGGAGGAGGTTGTGAATATGCTGTAAGTTGGGTAGACATATTTTGGATTGAGGATGAAAATACCTCAATTACTTATGTAGCGTTAATGAGAGGCTTAAAACACCTAATTTTACGCATGGCGCGTGACGGTTAACTAGGTTTTTGGTCTTAATCCTCCTATAGAGTCATCCTTATCACCGAAAGGTAGAAAGGAGCAATACTGGGGTTGAGTGTTTATATAGCCTTAACGGGAGTATAAAACGATTTAGTAAACCTGCTAGCTCCAAGAGAAGAAGAACCATAATTCATTGCATTAATAAGTAACATAAGCGGATAGTTGAGGAGACGTGGAAGCCCTATTCCCATCACTACTGAAGTAAACATATAGTTAATTAGCTTTTATAATTGTTAGTTATAAACAACAAAATCAATATCGGTTACCAAATAGATACCAAAAGATAGATAGTTGGTACTTGAACACTAATTCTTGTGGACGACATTCGGTCTTACCAAGACTATATTACTTGAGTCGACAACGTGCACTTGCGTTAAAGTGTGTGCATCTTTTCGCGCATCAAGTTTTTGGCGCCGTTGCCGGGGATTAGACATAGTTCAATATCAAATTTATCTATTTTTAATTTCTAATTTGGTTTTGAATTTTTATTTTATTTTTGCGTTTTTAATTTTTTTTAGTAAAAATCAGTTGCCGTGATCAGTTTGTCTGTTTTTGATCTATTTCAGGAAATCAGTTTATGCGAAGGAGAAGAGGGGCAAACAATCTTGTTCCCTTCAATTCAGAGATTGAGAAAACATGTAAACAGAACAGAAAGAATCAGCGGATTGCAACCTTGATAGAGATGGACGGTGTTCAAAACAACAATATGATGAGAGAAGGGTTAGGTGAAAATCAACCTAACCCAGGAATGCCTCGGCAAGTACCTATGGATGTCGAGGAAAGATTTCAAGTCCAGGAAGAAAGAAGCTTGGGAGACTATGTGTTGTCGAGGGTGAATGGAGTACAAACATGTATTAGGCTCCCTGCAATAGGAGCAAACAACTTTGAGATAAAACCGGCAATTCTGAGCATGGTGCAGAACACAGTGCAATTTGAAGGACTGCCATCAGAGGATCCACATATGCACATAGCTAATTTCTTGGAGCTATGTGCAACTTTCAGATATAACGGCGTTACTGATGATGTCGTCAGATTGAGGCTCTTTCCCTTCTCACTCAGGGATAGAGCAAAAGTATGGTTAAATTCCCTGCCAGCTGATTCAATTTTTACATGGCAAGAGCTGGCACAAAAATTTCTAGCCAAATTCTTTCCCCCGTGCAAAGCAGCGAAATTGAGAGGGGAGCTGAATAACTTCTACCAAGCAGATGGAGAGTCACTGTACGAAGCGTGGGAAAGGTTCAAAGATTTGCAGAGAAAATGCCCACACCATTGCATTGAGTTGTGGAACTTGGTCCACATCTTCTATAACGGGCTCAGCGGAACAACCAGAACCATTATAGATGCAGCAGCAGGTGGGACATTCATGAGGAAAACAGCCCACGACGCTCACGAATTATTAGAAGATATGGCCACCAACAACCATGTCACAGAAGAGAGATCAATGAGTGGGAGGAGAACAGTGGGAGTCCACGAAATAGATGTCATTGCTGCCTTGAATGCCCAAGTAGCCCTTTTGACGAAACAGTTGCAGCAACATACAGTATCAGTGAATGCAGTGCAGATGCCAAAGAGCTGTGAAATATGTGGTGGCCCACATACATTCGATAGGTGTCCTTCAGCTGATCCTAATAATATGCCAATCGAGCAGGCAGAGTGTCAGGCTGTGGGTAATTATCAGAGGCCACAGAACAACCCATACTCCAACACATATAATCCAGGGTGGAGGAATCACCCAAATTTCTCATGGAGAGGAGACCAGGGGCAGCAGAATCAATATAGGGGCCAGTACCAAAACCAGCAGAACCAAAATCAGCAGCCCTTCACTCAGGCCTCACCTTCTCAATAATTTAATACACCTGTCCAGTCAGAAAAGCCAGACGAGCTGAGAGCAGCTTTGTTGGCACTCACTAACGCCCAGACCCAGTTCGTGACAGAAGCTAGATCCTCGTTCAGGAACTTGGAAACACAAGTGGGTCAGCTAGCAAAGCAAGCAAACAGCAGGCCACAGGGTACACTGCCAAGCAACACAGAGGTGAATCCGAGGGAGCAATGTCAGGCAGTACAGTTGAGAAGTGGCAAACAGTTGGAGCAGCAGTCACCTCAGCCAGTAGTTGAGCAAAGGGCAGAGATAGAAAAAGAGAAGGTGGTTGAATCTCACCCAGTAGTAGAGAAAACTCCAGAGAAGGAGTATACAGAGAAGATCCCATTCCCCCAGAGATTACAGCGGAAGGCAGTTGATAAACAATTCTCCAAATTTTTGGAGACATTCAGAAAGCTGCATATCAACATACCATTTATAGAAGCATTGGAGCAGATGCCCTCCTATTTCAAATTCATGAAGGAGATCTTGGGGAAGAAGAAGAAACTGGCGGAGTATGAGATGGTAGCACTAACGGAGGAGTGTAGTGCTATCTTACAGAAGAAGTTGCCCCCTAAACTAAAAGACCCAGGGAGCTTTACACTACCTTGCACAGTTGGCAGGGTGACATGCAACAGGGCTCTGTGCGATTTAGGGGCAAGTATAAATCTGATGCCTTTATCGGTATTTAAACGGTTGGAGTTGGGTGAGTCCAAACCAACCACGGTGAGCCTGCAGCTGGCTGATAGGACAGTAGTTCATCCAAGAGAGAAGATTGAGGACGTGATTGTTAAAGTAGGAAAATTCTTTTTTCCTGCGGACTTCCTCATTCTTGACATGGAAGAGGATGCAGAAATCCCTATCATATTGGGGAGACCATTCCCGCATAGGAGAGCATTGATCGATGTAGAAAGAGGAGAGCTGACATTGAGGGTGGAGAAGGAAGAAATGGTGTTTAAAGTATTTAAACACATCATTGAGCCACCAACCATGAGTAGGTGCTTTGCAATCAGCACCATCAAACCCCCCTGTGAGCCAGTACAAGTCAAACCAAGGGAGATGAGCCCACAAAAGCAGGTATGGATTGCCGAACCTCCACAAAAGCAGGTATGTGTTCCTGAACTTTCCCTTGACAATAATGCTAAGAGGAGAAGAAGAAAAAAAAAATGAAAAATGTGGAGAAAATGGATTAGCTGTGGGGTTAATCCACCCCACACTTATTGAGATAAGGAACTTGCGTCCGGCTAAAAGACGTTAAAGACAGAGCTACTTGGGAGGCAACCCAAGGTATTTTTATTTATTTTACTTTAATATAAGTAATTTTTATTAAGAACGGTCTCACGGAGGTAGTGTTTGTATTGTGATTGACAGGTGTAGGCCAATAAATTGAAGGGCGAAAAACTGAAGAACAACAGGGATTTCCAGAAAAACGGTAGCCATAGCAGAGCGAACGCGCGCCAAAAGAGCAGAAAAGTGCTGAATATTAGCGCATGGCTACCAGCGCAGGTCGCGCGCCAAAAACCTAAAAATTGTCAAGTCCAGCGCGCTACCGCAATGTGGTCGCGCGCAGAAATTCCCGATGCAGAACATCAGCCGCGGCTAAATGCAGGGCGGCGGAAATCCTGAAAGTGATAAAACGCCCAGAAATCAGATTTCCCCCAATTTCAAAACCAAAACCTAACCCCCCTTCTCCACAAAACCCACAAAAATCCACAATTTACCCACAAATCCTCCACAAATCAAACCCAACCACAACCAAAACTCTTAAATCCCTAAAACCCTTAGCCATCTCAACCAACAAAACTCCACCCCATTGCCTCAAATCACCATTAGAAGCAAGAACACCTTGAAGAACACCATAAAAAGGTAATCTTCATCTTTTCTTGAAAGCTTTCAGTAGTCAAAGGAGGTAGTAGTGGAAGAGTGTTGTATTGTTCAAGTAGTTGGGGTGTCGAAAAATTGGTTGTGAAAAAGTGAGGAAGAGTATACAAAGAGGGTTGGGTATTGTGTAGTACGGGAGTTGAAGTTTGGAGGTGTGGGAGTTGTGCAGAAATTGAAGTTTTTGAGGGTGATAGTGTTGGGTAGTGTGTGGATACGAAGGATAAGCTGCAAAAAGTTATCTAACATATCTGCCAGAAAAAGAAGAGCCTCCGCATCTACATCAGCCCCGCAATATGATGAGACTAGGTTTGTCAGCCGAAGTGCTCAAGATAGATACCATAAACTCAATACAAGACCCTTAATCCCTGAAAGAGGAATGGACTATCAAAGAGACTCGCTGGAAGAGGAAGATGTCTATGAGCCCATTCGGGCGATGATTGAGATGAGGGGGTGGAAAAGATTTGTAAACCCGAAAAAGATAGCACCAATGAACACAACAATGATGCGTGAATTTTATGCTAACTTTCCGGAGAGGGTGGACAACAAATGCTTTGTAAGGGGAAGATATATGCCTGTGACGGCAAGAGTGATAAATATATCTCTAAAAACAGCAGATGTTGAAGAAAGGGGTGACGACCGAAACTATTTCAGACCATGGTCGAGAAGCACCACCAGCATCAACTGGGACGCCGTTGCAGACACAGTGAGCTACCCTGGGGCTGCATTTGATATTGCAAGAAATGGGTCAAGAGGACTGAGCAGGTGCCAGTTCAACAAAACAGCCAAGGGTTGGCTATATTTCATCAGTGCCCGTCTGATCCCATCAACGCACTTCACCAGAGTGCCAGAAGATAGGATTAAATTGATATATGGAATCATGACGGGGAAAACGATTGATGTGGGGAAAGAGATAGTGCAGAGCATTGAAGAAATCAGCAGGTTGGTAACAACAGGTGGATTGGGACATGACTCACTTATCACTGATTTATGCCACATGAATGGGGTCCCAATCCTACCCACTGACACTAATGAGAGAAACCAACTGCCTGTGTCATATGGGATAGTGCACTCCTTCCCAGACCCAAGCCCCCCAGCAGCAAGAAGAAGAGCACCACCAGCAGCAGCAGCAGAGGCCGCCATGAACGAAGATGAGCCTGAAATAGAGGCTCAATATGCGGCAGGGAGCAGCCACCAGCCAACCACAGAATCGTAACCTCGCGCCCATGATGGAGCGATCTCGAATCAGATGATGATGATGCAGAGTTTGGACACGGTGATACAAGGACAACAAGAAACGAGGCAGCAAATTAATGAGATGAGTTCCTTGTTCAACCAGTGGTCAATGCACTATCCAATGCCACCGCCACCACCACCATTTTAACCAAAGTCTGTAAGTGTCTTGTTTTCTTTTATTGTCTTTGAGTCTTACACACATTGGGGACAATGTGTGATTTAAGTTTGGGGGGGTGTTTTTTGTGTCTTATTGTTAAAAGTATGTTTAAGTCTTTTTGTTGTTTTTGTGTATTTTTGAGTCACAATTTTTTTTTCTTTTGAGTCATAATTGTATGTCAAAAGATCATGTATGTTGTAGTTACTAGAAACACCTAGTGGAGTAAGGTGGAATAATGTAACGGAATTAGAGCAACTATCTAAACACTTAGGTTTGATATGCCAAAAACTCACAAAATCTGTATATTTGGAGTTTCTTGCTTAAATTGTGCATGATAAATGATTAAAACCTATGTGTTATGATTGCTTGCTATTTGAGGCGAAATAGTTAGGATATGCATGTTTAGGGAGATGACTCAGGCGTTTCTTTGCTAGCCAATTCTTACCACTTTTTTCTATCCCTGACTTTAAAAATATCCCTAGTCAGCCCAATTGAGCCTTAAAAATTGAACTTTTTCTTTGACACCCTATATTCCCATACTTGTGCCATAAGCAAACATGTGAAATCGTTGGAATAAAGTGTGTTAAAAAAGAGACAAAAAGAGCAAGAAAAATTAATGCACCTCACTTAAAAAGTAATGAGAAATAGGCAAAAGCCTAAGTTTGGGGGTGCTTGCTATTATGATACACTTCACGCTCTCAAAACAAAAGAGGGGAAAGATAGATTTGAAGTGAAAGAAAAGAATCAAAAGAAAAGGAAAAAAAATTGAAAAGCTAAAAGAGCTTATGGTACACAAAAATGAGCTTAAATGCCTATTTTTACCTACCCGTGCCTAAGCCTACATTACAACCCTTAAAAGTCCTGAAGATCTCTTAGATGCATAGCCATGATTAGTGGAGAATAACAAGTAAACATGCCATAGGAATTTTGAAATTAACATGCATGATTCAGTATTTGACTTCCATTAAGCATGATAAAAACGAGTTTGCGAAATATCTAGCTTAATGTGTTTAGAATGCTAAAATTTCATGCTATATGTTCCTGCATATTATTTTGCCAATCTTCATGTTTTTCTAAGTAACGCCAATGCAGCAAAAGTGATCAATGTCATTGAGTCTATGTATTTTCTTGTTTTTCTTGAGTCTTTATTTCTTTATTTTTATCTTTGCTCGAGGGCGAGCAAAGGTTAAGTTTGGGGGTATTTGATCGGTGTATTTTATATACACTTTTTGAGTCATTTTTAGTTAGTCTTTTGTCCCTTTTTGTACAAATAAGTGTCGTATTAGGATAGATTTTCTTTCTTTTGAGTCAAGTTGGTTAAAATGGCCTAATGACGGAAAAGGAGCTAAAAGAGGGCAAAAGTGGAGGTTCCAGAGCTGAAAATACGAGAAAGTGGCGAACGGGGCAGAAACATGGACCAGCGCCGCGCCATCGCAGACAGTCCGAGGTCGCGCGCCCAATATCCAGAAAGCCGCAGAGTTGCAGCGCCGCGCTCTGCATGCAGAGAGCAGGGCCGCGGCGTCAAATCATCCGGCATCGCATCTTCCGGGCGCGCGCCGATAGGGTGCTGGCGCCGACGCGGGAAAATCAGGTTTAATGACGATTTTCTGGGCCAGGCCTGAAGGGAAAAGTTAGAGGCGGTTTTGAGCCTATAAAAGGAGAACCCTAGACAGTTCTAAAGGGTTCCCTTTCTTGCACAACACAAGGATTCTTGGATTGAAGATTGGAGACCTTAACTTAGTAATTTTCTTTTCTTTCTTTTACTTTATTTCAGTTTTTATGTTGGATATTGAATTAGTTCTTGTCATATCAATGACTAGGAACTAATTCCTTTATAGGGCTTTCCATGTTAAATCACTAGAAACTTATGTTATGAATTGATGCATGTTTATGGTTATTCTTCTTCTTGTTGAGATTTATCCAATAATTGCTTTGAATGCTTGGTAATTAATTGATCACTAATTATCATTATTTATATGATTTCTAATCAAACTTCGAAAGGAGGAGGTTGTGAATATGCTGTAAGTTGGGTAGACATATTTTGGATTGGGGATGAAAATACCTCAATTACTTATGTAGCGTTAATGAGAGGCTTAAAACACCTAATTTTACGCATGACGCGTGACGGTTAACTAGGTTTTTGGTCTTAATCCTCCTATAGAGTCATCCTTATCACCGAAAGGTAGAAAGGAGCAATACTGGGGTTGAGTGTTTATATAGCCTTAACGGGAGTATAAAATGATTTAGTAAACCTGCTAGCTCCAAGAGAAGAAGAACCATAATTCATTGCATTAATAAGTAACATAAGCGGATAGTTGAGGAGACGTGGAAGCCCTATTCCCATCACTACTGAAGTAAACATATAGTTAATTAGCTTTTATAATTGTTAGTTATAAACAACAAAATCAATATCGGTTACCAAATAGATACCAAAAGATAGATAGTTGGTACTTGAACACTAATCCTTGTGGACGATATTCGGTCTTACCAAGACTATATTACTTGAGTCGACAACGTGCACTTGCGTTAAAGTGTGTGCATCTTTTCTGTTATACCCCGTATTTCCAGAGTATGTACGTGAGGGCGTACGTGTACAATTTGAGCCTTAAGTAGGCATAGTTTCGAAATTTGTACACAAGTGCCGAAAGGAGTCGTTTTTCGACGAAACGTTTCCACAGCTTACGTTGGGAAAATTCCGGCTATGTCATTTATTATTTTTGCGGATTTTTCCGGCGACGAACATTTTGGACCAACGGGAGGGTGACACTTGTCACCTCATCGACGGCAAAGAGAAGGCTCGCCTCGCCGATTGGCTCCCTCTTTTGTGCCTTGCTTTGTGGCTTGTTTTGTGGAGTGTTTTGTGGAGTGTTTTGTGGGTGCACTTGGCTTGATCTTGGCCTTACACTTGCCTAACACATGGATGGATCTTGGCCATTGGTTGGCCTTTGGTTTTGCTATAAATACCCCCTCTCTTTGAAGACTTCTTCATCCACTCTTCACTTGCCTAAGTCTTGAGAACCCCTCCCCTCCCTCTTGTTGACTCTCGTCCAAGAGCCCCTCTCCCCCTTGTGAAGGCCTTTTGGCCGAAACCTTCCCCCTTTGTGAGCCTAAAGCCGAGAACACCCCCCCCTCCCTTAGGGTGTTGTTCTCGTGTGGTACCCCCCCTTTGTGGTATTAAAATACTCCTCCAAGTATTGTTATAATGCCCAAAATACCTTAGCCTTATACCTTGTAGTATTCCAAAGTTACCTCTATACGTAGAATCCGGAAATACTACCTTTTGTCCTTTTAGTCTCAAACCGAAACCCTAAGGAAACCTTCACTGTTGGTTGAAGTTTTGGAGTAGAAGTTGGATAGAACTTCTAAGGGTTGTTTGGAGCGGATTGGAGCACTCGGAGTAGGAGCTAAACCTTGCTCAGGCGCGACATTATACTCGGATAATTTTGGGCTTATCGAGGTAAACACTACTGTCCTTCTATTGTAATTGGAAATTACATGTTGTAAGAATATATAGTTGAAGTATACTATATATAGAACTATACTTAGTACTGTGGCAATGTCTTTTGACTTAAGCCTGAAGAATTAAGAACTGAACTGTATTACAGTAGACTTGTGTAGTAGAATTGTACACGTCCGGTTAGGCGTGCAAAACCCCCCCCTCTGGTTGGCTTGGTAGCCGGCCTCGATAGAGAAGGAGATTTACGCTGTGGCGGGGGGGGGAGATGCTGCCGAATTTTCTGTAGAATATTCTACGTTGTGGTCTAGATGATAATAGGCGCCTTGTGGCCTTATAGGTTGAAGTACCTACGTGTGGCGCGATTTACTTGGCTTAAGGAGTAGCCGACTGTTTGGAGCATTTTGCTATTAGTCGATACTCGTCGCGAGGTATGTGAACCTCTTCCCATCTCTTCCAGCATGATATGTGTGAACTATGTGGTACGGTAGACGTACATGTGTTAGCTGTGTTTGATTGTTTTTAAAACATAAAGTGTTATAACGGCTTTATGGGAAGTTGGTTATAACAGCTTTATGTAGGTAAGAAAATACTTTGTGGTTTTAAAAGGTAACTGATGTGAATTATAACTGGCTTGTTATAATAAAGAACTTGATGTATTTCAAAAGATTTATAAATCGTTTTGAAGGGAAAGTAACACTTGGTTTTAAAGGTTTTAAAAAAAAGAGTTATACTAGCTTTATGGGGAGTTAGGTATAATGTCTTAAGAAGGTAAAGAAATGGTTTACTAATGTTAGAAGTTAAGAGACTTGATCTTATAAGATAAGAGACTTAACTTATTTGTTTAATGTGAATGTTTGTGTGAAACCTCATTCGTGAGTAATGAGTACTTGGTTTTATTTAAAGGGATAATGTTTTACTGATTTTGGAAATCAGAATGTGTATCGCAGCACCATCGCAGCGTTAATAAAGGAAAATGTATTGAATAATGATGAATTGTATTAAAACCGAGAAACCTCCATCTGCATAGAAACTAAGATGAGACAAAATGATATTACATTTTCTAGATCATGGCTGCTGTAATAAGAATGTTGTAAACAAGAATAACCTACTCTTACGTGAAACATATATTACTCAATTGTTCTAAAAAGGAATCAAGTGATTAAGTTTTTGAACTATGAAACCATTTGAAAATGAGAAGCTTGAGTAATTGAAACTAGGCAAACTGGAACTTAGGAAAAGAATGTTGTTACTTGATTTTGAAAAGGAATGTGGGTTGGTCATTCTAATACTACGGGTATCGGGTGACTTTTATAAAAGTAATGGATCTCTTTTAAAAGAACTTAACGTATGTAGTACTTTGGGGTTAAAAACCCGGACTTTGGCATAAAATGAAAGTACTTTGAGTTGTGTGAAACTTGCCTATGCTTGTTGTTGTGAAACTTGCCTATGCTTGTGATGATAGCCTTTGTTGTGCAAGTGTGGTATTTCAGATACCGCGTCTTGATAGGCCGGCCGACTTGTTGAGAACTTACTTGGGCGTCTTGCGGTGATGGAGAATTCCACGTATGCTCCTCGCTGATAGTGTTATTCCATGGACTAGCTCTCCATGAGGTTTATTACCGTTCGCCTTGGTCCCCGGTGGTCGGCTCGCACCGCCCCGCCTCGTGATCGATTCGCCTCGTATCCGTAGTCACCGTGACTTGCCCCGCTCAGATGTAGTGACGGTTTCGTGATACCGCCTTGGTTCCCGTGGTCACCAGATTTGCCCCGCCACCGCGTGGCCGCCTTGGTATCCTGAGTCGGCTCGCACTTGCCCCGTGACGCCTTCGTGGTTGTGGTTGCATTGTATTATTAGCACGATCGGATCCGTAGTTGCACTTGTCCTCAGACGGTTTTATAACACGTGGGACACAGTGTTCATGTATAATCCTTGGTATTGTTATATCATAAATCGCCAGAATGAGGAAGAAATTCCACGCACGAGTGATAATTTGGAGGCGCGAGTCCTCGCTTGATATCGTTATATGTTATATATCGTAGTTTGGTCATCATACATGTCTCGCTTTATATAGACTTTTATGATTTCATTTACTGATTTACGCTTTCACATACTTGGTACTGTTGTCTTGACTCCTTCGGGGCCGCGTTCACGCCGCAGTAGAGGTACATCTACCGCCGATCCCGCGTTTAGGATCTCATTTCAGCTGGGAAGCTCCGTTCCGCCGGAGGCTTATCTTTGGTATGTTACCCTCGAGTCCGTAAGTTCTTATGCGTTCGGGGTATGGCGGGCCCCGCCCCGTCATAGTTGTTGTATAAATCTTAGAGGTCCGTAGTAATCGCCATGCGGGGTTGTAAAAGGATTAAACTGCTCGTGTTTTATGTATATACCAAGGCAATCGCTTTGGTTGGCCTGCTTATTTATTATATCTCTTATTTCATGTGTAAAGTTTTTATTTCCATTGGTTTTCTCTCGATGTTGTATCACTAGGGTGCCCGGTAGGCACCGATGACGCCCGGTTCGGGCGCCACAAGTGGTATCGTGAGCGATTAATCTCGGAAAGTGTCTGACGCAAGTGTCTAGTAGAGTCTTGATTATCGGTGTGTTGTGCACCACATCTATAATCGTGAGGCTATAGGACATTTAGGATTGGTTTCCATTCTTCTCATTACGAGATCGTGCCTTAGAGCCGTGTGATAAGATGGACCCTCCGACATACTTCGTTTTACCGCTATGCCTCGCGTAAGGCAACCCGCCCGGCGGCAAGGCGTGCAGAGGATCTGCGAGTAAGCGTGGCGAGACCACAAGACTCGAGCCTCGATCCCCGATGCGGAGCAGAGGAGATGAGTTACAAGGAGCTGGCCCATTAATGGCCGTGGTCAGGCTGAACTTGAGGATAGGGCCGGACGCAGCAGCCCAAAGAGCACCATGGTTCACCCTAGATCGATAGTTCGAGGCTACGGATTTTCCGAGTTGTAGGCCGCGAGTTTTATGGGTCGAGGCACGAGGATGATCCGCAGGAGTTCATCCGGCGATTCTGAGTGATCATGAGAGTGATCAAGGCATCGAGGTCGAGTCGGTGGCCCTAGGTTCACATCAATCGCGTGATACCGCAATGATCGTTTGATTCTCGAGCTGTCGAGGAGAGCATGCACTTCCAGCGGTATGGAACGAGTTCTCGAGGCTTTTCTTGCACATTTCTTGCCTCCCGGATGAGGAGGGCTCGGGCCGGCAGATTTTTGGTGTTACAGAATCCGCGCGGTTGCTCGAGTACAATGTGGAGTTCGACTCATTGGCGACGTCCTCGCGTTAGTAGCTAGTATGGAGGATCGAGTGCACCGATATGTTACGTGGCTCGATGATTGCCTTGCGAAGAGTTGTTCGTGTAGCTCTTCACCGGCATGGACATCGCCAGCACGCAGCGTATACACTTGGATGTGAGGAGCGGATAAATCGACGGAATGACAAAAGTCGCGAAGAGGGCCGAACAGCGTGGTCCTTTGGTGACTTTCGAGGCGGACCGCCTCAGGCAGACTAGTTATGTACTCGTCAAGACAGAGTGGTCCTCCACCTTTCGACCTTCAGATATTCGGGAAGCGGCCTGGGCTCCTGTGTTTCAGATTTTCAGAGAGCGCGAGTGCTCGCGGATGAGGTTGCCCTTGTCTCGGTGTGGCCGTGTGGAAAGCTTCATAAGGGAGAGTGTCGTACTAACTCGGGAGATTGTTATTTTTGCGCCAACAGGCCATCCGGCAAGAGATCGTCCACCGCGAGTAGCATCGGTAGATAGCATGGACTACTAGAGCAGCGATTGCGGGTTCTTCACCTTCCGTAGCCAGCAGATGTTTGTACACCTAAGGCCCCAGAGGTCGCATGGGAGTTCCCGATTTAGCGGTCCTTGAACCGCCTAGTTTCGTATATCCTTAACCTCTGAGTTTTGTTTGTATTGATGTTGCTGATGTGTTTAATATTATGTTTGGATAGCTTTGTGCTAAAATGTGATTTAGAAACACAGTTAGTGAAAAGGGTAAGTCCCAGGTAGTGTGAGATGGAAGTGGTAGCTTTTCATGATGTGAAATAGTAAGATTGTTAGGATCGGGAACAAGAGTTGGCGGTTGAAGTCGGGTTGAGGACCATTTGCGGGTCAACCCGTAACGGTTTGGGGTGGGGTCGATTCTGGGTGGTCCCGCCAGTGGTAGGTCACGAGGGTGCTAGGCCCAGTTTAGTTGACCATCGTATGAGTTCGTGGGTGTGTTCGACCAGAATCAGTTCGGTAAGGCGGGAATGGCCTTAGGGAAATCGAGGTTAGTGAGATGACCAAGTTTGGAGTAGTGACTCGAGGTTGGAAAGCGAGCGTTGAAAGAAGTGTGGTACGGATACTAGAACGAGTTCGAGTGTTCGTGGCAGTACTACGAAAGGAGAAGTGAGCGTGTGTTTTGTGGCGGTGTGGCATGATTGTTTTAAATGCGTATAGCGGTGAAGACTATCTTGGCCTTTGTTTGTTTGAGACCTAGAAGGAACATTCGGACGAATGTTTCTAAGGAGGAAGAATGTTATACCGTATTTCCAGTATATGCGTGAGGCGTGCGTGTACAATTTGAGCCTTAAGTAGGCATAGTTTGAAATTTGTACACAAGTGCGAAAGAGTCGTTTTTCGACGAAACGTTTCCACGACTTACGTTGGGAAAATTCCGGCTATGTCATTTAGTATTTTTGCGGATTTTTCCGAGCGACGGAACATTTTGGACAGCGGGAGGGTGACACTTGTCACCTCGTTGGGCAACAAAGAGAAGGCTTGGCCTTGGCCGATTGGCTCCTCTTTTGTGCCTTGCTTTGTGGCTTGTTTTGTGGAGTGTTTTGTGGAGTGTTTTGTGGGTGCACTTGGCTTGATCTTGGCTTACACTTGCCTAACACATGGATGGATCTTGGCCATTGGTTGGCCTTTGGTTTTGCTATAAATACCTCTCTTTGAAGACTTCTTCATCCACTCTTCACTTGCCTAAGTCTTGAGAACCCTCCCTCCCTCTTGTTGACTCGTCAAGAGCCCTCTCCTTGTGAAGGCCTTTTGGCGAAACCTTCCCTGTGAGCCTAAAGCCGAGAACACCCCCACTCCTTGGGTGTTGTTCTCGTGTGGTACCACTTTGTGGTATTAAAATACTCCTCCAAGTATTGTTATAATGCCCAAAATACCTTAGCCTTATACCTTGTAGTATTCCAAAGTTACCTCTATCATTAGAATCGGAAATACTACCTTTTGTCCTTTTAGTCTCAAACCGAAACCCTAAGGAAACCTTCACTGTTGGTTGAAGTTTTGGAGTAGAAGTTGGATAGAACTTCTAAGGGTTGTTTGGAGCGGATTGGAGCACTCGGAGTAGGAGCTAAACCTTGCTCAGGCGCGACATTATACTCGGATAATTTTGGGCTTATCGAGGTAAACACTACTGTCCTTCTATTGTAATTGGAAATTACATGTTGAAAGAATATATAGTTGAAGTATACTATATATAGAACTATACTTAGTACTGTGGCAATGTCTTTTGACTTAAGCCTGAAGACTTAAGAATCGTATTCAGATGAACTTGTGTAGTAGAATTGTACACGCGTCAGGTTAGGCGTGCAAAACCCCTCTCTGGTTGGCTTGGTAGCCGCCTCGATAGAGAAGGAGATTTCTGTTGTGGCGGGGGAGTTCTTTGCCGAATATTCTGTAGACTATTATACGTTGTGGTCTAGATGATAATAGGCGCCTTGTGGCCTTATAGGTTGAAGTACCTACGTGTGGCGCGATTTACTTGGCTTAAGGAGTAGCCGACTGTTTGGAGCATTTTGCTATTAGTCGATACTCGTCGCGAGGTATGTGAACCTCTTCCCATCTCTTCCAGCATGATATGTGTGAACTATGTGATGCAGTGAGCGTCGTGTGTTAGTTGTGTTTGATTGTTCTTAAAACATAAAGTGTTATAACGGCTTTATGGGAAGTTGGTTATAACAGCTTTATGTAGGTAAGAAAATACTTTGTGGTTTTAAAAGGTAACTGATGTGAATTATAACTGGCTTGTTATAATAAAGAACTTGATGTATTTCAAAAGATTTATAAATCGTTTTGAAGGGAAAGTAACACTTGGTTTTAAAGGTTTTAAAAAGAGTTATACTAGCTTTATGGGGAGTTAGGTATAATGTCTTAAGAGAGGTAAAGAAATGGTTTACTAATGTTAGAAGTTAAGAGACTTGATCTTATAAGATAAGAGACTTAACTTATTTGTTTAATGTGAATGTTTGTGTGGAACCTCATTCGTGAGTAATGAGTACTTGGTTTTATTTAAAGGGATAATGTTTTACTGATTTTGGAAATCAGAATGTGTATCGACAGACCACTGCAGCGTTAATAAAGGAAAATGTATTGAATAATGATGAATTGTATTAAAACCAGTAGAAACCTCCATCTGCATAGAAACTAAGATGAGACAAAATGATATTACATTTTCTAGATCATGGTCTTTGTAATAAGAATGTTGTAAACAAGAATAACCTACTCTTACGTGAAACATATATTACTCAATTGTTCTAAAAAGGAATCAAGTGATTAAGTTTTTGAACTATGAAACCATTTGAAAATGAGAAGCTTGAGTAATTGAAACTAGGCAAACTGGAACTTAGGAAAAGAATGTTGTTACTTGATTTTGAAAAGGAATGTGGGTTGGTCATTCTAATACTACGGGTATCGGGTGACTTTTATAAAAGTAATGGATCTCTTTTAAAAGAACTTAACGTATGTAGTACTTTGGGGTTAAAAACCCGGACTTTGGCATAAAATGAAAGTACTTTGAGTTGTGTGAAACTTGCCTATGCTTGTTGTTGTGAAACTTGCCTATGCTTGTGATGATAGCCTTTGTTGTGCAAGTGTGGTATTTCTGTATTACCGCGTCTCTTGATAGAGGGCCGGTCGACTTGTTGAGAACTTACTTGGACGTGCTGGCAGTGATGGAGAATTCCACGGGTATGCTCCTGTTGATAGTGTTATTCCATGGACTAGCTCTCCATGAGGTTTATTACTGTTCGGCCTTGGTCCCTGGTGGTCGGCTCTCGTACCTGCCCCGTCTCGTGACTGATTCGGCCTTGGTATCTGGTAGTCAGCCCTCGCACTTGCCCCGTTCAGTATAGTGACGAAGTTTCGTGATACGGACGCCCGGTTCTGGTGGTCGACCTCGTACTTGCCCGGTCGGTGCGTGGCCCGGCCAGTATCCGATGATCGGCTCTGCACTTGCCGTATCAGCTTCGTGGTTGTGGTTGCATTGTATTATTGGCACGATCGGATCCGGTAGTTGTACTTGTCCTGTACGGTTTTTATAACACAGGTGGGACCTGGTGTTCATGTATAATCCTTGGTATTGTTATATCATAAACTGCCGGCAGTGAGGAAGAAATTCCACGGGCACGAGTGATAATTTGGAGGGCGTGAGTCCCTGTCTTGATGTAACTGGTTATATGTTATATACTGTAGTTTGGTCATCATACATGTCTCCTGCTTTATATAGACTATTATGATTTCATTCTGATATTCTGATTTCACATACTTGGTACTGTTATGACCTCGCCTTGAAGTGCGTTCATCTGCGGTAGAGTGCGTCATTTATCGATCCGCGTTTAGGATCTCATTTCAGCGTTTTGGGAAGCTCCGTTCCGTCGGAGGCTTATCTTTGGTATGTTACCACAGTCCGTAAGTTCTTATGCGTTGAGGTATGGCGGGGCCTGTCGTCATAGTTGTTGTATAAATCTTAGAAGTGCATGTAATCTTGTTGTGGCGGGGTTGTAAAAGGATTAAAGCTATTGAGTTTTATGTATATCTTGAAAGGCAACTGCTTTGGTTGCTTTGTTTATTTATTATATCTCTTATTTCATGTGTAAAGTTTTTATTTCCGCTGGTTTTCTCTGATGTTGTATCACTAGGGTGCCCGGGGTAAGGCACCAGTGACGGGCCCGGGTTCGGGGCGTCACATTTTCGCGCATCAGAGAACTCAAGAAAACGGTATACATGCATCAACCATTGGGTTTCAGGGACCCCACTCATCCGAATCATTTGTGCTTGCTGAAAAAAATCTTTGTATGGGCTAAAACAGGTTCATCGGGCCTGGTACAAGAGATTTGCATATTACGTTTCTACTCTTGGGTTTTCTCATAGCAAGTTTAATCATTCTCTATTCATATACCGTAACGGTACTTCTATGTCCTACATTCTTTTATATGTGAATGATATTATATTGACTTCTTCCTCTGATGCACTTCGTCGGTCTATCATATCACTTTTCAGCTCAGCATTTGCTATGAAAGATTTGGGGCCATTGAGTTATTTTCTAGGTATAGATGGCATTCGCCATGCAGGTAGTATATTTCTATCTCAAAGGAAGTATGAAACAGAGATCATTGAACGGACTGACATGTCAGCATGTAAGCCATCTCCTACTCCGGTTGATACTAAACCGAAGTTGAGTGCTACTTCTAGAACACCATATGAGGATTCCTCCCACTATCGTAGTCTTGCGGGGGTTCTTCAATATCTCACGTTTATAATGCCCGATATTACTTATGCAGTGCAACAGATGTGTTTATTCATGCATGATCCAAGGGAAGAACACATGCACGCTCTCAAATGCATTATGCGCTACATTCAGGGTACTATTGATCATGACTTACACCTATATCCATCATCGGTATCTACTCTCATTTCGTATAAATATGTTGATTGGGGTGGATGTCCATATACCAGGCGTTCGACATCAGGTTATTGTGTGTTTCTCGGTGATAACTTGGTCTCTTGGGCAGCTTAACGCCAAACTTCTTTGTCGCTCTCTAGCGCGGAGGCCGAATATCGAGGGCGCCAATGTGGTGTCTGAGTCCCGTTGGTTGCGTAACCTCATCTTAGAGCTTTATTCTCCTATTCGAAAAGCTACATTGGTCTACAACGATAATGTTAGTGCGATATATCTCTCGGGAAATCCTGTATAACATTAGCGAACTAAACATATCGAGATGGATATCCACTTTGTTCGCGAAAAGGCTGCTAGTGGACAAGTACGTGTCTTGCATGTCCCTTCACGTTATCAGATTGCTGACATAATTACTAAGGGTATTCCCTTAGTTATGTTTGAAAATTTTCGGGACAGTCTCAACGTACGACAACCGCTCGCTACGACTGCGGGGTGTGATAGAATATATGTAAATATATTTAGTGATTTGGTAAAGATTGTTAGGGATTTTGTATTAGTTAGATGTATAATTAATTTCCATAATTGTAGTCTAGAATTACTATTGTATATCAGGTATATAAGCTAATTAATTAATGATTATTCTCTTTGAAGTAATTTGTGACTTTGATATCATGATATGTATTTGCTATTACTATCAGCTTTTCTATAATCATTACTTTCAGTCAAAATTCCTTTATGCTTCTTAATTAATTCAAAATAAAAAATATGTTGGTTTTTTGTCCTTTAAGGTTTGATGATAGTCATTATATGAGTTATTGACGACATCATATTAATCTACTGGTTTGTGAAGTAATTCCGGGAACTAGAGGAAAAGTTTATTTAATTGTAACAAAACTCAAGAGGTTAAGGTGATTTAGTATTTCTGTTTTATATTATATAACTACTTTTTGCTCTCTTTTGTAGCTGATAAGCTTTTATGAGAAGCATCTTCGATATCATCCCACTCAATGAGTGTGCTGTGGTGAAGGTGGAAGCGTTCTAGCTTGACTTCTCTCTATGTATAGAGTGTTGACATTTTGTAGTAGGTATTAAACCTGTTAGATATTTATTAGGGATGTCAGTAAATCTATAGAGTTAACGCTGCATATTATGGGAAACCCTGCACTAGCTTCAGCAAATTTTTGCCCCCTCACCCCCCCCCCCCCAACCCCCACAAACAAAAGACTAGAGTTTAAAGTTTTATCTTTGAGTATCACCCAATATATGCAATGTAAATTCTTATAATATTCTTTTGATTTCATAGGTGGCAAAACCATTATAGGTTCTACAGCTCAATAGCTTTAGAATGCAGACATCCACAATTTTTTCTAAGTTTGTGGAATCGCTCTGCTGGTGGCCATAATATGTTATGGTAACACGTAGGAGAGGCAAACGGGCAGATCGGGTTGGATATGGGCGGGTCAAAATTGGGTTAGGAAAAAAACAGATCAATGACCCGACCCGATCATATTTAACACTGATAAAAATTGGGTTAAACTCTATTCGTATCATTCAAAGTTACTTTAAAGATGTTGGTTTCACGTAGTTAATATGGAGAAAATTAATTTACCTTCTTGTCTATAAATTTAATCCTTAATACATAGTTGCACCTCGGCATTTATGGGAAGAATAGAGCTTTAAAACTTTTCAACAACACAAAAACATTTTTCGGAAAAATATCCACCAAAACCCCACCATTCCCACCCCACCCCAAGCACCAACCCTTTACCACTTCCTACTCACCCCACACCACCCATGTCGTGGGGTGTGGGGGTGGTTTGCGAAATTGTACTTTCATTATTTTTCTTTAATGTTATTAGAAAAGTCATTTTCCTCATTTTTAAGGAATTTGTTTTAATAAAATTGTGGGTTTTATTCATTTTAATCATTATACTCATATTTTAAGTCGGATAATATGAGTTGACCCATTGAACCCATTTTAGATGGATTGGATATCCAACCCATTTAAAAGGGGTGGAGTCGGACAAATAATCATTTTTTTATCCATTTTGCCACCCTTAGTAACACCGTTTGTTGGATGAACACAAGGCAAAATGATTTTAATGTAGCTGGTGGACTTTGTTTAATGATGGATCTTTTTTTTTTTTATCTCAAATTCTCAATTGAACATTTTCTCCTATTCTAAATGATGTTACAAAGTCAGTTTGAGTCCATTGACTCGTTGAATAGTAAAATTACCCGTAAATGAGTAGTGTGTTAGGGACAAGAATTTAGAAAACATGCTATGCCTAAGCTCATATTTTAGATTGGGGGGCGTTGCAGCAGAGGCTCCAAATGGAGGAAAGAGTAGAGGATGGGACACATAAAAAGTCAAAGATACCATTTATGAAATCATTGATGTTAGATCAACTAACCTTTTGCTTTATTTGAAAATCTAACCTATTAATCCACTAAAGCATTTACTTTTGTTGATGTTAGAATAAGATGTTGTGACAATATCTGTAACAGTTCGGGACAACATCTTCAGTATGTTGTCTGCGATGTTGTGATAATATTTCTGACAACATCTCAGTAACGATTTTGTCTATTCTTCCGGCCAAAACAACTTGTGTTACTGTGAGTAAAAAATGATCTAGGCAAGCTTACAATGTTGTTGTGTTTAAAACATAATAAAAGAAACAGTCAAAACTTGGAGAAGAAGCAGTGTGAAGACCAAGTCCAACGCTGAGATATTTCAGGAGAAAGAATCGGTCCAAGCAGTTGGCTTCTTTTACTCAACATCCTCAACCAATCGATGAGGATTTCAAGGGAAGCTCAACACGATAAATAGAGGGGAGCTTCACAGTATCGATATCCAGATTTGTAGAAGAAGAATTTCCAAGAAAGCTCTCGAATTTTACCTTAGAAAACTGGATCAACACACCTAGCCTAAAGTTGTTATAAAAGAACATCTAGTCCCACATTACAATGACTATCTTTATTCTAGATTAAACTTATTGTTCAAGCGATTGTAATGAAGATGTTGTATTTTGTCTTTTAGACTTTTGTACTTTAGGCGAAGTCATCTGCGACTTCATTTTTGTTTGTAATTTCTTTTCGTTTGTAAAGCTCAATTTATAAAAGAAATTCATTTGTAATTATATATAATTTATACAATTCTTTTGTTCATCGACCATCAAGGGATATATTTATATATATCCTTGAAAATATAAATCTTGAGTCTCTTTACTTTTTTCGCTGCATTTACTCTACAAAGATTTATACTGTTTTATCACAATGTTGTCTCAGATATTGACACAACATTGAAGGCAACATCAAGTGACTGTTTTTGTTGTTCTAGCTTTTGCGATTTTAATCTTACGCTTTTTACTAATCCGTAGCCCCGTGACCCAATAAGTGGTATCAGAGCCTGAACTTGATACAATAAGTGTTTGATCTGAATATTACGGCTATGGACTCAACTTTACAAAACGTTGGTAGGCTTCCAATACTTGACGGCTCTAACTACGCCTACTGGAAAATTCAACTACGTTAACACATCAAATCCATTGATGTTCGTGCATGGAGATCAGTTTCCGAAGGCTATGTAATCCCCAAGTACCCAGCAGACGAGGATGGTGATGTACTCACTAAACCCGAGTCTGAATGTACCCTAGAAGAAATCAACACTACAAGCTTTAATGAAAAGGCTCTAAATGCGATATTTGGATAGGTAGACATCTATATGTTCAAGCTTATCCAGAATTGCACAACGGCCAAGGATGTTTGGGAAATCTTACAAACCCATTGTGAGGGAACCTCAAGTGTTCGACGTACAAAGCTTCGCATGATCTTGAGTCAATCCGAACGCTTAAGGATGGAAGAGTCTGACGACATAAAATCCTATTTTGAAAAGTTGATTGACATTGCTAATCAGTGTCAAGTGCTTGGGTCTCCTTTAACCAATACACAACTTGTGGATAAAGCTCTCAGATCTCTTCCCGAAATATTCAATACTAAGATTTGTGCTATTGATGAGGCCCATAATCTTGCTATTATGGATCTTCATACCTTGATGAGCATCTTCATCGTCAAACAGTGAGTGTTCAAACATATGACATGAACATGAAGAGCCAAAGAGATCTATACAAAGACAAGACGTTGGCACTCCAAGGACAAACCTCAGAATCTGAATTGGAAAACGAGGAAGAAAATCTGGAGGAACTGGAAAGTGATGCAACTGTTGCCTTACTCACTCGTCGATTCAATTCGATGGTGAGAAAAATCAACACTGACCATAACAAAGCAAATTATAATAAGCATCAGAACCCTCTATTCAATAAGCAGTCAATTAGGTCACCTTCTGAGCAGAGAAATCACAATCCACTGAGGAAATTCAACTTCGACGGTACCAATTACAATTCCAAGTAACTCGAGGGAGTGCAGTGTCATGCATGCTCGGGTTGGGAACACTACGCTAATGAGTGTGCAAAAATCCTTAGGAAAATTGGTAAGGTTATATCGGTAACCCTCAGTGATGATGAGAACGAAGATGAAGAAGAAAATCAAGAAGAAGAACAACCACATGCAATGCTTGCAGCCATGTTTGAACACTCACTGTTTGACGATGAAGATGTTGTTGACGATGTTTCGACAACATCAGAAACAACATCGGATTCCACATCTGGAATGTCTGCACCATCAGAGAGGTATGTATACTTTGATTATTCTGATGTAAATTGTTTAAATGGATTTATTTCTTCAACAGAGGCTCCAGATTTGGATCTAGTTGACTCCAAAGACGAAACGATAAAGGAATTACAAAATCTTTGTAAAGCCTTAATCACTAAATCTGAGCAACTAGACTCAAAAGCAAAATCATTGGCTCTTGAGAATAGCAATTTGAGAGGCACAATCAACCGATTAGAGGTGACATTTACCAAGAAGGATCTAGAGCTTGGTAAGATTCGTGCACGATTGAACACAGCTGAGACCACGTTTCAAAGGCTCAACATGAGAACCTCCAAACTGGATGAAATACTGAACTTCAGCAATCCCACAAGGACTGGGCTTAGTTATCAATCTTCGAGGAAAACCAATACTTCCAGAATCCATAGACACACTGAGAAGATAAAATTCGTCAAAGAAAATGCAAGTAACTCTCAGATCACTATTGTCACGACCTAACCCGATAGGCCACGACTAATGCCCTACTTGGACACCTGTACGAACCTGTTAAACACAATCAGACTAAATCTCAGGACAATGTAGAAATCTTATGAAAATAAGTCGCTGACTCATAACGCTATATATCAAAATGAACCTGTCTCATGAGGAGTCACAGCTAGTCAATCATAACAAAATAGGCAAGCCGACAAGGTTGCCACTATACACGGAAATATCCAAAACGAACCACAACTCACACGTGTCTACCGCACATGTCTACATACCTCTAAGAGTATGATAATGAAATATGACGGGACAGGGCCCTGTCGTACCACTGAACATGGATAAGTCTATATCAAAAGGATCTGCACCCAAAATAAATAAGCTCCGGAACAATGGAGAACTCCAAATAGCTGAGCAGAAATTCTAAGCGGGAGGATCACCAAATCGAGTGTCTGTACCTGCGGGCATGAACGCAACCCACCAGAGAAAGGGGGTCAGTACGAAAAATCTACCGAGTATATAAAAACATGAAGTACAATAAAGAAGATCATAACTGGCCAAAGATAACAGGAGACAAGTATGATAATAAATATACCAATGTACATGTGCCTTATGAAATGAGAGTCAAAATATGTCCATATCATATACCGTACCCGACCCATTATGGGACTCGGTGAATAAAGTCATAACCGTGGATACCTGTCCACATATATATCTGTGGATACCTGTACATATATATCGTACCCGGCCCATTCTGGAACTCGGTGAAATAATCATATATATACCGTACTCAGCCCTTTAGTGAGGGACTCGGTGAAATAATCATATGTAAAACATACCCGACCCATCATGGGACTCAGTGAAATAATATAGTCACATCAACACGAATAGAATATCATGATTAACCATATGCAAATTAATAATCATTTGACTCTCAATGGAATAAATAGAATGAACTATCATTGAAAAATCAAAGGCACTATCATATCAAGTATCACTAGGAATTAGGATTCATTGGAACTATGTACGTCCGTCGTAGACTCATTTATGTAAATCATGCCAAAAAGAAAGAAGGAATAGCTTCACATACCGTTTGTCGTCTATATCAACCCAATAATTAAGATTCGTCTCGATTAACACTTCAACCTATAATAATGATAACATGTCCATCAACTCTATGATTACTAGCATACGTTATATATCGAATGATGACTCTCTTTTTATGAAACAAATTGGGTAGCACTTCCCCTACTTATACACACATCCGCAATTCACACACAAGGTCGACAACATCGATAACAAGACATAACTTAAGGATATAACCAAAACAGTCTCAAATACTCCATATACGCCATCGTTATACATTCTTTCTCTTTACATATATGGAATACAATAACCACAACAACCAAGGTGATTAATACACCTATTTCTCATATTAATTCAGCCCCTTAATCCATATTAAAACAACCCTTAAAAATAGTCCATACTTCAACGACAACGAGAGTGAAATGTGATACCTTTATTCCTTTAGGACCTACATTAGCAACTACCACAATGTACATGCATCTTTATAACTAAATTTCCAGAATTCTAACTTAACAAAACAACCCCTAAATTTATTACAACAATGTCCAACAATTTCATGAATGTCACGGCCCACAATTCAAAATTCCGTAACTCTTCTCATAATTCCTTAAAATCCAATTTATACTTCAACACTTTCATATAAACAACTATAACTTTAAATATCAAGATTTCCTTCAATTTTAACATGCAACCAATGACAATGATAATAATAACAACAATCAAACCCAATATATACAAAACAGCCCCAAATCGGTAAAGACACTCCAATCGGCTCAACTACAACACCAATACAATCACATGCATTTTCTTACTTCTAATTTCTCTTAACACAAGTTCATTTCTTAACTACAACATCATTTAACTTCCAAATACTCTATAAGAAGAATAAATCTTACCTTGACTTGGCCGAAATAGTCCCAAATCGGCCACTGCACTTTTTACTCCATTTCACCATTTCTTCAACTTACAATGACATGCATGCATCCTTTACAAGTTTAAGCTCATCTTACTTGCATATTTTTCTTCTAAAATAGTTCATCTCCAAAACTTAAAATTTCTGGGCTGATTCTCGGCCAGATTACCGAAACAACACTGTTGGGGGAGTTACCATGGCTTAGAACTTAGTAGAAGAAGTTAATCTTGGAAGGGGAGTTGATTAGAGCTTCAACTTAGCTATGGAGAAAGATAGAAATCTGTTGGAGGGAGAGAGAATGGAGGTTTGAAGGAGTAATTTGAATTAAAGGTAAAGAGAGGAGTGGACATGGGTATATGTGTGAGCTGAAAATTGTGTGCATGCTTTCCACATTTTTTTAGGGCACAAGTCTCCACAATTTGTCCACTTATTATTATTCCCTCCACTAAAATTAATCCCACAATAAAAAATCAATCTCCCACATAATCAATCTTATTTAAATTCTGAAAATTTCATGTCCTAATGTTCATATACACGACACTTAGTCCATAACCCTATTGGGAGTATACAACTATTATTATTAATTTTCGTCGTCACATTTGTTGTATCCAAAATTATTTCATATTAGCATATGTAAATATACTTTTCTTCCAACACTCGAATCTTATTTTCTTAATTACATTCTCAATTTATTGCCTTAAAATTACGGGGTATAACATCCTTCCCCCCTTAGAAATATTCATCCTCGAATGTTCATAATAGGTCTCATGCTATAAAAATTCCGGCATAGTCTCCTCTATAACTATACCTACCCACGTATATTCAGCAAACCCATAGATGCCTCTCAGGGCCACAATATATATCAAATGTATTATTCACCAATCATATCAGCTATCAACCTAGGTTATTACATAAACCTATACCAGTCCACAAAGGGCAACATCTGAACTTGGATTCATGTCATCAGTTCATATGGTTCTCAACTTAGCTCAAAACATCATTCATAGTTTAGACCAAACAAAGTCCAAGTTAAGAAAAACATACACAACAGATACACACCTAACCTATCTGGTTTTATTTAAGACAGTCAAATAGCTTAACTAAATATCTTTCCAAATTATTAACACACGATTCTAAACAATTATTAAGGCTTGGCAATCCACACACAGCTAAAAAAATATATACATTGATCCTCATATGAATTCAAACAGACCATACATAAATAAAACTAGTTCTCGATCAAACAGGTTAGGAATATTTTATCTTGAAAAATCTCTATGACTGGAACAAATCTTGAATCAACATACTTACTTTAGTCAATCCAACAATTACCTATACTTGCACCATCCTGAAGTTAACAATATCTAGGTATGAAATTAACTGACATTGTCCATGTACAAGTCTGAAATTAGCACACTAGCACACCAAGCTTTACTTCAGCTACACATGTCAGTTTATACTATTATAATATTTTAATCAACATGTGTCAACTTAAGTTAGTTTTATCTAATTAAACAAACTCCCAAATTATCATATTAACATTATTTCAAGTACAACCAGTCTATATACTAATTAATACAGATTCCAAATAAGGGCCAATCAAGCAGATATGATTCAACTCACTTGTTTCTCAAACATGACAACAAAAACATAGCGTTAGGCATAGCAACACAACTTCCAATTTTAATTAAGTAAGAGTTGACTCAGGTGATTCAAATATTAGGCCTCTACCTAAGTTTTAGCATGAATACCCAATCATTAAATAAGGTCAATAAGATGTTCATTAATTCCACACATACAACTCCTTTTCCAATAGCATATGCCTAAAATAAGGCTAAACAATGACTTAAATAAATCAATACCATAACTAGTGTACATATTCTAACCATTTGAGCTAAGTTTTACTGTCCAGATGTTAATCACTATCTACCTAAATAATTGAAATAACAAATGTTACCCATATCATGCTACTTGAGCCTAGCATATGCTTAGTATACCATATTAAGAGTAATTTTAAACAATGATTGTATTTTAGAAAATCAAGTTAACCAAAACAGATTACTCAATATCTTATTCTAATAATGATTAGCACAACTTCATCTATTACAAGTCGATACCTTATTTAACATACTAATCCAGAACTATAGATATATCCCAATCATATTAACATCAATACGGTATGCTTAATCACCACTTTTAATATACCCATGAATCAGTAAAGCATGCTCAAAATAGTTTTAAGAAGAAGCATTTGAGAAACAGTTCTGACCTTATGTCACGAACAATATAAAACCTTTAGTTAACGGCTAATTACCAAGGTCTTAACTTAGGTTAACTATCCCCAAAGGCATCCTAAACTAAAGTACACTTACAATTCAAATCCGATTAGAATATAAGAAATCAGACATTAGTTCTACCTAAAAATAAAAGTAACAATCAAACTTAAATAATCATTAATCTATAAGTTAATATTCAACTAGGTCATCTAAGTCTTAGGCAGAGTGAGACTAAAGAAGCTAAACCAAACCACACTTTATTAAAACTAAGGTATGTTAATATGCTAATTCAAGCTAATCATGAACATCACAGTAGGACTAGAAATAGGCAATTACGACTACATAATGAACACTTTAACCATGTAACACCCAATTCACAATTTCTCAATACTAACGAAACTAATCAAAACTACATTATACTAACAGCTATATATCAAAATAGTACACACTCACTATTAAACCAACATAATGTTAACACTAGATAATTTCAAGCTAATCATTATCAACATATTATAGGTCTAACCATCAGGCGAATCGTTATTTTGTGTCATCAGCTCAACAACCCTTCTTATACAATCCATCCAATATAATATTACAACTCACATCATCCGGCACACATCCAAACTCCGTTGAAATCGTGAATCCTTATTGTGAACTATTTTTTACCTAAAAAACTGAAATATACCCTATAAGTATATAAAGTGTCAAGCTAACACACTAATCCACAAATTAATTCCTTCACTTAACCAAAGGATCCCACACATTTCATGTAGTATAGATACAGATTCGTCAAGTAAACCAACATACTCTATACCAGAATTCATTTTTTTTTTTAAAATTGAGTAACACATTTAAATAGTAAACTATTAGAAATTATACCATCCACAAATACACCAAGTACTGAAGCTAGGTTGATCACCCCCTAGGAGCACATGTGATATTTAAACCAACTATCAATATGTAGAATATATATGAATATGCAAGATAAAATACTTATGTTGACATTTTGTTAGGTTCAAGCAGAAGCCACATTTATTTTCTCACCTAGGCATATTTCATACATGTCACACATTTTAGAGAAGCATACATGCTTCTACCAGGGAAATGTGTTGGACAATGTGATCACGACAATGTTACACCATGAATTTATGACTATCTTTAGCTCAGCTAGTTAATTAGGCTAACCTTCAGATCTTTCCAAGTTCATTTACAGGTTTGCACACACTATAAACATAGGATGCTAAGAAAATAAAATAAACTGGATTGACTCTTGGCCACTAGTATACATTTCAGAGGGACAATTATAAATTAGCTAGTATCCATGCTACATAAACAACCTCATACTAACACATTGTTCATTAACAATTCCTTACACAACAATACAGATCCTAATACAGTCTGTTGAGAACCTCATTTGATTACACTAGTTCAGTTAACACTTCAGACCAATAACTCACCGTAAAATTGGAAAATGAGCAGTAACTAGTTTATCAGAATATGGAACATAGAAAGTAATAGTCATCCCCCTTTAAAAGAAGTAGCAATTCTTTTTTTTTAAATAACAGTCATACATCCATAAGGAATAACTAAACAACCTTAAAATACAATTCTGGTATATTGGCATATGAAATTAAACATATACTAATTATCATGGCATCGTACAGGCCCTGCATTCCCCTCTCTGGACAAAATAGGTTCACAAATATGATGAACCAAACACAGGATCATAGCAGGAACTAACATGTCCATGGAACAACTTAGCACATTCTTGAACTATATCATGTTGACTTAACCATAACAAACCATTTAATCCATACAAATATTATCCCCACATATCACTTAAGCATACAACATAGCTTCATCTAACAATATGGTATGCCATTAAGTCAATTAAACATAATCTTCTAAGAGTTCATCACCATCTCAGACAGCTCATCACCTCCAAAATATTCCAAATTAGAACATATATAAAGCCTTAATGTGGATTCATAAAATTGTTTCATACCTTCCAAGCAATTTTTTTAAATCTTAACCAACTCATGTTCACCCATAATTACTTCAGGCAACACACACATGGCCCAAATAAATATATTTGTATAGATGCACATCATCATCACACCAATAATAAAACAATCTTACCAACCTATATACAAAGTCCATGTATTCCATTCTGGACCTCTGTCACCTTATTTTGAGGCATAGCTGAAAACACAATACTTTATTAGAGAGGGATTATCCTAATAACATAGCTCTATCACACGATCTTAGAGTAAGAAGAAAATATGACATCCTAAATATCTGGCAGCCTCCTGCGTATAAGTATGATGCACAACATACCCATACGCAAAACTCTACTAGACACGGTCTGTAGACATTTCGAGGACGAACTGCTCTGATATCACTTTTATCACGACCCAACCCTATGATCCGCGACTGGTGCCCTACTTTGACACCCGTACGAACCTGTTAAACACAATCAGACTAAATCTCAGGACAATGTAGAAATCTTGTGAAATAAGCCGCTGACTCATAACACTATATATCAAAATGAACCTGTCTCCTGAGGAGTCACAACTAGTCAATCATAACAAAATAGGCAAGCCGACAAGGCTGCCACTATACACGGGAATACCCAAAATGAACCACAACCCACACGTGTCTACTACACATACAAACCTCTAAGAGTATGATAATGAAATATGACGGGACAGGGCCCCGTCGTACCTGTTACACCCCGAAAGTCCAGGACTTGTATAAGAGAATGTACGTAAGGAATCGAGACTTGGAAATTAGTACGAAAGGAAGAATTGTTTTTCCGGCGTAAAATCTTCCGAACGTCGGAAAGGAAAAATGTTCGTTGTTGAGAATTAGATTCTCAAAATGTATTATTTAAAGAGTATGGAACTTAGTAACATTATGGAAAGTTATTTTTACGGATTTGGTCATGTGGGGCCCACCCGAGGAATTTTACGTTTTGTGGGGCCCACGAGGGTAACGAAATTTTATGGACGAATGAGAGGGCGACACATGGCACCCCTCCCACATGGCTTGGTCGAATTATGCAAAGGGAAAAAGGGTCATTTGACAATTGTAAAGATGAGAAAGTCTTGCTAAGTTAGAGCTTGACATTGTTGACGAGTCGAGGCGGCACTGGCGATCTCTTCCATCCAATTTTAACAAGTGTTATTATCTAAGCCATCCAATGTGTTATATATTCACTACACTAGTAGTGCAAGACTTGAGCATTCTATACTTAGTAAAAAATTTCAAGAACTAGTCTTGTGGAGAGAAAGGGCTCTCGGGTTTGGCTAAGCTTGCACAAGAAAAATTTGTAGTTTTTCTCCATTGCTCACAAGACTTTAAACCAAGGTTCCTAAGAGTGTGGTAAGGTTATCTCAATAGAAAGATTTGGGAAAAAGCAGCGTTTTTCGTATTAGTCATGGCGGAAACTTAAGGAGTTTTTCAACTTTGAAGTTGGAACTTGAAGATGGGTTCTTCATAGGCTTCTAAGGAGTTCTTGGAGCGGATTGGAACATAAGGAAAGGAGCTAAGAATTTGCTAATCTTGGAAATTTTAAGGGCTTATAAAGGTATAAATCTTGTCGTTTTAGCAATTAAGGTTTACTTATCATTGTAGTTACGGATATTAGCAAGCATGAGTTATATATTATGTAGTTGGATAAGTATATTGGCTATTGGAACCCTAATCCGAAAACTAGCATGTTTAGCCTTAAGATTACAATTCAAGTCGATTATTAGTTTAAGTTAAATGCGTATGTTGTATAAAGAAGGAAATTGTAGTTGATGAAGTTGTTTATGACTATATAACATGTTAGACCTTAGAACTTAGAATTGGAAAAGGATTGGAAAAGACTTTGAATTGTTGGTTATGTTGTTGGCCGAGAATGGCTTGAATATGGAACTACTTCGTATTAATTGTGGGGCGGAATTTTACACGTATTGTAAGGCGTGTAATCCCCTTTGTTTGGTTGTTGTTTTGAGCCTTAAATGTGGCGTGTTGGTTATTGTATTCGGCTTGAAAAGGTGGCAAAGTGAGTAGAAACAAAGGAAGTCTTTGCCCGATTTTCCGTACATTCTTGATCGACCTCCTTGAAGTGCGTTCATCTGTGAGTTTAGTCTGCTGTTTGGTGATCGGCAGGTGTAGGACCCTGCTCAGATTTTTGGATAGCTCCCTCTATTCGGGAGTTTATATTTTTGGTATAAGTTCTTTCGATGCAGCTTTTGCGATTATGGAGTGCGGGGCTTTGTCCGTCATAGTTCGATATAACTCTTAGAGTGCTGTATTCATATGTAGGATTGGACTCGTATGCAGTGTAGTGTCTTTTGATTATGTATATTATGGCAGCCTTGTCGGCTTTGCCCTTGCACGTATGTTGGTTTTAAAAAAAAATGAGGTGTTAATTAATTTCCGCAGTTTACTTAGTTGTTAAGGTAGAAGGGTGCCCAGGTAGGGCACCAGTCACGGGCCCGGGGTTTGGGGCGTGACAGAGTGGTATCAGAGCAGTCAGTCCTCGGAATGTCTACAAACCGTGTCTAGTAGAGTCTTGATTATCGGTGTGTTGCGCGCCACACCCATAAACAGGAGGCTACAGGACATTTAGGAGTTGGTTTCTATTCTTCTCACTCTAAGATCATGCCATAGAGCTGTGCTAGTAAGATAATTCCTCTCTGACGTAGTTTTGTGTTCTGATTATGCCTCGAGGAGAAAGCAGCGCCCTTGAAGAGGCAAAGGAGTAGCGAGAGCTACTAGTCGGACTCGAGAGTTGATAGGGCTCGTGCCGTGGTATCTGGATGTTGTGCCTCGATCGGCGAGTTCTTGCGCGAGTTTTGAGGCCAGCACGAGCCTCCAGTTTCTCGATTAGGATAAGACTATAGGAGTCGCGAGAAGCGATTATGTTATTGACCAAGATAGCGGTGCTCTGATTTCACCGGCAGAAGTTATTCGGCGATGCAGACAGTGTACGAGGTAGAGGCAGCGGAGATCAACGTAAGAGGGCTAGACCGGTTGGTTATCCCGGTGAGTTTTTGGACGAGCATTCTCAGCAGCGAGTGAGATATTCGTCCCAGCCCACCCAGTACATACCCCCGCAGAGCACAGATGGGAGATTGGACCCCACAAGGTATTTAGGAGCCGTTCCAAGCTCCAGGGGTCGAGGTTCTCAAAGGAGCAGAGGAGTTTCTCAGTCGAGGCCACTTTTTCCTCAGTGTTTCCGATGTAGTAAGCGTCATTTGGGGAAATGCCATTATGGCACATGTGTTTGTTATTATTGTGGCCGTCCGGGCCATATACTGAGGGTATGTCCTTTTAGAAGAAGCACCGGTGAGGTGGCTCAGCCTATGAGGCCGGTAGTTGGTTCCCTTTCCTCCAAAGCTGTGCGTCCCCCAGGGCAGGATGTTCAGATATCAGCCAGCCGTGGTAGAGTTCAGGGTGGAGTTTATAGTTCTGGCGGTCCTTGAACGCGAGATGACGACTCAGGCGGGATCAGGAGGCGACATCGCACGGGGTTACAGGTATATTTCGATTCTTTGGAATCATACGTGCATTGATAGATTCAGATTTCGCCTTAGCGTATATGTTTTCCCTTTGTTGCTAGTAATTGTAAAGTGATAGTACCCCAGAGGTAGGGATACCTTGATTAGTAAAGTGAGAAGTTAAGAATATTGACAAGAATGGTAAGTGAACTGAGACTATAGTTGTGTAGAGTTCACACGTAGTAATTGCCCATGTAAGAGTAAGACCGATGGGAAGAATGTCTGATAGGAATACTTTGGCTTATGTGACGAACCTCTAGTGAATAGGGGATAGGGTAAGAAGTACCTTGAGATAAGAGAGAGATTTATTTCAGACTAAGAATGAGAAGTTAAGTGTGACGCTGGGTCGGGTGGTGGACTCATTTCGGGTCAGCCGGTAGTATGGAATGAGGTGATGTCAGTTGGTAGTAGTCCCTCTATGTGATAGGGTCACGAGGATGCCAGGCCCAAGTTGGGTTAATCGTTGTACGAGTTTGTGGACGCGTTCCACCGGAATCAGGTCGTAAGGACCGAGAAGAGCCTTAGCGGAAATTCAAGTAGCATAATGGCCAAGTTTAGTTAGTAACTCCAAGGATTGGAGAACAGAAACAATATTTGAGATTTTGTACGTGTACTAGATAAGTTTGAAAGTACGAGAAAGTATGACAAGTAAGGAAAGAAAGTAACCTCTAAAGATCTTGTTTGTGATAAGACTGTAACCTTCGAGTTTTGTGAGAAGGGCTCGCGGACGGAAGGTCCATTGATATGTTTACGTATGTTATGTGGTGGTCATGTGTGGCATCGTTGGTCTTGTGGTGTATTGATTGATAGGCATAGTATAGAGTTTATGCCGGAGTTTGTAAAGCTTGACAAACGACTAAGAAATCCAGGGACGAATGTTTCTAAGGGGGGAAGAATGTTACACCCCGTAAGTCCAGGACTTGTATAAGAGAATGTACGTAAGGAATCGAGACTTGGAAATTAGTACGAAAGGAAGAATTGTTTTTCCGGCGGAAAATCTTTCGAACGTCGGAAAGGAAAAATATTCGTTGTTGAGAATTGGATTCTCAAAATGTATTATTTGAAGAGTATGGAACTTAGTAACATTATGGAAAGTTATTTTTACGGATTTGGTCATGTGGGGCCCACCCGAGGAATTTTACGTTTTGTGGGGCCCACGAGGGTAACGGAATTTTATGGACGAATGATAGGGCGACACGTGGCACCCCTCCCACATGGCTTGGTCGAATTATGCAAAGGGCAAAAGGGTCATTTGACAATTGTAAAGATGAGAAAGTCTTGCTAAGTTAGAGTTTGACATTTTTGACCAAGTCAAGGGCCACTTGGCTTGATCTCTTCCATCCAATTTTAACAAGTGTTATTATCTAAGTCATCCAATGTGTTATATATTCACTACACTAGTAGTGCAAGACTTGAGCATTCTATACTTAGTAAAAAAATTCAAGAACTAGTCTTGTGGAGAGAAAGGGCTCTCGGGTTTGGCTAAGCTTGCACAAGAAAAATTTGTAGTTTTTCTCCATTGCTCACAAGACTTTAAACCAAGGTTCCTAAGAGTGTTGTAAGGTTATCTCAATAGAAAGATTTCGGGAAAAACGGCGTTTTCGTATTAGTCGCAAGGCGGAAACTTAAGGAGTTCTTCAACTTTGAAGTTGGAACTTGAAGATGGGTTCTTCATAGGCTTATAAGGAGTGCTTGGAGCGGATTGGAACATAAGGAAATGAGCTAAGAATTTGCTAAGGAGCGACTTTGAATCTTGGAAATTTTAAGGGCTTATAAAGGTATAAATCTTGTCGTTTTAGCAATTAAGGTTTACTTATCATTGTAGTTATGGATATTAGCAAGCATGAGTTATATATTATGTAGTTGGATAATTATATTGGCTATTGGAACCCTAATCCGAAAACTAGCATGTTTAGCCTTAAGATTACAATTCAAGTCGATTATTAGTTTAAGTCGTCGCATGTTGTATAAAGAAGGAAATTGTAGTTGATGAAGTTGTTTATGACTATATAACATGTTAGACCTTAGAACTTAGAATTGGAAAAGGATTGGAAAAGACTTTGAATTGTTGGTTATGTTGTTGGCCGAGAATGGCTTGAATATGGAACTCTTATTATTAATTGTGGGGCGGAATTTTACACGTATTGTAAGGCGTGTAATCCCCTTTGTTTGGTTGTTGTTTTGAGCCTTAAATGTGGCGTGTTGGTTATTGTATTCGGCCTTGAAAAAGGTGGCAAAGTGAGTAGAAACAAAGGAAGTGCTGCCCGATTTTCCGTAGAATTAGAGACCGTATACTTAGTATTATTCTACGTTAGAGACTAGAAATTGATAGTCTTGTTGTGACCATTATAGGTTGACACTTCTACGTACGGCGTATTCGAAGCAGCTTGTGGATTTAGCCGAAAAGGTATGTGAACTATCTCTCTTCCAAAGATGATTCCTTAAGATAAAGAAAGTATTTCCTACTCGTAAATGATCCATTCCTTGGTTGTATTTGGATTGCCTAAAGTAGAATTTGTTCTATGTACTTCCTTGATTGTACTTTGATGTTTAAATTGTAAGTTGTATAATCCATTGCCTTAGTGAAGTTTGGATTCTTAAAGAGTGGAAGTATTTTACTTAAAGTACATAGAGTCTTGAAAAGGAAGTGGTTTCCAAACCTTTTGGCTAGTGCCTTAGTTTCAAAACCTAAAAGTCATTATAATGACTTTAGGGGAGTCAAAGGAGTGATTTACTTAATTGTTTTAAAAGAGGAGAAATGACATGATTTAAGAGAAGTAACTTGTTTTAAAGGTGTGAGTTACTTGAGGTTTAAAAGTAGAAGAAACTTGTTTTCTATATATTAAGAGACTCGAAGTATTTTTTAAAGTTAAGAAACTTGGTTTGAAAGTTTGTGATACTTGGTTTTAAGTATAAGTCTCTTAGTTATAAAAAGAATGTAATTGTCTAAAAACCATAAAGGGTTATAAAGGCTTTATGGGAAGTTTGTTATAACGGCTTTATGAAAGGTTTAGAAAGTTGTCTATTTTGATTAATGGGCATAAGTTGCCTTGATTGTGAAAATTTGAAGTTACTTGATTTCAAACTTTGAAATGAGTTTTCTAAGAGTGTAGTAACTTACTTTGAAAAATAGACACACCTTGATACTACGAGTGTTAGTATCTTGGGGTATTACATAAAAAAGAGTCTTTTGAAAGAGATATGCGTCGTAGTACTTTGGCTTGATTAATTGAGAATTATTCTAAGTGTGCCTTGATAAGTACTTTGGCTTGATTAATTGAGAATTATTCTAAGTGTGCCTTGATAAGTACTTTGGCTTGATTAATTGAGAATTATTCTAAGTGTGCCTTGATAAGTACTTTGGCTTGATTAATTGAGAATTATTCTAAGTGTGCCTTGATAAGTACTTTGGCTTGATTAATTGAGAATTATTCTAAGTGTGCCTTGATAAAGTACTTTGGCTTCATTAATTGAGAATTATTCTAAGTGTGCCTTGATAAGTACTTTGGCTTGATTAATTGAGAATTATTCTAAGTGTGCCTTGATAAGTACTTTGACTTGATTAATTGAGAATTATTCTATGTGTGCCTTGATAAGTACTTTGGCTTGATTAATTGAGAATTATTCTATGTGTGCCTTGATAAGTACTTTGGCTTGATTAATTGAGAATTATTCTAAGTGTGCCTTGATAAGTACTTTGGCTTGATTAATTGAGAATTATTCTAAGTGTGCCTTGATAAGTACTTTGGCTTGATTAATTGAGAATTATTCTAAGTGTGCCTTGATAAGTACTTTGACTTGATTAATTGAGAATTGCATATGTGTGCTGGAAATAGCCGGTTGTGTGCTATTGGTATATCATTCATTTCGGGGTCATTCCCCGGGTTTGTGGCATTTGCATATTCCGTGGATTTGCTACCCACGATCGAGAATACTTAAATGCGAGTCCGCGAGGGCTTATGCGGGTGAAATAGTCCCGTGCGGCGGGTCCGACCTATGTGAGGAATACCTCGTGTGAGTCGTGGGGCTTATGCGGGTGAAATAGTCCCGTCGAGGAATACCTCATGCGGGTCCACGCGACCTATCTTTGGTGAAATAGTCCCGTGAATAGGATTGCTTAATGATCTGGCGGGTGGTCTGCTTTGATCGTGAGCTCCAGTTTATATTGTAAGTATACTACTATTTACTCTCATTGTTAGTAAGGCTCGGTGTCTTGTAATTTGATTATCATGATGCCGATGAGGAAGGATTCCACGCATGATTGATATTATGGCGTGAGGCATCGTCACGACTTGATATGATTGTTTATGTATTACATCGTAGGTTGGCTATCATACATGTCTCTGTTTTGTTATCGTTATGATTTCATTCTGATACTCTTCTTCACATACTTGGTACATTCTTCGTCGACCTCCTTGGAGTGCGTTCAATCTGCATGAGTTTAGGTACGTTGTTTGGTGATCGGCAGTGTAGGACCACCTTTCGAGTTTTGGATAGCTCATACATTCGGGAGTTTATCTTTTTGGTATAAGTTCTTTCGATGTGCTTTTATGCGATTATGGATGCAGCGGGGCTTTGTCGTCATAGTTCGATATAACTCTTAGAGGTCTGTATTCATATGTGGGATTGGACTCATGTACAGTGTAATGTCTTTTGATTATGTATATTATGGCAGCCTTGTCGGCTTTGCCCTTGCACGTACGTTGGTTTTAAAAAAAAATGAGGTGTTAATTAATTTCCGCAGTTTGCTTAGTTATTAAGGTAGAAGGGTGCCCAGGTAGGGCACCAGTCACGGGCCCGGGGTTCGGGGCGTGACAGAGTGGTATCAGAGTCTTCAGTCCTCGGAATGTCTACAGACCGTGTCTAGTAGAGTCTTGATTATCGGTGTGTTGCACGCCACACCCTTAAACAGGAGGCTACAGGACATTTAGGAGTTGGTTTCTATTCTTCTCACTCTAAGATCGTGCCATAGAGTCATGCTAGTAAGATAATTCCTCTCGCGTAGTTTTGTGTTCTGATTATGCCTCGAGGAGAGACAGCGGCCCGAAGGGCAAAGGAGTAGCGATAGCTACTAGTCGGACTCAGAGAGTTGATAGGGCTCGTGCCGAGGTGTGCCGGATGTTGTCTTTGCGATCGGCGAGTTCTTCTACGCCAGGTTTTGAGGCCCCAGCACCAGAGCCTCCAGTTTCTGAGTGAGGAGTAGACTATAGGGTCATGAGGGAAGCAGTTATGTTATTGTCCAAGATAGCGGTGCTCCAGTTTCACCAGAGAGTTATTCGGCGATGCAGGCGGTGTACGAGAGGTAGAGGCAGCGGAGATCAGCGTAAGAGGCTAGACCGGTTGGTTATCGGTGAGTTTTGGACGGCGATCTCGGCCGAGTGATATATTCGTCCAGCCCACCCAAGACATACCCCGCAGAGCACAGGTGGGAGATTGGACCCCACAAGGTATTTAGGAGCCGGTCCAAGCTCCAGGGGTCGAGGTTCTCAAAGGAGCAGAGGAGTTTCTCAGTCAAGGCCACTTTTTCCTCAGTGTTTCCGATGTAGTAAGCGTCATTTTGGGAAATGCCGTTATGGCACAGGTGTTTGTTATTATTGTGGCCGTCCGGGCCATATACTGAGGGTATGTCCTTTTAGAAGGAGCACCGGTGAGGTGGCTCGACTATGAGGCGGTAGTTGGTTCCCTTTCCTCGCGATTGTCGTCCCCGAGGCGGTGTTGAGATATCAGCCGGTAGTGGTAGAGTCGAGTGGAGTTTATAGTTCTGGCGGTCCTTGAACGCGAGATGACGTGACTCTTGGGCGGGATCGTGAGGCGACATCGCACGGGGTTACAGGTATATTTCGATTCTTTGGAATCATACGTGCATTGATAGATTCAGATTTCGCCTTAGCGTATATGTTTTCCCTTTGTTGCTAGTAATTGTAAAGTGATAGTACCCCAGAGGTAGGGATACCTTGATTAGTAAAGTGAGAAGTTAAGAATATTGACAAGAATGGTAAGTGGCGAGACTATAGTTGTGTAGAGTTCACACGTAGTAATTGCCCATAATAAGAGTAAGACCGATAGGGAAGAATGTCTGATAGGAATACTTTGGCTTATGTGTGAACCTCTAGTGAATAGGGGATAGGGTAAGAAGTACCTTGAGATAAGAGAGATTTATTTGGACTAAGAATGAGAAGTTAAGTATGTGATTTGGGTCGGGTGGTGGACTCATTTCGGTCACCAGGTAGTATGGAATGGGGTGATGTCGGTTGGTAGTGGTCGTATGTGATAGGGTCACGAGGATGCCAGCCCAAGTTGGGTTAATCGTTATGCGAGTTTGTGGATGCGTTCCACCGAATCAGTCGTAAGGACGAGAAGAGCCTTAGCGGAAATTCAAGTAGCATAATGGCCAAGTTTGGTTAGTAACTCCAGTTGGAGAAGCGAAACAATATTTGAGATTTTTTACGTGTACTAGATAAGTTTGAAAGTACGAGAAAGTATGACAAGTAAGGAAAGAAAGTAACCTCTAAAGATCTTGTTTGTGATAAGACTGTAACCTTCGAGTTTTGTGAGAAGGGGTCGCAGATGGAAGGTCCATTGATATGTTTACGTATGTTATGTGGTGGTCATGTGTGGCATCGTTGGTCTTGTGGTGTATTGATTGATAGGCATAGTATAGAGTTTATGCCGGAGTTTGTAAAGCTTGACAACCGACTAAGGACATTCGGGGACAAATGTTTCTAAGGGGGGAAGAATGTTACACCCCGTAAGTCCAGGACTTGTATAAGAGAATGTACGTAAGAAATCGAGACTTGGAAATTAGTACGAAAGGAAGAATTGTTTTTCCGGCGGAAAATCTTCCGAACGTCGGAAAGGAAAAATGTTCGTTGTTGAGAATTGGATTCCCAAAATGTATTATTTGAAGAGTATGGAACTTAGTAACATTATGGAAAGTTATTTTTACGGATTTGGTCATGTGGGGCCCACCTGAGGAATTTTACGTTTTGTGGGGCCCACGAGGGTAACGGAATTTTATGGACGAATGAGAGGGATTCACGTGGCACCCCTCCCACATGGCTTGGTCGAATTATGCAAAGGGCAAAAGGGTCATTTGACAATTGTAAAGATGAGAAAGTCTTGCTAAGTTAGAGCTTGACATTGTTGACCAAGTCAAGGGCCACTTGGCTTGATCTCTTCCATCCAATTTTAACAAGTGTTATTATCTAAGTCATCCAATGTGTTATATATTCACTACACTAGTAGTGCAAGACTTGAGCATTCTATACTTAGTAAAAAATTTCAAGAACTAGTCTTGTGGAGAGAAAGGGCTCTCGGGTTTGGCTAAGCTTGCACAAGAAAAATTTGTAGTTTTTCTCCATTGCTCACAAGACTTTAAACCAAGGTTCCTAAGAGTGTTGTAAGGTTATCTCAATAGAAAGATTTCGGGAAAAGCAGCGTTTTTCGTATTAGTCATGGCGGAAACTTAAGGAGTTCTTCAACTTTGAAGTTGGAACTTGAAGATGGGTTCTTCATAGGCTTCTAAGGAGTGCTTGGAGCGGATTGGAACATAAGTAAAGGAGCTAAGAATTTGCTAAGGAGCGACTTTTAATCTTGGAAATTTTAAGGGCTTATAAAGGTATAAATCTTGTCGTTTTAGCAATTAAGGTTTACTTATCATTGTAGTTACGGATATTAGCAAGCATGAGTTATATATTATGTAGTTGGATAAGTATATTGGCTATTGGAACCCTAATCCGAAAACTAGCATGTTTAGCCTTAAGATTACAATTCAAGTCGATTATTAGTTTAAGTCGTCGCATGTTGTATAAAGAAGGAAATTGTAGTTGATGAAGTTGTTTATGACTATATAACATGTTAGACCTTAGAACTTAGAATTGGAAAAGGATTGGAAAAGACTTTGAATTGTTGGTTATGTTGTTGGCCGAGAATGGCTTGAATATGGAACTCTTACATTATTAATTGTGGGGCGGAATTTTACGTATTGTAAGGCGTGTAATCCCCTTTGTTTGGTTGTTGTTTTGAGCCTTAAATTTGGCGTGTTGGTTATTGTATTCGGCCTTGAAAAGGTGGCAAAGTGAGTAGAAACAAAGGAAGTCTTTGCCCGATTTTCCGTAGAATTAGAGACCAGTATACTTAGTATTATTCTACGTTAGAGACTAGAAGTTGATAGTCTTGTTGTGACCATTATAGGTTGACACTTCTACGTGCGGCGTATTCGACAGCTTGTGGATTTAGCGAAAGGTATGTGAACTATCTCCTCTTCTAGCATGATTCCTTAAGATAAAGAAAGTATTCCTACTCCTTATATGATCCATTCCTTGGTTGTATTTGGATTGCCTAAAGTAGAATTTGTTCTATGTACTTCCTTGATTGTACTTTGATGTTTAAATTGTAAGTTGTATAATCCATTGCCTTAGTGAAGTTTGGATTATTAAAGAGTGGAAGTATTTTACTTTACATAGAGTCTTGAAAAGGAAGTGGTTTCCAAACCTTTTGGCTAGTGCCTTAGTTCCAAAACCTAAAGGTCATTATAATGACTTTAGGGGAGTCAAATGAGTGATTTACTTAATTGTTTTAAAAGAGGAGAAATGACATGATTTAAGAGAAGTAACTTGTTTTAAAGGTGTGAGTTACTTGAGGTTTAAAAGTAGAAGAAACTTGTTTTCTATATATTAAGAGACTCGAAGTATTTTTGAAAGTTAAGAAACTTGATTTGAAAGTTTGTGATACTTGGTTTTAAGTATAAGTCTCTTAGTTATAAAAAGAATGTAATTGTCTAAAAACCATAAAGGGTTATAAAGGATTTATGGGAAGTTGGTTATAACGGCTTTATGGAAGGTTTAGAAAGTTGTCTATTTTGATTAATGGGCATAAGTTGCCTTGATTGTGAAAATTTGAAGTTACTTGATTTCAAGCTTTGAAATGAGTTTTCTAAGAGTGTAGTAACTTACTTTGAAAAATAGACACACCTTGATACTACGGGTGTTAGTATCTTGGGTATTACATAAAAAGGAGTCTTTTGAAAAGAATGTACGTACGTAGTACTTTGGCTTGATTAATTGAGAATTATTCTAAGTGTGCCTTGATAAGTACTTTGGCTTGATTAATTGAGAATTATTCTAAGTGTGCCTTGATAAGTACTTTGGCTTGATTAATTGAGAATTATTCTAAGTGTGCCTTGATAAGTACTTTGGCTTGATTAATTGAGAATTATTCTAAGTGTGCCTTGATAAGTACTTTGGCTTGATTAATTGAGAATTATTCTAAGTGTGCCTTGATAAGTACTTTGGCTTGATTAATTGAGAATTATTCTAAGTGTGCCTTGATAAAGTACTTTGGCTTGATTAATTGAGAATTATTCTAAGTGTGCCTTGATAAGTACTTTGGCTTGATTAATTGAGAATTATTCTAAGTGTGCCTTGATAAGTACTTTGGCTTGATTAATTGAGAATTATTCTAAGTGTGCCTTGATAAGTACTTTGGCTTGATTAATTGAGAATTATTCTAAGTGTGCCTTGATAAGTACTTTGGCTTGATTAATTGAGAATTATTCTAAGTGTGCCTTGATAAGTACTTTGGCTTGATTAATTGAGAATTATTCTAAGTGTGCCTTGATAAGTACTTTGGCTTGATTAATTGAGAATTATTCTAAGTGTGCCTTGATAAGTACTTTGGCTTGATTAATTGAGAATTATTCTAAGTGTGCCTTGATAAGTACTTTGGCTTGATTAATTGAGAATTATTCTAAGTGTGCCTTGATAAGTACTTTGGCTTGATTAATTGAGAATTGCCTATGTGTGCTGGAAATAGCCGGTTGTGTGCTATTGGTATATCATTCATTTCGGGGTCATTCCCCGGGTTTGTGGCATTTACATATTCCGTGGATTTGCTACCCACGATGCGAGGAATACTTCATGCGAGTCCGCAAGGGCTTATGCGGGTGAAATAGTCCCATGCGGGCGGGTCCAGCCTATGCGAGGAATACCTCATGTGAGTCCGTAAGGGCTTATGCGGGTGAAATAGTCCCATGCGAGGAATACCTCATGCGGGTCCACGCGACCTATGCTGGTGAAATAGTCCCAGGAATAGGATTGCTTAATGATACTGCGGGCGGGTGGTCCTGCTTTGATCGTGAGCTCCCTAGTTTATATTGTAAGTATACTACTATTTACTCTCATTGTTAGTAAGGCACAGTGTACTGTAATTTGATTATCATGGACTGCCGGCAGTGAGGAAGGATTCCACGGGCATGATTGATATTATGGGCGTGAGGCATGCGTCCCTGACTTGATATGACTGTTTATGTATTCTGTACTGTAGGTTGGCTATCATACATGTCTCCTGTTTTGTTAGACTGTTATGATTTCATTACAGTACTTACTGCTTCACATACTTGGTACATTCTTCGTACTGACCTCCTTCGGGGGGCTGCGTTCATGCCGCAGGTTTAGGTACGCTGTTTGGTGATCGGCAGGTGTAGGACCCTGCTCAGAGTTTTTGGATAGCTCCTTACATTCGGAGTTTATCTTTTTGGTATAAGTTCTTTCAAGATGAGCTTTATGCGATTATGGGTACGGCGGGGCCTTGTCCGTCATAGTTCGATATAACTCTTAAAGGTCAGTATTCATATGTGGGATTGGACTCGTATGCGGTGTAGTGTCTTTTGATTATGTATATTATGGCGGCGCATTCGGCTTTGCCCTTGCACGTATGTTGGTTTTAAAAAAAAATGAGGTGTTAATTAATTTCCGCAGTTTACTTAGTTGTTAAGGTAGAAGGGTGCCCAGGTAGGGCACCGATCCACGCCGGGTTCGAGCGTGTGATGTACCACGAACATGCATAAGTCTATATCAAAAGGATCTGCACCCAAAATAACTAGACTCAGGAATAATGGAGCTCTCCAAATAGCTGAGCAGAAATCCTAAGCGGGAGGATCACCAAACCGAGTGTCTGTACCTGCGGGCATGAACGCACCCCCGGAGAAAGGGGGTCAGTACGAAAAATGTACCGAGTATATAAAAACATGAAGTATAATAAAGAAGATCATAACTGGCCAAAAGATAACAGGAGACAAGTATGATAATCAATATACCAATGTACCTGTGTCTTATGAAACTAGAGTAAAAACATGTCCATATCATATACCGTACCCGACCCATTATGAGACTCGGTGAATGAAGTCATATCCATGGATACCTGCCCACATATATATCTGTGGATACCTGTCCACATATATCATACCCGACTCATTCTAGGACTCGGTGAAATAATCATATATATACCATACCCGGCCCTTTAGTGAGGGACTCGATGAAATCATCATATATATATATCGTATCGGGCCCTTTAGTGAGGGACTCGGTGAAATAATAATATGTAAATCGTACCCGACCCATCATGGGACTCGGTGAAATAATATAATCACATCAGCACGAATAGAATATCATGAGTAACCATATGCAAATAAAATCATCATTTGACTCCCAATGGAATAAATAAAATGAACTATCACTGAAAAATCAAAGGCACTATCATATCAAGTATCGCTAGGAATTATGATTCATTGGAACTATGTACGTCCGCCGTACACTCATTTATGTAAATCATGCCAAAAAGAAAGAAGGGATAGCTTCACATACCGTTTGTCGTCTATATCAACCCAATAGTTAAGATTCGTCTCGATTAGCACTTCAACCTATAATAATGGTAACATGTCCATCAACTCTATGATTACTAGTGTACGTTATATATCGAATGATGACTCTCTTTTTATGAAACAAATTGGGCAGCACTTCCCCTGCTTATACACACATCTGCAATTCACACACAAGGTCGACAACATCGATAACAAGACATAACTTAAGGATATACCAAAACAGTCCCAAATACTCCATATACGCCATCGTTATACATTATTTCTCTTTAAATTCATGGAATACAACAACCACAACAACCAAGGTGATTAATACACCTATTTATCATGTTAATTCAGCTCTTAATCCATATTAAAACAGCCCTTAAAAACAGTCCATACTTAAACGACAACGAGAGTGAAATGTGATACATTTATTCCTTTAGGACCTACATTAGCAACTACCACAATGTACATGCATCTTTATAACTAAATTTCCAGCATTCTAACTTAACAAAACAACCCCTAAATTTATTACAACAACGTCGAACAATTTCATGAATGTCACGACCCACAATTCAAAATTTCATAACTCTTCTCATAATTCCTTAAAATTCAATTTATACTTCAACACTTTCATATAAATAACTATAACTTTAAATATCAAGATTTTCTTTAATTTTAACATGCAACCAATGACAATGATAACAACAACATGTATACAAAACAACCCCAAATTGGTAAAGACACTCCAATCGGCTCAACTATAATACCAATACAATCACATGCATTTTCTTACTTCCAATTTCTCTTAACACAAGTTCATCTCTTAACTACAACATTATTTAACTTCCAATTACTCTATAAGTAGAAGAAATCTTACCTTGACTTAGCCGAAATAGTCCCAAATCGGCCACTGCACCATTTTTGCTCCATTTCACCATTTCTTCAACTTACAAAGACATGCATGCATAATTTACAAGTTTAAACTCATCTTACTTGCATGTTTTTCTTTCAAAATAGTTCATCTCCAAAACCTAAAATTTCTTGGCAGATTCTCGGCCAGATTACCGTAACAACACTGTTGGGGGAGTTACCATGGCTTATAACTTAGTAGAAGAAGTTAATCTTGGAAGGGGAGTTGATTAGAGCTTCAACTTAGCTATGGAGAAAGATAGAAATCTGTTGGAGGGAGAGAGAATGGAGGTTTGAAGGAGTAATTTGAATTAAAGGTAAAGAGAGGAGTGGACATGGGTATATGTGTGAGCTGAAAATTGTGTGCATGCTTTCCACATTTTTTTAGGGCACAAGTCTCCACAATTTGTCCACTTATTATTATTCCCTCCACTAAAATTAATCCCACAATAAAAAATCAATCTCCCACATAATCAATCTTATTTAAATCCTGAAAATTTCATGTCCTAATGTTCATATACACGACACTTATTCCATAACCCTATTGGGAGTATACAACTATTATTATTAATTCTCGTCGTCACATTTGTTGTATCCAAAATTATTTCGTATTAGCATATGTAAATATACTTTCCTTCCAACACTCGAATCTTATTTTCTTAATGACATTCTCAATTTATTTCCTTAAAATTATGGGGTGTAACAACTATGATTGGACCGAAGTTTGTATGTAGCTTTTGCAAAGATCAGGACATCTTATGCCCTACTGCTACAAACTTCAAAACTCTGCACTCAGACTATTGCCTAAAGTGTTGTCACTAATGTTGTCCAACATCACTGACAACATTCAAAGAAACAACCCTGAGAGCAGAAGGAAGAAAATGTTTGAAAAGGAGTGGGTACCCAAGCTGAATCTGAAATGTAATGTGTGCATAACTGCTTTGCGTACCAACATTACAGGTTCTTGATACTTCAATAGTGGCTGCTCACATTATATGGCAGGTACCAAAAGTCTCTTGAAGAAGTATGGAGCATTCAATGGAGGGTGCATGACTTTTGGAGGAGGAAGTAAGAGTAAGATTATTGGTAGAAGAACTCTTAATGTTCCAAATGTACTAGCCTTGAAGAATGTTCTTCATGTAGAAGGTTTAGTTCCTAATCTCCTTAGCATAAGCCAACTATGTGATGACGATCTAGAGGTGAAATTCAACAAGCTTGGATGCAAAGTTACAGATTCTGCAAACAAGTGTGTCATGTCAGGAACCCAAATCGGAGATAACTGTATCTAGTAGGTAGACAAGAGTTTTGCAACTCCGCAAAGGTAGGTGACTTGACACTTTGGCACCAGAAGTTGGGATATGTCAACTACAACATCTTGGAGAAGCTGATCTCGTTTGAAGCTGTCAAAGGCATTTCCATACTGGATTCAAAAGATAAAACACTGTGTGAAAATTGCTTAAAGGGAAAGCAGACCCGAGTCTCTCACAATGTTGTCCAACATGACGGACAAAATTCAGGTACGTCTCATTATTTCCAATTATTGCATATGGATCTTATGGGTCCAATTGAAGTAGATAGCCTAGGAGGAATGAGATACTTTTATGTGATTGTGGATGTTTTTTCCAGATTTACTTGGATATATTTTTTAAAGGAAAAATCACAAACCTTTGAGATGTTTAGAACACTTTACTCTAGAATTAGGAATCTGTTTTGTTCTTCAATTTTCATAATAAGATCTGATTATGGAAAGGAATTTGAAAATCAAACCTTTTGTAAAATTCTGTGAAAAGAAAGGCATATTCCATGAATTTTCGGCACAAAAAACACCTCAACAAAATGGGATTGCTGAGAGAAAGAACAGAACTTTATAGGAAATAGCTAGAGTGATGTTGAGTTCTAAGCAATTATCAAAGTGGTTTTGGCCAGAAGCCTTGAACACATCATGTCACATAAGTAATAGAGTCTATCTAAGGTCAGAGACCAAGATGACACCCTATGAGCTGTTAAATGGAAAGAAATCTACAGTGAGGTACTTCCATGTCTTTGGGTGTGTGTGCTATATTCTTAATGATAGGGATAAACTGGCTAAATTTATCTCTAAGAGCGACAAGGGGATATTTGTTGGCTACTCACAGAATAGCCATGCCTACCGAATATACAATTTTCGGACAAACACCATCCAGGAGTCTGTTAATGTTATTTTCGATGACCTACTGGATGTATCTAAAGAATTTGGCAGAAAACAACATTGTGGTTGCAGTTGAGGAGGAGCAACTCACTGAAGCAACAGATGTTGTCCCAACATCAGAGGACACTTCTGAACCTCAAACAGAGAACACAGATGATGATGTCGATGAGGAGTCTGCTACTGAGCTGAATGATCAAGTGAGAAGAGACCCTCAATCGAGGATTAGGAAGAACCATCCACCCGACCAAGTGATAGGGGGAGTTTTTGAGCAGAGGCGAACAAGAGAGAAAGAGCCAGTGAACTATCTAGAAATGGTAAGGTATGTGTGTATGTCCACCATATACCAACATGTTAGTCTTTGTCTTACATCTACTATGGAATCTAAAAATGTTGGGGAAGCATTGAAAAATATTTTTTGAATTCAAGCCATGCAAGAAGAGCTTGAACAATTTACCCGAAATGAGGTTTGGATTTGGTACCACGACCCAACAACACTAATGTTATTGGGACCAAGTGGATATTCAAAAACAAATCAGATAAGTTAGGGAAGATTATGAGGAACAAACTCGATTTGTTGCTCAAGGATACACACAAGTTAAAGGTATCGACTATGACGAGACCTTTGCTCCTGTGGCTAGACTTGAGTCAATAAGATTGCTTCTTGCTATTGCTTGTTTCTTGAAAATTACCTTGCACCAAATGGACGTTAAAGGTGTCTTCTTCAATGGATACTTGGATAAAGAAGTATATGTTGAATAACCAAAAGTATTTGAAGATCCTCACCATCTACAACATGTATACAAGCTCAAGAAAGCTTTGTATGGTCTAAAACGGGCACCACGTGCATGGTATGGTCGCTTAACTAACTTTTTTATTGATTTTGGTTTTATCCGTGGAGAAGCTGACCGAACTTTATTTATTAAAAGACACGGAGTAGATGTAATCATAGCTCAAATCTATGTTGATAATATTGTCTTTGGATCGACTACAAAATCCTTTTTAAAGTCGTTTGTAGAAGCAATGTCGACAACATTTGAGATGAGCATGATTGGATAACTAACATTTTTTAGGCTTGCAGATTAAACAGAATGAAGAACGGATCTTTGTATCTCAAAGCAAGTACGCCAAGAATATTGTTAGGAAATTTGGTCTGAAAATGCTAAACACATGAAGACTCCAATGGGCTCTACGTAATAGGTGTGTAAAGACATGCTGGACAAGATGTTGACCCGACATTGTACTGATCTATAATAGGTAGTCTTTTATACCTTACTGACAGTCGCCCTGAAATCATGTTTAGCGTATATGTTTGCGCCAGGTTCCAAGCCAGTCCCAATGTATCTCATCTTAATGTAGTGAAGCATATCATTCGATATGTCGCCGGTACAAGTGATTTGGGAATTTTGTACTCCAAAGAAACTAATCCTAATCTAATAGGATATAGTGACTCGGATTGAGCCGGTGATGTCGACGATAGGAAAAATCACTAGTGGTGGTTGTTTTTATCTTGAAAATAATCTAGTCTCATGGTACAGTCGTAAACAAAACTGCGTGTCACTCTCGACTTCCGAATCCGAATATGTGGCAGCCAGAAGTTATTGTGCTCAACTGATTTGGTTACGACATATGCTTGATGACTATGACATTTCTAACAACTTCATGATTTTGTACTGTGATAATCTGAGTGCTATTAATATTTCCAAGAATCCTGTTCAACATTTACGTACAAAACACATAGACATAAGACATCATTTTTTAAGAGACTTAGTGAAAAAACAACTAGTTCAAATCGAACATGTTGATACTCTTTCTCAACTAGCTGATATTTTTACCAAACCCCTAGATCATGAGAGATTTTCGAACCTAAAAAAATCTCTTGGTCTGTGTTTTCTTTGAAAATAAGACAGGTTAGGTAGATGTTGTCCGAAATGTTATCCTAACATTCTGGGTAACATTTACTGTTTGAGTCAATGTACATGATATGTGTTGGATTAATGTTGCACTGTTTTTTAATGAATCAAACATGACTTCACAAGGACAAGGTTTGAATGTCATACCATTCTCTGTGATGATATATATATATATAAATCAATTATGTATATCATAAAAAAAGAGTATCATAAGAAGGCGAAGCCTCTACTAAAGATTTGGTTTTATACAAAAATAGCAAAACTCTAAGTTTGGTATCGTTCATATTCTATAAGAGTACCATGTGCTTCAAAAAGGTTGGAAATTCTTTAATATTTTATTTTATTTTCTGTATGTGTTCAACTAAGTTGATTAAGAACAATGGTAAAATGTCACATTAGTCAAGCGATCAGTCTCATAGGAAACATATACAGAATAATCTGTTGCCAAATCAGAAAAACCTTGGAGTCTCAAAATGCTTGTTGAACTTTGAAATGTTGCCAACATTATTCACAACATCGTGTTCTGTACATTATTCAATATTGTTTTTTCTTATTTTTTTCTGGGTTGTGGTATGTAACACGTCTATTTAAATAACGAAAATCCAAAAATCTGGAGGACCATTTTTTTAATGTTTAATGATGTTTTGTGCTATGTAAAATCTTTTGTTTTAGGTATGTGAAGAGTTCATATTATTTTATACTACCTAAATTTAAGGAAATAGAGTTTGAGTGTAGTTGTAGTTTGCCATGATGAAAATCCTCATTTTTGTTTCTGCCTGGTCACATCAAGCCACCTATCAATCCATCAAATGGAAGCTCAAACATCACCGCCAATTTTTCAAACCCAAAACTTCTCTAACACGCCCAACTCTTCAAAACCCTCTCCCATGTCCATATCTCCAAAGTCGACTAACACTAAAGAGTATTCCCCTATGTCAACAAGTCCACCAAATAGCAACAAGATGTACAAGCACTATGTAGACATCAATGAACTGAAACCTGCTGAGGAAGACACCACTGTAGCAATGATCCTGCTTGGATCAGATGAGCCATTACAGGTTTGCTATCCAGGTGACTCTGAAAACCCAATCGATGTTGATACAACATTTGATTTCTCCAACATTGCATCGAGAGAGTCAAAATCAACAATGTCGACCAGAAGATCAAAAAAGGTTTTTGAAAGCCAGTTCGGTGAAAGTCAAACTGCTAAGAGGTCTAGGGCAGAGTCGAATTTCCCTGTTGAAGAATCGACGCCACCTGTTTACATCTCCACAAGCATAAGCACTGACACTGATTTTGATGTGCAAAGTCCTCCCAGCTCGCCATTCACATCCACTCCGTCAGATGAAGCCCAGAAAGATGTAGAAGAGGAAATGTTAGATGACATTTCCCTAAGGAACTTCATTCCAAAGGGGACCCGCAGAACATTCTGGAGCTTTACACCAAATGTTGCCTCAACATCGAGAGCAACTGATGAGGTAAAAGATCCTGACTGTGTTGCCCCAACATCCGATGCAACACCAGCAACAACCTCATCAGGACAGGAGCACACAGAATCTGAAACAGATTCTGAGGTAATGCCTTACTCCCCTTTGTTCCTAAATAAATCATGCTCTGATAGATGGAATTGGTTTAAGAATAGAGGAGTCAGATGAGAAAAGGTGATTGATCATTCTTCATTTTCCGCCAATAATTAAGTCAAATTCTTGATTAGTCGCAAAGTCTTGAGCTCTGTTTTTGGAAAGAGACCTTATTGTGAGAAGATAATTAGGGTTTTTATACTAACTTGTAATTTGTTGTGAGGGACACCAACTCGAAGAAATTTGGGAGAGTGTATCACTACAACAAAGTATACAACTTTACACCCGATATTATCAACTCCACAATTGGGATAAGTATTAATGAAAAAGAGTCTCAACCGAACCCCACTGTCGAAGAACTCAATACAATGATCAAATATCTTACCGAGAATCTGACAACTGTTTGGACCCCTCGCAGTCCTGTCTCTAAGCTCACTGCCTTGTTTGCCACCATGTACAAACTGTCTATATACAATTGGCTACCCTCTCTCAATGAGACAATTGTAACCTTTGACCAAGCATAACTACTTTATAAACTTGGAAGGAACCAGCAGGTTGACTTAGGAACCATTATTTTCAACCATATTGCCAATTTGGCAGAAAAACAAAGCAAATCTACCCTTCCATACCCCTCCATAATCTTTCAAATCCTGACTCCGAAAGGAGAGAAGCTGAGTCCATCCTTAGAGGTTTACTCAGTACAGAGAATAGTTATAAACAGTAGGGATATGGTGATTGATTTGCCCTGGAAAAAAGAAGAATGAGACTGTGATACATCAAAGGATGTTTCCAACATTCCTGGAAATATTGATCATAGAAAGGTTCCGATGTCCCCAGACTGGCTTTGAAAGCACATTGCTGAAATTGACAGGCAAATTCAAGAACTTATGCGAGCCAATAGTTATTATGATGACGTATTTTCTTCACAAAAAGGGGGAGATGTTGTTGCTGATGCTAATGCTGATGATGATGCTGGAAGCAGACAGCCAGGGAGAGCTACTGAGGGTGCATGGCCAAGCTATATTGCAGGGGAGAGGAGTTGAGATGATGTTGAGATGATGTTGAATACTGCTGACTACTGACTACTAGTTTCGTAGAGATGAAGATGTTGATAGGTGCTGTTGATCGATGGATGGATTGGAATGATGAATTGTTGAAAGATGACAATTTGTAACTCTATTTTTAATTGAATGTTGGATTCACTGACAATGGAATTATTTTTTAGTTTGCAATATTTAACTATGAGATATTTAGGTCTGTTCTGGAACATATATGTTTGTGATTATTTTCTAAACTATATATATATATGTTTCACGTGGATTGTTATGATTGTAGACTGACTACGCATCTGCTGTAAATGAGTCACGGCGGATATAACATAAACTCCTAACTAATCATAACATCGGTACTACACTGCTTGAGATTTTCTACTGCAGGTTAAGGGGGAGCATAACACTGATCCTACTGATTCTTGGAGAAGAAGCAGCGTGAAGACCAAGTCCAACACTGAGATATTTTAGGAGAAAGAATCGGTCCAAGCAGTTGGCTTCTTTTACTCAACCTCCTCAACCAATCAGTGATGATTTCAAGGGAAGCTCAACACTATAAATAGAGGGGAGCTTCACAGTATCGATATCCAGATTTGTAGAAGAAGAATTTCCAAGAGAGCTCTCGGATTTTACCTTAGAAAACTGGATCAACACACCTAGCCTAAAGTTGTTTTAATAACATCTAGTCCCACATTACAATGACTATCTTTATTCTAGATTAAGCTTATTGTTCAAGCGATTGTAATGAAGATGTTGTATTTTATCTTTTAGACTTTTGTACTTTAGGCGAAGTCATCTGCGACTTCATTTTTGTTTGTAATTTCTTTTCGTTTGTAAAGCTCAATTTGTAAAAGAAATTCATTTGTAATTGTATATAATTTATACAATTATTTTGGTCATCAACCATCAAGTGATATATTTATATATACCCTTGAAAATATAAACTTTGTGTCTATTTACTTTTTCCGCTGCATTTAATCTACAAAGGTTTATACTGTTTTATCACAATGTTGCCTCAGATGTTGACACAACATTGAAGGCAACATTCAGTGACTGCTTTTGTTGTTCTAGCTTTTGCGATTTTAATCTTACGCTTTTTACTAATCCGTAGTCCCGGGACCCAATAACTTTAATAATTCATACGGAAATCAAAGTCGTAGCCTATATGCCTTGAAATAGTAAAATTATCGTAATGGTTGTAAAATAGATATTGAAATTTCCAAATACGGAATATTATCGTTAAGATGAATTATTAATTAATGCCTATATGCCTTGAAATAGTAAGAATGTAATTAATGATGACTATTAGTAACAAATATTTTACCTAATTAATTAAAGTTGACTATTAGTTACGAATATTTTACCTAAAAAGAATTCCGTCATTGACATTTTTGCGGATGTATTAAAAAACTTGCATTACGATAATAGCATCTTTCAATGAAGCATAAAATTTGAGGGTAATTTTATTTTTAACTAAGCTTATGCATGCATTTAGGGTCGTCTCAAATATTTTGGGGTCATGTTCTAATTCGTAAAAGTGGGTCCTTAATATAAGGAAATATACGATTTCAATAATTTGAATTTGGGTATTTACATGCGCGCGTCACTGAAACTGAATCATTTTACTTTAATTGGGTTAAGGCCTGTGAATTATGGATCTTTACGGTAAATTCTGGCTAATACTACTTAATAAAATATGGGAAAAAAAGCCCCTAAATTTTTTCATTTTTCGGAGACAATGTGCGGTAGCGGGTCCAAAAACGGCCTGCATGCATTAATACCTTGATATTACTAATATCATGATTTGCTATGTATTAATTATACATAAAATAATACCAAAATTAGTAATAACAAAAGTAATGCATGCATTATTTTTTCTAATCCACACTACCAAACCACCCCCTTAATGAATTACACCGAGATTGGAAACCCTTAATGGATGGGGATAATAATAAAAGTTGAGATGAGACTGCAAATGTACGTAGCTCTGTGTGAATTTGGAACCATGGCATACATTTTTCAATCTCCCATTCACCTACTTCTCAAGGTAACTATTTCACATTGTCTCAAAACTTCCATATTTTAGCTAATTTTTTAATGCGAAAATAAAATACTCCTAATTAGAACTTCTTATGGAGTTTTTAACTGCTGTCTATTTTTTTCATCAAGTTTTCAAATTTTTAGAGAGTTTAGCTTTGTTCAAATTTTATTTTCACATTTCAAATGATAGCTAAATAGATCCAAAAAGTGTATAGCACCCAACTTTTTTATTATTATTTCTTAGGAAATGTTAAGTGGCGAAAGTATTTTTCTTATAATTATTTAATGTTTAATTTCTTACACTTGCTCCAACCAATATTACACTTAAAAATCTATTAAAACACACTCCGATTTGCTAATTCTGTTATTTATCTATAATAGTATATTTTACCAAAAAGCATCTCACTTTCTAATAAGATATTTTAAAGTACTGCTGTGAAAGTATTAGATGTTAAAGGGTAAGAATGATCATTTTACATTTATTATTTTGTAAAACGTATATACCGATACATTATAGATATTTTGACATTGATTTAGTTTTCTTCCAGAAATAAATGGCCCTCTTCTCTCTTCTTCTCTGAAAACAATCTCTTCCAATCCTTCTTTCTTCATCTTACTTAATCTGTAAAAGTTGATTTCAAACGCCAGTATGTAGTTTGACATGGTATCAAAGCAGGTTACTCGATCTGTTCGAGATTTCTGAGAATACATCGAGGAAGCTGTATGTAGATCCAGATCGATACTGTTCTCTAGACCGATTTTTCTTTTCGAAATATATCAAGGAAACTGTTCTTAGGAAGCTGTATGAGATTTCTGAGTTTGTTTTTTTTCTTTTTCAAGTCGATCGATTGAGATCTTGAGATCCAGATTTGCGCAAAGAAAGATACAATTAATTTCAAGCACAATCGGGGACATGCAATTGAAGATCTGAACTCTTACTAGTTGATTTGAAAAATTTCATGATAAATTAGAGGTAGGGGATACTGTATGCAATCAGAGATTAATACTGATATGGGGACTGGTGGAGAAAATGTGATGAGTGCAACAACAGCGGTTAGCATCGATCACAACCATCCTCTCTATCTATTTCCGTCGAATGCACCGGGATCGCTTACTGTTGGTGTAGTATTGACTGGAATAGAGAATTACACGTTGTGGAGCAGGGCAATGAAGTTAGCATTGCTAGGTAAGAACAAGATCAGATTCATTGATGGAACCGTTAGGAGAGAGTCTTTCAATGGAAATCTTGTGAGTCTATGGGATAGATGTAATGCAATTGTAGTTTCGTGGTTGATGGAAAATGTAAGCAAAAGCCTGCGTACTGGTTTGTTGTTTAATTCTGATTCTCACGCAATATGGGAAGATTTGAGGGATAGATTCGATAAGGTGAATAGCTCAAGGACTTTTCAATTGCATAAGGAAATATCTTCAATAAGACAGGGTATGATTCCAGTCTCTGTATACTATTCCAAACTCAAGGATCTATGGGATGAGTATGATTCGATCATACCATTGCCAAATTACTGTCCAAAATCAAAAGAGTTCGTAGATCATACACAGTACCAGAGGTTGCTGCAATTTTTGATGGGGCTAAATGATGGCTATGGTCAGGTGAGAAGTCAAGTGCTTATGATGCAGAAAATGCCCTACTTGAATCAAGTATATGTTATGATCAACTAGGAGGAAAGCCAAAGGATAATTGGAAGTTCAACTAGGGCAATACAGGAGACTGTGGAGTCTATGGCTATGCTTACTACTAAGGGTGGAAATGTAAAGAGAAAGAAGTCATATAACGTGAATGCGATATGTGACTACTGTGGTATAAAGAGGCATTTCAAGGTGGATTGTGTCAAGCTAATGAAGTGTGACCACAAGACTGGGCACATTCAGGATGACTGCTACATACTACATGGCTATCCAGAGAATTTTAAAGGAAAAAATAAGAGGGCAAATGCAGTGCTTGGAGGAAATTATGGATTCGACAGTACTGGACATGGAGGACAGCAAGGTGGTGACACATCATATTATCAACACAATGCAGGACAGTCACATTATCAACAGAATAGAGGACATTTTTATGGAGGAAACCAGTTCACACCAGCTCAACACCAGCAGTTACTCACAATGCTCAACAACAGACCTGGAGAATCCAATGCAAGTGCAAACATGGCAGGTAAAACCAATTCCTGTGAGAAACTGTTAAAATGGATTCTAGATTCAGGTGCTACTAATTACATGATTAGTAATCAAGGACATTTATATAATAAACATTTGGTAGAGAATGCAGGCAGAGTTCAATTACCTACACGAGAATCAACTAAGATTACACATGTTGGAGAGTGTGACTTAGGAGAAGGTGATGTACTTAAAAATGTCCTGTGTGTACCAAATTTCAGATTTAATCTCATGTCCATTTCAAAGGTGACAAGAGAATTAAATTGCAGTGTATCATTCTTTCCCCACTACTGTGTATTTCAGGATCTCTCATCTGGGAAGGTGAGGGGGATTGGGAATGAGGAGGATGGTTTATATGTGCTGACAGTAGGCATACAAAATAAAGAAGGATTGCTGAGCAAGTGCCTGACAACCATACAACTTGTGGATGCAAGTACTTGGCACCAAAGGCTATGTCATGTTCCCATTGTTGTTATGAAGAGGATTCCAATGTTTTTTGATTCATCTTTTACTTTTAATAACTGTGAAGTGTGCCCTATGGCTAGACAATGTAGAAAATCATTCCCTGTTAATTCAAATAGAGCTTCAGGACCTTTTCAAATGTTACACGTGGATGTATGGGGGCCATATAAAGTTGATACGTATAATGGAATGAGATACTTTTTGACTATTGTCGGTGACTTCTATAGATGGACTTGAATTTTCTTAATGAGGCTTAAGACAGATGTGAGCACACTTCTTAGACATTTCTTCACTGAAATACATACTCAGTTTGATGTGAAAATAAAGAAGATAAAGTCAGACAATGGTACTGAATTCTTTAACCAACAATGTAAAAATCTGTTCCAACAACATGGTGTGATACATGAGAGTTCTTGTCCTTATACACCTCAACAAAATGGGGTGGTAGAAAAAAAGCATAGACACCTGTTAGAAACTGTCAGGGCCATTAAAATTCAGGAAAGTATACCAGATGTATTTTGGGGTTACTATGTGGAAGTAGAAGCATACATCCTAAATAGAATCCATCTACTATCTTAGGGAATAAGTCACCTTATGAATTATTGTATAACAAATGCCCTTCACTCTCACATTTGAGGGTAGTAGGTTGTTTATGTTTTGCTACTACCTTTCCTAGACAGGACAAGTTCAGTCCTAGGGCTACAAGATCTGTGCTTCTAGGATATGGGAGTACACAAAAGGGTTACAAACTTTATGATCTGGATAAACAACTACTCTTCATGTGCAGGGATGTTATTTTCATGGAAACAATCTTTCCATTCAGAGACAGTGCAGGTGACATGGATAATTCTATTCAAACACATGACCATTTTTGTTATGATGATCTGGTTTTCTCTTAGTCAACAAGATCTCCCAAAGACGCTTTCATTATCGATACAAATGACATCTCGCCTGACAACTTGTCGATCCGACATGATGATACACCAGTAGGTCAAGTCACTCAAATGAATAATTCTAATGCTAGAAGATCTAACAGAACTGGTAGACCTCCCATCTGGCATAAAGACTATGTAACTCAGCAAGGATCCACCAGTTGCCTTTACTCAATATCAGATGGTATGGATTATGGAGGAGTGTCACCTACATATCAGACATTTATTGCTCAGACATCTGCAGAGATTGAGCCATACAACTATACAGATGCAGTCAAGGACAAAATATGGGTTGATGCAATGAAGGCAGAAATACAAGCACTGGAGGATAATAAAACTTGGGCACTTGTGGAGCTTCCAGAAGGCAAGAAGGACATTGGTTGCAAGTGGGTTTATAAGATCAAATATAAAGCCATAGGGGAAGTTGAAAGATACAAGGCTAGGCTGGTTGCAAAAGGCTATAATCAAAAGGAAGGTTTAGATTATCATGAAACTTTTTTCCAGTGGTAAGGATGACTACTGTGAGGTCTATAGTTGTTGTTGCAACTGCCAAGAAATTGATCATTTATCAAATGGATGTCTACAATGCTTTTCTTCAAGGAGATTTATATGAAGAGGTTTTCATGAAGCTACCAGATGACTTCCATAACAACAAAGGCCAGAACAAGGTGTGCAGGCTAATCAAGTCCCTATATGGCCTAAAACAAGCATCTAGGCAATGGAACATTAAGTTGACATCAGCTCTGATTCATTCTGGATTTCATCAAAGTCAGTTGGACAATTCTCTGTTTACCAAACAACAAGGTGACAAGCTAGTGGTGGTTCTAGTCTATGTTGATGATCTGCTGATTACTGGCAATGATCAGGTACTTATCCAATCTACCAAGAAGGCTTTACAAAATGCATTCAAGATTAAAGATTTGGGAGAACTAAAATACTTTCTGGGCATAGAGTTTGTGAGGAGTATTGTTATGAACCAAAGGAAATATACCTTGGAACTCATCTCTGATTTAGGCTTGTCAGGTGCCAAGCCTGTAACCTCCCCTATGGAGTTAAATCAGAAACTTACAACAGTTGACCTTGATAATTTGCTTACTGCTCAACAAATGTCACAGAACACACCAACTCAGTCCACAGATTCACCAGACCATTTGCTACCTGATCCAAGCTTGTATAGGAGACTCATTAGTATGCTGCTATATCTAACCAATACTAGACTTGATATTGCTTTTGCTGTACAACATTTGAGTCAATTCATGCAACAACCTAAGAATTCACACTTGGAGGCTGGGATGAGATTGGTCAAGTACATCAAAAGGGCTCCAGGATCTGGGATTTTACTTAACAGCTCCAGTACACCTCAACTTCAGGTATATTGTGATGCTGACTGGGGGTCTTGTGTAAACACTAGACGATCTGTCACTGGTTACTTGGTGATGTTTGGTGAGTCACCTGTGTCATGGAAATCTAAGAAACAGACTACCATATCCAGAAGCTCACCGAGGTGAATACGTGGCAATCGCCGCCGCAGAAGTGGTATGGATGATCGTTGCTTGAGCTGAACATTTCCATTCCTTCGCCTATTTCTGTGTTCTCTGATAGTAGGTCTGCAATGCAGATTGCAGCTAACCCTATGTTTCATGAACGCACCAAACATATCGACATCGATTGTCATTTCATCCGGGAGAAGATCAAGGGAGGTCTTGTCCAGATTTCTCATCTTACATCGACTGAACAACCAACGGACTTGCTTACAAAGGCTCTCACTACTGTTCAACATACATATTTGTTGTCCAAGCTAGGAATGAAAAATATTTTCATATCTCCTAGCTTGCAGGGGATGTGAAAGTATTAGATGTTAAAGGGTAGAATGGTCTTTTTACATTAAAGGGTAGAATGGTCATTTTACATTTATTATTTTGTAAAATGTATATACCGATACGTTGTAGATATTTTGACATTGATTTAGTTTTCTTCCAGAAACAAATGGCCCTCTTCTCTCTTCTTCTCTGAAAACCATCTCTTCCAATCCTTCTTTCTTCATCTTGCTTAATCTGTAAGAGTTGATTTCAAACGCAGTACGTAGTTTGACAACTACCTCCGTCTTAATTTATATGATGTATTTTGATTGGGCACGAAGTTTAATAAATAAAAGAATACTTTTGAATCTTGTGGTACAAAATAAGATAAAGATATTTGTGTGGTTATAAATCATCCCATTAAACGTAAATGTAAAGTTTAAATTTAAATTATTATCAAATAAGAAAATAAATCATACTTTTTTTTAGAATAAAATAAAAGTATGTTATATAAAGTGAGACCAATGAAAATATTTTTCCAAAAAAATAGTTTTTAGGGGAAATAACTTTCTTCGTACCAAACGCATCTTAAAGAATATATGCTACTTAACTAGTGTCAGTTTATGTTCTTAAGACCAAGCTTTCCCTTTTCTTTTATTATTTTTTTCTCTGAATTTTAGTATGTTGTGCTACATATTTTAGAATGTAAGTTAGACTGACTTTGTAAAATTAGGATTAGTTGACATTAATTTCAAATGAAAATTTAGTAATTCTGACTCAATAAGTCAAATAAAATAGGGTTTTATAAAACGAGATGGAGAGAATAATATATAAGATATTCCGTACGTAATTTTAGTATGTTGTGTTACATATTTTAGAATGTAAGTTAGACTGACTTTGTAAAATTAGGATTAGTTGACATTAATTTCAAATGAAAATTTAGTAATTCTGACTCAATAAGTCAAATAAAATAGGGTTTATAAAACGAGATGGAGAGAATAATATATAGATATTCCGTACGTATACATACAAAAGCATCGATTTCATGCAGTTAAGGTTGTAGTGGACTGGTGAACTATGACAAAAGAAGTTATTTGACATAACCGTACGCAAATGTACATGTAAGATGATATTAATCTTACGGCACACATAGTGAGGAACTACTGGATGGATAAACCCTGACGGCTGATGCATGTAGACTGTCTATCTCAGATTCCCATGTAAGAATGCATTCTTCACATCAAGCTGATGGATCGGCCAGTGTTTGCCCATGACAATGCTCAAAACTGTGCGAATGGTAGCCGGTTTGACAACCGGGCTGAAGGTCTCACCACAATCAATGCCCTCCTGCTGATTTGTGCCATTAGCCACAAGTCGTGCCTTATACCTCTCAAGAACTCCAATGTCTCTGAATTTGTGACGAAATAGCCACAAACAACGAATCACATTCACCCCCTCAAGTCTAGGTACTAGATCCCATGTGTGCTGTTTAGTTAAAGCATTGAATTCCTCAGTCATAGCCGCATTCCAATTAGGGTCTTGTTTGGCCAATATAGAGTTCTTGGGAATTGGTGAAATGGTTTGGGCAGACAAGTTAAATTGGACTTTGAGTTTTAAGATTTCATGCTTTGCACGAGTTTTCATTTGGTGAGTGGGGATAATGGGAGGTTCCAAGGCGAAGGGATTTTGTTACACCTCGTAATTCCAGGGCACATAAGTGAGAACGTAAGTAAGGAAATAAGATTTGAATGTTGGAAGGAAAGTATATTTACATTTTCTATATGGAATAATTTTGGATACAACAAATGTGACGACGAGAATTAATATTAGTGGTTGAATTCTTTCCAAATGGATTTATGGACTTAGTATTGTATTATGAAGTCTTGACATTCATAATATGGGGTCCACCGAAAATTTCACAATTTTGAGGGAGGTCCATAGAAAAATATCAAGAATTGGATAAGTGTGGGAGATATTTTGTGAAGAGAACCAAGTGAACAAGTGGGGTACATGGGTCCCCCTCCACTTGTGCTATGTACACCTATTTTAACTCAAGTCTTGCAAGACTTTGCTACACAAATATCTTCATCCTTCAAACCCTCATATCTCTCCCCTGTTCTTGAAGTTTTTGAAAACCATAGCAAAAGTGAAGATCAAATACAACTCATGTTCCAAGATTAAGCCCTCTACCTAAGTTCTAAGCCAAGTTAACTCACCAAGAACTTTAAACCACGGTTTGGCCGAAAAGTGTCTTGAAACCCTAGGCTTGAAAATGAACTTTTTGGAAGAAAAACATGAAAGGAAGATGGTTACAAGCTTGTAGAGGATACGTGCATGTGGTTGTAGCGTGAAGAAGTGGTGTGGAAGTGAAGTGTGAGCCGAAAACCTAAGGACTACTTTGGCTAAAGTAGAGGTAAGAGTTCTTCCTCTTAATAAATTATTGGTAGATAAATTATGTTATAATGAATGAACATGTATTTTGAAGGGTTGGAAGCAAGAAAATGCATGTGGTTGTTGTTAGCATGTTGGCCGATTCTTGGCTATTTTTTATTACTTGGATTCGTTGATTATTGTTGTTGTTATCACCACTTGCTACATGTTGTTAGATGAAGGAAATCTTGTTATGGAAAGTATAAACTGTTTATATGAAAGTGTTGTAACGAATTGGATTATAAAGAGTCGTGAAAAAGAGTCTCATCTTGAAGTCTTGTTGTGGCTGAGAACTTCATATAAATTGTTGGATATTGTCATGCTGTTTTAAGAGCTGTTTTATGCGTGTATATGCTAGAAATTTAGTCACTGTTTATGCATGTTTAGATGTGGTAATTGCTAACGTATGTCCTGAAGGAACGAGGGTGTAGAAAAGTGTAGAAATGTTTCATATCTTACCCTCATTGTTGTTGGAATATGGACTGTTTTAGTAAGGATTAAGGGGCTGTTTTACGTGAGAAATAGGTGTGTGAATCATGCGCCCGAACCGGGCCGTTCGTGCCTTACCCGGGCACCTAGTGATACAACATCGAGAGAAAACCAGCGGAAATAAAAACTTTAACAATATAACAATAGTTATGACAAAAAGCAGGCCAACCAAAGCGGTTGCCTTCATGCATATAAAAACATTTTTTCAATCGAGCAGTATAATCCTTTTACAACCACACAGCGATGCTACAGACCTCTAAGAAGGAATAACAACCTATGGCGGGACGGGGCCCGCCATACCCACGAATGTACAAGAACTTACAACTCAGGAAACTACGAAAGATAAGCCTCCGAAGAACGGAGCTTCAAAACGCTGAAACGTGATCCTATATGCGGGGATCGACGGCGATGTACTTACTGCGGCATGACGCGGCCCCGAAGGAGGTCGATAACAGTACCAAGTATGTGAAATCGTAAATCACGTAAATGAAATCATAATAGTCTATATAAAGCGAGACATGTATGATGACCAAACTACGATATATAACATATAACCGATTCACATCAAGCGGACTCACGCCTCCAAATTATCACTCGTGCGTGGAATTTCTTCCTCACTGCCGGCAGTTTATGATATAACACTACCAAGGATTATACATGAACACCATGTCCCATCTGTGTTATAAAAACCGTACAGGACAAGGATAACTACCAGATCCGACCGTACCAATAATACAATGCAACCAAAACACGGCCGTCACGGGGCAAGTGCGAGCCGACTCACAGGATACCAAGGCGGTCACGCAGTGACCGGGCAAGTACGAGGTGACCACGGGGACCAAGCGTATCACGAAACCGTCACATCTTTGAGCAGGGCAAGTCGGTGACTACCGGATACAAGGCCGAATCGGTCGCGACGGGGCAAGACGAGCCGACCACCGGATACCAGCCGAGCGAAGAAACCTCATGGAGAGCTAGTCCATGGAATAACACTATCATCAGCGAGGAGCATACCCGTGGAATTCTCCATCACCGCCCGGCATGTCGGTAAGTTCTCAACAAGTCGACGCCTCTATCGAGAGACGCAGCGGTGTCTGAAATACCACACTTGCACAACAAAGGCTATCATCACAAGCATAGGCAAGTTTCACAACAACAAGCATAGGCAAGTTTCACAACAACAAGCATAGGCAAGTTTCATACAACTCAAAGTACTTTCATTTTATGCCAAAGTCGGGTTTTAACTCCAAAGTACTACATACGTTAAGTTCTTTTAAAGAGATCCATTACTTTTATAAAAGTCACGATACGTAGTATTAGAATGACCAACCCACATTCCTTTTCAAAATCAAGTAACAACATTCTTTTCCTAAGTTCCGGTTTGCCTAGTTTCAATTACTCAAGCTTCTCATTTTCAAATGGTTTCATAGTTCATAAACTTAATCACTTGATTCCTTTTAGAACAATTGAGTAATATATGTCTCACGTGAGTAGGTTATTCTTGTTTACAACATTCTTATTACAAAGACCATGATCTAGAAAATGTATATCATTTTGTCTCATCTTAGTTTCTATGCGGATGGAGGTTTCTCTTGGTTTTAATACAATTCATCATTATTCAAAACAATTTCCTTTATTAACGCTGCAGTTGTCTGTATATAAACATTCTGATTTCCTAAATCAGTAAAAAATTATAACTTTAAATAAAAACACGTACTCATTACTCACGAATTAGGTTTCACACAAACATTCACATTAAAACAAATAAGTTAAGTCTCTTATCTTATAAGATTAAGTCTCTTAACTTCTAACATCGATAAACCATTTCCTTTACCTCTCTTAGACATTATACCTAACTCCCATAAAGCTAGTATAACTCTTTTTAAAACCTTTTAAAACCAAGTGTTACTCTTCCTTCAAAAGCGATTTATGAATCTTTTGAAATACATCAAGTTCTTTATTATAACAAGCCGATTATAATTCACATGATTACCTTTTAAAACCACAAAGTATTTTCTTACCTACATAAAGGTATTATAACTTGACCTCATAAAGCCGTTATAACACTTTATGTTTTAACAACAATCAAACACGATTAACACGTATGCGTCTACCGTACTACATAGTTCACACATATCATGCTAGAAGAGATAGGAAGAGGTTCACATACCTCGCGGCGAGTATCGACTAATAGCAAAACGCTCCAAACAATCGCTACTCCTTAAGCCAAGTAAATCGCGCCACACGTAGTACTTGACTATAAGGCCACGCGCTTATTATCATCTAGACCACAACGTAGAATATTCTCTGAGAAAATTGGCGAGATCTCCCGCCACAACGTAAATCTCCTTCTATCGAGTAGGCTACCAAGCCAACCGGAGGGTTTTACACGCCTAACGGGCGTGTACAATTCTACTACACAAGAAAACTACACAAGTCTCATGTCTGATTCGATTCTTAATTCTTGGGCTTAAGTCAAAAGACATTGCCACAGTACTAAGTATAGTTCTATATATAGTATACTTCAACTATATATTCTACAACATGTAATTTCCAATTACAATAGAAGGACAGTAGTGTTTACCTCGATAAGCCCAAAATTATCCGAGTTATAATTTCGATCTGAGCAAGGTTTAGCTCCTCAGCGCTCCAAACCACTCCAAACAACCCTTAGAAGTTCTAACCAACTTCTACTCACATACTTGACCAACTATGAAGATTTCCTTAGGGTTTCGGTTTGAGACTAAAAGGACAAAAGGTAGTATTTAGGACTCTACAAAGAGGTATCTTTGGAATACTACAAGGTACAAGGCTAAGGTATTTTGGGCATTATAACAATACTAGGGAGTATTTCTATACCCTGACAAGGGTATTATACGAAACAACTAGGCTAGGGGGTACCACCGCCAGACCTCATGAGGAGGGGAGACCTCACGGCGAAGGCCACTTTCGAGGGGAGAGGAGCTCTTGGGCGAGTCAACAAGAGGAGGAGGATTCAAGACTTGGAAACATTTGTGGATGAATGAAGTCTTCACAAAGGGGGTATTTATAGCAAACCCAAATGCCAACCAATGGCCAAGATCGAGCCGTGTGCGAGGCAAGTGTAAGGCCTTGATCAAGCCAAGTGCACCCTAACCCCTACTCCACAAAACATTGCACCAAACAAGCCACAAAACAAGGCCAAAACAAGGCACAAAACAAGGAACCAATAGGCGCAAAACGTGAGCCAAAGATCAAGCCAAAAGCGTGAACCAATCGTTCACTGACGGGCGTTGCTTCAATGTGAGGGTGACACATGTCACCCTCCCGTTGGTCCAAAATATTTCGTCTCTCGGAAAAATCCGCAAAAAATTAAAAAAGACATAGCCGGAAATTCCCCTACGAAAGCTGTGGAAACGTTTCGTCAGAAAACGACTCTAATCGGCACTTGTGCCCAAATGTAACTTTGGCGAGCCACTGGCGGGGTGACACGTGTCACCCTCCTATTTGCCCTCAAAAACGTCTTTCGAAAAATAACCACAACGGCCAAAATCTCGAAAACAAAGGGGGCCCCACAAAACCGAAAATTTCTCCCGTGGGCACCACGAGACCATTTCAAAAAAATTCCATAATTCTCTAATATTCAGAAGTCCGAATACCAAATCACGGGAATCAATTCCCATTAACGAACCTTTTTCCTTCACAAAACGGAAACTTTTCCGTGGAAAAATCACCTCTTTCTTCCTTTCCAATCTTTCTGTCGTATTCTCGTACGTACGTCCTTACGTACATACTCTGGAAATACGGGGTATAACATTCTTCCCCCCTTAGAAACATTCGTCCCGAATGTTCCTTCTAGGTCTCAAAACAAACAGGCGTCAGTATAGTCTTCACTGCTATACGTACGAAAACAATCATGCCACACCTGGCCACAAAAACACACGTTCACTTCTCCCCTTTCTCGTAGTACTCGTCACGAACACTCGAACTCGTTCTAGTATCCGTACCACACTTCTGTCAACGCTTCTGTTTCCAACCCTTGGAGTCACTACCTCCAAACTTGGTCATCTCACTAACCTCGATTTCCCCTAAGGCCATTCCCGGCCTTCACGAACTGATTCTGATCGAACGTATCCACGAACTCATACGATGGTCATCTAAACTTGGGCCTAGCACCCTCGTGACCCTGCCACCTGGCGGGACCACCCAGAGCCCCACCCCAAACGGGTTCTGGGTTGACCCAAATGGTCCTCAACCCGACCCAATCACGCCGACTCTTGTTCCCGATCCTAACAATCTTACTATTTCACATCCTGAAAGCTACCACTGCCATCTCACACTCCCCAGGGACTTACCCTTGTCACGCACCCGGTTTCTAAATCACATTTTAGCACAAAGCTATCCAAACATAACATTAAACACATCAGCAACATCAATACAAACAAAACTCTAGAGGGTTAAGGATATACCTGAAACTAGGCGGTTCAAGGACCGCTAAAACTGGGAACTCCCATCGCGACCTCTACAGGGGCCTTCCGGTGTACAAACATCTGCCTGCTACGGAAGGTGAAGAACCATAATCGCTCTAGTAGTCCATGCTATCCTACCAGTGCTACCACGGTGGACAATCTCTTGCCGGATGGCCTGTGGCGCAAAAATAACAATCTCAGAGTTAGTACGACACCCTCCCTTATGAAGCTTTCCACAACGCCACACCGAGACAAGGGCAACCTCATCCGCGAGCACTCCGCTCTCCGAAAATCTGAAACACAGGAGCCCCGACACGCTCCTGAATATCTGAAGGTCCCGAAGTCGGGAGGACCACTCATCGACGGAGGTACATAACTCCTCTGCTGCTGAGGCGGTCCGCCTCGAAAGTCACCAAAGGACCCTGCTGTTCTCGCCCTCTTCTGCTGACTTTGGTCATTCCGCCGATTTATCCGCTCACATCCAAGTGTATACGCTGCACGCGGCAATGTCCATGCCCTACCAAGAGCTACACCGAACAACTCTGCAAGGCAATCATCGAGCCCTCAGAACATATCGGTGCACTCGATCCTCCATACTAGCTACTAACGCGGACGTCACGCCAATGAGTCGAACTCCACATTGTACTCCCGAACCGCACGCCTGCTCGCCGTAACACCAAAAATCTACCGAGCCCTCCTCATCGGGAGGCAAGAAATGTGCAAGAAAAGCCTCGAGAACTCGTTCCATACCGGAAGTGCATGCTCTCCTCGACAGCTCCCAAGAATCAAACCCGATCATTGCGGTATCACGCGATTGATGTGAACCTAGGGCCACCGACTCGACCTCCGATGCCTTGATCACTCTCATGATCCGTCAGAATCGCCGGATGAACTCCTGCGGATCATCTCGCACCTCGACCCATAAAACTCGGCCTACAACTCGTAAAAATCCGAAGCCTCGAACTATCTCGATCTAGGGTGAGCCATCGGTGCTATCGAATCTGCTGCGCCCACTTATCCTCAAGTTCGCCACAACCACGCCATTAATCGGGCCCACTTTGTAACTCATCTCTCTCGCCTGCATCGCGGATGGAGGCTCAGTCTCGTGGTCTCGCCACGTTTACTCGCAGATCCTTCGCCGCTTTGCCTTCGCCCGGCGGTTGCCTTCGCAGAGGCATAATCGTAAAAACGAAACACGTCGGAGGGTCCAATCTTATCACTCACTCTAAGGCACGATCTCGAATGAGAAGAATGGAAACCAATCCTAAATGTCCTATAGCCTCGATTATAGATGTGGTGCACAACACATCGATAATCAAGACTCTACTAGACACGGTCAGACACTTTCCGAGGATTAATCGCTCGATACCACTTTGTAACGCCCCAACCCGGGCGCATCGGTGCCTTACCCGGCACCCTAGTGATACAACATCGAGAAAACCAATGAAATAAAAACTTTAACAATATAACAATAGTTATGACAAAAACAAAGCCAACCAAAAGCGGTTGCCTTCATGCATATATAAAAACATTTTTTCAATCGAACAAGATAATCCTTTTACAACCCCGCCCACAACAAAGGCTCTGCACTTAAGAAGGAATAACCTATGACAGTGGCCCGCCATACCCCGAATGTACAAGAACTTACAACTCGGAAACCTACCAAAGATAAGCCTCCGAAGGAACGGAGCTTCCCAAAATCAAACGTGATCCTATAAGTCGGATCGACACCAATGATTTCTACCGCAGATGAACGCACCCAAGGAGGTCGACAACAGTACCAAGTATGTGAAATCAGAATACAGTAAATGAAATCATAATAGTCTATATAAAGCAGAGACATGTATGATGACCAAACTACGATATATAACATATAACCGATATCAAGACAGGACTCACGCCTCCAAATTATCACTCGTGCGTGGAATTTCTTCCTCACCGCCAGCTTTATGATATAACCATACCAAGGATTATACATGAACACCATGTCCCACCGTGTTATAAAACCGACAGACAAGTATAACTACCGATCCGACCGTACCAATAATACAATGCAAAACACGGCCGACTCGGGATACCAAGGCCGGCCACGCAATGACCTGGGCAAGTACGAGGCTGACCACCTGGGGACCAAGGTCAGATCACGAAACTTCACATCAGATCGAACAGGGCAAGTCACGGTGACTACCGAATACCAAGGCCGAATCATCACGAGACGGCAAGTACGCAGAGCCGACCACCGGATACCCAGCCGAGCAAGAAGAAACCTCACGGAGAGCTAGTCCATGGAATAACACTATCAGCGAGCATACCCGTGGAATTCTCCATCACCGCCAGATGTCTGTAAGTTCTCAACAAGTCGACCGCCTCTGTCGAGACGCAGTGTCTGTAAATACCACACTTGCACAACAAAGGCTATCATCACAAGCATAGGCAAGTTTCACAACAACAAGCATAGGCAAGTTTCACAACAACAAGCATAGGCAAGTTTCATACAACTCAAAGTACTTTCATTTTATGCCAAAGTCCGGGTTTTTAACTCCAAAGTACTACATACGTTAACTTCTTATAAAAGAGATCCATTACTTTTATAAAAGTCACCCGATACCCGTAGTATTAGAATGACCAACCCACATTCCTTTTCAAAATCAAGTAACAACATTCTTTTCCTAAGTTCCAGTTTGCCTAGTTTCAATTACTCAAGCTTCTCATTTTCAAATGGTTTCATAGTTCATAAACTTAATCACTTGATTCCTTTTTAGAACAATTGAGTAATATATGTCTCACGTGAGAGTAGGTTATTCTTGTTTACAACATTCTTATTACAGCAGCCATGATCTAGAAAATGTATATCATTTTGTCTCATCTTAGTTTCTATGCAGATGGAGGTTTCTACTGGTTTTAATACAATTCATCATTATTCAATACATTTTCCTTTATTAACGCTGCAGTGGTCTGTCGATACACATTCTGATTTCCGAAATCAGTAAAACATTATCCCTTTAAATAAAACCACGTACTCATTACTCACGAATGAGGTTTCACAAACATTCACATTAAAACAAATAAGTTAAGTCTCTTATCTTATAAGATTAAGTCTCTTAACTTCTAACATCAGTAAACCATTTCCTTTACCTCTCTTAGACATTATACCTAACTCCCCATAAAGCTAGTATAACTCTTTTTAAAACCTTTTAAAACCAAGTGTTACTCTTCCTTCAAAACGATTTATGAATCTTTTGAAATACATCAAGTTCTTTATTATAACAAGCCAGTTATAATTCACATCAGTTACCTTTTAAAACCACAAAGTATTTTCTTACCTACATAAAGCTGTTATAACCAACCTCCCATAAAGCCGTTATAACACTTTATGTTTTAACAACAATCAAACACAGTTAACACATGTACGTCTACCGTACTACATAGTTCACACATATCATGCTAGAAGAGATAGGAAGAGGTTCACATACCTCGCGAGTATCGACTAATAGCAAAACGCTCCAAACATCGGCTACTCCTTAAGCCAATTAAATCGAGCCACACGTAGTACTTGACCTATAACGCCACACGCGCTTATTATCATCTAGACCACAACGTAGAATATTCTACAGAAAATTCGGCAGCATCTCCCCCCCCCGCCACAGCGTAAATCTCCTTCTCTATCGAGGCCGGCTACCAAGCCAACCAGAGGGGGGGGTTTTACACGCCTAACCGGACGTGTACAATTCTACTACACAGTAAAACTACACAAGTCTACTGTAATACAGTTCAGTTCTTAATTCTTCAGGCTTAAGTCAAAAGACATTGCCACAGTACTAAGTATAGTTCTATATATAGTATACTTCAACTATATATTCTACAACATGTAATTTCCAATTACAATAGAAGGACAGTAGTGTTTACCTCGATAAGCCCAAAATTATCCGAGTTATAATGTCGATCCTGAGCAAGGTTTAGCTCCACTCCGAGCGCTCCAAACCACTCCAAACAACCCTTAGAAGTTCTAACCAACTTCTACTCACATACTTCAACCAACTATGAAGATTTCCTTAGGGTTTCGGTTTGAGACTAAAAGGACAAAAGGTAGTATTTCCGGACTCTACGCAAAGAGGTATCTTTGGAATACTACAAGGTACAAGGCTAAGGTATTTTGGGCATTATAACAATACTAGGGGAGTATTTCTATACCACAACACGGGGTATTATACGAAAACAACTAGGCTAGGGGGGGGGGTACCCCACGGCTAGACCTCACAAGGAGGGAGACCTCACGGCCAAAGGCCACTTTCAAGGGGGGAGAGCTCTTGACGAGAGTCAACAAGAGGGCGGGGAGGGATTCAAGACTTGGAAACATTTGTGGATGAATGAAGACTTCACAAAGGGGGGGTATTTAGAGCAAACCCACCTGCCAACCAATGGCCAAGATCAAGCCATGCGAGGCAAGTGTAAGGCCTTGATCAATCCAAGTGCACCCTAACCCCTAATCCACAAAACATTGCACCAAACAAGCCACAAAACAAGGCCAAAACTAGGCACAACACAAGGAACCAATAGGCACAAAACGTGAGCCAAAGATCGCCAAAAACGTGAACCAATCGTTCACTCGACGCCACTTGCTTCCGATGTGAGGTGACACATGTCACCTCCCGTTGGTCCAAAATGTTTCGCCTCTCGGAAAAATCCGCAAAAATACAAAACGACATAGCCGGAATTTTCCCTACGAAAGTCGTGGAAACGTTTCGTCGGAAAACGACTCTAGTGCAGACTGCGCCCAAATGTAACTTCGCCAAGCCACCTAAAGGGGGTGACACGTGTCACCTCCTATTGGCCCTCAAAAACGCGTCTTCAAATATATCCACAATGGCCAAAATCTCGAAAACAAAGTGGGCCCCACAAAACCGTAAATTTCTCCCGTGGGCCCCACGTGACCATTTCCTAAAATAAAATTCCATAATTCTCTAATATTCCAGGAAGTCCGAATACCAAATCTGGGAATCCAATTCCCATTAACGAACCTTTTTCCTTCACAAAAACCGGAAACTTTTCCGTGGAAAAATCACCTCTTTCTTCCTTTCCAATCTTTCTGTCGTATTCTCGTACGTACGTCCTTACGTACATACTCTGGAAATACGGGGTATAACAATCACCTTAGTTAACTGTTTAGTTTCTCCCTTAATTGGTGCTCGGTTATTGGCCTTATTTGTAAGGTGGAAAAGTATGTATAAATAGGGAAAGTGATGCCCAATTTTTATAAGAAAAGATAATCATATTGTGGTATATGACCTACACTAGTAAGCATGAAGTTGATAGATGTGTTATCGTTATTATAGGTTGAAGTACTACTTGAGGCGTATTCTACTTGTCGTGTTGGTATAGCCGATAAGATATGTGAACCTATCACTTCTTCTTTTGGCATGATTTATATGAAGTAAGTGTACGACGGACGTACATAGTTCTATTGGATCTTAATACCTAATGATGCATGATATGATAGTGCCTTGGCGTTTTCTGAAATGAAAGATGTAATAGTGCCTTGGCTTTTCTAAAATGAAAGATGTGATAGTGCCTTGGTGTTTTCTAAAATGAATGATGTGATAGTGCCTTGGTTTTTCTAAAATGAAAGATGTGATAGTGCCTTGGTGTTTTCTAAAATGAAAGAGGTGATAGTGCCTTGGTGTTTTCTAAAATGAAAGATGTGATAAGTGTCTTGATTTTCCAAATAATGATTTAAAAGGATATATAATATGATAGTGCCTTCGAGTTTCTAAAAGGAAGGTTGTTCTAAAGATTTTATTGAGAGTCAAAAGATGATGTAAGTTATATATGGTTACTCATGATATTCTATTCGTGCCTAATAGGATATGGTTATGTTACCGAGTCCCATGACGGGCCGGGTATGTACATATATGAGGATTTCACTGAGACCCTCACTAGGAGGTCGGGTACGGTATGTATATAGAGATGACTTCATTCACCGAGTCTCAGAATGGGACGGGTACGACCGAGACCCTCACTAGGGGGCCAGGTATGGTATATATATGAATATGACTTCTTTCACCGAGTCCCATAATGGGTCGGGTACGGTATATGATACACGGATATGATTCATTCACTGAGTCCCAAAATGGGTCGGGTACGATATATGATACACATATATGATTCTTTCACCGAGTCCCACAAATGGGACGGGATACGTTATGTGTAAAAATACACCGAGTTCCACAAATGGGCCGGGATACGTTATGTGTAAAAATACACCGAGTCCCACAAATGATCCGGGATACGTTATGTGTAAAACGATACAGAGTCCCACAAATGGGCCGGTATACGTTATGTGTAAAAAGACACCGAGCCCCAAAAATGGACCGGGATACGTTATGTGTAAAAAGACACTGAGTCCCACAAATGAGCCGGGATGCGTTATGTGTAAAAAGACATCGAGTCCCACAAATGGGCCGGGATACGTTATGTGTAAAAAGACACCGAGTCTCAAATGGGTCGGGATACGTTATATGGATAGGCATCTATGATCTTGATATGACTCTCTCACTTTTAAAAGGCACAATTGATTTTCATTTTTACAAGGTACAGTTTGCTCTATTTTGTATGGCACAGTTGTATCTGATATTTGATTTTCATACTTGTCCCTGTCGTCTTTTGGCCAGTCATGATCTTTTTTACTGTACTTTATGTTTTCATACTTGGTACCTTGTTGTACTGACCCCCTTCGGGGGGCTGCGTTCATGCCCGCAGGTTTAAGTACTCAGTTTGGTGATCCTCGAGCTTAGGATCCTTGCACAGCTTTTTTTTTGAGATAGCTCCACTGTTTCGGAGCTTGTCATTTTGGTACAGATCTTTGCTTATGTATATTCAGGGGTACGGCGGGGCCTTGTACCGTCATATTTCATTTCAAACTCTTAGAGGTCTGTAGACATGTAGACAGGTGTGAGTGGTAAATGTATATTTGGATACATGTGGGTTGTATATGTTGTAACTCGTTTTGGAAAATTTTGTATACAGTGGCGGCCTTGTCGACTTTCCTGTTTTATATTAAGAGTTGGCTATTACAGTTCAGGGGATAGGATCCCTTTGTTATGAGGTTATGAGTTGTTCTTAAGCTTCAGCTGGTTATATGTGATGTTTGGGTAGAAGGGTACCCAGGTAGGGCACCAGTCGCGGCCCATCATTTCGGATCGTGACAGATTTGTTGGATACGGAGAAGGAGGGACAGACGCCGTAGTAGGTACCGCGGCGCTGGAGGGAACCGTCGGCGGCGCCATGATCAAGTACCGCGACGCTGGAGGACTGACAGACCTCTCGATGTTTTGGCGTCGTATCGCCTCAACACTGGGTCGCGGCGCTGTCAACGGTGAATCAGGGACCTGTTCGCAGGAGTTTTGGCGCCGCGACGCTGACCCTTGGGGTTGTGGAGCTGACGTTGAAGAACTGCTATGCTCTAGTTGACTTAGGATGATAAGAGAGATGGCAGGCTCGTCAAGAAAAGAGTAATCTGATTTTTGGAACTTTTTAAGATTCGAAAATGGGAATGTGGTCTCGTCGAATGTGACGTGACGAGAGATGTGGATCTGACGAGTGGACAAGTCATAGCATAGATAGCCCCTATGGTTCGGCGGGAAGCCTAGGTAGACACAAGGAGTGGACCGGGGGGCTAGTTTGTGAGGGGCAGTAGAGGCAAGGTTAGGATAGCATAGACAACCGAATATTCGGAGATGATCATAAGAGGGGACTCTATGATAGAGAATTTCGGTAGGGGTCATATTGTGAAGGGTGCTAGTTGGGAGAATATTTAGAACGTATTCTGACATTTTAGCAGCATAGACCCAGAAAGATGGAGGTAGGGAGACATGAATCAAAAGAGTGTGAATCATATTGTTAATGGTGCGGATGATTCTTTCAGCTTTACCATTTTGTGAGGAGGTGTGGGGGCAGGAGAAGCGAAACATCATTCCATTATTGGTAAAAAACCGGTGAAATATAGAGTTATTGATTCATGACCATTATCACACTGAAAAGATTTTATGCCTTTTTCAAACTGTGTTTGAATGAATTTACGAAACTCAAGAAATTTGGCAAACACTTCCGATTTAAATTTGAGAGGATACAACCAAACAAAGTGAGAAAAATCATCTAGTAAGATAAGATAGTATTTATGACCGAAAGAACTAGCAACATGTGATGTCCATAAATCGACATGTATAATATCAAAAGGTGCAAAAGTAACACTAGTAAATGATTTAAATGGAAGACGAGTATGTTTACCTAAAGAACAAGAAACACGGTTTTGGGCAAGCTTCCCATTACAAGTAATGAAATTATTGCCTCTAAGAAAACTAAAAACTAGAGCTCCTGGATGACCAAACCTATTATGTCATGTTGAAGAAGAAATGACCGCTAGAGAGATGGGAGAGCTAGATCTGGCAGCGGAGGTAGGAGTGAATGGATAGAGATCCCCCGTGCTATTGCATCTCGTAAGAGGTGTCCCCGTATGAAGATCCTTCGCAGTGAAATCATAAGGGTCAAAATCAACAAAGACAAAGTTATTATGAGTAAATTTGTGGATAAAGATTAGATTCTTAATCATATATGCGGCATATAGGGTATTTTGAAGGGGGAATGGATTAGGAGGTGGTGTGTAGGATGTACCATAACCCTTTACTGGAATGCGGTGGCCACTAGCAACTGTCACAAATTGAGGATGCTTTAAACCAAATAGTTTGAGAATATTACCTGCAGACCGGGTGAGGTGAGATGTGGCTCCAGAGTCCATATACCAGTTGTTGTCAGGCTGTTGCATGTAGAGACTATCAAGGCCCGACTATCTCGATGGGTGTCATCGCCGACGGCGCCGCTGAATCGCCGTGCACGGAAGTGGGCTTCTTGCGGTATCGAACTTGCCGGTGGGCCGAGCAGGGCCCAACAAACCATGGTGGGAGAACTGGTAGGGTTGCTGGTGCTGGAACGGCGGCGGCACCGCGGCGCTGTACGGATACTGTTGGGGCGCCGCGGCGCTGGACTGATTCTGCGGGCCCTGTTGTTGCTGCTGATTCTGCTGTCCGCGACCCCTACCACGACCACATGCTCTTCTGCCGCGACCTTTGCCACTCTTGCCACCGCGTCCCTGCTACGGTTGAGAATTTTCTGAAGGCGTTTGATCTTGAGGGCGTGTTTCGACAGCTAACGCCTTCTGATTGTACTCATCCTGCTTAGCACGACGAGTCTCTTCGAGCAACAACTGTGAGCGAGCTTTGTTAAAACTGGGAAGCGGATCTGCATGTTGAATTATGACGACTAACGTATCATAGTCACCTTTTGGAAGTCCTGCAAGCAATTGCAGCACCAATTTAGTGTCTGAGACAGGCGTGTCGACGTTGGAGAGTTGATCTGCCAGGATTTTCAACTGTATGCAGTACTCAGTCATGTTGAAGAAATTTTCAAAGCGTGTATTGTTAAACTGTTCCTCCAAATACACTGCACGAGTGTGCTTGTTATCTTGAAAGATTTCCTCAAAGCGGTTCCATAACTCAAGGGCTGTGGCGCCAGATTTCATGATAGTAAGAAGGAGATCCTGTGAAATACTACCATAAATCCACTGTTTGACGCCGGTGTCTAGACGACGCCAAGTAGACTCATCAACCTATGGAGGGCACGAAATAGTGTCATCGATATGATCAAGCACGTTATAGAGACATGCATGATTACGAAACAGTTAAACCCAGGGAGAATACTGACTGTTTTCTTGATTAAGAAGAATGAAGATAGAGTTCTTGATGTTTGTAACAGTTAGAGCGGGATGAAAAGAGGTTGATGACATGGTGGTCGGATTTGTGGAGGTTGAAGAATCAGAAGTATTGGGAGATTCCTCAATAGCCATTTACAGAAGAGAGGAATGGACAGAAAACCAAGAATTTTAGGTAGGAGAGGGGAGGGACCTGCGGCGAGAAGCCCGGGGGGGGGGGGGGTTTCGGCGGCTGCAGAGAAAAAAATTCTAGAGTTTTTGTGTTAGGCTCTTGATACCATATAAGATGATATTAATCTCTATTGGGGAGTCTTCTCATTAATATCAAAGTATATATAAAGTACAATATTCATCCCTTACACAATAGGAATTCTAAGCCTATACAAAAGAGAAATTCTAGTCTTATCATGATTATACTTACATAATATATAGAAATATTCTAATTATAGGTAGAGAATATTGTAATTCTTATATACACGTTTACAATATATTGTTGATTCTCTTGTCCAAAATAAAGTGAACTATGTTTATTGTTATTGCCGTCAATGGCTCATGATTTTTAAGCTTCGGTGCACAGCAACTTGAAAAGAATATAACGTACAAAAAATAAACATTTAGCTTGAAGTGATCCAGCTAACTTAACTTGAAGATTCAACAAAAAAGATCTCGATAACAAAAAGGTTCCAAAAAGTTATCCCATACTCTTGTTGTTAGTCAATTTAATCATTTCTCATTAGCTTTGCATATTAATAATTTCACTTGGTGTTAGTAGATTGAAAGTTCTGTGATTTTTGAAAACATAGTTATGTGACTTTCGTGAAAAAAGTTCATAGATTTTAACCTAAGGTTATTTTGCATTTAGAAACTACCAGTACCTTAGATTGACGGGAAATGGAACAGGCGGGACTTACTGAGGACATGATCTTAGATAAAGGGTTGAGTAGGACACAAATTAGGGTAGAAAGGTAGTAGGTAGTTGAACATAGTCCTGCTTACGCCCACAATCTGGTAGGGGTAGGGTTATTACTATAGGCATGCCTAGCATATCATACGAATAGGCGTAATTTTGCTTTAATAATCTTTTGTAGCCTTATTTCTCCTGCTATACGCTCCTTAACGTACTTGATTTATTTCATTTATCTGCGTAATTACTGATTACTTTTCAAGATGCGCCACCATGGCGTATTCGAGTTTGCTATTAGCATTGTTTTACTGCTTTAAATCTTTAACTTTTTGATCGGATCTGACCTTTTTCTGTTTTTGTTTTTTGCTTGTCCTGAGTCAGGGGTCTCTCAGATGGGGTCTCGGAAACAACCGCTCTACCTACCAAGGTAGAGGTAAGGTCTGTGTACACTCTACCCTCCCCAGACACCACGTCGTATGATTGTACTGGGTATGTTGTTGTAAACTACCAGTACCAGGCTCTCTAGATTTTACTAATTATTCATAGGTTAGAGTAGGGATGACAACGGATCGGATCCTACTAGATCCAGATCCAGATCCAGATTCAGATCCATCGGATCCATAAAAATCATATCCAAATCCGGATCCATCGGATCCATAAAGATCATATCCAAATCCGGATCCATTGGATCCACCGGGTCCACGGATCAGATCTGGATCCACATGTAAAACTTTTTGCCTTGAATAATATTCCCACCTGTTGAAACTTTTTTGACAAAATGAAACTCAATCTGATTAAAAAAAATGCTTGAGTCCATTCAATTAACCTACACAAACATGTAAATTTTTTTGCCTTGAATAATATTCTCACTTGTTGAACTTTTATAAGATGATTCCTAGTTACACAAATAGTAGTAAAAAATCTTATCACATGTATTAAAGTTGTATGTAAAATATATATAATATGTACTATGTATAGGTCAAAGTAAAATAGTGCATTAAAACATTATCACAATATTTAAGATGTATCTCTTTCATTAATAACGCCAAAAAATTGTATCATACTTATATTTTAAACGTTTTCATTGCTTTTTTGATCATTTTATATATTGATGTATTAAAACTGTATTGTAAGTGTATAATATATATATAATCATATCAAATATTTCCCGATTATATATATAGTTGTAATAAAGTCCCAACACATATATTAAAGTTGTATGTAAAATGTGTATAATTTAAATAATATAAATTGGGGTAAAGAGTATCAAAATTGTATTATAAGTGTATTTTGATATGCATTTCTCTAATCAGTGATGCCAAAATTGTATTAAAATTGTAGACTACATAAATTATGATTTTTTTTAAAGAAAATACTTATAAAATTACATTATAAGTTATGAATATATTTAATAACGGATCCACAGGTCGAATCTGGACCGGATACGGATCTCAAATACAAGATCCATATCCAGATCCGATCTGTCAGAAACGGATCCGGATCCAAAATTTAAAAATCCATATCCTATAAACGGACCTAGATCCACCGGATCCGGACCGGATCCAAGATCCACTGTCATCTCTAGGTCAGAGTGATGCTTATGGGGTGCAATTTATCTACATCATATTTCAATCGCGCATCTGAACATTTAAGATTTTAGTAGTTCTAAATAAACTAGCTATTAGGTATTTATGATGATAGATAAGATTTAGTAATGGAATTTGAGCTAGTTTGTCAGCTAAAGCATTTTGAATATGTCACTACATATATCTTTTTGTTTAAGTATCTCTTCACATTGTCTCAACTTTCTCTCTACTGCAGAATATGCTTGTCTCTTGTATTATTTTAGTCTCAGCCCTTGCTTTAAGAATCAGCTGTTCAAATCTTCACTTGAAAGATTCAACCATGGGAAACAACTTAAATGCAACTTCTTTGCTGGATAATGCCTCAACAAAGAACATCATGTCACTCTCTATTGAGAATGCCTTTCAGCTTCCTTCTCCATTGCCCAGTTGGCCCGCAAGTACTTTATCTTCATCAATTTTGTTATCCTTCCATAGTTCTACCTGTTTTGTCATGATTGGTATTTGATCAGCTGTTAATTATTGCCCCTTTGGGCATCAAAGATTATTTTACTATCTCAAATACTGTACTTCAGTATTTGCAAATGTTTCTTTGGCCATCAATATTTTTAGTATTTCAAATGCTGGTGAAATATTGGTTCGAGAAGTATCTCAAGTGAAATAATGGTTTCTACTTAAGATTTTCAGTTTTCACAAACTTGTTTTAAGTGAAGTTCATGTTTAAACACAAGGTCTTCTGAAATTTCAGGTGGATGCTTTGCAAGTGGAGTCATTGATCTTGGAGGATTACATGTGTCTCAAATATCGTCCTTAACTTAAGTTTGGGCTACCCATGAAGGTGGACCAGACAACCTTGGAGCGACATTCTTTGAACCTTCGAATTTACCAAATGAATTCTTTATGTTTGGTTCCTATAGCCAACCTAACAATATGCCCCTTTTTGGATGGATTCTTGCTGGGAAAGATACATCCGGAGGTACTCTAAAGATGCCAACTGACTACACCCTTGTATGGAGTAGTCATAATTCGAAGATCAAGCAGGATGGTGTTGGCTATACTTGGTTACCAATACCTCCTGAGGGTTATAAAGCCTTAGGCCACGTTGTCACGACCTCGCCTCAGAAGCCTTCTCTGGATAAAGTTCGTTGTGTTTGTGCTGACCTCACAGATGCATGTGAAAGTCATGATTGGATTTGGGGCACCAATGACTTGAATGTGTACTCATCGAGACCTAGAGACAGAGGAGTGCAAGCTTTAGGAGTGGCAAGTGGTGCTTTTATGGTTCAGAACAACGAAGCTGCAGACTCACTAGCTTGTTTAAAGAATGTCAAAGCTAATAGATCTGTTATGCCAAATTTGAACCAAGTTCAAACATTGGTTCAAGCATACTCTCCACTGATTTATTTTCATCCTGATGAAGAATACTATCCCTCATCAGTAACTTGGTTTTTCCAGAATGGAGCATTATTATATACCAAAGGATAAGAATCTTCACCTGTTGGTATTCAGCCCACAGGTTCAAATCTTCCTCAAGGTGGTTCAAGTGATGGTGCTTACTGGTTGGACCTCCCAACGGATGATGCAGCGAAAACTAATGTCAAGAAATGAGATTTGCAGGGTGCCACAGCCTACTTACACGTTAAACCAATGTTTGGTGCAACATATACTGATATTTCTGTGTGGCTATTTTATCCCTTCAATGGACCTGCAAAGGCTAAACTTGAATTCATGACCATTTCCTTGAGAAAAATTGGAGAGCACGTTGGCGATTGAGAACATGTTACATTGAGGATTAGCAACTTCAACGGGGAGTTACAAGGCGTATACTTTTCACAACACAGTGGAGGCATTTGGGTAAGTGCTTCTCAGCTTGAATTTCAAAACGGAAACAAACCCGTGGTGTACTCATCATTGCATGGGCACGCTGCTTATTATCCAAAAGCAGGACAGAATTTGCAAGGGAGTGGGGATGTAGGAATAAAAAATGATACTGGAAAGGGGAAGCTAATGGACACAGGAGCAAACTACTCAGTAGTAGCTGCAGAATACTTAGGTTCAACTATAGTGGAGCCACCATGGCTTAATTTATGCAAGGGAATGGGGTCCAAAAATTAGCTATGACATATCAAAAGAGCTCAACAAAATAGAGAGGTTTATGCTTGGAAACTGAAGAAAGCTTTCGAGAAAATTGTGAGAGACCTACCGAATGAGGTTTTGGGTGAGGAACGACCAATAGGTCCAAAGTTTAAAGACATGTGGAGTGGTGATGAAAGGGGTTGAACACACATAATTCATCAAATATTTGACATTGATCAAAATGGATTTGCTTTGAACTAAATGCCAATTGTGTTACCTACTAGCCGTTCCTCTGAAAACAAGTAACTTTGCAAGCCATGTAATAACAATTGATATTTAATCAAAGATGTTTGTCAAAAGTATTTCATTCTCTCTTTATACTAGGGTTGTCCGGTAGGCCCGATCCTGACCCGTCCCACCCGCTTATTGCCCCGATTCCCTTAAAAAAAAGGTAGCGGGATTTGAACTCGAGACGGGACTAAGGTTCGTCCCGCCCGTCCCGCCCCCCATCCCGACCCCTTGCAAAAATAACCGTTGTGCAACGTCTATAACGACCATTTTGGTACCCCACCCCATAAATCCCCCTACTCTCTTAATATTTATTTTTAACCCCTAAGTTAGTATATTTACACTTTAACCCTATTTCTCAACTATAAATACCTCATTTTTCTCTTCATTTTTTTCACAAATCTTCCTACCATCTTTCTAATCTCTCTACAAGTCTACATTGCCTACAAAATATTTTATTTTATTTGCTTATTTATATCAAAGTTAAAAATTGGGAGTGAAGTTGAAAACTAGCTTGAGGATCATTTATCGAGCAAAATTTTAATTTTCAACCTCAATTACACGTCGACGTTACATTGGTGTTTGGTACCTTCGTTACTTCTTTAAATTATTATTGTTACTTAATTTTAATTATCGTACTTAATTTCATCATCTATAATTAATTATTTACATAATTATAATAGAACGAAGTGGACGTTTTATTTCTAGTAGAGGTACTAGGGGTAACAAGGTTAATGGTGCATCTTCTAGTAATTTTATGTCACGACCCGACCCCGGGGCATCGTGCCTCTAGGGCACCCGTCAGTATACATCGAGAGAATAGCGTGAACATACATACACATAACTCGTATAAAGTAAACATCATCGGCGGTAGATAAGGCCTTTCATAAAATATACTTAATCAAAAGTACAACTTGTTTTTACAGCCCAAAACCACAAACGTGACCACATACCTCTAAGAATAACAACTGTGGCGGGATGAGCCCACGTACCTGAATGTACAAAATACCTACAGGCGTCGTGGAAAAGCCGTACTAACAAAACAAGCCTCGGAGAGTGGAGCTTCGACACTGAGCGGTGATCCTAAGAATGAGGATCTACCACCTTACCCCTACTGCGACATGAACGCAGGCCAGGAAAGGGTCGATTACCTGATATGTACTAAGTATCACGGCGGAAAATACTGAAAATACCTCATAAGTACAAAATAACTGGAGTCATGTATAAAGATCAGTTCACAAAACACTGTGCCTTACTAATAATGAGAATATCAACATATAATATACTGCATGAAAATAGGAAGCTCATGGTCAAAGCAAGGTCATCCGCCCCGCAGTATCATTAAGCACTCCTACTCTGGGACTATTTCACCCGCATGGGTCATGTGGACCCGCATGAGGTATTCCTCGCATAGGCTGTACTCACCCGCATGGGACTATTTCACCCGCATGGGACTATTTCACCCGCATGGGACTATTTCACCCGCATGAGCCCTACGGACTCGCATGAGGTATTCCTCGCATCGTGGGTAGCAAATCCAACGAATAGGTGGTATAATGTCTTGGGGGTTTACCCCTCATTTATACTCTTACCCTGAAGCAGGTGGTATAACGTCTTGGGGATTTACCCCTCATTTATACTCTTACCCTGGAGAAGGTGGTATAACGTCTTGGGGATGTACCCCTCATTTATACTCTTACCCTGGAGAAGGTGGTATAACGTCTTGGGGATGTACCACTCATTTATACTCTTACCCTGGAGAAGGTGGTATAACGTCTTGGGGATGTACCCCTCATTTATACTCTTACCCTGGAGAAGGTGGTATAACGTCTTGGGGATTTACCCCTCATTTATACTCTTACCCTAGCTCAACCGGCCATCACACATAACGTAAATAAGTTAAGAAAACTCTCTCATTTTAGTTTACTTAAGGCACCAACATATCTTAATAAAAGACATCCAGGAATTTAACCCAAAGTACTACATACTATGTACTTCTACTCTTTTAAAACCTTAGGCAATTAATGCCTTAAAAATCAATTTGCCTTTCACAACCTCAAATCATTTATCCGTACTCATTTTACTTAGAGTAAATCTTTCTTTATTAACTTTCCATAAAGCTAATATAATCACTTCCCATAAAGTCATTATATTAACGTTATACCTTAGTCAAATACATTTTCCTAAAACCCAAGGGACTTACACTTTTAAAAAGACACAAGAATCATATACTTGAACACATCAAGTCCCTTAACTTTGAAGACTCAAGACATCCTTAGTACCTTTAAAGAAATGAGTTAATCCCCCCTTACTTACAAAACTTGACCATCCTTAAAACAAGTGAGGGATATCAAAACTTGTACGTCTATCGTACTACATAGGTAAAACCATTCATGCTCAAGAGATAGGAAAGTTCCACATACCTCTTCGGTCAATCCACTTGCTAAGTCCAAAATACCGCACGTAGTATGTCAACCTATAATGACCATAATACGTTCATTAACCTATAGTTACAATGTAGAATATTCCAAGTTCAAAGTCACTAAATTCTATGGAAAATTGGGCAGTATTTCCTTTGTTTCTACATACTTTGCCACCTTTTTCAAGGCCGAATTCAACATCCAAACGCCACATTTAAGGCCCAACAATCCAAACATTTCAAAGGGGATTACACACCTAAACTAGGATGTGTAAAATTCTGCCCCACAATGTACAACAACTAACTTAACAAGTTTAAGGTAGTATTTTGGCTACAACATGTTTACATAACCTTCTTATCCAATTCTTTAATATCCAAACCACATTTCTTACATGCAATTTCTCTAAGAGCAATATTTACCACTACAAGATCTTCCTTCTTCACATGCAACACCAAAAACTAGCTACAAGAGAAGAATTGTTACCTTAGAGCTTTAGCCAAATTATTCCAACAAGTTTGCTATCCTCCTTTCCCAAAAACACCACCACAATACTCCTACAAGCTAACCACACAAGCTTCCTTCTTGCCACACTTTTTCAGATTTTCCTCAAGCTTTGATTCCTCTTGAAATTCTAGAGAGAAGGGAGAGCTTTAGCTTTAGAGAGAGAGAAGAACTTGAAGAATGACCAAGTCTTCAAGACTTGGTCAATAAGTAGTGCATGCAAAATCAGATGGGGGGACACTTGTCACCCTCCATGGCCTTTTTAAAAACAAACCAGTTCAGATTTTTCCACTTAACCCGAGAACCGCCTCGGCGCGCGGCACTGCGCCGCGGCGCTGAAACTTCTGCCGACTCCCAGAACATTCCGGCGCCGCGGCCCTGCTTCCCGGCGCCGCGGCGCTGCAACTTCAGCGAACCCTCAGATCAACTGGCGCCGCGGCCCTGCATCCGGCGCCGCGGCCCTGAGGCTCCTGACCGAAACACCTTTCTGTCCAACTGCGCACTGAACTTGTAACTCCCATAACTTTCTACTCCGATGTCCTATCGACGAACGGTTGGTTGCGTTGGAAACTAGACTCAACAAACTACGCACTAGGCCTTTGAAATACCTAGGAAACCTCAATGTAACGGGTCATAACCCGCCCCAAAGTTGACCAAAAACCCGTCCGAAACAATCCGTCAACCTATCCTTCTAAAATTTAAGTCTTAATCCCTTTCGTACGCTCTCACACGTATGGCCAGAACTACGGGGTATAACATTCTCCCCCCCTTAGAAACATTCGTCCCAAATGTTCCTTCTAGGCTTACTCAAATCACGATATCGACATAGACCCTCTTAACTATTTCTCTTGCAAATAAAGATGTTCCACATGGCCACAACAATACTTAAGCATATACGCCGAATCAAACTAATAATCGGGAAAGTGGGTTACCTGGAGGTATAGGGAATAAGTGAGGATACTTCTTCATCCTGTCATCCTCTGCTTCCCACGTCATCTCTTCCCTGTTCTCGTTACGCCATAAGACCTTGACGGAAGCCACGTCATTTGTCCGAAGTCGTCTAACCTGACGATCGAGTATCGCTATGGGACTCTCCTCATACGATAACCCCTCTGTCACCTGGACATCGCAAATCGGGTGCACTCTAGATGGATCTCCAATACATTTCCGCAACATAGACACATGAAAAACTGGATGTACTGCCTCCAGATCGGACGACAGATCTAACTCATAGGCAACCTTGCCTACCCTACGGACAATCTGATAAGGCCCAATGTACCTTGGGCTAAGTTTCCCTTTCTTCCCAAATCTCATCACGCCCTTCATGGGTGACACCTTCAGGAAAACCCAATCATCTACCTCAAACTCCAAGTGTCGACGCCGATGATCTGCATACAACTTCTGCGACTCAGCGCCAACAACCGCTCACGGATAAGCTTCACCTTATCCATCTGTGAATCAAGTGCGGCCCGACCAGTGAACTTCTCCCAATTCAAACCAACTATCGGTGATCGCACTTCCTCGCATAAGGCCTCATGGCGCCGTCGGATACTAGAATGATAGTTGTTGTTATAAGCAAACTCCACGAGGTAAATGATCCTCCCTACCCACGAAATCAATAACACAATCGCAAAGATATCTCCGAAGTGCGGATGATGCGCTCGGCTTTGTCCGTCGATGCGAGGTGAAGCAGCGATCTTGAGACTCACTGTGTCCCTAATCCTTCGGAAAGACCTCCGAAGTTATCCGTGAACTGGCTCGCTGTCGAAATAATCGATATAGGAACTCGTGCGATCTCACAATCTCTCGATATCTGATCTAGCATAATCCTCGCCGAAAAAGTCGTCCTGACTGGAAGAAAATGGGCTGATTTCGTCAGCCTGTCGACAATAACCCAAATGGAATCATGCTTCCTCTGAGTGTGAGGTAACCCTGTAATAAAATCCATATTTACCACATCCTACTTCCAAGTCGGAATATCAATAGCTGCAATGACCAGGGCTTCGTGCTCAACCTTGACCTGCGACAATTCGGGCCTTTGCGCCACGAACTCCAACGTCCTCTTGTGCCATCCCACCAATACACACATCTGAGGTCATGGTACATCTTAGTCGACCCCGGATGAATAGAATAACGAGCACTGTGTGCCTCCCCCAGAATCTGCTGACGAAGTCCTGCCACATCGGGAACGCACAACCGGCCCTCAAATCTTAGTACCCCATCAGGTGCTACCTCAAATAGACTCTTCTCTTCCTGAAGAGATGCATCTCGATACCGTACCATAATCGGATCCTCATACTGTCGCCTCTTCACCTCCTCGACGATGGAAGACTCGTCAACCTCTCGAACCCGAACTCCATTACTATCAGAATCAACCAAACGAACCCCAAGGCTCGCTAGCTGATGTAACTCTCGGACCATATCCCTCTTCTCTGGCTGTACACCTGACAGACTACCCATCGATCGGCGACTAAGGGCGTCTGCAACTACATTGGCCTTCCCTGGGTGGTATAGAATATCGACATCGTAATCCTTAAGTAACTCCAACCACCGTCTCTGCCGCAAGTTCAGCTCCCTCTGGCTGAAGATATACTGGAGGCTCTTGTGGTCTGTGTAAATATCCACATGAACCCCATACAAATAATGTCTCCAGATCTTCAAGGCATGAATCATCACGCTAACTCCAAGTCATGTGTGGGATAGTTCTTCTCATGCTTCACAGCTGTCGGGATGCGTCTTATAACTCGCTGCGTCTTTGCATCAGCACGCACCCAAGCCCGACACCTGACGCATCACAATAAACCACATATCCGTCTAAACCCTCTGGAAGAGTAAGAACTGGGGCGGTCGTCAATTTCTCCTTTAGCAACTGGAAACTTCCCTCACAAGCATCCGTCCACCGGAACATAGCTGCCTTCTGAGTCAGCTTAGTCAAAGGTGCTGAAATGGAAACAAACTTCTCCACAAACCTCCGATAATAACCCGCAGGGCTCAAAAAGCTGCGCACCTCTGTCGGTGTAGTGGGTCTGGGCCAAGTCTTGACTGCCTCAATCTTTGCTGTATCTACCCGAATACCATCGGCCCCGATAACATGCCCTAAGAAAGCCACTGAACCCAACCAAAACTCGCATTTCGAGAACTTGACATACAACTGCCGATCCCTGAGGACTCTCAATACCGTCCTCAAATGATCCGCATGTTCCTGCTCTGTGCGCGAATAAACCAGGATATCATCAATGAATACTATAACGAACATATCCAAGAATGGCTTGAACACCCGGTTCATCAAATCCATGAATACTGCTGGGGCGTTGGTCAACCCGAAAGACATCACCCTGAACTCATAGTGCCCATACCGGGTCCTGAATGCAGTCTTTGGGATATCTGCCTCTCTAACTCGCACCTGATGATAGCCAGACCGCAGGTCTATCTTGGAAAAGTACCTTGCACCCTGCAACTGGTCAAACAAATCATCAATCCTGGGAAGGGGGTATCTGTTCTTGATATTTACCTTATTCAGCTTCCTGTAATCAACGCACATACGCAGCGTCCCATCCTTCTTCTTTACAAATAACACTGACGCTCCCCAGGGAGAAACACTTGGCCTGATAAAGCCTTTCTCCAGCAAGTCCTTCAGCTGGTCTTTCAATTCCTTCAACTCGGCAGGTGCCATCCTGTATGGCGGAATAATATCGGTCGGGTGTCTGGTGTCAAATCAATGCAAAACTCAATCTCCCTCTCAGGAGGGATACCCGGAAGCTCGTCTGGGAATACGTCTGGAAACTATCTAACGACCGGAACTGACTGAAGGTCCGGTATCTCAGCCTCAGTATCGAATACTCGAACCATATGGTAGATATACCCCTTCCGTACCATCTTCCTAGCCTTGAGGTAAGAAATAAACCTACCCCTCGGCGACGCAGTATTCCCCTTCCACTCGATAACCGGCTCACCAGGATACTGGAACCGTACCAATCTCTCTCTACAGTCCACATTGGCATAGCAAGACGCTAGCCAATCCATACCCATAATCACATCAAAGTCTGTCATATCCAACTCTATCAAGTCGGCTAGAGTCGGCGATCTATAGTCATAGTCAGGCAAGCCTTATATACCATTCGCCGCTACCACCGAATCACCCACTGGCGTAGCCACCTCAAAAGGTTTTATGGACTCGGGCTCTATCCCTATTCTACCAGCAATATGAGGAGATATATAGGACAAGGTAGAACCTGGATCTATCAAAGCATATATATCACATCAAGAAACCAATAATGTACATGTGACGACATCTGGTGACGCCTCCTGGTCCTGACGGCTGGACATAACATAAATGCGGTTCTGAGGACCGCTGGAACTGGGACCCCTACCACGACCTCTGCCGTGGCCTGCTGGCCCGTGAACACCCTGCCCTCCGGGGCACATAACCGTCGCAGACGAAGATCCGACAAGCGACCACATCGGTGAACCATAACATTCCGCCGCCTCGGTGGACAATCTCTCCTCAAATGGCCTGCGCCACAAGAGTAACAAGCTCTGAAGGAACACGACACTCTCTGGTGAGACCTACGCGTCGAGCACACCGAGATGGGGTGGTCTCGATCGATGTGATCTCTGCTTCCCTGAAACCCGAAGTCTGGAGCCACGACTGCTCTGAATGACCGGTGATCGGACCTCCCGCGTAAAATCGTGAAGGAGCACTCTGTCTTTGGTGAAAAGTGGACCTAGTGCATTCTTGAAATTTGTCGCCTCGAAATCGCCCACGAGACCTGCTGTCCTGGCCCTCTTGGGCTGGCCTAAGTCTAACTGATCCTGCCTCTCGTTGTCCTCAATCCACTGCGCAGACGCCTGCATCCTGGCAAGATCCATCCATGGCTGAAGAGCCACCCCAAGCATCACGATAATCATATGGCGGTCTAACCCCATCACATATCAATGAACCACATGCGCCATATGCTACAATGGTGTCGCATACGACCAAGGAGTCAAACTCAGTGTACTCTCGATAGTCCTCCGTTTCGCCTCAAGGTCAAGAATCTATCTACGCGGGCTCTCCTCATCTCAGGAGGCAAGAAGTGATCCAGGAAAGCCTCTGTGAACTCATTCCAAACAGCTGGAAGAGCATCCTCACCTCTAGACAACTCCCATGACTCAAATCAGTTCAACGCAAGGGGTGGACCAGTCCTATGCGAGGAAATTACCTCATGCGGGTCCATACGGCCTATGCGGGTGAAATAGTCACATGAGTAGGATTGAAAAATGATACTACGGGCGGATGGCCCTAGGTTAATCATGAGCTTCCTGTTTTAAAACCGGCAAAGTTTATTCTTGTCCAATCTCATTGTTAGTAAGTGATCGGTGTATTTTATATACACTTTTTGAGTCATTTTTAGTTAGTATTTTACTCATTTTATTTATGTTTAGTATAGTATTAGGGTCGTTTTCCTTTCTTTTGTGTCACAACGGTCATAAATGGAGAAATGACGAAAAGAAGAGAAAAAGAGCTTAATTGAGATGGAATTTCACACCAAAAGGGCCAAGAAATGAAGTCTAAGAAGTTTCGGGAATTATAGAGGAAATCAGACGAAGTCCGGACGAGAAAAAGGCACGAAAGAATTCGCGAAAAAATGTCACCGCGCCCTTGGCTGGAAAAGTAGTCGCGGCGCCCAATGTGTTGCGAAGTCCGAAAGTTGCTGATCTTGAGCGCGCTGATCTGCGAACGTGCGCGCGGGATTTTATGAAGTTCTGGGCGAATTTGACATGTTTTCAGAATTCTAAAGGGATAACTTTTCCTACCTAAAGGGATAACTTTTCCTACCTTAAAACCCTTACCTAAAAGGATTCTAATAACTTTTCCTACCTACAAAATCCCTAACCCTTCACCAAAAGGATTCTTTGGCTATAAATACTCTACATCATTAGAAGAATTATTCATTCTCCATTCCACCATTCACCATTCTACATCCATCATTCCACCAATACATCTTGTAAATATTCCACAACACAACCCTTGGATGCTAGAAGGCTTGGAGACTCATTATTAAGTATTTTCTTTTCTTTCTTTTACTTTATTTCAGTTTTATGTTGGATATTGAATTAGTTTTTGTCATGTCAATGGCTAGGAACTAATTCTCTTATAGGGATTTTCATGTTAATTCTCTAGAAACTTATGTTATGATTTAATGCATATGTCTATGGTTATTCTTCTTTGAGAGATCTATCCAATAATTGTGTTGAATGCTTGGTAATTAATTGACAACTAATTATCACTATATGATTTCTAATTGACTTCGAAAGGAGAGATTGTGAATATGCTGTAAGTTGGGTAGACATTCTTGGATTGGGGATGAAAATACCTCAATTATTTATGTAGCGTTAATGAGAGGCTTAACAACCACAATTTTTGCGTAGTGCGTGACGGTTAACTAGGTTTTGCTCTTAATCCTCCTATAGAGTTATCCTTATCACCGAAAGGTAGGTAAGGTGCGATACTGGGGTTGAGTGTTTATATAACCCTAACGGGAGTATAAAACGATTTCGTAAACCTGCTTTCTCCGAAAGAACAAGACCATAGTTCGTTGCATTAATAAATAACATAAGCAGATAGTTGAAGAGACATGGAAGCCCTATTCCCATCACAACTGAAATAAACCTATAGTTAAATTAGCTTTTATAATTACTAGTTATAAACCACAAACTCAAATATCAATCACCAAATAGATACCAAAAGATAGATAGTTGGTACTTGAACCCTAATCCTTGTGGACGATATTCGGTCTTACCAGGACTATATTACTTGTCACGATAACGTGCACTTGCGTTAAAGTGTGTGCATCTTTTCGCGCATCAAGTTTGTGGCGCCGTTGCCGGGGATTAGGCATAGTTCAATATCAAATTTATCTATTTTTAATTTCTAATTTGGTTTTTATTTTTGTTTCTTTAAATTATTTATTTTATTTTCTTTTGGAAAAAAAAAAAAATAAGTGTGCCGTGATTTGTTGTTGGTTTTGATTCATCTCAGGGATCCTTAAGACATGGATTTCTACTGTCAATATGATCGAGCTCCAACCATAGAGGAAGAGAGGGAGGAATTGCGAGAGGCTATACTCAGTTTCACGAGGTACCAAAATCGGTTCATGGGCCGAAGCGAGAATGGCCATGAAGAAGTTGGAAGCATAAATAGCGAGAACTTCGCGATCATATTCAACGAAACGCAAGAAGAGCAATCTGCACAGGGTAGGCAATGAGGAAACACAATGTCGGGCAATTGACATGAAGGATGCGAATCGGGAGATAGAGAGTTCGCGGCGGCCGCCGATGAGCGGCGCGCGGCGCGCGAAGGTCTGAGGCAGTGCGGAGAGTGGCGCGCGGCTGAAGCGAGCGCGGCGCCAGAACCAGTAAATCGAGGTGATTTTGAGCAAACGACAAATTGAGAGCACGAACCACACCCAACTATTGAGGAATCTGGTGAGATAGTTGGTGTAGAGAAGGAAAAGATTGCAGATCAATTATTTACCTTCTTGAATTCTGGAAATTCTTTTTGCACCTATTACGGAAGAAACACCACTAGCTATCACGGTGATTCCCAATTAGGAAGCCCATACCATCAGTACCCCTAGAGTTGAGAGATGTAGAGAAGTTCACGGATTCCTACATTATAGAAAGCATAAAAGACAAGCCTACTTGGGGGATAATTGTATATGTAAGGCTCTTGTTTGAACAAATGATCGTAGGGAAATTGAGACCTACAACAATAACTCTGCGGATTGCAAGCAGTTCGCAGAAGGATCCAATGGGCACTCGAAAATGTTAATTGCGTCCGGCTAAAAGACATTAAAGACAGCACTTGTTGGGAGGCAACCCAATATTTTTAATTATGTTATTTTAATTTCTGTCTTTATTTTATTTTATTTTGTCTTGAACAGTCTCACGGTCTAGGGTTCTTGTTTTGTGTTGTTGGATAACAGTGGGTGAAAAGTGAAAGCAGGAAAAGGAGCAAAACGCATTGGAAAAAGGAAAAGCGATCGTCGGCGCCCAGTCGAACCACGCCGGAACTCAGAGGGCCACAAGTACTAGCGGCCGCGGCTAAATCTCGAGGCGCGATCTGGAACTTGAGCCATATTTCCGTGCAAATTCCAAAATATTTCCTCCTAGACCTCCGTTATGACCGTTGTGTTGTGTCAGTAAGTTGTCATTTTTCTTTTATGTTCTTTGAGTCTTGCACACATTGGGGACAATGTGTGATTTAAGTTTGGGGGGATGTTTTATTATTTTTGAGTCTTTTTGAATTGTTTTATGTATTTTTAAGTAATTTTTGAGTCATAAATTATTTTTTTATCTCTTTTGAGTCATTTTTTTTAGATCATGCATGTTGTAGTTACTTGAAACACCTAATGAAGTAAAGTGGAATAATGTAATGGAATTAGAAGCAACCATCTGAACACTTAGGATAGATATGCCAAAAATTCATGAAATCAAACTATTTGGGGTATCTTGCTTGATGTATGCATTGTTAGTGATTAAACCTATGTATGCCTTGCTTACTATTTGAGGCGAAATAGTTAGGATATGCATGTTAGGGAGATGACTCAGGCATTTCTTTGTTAGCCCTTTCTTACCATTCTTTGCCTATCCCTGACAGTCAAATTATATCCCTAGTCAGCCCCTTTGAGCCTAAAAATAAGACCTTTCTTTGACACCCTATAATTCCATACTTGTGTCATAAGTGAAAAATTGAGATGTTTGGAATATAAAGTGTTGAAAAAGAGACAATAGAGAGTAAACAATTTTGATGCACCCCAATGAAAAAGTAATAATAAATAGGCAAAAGCCTAAGTTTGGGGGTGCTTGTTTTTCATAATACACTTCACTCTCTCAAAACAAAAGAGGGGAAAGATAGATATGAAGTGAAGAAAGGAAATCAAAAGAAAAGAGAAGAATTGAAAAGCAAAAGAGCTTATGGTACATCTGATGAGCCTAAATGCCTATTTTTACCTACCCACCTAAGCCTACATTCTGACCACGAAAAGCCCTGAAAGATCTCTAATATGTGTATCCATGATTAGTGGAGAATAGCAAGTGAACAGGCCATATGAATTTGAAATTGACATGCATAGTTAGGTATTCTTACTTCCATTTAGCATGATTAAATTGAATTTGCGAAATATCTGACTTTAAGTGTTTAGAATGCTAAAAATCCATGCTATATGTTCCTACATATTATCCTACTAACCTTCATGCTTTTCTAAGTGACAATTATACAACAATTTGATCAAATGTCTTTGAGTCATTTTATTTTCTTTTCTTTCACGTCTTTGTTTATATTTTTGATCTTTGCTCGAGGGCGAGCAAAGGTTAAGTTTGGGGGTATTTGATCGGTGTATTTTATATACACTTTTGAGTCATTTTTAGTTAGTATTTTACTCATTTTATTTATGTTTAGTATAGTATTAGAGTCGTTTTCCTTTCTTTTGTGTCACAACGGTCATAAATGGAGAAATGACGAAAAGAAGAGAAAAAGAGCTTAATTGAGATGGAATTGCACACAAAAAGGGCCAAGAAATGAAGTCTAAAAGTTAAGAATTATAGAGGAAATCGACAATTAGGACGAGAAAAAGACTACGAAAGCGAATTCGCGAGAAAAATGTCACCGCGCCCTTGGCTGGAAAGTGATGCGGCGCCCAATGTGTTGCGAAGTCCGAAGTTCTTGATCTTGAGCGCCCTTGGCTGATCTGCCGAACAGCGCCGTAGCGGGATTTTATGAAGTTCGCGGGTGACATGTTTTGGATCCTAAAGGGATAACTTTTCCTTCCTAAAGGGATAACTTTTCCTACCTTAAAACCACACCTAAAAGGATTCTAATAACTTTTCCTACCTACAAAATCCCTAACCCTTCACCAAAAGGATTCTTTGGCTATAAATACTCTACATCATTAGAAGAATTATTCATTCTCCATTCCACCATTCACCATTCTACATCCATCATTCCACCAATCCATCTTGTAAATATTCCACAACACAGCCCTTGGATGCTAGAAGGCTTGGAAACTCATTATTAAGTATTTTCTTTTCTTTCTTTTACTTTATTTCAGTTTTATGTTGGATATTGAATTAGTTTTTGTCATGTCAATGGCTAGGAACTAATTCTCTTATAGGGCTTTCCATGTTAATTCTCTAGAAACTTATGTTATGATTTAATGCATATATACATGGTTATTCTTCTTTGAGAGATCTATCCAATAATTGTGTTGAATGCTTGGTAATTAATTGACAACTAATTATCACTATATGATTTCTAATTGACTTCGAAAGGAGAGATTGTGAATATGCTGTAAGTTGGGTAGACATTCTTGGATTGGGGATGAAAATACCTCAATTATTTATGTAAGCGTTAATGAGAGGCTTAACAACCACAATTTTGCATGGTGCATGACGGTTAACTAGGTTTTGCTCTTAATCCTCCTATAGAGTTATCCTTATCACCAAAGGTAGGTAAGGTGTGATCTGAGGTTGAGTGTTTATATAACCTAACAGAGTATAAAGCGATTTACGTAAACTGCTTTCTCAGAAAGAACAAGACCATAGTTCGTTGCATTAATAAGTAACATAAGCGGATAGTTGAAGAGACATGAAAGCCTATTCCATCACAACTGAAATAAACCTATAGTTAATTTAGCTTTTATAATTACTAGTTATAAACCACAAACTCAAATATCAATCACCAAATAGATACCAAAAGATAGATAGTTGGTACTTGAACCCTAATCCTTGTGGACGATATTCGGTCTTACCAGGACTATATTACTTGTCACGATAACGTGCACTTGCGTTAAAGTGTGTGCATCTTTTCGCGCGCATCAGATGAGCATAATGTCTTTGTTAATGTGGTTATCATACATGTCCCCACTTTATTTTAGACTATTATGATTTCATTCTGATCTTTCGTTTCACATACTTGGTACTGTTATCTTGACCTCGCCCGGGGTTGCGTTCATCCGCAGTAGAGTTATACAGGTTGTTGATCCTCACTCTTAGGATCACTGTTCAGCTGTTGAGAAGCTCCATTACTCCGGAGGCTTATCTTTGGTTCAGATCCCTGGTATTGTCGGTTGTTGTACGTTCAGGGGTATGGCGGGGCCCTGTCCCGTCACAGTTGTTATGTAAAAATTCTTAAAGGTCTGTAGCCATATCTTGTAGATGGGGTTGTAAAGAAAAAATAGGTAACTGTTTTTTGGGTTATGTGTATACTTTTGGAAGGTGACCTTATCGGCTAACCTGTTATTTATTTCCTTTATGAGTTGTATGTATGTTCATTACTCTTCTCGATGTATACACATAAGGGGTGCCGAGTAGGGCACGATCCGAGCCCGGTGAATTCGTGAAAAAGTTGTATCAGTGCAGTTAGTCCTCGGAAAGTATCTACAGACCGTGTCTAGTAGAGTCTTGGTTATCGGTGTGTTGTGCACCACATCTATAACCAGGAGGCTGCAGGACATTTAGGATTGGTTTCCATTCTTCTCACTCTGAGATCGTGCGATAGAGCTGTGTTGTTAGGGTCGTCTCTCCCTAACGAGTTATGTTGATTACAGCTACGAGAAATGCAGTAGTGACCCAGGAAAGATTATGTGGAATGCGTATCCAGGTTGGTAATAATTGTAGTATAGTTGGTATTATGACATACAGCTATACGGAGTTATGTATGAGGGTCAGACGCGTATTGCCTAGAATTATTTTGGATTACCAAGAATCGGTAAGGACTAAATAGATACCGGAAAGGTATGAAACAGTTTAATGAATTCTCATCAAAGTTTTACGTGCTAATTTGAGAAATTAGGAGATGATGAGTGAGAAGGAAATGAACCCTTAAGAAGTTATGATTAAGGGACTTAAGGGAAGACTATGTTATTAGATTAAGCTACGTAGTATGCTTAAGAAATTGTACGAATGAGATCCGTATGGAGTAAGTAATGGCTGTTGTGATCAAGACAACACGATTATGGTATTATGAGAAGTTATTGTACTCGTTTACCCGAATGATAAGGTAGGCTTGGAGCATGGAAATTGCGAGCCTAAGAATATTGATAACCGCCGAGACCTTAGGTATATATGGCCTTCTCGGGCAATAAGATTTAATTCAGACTAAGGGTAAGAGTTAAGTACGACGGTGGGTCGGATTGAGGACCTATTGCGGGTCGCCCCATAACCTGAAATGGAGTGGGATCAATTGGTAGTAGTTCCGCTACGTGACAGGGTCACGAGGGTGCAAGGCCCAAGTCTAGTTAATTGTTTCTGGGTTCGTGGGCGCGTTCCGGAGCAGGTTGTGAAGCAGGAAATGGCCTTATATTGTTTAGAATAGTAACTCCAAAGATTGGAGGCCAGAATCAGTATAAAGGTTATGTACGTATGCTAGACTAAGTTTGGGAGTACGGAAAGAGTACGACCAGTGAGAAAGAAAGCAACCAAGTGTAGGAGAATAGAGCCTGAATCCATAAGAACCTTTCGAGGTAGCTACACCAGTGAGTTTTTGGGTTGTAGCTGAGCGGGTACATAGGTATTGCCCGGTGATGATATACGATTGGCAGACTTGATTTTAGTAAGTCTATGTGACTTGTTCGGTTGAAGTAAATAAATTGATGTTGGAAGTATGTGGTACGTGAATTTGAAAGCTAAGAGACGGAGATAAGAACATACGATCATTGAAGGATTTTATGTTAAGTGCCCTTGGAGGTGCTTGGAGTTTTTTAGTGTGGCGGTCAGGGCCACGACTTCCCGAATAATTTCAGAAAAAATGCGCAAGGCAGGAATAAGATAGGTACGAGTGCTACCTGCGGAAAACAGAAGACATCGTTGGGAGGTCTTAAAAATCTTTACGATTATAAGGTGGCGCTTGATGACTAAGACTATGAAAGGGAGGTAAGCTCTCTCCCCCACGTAAGAGGATAATTTTACGTATTATGGGGTTATGTGTACCCGTGTTGTTAAGCGAAGGATATGAGACTGGTAAGGTCTTCAGTGTCGTCATGCCATAGGTTACATTTTTAGATAACCGTGAGAAAAGTATTTGGGTTGGGGTAATTGAGGACGACATTAGGAGATGGTCGAGGACGTGTCGTAAGGATATGAATGCTGGTAATAAGCATAAATGGAAATGTATGACCCAGGAACGAGATAGAAATATATCGAGTTAATAAATTGTATAACGACAGGTGGCAGGCCTGTAATGAATGGCCGGACCGTATTGTATACGGTGAGATAAGAGACCCCATGGCATCTTGAAATGAAAAATAAAGGTAAGACGAATAGACACTCGAACGATCAGAAATTTTGGCAAGTCATTGGATTATGTAATACCATGAATTGATGTTGAACACCTGACTATAAGCTCTATGAGCTGGAAGAGAATAATAGGATTACTACTTGATGAGATTAAGGAAGTCTCCCACTAAATTGTGATTGGCAGGAAGTCTTAGCCATGAGACAAGCAAATGAATCGAATCTAAGTATAGTGACCAAGTTTGGTTGCAATAGAGAAATGGAAACATGAATCATAATTGAGATTATATCCCCGACTATTTCGGAAGTATGAGAAAGACTTCCAGTTATTGAAAGATAAGCTGACTACGACTACAGTTCTAACCCCTCCTGAGGCTTGAGGGACTAGAGGGTTAGGTTGTTATGGTAACAATTTGAGTGTTTGGCTGGATTGTCTGCGGATGCAACACGATAAGGTAACAACCTATATTTCCCGACAGCTACCGGAGCATGATAGTGGAGCTCAGATTCGAGAGGTTGCCGAGTCTTCCCTCGTTGAGGAGGTGAAGAGGCGACAATATAAGGATACAACTCTAGTACGGAATCGAGATATGGCTCTTCGAGAGGAGAATAGTCTATCCAAGGTAGCACCGGTGAGGGTGCTGAGATATGAGGATAGATTGTGTGTTCCGATCTTTGCGAGGACTTGTCGGCGAGTTTTAGGGAGCACGCGGTGCTGTGCTCTATTTGTTCGGGGTCGACTAAGATGTATCATGACCTCAGATGTATGTATTGGTAAGATGGCCTGAAGAGGGACGTAGCAGAGTTTGTTGCTTAGTGTCCGAATTAGTAGCAGGTCAAGGTTGAACACCAGAAACCCAGTGGGCTATTACAGGCGATTGAGATCTCGATTTAGAAATGGAAGGTGATTGATATGGAGTTTGTTACAGGGGTGCATCGTACTCAGAGGAAGTGCGACTCCATGAGGGTCATAGTAAACATGCTGACGAAATCAGCCCATGTTCTTCCAGTTAGGACCACCTACTCGGCTGAGGATTATGCTAGATTATATAGCAGAGAGATTGTGAGATGCACGGGGTTCCTACATTTATGATATCAGACGGATGAGCTCAGTTTACGGATAACTTCTGGAGGTTTTCCAGAAGGGATTAGGGACACAGGTGAGTCTCAGTGTTGCATTTCACCCTCAGACCGACGGACATGCAGAGCGTACTATCCAGACACTTGATGATAGGTTGCGGGCCTGTGTTCTTGCTTTCAGGGGTAGCTGGGAGGAGCTTTTGCCTCTCTTTGAGTTGCGTATAATACCCGTTACCATCAAGTATTCAGATGGCCCTGTATGAGGCCTTGTATAAAAGAGAGTGTAGAATCGCCGATTGGTTGGTTCCACGTAGGCGAGGTTCAGATAGTTGGCCCAGACTTGATTCAGCGGGCTGTGGATAAGACGAAGCTTATCCAGAAAAGGTTGTTAGTAAGCTCAGGGTCAGCAGAAGCTTTATGCAGATAACCGACGTCGACACTTGGAGTTCAGGTTGACGTTTTAGTATAAGTATTGTTATGTGGCCATGTGTGCCAAGTGTGATTATGTTGGGTGTAGTCAAGGGACTATGCCAATATCTGTTTAGATGGAACCTCGAAAGAACATTCGAGGACGAATGTTTCTAAGGAGGGGAGAATGTTACACCCCGTAATTCCAGGTCACGTGTAAAAGAACGTACGTGGGAAGTTACGACTTTTAAAAAAAATCGAACGAAAGAAAGAATTGTTTCCGAAGGAAAAATCTTCCGAACCTCGGAAAAGAGAAGTATTTGATAATAAGAATTAGGTTCTCGAAGTTGCTATTTGAGACGTTTAGAATATATCGGAACTATGGAAGTTTATTTATAGAGTTGGATACGTGTGGCCCACCCGAGAAATTTTACGTTTTTATGGGGCCCACGAGGTTTTCGATATTTTGATCAATTATGGAAATTTTGGAAAATGAAATATTAAGGACCAATGGGAGGGAGACACGTGTCACCCTCCACATAGTCATCTTGGACGAAAAATGCTAAGAGAAATATTGCCATTTAGCTTGATAAAATGGACCAAGTCAAAGGGCAAGTTGAAGCTTGATTTAATTGACCAATCTTAGCCAACCATTTGGATTAATCCTAGCCCTTGGTCTCATTATATATTGCTACTACTAGTGCAAGACTAGTTCATTCAACACTTAGAAAGATTCAAGAATAACTTTGAGCTAGTGTTAAGTTGCTCTCGGCTAAGGGGAGAAAAAAGAAGAAATTTTTTGTAATCTTGCTCCATAATTCCCAATATTCAAATTCAAGGTTCCTAGAGGTATTGTAAGGATATCTCAATATTATTAGGGCTTATTGAGGTAAAATCTTCATCTTCTTAATGTGATTAAAGATTCCATGTTTTGATAAGTTAGGAATGATCATGTGATACATATTATGAAGTCTGAAAAGATTTGGATCATGTCGACATGTTGAAAACCAAAATTGGACATGTTAGCCATTAAGTTTGTAATTCAATTTAATTGTTAGATACAATCGTCGCATGTTAATGAAGAACGGATTTGTAGTTGTTATATGTCACGACCCGACCTCGGATCCGTGACTGGTGCCTTACCCCGGGCACCCTTGTGATACAACATCAGAGAAAACCAGCGGAAATAAATAAACTCTCAAACAAGAACCATATAAGATCAAAGTAGGCTAGCCCAAAAATGGCTACCTTTCCGTAACATAAATAAAGCGAGTGACGATTTACATCCTTAATATCCCAATTTATAACCGGACTACGGCCTCTAAGAGTTTATGCGACCATGACGGGACGGGGCCGTCATACCACTGAATGTACACAAACCTCTGATGTCGGGAGAAGCCGCAGAAAATCAAGTCAAGCCTCCGAGTAATGGAGCTTCGACACTGAGCAAAGATCCTAAGAATGAGGATCCACCACTGCTTACCCTGCGGCATGAGCGCAGCCAGGAAGGAGGTCGACACAACGTACAAGTATGTAAAGCGGAAAATCTCAGTAGTAATATCATAAGTCAAAAATAATTTGAGTCATAGATAAAAATCAATTTCCTTGCAATGTGCCTTACTAACAATGAGAGTAACAAGTATAAATCTTACTGCATAAAAATAGGAGGCTCATGATCAAAACAGGGTACCTCGCACGTAGTATCATTAAGCAATCCTACTCACGGGACTATTTCACCGCGTGGGTCCTGTGGACCGCGTGAGGTCATCCGCGCCGTCGTGGGACTATTTCACCCGCGTGGGACTATTTCACCGCATGGATCTGTGGACCCGCATGAGTACCATCGCCGTACTCGCGTGAGACTATTTCACCGCGTGGATCACGTGGTCGGATCCGCATGAGTGAAAGCGCCGCACTCGCATCATGGGTAGCAAATCCATGGCATAGATAATGACCCGGGGTTTACCCCGTAATAATACAAATATATAACATAGCTCATCCGGCTATCATACATAACATAAGCACTACCGGCCTATCATATCATACATAAGCACTACCGGCCTATCATATCACAACATAAGCACTACTGGCCTATCATATCACAACATAAGCACTACCGGCCTATCATAACATACATAAGCACTACCGGCTTATCATAACATAAGCAAGTTAAGAAATCCCCTAACTTCTTATTAACATTATTAATATATCCTCTCATTTTAGTATCCTAAGGCACTAACATGTCTATTAATAGAAAATCCGGGAATTCAACCCAAGTACCATGTACTTCTAACTTTTTAAGAAAAACTCTTTTTATACAAAGATTTCAAGATACTAATCACCATAGTATCAAGTTACGATTTCTTTTCAAGACAAGTCACATTTCCTTTTTAGAAATATAATAGGCTTTTAATTCAAGTGACTTTATTTACTTTAAAACCTTGGGCAACCAATGCCTAAAAATCAATTCACCTTTCTTAGTTTCAAATCCTTTACCCGTACTTGTTTTAATTAGAGTAAACCTTTCTTTGTGAACCTTTCAAGAAAACTAATATAACCAACTTTCCATAAAGTCATTATATTAGCGTTATCCCTTTGTCAAATACATTTTCCCCTCAATCCAAGGGACTTATACTTTTGAAATGAAACAAGTATCATATACTTTAAAACAAGTGTAGATTATCAAATCTTGTATGCATTATCCGTACTACATAGATACAACTATTCATGCTCAAGAGATAGGAAAGCTCTACATACCTCTTCGGTCAATCCACTTGCTAAGTCCAACTACCGCAAGTAATATGTCAACCTATAATAACCATAATGCGTTTATTAACCCCTAATTCCAATGTAGAAATTCCAAATTCAAGTTACCAATTCCTAAGGAAAATTGGGCTGCATTTCCTTTGTTTCTACTCACTTTGCCACCTTTTTCAAAGGCCGATTTCAACACTCAAACGCCTCATTAAGGCTCAACATCCAAACCAACACAAAGGGGATTACACACCTAATCTTGGGTGTGTAAAATTCTGCCCCATAAGTTATAATAATACACTTAACAATTCTAAAGTAGTTTGTAGGCTACAACATGCTCATAATATCTATTTAGCCAAATCCTTCATACCCAACCCACATTTCTTGCATGCAATGATTCTAATAGCATTATTTACTACCACAAGTACTTTCTTCTTAACATGCAACACTAAAAACTAATAATAGAGGAAGAATCATTACCTTAGAGCTTTAGCCAAATTTATCCAACAATTTGCTAGCCTCTATTCCAAGATCACCACCACAACAACCTTCACAAGCTAGCCCCAAGCTTCCTTCTTGCCTTTTACTTTTCAGATTTTTCCTAAGGCTAGAATATCTCTTGGAGTTTTAGAGAGAAGGAGGAGCTTGAAATAATTAAGAGAGAAGGATAATTAAGAGAGAAGGAGGAGCTTTTTCTAAGAGAGAGATGAAAGATGACCAAGTCTTTAAGACTTGGTCAATATAATGCATGTAAAAATCGGATGGGGACACTTGTCCCCACCCATGCCCTTTAAAAGAAAGATCAGATTTTCCTAAGTTTTTCGCGATTTCCGCCTGGCGCGCGACCTGCTTTCGGTGCGCGGCGCGCGCTCTGCGGACCCTCGGATCTTCGGCGGCGCTGGAAACCAGCGACCCACCGGATCTTCGGCGCGCGACCTACAATCGCGCCTTGGCGCCCGCGTACGCCTGCAGCGCGCGGCCCCAGACCGACGCGGTCGGCCGAACCACGGGTATAACATTCTCCGCCCGAAACATTCGTCCGAATGTTCCTTCTAAACTTACTTGAATCACAAGTTGGCGTAGACGCTCTTAACTACTCTTTTGCAAATAAAGACGCTCCCACGCGGCAACAATACTTAAGCACAATTGCTAAATCAAAACTAACAAGCAGGAAAGTGGGTTACCTGGAGGTGTAGGGAATAAGTGAGGATATTTCTTCATCATGTCCTCCTCCGCTTCCCACGTCATCTCTTCCTTGTTCTCGTTCCGCCACAAGACCTTGACGGAAGCCACATCCTTTGTTCGAAGTCGTCTAACCTGACGATCGAGTATCGCTATGGGACTCTCCTCATACGATAACTCCTTTGTCACTTGGACATCATGAACCGGGTGCACTCTAGATGGATCTCCAATACATTTCCGCAACATGGACACATGGAAAACTGGATGTACCGCCTCCAAATCGGACGACAGATCTAACTCATAGGCAACCCTGCCTACCCTACGGACAATCTGATACGGCCCAATGTACCTTGGGCTAAGTTTTCCCTTCTTTCCAAATCTCATCACGCCCTTCATGGGTGATACATTTAGAAAAAACCCAATCATCTACCTCAAATTCCAGGTGTCGACGCCGATGATCTGCATACGACTTCTGCCGACTTTGAGCTGCCAATAACCGCTCCTGGATAAGCTTCACCTTATCCATCTGTGAACTAAGTCCGCCCGACTAATCGAACTTCTCCCACCTCGAACCAGCTATCGGTGACTGCACTTCCTCCCATATAAGGCCTCATAAGGCGCCATCGAATCTTGGAATGGTAGGTTGTTGTAAGCAAACTCCACAAGAGGCAAATGATCCTCCCGGATACCACGAAATCAATAACACAAGCCCGCGACATATCCTCGAGTGTGCGGATAGTGCGCTCGGCTGTCCGTCGATGCGAGGTGAAGCGTCATCCGAGACTCACTGTGTCCCTAATCCCACGAAAAGACCTCGAGTTAGCCGAGAAGCGGGCTCCTCTATCGATATAATCGACACGGGACTCGTGCGGTCTCACAATCTCTCTAATATATAATCGGCATAGTCCTCGGTGAACGTCGTTCGATCAGGAAGAAAATGGTGATTTCGTCGACTGTCGACAATCACCCAAATGGAATCATGCTTCCTCTGAGTGGTAGGTAGCCCTGTAATAAAATCCATATTTATCACCTCCCACTTCCAAGTCGGAATATCAATAGCCTGCAATAGCCCACCGGGCTTTTGGTGCTCAATCTTGACCTGCTGACAATTAGGACACTGTGCAACAAAACCTGCCACGTCCCTCTTCAGGCCATCTCACCAATACACACACCTGAGGTCACGGTACATCTTAGTCGACCTCGGGTGAATAGAATAACGAGCACTGTGTGCCTCCCCCAAAATCTGCTGACGAAGTCCTGTCACATCGGGAACACACAATCGGCCCTCGAACCTTAGCACCTCATCAGGCGCTACCTCAAATAGACTTTTCTCTCTCTGAAGGGTGGAATCTCGATACCGTACCATAACCGGATCCTCATACTGTCGCCTCTTCACCTCCTCGACGATGGAAGACTCGGCAACCTCTCGAACCCGAACTCCATCACTATCGGAATCAACCAAACGAACCCCAAGGCTTGCTAGCTGACGAATCTCTCGGACCATATCCTTTTTCCCCGGCTGTACATCGGATAGGCTACCCATCGATCTGCGACTAAGGGCATATGCAACTACATTGGCCTTCCCTGGGTGGTACAGAATATCAACATCGTAATCCTTAAGTAGCTCCAACCACCGTCTCTGCCGCAAGTTCAGCTCCCTCTGGCTGAAGATGTACTGGAGACTCTTGTGATCTGTGTAAATGTCCACATGAACTCCATATAAATAATGTCTCCAGATCTTCAAGGCATGAATCACTGCTGCCAACTCCAAGTCATGTGTGGGATAGTTCTTCTCATGCTTCCTAAGCTGTCGAGATGCATAAGCTATAACCTTGCGTCTTTGCGTCGACGCGCAAGCCCGACACTGACGTGTCACAATAAACCACGTATCCATTTAAGCCCTCGGAAGAGTAGAAGCTGAGGCGGTCGTCCAACTTCTCCTTTAGCAACCGGAAACCTTCCTCACAAGTATCCGTCCTGGAACATAGCCGCCTTACAGTCGACAGTCAAAAGTCTTTGAAATAGAAGCAAACTTTTCTACAAACCTCCGATAATAACACCAAGGCCCAGCTGCGCACTCCGTCGGTGTAGTGGAGTGCAGGCAAGTCTTATCGCCTCAATCTTAAGTATCAACCGAATACCATCGGCCCGATAACATGTCCTAAGAAAGCCAAGCCCGGCCAAAACTCGCGTTCGAGAACTTGGCATACTGTTGCCGGTCACGAGGACTCCGTCACCGTCCTCAAATGATCTGTATGCTCCTGCTCTGTGCGCGAATACACCAAGATATCATCAATGAACACTATAACAAACATATCCAAGAATGGCCTGAACACCCTATTCATCAAATCCATGAATACCGCTGGAGCGTTGGTCAATCCGAAAGACATCACCCTGAACTCATAGTGCCCATACCGGGTCCTGAATGCAGTCTTCGGGATATCTGCCTCTCTAACCCGCACCTGATGATAACCAGAACGCAGGTCTATCTTGGAAAAACATCTCGCACCCTGCAACTGGTCAAACAAATCATCAATCCTGGGGAGGGGATATCTGTTCTTGATAGTTACCTTGTTCAGCTGCCTGTAATCAATACACATACGCAGCGTCTCATCCTTCTTCTTTACAAATAACATTGGCGCTCCCCAGGGAGAAACACTTGGCCTGATAAAGCCTTTCTCCAGCAAATCTTTCAGCTGGTCCTTCAATTCCTTCAACTCGGCAGGTGTCATCCTGTATGGCGGAATAGATATCGGTCGAGTGTCTGGCGCCAAATCGATGCAAAACTCAATCTCCCTCTCAGGAGGGATACCCGGAAGCTCGTCTGGGAATACGTCTGGAAACTCTCTAACAACCGGGCCGATCAAGGTCGGTATCTCACCTCGATGATCGAATACGAACCAAATGGTAAATATACCCGCCCGTACCATCTTTCTAGCCTTGAGGTAAGAAATAAACCTACCCACCGGCGATGCGATATTCCTTCCACTCGATAATGTGCTCACGAGAAGCGGAACCGAACTAACCTCTCTGCGGTCCACATTGGCATAGCAAGACGCTAGCCAATCCATACCATAATCACATCGAAGTCGTCATATCCAACTCTATCAAGTCGGCTGAAGTCGGCGACCATCTATGGTCACCGGTCAAGCCTTATATACGCTCGGCTACCACCGAAGCACCTACGGCGTAGCCACCTCAAAAGATTCTATGGACTCGGGCTCTATCCTATTCTACCCGACAATATGAGGAGATATATAGGACAAGGTAGAATCTGGATCTATCAAAGCATATACATCACAACAAGAAACCAATAATGTACCTGTGACGACATCGGGTGACGCCTCCTGGTCCTGACGACTGGACATAGCATAGATGCGGTTCTGAGGACCGCTGGAACTGGAACCCCTGCCACGACCCCTGCCGCGGCCTGCTGGCCCGTGAACACCACGCCTCGGGGCACGCAACTATCGAAGATGAAGACCCGGCAAGCCCGAACTAGTCGGTGAGCCATAGCATTTTCGCCGCCTGCAGTGGACAATCTCTCTTCAAATTGCCTGCGTACAAAGTAACAAGCTCACGGAGGAACACGACACATGTGACAATCACCATCGACCACACCGAGGCATAGGTGGCCTCATCTGTGGAACTCGTCCTGCAGGCAAACCGAGCCACGAAACCACTGTCCGCTCACGAATACTCATGCGTCCGAAGATGGTGGAGGCGCTCTGGCCAGTGTGGTGCAAATCTGGTCTCTTCTTTGGGGTTGTCTACCCCTAAAACTACCGGAGGACCTGCTGTCTGGCCTCTCTGGCGATACTGCCGATCCGTGCGTCCTGCGTTCGCTCACACCCAGTGCATATGCGCATGCGGGCAATGTCCATGCCGGTGAAGAGCCACTCCGTGCAACTCTCGCCAAATAGTCATCGAGCCTATGGCGTGGCGGTGCACTCGTCCTCCATATCTGCTACTAAAGTGGGTACATATCGAGCAATGAGTCAAACTCGACGTTGTACTCGGTGTCGCCCACTCTGTCTCGGATGTCAATCATCGGCCCGTGCCCTCGCCATGCGGAGGCAAGAAATGACCAAGAAATGCCGCGAGAACTCGTCCCATACAAGTGAGCGCATGCTCCCGACAGCTCCCACGAATCAAACAGTCGGCTGCGGTATCACGCGGCCGTCACGAACTCAATACAAGCGGACTCGGTATCCGAGGCCTTGATCACCCTCATGATCCGTCAGAATCGTCGGATGAATTCACGAGGATCATCCTCGGGCCTCGACCCATAAAACTCCGTGAGTGCGGCTCGAAGTCCGAAGTTTTACGCTATTAGATCTGGGAGGGACTACGGGTATAGCCGGAACCGCTGCCTCCTGTCTGTCCTCATGCCTAGCCACTATCCTGGCCAATAACTGGGCCATCTCCTTGTAGCCCATATCCCTGCTCGGTGCTGCTGGAGGCTCAGTGCTGTAGTCTCGATGGCAGCTGCTGCTGCTCCGGACTCTGCTGGGGTTGACGACTTTGTGGAACTCGCCGTCCCAAACATTATCTCTGGTAAAGGCTGGGCTTGTGCCCTGGTAACCCTCGGTGTCTCACTAGTAGTTCCCTCCGCTGCCTTGCCCTTCTGGGCCGCGGTTGCCTTGCGTGGAGGCATAACTGATACATACAAAGTTTACGTCAGAGGAAATTCAACCTATAACACAGCTCTATTGCACGATCTTAGAGTGAAAGAAATGGAAACCAATCCTAAATATCCTGTAGCCTCCTGATTATAGATGTGGTGCCTGACAATCGATAATCAAGACTTACTAGATACGGCTGTAGACCCTTCCGAGGATTAAGCGCTCGATACCACTTTTGTCACGACCCGACCTCGGATCGTGGTGGTGTCTTACCCTGCACCTCGTGATACAACATCGAGAAAACCGGCGGAAATAAATAAACTCTCAAACAAGAACCATATAAGATCAAAGTAGGCTAGCCCAAAATGGCTACCTTTCGTAACATAAATAAAGCAGGCCCGAGCGATTACATCCTTAATATCCCAATTTATAACCGGACTACAGGCCTCTAAGAGTTTGTAACGACCGTGGCGGGACGGGGCCGTCATACCCTGAATGTACACAAAACCTCTGATGTCGGGAGAACTGCAGAAAATCAAGTCAAGCCTCCGAGTAATGGAGCTTCGACACTGAGCAAAGATCCTAAGAATGAGGATCCACCACCCTTACCTTACTGCGGCATGACGCAACCCCAGGAAGCGGGTCGATTAACAACGTGCAGTATGTAAAGCGAAAAATCAGTAGTAATATCATAAGTCAAAAATAAGCTGGAGTCATAGATAGAAATCAATTTCCTTGCATTGTGCCTTACTAACAATGAAAGTAACAAGTATAAATCTTATAGCATAAAAATAGGAGGCTCACGATCAAAGCGGTACCTCGCGCGTAGTATCGTTAAGCAATCCTACTCGCAGGACTATTTCACCGCGTGGGTCTGTGGACCCGCGTGAGGTCATCCGCCTCGTCGTGGGACTATTTCACCCGCGTGGGACTATTTCACCGCATGGATCCCGTGGACGCGTGAGTACCATCGCCGTACTCGCGTGGGACTATTTCGCCGCGTGGATCACGTGGTCCGATCGCATGAGTGCAAGCGCCGCACTCGCATCATGGGTAGCAAATCCATGACATAGATAATAACCCGGGGTTTACCCCGTAATAATACAAATATATAACATAGCTCATCCGGCTATCATACATAACATAAGCACTACCGACCTATCATATCATACATAAGCACTACCGACCTATCATATCACAATATAAGCACTACCGGCCTATAATATCACAACATAAGCACTACCGGCCTATCATAACATACATAAGCACTACCGGCTTATCATAACATAAGCAAGTTAAGAAATCCCCTAACTTCTTATTAACATTATTAATATATCCTCTCATTTTAGTATCCTAAGGCACTAACATGTCTATTAATAGAAAATCCGGGAATTCAACCCAAGTACCATGTACTTCTAACTTTTTAAGAAAAACTCTTTTTATACAAAGATTCCAAGATACTAATCACCATAGTATCAAGTTACGATTTCTTTTCAATACAAGTCACATTTCCTTTTTAGAAATATAATAGGCTTTTAATTCAAGTGACTTTATTTACTTTAAAACCTTAGGCAACCAATGCCTAAAAATCAATTCACCTTTCTTAGTTTCAAATACTTTACCCGTACTTGTTTTAATTAGAGTAAACCTTTCTTTGTGAACCTTTCAAGAAAACTAATATAACCAACTTCCCATAAAGTCATTATATTAGCGTTATCCCTTTGTCAAATACATTTTCCCCTCAATCCAAGGGACTTATACTTTTGAAATGAAACAAGTATCATATACTTTAAAACTAGTGTAGATTATCAAATCTTGTACGTATACCGTACTACATAGATACAACTATTCATGCTCAAGAGATAGGAAAGATCTATATACCTCTTCGGTCAATCCACTTGCTAAGTCCAACTACCGCAAGTAATATGTCAACCTATAATAACCATAATGCGTTTATTAACCCCTAATTCCAATGTAGAAATTCCAAATTCAAGTTACCAATTCCTAAGGAAAATTGGGCAGCATTTCCTTTGTTTCTACTCACTTTGCCACCTTTTTCAAAGGCCGATTTCAACACTCAAACGCCTCATTAAGGCCCAACATCCAAACCAACACAAAGGGGATTACACACCTAATCTTGGGTGTGTAAAATTCTGCCCCATAAGTTATAATAATACACTTAACAATTCTAAAGTAGTTTGTAGGCTACAACATGCTCATAATATCTCTTTAGCCATATCCTTCATACCCAACCCACATTTCTTGCATGCAATGACTCTAATAGCATTATTTACTACCACAAGTACTTTCTTCTTAACATGCAACACTAAAAACTAATAATAGAGGAAGAATCATTACCTTAGAGCTTTAGCCAAATTTATCCAACAATTTGCTAGCCTCTATTCCAAGAACACCACCACAACAACCTTCATGAAGCTAGCCCCTGACTTCCTTCTTGCCTTTTACTTTTCAGATTTTTCCTAAGTCTAGAATATCTCTTGGAGTTTTAGAGAGAATGAGGAGCTTGAAATAATTAAGAGAGAAGGATGAGCTTTTTCTAAGAGAGAGATGAAAGATGACCAAGTCTTTAAGACTTGGTCAATATAATGCATGCAAAAATCAGATGGGGGGGACACTTGTACCCCACCCCTTTAAAAGAAAAGATCAGTTTTCCTAAGTTTTCCAGATTTCGCCTCGGCGCGCGTTCGCTTCCGGCGCGGCTGCGACTCCTGCGGACCACCGGATCTTCCGGCCACTGAAACTTCAGCGACCCTCAGATCTTCCGGCCAGCGCTGAAACCAGCGACCACTCGATCTTCGCCGCGACCTACAATCGCTGGCGCCGCGTCAGCCCTGCATGGCGCGTGAACCGACCAGCATGATCGGGCGAACCACGGGGTATAACATTATAATTGTTATAGGGTATATAACATGTTGGAATAACAACTTGGATTAAAAATGAATTGAACGGAAATTGATATTGTTGTTGATATTGATAGTTGCCGAGAATGAGGCTTAAGTTGTTGGACTGTTTTGTATAAATTGTGGGGCAGAATTTTACACGTCCTGTTAGGCGTGTAATCCCCTTTGAATTTCTGAATGGTTGAGCCTTAAATGTGGCATTTGGTTATTTTCGGGCCCGATTTTTCGTAGAATTAAGAATCTTTATACTTAGAAATATTCTACGTTGAAAGCTAGTAGTTGATGGACGTATTATGGTCATTATAGGTTGACATTCTACGTGCGGCGTTTTCAACTTGGCAAGTGGATTGAGCCGGAGTGGTATGTGGAACTTTTCTTATCTCTTGAGCATGAGTAGCTATAAATGTATAGTACGGTAGACGTACGAGATTTAAATGAATTTAGTTTCATTTGATATCCTTGACTTGTTTAAGAATGTCCAAGTTGGTTGAGTTAGATAATTAACTCACTTGTTTTAAAGGTTAAAGATGTCTTAGTTTCTAAAGCATAAAGTTAGTATAACGGCTTTATGGGAAGTTGGTTATAACAACTTTATGGGAAGTTAAAAGAATGGTTTATTCTAATAAGGTAAACAAAAATTTCTTGACTTGAAAATATATAGAATACTTGGTTTGGAAAGTATTGATTACTTGAACTAGTCTAAAGTTAAGAACTTGATTTCTAAAGTTAAGAGACTTGAAGTATTCTGAAAGTTATGAAACTTGAATTGAAAGTATATGATACTTGGTTTTAAAAGTATAAGTCTCTTGGTTTCAAAAAGAGTGTAATTGTCTAAAACATAAAGAGTTATAACGGCTTTATGAGAAGTTAGTTATAACGGCTTTATGGAAGGTTAAGAGATGGTCTACTTGATTTATAGGCATGAGTTGCCTAGGTTGTGAATGTAGAAGTTACTTAGTGTCAAAGCCTTTAAATGAATTTCTAAAGGTGTAGTAACTTGTTTTTGAAAAGTATACAAGCCTTGTTACTACGGGTGTTAGTATCTTGGGGTTTTTATCTAAAGAGGGTTCTTTTTAAAAGAATAGAAGTACGTAGTACTTTGGGTTAAATTCCCGGATTTCTAATTACATGTTAGTGCCTTAAGTTAAATAAAATGAGAGTGCATGATAATTAAGGCTAATAAGAAGTTAGGGGATGTCTTAACTTGCTTATGATAATTATGATAAGCCGGTGGTGCTTATGTTATGTATGATAGTCGGTTGTGCTAGTGATGTATTATTCATTACGAGGTCATTTCCCGGGCTTGTGGCATTTGCATATTCCGTGGATTTGCTCCCCACGATCCAAGGAATACCTCATGTGAGTCCGTAGGGCTCATGCGGGTGAAATAGTCCTATGCGGGGCGGACCAGTCCTATGCGAGGAGATTACCTCATGCGGGTCCATACGACCTATGCGGGCGGATACAGTCTATGCGAGAAAATTACCTCATGCGGGTCCATACGGCCTATGCAGGTGAAATAGTCTCAGGAGTAGGATTTCAGAATGATACTACGGGCGGATGGTCCTAGGTTAATCATGAGCTTCCTGTTTTAAAACCGGCAAAGTTTATTCTTGTCCACTCTCATTGTTAGTAAGACATAGTGTACTGTTAATGTGGTTATCATACATGTCCCCAGCTTTATTTTAAACTATTATGATTTCATTACAGTACTTTCAGTTTCACATACTTGGTATCTGTTGTACTGACCTCCTTCGGGGGGCTGCGTTCATGCCACAGGTAGAGTTATACAGGTTGCTGATCCTCATTCTTAGGATCACTGTTCAGTTGTTGAGAAGCTCCATTACTCCGGAGGCTTATCTTTGGTTCAGATCCCTGGTATTGTCGGTTGTTGTACGTTCAGGGGTATGGCGGGGCCCTGTCCCATCACAGTTGTTATTTAAAAATTCTTAAAGGTCTGTAGTCATATCTTGTAGATGGGGTTGTAAAGAAAAAAGAGGTAACTGTTTTTTGGGTTATGTGTATACTTTTGGAAGGTGGCCTTATCGGCTAACCTGTTATTTATTTCCTTTTTGAGTTGTATGTATGTTCCGCTACTATTCTCTGATGTATACATGAGGTGCGGGTAGGGCACCGATCGCGAGCTTGAGTCGGGTCGTGGCGGTCTGATGCTTCGGAGTCGGGACAAGGTTCACATAGTGTCCCCGACCAAGTACAAAGTCGAATTAACCTGATGACAGGGGGAATTATAGGTCCTAAATATGATAAACACAAAGATAGCAAAAATATAACAAAAATAGTTGCGGTGGAGGGTTTTCCTTTTTTCATTTTCTTTCTCTCCTGATTTTATTCATTACATTAGAGAAACGTATAATCTTGCTTTTAACGATTTTCCTAGATCAACTGTTAGAAGATATATTCTAAAATTTACACATGAATATCAATAATATTTAAGTTATGCATTATATCATTTTAATGGCAAAGTGGTTATCACTTCTGATATAGGTCATATTACTAACGGTAATGATTATTTAACTGACATATCATTGGATAGATCAGAATTGGTTCATGCAAAAATATATTTTAGCATATAGATATATTGATGAAATGCACACTGGAGTTTTTATTTCAAAAAAAATATTCATGAAGCTTGTGAATATTATGGAATAACTGATAAAATTATGACTGTTATATTAGATAATGATACTTCTAATGATTATGCTGTAAACATTTTTAAAACTCGATTGACTCCATCTTTTCCACATATTTTTCATGTAAGATGTACATGCCATATTTATAACTTAGTTGTAAAGGATGACCTAAAACTTTTTGAAAATATTCTTGATAAAGTACAATTTGGTATAAACTTTATTTTTAAAGGTAATAAAATACAAAGACACAAATAACATAAAAAACTTGTCATGATTGTAGATTACCTTATAGAAAAATTTCAGAAGAAATAACGACTAGGTGAAATTCTCTGTTTGAACAATTACTTGTTGCTCACGAGTATAAAAGACCTATAACTTTATTATTTAACGCCCATAACAAAATTCAAGGGATATATTTGTAGATAATGATTGAATTTTTGTTTAGAACTTATTGAATTTTTAGAGAATTTTTTTCTAACTACTAAAGAATTTTCTGGTATTTATTATCCTACTCTTTCAACTATGTTATTTTATATAGCTCTAATATTTTTGTTACTTAGTGAATATATGCAAAAACCATCTTACGCTCCATCTATTAAAAAATATTTATAATATTAAAAAAAACTTTTTTCCTATTTTCACTATTTATATTATTGGTGCTGTATTAAATTCGACTATTACAGTAGACGATTGTAAAACACTTGATGAAACGATTTATGAAAGTATAAAAATACTTCCACCTCCAAGTCCAATAGACCCAAATAAAGAAACAACTCACGAACCAACTAGAGAAGAAGTTACGTCTAGCATACACACTATATATATATATATATATATATATATATATATATATATATATATTACCAAGAACAAAGTGCAAATAATCAACCGGCTTTTGTACCATATTCTTCTACTTCGCTGCAACCTTATAAAAGACATGTTGTTTCTGCCTCAAGTATTCAAGGCCTTAGAAATAGAATGTATAGTGGTTCAACTTCTTCACAAATAGCAAGTTTGATGTTTATGTCTTGCAGGGTGCTGTACCGTAAAAACAATTGTCAATGAAGGTGGACATGAAGACTTGCTGAGATACTGGAGGGAGAATGAGAATACATTTTCAAAACTAGCAAAGATGACTCGAGATGTGTTGAATATTCAAGCGTCATCAACAGTTTTTTAAAACACTTTTTCTGCTGAAAGGTTTCAAATAAAAGAGAATTTACACTCATTGGTGGGAGAAAGCTTGGAGATTGCAGTTTTATTCAGATATTGAATTAGAGCAGAGCGTAGAAGGTGCGGTCAATCAGAGATCAACGAAGAAGACGACTACAATTACAACGAAATCTTATCTGATGGAGCAGAAAGCGACGTCGAATAATTTGACCAACAACTTTCAATTCCGACAGAAGATCCTCAAGAGATTGCGAGGAAATTAGAAAGAGCATGGTTGACTATGTAATTTTTTTAATGGCAATTTTACTATGTGATTTGCAACTTTTGAACTACGAAACAAAGTTGCAATTTTGAAATTGTATTACAAAAAAATCATATTTTTTTAAAATAATATAAGAGACACAAAAACAGCTTTGGATATTTTTATTCACTATCTTGTTCAATTATTTAAGTATTTAAAGATATATTTTTAAAAAAACATTAAGTGTCTAAAAAAATAAAAAATAAAAAATAAAATCCCCCAAATTCCGCAACCCGACCCGTCCCCCCAAATCCCGACCTCTATTCCGGCGGGATGTGGGATGGGACATCTTCCCATCCCGCCTATCCTGGCCTGCCAGTCCTGCCGGATCCCGCCGCGTCCCACCTTGACCTGCCCACTGGACAACCCTACTTTATACACGATGATGATGGGGACCACATTCAAGCATAATCTCGAGTCGTGGTGCCTCATAATAAATTATACTACCTATGTTCCAATTTAGTGTCTTAGTTTGAATGGGCACGTAATTTAAAAAATAAAAGAAGATTTTTAAATTTTTTGGTCTTAAATTAAAAATGTGTGTAGTCGTTCAAATTTTGTGGTTTTAAACTTGTTACTTCCTCCATCTCAAATTATTTGTCGTGGTTATTAAAAATAGTTGTTTCAAATTATTTATCGTTTTACAAGTCCATTGGGTATGTTGTTGTTGTTAGAAGTTTAAGGCATAATTAATTATTATTTTTCATTTTACCTTTGTCATTAATGAAGATGACACATAAATAGAGTAAATATTAATGGAGAGAGATTATAACTTAGATATAAATAAGGGTAAAGTAGGTCAAATATAGGATCAAATGAGACGTCCATCGACCGGATAAATTCTCTCTTCATTTGAAAGGGGAATGGACCCCGCGCATAGCGAGAACTTATTGCACCGGGTTGCCCTTTTTTAAGGGGCGTGTAAATAAAAAAAATGAGAAATAATTTGAGATGGAGGGAGTATATAAAATGATGAAATCAAAAAACTTACTAAATATAAAAAAGACACCACTTTTTGAGACATACAAAGAAGAAATCAACACACTTTAATTGGGTCAGAGAGGAATACATTCTTAGGGCTCGTTTGGTCGCACTGGACTATATAATTTTACATGGACTGTACCGTATTGTAATGGACAAGACTGTATTAATATATATTGAGCGGTATTAGAGTATTAATATATAATGGACTGTATTATTTATTTATTTTTTATTTTTAGTACAGTCCAGGAATGACCCATCTACTAGATGAGTCTCAAAAAAGACAGTTGGAGTGTACTATTTTTAGAAATAGTACAATTCAGTCCGGCTGAAAATGTTCACCAAACACTGTATTATTTTTTTGTCCCGTGCAGTCCAGCGTAATACAACGTACCAAATGTGCCCTTAAGGTCCTGTTTGAATTCAAATTTTTTGGCTAGTAGAAGAAAAGAAGCTAAGCAATGACAAAATGTTACTTGCACCTTATGTCCTGTAATGGTCGACAACAATAAACCCGTTCAAGCTAAAATAGGGAATCGACAGCTGATTAGTAATTTGGAACGGAGTAATTTTCCGTTTTCGTATATTTCACTAAAAATTAAGGATTTTTATTTTTGGACATAGATGTCACATCTACAAATTAAATTATTGAACCATTGAAGTGTCAAAGATGAGCTTAAGTGTGAAGTTCGCACGAACACGTTATCTAATGGAAAATAAGGAAAATAAGGATTTGTCGATGGCAGATGGCAGTGTGAAAGTGGTAGAATAGTGGTGTTCTAGTGGTAGAAGGGTCAGGTTTTAGATAGAGCTATTAATGAGTTTGGGGGTAAAATTCGTGAGAAATGGGGGAGAATGGGCTAAACTGATGGTGTTTTAAGTTGGGATGGTACGAGTTTCGGGTCGGGTTACCTTTTAATTTAACACACATTAGCAAAATATCATTGGTAACTCGCGGGGCGGGGTACATAACAAGATAAACCATCGCCCCAGGCATCGTTCTTCGAGGGAGTGTGCCCATTTTACACTTGGCCATTTTTTCAACATTTGCAATTTTATCAACCCGCCTCGCTAAGTGAGCTTGAGGGCGAGATGTTGTCTCGTTGCAGGCTTCGCCCAGCGAGGCCCTACCTTTGTTTTGCCACTCATGAAATTTTCATTAAGTATTCATCCTCCTTGCTCGTGACTCCAATTCGTGCAATATTCATGTTGTGTCTTCCTTCAAAACAACCAGTTAGTATGGAGAAACAAAATCAAAAATACGAAAGCAATTAAAATTTGGGTTGCCTCCCAACGAGCGCCTTAGTTTAGGTCATGGCACGACATATTTTTGTACTTTTCTCATTTTCCTTATTTTTGTGTGTTTTTCAATTACAATTATTACATTACAAGCTTGGGTTGCCTCCCGAGAATCACATGATTTAACGTCACTGCACGACGCAAGTCTCTCCACTAATCATCAATAAGGAGAACCTATTCCTTCTCCTTTTCAATATTTCCACCCTAATAATGCTAGAGGTGGTGGCTATTCACCAAGAACATGCGCGCCCCATCCAATGCTTGTATCTCTACTGCTCCATGAGGCATATTTTTCGTCACCACAAAAGGTCCTGACTAACGAGAGTTTAGTTTACCAGGGAATAACCTCAACCTAGAGTTGAACAAGAGTATCTACTGCCCTGGCACAAACTCACGATGTTGAATATGGTTATCATGCCATTTCTTAGTCTTCTCCTTGTACAACTTGGCATTTTCGTACGGCCCCAACCTAAACTCATCTAGCTCATGGAGTTACATCAACATCTTCTCACCTGCCAAGCTCATATCAATATTGAGATTTTTTATTGCCCAATATGCTTTATATTCTAGCTCGACAAGTAGATGGCATGCCTTCCCATATGTCACGACCCAAACTGGAGGGCCGCGACGGGCACCCGGCGGGTACCGCTAATCACGTAATCATCACCCAACCATAAATAAGCACAGACTAAACCGAAAAGGTTATGAAAATTCTTGACCAGAAAAACTGACTTATACATATATACATGCTCACGCCAAAAACGACGAGACCATACAAAACTATTATACACAGGACACATGTCTACAAACCTTTAAAGAGTGTACAACATCAACAAGTCGGGACAAGGCCCCGCCATACCCATATAGACACATAAAAATATAACATACCAAAGTTATACCGACACTCCGGAAAGAGAGGAGTGCTTCCAAAAGTCGGCTGAAAACTGCAACCTATTCATGTGGATCATTATCCCGTCGCGAACTCGCAGCATGAAACGCAATGGCCCCGTGAAAGGAAACGTCAAGACGATGATGTCGAGTATGTTAGACATAATATAACATAACAGAGATGTATCATAATATGAAACAGAAACACTGACCAACAGTATATGCCTCTGAGGGCCCTAGTACATATGTCTAAATGTTATGCAATATCAATGCAGTATACTGATGGCCACACAAGTGTCTTTCTTTTCATAACAGCCTCTGTGGGCATAATATACTTAAATGTCATGAATGATGCACATGCGGTATACTACGGACACACATGCATCTTATCCATAATTGCCTCTGTGGAAATTTGGTTATATTGGCCAGACAGGCATCCATTTAGGCCAGACATGCACGATATGTGGCCTCTTGGGGCTATTTTGTGATAGTTTGTACCAGCTGCAGGTGGTGTGTGTATATAACGTCTTTTTTCTCTTTTTTCATTCCCCTATATATATATATACCATATAGTAATGTGCATAGCACAAGTGGTCAAGGGTAATATGCAATTGCAATGCAAATGAAAATGCATGAATAATAACACCATATTCCAATATCAACAGGTGACATATTATCTTTGTACCTTTGACGACACTGTGAATATCATTATTATCTTTTTCATATGCCTTATTAAGGACTTAGAAACAATTTAGACATGCTTTCAGCATAGGAATTAATAACATGATTATTCTTAACTTATAAGAGTAGAATAAATTATGAAACAATACTACAATTATATTTCATAATATGGAACATGCCAAAATAAGGAATAATTTGCATTCACATACCTTGATTCAATCCTCAAATGACTGCGATGAGTCAACCTCCCGATAGATGTTAACCTTGAATCTGAACTTTAAAGGTTCAAAGCCAAATTGAGACACCCAACTACTATATTTCACTGCTGAAAGCGGGAGCGATCTTATTTGCTAGTTAGCTTCTAAAAACAAATGGACCAGCCACCGCTTTGTAAGACTAAACACTAATAGATATGTATCTAAATGCCACCCAACCAAAATTATTGTTTTCTTATGCTAACAATCTAAAAGTATTGCTTGATACCCATATAGACAATCAACTGCTTTATTTTGTCTTTTTATAAATCATTTACTAGATTTTCTAGTAACAGAGAAGGATGAAAGATTGATAGTGCTTTTATTGTCGGTTAAATTGGATAGTTACTAATGAAATGAAAAATTCATAATTGACCACGTGGTGTTAATCGTCCACCTGGCCAGCTTGGTGAGAGTATTATTTGTCTGCAACGTTTCCCATTTCTTTAATAACAAGTGACCTGCCTACATATAATTTATCCATTATACATATAATTAATTCTTGATCTCAATTTATTTAAAACCTAAAAACTCATAAGACATTCGTATACTCGATGTCATAATTTGAAATATGACATTAGTCCATCACCACTTTTGGGGATATACAACTATTATTAGTAATCCCATCGTCACACTTGTTACGCCCAAAATTATTTTGGGGTCACATCCTTTTATATACTAATCTCCTATTAGCATATGTAGATATAACAAAAATTTCCCAACGCTTGGGCCTATTTTCTTCATTTACATACTCAAATTATTGCCCAAAATTACGAGACGTTACATATTTCCCCCTTAAAAATATTTGTCCTCGAATGTTGGGTGATATATATAACATACACCACTATATCAGACCTCTCGTGGTCTTCAAGCATTGATTACAATCTTAGGAATTGGAATTTACCTCATGCTTCGCCTGGAATCTCAGCGTTGGTCTGGAATAAGTGCGGATATTTGTGCATCATTTCTTCTTCCACCTCCCACGTCATCTCTTCCACATTCCTATTTCGCCACAAGACCTTCACAGAAGCTATCTCCTTAGTCCTCAGCTTGCGGACTTGTCGATCTAGGATAGTAACATGAATCTCTTCATATGATAGATTCTCTGTAACTTGCACATCCTCTATTGGTACAATTCGAGAAGGATCTCCAACACATGCTCTCAACATGGAAACATGGAAAACCGGATGAACAAATTCCAATTATGAAGGTAAGTCCAATCCGTAAGCTACCTGACCAATACGTCGAATTATGCGATATGGTTCAATATATCTTGGACTAAGTTTTCTCTTCCTTCCGAATCTCATTACTCCCTTCATAGGCAAAATCTTCAAGAATACACAATCATCTACCTGAATTCTAAGTCTCGCCGTCGTACATCTGAATATGACTTCTAACGACTCTGAGACATTAACAATCGCTCTTTGATAAGCTTTACTTTTACTATAGCTTGTTTCACTAAGTCAGGTCCAAATAACTCTGATTCGCCTACCTTGAACCATCCAATAGGAGATCTACACTTCCGTCCGTATAAAGTCTCATATGGAGCCATTTTAATACTGGTGTGATAGCTGTTATTGTACGCAAACTCAATAAGAGGTAAGTGATCATCCCAACTTCCCTTAAAGTCCAACACACAAGCTCGTAACATGTCCTCGAGCGTCTGAATTATCCGCTCGGCCTGACCGTCTGTCTGAGGATGGAAAGTCGTACTTAAATTAACTCGGGTGCCTAACCTTTTTTTAAATGACTTTCAGAAGTTAGCTATAAACTGAGTACCTCAGTCAGATATAATAGAAACAGGCATACCATAAAGTCGAACAATCTTCTTAATATATAACTTCGCGTAGTCCTCGGCTGTGTAGGTAATTTTTACCGGTAAGAAATGAGCTGATTTGGTCAGTCTGTCAATGATCACCCAAATGGAATCAAACTTACGGAAATAATGAGGTAATCCCGTAATGAAATCCATATTAATCATTTCCCATTACCACATCAGAATCCCGATGTTCTGAGTCAAGCCACCGGGCTTCTGGTGCTCTATTTTTACCTGCTGACAGTTGGGACACTGAGCTACAAACTCCGCCACGCTCATCTTCATGTATGTCACGACCCGACCCAACGGGACGCGACCCGGTGCCCTAATTGGACACCCTTATACTGACCTGCCACATATAATCAGTCTAATACCAATGACAATGTAAAAATCTTGTAAAAGTAAGCTGCTGACTCATAACGCTTATATATATATATATATATATATATATATATATATATATATATATATATATATATATATATCAAAAAGAACTTGTCTCCTGAGGAGTCACAGTTAGTCAATCATAACAACATAGGCGAGCCGACAAGGCTGCCACTATACACGGAAATGTCCAAAACGAACCACAACCCACACGTGTCTACCACACATGTCTACAGACCTCTAAGAGTATGATAATGAAATCTGAAGGGACAGGGCCCCGTCGTACCCCTGAATATGCATAAGTCTATAGCAAGGATCTGTACCAAAATGACTAAGCTCCGGAACAATGGAGATCTCCAAACAGCTGAGTGGAAATCCTAGACTGGAGGATCACCAAACTGAGTACCTGTACCTGCGGGCATGAAACACAGCCCCTCGGGAAAAGGGGGTCAGTACGCAAAAATGTACCGAGTATATAAAACATGAAGTACTGTAAAGAAGATCATAACTGTCCAAAAGATGTCATGAGATAAGTATAATAATCAGTATATCAATGTACATGTGCCTTATAAAATGAGAGTCATACATGTCCATATAATATAATCATATCCGTGAATGTCTGTCCACATATATCGTACCCGTCCCATTCTGGGACTCGGTGAAATAATCATATACGTGGATGCCTGTCCACATATATATCTGTGGATACCTATCCACTGCGCACATACCGTACCCGGACCATCATGGGACTCGGTGAAATAATTATATCTGTGGATTCCTGTCCATATATATCGTACCCGACCCATTCTGGGAATCGGTAAGATCATCATATATATACATACCGTACTCGGCCTTCTAGCAAGGGACTCAATGAATTGATATAATCACATCAAACACGAATAGAATATCATGAGTAACTTTATACAAATTAAATCATCATTTGACTCTCAATGGAATAAATAGAATGAAATAGCACTTGTAAAATCAAAGGTAACTATCATATCAAGTATCACTAGGAATTAGGATTCAATGGAATTATGTACGTCTGCCGTACACTCATTTTATATAAGTCATGCCAAAAAGAAGAAAGGATAGTTTCACATACCTTATAGTCGAACTAATCAACTCAATATTTAGAATACGTCTCAATTAGCACTTCAACCTATAACAATATAAATATGTTCGTCAACTCTATGATTATTAGTATACCCGTAATATGTATCGAATGATGATTCTCTTGTTATACAAAATTGGACAGCACTTCCCCTATTTATATATACATCCACAACTCACAAAAAGGTCAACAACATCAATAATAAGACACGTCTCAAGGTCATACCCAAATCAGTCCCACATACTTCTATATACGCCATTGTTATATGTTCTTTCTCTTTACATTCATGGACTACAATAATCATAACAACCAAGGTGATTAATACACCTATTTCTCATGTTAATCCAGCCCCTTAATCCATATTAAAACAACATTTCAAAACAGTCCATACTTCTAGCAATAACGAGAGTTCAAGTCTTATAGTTTGCAACATAACACTCTTCTACACCTTAATTCCTTTAAGACATATATCCGCAATTACAACAATGTATATGCATGTCATAGCTTAGAATTTCAGCATTATAACTTCAACAAAACAACCCTTAAATTCGACACAACAATACCCAACAATTCGTGCATGTCACGGTCCACACACATAATTCCATAACTCTTCTCATTAACTTCCTTAAAATCCAATTTATATTTCAACACTTTCATATAACCAATTTCAACTTTAGATATCAAGATTTCCTTCAATTTTAACATGCAATTAGTGATAATGATAACTACAACAACAATCAAATCCAATGTATACAAAACAGTCCCAAATCGACACCAACAATTCCAACAATAACCTCATGCATTTTCTTACTTCCATTTTCTCTTATCACAAGTGCATCTCTTAACGAAACATCATTTAACTCCCATTACTTATTAAGAAGAAGAAATCTTGCCTTACTTAGCCAAAACAGTCCCAAATCGTCTCGACTTCTATGCTCCAATTTTTGCACCATTTCTACAACTTCCAATGACATGCATGCCTTCCGTATGAGTTTAAATCCATCTTAATTGTATGTTTTTCTTCCAAATAACTTATCTCCACAACTTACAATTTCTGGAGCAATTTCTCGGCCAGCATTTCCGATTTCACCACTATTTTGGGGAGTTTATTATGGCTTGGAACTTAGTAGAGAACTTGCTCTTGGAAAGGGAGTTAATTTAGTCTTCTCTTTCCCATAATTTTGTCTACTAATTATCATTTCCTCCATTAAAATTAATCCCACAATTAATTAATCTCCCACCTAATCAATCTTAAATAAAATCTGAAAATTCCAAGTCCAAATTATGTTATACACGGCACTAGTCCATAACCCTATTAGGAATATATAACTATTAGTATTAATTTTCCATCGTCACACTTGTAGTATTCAAAAATTATTCCGGAATTACATTCTTTGTATGCTAATTTCCATATTAGCATATGTAAATATACTTTATATCCAATATTCGAATCTTATTCTCTTAATTACGTTCTCAAATTCATGCCTTAAAATTACGAGGTGTAATATCCTTCCCCACTTAGAAACATTCATCCTCGAATGTTCATAATAGGTCATATGCTATAAAAATTTCGACAGAGTCTCCTTTATAACTATATCTCCCAACCTATACTCAGGAAACCCAAAGATGTCACACAGGGCCACAATATATCACATACATTATTTACCCATCAAAATAGTCAAGTAAGGAATTGAATTACATGCAGGCATAGGGGACAAGTGAGGATACTTCTTCTTCATTTCATCTTCTGCTTCCCAAGTCATCTCTTCCCTATTATTGTTTCGCCATAACACTTTGACGGAAGACACATCCTTAGTATGTAACCTTCTAACTTGACGATCAAGTATAGCTATGGGGCTCTCTTCATAAGACAACTCCTCTATCACCTGGACATCATCTACTGGGAATACCCTAGAAGGATCACCAATACACTTACGCAACATCGATACATGAAAGACTGGATGTACCGCTTCTAAATCAGATGGTAGATCCAACTCATAGGCAACCTTGCCTACCTTACGAATAATCTGATAAGGCCCATTGTCTCGGGCTAATCTTACATTTCTTACCGAATCTCATCACACCCTTCATGGGTGACACCTTCAGGAATACCCAATCACCAATCTGAAACTCTAAGTGTCGACTTCGATTATCTGCATATGACTTCTGTTGACTCTGGGCTGCCAGTAATCTCTCCTGAATAAGATTCACCTTATCAACAACTTGTTGAATCATGTCTGGGCCGATTAACTTAGTCTCGCCCACATCGAACCAACCAATAGGTGACCTGCATTTCCTCCCATATAAGGCCTCGTACGGTGCCATCTGGATACTAGAATGGTAGCTATTATTATAAGCAAACTCAATAAGTGGTAAATGATCATCCCAGCTACCTCTGAAGTCAATAATACAGGCTCTCAATATATCCTCTAGTGTCTGAATAGTACGCTCAGCCTGCCCATCAGTCTGAGGATGAAATGTCGTGCTAAGACTCACCTGTGTCCCCAATCCCTTCTGAAATGATTTCCAAAAGGTAGTTGTAAACTGAGCTCCTCTGTCTGATATGATAGATGTGGGAACCCCATTAAGCCTCACTATCTCCTTGATGTATAATCTTGCATAATCTTCAGCTGAATAGGTAGTCATGACTGGAAGAAAATGGGCTGATTTTGTCAGCCTATCCACAATAATCCATATAGAGTCATACTTCCGCTGATTATGAGGTAAGCCTGTAATGAAGTCCATATTAATCACTTCCCACTTCCAAGTTGGGATCTCTATATCCTGCAATAATCCACCAGGCTTCTGATGCTCGACCTTAACCTGTTGACAATTCGGACACTAAACAACAAACTCTGCTATGTCCCTTTTCATGTCATCCCACCAATACAAGCATCTGAGATCATGATACATTTTTGTTGACACTGGATGAATAGAATAAGGGAAATTGTGTGCCTCTCCCATAACCTGCCGTCCTAGCCCTGCAACATCAGGTACACACAGTCTGCCTCTATACCGTAGCACCCCGTCAGGTGCAACCTCGAATGGGGTCTTCTTCTCTCGAAGAGCTGCATCTCTATACTGTGCCAGAACAGAGTCCTCATACTGATGTCTCTTCACCTCTTCTATGATAGAGGACTCAACAACTCCTCGAACAAAAACTCCACTATCTCCAGAATCAGCCATACGGACTCCAAGACTAGCTAGCCGATATATCTCACGAACCATCTCCTTTCTTTCTGGTTGCACATCTGTCAAGCTACCCATATAGCTATGTCTAGGAGCATCTGTCACGACTTTTGCTTTCCTGGGATGGAATAAAATATCAACATCATAATCCTTTAGTAACTCTAGCCACTGTCTTTGTCGTAAATTCATCTCTTTCTGCTTAAAGATATATTGGAGACTCTTCTGATCCGTATAAATATCAACATGAACTACATATAAATAATGTCTCCATATCTTTAAAGCATGAATTTGTTACACCCCGTAGTTCAGGTCATGCGTATGAGAGCGTACGAAAGAGAGTAAGACTTAAAATTTTCAAAAGATAGGTTGACGGATTGTTTCGGACGGGTTTTAGTCAACCTTGAGGCGGTTTATGTCCAGTTGCATTATGAGTTCCTAGCTGTTTCAAAGGCCTAGTACGTAGTTCATTGAGTCTAGTTCCCAACGCAACCAACCGTTCGTCGATAGGACATCGGAGTAGAAAGTTATGGAAGTTACAAGTTCAGTGCACAGTCGGACAGAAAAATAATTCGGACAGGAGCACAGGGCCGCGGCGCCGGGAAGCAGGGCCGCGGCACTGGAAGATCCGAGGATTGGCAGAAGTTTCAGCGCCGCGGCGCCGGCTGCAGGGCCGAGGCGGGTTCTGCGAGGGTGAGTGGAAAAATCTGAACTGTTTTGTTTTAAAAAAAGGCCATGGGAGGGTGACAAGTGTCCCCCCCCCCATCTGATTTTTGCATGTACTATTTATTGACCAAGTCATAAAGACTTGGTCATTCTTCAAGCTCTTCTCTCTCTCTAAATTAGAAGTTCTTCCTTCTCTCTAGAAAATCAAGAGGAAATCAAGGATTGAGAAAAATCTGAGAAGTGTGGGAAAAAGGAACCTTAATTACAAGCTTGTAGGGGTTATTGTGGTGGTGTTTTCGGAAAGGAGGCTAGCAAATTTGTTGGATTAATTTGGCTAAAGCTCTAAGGTAACAATTCTTTCTCTTGTTGCTAGTTTTTGGTGTTGCATGTGAAGAAGAAAGAACTTGTAGTTGAAAATATTGCTCTTAGATAAATTGCATGTAAGAAATATGGTTTGGATATGAAAGAATTGGATAAGAAGGTTATGTAAGCATGTTGTAGCCAAAATACTACCTTAAACTTGTTAAGTTATTAGTTATGCATTGTGGGGCAGAATTTTACACATCCAAGTTTAGGTGTGTAATCCCCGTTGAATTGATTGGATTGTTGGGCCTTAAAAGTGGCGTTTGAATGTTGAATTCGGCCTTGAAAAAGGTGACAAAGTATGTAGAAACAAAGGAAATGCTGTCCAATTTTCCATAGAATTTAGTGACTTTGAACTTGGAATATTCTACGTTGTAGCTTGAGGTTATTAAACGTATTATGGTCATTATAGGTTGACGTACTACGTGCGGTATTTTGGAGTTAGCAAGTGGATTGACCGAAGAGGTATGTGGAACTTTCCTATCTCTTGAGCATGAATAGTTTTACCTATATAGTACGGTAGACGTACAAGACCTTGGTATCCTTTACTCGTTTTTAAAGTGTCCAAGTCGGAGGAGTTAGGGGATTTACTCACTTCTTTAAAAGTAGTAAGGATGTCTTAAGTTTTCAAGGTTAAGGGACTTGGAGTGTTTTTAAGTATATGATACTTGTTCCGTTTTAAATCTACAAGTCCCTTGGATATAGGAAAAATGTGATTTATTTATAGTATGAAGTTAATATAACGACTTTATGGGAAGTTGGTTATATTAGCCTCATGGAAGGTTTAAAGAGAAATTTATTCCAAGTAAAACAAGTAAGGATAAATGACGTGAATTTATGAAAGGCAAATTGATTTTAAGGCATCAATTGCCTAAGGTTTTAAAAGAGTAGAAGTACATAGTACTTGGGTTAAATTCCCGGATTTCATAAAGACATGTTAGTGCCTTAAGTAAACTAAAATGAGAAGGTGTATGAACAAGATTGATAAGAAGTTAAGGGGTTTCTTAACTTGCTTGCATTATGTATGATAACCGGTTTGTGCTAGTGTTATATTATTATTTATTACGGGGTCATTCCCCGGGTTGTATCATTTGCATATTCCGTGAATTTTCTACCCACGATGCGAGGAATACCTCATGCGAGTCCGTAGGGCTCATGCGGGTGAAATAGTCCCATGCGGGTGAGTACAGCCTATGCGAGGAATACCTCATGCGGGTCCACATGACCCATGCGGGTGAAATAGTCCCAGGAGTAGGAGTGCTTAATGATACTGCGGGGCGGATGACCTTGCTTTGACCATGAGCTTCCTATTTTCATGCAGTATAGTATATGCTTGATATTCTCATTGTTAGTAAGGCACAGTGTTCTGTAAACTGATTTTTATACATGTCTCCAGTTATTTTAGACTTATGAGGTATTTTCAGTATTTTCCAGTTTCGCATACTTAGTACATATTGTGTACTGACCCCCTTCCTCGGGGGCTGCGTTCATGCCGCAGGTAGGGGTAAGCAGGTGGTGGATCCTCATTCTTAGGATCACTGTTCTGGTGTCAGAAGCTCCATTCCTCCGGAGGCTTGTTTTGTTGGTACGGTTTTTCCCTGATGCTGTAGGTATTTTGTACATTCAGGGGTATGGCGGGGCCCTGTCCCGCCACAGTTGTTATTCCTAGAGGTCTGTAGTCACGTTTGTGGTTTGGGCTGTAAGAACAAGTTGTACTGTTATACTTTTGATTAAGTATATTTTTATGGAAGGCAGCCTTGTCGGCTTGCCAGTGATGTTTACTTTATACAGGCTTATGTGTTATGTATGTTCCGCTGCTATTCTCTGATGTATACCTGACGGGCCCGGGGTCGGGTCGTGACAAAAGTGGTATCAGAGCAGTTAGTCCTCGGAAAGTGTCTACAGACCGTGTCTAGTAGAGTCTTGATTATCGGTGTGTTGTGCACCACATCTATAATCAGGAGGCTGCAGGATATTTAGGATTGGTTTCCATTCTTTCACTCTAAGATCGTGCAATAGAGCTGTGTTATAGGTTGAACTCCCTCTGATATTTTCCTTTATGTACCCGTTATGCCTCCACGCAAGGCAACCGCAGCCCAGAAGGGCAAGGCAGCTGAGGGAGCTTCTAGTAGGACGCGGAGGGTCACGAGGGCACAGGCCCAGTCTTTACCAGAGATGATGTTTCGGGCGGCGAGTTCCACGACGTCGCCCGACCTCAATGAGTTCGAGGCGGCGGCTCTACGAGACCGCGATGCAGGAGCCTCCGATCGATCTTGCGAAAAGATGCACACACTTTAACGCAAGTGCATGTTATCGTAACAAGTAATATAGTCTTGATAAGACCGAATATCGTCCACAAGGATTAGGGTTCAATTACCAACTATCTATCTTTTGGTATCTATTTGGTAACCAATATTTGATTTTGTGGTTTATAACTAACAATTATAAAAGCTAATTAACTATAAGTTTACTTCAGTTGTGATGGGAATAGGGCTTCCATGTCTCCTCAACTATCCGCTTATGTTATTTATTAATGCAATGAATTATGGTCTTCTTCTCTCGGAGCTAGCAGGTTTACGAAATCATTTTATATTCCCGTTAAGGATATATAAACACTCAACCCCAGTATTGCACCTTACCTACCTTTCGGTGATAAGGATAACTCTATAAGAGGATTAAGAACAAAAACCTATTTAACCGTCACGCACCATGCGCAAAATTAGGGTTGTTAAGCCTCTCATTAACGCTACATAAATAATTGAGGTATTTTCATCCCCAATCCAAGAATGTCTACCCAACTTACAACATATTCACAACCTCCTCCTTTCGAAGTTTGATTAGAAATCATATAGTGATAATTAGTTGTCAATTAATTACCAAGCATTCAAAACAATTATTGGATGAATCTCTCAAAGAATAATAATAACCATAGACATGCATTAATTCATAACATAAGTTTCTAGTGAATCAACATGGAAAGCCCTATAAAAGAATTAGTTCCTAGCCATAGACATGACAAGAACTAATTCAAAGTTCATCATACAAAACTGAAATAAAAGAAAGAAAAAGGAAAGAAATTACTAAGTTTAGGTCTCCAATCTTCAATCCAAGAAATCTTGTGTTATGCAAGAAAGGGAACCCTTATAATCTGCCTAGGGTTCTCCTTTTATAGGCTGAAAACCGCCCTTAACTTTTCCCTGCAGGCCTGGCCCAGAAAATCGTCAAAACCCTGATTTTTCCCGCGTCGGCGCCATGTTCGCTATCAGCGCGGCCGGGAACCGTGGCACTTCGGGTGGTTTGGCGCGCGTCCGATCTCTGTTCCGAAGCGCGGGCCGCAACTCAGTATCCTCTCGATGATTAGCGCGCGCGGCCACTGTTGACATGAGCCATGCGCTGGGACTTCTACAACCTCTGCGATATTGGGCGCCGCGGCCGCTTCGATGCGGAGGCGCGCCGCGCGACTGGTTTTTGCCTCGTTCGCCACTTTCTCTATTTTTAGCTCTGGAACTTCCACTTTTGCCCTCTTTTAGCTCCTTTTCCGCCATTTGGCCATTTTAACCACTTTGACTCAAAAGAAAGGAAAACTATCCTAATACGACACTTATTTGTACAAAAAGGGACAAAAGACTAACTAAAACTGACTCAAAAAGTGTATTTTAAATACACCGATCAAATACCCCCAAACTTAACCTTTGCTCGCCCTCGAGCAAAGATAGAAAGAAAGAAATAAAGGACTCAAGAAAACGAAAATAAAAGACTCACTGACATTGATCACTTTTGCTGCATTAGTGTTATCTAGAAAAACATGAAGGTTATCAGAATAATATGCAGGAACACATAGCATGAAATTTTAGCACACTAAACACATTAAGCTAGATATTTCGCAAACTCATTTTTATCATGCTTAATGGAAGTCAACTTACTGAATCATGGATATAAATTTAAAAATCCTATGAGATTTTTACTTGCTATTCTCCACTAATCCTGGATATGCATACAAGAGATCTTCAGGACTTTTAAGGGTTGTAATGTAGGCTTAGGTATAGGTAGGTAAAAATAGGCGTTTAGGCTCATTTCGTGTACCATAAGCTCTTTAACTTTTCAATTTTCCCTTTTCTTTTGATTCTTTCCTTCACTTCGATTCTATCTTTCCCCTCTTTTGTTTTGGGAGAGTGAAGTGTATAATAATAACAGACACCCCCAAACTTAGGCTTTTGCCTATTTCTTATTACTTTTTTATTGGGGTGCAACAAGCTTGTTCACTCTTTTTATCTATTTTTTAACACGATTTATTCCACTATTTCATATTTTTACTTATGGCACAATTTGTGGGAATATAGGGTGTCAAAGAAGAAGTTTCAATTTTTAGGCTCAATGGGGCTGACTATGGATACTTTTAAAGTCCGGGATAGAAAAGAATGGTAAGAATTGGCTATCAAAGAAATGCCTGAGTCATCTCCCTAACATGCATATCCTAACTATTTCGCCTCAAATAGCGAGCAATCATAACACATAAGTATTCATCATTTAGCATGCACAATTCAAGCAAGAAACTCCAAATAGACAGATTTTGTGAGTTTTTGGCATATCTAACCTAAGTGTTTAGATAGTTGCTTCTAATTCCATTACATTATTCCACCTTACTTCACTAGGTGTTTCTAGCAACTACAGCATACATGATCTTTTGACAGACAATTATGACTTAAAAGAAAAAAAAAATTGTGACTCAAAAATACATAAAAAAAACAACAAAAACACAAATAAAACACCCCCCAAACTTAAAACACACATTGTCCCCAATGTGTGTAGACTCAAAGAAAATAAAAAAAATATGACACTTACAGACTTTGGCTAAAATGGTGGTGGTGGCGGTGGATAATGCATCGACCATTGGTTGAACAGGAAACTCATCTCATCAAACTGCTGGTGCAATTGTTGTTGCTCCTGCCTCAATTCTTGTTGCCCTTATCTCAACTAATGTTGTCCTTGTATTACTGTGTCGAAATGTTGCATCATCATTCTCTGGTTTTGGAGCAACTGCTCCATCATAGGCACTGGAGGTTCTGATTCTGTGGTTGGTGGCTAGGCCTCACGCATATTGAGCCCTATTTCGTGCTCATCTTCGCTCATCATGCGCCCTCTGCTTTGGTGCGGTGGTTGTACCCTTCTTTTTGCTGCTGGGGGGCTTGGGTCTGGGAAAGAGTGCACTATCCCATAGGACACAGACAATTGGTTTCTTTCATTAGTATCAGTGGGTAGGATTGTGACCCCATTCATGTGACATAACTTGGTGATAACTGAGCCATGTCCCAATCCACCTGTTGTCACCAACCTGCTGATTTCCTCAATGCTCTGCATTATTTCTTTCCCCACATCAATTGTTTTCCCCGTCATGATCCCATATATCAATTTGATCCTATCTTCTGGCACTCTGGTGAAGTGCGTTGATGGGATCAGACGGGCACTAATGAAATATAGCCAACACTTGGCTGCTTTGTTGAACTGGCACCTGCTCAGTCCTCTTGACCCATTTCTTGCAAGATCAAATGCAGCCCCAGGGTAGCTCACTGTGTCTGCGATGTTATTCCAATCGATGTTGTTGGTGCCCCTAGACCATGTTCTAAACTGGTTCCAATCATCACTTTCTTCAACATCAACCGTCTTCAATTGTGTATTTATATCTTCTGCTGTCACAGGCACATAATTTCCCCTTACAAAGCATCCCCTTTCCACCTTCTCCGGAAAGTTGGCATAGAATTCACGCACCATTGTTGTGTTCACTGGTGCTATCTTCTCCGGATTTACAAATCTCCTCCACCCCCTTAACTCAATCATTTCCCGAATGGGCTCATAAACATCCTCTTCCCCAAACGACTCCCTCTGATAGTCCATTCCCCTTTCAGGGATTAAGGGCCTAGTACTAAGCTTTTTGTATCTTTGGAAGGCTTCGTAGCTCACAAACCTAATATCATCGTAATGTGGGGCTGGGGTGGATGTGGAGGCTCTTCTCTTTCTGGTGGACATGGTTAAAAATACTTTCTGCAGCTTATAACTTATTAGCACAAATGTTCCCCAACACAATCAACACTCTAGCAGCTAAAACACAAACACCCCCAAACTTCAACTCTACTACCCAATACCCACACCCTCCTTGTCTACTCCTTCTCCAACTTCACAATCAATTTTTCAACAGCCAAACTACTTCACAATGCAACACGTCTCCAACTATTACCTCCTTTGACTACTAGCAACTTTCAAGAAAAAGGTGAAGATTACCTTTTTGATGGTGTCTCCACGATGTTCTTGCTTCCAATGGTGATTTGAGGCTATGGAATGGAGCTTTGTTGGTTGAGATAGCTAAGGGTTTTTAGGAATTTAAGAGCTTTGGTTGTGGTTGGATTTGATTTGTGGAGGATTTGTGGGTAACTTGTGGATTTTCGTGGGTTTTGTGGAGAAGAAGGGTTAGGTTTTGGTTTTGAAATTGGGGCAACTGATTTACGGCGTTTTTAAGTTTCGATTTCGCTTAGGCGCCATGCCATACATTGCGCGCTAGACTTGGCATTTTTTCTGGTTTTTGGCGCCGCGACCTGCTCTGGCCAGCGCTTAAACTTCAGCGCTTCATTCTTTTCGCGCCGCGACCACTTTCTCGAGCCATGGCTACCCGCTGGAAATCCTGGCTTTTCTTCAATTTTTCGCCCTTTAGTTTATTTGCCTATACCTGTCAATCACAACACAAACACTAGAACCCAAGACCGTGAGATTGTTCTAGACAAAATAAAATAAACTAAAGACAGAAATTAAAATAACATAATTGAAAACGTTGGGTTGCCTCCCAACAAGCGCTGTCTTTAACATCTTTTAGCCGGACGCAAGTTCCTTAGTTTAATAACCGTGGGGTGGATCAACCCCCCCAACTAATCCATTTTCTCCACATTTTGCGTTTTCTTTTTCTTCTTCTCCTCTTAGCATTATCATTAAGGGGGAGTTCAGGAACACATACCTGCTGTTGTGGAGGTTTGGCAAACCATGCCTGCTTTCTTGGGCTCATCTCCCTTTTGTTGACTTGTATGGGCTCACAGGGGGGTTTGATAGTGCTGACTACAAAGCACCTACTCATGGTTGGTGGCTCAATGACGTGTTTAAAAACTTTAAACACCATTTCTTCCTTCTCCACCCTTAATGTCAGCTCTTCTCTTTCTACATCAATCAAAGCCCTCCCTGTTGCTAGGAATGGTCTTCCCAATATGATAGGGATTTCCGCATCTTCTTCCATGTCAAGAATGAGGAAGTCTGCAGGAAAGAAGAATTTTCCTACTTTGACAATCACGTCCTCAATCTTCCCCATTGGATGAACCACTGTCCTATCGGCCAGCTGCAGGCTCACTGTGGTCGGTTTGGCCTCTCCCAACTCCAATCGTTTAAATACTGATAAGGGCATCAGATTTATACTTGCCCCTAAATCACACAGAGCCCTGTTGCAAGTCACCCTGCCCACTGTGCAAGGTAGTGTAAAGCTCCCTGGGTCTTTTAGTTTTGGTGGCAGCTTTTTCTGCAAGATAGCACTACACTCTTCCGTCAGTGCTACTATTTCGTACTCTGTCAGCTTCTCCTTCTTCCCCAAGATCTCCTTCATGAACTTAAAATAGGAGGGCATCTGCTCTAATGCTTCTATAAAAGGGATGTTGATATGCAGTTTCCTGAATGTCTCCAAGAATTTGGAGAATTGTTTATCAACCGCCTTTCGCTGTAATCTCTGGGGGAATGGGATCTTCTATGTATACTCCTTCTCTGGAGTTTTCTCTACTACTGGGCTAGGTTCAACCACCTTCTCTTTTTCTATCTTTGCCCTTTTCTCAACTACTGGCTGAGGTGACTGCTACTCCAATTGTTTGCCACTTCTTAATTGTACTGCCTGGCATTGCTCCCTCGGATTTACCTCTGTGTTGCTTGCGTGTACTACGTGGCTCGCTGTTTGCTGCTTAGCTGACCCACTTGTGTTTCCAAATTCAACGAGGATCTAGCTTCGCTATGAATCGAGTCAGGCGTTGGTAAGTGCCAACACAACCGCCACTGTCGCTTTTCTTCGAACCGGCATTAAATCGCTGAGGATGCGGGCCCGAGTAAAGGGCTACCGATTCGTTCTTCCGATTTTGCACCGCCTCGTATTGATTCGCTGCCTCGGTCTCCTCCATGAGAAATTTGGGTGATTCCTCCACCCTGGATTATAAGTGTTGGAGTATGGATTGTTCTGTGGCCTCTGATAATTACCCACGGCCTGACACTCTGCCTGCTCCATTGGTATATTATTGGGATCAGCTGAAGGACACCTATCGAATGTATGTGGGCCACCACATATTTCACAGCTTTTAGGCATCTGCACCGCATTCACTGACACTGTATGTTGCTGCAACTGTTTCGCCAAAAGAGCCACTTGGGCATTCAAGGCAGCAATAGCATCTATCTCGTGGACTCCCACTGTTCTCCTCCCACTTGTCGACCTCTCTTCTGTGACATGGTTGTTGGTGGCCATATCTTCTAATAACTCGTGAGCGTCGTGGGCTGTTTTCCTCATGAATGCCCCACCTTTGCCGCATCTATAATGGTTCTCGTTGTACGGCCACTTGTAGAAGATGTGGACCAAGTTCCACAACTCAATCCAATGGTGTGGGCATTTTCTCTGCAAATCTTTGAACCTTTCTCAAGCTTCATATAAGGACTCTCCATCTGCTTGGTAAAGTTGTTCAACTCCCCTCTCAGTTTTGCTGCTTTGCATGGGGGAAAGAACTTGGCTAGGAATTTCTCGCGCATTCTTGCCATGTAAAAATCGAATCGGCCAGGAATTCAACCATACTTTTGCTCTATCCTCGAGTGAGAAGGAAAAAGCCTCAACTGACGCATCATCGAACGCCGTTATATCCGGAAAGTTGCACATAGCTCCAAGAAATTAGCTATGTGCATATGTGGATCCTCCATGGCGCCCTCCAAATTGCACTGTGTTGTACCATGCTCTAATCGCCGGTTTTATCTCAAAGTTGTTCGCTCCTATGGCAGGGAGCCTAATACATGTATGTGCTCCATTCACTCTAGGCAACACATAGTCTCCCAAGCTTCTTTCTGCCTGGACTTGAACTCTTTCCTCGACATCCATCGGTACTTGCCGAGGTATTCCTTGATTGGGCTGATTTTCACCTAACCCTTCTCTCATCATGTTGTTGTTTTGAACACCGTCCATCTCTATCAAGGTTGCAATCCGCTGATTCTTTCTGTTTTACGTTTTCTCAATCTCTGGATTGAAGGGAACAAGAGTGTCTGCCCCTCTTCTCCTTCGCATAAACTGATTTCCTGAAATAGATCAAAAACAGACAACAAATCACGGCACCCTGATTTTTACCGAAAATAACGAAAAAAACGTTAAAAAAAAAAAAAACCAAATTAGAAATTAAAAATAGATAAATTTGATATTGAACTATGCCTAATCCTCGCAACGCGCTAAAACTTGATGCGCGAAAGATGCACACACTTTAACGCAAGTGCACGTTATCGTAACAAGTAATATAGTCTTGATAAGACCGAATATCGTCCACAAGGATTAGGGTTCAATTACCAACTATCTATCTTTTGGTATCTATTTGGTAACCAATATTTGATTTTGTGGTTTATAACTAATAATTATAAAAGCTAATTAACTATAAGTTTACTTCAGTTGTGATGGGAATAGGGCTTCCATGTCTCCTCAACTATCCGCTTATGTTATTTATTAATGCAATGAATTATGGTCTTCTCTCTGAGCTAGCAGTTTACGAAATCGCTTTATATTCCCGCTAAGGATATATAAACACTCAACCCCAAGATTGCACCTTACATACCTTTCGTGATAAGGATAACTCTATAGGAGGATTAAGAACAAAAACCTAGTTAACCGTCACGCACCATGCGCAAAATTAGGGTTGTTAAGCCTCTCATTAACGCTACATAAATAATTGAGGTATTTTCATCCCCAATCCAAGAATGTCTACCCAACTTACAACATATTCACAACCTCCTCCTTTCGAAGTTTGATTAGAAATCATATAGTGATAATTAGTTGTCAATTAATTACCAAGCATTCAAAGCAATTATTGGATGAATCTCTCAAAGAATAATAATAACCATAGACATGTTATGAATCAACATGGAAAGCCCTATAAAAGAATTAGTTCCTAGCCATAGACATGACAAGAACTAATTCAAAGTTCATCATAAAAAAAATGAAATAAAAGAAAGAAAAAGGAAAGAAATTACCAAGTTTAGGTCTCCAATCTTCAATCCAAGAAATCTCGTGTTGTGCAAGAAAGGGAACCCTTAAAATCTGCCTAGGGTTCTCCTTTTATAGGCTGAAAACCGCCCTTAACTTTTCCCTGCAGGCCTGGCCCATAAAATCGTCAAAACCCTGATTTTTCCCGCGCCATGTTCGCGATCACGCGCCACGAACTTCGTGGCACTGGTGATTTGGCGCCGCACTTCGACCGTTGTTCGAGCGCCGCAGTCCGCAACTTCTGTAGCCTATCTGATGATTAGGCGCCGCGACGCACTGTTGACACGGTAGCCGCGCGCTGGGACTTCGCAGCCTCTCGGATATCGGGCGCCGCGCCCTGGCCGATCGCAGGAGGTAGCCGCGCCGACTGGGTTTTTTTTGCCTCGTTCGCCACTTTCTCAGTTTTTAGCTCTGGAACTTCCACTTTTTCCCTCTTTTAGCTCCTTTTCCGCCATTTGGCCATTTTAACCACTTTGACTCAAAAGAAAGAAAAACTATCCTAATACGACACTTATTTGTACAAAAAGGGACAAAAGACTAACAAAAACTGACTCAAAAAGTGTATATAAAATACACCGATCACAGTCCCACAGTCAGGGGCTGAGTATAGAGATTACGGGGAGCAGATCCGGTTATTGACCAGCATAGTAGCAGGGCAGCGCCGACAGGAGCAGGCAACCAACCCTAGAGCCGACAGTTTACGGATTCGGGATTTCCTGGGTTGTCATCCACTCGAGTTTTATGGTTCGAGATCCGAGGAGGATCCTCAGGAGTTTGTTCGGCTTCCATGGACTATGCAGTGCTTAGGGCCTCGAGGTCGAGTCACATGCTAGCCTCTTACCGGTTACGCGATATTGCGTTGAACTGGTTTGAGTCATGGGAGTTGTCTAGAGGTGAGGATGCTCTTCCAGCTGTTTGGGAGGAATTCACAGAGGCTTTTCTGGATCACTTCTTGCCTCCTGAGATGAGGAGAGCCCGCGTAGATAGATTCTTGACCTTGAGGCAGAACGGGAGGACTATCAGAGAGTACACCGAGTTTGACTCTGGCCGTATGCACACCATTGTGGGCGACATGACCGATACGGCATGTGGTTCATCGATATGTGATGGGGCTAGACCGTTATATGATTACTGCATGCTTGGGGGTGGCTCTTCAGCCAGGTATGGATATTTCCAGGATGCAGGCGTACGCGCAGGGGATAGAGGACAGAGAGACGGAGGATCAGCTAGACTTAGGCCAGCCCAAGAGGCTGTGACACAGGTCTCGAGGCGCTGAGGCGACAAATTTCGCAGCAGACTAGTCCACATTTCACCAAAGACAGAGTGCTCCTTCTCGGTTTTCTGGCGGGAGGTCTGATCAGCCGGGTCATTCAGGAGCAGGTCAGGGCTCCAGGACTTCGGGGTTTCATGGAAGCAGAGACCGCTACCAATCGAGACCACCCCCATCTCGGTGTGCTCGATGCTGTAGGTCTCACCCAGGCGAGTGTCATGTTCCTCCAGGAGCTTGTTACTCTTGTGGCGCAGGCCATTTGAAGAGGATTGTCCACCGCAGGTGGCGGAGTGTTATGGTTCACCGGCGTGGTCGATTCTTTGGATCTTCGTCTTCGATGGTTATACGCCCCGGAGGGTAGAGTGTTCACAGGCCAGCAGGCCGCGGCAGAGGTCGTGGTGGGGTCCCGCCTGGGTCCTCGTAACCACATTTATGCTATGTCCACCATCGTGACCGTGAGGCGTCACGGATGTCATCACAGTACATTATTGGTTTCTTCATGATGTATATGCTTTGATAGATCCAGGTTCTACCTTGTCCTATATATCTCCTCATATTGCTGGTAGAATAGAGATAGAGCCCGAGTCCATAAAACCTTTTGAGGTGGCTACGCCAGTAGGAAATTCGGTGGTAGCCGAGTGGGTATATAAGGCTTGCCCAAAGGACTATATACGGCCGTCGACTCAGCCGACTTGATAGAGTTGGATATGACTGACTTTGATGTGATTATGGGTATGGATTGACTAGCGTCTTGCTATGCCAATGTGGACCGTAGAGAGATTGCACGGTTCCGTTCCTGGTGAGCCGGTTATCGAGTGGAAGGGGAATACTGCGTCGCCGAGGGTAGGTTTATTTCTTACCTCAAGGCTAGGAAGATGGTGCGGAAGGGGTATATCTACCATATGGTTCGGGTATTCGATACTGAGGCTGAGATACCGGACCTTCAGTCAGTTCCGGCCGTTAGAGAGTTTCCAGACGTATTCTGCATGAGCTTTCCGTATCCTCATGAGAGGAGATTGAGTTTTGCATTGATATGTCGCCAGATACTGATCGATATCTATTCCGCCATACGTGATGACACCGCCGAGTTGAGGGAATTGAAAGACCACCAAAGATTTGGAAAAAGGCTTTATCGAGCAAGTGTTTCTCCCGAGGAGCGCCAAGTGTTATTTGTAAAGAAGAAGGATGGGACGCCACAGATGTGTGTTGACATAGCAATTAATAAGATAACTATCAAGAACAGATTTCCCCTCCCCAGAATTGATGATTTGTTTGACCAGTTGCAGGGGGCGAGGTGTTTTTCCAAGATAGACCTGCGGTCTGGTTATCATCAGGTGCGAGTTAGAGAGGCAGATATCTCAAAGACTGCATTCGTGACCTTGATGGGCACCATGAGTTCTGGTGATGTCTTTCGTTGACCAACGCCCCAGCAGTATTCATGGATTTGATGAACCGGGTGTTCAAGTCATTCTTGGATATGTTCATTATAGTATTCATTGATGATATCCTGGTTTATTCGCGCACCGAGCAGGAGCATGCGGATCACTTGAGGGCGGTATTGGGAGTCCTCCGGGACCGGCAGTTGTATGCCAAGTTCTCGAAATGCGAGTTTTGGTTGGCTTCAGTGGCTTTCTTAGGGCATGTTATCGGGGCCGATGGCATTCGGGTAGATACAACAAAGATTGAGGTAGTCAAGACTTGGCCTAGACCCAATACACCGACGGAGGTGCGCAACTTTTTGGGCCTTGCAGGTTATTATCGGAGGTTTGTGGAGAAGTTTGCTTCCATTTCAGCACCTTTGACTAGCCGACTCGTAAAGCGGCTATGTTCCGGTGGACGGATGCTTGTGAGAGAGTTTCCGCCATCAAGGAGAAATTGACGACCGCCTCAAATCTTACTCTTCCGGAGGGTTTAGACAGATATGTGGTTTATCGCGTCAGCTGTCGCCAGCGTGCATCTTGACGCAAAGACGGCAAAGTTATAACTTACGATCTTGACAATTTCGAAGCATGAGAAGAACTATCCCATACATGACTTAGAGTTGGCAGTGATTCATGCCTCAAGATCTGAGACATTATTTGTATGGAGTTCATGTGGATATTTACACGCACTACAAGAGTCTCCGATATCTTCACCTGCAGGAGTCGAACTCATGCGGATACGGTGGTTGGCGCTCCTTAAGGATTATGATGTCGATATTCTATACCACCCAGGGACGGCCAATGGGGTTGCAGCTGTCCTTAGCCGCAGGTCGATGGGTAGTCCGTCCTGACGCATGCAGAGAAGGGATATGGTCCGCGAGTTACATCAGCTAGCGAGCCTTGGGGTTCGTTTGGTTGATTCTGATAGTGATGGGGTTCGGGTTCGAGAGGTTACCGAGTCTTCCATCGTCGAGGAGGTGAAAAGGCGACAGTATGAGGATCCGATTATGGTACGGTATCGCGATGCGGCTCTTCAGAAAGAGAAGAGTCTATTTGAGGTAGCGCCTGATGGGGTGCTAAGATTTGAGGGCCGATTATGTGTTCCCGATGTGACAGGACTTTATCAGCAGATTCTGGGGGAGGCACACAACGCTCGTTATTCTATTCATCCGGGGTCGACTAAGATGTATCATGACCTCAGGTGTATCTATTGGTGGGATGGCCTGAAGAGGGACGTTGCAGAGTTTGTGGCGTAGTGCCCGAATCGCCAGTCAGGTTGAGCACCGTAAGCCCGGTGGCTATTGAGCTATTGATATTCCGACTTGGAAGTGGGAGGTGGTAAATATGGATTTTATTACAGGATTACCTCACACTCAGAGGAAGCATGATTCCATCTGGGTTATTGTCGACAGGCTGACGAAATCAGTCCACTTTCTGCCAGTCAGGACGACTTTTTCGACCGAGGATTATGCTAGATTGTATATCAGAGAGATTGTGAGACTGCACGGAGTGCTCAGATCGATCATCTCGCATGGAGCCCGCTTCGGCTAACTTCTGGAGGTCTTTCCAGAAGGGATTAGGGACACAGGTGAGTCTCAGTACTGCGTTTCATCCTCAGACCGACGAACAGGCCGAACGTACTATCCAGACACTTGAGGATATGCTGCGGGCTTGTGTTATTGATTTCAGGGGTAGCTGGGAGGATCATTTACCTCTTGTGGAGTTTGCTTATAACAACTTCTACCATTCTAGTATCCAGATGGCGCCTTATGAGGCTTTATACGGGAGGAAGTGCAGGTCACCGATAGGTTGGTTTGAGGTGGGAGAAGTGCAGTTGGTCGGGCCAGACTTGATTCAGCAAGCAGTGGATAAGGTGAAGCTTATCCAGGAGCGATTATTGTCACCGAGTCGCGTAAGTCGACGCAGATCATCGGCGTCGACACTTGGAGTTTGAGGTAGATGATTGGGTCTTCCTGAAGGTATCACCCATGAAGGGCGTGATGAGATTTGGAAAGAAGGGGAAACTTAGCCCAAGGTACATTGGGCCTTATCAGATTGTCCGTAGGGTAGGCACGTGTGATACCCCGTATTTCCAGAGTATGTACGTAAGGGAATACGTACGAAAGTCTAGCCTTAAAGATAAGCCTTGGACGTTTTTTTTTTAGGCACAACTCACAAAACGAATAGTTTTCCGACGAAACGTTTCCACAGCTTTCGTAGGGTAAATTCCGGCTATGCCATTTCTAATTTTTGCGGATTTTTCCGAGAGACGAAACATTTTGGACCAACGGGAGGGCGACACTTGTCACCCTCCAATTGATGGACTTGAAATCGTCCATTTGGACGATTTGGACTAGGAGGAGCACGTTTTTTGTGCCTTGTGCACAAGTCAAGGGGTTGGTAGGATATTTGTGTATAGTTAATCCTCACCCTACACTTGCCTTGCACTTGTCTAAATCTTGGCCATTGGTTGGCCACTTCTTGACCTATAAATACCCCCCTTAAGATGAAGAGTTCTTCATCCACAAATTACTTTCCAAGTCTTGAAAATCCTCCCTTCTCCCTTGTTAGCCATTTCGTCCAAGCCCTCTTCCCCCTCTAGCCTAAGTGGCCTTGGCCGAATACCCCCCCCCTAGCCTAGCCAAAAATCTACCCCTCCGGTGGTAGACACGTTACCTTCTAGTATCGTTAGAATGCCCTAAATACCCTACCCCAAATACCTTAGTACTTAGTAGAAGTTGTGAAGAACTTCTAAGGTTCTTGGAGCATACAACTTAGGAGCAAAACCTTGCTCAGGCGCGACTATTTCTAGGATATTATTGGGCTTACCGAGGTAATAATCCTAACCCTCTTTGGTATTAGAGAATGCATCCTGTAGAAGTATTAGAATAAGTATTAATCACTTAGAAGGGTTTAAACGAAGAATAATCAAAGCAGATTACATAGGACTGTTTTCACATGAGACTTATATAGCTCACCGGTAGGGAAGTCGCCCGACTTATCAGAGAATTATGAACCCCTGTTTAGAATGATCTTGAGTAGTCTTTAATAGATATCTGTGACTATTATAGGTCGACTCTCTGCGCGACATATTCAACTCGGTGGTTTTCACAGAAGGTATGTGATTCTTCCTAAAGCATGATATTTTACAATATAACTACGGCAATGTCTTTGACTTAAGCTGAATAATACTTACGAATGCCTCACCGCTTAAGCTGAATAATACTTACGAATGCCTCACGCTTAAGCCCGAATAATAAAGAATCAAAACATTTCAAAAGACTATCAATCATATTAACAGAAGAGAACTAATTGGTTTTTAAAACAGAAGCTTAAGAGACATACTAGCTTTATGGGAAGTAAGTATAACCACTTAAGATTTATAAAAGAAACAAGTTTGCCTATGTGTTTATAACAGACTTATATCAGGAAAAGAATAATAAAGATGGTTTGATAAGTAGACATGATATGATGCTATGTGTGTTAGTATCTTGTAACGTTTGTATAGGTGAGTATCCTTGTTGTGCTTATGTTGTTTAAAGATAAGTTGTTATGTTAGTATACTATCACTCACCTCTTGAGATGATACCGGGTTAAGTCGCCTCCGACGCGGGTAGACTCAGCGATCCGGGACCATGATTCGAGAATACCTACGCGGGTCCAGGGGCCTATGCGAGCTACGAGTTCCGTGTTAGTATGCGGGGTTATACCTCACGCGGTCTATGTGGCCATGCGACAACGAGTCGGGGCGATGCCGAGGAGTAGCTACCCTCGACGGGTTATACCTCATGCGGGCCCACGTGAGTGGCCTATGCGACTCGAGTTCAGATTAGGCTTGCAATGATGATATGGGCGAGTGGCCCTGCTTTCGATCATTCGCATTTCAGACAAGACCTATTACGCTTACCTATTGTTGCTCTTGTTTGTGATGTACTACGTGCGTTTTCGTTGTTTCACACATATTTGTAAACCGGTTTTAAAATGATATGTTTTCATTTAAGTATTTTACATTTGCATACTTAGTACTGTTATCGACCTCCTTCGGGCCGAAAGGCGTAAGAAGGCGAGCCTCTCACTCGGAATGTGCCGAACCGTGGCTCCGTATGGCACATCCTCGAGAAGGCCGGGCATGCCTCGTGGATCGCAGGCCCGGCACACTTTGTAGGTCGCCGAGAAGGTTAATGCCTCGTGCAGCCTTGCACGATTACAAAGTGGTATCGAGCGCTAATCCTCGGAAAGTGTCTACGCGCATCGTATCTAGTAGTCTTGATTATCGCGTGTTGCACCACGCCAATAATCGTGAGGCTATAGGATATTTAGGATTGGTTTCCATTCTTCTCATTCGAGATCGTGCTTTAGAGTCGTGTTATAGGTTGGACCTCTAACGTATTCCTTTCCCGTAATGCTTATGCCTCCACGAAAGGCAACCCGCCCGGCGGCAAGGCGAGGAGTCGCTAGCCGGACACCCAGAGTCACGAGGGCTCGTGCCCGGTCTATACCAGACGGCGAGTTCTATGACGCCGCCACTTCAAAGAAGACCACAGCACCCACACCTCCCGCCCCACACCGGGCGGAGGAGTTAGGTACAAGGAGATGGCCCGCCTTTGGCTAAAGTTGTGGCCCGACACGGCGAGAGGCCGACGCGGCAGTCAGCTCACCTCGATCATACCTGTTCACCCGAGGCGAGAGTTTGAGGCTACGAGACTTCGAGTTGTAGCCCGCCGAGTTTTATGGGTCGAGGCCGAGGATGATCCGCAGGAGTTCATCCGTCGATTCAGAGGATTTTGAGAGTGATCGGCGCCGAGACCGAGTCCGTGATCTTTGGTTCACATAGGCCGCGTGATACCGCAGCCGATTGGTTTGATTCATGGGAGTTATCCCGGGAGAGCACGCGCCCGCCTACTTGGGATGAGTTCTCGAGGCTTTCTCACTCACTTCTTGCCTCCACAGATGAGGAGGGCGCGGCCGATAGATTTTTACCACGAGGCGCAGAGGACGACCGCCGTGAGAGTACAATGTCGAGTTTGATTCTTTGGCTCGATATGTCCCAAAGATTGGTAGCAGATATGGAGGATAGGTGCACCGCTATGTCACCGGCTAGACGACTATATGGCCGAGTCATGTGCGGGGTTTCTCTCCACCGGTATGGACATTACCCGCACGCAGCTCACGCCTCGATGCGGCGAGCGCAGAGGTCGACGAGTGGATGACAGCAGCAGAAGGCCAGACGGAGGGTCTTCCGTGGCTATCGTGGTGGCGGCCTCGCAGCAGCCTAGATTCGCACCACACCACCGAGCACTCTGCACCGCCCTCAAGACAACGAGTTTTCGAGGGCGCACGGCCCTGTGGCTTCAGACGCCCGAGTAGCAGAGGCATCGCCGATCGGGACCACCCCCAGGTGGCCGATGCGGGGATCCCATTACGGAAGTGTGGTACTACTTTGGAGCTTGTTACGCTTGTGGCCAGCAGGTCACTTTCCGAGGATCGTCAGACCGGCGCACGGTGGTAGGCTCACCTTCGTTCTCGCTGCCGCTTCATCATCTCCTACGGTTACTCGCCCGAGGGCAGGTGCCTATGGGTCGCCAGGTCGCGCGAGGTCGTGGCTCGTCCATTCTAGCGGTCCTCGAACCGCATTTATGCTTTGTCCACCGACAGATCGTAAGGCCTCACCGATGTCGCCACGGTACCTTATCGGGCCTGGGTTTGATGTTTATGCCTTGATAGATCCGGTTCTACTCCCCTATATATCTCCCTTGTTGCTAGTAGGATAGGATAGAGCACGAGTCCATAGACCCTTTCGAGGTAGCTACGCCAATGGGTGATTCGGTGGTAGCTCGGCGGGTATATAGGCTTGTCCTGTGACCATTTACGCCGCCGACCGCCGACTTGATAGAGTTGGAGATGATTGACTTGACGTGATTATGGGGATGGATTGGCTAGCTTCGCTATGCCAATGTAGACCGCAGAGAGAGTAGTACGGTTCCAGCTTTCCGGCGAGCCGGTTGTTGAGTGGGAGGAGCACCAGACGCCGGCGGTAGGTTTATTTCCTACCTCAAGGCTAGGAAGATGGTGCGCAGGCGGGTATATCTACCATCTAGTTCGAGTGTTTGATCTCGAGGTCGCGTACCAGATTTTCACCGCCTCAGAGTCACGAGTTCCCGCACGTGTTCCTGCATGACCTCCCGTATCCTCCCGAGAGGAGATCGAGTTTTGTATTGACATATTGCGGATACTCGCCTATTTCCATTCCGCCATACGTAATGGCACCGCCGAGTTGAGAGAGTCAAGGACCACCAAGGATTTCTTGGAGAAGGGCTTCATTAGGCCCAGTGTTTCCCCGGCGCCAGATTGTTCGTGAAGAAGAAGGACGGACGCCGCGCATGTGTTGATTACAGCATGAACAAGGTGACCATTAAGAACAGATACCCCTTCCCGTGATTGATGATTTGTTCAACCAGTTGCAGGCGCGAGATGTTTCTCCAAGATTGACCGTTTCGCTATCATCGAGTTCGTCGAGAGGTGGATGTCCCTAGGATCGCATTCCGACCCGACGCATTATGAGTTCGTGGTCATGTCTTTTGGTTGACCAATGCTCCGCCAGATTCATGGATTTGATGAACCGAGTGTTCAAACCATTTTTGGACACGCTTGTGATAGTATTCATCGATGATATCTTGGTTTATTCTCGCTCGGAGCAGAGCACGCGAGCATTTGGCGATCTTGGCCGACAGCTTCTCCAGACCAGCTTGTACGCCAAGTTTTCCAAATGTGAGTTTTGGTTGACTTCGTGGCATTTCTTGGGCATATTGTGGCCGATGGCATTCGAGTTGATACGCCAAGATCGGCGCAAGACTTGGCCTGCACCTACTACTCCGGCAGAGGTTCGCAGCTCGGGCCTTGCAGGATATTATCGGCGTTCGTAGAAGTTTGCTTATCTTCGCACCATTGACTAGCCGACTCGTAAGGCGCCAAGTTCCAGTGGATCGATGCTTGGAGCGTGGTTTCCAGCTTTGAAAGAGAGACCGACGACCGCCTCGTTCTTACTCTTCCGCAGGTCGGATGGTTATGTCGTGTATTGTGATGCGTCGCATCGGGTTGGGATGTGTGTTGATGCAGCATGGCGGGGTTATAGCATATGATCCCGACAACCGAGGAAACACGAGGAACTACCCCACCCATGATTTGGAGTTAGCGTACCGTGATTCACGCTCAAGATTGGAGGCACTATTTGTATGGGTTCACGTGGATATTTATACGCACCACAAGAGCCTCCGCATATCTTCACCAGGGAGCCGAACTTACGACGAGACGGTGGTTAGAGTTGCTTAAGGATTACGATGTTGATATCCCGTACCACCCGGAAGGCCAATGTCAGGCGTATGCCTTAGTCGTAGGTCGATGGGAGCCTATCGATGTGCAAAGAGAGGAGGGACATGGTTCGTGATTTGCATCGATTAGCGAGCCTGGTGTCCGCTTGATTGATTCTCGATAGCGGTGGGGTTAGAGTTCGTGAGGTTGCCGAGTCTTCCATCGTCGAGGAAGTGAAGAGGCAACAGCTCGAGGATCCACTTTGATTCGATATCGTGATACGCCTCTTCGTGAGGCAAGGGTCCTGAGGTAGCACCACGGGTGCTAAGGTTTGAGGCGCATCAGGTGTTCCGGATGTTTCGTGACTTCGCGCAGGGTTCTTGGGAAGCACACAGCGCAAGCGTTATTTATCCATCCGGGTCGACCAAGATGTACCACGACCTTAGATCCGTGTATCAGCGGATGGCTGAAGCAGGACGCTGCAGAGTTCGTAGCTCGCCCGTGTTGTCGCAGTGAAGGTAGAGCACCAGAGGCCCGTGGTTTGTTACAGCGATAGAGATCCCGACCGAAGTGGGAGGTAATCAACATGGACTTCATCACAGGATTACCTCGCACTCGGAGGAGACATGATTCTATATGGGTTATCGTCGACAGTCGACGAAATCAGCCCACTTTCTTCCCGTCAGACGACTTTTTCTACCGAGGATTATGCCGACTTTACATCCGAGATCGCCGATCGCATGGAGTCCCTACTTCGATCATATCGCATGCAGGAGCCCGCCACGGCTAACTTCGAGGTCCTTCCAGAGGTTTAGGGACGCAGTGAGCCTCGAGTAATCGCATTTCATCCACGCATGCATTCGACAGCAGAGCGCACTATCCGCACTTCGAGGATATGTCGCGAGCCCGTGTTATTGACTTCGGGTAGTTGGGAGGATCATTTGCCTCTAGTTGAGTTCGCAGATAATAATAGCTACCACCCAAAGATTCGGGATGGCGCCTTATGAGGCCTTGTATGAGAGGAAGTGCAGATCGCCTATAGGTTGGTTCGATGTGGTCGAGGGACAGCTAGTTGGACCAGATTTGGTACAGCAGGCAGTGGATAAGGTGAAGCTTATCCGAGAGCGGCTATCGACACCGTAGTCGATGTAAGTCGATGCAGATCATCGTCGTCGGCATCTTGAGTTCGAGGTTCATGATTGGGTTTTCCTAGCGTGTCACCCACGGCGGTGTGATGAGATTCGGAAGAAGGGGAAACTCACCCTAGGTACATTGGGCCGCTTCGATTGTCCGCAGGTAGGCAAGGTTGCCTATGAGTTGGATCCGCCGTCCGATCCGAGGCAGCATCCGCTTTTCACGTATCTATGCCGGCGAGATGTATCGATCCATCTAGTGGTACACCCGATTGACGATGTCCGTGTGACCGAGGGTTATCGATGAGGAGATTCCCATAGCGATAGTCGATCGTCGTTAGGCGTCTGACCAAGGACGTGGCTTCCACAAAGTCTTGTGGCGAACGAGCTCGTGAGGAGATGACGTGGGAAGCCGAGAGGACATACGAGACTAAGTATCCTCACCTATTCCCACACCTCCGTAAATTCACTTTCCTACTTGTAAATTTTCGCTATCGCTTCGCCTAAGTGTTGCTCGTGGCCGTGTGTGGCATTTACAATCGCTTAAGCTTCTTCGATAATCGTTGGAAGGAACATTCGGACGAATGTTTCTAAGGGGAGAATGTGATACCCGTATTTCGCAGTATGTACGTAAGGGAATACGTACGAAAGTCTAGCCTTAAAGATAAGCCTTGGACGTTTTTTTTAGGCACAACTCACAAAACGAATAGTTTTCCGACTAAACGCTTCCACACTTTCGTAGGGTAAATTCCGCTATGCCATTTCTAATTTTTATGATTTTTCCGAGAGACGAAACATTTTGGACCAACGAGGGCGACACTTGTCACCCTCCAATTGATGGACTTGAAATCGTCCATTTGGACGATTTGGACTAGGAGGAGCACGTTTTTTGTGCCTTGTGCACAAGTCAAGGGGTTGGTAGGATATTTGTGTATAGTTAATCCTCACCCTACACTTGCCTTGCACTTGTCTAAATCTTGGCCATTGGTTGGCCACTTCTTGACCTATAAATACCCCCCTTAAGATGAAGAGTTCTTCATCCACAAATTACTTTCCAAGTCTTGAAAATCATCCCTTCTCCCTTGTTAGCCATTTCGTCCAAGCCCTCTTCCCCCTCTAGCCTAAGTGGCCTTGGCCGAATACCCCCCCCCCCTAGCCTAGCCAAAAATCTGCCCCCCTCCCTTGGTAGAAAAGTTACCTTCTTGTATCGTTATAATGCCCAAAATACCCTAGCCCAAATACCTTAGTACTTAGTAGAAGTTGTGAAGAACTTCTAAGGTTCTTGGAGCATACAACTTAGAGCAAAACCTTGCTCAGCGACTTTTCTAGGATATTATTGGGCTTACTGAGGTAATAATCCTAACCTCTTTTGTATTAGAGAATGCATACCGTAGAAGTATTAGAATAAGTATTAATCACTTAGAAGGGTTTAAAGAAGAATAATCAAATCAGATTACATAGGACTGCTTTCACAAGAGACTTATATAGCTCACCGGTAGGGAAGTGCTGCTCGACTTACCAGAGAATTATGAACCCCGCTTAGAATGACCTTGAGTAGTCTTTAACGGATATCTGTGACTATTATAGGTCGACTCTGCGCGACATATTCAACTCGGTGGTTTTCACGAGAAGGTATGTGATTCTTCCTAAAGCATGATATTTTACAATATAACTACGGCAATGTCTTTGACTTAAGCTCGAATAATACTTACGAATGCCTCACGGCTTAAGCTCGAATAATACTTACAGAATGCCTCACGCTTAAGCCCGAATAATAAAGAATCAAAACATTTCAAAAGACTATGAATCATATTAATGTAAGAGAACTAATTGGTTTTTAAAATGTGCTTAAGAGTCATACTAGCTTTATGGGAAGTAAGTATAACCACTTAAGATTTATAAAAGAAACAAGTTTGCCTATGTGTTTATAATGCACTTATATCAGGAAAAGAATAATAAAGATGGTTTGATAAGTAGTCATGATATGATGCTATGTGTGTTAGTATCTTGTAACGTTTGTATAGGTGAGTATCCTTGTTGTGCTTATGTTGTTTAAAGATAAGTTGTTATGTTAGTATACTATCACTCACCTCGAGATGATACCGGGTTAAGTCGCCTCCGACGCGGTAGACTCAGCGATGCAGGACCATGATTCGAGAATACCTCACGCGGTCCAGGGGCCTATGCGAGCTACGAGTTCCGTGTTAGTATGCGGGTTATACCTCATGCGGTCTATGTGGCCATGCGCGACAACGAGTCCAGGCGACGCCGAGGAGTAGCTACCGACGCGGGTTATACCTCACGCGCCCACGCGAGTGGCCTACGCGACTCGAGTTCAGATTAGGCTTGCAGAATGATGATATGGGCGAGTGGCCTGTTTCGATCATTCGCGGCCTAGACAAGACCTATTACGCTTACCTATTGTTGCTCTTGTTTGTGATGTACTACGCGCGTTTCTCGTTGTTTCACACATATTTGTAAACCGGTTTTAAAATGATATGTTTTCATTTAAGTATTTTACGCCGCATACTTAGTACCATTGTTATCGACTCTCCTTCGGGCTGCGTTCATGCCGCAGGCGGGCAAGGTGTGCTAGATCCGCATTCTTAGGATCTCTACGTTGGTGTCAGGAGCTCCATCTCTTCCGGAGGCTCTACTTTTGGTATGATCTCCCTGTTGTAGATAGTTTTGTACAGTCAGGGTATGGCGGGGCCCTGTCCCGCCATAGTTGTATATTTTCCTTAGAGGTCTGTAGTCATGTTGTACAGTGTCGGATGTAACTGCTAAACCATGATTTTATATATATACGCCGAAAGGCGATGTTTTCTCACATAAACTGTGTCTTATTTTATAAACTGTTTCATGTCTTGCTTTATATTTCCGCTGATTACTCTGATGTATGACTACTTGGGCGTGCAAGGCGCACGATCACGCCCCGAACGGTCGTGACAAAGACGGCTTACTATGAGTTGGATCTGCCGTCCGACCTGGAGGCAGTACATCCAGTTTTCCATGTGTCTATGTTGCAGAAATGTATTGGAGATCCATCTAGAGTGCACCCAATTTGTGATGTCCAGGTGATATATGGGTTATCGTATGAGGAGAGTCCCATAGCGATACTCGATCGTCAGGTTAGGCGACTTCGGACTAAGGATGTGGCTTCCGTCAAGGTCTTATGGCGGAACGAGAACAGGGAGGAAATGACGTGGGAAGCAGAGAAGGACATGATGAAGAAGTATCCTCACTTGTTCCATGCACCTCCAGGTAACCCACTTTCCTGATTATTAGTTTTATTTGGCAATTATGCTTAAGTATTGTTGTGGCATGTGGAGCGTCTTTATTTGCAAGAGAAATAGTTAAGAGGGTCTATGTCGAGATTGTGATTTGAGTAAGCCTAGAGGGAACATTCGGGACGAATGTTTCTAAGGGGGGGAGAATGTTACACCCCGTAGTTCAGGTCATGCGTATGAGAGCGTACGAAAGGGAGTAAGACTTAAAATTTTCGAAAGATAGGTTGACGGATTGTTTCGGACGGGTTTTTAGTCAACTTTGAGGCGGTTTATGTCCAGTTGCATTATGAGTTCCTAGGTGTTTCAAAGGCCTAGTACGTAGTTCGTTGAGTCTAGTTCCCAACGCAACCAACCGTTCGTCGATAGGACATCGGAGTAGAAAGTTATAGAAGTTACAAGTTCAGTGCGCAGTCGGACATAAAAATAATTCAGACAGGAGCCACAGGGCTGCGGCGCCGAAAGATCCGAGGGTTGGCAGAAGTTTCAGCGCCGCGGCGGGTTCTGCGAGGGTGAGTGGAAAAATCTGAACTGTTTTGTTTTAAAAAAGGCCATGGGAGGGTGACAAGTGTCCCCCCATCTGATTTTTGCATGTACTATTTATTGACCAAGTCTTGAAGACTTGGTCATTCTTCAAGCTCTTCTCTCTCTCTAAATTAGAAGCTCTTCCTTCTCTCTAGAAAATCAAGAGGAAATCAAGGATTGAGAAAAATATGAGAAGTGTGGCAAGAAGGAAACTTAATTACAAGCTTGTAGAGGTTATTGTGGTGGTGTTTTCGGAAAGGAGGCTAGCAAATTTGTTGGATTAATTTGGCTAAAGCTCTAAGGTAACAATTCTTTCTCTTGTTGCTAGTTTTTGGTGTTGCATGTGAAGAAGAAAGAACTTGTAGTTGAAAATATTGCTCTTAGATAAATTGCATGTAAGAAATATGGTTTGGATATGAAAGAATTGGATAAGAAGGTTATGTAAGCATGTTGTAGCCAAAATACTACCTTAAACTTGTTAAGTTATTAGTTATGCATTGTGGGACAAAATTTTACACATCCAAGTTTAGGTGTGTAATCCCCGTTGAATTGATTGGATTGTTGGTCCTTAAAAGTGGCGTTTGGATGTTGAATTCGGCCTTGAAAAAGGTGGCAAAGTATGTAGAAACAAAGGAAATGCTGCCCAATTTTCCATAGAATTTAGTGACTTTGAACTTGGAATATTCTACGTTGTAGCTTGAGGTTATTAAACGTATTATGGTCATTATAGGTTGACGTACTACGTGCGGTATTTTGGACTTAGCAAGTGGATTGACCGAAGAGGTATGTGGAACTTTCCTATCTCTTGAGCATGAATAGTTTTACCTATATAGTACGGTAGACGTACAAGACCTTGGTATCCTTTACTCTTTTTTAAAGTGTCCAAGTCGGAGGAGTTAGGGGATTTACTCACTTCTTTAAAAGTAGTAAATATGTCTTAAGTTTTCAAGGTTAAGGGACTTGGAGTGTTTTTAAGTATATGATACTTGTTCCGTTTTAAATCTACAAGTCCCTTGGATATAGGAAAAATGTGATTTATTTATAGTATGAAGTTAATATAACGACTTTATGGGAAGTTGGTTATATTAGCCTCATGGAAGGTTTAAAGAGAAATTTATTCCAAGTAAAACAAGTAAGGATAAATGACGTGAATTTATGAAAGGCAAATTGATTTTAAGGCATCAATTGCCTAAGGTTTTAAAAGAGTAGAAGTACATAGTACTTGGGTTAAATTCCCGGATTTCATAAAGACATGTTAGTGCCTTAAGTAAACTAAAACGAGGTGTATGAACAAGATTGATAAGAAGTTAAGGGGTTTCTTAACTTGCTTGCATTATGTATGATAGTCGGGTTTTGCTAGTGTTATATTATTATTTATTACGGGGTCATTCCCCGGGTTGTGGCATTTGCATATTCCGTGGATTTGCTACCCACGATGCGAGGAATACCTCATGCGAGTCGGTAGGGCTCATGCGGGTGAAATAGTCCCATGCGGGTGATTACAACCTATGCGAGGAATACCTCATGCGGGTCCACATGACCCATGCGGGTGAAATAGTCCCAGGAGTAGGAGTGCTTAATGATACTGCGGGGCGGATGACCTTGCTTTGACCATGAGCTTCCTATTTTCATGCAGTATAGTATATGCTTGATATTCTCATTGTTAGTAAGGCATGTTGTTCAGAACTGATTTTTATACATGTCTCCGCTATTTTAGACTTATGAGGTATTTTCAGTATTTTCCGCCGCATACTTAGTACATATTGTAACGACCCCTTCCTGGGATGCGTTCATGCCACGTAGGTAAGGTGGTGGATCCTCATTCTTAGGATCGCTGTTCTGGTGTCAGAAGCTCCATTCCTCCGGAGGCTTGTTTTGTTGGTACGGTTTTTCCCTGATGCTGTAGGTATTTTGTTCATTCAGGGGTATGACGGGGCCCTGTCCCGCCACAGTTGTTATTCCTAGAGGTCTGTAGTCACGTTTGTGGTTTGGACTGTAAGAACAAGTTGTACTGTTATACTTTTGATTAAGTATATTTTTATGGAAGACAACCTTGTCGGCTTGCCAGTGATGTTTACTTTATACAGGCTTATGTGTTATGTATGTTCCGCTGCTATTCTCTGATGTATACCTGACGGGGTGCCCAAGAGGCACCGGCCGCGTCTCGGTCGGGTCGTGATGTAACTATCACGCTAACTCCAAATCATGATTAGGATAATTCTTTTCGTGCTTCCTGAGCTGTCGGGAGGCATAAGATATAACCCTGCCATGATGCATCAACACACAACCTAGTCCAATACCTGAAGCATCACAATAAATAACATAACCATCTGGTCCCTCAGGAAGAGTTAGAACTGGAGCCGTAGTCAACTTGTCTTTCAACAACTGGAAGCTTTGCTCACAAGCATCTGTCCATTGGAACATAGCCACCTTGTGAGTTAGCCTTGTTAAAGGCGCTAAAATCAAGACAAACTTCTCTATGAACCTCTTGTAATATCCTGCTAGCCCCAGAAAACTACGTACCTCAGTAGGTGTCATAGGTCTGGGCCAAGTATTTACTGCCTCAATTTTCTGCGTATCCACTCGAATACCATCAACTCCGATAATATGCCCCAAGAATGCTACTGAAGTCAACCAAAATTCGCACTTAGAAAGTTTGGCATACAACTTCTGGTGCTGGAGTACCCTAAGTACCATCCTCAAATGGTCTGCATGCTCCTCTTCTGAACGTGAATAAACCAGAATATCATCAATAAAGACAACAACGAACATATCTAGGAATGGCTTGAACACTCGGTTCATCAAATCCATGAATACTGCTGTGAGCATTAGTCATCCCAAAAGACATCACTCTAAACTCATTATGTCCGTATCGGGTCCTGAATGTTGTCTTCGGAATATCTGCCTCCTTTATCCGCACCTGATGATAACCTGACCGCAAGTCTATCTTCGAAAAACACTTAGCACCCTACAATTGGTCAAATAAATCATCAATCCTGGGGAGGGGATACATGTTATTTATTGTTACCTTATTCAGTTGCCTATAATCAATACACATCCGCAACGATCCATCTTTCTCCCTCACAAATAATACCGGTGCTCCCCAAGGTGATGTACTAGGCTTGATGAAGCCTTTTTCCATCAAGTCTCTCAGCTGCTCCTTTAACTCCTTCAGTTCTGCAGGTGTCATTCTATAAGGAGGAATAGATATGGGTCGGGTATCTGGTAGCACATCTATACTGAACTCTATCTCCCATTCTGGAGGAAGACTTGGAAGGTCATCTGGGAATACACATGGGAATTTATTAACTACCGGGACTGACTGAAGAGCCGATACCTCCGCTTCTACATCATGCACTCGAACCAAATGATAAATATAACCTTTTCTGACCATCTTCCTCGCCTTGAGGTATGAAATAAACTTACCCCTCGGCGATGCTGTATTCCCTTTCCACTCTATAATTGGTTCACCTGGAAACTGAAATCGAACCATCTTTTCTCTATAATCGACGTTAGAATAACAAGAAGCCAACCAATCCATACCCATAATAACATCAAATTCAGTCATGTCTAACTCTATCAAATCTGCTATAGTACGACGACTATATATAACCACCGAACAATTTCTATATACCCGCTTAGCTATGACAGAATCTCCTACGGTGTAGCTACCTCAAATGGTTCTATCGACTCAAATTCTATTCCAATTCTACTAGCAACAAAGGGAGATATATATGATAAGGTGGAACCTGGATCTATCAATGCATATACGTCTCGAAAAAAGATCGATAATATACCTATAACCACATTCGGTGACGCCTCCTGATCCTGCCTACTAGCCAATGCATATATGCGGTTCGAGGGACCGCTAGAACTGGAAACTCCACCATGACCTCTACCACGTCCTGCTGGTATATGAACACCCTGCCCTGCGGGGCGCATAGCTATAGAAGAAGACGAACCAGCAACCGATCCGGTAGGCCGAGCCATACCACCCGTACCACTTCCATTAGGATACTCTCTCATCATATGGCCTTGACGGCCGCAAGAAAAACAACCTGTAGTAAAACGGCATTCCCCAAAATGGGACCTACCACACCGAGAACACCGAGGCAAATGTGGCCTCGACTGACTAGAACCCCTGTTCATCTGTGAACCTGAAGCCCTAGAGCTATGGGGGTGCACTCTGTGCTGGCTGGAATGAATATCTAACATGCTGCTGAGGCTGCCCGCCTCGAAACTCACCAGAATATCCAGCCGACCTAGTCCTCTTATGCTGGCTTCTGTCGTGATCCCTATCAGGCTGGCATCCTCTATGTCGGTCATCTACCCCCTGTGCATATGCCTGTATCCGAGAAATATCCATACATGGCTGAAAAGCCACTGCCATACAACCATCAGTCAAATAGCGATCTAGTCCCATCACATAACGGTGTACTCTATCTGCCATCTCAGTTACAATAGTAGGTGCATATCTAGCCAATAAATCAAACTCAAGACTATACTCCCGAATGCTCCTGCCATTCTGCCTCAAATGTAAGAATCTATCGACTCTAGCTCTCCTCATCTCTGGAGGCAGAAAGTGGCGAATGAAGGCCTCTATAAACTCCTCCCATACTGCTGGAAGAGCACCCTCGCCCCTAGATAACTCCCAAGACTCATACCAATTAGTAGCTATATCCCGCAATCGATATGAAGCCAATTCAATTGACTCCGTCTCAGAAGCCCTGATGATCTTCAATGTACGCTGCATCTGTCGAATAAACTCATGCGGATCATCCTCGAGCTTTGATCCGAAAAACTCTAGAGGATTACAACTTAGGAAGTCACGAATCCTCAAACTATCAACTCTATGGTCAACTCCTAGTCCTCGCTCATGCGTCTGCCCCGCTTAATCAAGAATGAACTGCATCTCTCATGGCCCTATCCTCCGCCCCGCCGAGGAGCCGAGTCTCGTGTCTGGGCCTCGAACTGGATGTCACACTCAACCTGCCCGTGGATCGGTGCCCTACTTGGGCACCCTTCTACCTTAACAACTAAGTAAACTGCGGAAATTAATTAACACCTCATTTTTTTTAAAACCAACGTGACGTAAGCGGCAAAGCCGATAGGATGCCATATAATATACATAAACAAAAGACACTACACTGCATACGAGTCCAATCCCACATATGAATACGCACTTAAGAGTTATATCAACTATGACGGACAAGGCCCCGCCATACCCATAATCGCATAAAGCTCAGATCAAGGATCTATACCAAAAGATAAACTCAATGTATGGAGCTATCCAAAACTCGAAAGCAGGTCCTACACTGCAGATCACCAAACAACAGACCTAAACTCAGCGCAGATGAACGCAGCCTCCAAGGAGGTCAAGACGAAGAATGTACCAAGTATGTGAAATCAAAAATATCAGAATGAAATCATAATACTAAATAAAAACAGGAGACATGTATGATAGCCAATTTACAGTACACAATACATAAGCAGTCATATCAAGTCAGGGACGCATGCCCTCAAAGTCATTACTAAAATATAACCATGGGTCTCACGCCCATAATATCAATCATGCCCGTGGAATCCTTCCTCACTGCCGGCAGTCCATGATATAATATAACACCAATAGGCATACATGAACACCAAGTCCCACCTGTGTCCTAAAATCAGACGCTAAGTAGGAAAACGAACCACCAGATCCAACCTGTATCATAAAACTGACGGGGGCAAGTACGAAAGCCAACTACTAGATCCATCCTGCGTCAACAACTGACAGGGGCAAGTACGAAAGCTAACTACCAGATCCAGCCTGTCGTCACGAGATATGACCGGGGCAAGTGCGAAAGCTATCTACCGGAGCCTATCGTACCAAACTGTGCAATAGCACTGACGGGGCAAGTACGAAAGCCAACTACTGTGAGCTATCTCCGCCACCACCGACGGGGGCAAGTACGAAAGCTAACTACCAGATCCATCCTACGTCACTAAATCTCATGGAGGGCTAATCCATGGAATAACAATATCCCACGTGGTCGCATGCCCCGGAATCCCACATCGTATAAGCATGACCATAGTGTAATATAAACAAATCCGGGAATCTAACCCGCCTCCTGGTCACATGCCCCGGAATCCCATATCGTATAAGCATGTCCAAGGAGTAACACAAATAATGGAAGCATACCCGTGGAATCCCACATCACCGCTTCAGACGCTCCAAGTAAACTTACACAAGCAAAATGCCACTCTCCAACCGAGAGTCGCGGCAACGTAATAAAACATAATATTTGCACTCAAAGGCTATCACCAACACACATAGGAAAGTTCATAAAATCTATAGACTTTCATTTTATAAACTCAAGGCACTTATAGAATAATTCTCAATTAAACAAGACAAAGTACTTATCAAGGCACACATAGAATAATTCTCAATTAAACAAGTCAAAGTACTTATCAAGGCACACATAGAATAATTCTCAATTAAACAAGCCAAAGTACTACGTGACGCATATCTCTTTCAAAAGACTCCTTTATGTAAAACCCCAAGATACTAACACCCGTAGTATCAAGGCATGTCTATTTTTCAAAGTAAGTTACTACACTTTTAGAAAACTCATTTCAAAGCTTGAAATCAAGTAACTTCAAATTTTCACAATCTAGGCAACTTATGCCCATTAATCAAAATAGACAACTTTCTTAACCTTCCATAAAGCCGTTATAACCAACTTCCCATAAAGCCGTTATAACCCTTTATGGTTTTAGACATATCCATTCCTTTTATAACCAAGAGACTTATACTTTTAAAACCAAGTACCACATACTTACAAATCAAGTTCTTAACTTTCAAAATACTTCAAGTCTCTTAATATTTAGAAAACAAGTTTCTTCTACTTTTAAACCTCAAGTAAATCACTCCTTTAACTCCCCTAAAGTCATTATAACAACCCTTAGGTTTTAGAACTAAGGCACTAGCCAAAAGGTTTGGAAACCACTTCCTTTTCAAGACTCTATGTACTTTAAGTAAAATACTTTCACTTTTAAGAATCCAAACTTCACTAAGGAAATGGATTATACAACTTACAATTTAAACATCAAAGTACAATCAAGGAATGGATCATTTAAGGAGTAGGACATACTTTCTTTATCTTAAGGAATCATGCTAGAAGAGGAGATAGTTCACATACCTTTTCGGCTAAATCCACAAGCTAAGCCGAATACGCCGCACGTAGAATTGTCAACCTATAATGGTCACAACATGACTATCAACTTCTAGTTTCTAACGTAGAATAATACTAAGTATACGGTCTCTTATTCTTCGAAAAATCGGGCAGCACTTCCTTTGTTTCTACATACTTTGCCACCTTTTTCAAGGCCGAATACAATAACCAACACGCCACATTTAAGGCTCAAAACAACAACCAACCAAAGGGAATTACACGCCTTACAATACGTGTAAAATTCCGCCCCACAATTCATACGAAGTAGTTCCATATTTAAAGCCATTCTCGGCCAACTTATAACCAATCCTAAGTCCTTTCCAAATCTTTTTCAATCCAAGTTCTTAGGTCAAACATGTTATAAAGTCATAGACAACTTCAACAACTACAATTTCCTTCTTTATACAACATGCGACGACTTAAACAAATAATCAACTTGAATTGAAATCTTAAGGCTAAACATGCTAGTTTTCGGATTAGGGTTCCAATAGCCAATATACTTATCAAACTTCATAATATATACCTCATGCTTGCTAATATCCATAGCTACAACAATAAGTAAATCTTAATTACTAAAACGACAAGATTTATACCTTTACAAGCCCTTAAAATTTCCAAGATTCAAAGTCGCTCCTTAGCAATTCTTAGATCCTTTCCTTTACGCTCCAATCCGCTATTTGAAGCCTCTAGAAGTTCACAACCAACTTCTCTTCCTTTTCCAATCCAAAACTAGGAAAACTACTTAGGTTTTCGCCTTGCGACTAACGTGAAAACATCATTTTTCCGCAATCTTTCTATTGAGATATCCTTACAATACCCTTAGGGACCTTGGGTTAAAGTCTTGTGAATAATGGATCAAAACTACAAAATTTTCTTGTGTGGAACTAGCCAAACCCGAGAGCACTTGTCTTTGAAGAACAAGAATGTGTAATTTTTCTAAGTGTTAGAAGAGCTTGTCTTGCACTAATGTGTATATATGAAACAATGGAGGGCTTAGATTATAACAATTGTGTGGCTTGGATGAAGTACACTTGGATAACTACACAAGTGGAAAGTTGACTTGGTCAATAATATCAAGCTAGCAAGACTTATCATCCACAATGGTCAAATGACCATTCTAACCTTACCAAAATCATCCAAGACCATATGTGGGGGGGTGCCACGTGTCACCCTCTCATTCGTCCATAAAATTCCGTAACCCTCGTGGGCTCCGCAAAACGTAAAATTTCTCGGGTGGGCCCCACGTGACCAAATCCATAAAAATAAATTTCCATAATGTTAATAAGTTCCATACTCTTCAAATAATGCATTTTGAGAATCCAATTCTCAACAACGAACATTTTTCCTTTCCGGCGTTCGGAAAATTTTCCGTCGGAAAAACAATTCTTCCTTTCGTACCAATTTCCAAGTCTTGATTCCTTACGTACATTCTCTTATACATGTCCTGGACTTACGGGGTGTAACATTCTTCCCTCCTTAGAAACATTCGTCCCCGAATGTTCTTAGTCGGTTTTCAAGCTATACACACTCCGACACAATCTCTATACAATGCATATCAATCAATACTCCACAAGACTAACGATGCCACACATGGCCACCACATAACATACGTAAACATATCAATGGACCTTCCGTCCGCGGCCCCTTCTCACAAAACTCGAAGGTTACAGTCTCCTCAACCACGGGATCCTTAGAGGTTCCTTTCTTTCCTTACTTGTCATACTTTCTCGTACTTTCAAACTTATTTAGTACACGTACAAAATCAACTAGACTTGGGCCTTGCATCCTCGTGACCCTATCACATAGTGGGACCATATCCAACTGACATCACCCGATTCCATACTATCGGTTGACCCGAAATGAGTCCATAACCCGACCCATCGTCACACTTAACTTCCCATTCTTAGTCTGAAATAAATCTTTCTCTTATCTCAAGGTACTTCTCACCCTATCCCCCTATTCACTAGAGGTTCGTCACATAGGACGAAGTATTTCTACCATACACTTTTCCCTATTGGTCTTTACACTTATTATGGGGTAACTACAGCTTGTGAACTCTACACAACTATAGTCTCAGTTCACTTTATCATTCTTGTCAACATTCTTAACTTTTCACTTTACTAATCAAAGTATTCCTACCTCTGGGGGTACTATCACTTACAACTGCTAGCAACACAGTGAAAACATATACGCTAGGGCAAAATCTGAATATAACAATGCACGTATGATTCAAAAGAATCGACATATACCTGTAACCCCATGCGATGTTGCCTCCTGATCCTGTCCAGTAGTTACGTCATCTATGCGGTTCGAAGGACCGCCAGAACTATAAACTCCACCCTGACCTCTAGCACGGCTGGCTGACATCTGAATACTCACGGGGACGACAACCGCGGAGGAAAGGGAACCAACCATCGGCCTCATAGGCTGAGCCACCTCACCGGTGCTCTGTCTAAAAGGACACACCCTCCGAATATGGCCCGGACGGCCACAATAATAACAAACACCTGTGCCATAACGGCATTTCCCCAAATGACGCTTACCACATCGGAAACACAGAGGAATAGGTGGCCTCGACTGAGAAAATCCTCTGCTCCTCTGAGAACATCGACCCCTGGAGCTTGGACCGGCTCCTAAATACCTTGTGGAGTCCAATCTCCCACCTGTGAGCTGTGGGGGTATGTACGGGGTAGGCTGGGACGAATATCTCACTCGTTGCTGAGGCTGCTCGTCCAAAAACTCACCGGGATAACTGATCGGTGTATTTTATATACACCTTTTGAGTCAGTTTTAGTTAGTCTTTTGTCCCGTTTTGCACATATAAGTGTCGTATTAGGATAGTTTTCCTTTCTTTTGAGTCAAAGTGGTTAAAATGGCTAAATGACGGAAAAAGAGCTAAAAGAGGGCAAAAGAGGAGATTCCAGAGCAAAAAACAGAAAAAGTGGCGAACGAGGCTGAAACCAGCATCGGCGCCGCCTCCTCGCCCGTTAGCGAGCCGCGCGCCCACTATCCGCAGAGGCTGAAGACTCGGCGCGCGCTCATGATGCGAGGCCGCGCGCCAAAACATCCGGAAGCTACAGTTGCAGGCCGCGGCCTCGCATAACAGAACTGGCGCGGCGCCAAATCATCCGGACGGATTGCGAAGTTCGCCCCATGGCGCCTGCGCAGCGGCGCCGACGCGGAAAAATTAGATTTCAGACGGATTTTGGGCCAGGCCTGCAGGGAAAAGTTGAGGCGGTTTTTAGCCTATAAAAGGAGAACCCTAGGCAGGTTTTAAGGGTTCCCCTTCTTGCACAACACAAGGCTTCTTGCTTGGAGATTGGAGACCATAGTTTAGTAATTTCTTTTCCTTTTTACTTTATTTCAGTTTTGTATGATGAACATGGGATTAGTTCTTGTCATGTCAATGGCTAGGAACTAATTCCTCTATAGGCTTTCCATGTGAATCTTAGAAACTTATGTTATGATTTAATGCATGCTTATGGTTATTCTTCTTCTTGTTGAGATCTATCCAATATTTGAGTTGAATTCTTGGTAATTAATTGACAACTAATTATCACTATATGATTTCTAATCAGATTCCGAAAGGGGGGGGATTGTGAATATGTTGTAAGTTGGGTAGACATTCTTGGATTGGGGATGAAAATACCTCAATTATTTATGTAGCGTTAATGAGAGGTTTAAAAACCCAAATTTTGCGCATTGTGCGTGACGGTTAACTAGGTTCTTGTTCTTAATCCTCCTATAGAGTTATCCTTATCACCGAAAGGTAGGTAAGGTGCAATACTGGGGTTGAGTGTTTATATAACCCTAACGGGAGTATAAAACGATTTAGTGAACCTTCTTTCTCCAAAAGAAGAAGACCATAAGATATTGCATTAATAAGTAGCATGAGCGGATAGTGAGGAGACGTGGAAGCCCTATTCTCATCACAACTGAAGTAAACCTTTATAGTTAAAATAGCTTTTATAATTCTTAGTTATAAACAACAAATCTAAAGATCAATTTACCAAATAGATACCAAAAAATAGATAGTTGGTAATTGAACCCTAATCCTTGAGGACGATACTCGGTCTTATCAAGACTATACTACTTATCACGATAACGTGCACTTGCGTTTGCGCAACGGCTTTCACGCTAGTGCGCTCATCCGCTTCTTGTTGCGCAACGACTTTCGCGCAGCTGCAGTGTGTGCATCTTACCGCGCATCAAGTTTTTGGCGCCGTTGCCGAGGATTAGGCATAGTTCAATATCAAATTTGTCTATTTTTAATTTCTAATTTGGGTTTTAATTTTTAATTTTTATGTTTTTTATTATTATTTTTGGAAAATTCGAGGTACCGTGATTGGTTGTTTGTTTTTGATCTATTTCAGGAAATCAGTTTATGCGAAGGAGAAGAGGAGCAGACACTCTTGTTCCCTTCAATCCAGAGATTGAGAAAACCTGCAAACAGAACAGAAAGAATCAGCGGATTGCAACTTTGATAGAAATGGACGGTGCTCAAAACAATAACATGATGAGAGAAGGGTTAGGTGAAAATCAACATAACCCAGGAATGCCTCGGCAAGTACCAATGGACGTGGAGGAGAGAGTCCAAATCCAGCCAGAAAGAAGTTTGGGGGACTATGTGCTGCCAAGAGTGAATGGAGCACAGACATGCATTAGGCTCCCTGCAATAGGAGCCAAAAACTTCGAGATAAAACCGACGATTCTCAGTACGGTACAAAGACACAAAGGCAATTTGGAGGATCGCCATCTGAGGATTCACATACGCACATAGCTAATTTCATGGAGCTATGTGCAACTTTCGAATATAATGGCGCATCGATGATGCTGTCAGATTGAGGCTCTTTCCTTCTCACTCGTGTGGATAGAGCAAAAGTATGGTTGAATTTCGCCGCCGATTCAATTTTTACATGGCAAGAGTCGCACAAAATTCTTAGCCAAGTTCTTCCCCCCGTGTAAAGCAGCAAAACTGAGAGGGGAGTTGAACAACTTTTACCAAGCAGATGGAGAGTCCTTATATGAAGCTTGGGAAAGGTTCAAGGATCTACAGAGAAAGTGCCCACACCATTGCATTGAGTTGTGAACTTGGTCCACATCTTCTACAACGGCCGAGCAAAGACAACCGTAACCATTATAGATCAAAGCAGTGGAGCATTCATGAGAAAAAGCCCACGACGCCATGAGCTATTAGAAGATATGGCAACCAACAACCATGTCACGTAAGATAGGTCGACAAGTGGGAGAAGAAGCGATGAGTCCACGAAATAGATGTTATTACGCTTGAATGCCCAAGTGGCCCTTTAGCTAAACAAATAAAAGAACACGCAGGTCGTCGGAATGCGTGCAGATGCCTAAAAGTCAGAAATATGTGGTGGCCCACATACATTTGGCAGGTGTCCTTCAGCTGATCCCAACAATATACCAATGGAGCAGGCAGAGTGTCAGGCCATAGGTAATTATCAGAGGCAACAGAACAACCCCTACTCCAACACTTATAATCCAGGGTGGAGGAACCACCCAAATTTCTCATGGAGAGGAGACCAGGGGCAGCAGAACCAGCACCAGAACCAGCAGAACCAATACCAAGGGCAACATAATCAATACCAGGGGCAGCAGAACCAATACAGGGGCCAGTACCAGATCGGAAACACTGAGGAATAGGTGGCCTCGACTGAGAAAATCCTCTGCTCCTCTGAGAACATCGACCCCTGGAGCTTGGACCGGCTCCTAAATACCTTGTGGAGTCCAATCTCCCACCTGTGAGCTGCGGGGGTATGTACGGGGTAGGCTGGGACGAATATCTCACTTCGGCCGAGGCCGCCGTCCAAAAACTCACCGGATAACCAACCGGCCTAGCCTCTTACGCTGATCTCCGTTGGCCCTCTACCCTCTGTACACCTGTCTGCATCGGCGAATAACCTCCTTTTGATGAAATCGTAGCACCGCTTATCTTAGTCAATAACATAATCGCTTCCTCATGACCTATAGTCTTCTCCTAATCGAGAACCGGAGGCTCGTGCTTGGTCTCAAAACTCGCGCAGGTTAACTCGCCGATCGCGCACAATATTCAGATACCACAGGCATAAGCCCTATCAACTCTCGAGTCCGACTAGTAGCTCCTCGCTACTCCTTTGCCCTTCAGCGGCCGTTGCCCTCCTCGAGGCATAACGTACACAAAAATACGCCGAGAGGAATTATCTTACTAACACATTTCTATGGCACGATCTCGAGTGAGAAGAATAGAAACCAACTCCTAAATGTCATGTAGCCTCCTGTTTATGGGTGGCGCGCAACACACCGATAATCAAGATTCTACTAGACACTGTCATCAGACATTCCGAGGATCGATCGCTCGATACCACTCTGTCACACCCCAACCCGGGCGTGATCGTGCCCTACCCGCACCTTCTACCTTAACAACTAAGTAAATCGCGGAAATTAATTAACACCTCATTTTTTTAAACCAACGACGCAAGGGCAAAGCCGATAAGGCCGCCATATAATATACATAAACAAAAGACACTACACCGCATATGAGTCCAATTCCACATATGAATACTGCACTTAAGAGTTATATCAACTATGACGGACAAGGCCCCGCCGCACCCATAATCGCATAAAAGCACATCAAGGATCTATACCAAAAGATAAACTCCCAACAGATGGAGCTATCCAAAACTCCGAAAGGCGGTCCTACACTGCAGATCACCAAACAAATGCACCTAAACTCGCGATGAACGCAGCCTCCGAAGGAGGTCGCACGAAGAATGTACCAAGTATGTGAAATCAAAATATCAGAATGAAATCATAATACTTAAACAAAACAGAGACATGTATGATAGCCAATTTACATACACAATACATAAGCCACATCAAGTCGTGACGTGCCTCAAAGTCATTACTAAAATATAACCACGGGTCTCACGCCCATAATATCAATCATACCCGTGGAATCCTTCCTCACCGCCATCCATGATATAATATAACACCAATAGGCATACATGAACACCAAGTCCCACTCGTGTCCTAAAATCAGACGCCAAGTAGGAAAACGAACCACCGGATCCAACTCAGATTATAAAACTGACGGAAAGTAATAAAGCCAACTACGATCCACTGCGTCAACAATCGACGGGGGCAAGTACGAAGCTAACTACCGATTCCACTGCCGTCACGAGATATGACCGGGAAAGTGCGAAGCTATCTACCGAGCTTATCGTACCAAATCGCGTAATAGCACCGACGGGGCAAATACGAAGCCAACTACGAGCCATCTGCGCGACCACCGACGGGGGAAAGTACGAAAGCTAACTACCAGATCCATCCTACGTCACTAAATCTCATGGAGGGCTAATCCATGGAATAACAATATCCCACGTGGTCGTATGCCCCGGAATCCCACATCGTATAAGCATGAACATAGGGTAATACAAACAAATCCGGGAATCTAACCCGCCTCCTGGTCACATGCCCCGGAATCCCACATCGTATAAGCATGTCCAAGGAGTAACACAAATAATGGAAGCATACCCGTGGAATCCCACATCACCGCCGGACGCCCAAGTAAACTTACAACAAGACAGCCGACCCTCCAACCGAGAGTCGCGGCAACGTAATAAAACATAATACTTGCACTCAAAGGCTATCACCAACACACATAGGCAAGTTCATAAAATCTATAGACTTTCATTTTATAAACTCAAGGCACTTATAGAATAATTCTCAATTAAACAAGCCAAAGTACTTATCAAGGCACACATAGAATAATTCTCAATTAAACAAGCCAAAGTACTTATCAAGGCACACATAGAATAATTCTCAATTAAACAAGCCAAAGTACTACGTACGTACATTCTTTTCAAAAGACTTCTTTTTATGTAAAACCCCAAGATACTAACACCCGTAGTATCAAGGCATGTCTATTTTTCAAAGTAAGTTACTACACTTTTAGAAAACTCATTTCAAAGCTTGAAATCAAGTAACTTCAAATTTTCACAATCTAGGCAACTTATGCCCATTAATCAAAATAGACAACTTTCTTAACCTTACATAAAGCCGTTATAACCAACTTCCCATAAAGACGTTATAACCCTTTATGGTTTTAGACATATCCATTCCTTTTATAACCAAGAGACTTATACTTTTAAAACCAAGTACCACATACTTACAAATCATGTTCTTAACTTTCAAAATACTTCAAGTCTCTTAATATTTAGAAAACAAGTTTCTTCTACTTTTAAACCTCAAGTAAATCTCTCCTTTAACTCCCCTAAAGTCATTATAACAACCCTTAGGTTTTGGAACTAAGGCACTAGCCAAAAGGTTTGGAAACCACTTCCTTTTCAAGACTCTATGTACTTTAAGTAAAATACTTTCACTTTTAAGAATCCAAACATCACTAAGGAAATGGATTATACAACTTACAATTTAAACATCAAAGTACAATCAAGGAATGAATCATTTAAGGAGTAGGACATACTTTCTTTATCTTAAGGAATCAAGCTAGAAGAGGAGATAGTTCACATACCTTTTCGGCTAAATGATCGGTGTATTTTATATACACCTTTTGAGTCAGTTTTAGTTAGTCTATTGTCCCGTTTTGCACATATAAGTGTCGTATTAGGATAGTTTTCCTTTCTTTTGAGTCAAAGTGGTTAAAATGGCCAAATGGCGGAAAAGGAGCTAAAAGAGGGCAAAAGAGGAGATTCCAGAGCTAAAAACAGAGAAAGTGGCGAACGAGGCTGAAACCTGCATGGCCAGCGCGCCTCGCAGCGGTGGGCGCGCCACTATCCGCAGAGGCTGCAAAGACTCACGCCGGCGCCTCGCGACAACAAAGCAGGTCGCGGCGCTAAACATCCGGAAGCTACAGAGCGCAGCGGCCGCGCCTCGCATGCCAGGAACTGGCGCGCCAAATCATCCGACGGATTGCAGAGTTCCGGCGCGCGCTGTCGCAGGCGCCGACGCGGAAAAATAAGGTTTCCAGACGGATTTTGGGCCAGGCCTGCAGGGAAAAGTTGAGGCGGTTTTCAGCCTATAAAAGGAGAACCCTAGGCAGTTTTTAAGGGTTCCCCTTCTTGCACAACACAAGGATTATTGCTTGGAGATTGGAGACCATAGTTTAGTAAATTCTTTTCCTTTTCTTTACTTTATTTCAGTTTTTGTATGATGAACATGGGATTAGTTCTTGTCATGTCAATGACTAGGAACTAATTCCTCTATAGGGCTTTCCATGTTGAATATCTAGAAACTTATGTTATGATTTAATGCATGCTTATGGTAATTATTCTTCTTGTTGAGATCTATCCAATAATTGAATTGAATGCTTGGTAGTTAATTGGCAACTAAATACCACTATATGATTTCTAATCAGACTCCGAAAGGAGGGGATTGTGAATATGCTGTAAGTTGGGTAGACATTCTTGGATTGGGGATGAAAATACCTCAATTATTTATGTAGCATTAATGAGAGGCTTAAAAACCCAAATTTTGCGCATTGTGCGTGACGGTTAACTAGGTTCTTGTTCTTAATCCTCCTATAGAGTTATCCTTATCACCGAAAGGTAGGTAAGGTGCAATACTGGGGTTGAGTGTTTATATAACCCTAACGGGAGTATAAAACGATTTAGTGAACCTGCTTTCTCCAAAAGAAGAAGACCATAAGTTATTGCATTAATAAGTAGCATAAGCGGATAGTGAGGAGACGTGGAAGCCCTGTTCTCATCACAACTGAAGTAAAACCTTATAGTTAAAATAACTTTTATAATTCTTAGTTATAAACAACAAATCCAAATATCAATTTACCAAATAGATACCAAAAAAATAGATAGTTGGTAATTGAACCCTAATCCTTGAGGACGATATTCGGTCTTATCAAGACTATACTACTTGTCACGATAACGTGCACTTGCGTTTAAAGTGTGTGCATCTTACCGCGCATCAAGTTTTTGGCGCCGTTGTCGGGGATTAGACATAGTTCAATATCAAATTTGTTTATTTTTAATTTCTAATTTGGTGTTTAATTTTTATTGTTATTTTTAATTTTTACGTTTTTTTTATTATTTTCAGAAAATTCGAGGTACCGTGATTGGCTGTTTGTTTTTTATCTATTTCAGAAAATCAGTTTATGCGAAGGAGAAGAGGAGCAGACACTCTTGTTCCCTTCAATCCAGAGATTGAGAAAACATGCAAACAGAACAGAAAGAATCAGCGGATTGCAACTTTGATAGAAATGGACGGAGGTCAAAACAATAACATGATGAGAGAAGGGTTAGGTGAAAATCAACCTAACCCAGGAGTGCCTCGGCAAATGCCAATAGACGTGGAGGAGAGAGTCCAAATCCAGCCAGAAATGAGTTTGGGGGACTATGTGCTGCCAAGAGTGAATGGAGCACAGACATGCATTAGGCTCCCTACAATAGGAGCCAAAAACTTCGAGATAAAACCGACGATTCTGAGCATGGTACAGCACACAGTGCAATTTGGAGGACTGCCATCGGAGGATCCACATATGCACATAGCTAATTTCATGGAGCTATGTGCAACTTTCAGATATAATGGCGTTACTGATGATGCCGTCAGATTGAGGCTCTTTCCCTTCTCACTCAGGGATAGAGCAAAAGTATGGTTGAATTCCCTGCCGGCCGATTCAATTTTTACATGGCAAGAGCTGGCACAAAAATTCCTAGCCAAGTTCTTTCCCCCGTGTAAAGCAGCAAAACTGAGAGGGGAGTTGAACAACTTCTACCAAGCAGATGGAGAGTCATTATATGAAGCTTGGGAAAGGTTCAAAGATCTACAGAGAAAGTGCCCACACCATTGCATTGAGTTGTGGAACTTGGTCCACATCTTCTACAACGGGCTGAGCAGTACAACCAGAACCATTATAGATGCAGCAGCAGGTGGAGCATTCATGAGGAAAACAGCCCACAACGCTCATGAGTTATTAGAAGATATGGCCACTAACAACCATGTCACAGACGAGAGGTCGACAAGTGGGAGAAGAACAGTGGGAGTCCACGAAATAGATGCTATTGCTGCCTTGAATGCCCAACTGGCCCTTTTAGCTAAAACAATGCAGAACATACTGATGTCGATAAATGTGGTGCAGATGCCTAAAAGATGTGAGATATATGGTGGACCACATACATTTGATAGGTGTCCTTCAGCTGACCCCAACAATATACCAATGGAGCAGGCAGAGTGTCAGGCCATAGGTAATTATCAGAGGCAACAGAACAACCCCTACTCCAACACCTATAATCCAGGGTGGAGGAATCACCCAAATTTCTCATGGAGAGGAGACCAGGGGCACCAGAACCAGCAGAACGAATACCAAGGGCAACAGAATCAATACCAGAGGCAGCAGAACCAATACAGGGGCCAGTACCAGAACCAACAGAACCAGAATCAGCAGCCCTTCATTCAAGCCCCACAACCTCAACGATTAATGCACCTGCTCAAAGAAGAAAAGCCAGACGAGCCGAAGTACGGTGATAAAGACTTGCAATGCCTGCACTCAGATTCATGACAGAAGCTAGATCCTCATTCAGGAACTTGGAAACACAAGTGGGTCAGCTAGCAAAGCAGGCAAACAGCAGGCCACAGGGGACATTGCCAAGCAACACAGAGGTAAATCCAAGGGAGCAATGCCAGGCAGTGCAATTGAGAAGCGGCAAACAGTTGGAGCAGCAGTCACCTCAGCCAGTAGTTGAGAAGAAGGCAGAGTTAGAAAAAGAGAAGGTGATTGAGCCCAATCCTGTAGTAGAGAAAACTCCAGAGAAGGAGTATACAGAAAAGATCCCTTTTCCCCAGAGACTACAGCGAAAGGCGGTTGATAAACAATTCTCCAAATTTTTGGAGACATTCAGGAAGCTGCATATCAACATACCTTTCATAGAAGCATTAGAGCAGATGCCCTCCTATTTTAAGTTTATGAAGGAGATCTGGGGAAGAAGAAGAAGTGGCGGAATATGAGATAAGTAGCACTAATGTAAGAGTGTAGTGCTATCTTGCGAGAAGTTGCCACCAAAACTAAAGGATCCCGAAGCTTTACACTACCTTGCACAAATGGGCGGTGACTTGCAACAGAGCTTTATGTGATTTAGGGAGAGTATAAATCATGCCTTGTCGATTTAAAAGATCGAGTCATGAGGCCAAACCAACCACAAGAAGCCCGCAATCGGCCGACAGACGCTGGTTCATCCAAGAGGCAAGATTGAGGACGTAATTGTGAAAGTAGGAAAATTCTTCTTTCCCCGCAGACTTCCTCATTCTTGATATGGAAGAAGATGCGGAAATCCCTATCATATTGGGGAGGCCATTCCTAGCAACGGGGAGAGCTTTGATTGATGTTGAAAGAGGAGAGTTAACATTAAGGGTGGAGAATGAAGAAATGGTGTTTAAAGTTTTTAAACACGTCATTAAGCCACCAACCATGAGTGGGTGCTTTTCAATCAGCACCATCAAACCCCCCTGCGAGCCAATACAAGTCAACCAAAGAGAGATGAGCCCAAGAAAGCAGGCATGGTTTGCCGAAATTCCACTAAAGGAGGTATGTGTTCCTGAACTCCCTCTTACTGATAAAGCTAAGAAGAAAAGAAGAAAAAGAAAACGCAAAATGTGGAGGAAATGGATTAGTTGGGGGCTTGATCCATCCCACGGTTATTAAAGCTAAGGAACTTGCGTCCGGCTAAAAGACGTTAAAGACAGCGCTACTTGGGAGACAACCCAACGTTTATCAATTATGTTATTTCAATTCTTGTCTTTAGATTATTTTAATTTCTCCTAGAACAGTCTCACGATCTTGGGGTCTTGTGTTTGTGTTATTGACAGGTACAGGCAAATAAACTGGAGGACGAAAAGCTGAACGAAAGCCAGGATTTCCAGAAAAGTGGGTAAGCGCCGCGGCGCCAAAAGAACTGAACAGGCGCCTAAGCGGAAATCCAGAAACTTAAAATGCCCAGAAACCAGAACCTTAAAATGCCCAGAAACCAGAACTTTCCCCAATTCCAATTTCAAAAACCTAACTCTCCTTCTCCAAAAACCCACGAAATTCAAAAAATTTGCCCACAAATCCTCCACAAATTAAACCCAACCACAACCAAAACTCTTAAATTCCTAAAAACCCTTAGCTATCTCAAACAACGAAGCTCCATTCCATAGCCTCAAACCACCAATTGAAACAAGAACAACTTGAATCTTCTCATAAAAAGGTAATCTTTTTCTGTTCTTGAGTCCTTTACTGAAGTCACATGAGGTAGTAGTTTGAAGGAGTATTGTAGTTGAAGTAGTTTGGGTACTGAAAAGTTGATTGTGAAGTTTGGAGAAAAGAGTAGAAAAGGAGTGTGGGTATTGGGTAGAAGAATTGAAATTTGGGGGTGTTGTGTTCGCTGCTAGTTGTTGATTGTGTAAGAAACACTTGTGCCACTAAATTGTAAGCTCCAGAAACTGTTTTAAATATGGCCACCAGGAAGAGAAGAGGCTCCACATCCACCCCAACCCCACAATACGATGATACTAGGTTTGTGAGCTACCAAGACTTCCAAATATACAAAAAACTTGATACCAGACCCGTAATACCAGAAAGGGGAATGGACTACCAGAGGGAGTCATATGGGGAGGAAGATGTTTATGAGACCATCCGGGCTATGATTGAGTTAAGGGGGTGGAGGAGATTTGTGAATCCGGAGAAAATAGCACCAATGAACACAACAATGGTGCGTGAATTTTATGCAAACTTTCCGGAGAGGGTGGCAAGGGGATGCTTTGTAAGGGGAAATTATATGCCTGTGACGGCGGAAGCAATAAATATGACTCTAAAAACAGTTGATGTTGAAGAGAGTAGTGATTGGAACCATTTTAGAACATGTTCTAGGAGCACCAACAACATCAACTGGAATGCCGTCGCAGACACAGTAAGCTACCCTGGGGCTGCATTTGATATGGGAAGAAATGGATCAAGAGCACTAAGCAGGTGCCAATTCAACAAAGCAGCCAAGGGTTGGCTATATTTCGTCAGTGCCCGCATGATCCCATCCACGCACTTCACCAGAGTGCCGGAAGATAGGATTAAGCTGATATATGGAATTATGAGGGGACTGACGATTGATGTGGGGAAAGAGATAGTGCAGAGCATTGAAGAAATCAGCAGGTTGGTGACAACAGGTGGATTGGGACATGGTTCACTTATTACCAGTCTATGCCACATGAATGCGGTCCCAATCCTACCCACTGACACTCATGAGAGAAACCAACTGCCGGTGTCCTGTGGGATAGTGCACTCTTTCCCAGACCCAAGCCCCCCAGCAGCCAGACGGAGAGTACAACCAGCAGCAGCAGCAGCAGCAGAGGCCGCAATGAACGAGGATGAGCCTGAAATAGGGGCTCAATATGAGGCAGGACCTAGCCACCGGCCAACCACAGAAGCAGAACCTTCAGTGCCCACGATGGAGCGATTGCTTCAGAATCAGATGAGGATGATGCAGAGTTTGGACACAGTGATCCACGAACAACAATAAACGAGGCAACAAATCAACGAGATGAGTTCCTTGTTCAGTCAGTGGTCCATGCACTATCCCATGCCACCGCCACCACCACCGTTTTAGCCAAAGTCTGTAAGTGTCTTATTTCTTTTATTGTCTTTGAGTCTACACACATTGGGGATAATGTGTGATTTAAGTTTGGGGGGTGTTTTATTTGTGTCTTTTTTATTTGTGATTTGTTATGTTTTATTTAAGTCTTTTTGATTGTTTTATGTTTATTTTGAGTCACCAATTTTTTTTTCTTTTTGAGTCATAATTGCCTGTCAAAGATCATGAATGATGTAGTTGCTAGAAACACCTAGTGAAGTAAGGTGGAATAATGTAACGGAATTGAAGCAACTATCTAAACACTTAGGTTAGATATTTGCCAAAAACTCACAGAATCTGTCTAGTTGGAGTTTCTTGCTTGAATTATGCATGCTAAAGGATAAATACTTATGTGTTATGACTTCTTGCTATTTGAGGTGAAATAGTTAGGATATGCATGTTAGGGAGATGACTCAGGCATTTCTTTGATAGCCAATTCTTACCATTCTTTTCTATCACGGACTTTTAAAAATATCCCTAGTCAGCCCCATTGAGATTTGAGCCTAAAAATTAAAACTTCTTCTTTGACACCCTATATTCCCACAAATTGTGCCATAAGTAAAAATGTGAAATAGTGGAATAAATTGTGTTAAAAAAGAGATAAAAAGAGTGAACAACTTTGATGCACCCCAATAAAAGAGTAATAAGAAATAGGCAAAAGCCTAAGTTTGGGGGTGCTTGTTATTATAATATACTTCACTCCCCCAAAACAAAAAGAGGGAAAAGATAGAATCGAAGTGAAGGAAAGAACAAAAAGAAAAAGGGAAATACTGAAAAGCTGAAGAGCTTATGGTACACGAAATGAGCCGAAATGCCTATTTTTACCTACCTATACCTAAGCCTACATTGCAACCCATAAAGTCCTGAAGATCTCTTTTATGCATATCCAGAATTAGTGGAGAATAGCAAGTAAGCATGCCATAGGAATTCTTGAATTTATATGCATGATTTAGTATATTGACTTCCATTAAGCATGATGAATATGAGTTTGCGAAATATCTAGCTTCATGTGTTTAGTGTCTTTGAAATTTCATGCTATATGTTCCTGCATATTATTTTGCTAACCTTCATGTTTTTCTAGTTAACTCTAATGCAGCAAAAGTGATCAATGGCAGTGAGTCTTTTATTTTCGTTCTTTGAGTCTTTTATTTCTTTCTTTCTATCTTTGCTCGAGGGCGAGCAAAGGTTAAGTTTGGGGGTATTTGATCGGTGTATTTTATATACACCTTTTGAGTCAGTTTTAGTTAGTCTTTTGTCCCGTTTTGCACATATAAGTGTCGTATTAGGATAGTTTTCCTTTCTTTTGAGTCAAAGTGGTTAAAATGGCCAAATGGCGGAAAAGGAGCTAAAAGAGGGCAAAAGAGGAGATTCCAGAGCTAAAAACAGAGAAAGTGGCGAACGAGGCTGAAACCTGCATCGCACGCCTCCCGCAATGTAAGCGGCCGCGCCCACTATCCAGAGAGGCTGCAGAAGACTTGGTGCGGCGCCTCATGACAAGCAGGTGCAGGGCCGCGACGCCTAAACATCCGAGAAGCTACAGAAGTTGCAGCGCCGCGGCGCCCTCAGACAGCAGAAATCAGGGCCGCGGCGCCAAATCATCCGACGGATTGCAGAAGTTCCGGCGCCGCGGCGCCTGTCTGCAGGGCCGCGGCGCCGACGCGGAAAATAAGGTTTCCAGACGGATTTTGGCCAGGCCTGCAGGGAAAAGTTGAGGCGGTTTTCAGCATATAAAAGGAGAACCCTAGGCAGTTTTTAAGGGTTCCCCTTCTTGCACAACACAAGGATTCTTGCTGAGATCGAGACCATAGTTTAGTAAATGCTTTTCCTTTTCTTTACTTTATTTCAGTTTTGTATGATGAACATGTGATTAGTTCTTGTCATGTCAATGACTAGGAACTAATTCCTCTATGTGGCTTTCCATGTGAATCTCTAGAAACTTATGTTATGATTTAATGACGCTTATGGTAATTCTTCTTCTTGTTGAGATCTATCCAATAATTGAATTGAATGCTTGGTAGTTAATTGACAACTAAATACCACTATATGATTTCTAATCGGACTCAAAGGAGGATTGTGAATATTTGTAAGTTGGGTAGACATTCTTGGATTGGGATTAAAATACCTCAATTATTTATGTAGCGTTAATGAGAGGCTTAAAACCCTAATTTTGCGCATTGTGCGACGTTAACTAGGTTCTTGTTCTTAATCCTCCTATAGAGTTATCCTTATCACCAAAGGTAGGTAAGGTGCACATCTTTGAGGTTGAGTGTTTATATAACTTAACGGAGTATAAAACGATTTAGTGAACCTGCTTTCTCCAAAAGAAGAAGACCATAAGTTATTGCATTAATAAGTAGCATAAGCGGATAGTGAGGAGACGTGGAAGCCCTATTCTCATCACAACGGAAGTAAAACCTTATAGTTAAAATAGCTTTTATAATTCTTAGTTATAAACAACAAATCCAAATATCAATTTACCAAATAGATACCAAAAAAATAGATAGTTGGTAATTGAACCCTAATCCTTGAGGACGATATTCGGTCTTATCAAGACTATACTACTTGTCACGATAACGTGCACTTGCGTTTAAAGTGTGTGCATCTTACCGCGCATCTCTAAATCCACAAGCTAAGCCGAATACGCCGCACGTAGAATTGTCAACCTATAATGGTCACAACATGACTATCAACTTCTAGTTTCTAACGTAGAATAATACTAAGTATACGGTCTCTTATTCTACGGAAAATCGGGCAGCACTTCCTTTGTTTCTACATACTTTGCCACCTTTTTCAAGGCCGAATACAATAACCAACTCGCCACATTTAAGGCTCAAAACAACAACCAACCAAAGGGGATTACACGCCTTACAATACGTGTAAAATTCTGCCCCACAATTCATACAAAGTAGTTCCATATTTAAAGCCATTCTCGGCCAACTTATAACCAATCCTAAGTCCTTTCCAAATCTTTTTCAATCCAAGTTCTTAGGTCAAACATGTTATATAGTCATAGACAACTTCAACAACTACAATTTCCTTCTTTATACAACATGCGACGACTTAAACAAATAATCAACTTGAATTGAAATCTTAAGGCTAAACATGCTAGTTTTCGGATTAGGGTTCCAATAGCCAATATACTTATCAAACTTCATAATATATACCTCATGCTTGCTAATATCCATAGCTACAACAATAAGTAAATCTTAATTACTAAAACGACAAGATTTATACCTTTACAAGCCCTTAAAATTTCCAAGATTCAAAGTTGCTCCTTAGCAATTCTTAGCTCCTTTCCTTTACGCTCCAATCCGCTATTTGAAGCCTCTAGAAGTTCACAATCAACTTCTCTTCCTTTTCCAATCCAAAACTAGGAAAACTACTTAGGTTTTCGCCTTGCGACTAACGTGAAAACGTCGTTTTTCCGCAATATTTCTATTGAGATATCCTTACAATACCCTTAGGGACCTTGGGTTAAAGTCTTGTGAATAATGGATCAAAACTACAAAATTTTCTTGTGTGGAACTAGCCAAACCCGAGAGCACTTGTCTTTGAAGAACAAGAATGTGTAATTTTTATAAGTGTTAGAAGAGCTTGTCTTGCACTAATGTGTATATATAAAACAATGGAGGGCTTAGATTATAACAATTGTGTGTCTTGGATGAAGTACACTTGGATAACTACACAAGTGACAAGTTGACTTGGTCAATAATATCAAGCTAGCAAGACTTATCATCCACAATGGTCAAATGACCATTCTAACCTTACCAAAATCATCCAAGACCATATGTGGGGGGTTCCACGTGTCGCCCTCTCATTCGTCCATAAAATTCTGTAACCCTCGTGGGCCCCGCAAAACGTAAAATTCCTCGGGTGGGCCCCACGTGACCAAATCCGTAAAAATAAATTTCCATAATGTTAATAAGTTCCATACTCTTCAAATAATGCATTTTGAGAATCCAATTCTCAACAACGAACATTTTTCCTTTCCTGTTTCGAAGATTTTCCGTCGGAAAAACAATTCTTCCTTTCGTACCAATTTCCAAGTCTTGATTCCTTACGTACATTCTCTTATACATGTCCTGGACTTACGGGGTGTAACACTGGAGCTGCTGCTAGGGATGGCAACTGATAGGATCTAGACCAGATCCTACTAGATCCAGATCCGTTTTTCATACCTGTATCCAGATCTGAATCCAGATCCATCGGGTCCATAAATATCAGATCCAAATCCAGATCCATCAGATCCACCGGGTCCACAGATCGGATCTGGATCCATATCATAGAAAAACAAAATTACAAGAGCCTAACTTCTTATAGAGTTATTAGATTCCCGTACTTGAACTTTGAATGTCTCAAAACTCTAGCAAGACGCTATAAGTTCATCTATGATGCTCTCAGTTTCCTCATCATAACCAAGGAAACATTATCACTCCTAAATTCATTTACTTGAAATGTGAATTAGAAACAGAAAGTCCAATTCGGCCACAGTGTGCATCAACACTGTCATGATAATCTCAAACCTCTGGTGCCTAAATAATATAATAAAAAGTACAAATTGGTCTGGATTGGAAAACTAACCCATGGTCACAAAATATACGACAACTTTTCAGCTTATAACCTATCAAACCTATAACATTGTGCATTCGTATTAAGATGTCAGTTAAACCAAATAGCCCTACAATGTCCTAGGAACCTCAGGTTCTCCTTTATTTGGAATAGAAAAGATGCCACTGGACTGGTTAATGGTTGCTCAGTAACCATGAACCTCCCAAACTGAAGCATCACCAAATGCAGATTCTGTTAAAATTCAAGACTTGTAAGATCCCAAACTTTGTTGCAAAGATACAATCAAAGAATTTGTATAAGTACACAAAGAAAAACGGATCCACGGGTCGGATCTGGACCAGATACGGATCTCAAAGACAAGATCCATATCCATATCTGATCCGTCATAAGCGGATTTGGGTCCGATCCGGATCCGTCGGGTCCAAATTTTGAAGATTCATAACCTATAAAATGGATCTGGATCCACCGGGTCCAGGATCCGTTGCCATGTTTAGCTGCTGCTCTAAGCTCCTCTGGAGGTGACGGTGTAGCAGAGCTCGCCAACTGGAGTACAATCTCAGGCATAGATTGGGCATGGGCCCTAATAACTCTCCGGGTCTGACTAGTAGCTCCTGCTACTGATTTTCCCTTCTGGGAAGCTATCGCTTTCTTTGGAGGCATGCCTGAAAACATAATAATTCATCAGAGAGGGATTATCCTAATAACATAGCTATATTGCACGATCTTAGAGTAAGAAGAAAAGATGACATGCTAAATGTCCGACATCCTCCTGCGTATAAGTATGGTGCTCTACTAGACACGGTCTGTAGACACTCCGAGGACGCACTGCTCTGATACCACTTTTGTCATGATCCGACCCGACGGGCCGCGACCCGGTGCCCTAATTGGACACCCTTATACTGACCTGCCACATATAATCAGTCTAATACCACAGAAATGTAAATTTTTTGTAAACGTAAGTTGCTGACTCATAACGCTTATATATATATATCAAAAAGAACTTGTCTCCTGAGGAGTCACAGCTAGTCAATCAAAACAACATAGGCGAGCCGACAAGGATGCCACTATACACAGAAATGTCCAAAACAAACCACAACCCACATGTGTCTATTGCACATGTCTACAGACCTCTAAGAGTATGAAAATAAAATCTAACGAGACAGGGCCCCGTCGTACCCCTGAATATGCATAAGTCTATAGCAAGGATCTGTACCAAAATGACTAAGCTCCGGAACAATAGACCTCTCCAAACAGCTGAGTGGAAATCCTAGAATGGAGGATCACCAAACTGAGTATCTGTACCTGTGTGCATGAAACGCAACCCCTCGGGAAAAGGGGGTCAGTACGAAAAAATGTACCAGGTATATAAAACATGAAGTACTGTAAAGAAGATCATAATTGGCCAAAAGATGTCATGAGATAAGTATAATAATCAGTATACTAATGTACCCGTGCCTTATAAAATGAGATTCATACATGTCCATATAATATAATCATATCCGTGAATGCCTGTCCACATATATCGTACTCTGCCCATTCTGGGACTCGGTGAAATAATCATATTCGTGGATGCCTGTCCACATATATACCCGTGGATAACTGTCCACTGTGCACATACCGTACCCGGACCATCGTGGGACTCGGTGAAATAATCATATCCGTGGATGTCTGTCCATATATATCGTACCCGACCCATTCTGGGACTCGGTAAGATCATCATATATATATATACCGTACCAGACCCTCTAGCAAGGGACTCGGTGAATTGATATTGTTACACCCCGTAATTCCATGACATTGATTTGAGGACGTGATTAAGGAAAGAAGATTTGAATATTGGAAGGAAAAAATTATTACATTTTCTTAAAGGAAAATTTCGAAAAAATGTGACAACGGAAAAATTATTAACTTGAAGTTTAATACTTCTAATTGAATTTATGGACTTGGTATTGGATTATAAGGTATTAGAATTGATAATATGGGGTCCGCCGAGAATTTCACAATTTCGCGGGGACCTTCGAAAAATTATAATATTTTGGACCAATCGTAGGGCGACACGTGTCACCCCTCCACTTGACTTTGACTTGGACTTGGACTTTAGATATTTTGAAAACAAGTGGACAAGTGGGTCCCACTCCACTTGTCTTGCTACACTTGTAGATATTTATATATATCAAGAGAGCTTGCAAGACTTATCTACACTTAGAAAATATTTTTATTACACGAGTTCTATCTCTTCTCTCTCAAGATTTCGGCCAAGGGCCATTATTGAAGACCAATATCCTTAAATCTTCCAAGCTTAGTTCATAAATACAAGATTAAGAACCCTAACCAAGTGTTAAGCCAAGATAAACCACCATTAACCTCAAATCCCATTTGGGTCGTGGCTAGGGTTAGAGATTTTAGGGTTTCTGTCGACTTTTTGGTGATGGAACGTGAAGGGAAGTTGCTGCTAAGGTTGTATGAGATACATATATGTGATTGGATCTTGAAGAAATGGAGCGAAACGAACACTATGGGCCAAAGATAAGTGGAATGGTTTGGGCACAAATAAAGGTAGAAATTCTTCCTTCTCTTGAAATAATTGGATATTACATGTTGTTATAATGTATAGATGAGCTTGTGCTAAAAATAATAAAGAATAAAAAGCGTTTGAACCATTTTTGGGGCTAAAACCGTGAATGGACAGATTTGGTGATTATTGGATTTCGTTGGTTATTGTCGTTATTAACGTCACCTATTGCATGTTATAATAGAGTAATATTATTGTTAATAAGTTGTTATAACTTATATGGAAGTATTGGAATTGGAATTTGGATTAAAAAGGGTTGAGGAAAGGGTAATCGGATCGTAGTTGTTGGCCGAGTTTTGCCTAAAACTGTGGGGTATCGTTATGCAGTTTTAAGGCACTGTTTTGTGGTGTTAGGCTGCTGGAAAATCAGCCACCATATTGCATGTTGAATGTGGTAAAATGGCTAATGAAAGTACTAAAGAATAAAGGTATAAAAAGGGTGTTAAAGGCTTCACATTGTACCCTTAATGTTGGTTTATTATAGACTGTATTGTGGACTGTTTTAATGTGATTGTGGGGAAGAATTTTACACGTCAAGTTAGGCGTGTAATCCCCTTTGGTTAACTGTTGGTTGTGCCTTAAATGTGGCTTGTTGATTGATGAATTCGGGCCTTGGAAAAGGTGGAAAAGTACGTAGAACAAATGAAGTGCTGCCCAAATTTCCGTAGAATAAGAGGGCAATTATTTGGTATAGTCTTATACTAGTAAGTATGATATTGATAGAAGTGTTATCGTCATTATAGGTTGAAGTACTACGTGTAGCATATTCTATTGGGAATGTGGAATAGACGATAAGGTTGAAGTACATTGGAGCGTATTGCTACTTGTCGTGTTGGTTAGTCGTCACGAGGTATATGAACTTCTTCCTTCTATCGGCATGATTGATTATTGGAGTATACATAACTTGTTTCTTGAAGTATACTTGCCTCGTTATTAGAGTATTCATGTTATTGATTCTATGCTAAAGGCATGTCTAAATTATTCCTAAGTCCTTACCAAGTCTTATGGGAGATGTTGGTAAGAGTGTTTAGTAAGCATTGGAGTTGAGTTGATATTGCTAAGTTACAACACTAATGAGACTTGATTTATTTGAAAGTCATGAGACTAGATTTATTTGAAAGTTATGAGACTTAGTTGAAAGTATGTGTCACGACCCGATTCCGGGCCCGTGACTGGTGCCTTACCCCGGGCACCCTAGTGATACAACATCAGAGTAATCAGCGGAACATAAAACGATACAAGACATATTATGAAATATGAAACAATAATCTGAGAAAAACTTGCCTTTCGGCATATATATAAATGACAACTTTTTCAACATGAACAGTTTAATCCTTTTTACAAACCCTGCCCACAACAGTACTACAGACCTCTACGAATGATATGACCACCATGGCGGGACAGGGCCCCGCCAAACCCCTGAATGTAAACACTTACTACGACAGGGGACTATACCACTGATAAGCCTCCGGAGAAACGGAGCTTCCCAACGCTGAAATCGTGACCGAGAGCTAGGATCAACGATCGGTGTACCTCAACTGCGGCATGAACGCAGCCCCGGGGAGGTCGATACAACAGTGCGAGTATGTGAAACTGAAAATACATAATCGTAAATGAAATCATAGCATCATATAAAGCAGAGACATGTATGATAACCAAACTACGATTTACAACAAAGCTCATGTCAAGTCGTGACTCACGCCTCAAGTCATCACTCAAGTATAACAATGGGTCTCGTGCCCACAACATCAATCATGCCCGTGGAATACCTTCCTCACCGCTGCCTATGATATAAAAGCACCAAGGAACACATGAACACCGTGTCCCACTGTGTCATAATAAAATCAGACGGTAAGTGCGAAGGCATAGCCGACTACTAAAACCCACGCACCAACAAGGTCATGAATCGTATCATAAGATCTGTCTAGACCGTCACATGATCAAAGCCGCCACTTGCCCGCAGATCAATGTACGCGTCTAACCACGAACTCCCGCAGCCCGCGTAGGCCAATCTCATCGCCCGCATGAGGTATTCCCGCATCGAGGGTAGCTACTCCGGCGTCGCCCCGACTTTGCGATCCGCGTGGCCACATGGACCGCATGCCCATAAAGGACGACACTAACACGGAACTCTCGTAGCTCCGCATAGGCCCACAGGACTGCATGAGGTATTCTCGAATCATAGGTCCATCGACCGCTGAAGTCTACCCCAGACGGAGGCGCAACCGGAATCATCTCAAGAGATGAGTGATGTAAAATACTAACACAACAAACTTATCGTTAAGCAACATAAGCACAACAAGGAAACCCCTTTACACAACATCACAAGATACTAACACACGTAGCATCCTAGCATGTTTACTTATCAATCAACAAGAAAGTATTACCAGGCTATCACAAACCAACACAATCAAGTTATACACACAAGGTACTTTCTACTATATGCCAACAAGTTCGGGGTTTTATCCCCAAAGTACTTCATACATTAACTCTTTAAAAGATACGTTACTTTCACAATGTCACACAATACCCGTAGTATAAAATAGAGTGACTATCCTTTTAAAGTAAATCAATTACTTCTCTTTGTAAAATCAAGTAGCAACATTCTTTTCCAATGATCAAGTTTGCCTAATTTCCAATGTTCAAGTTTCTCATTTTAGAAAGGTTTCGTAGTTCATAGTCTTATTCATTTAAGAATATAATTCTCCTTTAAACTATCTGAGAAACATAAGTCTTATATGTGAGTAGGATATTCTTGTTTATAACAATCTTATTACAGCAGCCATGATCTAGGAAATATCATTTTGTCTCATCTTAGCTTCTATGCAGATGGAAGTTTCTATTGGTTTTAATAATACTTAATTATTAAAAACATTTCCTCTTATAAACGCTGCAGTGGTTTGTCGATACACATTCTGATTTCCAAAATCAGTAAAACATTCTTAAGACGTTATACCTAACTTTCCATAAAGCTAGCATAACTCTTAAGTTTTCAAAACAAATCAAGTATTACTTCTTCTTTCAAATGATTCAAAATATTTTGAAATACTTCAAGTTCTTTATTAACACATAACACGCCGATTATAGTTCAAATCGATTACCTTTTAAAAACCACAAGTATTTTCTTACCAACATAAAGTCATTATAACCAACTTCCCATAAAGTCGTTATAACACTTTATGTTTTAAACCAATCAAATACATTTAGCACATGTGACGCTCACCGTACTACATATTTCACACATATCATGCTAGAAGAGATAGGAAGAGGTTCACATACCTCGCTACGAGTATCGACTAATAGCAAAACGCTCAAGTACTTTCAAACCGTCGGCTACTCCTAGCCAAGATCGCGCCATACGTAGTACTTCAACCTATAAGGCCACAAGGCGCTTATTAACATTTAGATCCCTTCAGAGAACATTCTACGTAAAATTCGCGACTCTCCCGCAACAGCGTAAATCTCCTCCTCTATCGAGGCCGGCTACCAAGCCAACCGGGGGGGGGGGTGTACATCTAACCCTAACGGGTACAATTCTACTCCACGGTACTACTTCACAAGTCTACTGTAATACAGCCCTAAGTAATTACAGTTCAGTAATCTTCTTTAAATTCAGGCTTAAGTCAAAAGACATTGCCGATAACTACGTTCAGTTCTAAATATATAGTATACTTCAACTATATAGTCTAACAATCATGTAATTTCCAATTACAATATAGGGACAAGATATTTACCTCGATAAGCCCATAATTATCCGAGTTTAAATGTCGGTCCTGAGCAAGGTTTAGCTCCTACTCCGTGCGCTCCGACCCGCTCCAACAACCCTTAGAAGTTCTAACCAACTTCTACTTATGACTTCAACTACGGGTGAAGATTTTCCTTAGGGTTTCGGTTTTGTGACAGACGGGAAGTATAATAGTATTTCTGGGCTTTTTGTATAGGTATAACCTTAGAATACTACAAGGTATACGGCTAAGGTAATTTGGGCATTATAACAATACTTTTGAGAGTATTTCTACCAAGAGAGGGGGGTATTATATGAAAACAACTAGGCTAGGGGGGGGTACCCCACGGCTAGCACCCCAAGGAGTGTATACCCTGCCTACTCCCACTAGGGGTACTCTCGGCCAGGGGAAGGGTGCTCTGCTAAGCCTCACAAAGGGGGACGAAAACACAACAAGGAGGAGAGTTTAACACTTAAAGATTTGTGGAAAGGATGAAGAATTCATCAAAGGGAGAGGGGTATTTATAGGTCAAGGGATGGCCAACCAAAGGCCAAGATCAATCCATGTGTTAGGCAAGTGTAGGGCTAGGATTTACCAAACACAAATATCCTACCTACCCTTGACTTTGTCAAGGCACAAAAAACGTGCCTTACCTTGTCCATTTCGTCCAAGTTGGACGATTTCAAGCCACCAATTGGAGGGTGCCAAGTGGCGCCCTCTTGTTGGTCCAAAATGTTTCGTCTCTCGGAAAAATCCGCAAAAATTAAAAATGACATAGCCGAAATTCCCCTACGAAAGCTGTGAAAACGTTTCGCCGAAAAACGACTCTAACCGGGTGTTGTGCACAAAATTAAATCGGCCAAGCCTACTTGAAGTTCGAAATTTCCTACGTACGTTCCTGCGTACATACTCTGGAAATACGGGGTATAACAGTATGTGAGACTTTACTTGAAGGTATATGAGACCTTACTTGAAAGTATATGAGATTTGATTAGATGAAGTGTAAGAGACTTGATTTATATGAAGTATAAATGACATGATTTTGGAAAAGAAGAAGTAACTTGATTTGAAGAGTATACTTGTCTTGATTTGTAAAGTATAAGTTACCTGATTTGAAAAGAGTAAGTAACTTGATTTAAAGTGATACTTGAGCTGATAAGTATCTTTATTTGCCAAATGAGGATCTAAAATGAAAGATTGTTAGATATATTCCCTTGATAGTACTTTGGGGTTTCTAAAATGAAGTTCATTGTGTGTGTAGGGTACACGAGATGTTGGTACCTAGGTTTGTCCAAAATGAAGTTCCTTGTGTGTGTATGGTATATGACTTGTTGGTACCTAGGATTGTTTAAAACGAAGGTTCATTACATGTGTATGGTACATGATATGTTGGTACATAAGCTTGTTTAAATGGAAGATTTTATATGTGTTTGGTACATGATATGTGGTACCTTGGCATAATTAAATGGAAGATTTTATATGTGTTTGGTACATGATATGTGGTACCTTGGCATAATTAAATGGAAGATTTTATATGTGTTTGGTACATGATATGTGGTACCTTGGCATAGTTAAATAGAAGATTTTATATGTGTTTGGTACATGATATGTGGTACCTTGGCATAGTTAAATAGAAGATTTTATATGTGTTTGGTACATGATATGTGGTACCTTGGCGTAGTTAAATGGAAGATTTTATATGTGTTTGGTACATGATATGTGGTACCTTGGCATAGTTAAATGGAAGATTTTATATGTGTTTGGTTCATGATGTTTTGGTACCTTGGCATAGCTAGATGAAAGATTTTATATGTGTTTGGTACATGATGATTTGGTACCTTGGCATAGCTAAATGAAAGATTTTAATCGTCGGTACATGAGATGTTGGTACCATGGTTTCATTTTCTTTGGGAGTCAAAAGATGAGTTAAATTACACAAGATTGCTAGGATGTGGGTTCAACTCCCATGACAGTATTTGTTTATATAGACAGACGTTCATGATTTTGACATGGCTTCCCTACTTTGAAAAAGTACAGTGTTACAGTAGTACAGTGATACAAAGTACAATTGGCTCTGATTTTATATGACACGGTAGGATCTGGTATTTGATTTTCATACTTGCCCCTGTCATTCCTTTGTACAGTTATGATCTTATTTGCTGTACTTTATTTCCGTTCCATACTTAGTACATGTTGTACTGACCCCCTTCGGGGGCTGCGTTCATGTCCGCAGGTCTAGGTACTCAGATGTGGATCCACGGGCTTAGGATCCTTGTTCAGCGTTTTGGCATAACTCCAATGTTCTGGAGCTTGTCATTATGTCTAGGTATATTCAGAGGTATGGCGGGGCCTTGTCCCGTCATAGTTGTCATCAAACTCTTAGAGGTATGTATTCATATGTGGGCTGGACTGGCTAGAGTTGTATTTACATTATTGTACAGTGTAGACCTATCACGACCCGACCCCGGGCCCGTGATTGGTGCCCTACCTGGGCACCCTTACAGGTATACATAAGAGATAATCAGCGGAACATACATAAACTCAACAAGAAATAAATAACAGGTTAGCCGATAAGGCTACCTCCCTGGATATATATATGCGTAAATCCAAAAGTAGTTACCTCTTTTTTTTTTACAAACCGACCCACAAGATATGACTACAAACCTCTAAGAGTTTTGCCATAACAACTGTGACGGGACAGGGCCCCGCTATACCCCTGAATGTACATAAATCTACAACCTCAGGGAACTGTACCAAAAGACAAAGCCTCCGGAGAAATGGAGCTTTCCAAGAACTGAACAGTGATCCTAAGAGTGAGGATCAACAAGCTATGTACCTCAACCTGCGACATGAACGCAGCCCCCGAAGGAGGTCAGTACAACAGGTACCAAGTATGTAAAACTGAAAGTACTGTAATTTAAATCATAAAGTCTAGATATAATTAACAGTACAAACGTGCCTTGCCGAAAACGCTTTATCATCCCGTATGGAAAAGGAAGTGAAAACCCTAAACCGTGCCTTACTGAAAGTTTCTCTCACTAAGTGAAAACGCTCTCAACGTTTTCCTTGGTTGCTCCTTTCGGTTCATCCCTCTCTTTCTAAATTCACCATTGTTTCTTCATTAATCGAAGCTTAGTGTTCATGACATGAGAAAGACAAAGCGTTTTACTCGCTCTAGAAATGATTCCGGTGGATCCGGAGGCTCTATGAAGTCTAAATCCAAGAAAAAGAAAAAGAACAGTGGAAGCCCAACCATTGGTAAGGAAAACTTAATTCCGGTAATTTCAGATCCCACGGTGTTAGTGCACGTTCCGCCTGATATGCGCGTTCCACTTGAACATGTAGTAGATGATATTACGCTGCAAAGGATACATGAATGTGGAAAAAGTATAGAAGTCGATAGCTTGAATAGTAGTATGTCCGAAGGTGGAGAGTTTCATGTCCCTTTAGACATCGATCCGAAAATGACTACTCCAAATCTTGCTCCAGAAATGGCTACGAAGGGTGCTTGTAATACTGTCCACAAGCTTAATGGAAAAGCTTCTTCCGAATCTCCCGGCAATGCTACGGAAGTTCTGATAGCTAAAGACACTCCAATCTCTCCTAGAGATGGCGGATCTAACACGGGTCAATTGGTAAGCTCTGGGATCACAACGGAAGAACATGGCAATCAAGGGGCTAAGACAAACTCTCCACATCAAGGAAATTTGCTCAGGCAAGCCGGAAAAGTTAAGAGATTTTGGGCCAGGAATTGTATACGATAAAACAATGCACGATGGTATTCTCGGGTCAAAACCGGGTCAGGTTACGAGTCATGGGCCTAAGATTATTCCCAGTACTTGTGGTACAATGCAGGTTGAGAGAACCGAAGGGTCATCTACTCCCAATGAGCCTAGTAACTCTCCTAACTTTATTAGCGCGAGAGCCAAATGGTCACTTCACTTAATGGGGCAGCATTCTTCGAATTCATTGAGAGTCACTAATAAGTCCTTCCCCACTTTAACCAGCTTACTTAGCGGACTTCAACAAAAGAATCTCAATAGCTAACTTTCCTTTACTTCTTCCTTGGGTATTGGAAACATTATTAACAATCCACCTCTCTCCTCTTCTACTTCATCAATACTCCCCGGAATCCAAGATGACCCACCCTCACCTCCCTCCAAATCATCACTACCACCCGAAATGCATGAAAATTTTCCAACTCTTCCAAATGGCACACGTATCCTATCTCCAGATGCGGGTCCGAGCTCTACCCCCGCTAATCCTATCCCTCAGTCAAAACCATACGGGAGGCTAGCTGACAATATGCCCACAAATGAATCTAGAGATCATCATGCGGATCCACCTGTTGATGCAACAAATAGTGAATTACCCCCTTATCAACGCAAAGGTTCTAATCCGGTAAAGAAGACTTATGCGGGAGTCTTTGCGTGTACCAGACTTGAAGCAAAGGGAATGAAGTTACAATTTATTGAACAACAAGGAGAAGATGTGGAACTTGAAGCTACGAATGAAGTCCCCTTCATTGAAACCTGAGGATATTATCTAATTGGTTGCTTCACGGGTCCTTTCCCGGGAAGAGAGACATTGAATTCTATTGTTAAGGGATGGGGAGTGAAATGTCGTATCATCCCGTATGACAAAGGATGGACAATTTTCAAATTCATGACGGAGGAAGAACGTACAAATGTACTTCATGGAGGCCCGTATATGGTCTTTGGCAAAACTATGATGTTAAAACCTATTGATAAAGGAGTATTACTAACGGATGACTTATTCATGGACACGGCTAAAGTTCCATTAAAGAGTGTTTCCACGTGGTAGAACCTCCTCAGGGAATATAAGGTTTTCATGAGGTTGATCTTGAGCCGTATCCCAATCTGGGTCACTTTCCATGACATCCCCATCTCGGTTTGGAGTGCAACAGGCCTTAGCAAGATTGCTTCGCGTGTTGGGAAGCCTCTATACACGGATCAATTTACTAAGGAGAGGTCTAAAATGAACTATGCAAGAGTCTTGGTGGAAGTAGATGTTAGCAAAGAACCGGTTATGGAGTTTGGAGTTAAACTTCCCGACAATAGAATGTATATCCAAAAGGTGAAATATGAGAACTACCCAGATTTTTGCTATCATTGTGCGTCTTTTGGCCACAACCATTTGAAGTGTAGAAAATTGATGCAAGACACCAACGCTCAAGAAGCCCAGAAAACCCATAATACATTGGTATCTCCTAGCAATGGTGGCGTTTCTACAAGCTCGGGTGTTGCTACTGTTACGGGTCAGACCGGTCCCTCTTGCCCTGATCCACCACCTCCTCAGCATCCCGTGGGTAGTGATAACTTGATGGATATAGAGAATAGTGTGCAAACACTACCCCATATTCCCGGAAGTGTGGGAGAAGCTCTGAATTTTGGAATTCCTCTGGTTGCGGGTCAACTTGTCTCATCGAGCTTGCGGGAAGCACAAGAGGGGTCCTCAAACCATCACCCTATGCCGGTCTTGCGCATCATGATAGGATGAGAATTGAGACAAGACAAACTGATGCTAGCACACCAATAGACCCGCAAACTCTACTAGATGGGGTAACTTGTAAGGGTACTACGGTTGAGTCTAATTATGCAATTCGTTGCGTAAACTTTGAACGCGGGGAACATAGCCTGGTTGGAACCTCTGCCTTGACTTCTAACAACAAGGACGATGGATGAAAAGAAGTTACTTCAAGGAAGAATACGCCAAAGGGTAATAGTATGGTGAAGAACGCGAAGTGCGGAGGTGCTACTAAAACCTCCTTTGTTTCTTAATGAAAGTTCTTTGTTGGAACGTCCGAGGTATTTGCGGACAAAGGGATAGGACAGCCACATAAACTCTTGTGTGTAGGCTCGCAAAACAACATGATGTTGCATTGGTTTGTCTAATAGAAACTAAATTCTCTCGTGCACGGATGGACTCTTTACATCTCAAAGATTCCTCGCTTGGAAATTTTGCTCTAACATAGATTTCATTGATGGCGGAAGAATGTTAGTACTTTGGGACCCCTCCAGAGTTAGTTGCGATGTGCTTGGAATGGACTCCCAACATATTCATGTCCAAGTACGTTGTAATATAACTCAAGTGTCCTTTCTTACTACATTTGTGTATCCGGTCTATAGTATTTCGGAAAGAAGAAAGCTTTGGCATCATCTTACCCACTTGGGCACTAGCATTGTCAAGCCTTGGTTGATTATTGGAGATTTTAACACTTATTGCTACCCTCATGATAAGGATGGTGGTCCCCCTCTCACGCCTTATGCACTTAGGGACCTTGGGGAATTCAGAATAGCTCATGGACTTGATGACACTCCTTCTTCCAGTTCCTTCTACACTTGGACGAATGGTTCGATATGGTCCAAGCTAGATAGAGTGTTGATGAACCAGCATTGGAGTTATTTGAATCTATAATGCTCGGCCAACTACTTGCCTATGGAACCAGTCTCGGACCATTGTCCCGTGATAGCTTCGGTAATTGCATCTTCTAATATTGGAAAACGACCTTTCAAGTTTATGAACATGTGGCTCTCGCATCCCGCCTTTGAGAACATCCTGACTTCATGCTGGAGGTAGCGTGTATTAGGATCTGCCCAATTTATATTGGTCACAAAATTGAAGTCTTTGAAGAAGCCATTGCGAGAATTGAACACTAGTGAATTCGGGAGCATCACACAAAGAGCAAATGCGGCAAACCTGGAATTTAAGGAGGCTATAAATGCGCATATGGATGATCCCTTTGATGAAGAATTAAAAGCTAATGTCAAGTCCCTAAGAGCTAGAGAAAACCACCTGCTTGAATCCGAGAGACACTTCATAAGGCAAAAATCGAGACAAAAACACTTGATTGGGAGTGATAGGTGCTCCAAATACTTTCACAGCTTGATCAAGAGAAGTAATGTTAAGAACTCAATTAACTATCTTGTTAAGGACAACAGAACTACCACAACATCTCCTGGGGAAGTAATAGAGATGCTTGTTAAGTTTTATAAAGAACTTTTAGGCTCATCTCGGCCCGCAACCAACATTGATCCCGCAGTACTTGATTGTGGTCCGAAGCTAGGGGAGGATGATGGCCCCATCCCTTTTGCATCCTATCTCCCCGAATGAGGTTTGGGATGCTCTCTCCGATATTGGCAATGATAAAGCACCTGACCCGGATAGAATTTTAGCCGCCTTCTTCAAGAAAAGATGGAGGGATGTGGGACATGATGTAGTGAGGAGTATACAAGAATTCTTCTCATCCGGAGTTCTATTGAAGCAAGTGAACCATACCATACTTACTCTCCTGCCCAAAACTGATCGAGACCCCAAGGTAAGTGACTTTAGGCCTATCGGATTGACCAATGTGGTCTACAAGATCATAACAAAGATCTTAGTTAACCGGATGGAAATGTTTCTTCCTACACTTGTCGATAAATGCCAAAGAGCTTTTGTGAAAGAAAGGAACATGGTGGATAATGTCTTTATTGCCCAAGAACTTGTGAGAGGTTTTAATAGAGCTAGAGTCTCACCGAGGTGTATGCTTATGATGGATCTACGAAAAGCATTTGATACGGTCTTTTGGAATTTCCTTGAGTCAGTGCTAAGAGGTCTCAAGTTTCCGGACAGATTTGTTAGATGGATTATGGAGTGTGTTAGTTCAACCTCTTTCTCTATTTCCATCAATGGAGAGTTACATTATTATTTTACGGGTAAACGCGGCTTAAGGCAAGGTGATCCTATGTCTCCTATGCTCTTTATCCTGTGCATTGAATACCTTTCAAGGATGCTAAAGCTAAAGACTTCGGACAAAGCTTTTTCTTATCACCATAAGTGCAAGAGGCTAGGCATCACTCACCTTGCCTTTGCGGATGACCTCATGATCTTTGCCAAAGGGGATGTATCTTCGGTTGGTGTTCTTATGGAGTGTCTTGAAGAATTGGAGGCGGCTTCTGGTCTTACGCTTAACCCGTCTAAATCTTCCATCTACATAGCAGGAGTGCAAGGTTCAATTCGGGACTTGATCTTGGCAAGAGTTGGTTTCTCGTTAGGAGTTTTTCCCGTGCGGTACTTGGGGGTCCCTTTGTCCCCAATTTCTGTCTCGGTAGACCAGTTTGCCCCATTCACTAGTGCAATCTCGGGATACATTCAGAAATGGGGACACCACTCACTTTCTTATGCGGGAAAACTGGAACTAATCAGATCGGTTATTCAGGGTGTCGAGAGCTTTTGGTTTCGGGCACTTCCTATTCACTCTTCAGTTCTCAACAAGGTACGCTCAGCTTGCATCCAGTTCTTATGGGGTGGTAAGCCACCAAGAGTCGCTTGGGATGAGATTTGTGTGCCTCAATCTGAAGGAGGCTTGGGTCTTATGAACATCAAAGTATGGAATCATGCCTTACTCTCCCGGACCATCTGGCAAACTCACACTAAGGCGGATACCTTATGGGTTCAATGGATTAATAGCTACTACTTGAGAGGCCAATCAATTTGGGATTATGAGGTACGTGCTAGGGATTCCCCTTTATTCAAGAAACTTTGTGGCATTCGCGACACTTTTATAAGCATCTTTGGGAGTCAAGAAAACACAATTGCCGGCTTGGAGAAGTGTTGCACCAATGGGAGATTTGATTCTGGCCTTGTGTATGAGGTCATGCGCACCCCGCGGGTGCATAAGCTTTGGATGTCTCAAATTTGGAAAGGCTTCATTCCTCCTAAATTCTCATTCACAGTCTGGCTCACTTGTAGGAAGCGTCTTGCTACCAAAGACACTCTCTCCTACCTAAACTTAGAAGACAAGACTTGCGGGTTCTGCAAGCGTGCTAATGAGACAAGGGCTCACCTCTTCTTTTCTTGCCCCTACACCCACAAGATTTGGAAGCATACAAAAGAATGGTTGGGAATTAGAAGAGAAACGATAACAATTGAAAGCGCACTCAAGTGGATCAAGAAAGAGCATCGCGGGACAGGCATCCGATCCAAAACCATCTTACTTGCCTTTTGCATAGTGGTATATGAGATTTGGAGAACAAGAAATGAATTGCTCTTTGCGGGCACTAGCTCAACGGCAGATGAGGTTGTTGCAAAAGTTAAAACAACAACCTATAGAGTTCTTTATGATTTAATTCCCTTTTGTAACGTCACCTCTGAGTGAACGCCCCATCCCTCCTTCATTTCTTATTTTGTGCTACGTTGAGGATTGAGAACCCTCAATGATTGATTATAGTTCCCAGTTTCTTTTTTAGTAATAATATTTTTATTTACCCGGAAAAAAAAAATCAAGTTACATAACTTTCAGAATACTTCAAGTTTCTTAACTTTAGAAATCAAGTTTCTTAACTTTAACATAGTTCAAGTAATCAATACTTTACACGTCAAGATGTCTTTATACATAAGATCAAGTAACCTATACCTTTTAAAAGTCAAGTTACTACACTTTCAAGAATCAAGGCAATGATACTAAAATGGAACCGAGTTCTCTTAATTTACGTACGTCTACCGTACTATACATTTTACAAGATTCATGCTCAAGAGATAAGAAAAGTTTTCACATACCTCTTCGGCTTAATCCACTTGCTAACTTGAATATGCCGCACGTAGAATGTCAACCTATAATAACCACAATACGCCTATCAACTTCTAGCTTTCAACGTAGAATATTTCTAAGTATAAGGACTCTTATTCTACGGAAAATCGGGCAACACTTCATTTGTTTCTACGTACTTTTTCACCTTTTTCAAGGCCCAAAAATCAATAATCAAATGCCACATTTAAGGCTAATTCTGCCCCACAATTTATATAAAACTGTCCATATCCTTAAGACACATTTTCGGCAACTATCAATAACAACAACAATGTCAATTTCCGTTCAATTCCTTTTTAATCCAAGTTGTTATTCCAACATGTTATATACATAACAACAATTACAACAACTATAATTCTTTCTTCCTTAACATGCCACGATAGTAACTATCAACCAAGTTGTTTTCAACAATAAAGGCTAACATGCCCATTTTCGGTTTTTAACATGTCGACATGATCCAAATCTTTTCAAACTTCAATCTATATACCACATGCTCATTTATCAACTACTATAACATGTAATCTTTAATCACATTAAGAAGCTGAAGATTTTACCTCAATGAGCCCAATATATAATCCAAGATTAAAGTCGATCCTAGCAACTTTTAGCTCCTCTTCATACATTTCAATTCGCTCCAAGCACTCCTTAGAAGCTCATGAAGAACTCCTCTTCAAGTTCTAATCCAACTTATGAAGAACACTCTAGGGTTTCACGTTGCGACTAACGTAGAAACGTAGTTTTTCCGGGGTTTTTATATTGAGATATCCTTAGAATACCTTAAGGGATCTTGGGTTTGAATATTGGGAATTATGGAGCAAGATTGCAAAAAATTTCTCCTTATTTTTCACCTTGGCCGAGAGCCTCTTTCATCAAGACAAGTTCTTGAAAAAATTTCTAAGTGTTCACTAGTCTTGCACTAGTAATGGATATATAAGAGAATCAAGGGCTAGGATTAAAACACTTGTGTGGCTAGGATTAAAACACTTGTGTGGCTTGGATTTGGATGACTAAAATATCAAGGGTCAACTTGTCCACTTGTCTAGCTTCTTCTCGCCCAACATGGGCAATGTGAGGGTGACACGTGTCGCCCTCCGGTTGGTCTAAAATATTTCGTCTCCCGAAATTCCGATAAATTCTATAAGTCTCAAATATCAAATTCGGGAACTTAATTCTCATTAACGAACAATTTTTCCTTCCCGAGGCTCGAAATCATATTCCGTAGGAAAAAGCAATCCTTCTTTCGTTTCAAACTTAAAGTCGTACTTTCTCGCGTACGTTCTCTTAAACATATCCTGGAATTACGGGGTGTAACAAGACTCATTCAGGTGTGATATATATTATGGAAGCCTTAACGGTTTTGCCTTTGTTGTTAAAAGAAAAAAATGAGTGTTATTTATCTTCCGCGAGTTACTTATGTTGTATGGATAGAAGGGTGCCCAGGTAGGGCACCAGTCGCGGGCCCGGGGTTCGGGGTGTGATAGAGTGGTATCAGAGCAGTTAGTCCTAGGAATGTCTACAGACAGTGTATAGTAGAGTCTTGTTTATCGGTGTGTTGTGCACCACATCCATAAACATGAGGCTACAGTACATTTATGATTAGTTTCCCTTCTTCTCACTCTGATATCGTGTGATAGAGCTGTGTTGTTAGGGTACTCTCTCCCTAACGTATTATTGTGGTTGCAGGTATACCTCCGAAAATGACAACAGTGGTCCAGAAAGGATTATATGGATTGCGTATCCAGGTTGGTAAAATTATCGTATAGATGGTGTTATGATGATGTATATCTGTACGAGCGTATTTATTTGGAGCCATGTGTGTTGTCTAAAGTAATTATGAATCACCATGAGGTGGTTAAGCCTTAATAATTTCTTGGAAGGTGTGAAACAGTTTATTGAATACACACCTAGGCTTAATATATGTACTAATTTGGAATAGCCAGGAGGTAATGAACTGACTAAGATTGTGATAGACCCTTGAAAGATCAGGTTCAATTGACTTAAGGACATACCATGTTATTAGATTAAGCCGTGTTGTACGCTTAAGTGATATGTGTGAATAATATTGGTATGGAGTAAATAGGGTTGTTATGGTTAATACAACGTGATTTTGAGATTATGAGAAGCTACCTTACCCGTATGTGGGGACTGATAATGTTATACCCCGTATTTTCCAGAGTATGTACGTAGGGACGTACGTAGAAAAGTTTGGGCTTTTAAAGTGGCTTGGCCGATTTTATTTTTGTGCACAACACCCGGTTAGAGTCGTTTTTCGACGAAACGTTTTACATAACTTGCGAAGGGAAAATTCCGGCTATGTCATTTTTATTTTTTGCGGATTTTTCCGAGAGACGAAACGTGTTGGACCAACAAGAGGGCGCCACTTGGCACCCTCTCATTGGTGGACCTATGGGGCGGTAATGAGCCGAATTGGAGAGTGTAGTTGGTAGGATATTTTGTGTGTTGATTGATAAAGTGGGACCCACACACACTTGTCCCAATCTTGGCCTTACACTTGCTATGCACTTGGCATGATCTTGGTCGTTGGTTGGCCTTGGCTTGTCCTATAAATACCCCCCTAAGTTTGAAGACTTATTCATACCTTCATATATTTCATAATTCTAAAATTACTCCCTCCCCTTGTGGGGTGTTTCGTCCAAAACCAGCTCTTCCCCCCTTTGTGAGGCCTTGTGGCGAGCTCCCCTCGGCGAGTACCCCACAGTGGGGTAGGCCGAGGTATACACCCCCTTGTGGTGTTGTCTCATATATACCCACTCTTGGTAGAAATACTCTCAAAAGTATTGTTACTATACCCAAATTACCTTAGCCTTATACCTTGTAGTATTCCAAGGTTACACTTATACGAAAAGCCCAGAAATACTATTATACTTCCCGTCAGTCACAAAAACGAAACCCTTAGGAAAATCTCCATAGATAGTTGGAGTATTAAGTAGAAGTTGGTTAGAACTTCTAAGGGTGGTTTGGAGCGGGTTGGAGCGCACGGAGTTGGAGCTAAACGTTGCTCAGGAGCGACATTAAACTAGGATAATTTTGGGCTTATCGAGGTAATATCTTGTCCCCTTATTGTAATTGGAAATTACATGTTGTAAGATTATATAGTTGAAGTATACTATATATAGAATCGAACCTAGCTTTGCGTGATGTCTTTTGACTTAAGCACGAATATAAAGAAAGAGAAGCGAATCGTAATTACATAGGGTGTATTCAGTGATGGCGTGTACCATTACTGTGAAGTAGAATTGTACCCGTCCGGTTAGATGTATAAACCCCCCCCCGGGTTGACTTGATAGCCGGCCTCGTTAGAGGAGGAGATTTCTGCGATTTGCGGGGAGAGTCGCCGAATTTTACGTAGAATGTTCTACGATTAGACCTAGATGTTAATAAGCGCGTGGCCTTATAGGTTGAAGTACCATGCGTGGCGCGATCTACTTGGCTTAAGGAGTAGCCGACGGTTTGAGGTACTTGGGCGTTTTCTATTAGTCGATAATCGTCGCGAGGTATGTGAACCTCTTCCTACCTTTTCTAGCATGATATGTGTATAACTATGTAGTACGGTAGACGTACGTATGTAAAATGCTTTGTGGTTTTAAAAGGTAACCGACTTGATGTGTGATAATAAAGAAGAGTTATACTAGCTTTATGGGAAGTTAGGTATAACGTTTTAAGAGAGGTAAAGAGAATGGTTTCGATTTTAAAAGTTAAGAGGCTTAATCTTAAAGATAAGAGACTTAACTTGTTTTACTTGGTAATTAACATTTTGTTAAAAATGTTGTAAAACCTCATTCGCGAGTAATGAGTACTTGATTTTAAAAGCAATAATGTTTCTTGATTTGAATCGAATAAGTATCGAACAAATCACAAGTGCTAATAAAGGAAATGTTTTGACTAATAATGTATTAGTAAAACCGGTAGAAACTTCCATCTGCATAGAAACTAAGATGAGACAAAATGATGTTACATTTCCTAGATCATGGTCGCTTAAATAAGATTGTTATAAACAAGAATAACCTACTCACGTATCGTATATATGTTTCTCAAATTGCTTTTAAAGGAGAATTATATCATTAAGTGATTAAAATTATGAACTACGAAACCTTTCAAAATGAGAAACTTGAGTAATTGAAATTAGGCAAACTTGAAACATTTGGAAAAGAATGTTGTTACTTGATTTTACGAAGAGAAGTGTTTTGATTTACTTCAAAAGATAATCACTCTATTTTCATATACTACGGGTATTGTGTGACTTTTGTAAACGTAACGTATCCTTTAAAAGATAATGTATGAAGTACTTTGGGAATAGATACCCGATCTTGTTAATCATATATTAGAATGTACCTTGTGTGTATAACTTGATTGTGTTGGTTTGTGATAGCCTTGTAATACTTTCTTGTTGATTTGATAAGTAAACATGATAGGATGCTACGTGTGTTAGTATCTTGTGATGTTTTGTGTAAAGGGGGTTTTCCCTCGACTGCGCTTAAAGTTGTTTGACTCTCAGCCGTTATGTTGGTATTGTACCACTCACCTTGATCGCTTCGCAGGTTGCGTCCTCCGTCGCGGTAGACTCAGCGATGCAGGACCATGATTCGAGAATACCTACGCGGGTCCAGGGGATCCATGCGGAACTACGGGAGTTCCAGGTTAGTTTGCGGCCCTTGTGGTCATGCGGTCTTTGTGGCTACGCGGTGCGAGTCGGGGCGATTGGGAGTAGCTACCCTCGATCGAGAATACCTCACGCGGGCCTATGAGGTTGGCCTATCGCGAGCTACGAGAGTTCGGGGCTAGACGCGCACATTTGATCTGCGGCGAGTGACCGGCTTTGATCATGTGATGCAGACAGATATCATGATACGCTTTATGACCACTGTTAGTACGTAGGTGTTAGTAGTCGGTTATGCCTTCATACTTACCTGCATCGTTTTATTAGGACACAGTGGGACACGGTGTTCATGTGTATTTCTTGGTGCTTTTATATCATAAAGCTGGCGGTGAGGAAGGTATTCCACTGCATGATTGATGTTATTGGCGTTAGACACAAAGTTACATTTGAGTTATGACTTTGATGGCGTGAGTCCCTGACTTGACCTGATTGCCTATTTATTGTGAACTGTAGTTTGGTTATCATACATGTCTCCTGCTTTATAGACTATTATGATTTCATTTACAGTATTTTCAGTTTCACATACTTGGTACCTGTTGTACTGACCTCCTTCGGGGGGCTGCGTTCATGCCGCAGGTAAAGGTACACCAGTGTTGATCCTCGCTCTTAGGGTCACAGTTCAGCGTATGGGAAGCTCCGTTTCTCCGGAGGCTTATCAGTGGTATAGTCCCCTGTCGTTGTAGGTATTTACATTCAGGGGTATGGCGGGGCCCTGTCCCGCCATTGTTGTCGTATCATTCTTAGAGGTCTGTAGTACTGTTGTGGGCAGAGTTGTAATGGGATGTAACTGTTCGGTTTTAAATTGATTTATATATATATATGCCGTAAGGCAAGTTTTCTCAGACTATTGTTTCATACTTCTTGTTATTTCATGTTATCGTCTTATGTTCCGCTGATTACTCTGATGTTGTATCACTAGGGTGCCCGGGGTAAGGCACCATCACGGGCCCGTTCGGTCGTGACAAAAGTGGTATCGAGCGATTAATCCTCGGAAAGTGTCTGAGCCGTATCCGATGAGTCTTGATTATCGGTGTGTTGTGCACCACACCAATAATCAGGAGGCTATAGGATATTTAGGATTGGTTTCTATTCTTCTCACTCTGAGATCGTGCCTTTGAGATGTGTTGTAAGTTGGACTCTCTCACGTATTTCTTTCCCTTACCGTTATGCCTCCGCGTAGGGCAACCCCGGCCCAGGAGGGCAAGGCAGCCGAGGGAGCTGCGAGTAAGTCTGAGAGGGTTACGAGGCACAGCCCAACCATCACGAAAGTTAGGTGCCGTTCGGGAGTTATGCTCGTCACCAGCCCGAAGAGTTTAGCACTGGCGGCGATTCCTCTGCGGCCATGATGTTTGAACCTTCATTCCACGGCCGAACAGAATATAGATTGCAAAAAGCGACCTATTACTAGCTATGGATTTGGCTACCAGAGTATACCGATGTACCGCGAGTCTTGATGACTATCTAAGAGAGGTTGTACAAGAGTAATTCTTGATTAGGCTTGAGCATGGCACGTATGCGGGCTTATGCGCAGCGAGCCAAGAAACGTAGAGATCGACGGGTTAACGAAGGGCGAAGAGGGCGAGCGAGAAGGTCCTTTGGTAACTTTCGAGGCAAGTCGCCTCACCAGCAGATTAGATATGCACATCCGCCAGTGCAGAGTGGTCTTCCACGGATTTCAGGACGTTCGGGGTATGCATGAGTTGGTCAGAACTCCAGGGCTTCCGATTCACAGGGTGGCAGATGTCATCCCGGGGAATGTCGTCTTTTTTTTATGGTACTTGTTGTACCTATGACCGTCAGGGTCTGATGTCGAGAAGAGTGTCCTAGTAGGAGGACTTAGCCTTCAGGATCGGTGGGTATTTTGTCATCTTCTTTAGCTAAGCCTACAGGCGGGTTTGATTAGAACGACTAAGGGAGTGAAGCGATGAATCAGCATATCTTTAACCCTCTAGAGTTTGGTATATGTGATAAGGTGAGTATACCTTAAGTGTTATGTTCAGATAGCATGGTGTAAATTGTGATTAGGAAATCATGGTTAGTTAACCAAGTAAGATTTGGGGGATAGAGAAGGTGTGAGCCTTAGAGTTTTTATACGTAGAGACCTTAGAGGTAAGGCCATCTCGAGTAAAAGACGTATGTTTATGTTTGACCCTTATAGGAGTGCATAGTGCACGTGAGCTATGGTTGTGGGATAAGTCCCTGAGTAGTGTGGTATGAAAGAGGGTAGTTGAGCTAAGAAGACCGCTAGGTTTTCGTAACATAATTAGTGAAATTGTTCCGGTTCGGGGAGCAAGTGTTTTACGCAAGAGTGGGTCGGGTTGAGGCCACGTTGCGGGTCAACCCGCGGCATGTATGGTGGAGGGGTCAGTTTGTGGTGGTCCCGCCTTGTGATGGGGTCACGAGGGTTCTAGGCCCATGTTTAGTTAACCAGCGTACGAGTTAGTGGATGTATTCGACCAGTAGTCGGGCCGATGAGGTCAGCCCGTCTTATCTTTTAGCCCAAACCGTGTACTCGGTAGTAAGTTACGAGACGTTATATCAGAAAGGTTGTAAGGCTGCACGGGGTGCCTACCTTCACCTTATGACAGACAGTGGAGCCTGTGCAGTACATTTCTTTTTCCGAAGTTTTACCAGGCAGGGTTAAGAACTCAGGTGAGTCTCAGAATCACATTCGCCCTCGGGCCAGTGTTTGGATTTCAGGGGTAGTTGCAAGGATTGTTGTCTCCTGTTGAAGGAGTGTTTTTAGCTACCATTCCAGTGTTCGGATGTCGCCTTATGAAGCCTTGTAGGGGCGGAAGTGTAAGTTGCCGGTCGTTTGGCTTGATGTTGGCAAGGTTCAGATAGTTGGTTCAGGCTTGTTCCAACAGACTGTGGATAGGGTGAAGCTTATCTAGAAGAGGTTTTTGGCAGCTCAGAGAAATCGTGCGGATTATCGGCGACGACGCTTAGAGTTCAGGTTGATAATCGGTCTTCTTGAAGATACCACCCCGGATAGGGTATGACGAGTTTTGGAAAAACAGAGGAAGCTTAGCCCGAGTTACTTTGGGCCTTTTGAGTTCATGAGAGGGATAGGCCAGGTTGCCTGTATGTTAGCATTTGCCGTCCGACTTAGGAGGCAGTGCGTCCAGTCTTTCGTGTTATGTTCGAGAAGGAAACCGGAGATCCATCCAGAGTGTTCCCAGTTAATGATGATCATGTTAGAGATAAAAAAACCCCGAGTTTTGGAAACTGAAGCAGTAACAGAAATGTGGTAAGAGTTCGAGTGTACGACCTCGTGGATCGCATGCGGCCAGTGCATTTGTTGGTCGCGGAGTGAACCTCGCGGCAAGGTGACAAAAGTGGTATCATTTTGGTGATGTTAGAGGTGTTTCCTCGTGGACTTGAATAGAAGTATGCGCGGGTGTTTCTGTGGCGGTGTGGCGTGATTGTTCGTAAGTATAGTAGTGAAGACTATCTTGGCGCACGCTTGTTTGAGACTTAGAAGGAACATTCGGGACGAATGTTTCTAAGGAAGGAGAATGTTATACCGTATTTTCCAGTATATGCGTGGGACGTGCGTAGAAAAGTTTGGGCTTTTAAAGTGGCTTGGCGATTTTATTTTTGTGCACAACACTGTTAGAGTCGTTTTTAACTAAACGTTTTACATAACTTGCGAAGGAAAATTCCGGCTATGTCATTTTTATTTTTGCGGATTTTTAGAGATGAACGTGTTGGACCAACAAGAGGCGCCACTTGGCACCTCTCATCAGTGGACCTATGGGCGTAATGAGCGAATTGGAGAGTGTAGTTGGTAGGATATTTTGTGTGTTGATTGATAAAGTGGGACCCACACACTTGTCCCAATCTTGGCCTTACACTTGCTATGCACTTGGCATGATCTTGGCCATTGGTTGGCCTTGGCTTGTCCTATAAATACCCACTAAGTTTGAAGACTTCTTCATCCATTCCTATATTTCCTAAGTCTAAAATTCCTCCTCCCCTTGTGTGGTGTTTCGTCCAACACCCCTCTCCCCCTTTGTGAGGCCTTGTGGCCGAGCTCCCCCAAGCCGAGAGTACCCACAGTGGGTAGTAGAGGAGTATACACCCTTGTGGTGTTGTCTCGTATATATACCCCTCTTGGTAGAAATACTCTCAAAAGTATTGTTACTATACCCAAATTACCTTAGCCTTATACCTTGTAGTATTCCAAGGTTACACTTATCTGAAAAGCCGAAATACTATTATACTTCCGTCGGTCACAAAACGAAACCCTAAGAAAAATCTCCATAGATAGTTGGAGTATTAAGTAGAAGTTGGTTAGAACTTCTAAGTGTGGTTTGGAGCGGGTTGGGCGCATTTGAGTTGGAGCTAAACGTTGCTCGGGAGCGACATTAAACTAGGATAATTTTGGGCTTATCGAGGTAATATCTTGTCCCTTATTGTAATTGGAAATTACATGTTGTAAGATTATATAGTTGAAGTATACTATATATAGAAATCAACCTAGCTTTGCGGCAATGTCTTTTGACTTAAGCTGAATATAAAGAAAGAAATCGAATCAGAATTACATAGGGTGTATTACAGAGGCGGTGTAGCATTCTTGTGAAGTAGAATTGTACACGTCGGTTAGATGTATAAACCCCCCCTGGTTGACTTGATAGCCGGCCTCGTTAGAGGAGGAGATTTACACGGGGAGGTCTTTGCGAATTTTACGTAGAATGTTCTACGATTAGACCTAGATGTTAATAGAGCCTTGTGGCCTTATAGGTTGAAGTACCATGCGTGGCGCGATCTACTTGGCTTAAGGAGTAGCCGACGGTTTGAGGTACTTGGAGCGTTTTGCTATTAGTCGATAATCGTCGCGAGGTATGTGAACCTCTTCCTACCTTTTCTAGCATGATATGTGTATAACTATGTAGTACGGTAGACGTACATGTGTAAAATGCTTTGTGGTTTTAAAAGGTAACTGACTTGATGTGTGATAATAAAGAAGAGTTATACTAGCTTTATGGGAAGTTAGGTATAACGTTTTAAGAGAGGTAAAGAGAATGGTTTACTGATTTTAAAAGTTAAGAGGCTTAATCTTAAAGATAAGAGACTTAACTTGTTTTACTTGGTAATTAACATTTTGTTAAAAATGTTGTAAAACCTCATTCGCGAGTAATGACTACTTGATTTTAAAAGCAATAATGTTTTACTGATTTCGGAAATCAGAATAAGTATCGAACAAATCACAGCAGTGCTAATAAAGGGAAATGTTTTGACTAATAATGTATTAGTAAAACCAGTAGAAACTTCCATCTGCATAGAAACTAAGATGAGACAAAATGATGTTACATTTCCTAGATCATGGCTGCTTAAATAAGATTGTTATAAACAAGAATAACCTACTCACGTATCAGACATATGTTTCTCAAATTGCTTTTAAAGGAGAATTATATCATTAAGTGATTAAAATTATGAACTACGAAACCTTTCGAAAATGAGAAACTTGAGTAATTGAAATTAGGCAAACTTGAAACATTTGGAAAAGAATGTTGTTACTTGATTTCTGAAGAGAAGTGTTTTGATTTACTTCAAAAGATAATCACTCTATTTTCATATACTACGGGTATTGTGTGACTTTTGTAAACGTAATGTATCCTTTAAAAGATAATGTATGAAGTACTTTGGGAATAGATACCCGATCTTGTTAATCATATATTAGAATGTACCTTGTGTGTATAACTTGATTGTGTTGGTTTGTGATAGCCTTGTAATACTGTCACGACCCGTTCCGGGGCCCGTGACTGGTGCCTTACCCGGGCACCCAAGTAGTCATACATCAGAGAAAATCAGCGGAATATAAAACAAGACATGAAATAATTGTAAATGATACACAGTTTCTGAGAAAAGGGTTGCCTTTCGGCATATATACATAAACCAAGGTTTGCAGTTACATCCCAACTGTACAACATGACTCTGAGACACTGTAGGAAATAAACAACTATGGCGGGACAGGGCCCGCCATACCTGATCATACAAAACTATCTACAACAGGAGATCATACCCAGTAGAGCCTCCGAGAAGATGGAGCTCGACACCAACGCAAGAGATCTAAGGATGTGGATCTAGCACTGTTGCCTTACCTGCGGCATGAACGCAGCCCCGAAGGAGGTCAAGACAACAGTACTAAGTATATGAAATCAGAAAGTACTTAAATGAAAACATATCATTTTAAAATCGGTTTTGCAAGTGCGTATGAAACAACCAAGGGGCGCGCATAGTGCCACATCATAAACAAGAGCAATAGGTAAATCAGCGAGTCTTTTCTAGGCTGCGAATGATCGAGCGGGGCCAATTGCGTAATATCACCATGCAAGCCTAATCTCGACTCCGTAGTCGCATAGGCCACTCACATAGGCCCGCATAGGGTACATAACCCGCATCGAGGGTAGCTACTCCTCGGCGTCGCCCCGACTCGTAGTCCGCATGGCCACATGCCGCATGAGGTATAACCCGCATCACTAACACGGAACTCCGTAGCTCCGCATAGGTCCACTGGACCCGCATGAGGTATTCTCGAATCATGGTCCTGCATCACCGAGTCTACCCGCGTCGGAGGGCTTAACCCCTGTAATATGTCAAGAGGTGAGTGATATTACACTAACATAACGACTTATCGTTAAACAACATAAGCACAACAAGAATACTCTCTTATACAAACGTTACAAGACACTAACACACATAGCATCATATCATGTCTACTTATCAAACCATCTTATTATTCTTTTCACAATTCAATATAAGTCCATTATAAACACATAGGCAAACTGTTTCTTTTATCATTCTTAAGTGGTTATACTTAACTTCCCATAAAGCTAGTATAACTCTTAAGCTTCGCTTTAAAACCAATTAGTTCTCTTACATTAAAAATGATTCGAGATTCTTTTGAAATGCTTTGGATCTTTATTATTCAAAGCTTAAGCGTGAGGCATTCCGTAAGTATTATTCAGCTTAAGCGTGAGGCATTGCGTAGTTATTATTCGATTAACACGTATGCGTCACCGTACTACATATATATTGTAAAATATCATGCTTTAGGAAGAATCACATACCTTCTCGTGAAAACCACGCCAAGTTGAATATGTCACGCGAGAGAATCACTATAATAGTCGACACGTCTATCAACGTTGAACTACTTTATGTGATTCTAAACAGAGGGTTCTATATCCTACGGAAAATTGGGCAGCACTTCCCTACGGTGAGCTACTCAAGTCTCATGTGAAAACAGTCCCATGTAAATCTGATTCGGTTATTCTTCTTTTAAAACCCTTCTTTGTGATAACATTCAATTCTATTCTTTAATATCCTTCTAAGTATTTATACTTATTTCTATACTTCTACAGATGTATTCTCTAATTACAAAGAAGGACAAGTTCATTACCTCGGTAAGCCCAATAATATCCTAGATAAAAGTCGCTGAGCAAGGTTTAGCTCTAGGTTGTGCGCTCAGGTAGCTCGAGAAACCTTAGAATTTCTTCACAACTTCTACTAAGGACTAAGGGATTCGGGCTAGGGTATTTTGGGCATTATAACAATACTAGAAGGCAACTTTTCTACCAAGGGAGGGGGGGGTAGATTTCGGCTAGGCTAGGGGAGGCCTCGCCAACTTCACTCGAGGGAGTATGCTTTGGACGAAATGCTCACAAAGGGAGAGGAAGGATTTTTCAAGACTTGGAAGTAATTTTGTGGATGAAGAACTCTTCATCTAAGGGGTATTTATAGGTCAAGCCATGGACCAAGGGCAAGATGATGCCAAGTGCAAGGCAAGTGTAGGGTGAGGATTTAGGCAAGTGTCCATTCTATCTACTACACAAATATCCTACCAACTCTCGACTTGTGCAAAGGCACAAAAAGCGTGTCATTCCAAGTCAATTCGTCAATGGGCGATTTCAAGTCCATCAATTGGAGGTGCCAAGTGTCGCCCTCGTTGGTCCAAAATGTTTCGTCTCTCGGAAAAATCCGCAAAATTAGAAATGGCATAGCCGGAATTTTCCCTACGGAAGTTGTGGAAACGTTTCGTCGGAAAACGATTCTTTTAGCGAGTTGTGGACATTGTTCGAAGTTGGCCTTAGTTTAAGGCTAATCGTTCGTGCGTACGCCGTCACGTACATACTCCTAAATACGGTATAACATTCTCCCCTCTTAGAAACATTCGTCGAATGTTCCTTCCTATCTGATTATCGATAAAGCTCAAAGCGGTTTGCAAGTGCCACACATGGCCACAATATAACACTTAAGAATTTCACGAAAATTAAACCAAAAATAGGAAAGTAAGTTACACGGAGGTGTAGGGAATAAGTGAGGATACCTCGCCTCATGTCCTCCTCGCCTTCCCGTCATCTCCTCCTAAGCTCGTTCCGCCACAAGACTTTGTGGAAGCCACATCCTTGGTCCAGACGCCTAACTCGACGATCGACTATCGCTATGGGAATCTCCTCATACGATAACCCCTCGGTCACCTGGACATCGTCAATCGGGTGTACCCTAGATGGATCCCCGATACATCTCCTCAGCATAGATACGTGAAAAACCGGATGCACTGCCTCCAGATCGGACGGCAGATCCAACTCATAGGCAATCTTGCCTACCTGCGGACAATCTGATATGGCCCAATGTACCTTGGGCTGAGTTTCCCTTCTTCCGAATCTCATCACACCGCCATGGGTGACACCTTCAGAAAACCCAATCATCAATCGCGAACTCCGGATGCCGACGACGATGATCTGCATCGACTTACATGCGACTCGAGTGTCGATAGCGCTCTCGGATAAGCTTCACCTTATCCACTGCCTGCACCAAATCTGGTCCCACTAGCCGCACTCGCCCATATCGAACCAACTATAGGCGATCTGCACTTCCTCCATACAAGGCCTCATAAGGCGTCATCCGAATCTGGAGTGGTAGCTATTATTGTCGCGAACTCAACAGAGGCAAATGATCCTCCGGCTACCCACGAAGTCGATAACGGGCTCGCGGATATCCTCAAGATTCGGATAGTGCGCTCGACTGTCGTCTGTGGATTGAATGCGATACTCGAGCTCACTGCGTCCTAAACCTCTGGAAAGACCTCCGGAAGTTAGCGTAAACCGGGCTCCTGCATGCGATATGATCGAAATAGGGACTCCATGCGATCGGCGATCTCTCGGATGTAAAGTCCGCATAATCCTCACCAAAAGTCGTCCGACGGGAAGAAAGTGGGCTGATTTAAATCGACTGTCGACGATAACCCATATAGAATCATGTCTCCTCCGAGTGCGAGGTAATCCTGTGATGAAGTCCATGTTGATTACCTCCACTTCCAGTCGGATCTCTATCGCTGCAATAAACCACCGGGCCTCGTGCTCTACCTTTACTGCGACAACACGGGCGAGCTACGAACTCTGCAACGTCCTCTTCAAGCCATCCCACCAATACAGATCTAAGGTCGTGGTACATCTTGGTCGACCCGGATGGATAGAGTAACGCTTGTATTGTGTGCTTCCCAAGAACTCGCCAAGTCCTCAAACATCTGGAACACACAATCGCCCTCAAACCTTAGCACCCATCAGTGTTACCTCAAAGGACCGCTTGCCTCGAAGAGTCAGATCACGATAACGTGTCGAGCTGGATCCTCAGCTGTTGCCTCTTCACCTCCTCGACGATGGAAGACTGGCAACCTCACGAACTCGAACCCATCGCTATCGGAATCAATCAAGCGGACACCAAGGCTCGCTAAGCGATGCAAATCACGAACCATGTCCCTCTCTCTGCGCACATCCGATAGGCTCCCCATCGACCTACGACTAAGAGCATACGCCACAACATTGGCTTTCCCGGGTGGTACAGATATCAACATCGTAATCCTTAAGCAACTCTAACCACCGCTCTGCCGTAAGTTCGGCTCCTCTGGTGAAGATATCTTGGAGGCTCTTGTGGTCCGTAAAAATAGCCACGTGAACCCCATACAAATAGTGCCTCGGATCTTCAAAGCGTGAATCACAACCGACTCCAAATCATGGGTGGGGTAGTTCCTCTCGTGTTTCTTGGTGTCGGGATGCATATGCTATAACCCGCCATGCCGCATCAACACACATCCCAACCCGATGCATCGTCACAATACACGACATAACCGTCTGGACCCTGCGGAAGTAAGAACGGGGCGGTCTTGATCTCTCTTTCAAAGAATCGAAACCACGCTCCAAGCATCATCCATCAAACTTGCCGTCTTACGAGTCGGCCTAGTCAATGGGGCAGAGATAAAGCAAACTTCTCCACGAACGCCGATAATATCCTGCAAGGCCCGAGCTGCGAACCTCTGCCGGAGTAGTAGGTCTAGGCCAAGTCACTGCCTCGATCTTGGCGTATCCACTCGAATGCCATCACCCGACAATATGCCCAGAAAAGCCACCAAGTCAACCAAAACTCACATTTGGAAAACTTGGCGTACAATCGCTGGTCTGGAGAAGCTGTGCCAAGATCGCCAAATGCTCGCGTGCTCGCGCTCTGGCGAGAATAAACCAAGATATCATCAATGAACACTATCACAAACATGTCCAAAAATGGTTTGAACACTCGGTTCATCAAATCCATGAATACCGCGAGCATTGGTCAACCAAAAGACATGACCACGAACTCATAATGCCCGTCACGTCCAAATGCAATCCTAGGGACATCCACCTCTCGACTCGCACTGATGATAGCCCGATCGCGGATCAATCTTGGAGAAACATCTCGCACCTGCAACTGGTCGAACAAATCATCAATCACAGGAAGAGGGTATCTGTTCTTAATGGTCACCTTGTTCACCGTAATCAACACATGCGCGGCGTCGCCCTTCTTCTTTACGAACAATACGGCGCTCCCGGGGAGAAACACTAGGCTGATGAAGCCGCTTCTCCAAATCCCTAAGTGATCCTTGACTCTCTCAACTCGGCGGTGCCATTCGTATGGCGGAATGGAAATAGGCCGAGTGTCCGCAATATGTCTATACAAAACTCAATCTCCTCTCGGGAGGATACCGGAAGGTCGTGCTGAAACACGTCGGGAACTCTCGACCACTGGGCGACGGAAAATCTGGTACCGCAGCCTTGATATCAAACACGACGAGATGGTAGATATACCCTTCGCACCATCTTCCTAGCCTTGAGGTAGGAAATAAACCTACCACCGGCGATCTGGTGCTCCTCACTCAACAACCGGCTCGCAGAAGCGGAACCGTACTACTCTCTCTCTGCGATCTACATTGGTGTAGCAAGAAGCTAGCCAATACATCCCATGATCACGTCGAAGTCAATCATCTCCAACTCTATCAAGTCGGCTGGTCGACGATGTAAATGGTCACGGGACAAGCTCTATATACCCGCCGAGCTACCACCGAATCACCACCGCGTAGCTACCTCGAAAGGGTCTATGGACTCGTGCTCTATCCCTATCCTACTAGCAACAAGGGAGATATATGGGGAGTAGAACCGGATCTATCAAAGCATACACATCAAACCCGAACCGATAAGGTACACTGTGCGACATCGGTGAGGCCTCACGATCTGTCGGTGGACAAAGCATAAATGCGGTTCGAGGACCGCTAGAATCGACCGCGCCACGACCTCTGCGCGACCTGTGGTCCATGAGTACCTTGCCCTCCAGGCGAGTAGGCTGTCGAGGATGAAGAAGACGTGAAAGAACTCGTGGTCGACCCTACCATCAAGCCGCCGCCTTGGTGGACGGTTCCTCGCATAGTGACCTGCCGCCACAATCGAAACAAGCTCCGTAGCACCACAACTCCCGGCGGATCTACCGGATCGGCCACACCGGCGAGGTGGTCCCGTCGGCGATGCCTGCGCTCACGGGCGTTTGAAGTCCCGGGCCTGAGTGCGCCTCGAATATCTGGTGTCTTGAGGGCGGTGCAGAGTGCTCGAGCCGGCGTGGTGCAAATCTACCGCTGCACGAGGCCGCCACCACGATAGCCACCAAAAGACCTGCCGTCTGGTCTTCTTCTTGCTGTCGCCAACCCGTCGGTCTCTACGCCTCACATCCAAGAGCATGAGCTGCATGCGGGTAATGTCCATACCGGTGAAGAGAAACACCGCACATGACTCGGCCATATAATCATCTAGCGGTGGCGTGGCGGTGCACCTATCCTCCATATTCGCTACCAACGCTGGGACATATCGAGCCAATGAATCAAACTCGACATTGTACTCACGACAATGCGTCCTCTGCCTCGGCGGTAAAAATCTATCGGCCGCGCCCTCGCCATCTGTGGAGGCAAGAAGTGAGTGAGGAAAGCCTCGAGAACTCATCCCAGTAGGCGGGACGCGTGCTCTCCCGGGATAACTCCGTGAATCAAACCAATCGATTTGCGGTATCACGCGGCCTATGTGAACCAAAGATCACGGACTCGGTCTCGACGCCCGATCACTCGGAATCCTCTGTGGCGACGGATGAACTCCTGCGGATCATCCTCGGCCTCGACCAGTAAAACTCGCGGGCTCTGACTCGGGAAGTCTCGTAGCCTCAAACTCTGCGCCTCGGGTGAACCACGGCACGATCGGGCTGGGACTGAACTGCTGCGCATCCGGCCGCCGTATGCGCCACGATCTGGCGATGGTGCCATCTCGCGTACCCTAACTCCTCCGCCCGGTGTGGGGCGGGAGGTGTGGGTGCTGTGGTCTCTTTGGGGCGGCGGCGTCGTAGAACTCGTCGTCTCGGTATAGGCGGGCCCGAGCCCTCGTGACTCTAGGTGTCCCACTAGCGCCTCCGCCATTGCCCTTGCCTCGGGCGGGTTGCCTTACGTGGAGGCATAATCACATTCTGAAAGGAATACGTTAGAGGTCCAACTTTAACACGACTCTAAAGCACGATCTCGAGTGAGAAGAATGGAAACCAATCCTAAATATCCTATAGCCTCACGATTATTGGTGTGGTGCACAACACCGATAATCAAGACTTACTAGATACGGTGCGTAGACACTTTCCGAGGATTAATCGCTCTGATACCACTTTTGTCACGACCGTTCGGGGCGTGGATCGTGCCTTACCCGAACCCAAGTAGTCATACATCGAGAAAATCGTGGAATATAAAACAAGACATGAAATAATTGTAAATGATACACGCTTACGAGAAAAGGGTTGCCTTTCGCATATATACATAAACCAAGGTTTGCGATTTACATCCCAGTGTACAACATGACTACAGACCTCTGAAATAAACAACTATGGCGGGACAGGCCGCCATACCCCTGGCACAAAACTATCTACAACGGGAGATCATACCCAAAGTAGAGCCTCGGAGAAGATGGAGCTCACGACACCAAGAGATCCTAAGGATGTGGATCTAGCACTTGCCGCTTACTGCGGCGTGAACGCAGCCCGAAGGAGGTCGATCTACAAGTACTAAGTATATGAAATCGTAAAGTACTTAAATGAAAACATATCATTTTAAAATCGGTTTGCAAATGCGTATGAAACAACCAGGGGACCGCGCATAGTGCCATCATAAACAAGAGCAACAATAGGTAAAGCTGTAGTGTCTTTTCTAGGCTGCGAATGATCGAGCGGGGCCAATTGCGTAGTATCACCATGCAAGCCTAATCACGGACTCCGTAGTCGCATAGGCCACTCACATAGGCCCGCATAGGGTACATAACCCGCATCGAGGTAGCTACTCCTCGGCGTCGCCCCGACTCGTAGTCCGCGTAGCCACATAGACCGCATGAGGTATAACCCCGCATCACTAACACGGAACTCCGTAGCTCCGCATAGGTCCCTGGACCGCATGAGGTATTCTCGAATCATGGTCCCGCATCGCTGAGTCTACCGCATCGGAGGCTTAACCCCGGTAATATGTCAAGAGGTGAGTGATATTACACTAACATAACTTATCGTTAAACAACATAAGCACAACAAGAATACTCTCTTATACAAACGTTACAAGACACTAACACATATAGCATCATATCATGTCTACTTATCAAACAATCTTATTATTCTTTTCACAATTCAATATAAAGTCATTATAAACACATAGGCAAACTGTTTCTTTTATCATTCTTAAGTGGTTATACTTAACTTCCCATAAAGCTAGTATAACTCTTAAGCTTCATTTAAAAACCAATTAGTTCTCTTACATTAAAAATGATTCGAGATTCTTTTGAAATGCTTTCAGATCTTTATTATTCAAAGCTTAAGCGTGAGGCATTGCCGTAAGTATTATTCGAGCTTAAGCGTGAGGCATTGCCGTAGTTATTATTCAGTTAACACATGTACTTCTACCGTACAACATATATATTGTAAAATATAAAGCATTAGGAAGAAGCACATACCTTCTCGTGAAAACCACCGCAAGTTGAATATGTCGCGCGAGAGAATCGACCTATAATAGTCGACACGCCTATCAACGTTGAACTACTTTGTAAACAATTCTAAACAGAGGTTCTATATCCTACGGAAAATTGGGCGACTTCCCTACGGTGAGCTACTCAAGTCTCATTGAAAACGATCTATGTAAATCTGATTCAGTTATTCTTCTTTTAAAACCCTTCTACTGTGATAACAGTTCAATTCTATTCTTTAATATCCTTCTAAGTATTTATACTTATTTCTATACTTCTACAGTATGTATTCTCTAATTACAAAAGAAGGACAAGTTCATTACCTCGGTAAGCCCAATAATATCCTAGATAAAAGTCGCGCCTGAGCAAGGTTTAGCTCCTAGGTTGTACGCTCCGGTAGCTCCAAGAAACCTTAGAAGTTCTTCACAACTTCTACTAAGGACTAAGGGATTTGGGCTAGGGTATTTTTGGGCATTATAACAATACTAGAAGGCAACTTTTCTACCAAGGGAGGGGGGGTAGATTTCGGCTATGCTAGGGAGGCCTCGGCCAACTTCACTCAAGGGAGTATGCTTTGGACGAAATGCTCACAAAGGGAGAGGGAAGGATTTTTCAAGACTTGGAAGTAATTTTGTGGATGAAGAACTCTTCATCTAAGGGGGTATTTATAGGTCAAGCCATGGCCAACCAAGGGCCAAGATGATGCCAAGTGCAAGGCAAGTGTAGGGTGAGGATTTAGGCAAGTGTCCATTCTATCTACTACACACAAATATCCTACCAACTCCTTGACTTGTGCAAAGGCACAAAAAACGTGCCATTCCAAGTCCAATTCGTCAATGGGCGATTTCAAGTCCATCAATTGGAGGGTGCCAAGTGTCGCCTCCCGTTGGTCCAAAATGTTCGCCTCGGAAAAATCCGCAAAAAATTAGAAATGGCATAGCCGGAATTTTCCCTACGGAAGCTGTGGAAACGTTTCGTCGGAAAACGATTCTTTTAGCGAGTTGTGCACAATTTTCGAACTTGGCCTAACTTTAAGGCTAAACTTCCGTACGTACGCCCTCACGTACATACTCCGGAAATACGGGGTATAACAAATACTTTCTTGTTGATTTGATAAGTAAACATGCTAGGATGCTACGTGTGTTAGTATCTTGTGATGTTTTGTGTAAAGGGGGTTTTCCCTCGACTGCGCTTAAAGTTGTTTGACTCTCGTAGTTATGTTGGTATTGTACCACTCACCTTGTTTTTGGAGGTTGCTGTCCTCCGTCGCGGGTAGACTTCGGTGATGCAGGACCACGATTCGAGAATACCTCATGCGGGTCCGAGGATCCATGCGGAACTACGGAGTTCGGGTTAGTTTGCGGCCCTTGTGGTCATGCGGTCTTTGTGGCCATGCGGATGCGAGTCGGGGCGATGTCGGGAGTAGCTACACTCGATGAGAGGAATACCTCATGCCGGCCTATGAGGTTCGCCTATGCGGAGCTACGGAGAGTTCTGTGGCTGACGCGCGCATTTGATCTCGCGGCGAGTGACCAGCTTTGATCATGTGACGGTCTAGAAAGATATCATGATACAGTTTATGACCCTATTAGTACTGTGGGTGTTAGTAGTCGGTTATGCCTTCATACTTACCCTGTACTGTTTTATTAGGACACAGGTGGGACCTGGTGTTCATGTGTATTTCTTGGTGCTTTTATATCATAAACTGCCGGCAGTGAGGAAGGTATTCCACGGGCATGATTGATGTTATGGGCGTGAGACCCATAGTTACATTTGAGTGATGACTTTGAGGGCGTGAGTCCCTGACTTGACATATTCGCTATTTATTGTGAATCGTAGTTTGGTTATCATACATGTCTCCGCTTTATAGACTATTATGATTTTATTTCTGATATTTTGATTTCACATACTTGGTACCGTTGTCTTGACCTCGCCCGGGCTGCGTTCATCTGCGCAGTAAAGGTACACCGTGTTGATCCTCGCCTTAGGGTCACGATTCGGATATGAAGCTCCGTTTCTCCGGAGGCTTATCAGTGGTATAGTCCCATGTCGTTGTAGGTATTTACATTCAGGGGTATGGCGGGGCCCTGTCCCGCCATTGTTGTCGTATCATTCTTAGAGGTCTGTAGTACTTTTGTGGGCAGAGTTGTAATGGGATGTAACTGTTCGGTTTTAAATTGATTTATATATATATATGCCGTAAGGCAAGTTTTCTCAGACTATTGTTTCATACTTCTTGTTATTTCATGTTATCGTCTTATGTTCCGCTGATTACTCTGATGTTGTATCACTAGGGTGCCCGGGGTAAGGCACCAGTCACGGGCCCGGGTTCGGGTCGTGACAGATAATGTAAGCTTGAGACATGGAATAATAGTGAACCTTAGAATATTGATAATCGTTGAGACCTTAGATAGACAAGGCCTTCAAGAGTAAAGTATTTTATGTGTGATCGTGGTTAAAGTACATGGTATATGTGAAGTATATTAGTGGTGATAATTTCTTGGTTTGAGTATAAACCACTTGGTATTGATGTTGAGCCGATTGGGAATTTGTATAGCTTGAGACCTTAAATGAACATTCGAGGATGAATGTTTCTAAGGGAGGAAAGATGATACACCTCGTAATTCCATGACATTGATTTGAGGACGTGATTAAGGAAAGAAGATTTGAATATTGGAAGGAAAGAATTATTACATTTTCTTAAAGAAAAATTTTGGAAAAATGTGACGACGAAAAAATTATTAACTTGAAGTTTAATACCTCTAATTGAATTTATGGACTTGATATTGGATTATAAGGTATTAGAATTGATAATATGTGGTCCGCCGAGAATTTCACAATTTCGCGGGGACCTTCGAAAAATTATAATATTTTGGACCAATCGGAGGGCGACACGTGTCACCCCTCCACTTGACATTGACTTGGACTTTAGATATTTTGAAGACAAATGGACAAGTGGGTCCCACTCCACTTGTCTTGCTACACTTGTAGATATTTATATATATCAAGAGAGCTTGCAAGACTTATCTACACTTAGAAAATATTTTCATTACACAAGTTCTATCTCTTCTCTCTCAAGATTTCGGCCAAGGGCCATTATTGAAGACAAATATCCTTAAATCTTCCAAGCTTAGTTCATAATACAAGATTAAGAACCCTAACCAAGTGTTAAGCCAAGATAAACCACCATTAACCTCAAATCCCATTTGGGCCGTGGTTAGGGTTAGATATTTTAGGGTTTTCCGTTGACTTTTTGGTGATGGAACGTGAAAGGAAGTTTCTCCTAAGGTTGTAGGGGATACATATATGTGATTGAATCTTGAAGAAGTGGAGCGAAACGAAAACTGTCGGCCAAATACGAGTGGATTATTTTGGGGCATTTTGGGCACAAATAAAGGTAGAAATTCTTCCTTATCTTGAAGTAATTGGATATTACATGTTGTTATAATGTATAGATGAGCTTGTGCTAAAAATAATGAAGAATAAAATGCGTTTGAACCATTTTTGGGGCTAAAACCGTGAATGGACAGATTTGGTGATTATCGGATTTCGTTGGTTATTGTCGTTATTAACGCCACCTATTGCATGTTATAATAGAGTAATATTGTTGTTAATAAGTTTTTATAACTTATATGGAAGTATTGGAATTCGAATTTGGATTAAAAAGGGTTGAAGAAAGGGTAATCGGATCGTAGTTGTTGGCCGAGTTTTGCCTAAAACTGTGGGGTATCGTTATGTAGTTTTAAGGGACTGTTTTGTGGTGTTAGGCTGCTGGAAAATCAGCCACCATATTGCATGTTTAATGTGGTAAAATGGATAATGAAAGTCCTAAAGAATAAGGGTATAAAAAGGGTGTTAAAGGCTTCACATTGTGTCCTAAACCTGCTCCTGAGGCATCACAATACACAACATAACCTTCTGGTCCCTCAAGAAGAGTAAGGACTGGTGCCGATGTTAACCTATCCTTCAGCTCCTGGAAACTCCGCTCACAAACATCGGACCACTGGAATTTTATAGCCTTTTGTGTCAACTTCATCAATAGTGTTAATATGGCAGAAAATCCTTCCACAAACCTTCTATAATAGCCGGCTAATCCCAGAAAGTTGCGAACCTCTGTTGGAGTCATAGGCCTCGGCCAATTCTTCACTGCTTCAATCTTCTGAGTGTCAAATCTTATATCCTCGTTTGACACTATATGACCAAGAAAAGCTATTGACTTTATCCAAAACTCACACTTGGAGAGCTTTGCATACAACTTATGATCCCGGAGCATCTATAGTACTATCCGCAAATGTCCCACATGCTCTTCTTCCAAGTGAGAATAAACCAGAATATCATCTATAAATACTATCACAAATACGTCCAGAAATGGGCAGAACACGCTGTTCATTAGATCCATAAATGTTGCTAGTGAATTTGTGAGTCCAAATGACATCACTAGAAACGCGGAGTGCCCATACCTCGTCCTGAAAGCTATCTTTGGAATATCATTTTCCTTAACCTTTAGCTGATGGTACCCTAACCTTAGTTCAATTTTTGAAAAACATCTTGTACCTTGTAACTGGTCAAACAAGTCGTCAATTCTGGGAAGAGGATACTTGTTCTTGATAGTAACTTTATTCAGCTGTCGATAGTCGATACACATTCGCAACGAACCATCTTTCTTTCGTACGAACAATACCGGTGCGCCCCAATGTGATATACTAGGCTTAATAAAGCCTTTCTCGAGCATATCCTTTAGTTGCTCCTTCAATTCTTTTAATTCGGCTGGTGTCATTCTATAAGGAGGAATAGATATCGGCTGAGTGTCTGGCAATACATCAATACCGAACTCAATTTCCCTTTCAGGAGGAAGACCTGGAAGTTCGTCTGGAAATACGTCAAGAAATTCATTGACCACCGGAATTGACTGAGATGTAGGTGGTTCAACATTGACATCCATTGCCCGAACCAGGTGGTATATACAACCTTTAGAGATCATTTTTCTTGCCTTAAGGTATGAAATAAACCTACCTTTTGGTGTTGTCGTATTACCCTTCCATTCCAGGACTGGCTCGCCTGGGAAATGGAATCTAACAATCTTCGTTCGGCAATAAACATTAGCATAGCATGACGCTAGCTAATCCATGCTCATAATAACATCAAAGTCAACCAGTTTTAATTCCACCAAGCCTGCTAGGGTCTGATGACTTCAAGCTAATACTGCACAATTCCGATTGACATGTCTAGAAACTACCGATTTGCCAACCGCTATAGATACCACAAATGATCCCTAATCAACTCAGGATTCATACCAAATTTACAAGCAACAAAAGGAGTAATATATGATAAATTTGAGCCTGGATCTAACAATGCATACACATTGCGTGAAAAACTGATAATGTACCTGTAATGATGTCAGGTGAGGAATCCTGATCCTATCGCCCCATCAACGCATATGTGCGGTTTTGGATCCAACCTCTGCCTCGACCGGCTAATTTTTGTTGACCTTGCCCTGACGGGCGTACTGATTGCGATGAAGCTACCGCAGACCCGACTGGCTGAGCTCTAACACCATCGCCCTTATAGGATAGTCTCGTGCAAAATGACCAGGTTCTTCACAAGAATAACATATCTTTGTTCTGGGTTGTCACGGCCTTGTATGAGTACTATCACACTACCTGCATCGAGCCAATGACGGTCTCATCTATATGGAGTTCCCTCTATAATAAGGTCCTGACGCTCGTGAACTCTGCCCTGGTCCCGAGTGAACATACCGATTAGCCCTCGATCCTGAAAATGGCAATGATACGTTGGCTGCTGGGTAAGTTAGTTGCCTATAAGGTTGTGGCCTAGGTCCTCCTCCAATATCTCTCTCATTACCGACGGATCGGGCCCTATTAGTCTGGCCCCTGTCACGTTCTCGATCGATCCGTTGTTGCTTTTTGCGATCCTCCAAGTTCTGTGCGTAAGCCTGGATGCGAGCAATATCCATATATGGATTCAAAGAAGTTATAGTACACTCATTTACCAAGTGTGTCCCCAAGCCAGTAACGAACATGTGTACCCGGTCGCTCATTTCCGCTATGACTGTAGGAGCATATCGAGCCAAGGAATTAAACTTCAAACCATATTCTCGAACGCTCATACTGCCCTTCTCCAAACGTAAGAACCTATCTTGTACGGCCCATCGAAGCTCGACTGGTAGAAAATGTCGTAAGAAGTGCTCTGAAAACTCTCCCCATCCTGCTGGTGTAGCACGAGGTCCCCTGGACTACTCCCATGTTTCATACCAGGTTACTGCGACATCCCGTAATCTATAAGAAGTAATTTTTGCCGACTCAGCATCGGTAGCGTCCTTCACCCGCAGAGTACGTTGTACCTGATCTAGAAAATTTTGCGGGTCCGCGTGTAAGTGTGACCCCGTAAATACTGGAGGGTCTAGATTAATGAAATCCCGAACTCTTTCACTAGAGGCTCTATTTGAAGGACTGGGAACCTGACGTTGGGCCTGAGCAGCTACCAATTGTGTCAATAATTGGACCGCACTTCCCATCTCAAGGTCTACAACTGGAGTATCAAATAGAGGTACTGGGGGTACTGCAACTCTACTACCCTCTTCTGATGATGGAAAACTAGGAGCATCGCGCGAAGGGGTCGTACCGAGGGTCTCACTCTGTCCCTAGCTAGCTGGTGGCAATCGGTTGGAACTTTCACCCGCAGTCGTATCCAATGTCCTCATACACTTGAATTTCTTCTTTGCTATAGGCATCACTAGAATTATAAATGCGAAATAGATTAGAGGTAAAATACTTATAACTCAGTTCTACTGCACGATTTACGAAATGAAAGAATGGAAATCATCCCTAAATGTCAGGAAGCCTCCTGCGTATAAGTATGGTGTGTAATATACCCATACACAAGACTCTACTAGACACGGCTTGTAGACTCTCTTGGACATACATGCTCTGATACCAAGTTTGTCAAGACTCAAACCGGAGGGCCGCACCAGGACCTGAATCCCACCCACCGGGTACCGCTAATCACACAATCATCACCCAACCATAAATAAGCACGGACTAAGCCGAAAAGGTTATGAAAATTCTTGACCAGAAAAACTGACTTATACATATATATATGCCCACGTCATAGACGACGAGGCCATACAAACCATTATACACAGGACACATGTCTACAAGCCTTTAAAGGGTGTACAACATCAATAGGTTGAGACAAGGCCCCGCCATACCCATATAGACACGCAAAAATTTAACATACCAAAGTTACATCGACACTCCAAAAAGAGAGGAGTGCTTCCAAAAGTCCGCTGAAAACTGCAACTTATTCACGTGGACCGTCGTCCTGCCTATGCGAACCTGCGGGCATGAAACGAAGCGTCCCCCGACATAGCGAACGTTAGTACGACTGATGTACTGGGTATGCCAGACATAAAATAACATAACAGAGATGTATCATAATCTGAAATAGAAACACTGACCAATAGTACATGCCTCTGAGGGCCCTAGTACATATGTCTAAATGTTATGCAGTACAAATGTAGTATATTGATGGTCACAAAAGTGTCTTTCTTTTCATAACAGCCTCTGTGGGCATAATATACTTAAATTTCATGCATGATGCACATGCGGTATATTACGGTTACATCCCGTAATTTCAGGACATGAATAAGAGAATAGACGCGAGAGCGCAAGACTTGAAAATGGGTAGGAAAGAAAGAATTGTTTTTCCGAAGGAAAATCTTCCGAACTTCGGAAAGGAAAAATGTTCGTTGATGAGAATTAGATTCTCAAAATGCATTATTTGCGGAGTATAGAATTTATTATTATTGTGGAAATGTATTTTACGGATTTGGTCACGTAGGGCCCACCCGAGAAATTTTACATTTTGTGGGGCCCACGAGGGTTACAAAATTTTATGGACGAATGGGAGGGTGACACGTGTCACCCCCCCACATGGGCTTTTTCGAAATATGCCAAGGTCAAAATAGTCATTTGACCAAAGTATAGATGACCAAGTCTTGCAAGCTAAGAGCTTGAGATAATTGACTAAGTCAAGAGCCCACTTGGCTTGATATTTAATCCTCTTCATCCAAACTCCACAAGTGTTATAATCTTGACCCTCCATTGTTTTATATATACTACACTAGTACAAGACAAGTCTTCACAGTAAGAAAAATTCTTGCAAAACTTTAGGTGCTCTAGATGTTGCTCTCGGCTTTGTCCTTATTTCCAAACAAAAAAATTTCAATTGTTGTCCATAATTCACAAGATTTTAACCCAAGGTTCCTAGGGGTATTGTAAGGATGTCTCAATAGAAAGATCCCGGAAAAACGACGTTTTTACGTTAATCGCAAGGCGAAAACCTAAGGTGTTCTTCAACTTTGAAGATGGAACTTGAAGATGAGTTCTTCATGAGCTTCTAAGGAGTGCTTGGAGCGGATTGGAACATAAGAAGAGGAGCTAAAAGTTGCTAAGGATCGACTTTTACGCTTGGACATTATTAGGGCTTATTGAGGTAAAATCTTCATCTTCTTAACGTAATCGAAGATTACATGTCTTAGTAGTTAAGAAATGAGCATGTGGTATATAGAATGAAGTTTGAAAAGATTTGGATCATGTCGACATGTTAAAACCGAAAAGGGACAAGTTAGCCATAATATTGTAATCAATTTGGTCGATAGTTACAATCGTCGCATGTTAAGGAAGAAAAGATTTGTAGTTGTTGTAATTGTTATTATGTATATAACATATTGGAATAACAACTTGGATTGAAAAAAGGAATTGAAAGAGAATTGATATTGTTATGGATAGTGTTATTGCCGAGAATGTGCCTTAAAGAATGAACAGTTTTATATTGATTGTGGGGCAGAAATTTACACGTCCTATTAGGCGTGTAATCTCCTTTGTGTTTGATGAATTGTTGGGCCTTAAATGTGGCATTTGGTTATTGATTTTCGGGCCTTGAAAAAGGTGGAAAAGTACGTAGAAACAAAGGAAGTGCTGCCCGATTTTCCGTAGAATAAGAGACCTTACACTTAGTATGATTCTACATTAAAAAGTGAGGAGTTGATAGACATGTTATGATTAATATAGGGTAAAGTACTACGAGTAGCGTATTCTACTTAAAGGATGGAATAACTCAAGGTTGAAGTACTTTGGAGCATTTTGCTACTTGTCAATAATCGTCGCGAGGTATGTGAACCTCTTCCTTCTTTTGGCATGATTCTATGTATGGAATATACATGTGGTGCTATTTCATGATTCCTTCTACTCTTAGAAGTTAAGAGGTATGTATGTTGATTTACTCTATGTAAAAGTTACGTCTAAGTTATCCTAAGTTCTTACCAAGTCTTATGGGAGATGTTGGTAAGAGTCGTTAGGAAGTATTTGGAGTCGAGTTCACTTTGCTAATTTACTGCACGAATGAGAATAAGTATCGAACAGGCCATTGCAGCGTTAATAAAGGAAAATGTATCGACAATCAATTAAATTAAAATGAGTAGAATTCTCCATCTGCATAGAAGCTAAGATAAGACAAAATTGTATTACATTTTCTAGATCATGGCTGCTTTAATAAGATCGTTATAAACAAGTATAACCTATTCACAACGCATAAAAGTATATGTTACTTAATAGTAAAGAGTTTACGTTATGAAGTTTTAAAATCATGAACCTTGAATTCTTAAAAGGTTAAGAGACTTTATTTTTAAAGTTAAGAGACTTGAAATTCTAAGTTAAATTCTAAGTTAAGAAACTTGATTTCTAAAGTTAAGAGACTTGAAGTATTTTGAAAGTTATGTAACTTGATTTGAAAGTATAAGTCTCTTGGTTATAAAAAAAGAAGAATGTAAGTGTCTAAAGCATAAAGTTAGTATAACGACTTTATGGGAAGTTTGTTATAATAGCTTTATGGAAAGATGAAAGAATGGTTTTCTCTAGTAATGTAAACAAACAAATGACTTGAAATAAGGAAGGGAAATTTGATTTAAAGGTATCAATTGCTTAAAGTTTTAAAGTAAGAGTCACTTGATTTAGAAGCCTGGAAATGTATTTCTAAAAATGTAGTGACTTGTTTGAAATATAGACATGTCTTGATACTACGGGTGTTAGTATCTTGGGGTTTTATATGAAAATGAGGCTTTTGAAAAGGATGGAAGTACGTAGTACTTTGGGTTAAATTCCCGGATTTTTATGTGAAACGAAAAGTGTCTTGAGTATATAAAATGAAAGTCTAAAGATTTAATGAACTTTCCTATGCTTGCTTGTGATAGCCTTGAGTGCAAGTATTATATGTTTACGCTGTCGTGACTCTCAGTTGGAGGGTCGGCTGTCTTGTTGTGAATTTACTTGGGCGTCGAAGCGATGAGATGATTCCACGGGTATGCTTCCATTGTGATTGATCCTTGGACATGCTTATACGATGTGGGATTCCGGGGCATGCGACCAGGATGCGGGTTAGATTCCCGGATTGTTTTTATTACTCCTTGGACATGCTTATACGATGTGGGATTCCGGGGCATGCAACCAGGAGGCGGGTTAGATTCCCGGATTTATTTTATTACCCCATGGCCATGCTTATACGATGAGGGATTCCGGGGCATGCGACCATATTATATACGATTATTACTCCATGGACTAGCTCCCCATGAATACATGTACCCGAGATGAGGGATTCCACGGGCATGTTATATACGATTATTACCCCATGGACATGCTTATACGATGAGGGATTTCGGGGCATGCAACCATGTTATGTACTATTACTCCATGGACTAGCTCCCCATGAAGACATGTACCCGAGATGAGGGATTCCACGGACATGTTATATATGATTATTACCCCATGGATTAGCTCACCATGAAGTCATGTACCCGAGATGAGGGATTCCACGGGCATGATATATATATATATATATATATATATATATATTGTATATGTGTACGCCGACAGTGAGGTAGGATGCCACAGGCGCGTCACATGATTATATTTTACACTTACGGATGTCGGCAGTGATGGGGGATTCCACGGGCAGGGGATATATATATATATATATTTAGTGTATGTGTGTACGCCGACAGTGAGGTAGGATGCCACGGGCGCGTCACATGGTTATATTTTACAGTTATAGCTGTCGACAGTGATGGGGGATTCCACGGGCACGTTTTGATATTTGTGGGCTTAAGACCCTTACTGGATTGTGTGATGATATTTGAGGGCTTGTGTCCATAGCCCTGGTGTGACTATTGTTCATTTTTTGAAATAATTTGTACAAGGTAAAACTGTCTTTCATTACTTTCACTTCGGCAAGGCACCGTGTACTGTTATTTTGTTTATCATACATGTTTCCAGCTTTATATAGACTGTTATGATTTCATTACAGTATTTTCAGTTTCACATACTTGGTACATATTTCGTACTGACCTCCTTCGAGGGGTTGCGTTCATGCCGCAGGTTGAGGTACATAGCTTGCTGATCCGCACTCTTAGGATCACTGTTCAGTTCTTGGAAAGCTCCATTTCTCCGTAGGCTTTGTCTGCTAGTACAGTTCCCTGAGGTTGTAGATTTTTGGTACATTCAGGGGTATGGCGGGGTCATGTCCCGTCACAGTTGTTATGTCAAAACTCTTAGAGGTCTATAGTCATATCTTGTGGGTCGCTTTGAAAAAAAAAGAGGTAACTACTTTTGGTTTTACATAATTATATGTATCCAGGAAGGTAGCCTTATCGGCTAACCTGTTATTTATTTCTTGTTAAGTTTATGTATGTTCCGCTGATTATCTCTGATGTATACCTGTAAGGGTGCCCAGGTAGGGCACCAGTCGCGGGCCTGGGGTCGGGTCGTGACAAAAGTGGTATCAGAGCAGTTAGTCCTCGGAAAGTATCTACAGACCGTGTCTAGTAGAGTCTTGATTATCGGTGTGTTGTGCACCACATCTATAATCAGGAGGCTGCAGGACATTTAGGATTGGTTTCCATTCTTCTCACTCTGAGATCGTGCGATAGAGCTGTGTTGTTAATTCGTCTCTCCTAACGAGTTATGTTGATTGCGACTCTGAGAAAGCGTGATGACCAGGAAGGACTATGTGGATTGCGTATCCAGGTTGGTAATGATTGTAGTATAGTTGGGTTATTGACATACAGCTATACGGAGTTATGTATGAGGGTCATTTATGGGTTGCCTAGAATGATTTTAGATTACCAATAGTTGGTAAGGACTAACTAGATACCGGGAAGGTATGAAATAGTTAATGAATTCTCATCGAGGTTTTACGTATTATTTTGAGATAATTGGGAAATGATGAGCTGCTTGAGAAGGTATTGAACCCTTAAGAAGTCATGTTAAGGAACTTAATGGAATGCCATGTTAATAGATTAAGCTACGTGGTAGGCTTAAGAGAATTGTACGGATGAGATCCGTATGGAGTAAGTAATGGTTGTTGTGATCAAGACAACATAATTATGGTATTATGAGATGTTATTGTACCCATTACGGGGGGACTGATAAGGTAGGCTTGGAGCATGGAAATTGCGAGCCTAAGAATATTGATAACCGCCGAGACCTTAGGTATATAAGGCCTTCTCGGGCAATAAGATTTTATTCAGACTAAGGGTAAGAGTTAAGTGCGACGGTGGGTCGGGGTGAGGACCTATTATGGGTCGCCCCATAGCTTGAAATGGAGTGGGATCAGTTGGTAGTAGTTCCGCTACTTGACAGGGTCACGAGGGTGCTAGGCCCAAGTCTAGTTAATTGTTCTACTGGTTCGTGGATGCGTTCCACTGGAACCAGGTCGTGAGAGCCGGAAATGGCCTTATATTGTTTAATAGAGTGACTCCAAAGATTGGAGGCCATAATCGGTATGGAGGTTATGTAAGTATGCTAGTATAAGTTGGAGGTACGAAAAAAATACAACCAGTAAGAAAATGTAGAATCGCCGATTGGTGGGTTCCACATAGGCCGTTCAGATAATTGGCCCAGACTTGATTCAGCGGGCTGTGGATAAGGCGAAGCTTATCCAGGAAAGATTTTGTAGTAAGCTAGGAGGCAGCAGAAGCTTTATGCAGATGAACGACGTCGACACTTGGAGTACAGGTTGACATTTTAGTATGAGTATTGTTATGTGGCCATGGGTGACATATGTGGTATGAAGGGTGTAGTAAAAGGAGACTATGTCGCTATCTAATTAGATTGGACTCCGAAAGAACATTCGGGGACGAATGTTTCTAAGGGGGGAAGAATGTTACACCCCGTAATTCCAGTACATGAATAAGAGAATAGACGTGAGAGCGCAAGACTTGAAAATTGGTAGGAAATAAAGAATTGTTTTTCCGAAGGAAAATCTTCCGAACTTCGGAAAGGAAAAATGTTCGTTGATGAGAATTAGATTCTCAAAATGCATTATTTACGGAGTATAGAATTTATTATTATTGTGGAAATGTATTTTACGGATTTGGTCACGTAGGGCCCACCCGAGAAATTTTACATTTTGTGTGGCCCACGAGGGTTACGAAATTTTATGGACAAATGGGAGGGTGACACGTGTCACCCCCACATGGGCTTGTTCGAAATATGCCAAGGTCAAAATAGTCATTTGACCAAAGTATAGCTGACCAAGTCTTGCAAGCTAAGAGCTTGAGATAATTGACTAAGTCAAGAGCCCACTTGGTTTGATATTTAATCCTCTTCATCCAAACCCCACAAGTGTTATAATCTTGACCCTCCATTGTTTTATATATACTACACTAGTGCAAGACAAGTTTTCACACTTAGAAAAATTCTTGCAAAACTTTAGGTGCTCTAGATGTTGCTCTCGACTTTGTCCTTATTTCCACACAAACAAATTTCAATTGTTGTCCATAATTCACAAGACTTTAACCCAAGGTTCCTAGGGGTATTGTAAGGTTGTCTCAATAGAAAGATCCCAAAAAAATGACGTTTTTACGTTAGTCGCAAGGCGAAAACCTAAGGTGTTCTTCAACTTTGAAGATGGAACTTGAAGAGGAGTTTTCATGATCTTCTAAGGAGTGCTTGGAGCGGATTGGAACATAATAAGAGAAGCTAAAAGTTGCTAAGGATCGAATTTTACGCTTGTACATTATTATGGCTTATTGAGGTAAAATCTTCATCTTCTTAATGTAATCGAAGATTACATGTCTTAGTAGTTAAGAAATGAGCATGTGGTATATATAATGAAGTTTGAAAAGATTTGGATCATGTCGACATGTTAAAACCGAAAAGGGACAAGTTAGCCATTAATGTTGTAATCAATTTGGTCGATAGTTACAATCGTCGCATGTTAAAGAAGAAAGGATTTATAGTTGTTGTAATTGTTATTATGTATATAGCATATTGGAATAACAACTTGGATTGAAAAAAGGAATTGAAAGAGAATTGATATTGTTATGGATAGTGTTATTGCCGAGAATGTGCCTTAAGGAATGGACAATTTTATATTGATTGTGGGGCAGAATTTTACACGTCCTATTAGGCGTGTAATCCCCTTTGTGTTTGCTGAATTGTTGGGCCTTAAATGTGGCATTTGGTTATTGATTTTCGGGCCTTGAAAAAGGTGGAAAAGTACGTAGAAACAAAAGAAGTGCTGCCCGATTTTCCGTAGAATAAGAGACCTTACACTTAGTATGATTCTACGTTAATAAGTGAGGAGTTGATAGACATGTTATGATTAATATAGGTTGAAGTACTACGAGTAGCGTATTCTACTTAAAGGATGGAATAGCTCAAGGTTGAAGTACTTTGGAGCATTTTTCTACTAGTCAATAATCGTCGCGATGTATGTGAACCTCTTCCTTCTTTTGGCATGATTCTATGTATGGAATATACATGTGGTGCTATTTCATGATTCCTTCTACTCTTAGAAGTTAAGAGGTATGTATGTTGATTTACTCTATGTAAAAGTTACGTCTAAGTTATCCTAAGTTCTTACCAAGTCTTATGGAGGATGTTGGTAAGAGTCGTTAGGAAGTATTTGGAGTCGAGTTGACTTTGCTAATTTACTGCACGAATGAGAATAAGTATCGAACAGGTCATTGCAGCGTTAATAAAGGAAAATGTATCGACAATCAATTAAATTAAAATGAGTAGAATTCTCCATCTGCATAGAAGCTAAGATAAGACAAAATTGTATTACATTTTCTAGATCATGGCTGCTTTAATAAGATCGTTATAAAGAAGTATAACCTATTCACAACGCATAAAAGTATATGTTACTTAATAGTAAAGAGTTTACGTTATGAAGTTTTAAGATCATGAACCTTGAATTCTTAAAAGGTTAAGAGACTTTATTTTTAAAGTTAAGAGACTTGAAATTCTAAGTTAAAGAGACTTGATATTCTAAGTTAAGAAACTTGATTTCTAAAGTTAAGAGACTTGAAGTATTTTGAAAGTTATGTAACTTGATTTGAAAGTTATGTAACTTGATTTGAAAGTATAAGTCTCTTTGTTATAAAAAAAGAAGAATGTAAGTGTCTAAAGCATAAAGTTAGTATAACGACTTTATGGAAAGTTGGTTATAATAGCTTTATGGAAAGATGAAAGAATGATTTTCTCTAGTAATGTAAACAAACAAATGACTTGAAATAAGGAAGGGAAATTTGATTTAAAGGTATCAATTGCTTAAAGTTTTAAAGTAAGAGTCACTTGATTTAGAAGCCTAGAAATGTATTTCTAAAAATGTAGTGACTTGTTTGAAATATAGACATGTCTTGATACTACGGGTGTTAGTATCTTGGGGTTTTATATGAAAATGAGTCTTTTGAAAAGAATGGAAGTATGTAGTACTTTGGGTTAAATTCCCGGATTTTTATGTGAAACGAAAAGTGCCTTGAGTATATAAAATAAAAGTCTAAAGATTTAATGAACATTCCTATGCTTGCTTGTGATAGCCTTGAGTGCAAGTATTTAATGTTTACGTTGTCGTGACTCTCAGTTGGAGGGTCGGTTGTCTTGTTGTGAATTTACTTGGACGTACCGACAGTGACGGAGGCTTCCACGGGTATGCTTCCATTGTGATTGATCCTTGGACATGCTTATACGATGTGGGATTCTGGGGTATGCGACCAGGATGCGGGTTAGATTCTCGAATTGTTTTTATTACTCCTTGGACATGCTTATACGATGTGGGATTCCGGGGCATGCAACCAGGAGGCGGGTTAGATTCCCCGATTTATTTTATTACTCCATGGCCATGCTTATACGATGAGGGATTCTGGGGCATGCGACCATGTTATATACGATTATTACTTCATGGACTAGCTCCCCATGAATACATGTACCCGAGATGAGGGATTCCACGAGCATGTTATATACGATTATTACCCTATGGCCATGCTTATACGATGAGGGATTTTGGGGCATGCGACCATGTTATGTACTATTACTCCATGGACTAGCTCCCCATGAAGACATGTACCCGAGATGAGGTATTCCACGGGCATGTTATATACGATTATTACCCCATGGATTAGCTCTCCATGAAGTCATGTACCCGAGATGAGGGATTCTACGGGCATGGGATATATATATATGTATTGTATATGTGTACGCCGACAGTGAAGTAGGATGCCACGGGCGCATCACATGGTTATATTTTAGACTTACGGTTGTCGGTAGTGATGGGGGATTCCATGGGCAGGGGATATATATCTATGTAGTGTATGTGTGTACGCCGACAGTGAGGTAGGATGCCACGGGCGCGTCACATGGTTATATTTTACAGTTATAGTTGTCGGCAGTGATGGGGGATTCCACGGGCACGCTTTGATATTTGTGGGCTTGAGACCCTTACTGGATTGTGTGATGATATTTGAGGGCTTGTGTCCATAGCCATGGTGTGACTATTGTTCATATGTTGAAATAGTCTGTACAAGGTAAAACTGACTTTCATTACTTTTACTTCGGCAAGGCACCGTGTACTGTTATTTTGTTTATCATACATGTCTCCAGCTTTATATAGACTTACGATTTCATTCTGATATTTTGATTTCACATACTTGGTACATATTTCGTACTAACCTCCTTCGGGGGGCTGCGTTCATGCCGCAAGTTGAGGTACATAGCTTGTTGATCCGCACTCTTAGGATCACTGTTCAGTTCTTGGAAAGCTCCATTTCTCCGGAGGCTTTTTCTGCTAGTACGGTTCCCTGAGGTTGTAGATATTTGGTACATTCAGGGGTATGGCGGGGCCCTGTCCCGTCACAGTTATGTCAAAACTCTTAGAGGTCTGTAGTCATATCTTGTGGGTCGCTTTGAAAAAAAAGAATAGGTAACTGCTTTTGGTTTTACATAATTATATGTATCCAGGAAGGTAGCCTTATCGGCTAACCTGTTATTTATTTCTTGTTAAGTTTATGTATGTTCCACTGATTATCTTTGATGTATCGCGGGCCCGGGGTCCGGTCGTGACAATTACGACCACACATGCATCTTACCCATAAACGCCTCTGTGGGCATTTGGTTATATTGGCCACACATGCATTCATATCATATCGTCTTGGCCACACAGACATCTATTTAGGCCACACAGGCACGATATGTGGCCTCTTAGGGCTATTTTGTGATAATATGTACCAGCTACAGGTGGTGTGCGTATATAACTCACTTTTTCCATTTTCCATTCCCCTACATATATATACCATATTTACCATATAGTAATGTGCATAGCACAAGTAGTCCAGTGTAATATGCAATTGCAATGCAAATGAAAATGCATGAATGACAACACCATATTCCAATCTCAACAGGTGACATATTATCTTTGTATATTTGACGACACTATGAATATCATTATTATCTTTTTTGTAGCACCTCATATTTTCGGGTAATGATTTGAGCACATAAACGTGGGCAAGTAGACCCGAACTTCGAAAAGTTTATGTTATACTTGTTCATACTAATAAGAAAATTAGTATATAAAAAGATGTGATCCCGAATTTTTTTTGGATTTAACCAATACGACGACATGGATTAATAAAAATAATTGTATACCCCAAGAAGGCTATGGACTAATGTCATATTATAAGAATTATGACATTAAGTAAAAGAAGGTTTACAAGTCGTCGGGATTTAAGTAAATTGGGATCCAGAATTTTATTGTGTGTATAATTAATTAATTGTGGGATTAATTAATTATAGTTGGGGAAAAAGCCAAGTAGGACGCTACGTGTTACTTTATAACATACGATCTGTGACTAATCTCATAACCAACGATCGGTGGCAGCTCTTATGTTCTTTCAAAACTTCATCTTCACTATTCTTCTCTTCTTAAAGCTTTCATTTCTTTCAATTTCTTTGTAGAAACCTTTCCTTAAATAGGAGACTATTACACTTCAATTAGCAAGGGTAAATTACAATTGGTACTCTTTGAAATTCTCGACCAAAATTAGGGATTATCCGCAAACTTTCGCTCAGCCAAAGAGAGGAAAATTCCTGGTATCCAGGACCTTAATTCGCAGTGAAATTGAAGCCTTGAACAAGTTTAAGAATTCAGCAACCCAAGCCGTAACCCAAAATTGAGTTTGGGGTCCTGTTTTGGTGGTAACTGATTTGGGTGAAATACTTTACGATGAGTCATGTTGTTACTTCTAACCGAGATAATTTTTCTGATCCTTTGGTTGGTATGAATTACAGAGCATGATTCTTGCCACTAGTTTCTAAGGTGATTAGTGGAAATACTATGTGTGGTTGGGTATTTCTGGGGCTGTCTCTATGAAAATCGAAGGTTACGTGTGGAACTGCTGAATTGTGTTAATCATTATAGCAGTTAGGAGAAAGGTTAGGAGAGTTGATTTCATGGCTACATGAATAGGTTGTGACATAGGAGAATTATAGATTCTATGCGCATAAATGTTCGCTAGAATGTCTCCATGAATCTGTTTTAGTATTTGGATCTGGTTATGATGTAAATCATTTACATGGTGTAGATAATCCTTCATAAAGCTTACAAGGACCCATGGGAACTTAGATAATTCGACAAATAAGGTATGTAAAGGCAATTTTTCCTTTCTTTTGGCATAATTATGTGGACAAATGTAATTGTCATGTTATTCCACAATGTACTCTACTCTTAGTAGTTAAGGGTATTCATGTTATTGATTCTATATTGAAAACATATCTAAATTGTTTCTAAGTCCTTAATGAGGCATATGAAAAAGATGATGATATTCAGTGTCATCAAAAGGTACAAAGGTAATATGTCACATGTTGACGTTGGTATACGGTGTTACCATTCATCCATTTCATTTGCATTGCATTCGCATATTACCCTGGACCACTTGTGTTATGGTTGGGTTCGGGTGCCAGTCGCGACCCTCTGGTTTGGGTCGTGACATATTTCATATGCCTTATTAAGGACTTAGAAATAATTTAGACATGCTTTCAGCATATTAATTAATAAAAATGATTATTCTTAATTTCTAAGATTAGAATAAATTATGGAACAATACCACGGTTATATTTCATAATATGGACCATGCCAAAAGAAGGAAATAATTTGCTTTCACATACCTTGATTCAATCCTCAAATGACTGCGATGAGTAAACCTCCCGATAGACGTTAACCTTGAATCTGAACTTTAAAGGTTCAAAGCCAAATTGAGACACCAACTATTATATTTCATTGCTGAAAGCGGGAGCGATCTTATTTGCTAGTTAGCTTCTAAAAACAAATGGACCAGCCACCGCTTTGTAAGACTAAACACTAATAGATATGTATCTAAATAAAATCTAACCAAAATTCTTGATTTCTTATGCTAACAATCTAAAAGTATTGATTGATACCCGTATAGACAATCAACTGCTTTGTTTTGTCTTTTTATAAATTATTTACTAGATTTTCTAGTATACAGAGAAGGATGAAAGATTGATAGTGCTTTTATTGTCGGTTAAATTGGATAGTTACTAATGAAATGAAAGATTCATAATTGACCATGTGGTGTTAATCGTCCACCTGGCCAGCTTAGGCGGTGATAGTATTATTTGTCTGCAACGTTTCCCGTTTCTTTAATAACAAGTGACATGCTTCCGTATAATTTATTCATTATACACATAATTAATTCTTAATCCCAATTTATTTAAAATCTAAAAACTGATAAGACTTTCGTATACTCGATGTCATAATATGAAATATGATATTAGTCCATCACCTTTTTTGGGGATATATAACTATTATTATTAATTTTCATCGTCACACTTGTTACGCCCAAAATTATTTTGGGGTCACATATTTTTATATACTAATCTCCTATTAGAATATGTAGATATAACAAAAATTTCCCAACGCTTGGGTCTATTTTCTTCATTTACATGCTTAAATTGTTGCCCAAAATTACGAGACGTTACACCATAAATCAGCAGTGTTTTGTAAGTTTTCTGATACGCCCACAAGGCATCATCTAGCTTGGCTGCCCGATCTTTCCTCTGCACATTTACTGTTTTCTCCGAAATTTGCTTCACCTCTTTGTTGGACACTTCAATTTGTCCACATGTTTGCGGGTGGTACACAGTAGAAACCTTGTGCTTCACCCTATATTTTGTCAAGAGGTTATTCATCAGCTAATTACAAAAATGGGCACCTCATCACTAATCATCACCATCGAAGTGTCGAATCTTGTAAACATGTTCTCTCTCACAAAGTTCACCACCACTTTTGCATCATTAGTAGGAAGAGAGGATGCCTCCACCCATTTGGACACGTTATACACTGCATGTAAAATGTACTTATTTCCATATGATGGTGGAAACGACCCCATGAAATTAATGCCCCATACGTCAAATATTTCTACCTCCAAGAAATTGTTCAGAGGCATCTCATTTTTCTTCGAAATGTTGCCCATTCATTGACATTTGTCACAACTTTTGGCAAACGCATGTGCATCCTTAAATAATGTGGGCCAATATAAATCAAATTGTAATACTTTTGTAGTAGTGCAATCACCTCTGAAATGTCCTCCATACAAAACGAATGAAGCTCTCCAATACTTGATGTACATCAGTATGCGGAATGCATGTTCTCACCAGCTGATCGGGACCTTGCCTGAACAAGTATGACTCATCCCAGATGTAGAATTTTGAGTCATGATAAAGCTTTATCCACTGTTGAGTGGTCGTTTCAGGTGGGTAGATCCCACTCATTATCAGGTTCACAATGTCTGCATACCAAGGCACTTCAGCATCTGGAATAGCAAAGAGTTGCTTATTGGGAAACACCTCTCGGATATGTGTATCTTCAATCACATTGTCATGGCTTTCCATACGCGAAAAGTGATCTACAACTTGATTTTCTGTCCCCCTGCGATATTTAATCTCTACGTCAAACTCTTGCAACAAGAGAATCCACCGAATCATCCTAGGATTCACGTCTTTCTTACTGAACAAGTACTTTAGTACGGTATGATCAGTATATACAGTGACCTGCATTTCTACAAGGTAAGACCAGAACTTATCAAAAACATACACCACGGCCAATAGTGCTTTCTCAGTGACTGTGTATTTCATTTGAGCAGCGTTCATCGTCTTGCTGGCATAATAGATGGAATGAAAAATTCACTGGCTCAGCACAACCCCTATTAAAATATAACTCGCATCACACATTAATTCAAATGACAAGTTCCAATCTGGTGTTATCATTATCGGTGCCATCACCAATCGACGTTCCAATTCCTCGAATGCTTTCAGAAAAATATCATTTAACACAAACTTTGGTTCCTTCTCCAACAGCTTCCTCAATGGACTAGATATTTTGGAGTCTATGCACCCCTTACATACACGGGGGTGGCTGTTTCTTGATAACTACCACCTTAGCATAATCAACTTCGAGGCCTCTTTTCGACACCTTATGCTCGAGGACAATACCCTCTCACGCCATAAAGTGACATTTCTCTCAATGCGACACTATATTAGTCTCTTCACATCTTGCAAGTACTCGATCTAGATTTCTCAAGCATGCGTTGAACGAGTTCCAAAAAATACAGAGAAGTCATCCATAAAACTTCCACGAAGTCTTCCACCATCTCAGAAAATATTGCCATCATACACCTTTAAAAAGTTGAGTGCATTGCATAAGTTAAATGACATTCTCTTGAAAGTATATGTACCATAGAGGCATGTAAATATGGTCTTCTCCTGATCTTCGGGAGCAATAGCTATCTGATTGTAACATGAGTACCTATCAAGGAAACATTATAACTCATATTCGATTAATCTATCCAGTATCTTATGAATAAAGGGAATCGGGTAGTGATTTTTTCTAGTGGCCCCATTGAACTTGTAATAATCCATGCAAATCCCCCACCTTGTCACTGTTCTTATTGGAACGAGCTTGTTTTTATCATTTGTCACCACTATTATCCCTCATTTCTTAGGGACACAATGTACTGGGATCACCCACTTGCTGTCAGAAATCGGATAAACAATACTTGTGTCTAACCACTTAATCACCTCCTTCTTGACCACTTCCTTCATTATCGAATTTAATCTTTGTTGATGTTGTATACTCACTTATGATCATCCTCTAGAAGTATCTTGTGCATACAAAATGCAGGGTTGATGCCCTAAATGTCAGATATCTGACAACCCAATGCTCTCTTGCGATTCTTCAAGATTGCCAATGACATATTTATCTCTACTTCATTGAACTCATCTGCTAAAATAACAGGGAGAGTTTCACCTTCACCCAAGAATGCACATTTGAGTTGTGGGATAAGGGTTTCAACTCTAAATTCGGAGCCTCTACTATTGATAACTTTGGTGGAGGTCCAATCTCTCTGTCAAGTGGTTTAAACTCACCTTCACGAATATTGATCTCTGCTAGATCAAGAATCTGCACCATTTTGAATGCTTCTTTATCTCCAAAAATATCATTACCCATGATAGCTCTTTCCAATGGGTCACTCGATAGAATGGTGGATCTAACGCCATCCTCTGATAACACTATAATAGCCAAAAACTCTTCATAAACTATAGATAACTTGAGAGCCTTGTACACATCAAACACTTCAACTTTATCATGCACTTTCATAGTTAAATATTCATCCACCACGTCGATCAATGCTCTTCTTGTTGCCAAAAATAGACACCCCAAAATAAATGGGACAGACGAATCTGGGTCGAAATCCAGAATCACAAAGTCTGCCGAAAAATAAGAGATCCAACCTGCACTAGCACATCTTCTATAATTCCCTCAGGCCTAGCCAATGATTTGTCCGCCAGCTACAAAACTATCGTAGTTGGTCTTGGATTTCCCAACCCAAACTTTCGGAACATATATTACGGCATAAGATTTATACTTGCACCCAAATCATAAAGTGCTCTTGCAATGACCTGCTTTCCAATAGTGATATCAATTGTGAAGCTAATTGGATCCTTCAATTTAGTCGGCAACTTGTTCTGAATGCAAGATATGCACTCATCAATAAGTGCAAATATAGCATACTCTGGGAAGCTACTCTTATTAGCAATGACGTGATTGATATACTTGTAACATTGAATTCAGGATGTGCACTCCTCAGTAAGTGCACATATTTTGGAATCCCTTGTAACATATCTACCAAAGGAACATTCACATGCACATTCTTAAGTAAGTTAAGAAATATTTTGTATGTAGCCTCTTCTTTCTGCTTAGCCATTCTTTAAGGGAATGAAGGGTGGTGGTTTTGCAACCACTGGTGTTGGCTTCTTTGCCTTAGGTGTCTTCACTACCCTTTCTATCTCAATAACCTCATCTTTCACGGTTGCCTCTTCATCTGCCACTACCTGAGCTGCTTTCTTTGGTGCCAGTTCTTCCAGTTGCCTCCTATTACGGAGAGACACATCATTACATGGTTTTGAGTTAAAATCAATGTCACTTGGAAGTCCCTCCCCCCCTGTGGCCTCGTATTCTAAGCACCTACTATCTGCCCCACTTGCATCTCTAGATTTCATACCACTAGATTAAGATTTTTATTATCATCCATCATCTTCTGCATATCCCCCATCATATGTTTCATCATCTCTTCCATACTACTCTGAGGAGCTTATGGTCTGGGCTGATTTGCCTGATTCTGCTGATATTACCCTTGTGTCCTGTTCTGGTTACCGCTACCTTGATTACCACACGAGATAAGTTTGGGTGATTCTTCCAAGCAGGATTATATGAATTGCCATATACATTCTGATTACCCTATCTTCTGATCACTAGTGTGTCCTTCACCGCATACCTCACAAAACACTTAAGCTTGATGCACCAGTTGCACCTGTGATTGATTTTTCCCCAATACAAAGTCCTTGAATTATTTACGCATAACTTCAATATGTGTTGTCACGCATATGTATAAGTCTAACTCGAGTGCTCCCGGAGTCTTATTTACAACATTATCCCTGTGATCACCCTGCCACTCGGAGTCGCTCTAAAACCTGTTCAACAAGGCAAACAACTCATTATAGGTCAGATCAAGAGCTTATCCCCCAACTGTTGTATCTAGCAACACTTTTTCATGCTGATCCAGACTCTTAATAAAAGTGTGTGCCAGAACTGCATTCATTTGATGATGATGAGGACAATCTCTGAGCAACACTTTGAACCTCTCTCATGCCTGATATACTCGCTCTCCGGGTTTTTTCCTGAAGGACATAATTTCCCTCCTTAATGTTGTTGTCTTTCTAGATGGAAAGAACTTAGTCAAGACTTTTCTCACTAGATTATCCTAATAGGTAATGGAGTTTGTCGGTTCTGCATCCAACCACTTCTTAACGTCCCCAAGTAGAGAGAATGGGAACAGTGTCAATCTCACGTAATTCGCACTGACCCTGGTGGTCACATATGTATCTGCAATCTCCAAAAAGGTCTAAATTTGTCGCTGAGGATCCTCGTGTGGCAGACAGGTGAACTGTCTGATGGAGTGGAGCATCTGAATCATTAGATACTTAAGCTTAAAGTGCTCCTCGATAGTTGGTTTGACAATGCTTGAAGTGGCATTACCAACTAGAGGTACTGCCACCTCTCGAACTGTCGATGATGGTGTGTTAGCTGTCATTACTTCTGGTACCACAACGATTGCTTCCTAATTCTGCCAAAAATTAACTTCCCTCTTATGCTGGTGGAACAACAATTCAGGTTCATGTTGAAAGTCCACAAGGTTATTTTGACTGGCAAATCATCACATTCTATTGTTTTACCTGCATTCAAATAACAACTAAGATCAAGACGTTAATACTTTGATAACTAAAGAAATAATAGATTACTCTAAGTCCCCGACAATGACGCCAAAAACTTGTTACTCCAAAATGCACACGCAAGTATATGTGATCGCTAAGTAATATTTTGACTTATAAAGTCAGATATCGATTTCACAGAGACTTATGATCAACGATTATAAGAGAGTTCACTATCACTACCAATTTATGCAAGTATGAAAGAGGATGTTTGTTGTTTATAACTAAAACAGAAAAGTGAATAACTATTCAATTTAAGTTATAAATGTGCTAGAACGTTTGTAATGCTTGGAGTTTATCAGTGATAGAGTAATATTCCAGGGTCGTGGTTGGTTTACCAATCCTATAGCGTCATCTAAGTAACTAACCTTAGCAAATTTATTGACGATTGCTAATTAACCGGATTATTAATCATGTTGCATTCTCCCGAATTACTACCCGCCGATTCAGAATAGTTCATCACCTATATTCTTATGGAATTGACCTGTTAAGAATGAAATTAGTCCACGGTATCTAATTGAATGTGGTGTCTAGGTATATTCATATCTTAGCCACAAATTCTAGCCCTACTTTAGGGATAAACATATCGCACTGTCGTTTCCCTTTCTCTAATTTAATATGGTCTTTCCCAAGTACGATATTAGATAGTAAATAGAACTCGACTATTGTGTAGGCAATCAAGCAATTATGAACAGAAGCAAGGAAACAATCGCATACGAATAGCCTACTAAGATTTCATTACTTGTCAAACGTCAATATTTATGGTTACACAACCCCATAATTGTATAGTTTAACTACTCATAATCATATTACAACAATAGAAATTCATGTTTAATCCTAAAAAAGATGAAGTAACGAAGGTAAAAGAGATAACCCTAAGATGACGAGTCTTACTCCTTGCACTCTGCGAAATAATATGTTTGAACCCCCTAAAAATGGTATAAGCTTCTATTTATAGTGTTTGGAAATAACTCTCAAAAACCTATCCAAAACGGAATTAGACTTTAAGTTCGCTGCCAAATAGACATGATTTCTCGCTGGGCGAAGCGTAGGGCGAGACACTGTCTATCTATAGACTTTGTGGGGCAAGGTTGAACGTCACTTTTACACTTAGAAAATTTCTCAACTTTTGGCATTTTTAACACCTTTTCTCGCGGGGCGAGGTGTAGGACGAGAAATGACCTCGCTCCGAAGCTCACGTTGCCTTCTGGGTTGCCCATTTTGAACTTAGAAAATTCTTGCACTGATGACGTTTTGAGCCTCTTTTCTCGTGTGGCAAGGTGCAGTGCGAGACCTGACTTCACCCTAGAACTCGTGTGGCCTTGCTTCTGTGTCACGTTGTACTTAGTAAAATTTATAAACACTGCACTTTTGGACCGCTACTCTCGCTGAGCGAGGTGTATGGCGAGCTTTTGCTCATTCCAGCCTTTGTTTGGCGAGGTATTAGGGACCATTTACACTTTCACGGATGCTTCATCTCATTTTAGCTCCATCTCATCATATTTCTCACATTAAGTGCCTAGATGTGACAAGAACACACATATTAGTTCATAATGCAAAGATTAACATAAGTTAGGTGTATTTATTGTGAATAGTACTCAGAACAAGGTAAAAGTGGGTAAAACATAACGGTTAGACATATAAATACACCTAACATCAACTCATATAAGAGATGTAATAATCATAGAAACAATATATAAAGGGTGTCATACCTAATCATGAATCACAATATCAATCTATCTATCAGCTAGGCCAAAACATGACATTCAGAGCGGATTATACAATAAAAATATACAAATCCTCTTGTCATGGGACTAGTACCCGATACAAGTGCTCGTCACCTCGCAAGTATCAGTATCCCCTTAGTTTTCTCATTACTTGCTCTTATTCAGTTCATTAAACCAACCATGATGCTTTAATTAAGGTCAAGAACGTCTGAACTTGCTTGATTTATAGTCCTACGTCACAACAAATCCTTGTCTTTCCATAGAGCCTCAAAATGATCCTAATGTATTCAAATATGAATTATACGTTAGCACACGATTCGCTAGATACCCATATCACTATATGATAGTTTCGGACCCATGAAGTGACACAAAAATAAGATCCTGAGCCCAGAAGGATAAAACGGGAAATTAGTCCAAATATTAATTTACCCATGATCCATGGAGTATATATACCAAAAACAAACCAAATCCAATATCAAATTAATGATCAATTGAAGAATCTCACTTTTTCAACCTAGGGGTTCATACACCCAATTTCTTAAATCAAGTCATGATTTCTAAGATGAAATTCCTTAATAATTCAAGATATAATGACAAAAAGGAGGATTAGAAACTTACCCTTATGAAAAAATCTTGCAAAACGCTTAAGCATATCTCAAATCTGAAGTCTTAGGCTCCAAATATGAGAATAAAATGAATGAGATCATTTTTGGACATTTAATTCGCTGGAACAGTGCACCTTTCGTGATCGCGAGCTTTACCCGACCTGGCCCAGAAACCTTCTTCGAGATCGCAGCACCTGACATCGTAACTGCAATGACCAATGGAACATCGACTCGCGATTAACAACTTCAACAATTGCACACCAATTTTTTCTGGTGTGTTTCTAACTTGAAATAGATCCTCGAAATTCATCCGGGAATCCCTTAGACATAAACCAAAAATGCAAACCAGTTCTAAAATATACAACCAACTTGCTCGCGTATTCAACCAATCATACGAAATTGTCTTGAATCGATGTTGACTGTGGTCAACTCCAATTCTCATAAAAATCAAGTTTCCAACTAAGTCTAAAATACCCCCGAGTCCCTCGGGAATCGAACTAACTCGATGAAGTCATAAATGATATTTTGGACCTAATGAAATCGACGAAACTTTGAAAAAATGACTCATTTACCCCCGATGTTGACTTTGATCAACCCAAACCCTTTCTTTAACTAAAGAATTTCTAAAAGTCCTCTTCCTCAACCAGAACTCACCCGAATCACTCGGGACTCATCCCAACCATCCATCTAAGTCAAAAATTATGTTACGAATCTAACAAAACCATCAGAATCTAATTCCAAACGCATTTACCCAAAAGTTAACTCTTAGTCCAACTTCTCAAACTTAGAACTTTAACATTTTAAAACTTAGATTTCATTATGTTATTTCCACCAGATTACTTCGGGAATCACGCCACCCATCCCCGTAAGTTAAATACACCATAAAGAAGCTAGGAGAAGGATCATTTAGGGGGAAATAGACAAAATAATAAAAACAACCTAATGGGTCGTTACATCATCCACCACTTAAACACATGTTCATCCTTGAATATAAAAGAGAAAGTAAGTACCTGAATCGCTGAAGCCGGGGATATCTACTCCACATGTCCGACTCAATCTCCTATGTAGCCTCTTCGACCGAAAGATGCCTCCATTGAACCTTTACTAAAGCAATCTCATTTGATCTTAACTTCTGAATATATCTATCTAGAATATCAACTGGCTCTTCCTCAAAAGTAAAGTTTTGATCAAACAACACCTGTTATGGTTCACTTTTACGCTGAGGCATAAAAGCTACTAAGAGGTTGTTGGTGCTCTAAGTTGAATAATTTATTTTTAGTGTCGTCGTCTAATTTATATGTAAACTAGAAAAACCAAGTAAAAGGGTTTATTAAGAATCCATGAAAAAATCTTTTTAAACCAAAGTCGATGTAAAGGTTCTGGTGATCCCATGAGGAATGTGCTAGACACTATGATATTAAGGATCTGTAGATTACTTTTAACCTTCAAATTGCATAGCATGTTTATTGTTATAAATTTCTAAGTGTTTATTTCTCACAAAAAGTTATTAGCATGTCATTCATTTATTTCAAACTCATAAAAATGTTTTGAAAGAACCAAAGAGTTATAATCCTCTTAAAATGGTTAGCAAATGATTAATTTTGTCAATTTATTTTTAGACTAAGGACACTCAAAAATTGAGTTGAGTAGAACTACACTATTTAGTCCAATGAATTGTCCAAATATTCCTTATGCATTTTTTCTTTTCAAAATCTTTTAAAAATAATAAGAGTGTAATTTATTTAGAATGACATGTTAAAGTTTAAGAACAAAATGCAAGTTTTTCACTTTTTATGTTATGTTGAAGGTCAACTCATATCCATGTTTCCAAGTTGATCACCTCAACTCAAGTCTTTGATGTTTTGATTTATGTAGAAATTTAATTTGGTTGGCCTGACCCAAAAATAGTCCAAAGAGTTTTACAATTTCAACCCATTTTTATCTGTAGGCGTTTTGTCGGATTGTACACGCAACGTAATTTGAAAATTTATGTTTCAAACCCGACATGACGGTCAAACTGTAGTATGATTATATAATGTAAAAGCACAAAGCAAAATGTAATACTTTGAATAAAGACTTACATTTGTAGCAATCTCGGAATCTTGAAGCTTTTGTGTATGCCAAGGGTGTGAACGCAAATGTTCCTCGATTTGAAAGTTCTCAAAACTTTGATGTAATTTCTAACTCTTGGAATGCTAGGAATTCCAGCTGAGTTTTAGAAGATATTACTCTCTTGGTTTTGGGGTGAAAGAATGTGAGGGGAACCCTCTTATTTATAGCTGAGAAGGACAGATAGGGTTCCCAATTGAGCCAGGCCCAGAAAATATCAGCAGATGGGTCATTTTGGACCCATTGGACACTTAGCGCCGTGGCGCTGAGCCAATCGCGTCGCGGCGTTGTTCCATTTTCTGCCTTATTTTCTATTTCTTTCTAATGTCGGGATCATCAACCGAACATAAATAATCTCTCTCTAATTACATCTTTGAATCTACGGAATACTTGACTTAATGTTACCCTTCAGGCCTTTACATATCGACACTAATAATATTAGGGTCTACACGGAACTCCTGGACTGCGCCAAAAGACAAACTCAATATGTAAAGTTTAGTTACACGAATCATGTGAACTGAACCTTTATGTGGGAAGATAAAATCATTTCATTCACGATACACTCAATCAAAATTAGGATTTGTCAAGTGTCTATCCAAATGGCTTGATCATTATATCTCATCTATATTGGTCGACAACATGACCATATCAAAGACATGTCTATTTCATTGGCCAACGACTTAGTCAACCCAATACTATATGTGAATTTGAGTATTCTCTCGAAGATACATTCGAGGAATGAATCCTAATCTCGGCTCAACTACCACCTTTAATCCACTTCAGAATGTACCCAAAACAAGTCGCGTCTCAACCTATAAGGCATTTGAGCTTAGGACAGGATCAAAGTACATTACTCTGCAAAAAATGTGATATCGACCTCAAGTCTAAGGACTTCTATCTCCCACACGCTGATCATACTCTAGACATTTATATAACAAATAGTATATCAGCAGGGTATACCAATACTTCTACAAGTATCAATGTGTCCACCACGAATTGTCATAATTCATAGCAAGTGAGACATACTACATCCCCTAAGGATATGATGCAGATCACATGTCGACATATCACATATCATCGATATCTCAATCTCGATGATCATTAGTCGAGGAAATTTAAGAGTGTTACGCTATGATATTAATTTCTCACATCATTAATAACCACGTAACCTCTAGGGATGCATTTATAAAATATTATAAACAATAAACTAATAATTCAATAAATGCAAATGTCATAATATTAATCTTCATTAATATATAAATATGAATGTGTATAGAGTACATTTGTCCTAATATAGTGTTACACCCCGTATTTACAAGACATGTTTTAAGATAGTACGTAAGAGCTCACAAGTGTTAAGATTTGAGACTTGTAAAAAAAAATTATCGGAATTATGAAATTGTCGGAAAAACTTTGTGTTGTGTCGAATGGGAGGGCGACACGTGTCACCCCCCCTTAGATGATGCCTTGGACGAAATGGCATGGTCATTTTGGTCATTTACCATAAGTCTTTTAAGGCTAAGACTTGCAACTTGTAGCATGAGTTTATTGACTAAAGTCAAAGGTCCCACCTTGTCTTGATATTTAGCAAGACTACATCCAAACCAACCATGTGTTATTATCATAACCCTCCAAGGTGCTATATATTACTACTAGTAGTGCTAGAGAGAGCCAACACTTAGAAAAAATTGCACAAATTGAAGAACTTAGGCAAGGTGCTCTCGGGTTTGGTTGATCAAAGGAGGAAAAAAATTTGTTTCTTGTCCAATAATCTCCCCACTTTAAACCAAGGTTCTTGAGTGTATTGTAAGCGTATCTCAATAGAAAAATCTTGGAAAAGATGGTTTACGGGTTAGTCGCAAAGTGAAAACCTAGTGGCTTTCTAGGTTTTGGATTGGAAGTTGAAGTAAAGTTATTGGTGTGGTTCTAAGGGTCTCAACAAGAGGATTGAAGTGTCTTGGAGAGGCTCTAAACTACTAAGGAGCGACTTCGGATTTGGATTTGGATTAAGAATCGTTAAGGTATAATCTTGTCTTTTAAGATGTTACAAGATTATGTATTTATATTGTTGTTGTTAGCTTTACATGTTGATAGCATGAAGTTGGTATGTTGAAGTTTATAAGTATTATGGATTGCTTGTAGCTTAATCCGAAATGAAATGTAAGCCATGTAAGTTGGATTACGATTTTAGTCGTATTAGAATCGTCGCATGTTTTTGACTTGGAGATTATAGTAATTGTAATCGTTTGCGACTTGATATCATGATAGGCTAACAATTTGGATTGAAATAGAAATTGGATAAGAATTGGTATTGTTGTATTCATTATGGCCGAAAATTGGACTACTTTCTAAATTGTGAGCCAATTGGGGCTGTTTAGTTATTCATTTGTATTGGACTACCTTCTATATTGTTGTGAGCCAATTGGGGCTGTTTGGTTATGGTATTTCGGCCTTGAAAAAGGTGGCAAAGTAAGTAAAAACAAAGGAGGTCTTTGTCCAGATTTTTCTGTAGAATTTGGCGGCTTAGCACTTAGAATATTCTATGTTTGAAGTAAGAGGTTAATGGACGTATTGTGACCATGATAGGTTGAAGAAATATGTATAGCGTATCCTACTTGAAGAATGGAATAGCTCAAGGTTGAAGTACTTTGGAGCATTTTACTACTTGTCGACAATCGTCATGAGGTATGTGAACCTCTTCTTTCTTTGGCATGACCATACGTATGAAATCTCCATGTGATAGTATTTCAAGATTCCTTCTACTCTTAGAAGTTGAAGTAGTTACATGGTTGAATCTAAGTTAAGGGTATGTTTAAATTGTCCTAAGTCCTTACTAGGTCTTATGGGAGGCGTTGGTAGAACGGTTAGGAAGTTATGAGATTTGATTTAAAGGCTATGTGTCTTGATTTGTTTAAAGTAAGTAAGTGGATTTTATGTTCAAAATGACTTGAAGTTATATGATTTTAAGGAATAAATTACTTGGTTTTGGAAGGTATGGAACTTTATATGTTTTTGTATAAGTAATTGGGCTTTAAAGGAAGTATGTTATGAAGTTTGAAGACTAAGAACTATGATTGTCTTTTAAGGATTATGAAGTTTTAAGCGTCTGATTCTTTTTAAGTATGTATATGCGTAGTATCTTTGGATCCCGTTTTCCTAAGTGTTGTAAGAATAAAAGTGTCTTAAGTTCTCTAAAAATGAAAGGTTGTTATAACAGCTTTATGGGAAGTTGTTATGACGACTTAAGAAGAAGTAATAAGATGGTTTTAAAATGTTATGTAAGGAAAATCACACCGAGCCTACAAATAGGCCGGATTACGTTATGAGATACACCGAGCCTACACATAGGTCGGATTACGCCATATTACCCCGAGCCTACACATAGGCCGGGTTACGTCATCGTACACCGAGCCCCAGCGGGCGGATTATGTTATATGATTCCACAAGACACCGAGCCCCACAGCGGGCGGATTATGTTATATGATTCCACAAGACACCGAGCCCCAAGCGGGCGGATTATGTTATATGATTCCACAAAGATGCGTGTCCGCAAATGGCGGATTACGTTATGAAAAGATATGTAAGTTATGTGAAAAAGCGGGATTAACTCTTAAGTAAGTATGTAAGAATATGTTGTTAAATCTTATTGAAAGAAGGAAAGGAGCGGTTAATATATGATTGATTTGAGTTAAAATGACATTCTTTTCTGAGATATGATTTGGTTATTGCATTTTATTTATGTTCCATACTAAATTTTTGTTATCGGCCCCCGAAGTGCGTTAAATGCCGCAGTGATAGGTACAGGTTGGTGATCCTTGCTTTTAGGATCTCTGTTGATTTTGGAAAGAAGCTCCTTTCACTCCGAGGCTTATCTTTTAGTACGGTTTCCACGATGTGGTAGACTTATGTACATTCGGGGTATGGCGGGGCCCTGTCCGCAGATTTTAATTCTTAAGTGCAGTAGTCGCATGTGGTGGGTCGGTTTGTACAAAGAAAGGGATGTAGCTTCGTTGTTATGTATATGTATATGTGTCGGGAAAGGTAGCCTTATCGGCTAACTTTGTGGTTTAATTTTCTCGTTATTTTATTTTTTTAAGTTTCATGTATGTTCCGCTGCTATTCTCTGAGGAATACCTGAACAGGGTGCCCAGGTAGGGCACCAGTCGCGGGCCCGGGGTCGGGTCGTGACATATAGATTGTCTTTAGGACATACATATACTTTCATTATCAACTTGGCCTAGAGCCAATCACCAACATGTCTAATACCCATGTTTTTAAAATGACCATTATGCTTAACCAAGCTTAATGGTTTAGTAAACGGGTCTGCTAGATTATTGTCTTTGAGAACATAATCTAATATCTTCAGCTTCTACCATATCCCTGAGAATGTGGTACTTCCTTGGTACATGTTTGTTTCTATTTATTGATCTTGGTTCCTTTGGCTGTGCAATGACACCAGTGTTGTCACAATAAATAGTTATTGGACAACTAGCACTCGGAACAACCCCTAGCTCCTTCAGGAACTCAGAAATCGCGATAACTTCTTTAGCAGCTTCCGATCCAGCAATGTACTCAGCTTCAGTAGTCGAATCAGAAGTTGTAGCTTGTTTGGAACTCTTCCAGCTTACTACTCCATTGAAAACGAACGTGTAACCAGACTGAGATTTAAAATCATCAACATCTGTCTGGAAACTAGCATCAGTATACCCAGTGGCAACTAGCTTATTATCTCCACCATAGACCAAGAAGTAATCTTTAGTACGTCTGAGATACTTAAGAATACTTTTGACTGTCTTACATTGTTCCTCACCATGATTCTGCTGGAACTCGCAAGTCATACTAAGTGCAAAGGCCATATTTGTCCTAGTACAGGTCATGACATACATGATTGATCCTATAGCCGAAGCATATGGATCCTCTTCATGCGCTCAAGTTTTACAGCACTAGAAGGGTAACCCTTCTTAGATAACTTGATGCCTTGACCTATTGGAAGACCGCCTTTATTGGAGTTCTGCATGGAAAATGTTTAAGCACTTTGTCTATGTAGATTGACTGTGACGGTCCCAACAATCTATTAGGTCTATCTCTATAGATCCTAATTCCTAGAATGTAACAGGCTTCACCCAAGTCCTTCATCATGAAGGTGTTGGACAACCATTCCTTAACTGACTTCATGAGATCCTTATTACCTCTCATTATCAATATGTCATCAACATATATAATAATGAAGACAATACCTTCATCATTGCGTTTGATATAAACACAAGGATCCTCTTTGCTTCTGACGAAATTAAATGATTTGATAGCCTTTTCAAAGTAAATGTTTCAACTCCTAGAGGCTTGCTTAAGTCCATAAATGGACTTCTGTAGCTTGCACACAACATTTGGTCTGGACTCGGATGAAAAACCCTCGGGTTGTTTCATAGACACTTCCTCAATTAGATTATTATTGAGGAATGCAGTTTTGACGTTCATCTGTCAAATGTCATAGTCATAATGTGCAGCTATCGCAAGCAAAATCCGAATAGAGTTAATCTTAGAAACATGTGAAAATGTTCATCATAATCCACACCAGGATGCTGATTAAAACCATTAGCCACTAGTCTAGCCTTATAAGTTTGAATCTTGTCAAATGCATCAATCTTCTTCTTGAAGACTCATTTGCATCATATGGGTTTAACCTCATTTGGCAAATCAATCAAGTTCCACACTTGATTGATATACATAGATTCCATCTCGAATTTCATGGTTTCCTGCCACTTCTTCGAATCAATGTCTAGCATTGTTTCGCTGTAGGTTGTAGGCTCATCATCATCGAGAATATCTAACTCATTTTGTGTTTCCACAAGTAGATTTAGTCTTTCCGGAGGACGATGAGTTCTAGTAGACCTATAGAGTTGAGTGTCTTGCAGTTCAGTTCTTGGTATGTTCTGATTGTGAGAAGGTTCTTGTGTGTTGGTTGATCCACCAACATTAGAGATTTCAGGAATATCATTTTCATGTCTTTCCTGAATGGGAGGTGCAACTGATGCACTTGCTCCCAAGGTCTGTACATGAGGGTCTTGCATTTTTGCATCATTCCTCGTAGCACTCCCACTGGCCGAAGGGTGTACTCTAAGTACCCAATCTTCGCCAAAAGCTCCCACTGAATATTTGCCTTGTTCAGTCGACAAGGATTCAACCTCTATGTTACTTTGTTCTTGAATTTCTTCAAGTTCTATCTCTGTGCAACTCTCTTCCTTGTAGACATATTCATCTTCAAGAAAATTTGTATTTTTGGAAACAATTATTTTATGTTCTCCAGGAAGATAAAAGTAGCATCCCTTAGTTTCCTTTGGATACCCTACGAAGTAACATTTCTCACTCTTTGACTCCAACTTATCAGTGATCAACTTCTTAACATATGCAGGACACCCCAGGGCCTCATGTGTCTAAGTGATGACTTCTTGTCACACCATACCTCATATGGTGTCTTTTCAACTAATTTAGAAGGAACTATGTTCAGAATATATATCGAGGTTTGTATAGAGTATCCCCAAAGGTATGTAGGTAGATCTGAAAAGCTCATCATGGATCGAATCGTCAAGCAAAGTTCGGTTTCTGCTCTCGACAACACCATTCAACTGTGGTGTTCCAGGAGGTTTCCATTCAGAATGAACTCCATGTAGCTTTAAGTAATCTAGAATTCTTTACTTAAGTATTCACCTCCTCGATCAAATTGAAGAGTCTTGATTCTCTTTGAGAGTTGTTTCTCAACTTCACACTTGTACTCCCTAAACTTTTCGAAGGCCTCGAACTTTTGTCTCATAAGATACACATATTCAAACCTCGTTAAGTCATCTGTAAAAGTGATAAAGTAGGAGAAACCTTCTCTAGCTTGAGTCGAAAATGGTCCACATACGTCAGTATGTACCAACCCAAGAACCTCCTTGGCACAGATCCCCTTTTCAGAAAGAGGTTTAATGGTCATATTACCCTTCAAACAAGATTCACAGTTACCATAAGATTGTAAGTCAAATGGTTCAAGGTAATCAAGTTTCTTCAACCGTTATATCCTCGTTTGATTGATATGACCAAGTCTACAATGCCACAGGTAAGTAGAATTTCTTTTACTTAATTTAGCCCTTTTGAAATTTTCCGGCTACAGTTTAATGTATACAATCCATTCACAAGAGGCGCAATTCCATACACAACATCATCAAAAGCCAAAATCATATTGTCATTAGAAATGCTTGAGGAAAAGCTCTCAGTGTCTAAACATGAATGGAAATAATATTCCTCGTCAATGAGGAAACATAAAAACAATTGTTTAACATTAACACTTTGCTGGAAGGTAAATCTAATCTATAAGTTCCAACGCGCTCAGCATCAACTCGTGCTCCATTTCCAACGCGCAGGTCCACCTCTCGAGGCCCGAACTTCCTGTTGTCAGTTAGCCCCTACACATTTGTACAAATATGTGAGCCACAAGCGGTATCTAGTACCCAGGAATGAGAATCATTAATAGATAGATTTATTTTAATTACAAATATACCTTGTCCACTAGAGGATGGAGCACCAGGTGCCATCCCTCCTCTTGGAGCAGTACAATCCTTCCTCCAGTGTCCTTCCTATTGCAGTTCATGCACACATCCACAACCGGGAGTTTCTTCTTCTTCTTCTCCCCTCCCTTGGGCTTTATTGTTGTGGGCGCAGCGACAACTTTGCCCTTCCTCTTCTGAGGTCCCTTACCTTTCGGTTAGGACAACTGGAGGAGCCAACCATGAGCACAACTTTGCTCTTGGAGGTCGAAGATTCGAAAGTCTTCAACATATTATGCAACTTCGCTTTAGTTCCATTCATATTATAGTTTATGATGAAACTCTCAAGCGAACGTGAAAGTGAATGTAGGATAAGGGTGGAAGCAACTCTGTTATGAAATTTAATATCAATGGAGGTCAACCTTTCTATCAGCCCAATCATCTTCAGCACATGTGGAGACATCTGACCCCCTTCATTGAGTCTATATTTAAAGAGCTCTATAAGCAGCTCATACTCCATGGTCTGAGACTGAGAGTCATAGAGACTCCTTAAATGTTCTAACATTCATTGGGACCCATGTGCTCGTGTTGTCTCTGCAATTCCGGTGATATGGAAGACATCATCACACATTATGCCGAAGTGGCATTATCAAAATGCTTCTCATAAGCAACATTGTCAAAGGTGGCATACTCAACAGAGTTTTCAACAAATACTCTGTCCAATACACTCAATTTTCTCTTGTCTCAGGACAATCCTAAGATTCCTGAGTCAATTGATATAATTGGGTCCAGTCAATTTATTTGTTTCCATCAGCATTTTCAATGAGAAATTTGACATTCTGAGGATCTGAAGATATAGATAGACAGGAAAAATGCAATCAAAATTCATTCTCCTTATTATGCACATTCATTTCTAGGCTAATTTAACATGGCCTTCTGTTTAATTAGCTCTCACTATTTTAGCATACTTCTACGACCCCAAGGTAGAATACGGATCTAAACATTTTAAGATCATAATGGGACAAGATCCAAATATATGCTACATCCGCGTTTGCTGATAACTTCAATAGCACATTTTGGTAGGTCCTCAACCAATTGCAAAGCTTATTTGCAACTCTTGATTCTATGTATTATTTTCATTATGCACAGAGGAGAGGAATGTAACCTTTCTTTTGTTTCTTCTCTTTCTTTTGCTCTTCTCTTGTTCTTCTTTTTGCTTTTTCAAAAGGAAAGACGATTATATCCAATCACAACCTCGCCAATCTCATTTTTCACTGGGTCAAAGCCAAAAATCCCTTTCCAAAAAAAATCAATACACCAAGCACTACACAATTCACTAAGCAAACAGAGGCATAGAAAGTAGCTCGAAAGTAGCTCGAAAGCAGAAAGAGTCGAATTCATTCGATCAAACTCAACACGACTCGACTGTTAAGGAGAGTGATTAAAATACCTCTTCCGAAACTCACACAGAAAAAAGGAAGTGAGTTAGACAATTGAGGTGAATCTAGTTCTCAGACTTTGTGTGAATCCTCTTGCCACTAACCTTGCTTTATATCTCTCAATCTACATCCTGGACCATTATATGAAAGAGCGAAGGCGAGACATTATGGCTTAGGGGTCGACCCCGATAAAAAAGAAGGAATCCATCCGCTGTTGTTGGTCTTACCGGTCTTGGTGGTAGGGCAGTAGGAGTAAAGGCAATAGGATCAGTATTAGGGCTTAAAGAGAATGTTCTACTAATAGAATAGATGAATCGGCTGCAAGCCTACCCATCATCAAAACAAGCCCAAGCCCATGCAAAAATGACCTCATTGTCATGGAAGCCCTTTCATTACTCCTCAATATAGTCTAGGAATTCTCCAATTATGAGTTGGGTGCTTTAAGGGATTGGCGGGTTTAACTTAAGATACACATATCATAAAATAGTCTTAATTCTGGTGGAAAAAAAAAGAAGAAGCCGGGAAACGGACCACAGCGCAACGAAATAGTGTTCCATTCTTTTCGGCGGCATCTTTCCGCATTGGCGGCGAGTGGAGTGACCGGAGAACCAGTCCAAAGGAGGTCGGAATATCAGGCTTTTTACTATAAGGAATTATGTCGTTTGAGCTCGACTGCGTTGGAAACCTGTGTTACACCCCGTAGTTCAGGTCATGCATATGAGAGCGTACGAAAGGGAGTAAGACTTAAAATTTTCGAAAGATAGGTTGTGGATTGTTTTGAGCGGGTTTTAGTCAACTTTGAGTTGGTGTATGTCCAGTTACCTTGAGAGTTTATAGGCGTTTCGAAGGCCTAGTGCGTAGTTCGTTGAGTCTAGTTTCCAATGCAACCAACCGTTCGTCGATAGGACATCGGAGTAGAAAGTTATGGGAGTTACAAGTTCAGTGCGCAGTCGGACAGAAAGTGTTTTGGCCAGAGCCGCCACGGGCGGCGCGGTTGCGAGGCCGCGACGCCGATTTTCGAGGAGGCCGCGCACGAAAGCAGGGTCGCGGCGGCCGGATAGTTCTGGGAGTTGGCAGGGGTTTCAGCGCCGCGGCGCCGAGGCGGAACTTTTGGCAGAAAAACTGAGGAAATCTGATATTTTCTTTTAAAAAGGCCATGGGAGGGTGACAAGTGTCCCCCCCCCCCCCTCCATCTGATTTTGCATGCACTACTTATTGACCAAGTCTTGAAGACTTGGTCATTCTTCAAGTTCCTCTCTCTCTCTAAAGCTAAAAGCTCTCCCTTCTCTCTAGAATTTCAAGAGGAAATCTAAGCTTGAGGAAAATCTGAAAAGTGTGGCAAGAAGGAAGCTTGTTGGCTAGCTTGTAAGAGTTGTTGTGGTGGTGTTTTTGGAAAGGAGGATAGCAAACTTGTTGGGATAATTTGGCTAAAGCTCTAAGGTAACAATTCTTTCTCCCCTTGTAGGTTTTTGGTATTGCATGTGAAGGAGAAAGAATTTGTAGTTGAAAATATTGCTCTTAGTTAAATTGCATGTAAGAAATATGGTTTGGATATGAAAGAATTGGACAAGAAGGTTATGTAAGCATGTTGTAGCCAAAATACTACTTTAAACTTGTTAAGATAGTTGTTTTATATTGTGGGGCAGAATTTTACACATCCAAGTTTAGGTGTGTAATCCCCGTTGAATTGATTGGATTGTTGGGCCTAAAATGTGGCGTTTGGATGTTGAATTCGGCCTTGAAAAAAGTGGCAAAGTATGTAGAAACAAAGGAAATGTTGTCCGATTTTCCGTAGATTTAGTGACTTTATACTTGGGATATTCTACGTTGAAACTAGAGGTTAATAAAAGTATTATGGTCATTATAGGTTGACGTACTACGTGCGGAATTTATATATTGGACTTAGAAAGTGGATTGACCCGAAGAGGTATGTGATTCTTCCTATTCTCTTGAGCATGATTATTTGTGAAATATATAGTGCGGTAGACGCACGTGTGTTAAAGAAGTTTGATTTCTTTTTTGTGTCCTTGACTTGATTCTAATGTTAGGTGACTTGATATGAAATGTTAAGGACTTGAATTGTGTTAAAAAGTTGTGAAACCTCATTAGTGAGTAATGGGTACTTGGTCTTTAAAAAGAATAAAATTATCTTGATTTCGGAAATGTGAGTAGTTGTCCTTGGTTGGTGTAAAATGTAAAGTGTTATAATAGCTTTATGGGAAGTTAGTTATAACGACTTTATGAAAACGAAAGAATGGTTCTATCATTGGATTTAAAATGGTAACTTGATATTTTTAAGAAGTTATGAGGCTTAAACCATTTTGAAAAGTATATTGTTACTTGACTTTCAAAAGGGGAAGTGTTTTTGTTTAAAAGGAAGACATGGTATTTTCTTGAGTTGGTTTTAAAAGAAGGCATGATTTTGTCTTGGTTTATTTAAAAGGAAGGTATGGACATTGTTTTTGGGTTACTTAAAATGATAGTTACTCTATTTTGATACTACGGGTATTAGTATCGTGTGACCTTTGTGAAAGGAATGAATATTTTAAGGAGTTAAAATACGTAGTACTTTGGGGTTAGAACCCGGATTTTTGGCATAGTATGAAAGTACCTTGAGTGTGAATAACTTGCCTATGTTTGCTTGTGATAGTCTTGGTGTACAAGTACTGTATCCTTACGCTACCGCGTCTCTCGATGGAGGGCCGGTCAGGTTATTCTCGATCATGTTTGGACATACTGACACGTTGGGTGGCCCACGGGTATGCTTCCATGGTAAGTGTTATCTTGTTATTTCGTTTGGGCATACTGACTCGATGGATGGTCCACGGGTATGCGGCCATGATGAGGGTTCGTTCCCTGTTGATAGTGTTATTCCATGGACTAGCTCTCCATGAGGTCTGCGATCACAGGTGGATCTAGCTAGCCTCGCATTGCCCCGGTCGGCCGACGTGATGCAGTGGATCGGTAGTTGGCTTCGTACTTGCCGGTCGGTGTTAGGACGGTTTCGTGATGTAGGCGGATCGGTGGTTAGCTCGCGTGCCCGGCCAATGACGTGACGCAGGTGGATCTGTAGAGGCTATCGTACTTGCGCCGGCCTTCGTGATACGTATTTAGTATTGGTACGGTGGGATCCGTAGGCGGCTTTCGTACTTGCCCGTCGATTGAGGATGCGAGTGGATCTCGTAGTTATGCCTTCGTACTTGCCCCGCACGGTTTATGACACAGTGGGATCGGTGTTCATGTACTCGCGTGTTGTTATATCATGATCGCCAGCGATTAGGAAGGAATTCCACAGGCATGATTGATATTGTGGGCATGAGACCCATGGTTATATTTGAGTGATGACTTAGAGGGCGTGAGTCCCTGACTTGACATGACTGTATATATGTTGTTTATTGTAGTTTGGCTATCATAAATGTCACGACCCGAACCGGGGCCCGTGACTGGTGCCTTACCCCGGGCACCCTAGTGATACAACATCAGAGAAAATCAGCGGAAATAAAAACATGAACATGAAACAAGAGATATGATAAAAAAACAGGTCAACCAAAACAGTTGCCTTCTTGCATATATACAGAATCTGAACAGTTACATCCTTTACAACCCAGCCCACAACAGTACTACAGACCTCTAAGAAAGTGACAACAACTATGGCGGGACAAGGCCCCGCCATACCCCTGAATGTATAAGAACCTACAGACTCAGGGTAACATACCACAAGATAAGCCTCCGGAGAAACGGGGCTTCCCAATACGCTGAACTGTGATCCTAAGAGCGAGGATCCACAACCGATGTACCTCTACCTGCGGTATGAACGCACTTCCGGGAGAGTCGATAACAGTACCAAGTATGTGAAATCAATATCAGAAATGAAATCACGATCTATATAAAACAAGAGACATGTATGATAGCCAAACTACAGTTTACAACATAAAAGTAGTCATGTCAAGTCAGGGACTCACACCCTTGAAGTCATCCCTCATGCCCGTGAAACTCCTTCCTCACTGCCGGCAGTCTAGGTATAAATCGTATAATACGTATAACATGTCTCGGCCCATCCCATGGGACTCGAGGTGGAATCGTGTGGAATACATGTCTCGGCCCATCCCACGGGACTCGATAAGAATCGTGTGGAATACGTGTCTCGGCCCATCTCATGGGACTCGATAAGAATCGTGTGGAATACGTGTCTCGGCCCATCTCATGGGACTCGATAAGAATCGTGTGGAATACATGTCTCGGCCCATCTCATGGGACTCGATAGGAATCGTATGGAATACATGTCTCGGCCCATCTCATGGGACTCGATAAGAATCGTATGGAATACGTGTCTCGCCCATCTCGTGGGACTCGATAGGAATCGTATGGAATACATGTCTCGCCCATCTCATGGGACTCGATAGAATCGTATGGAATACATGTCTCGCCCATCTCGTGGGACTCGATAGAATCGTATGGAATACATGTCTCGCCATCTCATGGGACTCGATAGGAATCGTATGGAATACATGTCTCGCCCATCTCGTGGGACTCGATAGGAATCGTTCACAACCAATCACCGCCTCCATCGAGACGCAGGTAGAAATACAAGATTTGCACAACAAGGTTATCACACGCAAACATAGGCAAGTTACACACAACTCAAGGTACTTTCATTTTATATCAAAGTCCGGGTTTTAACCCCAAAGTACTACATACGTTAAATTCTTTTAAAAGATCCATTTCTTTTACAAAGGTCACCCGATACCCGTAGTATTAACATAGAGTGACTAACATTTATAAGTAAACCAAAACACTTTCCTTATTAAAATCAAGTGACAACATTCTTTTCCAAAAGTTCAAGTTTGCCTAATTTCAAATGCTCAAGTCTCTTATTTTCGAAAGATTTCATAGATCATAGTCTTAATCACTTAACGTAATCTCCTTTTAAAACAATTGAGTAACATATGCCTTATGTGTGAGTAGTTTGTTCTTGTTTATAACCATCTTATTAAAGCAGCCATGATCTAGGAAATGTAATACAATTTTGTCTTATCTTAGCTTCTATGCAGATGGAGGTTTCTATTGGTTTTAATATAATTCATTAGTCAATACATTTCCTTTATTAACGCTGCAATGGTTTGTTCCATACTTATTCTCATTTCCGAAATCAGTAAAACATTATTCTTTAAAAGCCAAGTACTCATTACTCACGAATGAGGTTTCACAACTTTTTAACAAAATTCATAGTCCTTAACATTTCATAAAACGTCATTTATAAGTTAAGTCTCTTATCTTTTAAGATCAAGTCTCTTAACTTCTAAAATCAATAACCCATTCTTTTACCTACATAAAGTCGTTATAACTAACTTCCCATAAAGCTATTATAACACATTATGTTTTAAACCAACCAAAACTCGTTTAGCACACGTCGCTCACCGTACTACATAGTTCACAACAATCATGCTAGAAAAGATAGGAAGAGGTTCACATACCTCGCGACGATTATCGACAAATAGCAAAACGCTCCAAGTACTTCAACCCGTCGGCTACTCCTTAAGCCAAGTAGATCACGCCACACGTAGTACTCCACTCCTAAAATGGTCATAGTACTTCTATCAAACCTTTCTTACCATCAAGACTTATACCAATAAAAGCCCTCTAATTCTACGGAAAATTGGCAAGACTTCCCGTTTTACCCACTTTTCCATCTTTCTCCAAGGCCCGAATAACCGTAATATATATACCATATATAAGGCGTAATAATTTAAACAACATAAAGAAGGGGATTACACGCCCAAACGGTAACGCGATTTACTATCACGCCTTCATAATAACAATAAGTAAAAGAAGGGGATTACGCGCCCAACCGGTAACGCGGTTTACTATCACGCCTTCATAAAAATACAATAATTAAAAAGGGGATCACACGCCCAAACGGAACGCGATTGAACAATCTTCCCCTTAACAGAAATGTAAATACAGTCCAAAGTAAATACAGTCCTTAAGTTGGGGTCCTTGGCCAACTTTGTCCATTTTACTTATCCAAATTACTCATTAGTCATCCAACTTATATTTTCATTCTTAATATAAGTTATAGTTACTTGTTAAATACTTCTTCACAAGTAAGATACGTTTGGTACGTTGGATACGTTTTTACCATTTTAATGGCGAACGGTCAATCCTTTCTTTTAACAAGTTAACAAGATCCAACTCTTCCAAACTTTTACTCCATATATTATATACTCCATAATATACTTATAATATATGTATAACAACCAATTCACAAAGAGGTTAAGGTTTACTACCTCAAATAGCCCAAAAATATCCAAGTTCTTAAAATCGCTCCAAGCAAGTCTTAGCTCCAAATCTTTACGTTCCAATCCGCTACAAGCAACCCATAGAAGCTCCTAACCAACTTCTCTTCAAGATTCAACTCCAAAAAGTGAAGAACACTTAGGGTTTCCAACTAGCAACTTTCGGCCAAGGCAACAAATAGAGGTTAGGGGTGTGAAATCTTTTCCAACTCTTGGTACACAATCTTCCTAACACCTTAGGGAAGAACACTTGAGAGTTTAAGAATTGTTGGACAAATTTTGCTCAAGAAAAGGGCTAAAAAACGAGAGCAATAATGAAGGGAGAGGGAGGGTTTTTCAAGTCTTGAAATGTCTAAGTGTGGAAGATTTCATCAACTAAGGGTGCATAAATAGGACAACCAAGGGCTAGGATGAAGGCAAGTGTGTGGTTGAGATTGGGGACAAGTGTGTGTGGGTCTTACTTGCCCCGTACGGTTCTTATGACACAGGTGGATATGGTGTTCATGTGTACTCCTTGGTGTTGTTATATCATAGACTGCCGGCAGTGAGGAAGGAATTCCACGGGCATGATTGATATTGTGGGCATGAGACCCATGGTTATATTTGAGTGATGACTTAGAGGGCGTGAGTCCTTGACATGACTGTGTATATGTTGTGTATTGTAGTTTGGCTAGCATACATGTCTCCTGCTTTATATAGACTATTATGATTTCATTACAGTATTTTCGCCACATACTTGGTACTGCCAGATCGACCTTCGGGCCGTGATTCATGCCGCAGGTTGAGGTACGTAGCTTGTTGATCTGCACTCTTAGGATCACTGTTCAGCTCTTGGAAAGCTCCATTTCTCCGGAGACTTTGTCTTTTGGTACGGTTCCCTGAGGTTGTAGACTTTTGTACATTCAGGGGGTATGGCGGGGCCCTGTCCCGCCACAGTTGTTATTCCTAGAGGTCTGTAGTCACGTTGTGGTTCGGGCTGTAAGAACAAGTTGTACTGTTTTACTTTTGATTAAGTTTATTTTATGGAAGGCGACCTTGTCGGCTTGCCAGTGATGTTTACTTTATACAGGTTATGTGTTATGTATGTTCCGCTGCTATTCTCTGACGTATACCTGACGGGGTACCCGTAGAGGCATCGATCGCGCCCGGGTCGGTCGTGACAACTGTAACGCCAAGAATGAAGTTCATCTGACAATACCATACCATAATCAAAAAGTACAACGACCCGAGAATAAGAAGAACGGAAGTACAAGAGGACAAGAAGGAGAAGAGGCGAGTACAGTTTCACTTCTTGCTTATTCTCATTTCACTATTCTATTGTTTGATTAAATATCTTTCATTTTAATCATGCGTCTTTAGATTAGTCTGATACTTTGGCGCCAAGATTCATCTAAACAAGTCAACTTCATTACGAGACTGCATTTAAGTATATAAGTAAATTTTGTCTTTGCGAGCAAACACTTTGGTGTAAATACCCACAAAAGTTTATCATCTACTTTTACTTTTAACACATCTATGAAAGGGTCTGAGTCCTCGTAGACTTAGAGCAAATGATTTGACATAAATACTCATATCGCCGAAAAGAATTTTGCACCCTAATAATTATAATGGACGACGCGTTTTAAACTTAGACTTGTATTTAATGTTTGGGGAACATTTTCAGTTTTCGGGGATTTCAACCAAGATCAACAAATATGTCATACATCATATGACATCCTATCATGTAATTTTCAAACACATTTAGATGGAAAACCATCAACTCAATAAGCATGATATAAGTTGGTTTTAATCAACTATTGGGCGCCGCCTACACAGACAGTTATTACGGTCATTTAAGTAAATTATTAGGCGTCGCCGCCTACCCAGACAATAATGGCGAACGATATGCTAATAATTTAAATGATTCACATTCAAACACTTAGCATGTTTGTATAATATACAATAATATATCATTAATGATAATCATGGGTTTATTTGTCTAAATTCTATAATCTATGTCTATGTCAAACTATCCCTAAACATTTTCTAATTTTCAAGAATTCTGTAAACTTTTAATATTTACAGTTTAGTTCCTCAAGAATTTAAAAGTTCAATTTGAACCCCAATAAATTCAGAAAATGCAATTTTAACTCTCATAAAATATTTTTAGGTTTCAAGGACATGTTTGCAATTTCCAGATTTAAAAATCAATTTTCAGAAACTTTGTTTAATTAGAGATCTGTCCGAAAAGGATCAAATATGTCCAATTAAAACTTATATTTTCAGATTCTGTCATTTTTGAAACTTCAGAACCATAATCTGAATATTAAAACTTCGCCGATTTCGATTTGATTTTTAAATTAGTCGGCGCCGACACGCCTCGGAAGCGATGAATCGAACTGAAAATGTCATCGCTGCGCTACGCCGTAGGGCGAACCAAGATTCTCAAAATGATCGTCAGTGTCGCGGCCCTAACAGGTGGAGCAATGCACTCGTAAAAGAGAGCGGTTCAAAACATTCTCGCCACTGCGCGCTCGCAGTCCGTAAGTCCGAAAATTAATTTTAAGCTTTCTGGATGAACTGCGCCGCGGCGCCTCTGGCGTCATCTGGGCAGCGCCGCGGCGCCGCCTCAAAACCCTAGCAGGTGTCGCGGTGCTCCATCGTGGAGCTGCGATGACTCAACTCCAGAAACGCAAATACCGATTTTCCGAAGCCCTAAAACTGGTTTAGGGTCAGATTTTCAGATCTATCTTTGTATCTCCTTCACTATCAAACAACACGTTCATCGACCATCACCCAATCCCTTCTCGTTATTCATTTCAATGCATCATGTTCTAAACGAACCGGATAACGCATATCAACTTAGAAGAGTTAGATCGGAGTGACTTCCTCGATTACATCATTGTTTTAACAGATCCGGGTGCAAGGACTATGCATTTTAAAGATTTAGGATTTTAAATCTTCTTAACAACATAAAAAATATATCTAAACAAATTCTAACTCATATTATCATTAATATTCATCATATAATCACAAAAAACAGCTCAGGATCTGATACTACTGTAGGCGTTTTGTTGGGTTCGTACACGCAATGAAATTTAAAAATTTATATTTCAAACCCGACATGGCGATCAAACTGTAGTATGATTATATAATATAAAAGCACAAAGCAAAATGTAATACTTCGAACGAAGACTTACATTTGTAGCAATCTCGGAATCTTGAAGCTTTTGTGTACGCCGAGGGTGTGCACGCAAATGTTCCTCGATTTGCAAGTTCTCAAAACTTTGATGTAATTCTTAACTCTTGGAATGTTAGGAATTCCAGCAGAGTTTTAGAAGAGATTACTCTCTTGGTTTTGGGGTGAAAGAATTGTGAGGGGAACCCTCTTATTTATAGTTGAGAAGGACAACTAGGGTTCCCAATTGGGCCAGGCCCAGAAAATCTCAGCAGATGGGTCATTTCGGACCCACTGGACACTTAGCGCTGCGACGCTTAGTAAGTGGCGTCGCGGAGCTGACGCGCTCTGGCGCCGCAACCCTGTTACATTTTCTGCCTTATTTTCTATTTCTTTCTAATGTCTGGATCATCAATCGAACATATATAATCTCTCTCTAATTACATCCTTAAATCGACAGAACACTTGACTTAGTGTTACCCTTCAGGCCTTTACATATCGACATTAATAACATTAGGGTCTACATGAAACTCCTAAACTGCGCCGAAAGACGAACTCAATATGTAAAGTTTAGTTACACGAAACATGTGAATTGAACCTCTATGTGGGAAGATAAATTTCTTTCATTCACGACACACTCAATCAAACTTAGGATTTGTCAAGTGTCTATCCAAATGGCTTGATCATTATATATCATCTATATTGGTCGACAACATGACCATATCAAAGACATGTCAATTGCGTTGGCCAACGACTTAGTCAACCCAATACTATATGAGAATTTGAGTGTTCTCTCGAAGATACATTCGAGGAATGAATCTTAATCTCGGCTCAACTACCACCTTTAATCCACTTCGCAATGTACCCAAAACAAATCGTGTCTCAGCTTATAAGACATTTGAGCTTAGGACATGATCAAAGTACATTACTCTGCAAACAAGGTGATATCAACCTCAAGTCTAAGGACACCTATCTCTCACACGTTGTTCATACTCTAGACATTTATATAACAAATAGTATATCAGCAAGGTATACCAATACTTCTACAAGTATCCAAGTGTCCATCACGAATTGTCATAATTCATAGAAAGTGAGACATACTACATCCCCTAAGAATATGATGCAGATCACATGTCGGCGTATCACATATCATCGATGTCCCAATCTCGATGATCATTAGTTGATGTGATTTAAGAGCCTTACGCTATGATATTAATTTCTCACATCATTAATAACCACGTAACCTCTAGAGAAACATTTTATATAATATTATAAGCAATCAACTAATAATTCAACAAATGCAAATGTCATAATATTAATCTCCATTAATATATAAATATGAATGTGTATAAAGTATATTTATCCTAATACAGATTGTCTCTAGGACATACATATACTTTCATTATCAACTCTTGAAAATTCATTTCTTTCTTGTCCAAAGTTTCCAGCTTGTTTCATTTTAATAAAACACAGTTCGGTTTTTTTAGAAATCAGCCCAAAAAATTATCCAATTTTGCTTAAATGCAAAACAAGTTTGACTTTAAAGATTAATCCGTTTCTTAAAAAATGTACAAGTCAATTTAATTTGTTTTGAAATCCATTTTATGACAACTCTAAACTAAATGATGTATGTATCGTTTTGTCTATCCTAGGTCGTAAACTCGTAATCATAATGATTCCAATAATGTCAAAGTATGTTTTTTTACAAACAATACATATATAATACATATATATTTGAAATAAAAGAGAAGAGTTTAGGCAAGTGGGTCTACCGAAGCTCACCAGTTGGCTGTTTTCACTCGTAGTTGGGCCTTCAATGCGCAGCTACAAATTTTGGACTTGATCAAATGAAGTAGGTGGGACTTTGGCCCAAATGGTTTGGTGATGCTTTGGCTCAAGTGGCCCATATCCCATGGGTACGAGAGGAGAGGGGGAAGAGGAGCACCCGAAATTATAATATACATATTTTAAGCAAAGAGATTAGTCTACGAATAAATGCGACTCAAATTAAAGTAGTAAAAACAGCCCAGTCATTAGGCAGATTATACACATCAATGCAATAAAAAAAATCGAGGTGGGCTGGCCTAAACAAGGCAAACAATAACAGAGTATGTTAATGCGCAGGAAATATGGGCCTGACCCATATATCTGGCAGCAACCGCAAGAAATGAAAAGAACAGAAGGAAAATAAAGAGAATGGGCCAAGCCCAAAAGCAGATGATGAATAGTCGTTTAAATATACAGAAGGTTCAAATCAAACTAAGTAGGCCCATTCTTTAAAAATCTCCAATGATATACATGTGGTATATTGGACTTGTATACCTAGTATACCACCAATAGCTTGATGTATATCACAACAAACACCCAAGATATAAAAGAGTAGATGCAAATGAAGGAAAATATATGAGTGCAACAGGGCACTCAGGTGACTTAGTCAATTCACTACAAGCTATTGTGGCTATATTTCATCAAGTTTATGACTCGGAACCATACACACAATACCAAGACATATACTCATTCTTCAGTTTCATTCTTAATAGCCGTCTTCAAAGAAACTCCCTAGAGTCTAATCATGTTGGACATAAAACAATTTATACAAGGTGATGGGATATGAACAGGTTATCAGCCAAGTCACAAAACATGGAACACAATATATATAAATCATGGCAAAGTTATTACAAGGCATATAAATGATCATTTGATTCAAAACCACCACAGGGGTCTCAAGGTAGGCATAGATAACTCATATACGCTCAACATGCTAGCACTCATGGTTAAGATAACAAATAGGGATTTTGGGTTCATAAGGAATACTAGTAAGTATGCAGACCATCAGAGTTCATGTATCCTACTGAGACAAGTCTGTGAGGGGCCATGTTGGACCTATTTTAATCCTATCTTAACAAGTTTGACCTGGGACAGTCATGAGATGAATTAGACAACATTAAAACATGTGTTACTCCTATTTTAGACTTAAATCAATCTAACAGATATGTCGTAGGGCCAATATGCACCAAACAAACCCATTTACCAATTATTATAAGTCTACTTAAAGCTGTCCTGGTCTTGATAGAAACATGACATTTACAACTAAACTAACATGCACATATTACAATAGATAGGAATGGGCAAATGTTTTCTTTTTATCTTAAGCTTAGTCTAGTTTTAGATCATTTCAGGGACCATATGATGCCAATATAAACCATTTCATATAGAGTTCAAAGATATGCCTTTCAAAGTCAGATTTAACCTAAGCTAGACTGTAACTAGGTGTGATCTTATTCACATGCTTAAACAGATTCACCACACTCAAAATCAACAAGCAAATATAATGTTTTAGGTCTCATAAGATCCATATATGTTCAAGACTAGCTATAGGTGACATTCACAAGTTTCAAAATAGGTTCAGTGTTCAAAAATCACGGGTAAATCACTACCCTAAGTTATTTTGAATGATATCATTCTTAAGTCGTTTAAACAGATCCACAATCATAAATAAAAACACATTAGTTTTCATATTGTTTTGAGTTTATATTAAGTTAATCAGAGATCACAAGTCTCCTACAAAACTATCAATCACAAGTCAGGAGCAAAACAACTATTCTAGGCATATCCAGTATCCAAATATATTCCTAAAACACACATGTATCTTGAACTGACTAAGCATGCTAATAAATTAACTAAACAGGTCTGTAATCATATAAGTACCTAAACAAGGTACATACATTATTTTAGAACTACTTAATCGCATTCATAATCAATGGAAGCATGCTGAGTTTATTTTAGAAATCGAGTATTCAAAGTTGAAACCGGACAAAAGTCAGATAAAGCAAACGCAGAGGGCTTTGACCCTTACGTACGGAAGGAGGTCGCCTGGGCAAGAGAAATTAATGCGCTTGCCCCATTTGGACGAGCAATGGACCTGTAGAAAGCTCCTTTGCCATTTCCGGCCATATGAGATAGAGAGAGGTGTACCATCGTTGGGCTCCCAATTGGGGAAATTAAGGGATGGGGCTTGTTTTTTTTTTGATAGTCCAGGTTTAGAACTGCGTCACTACTTCACCAGGTATACCTAGACGCGTCTTGGAATAGACCTGGCCCTTCAACACTATTACCAGTAAATCGCGGATGTCCTCTGATGGCCAGTTTATGGGAGCGTACAACTGATCAATGAGACAAGGTCCAATTCCCCAACATGCAGAGTTACTTCGTGATTGCGGCGAATCAAACCCACGATGTCCATGCCAGAGCGACTTATAGTGTCCAGACTTTGTCATTAGACTATGCCCCGGAGGACGATAGGGCTTGGTTCTTTTGCATAATAAAGGGGAAGTGGACCGGTTCTTTTGCATAAAATCTTTAAATCATGCAACATCCTTTATCTTAACATAAAATGACTTGAAAATTGAGAGATCTTTACTTTAAATTTTAAAAACTTGCAATTAATTATCAAAATAATGTAAAAATAAGATATGATAAACAATGAGTATATTGGATGATATTTTATCAAATGAAATGACAAAATACCTCCGGAATAAATTGTAAAATCGTTTGTCTTGTAAAAAGTATATTTAACTCCGTTTGTGACTCAGGAACTTTGAATAATTAAATAAAATTATTGGAGGGTAAAAATTAGGTATCAACAATACCAAATCCCACTGAATCACATGAGAACCATCCGAATGATACTTCTTGAGTATAGAAATATGAAACACGGAGTGAACATCTGAAAAATCAGGAGGCAAAGACAACGCATAGGCTACCTCACTAATATGCTGAACAATCTCAAACAGACCAATATACTTAGGGTTCAACTCACCCTTCTTCACAAACCTCATCACACCTTTCATGGGTGAAACCTTCAATAAAATTCGCTCACCAACCATGAACTCCAAGTCACAAACCTTTCGATCTCCATAACTCTTCTTCTTACTATGAATTGTGAAAATTCTTTTCTGAATCAACTTGACCTTGTCCAAAAAAATCCCGTAACAAGTCTGTACCCCAAAGTCTAACTTTAAGTGCATCGAACCAACCAACTAGAGAACGACACTTCCTACCATATAGTGCCTCGAACTAGGTTATTTCAATGCTCGATGATATATATTATTGTAAGAAAACTCAATTAAAGGAAAGAACTGATTTCAATGACTATCAAAATCAATCACACATGCCAGTAACATATCCTCGAGGACAATTGTCCGCTCAGATTGACCATTCGTCTAAGGGTGAAATATTGTACTAAGTTCCACCCGAGTACCCAACTCCTTCTATATAGATCTCCAGAAGTGTGATGTAAATTGTGTGCATTGATAAAAAATAACATAAATGGACACTACATGCAATCGAACTATCTCTTCGATGTAGATTCTAGCTAACTTCTCCAAATTATAGGTAGTTTGAACTAGTACAAAATGAGTCAATTTCATCAACCAAACCACAATCACCCAAATGGAATCAAACTTTCTCAAGGTTTGTGGTAACCCTACCACAAAGTCCATAGCATTCCGCTCCCACTTCCTCTTACTTCTTTACCACGTTCCACGCCTCTACTTATCTTTCTTAAAGACTTCCTTCATCTCTTGATTTCCCGTTTGTTAAAGAAAAGAAGAGTAACGTTTGAGCAAGAAAGAGCTATTGAAGGAATGAACTAATTGACCTTGCCCTCGGCCTTCAGACGGGATGCTCTAGTTGCTGCTGGCTGCTCTTAGCTGAATGTCTTGCTTCGCCCTACAGCTAGTGGAGACAACGACTTCTTGGGCTCTTCCTTGCCTTTTCTTCCTCGTCCAGTGACGTATAGGCATACTCTGAGTAATTTCACAAGGTTTTTGGTGCTCATACTTCACTTGTTGATAATTCAAGCATCGAGATACAAATCGCATAATGTCCCTCTTTATACTACACTACAATAATGTTGTTTCAAATCTCGATACATCTTTGTAGCCCTGAATGAATAGAGTACCTCGAACTATGAGCCTCATCCATGATCGATCTAGTCAAATCCCCTACTTGAGGAACACATATGTGACCATTAATCTTCAAAACTCCCTCATCATCAAGAATTGCTTGTCTTGCCTTTCCTTTCAATATTTTGTATCAACTCTTACACAACTTGGCATCATTAAATTGATGGGCTCTAAGTTGCTCTAATAACGATAATCGTGCCTCCACACAAGTTAGAACCCTGCCAGGTTAAAAAATATCAAGTCTCACCATACTGTTTGCCAAAGACTGAACCTCCACAGCCAAGTGTCTCTCTCCAATCTACAATGATTCTAGGCTACCCATACTCACCACATTCCGACTCAAGGAATCCGCCACTATATTGGCCTTTCCCGGGTGATAAAGGATAGTTATGTCGTAATTCTTGAGCATCTCTAACTACCTACTTTGTCTCAAATTGATATCCATCTGATTAAAAAGGTATTGGAGACTCTGATGATTAACAAACGCCAAACAATGCACACCATAGAGGAAATGCCTCCAAATATTCAATGTAATACTATCACCACCAACTCTAAGTCATGAGTGGAGTAGTTCTTCTCATGCACATTCAAATGCCTCGAAGCATAGTCTATAAATTTCATTTTCTGCATCAGCCAACAACCAAGGTCGATCCTTGAAGCATCATAATACACAGTAAATCTCTCTCCTCTATGGGAAGAGTCAAAATCAGGGATGTAGTCAACAAATTTTTAAGCTTTTGAAAGCTCACCTCGCACTCATCCGACCATTGGAAAGTTACATTCTTCTAAATCATCCTAGTCAAAGGAGATGCAATAGATGAAAACCCTTATACAAAATGCCAATAGTAACTGGCAAGGCCAACAAAATATCGAATCTCGGTAACCAGAGTAGGTCTAACTCAATCATGAATACTTCTTTGAACTTCTTAAAATCCACCATAATACCATCTTTGGTCACCACATGGCCCAAAATGCCACAAAATTGATTCATAATTAACACTTGAAAAACTTAGCATTGAGTTACTTCTCTTTCAGAATTCTAAGTACAATCCTCAAATGTTGCTCGTGCTCTCCTCTACTACGAGAGTATATCAAAATATCATCAATGATGGTCATAAAGGAATCCAAATACGATCTGAAGACATTATTCATCAAATCCACAAAAAATTATTGGGGCATTAGTCAGCCCGAAAGTCCTGACAAAAAACATATAATGACCATAACGGGTCCTGAAAGTTGTCTAAGAGATATCCTACACCCTAATCTTCAACTGAACCAGACCACAAATCAATCTTAGAGAAGACCAATGCACTCTGAAACTGATCACATAGGAAATCAATATGAGGAATGGGATACATGTTCTTGATTGTAACCTTGTTCAACTGTTGGTAGTCCATACATGTACACATAGACCCATCCTTCTTCTTTACAAATAACACTGGGGCACCCCAAGGCAAAACATTAGGTCTAATGAACCTTTTACTCAACATATCTTACAATTGGTCCTTCAATTCCTTCAACTCTGTCGGCGCCATCCAATATCGCGAAATAGAAATCGACTTGGTGCTCGGCTCTAAATCAATACATAAATCAATATCGCGACCTGGTAACACCTGATAGATCTGTTGGAAATGCATCAGAAAACTCCTTCATTACTGGTGATACAAGAAAGACCGCGGACTTGAACTCCAAACTTGAGTTCATAAGTGAGTTGGCAAATATGCCAACAATGAACCATCAATCCACGGCTAGTTGCCAAAAATGGCATGGTTTATAGAGTGGATTTGAGAACATCACGTGAAGGTTTAAGAAGACAACATTTTATTTCGGCTTTGTATGTAAGTCTTGGTCGAAGATCATGTTTGTTTTTCTTTTAGTTTAGCTTAGATTTTAGTTCTTCTTAGGACATAGTTAATGTACCGTATAATAAGACAAGGTGACTAGGACAAAGATGTAAGAGAAAATATGACTAGGCCGAAAGCTTCTTTAAATGAGATTTTACCGAGAATGAACAAGGTGTCAAGGGAAAGGAATCATCCAGAACATGCATCTCCCAAGATGTTATCTCATTCATGTACTTAAAGACACAAAGAAGGCAACCCGAAAGTTGAGGAGTTGGCCGAGCAATTCACATGGTCACTCAACCCAAGGATCATGCCAAGAGGGAATGGTTCTCAACACTACCTAAGAATAAAATTGATGAGATAACTAGTTCATATGTGAGGGGTACCAAGGAAGGATCTAGAATTCATGGAAGATTGGGATTCATCCCCTCCCCCCCCCCCCCCCCTTCCCATTTCGGCCAAGGTACTTTAAGGACAAGAAACTTCCATACGTACTCTAAGGAGATGATTCATGAACTAACTATTTCATGCATTGCTTTACATGGAAGACATAAAAAGTGGTATAGAGAACTTGAAGAGTTGGTATATTCCTTGTTCCCCAAGTTAACCTGAACCCCTTCCATATGTTCCTACTTGGTCGGGATTGCCAAGTAGTTTGTGTAATTTTGTTATCCGTCTAGAATAGTCCATGTAATACTATAAATAGGACCCTTAGGATGTTGTAAAAATCAAAGAGAGTTGTGGTATCTATATAAAAAGTGAGTTTTACTCAAAAGCTAAGGTCTTCAACCCGGGGGTTGTATACATTAGTTGGTCCTCCGGGAGGGTCGTGTATCTTGTGTTATCTTTTAAGGTTCCGATCACCCTCACTTGGTTAGTATTGAGCATTGTAGTCAGAAAATTCAATCTAATCCTTGTCCAACTGACCAAATGCATCTTAGTGTCGACTCGAGCAATAAATCCCTCATGTCAATATCCTTGCCATATTGATCGTATAGTACTTGGTGTGTACTCGGGTTTTCACTTAGCATCCGGTGTCCATTCCTCGTCCAGGTTACTTGTTTTCTTGCTCTACTATACACCACACCATCCCTCCAACCTCCATTCAAAGGGCCACTTCCCGAATCCACCCGCATCCCCACGCAAACACAACCAACCTTACCAATATCCCCACCAAGTTCCCTTTATCGGACCTCACTATTTCGGTTCATTTCTGAATCCTTACCACCAACAAACCCTAACCACCATCCTGACCCTCTACACACCCGTAATAATCCTAAAAAACTCCTAAAACCAACTCCACCGTCAACTACCCGATATAACCCCACAATATCACCCTGCCCGCCTAAGACGAGAACCCAAGAACCCTAATCTTGGTGTCCATTTTTGGGTCGATCCGAATATAATCAAGACCCGACCCAATTACACACTTACACCCTCCTTATATATATATATATATATATATATATATATATATATAATATTGGTATTAGAGTGAGGTCATCCCGTCCTACGCTTTGACGTTATGGGTCAAATAAAACGAGAGGAACTAATGAGGATCATAAGTGACGTTTTGGCGAAAAGTGTGAAAGCCTTGCAAAGGGAACTTGCAGGACATACCAGGAGTAAAAATGACAAGTCAGGGGTTGTACAAAACAACCCAAGGCTCGAAAAGAAAAGTGTCCCAAAGGACCATGTAACGCACACGAAGATTAAAGAAAAGGGTGGTACCTTTTTTACCAACCCCTTGTATTGCCAATAAGAGGTAGTACCATGCAACGCCCATGAGATTTAAATAACGACCTCAACCAAATACCCACAAAACAATGTATATCTATGGAGCCTCTAAGATGATAAAGGAAATAGTCTAACTTCAGGATGCAGCCTGAAAACTAATAATAGTAAAATAAAGATAGAATGGTGCCTGAATAGTCTCGAAAGTAGCAAGTTCTCCTAAGTCGTATGCATATCACGAACTTGCTCTTCTTCGTTACCGGAAACATCATCAAAACAATAATGATATGCCTGAGTACTGGGTACTCAGTGAGTGCCTCCGGGATAATAAATAATGTAAAATAATATAATATTAAGTAGTGAAATAATATAAGTAATGCAGTTCGAAATCCAGAGATAAAACAATTCACCAACTTAGAAAAATCATTAGTAGAACCCATTAAGAGGGAATTAAATCACTTTCAATTCATTATGTCATTTCTCAAGATTAAGTCTTTCAATTATGAACTTAAGATCACTGTCAAGTTACTTACGAAAAATCACGATTATGCTAAAACAAGATAAATCAATGAAATGAATGGAGGACCATTAAGGTTCTCTAAACCCATATAGATGCACCACATCGGGGTGGTCACCCTCGATGGCTATCATTTCTCCCGAATAGCGAGGCAAAACCACATCGATTCATGAACCCTCAATGGACACTCTTCCTCCCGAATGGCTATGCAAACCACACCGAGGCTATTGGCCTTCGGTGGCCACTCTCCCTACCGAATGGATAGGCAAACCATACTAGGATTCATAGTGACTACCTTTCCTCCCGAGTATCTAGGCCAAAACATAAATAATAGAAATCATGGAAAGTTAGCTGAATCACAATCATAGCATAGAAGCTGAATCAGCCAACTAAACGCCAAAGAAATCTCCATAAAACTTCCACATCTGAGATTCCATGTGTGACTAACTCCATTGAGATCACTCATTATAGATTATGTTCATCATCCCGTTATTAGGGGTACATCAAGTCATTTATGGGTTAGAAACCAAGTTCAAGTCACTAAATAAGTTTTGAATTCAAATCAATCCGTTCATAGTGCAAAACACCTGAAATATATAAGCTTTCTGAAATCAAGTTTAAGCATCCATTATGGGGTAATCCATGTTCAAAGATTAAAGATTTATACTTCAATTCCTATCATCCTTCAATAAGGAAAATCATGTATACATATATATAATATACTACACATAAAGGTTTAATGTGGGCTTGTCCCTCACACATACAAACCTCGCTAAAGAATCACTTTAACTGTTTGAAAAGTATGTTAAAAAAAGAGACAATTACTCTATAATGAATTTAGATGAGAAATATTAGAACTTTAATCATTTTTATGAGCTTTCCTTAATTTTCAAAAACTAGGGCTTTTATAAGCCTTAAAAACTTGTTCTTGAACCTCATATGAATCACTCGTATATTATAATCGTGTAGTATAATCTATACTAACATAAAAGTCAGCAACGAAATCAGAGAACTCGTTCCTCTTTCTTCTCTCTTGATTTTTCAAGAATCTAGGGTTTGGAGAGATGAACTAAGGTTAATAGGAATTGACCAGGAGCTTACCTTAGATGTTTTGGGGAAGCCTTAGGGTTTTTTTCTCTCAAAACGTTATCCAAAACAAACAACAACATAAACCAGTCAAAACATTATCCAAAATAAAGTGGGAATGAATATAACGAAGTGGAAAACCTATATAATTCAGAACCAAAAAAATAATAGGTTGTGGCACCTTCGCGTTGCAGGACCATCGCGGATGGGACCATAACCTGGACCCTTGTGACGTAGTGCTACCACACAAGGCAAAATATTTGACTATGCTATGTTTTGTCCGCGGCACTCTTGCGACTGATGACTTTGTTTTAGTAAAACAGTCATAACATTTTGTATGTAGCTCCGTTCGAGCTAGGCGACCTACCATTGGAAAGGTATTTCAAATACCTACAACTTTCATTTATACGTTTCTCATATTCCTAATGCAACTATCCAGAAAATTGGAAATAGTAAGAAGTCCTCTATACTTAGACGAATTTAGAAGCCCTTAAGAACTTCACTTTTGGTTTGACTTCAAAATGACTACCTATCACCCAAATTCATCCCGAATAGATTCACATAAATAAAATATGGCATGTCATCTCATTTAATTTATTCACACCTAATCTGAATTTACGGAATGTTACACTTTAATTAAAGTAAAAAAAGTCTCCAATTGTTTGATTTGTAGTCCGGCGTCACAACGAAACCTTGCCCTTCAGTAGAACCTCTGAATGATTCCAATGTATTCAAATACGAATTATATATTAGCACACAATAATATGAGATATAAATGAATGAGATTATTTTGGGGATTTTAATTCGTTGGAACAGTGCACCCTTTGCGATTGAGAGGCTTTACCCGATCGATCCTAGAAACCTTCATCGCGATCGCGACCCTTGGCATCACGCGATGACCAATGGAATAATGGCTCGCTATTGCGCCACATGGCGCCGCGACCGCGAAGAACAACATCAACAACTGCATACCAGATTTTTGTTGTGTTTCCAACTTGTTATCGACCCCCGAAATTCATTTGGGACCCCCTGGACATAAATCCAAAATGCAAACTAGTCCTAAAATATGAAATGAAGCTGCTCGCGCACTCAAAACAAATTTATGAGGTCGTTTTGACCTGATGTTGACTGGGGTCAACCCTAATTCTCTTAGAAATCAAATTTCTAACAAGAGTTCAATATACCCCCGAGTCCGTTGGGAACCAAACCAATGACTCGACTAAGTCATAAACGACATTCCGAACCTAATGCATTCAACGAAACTTCGAAAAATGACTCATTTACCCTTAATGTTGACTTTGGTCAACCCAAATCCGTTCCTTAACTCAAGAATTCCTAAAAGTAATCTTCCTTACCCGAATCAGTCGAGACTCGTCGAAACCATCCATCTATGTAAAAAATCATGTTTTAGATGTAATGGAACCATCAGAATTCGATTCCGGATGCATTTACCCAAAAGTCAACTCTTAGTCAAACTTCTCAAACAAAGAACTTCAAAATTTCAAAACATAGATTTCCTTCCGCTATTTCTACCCAGTTGCCTCGGTAATCGAGTTACCCATCTCCGCAAGTCAAATACACCATAAAGAAGCTAAGGGAAGGGTCATTCAAGGGAAAATAGGCAAAATAACAAAAACGATCGAACAGGTCGTCACTGTATCATTTTATCACCTTCCACGCGCCATTCAGAAAATCATCATAAACTCTTTGCTATTTATCTCTTGGGGGGGTTTTAATCTTCAAAAAATATAGTTTAGGGGATAACAAAAGCCGTCTATAGTTTAATTATGAAACTTATAAACTGTAATAGTTTAGGGAATTTCTTAGCCATTAACTTTAGATATAATTATAAGGTTTAAAACTGAGCAGTAGATAACATCGTTTTGAGGGAAAAAACATATGCTTTGCAAGTCATACATCCTCCTAGGATTAGCTCTATTGCCACAAACAAAATCGGTTAGCTTTGTTTTTTTAAAATATAATGGTGTAGTGGAGAGTTACAGTTAAATCTCTTCTATTTCCGGATAAATGTTGTTATTTGTACAGTATTAAAATGAACAGAAAGTAATACGTAATTAAGGTTGACCTTAGTATTTCTTTACAAAATCAAAGCGTCATTGTCAATTAGTTATTTGTCACCAGACGTTTATCAGGTCAAAATGAGTAATTTCTTCTAAGATGCAAGCAATACACTAATTTCTAAAACTAAATGTGTATACAAGTTTCCTTTTCACTATTGAATGATTGCAAGTATCAGCTAATGAAGAATGCCACTTTGTAAATCATCACCAACTTCCCTTGATTTGAAACTCACCACATCGGTATAATGCGTTAAATATCGTGACACAATAGAGAAGAGAGTGAGAATACGTGCAGTCACTGAAGAGAAGAAAGAAATGTAGCCGAACCCCTTTTTCTAAACCCTAAGCCGGAAAAAAATATATGAGTGACCTTATTATTAATTGAAGTTTCAAAATGGCCTCTCTCCCGAATCTTCTTGGGAAAGTAGTAAGTAATTAGGGGTGACAATTTAATATTTCTTTACAAAAATACGTCAATAATATTGCCAATTAGTTATTATGTCACCAGACGTTTATCTGGTCAAAATGAGTAATTTCTTCTAGGATGTAAGCAATATAACTACTTTATAAACTTGATTATTGACGTCTTCTCTGAAACTAACAAAATGTCAAATAGAAGAAACATATTGAACCAATTTGAGATCATTTTCTAAAACTAGCAAAGTGTTAAAGAGAAGAAACATATTGAACCAATTGAGAAGAGATCTGTAACTACTCCCTCCGTCCCAATTTAAGTATTTTAGTTTGACTAGATACAAAATTTAAGAAATAAAGAGACACTTTCGAATTTTGTAGTTCTAAATTTAAAATGTGTATAATGTACTAAAATATCTTTTGAATCTTGTGGTTATAACATTACCATGTAAGATGTTGAATTGTCAACTTACTAAATATAGAAAAATGTACTTTTTTGGGACAAATTAAAAAGGGAAATAGAATACTTAAAATGAGACGGATGGAGTATTAGATAATAGATAGATCATTTAATTATGATAATAATAATTGTTAAATATGCATACAATATACATATGATATACATGTATAGTGTATGTATATTTCGTATATATCCACAGCAAGCCGAGAGGCTGCCAACCCATATCGGGCAGCCCAGTCCGTGTAGATTTAGGAGACATTTATGGTATATATTGTATATTATTCTTGTATATTAATTAGTCTTGTAGTCTTACCATAATTGTTGTTGACACTCAATTTTGACTCATCTTTTAGTCATTTCTTGCAATTTTAAGCATTTTAGGACACCGCATTTTAATCATCATTTTTTGCATTTTTTACATAATATTCAGTGTTTATTTTTTTCACAAAATGGCATTGCATCTTTTATTAAGCATTAGGTCTTTTTTAATATCATGTTTTATTATTATTACTCCGTTATTTTAATAATATTTGCATCTCTTTAAATAATTAATTGACATCCCGTTTTAATTTTTAATTAGACATTAAACATTTGTTAAATATTGTATTTTATTATTATTGCATCGGCATTTGCATTTTAATAATTTTGCATCTTTTTAAATAATTTTTCTTTTAAATAATTAACTCGCTTTGCATTTTGTCAAACCAGTCCAGTCCGAGGCACAATCCGGATCAGTACAGTCCACCATTCCATAAGCCCAACCGCCAATTTTTAATTTTCAAACACCCTCTTTTTATTTCCCCCCCTAAAATCAAAACCCACTTTTCATTTCCCCCCCTCAAAACAAAACCCTAAACCTAAATACCCCTATAAATAAAAACCTTACCCCCCCATTACAGAACCCTCAACCGACATATCTCCCTCTCTCATCTTATTTTAAAAAGCATCCCCATCACCCTCAAAACCAGACTGAACCGCCGCCGTCGCCCATCACCGGAGCTCAGTGCTCCGTGAACCAGACCGTCGCCTGACCCACCGCTCTCGTCGACCTAACACCCACTACCAACATCAGCAGCCGCAACGCTCCTCTCTCTTTTATTACACTGACGCCTACACCACCGTAACTCCGGCGAAGTCACGCCGCCGGAGTTCGAACACCAATGTTACACCCCGGAATTTCAGGATATGTTTATAAGACCGAAAGTAAGAACCCAAAAATATTAATATTTGAGACGAGTAAATTTATCGGAATTTTGGAATTGTCGGAAAACGAAATATTGCGACGAATGGGAGGACGACACGTGTCACCCCCCTTTGTGGACTTGGACGAAATTATCATGGTTACAATGGTCATTTGACCATAATTTAAATGGCCAAGTCTTGCAAAGACAAAGAGCTTGACATTGTTGACTTGTCAAAGGGCCACTTGGCTTGATCCATGTGAAACTCATCCAAGCCATCCATATGTACTAATCTAGACCCTCCATTATGTTATATATGTACACTAGTAGTGCAAGACTTTGTCATTCTCAACACTTAGAAAATTTTGGAAACTTGTTCTTGCTCACAAAGAGGGCTCACGGCAATGGGGGTTCCAAGAAGAAAAAATTTTCAATTTTTGTCCAATAAGCTCCATACTTTAAAACAAGGTACCTAAGGGTATTGTAAGTGTATCTCAATAGAAAAATCCCGAAAAAGATAGTTTTCGTATTAGTCGCAAGGTGAAAACCTAGTTGTTTTTCTAGGTTTTGTTTGGAAGATTGAAGGAAATTGGTTGGTGTTGTTCTAAGGGTCTCAAGTGGCGGATTGAAGTATCTTGAAGAGGCTCTAAGTTGCTAAGGAGTGACTTCGTATTTGGATTTGGATTAAGATTCGTTGAGGTAATAATCTTGTCTCTTAAAAGTGTTACAAGATTATTTATATTGTTGTTAGCTTTACATGTTGCTAGCATGAAGTTTATGTGTTGAAGTTTTATAAGTATTATGGATTGATTGTAGCCTTAAATCCGAATTGTCATTTAAGCCATGTGAAGTTGAATTACAATTTGGTTGTTTATTAGAATCGTCGCATGTTACTTACTTGAAGATTATAGTAGTTATAATCGATTGCGACTTGATATCATGTTATGCTAACAACTTGGATTGAAATGGAAATTGGATAAGAATTGGTATTGTTGCATCTCAATGTGGCCGAATTGGACTAGTAGTTTGTATTAGTTTGGTATCTTTTGTGGGGCGGAATTTTACACGTCTAGTAGGCGTGTAATCCCCTATTGTTAATTGCATTGATTGGGCCTTAAATGTGGCGTGTTTGGTTATTGAATTCGGCCTTGAAAAGGTGGCAAGTGAGTAGAAACAAAGGAGGTCTTTGTCCAGATTTTCCGTAGAATTTAGAGACTTTACACTTATAATATTCTACGTTTGAAGTAAGATGTTAATAGGCGTACTATGGTCATTATAGGTTGACATACTACGTCGCGAATGGACTTAGCGGTGGATTAAACCAAGAGGTATGTGGAACTTTCTTATCTCTTGAGCATGAATAGGTTGTAAATGTATAGTACGGTGACGTCAAGATTTTGACAATCTAGGTCCATTTGATATCCTTGGCTTATTTTAAGAATGTCAAGTTGATTGAGTTAGGGAATTAACTCACTTGTTAAATATTAAGGATATCTTGGCTTTCAAAAGTTAAGAGACTTTAAGTATGTTGAAAGTATTATTGATACTTGTTTTGTTGGAAAGTTTAAGTCTCTCGGTTATAAAGAAGTATGTAAGTTGCTAATGTATAAAGCTAGTATAACGGCTTTATGGGAAGTTGGTTATAATAGCTTTATGGAAAGTTAAAAATAGTGGTTTACTCTAAGTAATTTAAGTATGATAAATGACTTATTTTAATGAAAGGCAATTTGATTTTAAGGCATCAATTGCCTAAGGTTTTATAAGAAAAGGAGTCACTTGATTTAGAAACCTAACTTTATTTCTAAAGGTATTGTGACTTGTCTTGAAACGTAATTGCGACTTGATACTATGGTTAATAGTATCTTGGAAGTGTTATACTAAAAAGAGTCATTTGTTTTAAAGTAGAAGTATGTAGTACTTGGGTTAAATTCTGATCTTTATAAAAGACATGTTAGTGCCTTAAGTAAACTAAAATGAGAGTGTATGTGAACAAGAATAATAAGAAGTTAGGGATTCTTAACTTGCTTATATATTGTGTGATAAGCGGTAGTGCTTATGTTATGTATGATAAGCCGGTTTGTGCTAGTGGTATATTATTCATTTGAGGTCATTCCGGGTTTGTGGCATTGCATATTCCGTGGATTTGCTACCACGATCACGAGGAATACCTCGTGTAGTCTGCGTGGGCTTATGCGGGTGAAATAGTCCCGTGCGGCGGATCTGACCTATCGAGGAATACCTCATGCGAGTCTGTAGGGCTTATGCGGGTGAAATAGTCCCGTCGAGGAATACCTCATGCGGGTCCACGCGACCTATCGCGGGTGAAATAGTCCCGGTAGGATTGCTTGTAATCTTTGCGGCGGGTGGTCTGCTTTGATCGTGAGCTTCCTATTTTATATTGTAAGTATACTACTATTTACTCTCATTGTTAGTAAGGCCTTTGTCTTTATTAATTGAGTTATCATACATCTCCAGTTTTATTTAGACTTATGATTTCATTCTGATGCTGATTTCACATATTTGGTACATGTTATCTTGACCTCCCGGGGTTGCGTTCATCTGCAGTAGAAGTCTGATTGCGATCCTCGCTCTTAGGATCACTGTTCACCGTTGAAGCTCCTTTATTTGGAGGCTTATCCTGGTATTGTCGGTTGTTGTACATTCAGGGTATGGCGGGGCCTGTCCGCCATAGTTGTTATTCTTAAGTGCATAGTCACATTGTGGTTTGGATTGTAAAGAAGAAAAATTATCTTGTTTTATTTGTATAGCTTACGGAAGGTGGCCTTATCGGCTAGCTTTGTTGTTATTTTATGTTAAGCATTTTTATCGGTTGTGTATGTTCCGCTATTCTCTCGATGTATACGAGAGGGTGCCTGTGTAGGGCACCGGGCCATGCCCGAGTCGGTCGTGACAAAAGTGGTATCGAGCGATTAGTCCTCGGAAAGTGTCTACGCACCGTGTCTACAGTAAGTCTTGATTATCGGTGTGTTGTGCACCACATCTATAATCGTGAGGTCAGGACATTTAGGATTAGTTTCATTCTTCTCACTCTAAGATCGTGCGATGAAATTTGTATGGTTAGGGTTGTCTCCCTAACAAGTATTGATTGTTTGCGACTCACGAAAAGCGTGATGACCAGGAAAGATTATGTGGATTGCGTATCCAGGTTGGTAATGTTTGTAGTATAGTTGGTATTGGGACTGTTATACCCCGTATTTCCAGAGTATGTACGTGGGAGACGTACGTAGAAATTTTCGAACTTCTTTAGGCTTGGCCGAATTCTTTTTGTGCACAACACCCGGTTAGAGTCGTTTTTCGACGAAACGTTTTCACTTCGTAGGGAATTTCCGGCTATGTCGTTTATAATTTTGCGGATTTTTCCGAGAGGCGAAACATTTTGGACCAGCGGGAGGGTGACAAGTGTCACCTCACATTGGATGGAGTGGGACGGCAATTTGGACGAATTGGTGAGTGGGGTTAGGTAGGATATTTTGTGCAAGTTGTTGTGGTAGATGGATAAGGTGCACTTGGCTTAAATCTAGCCCTACACTTGCACCACACTTGTCTTCATCTTGGCCATTGGTTGACCTTCACTTGACCTATAAATACCCCCCTTAGTTGATGAACTTCTTCATCCAAAAATTGTCTAAGTCTTGAAAATCCCTCCCTCTCCCTCAACCTTGTTCTCGTCCAAACACCACCCCTCCTCAAGGCCCTCGGCGAGCCCCCCTTGCTAGTGGCTCTGGCCGAAGCAACTCCCCTAGCCTAGTTGTTCTAGTCAAAATACTACCCCCTTGGTAGAAATGTATTCTACAAGTATCGTTATAATGCCCAAAATACTTTAGCCAAATACCTTGTAGTACTTTCCAAAGTACCCTTTATACGAAGCCGGGAAAATACTATTATACTTTCCTTTAGCCACTAAACGAAACCCTAAGGAAAAATCTTCACCCGTAGTTGAAGTATTAAGTAGAAGTTGTGTAGACACTTCTAAGGGTTTCTTGGAGCGTTTTGGAGCGCGGAGTAGAGCTAAACCTTGTTCGAGCGACATATAAACTCGGATAATTTTGGGCTTATCGAGGTAAACATTCTTGACCTTCTTTGTAATTGGAAATTACATGTTGTAGGAATATATAGTTGAAGTATACTATATAGAATGAACATTATAATTGTGCGGCAATGTCTTTTGACTTAAGCTCGAATAATACTTACAGAATGTCTTGCGACTTAAGCTGAATTTAAATAAGAGAATCGAATCAGTAATTACATAGGGTATCAGACATGAGACTTGGGTAGCATTCTTTGTGTAGTAGAATTGTACACGCCCGGTCGACGTGTTAACCCCGGTTGGCTTGGTAGCCACCTCGATAGAGAGAGATTTACGCTGTGGGGGTGGAGGTTCCGAATTTTCTGTAGAATATTCTACGTCGGGATCTAAAGATATTAATAGGAGCTTTGTGGCCTCTATAGGTTGTAGTACTACGTGTGGAGTGATCTGCTTGACTGAGAGTGTAGCCGACGGTTTGAGGTACTTGGAGCGTTTTGCTATTAGTCGATAATCGTCGCGAGGTATGTGAACCTCTTCCTATCTCTTCTAGCATGATATGTGTGAACTATGTAGTACGGTAGACGTACATGTGCTAAATGTATTTGATTGGTTTAAAACATAAAGGGTTATAACGGCTTTATGGGAAGTCGGTTATAATAGCTTTATGTGGATAAGCAAATACTTTGTGGTTTTTAAAAGGTAACTGATTTGAATAATAACTGGCTTGATATGTGTTAATAAAGAACTTGAAGTATTTCAAAAGATTTATGAATCGTTTTGAAAGAATGAGTATTACTTGGGTTTTGAAAGCTTAAGAGTTATACTAGCTTTATGGGAAGTTAGGTATAACGGCTTAAGAATGTTTTACTGATTTCGGAAATCAGAATGTGTATCGACAAACCACTGCAGCGTTAATAAAAGGAAAATGTATTGACTAAAGAAGTATTATTAAAACCAGTAGAAACCTCCATCTGCATAGAAGCTAAGATGAGACAAAATGATATTACATTTCCTAGATCATGGCTGCTTAATAAGATTGATTATAAACAAGAATAACCTACTCACTTATAAGACATAGGTTTCTCAAAACGTTTAAAGGAGAATTATGTTTTAAAGGATTTAAAACTATGAACTACTAAACCTTTTTCTAAAATGAGAAACTTGAGCATTGAAATTAGGCAAACTTGAGCGTTTGGAAAATAAGGTTGTCACTGATCTTACAAAGGAAAGCATTTTGGTTTACTTAACAATGTTAGTCACTCAAATTTTATACTACTGTATCGGGTGACCTTTGTAAAGGAATGGATCTTAAAAGGAATTTAACGGACGTAGTACTTTAAGGTTAAAATCCGGACTTTGATATAAAATGAAAGTACCTTGAGTCGTGTGTAACTTGCTTATACTTGTTGTTATGAAACTTGACCATGTTACGTGTGATAGCCTTGTTGTAAATCGTGTCCTACTCGACTAGGTTCATCCGAATGTATTTCACTTGACTACCGGTCATCCGAATGTATTTCACTCGACTACCGGTTCATCCGAATGTATTTCACTTGAGGACCGGTTCATCCGAATGTATTTCACTGAGGACCGTTCATCCGGAATGTATTTCACTTAAGGACCGGTTCATCCGGAATGTATTTCACTTGAGGACCGGTTCATCCGAATGTATTTCACTTGACTACCGGTTCATCCGGAATGTATTCCACCCTTTTCTATATTGGGTCCATAAGATGGGCCGAGACACATTATACGTATCACATGATTTATACCTAGATCGCGGTGAGGAAGGAGTTCCACGTACGGAGGATGACTTTTAGGCGTGAGTCCACGACTTGACATCGCTCTTATGTTGTGAATCGTAGTTTGGTTATCATATATGTCTCCCGCTTTATAGACTATTATGATTTCATTTACTGATTTTACGATTTCACATACTGTTGTCAGATCGACCTCCTTCGAGGCCGTTCACGCCGCAGTAAAAGGTACATCGGTTGTCGATCCCCGCTTTTAGGATCACCTTTCAACAGATTGAAAGCTCCGTTCCTTCGAGGCTTATCTTTGGTATGTTACCCGAGTCAGATGCTTATACATTCGTGGTATGGCGGGCCCTGTCCGTCATAGCATTGTAAAGTCTTAGAGGTCTGTAATTGTGGCGGTGGTTTGTAAAAAGGATAACTGCTCGTATTTATGTATATATGATGAAGGCAAATCGCTTTGGTTGGCCTGTTTATTTATCTTTTCTCTTAATTCATGTTCATGTTTTTATTTCACGATTTTTCTCGATGTTGTATCACCAGGTGCGGTAAGGCACGATCCACGGCCCGGTTCGGTCGTGACAAAAGTGGTATCGAGCGATTAGTCCTCGGAAAGTGTCTGCATCGTGTCTAGTAAGTCTTGATTATCGGTGTGTTGCGCACATCTATAATCAGGAGGCTGCAGGACATTTAGGATTGGGTTCCATCCTTCTCATTCTGAGATCGTGCCTTAGAGCTGTGTGATAAATTGGACCCCTCTGACGTATTCCTTTCCTTTACCAGTTATGCCTCCGCGTAAGGCAACCCAGGCCCAGATGGGCAAAGCGATCGAGGAGTCATTAGTGAGATCTGAGAGGAGTACGAGGCGCAGTCCGGTCAAGACTGACAAGATTCGACGGCGGGTTTCGACGCCGCCCGGCCAAAGACCAGAGTTTAGAGCGCAGGCGATGGGCTGCCGAGACTACAAGCACTGAGCCTCGATCCACACTGGAGCCGATGAGATAAGTACAAGGAGATGGCGCCATCGCCGTGGTCGTGGCCGAATATGAGATAGGCTGAATCAGCGATTCGGCCCAAGAGCACCCGTAGTACACCCCCGAGCAGACAGTTTGAGGCTACGTGACTTCCTGAGTCGTAGCCCTCCAGTGTTCTATGGATCGAGAGCTGAGGACGACCCTCAGGAGTTTATCCGCAGCTCTGACGGATCATGAGAGTGATCGAGCCTCGAGGCAGTCGGTGGTATTGGGTTCGCATCACCGCGTGATCTGCGATTGGTAGTTTGATTCGTGAGGCGTCGGGAAGAGCATGCACTTCCAGATTTGGGGACGAGTTCTCGAGGCATTTCTTGCACATTTCTTGCCTCCACAGATGAGAGGGCTCGGGCCGACATATTTTTGACGTTGAGGCGGGCGGACGGTTAGAGAGTACAATGTGAGTTCGACTCATTAGCTCGGTATGTTCCACCGTAATGCGGATATGGAGGACAGAGTACACCGCTACGTCACCGGCCGACGATTACTTGGCGAGGCTTGCAGGTGTAGCTCTTCACCGGCATGGACATTGCCCGCACGCAAGCTCATGCACTAGGATGTGAGGCACGAGAGGTCGACGGAATGGCCGAGATCGGCAGAAGAGGCGAACAGCAGGTCCTTTGGTAACTTTCGAGGCGGACCGCGCCGCTAGCCTAGTTATGTACCTCCACCGATGCAGTGGTCCCCGCCTCTTGGGGCGTTCAGGTATTCGAGCTGGTCGAGCTCCGGGGCTTCAGTTCACGGGTATACGTGAGTGCTAGCCACGGGATTCATGTCCCTCAGTGCACGATGTGGCAAACATCATCCCGGGAATGTCGTCTTTTTATCGTGCTTGTTTCACTGCGCGTCGAGGCCGTGTGACGAGGCGTGCTTATAGGAGGTACCGTGGCAGCGCGACCTAGGATCGATGGCGAGTTCCGCGCTTCTACGATTATGCGCCGCAGGCGACTTATGATTAGAGTGGGCGGTAGCTTGTGTATATCCTTAACCCTCAGAGGCTTGTATGTTTTGATGTTATGTTAATGTGTTAAGTGTTATGTTCGGATAGCTTTGTGCTAAAATGTGATTTAGAACCCGTCAGGGGAAAAAGGGTAAGCCTGGGGGTGAGGAAATGATGAACCTTAGAATATTACAGTTGAGACCTTAGATGTAAGGCCGTCTTGAGTACAAGATCTTGCGAGTGATCCTTGTCAGAGTGCATTTTATGCCTAGAAAATATTGTGTGATAAGTCTCTGGGTTGGGTAAATGAAAGTGGTATCTTTCATGATGTGATTTTAGCAAGGTTGTTCCGGATCGAGAAACAAGAGAGTTGGCGTGACGGAGGGTCGGGTTGAGGGCGTGTTGCGTGTCAACCCGTAGCCCGGAGTGAGGTGGGGTCAACTCTGGGTGGTCCCGCCAGGTGGTAGGGTCACCAGGGTGCTAGGCCCAAGTTTTGATGACCGTCGTATGAGTTCGTGGATATGTTCGACCAGAAGTAGATCGTGAAGGCCGGGAATAGCCTTAAGGAAGATCGAGGCTATTAGGATGACCAAGTTGGGAGGTAGTGACTCCAAGTTTCGGAAACTAAAGTGTGGTACGTATGCTAAAAGAGTTCAAGAGTTCGAGAAGAGTACGACGAGTAAGGGTAGAGGCGAGCATGTATTGCGAGCATAGATACGATCATTTCTTGTAAAAGGAGAAGGTGCGAAGGATGTATATTTTAGACCTCAGGAATCGCATGCAGTCCGGTACCATTTGTTGGGTCGCCGGAGTGACACTAGAACCTCGCGGCAAAGTGACAAAAGTTTGTGATGTTAGAGGTGTTTTCTCGTGGACTTGGATATAAGTATCTGCGTGCATATGTTGTTTCGTGGCCAGTTGTGGCGTTGGCAACTTATTAGAAGAACTTTATCGTTATCCATCTTGAGAAGGAACATTCGGGACGAATGTTTCTAAGGAGGGGAGAATGTTATACCCCGTATTTCCAGAGTATGTACGTGGGGGACGTACGTAGAAATTTTCGAACTTCTTTAGGCTTGGCCGAATTCTTTTTGTGCACAACACCCGGTTAGAGTCGTTTTTCGACGAAACGTTTTCACAGCTTTCGTAGGGGAATTTCCGGCTATGTCGTTTATAATTTTTGCGGATTTTTCCGAGAGACGAAACATTTTGGACCAACGGGAGGGTGACAAGTGTCACCTCACATCGATGGAGTGGGACGGCAATTTGGACGAATTGGTGAGTGGGGTTAGGTAGGATATTTTGTGCAAGTTGTTGTGGTAGATGGATAAGGTGCACTTGGCTTAAATCTAGCCCTACACTTGCACCACACTTGTCTTCATCTTGGCCATTGGTTGGCCTTCACTTGACCTATAAATACCCCCCTTAGTTGATGAACTTCTTCATCCAAAAATTGTCTAAGTCTTGAAAATCCCTCCCTCTCCTCAACCTTGTTCTCGTCCAAACACCACCCCTCTCCCTCTCATGCCCTACGAGCCCCCTTGCCTAGTGGCTCTGCCGAGAGCAACCCCTAGCCTAGTTGTGCTAGTCAAAATACTACCCCCTTGGTAGAAATGTATTCTACAAGTATCGTTATAATGCCCAAAATACTTTAGCCAAATACCTTGTAGTACTTTCCAAAGTACCCTTTATCTGGCCTGAAAATACTATTATACTTTCCTTTAGCCACTAAACGAAACCCTAAGGAAAAATCTTCACCCGTAGTGAAGTATTAAGTAGAAGTTGTGTAGACACTTCTAAGGGTTTCTTGAGCGTTTTGGAGCGCACGGAGTAGAGCTAAACCTTGTTCAGAACGACATATAAACTCGGATAATTTTGGGCTTATCGAGGTAAACATTCTTGACCTTCATTGTAATTGGAAATTACATGTCAGAGGAATATATAGTGAAGTATACTATATATAGAATCAACATTATAATTGTGCGCAATGTCTTTTGACTTAAGCTCGAATAATACTTACAGAATGTCTTGCGACTTAAGCTGAATTTAAATAAGAGAATGAATCGTAATTACATAGGGTATTCTGATGAGACTTGGTAGCATTCTTGTGTAGTAGAATTGTACACGTCCGGCCGACGTGTTAACCCTGGTTGGCTTGGTAGCCGACTCGATAGGAAGAGATTTACGCTGTTGTGGAGGTGTCGCGAATTTTCTTTAGAATATTCTACGTCTAGATCTAAATATATAAATAGCCGCCTGTTGGCCTCTATAGGTTGTATTACTACGTGTGGAGTTATCCGCTGATCGAGAGTGTAGCCGACGGTTTGAGGTACTTGAGCGTTTTGCTATTAGTCGATAATCATCGCGAGGTATGTGAACCTCTTCCTATCTCTTCTAGCATGATATGTGTGAACTATGTAGTACGGTAGACGTCATACGCTAAATGTATTTGATTGGTTTAAAACATAAGGGTTATAACGGCTTTATGGGAAGTCGTTATAATAGCTTTATGTGGATAAGCAAATACTTTGTGGTTTTTAAAAGGTAATCGATTTGAATAATAAGCGGCTTGATATGTGTTAATAAAGAACTTGAAGTATTTCAAAAGATTTATGAATCGTTTTGAAAGAATGAGTATTACTGGTTTTGAAAGCTTAAGAGTTATACTAGCTTTATGGGAAGTTAGGTATAACGGCTTAAGAATGTTTTCTTGATTTGAAATCGAATGTGTATCGACAAACCAACGCAGCGTTAATAAAAGGAAAATGTATTGACTAAAGAAGTATTATTAAAACCAGTAGAAACCTCCATCTGCATGTGCTAAGATGAGACAAAATGATATTACATTTCCTAGATCATGGTCGCTTAATAAGATTGATTATAAACAAGAATAACCTACTCACTTATAAGACATAGGTTTCTCAAAACGTTTAAAGGAGAATTATGTTTTAAAGGATTTAAAACTATGAACTACTGAAACCTTTTTCTAAAATGAGAAACTTGAGCATTCAAATTAGGCAAACTTGAGCGTTTGGAAAATAAGGTTGTCACTGATCTTACAAAGGAAAGCATTTTGGTTTACTTAACAATGTTAGTCACTCAAATTTTATACTACGTATCGGGTGACCTTTGTAAAGGAATGGATCTTAAAAGGAATTTAACTGACGTAGTACTTTAAGGTTAAAATCCGACTTTGATATAAAATGAAAGTACCTTGAGTCGTGTAACTTGCTTATACTTGTTGTTATGAAACTTGACCATGTTACGTGTGATAGCCTTGTTGTGTAAATCGTGTCCTACTCGACTACCGGTTCATCCGAATGTATTTCACTGACTAAGGTCATCCGAATGTATTTCACTCGACTACCGGCTCATCCGAATGTATTTCACTTGAGGACCGGTTCATCCGGAATGTATTTCACTTGAGGACCGGTTCATCCGGAATGTATTTCACTAAGGACCGGTTCATCCGAATGTATTTCACTTGCGACCGGTTCATCCGAATGTATTTCACTGACTACGGTTCATCCGAATGTATTCCACCCTTTTCTATATTGGGTCCATAAGATGGGCCGAGACACATTATACGTATCACATGATTTATACCTAGATCACGGCGGTGAGGAAGGAGTTCCACGGGCATGAGGATGACTTTTAGGCGTGAGTCCCCGACTTGACATGATCGCTCTTATGTTGTGAATCGTAGTTTGGTTATCATATATGTCTCCCGCTTTATAGACTATTATGATTTCATTTACTGATATTTCTGATTTCACATACTTGGTACTGTTATCGACCTCCTTCGGCCGCTCACGCCGCAGTAAAAGGTACATCGGTGTCGATCCCCGCTTTAGGATCACCTTTCGGCGTATTGAAAGCTCCGTTTCCTTCGAGGCTTATCTTTGGTATGTTACCCCGAGTCCGTAGATGCTTATACATTCGGGGTATGGCGGGCCCCGTCCCGCCATAGTCATTGTAAAGTCTTAAGTCCAGAGTAATCGCTGTTGTGGCGGGGTTTGTAAAAGGATAACTGCTCGGTATTTATGTATATATGATGAAGGCAATCGCTTTTGGTTGGCCTGTTTATTTATCTTTTCTCTTAATTCATGTTCATGTTTTTATTTCCGCTGATTTTTCTCTGATGTTGTATCACTAGGGTGCCCGGGGTAAGGCACCAGTCACGGGCCCGGGTTCGGGTCGTGACAGGGACATACAACTATACAGATCCACCGGGTACAGGATCCATTATCATCTCTACTTGGGGCCATTGAGTTACTTTTTGGGGATTGCTGTCACTCGTCATGCAGGTGGACTATTCCTATCACAGAGGAAGTATGCAGCTGAGAGGATTAAGAGGGCTGAGATGTCATCTTGTAAGTTCACTTCCACTCCAGTTGATACTAAACTCAAGTTGGGCGCTGCAGCTGGCTCACCCTATGAGGATCCAACCCGCTATCGAAGTCTTGTCGGGGCCCTTCAGTATCTTACGTTCACGCGACCTGATATTACATATGTCGTACAACAAGTGTGTTTGTTTATGCATGACCCCAGGATTGAACATATGAATGCGCTCAAACGCATTCTTAGGTACGTTTAGGAAACACTTGATTATGGCTTGCATTTGTATCCTTCGTCGACGTCTACGCTTGTCTCCTATACAGATGTTGATTGGGGTGGTTGTCCGGATACCAGGCGTTCTACGTCTGGGTATTGTATGTTCCTTGGAAATAACTTGGTCTCATGGTCTGCCAAACGTCAATCCACGCTTTCACGTTCAACTACAGAGGCCTTCGGTCATTTTTGAAGATTTTAGAGACAATCTCAGCGTACGAAGATCGTCCGCTATGAGTGCGGGGGTGTGTTAAATATACATATAATATACACATGATATACATGTATAGTGTGTGTATATTTCGTATATATCCACATCAAGCATGAAAATTTGCCATATCTCAAAATTTCAAATCAGTGTAGATTTAGGAGACATTTATGGTATATATTGTATATTACTCTTGTATATTAATTAGTCTTGTAGTCTTACCATAATTGTATTATTAGTCTCCAAATAAAATAGGGATTTTCCTATTGTAACTTATATATATACACCTTTAATCAATAAGAATAATTAAGGGTTTATTTCTTTCAATAATAATAATAATAATAATAATAATAATAACAATAATAATAATTAAAGAGCACTCAAATCTGGTTTCCAATTTCCAAGCACCACTACAGTTTTTTGAAACATATTTTAATTGATGAGAGGAGTTGATATTGTAGTCGTTTAAAAAATTGTTTATAATTTTATGTTTTTTACAAAAGATTTTCATTTTTACAGATAAGAAATTTATTTATTTTTCTTCTGGCACAAACCATTTCTTTTACGGAAAAGGGTCATATTTGCCCCTGCACTCTTCAAAAAATGTTATATTTGTCCTTCGTTATATTTTTTTGATATATTTACCCTTATCATCATACTTTAAGCTTTGGCTGGCAAACAGGGCGGGGTCGGGGCGGGGCTGGGGAGTAGGGCTGGGTCGGCGTTTGGCAGGGCTGGCGGGGTTGGCGGGGTCTGCTGTTGTCCTGTCCGATACCGATGTGTCGGTGTTGGGGTCGGGGAGGGGAGGGTTGGGTCATATTTTGAATTCTTCCATGGTCTTCATAGTAGAAATAGATGGATGCCCAGTCTTCTATGCCATAGTGTGAATCTCCCATTAGCATCTGCCAGGTTAATTTGCCTTAATTATCCTCTAGACTTACATGTTTCTTTATTTGTCCATTGGAATATGTATAATCTCCTTCACACTGCCACAATATAGATCTTAAAACACACAATGATAAGGGAAGAAGTTGACTGAACAACATAGCTCCTTGGTCAACTTTGATACTGACAATAAGTTGTATTTAAAATCAGGAACAAATAACACATTGCTTATTCTTTCTCCTCTAAACATGTATGCATATCCTGAATGTGTGATTTGAGTTGTACTTCCATTAGGTAGATGCATTTTTATTCCTTTATAGGTACGTTGTTAATATCCTTTAATAACTTGGCATTGGCAGTCACATGATGTGAAGCACCAGAATTAACTATCCACTCACTATGAGCTAATTGAGATATTAGACAAGTCACAACGCCTGTCATGTGTGCTTGTAATTCCTCTGCATCCTTGCCAAATATGTGCTACTTGTACTGCTCATCTGAAGTATAATGGCTACTCCTAGTATCATTTTTCCTATCATCTTCAAAATATTGACCTCTGGATTCAGCCCTGCTATCAGGTTTATCAGCATAGTTTTTAGTCCCCATGTCTGCATTGTTCCGTGTTGCAAAAGGTTCTCTCTTCCATCCTTCATTGTTTTCATGCCTGTATCTATCCTTCTTCCAACCTTCACACCGATTATCCTTCATCCATCCTTCAAAATTACCTTCTCCTTTTTTGTTTTTCCTATTCTCTCTTTCTAATGGATATCCTATGATTCTATAGCATTCTTCTATTGTATGATTCCTCGTGTGACACTTCTCACAGTATAGAGATTTCCCTCCTTTGTGATTATTGTTATTCTTTCTAGTCTGCATTCATTCGACTGCATCAAGATCTGCCTCTTGGATTGGTCATAAGATTCATTTAGACCACTCAAAAATTGCATTGTTGTAGGTGTTCTATGTAATCCTTTGATTTTGGACAACCACAATTTGGAGACGGTTCCAAAACATCCGATTCACTCCATAACTTCTTCAGCCTGAAGAAATACACCGATATTGGACTAGTTCCTTATTTCAGAGTCGAAATTGTTGTATGCACCTGAAAGATCCTTACTCGTTTCACCTTATCAAAGCTTTCTCTCAAGTCTTGACAAAACAGATGCGCATTTGAGGCGTACACTATTCCACTTAGTAAATTCTCTAATACAGTGTTCATAATTCATAATAGAACAACAACGTTAATTGTTTTCCATTGATAATGAAGAGATTCATCAAACAATTCCTTGGTGCAGGTACCAGTTACAAAATCTATTTTTTTCTTAGCTAGAAGACAAATTTGCATAGCTCGACTCCATATCCCGTAATCCTCAGATCCAGTGAGCTTCACCATGATAGAACACATCCCGAAGTATTCGATGGATGCAAATATAGTGTGATGTTATGATCGATCGTCACAGATCCACTTGTTGATTGTGTCATCAAGTAGTTAACCACTCTAGGTAACTACCCTATAACTAACTGAGTTAACTAACATGTGCCTAGCATGTGACACTCATTATGAGACGTTACACCAAAGTTTTATGTCATACTGTTGGAAAAAAATAATTTAAAGTTGTAGAAAATTAAAATTGGTTGGGATTTGTTATTTTAATTTTAGAATTTATAGTTAAATTTATATAGAAATAGGTTTTTTCTGTTTTGAGTTAAAAGTAGATTTCGTACTATTATAAATAGGGGTTCTGCTAGCTATTTTCATTGTGTGGAGATTGTAGAGAGCATTCAGAGATTCATTAACTTCATAAATAAAGTAATCTCTTTTAAATTAGTATCCGAACTTCTACAATCCTGGTAGATAAACAAAGAGCTTTCGATGCCGGCAGTCGGCACTAGCCAATATGCGTTGCCCTTCTAGCCAATGATTATGTAGGCAAACGCAGGACAAATGATATATACACAAAAAATAATTATGTTGAAAAGGACTGATAAGAATATCAGGTTTTAAAAGGTAATATGAATAAGAGGAAGGAACAATCTTCTTCAAAAATTAGAGAAGTATGTTACTGGTGCATCAACAATTGAAAATTGAAGAGAAAATGCTTCGAAATTTGGAAGATCTTCAACAAAATTGTCGGTTGGTGACAAGTGTATCAATGGGGTTGGAGACAAGTGCTATAAATATTGAAAGATGGTGACAATTGCACTAAAAATTTGGATATACAACTTTGAATTACGGAAGAATGTTGGAAAAAATAATTTAAAATTGTAGAAAACCAAAATTGGTTATGATTTGATATTTTAATTTCGTGTCTAGTTAGGATTTATAGTCTAATTGATATAGGAATAGATTTTTCTATTTTGAGTTAAAGTAGATTTCATACTCTCAATAAATAGGGGTGTTGTTAGCTATTTTTATTGTGTGGAGATTGTAGAGAACATTCAGAAATTCATTTAGTTAATAAATAAAATATTCTTCCTCACATATAATTAAGAGAAAGAAGCATGCAGTTTACAGAATCCAAAAGTCTAAATCTTGCGCTTATACTAGTAAAGAAACACTTTATTCATGTATTAATTTTTTGCATAATTTATACCACGTATAGTAGCTAGTAAAGAGACACCTTATTCATGTATTAATTTATGCATACTTATACAGTGTTTGATAGCTAGTCAAGAAATAAGTTATTCGTGTATAAAATTAGTACACTGTTTGATTTACAATTTAGAATCCCGCATAATAAATACATGTATAACTGAGGGAATCTATGTATTATTTATGTGGGTAGAAGATGAAATAACTAATACATGATATAACTAATACATGAATAAAAAGTTGAAATGACAATATTACCCTTATCAATTCCCACTTAAATACTTTCCTTTTCTAAACTAATACTTTAATATAAAATTTTAATAGAATATTTTAATATTTTAATTGTAAATAAATATATTAATTTTAAAAGTATATACAATATTTATTAACTTTTAATATAACAAACTAACATTCAAAGAAATAATTTATGCATAACTAAACCCGGCATAAGTAAATCCTGCATAACTAACACTTGCATAACTAATACTTGCATTATTAATACATGCATAACTAATTTTTACATTACTAATACCTGCATAATCCTAACCAACCACCAAACGACCCCTAAAGGAATTAAGTTTTCATATTTCTTCACCTTTTTTGTTGTTGAAAGAAATAATCCCCTGATTATTCTTATTGATGTATGACATATATATACAAGTTACATAGGAAAATCCTTTTCCCATTCTGCCTCTAAATTCCTATTCTATTTGGAGACTAACTTTATAATTATGGTAATATTACACTACTAATTAAGGTACAAAACTAAGTCTAATATTTACCAAATATCTAAGGAAAATTTGCCCACTGCTGGACGTGGACTGTTTAACACACCCCCGCAATTAAGTAGATCGGTAGCCCTTTGTAGCACATGATGCCAAAACAATGGAGGGACGGAAGAATGAACCAATAAAGTGCGAATAATGTTATTAATGATACAAATTTTGTGTTCTGCTTTCCCGTTTTGTGAGGACGTATGAGGACAAGAAAAACGAAAATTTATCTCATTTTGTGCACAAAACTCTCTAAATTCCTCATTGTCATACTCTTTACCATTATCACATTAAATGTTTTTTATTTCTCGTTCGAATTGGATTCTGATGAAAGCTCTAAATTTTGTGAATATGAAAAAAACTTGGAATTTTTTCGCAATTGGAAACGTCTATAAAAATTGAGAATAATAATTGTAAATAAAATTAAAGAGCTCTCTACCACTATTTTCTCACCTCTCCCCAACTTCCAAAGTGGGGTGGGGGAAGAAGTATACTGATTGGTAAGAAGCTCAGTAGATATACATCTGTTTTTATGGTAAAAAACTATGATACAATTACTCGATACAACAATTTATTAGTTTGCCTTAAATATCGTGATGCAATCGTATCCCGTGGTAACAAGGTGGGTGAAAAAATAGGAAAGGGTATATATGGCTTTTTTATTTGTCCATTCAAAATCTTCAGGTGTAATCTAGTTGAATATACAGTTCAAACTTGAATTCAGGACTAATAGGCAACCATAAAATATTATTTTCTTAATATTATAACAACAATGACTATTCACAAGTACATTACTGACAATACAGCTCAAACTTGAATTCAGAGCTAATTGGCCATGCTACATTCTGCAGACTCTAGAATTACTGGCCTATGCATCAGTCATTTTTTCCCCTTACCATATTAATAAAATACCTGAATTTATTGCAAGTTTACTCGTTGAGAGCTATGCTAAGAGCGGTTCTGTCAATGCCTTAGGATGGGATGTGTGGAATCTTATGAAGAATGCAACTACGACTCCAATTAAGGCAGAAATCCCTGGAATGAAACCTAGAGAAAATCGTGTAACGGAGAAACAAGGATATGCTGGATCACAGGCAACAGGATCTGCACCTGCATTATTGACAACAAACCTCAATTTAATTTATCATTAACCTGAATCAAACTTGTCACGCATAACAAACCGACATTAAGAGAATGAGAAAAAGGGCAGCCCGGTGCACTAAGCTCCCGCTATGCGCGGGGTCTAGAGAAGAGCCCGACCACAAAGGTATATTGTACGCAAGAAGGAAATGAAAACATTTTACCTGTGCTAGCAAGTCATTGTAACTAAATATCAACGGGAAATCTTTTACAAGGATTTTGATACATTATAACTTTCAACATGCAAGGAACTTATAATGTTTAAGTTATTGGGTAAGTCTTGCAAATTAGTATATATAATCTTTAGCACAATCAAAGCAAAACATCAAGAAAGGACACAAGAAAACTATTTTTTAGACGTGCACGGACATAGTAGACAGAGAGAGGGTAACAAGATACATACTCTCATATGACTCGAGAAAATACAAAAACACTCCACATAGAACTTTGTCAACAAAGCCCAACGATCCATAAACAAAAGCAGATCCATCAAGATCTTTATCAACTAGCTCGCTTTCCATCCCTATTGCTGTTACCTGTCATCCAAAATGCAAAACTTCTATCATATAACAATGCACATATATGACATATGAACCTGTTGGCTTATCAACTCAGAGTTACTTTGCAGCAAGAAACAATGAATGCACTGATGTTGTTAATTTGCAATGACAGATAATCTCACAATCCATATATAAGCTTGCAACGCCAAAGGTTAACTATCTTGAGTTATTAACTTTAAGCCTAGTTTACTTACTAAGACAATTGCCCCTTTGTTGTCTTTTTTCTAGTTTTCATTAAAAGAAAAGAGATTCAGAATGATACAACAACAACTATGCCTCAGTTCTATGCTAGTTGTGGTCGGGTATGTCAATTCACTTTCCATGTGGTTCCATTTAGATTTGTCGTGAGATTATAGCAGTATTTTATGGAAATAACTTGTCCATACCTCATGTCTACACTATCCTACATTAATTTATCATGGTCTAGTGATACGATTGAGGTGAGTATACATATTGATTCACCATGGTTAAGTGATAAAAGTATATGTAGAAGAAAGGTTTTGTTATTCGTTTTGTTTAGTGTAAATACCAAGTGAAGGTAAGCTTATCCATGCTTTACCACAGCTGCTAGAATACCTTCTTATTAATTGTTTAAATTGAATTAACAATTATAAAACATAAGTTATGAAATGTTAGATTAATTTCCTGCCAGGATGGACTTCTTGTATGAGATAATTGATAGAAATTGTACCAACATGTGATATTCTCAACATACAATAGATAGGTAACAACAGAACTATACATACTGACTAATCAATCTAGAAAAAGAAAACGGAAGAAAGAAAGAACCTCACTTACCATCATCAAGGCGTTTGCTATGCCAATAAGTACGGACAAGACATACATAAAAGCATTCATGTTTATTGGGAGGAAAATTACTGCAGCTCCACAAAATAGCCAAAGGAGACCCCCAGCGGAAAACAAGGTCTTCAACCGTTCACCACTCCATTTGAGCTCCTACAGGCAATATAAAGTACTTTATGCATGAGCTGAAAACGACAGGCTGGGTAACAAATATGAATTGAATGGTGAAGACAACCTGGAGGAGGACAGACACGATGAAGCTGGATAAGTAGATGATGGCAGGAATCTGTTCACATGAATAAGACTAATTAGTACAATTTTTAAAATTGCAATTCTTGTTTCAATTTGATGGCAAGGCCCATACCAAGGCTTTTGAAGATGGGCTCATCCGTAGATCATTGATTACGTAAACAGCTAAGAAGGTCTGAGGCAAAAAGAAATACAGATACTAAAAGTTAGGTGACTTAAGCAATACATTACTGTGTATTTGAGCGGTCAATCTTATTGAGTAGGAAGGAAAAAGATCAGGTTAATACTGACCTGTGAAACATTAGTCACAACTCTAGTTAACACATAGATGCTAAGTACTTGGTAATATAAGGCTTTCTTCAACCAGTATGTCCAAGAAGCTGTAACACGTTTCCCGTCAGATTCTTGTTTTAGACTGTAGAATAAAGTGAAAACTATAACGTTAATAGTCTTCTCCGGAAAGAAGTTTTCAAGTTCTGAAAGATGAAGGTGCACAAAAGAATTTGCGTGGTTCTCTTCCATTTTCAAGTTTTACACATGTGCAATTGTGTTCAAATTGTATATAAAACTCCAAAAGAATCAGCAAATACACAAATATAGCTCTGTGTATCCTCACTATGAGAGAAACATATATCACAATTGACGCCAAGAATTATCCACAAGCAATAGCAATAAGTTAATACTACCAAAGGGGATTGGGAATATGTAGCAAACCTTGGCTCTTTAGTACCAAGCTGAAATGTAATCACGAAGACTGCTCCAATGAAAATCGAAATATAAGCCATCAATTGGTACTGCATGTATTGTTTCTTTAATCAATATTTAACCCAATTGGAAACACTTGAAAATACAGATGAGCACTTGATGAAATTAAGTACCTGATTCTTAATGTCAACCTGTGAGCTAGTTTTCTTATTGAAGACGAAAAATGCGATTGCATATAAGATTAGGCTTGCAATCTTCACCAATAATGTTTAGGCAAATGATAAAAGAGAGAAAAATATTAGTATACCATGCTCCTAAACTATCAATACATACAACAGATTGTATAGAAAATAGCCAACCATTGTAAAAGCATTGCGACAGCTAACACATGCTACTCTGCTTGTTGGGTTTAGTGTGACTCCATTCACCATTGACCTGCAATAAGCATTTAGCCATGAATACTTATCCTGGGGTTTTCAGCACAGATAAAAGTGGACATGACAAATAGCAGAGAAAAGGATATGCGTGACAGTAAACAAAAAAAATCTTATTTTTTAGCTCATGATAAAAAAATCCTGCCATAGAGTTCTTGAGGATGAAATGACAACTAAAGTTTTTAGTTTTACTCTTAGAAACATATATGTAGAAAGAGAGGCAGATGCATGAGAATATAAGAGCATTCCGTACTACGCCAGCCATTTGCACATAAAAGATTCTTAACACGTTGAAGTAGATAAGCAGAGGAGATTACATGTGTGATATCTGAGTGCAAGACCATCCGCTGCAGAAGATCACTGCAGATATGCAGTAACCAACAGTTTGAACAACAGGTGAATCAGATCCAATAATTTTGCAAGGGAGGCAACCACCGAAGAGTGATGTAAAAGATAGAGCAACTAACAGGCATCCCATGCCATGCCATATTTTGAAATGACCAAACCTATCTATCTGCGGCATAAAAGGAAAGGAAAAATGTTGCAGTGTTAAATGCTCCAACTTATTTTGCTTGATCAGTAAAAAGAAATGAAATAGATATGGATGAAATGAGAAAAAGTTTTGTACTTATAATTAAGTACATAAGTGGCTTTTCAAAATGATCAAAATGGTGAGCTATAATACTGTTGAGCAGGTAGAGAAACAGATATTTTACTTATCTGCACTGGCAAGTGGCATGGACAAGCTAAGTCTAACTAATCCTAGCACAGAAATATTAAGCTTCACAAGATACATCCACAAGTAGGGGTGCACAAAAATCGGTCCGGACCGAAAAAATGGATCGGACCGAACCTGTTTGGACCGGACCGAACCGGACCGAAATTATCGGTCCGGTCTTCGGTCCTTTGAAATATAAGTTTCGGTTTTCAGTCCGGTCCGGTCCGGTCCAGGTTCGGTTCGGTCCGGACCGATTTTTTTATTTTTATTTTTATTTTTTATAATATATATAATATATATAATTCCTAATATATATAATATGTATAATTTATAATATATATTGAATTATATAATTCCTAATATATATAATTCCTAATTTTCTAAATTTCTAATATATAATATTATATAATTCCGGGTCGGGTTCCGGGCCCGTTTGTTTTTAAAAAATTGAATTTCCAATACTGAAATTGACATTCTCGGACACGGTGCCACGCAATTTTTACGTTGAAATCAATTGTACATCGCGAGATATTTAGATTTGAAAAGGGAAAAAACGTAACGATTTGGGGAAAAAGTGAAATTGAGGGGCAAGATGGACGTTTTTGGAGAAATCGGCGGAATCAAACCTGTTTGGCCACCCCGTATCGAAAAAATACGCGAAATCAAAAAAACATTTAGGTAAAACGGACGTCCGAGCGCAAAGTTATGACCATATAAAGTTTGATCAATTTACAACCTATATTTCATATGTCAATACGTCCCAGGCGTGGGGAGAAGAAGGCAGAGGTGGGGCGAGTGAAGTGTTTGGGGGCGGGGAAAAATCATTCGGTCAAAATCGACGGACCGGGCCAGAAATTCGGTCAGTAATCTGTATTCGGTTTTCCATTCGGTCCGGTCGAGTTGATTCGGACCGATTTTTTTATTTTTATTTTTATTTTTTATAATATATATAATTCCTAATATATATAATATGTATAATTTATAATATATATTGAATTATATAATTCCTAATATATATAATTCCTAATTTTCTAAATTTCTAATATATAATATTATATAATTCCGGGTCGGGTCGGGTCGGGTTCCGGGCCCGTTTTTTTTTGAAAAATTGAATTTCCAATACTGAAATTGACATTCTCGGACACGGTGCCACGCAATTTTTACGTTGAAATCAATTGCACATCGCGAGATATTTAGATTTGAAAAGAGAAAAAACGTAACGATTTGGGGGAAAAGTGAAATTGAGGGGCAAGATGGACGTTTTTGGAGAAATCGGCGGAATCAAACCGCTTCAGCTGTTTGGCCACCCCGTATCGAAAAAATACGCGAAATCAAAAAAACATTTAGGTAAAACGGACGTCCGAGCGCAAAGTTATGACCATATAAAGTTTGATCAATTTACAACCTATATTTCATATGTCAATGCGTCCGGGCTGGTGGGGGGGCTGGCTGGGGGGACTGGGGGAAAATCATTCGGTCCGAAAAACCGGACCGGACCGGACCGAGAAATTCGGTCCGAGTAATCTGTAATTTCGGTCTTCGGTCCGGTCCGGTTTTAACCTTTTGTGCACCCCTATCCACAAGACATACCACAAAGCATATATAAGCATCATTCTGTATAGAAAACAAGGAAAATAAAACGGAATATACCAGTTCACCAGCTATTATGGTGGTAAGTGCATCAGCAAACTGACCAGTAATTGTGACTGTTGCAGCATTCCTGTGAATTCGAGAGGGTCAATTCAGAAATGAATCTGAAAATATGAAAACAACTCACACAGATGATCATATAATTTGATATATAAAAGAAATTTTGGCATTATGTGTAGAAAAAAGAATTTATGCATTTCTACTTCAATCCTTGTGTGTACATTTTTTCTTCAATGACATCCCATAACTAGTGAAACATTGAATTAAAGAAGAAATTACCATGTTATTGTTAAGAGTCTCACATCGGATATGGAATGGGAGCATGAACTCCTTATATGGACTTGGACAATCCTCACCCTACAAGCTAACTTTTGGGGTTGAGTTAGGCCCAAGATCCATTCTTTACTGGTATCAGAGTCAGACTCATTCCAATTCTTTGTCCATCGATGTTGGCCCCCAACTTATATTATTCACGCTCCAGTTAACAAGGCCTGAGCGTGCGGGGAGTGTTAAGAGTCCCACATCGGATATGGAATGGGAACATGTTCTCCTTATATGGACTTGGACAATCCTCACCCTACAAGCTAACTTTTGGGATTGGATTAGGCCCAAGATCCATTCTTTACATGGTATCAGAGCAAGACTCATTCTAATTATTTGTTCACCGATGTTGGGCCCCCAAATTATATTATTCACGCTCCAGTTAACCAGGTCTGGGCGTGCGGGGAGTGTTAAGAGTCTCACATCGGATATGGAATGGGAACATAGACTCCTTATATAAATTAGGACAATACTCACCCTACAAGTTAACTTTTGGAGTTGAGTTAGGCAGATCCATTCTTTACGGTTATCAATCAGACCAGCTACAACACATGTTATCAAATACATTTTGGTGCATCCTTATAACACAGGAAGAGGAAAGAAAAGAATCAAGAAGTAAGACACGTATAACAAATAAATGAGTGTAAAGTAGAAATTAACCTTGGGGATAATCCAATATCTGTCAAGTAGAGCAAGAGATATGTATACCAACAGGCAGATGTTATATCATTCAGCATGTGCCCCACACCATAAGTAAAGACAGAACACCTTCCAAGGGCCTTTAGTTCATCATCAGCTATATCATCCTCCATGATCTATCAAATGCCACGTCTCGCTGGCCTGTCACAATTATTTGAGACCTGCACCACATCAGACGTAACTTGATAAAGAATTTTAAGAATTTTGGTTCACAATATAAACATATGACATTTAGTTGGCCAAAGCGAAGAGCCAAATCTTAATTTGGGGAGTAGGATTGTTTGAACAGAATAAAGAAAGAGCATTCAAGTATGTGAGACCACGCCTTGCTAATCTTCTCGAGACATCCTAATCAGAACTGGGATGTTAACATAATATGGTGACTCAAAAAGAAATTAAACAAAAAGTCTTTCTTGAGTTAGTCTGTATCTAGCAAATTTATGTACTGTTTAAGGCATAGATTTAAGCCGTGTCTTCTTCCAGTAATTTATTGTATTTATTCTGGGGAATAGTTCAGTTTAGCATATTGGTGAGCCATCATCTTCAGCCAGAGAAAAATATATACCAAGTAGTGTATTTTTCGAGTATCCGACAAAAGTGCGCAACTTAGTGCACGTTTACAATGATCAATCATTGTTTCATATTTTAAAGAAGAAATGCAACTGTGTTGGAAATTTACTAAACGTGAAATAAAATTAATCCTATTAATTATGAGTCGAACAATTGGGGTCCCACACGTCGGAAACATGGTTTCCACACACGTGCACATAAAGTGCCAAGGATCGTAATTTCCTTAAATGGAAGATATATTGGTACGTATACGAATTGTTTGAGACGTAAGAGAATAAACGGTTATTGGCCAAATGATAGCGCCGCGGCGCCTCCCTGTAGGGTCGTGGCGCCGGCGACGCCTGAAACTCTCTGAAGTTTCGGCTCCACGGCGCCAGGTTGCGGGGCGGCCGGCGGCGTAAAACTCTCGATGTTTGGCGCGGCTGAGTCGCGGTCGCGAACGTTTCAGACCGTTGGAAGATGAACGAAAATTGTTTTTGGGTTGACTTTGGAGCATTAATTCTCCATTATAGGGATCATGAATTCAGTCATTATTTGGCTGAATTATTACTCCACATTCAAGGCAGTATATGGTCTTTATTGGCCATTACTAGGCTATGTGGAAGATCTTCTTCACACTATAAAATGGAGTCTTGGGCTCATTTGCAAAACACATTGAGACATACATTGACACTTAACAATTCTCTGAAATTGTCTTCCTCTCTTGCAATCACAAAACACTCAAAGATCCTTCTTCCTAAGTAAACACTTGAGTTCCCTTTGCTCACTTGTTTGATTGTTGTTTTATCTTGGAAGATAAGTTGTCATTATAACCGTTGAAAGGATATACGGGGCAATATTATCTTAAGAATTTAATCGACTCAGCAAGCCAATTTACTCGTTCATTTCCAAATTTCTAAACTTATTGGTGTTACTTTCTCATTTCTTTGTTATTACACATTTGTTTCAACAAACTGTTAAACTTTGGAAACAAAATTGACATTAACATTAACATTAAATGTCGCCATCACTCTCCAACTACTTCACCCATTTTGGCACATGAAAAAAACAAAAACAAATCGGAGATACACTAAAATAAACAAAAAGGGGTTTCACTACTTTGAGAAAATCAAAGAACAGCAATTTAGTAGCCTCCATTAAGCTGATCAACCAAAGACCAATTCATATATTTTGGTAAATGCATCTTACAACTGAACCTTAGCATTAAAGTAAATACTCCATCCTTCCCAATTTATTTACGCACCGAATTTAAGAAACAAAAGATAATTTTATGGTCCAAAATTAAAAATGTATATAATGTACTAAAATATCTTTTAAATGTTATAGTTATAAACTTGTCATACATTATGTACTAAATATAGAAAGACATTTTTTTGGGACATATAAAAAAAAAGTAACATGCTTCAATTGAGACGACAGAGGGAGTAGTCATTACCTAGGTGATGAAAAACAAGACCCAATTGAGTCACTATGACTGTTGAGCAAAAGGTGCAAGTGAGAAAAGAGGAAACAAATAATTAGAGATGGTGGAGGGAAAAAGTTGAGTTGCTCTCTAGCTTTCCTTTCATTTATACTGCACTTCTTAGAGACAGGTATAATATGGGCTGCTAATTTATTATTTGGAAAATCATCCACCATTATTATAAGCAGATATTGGTGAAAGAGATGATGTGTGCTACAGAGGCAGTGGCCCTATGGGGGTTTAGTAGGTTAGTTCAAAATAATTGTTTTTTGTATTCATTTTTTGGACCATTTGGTGGGAAAGATTCGAAGACAATTAAACTATTATCTGAAAAGATTTGCACCCACTCCTACGGGTAACCCATGTTCTTCTTTATCAAAATGATTATTGATCCAAAAGATGAAATCTCCACACCCGATTATTTGTATTATATTCCTTGCGTTTCATTTTATCAGCTAGCTAGTTGGTTCACCTCTTTGGATCAAAATTCTTCAAGTTTAGTCTTCAAAAACTAAATTGGAGCTACTTTCAGTAAAAAATAAGGTGTGAATACATTTCATTTTTGAATTGTAATATTTGCAGCATTTCAGTAGAGTATACATCGACTTCCAACGGGTACAAGCGGTGGTTCGGAGTTAGTTTTTTTTTTAATTGTTAACTAAAGCTAAGTTAGCTCAAGTTATGCCCACTGCTAATGGTAAACACCCTTCACCTCCAATCTTAAGTATCCGGAAAGAACTTAGGAGTAAAAAGGTAGGAGCTCAGATAAAACGAAATGCCCATCCCTAATGATTTTTTTGGATTGAACTCCTCATATATTATAATCTAAAATGTGAATACATGAATAATGAAACAACCCAAAGGATTAAAATAGATAGAGAGAGAAGCTCGATATCTCCTCTTTTTCTTTTTCTGATATCTCTCTCATCTTTAACAGTCATCTTCTTCCTCCAACGATCGGATTCCTGAGCACTATGCTTACTTTCGATCTCTCTAGGCATCCGGTAAACCTCGAGCGCAATGACTTCTTCAACAAACAGACATGATGAGGATATCGAGTATTCCTAAAACCTAAGGGTTGATGCATGTATACTGTCTTCTTGAGATCACTATGTAGGAAAACATTTTTCACGTCTAGCTGATGTATGGGCCATGATTTCGAAAGAGTCAAGTTGAGCACATTGCGATGGTAGCTGGCTTGACCACCGGGCTAAATGTCTCACCACAATCTACACCAACCTGCTGAGTCTTACCATTACCTACAAGACGAGTCTTATACCTTGCAAAAGAACCGTCAGAATTATCCTTCTGCTCAAAAATTCACATAGACCGAATAATATTAACGCCAGATGGACGGGGTACCAACTCCCACGTCTTATTATCAATAAGAGCATTATATTCATCAGTCATGATAATTTTCCAATTTGGGTCATTTAAAGAAGACACACGATTATGGGATAAGGGTAATTTAAGAACATTAGAATTTAAATTAAAATGTCTTTTTGGTTTAAAAATACCTTGTTGGGTCCGGGTGACTGGTCTATGACTCGGGGCTTGATTGGGTGAATTTTGGGCTGAGCCACGGGACGGACTTGCCCGTGACGGTGGGCTCTTGGCCCGAGCGTAACGTTGAACAAAACTGAAGACAAAAGTGGGCGGCGAAGGCGGCGGGCCAATTTCTGGACCCAATTCTGAGGATGATACTCTTACGGGAGGACCAGCGGAAAGTGGGCCCGCTGTCGAATTCAGGGTGCGGGACAAGTCCGACAAATGGTGAATAATATACGGGGATAGATTATCATCCAAAAAATTATACGAACTAGGCACGTGACTTTCTACCTTAGTAAATGGAAATTGGGACTCATCGAAAATAACATGACGACTAATAATGATTCGATTAGATGACAAATCAAAATATTTATAACCACGGTGATTTGACGGATAACCCAAAAACACACAAGGAGTAGAACGAGCCTGAAGTTTGTTAATTGCGGTGGATGAAAAAAGTAGATAACAGAAACCCCCAAAGACCCTAAGATGTGAATACGAATGAGTCTTATTATATAAAACATGAAGAGGGGACGAATATGTCAAACATTTGGAAGGAAGAATGTTAAGAATATCGGTAGCCATTTGTAGAGCATGATGCCAAAAATTCGGGGGTACGGAAGCATGAACCAATAAAGTTCGAATAATGTTATTAATGGTACGAATTTTGCGTTCGACTTTCCCATTTTGTGAAGACGTGTGAGGACAAGAAAAATGATTGATTTTATTTTGAGCACAAAATTTCCGAAACTCCCCATTGTTATATTCTTTGTCATTATCACATTGAATATTTTTTATTTCTCGTTCGAATTGGATTTTGATGAAAGCTCTAAATTTTTTAAAGATGAAAAAACTTGAGATTTCTTTGTTATCGGAAACATCCATAAAAATTTAGAATAATCATCTAAAAACATAACATAATAACGATGACCCAATGAACTTACAACAGGAGATGTCCATAAATCACTATGAATAATATCAAATGACATTGAAGTACGAGAAGTAGGGTCTACAAATGACAACTTAACAATTTTACCTAAGGAACAAGATTTACAATTTGGAGTACTACGTGTACCCTTACAAGAGATAAGATCATTTTTATCTAAGACAGATAAAATATATGACCCCGGATGACCTAGACGAGCATGCCACAGGGAAGGTTCAAGAGCTGCAGAAGTTGAAGGCATGGCTTAACGCGAGAAACTGAGACTAGGTGTGATTGGATAAAGATCTCCCCTACTATCACACCTCATGAGAGGGATCCCCGTTTTGAAATCCTTCACCGAAAACCCAAAAGGATCAAAATTAATAAAAACCCAATTATCAGTTGTGAATTTACGGACATACACCAAATTTTTAATCAATTTGGGGCATGAAGAGTATTTTTTAGGACAAGTGGTGGATGAGGGGGAGACAAAGTTTTATGACCAAAACCAAAAATTGGAATTGAATTACCATTACCAGCAATTATCCCACGACTACTGCTCAAATTGGAATAAGACGAGAGTGTACCGTAGTCGGATGTCATGTGGGTAGTTGCGCCGGTGTCCATGTACCAAATTGGGTCCGATTGTTTCAAACCAAATGTGTGCATTGCAGCCTCAATATCGGTCGAGGTGGGGCCCACTGTGTAATGGGCCTGAAGAGGCAGGGGCCCAAGCACCCCAGCTTGCTGCCCCGGCCCAGAAGGATGGCGATAAGCTGTTGGACCTGCTGGACCAATGTTGCAGGGCCACGACATGTTGGGCCTATAATATTGTTGTTGGCCCATTCCCTGTGTCCTTTGGGCCAGGCTGAACCCGATGGTGATGGGCACCGCCACGACCAATAGGCCAAGGGACGGTTGGTACATGGCCATTCATTGAAGTTGGCCCCCGCCATTATTGTTATTAATGACCGCGTTTGCCGCCTCAATTTTCCCGTTGTTTTTAAGATTATTTTTGTCGCCACCTTGAGCACGGTTTTGGCCCGAATTATCAATAAAACCTGGAGAAGGTGTGGAGGACGTCATCATGACTATGGGGTAGTACCGATAGCTGCCTTTTTAGTTAAACCTGCTTCTTCTAACTTGAGCAGGGAGCGGGCTTGATAGAATTTCGGAAGAGGATTACTTTGATGAATAATTGAAGCAATGTCGTTATAGGCCTCGGACAGGCCTGCAACCATCTGTAGAACGATATGACTATTGCTAACAGAGCACCCACATTGCGAAGTTGATCCGCCAAGTCCTTGAGTCGTTTACAATAAGATGAAACGTTAGGAAAATTCTCCATAGCAACTTGAGAAAATTCTTGTTCAAGGGTGACAATGCGGGAATGACTATTATCCTATAAGATATTACGCAATCGATTCCAAGCCTCTATAGCTGTGGAGTTGAGTTTCATAATCGTCTGTAAGAGGTCAAAGGAGATAGTGACATAAATCTACTGGAGAACTTTTGCATCAAGTGTGACCCATGATTTTGGATCGTCTGCTTTGGTGGGCATCGCCTCTGTAGTACCCTCAGTAGCACTCTCCGTAGCACCCTCCGTAGTAGTAGCCAAAGGGATGATGTGGTGGAGAAATTGATGTGTCGTGGCATGAATCTTGAATAACTCCGCTCACGTCCCATATTGGACGTTTTCTAGGTCAAGAACAATAGGAAGAACGCTCTTGATGTTAGAAACTGTGAGGGCAGGTTGAAACGTGTTCTTATCAGTCATAGTGGATAGAACAACAAGATTCGGAGAAGGGAATTTTTTTTGTGGATAAGGGTCCCGGTTTCTGTGAGAAATCTGAGAGAGAGGGGGGAGGGGTTCACGATTTTCGAGAAAAGAGAGAAGAGCGGAAGCAAGGAAAAAATAACCTAGACTTTTGATACCATGAAAGAATTAATCCCTTGATTATTCTTATTGATGAAAGACATATATATACAAGTTACAATAAGAAAATTATTTTCCTATTCTACATCTAAATCCCTATTCTATATGAAGACTAATAATACAATTATGATAAGACTACAAGACTAATTAATATACAAGAGTAATATACAACATATAACATAATTAATATATACCATAATCTTCTATGCCACACGGTAATGGGCTATGTATATTTAACACCATCAGATCATCAAATATATCTCAGCAATCTTTTCCTCCTTTGACAGTTTGACTCATCAACGAAACCCCAACACTTTAAATGAACAATCTTAAAACTTTGACGCACCTCGAAATTTTACATCACCTTTGGGAGGATCTGCGAGCTTTGGGACAAGAAAAAGAGTTGATTAATGCACATACCTTGTGAAATTATACAAGGAAAACTAGTAGTAACCTTCTCGAAATAAGAACATGACCTATTTGCAGATACTTTTTGTTTTACGGTGGTAGACAAATTCTTGAGAATCAGACCTTCAGTTGTGTTAAATAAGGAATATACACTTGTGATATACACTTACCATATTGGGTGTATATCACCGGCCACTGCGTTTAGCTTACGGTAATGGGCCACCCGATTGTGGTCAAATTACTTAGTGTATATTTGGTGTATATATTATGTATTAATTAGTGTTGTAGACTTACCATAATTGTAGGATTCTTGTACTACTAGAACATGGTTTTAGTATTAGAATATGAAAAGGATTTTCCTATATGTAACTTGTATAAATACCTATTTCATTAATGAGAATAATCAAGAGATTATTTCTTTCATGGTATCACAAGTCTAGGTGATTTTCTCCTTGCTTCCGCATATCTCTCTCTCAAATTTCTCCCTCTCTCGGTTTCTCCCTAAAATCCGAGACCCTCACCCAAATATTCCATTCTCCAATTTTCTTGTTATATTCACTATGACTGATAAGAACAATTTTCATCTGTCCCTAACAGTTTCTAACATCAAGCGCGTTCTTCCTATTGTTCTTGACTTAGAAAACATTCAATATGGACGTGCGCGGAGTTGTTCATGATTCATGCACTGGCACATCAAGTCCTCCACCACATAATCCCTCCGGCTCCTGGTACGGAAGGTGTGACCACCAAGGAGGAAGATCCAAAATTATGGATTACTCTTGATGCTAAGGTTCTCCAGTGGATTTATGCCACTATTTCCCTCGACCTCTTATAGACGATTATGGAACCTAACTCTTCCACTATGGCTTCTTGGAATAGATTGCGTGATATATTCCAGGATAACATTCATTCCCGTATTATCACTCTTGAACAGAAATTTTCTCAAGTCGCTATGGAGAATTTTCCGAATGTTTATCTTATTGCAAACGACTCAAGGACTTGGCGGATCAACTTTGCAATGTGGGTTCTCCTGTTAGAAATAGTCATCTCGTTCTACAAATGGTTGCAGGCTCGTCTGAGGCCTATAACGGCATTTCTTCGATCCTTCGTCAAAGTAACCCTCTATCGAAATTCTATCAAGCCTTCTCAATGCTTACGTTGGAAGAATCTGATTTGGCTAAAAAGGCGGCTACCGGTACTAGCCATGTAGTCATGATAACGTCCTCCACAAATTCTACAAGTTTTGTTAATAATTCAGGCCAAAACTATGCTCACGGTGGCGACAAAAATAATCGTAAAAACAACGGGAAAAATCAAGGCGGCAAACGCGGTGGTTCCGACGGTAATAGCGGCGGCAGTGGGTCCAGGCCCACTATACAGCAGGCCTCACCCCGACCGACGTTGAGGCTATGATGCACACTCTTGGATTAAATCTGCCTGATGAAATTTGGTACATGGACACCGGTGCAACCACCCACATGACATCCGACCAATGTACTCTCTCGTCTTATTCCAATTAGAACAGTAATCGTAGTATAATTGTTGGTAATGGTAATTCAATTTCTATTAAGGGTTATGGTCATAAAACTTTGTCTCCCCCCATCCACCCCTTGTCTTAAAGAATACCCTTCATGCCCCTAAATTGATTAAAAAATTGGTGTATGTTCGTAAGTTCACCACTGATAATTGGGTTTCTGTTGATTTTGATTCTTTTGGGTTTTCTGTGAAGGATTTTCAAGATGGGGATTCCTCTCATGAGATATGATAGTAGGGGAGATCTTTATCCTATCACACCCATGTCCAGTTTTTCACGTCAAGTCTTACCATCTACTTTTTTGGCTATTGCTCATTCCATGTGGCATGAGACGTCTCGGTCATCCGGGGTGTCACGACCCGACCTCGGGCCCGCGACTGGTGTCTTATCCCGGACACCCTAGTGATAAAACATCAGAGAAAATCAGCGGAAATAAAAACTTATAGACATGAAACAATATGAAATAAGAAACAGACTAACCAAAACGGTCACCTTTCTGAATATATATAAAACCCGAACAGTTATCCTTTATAAGCCCAACTCACAGTGATTTCTGCACTCTAGAGTTTTATAACAACTATGATGGCGGGCGGGGCCGCCATACCCACGAATGTACAAGTACTTACAATGACAGGAATCTATACAAAAGATAAGCCTCGGAGAAACGGAGCTTCCCAAATCTGGCGTGATCCTATGAGCGAGGATCAACAATCGTGTACCTACTGCGGCGTGACGCGGCCGAAGAGGTCGATCTGATAGGTACCAAGTATGTGAAATGAAAATCAGTAATGAAATCACCTTTCATCATTTTAAAAGACCATTTGCAATAAATGCGATTATATCAAGATAGGGACGTATGTCCTTAAAATCATCACTCACACATAACCATGGGTCTCACACCCATAATATCAATCGTGCCTGTGAAACTCTTTCCTCACTGCCGGCAGTACATGATGTAAAACAACACCCACATGTGAACCTGAACACTAGATCCCGCTGCGTCGTAAAACCGATCGGGCAGTAGAATAACCAACTACGGATCCAAAACTAGTCATAAAACTTTACGGGCCAAATGCGAAGCCAACTACGGATCCAAAACTAGTCACGCGAATGGCCAGAGGCAAGTATCTTAAGCCAACGCGTGCGAGCCTACCGCCTCACGAGATATGGTGAGGCAAGTATCTTAAGCTATCTACCGAGCCCGCCGATACGAGAAATGACCGGGACAATTATCTAAAGTGTGCAGAACCACATGTACAAATCAAGCCCGTGATCGCTCGTCACTGCGGCAAGCTTCATGGATTAGCGGTCCATGGACTAATAACATAACCCTGGAATTCAACCCGCACCTATGGCCCATTCCCCGGCATCTTACCTCGGTATAAACATGGCCATGGAACCATCCTGTGGGCCAGCGTACGTGGACTATCCATCTCGCCGTATGTCGAAGGAAATAACAAGATAACACTCATAGTGGAAGTATACTCGTGGACCATCCAACGCGTCAGTATGTCCAAGCAATCAACCAGATAACCGACCCTCCATCGAGAGACGCGGTAGCATAGAAATACAACACTTGCACAACAACGGCTATCACAACAAGCATAGGCAAGTTCAACGTACTTTTAGACTTTTATTAACATGTAAACTGATTCACCAATTTTATCAACTCCAAGTACTTTCATTTTATGCCAACAAATCCGGGTTTTAACCCCAAAGTACTACATACTTTTCATTCTTTCAAAAAGACCTCTTTTTATGTAAAAGCCACACGATACTAATACTCGTAGTATCAAAACACGTTTTCTTTTCAAACCAAATTACTACACCTTCAGAAAATCTTTACAAGGCCTTTAAAATCAAGTACTCTATACTTTTTAAACCAAGTGCTTTACATTTTTAAAACAACATCAAGTATACTTTTAAAACCCAAGTAACTCACTCTTTTCAAAACAAGTAACATATACTTTTAAATCAAGTTGCTTCTCCTTTTCCGAAATCAAGTCGTTTATAAGTCAAGTCTCTTATCTTTCAAGATCAAGTCTCTTAACTTTCAAAACCAAATCTTTCTTTTATCTTCATAAAGTCGTTATAACTAACTTCCCATAAAGTCATTATAACACTTTATGTTTTAAACAAACCAAATTCATTTCACACACGTACGTCTACCGTACTATATAGTTCACAACAATCATGCTCAAGAGTATAGGAAGAATTACATACCTCTTCGGCTTAATCCACTAGCCAAGTCGAGTATGCCGCGCGTAGAATATCCACCTATAATAACCACAATATATCTATCAACTTCTAGTTCTCTTCGTAGAATATTTCTAAGTAAAGTGTCTCTTATTCTACGGAAAATTGGGCAGCACTTCCCTTGTATCTACTTACCTTTCCACCTTTTTCAAGGCCCGATATCAATAGCCAACATGCCACATTTAAGGCGCAGTAATACAACAACTCAAGGGGATTACACGCCTAACTGGACGTGTAAAATTCTGCCCCATAATATATAATACAGTCCAATTCTTTTCAATCTTCCTTCCACATATTATATACTCAAATATAAACTACTACAACATGTAATCTCCAATTACAATAGAAGGACAAAGATCATTAGCTCGATAAGCCCAAAATTTTCCAATGATTAAAAGTCGATCCTTAGGAATCTTAGCTCAAATTCTTTACGTTCCAATCCACTCCAAGTAACCATTAGAAGCTCCTAACCAACTCCTCTTCAAGATCCAACTCCAAAAAGTGAAGAACACTTAGGTTCCAAACATAGCAACTTTCGGCCAAGGCAAGGTTTTAGGGCTAGGGGTGTGAAATCTTTCCTAACTCTTGGTTCACAATCTTCCTAACACCTTAAGGAAGAACACTTAAAAGTTTAAGGATTTATGAACAACATTAGGTCAAGGGGAGGGGATATGGCCGAATGCTCAAGGAAAGGGAGGGAGTATTTGCCTTGGAAATCTCAAGTGTGGGATGAAGTCTTGCAATCCAAAGGGAGGGGTATTTATAAGACAATCAAAGGCTAGGATGCAAGCAAGTGTGTGGTGAGATTGGGGAACAAGTGTGTGCCCATGACCACTTGTCCAAACAAGACAAACTTGAGACAAGTGGCTAGCCACGTATCACACCAAATCGACCACGTACCACTAAGGGGTGACACGTGTCGCCTCTCGGTCGTCAAAATATTTCATCTCCCGAAAATATCCATAATAGCCAAAATCTCGAAAACAAAGTGGGCCCCACAAAACCGTAAATTTCTCCCGTGGGCCCCACGTGACCAATTCCGGAAAATAAAATCCATAATTCTCTAATATTCCAAGAAGTCCAAATACCAAATCTGGGAATCCAATTCCCATTTACGAACCTTTTTCCTTCACAAAGTCCGGAAAATTTTCCGTCGGAAAATCAAATCTTTCTTCCTTTCCAATCTTAATGTCGTATTCTCGTACGTACGTCCTCACATACATACCCTGGAACTACGGGGTGTAACACGGGGTCATCTATTTTATCTTCCTTAGCTCAAAATAATTTTATTTATTGTAAGGATACATGTAGTACTCCGAATTGTCAAGCTTGCTCTTTAGAAAAAAATGTTAAGTTGCCATTTGTAAACTCTAATTCTCATACATTAATGTCATTTGATATTATTCATAGTGATCTATGGACGTCTCTTATTCTTAGTTCTTTTGATCATCGATATTACATTTTTTTTGGATGATTATTCTAAATTTTTATGGACATTTTCGATAGCGAAAAAATCTCAAGTTTTTTCCATCTTCCTAAAATTTAGAGCATTCATTAGAACCCAATTCGAACGAGAAATAAAAAATATTTAATGTGATAATGGCAAAGAATATGATAATGGGGTGTTTCGGAAATTTTGTGCTAATAATGAGATCAATTTTCGGTTTAGTTGCCCTCGTACCTATTCACAAAATGGGAAAGCCGAATGCAAAATTCGTACCATTAATAACATTGTCCGAACTATATTTATTCATGCTTTTGTACCCCCTCTTTTTGGCATCATGATCTACAAATGGCTACAAATATTCTTAACGTTCTTCCTTCCAAATGCTTGATATATTCGTCCCCTCTTCAAACTTTATATAATAAGACTCATTTGTATTCACATCTTAGGTTCTTTGGGTGCTTGTGTTATCCACTCTTTCCGTCCACCACAATTAACAAAATTCAGGTCCGTTCTACCCCTTGTGTGTTTTTGGGTTATCCGTCAAATCATTGTGGCTATAAATATTTTGATTTATCGTCTAATAAAATCATCATTAGTCGCCATGTAATATTTGATGAGTCCCAATTTCCATTTGCCAAGGCAAATAGTCCAGTGCCTAGTTCGTATAATATTTTGGATGATGATATATCCCCGTGTATTATTCACTATTTTTCGAACATGTCCCGCACCCCAAATTCTCCAGGCCCATCGCCGTTGGTCGTGAATCTGTCGACCACTTCTCCCAAGATGCGTTCTTGGGCGGTTCCGATATTGGGCGATCCAATCGGAATTTGTCCAGTTTCTGCGGTTTCGGTGTCATCAGTTCCTTATTCTAGGTGAGCAGGCCCACTGCCTGCTGGCCAGCTCGTCACGTGTCCCGAAATTTCCCAAAATTCACCCAACCCTTCCCCGAGTCATGGATCAGTCACCCGAGGTCAACGGGGTATTTTTAAACCAAAACGATATTTTAATTTAAATTCTAATACTCTTAAATCACCCTTACCCCATAATCATGTGTCTGCTTTAAATGACCCGAATTAGAAAATTACTATGACCAATGAATATAATGTTTTTATTGATAATAAGACGTAGGAGTTGGTGCCCCGTCTATCTGGTGTTAATATTATTCGGTCTATGTGGAATTTTGCTCATAAGGACAATTCTGACAGTTCATTTGCAAGGCATAAAGCTCGTCTTGTAGGTCATAGTAAGACTCAACAGGTTGGTGTTGATTGTGGTGAGACATTTAGTCTGGTGGTCAAGTCGGCTACCATCCACACAGTGCTCAGCTTGGCTCTATCGAAAGCATGACCCATTCATCTGTTGGATGTGAAAAATGTTTTCTTACATGGTGATCTCAATGAGACAGTTTATATGCATCAACCTTTGGGGTTTAGGGATCCCAAATATCATCATCATGTTTGTTTGTTGAAGAAGTCCTTGTATGGGCTTAAGCAGTCTCCACGGACATGGTATAAGAGATTTGTAGACTTTGTGTCGACGATTGGTTTCTCTCACAAAAGGTCTGATAATTCGTTATTCATATATCGTCGTGGTTCGTCATTGGCTTATATAATATTATATGTGGATGATATTATCTTCACTGCTTCATCTGATACATTAGGCCAGTCTATCATGACAATGCTCAGTTATGAGTTTGCTACGAAAGACTTGGGACCCTTGAGTTATTTTTTGGGGATTGTTGTCTTACGTCATGCAGGTGTATTATTTTTATAACAGAGAAAGTATGCAACTGAGATCATTGAAAGGGCTGAGATGTCATCATGTAAGTCCACTTCCACTCTAGTTGATACTAAACCCAAGTTGGGTGTTGCGGCTGTCTCCCCATATGAGGATCCGACCCACTATCGCAGTCTTACAGGGGTCCTTCAGTATCTTACTTTCCTGCGACCTGATATTACATATGTCGTACAACAAGTGTGTTTGTTTATGCATAATCCCAGGATTGAGCACATGAATGCTCTCAAACGCATTATTAGGTACATCCAGGGGACACTTGATTATGGCTTGCATTTATATCTTTCGTCGACGTCTACACTTGTCTCATATACATATGCTGATTGGGGTGGCTGTCCAGACACCAGACGGTCTACGTCTTACTTTTGTATATTTCTTGGTAATAACTTGGTCTCATGGTCTGCAAAACATCAGTCAACGTTGTCCCGTTCTAGTGCAGAGGAAGAGTATCGAAGGGTAGCCTGTGTGGTCTCCAAGTCATGTTGGTTGCGTAATTTGCTTTTAGAGCTTCATTGTCCAATTGAGAAAGCTACTTTAGTTTACTGTGATAATGTTAGTGCCATCTATCTTTCTGATAATCCGGTTCAACACCAACGCATTAAACATATCGAGATGGACATTCACTTTGTTTGAGAAAAAGTAGCTCGTGGACAAGTACACGTCTGTCATGTCCCTTCCAGGTATCAAATTGCAGACATCTTTACAAAGGGTCTTCCCTCGGTTCTTTTTGAAGATTTTAGGGACAGTCTCAGCATACGAAAACCGTCCGCTAATACTGTGGCGGTGTGTTAAATAAGGAATATACACCCGTGATATACACATACCATATTGGGTGTATATCACGGGCCACTGCGTTTAGCTTACGGTAATGGGCCACCCGATTGTGGTCAAATTACTTAGTGTATATTTGGTGTATATATTGTGTATTAATTAGTCTTGTAGACTTACCATAATTGTAGAATTCTTGTACTACTAGAATAGGGTTTTAGTATTAGAGTAACTTGTATATATACCCCTTTCATTAATGAAAATAATCAAGGAATTATTTTTTTCAAGTTTGATCGCATTAGAGAAGACTTTTTGAATGCTATTCCTCTGAAACGGACAATTCAGATAGGAGCGTATAACATGCACAATATTTTCATATATTTCGATCTGGAAGAAGATCACAAAAACGTGTATAGTAGGAATTTTGTCCCTACTTGGAACAACATTTGGATTAGTATGCCCGATTTACGATAGTAACCCAATTGGTATCCTATAATCACGGATAAAGTAAGCCTTTTGAAATTCAAAAAATTAAGCTTCTACTAGATGTGGCACTATTGACTTCAGAATGAGGCAGGGGACATATAGACTCGATAGAATATGAAACAATTCTGTGGATATTGCAAAATTCTAAATGTGCATGCATGCTTGATAGAGCTACAAATGAGGACAAAAAAGAAATAGCAACGAGCCCATGAATATTTCAAACAAATGGTAAATTGACGAAAGTAGAGAATTCTTGCAAATGAAAAAGATTGGAAAATAGTTATAAAAGTCAAAGGGAAAAATAAACCAACTCAAAGACTGCCACTTACTTAGATTCCAAAAATAAGACAAAGCTGAATGCATTCTTGTTGATAACCTTATAGTAGATACACATGAATTCAACTTAAGTTTGAAATAAAAAAGGAAACAACAGATGGTAATGAGGCTGAATCAATGCAAGAGCAAAGTTGAAAACTACCATATACGCAGGGATGATTGACATGTTACCATACCTTATGGGAAAACTACCATATACGCAGATTGAAGAAGCTGATATGATATTATATCAAGAACGTCGATTTATTTAAGATAGGGGCTGAATTCCATATTATTTCTTTTATGCTAATTGTAGGACCTATTTAAGAAAAATATTATGGAATGAACTAAATCCTGAATGTCCAAAAGGCCTGAGTTTCACATGCCTATCATACAATCGTTTCCCCGGAAAATGAGATAAGATTTAAGAAATCAAGTGACATGCACAGACGTTGTTACAAGAAGGAAGCTGTTATATCAATTCAATATCAAAGTACAACACATTTTCAAGTCCCTGTTTCTAGCAATACAGCGTAATCAATATCATGTGAGATTTCATTATTTATCAGGATCACTATATCGACACCGACATAAATAGAAACAAGACTAAGTATTTGATCCTACTTGTCCAGGCAGCTTTCTGCAGTGCCATACGAGTTGACTTAACTTCATTACCTTAAGCAATTATCATTTTTTCTCCCAATGGGGGACTTTATCCCACAAACCTTAGCATAGCCTTGGAATGTGTTCTTACACCGACACGTGTAGTTCCATGGTAACAAATATAATATTTGAACCAATCTCGATGGTCTTTACTAGTAACTTCCGAAATATTTGACATTTCCAAATATAGATTCTTAGCATAAAAGCCTCAACCATATGGAACAAAAGTCAAGTGTAAAACCTTCTCAATCCATGTTATATCATTTAACAAATGAGAAACAAACTTTTAAAGATGCAAAAAATGACATTTCCATCAAATTGAGCTTTTAAACCATAAAGTTTCATTTTTCACTAAAAATGATAATGATAACACTTGAATAATTTATAATGCAAGATATGGTGGAATCTCAACCATCTCGCGCCCACAATCTAGGATTCAAAATAAATCATTTTTGCATAAATCAATTGAACAATATAAATTTAAGGAGAAACTTTGAGAGAAGTAAGTTCAACATACCTCGAACTTCTTTTCAAATCTTACTCCAAAAGATTCATCGACGCCAACAATCTACAATTTACAATATACATGTCACACCCCAAGTCTAGATGAGGTGGAACAACCCTCAGTGTCTTAAGGTGTCGAGTGTCGGCCATCCCCTCCAAGGCTGAGGTGTGACAAAGTTAGTATCAGAGCAGGTTTGTCTTAGAGAATCAGTAAGTCGTGTCTAGTAGAGTCTTTTTATGGGTGTGTTGTGCACCACACTTGTTAGGTCCCGAGGGGCTATGGAACAATAAAAACAAACTGGAAATAAACAAACCCGAATGCCAATTCAGTTTTCGAATGTCGGCGACAATGTCGTCCGGCACTAGTGACAATGTTTCGATAAAACAGAAAACTTTAAGAGTAAATGCATCGGATTTAAAGAACACAAGGGTTTAATATTTACATACGTTATATATTGAATAAATTCCTTCTTTTACAATATTACAAAATAATACAAAAGGAATTAAAAAGTTGAAGTCGCAGATGACTTCTGCCTGAAAAATCTACCTAAATAGACAGAGACAACATCTCATTATAATTGCTTCAATAAAGAACAAATTTAGAATCTAGGCAGCAATAATAATGTTGGACAAAATGTTATCGACACGCTCAGGCAACATTTGTGATCCAGATTTCTGAGATGAAATCCCGAGAGTTCTCTTGGTATTTTTAATTTTGATTCTGGATATTGATTCACTCTTCTTCCCTCTCTATTTATAGTAGAGAGTCTTCCTTGAAAAGTTCATCGATTGGTTGTAGAGGTTGAGGGAAAGGTCGACAGCCGATAAGGTTTGTTGGAGAAGATCATGGAGCAAAATCTTCTAACTTCTTGGACTTGCTCCCCAAGCTTAGCAACAACTTTGACTTGTTCTTCCCACATTTTTCATCAGCTCCTAATCACTTTGCCAAGTCACTTTTCCATCGTGGTAAAAATCCCACTAGATTTGCTTCAGTTCCGTGAAGTAAGGCAAAACTGTTTTACAGAATGTTGGTCTGAATGTCAAGACATTTGTTCCAACATTTCTGATTTTTAACATAGTACTAAAAATGATATGTTGGAAAAAATGTCACAACACCAAACCCAACATTAACATTCTTCCCTTTTTGTCTTTCTTCACAAAACTTATTATATTCTGTGCAAGTGACTTACGACAATGTCATAGATGTTATCCCAATATCTATGATTATAATATTGCTCCCCCTTAACCTGTGAAGGCATACAAAAAACATATATATACTAATGTATACTACTATATAGGATTACACACAAAGTTAGCACAACATAGATATACACGTCATAAAGGATTAGAAGAAATAAACTAGCATATTAACACATAATCCAAAATATTCAAACCATATTCTCAACACCAACCAGTATCATCAGCTTCATACAATATCAACCAGTAGAATCAGTTCTTCCTAACTCATCATACATCAACAACTTCCAGCAGCTTTCTATTCCTGCATAACTCTTTCTCTGCATAAAACAATAGCCTCTAGCCTTCTTCTTAGCTCCATCTGCATTAGCACTTCTCTTTGCTTCCCTCGACTTCAGCATCATCATCATTTTCTCCTTTTTTTTTGTGAAGAAAGCAACAACATGAACTGGTCTCTGGCTTGAATCAGTGCATTCCTCACAGTATCAACCTTAGAGATTTTTTTGTTGATCTTTGCAATTTTATTCACAAGTCATTCAGTAGACAGTGGAGAATGTCTTGGACAGTATTGTCAAGAATGTTGGTGACATTTCTGTCAACATCTATACTATTTCCTTCTATTTTCCAAGGTAGATCAATGACTCTGTCTTTACTCTTCAAAACTGCTTTGCTTACTGTGTGCAGTTCAGGAGTCTTCCCTAGTGTGTCCTCTCTCTTAGGCTTAAGACCTTGTATAGTTAAAACTTTGTATATCAGAGAGGGATAAGAGAGGATTTGAGATTGATTCTTTTTGTGTCAAGTTGACAACTTAATGGAAAATCATTTTGCCCAGATCAACTCTCAAACCTTTCCCAATTTTATACAGCATGGTGGCTTGTTCTGTAGTTACAATTGACTCATTCATTGAAGAAATTCAATTGTGTATAGCAAATTGTGAAGGGTGGCAAACATGGCTGTTAATTTAGAGGCTGGACATCTAGAGATCCACTTATGCATTATACCTCATGTGAGGTACTCAATTACTTCATCTCTATTGTCCACTATAGGGTCTACTTCTTTAACATTCTCATCAGCATTTAATCTCATACATTGGTTTATAACAGTAGGTGTGAAAAAATATACTCGGTTATAGAGATATACCTTCACAAATTTCTTCCAGGATGTATCTTCTATAGCAGAACTCAAATTAGCATAAAACAACCTGACTATTTTATCAACATATGGTCTTTTCTCAGCAACATATCCTAGGATTTGTCTTTCTTTTAAGAACTCTACCAAACCATATTCTAAACATGAGGCAATGTCTAATACTTTTTCAGATCTAATAACTTTATTCTTGTACCAGTCCTAATTATCATAATTAGTTTTTAGAATAGAATTTGTCTGAGTAGATACATACCTCAAGATCTGAATCAGATTCAGTTTTGCTGGAGAATGGTGGAGTTTGAGTCTCTTCTGATGTTGGCTGAAATATTGCTTGAGATGTTGTAGCATCAGTGACAACATTTGGAGCAACACTCGATTTGGCATATCTGAAAATTCCCTTTGGGAAGAATTGCTTCACTGAAGTTTCATCAAGAACTTCCTCATTTTCTTGAGACACATTTTGCAGTATAGAAGCAGTTGGTTCTTCTTCACTCTCTTCAGTTGAGAACACCAAGTTTGTGTCATCAATGTCACTACTCGAGCAAGCAGGTATAGAAGTATCGCATCTGGACCTTTTGTTGTTCGGCTCTTCACGAACTGTTCTCTCAAACATTCTACTCGATCGACAAGTAGGGAAGGTGAAGGATCTTGGTCTCTTACCCAATGCTGAAATATCAGATGTTTCATCAACATCTATTGGATTATTGTCATCGCATGGGTAGATGATGTCTAAAGGTTTATGTAAACTTTTGAATACTATAGCTTTAGATAAGTCCTCTATGGATGGTAAAGAAGAAAACCGATAGAGTTGGTGTGGTTCAATATGCTCAAAAGATTCAGTGTTTATAGGAAGGCTAGTGGTCGGTGTTTTGGTTGTCATTGGTGTTGACATTGGAGAGGTTTCTATTGGTGAATATTATGGAGAGGATTTTGAGGAATTTGGGTTTGTGATTGAGGATGGAGTTTGGAATGGTGATGATTACATCGGGTAGGTAGGATTATACCCGATGTGTGATGTGATTTCCCTTTTTTAAAATTTTTTTATAGGGAAAATACGAAATGATAAAAAAAATGAGAGAAATATTTATATACATGACAAACCTTTCTAAGCAACAGAAATTCTTTAGATTTATGTGTTTCAATTTTACACAATAACTTACACCTAAATATTAGAATGAAATAACTAGACACACGGTAGAAATAAAAATTAATCTTATCATTTTAAAGTTTGAAATTTCTATTAAAACAAGGCAAAAAAAAATAGGGAGAAAAATGTGATTTTTCTGAAATCAGTTAAGATCAACATCCCAACAAATATCATTATCTGAAAATACAACAGCAATGTTGACAACATTTTGGACAACACACGTATTATGATCCCGCAAGAACTTTTCATTTTGACAACAAATCAAGACACGTTTTATATGTATTTTTATGAGTTAAATCTTTGGACCAATGTAACATTTTCCCATCGTGTCCTTGGTCTAATCATAAAACACATACAAAACTATTTTTCATGTCAAAAATAAGAATCCTTATTTAGTTATTCTCAAAATTTCTTTTGAAGCACTTGACACTCCTATAGAATAGGAACGATATCATTTCAATGGTTTTTCCCGTTTTGCATAGTTGCCAAAAATTTGTAAAGGCTTTGCCTTATTTTGATACTCTTTTTTTTATGATATTTAATATCATCGCAGAGAACGATATCACTTTGGAATTATGTTCTTATTGAAGGATCATGCTTGTGTTACCAAAATTAATGCACTATACATCAACAATAATCAATTTATGATATTACATAGGTAAATGTCACTTGAAATGTTAGTGACATTTAAGCCAACATTCATCAAAGATGTCTTTTTAGAGATTACAGAGACCAAGAGATTTCTTCAAACTGGAAAATCTCTCATGGTTCAAAGCTTTTGTAAAAATATCAGCTAGTTGATGCATGGTATCAACATGTTCAATTTGAACTAGTTGTTTTTCAACTAAATCTCTTAAAAAGTGATGTCTAATATCAATATGTTTTGTACGTGAGTGCTGAACTGGATTTTTTAAAATATTTATAGCACTCAAATTATCACAGTACAAAAACAAAATGTTGCTAGTAAAACTATAATCGTCTAACATGTGTCATAGTCATATTAATTGAGAGCAACAACTTCCAGCTGCTATATATTCAGATTCAGCAGTTGGAAGTGAGACACAATCTTGTTTACGACTATACCATGAAACAAGGTTATTGCCAAGATAAAAACATCTTTCACTTATACTTTTTCTATCATCCATATTTTCAGCCCAATTCGAGTCACTAAATTTTATTAAGTTAGGATTAGTGTGTTACACCCCGTATTTACAGGACATGTTTTAAGAACGTACGTAAGAACTCACATTGTTAAGATTTGAGACTTGTAAAAATTTATCGGAAATTTGAAATTTGTCGGAAAACGAATTATTGCGACGAACGGGAGGGCGACATGTGTCACCCCCCCCCCTTAATGGACATGGACGAAATTTCATGGGTGGAATGGTCATTTGACCATAATTTATGATGAAGTCTTGCAAGGCTTAGAGCTTGACAACATTGACCAAGTCAATGACCCCACTTAGCTTGATATTTAATTAAAATGCATCCAAGCCACCCATTTGTTTTAATCTTGACCCTTCCTTGTGTTATTTAAGTATACTAGTAGCAAGACTTTGTCATTCTACACTTAGAGAAAAAAATTGAAAAAAAAAACTTGTTCTTGCTCTTAAGGGAGCTCACGACTTTGAGGATTTTCAATAAGGAAAATTGCCAATTTTTGTCCAATAAGCTCCACACTTTAAACCAAGGTTCATGAGGGTGTTGTAAGTGTATCTCAATAGAAAAATCTCGGAAAAGATAGTTTTGGGTTAGTCGAAAGTGAAAACCTAGTTGCTTTCTAGGTTTTGGATTGGAAGCTTGAAGGAAATTGTTGGTGTTGTTCTAGGGGTCTCAACAAGCGGATTGAAGTGTCTTGGAGAGGTTCTAAACTACTAAGGAGCGATTTCGGATTTGGAAGTTAGATTGAGATTCGTGGAGGTATAATCTTGTTCTCTTTAAGTGTTACAAGATCATGTATTTTGTTGTTAGCCTTACATTTTACTAGCATGAAGTATATGTGTTGAAGTTTTATAAGTATTATGGATTGTTGTAGCCTAAAATCCGAAATGACATATAAGCCATGTTAAGTTGGATTACAATTTAATCGTTGTTAGAACCGTCGCATGTCATTGACTTAAGGATTATGGTTATTGTAATCAAATGCGACTTGATATCATGTTATGCTACAAATTTGGGTTGAAATATAAATTGTGAGCCAATTGGGGCTGTTTAGTTAGTCACTTGTATCGACTACTGTGTATAAATTGTGAGCCAATTGGGGCTGTTTAGTTAGTCATTTGTATTGGACTACTGCTATATAAATTGTGAGCCAATTGGGGCTGTTTGGTTATTGTATTCGACCTTAAAAGGTGGCAAAGTAAGTAGAAACAAAGGAGGTCTTTGTCCAGATTCCCAGTAGAATTTAGTGACTTAGCACCTAGGATATTCTACGTTGAAGTAAGAGGTTAATGGACATATTGTGACCATTATAGGTTGAAGTACTTTGGAGCATTTTGCTCTTGTCGACAATCGTCGCGAGGTATGTGAACCTCTTCCTTCCTTTGGCATGATTCTATGTATGGAATATACTTGTGGTATCATTTCATGTTTCCTTACTCTTAGAAGTTAAGAGGTAGTTGTGTGATCTACTCTATGTAGAACTTTTCCTATCTTTGAGCATGACTAGTTGCGCGTATGTAGTGCAGATGAGCGTATAACACCTTGATATCCTTTACTAATTTTATGAATAGCCAAGTCGGGTGAGTTAGAGATTAACTCACTTTGAAAGAATAAAGGATGTCTTGAGTTTTATTAAGTTAAGGGACTTGAAGAGTTTTAAAGTATGTGATACTTGTTCCGTTTTAAACGTATAAGTCCCTTGGATAGGAAATTGTTTTTGGCTAAGGTATAAAGTGAATATAACGGCTTTATGGGAAGTTAGTTATATTTGCTTTATGGAAAGATAAATGACTTGATTTTAGTGAAAAGGCAACTTGTTTTTAAGGCATTAATTGCCTAAGGTGTTATATAAAATGAGTCGCTTGTTTTCTAAAGGTTAAGAGACTAGTAGTATTTTTGAAAGGTATGAGAATTGATTTGAAAGTATTTAATACTTGGTTTCAAAAAGTAGAAGTCTCTTGGTTATAAAAGGAACGTGTTGGTCTAAACCATAAAGGGTTATAACGGCTTTATGGGAAGTTGGTTATAACGGCTTTATGGAAGGTTAAGAGAATAGTTTTCTCTAATAAAGTAATCAAAGAAATAACTTGTATTAAGGAACGACAAATTGGTTCAAAGGTACCAATTGCTTAAGGTTTTTAATAAAAGAAGTCACTTGATTTAGAAGCCGGTATTTGTATTTCTAAAAAGGTATTGTGACTTGTCTTGAAAGGTGAATAGGACTTGATACTACGGTTGTTAGTATCTTGGGGCTTTACATAGAAAGGAGTCTTTTATAAAAGAATGTACGTACGTAGTACTTTGGCTTGTTAAATGAGAATTTATTCTATTTGTGTCCTGATAAGTACTTTGGCTTGTTAAATGAGAATTTATTCTATTTGTGCCCGGATAAGTACTTTGGCTTGTTAAATGAGAATTTATTCTATTTGTGCCGGATAAGTACTTTGGCTTGTTAAATGAGAATTTATTCTATTTGTGCCCGGATAAGTACTTTGGCTTGTTAAATGAGAATTTATTCTATTTGTGCCCGGATAAGTACTTTGGCTTGTTAAATGAGAATTTATTCTATTTGTGTCATGATAAGTACTTTGGCTTGTTAAATGAGAATTTATTCTATTTGTGCCCGGATAAGTACTTTGGCTTGTTAAATGAGAATTTATTCTATTTGTGCCCGGATAAGTACTTTGGCTTGTTAAATGAGAATTTATTCTATTTGTGTCCTGATAAGTACTTTGGCTTGTTAAATGAGAATTTATTCTATTTGTGCCCGGATAAGTACTTTGGCTTGTTAAATGAGAATTTATTCTATTTGTGCGGATAAGTACTTTGGCTTGTTAAATGAGAATTTATTCTATTTGTGCCGGATAAGTATTTTGGCTTGTTAAATGAGAATTTATTCTATTTGTGCGGATAAGTACTTTGGCTTGTTAAATGAGAATTTATTCTATTTGTGTCTGATAAGTACTTTGGCTTGTTAAATGAGAATTTATTCTATTTGTGCTGATAAGTACTTTGGCTTGTTAAATGAGAATTTATTCTATTTGTGCGGATAAGTACTTTGGCTTGTTAAATGAGAATTTATTCTATTTGTGTCTGATAAGTACTTTGGCTTGTTAAATGAGAATTTATTCTATTTGTGCGGATAAGTACTTTGGCTTGTTAAATGAGAATTTATTCTATTTGTGCCCGGATAAGTACTTTGGCTTGTTAAATGAGAATTTATTCTATTTGTGCCCGGATAAGTACTTTGGCTTGTTAAATGAGAATTTATTCTATATGTGTGCCTTGATAAGTACTTTGGCTTGGTTAATTGAGAACTTGCCTATATGTCTTTGGTAATAGCCTTTGAGTGCAAGTATTATGTTTTATTAAGTTCTGCGACTCTCGGTTGAAGGTTTGTCTTGTTGTAAGTTCTTGGGCGTGCAAGCGGTGATGTGGGATTCACGGGTATCTTCCGTTATTTGGAGTACTTAGGTTAAATTCGGATTTTTATAAAAAGACATGTTAGTGCTTATGTCTTGTTTGATGGTCGGTCGAAATAGGGTAAGAGTATAAATGAGGCAAGCCCCAGACGTTGTACCATACTCCGGTAAGAGTATAAGTGAGGGTAAACCCCACCACGCTTTATGTGTTGATTGTCGGCCGGTTGAGATAGGGTAAGAGTATAAATGAGGCAAGCCCAAGACGTTATACCACCTTCTCGAGGTAAGAGTATAAATGAGGGCAAGCCCAAGGCGTTATACCCCGCTTACCACCTCTCCGGGTAAGAGTATAAATGAGGCAAGCCCCAAGGCGTTATACCACTGTTTTGATTGATATTATGGCGTGAGACCCGTGGTTATATTCTACACTTATAGGCAGCGGCTGATGTGGGATTCCAGGCGGGAGATATATGTAGGTATGGTGTATGTGTACCGACGGTGAGTGGGATGCCACGCGCGCGTCACGTGGTTATGTTTTACACTTTTAGTCGCCGGCGTGATTGGGGATTCCACGGGCATGCTTTGATATTAGTGTGACTTGATCGCGTCCCAGTTGGTAGGGTAGTATATGTGTCCCTCGTAATGAGCCGGACTATGTTATGAAAGATAAGTAAGTTATATGGTAATGAACTTAATGATTCTTTTCTAATAATGTGCGTAAGAATGTGACTATAACTTTTATTGGGAATGGAAAAGATAATAAGGTACGATTAAGTTCATAAGTGATAATGACACGGCGAGGATCTGGTATGTATTTTTATACTTGTCCTTGTCATTCTTTTTATGCGATTGTGATCTGTTTCTTATGCGTTATTTACATTCCATATTGTACTGTTATCGACTTCCGAAGTGCGTTCATGCCGCGAGTTTAGGTACTGCGATTGTGGATCCGCGAGCTTAGGATCCGGTTCAGCAAGTTGAGATGGCTCGGTGTTCGGAGTTGTCACGTTTATGTTTATTCGAAGTGCAGCGGGGCCTTGTCCGCCATGAGTTAGGTCAAAACTCTTAGAGTGCGTAGTCACATATGTGGGTCGGTTTGTAAAGGAAAGGAAAGCTAGCCGTTTATGTATGTACGTTCGGGAAGGTAGCCCTATCGGCTAACCTGTTGTTTTATTACTGTTGTTTTTATTTTATAAGTTTCATGTATGTTCCGCTGATTTTCTCTGATGTTTACCTGTAAGGGTGCCCAGGTAGGGCACCAGTCGCGGTCCCGGGGTCGGGTCGTGACATAGTGTCTTTGAAGTACCAAATGTCCAACTCACATGTGACAACAACATATCGAATAGTACGTTTCACAATATTTAAGTGAGATATTTTGGGACAGACTTGAATACGTGTACAAACACAAACACTAAACATAATATTTGGGTGACTAATAGTAAGATAAAGAAAGATACCTATCATAGATTGATATAATGTTGGGTCGACATTTTCTCCAACATTATCCTTACATACCTTCTGCGATGAACTCATTGACGTTTTAATCTATTTAGCGTTCTCCAAACTAAATCTTTTAATTAGATTCTTGGCATATTTATTATGTGAGATGGAAATTCCATCTTCACTTTGCTTTATCTGCAAGACTAAGAAAAAAGTTAATTCCTCAATCACGCTCATTTCAAATGTCGATGACATAGCTTCAACAAATGAATTTAGGTACGATTGTGAAGTCGATCCAAAGACTATGTCATCCACGTAGATTTGAGAAATTATAATATCTACACCGACAACATTCTTTGGTTCTAGTGTAGATATAAAACAAGAAAGACTAACCTCTTTGTATATGATTGAAATACACACATACCTTACCATTTCTCTATAATTGAGTGGTTCTTTGCTTCTTGTTCTTACTCCCCAGAATACTCCCCCTATCACCTGACATGTTGGATGATTCTTCCTAATCCTTGATGAGGGGTCCCTTCGTACTTGATCTAGAAATTCAGCAGTTGACTTCTCATCTGCACCTTCTGTGATTTCTGGTTCAGGTTCAGATGTTGTTTCATATGTGGTAACATTTGGGGCAACATATGATTCTTCAGCAGTCTGCACATTTTCCACTAAAACTATAGTGTTATTTTCAGATGTATTCCCTATAAATTCATAAAAGTAATCAGAAACAACATTTACAGACTCTTGTACAATTTTGGTCCTAAGATTGTACACTCGATAATCATGACTATTTTGAGAATAGCCAACAAAAATTACTGTCACTTTTGGAGTCGAATTTTTCCAAATGATCTCTATCATTTAAAATGTAATAAATACACCCAAAAACATGAAAGTAACACAAGTTAGGTTTCTTTCCATTTATTAGCTCATAGGGTGTCATCTTTATTCCAGGCCTTAGATAGACTCTATTTGTGATGTGACTTGCAGTATTCAAGGCTTCAGCCCAAAATGTTTTGACATTTTCTTAGAACTAAGCATAATTATAGTCATTTCTTGTAGTGTTCTATTCTTCTTCTCTGCTACACCATTCTGCTGAGGAGTTTTGGGAGCAGAGAATTCATGGAAAATACCTTTTTTCTCACAAAATTTTGAGAACAAGTTATTTTCAATTTTTTCCATGATCGGACCTAATATGAAAAATAGGAGAATGAAACAAATTTATTATCCTAGAGTGCAAGACTTTAAACATGTCAAAAGTTTGAGATTTGTCTTTCAAAAAATATATCCATGAATATCTAGAAAAATCATCTATAATCACATAGGAATACATCATGCCTCTTAAACTGTCTACCTCAATTGGACCCATAAGATCCATGTGCAGTAATTGAAAACACTGAGATGTACCTGAATGTTGTTCGTCATTTTGGATAACATTATGGGAAACACATGTTTGCTTACCTTTTAGACAATCTTCACAAACCACTATTTTACCTTTAGGACTCAGTTTAGGAATGCCTCTTACCGCCTCATAGGAGATCAATCTTTCTAAGTTACAGTAGTTTACATGCCCTAACTTTTGATGCCACAATGTTGTGTCATCTGTCCTAACATTATTGCATATTTCATGTCTCCCAACAAGATAGCAATTGTCACATGTTCTTGTAACTGTCATAAATGATCGGTGTATTTTATATACACCTTTTGAGTCATTTTTAGTTAGTATTTTACTCATTTTGTTGATGTTTAGTATAGTATTAGGGTCGTTTTTCTTTCTTTTGTGTCACAGTCAGAAATGGAGAAATGACGAAAAGAAGAGGAAATGAGCTTAATTGAGATGGAATTACACACTAAAAGGGGCCAATAAATGAAATCTAAGAAGTCCCGGGAAGTATAGACAAGATCAGACGAAGCCCGGATGAAAACTGGACGACGAAGCGAAGAACCGCCTAAAAAACGCCACCGGCGCCTGGCAGCAGCGCCGCGATGCTGAATGTTCCGAAAGTTGATTTCGCTGCAGGTTTTTCGGCACCGTGGCGCCAGTTTGCAGGGCCACGGCGCCGACGCCGTATTTCTGAGTTTTGGGCCTAATTTGACACGTTTTCAGGGTGCAAAAGGGATAACTTTTCCTACCTACATTTTCCTTAACCCTTTACCTAAAGGATTCCATAACTTTTCCTTAACCCTTTACCTAAAGGATTCCATAACTTTTCCTTAACCCTTTACCTAAAAGATTCCATAACTTTTCCTACCTACATAATCCCTAACCCATTACCTAAAGGATTCTTGGGCTATAAATAGTCTCTACATCATTAGAAGAATTCATACCACATTCCATCCCACACTTGACAAATTCCATTCTCCATCCATCATTCTACCACATTCCATCTTGTAAATATTTCACAACACAATCTTTGGATGCTAGAAGGCTTGGAGACTTGTTCTTGAGTATTTTTCTTTTCTTTCTTTTGCTTTGTTTATTTCAGTTCATGTATGGAGATTATATTAGTTCTTAGCGTGACTATGGCTAGGAGCTAATTACTTTGTTAGGGATTTCCTTGTGATTCTCTTGAAACTCTTATTCATGAATTAATACATTAGTTGATTTCTTCTTCACTTGCTTAAGATTTATTCAATAGTTGTTTTGATTGCTTGATAATTAATTGATCACTAGTTATCATCACTTATATGAGTTCTAATCGAAATCCGAAAGGGGAGATTGTGAATATGCTATAGTTGAATAAACATAGATTTAAATCATGGACGAAAGTACCCCGATACTTGTGTAACTTAATAGGTTATTGCTCTTAATCCTCTTTTGTAGTCAATCTTGTCACCGAAAGGTAGAAGGGTTCTCCATTGGGGTTGAGTGTTTAGATTACCTTAACAGGAGTATAAAATGGTCTAGTTAACCTGCTATCTTAACGTAGAATAAGAAGTTAGTCTAATTGTATTAAGGATTGAATAGAGTGGATAGTTGATGATCTTGGAAGCTCTAATTCTCCATCATAACTGATTTAAATCAAAGTATTTTCATAATTAGTATATTTTCTGCATTATTAGTTTAGAATTCCAACTCAATTAACGTTAACCAAATAGAAACTAAAGCATATATAATCGGTACTTGAAAACCAGTCTCTGAGGACGATATTCGGTCTTACCTAGACTATATTACTTGTAACGATACGTGCACTTGTGTTTAGTGTGTGCATAAATCTCACATCAATAACACGCATGTTAGCTTCATTTGTAACTTCACAATCATTCTTATTAAACTTTACCTCAAGATTGTCGTCACATAGTTGACTTATACTAATCAAATTAGCTATTAACCCCTCCATATGTAAGACATTCTTTAAGGAAGGAAAACCAGGAACATTTAAGATTCCTTTTTCAATTATCTTACTTTTACTGTCACTTCCATAAGTTACGTTACCTCCACTGAATGACTCGTAGTTTTTTAGAAACTCATTTGTACTTGTCATGTGGCGTGAACATCCACTCAAAGTACCAAGAACCTGCAATGTTAGTTCTTAAAGCAGTTATCACAACATTACAAGTTACATCCATTTTGGGAACCCAAACTCTTTTAAAATACTTTTCAATTTTAGGCTTAGAAATGTTGCTTCGAATGTTGTCCGAGATATTGGACAACCTTTTAGACAACATTTTGCTCATAGAATTTTGAAGTTTAAAACAGTATGGTTTTAAGTGACCAGGGGAGTTACAATGATGACACACAAACTTCATATTCCTTTACATATGTGAGAACTTATTATTTAATTCCTTTTTATTCACAAAGCATATTTTCTCATTTTTTGTCAAACAAACTAGAGCATATTATTTTAAGAAAGTTGTTATACTCAATACCTGCATGTGTAGGTTTACTAAAACTGAGTATCTCATTCAATTTAGAAGTCCATGAGTTGAGCTTATCGAAGGTTACTTCGGCTAAATCCAATTTTGCACGAATCTCACCAAATTCAGTATCTTTTTTTTATAAGTGCAACCTCTAGTCGGGTTATTGTACCTTTTAGATCTACATTCTCACGAGTTAAAGATTTTATCTGTGTGTCAAGTTTCTTGGATTCTATGATTAAGGCTTTATAAATGCTCTGTAATTCATTAATCATGTTATCATTGCATTAAACTTGATTCATACACTCAGCCTCACCTCTAGAAATAAAACTACTAAAGCAATTTACATCGGGATAGTTAAAGAATATGTACCTTTAGGATGTTGCTAGAGATGCAGATATTGTTGCAGATGTTGTCTGAAATGTTATGACATCTGAGGCAACATTATAGATGACATCTTCATTATCAGACAGAAACTGTTCATAAATAGTGGCCATCATTGCTTGTGATTCGACTTCTTGATCTCCTTCATCGTCACTAAGAGAGACCCATAGATTCTTACCAAATTTTTTAAGAGTGTTTGCACATTTATTAGCATAATTACTCCAACCTGAGCATGCATGACATTGCACAGACTCTAGTTGTTTGGGATCAAATTTGGTACGATCTGAATTAGTTCTTCTTAGTGGACTTCCTTGTTGAGTACTTGGAAGGAACTTGGTGGCTTTTTATTGAAGCCTTGGTTTTGATACTGTTTAGATTTAGATAGATTTATCTCATTGTTGAACTTCCTCACCATCGAATTATATTTTCGAGTGAGTAAGACAACATTAGCACCTTTACCAATTTTTTCAAGATTCTCATCGTCTTCATTGATTTGATTCTCCGAGGATTGAACTTGAAGTGCCACATTCTTGCTCTTATAGAATTTCTTTTGATTCTCAATGTTCATCTCATAGGTTTTTAGAATGCTCATCAAGGTATGAAGGTCCATAATAGCAAGATTGTGAGCTTCTTCAATGAGACAAATCTTTAAATTGAACTTTTCAAGAAGAGAATTGAGAGTCTTTTCAACAAGTTGAGTGTTGGTTAATGGTTCTCCAAGCATTTGACATTCATTAGAGATGTCAATCAACTTTTCAAAATAAGATTTAATATCATCCTCTTCTTCTATCATTAAACATTCATATTTGCTCATGAGCATGCGTAGCTTTGTTCGATGAACACTTGAGCTACCTTCACTGTGAATTTGTAAAGTCTCCCATGCATCCTTAATCGTTGGACAGTTTTGAATGAGTTTGAATATGTACAAATCAACCCATCCAAAAATTGCATTTAAGGCCTTTTCGTTAAAGCTAGCATTATTGATTTCTTCCGCCGTCCATTCTGATTCAGGTTTAACAAGAATATCACCTTTCTCATCCGACGACAACATTGAAACAACATACCCATATCTCCTTGCCCTAAGATCAATTGATTTGATGTGAGAACGTAGGCAAATATTCCATTAGGTATAGTTTGTACAATCTAAAATGGAAAGTCTACCAATATTTGGATTAGCCGGATTCATAGCTTTTAATAACAAGATCAAACATTTATTATGTTAAATGTCGGATCTGATACCACTTTTTAGGTCCCGGGGGGGGGGGGGGGCTATGGAACAATAAAAAAACTAGAAATAAACAAACTCGAATGCCAATTCAGTTTTTGAATGTCGGCGAAGTCCGGCACTTTGATAAAACAGAAAATTTTAAGAGTAAATGCATCGAAATTTTAAAGAATACAAGGGTTTAATATTTACATAGGTTATGTATTGATATAAACTATGACGGTCAGTGACCGAAAGTATTGTATATATTTATATACAATTGAATAATTTTTTTCTTTTACAATATTACAAAATAATACAAAAGGAATTAAAAAGTTGAAGTCGCAGATGATTTCTGCCTGAAAAATCTACCTAAATAGACATAGACAACATCTCATTACAATTGCCTCAATAAATAACAAATCTAGAATCTAGGCAGCAATTATGATGTTGGACAGAATGTTGACACGCCCAGAAAACATTTGTGATCCAGATTTTTGAGATGAAATCCCGAGAGCTCTCTTGGTATTTTTACATTTTGATTCTGGATATTGATTCACTCTTTTTCCCTCTCTATTTATAGTAGAGATTCTTCCTTGAAAAACTCATCAATTGGTTGTCGAGGATAAGGGAAAGATGGGCAGCCGATAAAGTTTGTTGGAGAAGATCATGGAGCAAAATTCTCTAACTTCTTGGACTTGTTCCCCAAACATGTCACAACACCAAACTCAACATTAACAACACTTATAAACGGGAAACTACAGGATATTTAGAGTGGTTACCTTATTTCCAGATCTAGATCATGCGATAGAGTTGAGTCATAAATGTTTAATTTCTAATCCCCATCATGTTTATACTTTCGGTGATGCCTGCTACTACTAGATGACATGAGGCTATTAGGAGGTTAGATGTGGAGGAGGGTGAGGGTGCTAGTAAGGTACCTCCCGTTAACACAGGGCAGTAGGAGCATCAAGATGAGGTCATATCACGAGCCTCTAGGACTCCACCTGTCACGACCCGAAACTACTAAGTCATGCGGGCACCTACCATTTCCCACCACGGTAGGCGAACTCATATCTTAATCAATAATTCAACAACAAATTAATAAATAGAACAAGATAAATGGAAGTCTAATCATAAATATCATAGGTGCGAAAGTAAATTACTAATACAACCCTAAGAAATGTTCTAAAGCAGTACAAGAGCCACTAATCAATACAAGTCTCAAAATACGATATTGTCTCCGAATAAAAAAAAGACAAGTAATAATAGAGGAATCTCCGAGAAGCAGATCCATCAAGAAGTTCTCACCCTAGAAGACTTGACAACAACATTAGGGTTAATATCGAGGAGTGAATGTGTAATCGGTCATGTGCTCTGCACTAAAAAAGAATGCATGAAGGTAGTATCAGTACAAATATTATGTACTGGTAGGTATCATATTAGCTAATATATATAAGAAAGAAGCTGATAATAGACATGATCGCAATCAAGTACAACACTATCACAATTCAAGAATAAACAACCCAAGTACTGAGTATCAAGTCAGAATCCAGGTAATATGTGAATGTAATGATGAGTAAATATGCAATGCAATGCAATACAATACCCAAATGTTATCTCCGCACACACATGCTCTGACGAAATATCGCTACATCCCGACAATCATGACCTATGGGGGGACCCATGAAGTCCATGACTCTACCACCGACTACACTGCTAGCCATTCGGCACACAATATAGAGATGGCTATGCTATCAATATATCACAAGAATCACTGATATTTCCTCCTCACTTATCACAGTCACATCAATCACAAATAATATCAATATATCATGGAAATGAAGATGAATCCAATGCAGATGATCCTATCAAGTGTATCATATCAATTCCCAATCGTGCCACACATGGACACATAACACAATATCAGTATCAATTCAAGTCATTTCCTCTATCCATGCAACTCACATCGCGGATTTATACTTGAAAGATGTAGTAAGGTTGCATGGTGTTCCTAAAACCATCGTGTCGGATAGGGATGTGAAGTTCCTAATCTATTTTAGGAAGACACTATGGAGGCTCCTCGGTACAAAATTGTTATTTAGAATCTCCCATCACCCTCAAACTGATGGCCAGACAGAAGTAACAAATAGAACTCTTGGTACTTTATTGAGAGGATTGGTGAGCAAAACCACCAAGGATTGAGACATGAAGTTGGCACACGCGGAATTTGCATATAATAGGAGTCAATCACGCACATCGGGGAAAGCCCCGTTCAAAGTTGTGTATGGCATTAATCCGCTCCTACCCATTGATCTAGTGCCAATTTATAAAAACAAAGATCCTAAGCTTCATGGCTAGGGATCGAGTTGAGGCCTTCAAGAAGTTGCATGATCAAATCCAAGCACAAATTCAAAAGGCTAATGACAAGTATCAAAGGGAAGCTAACAAGTCAAGGACTCAACCATACTTTCAACACAGAGATTTGGTTTGGCTCCACCTAAGGAATGAGAGGTTTCCTAACCTAAGAAAGAACAAAATAATTCCTAGAGCAGACGATCCCTTCAAAGTATTGGCAAGGTTTTGGGAAAGTACATACAAGATCAAACTTCCGGATGATTATGGAGTTGTTAGCTCCATATTTAATGTTGGGGACTTGTCACCTTATCTAGACGACGAGAATTTGAGGATAAATTATGTCAAAGAAGGAGAGATTGATGTAAGAAAGGAGGTGAACTTGATCTTTCAACAAGAACCGTGAGGCGATTTGCTAGGGATGCCTAAGATTGACAACCACCCGAGGGTAACATTCCTAACATGGAATGGAATATGGAGTAGGGTCGAGGACAAGACGTGAAGACTTCATAGTACAATAGCTTTTTCGGCCTTTATGTGGTCTTGGCCGAGACCGTGTTATTTTCTTTTAGCTTAGACTATTTCCTAAATTAGTTAATAATTCCCTTAGGACATATTAAAACCATGTAATAACCCTTAGCTCAGGACAAGTTCAATGCAAGAGAAATGGTGACTAGGCCAAGAATTCCTCCAAAGGCGGCTTGACCATAAGTGACGAATGTGGCAATGACAAGGAAGCATCTAGAACGTGTGGCTCCCAAGAAGTTATCACATTCATAAACATGAAGACATCAAGAAAGACCACACGGAAGTTGAGGAGGTTGGTCGAGCATTCACATGCCCATTCGGCCTAAAGTGCATGCCGAAGGGGAATGTTTCTCACCACTCTTCAAGAAAACCATTTATAAACTAACTAGTTCATATGTGAAAGTCATCAAGAAAGGTTCTAGAATACATAGAAGAGATGTGTTTATCCCCTCGGCCGGAGGCCCCTCCCCTTGTTATACCCCGTAGTTCCAGAGTATGTATGTGAGGACGTACGTACATTTGTACAAACCCTAATTAGGTTAGGGATGAAATTGTGAACTTTCAACGGAAAAGATTCCGAACCTTGTGAAGGAAATTTTACGTTTTTAATATTTTAACCGATTATGGATTTTTCCGAGAGACGAAATATTTTGGACCAATAGGAGGGCGACATGTGTCACCCTTAGGTGGCATGTTTGGACGAAAATGTTGGGCTAGTGGGCAAGTCAAAAAGTCAAGTCTTGCAAGATATTTTTGAGTGAGTGGGAGTAGGTGGTGGACGGTTTTTGTGAGCCATGTGGATGGCCACATGACTCATTGTTGTGGTGGACATATGTTCCAATGTTGTGGTGGACATATGTCCCAATATTGTGGTGGACACTTGGTGGAAGACTCCACTCACACAAGCTATCTAATCTACACCCTCCACTTGCTTTAATCTTGGCCATTGAAGGTTCTATAAATACCCCCCTCTTGTGCAAGACTTCTTCATTCACTTAACACTTCCAAGTCACAAAATCCTTCCCCCTTTGTAGTAGAGCTTTCGTCCAAGCTCCCCCCCACCTTTTGGAAGCTTTCGTCCGAAGCACCCTCTCCCCCCCCCTTCATAGTTGTCTCGTCGAAATACCCCTTGGTAGTAAAATTGTCTTCTAGTATTGTTGCTATTCCAAAATACCTTAGCCTAAATCCCTTGTTGTATCCCCAAGTTACCTCTATACTAAAAGCCCGGAAATACTACTTTATATCATTTAGTCACAAAACGAAACCCTAAGGAAAATCTTCATAGTTGGTTGAAGTATTAAGTAGAAGTTGTTTGGAAACTTCTAAGGGTTTCTTGGAGCTATCGGAGCGTGCAAATTAGGAGCTAAATGTTATACCCCGTATTTCCAGAGTATGTACGTAAGGGAATACGTACGAAAGTCTAGCCTTAAAGATAAGCCTTGGACGTTTTTATTTGTACACAACTCACTAAAAGAATCGTTTTCCGACGAAACGTTTCCACAGCTTTCGTAGAGTAAATTACGGCTATGCCATTTCTTATTTTTGCGGATTTTTCCGAGAGACGAAACATTTTGGACCAACGGGAGGGCAACACTTGGCACCCTCCCATTGGTGGACTTGAATCGTCCATTTGGACTAATTGAAGAACCCTTGCACGCGTTTTTGTGCCTTGTGCACAAGTCAAGGGTTGGTAGGATATTTGTGTTTAGTTAATCCTCACCCTACACTTGCCTTGCACTTGTCTTAATCTTGGCCATTGGTTGGCCACTTCTTGACCTATAAATACCCTCTTAGAGATGAAGAGTTCTTCATCCACAAATCTTCCAAGTCTTGAAAAATCCTCTCCTCTCCCTTTGTAGTCTTTTTCGTCCAAAACACCTCCCCCTCCTTGTGAAGGCCCTTGGCGAATACCCCCTCTAGCCTAGTAGTTTGGCCGAGGCCCCCTAGCCTAGCCAAAATCTACCCCTCCTTGGTAGAAAAGTTACCTTCTTGTATCGTTATAATGCCCAAAATACCCTAGCCCAAATACCTTAGTACTTAGTAGAAGTTGTGAAGAACTTCTAAGGTTCTTGGAGCATACAACTTAGGAGCAAAACCTTGCTCAGGCGCGACTTGTTCTAGGATATTCTTGGGCTTACCGAGGTAATACTCCTACCCCTCTTTGTATTAGAGAATGCATCGTAGAAGTATAAGAATAAGTATTAATCACTTAGAAGAATATCACGAATAGAATTGAGCGGTTACCACAGTAGAAGGGTTTGAAAGATGAATAATCAAAGCGTACTTACATAGAATTTGTTTTCACAGTAGACTTATATAGATCACCGGGTAGAGAAGTGCTGCCCAACTTTCCTTAGAATTGTGAACCCTCTGTTTAGAATGACCTTCAGAGTAGTCTTTGATAGATATCTGTGACTATTATAGGCTGACTCTCTGCGACATATTGACTTGGCGGTGGTTTTATTGAGAAGGTATGTGATTCTTCCTAAAGCATGATATTTTACAATATAAATAGTGCGGTGAGCGTACATGTGTTAACTGAATAATAACTATGGCAATGTCTTTGACTTAAGCCTGAATAATACTTACGGCAATGCCTCACGGCTTAAGCCTGAATAATACTTACGGCAATGCCTCACGGCTTAAGCCTGAATAATAAAGAACTGAAAACATTTCAAAAGACTACTGAATCATATTAACAGAAGAGAACTAATTGGTTTTTAAAACAGAAGCTTAAGAGTTATACTAGCTTTATGGGAAGTAAGTATAACCACTTAAGATTGATAAAAGAAACAAGTTTGCCTATGTGTTTATAACAGACTTATATTGTGAAAAGAATAATAAGATGGTTTGATAAGTAGACATGATATGATGCTATGTGTGTTAGTATCTTGTAACGTTTGTATAGGTGAGTATCCTTGTTGTGCTTATGTTGTTTAAAGATAAGTTGTTATGTTAGTATACTATCACTCACCTCTTGAGATGATACCGGGGGTTAAGCTGCCCTCCGATGCGGGGTAGACTCAGGCGGTCTGGGACCATGATTCGAGAATACCTCATGCGGGTCCAGGGGGCCTATGCGGAGCTACGAGAGTTCCAGGTTAGTATGCGGGGTTATGCCTCATGCGGTCTATGTGGCCATGCGGACAGCGAGTCCAGGACGATGCCGAGGAGTAGCTACCCTCGATGCGGGGTTATACCTCATGCGGGCCCATGTGAGTGGCCTATGCGGACTCCGGGAGTCGAGTTAAACTGCGAGAATGATAATACGGGCGAGTGGCCCTGCTTCGAATCATTCGCAGCCTAGAAAAGACCTATTACAGTTTACCTATTGTTGCTCTTGTTTGTGATGTGGCACTATGTTATACCCCGTAGTTCCAGGGTATATATGTGAGGATATACGTACGAGAATACGACAGAAATTTTGGAAAGAAAGGAAGATGTGATTTTTCGACGGAAAAGTTTAGGGTTTTGTGAAGGAAAAAGGTTCGTTGATGGGAATTGGATTCCCAGTTTGGTATTTGGGCTTCTTGAATTATATTAGAATTATGGAATTTTATTTCGGAATTGGTCACGTGGGGCCACGGGAGAAATTTACTGATTTTGTAGGGCCACTTTGTTTTGAGATTTTGCCTTTATGGATATTTTGGAAGATGAAATATTTTGGGCCAGTAGGAGGCGACACGTGTCACCCCTAGGTGGCCTCATGGCCGAAATTTGCTAACAAGTGGCAAGTGGCCTTGTCTTGCTAGATATTTTGTGTGGACAAGTGGCCAAGTCTTGCTAGATATTTTGTGTGGACAAGTGGCTTGTGGGACCCACACACACTTGTCCCCAATCTCAACCACACACTTGCCTTCATCCTAGCCCTTGGTTGTCCTATATATGCACCCTTAGTTGATGAAAACTTCCACACTTAACCATTTCAAGACAAGAAATTCCCTCCCTTCTCCCTTGCTCTCGTTTTTGAGCCCATTTCTTGACCTAAATTTGTCCAACAATTCTTAAACTCTCAAGTGTTCTTCCCTAAGGTGTTAGGAAGATTGTGTACCAAGAGTTGGAAAAGATTTCACACCCCTAACCTATTGTTCATGCCTTGGCCGAAACTTACTAGTTGGAAACCCTAAGTGTTCTTCACTTTTTGGAGTTGGTTCTTGAAGAAAAGTTGGTTAGGAGCTTCTACGGGTTGCTTGTAGCGGATTGGAACGTAAAGATTTGGAGCTAAGACTTGCTTGGAGCGACATTAAGTTCTTGGATAATTTTGGGCTATTTGAGGTAGTGAATCTTAAACCTCTTTGTGAATTGGTCATTATACATATATTGTAAGTATATTATGTATTATGTAAAATATGGAGTAAAGTTTGGAAAAGTTGGATCTTGTTAACTTGTTAAAAGAAAGGATTGGCCGTTTGCCATTAAAATGGTAAAAACGTATCTTACTTGTGAAGAAGTAATTAACAAAGTAACTATAACTTATATTAAGATGGAATATAAGTTGGATGACTAATGAAGTAATTGGATAAGTAAAATGGACAAAGTTGGCCAAGGACCCCAACTTAAGGACTGTATTTACTTTGGACTGTATTTACTTTGGACTGTATTTACATTTCTGTTAAGGGGAAGATTGTTCAATCGCGTTAGTTTGGGCGTGTGATCCCTTTTTAATTATTGTATTGTTATGGGCGTGATAGTAAACGCGTTACCGTTTGGTAGCGTAATCCCCTTCTTTTACTTGTTGTTATTATGGGCGTGATAGTAAACCGTTACCGTTTGGGCGTGTAATCCCTTCTTTATGTTGTTTAATTATTCGCCTTATATATATATATATGGTATATATATTCTGATTATTCGCCTTGGAAAAGATGGAAAAGTGAGTAAAAGCGGGAAGTCTTTGCGAATTTTTCCGTAGAATTAGAGGGCTTTTTATTGGTATAAGTCTTGATGGTGAAAGGTTTGATAAAAGTACTATGACCGTTTTAGGAGTGGAGTACTCGTGTGGCGTGATCTACTTGGCTTAAGGAGTAATGACGGGTTGAAGTACTTGGAGCGTTTTGCTATTCGTCGATAATCGTCGCGAGGTATGTGAACCTCTTCCTATCTTTTCTAGCATGATTGTTGTGAACTATGTAGTGCGGTGAGCGTCATGTGCTAAGTGATTTGGTTGGTTTAAAACATAGGGTGTTATAATAGCTTTATGGGAAGTTAGTTATAACGACTTTATGTAGGTAAAAGAATGGTTTATTGATTGTAGAAAGTTAAGAGACTTGATCTTGAAAGATAAGAGACTTGACTTATACACGACTTGATTTTGAAAGTTAAGAGACTTGATCTTGAAAGATAAGAGACTTGACTTAGTTTGACTTGTTATGAATTTTGTTAAAATGTTGTAAAAACCTCATTCGCGAGTAATGAGTAGTTGGTTTTAAAGAATAATGTTTCTTGATTTGAAATGAGATTAAGTATCGAACAAACCATTGCAGCGTTAATAAAGGAAATGTATTGACTAATTGTTATTAAAACCAGTAGAAACCTCCATCTGCATAGAAGCTAAGATGAGACAAAATGATATTACATTTCCTAGATCATGGCTGCTTTTATAAGATTGTAATAGACAAGAACAACCTACTCACATAAGGCATATGTTTCTCAAATTTGTTTTAAAGGAGAATTATATTCTTAAGTGATTAAAACTATGAACTACTGAAACCTTTCAAAATGAGAAACTTGAGCATTTGAAATTAGGCAAACTTGAGCGTTTGGAAAATAATGTGTTACTTGATTTTACAAGGAAGTGTTTTGGTTTACTTAAAAGATAGTCACTCTATTTTATACTACGAACATTGTGTGACTTTTGTGAAAGAAAGCGTATCTTTTAAAAGAGTTAATGTATGTAATACTTTAGGGTCGAGCAAGGATTTTGGCATAAAATGATAGTACCTTAAGTTGTGTGTAACTTGCCTATGTTTGCGTGTGATAGCCTTGTTGTGCAAGTCTTGTATTTTACTCGACTCTGGGTTCGTAGGATGAGCAGGAATGTATTTCACCGCGTTCGTAGGATGAGCAGGAATGTATTTCACCCGACTACGCGTTCATAGGATGAGCAGGAATGTATTTCACTCGACTACGAGTTCATGGGATGAGCAGGAATGTATTTCACTCGACTACGCGTTCATAGGATGAGCAGGAATGTATTTCACTCGACTACGCGTCCGTGGGATGGGCCGAATGTATTCCATCCGACTACAGAGTTCGTGAGATGAGCAGGAATGTATTCCACACGTTTCTATCGGGTCCATGAGATGGGCGAGACATGTTATCGTATCACATGGTTTGTACCTAGGCTGCCGGCGGTGAGGAAGGAGTTCCACGGGCGTGAGGATGACTTTGAGGCGTGAGTCCACGACTTGACATGGCGCTTTTATGTTATGAGTGTAGTTTGGTTATCATACATGTCTCTGTTTTATATAGTATTATGATTTCATTTCTGATATTTTGATTTCACATACTTGGTACTGTTATCGACCTCCTTGAGGCTGCGTTCATCCGCAGTAGAGGTACATCGGTTGTGGATCCTCGCTCATAGGATCACGATTCGTGTTAGGAAGCCGTTTCTTGAGGCTTATCTTTTGGTATGTTACCACAGTGCATAGGTTCTTGTACATTCGAGGTATGGCGGGGCCTGTCCGTCATAGTTGTTATCCTTCTTAGAAGTGCATGTAATCTTGTTGTGGCGAGTTTGTAAAAGGATAAGCTGTTGGGTTTTTATGTATATATACGGAAGACAATTTGTTTTGGTTGCTTTGTTTATTTATCATGTCTCTTGTTTCATGTTTATGTTTTTATTTCGCTGATTTTCTCGATGTTGTATCACGAGGGTGCCGGGTAAGGCACGATCCACGGGCCGGTTGAGTCGTGACAAAAGTGGTATCGAGCGATTAGTCCTCGGAAAGTGTCTGAGACCGTGTCTAGTAAGTCTTGATTATCGGTGTGTTGTGCACCATCTATAATCGTGAGGCTGCGAGACATTTAGGATTAGTTTCTATTCTTCTGACTCTGAGTTCGTGCCTTAGTGGTGTGTTATATGTTGGACTCCGCCGGGCGTATTCGTTTGTACGATTATGCCTCTGCGAAAAGCGGCTGAGCCACGATGGGCAAGGCAGCGAGAGGAGCTACGAGTAGAACACGAGAAGGTTCTGAGGCACGAGGCCGGTCATTACGAGATAGTACTTGACGCAGAGTTTTATGGCGCCGCTTCCAGTGAGTTTAGAGCGACAACGATTTCTACGAGGCCACGATACGAGCCTCGGATCCACGGCGAGGCGAGGATGATCCTCGAGTGTCATGCTAGTTTGGGAGATTGTTATGCTTGCGGCCAGCGAGACCATTTGGTGAGAGTTTGTCCGATTAGAGTAGCACGGATGTAGAGACTCGACGCCGGGATCGGTGGGTGGTTCGCCTTATATAGCTAGGCGCCTGCGGCGTGATTATGGTTAGAGCGACAAGGGAAAGTGAGGCGGTAGTGGCGAGAGATATCTTTAGCCTTTAAGAGACTTGGTTATGTTGTTATGGTGGAGTGCGTGTGAAGTGCTATCTGAGATAGCATTGTGTTAAGTATAACTTAGAGAACATGACTAGTTGAAGAGGTAAGTTTGGGGCCGTGGAAGGTGTGAACCTTAGAATATTATAAGTGGAGACCTTAGATGCGAGGCCGTCTTGAGTAAAAGATTTGTTTACGATTGACCTTTGTCGGAGTGCATAGTATCTGAGGGTAAAAATTGTGTGATAAGTCCCGAGTGGTGTGAATTATATAAGGATAGTTATGATAAGAAGACCACTGGGTTTGCGTAACTTGATTAGTGAGATTGTTCGGATCGGGAACAAGAGTTTGGCGGCAAATGGGTCGGGTTGAGGCAAGGTTGCGTGTCAACCCGCAGCCCGGTTTGGGGTGGGGTCGATTCGAGTGGTCGCCGGTGGTAGGGTCACGAGGGTGCTAGGCCCGTGTTTAGGTAACCATCGTGCGAGTTCGTGGATCGTTCGACGAATCGGATCGTGAGGGCGGGGATGGCCTTTGTGGGAATTGAAACTAGTGAGATTACCAAGTTTGGAGTAGTGACTCAAGGTTTTGGAAATTGAGCGATGGTAGGCGTGGTGCATTATCTTGGAAAGAGTTCGGGTGTTAGAAGTGTCGACAAGTAAGGAAAGAAGTGAGCGTGTGCTAAGAGATGGAAGTGATCATGTTTGTGAAGTAAAGGTGCGAAGGAAGTATCCTTTGGACGAGCGAAGTTGGTGTTGTTTTTACATCGTCGAGGTGATTCCTCGTTGGCTTGGATTTTAGTTTTGCGCGCATGTTATATTACGGCCATTGGTGGCGGGATCGGTTTTGTAAGTATAGTAGTGGAGACTATCCGAAGCGCAAATGCGTTTGGAGACTTAGAAGGAACATTCGGGACGAATGTTTCTAAGGAAGAATGTTATACCCGTAGTTCGGGTATATATGTGAGGATATACGTGCGAGAATCTGAGAAATTTTGGAAAGAAAGGAAGATGTGATTTTTCACGGAAAAGTTTAGGGTTTTGTGAAGGAAAAAGGTTCGTTGATGGGAATTGGATTCCCAGTTTGGTATTTGGGCTTCTTGAATTATATTAGAATTATGGAATTTTATTTAGGAATTGGTCACGTGGGGCCAGGAGAAATTCTGATTTTGTGGGGCCAGCTTTGTTTTGAGATTTTTGCCTTTATGGATATTTTCGAAGATGAAATATTTTGGGCCAGTAGGAGGCGACACGTGTCACCCCCACAGGTGGCCTCATGGCCGAAATTTGCTAACAAGTGGCGACAAGTGGCCTTGTCTTGCTAGATATTTTGTGGACAAGTGGCCAAGTCTTGCTAGATATTTTGTGTGGACAAGTGGCTTGTGGGACCCACACACACTTGTCCCCAATCTCAACCACACTTGCCTTCATCCTAGCCCTTGGTTGTCTATATATGCACCCTTAGTTGATGAAAACTTCCACACTTAACCATTTCAAGACAAGAAATTCCCTCCTTCTCCCTTGACCTTGCTCTCGTTTTTGAGCCCATTTCTTGACCTAAATTTTTCCAACAATTCTTAAACTCTCAAGTGTTCTTCCAAGGTGTTAGGAAGATTGTGTACCAAGAGTTGGAAAAGATTTCACACCCTAACCTATTGTTCATGCCTTGGCGAAACTTACTAGTTGGAAACCCAAGTGTTCTTCACTTTTTGGAGTTGGTTATTGAAGAAAAGTTGGTTAGGAGCTTCTACGGGTTGCTTGTAGCGGATTGGAACGTAAAGATTTGGAGCTAAGACTTGCTTGGAGCGACATTAAGTTCTTGGATAATTTTGGGCTATTTGAGGTAGTGAATCTTAAACCTCTTTGTGAATTGGTCATTATACATATATTGTAAGTATATTATGTATTATGTAAAATATGGAGTAAAGTTTGGAAAAGTTGGATCTTGTTAACTTGTTAAAAGAAAGGATTGGCGTTTGCCATTAAAATGGTAAAAACGTATCTTACTTGTGAAGAAGTAATTAACAAAGTAACTATAACTTATATTAAGATGGAATATAAGTTGGATGACTAATGAAGTAATTGGATAAGTAAAATGGACAAAGTTGGCCAAGGACCCCAACTTAGGATTTGTATTTACTTTGGACGTATTTACTTTGGGTATTTACATTTACATTAAGGGAAGATTGTTCAATCGCGTTAGTTTGGCGTGTGATCCTTTTTAATTATTGTATTGTTATGGGCGTGATAGTAAACGCGTTACCGTTTGGTAGCGTAATCCCTTCTTTTACTTGTTGTTATTATGGGCGTGATAGTAAACGCGTTACCGTTTGGGCGTGTAATCCCCTTCTTTATGTTGTTTAATTATTACGCCTTATATATATATATATGGTATATATATTACAGTTATTCGGGCCTTGGAAAAGATGGAAAAGTGAGTAAAAGCGGAAGTCTTTAATTTTTCCGTAGAATTAGAGGGCTTTTTATTGGTATAAGTCTTCAATGGTGAGAAAGGTTTGATAAAAGTACTATGACCGTTTAGGAGTGGAGTACTCGTGTGGCGTGATCTACTTGGCTTAGGAGTAGCCGACGGGTTGAAGTACTTGGAGCGTTTTGCTATTCGTCGATAATCGTCGCGAGGTATGTGAACCTCTTCCTATCTTTTCTAGCATGATTGTTGTGAACTATGTAGTGCGGTGAGCGTACGTGTGCTAAGTGATTTGGTTGGTTTAAAACATAGGGTGTTATAATAGCTTTATGGGAAGTTAGTTATAACGACTTTATGTAGGTAAAAGAATGGTTTATTGATTGTAGAAAGTTAAGAGACTTGATCTTGAAAGATAAGAGACTTGACTTATACGACTTGATTTTGAAAGTTAAGAGACTTGATCTTGAAAGATAAGAGACTTGACTTAGTTTGACTTGTTATGAATTTTGTTAAAATGTTGTAAAAACCTCATTCGCGAGTAATGAGTAGTTGGTTTTAAAAGAATAATGTTTCTTGATTTGAAATGAGATTAAGTATCGAACAAACCATTGCGGCGTTAATAAAGGAAATGTATTGACTAATTGTTATTAAAACCAGTAGAAACCTCCATCTGCATAGAAGCTAAGATGAGACAAAATGATATTACATTTCCTAGATCATGGCTGCTTTTATAAGATTGTAATAGACAAGAACAACCTACTCACACATAAGGCATATGTTTCTCAAATTTGTTTTAAAGGAGAATTATATTCTTAAGTGATTAAAACTATGAACTACTGAAACCTTTCAAAATGAGAAACTTGAGCATTTGAAATTAGGCAAACTTGAGCGTTTGGAAAATAATGTGTTACTTGATTTTACAAGGGAAGTGTTTTGGTTTACTTAAAAGATAGTCACTCTATTTTATACTACGAACATTGTGTGACTTTTGTGAAAGAAACGTATCTTTTTAAAAGAGTTAATGTATGTAATACTTTAGGGTCAGAACCGGGATTTTGGCATAAAATGATAGTACCTTAAGTTGTGTGTAACTTGCCTATGTTTGCGTGTGATAGCCTTGTTGTGCAAGTACTGTATTTTACTCGACTCTAGGTTCGTGGGATGAGCAGGAATGTATTTCACCCACTACGCGTTCGTAGGATGAGCAGGAATGTATTTCACCCATTTACGCGTTCGTAGGATGAGCAGGAATGTATTCACTCGACTACCGAGTTCATGGGATGAACCGAATGTATTTCACTCGACTACGCGTTCGTAGGATGAGCGGGAATGTATTTCACTCATTCAACGCGTCCGTAGGATGGGCCGAATGTATTCCATCCGACTACCGAGTTCATGAGATGAGCAGAATGTATTCCACACGTTTCTATCTGGGTCCATGAGATGGGCAGAGACATGTTATACGTATCACATGGTTTGTACCTAGGCTGCCGGTGAGGAAGGAGTTCCACGCGTGAGGATGACTTTGAGGCGTGAGTCCACGACTTGACATACCGCTTTTATGTTATGAAATGTAGTTTGGTTATCATACATGTCTCATGTTTTATATAGATTATGATTTCATTTCTGATATTTTTCATTTCACATACTTGGTACTGTTATCGACCTCCTTCGGGGCTGCGTTCATCTGCGCGGTAGAAATCATCGGTTGTGGATCCTCGCCATAGGATCACGATTCAACGTGTTAGGAAGCCGTTTCTTGGAGGCTTATCTTTTGGTATGTTACCACAGTGTAGGTTCTTGTACATTGAAGGTATGGCGGGGCCACTGTCCGTCATAGTTGTTATCACTTCTTAGAAGTGCATGAAATCTTGTTGTGGCGAGTTTGTAAAAGGATAAGCTGTTCGGTTTTTATGTATATATACGGAAGGCAACTGTTTTGGTTGCTTTGTTTATTTATCATGTCTCTTGTTTCATGTTTATGTTTTTATTTCCGCTGATTTTCTCGATGTTGTATCACGAGGTGCCCGGTAAGGCACGATCCACGGGCCGGTTGGGTCGTGACACTATGTGATTTCTTGATTTCTTCATACATATTTGTAAACCGGTTTTAAAAAAAGTGTTATGATTTCATTTAAGTACTTTCTGATTTCACATACTTAGTACTGTTGTCTTGACCTCCTTGAAGCTGCGTTCATGCCGCAGTAAGGGCGGCAGTGCTAGATCCGCGTCCTTAGGATCTCTACGTTGGTGTCGGAGCTCCATCTCTTCCGAGGCTCTACTTTTGGTATGATCTCCTGTTGTAGATAGTTTTTGTCTGATCGAGGTATGGCGGGCCTGTCCGCCATAGTTATATATTTCCTTAGAGTGCATGAGTCATGTTATGCGATTAATCGGATGTAGCGCTAAACCATGATTATATATATATATCTTGAAAGCGATGTTTTCTCACATAAAGCGTATGTCTTATTTTATAAAGCTGTTTCATGTCTTGCTTTATATTTCCGCTGATTTCTCTGATGTATGACTACTTGGGTGTCCCGGTAAGGCACCAGTCACGGGCCCCGGAACGGGTCGTGACAAAAGTGGTATCGAGCGATTAATCCTCGGAAAGTGTCTACGCACCGTATCTAGTAAGTCTTGATTATCGGTGTGTTGTGCACCACACCAATAATCGAGGCTATAGGATATTTAGGATTGGTTTCCATTCTTCTCATTACGAGATCGTGCTTTAGAGGCATGTTATAGGTTGGACCCCTCTAACGTATTCCTTTCTATGTGATTATACCTCCACGTAAAAGGCACGGGCCCGAGAAGGGCAAAGCGTAGAGGCGCTAGCGAGACACCCAGTCACGAGGCTCGAGCCCGATCTATACGAGGCAGCGAGTTCTATGACGCCGCCCGGCCAGCGAGAGACCACGCAGTACCACCTCGCATCCCACGGCTGGGCGGAGAGTTAGAGTACAAGGAGATGGCCCAACTTTTGGCTAAAGTTGTGGCCCGTCTGAGAGAGGCTGGATCTGGCGGTTCCAGTTCAGCTCGGCTCGGTCGTACCCGTTGTTCACGAGGCGAGAGTTTGAGGCTACGAGACTTCTTGAGTTGTAGCAGCCGCCGGAGTTTTATGGGTGGCGGGAGGATGATCGCAGGAGTTCATCCGTCGGCTTGAGGATTTTGAGAGTGATCGGCGTCGGAGACCGAGTCCGTGATCTTTGGTTCCACATAAGTCGCGTGATACCGCGATCGATTGGTTTGATTCATGGGAGTTATCGGGAGAGCAGCGTCCCCGCCTACTTGGGATGAGTTCTCGAGGCTTTCGCTCACTTCTTGCCTCGCGGATGAGGAGGCGCGGTGATAGATTTTTCTTGCGAGGCGAGAGAGGGCGCCTTGTCGGGAGTACAATGTCGAGTTTGATTCATTGGCCCGATATGTCCCGGCGTTGGTAGCGAATATGGAGGATAGGGTGCACCGCTATGTCACCGGCTGAACGACTATATGGCCGAAGTCATGCGGGGTTTCTCTCGGTAGGTATGGACATTACCCGTGCGAGCTCACGCCCTTGGATGCGAGCGCAGAGGTCGGCGAGTGGGCGACGGCGAGAAGAAGGCGGGGCGGGAGGGTCTTCGGTGGTTATCGTGGTGGCGGCCTCGGCGATCTGGGTCGCACCACGGCCGGCTCGAGCACTCTGCCGTCTCGCCGGCCCGGAGTTTTCGAGGCGGCCCAGTGGCTTCGGGCGTCGAGTAGCGAGTGCGGCGATCGGGACCACCCGGTGTGGCCGATGCGGTGGATCCCATTACGGAAGTGTGGTACTACTTTTGGAGCTTATTCTGATTGTGGCGAGTCACTTTGCGGATTGTCCGGCCAGGCGTGGCGGTGGTAGGGCTCGGCCTTGAGTTACATTGTCGCTCATCATCTCCTACGATTACTCGCCGGGCGTGGTGCTCATGGGTCAGGTCGCGGCGAGTCGTGGCTCGGGTCCCGATTCTAGCGGTCCTCGTAACCGCATCTATGCTTTGTCCGGTAAGCGGGATCGGAGGCCTCACCGATGTCGTCGCGTACCTTATCGGTTCAGGTTTGATGTGTATGCTTTGATAGATCCGGGTTCTACTCATCCTATATATCTCCCTTGTTGCTAGTAGGATAGGGATAGAGCACGAGTCCATAGACCACTTTCGAGGTAGCTACGCCGATGGGTGATTCGGTGGTAGCTCGGCGGGTATATAGGGCTTGTCTGTGACCATTCTGATCGTCGGACCGCCGACTTGATAGAGTTGGAGATGATTGACTTCGGCGTGATTATGGGGATGGATTGGCTAGCTTCTTGCTATGCCAATGTAGACCGCAGAGAGAAAGTAATGCAGTTCGATTTCTGAGGCCGGTTGTTGAGTGGGCGGGGAGCACGGTATCGTAGAGGTAGGTTTATTTCCTACCTCGAGGCTAGGAAGATGGTGCGAGAAGGGTATATCTACCATCTAGTTCGAGTGTTTGATAACGAGGCTGCGGTACCAGATTTTCATCGATTCCGTAGTCGCGAGTTCCCAGGCGTGTTCCCGGATGACCTCGGGTATCCTCCCGAGAGGAGATTGAGTTTTGTATTGACATATTGCGGATACTCGGCTATTTCCATTCGCCATCTGAATGGCACTGCCGAGTTGAGAGTGAAGGACCAGGTGAGGATTGTTATACCGTAGTTCGAGGGTATGTAGCGAGGGCGTGCGTGCGAGAATCGTGGAAAGATTGGAAAGGAAGAAAGAGGCGATTTTCCACGGAAAAGTTTCCGGTTTTGTGAAGGAAAAAGGTTCGTTAATGGGAATTGGATTCTCATTTGGTATTCGGACTTCTGGAATATTAGAGAATTATGGAATTTTATTTTGGAAATGGTCACGTGGGGCCACGGAGAAATTCTGGTTTTGTGGGCCCACTTTGTTTTGAGATTTTGGCCATTGTGGATATTTTGGAAGATGTTTTTGGGCAATAGAAGGGTGACACGTGTCACCCCTTTAGTGGCTTGGCCGAATGGCCTTTGTGCACAACACCCTGGTTAGAGTCGTTTTTAAATGACGTTTTCATAACTGCGAGGAAAATTCGCTATGTCTTTTCTTATTTTTGCGGATTTTTAGAAGCGAAACATTTTGGACCAGCGGGAGGGTGGCGTGTGTCACCACATTGGAAGCAAGTGGGGCGGCTTAGGGCGATTGGTGGGCAAGTTGTTGGTAGATATTTGTGTAGATATTTGTGAGGGTTTTAGGAGTAGGGACTAGGGGCACTTGGGCATATCTTGGCCTACACTTGCCTAGCACTTGGCTAGATCTTGGCCATTGGTTGGCCTTGGCTTGTGCTATAAATACCCTCTAGGTTGAAGACTTCTTCAAAATGCCTAAGTCTTGAGAGCCTTCCCCCTCACCGTGAGGCCCCTTGGCGAGAGTTTCCCCCAGTGGGGTAGGCCGAGGTAGCCACCCACTCCTGTGGTGTGGCGTGGGGTACCCACTGCCTAGTTTGTTTTCATATAATACCCATCTTGGTAGAAATACTCTCAAAAGTATTGTTATAATGCCCAAATTACCTTAGCCGTATACCTTGTTGTATTCTAAGGTTATACCTATCTGAAAAGCCGTAAATACTATTATACTTCCGTCAGTCAAAACCGAAACCACAGGAAAATCTCCATAGTCCGTTGGAGTGTTGTGTAGAAGTTGGTTAGAACTTCTAAGGGTGGTTTAGAGCGGGTTGGGCGCTCGGAGTTGGAGCTAAACGATTGCCCGGGATCGACTTTATACTTGGATAATTATGGGCTTATCGAGGTAAATATCTTGTCCTATTGTAATTGGATGTTACATGTTGTAGGAAATTATAGTTGAAGTTTACTATGTATATAATCGAACATAGCTTGTGGCAATGTCTTTGGACTTAAGCCCTGAAGAAGCCCAACTGTTTTACATAGGCGTATTCTGATGAACTTGTGTAGTAATCTTGTGAAGTAGAATTGTAGTTCGGGTTAGATGTATAACCCCTGGTTGGCTTCGTAGCCAGGCCCAGTTAGAGGAGGAGATTTCTGTTTGTTGCGGGGAGGTCTTTGCGAATTTTACGTAGAATGTTCTACGATGTTAATAAAGCGCTTGTGGCCTTATAGGTTGAAGTGCTACGTGTGGAATGATCCACTTGGCTTAGGAGTAGCCGATTGTTTGGAGCGTTTTGCTATTAGTCGATACTCGTCGCGAGGTATGTGAACCTCTTCCTATCTCTTCTAGCATGATATGTGTGAACTATGTAATGCGGTGAGCGTCATGTGCTAAATGTGTTTGAGTGGTTTAAAACATAAAGTGTTATAACGGCTTTATGGGAAGTTGGTTATAACGACTTTATGTTAGTAAGAAAATACATGTGGTTTTAAAAGGTAAGCGATTTGAACTATAAGCGGCTTGTTATATGATAAGAAAGAACTTGAAGTATTTCAAAAGATTTTTGAAAGGAGAAGTAATACTTGGTGTTTGAAAACTTAAGAGTTATACTAGCTTTATGGGAAGTTAGGTATAACGGCTTAGAATGCTTTCTTGATTTGAAATCGAATGTGTATCGACAAACCAACTGCGGCGTTAATAAAGGAAATGTTTTGAATAATTAAGTATTATTAAAACCGGAGAAACTTCCATCTGCATAGAAGCTAAGATGAGACAAAATGATATTTCCTAGATCATGGTCTTTGTAATAAGATTGTTATAAACAAGAATATCCTACTCACATAAGACTTATGTTTCTCAGTTGGTTAAAAGGAATTATATTCTTAAATGAATAAGACTATGAAGCTGAAACCTTTCTAAAATAAGAAAGCGTGAACATTTGAAATTAGGCAAACTTGGGCGTTTGGAAAATAATGTTGTTACTTGATTTTACAAAGGTAAGAGTTTTAGTTTTCTTAAAAGGGGATCACTCTATTTTATACTACGTATTGTGTGACTTATGTGAAAAGCAGATCTTTTTAAGATTTAATGTGTGAAGTACTTTGGGGATAGATACGAACTTGTTAGTAGAAAGTACCTTGTGTGAATAACTTGATTGTATTGGTTTGTGATAGCCTTGTAATACTTTCTTGTTGCTTTGATAAGTAAACGTGTTAGGATGCTACGTGTGTTAGTATCTTGTGATGTTTGTGTAAAGGGGTTTCCCTTGATTGTGCTTATTAACTATCAGTCGTTATGATAGTATTGTGGCATTCATCTCTTGAGGTGATTCCGGGGGTTAAGCTGCCCTCCGATGCGGGGTAGACTCGGTGATGCAGGACCGTGATTCGAGAATACCTCATGCGGGTCTGAGGGCCTATGCGAGCTACGAGTTCGTGTTAGTGTCGTCCTTTATGGGCATGCGGTCCTTGTGGCCATGCGGACTCGAAAGTCGGGGCGATGCGGGTAGCTACCACCCTCGATGCGGGAATACCTCATGCGGGCGATGAGATTGGCCTATGCGGGCTGCGGGAAGTTCGAGGACTGACGCGCACATTAGATCTCTGCGGGCAAGTGGCGGCTTTGATCATGTGGACGGTCAGACGGATCTTATGATCTGATTCATGACCTTGTTGATGCGTAGGTGTTAGTAGTCGGCTATGCCTTCGTACTTACCATGCGGTTTTAGTTGGACACGAGTGGGACACCGTGTTCATGTATTCCTTGGTGTTTTTCTATCATAGATCGGCGGTGAGGAAGGTATTCCACGGGCATGATTGATGTTATGGGCTTGAGACCCATAGTTATATTGGAGTGATGACTTTGAGGCGTGAGTCACGACTTGTATGTGCTTATTTATGGTGAATCGTAGTTTGGTTATCATACATGTCTCTGCTTTGTATAGACTACTATGATTTCATTTCTGATTTATTTATTTTGTTTGTTTCACATACTAAATTTTTGTTATCTGACCTCCTTGAAGCTGCGTTCATCTGCGCGGTAAAGGTACACGATCATTGATCCTCGCTCTTGGGTCCTGATTCGGCGTGTGGGAAAGCTCCGTTTCTCGGAGGCTTATCGATGGTATAGTCCCTGTTGTTGTAGGTGTTTACATTCGGGGTATGGCGGGGCCACAATCCGCCATTTTTGTCGTATCATTTCTTAGAAGTGCATGTAATCTTGTTGTGGCGGGGTTTGTAAAAAGGATTAAAGCTGCTCATGTTGGAAAAAGTTGTTATTTATATATATCTTAGAAAACAAGTTTTTCTCAGTTATTGTTTCATATTTCATAAAATGTCTTGTATTGTTTTATGTTCCGATTACTCGATGTTGTATCACTAGGGTGCGGGGTAAGGCACGATCCACGGGCCGGAATCGGTCGTGACAAAAGTGGTATCGAGCGATTAATCCTCGGAAAGTGTCTACGACCGTATCGATGAAGTCTTGATTATCGGTGTGTTGTGCACCACGCCAATAATCGAGAGGCTATAGGATATTTAGGATTGGTTTCTATTCTTCTCACTCGAGTGCGTGCCTTAGTGTGTTTTAAGTTGGACCTCTAAACGTATTTCTTTCCCTTATCGTTATGCCTCGCGTAGCAACCCGGGCGGGAGAGGCAAAGCGGCCGAGGAGGCTGCGAGTAGAGTTCGGAGGGTTACGTGAGCACGAGCCCAATTATCACCCCTGGATGGTGCTTCATTCGGGATTTCGCGACGTCACTAGCCCGGTAAAGTTTAGCACGGCGGCGGTTCCTCTGCGGCCATGATATTTGAACGCCGGTTCCACGACCGAGGCAGAGAATATGGGCTGCAAAGAGGCAACCATTACTAGCTATGGATTTGGCTACGGAGAGTATACCGATGTATCGCGAGTCTTGAGGACTATCTAAAAGAGGTTGTGCAAGAGTAATTCTTGATTGGGCTTGAGCATGGCACGTATGCGGGCTTATGTACAGCAGGCGAAAACGTAGAGATCGGCGGGTTAACCAAGGCGAGGAGAGGGCGGGCGGGGTCCTTCGGTAACTTTCAAGGTGAGTATACCTTAAGTGCTATGTTCGATAGCGGTGTGGTAGTTGTGATTAGAAATCATGGTGGGTTAACCGAGTAAGATTTTGGGGATAGAGAAGGTGTGAGCCTTAGAGTGTTATACGTCTGGACCTTAGAGGTAAGGCCATCTCGAGTAAAGGTGTAGTGTTATGCTTGATCCTTGGAGTGCATTGTGCACGTGAGCTATGTTTGGGATAGGTCCCAAGTGGTATGAAATGAAAGAGGGTAGTTGAGCTAAGAAGACCCCACAGGTTTTCGTAACATGTTTAGTAAAATTGTTCCTTCCGGGAGATAGTATTTTGCGCCCTTAAGGTCGGGTTGAGGCCACGTTGCGAGTCGACCAGCGGCATGTTTGGTGGTGAAGTCCGTTGTGGTGGTCCCGCCTTGTGGAAGGTCACGAGGGTGTTAGGCCCGAGTGTAGTTAACCAGTCTGAGTTCGTGGATGCGTTCGACGATGGTCGGTCGATGAGGCAGCCATCGTGTTCTTGATCGGGGACCGTTCACTCGGCGATGTTGTTTTATCGAAGGTTGTAAGGCTGCGGGGTGCCTACCTTCACCTTATGGCGACAGTGGAGCCAGTTACGGCTGTTTTGTTTCGGAAGTTTTACCAGCAGGTTAAGGACTGGTGAGTCTCGAGAATCGCGTCGCCCTCGGGCGGTGTGTGGATTTGGGGTAGTTATGAGGATTGTTGTCTCCTGTGGAGAGGCGTTTAAGCTACCATTCGGTGTTGGATGTCGTCTTACGAAGCCTTGTAGAGCGAAGTGTAAGTTCTTGGTCGATTGGTTCGATGTTGGCAAGGTTGAGATAGTTGGATCGAGCTTGTTCCAGGTAATGTGGATAGGTAAAGCTCATCTAGAAGAAGTTACGGCGGCTCGGAGGAATCGTGCGGATAATCGGCGGCAGCTTAGAGTTGAGTTGACGGTCTTCTTGAAAGTACCACCGGACAGTGTGACGAGTTGTGAAAGCGAAGGAACTTAGCGAGTTACTTTGGGCCTTTTGAGTTCATGTGAAGAATAGGCGGGTTGCCTATATGTTAGCAATTGCCGTCCGACTTAGGAAGCGACGTCCGATCTTTCGTATTGTTATGTTCGGAAAGTATCGAAGATCCATCGAATGTTCCCGATTAATGATGACCTCGTTAGAGATAGTAACCAGAGTTTTGGATACTAAGCGATGTCGAAATATGGTAAGAATTCGAGTGTCTGGCGAACGGTGATCGCGTGCGGCGGTACCATTTGTTGGGTCGTTGGAGCAAGGCTCGCGACAAAGTGACAAAAGTAGTATTATTTGTGGTGATGTTAGAGGTGTTTCCTCGTGGACTTGGATATAGGTATTTTGCGTGGGTATTTACGTGGCGGTGTGGCGAGGATTGTTTCGTAAGTATAGTAGTGAAGACTATCTTGGCGGCGTTCGCTTTAAGACTTAGAAGGAACATTCGGGACGAATGTTTCTAAGGAAGAATGTTATACCCGTAGTTCCGTGGTATGTATGGCGGGGCGTGCGTGCGAGAATCGACGTAAAGATTGGAAAGGAAGAAAGAGCGATTTTTCCACGGAAAAGTTTCCGGTTTTGTGAAGGAAAAAGGTTCGTTAATGGGAATTGGATTCTCAGATTTGGTATTCGGACTTCTGGAATATTAGAGAATTATGGAATTTTATTTTGGAAATGGTCACGTGGGGCCCACTGGAGAAATTCTGATTTTGTAGAGCCCACTTTGTTTTGAGATTTTGGCCATTGTGGATATTTTGGAAGATGTTTTTGGGCCAATAGAAGGGTGACACGTGTCACCCGCCTAGGTGGCTTGGCCGAATGGCCTTTGTGCACAACCGGTTAGAGTCGTTTTTAAAGCGTTTTCATAACTTGCGAGGAAAATTCGGCTATGTCTTTTCTTATTTTTGCGGATTTTTCCGAAAGCGAAACATTTTGGACCAACGGGAGGGTGACATGTGTCACCCTCACATTGGAACAAGTGGGCGGCTTAGGGCGATTGGTGGGCAAGTTGTTGGTAGATATTTGTGTAGATATTTGTGAGGGTTTTAAGGAGTAGGCACTAGGTGCCACTTGGGCATATCTTGGCCCTAAACTTGCCAAGCACTTGGCTAGATCTTGTCCATAGGTAGGACTTGGCTTTTGCTATAAATACCACTCTAAGGTTGAATACTTCTTCGTCAAAATGCCTAAGTCTTGAGAGCCTTCCCTCGCACCGTGAGGCCCCCTTGGCGAGAGTTTCCCCCAGTGGGGTAGGCGAGGTAGCCACCACTCCTTTGTGGTGTGGTGGGTACCCACTGCTAGTTTGTTTTCATATAATACCCATCTTGGTAGAAATACTCTCAAAAGTATTGTTATAATGCCCAAATTACCTTAGCGTATACCTTGTTGTATTCTAAGGTTATACCTATCTGAAAGCCCGTAAATACTATTATACTTCCCGTCGATCCAAAAACCGAAACCTAGGAAAATCTCCATAGTCGTTGGAGTGTTGTGTAGAAGTTGGTTAGAACTTCTAAGGGTGGTTTAGAGCGGGTTGGGCGCTCGGAGTTGGAGCTAAACGATTGCCCGGGATCGACTTTATACTTGGATAATTATGGGCTTATCGAGGTAAATATCTTGTCCTATTGTAATTGGATGTTACATGTTGTAGGAAATTATAGTTGAAGTTTACTATGTATATAATGAACATAGCTTGTGCAATGTCTTTGGACTTAAGCTGAAGAATCGAATCAACTGTTTTACATAGGATTGTATTCTGATGAACTTGTGTAGTAATCTTGTGAAGTAGAATTGTACCGTTCGGGTTAGATGTATAACCCACTGGTTGGCTTAGTAGCCGCCCAGTTAGAGGAGGAGATTTCTGTTGTTGCGGAGAGTCTTTGCCGAATTTTACGTAGAATGTTCTACGATGTTAATAAGCGCGCTTGTGGCCTTATAGGTTGAAGTGCTACGTGTGGAATGATCCACTTGGCAAGGAGTAGCCATTGTTTGGAGCGTTTTGCTATTAGTCGATACTCGTCGCGAGGTATGTGAACCTCTTCCTATCTCTTCTAGCATGATATGTGTGAACTATGTAATGCGGTAGACGTCACGTGTGCTAAATGTGTTTGAGTGGTTTAAAACATAAAGTGTTATAACGGCTTTATGGGAAGTTGGTTATAACAGCTTTATGTTAGTAAGAAAATACATGTGGTTTTTAAAAGGTAACTGATTTGAACTATAACTGGCTTGTTATATGATAAGAAAGAACTTGAAGTATTTCAAAAGATTTTTTTGAAAGGAGAAGTAATACTTGGTGTTTGAAAACTTAAGAGTTATACTAGCTTTATGGGAAGTTAGGTATAACGGCTTAAGAATGCTTTACTGATTTCGGAAATCAGAATGTGTATCGACAAACCACTGCAGCGTTAATAAAAGGAAATGTTTTGAATAATTAAGTATTATTAAAACCAGTAGAAACTTCCATCTGCATAGAAGCTAAGATGAGACAAAATGATATTTCCTAGATCATGGCTGCTGTAATAAGATTGTTATAAACAAGAATATCCTACTCACATAAGACTTATGTTTCTCAGATTGGTTAAAAGGGAATTATATTCTTAAATGAATAAGACTATGAACTGCGAAACCTTTCTAAAATAAGAAACGTGAACATTTGAAATTAGGCAAACTTGGACGTTTGGAAAATAATGTTGTTACTTGATTTTACAAAGGTAAGAGTTTTGGTTTTCTTAAAAGAATGATCACTCTATTTTATACTACGTATTGTGTGACTTATGTGAAAAAGCAGATCTTTTTAAGATTTAATGTGTGAAGTACTTTGGGGATAGATGCGAACTTGTTAGTAGAAAGTACTCGTGTGAATAACTTGATTGTATTGGTTTGTGATAGCCTTGTAATACTTTCTTGTTGCTTTGATAAGTAAACGTGTTAGGATGCTACGTGTGTTAGTATCTTGTGATGTTTGTGTAAAGGGGTTTCCCTTGATTGTGCTTATTAACTATCGATCGTTATGATAGTATTGTGGCATTCATCTCTTGAGGTGATTAGGGGTTAAGCCGCCTCCGTCGGGGTAGACTTCGGTGATGCAGGACCGTGATTCGAGAATACCTCATGCGGGTCTGAGGGCCTATGCGAGCTACGAGTTCCAGTTAGTGTCGTCCTTTATGGGCATGCGGTCGCGTGGCCGTGCGGACTCGAAAGTCGGGGCGATCGGGAGTAGCTACCTCGATGCGGGAATACCTCATGCGGGCGATGAGATTGGCCTATCGCGAGTGCGGGAAGTTCGAGGACTAGACGCGCATTAGATCTGCGGGCAAGTGGCGGCTTTGATCATGTGACGATGCAGACAGATCTTATGATCTGATTCATGACCTTGTTGAGTGCGTGGGTGTTAGTAGTCGGCTATGCCTTCGTACTTACCTGCATGCGGTTTTAGTTGGACACAGGTGGGACACGGTGTTCATGTGTATTCCTTGGTGTTTTTCTATCATGATCGCTGGCGGTGAGGAAGGTATTCCACGGGCATGATTGATGTTATGGGCTTGAGACCCATAGTTATATTCGAGTGATGACTTTGAGGCGTGAGTCACGACTTGACGCGATCGCTTATTTATGGTGATCGTAGTTTGGTTATCATACATGTCTCTGCTTTGTATAGACTACTATGATTTCATTTCTGATATTTATTTATTTTGTTTGTTTCACATACTCAAATTTTTGTTATCGACCTCCTTGGGGCTGCGTTCAATCCGCAGTAAAGGTACACGATCATTGATCCTCGCTCTTAGGGTCACGATTCGGCGTGTGGGAAAGCTCCGTTTCTCGGAGGCTTATCGATGGTATAGTCCCTGTTGTTGTAGGTGTTTACATTCGTGGTATGGCGGGCCCTGTCCGCCATTTTTGTCGTATCATTTCTTAGAAGTGCATAATCTTGTTGTGGCGGGGTTTGTAAAAAGGATTAAAGCTTCATGTTGGAAAAAGTTGTTATTTATATATATGCGAAAGACAAGTTTTTCTCAGTTATTGTTTCATATTTCATAAAATGTCTTGTATTGTTTTATGTTCATTGATTACTCGATGTTGTATCACTAGGGTGCGGGGTAAGGCACGATCACGGGCCGGAATCGGGTCGTGACAAAAGTGGTATCGAGCGATTAATCCTCGGAAAGTGTCTCTGACCGTATCGATGAAGTCTTGATTATCGGTGTGTTGTGCACCACGCCAATAATCAGGAGGCTATAGGATATTTAGGATTGGTTTCTATTCTTCTCACTCTGAGGTCGTGCCTTAGAGCTGTGTTTTAAGTTGGACCCTCTAAACGTATTTCTTTCCCTTATCGTTATGCCTCCGCGTAGGGCAACCCGGGCGGGAGGCAAGCGGCCAGGAGGCTGCGAGTAGAGTTCAGAGGGTTACGTGGGCACAGGCCCAATTATCACCCTGGATGGTGCTTCATTCGGGGATTTCTGCGACGTCACTAGCCCCAGTAAAGTTTAGCACGGCGGCGGCAGTTCCTACTGCGGCCATGATATTTGAACCTTCAGTTCCACGACCAGGAACAGAAAATATGGACTGCAAAGAGGCAACCCTGTTACTAGCTATGGATTTGGCTACCAGAGAGTATACCGATGTATCGCGAGTCTTGAGGACTATCTAAAAGAGGGTTGTGCAAGAGTAATTCTTCAGTTGGGCTTGAGCATGGCCTGTGTGCGGGCTTATGTACAATGCCGAAAAACGTAGAGATCGACGGGTTAACCAGGGCGAGGAGAGGGCGGGCGGCGAGGTCCTTCGGTAACTTTCAAGGTGAGTATACCTTAAGTGCTATGTTCGATGGCGGTGTGGTAGTTGTGATTAGAAATCATGGTGGGTTAACCGAGTAAGATTTTGGGGATAGAGAAGGTGTGAGCCTTAGAGTGTTATACGTCTGCACCTTAGAGGTAAGGCCATCTCGAGTAAAGGTGTAGTGTTATGCTTGATCCTTTAGGAGTGCATTGTGCACGTGAGCTATGTTTGGGATAGGTCCTAAGTGGTATGAAATGAAAGAGGGTAGTTGAGCTAAGAAGACCACAGGTTTTCGTAACATGTTTAGTAAAATTGTTCCTTCGGAGATAGTATTTTGCGCGCTTGCGGTCGGGTTGAGGCCACGTTGCGGGTCGACCCGCGGCATGTTTGGTGGTGAAGTGCGGTTGTGGTGGTCCCGCCTTGTGGAAGGGTCACGAGGTGTTAGGCCCAAGTGTAGTTAACCAAGTCTGAGTTCGTGGATGCGTTCGACGATGGTCGGTCGATGGGGCAGCCCATCGTGTTCTTGATCGGGACCGTTCACTCGGCGATGTTGTTTTATCGAAAGGTTGTAAGTCGCACGGTGCCTACCTTGGGCTATCATCGTTCGTGTCGAGAGGTGGATGTCCCTAGGATCGCATTCGGACGATGCGAGCATTATGAGTTGGTCATGTCTTTTGGGTTGACCAATGCTCGTGGTATTCATGGATTTGATGAACCGAGTGTTCAAACCATTTTTGGACACGTTTGTGATAGTGTTCATCGATGATATCTTGGTTTATTCGCTCGAGGCGAGCACGCGAGCATTGAGGCGATCTTGTGATTCTCGAGCGGCAGATTTACGCCAAGTTTTCCAAATGTGAGTTTTGGTTGACTTGATGGCGTTTCTTGGGCATATTGTCGGGTGATGGCATTCGAGTTGATCTGGCCAAGATCGGCGATCGAGACTTGGCCTAGACCTACTACTCGGCGAGGTTCGCATTTACGGGCCTTGCAGATATTATCGGTTCGTAGAAGTTTGCTTATCTACGCACCATTGACTAGGTGACTCGGAAAGCGACCAAGTTTGATGGTGATGCTTGTGGCGGGGTTTCGATTCTTTGAAAAGAGGCGGCCGCCCGTTCTTACTCTTCCGGAGGTCGAGATGGTTATGTCGTGTATTGTGATGCATCGAGCATTGGGTTGGGATGTGTGTTGATGCGGCATGGCGGGGTTATAGCATATCGTCGACGGTGAAGAAACACGAGGAACTACCCGCATGATTTGGAGTTAGCGGTAGTGATTCACGCTTTGAAGATCTGGAGGCACTATTTGTATGGGGTTCACGTGGATATTTATACGACCACAAGAGCCTCAGGTATATCTTCACCGGAGGAGCTGAACTTACGGCGAGAGGCGGTGGTTAGAGTTGCTTAAGGATTACGATGTTGATATCTGTACCACCCGGAAGGCAATGTTGTGGCGTATGCTCTTAGTCGTAGGTCGATGGGAGCCTATCGGATGTGCGGCTAGAGAGGAGGACATGGTTTGTGATTTGCATCGTTAGCGAGCCTTGGTGTCCGTTTGATTGATTACGATAGCGTGGGGTTAGAGTTCGTGAGGTTGCGAGTCTTCCATCGTCGAGGAGGTGAAGAGGCAATTCGAGGATCGGCTTTGATTCGATATCGTGATCTGACTCTTCGTGAGGCAAGGGTCCTTTTGAGTAGCTTTGATGGGGTGCTAAGGTTTGAGCGGTGTGTGTTCGGATGTTTGAGGACTTGGCGGAGTTCTTGGGAAGCACACGGTACGCGTTACTCTATCCATCCGGTCGACCAAGATGTACCACGACCTTAGATCGTGTATTGGTGGGATGGCTTGAAGAGGGCGTTGCGAGTTCGTAGCTCGGTGCCGTGTTGTCGGCCAGTGAAGGTAGAGCACGGAGGCACGGTGGTTTGTTGCGACGATTGAGATCCGACACGGAAGTGGGAGGTAATCAACATGGATTTCATCACGGGATTACCTCGCACTCGGAGGAGACATGATTATATATTGGTTATCGTCGACGGTGGCGAAATCAGCCCACTTTCTTCCGTCGGGGCGACTTTTGGTGAGGATTATGCGGACTTTACATCCAGAGATCGTCGATCGCATGAGTCCCTACTGATCATATCGCATGAGAGCCCGATTTACGGCTAACTTCCGAGATCCTTCCGAGGGGTTTAGGGGCCGAGTGAGCACAGTGCACTTTTCATCCACGAGCAGACGGACGGGCGAGCGCACTATCGAACTCTTGAGATATCTGCGAGCTGTGTTATTGACTTCAGTGGTAGTTGGGAGGATCATTTGCCTCTAGTTGAGTTCGCGTATAATAATAGCTACCACTCCAGTATTCAGATGGCGCCTTATGAGGCCTTGTATGGGAGGAAGTGCGGTCGCCTATAGGTTGGTTCGATGTGGCGAGTGCGGCTAGTAGGACCAGATTTGATACAAAGCGATGGATAAGGTGAAGCTTATCAAAGGCGGCTATTAATGACTCAGTCGGCGAAGTCGTATGCAGATCATCGTCGTCGGCATCTTGAGTTCGAGGTTCATGATTGGGTTTTCCTAAAGGTGTCACCCATGAAGGGTGTGATGAGATTCGGGAAGAAACTTCGGCCCAAGTACATTGGGCCGTTTCGGTTGTCGCGAGGTAGGCAAGGTTGCCTATGAGTTGAATCTGCGTCCGATCTGGAGGCGGTGCATCCGGTTTTCACGTATCTATCTTTGAGGAGATGTATCGGGGATCCATCTAGGGTACACCGATTGATGTCGGTGGCCAGGGTTATCGTATGAGGAGATTCCCATAGCGATAGTCGATCGTCAGGTTAGGCGTCTGCGGACCAAGGACGTGGCTTCCGTCAAAGTCTTGTGGCGGAACGAGCTCAGGGAGGAGATGACGTGGGAAGCCGAGGAGGATATGAGACGGAAGTATCCTCACCTATTCCCCACACCTCCAGGTAAATTCACTTTCCTACTTGTAAATTTTCGTTGTCGTTTCTGCCTAAGTGTTGCTCTGTGGCCGTGTGTGGCATTTACAAGCATTTAAGCTTCTTGATAAGCTGTCTTGGAAGGAACATTCGGGACGAATGTTTCTAAGGGGGGGAGAATGTTATACCCCGTATTTCCAGAGTATGTACGTAAGGGAATACGTACGAAAGTCTAGCCTTAAAGATAAGCCTTGGACGTTTTTATTTGTACACAACTCACTAAAAGAATCGTTTTCCGACTGAAGCGTTTCCACGACTTTCGTAGAGTAAATTCCGCTATGCCATTTCTTATTTTGCGGATTTTTCAGAAGACGAAACATTTTGGACCAACGGGAGGCAACACTTGGCACACCCTCCATTGGTGGACTTGAATCGCCCATTTGGGCGAATTGAAGAAGAACCGCACGTTTTTGTGCCTTGTGCACAAGTCAAGGGTTGGTAGGATATTTGTGTTTAGTTAATCCTCACCCTACACTTGCCTTGCACTTGTCTTAATCTTGGCCATTGGTTGGCCACTTCTTGACCTATAAATACCCCCTTAGAGATGAAGAGTTCTTCATCCACAAATCTTCCAAGTCTTGAAAAATCCTCTCCTCTCCCTTTGTAGTCTTTTCGTCCAAAACACCTCCCCCTCCCCTTGTGAAGGCCCTTGGCCGAATACCCCCCCCTCTAGCCTAGTAGTTTGGCCGAGGCCCCCCCTAGCCAAAAATCTACCCCCCTCCCTTGGTAGAAAAGTTACCTTCTTGTATCGTTATAATGCCCAAAATACCCTAGCCCAAATACCTTAGTACTTAGTAGAAGTTGTGAAGAACTTCTAAGGTTCTTGGAGCATACAACTTAGGAGCAAAACCTTGCTCAGGCGCGACTTTTTCTAGGATATTATTGGGCTTACCGAGGTAATAATCCTAACCCTCTTTGTATTAGAGAATGCATACTGTAGAAGTATAAGAATAAGTATTAATCACTTAGAAGAATATCACAGAATAGAATTGAACGGTTACCACAGTAGAAGGGTTTGAAAGATGAATAATCAAAGCAGACTTACATAGAATTTGTTTTCCTGATGAACTTATATAGCTCACCGGTAGGAAGTGCTGCCCAACTTTCCATAGAATTGTGAACCCTCTGTTTAGAATGACCTTCAGAGTAGTCTTTGATAGATATCTGTGACTATTATAGGCTGACTCTCTGCGCGCGACATATTCAACTTGGCAGGTGGTTTTCGCTGAGAAGGTATGTGATTCTTCCTAAAGCATGATATTTTACAATATAAATAGTACGGTAGACGTACATGTGTTAACTGAATAATAACTATGGCAATGTCTTTGACTTAAGCCTGAATAATACTTACGGCAATGCCTCACTTAAGCTGAATAATACTTCTGGCAATGCCTCACGGCTTAAGCTGAATAATAAAGAAGCGAAAACATTTCAAAAGACTCTTGAATCATATTAATGAAGAGAACTAATTGGTTTTTAAAACAGAAGCTTAAGAGTTATACTAGCTTTATGGGAAGTAAGTATAACCACTTAAGATTGATAAAAGAAACAAGTTTGCCTATGTGTTTATAACAGACTTATATTGTGAAAAGAATAATAAGATGGTTTGATAAGTAGACATGATATGATGCTACGTGTGTTAGTATCTTGTAACGTTTGTATAGGTGAGTATCCTTGTTGTGCTTATGTTGTTTAAAGATAAGTTGTTATGTTAGTATACTATCACTCACCTCTTGAGATGATCTAGGGGTTAAGCGCCCTCCGTCTGGGGTAGACTCGGTGATGCAGGACCATGATTCGAGAATACCTCATGCGGGTCGGGGGCCTATGCGAGCTACGAGAGTTCGAGTTAGTATGCGGGGTTATGCCTCATGCGGTCTATGTGGCCATGCGGACCGAGTCGGGGCGATGCAGGAGTAGCTACCTCGATGCGGGGTTATACCTCATGCGGGCCCGTGAGTGGCCTATGCGGACTCGAGTCGGGATTAGGCTTGCGAGAATGATAATCTGGCGAGTGGCCTGCTTGAATCATTCGCGGCCTAGAAAAGACCTATTCTGATTTACCTATTGTTGCTCTTGTTTGTGATGTGGCACTATGTGCGGTTTCCTTGATTTCTTCATACAGATTTGTAAACTGGTTTTAAAAAAAAAGTGTTATGATTTCATTTAAGTACTTTACAGTTTCACATACTTAGTACCTGTTATCGACCTCCTTGGGCTGCGTTCATGCCGCGGTAAGGGCAAGCGGTGTGCTAGATCCGCATCCTTAGGATCTCTACGTTGGTGTCTGAGCTCCATCTCTTCCGAGGCTCTACTTTTGGTATGATCTCCTGTTGTAGATAGTTTTGTCTGATCGAGGTATGGCGGGCCCTGTCGCCATAGTTGTATATTTCCTTAAGTGCAGTAGTCATGTTATGCGATTAATCGGATGTAGCGCTAAACCATGATTATATATATATCTTGCGAAAGCGTGTTTTCTCACATAAACTGTGTCTTATTTTATAAACTGTTTCATGTCTTGCTTTATATTTCCGCTGATTTCTCTGATGTATGACTACTTGGGTGTCCCGGTAAGGCACCAGTCACGGGCCCCGGAACGGGTCGTGACACTAAACGTTGTTCAGGATCGACATTTAATCTTGGATAATTTTGGGCTTATCGAGGTAAATATCTTTGTCCTTCTATTGTAATTGGAAATTACATACTGTAGTAGTATAGAAATGTGTATAAGATATATAGAAGAAGGTTATAAAAGAAGAGAATTGAACTGTACTTACATAGGACTGTATTTACAGTACAACATGTGGTTGTGGTAGGAAGTCTTTGCTCAATTTTCCGTAGAATTAAGAACCTACGCTTAGAATATTCTCTGAGTAGTCTAGACGTTGATAGACGTATTTGACTATTATAGGTTGATACTCTGCGCGCGACATATTCGACTTGGCAGGTGGATTTCGCCGAGGAGGTATGTGATTCTTCCTATCCTCTTGAGCATGATATTTTTAAAATATATAAATAGTACGATAGACGTACGTGTGTTAACTGAACTTGGTTTTACTCTGATGTCTTTTGACTTGAGTTTTAAATAATAAGAATCTTGAAGTATTTCAAAAGAGTTATGAATCATTTTTGAAAGAAAAGTAATACTTGGTTTTAAAAGCTTAAAGAGTTATACTAGCTTTATGGGAAGTTAGGTATAACGACTTAAGAAAGATAAAAGGAACGGTTTACTTATTTGTTTATGAAGGTATTGTATTGATTTCTGAAAAGTGTAGTAAGATGGTTTGATAAGTAAACATGTTATGATGCTACGTGTGTTAGTGTCTTGTGATGTTGTGTAAGGGGGTTATTCTTGTTGTGCTTACGTTGTTTAACGATAAGCGTTTATCTTGTTATTATATCACATACCCCCCTGACTTGTTATGATGCCGAGGACTTGCCACCCTCGATGCGGGTCTATACGGCCTATGCGGTCCACAGGACTATGCGGAGCTGCGGGAGTTCCAGGATTGATCACTCCGGGTGTGTTACGCCGTCGCGGTCTATCGGCTATCACGGTCCACAGGACTATGCGGTGCGGAGTCGGGAGGATACCGCGGGTTAGCTACCCGATCACGAGAATACCTCATGCGGGTCAGTGTGTGACCTATGCGGACTGTGGGAGTTCCAGGATTAGGCTCGCATAATGATACTATGAGCGATTGGCCTTGCTTCGATCATTAGCGGCCTAGAAAAGACCAGGTATGTTATCTCTATTTTGCTTTTGGTTATCTTTGTGGTACTATATGCGGTTACATTGGTTGTTTCGTACATATTTGTAAAATTGGTTTTAAAATGATATGATTTCATTTAAAGTACTTTCTGATTTCACATACTTGGTACTGTTATCGACCTCCTTGGGGCTGCGTTAAATCCGCAGTAAGGGAAGCGGTGGTAGATCCTCGTTCTTAGGATCCTTACTGCAGTGTCGAGCCCATTTCTCTGGAGGCTCGACTTTTGATGCAGCTCTCCTTGTGTTGTAGATATTTTGTACATTCAGGTATGGCGGGGCCACTGTCCGTCATAGTTGTTTACATTCAGAAGTGCAGTAGTCTGTTGTAAAGTTGGGATGTAAGCTGTTGCTCATATGTATATATATATGCGAAAGGCAACTTTTCTCGTATAAACTGTTTCTCATTTCATATTGTTTCATGTCTTGTTTTTATATTCCGCCGGTTACTCTGATGTATGCCTACTGGGGTGCCCGGGTAAGGCACCAGTCACGAGCCCGGGATCGGGTCGTGACAAAAGTGGTATCAGAGCAGTTAATCCTCGGAAAGTGTCTACAGACCGTATCTAGTAGAGTCTTAATTATCGGTGTGTTGTGCACCAATAATCGAGGAGGCTATAGGATATTTAGGATTGGTTTCCATTCTTCTCACTCTGAGATCGTGCCTTAGAGCCGTGTTATAAGTTGGACCTCTAACGTGTTTCTTTTACGTACGATTATGCCTCCACGCAAGGCAACCGGGCGAGAAGGCAAGCGGCGAGAGCTTCTAGTCGGACACGAGAGGGCCACGAGGCGTGCCCGATCTATACGGCGATACCTCGGGCGGCGAGTTCCACGATGCCGCCCGGCCCAGCGAGGTTTTGAGCCGCAGCGGTGGGCGTGAGACCACGATACTGCGCCTCGTCCACGGCTGGAGCGAGAGGAGATGGGTTATAGAGATGGCGATTGCTAGCCGAGATTGTGGCGGACACGAGGATAAATTTGGATCTGGCGATTCGATTCAGCCCAGATGCACGTGGTTCACCGAGGTCGGATAGTTTGAGGCTACGGGATTTTTGGTGTAGCTGCGAGTTCTACGGTCGAGGCACGAGGATGATCGCGAGAGTTCATCAAGCGATTCTGACGGATCATGAGAGTGATCAAGGCTTCGGAGACCGAGTCCGTGATCTTTGGTTCACATCGGTTGCGTGATACCGCAGTCGACTGGTTTGATTCGTGGGAGCTATCCCGGGGAGAGCATGCGCCTCCAGCAGTATGGGACGAGTTCTCTGAGGCATTTCTCACTCATTTCTTGTCGCCACATATGAGAGAAACGCGGGCGACAGATTTTGATCTTGAGGCGAGAGAGGCGCCGATTGGAGTACAACGTGGAGTTCGACTCGTTGGCTCGATATGTCCCTGCGTTGGTAGCGAATATGGAGGGCGAGTGCACCGCTACGTCACGGGCTAGATGATTATTTGGCGAGTCTTGCTCGGGTGTAGCTCTTGGTAGCATGGACATTGCCGCGTCGCAGCTCATTCACTTGGATGCGAGGCGTAGAGGCGGCGGGTCGGCGGATATCAGCAGCGAAGAAGGGCGAGGATGGCGAGATCTTTTGGTAGCTCTCGGTGGGCGGCCTCAGGCAGATCTAGATTTGCACCACAACCACTCGAGCACTCCTACACCGTCTTCGGGCGGCGAGTATTCGGGCGGTCGGGGCCCGGGACTTGGACTTCGAGGTAGCGAGTGCTAACGGTCGGAGTCCTCTCGGTGTGTGTCCGTTGTGGTAGATTCCATTAGGAGTTGTGATACTACCTCGGGAGTTTGCTACACTTACGGCCGGCAGGTCTATCGCGAGCTTTGTCGACTAGGCGCGGATGGTAGGGTCACCTACGGGTCTTTTCTTGGTCTTCATCTCCTACGATTTACTCGCCGGGCGGTACTCATGGACCAGTGTGGCGGAGGTCGTGCACGGGTCCTAGTTCTAGCGGTCCTCGAATCGCATTTATGCCTTGACCACGGTAGCGGGACGGGGCGTCACGATGTCGTCACAGGTACTTTATCAGTTTCATGTTGTGACGTGTATGCCTTGATAGACCCGGGTTCTACTCTTTCCTATATATCTCCCCTTATTGCTAGTAGGATAGGGATAGAGCCTGAGTCCATGACCACTTTCGAGGTAGCTACGCGATGGGTGATTCGGTGGTAGCTCGGCGGGTATATAGGGCTTGCCACTGTGACTTTATGCGATCGTGGACCACTGGCAGCTTGATAGAGTTGGATATGACCGATTTCGATGTGATCATGGGTATGGATTGGCTAGCTTCTTTCTATGCCAATGTAGCTGCAGGAGAGAGTGAGTGCGGTTCGGTTTCTGAGGGCCGGTTATCAGTGGGAGGAACATCAGTCGAGGGTAGGTTTATTTCTTACCTCAAGGCTAGGAAGGCTCGTGCAAAAGGGGTATATCTACTATCTCATTCGGGTGTTTGATCGAGGTCGCGGTACCAGATTTTGATCGATTCGAGTCGAGAGAGTTCCCGGATGTGTTTCAGACGACCTCCGGGTATTCCTCACGAGAGGAGATAGAGTTTTGTATCGATGTCTTTGCCGGACACTCGGCTATTTCCATTCCACCATACGTAATGGCACCGCCGAGTTGAGAGAGTTGAAGGACCGGTTGAGAGATTTCTTTGGAGAGAAGGGCTTCATCGGGCCTAGTGTTTCTCGCGGGAAGCGCCGGTATTGTTCGTGAAGAAGAAGGGCGAGGCGATGCGCGTGTGTTGATTCTGACGGTTGAACAAGGTGACTATTAAGAACAGATACCCCCTTCCCAGGATTGATGATTTGTTCGACCAGTTGCACGGTGCGAGATGTTTCTCCAAGATAGATCTGCGATCGGGCTATCATCAGGTGCGAGTTAGAGAGGCGGATGTCCCTAGATCGCATTCGGACCGATGCGCACTATGAGTTCGTGGTTATGTCTTTCGGTTTGACCAATGCTCGCGGTATTTATGGATTTGATGAACCGAGTGTTCAAGCCATTTTGGATACATTTGTGATAGTATTCGTGATGACATCTTGGTTTATTCCGCTCGGGCGAGGAGCACGCGAGCATTTGAGGGCGATCTTGAGAGTTCTCGGGACCAGCGGTTACGCCAAGTTTTCAAATGTGAGTTCGTTGACTTCGTGGCATTTCTTGGGCATATTGTCGGGCCGATGGTATTCGGGTGGATCGGCCAAAATCGAGGCGATCGGGAGTTGGCCTGACCTACTACAAGCGGAGTGCGCATCTTTCTGGGCCTTGCGGGTTATTATCGGCGGTTCGTGGAGAAGTTTGCTTCTATTTCTGCACCATTGAATAGGTGACTCGAAGCGGCTAAGTTTCGATGGGTGATGCTTGTGGCGATGTTTCCAGCTCGAAGGAGAGGTCGACGCCTTGATTCTTACTCTTCCGAGGGTCTGAAGCGGCTATGTGGTGTATTGTGATGCGTCAGGCATCGGGCTTGGATGTGTGTTGATGTAGCAGGGCAAGGTTATAGCGTACGCATCCCGACAGCTTAAGAAGCATGAGAGGAACTACCCCACCAATGATTTGGAGTTGGCAGCGGTGATTCACGCCAAGATCTGAGGCACTATTTGTATGGAGTTCATGTGGATATTTACACGGACCAGAGCCTCGGTATATCTTCGGCGAGGAGCCGAACTTACGGCGAGGCGGTGGTTAGAGTTACTCAAGGATTATGATGTCGATATCATGTACCACCCGGGAAGGCCAATGTTGTGGCGTATGCCTTAGTCGTAGGTCGATGGGAGTCTATCGGTTGTGCGACTGGAGAGAGGGCATGATTCGCGAGTTACATCGATTAGCGAGCCTTGGAGTCCGATTGATTGGTTACGATAGCGGTGGGGTTCGAGTTCGAGAGGTTGCGAGTCTTCCATCGTCGAGAGGTGAAGAGGCAACATTTGAGATCCGATTTTGACACGGTATCGTGATACGGCTCTTCGTGAGGAAAGGTCTTGAGTAGCACCTAATGGGGTGCTAAGGTTTGAGGCGAGTTGTGTGTTCGGATATTGGAGGACTTGGCGAGTTAGGGAAGCACATACGCGCGTTACTCTATCCATCCGGTCGACAAAGATGTACCACGACCTCGGATCGTGTATTGGTGGGATGGCGAAGAGGGGCGTTGCGAGTTTGTGGCTCGATGCGTGTTGTCGGCGGTGAAGGTAGAGCACGAGGCACGGTGGATTACTGCGACGATAGAGATCCCGACACGGAAGTGGGAGGTGATCAACATGGACTTTATCATGGGTTACCTCGCACTCAGAAACATGATTCTATCGGGTTATCGTCGACGGTGTGAAATCAGCCCACTTTCTTCCATCGGACGACTTTTTAGGCCGAGGATTATGCGGACTTTACATCGAGAGATCGTGAGACGCATGAAGTCCCTATTTCTATCATATCGCATGGAGGCCCGGTTTACGGCTAACTTCCGGAGGTCTTTCGAGAAGGATTAGGGGCGTGAGTGAGCACGATCGCATTCCATCCTCGATGCAGGCGGACAGCGAGCGTACTATCCGGACTCTTGAGGATATGTTGCGAGCTGTGTTATTGACTTCGTGGGTAGGGAGGATCATTTGCCTCTAGTAGAGTTTGCGTATAATAATAGCTACCACTCCGGTATTGGATGGCGCCTTATGAGGCCTTGTATGGGAGGAAGTGCGGATCGCCGATAGGCTGGTTTGACGTAGGCGAGTGCGATTAGTGGGACGGACTTATTCTGTGAGCGATGGATAAGGTGAAGCTTATCCAGTGCGGTTATTCGACTCGAGTCGGCGAAGTCGTATGCAGATCATCGTCGTCGGCATCCGGAGTTTGAGGTTGATGATTGGGTTTTCTGAAGGTGTCACCCATGAAGGTGTGATGAGATTTGGGAGAAAGGAAGCTCGGCCCAGGTACATCGGGCCTTATCAGTTGTCGCGGGGTAGGCAAGGTTACTATGAGTTGAATCTGCCGTCCGATCTGGAGGCGGTGCATCCGGTTTTCATGTTTCTATCTTTGAGAGATGTATCGGGGATCCATCTAGAGTGCACCGATTGACGATGTCGGTGTGAGGGTTATCGTATGAGGAGAGTCCCATAGCGATACTTGATCGTCAGGTTAGGCGGCTGCGGACGAAGGATGTGGCTTCCGTCAAGGTCTTATGGCGGAACGAGAACAGGGAGGAGATGACGTGGGAAACAGAGGAGGACATGAGGCAGAGGTATCCTCACTTATTCCCCACCTCCGTGTAACTCACTTTCCTACTTCGGTTTTAATTTTCATATATTGCTTAAGTGTTGTATTGTGGCCATGTGTGGCATTTGCAAATCGTTTAAATTGTGAGGAACTATATCGTTATCTGTCTTGAGAAGGAACATTCGGGACGAATGTTTCTAAGGAGGGGAGAATGTTATACCCCGTAGTTCCAGAGTATGTATGTGAGGACGTACGTACATTTGTACAAACCCTAATTAGGTTAGGGATGAAATTGTGAACTTTCAACGGAAAAGATTCCGAACCTTGTGAAGGAAATTTTACGTTTTTAATATTTTAACCGATTATGGATTTTTCCAAGAGATGAAATATTTTGGACCAATAGGAGGGCGACATGTGTCACCCTTAGGTGGCATGTTTGGACGAAAATGTTGGGCTAGTGGGCAAGTCAAAAAGTCAAGTCTTGCAAGATATTTTTGAGTGAGTGGGAGTAGGTGGTGGACGGTTTTTGTGAGCCATGTGGATGGCCACATGGCTCATTGTTGTGGTGGACATATGTTCCAATGTTATGGTGGACATATGTCCCAATATTGTGGTGGACACTTGGTGGAAGACTCCACTCACACAAGCTATCTAATCTACACCCTCCACTTGCTTTAATCTTGGCCATTGAAGGTTCTATAAATACCCCCCTCTTGTGCAAGACTTCTTCATTCACTTAACACTTTCAAGTCACAAAATCCTCCCCCTTTGTAGTAGAGCTTTCGTCAGCTCCCCTTTTAGCTTTCGTCCAAGCACCTCTCCCCTTCCTAGTTGTCCCGTCGAAATACCCCCCCCCCCCCCCCCTTGGTAGAAAAATTGTCTTGTAGTATTGTTGCTATTCCAAAATACCTTAGCCTAAATCCCTTGTTGTATCCCCAAGTTACCTCTATACTAAAAGCCCGGAAATACTACTTTATATCCTTTAGTCACAAAACGAAACCCTAAGGAAAATCTTCATAGTTGGTTGAAGTATTAAGTAGAAGTTGTTTGGAAACTTCTAAGGGTTTCTTGGAGCTATCGGAGCGTGCAAATTAGGAGCTAAACGTTGTTCAGGATCGACATTTAATCTTGGATAATTTTGGGCTTATCGAGGTAAATATCTTTGTCCTTCTATTGTAATTGGAAATTACATACTGTAGTAGTATAGAAATGTGTATAAGATATATAGAAGAAGGTTATAAAAGAAGAGAATTGAACTGATTTACATAGAATTTGTATTTCTGATGAACTTGTGTAGTTTGACGGGTAGGGAAGTGCTGCCCAATTTACCGTAGAATTAAGAACCTTCTGCTTAGAATATTCTACAGAGTAGTTTAGACGTTGATAGACGTATTTGACTATTATAGGTTGATACTCTGCGCGCGACATATTCGACTTGGCAGGTGAATTTCGCCGATGAGGTATGTGATTCTTCCTATCCTCTTGAGCATGATATTTTTAAAATATATAAATAGTACGGTAGACGTACGTGTGTTAACTGAACTTGGTTTTACTCTGATGTCTTTTGACTTGAGTTTTAAATAATAAGAATCTTGAAGTATTTCAAAAGAGTTATGAATCATTTTTGAAAGAAAAGTAATACTTGGTTTTAAAAGCTTAAAGAGTTATACTAGCTTTATGGGAAGTTAGGTATAACGACTTAAGAAAGATAAAAGGAACGGTTTACTTATTTGTTTATGAAGGTCTTGTATTGATTTCTGAAAAGTGTAGTAAGATGGTTTGATAAGTAAACATGTTATGATGCTACGTGTGTTAGTGTCTTGTGATATTGTGTAAGGGGGTTATTCTTGTTGTGCTTATGTTGTTTAACGATAAGCGGTTGTCAAGTTATTATATCACATACCCACGACTTGTTATGATGCCGGAGACTTGCCACCTCGATGCGGGTCTATCGGCCTATGCGGTCCACGGGACTATGCGGAGTGCGGGAGTTCGTGATTGATCACTCCGGGTGTATTCTGCCGACGCGGTCTATCGGCCTATCACGGTCCACAAGACTACGCGGTGCGGAGTCCGAGAGGATGTCGCGGGTTAGCTACCCGACGCGAGAATACCTCATGCGGATCGATGTGTGACCTATCACGGTGCGGAGTTCGAGATTAGGCTCGCATAATGATACTATGGGCGATTGGCCTTGCTTTGATCATTAGCGGCCTAGAAAAGACCAGTTATGTTATATCTATTTTGCTTTTGGTTATCTTTGTGGTACTATGTGCGGTTACATTGGTTGTTTCGTACATATTTGTAAAATTGGTTTTAAAATGATATGATTTCATTTAAAGTACTTTCTGATTTCACATACTTGGTACTGTTGTCGACCTCCTTGAGGCCGCTTTCATGCCAGTAAGGGAAGCCGGTGGTAGATCCTCGTTCTTAGGATCCTTACTCTGGTGTCAGGAGCCCCATTTCTCCGGAGGCTCGACTTTTGGTACGGCTCTCCCTGTGTTGTAGATATTTTGTACATTCAGGGTATGGCGGGGCCCTGTCCCGCCATAGTTGTTTACATTCCTAGAGGTCTGTAGTCCTGTTGTAAAGTTGGGATGTAACTGTTCGCTCCTTATGTATATATATATGCCGAAAGGCAACTTTTTCTCAGATAAACTGTTTCTCATTTCATATTGTTTCATGTCTTGTTTTTATATTCCGCTGGTTACTCTGATGTATGCCTACTGGGGTGCCCGGGTAAGGCACCAGTCACGGGCCCGGGATCGGGTCGTGACACCCCTTCTCCGTTCCCACCTTGTCTGACATGGCTTAAATTGTATTCCTTATAGAATAGACCTTTTGCTAGTATAAATAGGACCCTTAGGACATTGTAATAGGTAAACTTGTTGATGATATATATTAAATAAGTTTTACCAAAAGCAAAGGTATTCAACCCGGGGTGTATACATTAGTTGGTCCTCCAGGAGGGTCGTGTATCTTGTGTTATCTTTTAAGGTTCCAATCACTCTCACTTGGTTAGTATTAAGGATTGTAGTCAACAACCTCAATCTAATCCTTGTCCAATTGACCAAACACATCTTCGTGTCGACTCGAGCAATAAATCCCTCGTGTCAATATCCTTTCTATATCGACTGTATAGTACTTGGTGTCATGACCCCAAACTGGAGGGTCGCGACGGGCACCCATATCCCACTCGCCGGATACCGCCATTCGTACATTCAACACCTAATCGTAATTCAACATGGACTAAGCGAAAAGAAAACTATGTAAAATCTTTAGTCAGAAAACCAATTTTTATATATACATACTCATACCAAGGCCGATAAGGTCATACAAGTCTACTACACCCACATGACACCATCTACAAATCTCTAAAAAATACATGACATCAAAAAACTGAGATAGGGCCCCACCGTACCCATATAGACATGAAAAAATAACTGTACCAAGCTAGACCGACACTCTGAACAAGAATAGTGCTCCAAAACTCGTTGAATCAACCTAGTAATGTGAATCGTCGTCCTGTCTATGTAAACCTGTGGGCATGAAACGCAACGTCCCCCGACAAAAGGGATATCAATACGACTGATGTACTGAGTATGTTAGGCATGGATAATAGCATAACAATTAATCAACAATAAGCTGACCAGCAGTAAATACCTCTGAGACCCTAATACATATGCTTACATGTTATGAAATGCAAATGTGGTATAATATTGGCCACACATGCATCTTCCTTTTCATAACAGCCTCTGTGGACATCATGTTATATCGGTCACACAGACAACCTGATATCGATCACACATACATGCCATACATGGTTCAATAATGAATGTATGCATGATGCAAATGCGGTGTACTATGGCCACACAACCATTTTCCTACCCAACCACACAGGCTTAATATTGGCCACACAGGCTTATATTGAACACACATGCATTCATATCATCTTGGCCACACAGGCATCCATTTTGGCCACACAGGCTCGATATGTGGCCTCTTAGGGCCCTTTTGTAATAATCTGTACCAGATGCAGATGATGTACGTATATAACGTCTTTCCCTCTTATATATATATATATATATATATATAGTATTTACCATATATTAGTGTGCATAGTACAAGTGGTCCAGGGTAATATATGAATGCAATGTAAATAAAAATGCATGAATGACAATAAAACATTTCTTGAATTTAACGGATGATAATAATATCCTTGCCCCTTTGGCTAACACGGTGAATCTCAACATCTTTTCTGTGTGCCTCAATAAGGACTTAGGAACATATTTAGACATGTTTTCAACATAGGAATCAATAATATGAACATTCCTGTTATACCCCGTATTTCCAGAGTATGTATGTGAGGACGTACGTACGTTTGTACAAGCCCTAATTAGGTTAAGGATGAAATTGTGAACTTTCGACGGAAAAGATTCCGAACCTTGTGAAGGAAATTCTACGTTTTTAATATTTTAACCGACACGGATTTTTCCGAGAGACGAAATATTTTGGACCAATGGAGGACGACATGTGTCACCCTTAGTTGGCATGGGTTGGACGAAATGGTGGCCAAGTGGACAAGGTCAAATGGTCAAGTCTTGGAAGATATTTTCTTTTGGTGAGTGGGAGTAGGTAGATGGACGATTTGTGTGGGGCAATTGGAGGCCTCTTGGACGTTTTTTATTGAGCAAGTGGATGGACACTTGGCTCATTGTTGTGGTGGACATATGTCCCAATGTTGTGGTGGACATATGTCCCCATGTTGTGGTGGACACTTGGTGGAAGACCTCACTTGAACAAGCTACCACATCTACACCCTCCATTTGTTTTAATCTTGGCCCTTGGTGGTTCTATAAATACCCCCCTCTTGTACAAGACATCTTCATCCCTTAAACATTTTCCAAGTCTTGAAATCAGTCTCCCCTTAGTGAAGTTCTCGTCCAAACTTCCTCCCCTTTGAGAAGCCCTACCAAACACTACCCCCTTCCTCAAGCTTTCATCCAACCCCCTTGGTAGAAAAGTATTCTCCAAGTATTGTTACTATTCCAAAATACCTTGGCCCAATACCTTGTAGTATTCCAAAGTTACCTCTATACTAAAAAGCCCGGAAATGCTACTTTATATCCTTTAGTCACAAAACGAAACCCTAGGAAAATCTTCATAGTTGGTTGAAGTATTAAGTAAGTTGTTTAGAAACTTCTAAGGGTTGCTTGGAGCGGGTTGGAGCGCACGGAATAGGAGCTAAACCTTGCTCAGGATCGACTTTAATCTTGGATAATTTTGGGCTTACCGAGGTAAATATTTTTGTCCTTCTATTGTAATTGGAAATTACATACTGTAGTAGTATAGAAATGAGTATAAGATATATAGAAGGATGGTATAAGAGAAGAGAATTGAATACTTACATAGGATTTGTATTTACAGTAGACTTGAGTAGTTTGACGGGTAGGGAAGTGCTGCCCAAATTTCCGTAGAAATAAGAACCATCTGCTTAGAATATTCTACAGTATAGTCTAGACGTTGATAGACGTATTTGACTATTATAGGTTGATACTCTGCGCGCGACATATTCGACTTGGCAGGTGGATTTCGCCGAGGAGGTATGTGATTCTTCCTATCCTCTTGAGCATGATATTTTAAAAGAATATATATAGTACGGTGAGACGTCGTGTTAACCGATCGTGGTCTTACTTCGATGTCTTTTGACTTGAGTTTTAAATAATAAGAATCTTGAAGTATTTCAAAAGAATTAAGAATCGTTTTTGAAAGAAGAGTAATACTTGGTTTTAAAAGCTTAAGAGTTATACTAGCTTTATGGGAAGTTAGGTATAACGACTTAAGAGAGATAAAAGGAACGGTTTACTTAATTGTTTATGAAAGCCTTGTATTGATTTTGGAAATGAGAATAAGTATCGAACAAACCACTGCAGCGCTAATAAAGGAAATGTATTGACTAATTAAGTATTATTAAAACCAGTAGAAACCTCCATCTGCATAGAAGCTAAGATAAGACAAAATTGTATTACATTTCCTAGATCATGGCTGCTTTAATAAGATCATTAATAAACAAGTTTTGATTTTCTTAAAAATTTCAAAGTAAGGACTTGATTTATAAAAGACAAAGACTTGAAAATTTGAAGTGTTTTCGTTTAAAAAGGAAGGCATGCTTTTGTCTTAAGTTGGTTCAAAAAGAAGGTAGGGAAATTGTTTTGGTTTACTTAAAAAGATAGTCACTCTATTTTGATACTACGGGTATCGTGTGACTTTTGTGAAAGAAACGGATCTTTTTAAGGAGTTAATGTATGAAGTACTTTGGGGATAAAAACCCGAACTTGTTGACATAAAATAGAAAGTACCTTGTGTGAATAACTTGACTATGTTGGTTTGTGATAACCTTGTAATACTTTCTTGTTGGTTTGTGATAACCTTGTAATACTTTCTTGTTGGTTTGATAAGTAAACATGTTAGGATGCTACGTGTGTTAGTGATGTTTGTGTAAAGAGGTTTCCCTTGTTGTGCTTATGTTGTTTAACGATAAGTCGTTATGTTAGTATTATACCACTCACCTCTTGACATGTTATACCGGGGGTTAAGCTGCCCCCCGATGCGAGGTATACCTCAGGCGGTCTGTGTGACTATGATTCGAGAATACCTCATGCGGGTCCAGGGGACCTACGCGGAGCTACGAGTTCCGTGTTAGTGTGGGAATACCTCACGCGTCTATGTGGCCATGCGGACTACGAGTCCGGGGCGATCGCCGAATAGCTACCTCGATGCGAGGAATACCTCACGGGCCTATGTGGCCTACGCGAGTCGCGGAAGTTCCAGGATTAGACGCGCACATTGATACTGAGGGCGAGTGGCCAGCTTCGATCATGTGGCGGTCTAGAAAGACCTCGTGATACAGTTTTATAGCATTGTTGGTATGGTGGGTTCTAGTAGTCGGCTATGCCTTCATACTAACCCCGTACGGTTTATTATGACACAGGTGGGACCTGGTGTTCATGTGTATTCCTTAGTGCTTTTATATCATGGATCGCCGGTGAGGAAGGAATTCCACGCATGATTGATATTGTGGGCATGAGACCCATGATTATATTTGAGTGATGACCTTGGGCGTGAGTCCACGACTTGACATGATCGCATATTGTGTATCGTTAATTTGTTATGATATTTGTCTTCCATTTTATATAGACTATTATGATTTCATTTACGATTTTCGCCACATACTGGTAATTGTCAGATCGACCTCCTTCGGGCCGCTGCCGCAGGTAGAGGTACACCAGTTGTTGATCCTCGCTCATAGGGTCACAGTTCAGCGTTTTGGGAAGCTCCGTGTCTCCGGAGGCTTATCTTGGTATAGTCCCCTGTCGTTGTAGGTACTTACATTCAGGGGTATGGCGGGGCCCTGTCCCGCCATTGTTGTATAACATTCTTAGAGGTCTATAGTACTGTTGTGGGTAGAGTTTGTAAAAGGGATGTAACTGATCGGATTCAAGTTGATATATATATATGCCGAAAGGCAACTTTTCTCAGATAAACTGTTCTCACTTCATATTATTTCATATCTTGTTTTATATTCCGCTGGTTACTCTGATGTATGTCTACTTGGGTGCCCGGGTAAGGCACCAGTCACGGGCCCGGGTTCGGGTCGTGACAAAAGTGGTATCGAGCGATTAATCCTCGGAAAGTGTCTACAGACCGTATCTAGTAGAGTCTTGATTATCGGTGTTGTGCACCACACCAATAATCGTGAGGCTATAGGATATTTAGGATTGGTTTCCATTCTTCTCACTCGAGATCGTGCCTTAGAGCCGTGTTATAAGTTGGACCTCTAACGTATTTCTTCCCTTACGATTATGCCTCCGCGCAAGGCAACCCGCCTGAAGGGCAAGGCAGGGAGCCGCGAGTAGAGCACGTAGAGTTACGAGGCACAGCCCAATCATCACCGGGGTGGTGCTTCATTCGGGAGTTCTGGCGTCGCCACGGCCAGAGTCTAGCACGCGGCGGCCTACTGCGGCCATGATATTTGAACCTTCAGTTCCACGACCAGGAGCGGAAAATATGGATTGCAGAGAGACGGCCCTGTTACTAGCAAGGGTTTTAGCAACCAGTGAGTATATAATGTATCGATTTATCGCGGGCCTTGATGATTATCTAAAGAAGGGTTGTGCAAGAGTAGCCCTTCAGTCAGGCATGAGCATGGCCTGCGTACGGGCTTATGCGCAACAGGCCGAGAAACGTAGGGATCGACGGGTTAACCAAGATCAGCAGAAGAGGGCCAGATCGGCAGGGTCCTTTGGTAACTTTCGAGGCGAATCACCTCAGCAGCAGACTGGATATGCACCTCCGCCAGTGCAGAGTGGTCCTCCACAGGGTTCAGGACGTTCGGGGTATGCCGGAGTTGGTCAGAGCTCCAGGGCTTCTGGTTCACAGATACACGTAGGTTCCAGCCAGCCGGATTCAGTTTTCCCTCAGTGTTCACAGTGTGGCAGGCGTCATCCCGGGGAATGTCGTCTTCTTGTTGGTGCTTGTTTTACCTGCGGTCGTCAGGGCCATGTGACGAAAGAATGTTCAAGTAGGAGGACTCAGCCTACCAGATTAGTTGCGGATTCAGTGGTTCGGAGAGGAAGGGGTGTTAGTTGCAGAGAGGCCACCCCACCCGGTGGCCGTTGTGGTAGGTGTCTTGGGGAGTGTCGCATTTCTTCGACTTGTTATGCTTTGCCAGACGAGGCCATTTTGCGAGAAATTGTCCACCGCAGTGGCTCGGATGTAGAGACTCACCTTCAGATCGGTGGCTAGTTCATCACCTTCCTAGCTATGCGCCCAACAGGGTGATTGATTAGAGCGACAAAGGGAGTGAAGCGGAGATCTGGTATATCCTTAACCCTCTAGAGATTAGTATGTGTGATAAGATGAGTATATCTTAAGTGTTATGTTCAGATAGCATTGTGTTAATTGTGATTTGAAATCATGGTTAGGAAAAAGGGTAAGATTGGAGATAGGAAAATTGTGAGCTTTAGGATATTATACGTGGAGACCTTAGAGGCGAGGCCATCTCGAGTAAAAGATTTATTTTTATGTTTGACCCTTATCGGAGTGCATAGTATACGTGAGATATGTTTGTGTGATAAGTCCCTGAGTAGTGTGAAATGCAAGAGGGTAGTTGAGCTAAGAAGACCACTAGGTTTTCGTGACTCGATGGTGAGATTGTTCCGGATCGGGAGACAAGAGCTTGGCGCGATAAATGGGTCGTTGAGGCCGACAATGGTCAACCCGCGGCGGTTGAAGTAAGAAAAAATTGTGGTGGTCCCGCTTTGTGATAGGGTCACGAGGGTGTTAGGCCCAAGTTTAGTTAACCATCGTACGAGTTCGTGGATACGTTCGACCGATGGTCGGGCGAGGTCAGCCCATCTTGTCTTTCAGTCAGAAATGTTTACTCGGCAGAGGGTTATGCGAGATGTTATATATCAGGAAGGTTGTAAGACTGCACGGGGTTCCTACTTTTACTTTATGGCAGGCAGTGGAGCCCAGTTTACGGCTATTTCTTTTTATGGAGGTTTTACCAGGCAAGGTTAGAAACTCAGGTGAGTCTCAGTATTGCATTCACCCTCGGGCCGGTGTTTTTGTTTTCAGAGGTAGCTGTAAGGATTATGTGCCTCTTGTTGAGGGAGTATTATACTAGCTACCATTTCAGTATTCGGAGGGTGCCTTATGAAGCCTCGTATGGGCAGTAGTATAGGTTGCCAGTCGATTGGTTCGATGTTGGCAAGGTTCAGATAGTTGGTTCATACTTGATTCAGCAGGATGTGGATAGGGTGAAGCTTATCCAGAAGAGGTTTTTAGCAGCTCAGAGTCAACAGAAGTCGTGTGGACGATCGGCGTCGACACTTGGAGTTCAGGTTGACGGTGGGTTTTCTTGAAGATACCACCCCGGAAGGGTGTTACGAGATTTGGAAAGCAGGGGAAAACTTAGCCCGAGTTACTTTGGGCCTTTTCGATCATGTGAAGAATAGGCCAGGTTGCCTATATGTTAGCGTTTGCCGTCCGACTTAGGAGGCAGTACTCCCGGTCTTTCGTGTTGCTATGTTCGGAAAAGTATCGGAGATCCACCCAGAGTGTTCCAAGATAATGATGACCAAGTTGGAGATAGTAACCCTGAGATTTTGGAAACTGAAGCAATGACAGCAATATGGTACGTATAGTAGGAAGAGTTTGGGTACGAGAAGGGTACGACGAGTAAAGGGAAGAAGTGGACATGTGTTAAGAGAATAGAAGTGATCATTTCTTTTGTGAAGTAAAGGTGCGAAGAGAGTATCTTTTAGCCCTTGGGTGGGAAGTTTTTGTGATGCTAGAGGTGGTTCCTTGTGGACTTGGAGTTAAGTATTTGCGCGTGTGTTATATTATGGCCAGGTGTGGCATAATTGGTTCCGTAAGTATAATAGTGAAGGCCTTACCGGCGCTAGCGTGTTTTGAGTCTTAGAAGGAACATTCGGGACGAATGTTTCTAAGGAGGGAAGAATGTTATACCCCGTATTTCCAGAGTATGTATGTGAGGACGTACGTACGTTTGTACAAGCCCTAATTAGGTTAAGGATAAAATTGTGAACTTTCGACGGAAAAGATTCCGAACCTTGTGAAGGAAATTCTACGTTTTTAATATTTTAACCGATTACGGATTTTTTCCGAGAGACGAAATATTTTGGACCAATTGGAGGGCGACATGTGTCACCCTTAGTTGGCATGGGTTGGACGAAATGGTGGCCAAGTGGACAAAGACAAATGGTCAAGTCTTGGAAGATATTTTCTTTTGGTGAGTGGGAGTAGGTAGATGGACGATTTGTGTGGGGCAAGTGGAGGCCTCTTGGACGTTTTTTCTTGAGCAAGTGGATGGCCACTTGGCTCATTGTTGTGGTGGACATATGTCCCAATGTTGTGGTGGACATATGTCCCCATGTTGTGGTGGACACTTGGTGGAAGACCTCACTTGAACAAGCTACCACATCTACACCCTCCATTTGTTTTAATCTTGGCCCTTGGTGGTTCTATAAATACCCCCCTCTTGTGCAAGACATCTTCATCCCTTAAACATTTTCCAAGTCTTGAAATCCCTCTCCCCCTTAGTGAAGTTCTCGTCCAAACTTCCCCTCCCCCTTTGAGAAGCCCTCGGCCGAAACACTACCCCCCCTTCCTTGAAGCTTTCGTCCAAACCCCCCCCCCCCCTTGGTAGAAAAGTATTCTCCAAGTATTGTTACTATTCCAAAATACCTTGGCCCAATACCTTGTAGTATTCCAAAGTTACCTCTATACTAAAAAGCCCGGAAATGCTACTTTATATCCTTTAGTCACAAAACGAAACCCTAGGAAAATCTTCATAGTTGGTTGAAGTATTAAGTAGAAGTTGTTTAGAAACTTCTAAGGGTTGCTTGGAGCGGGTTGGAGCGCACGGAATAGGAGCTAAACCTTGCTCAGGATCGACTTTAATCTTGGATAATTTTGGGCTTACCGAGGTAAATATCTTTGTCCTTCTATTGTAATTGGAAATTACATACTGTAGTAGTATAGAAATGAGTATAAGATATATAGAAGGATGGTATAAGAGAAGAGAATTGAACTGTACTTACATAGGACTGTATTTACAGTAGACTTGAGTAGTTTGACGGGTAGGGAAGTGCTGCCCAAATTTCCGTAGAAATAAGAACCATCTGCTTAGAATATTCTACAGTATAGTCTAGACGTTGATAGACGTATTTGACTATTATAGGTTGATACTCTGCGCGCGACATATTCGACTTGGCAGGTGGATTTCGCCGAGGAGGTATGTGATTCTTCCTATCCTCTTGAGCATGATATTTTAAAAGAATATATATAGTACGGTAGACGTACGTGTGTTAACTGAACGTGGTTTTACTTCGATGTCTTTTGACTTGAGTTTTAAATAATAAGAATCTTGAAGTATTTCAAAAGAATTAAGAATCGTTTTTGAAAGAAGAGTAATACTTGGTTTTAAAAGCTTAAGAGTTATACTAGCTTTATGGGAAGTTAGGTATAACGACTTAAGAGAGATAAAAGGAACGGTTTACTTAATTGTTTATGAAAGCCTTGTATTGATTTTGGAAATGAGAATAAGTATCGAACAAACCACTGCAGCGCTAATAAAGGAAATGTATTGACTAATTAAGTATTATTAAAACCAGTAGAAACCTCCATCTGCATAGAAGCTAAGATAAGACAAAATTGTATTACATTTCCTAGATCATGGTTGCTTTAATAAGATCATTAATAAACAAGTTTTGATTTTCTTAAAAATTTCAAAGTAAGGACTTGATTTATAAAAGACAAAAGACTTGAAAATTTGAAGTGTTTTCGTTTAAAAAGGAAGGCATGCTTTTGTCTTAAGTTGGTTCAAAAAGAAGGTAGGGAAATTGTTTTGGTTTACTTAAAAAGATAGTCACTCTATTTTGATACTACGGGTATCGTGTGACTTTTGTGAAAGAAACGGATCTTTTTAAGGAGTTAATGTATGAAGTACTTTGGGGATAAAAACCCGAACTTGTTGACATAAAATAGAAAGTACCTTGTGTGAATAACTTGACTATGTTGGTTTGTGATAACCTTGTAATACTTTCTTGTTGGTTTGTGATAACCTTGTAATACTTTCTTGTTGGTTTGATAAGTAAACATGTTAGGATGCTACGTGTGTTAGTGATGTTTGTGTAAAGGGGTTTCCCTTGTTGTGCTTATGTTGTTTAACGATAAGTCGTTATGTTAGTATTATACCACTCACCTCTTGACATGTTATACCGGGGTTGTGCCCTCACACGACCGTTAAAGTCCGTGGATCGTGCCTTACCCGCACCCAAGTAGTCATACATCGAGTAATCGGAATATAAAACAAGACATGAAACAGTTGTAAATGAGACACGCTTACGATGAAAAGCTTGCCTTTTCGCATATATATATATAACCCAAGTTTTGCGATACATCCCAAATGTACAATAGGACTACAGCACTTAGGAATGTAAACAACTATGGCGACAGGGCCCCGCCATACCACGATCTGACAAAAGTAATTACAACAGGGAGAGCATACCCAACAGTAGAGCCTCCGGAGAAGATGGAGCTCCTGACACCAATGCAAAGAGATCCTAAGGATGTGGATCTAGCACCTGCTTACCCTTACCTGCGGCATGAACGCAGCCCCCCGAAGGAGGTCAGTACAACAGGTACCAAGTATGTGAAACTGTAAGTACTTAAATGAAAACATATCATTTTAAAATCAATTTACATATATGTATGAAACAACCAAGGTAACCGCACATAGTGCCACATCATAAACAAGAGCAACAATAGGTAAACTGTGATGTGTCTTTTCTAGGTGCGAATGATCGAGCAGGCCAATTGCGTAGTATCACCATGCAAGCCTAATCACGGACTCCGTAGTCCGCATAGGCCACTCACGTAGGCCCGCATAGGGTATATAACCCGCATCGAGGGTAGCTACTCCTCGGCGTCGCCCCGACTCGTAGTCCGCATGGCCACATGACCGCATGAGGTATAACCCCGCACACTAACACGAACTCCCGTAGCTCGCATAGGTCCCTGGACCCGCATGAGGTATTCTCGAATCATGGTCCCGCATCACTGAGTCTACCCCGCGACGGAGGCGACTTAACCCCAGAACATGTCAAGAGGTGAGTGATATTACACTAACATAATAGCTTATCGTTAAACAACATAAGCACAACAAGAATACTCTCTTATACAAACGTTACAAGACACTAACACACATAGCATCATATCATGTCTACTTATCAAACCATCTTATTATTCTTTTCACAAATCAATATAGTCTGTTATAAACACATAGGTAAATTGTTCCTTTTATTATTCTTAAGTGGTTATACCTAACTTCCCATAAAGCTAGTATAACTCTTAAGCTTCTGTTTTAAAAACCAATTAGTTCTCTTCTGTTAAAAATGATTCAGTAATCTTTTGAAATGCTTTGATCCTTATTATTCAGCTTAAGTCGCGACATTGCCGTTAGTATTATTCAGTCTTAAGTCGAAAGACATTGCCGTAGTTATTATTCAGTTAACACGTGTACGTCTACCGTACTATATATATATTTTAAAATATCATGCTTTAGGAAGAATCACATACCTTCTCGGCGAAAACCTCCTGCCAAGTTGAATATGTCGCGCGCAGAGAATCAGACTATAATAGTCACAGACATCTATCAAAGTCTAGACTACTCTGAAGGTCATTCTAAACAGAGGGTTCACAATTCTACGGAAAGTCGGGCAGCACTTCCCTACCCGGTGAGCTTATATAAGTCTACTGTGAAAACAGTCCTATGTAAGTACAGTTTGATTATTCTTCTTTTAAACCCTTCTCTTGTGATAATACCAATTATATTCTGTAATATTCTTCTAAGTATTTAATACTTATTCTTATACTACTACAGTATGTATTATCTAATACAAAAGAGGGTTAGGATTATTTACCTCGGTAAGCCCAATAATATCCTAGATAAAAGTCGATCCGGAGCAAGGCTTAGCTCCTAAGTTATGCGCTCCAGAGCTCGAAAACCTTAGAAGTTCTTCACACCTTCTCCTAAGGACTAAGGGCTTTGGGCTAGGGTATTTTGGGCATTCTCACAATACTAGAAGGCACCTTTTCTACCAAGGGCGGGGGGGTAGATTGCGGCTAGGCTAGGGGGTTGCCTCGCCAGGGCCACTTAGGCTAGAGGGGGAGAAGGCTTTGGACGAAATGGCTAACAAGGGAGAAGGGAGGATTTTCAAGACTTGGAAAGTAATTTGTGGATGAAGAACTCTTCATCTTAAGGGGGGTATTTATAGGTCAAGGGATGGCCAACCAATGGCCAAGATTTAGCCAAGTGCTAGGCAAGTGTAAGGCCAAGATTAGGGCAAGTGTACCTAGCCAACTTGCACACAAAATATCCTACCAACTACTTGACAAAATTGGCTCTCCAATTCGGTCCAATTCCGCCACAAGTCCATCAATGAGAGGGTGACAAGTGTCGCCCTCTCGTTGGTCCAAAGTGTTACGTCTCTCGGAAAAATCCGCAAAAATTAGAAATGGCATAGCCGGAATTTATCCTACGCGAGTCTTGTAAAACGTTTCGTCGGAAAACGATTCCTTGAGTGAGTTGTGCCCAAAAACGTGCCATGCCTAAACTTTTAAGGCCAAACTTTCGTACGTACGCCCTCACGTACATACTCCGGAAATACGGGGTATAACATTCTCCCCTCCTTAGAAACATTCGTCCCGAATGTTCCTTCCCAAGACAGTTAACGATAAGGTTCTTCATAACTTAAACAGTTGTAAATGCCACACACGGCCACAGAACAACACTTAGGCAAAAACGATAACGAAAATTTACAAGTAGGAAAGTGAATTACCTGGAGGTGTGGGGAATAGGTGAGGATATCGCCTCATGTCCTCCTCGGCTTCCCACGTCATCTCCTCCCTGAGCTCGTTCCGCCACAAGACTTTGACGGAAGCCACGTCCTTGGTCCGCAGACGCCTAACCTGACGATCGACTATCGCTATGGGAATCTCCTCATACGATAACCCCTCGGTCACCTGGACATCGTCAATCGGGTGTACCCTAGATGGATCCCCGATACATCTCCTCAGCATAGATACGTGAAAAACCGGATGCACTGCCTCCAGATCGGACGGCAGATCCAACTCATAGGCAACCTTGCGTACCTCTGCGACAATGAAACGCCCAATGTACTGGCCGAAGTTTCCTTCTTACCGAATCTCATCACACCCTTCATGGGTGACACCTTTAGAAAAAACCCAATCATGAACCTCGAACTCTAGATGCCGACGACGATGATCTGCATATGACTTCGCCGACTCGAGTCGCCAAGAACCTCTCTGGATAAGCTTCACTTATCCATCGCCTCACGCACCAAATCGTCCCACTAGCTGCACCTCGCCCACATCGAACTAACCTATAGGCGATCTGCACTTCCTCCCATACAAGGCCTCATAAGGCGCCATCTGAATACTGGAGTGGTAGCTATTATTGTACGCAAACTCAACTAGAGGCAAATGATCCTCCCCTACCACGAAGTCGATAACACAGCTCGCGGATATCCTCAAGAGTGCGGATAGTGCGCTCGCCTGTCCGTCCGTCATGGATGGAATGCGTACTTTGCTCACTGCGTCCTAAACCTCTCGAAAGACCTCCGAGTTAGCCAGAACGGGCTCCTCTGCGATATGATCGAAATAGGGACTCCATGCAGTCTGACGATCTCTCGGATGTAAAGTCTGGCATAATCCTCAGCCGAAAAAGTCGTCCTGACGGAAAGAAAGTGGGCTGATTTCGTCAGCCTGTCGACGATAACCCATATAGAATCATGTCTCCTCTGAGTGCGAGGTAATCCTGTGATGAAGTCCATGTTGATCACCTCCCACTTCGGTCGGGATCTCTATCGTCAGAACAAACCACCGGGCCTCCGTGCTCTACCTTACTGCGACAACACGCACCGAGCTACGAACTCGCAACGTCCTCTTCGCCATCCCACCAATACACGGATCTAAGGTCGTGGTACATCTTGTCGACCACGGATGGAGTAACGCCGCTACCGTGTGCTTTCCCAAGAACTCGCCAAGTCCTCAAACATCTGGAACACACAACTCGCCTCAAACCTTAGCACCCCATCAGGTGCTACCTCAAAAGGACCCTTGCCCTCACAAAGAGTTGTATCACGATAACGTGTCAAAACTGGATCCTCGAACTGTTGCCTCTTCACCTCCTCGACGATGGAAGACTCGGCAACCTCACGAACTCGAACCCCACTGCTATCAGAATCAATCAAACGGACACCAAGGCTCGCTAACTGATGCAAATCACGAACCATGTCCCTCCTCTCTAGCTGCACATCTGATAGGCTCCCCATCGACCTACGACTAAGAGCATCTGCCACAACATTGGCTTTCCCCGGGTGGTACAGGATATCAACATCGTAATCCTTAAGCAACTCTAACCACCGCCTCTGTCGTAAGTTCAGCTCCTCCAGGTCAAGATATACTGGAGGCTCTTGTGGTCTGTAAAAATATCCACATGAACCCCATACAAATAGTGCCTCCAGATCTTCAAGGCGTGAATCACCGCTGCCAACTCCAAATCGTGGGTGGGGTAGTTCCTCTCGTGTTTCTTCACCGCCGATGCATACGCTATAACCTTGCCATCCGCATCAACACACATCCCAACCCGATGCCCGACGATCGCAATACACAACATAACCGCTGGACCTCGAAGAGTAAGAACGAGGCGGTCGCCTCTCTTTCAAGAATCGAAACCCCGCCACAAGCATCGATCCATCAAACTTGGCCGCTTCGAGTCACCTAGTCAATGGTGCAGATAAAGCAAACTTCTCACGAACCGCCGATAATATCCTGCAAGGCCCGTAAAATCGCGAACCTCTGCCGGTAGTAGGTCTAGGCCAAGTCTGATCGCTTCGATCTTGGTCGTATCCACTCGAATGCCATCACCGACAATGTGCCCAAGAAAAGCCACCGAAGTCAACCAGAACTCACACTTCGAAAACTTGGCGTACAATCGCTGGTCCTGAGAATCACAAGACAGCCTCAATGCTCCGCATGCTCGCTACGGCGCGAATAAACCAAGATATCATCAATGAACACTATCACAAACGTGTCCAAAATGGTTTGAACACTCGGTTCATCAAATCCATGAATACCGCGAGCATCGTCAACCCAAAAGACATGACTGAACTCATAATGCGTCGTCCGAATGCGATCCTAGGGACATCCACCTCTCGACTACTTTGATGATAGCCCGATCGCAGATCAATCTTGAGAAACATCTCGCACCGCAACCGGGTCGAACAAATCATCAATCACAGGAAGGGGTATCTGTTCTTAATGGTCACCTTGTTCACCGTCAGATCAACACACATGCGCAGCGGCCCCGCCCTTCTTCTTCACGAACAATACCGCGCCCTGGGAGAAACACTAGGCCCGATGAAGCCCTTCTCCAAAGAAATCCCTAAGTTGATCCTTCAACTCTCTCAACTCGGCAGGTGCCATTCTGTATGGCGGAATGGAAATAGGCCGAGTGTCTGGCAATATGTCTATACAAAACTCGATCTCCCTCTCAGGAGGGATACCCGGGAGGTCGTCTGAAACACGCCCGAGAACTCTCTCGACTCATCGAATCGATCAAAATTTGTACTGCGGCCTCGGTATCAAACACCCGAACGAGATGGTAGATATACCCTTCTCGCACCATCTTCCTAGCCTCGAGGTAGGAAATAAACCTACCTCGGCGATACCGTGTTCCTCCCACTCAACAACCGGCCTCAGAAACCGGAACCGCATTACTCTCTCTGCAGTCTACATTGGCGTAGCAAGAAGCTAGCCAATCCATCCCCATGATCACGTCGAAGTCAATCATCTCCAACTCTATCAAGTCGCCAGGTCCGACGATCAGAATGGTCACAGACAAGCTCTATATACCCGCCGAGCTACCACCGAATCACCCATCGCGTAGCTACCTCGAAAGGGTCTATGGACTCGTGCTCTATCCCTATCCTACTAGCAACAAGGGAGATATATAGGACCAGTAGAACCCGATCTATCAAAGCATACACATCAAACCCGAACCGATAAGGTACTGCGGCGACATCGGTGAGGCCTCACGATCTGTCGGTTACCGACAAAGCATAAATGCGTTCGAGGACCGCTAGAATCGACCAGCGCCACGACCTGCCGCGACCTGCTGGTCCATGAGTACCTCTCCCGGGCGAGTAGCTGTCGAGGATGAAGACCCGCGAAAGAACTCGTGGTGACTTACCATCAAGATCGCCGCTTGGCCTGACGGCTCGCATAGTGACCCTGCTGGCCACAACTGAAACAAGCTCCCGTAGCAGCACCACAACTCCCGGCGGATCTACCGACGCCACACCGGCGGGTGGTCCCGATCGCCGCACTCGCCGCTCGACGCTCAAGTCCTGGGGCCCCGTGCGCCTCGAATATCCTCGGCCGTGGCCGGTGACGGCAGAGTGCTCGAGCCGGCCGTGGTGCAAATCTAGATCGCCGCTAAGGCCGCCACCACGATAGCCACCAAAAGACCTGCCGCCCCTGGTCTTCTTTGTCGCCGCTGTCGACCCGCTTGGTCTCTACGCCTCGCATCCAAGAGCATGAGCTGCATGCGGTAATGTCCATACCGGTGAAGAGAAACACCCGCATATGACTCGCCATATAATCATCTAGCCCGGTGGCGTGGCGGCACCCTATCCTCCATATCTGCTACCAACGCCGGGACATATCGAGCCAATGAATCAAACTCGACATTGTACTCACGACAAGGTCGTCTCTCGCCTCAGCAAAAATCTATCACCGCGCGCCTCCTCATCCGCGAGGCAAGAAATGAGTGAGGAAAGCCTCGAGAACTCATCCCAAGTACTGGGACGCGTGCTCTCCCGGATAACTCCACGAATCAAACCAATCGATCGCGTATCACGCAGCCTATGTGAACCAAAGATCACGGACTCGGTCTCCGACGCCACGATCACTCTCAAAATCCTCAGAGCCGACGGATGAACTCCTGCGGATCATCCTCCGCCTCGACCCAGTAAAACTCGGCGGCTACAACTCAGAAGTCTCGTAGCCTCAAACTCTGCGCCGGGTGAACCACGGTACGATCGGGCCGGACCGAACCGCCGTGATCCACTGTCCTCATGTCCGCCACGATCTGGCCGATGGCGGGCTATCTCTTGTACCATCTCTCCGCCCCAGCCGCGGGACAGTGCGGGTACGATAGTCTCGCTGGGATCGGCGGCGTCGTGGAACTCGCCGTCTCGGTATAGATCGGGCCCGAGCCCTCGTGACTCTAGGTGTCCCACTAGCGCCTCCTGGCTTGCCCTTCAGGCCCGGTTCCTTACGTGGAGGCATAATCGCATTCAAAAAGGGATACGTTAGAAGGGTCCGACTTATAACACAGCTCTAAGGCACGATCTCAGAATGAGAAGAATGGAAACCAATCCTAAATATCCTATAGCCTCCTGATTATTGGTGTGGTGCACAACACACCGATAATCAAGACTCTACTAGATACGGTCTGTAGACACTTTCCGAGGATTAACTGCTCTGATACCACTTTTGTCACGACCCGTTCCGGGGTCCGTGACTGGTGCCTTACCCGGGCACCCAAGTAGTCATACATCAGAGTAATCAGCGGAATATAAAACAAGACATGAAACAGTTGTAAAATGAGACACAGTTATCTGATGAAAAGCTTGCCTTTCGGCATATATATATATATAACCCAAGTTTTGCAGTTACATCCCAAATGTACAATAGGACTACAGACCTCTAGGAATGTAAACAACTATGGCGGGACAGGGCCCCGCCATACCCTGACTGTACAAAACTAATTACAACAGGGAGAGCATACCCAACAGTAGAGCCTCCGGAGAAGATGGAGCTCCTGACACCAATGCAAAGAGATCCTAAGGATGTGGATCTAGCACCTGCTTACCCTTACCTGCGGCATGAACGCAGCCCCCCGAAGGAGGTCAGTACAACAGGTACCAAGTATGTGAAACTGTAAGTACTTAAATGAAAACATATCATTTTAAAATCAATTTACATATATGTATGAAACAACCAAGGTAACCGCACATAGTGCCACATCATAAACAAGAGCAACAATAGGTAAACTGTGACAGGTCTTTTCTAGGCTGCGAATGATCGAAGCAGGGCCAATTGCCCGTAGTATCACCATGCAAGCCTAATCCTGGACTCCCGTAGTCCGCATAGGCCACTCACGTAGGCCCGCATAGGGTATATAACCCCGCATCGAGGGTAGCTACTCCTCGGCATCGTCCTGGACTCGTAGTCCGCATGGCCACATAGACCGCATGAGGTATAACCCCGCACACTAACCTGGAACTCCCGTAGCTCCGCATAGGTCCCCTGGACCCGCATGAGGTATTCTCGAATCATGGTCCTGCATCACTCGAGTCTACCCCGACGGAGGCGCCAACCCCAGAATACATGTCAAGAGGTGAGTGATATTGCACTAACATAATAGCTTATCGTTAAACAACATAAGCACAACAAGAATACTCTCTTATACAAACGTTACAAGACACTAACACACATAGCATCATATCATGTCTACTTATCAAACCATCTTATTATTCTTTTCACAAATCAATATAAGTCTGTTATAAACACATAGGTAAATTGTTCCTTTTATTATTCTTAAGTGGTTATACCTAACTTCCCATAAAGCTAGTATAACTCTTAAGCTTCTGTTTTAAAAACCAATTAGTTCTCTTCTGTTAAAAATGATTCAGTAATCTTTTGAAATGCTTTCAGATCCTTATTATTCAGGCTTAAGTCGCGAGACATTGCCGTTAGTATTATTCAGGCTTAAGTCGAAAGACATTGCCGTAGTTATTATTCAGTTAACACGTGTACGTCTACCGTACTATATATATATTTTAAAATATCATGCTTTAGGAAGAATCACATACCTTCTCGGCGAAAACCTCCTGCCAAGTTGAATATGTCGCGCGCAGAGAATCAGCCTATAATAGTCACAGACATCTATCAAAGTTGTTATACCCCGTATTTCCAGAGTATGTACGTAAGGGAATACGTACAAAAAGTTTGGCTTTAAAGTTAGCCTTGGACGTTTTATTTGTGCACAACACACTAGAAGAATCGCTTTCCGAAAACGCTTCCACAACTTCGTGAGAAAATTCCGACTATGTCATTTAGTATTTTTGCGGATTTTTCCGAGAGACGAAACATTTTGGACCAACGGGAGGGCGACACTTGTCACCCTCCAATTGGTGGACTTGACACGGCAATAGGGCCGATTGGGTTGGCTTCTTTTGTCTTGGAGTTGGTAGGATATTTTGTGTGCAAGTTGGCCAAGGACACTTGCCTAAATCCTCACCCTACACTTGCCTTGCACTTGTCTTCATCTTGGCCATTGGTTGGCCAAGGCTTGAGCTATAAATACCCCTCTTGAGATGAAGAGTTCTTCATCCACAAAAGCTTTCCAAGTCTAAAAATCCTTCCCTCTCCTTTGTTAGCAATTCGTCCAACACCCCCTTCCTCGAGAAGCTTGCCGAGGCCTACCCCCTAGCTAGCCGAAATCTACCCTCCCTTGCTAGATAAGTTGTCTACTAGTACCGTTATAATGCCCACAATACCCTAGCCCAAATCCCTTAGTCCTTAGTAGAAGTTGTGAAGAACGTCTAAGGTTTCTTAGAGCTACCTGAGCGCATACAACTTAGAGCTAAACCTTGCTCAGTGCGACTTTATCTAGGATATTATTGGGCTTACCGAGGTAACTAATCCTAACCTCTTTTGAATTAGAGAATACTTATCGTTGTAGTATTAGAATAAGTATTAGATACTTAGAAGAATATCACGTAATAGAATTGAACTGTTATCACAGTAGGCGGTTTAAAAGAAGAATAATTGAATCAGACTCACATAGGACTGCTTTCACAAGAGACTTACATAGCTCACCGTGGTCAGGCTGCCCGACTTTCCAGAGAATTATGAACCCCGCTTAGAATGACCTGAGCGATCTTTGATAGATATCTGACTATTATAGTCGACTCTGCGCGACATATTCAACTTGGCGGTGGTTTTCACGGTAGGTATGTGATTCTTCCTAAAGCATGATATTTTATAATATATAGTACTAGTGACGCATACGTGTTACCTGAATAATAACTACGGCAATGTCTTTGACTTAAGCTGAATAATACTTATGGTAATGCCTCACGCTTAAGCTCGAATAATACTTACAGAATGCCTCACGCTTAAGCCCGAATAACAAAGAATCAAAACATTTCAAAAGAATATCAATCATTTTTAATAAGATAAATATTTGGTTTTAAAACAAAAGCGTAAGAGTTATATCGCTTTATGGGAAGTTAGGTATAACGACTAAGAAGATAAAAAGGAACTGCTTACTTGTTTTGTTTATAAAAGCCTTGTATTGATTTGTTATGTAGTAAGATTGTTTGATAAGTAGACATGTTATGACGCTACCGTGTTAGTGTCTTGTAATGCCGTAAGGGGGTCATTCTTGCAGGCTTACGTTGCTAACCGGTAAGTCCATTGTATCGTTATTGTATCACCTACCCTCGATCGTTATACCGCGGCTTGCTCGACGCGGTCTATACGGCTATGCGGTTCGTGAGACTATGCGAGCAGGTATGCTCGAGATTGATCATTCCGGCGTTTAGCCCGACGCGGACTCTACGCGGTCCGCTGAGACTATGCGGTCTTTTCGAGGCTATGCGGCCGCGGAGCCTAGGCGACGCCGGGGTTGGCTGCCCCGATGCGAGAAATATCTCACGCGTCCGCGTGGGACCTATGCGCCGCGGAAGTCCAGACTAGGCACGCAGAATGATACTATGGGCGATTGGCCTTGCTTCGATCATTCGCGCCTAGAATAGACACTGCTACGCTTTTCCACATCGTTGTTGTTTGTGATGTGGCACTATGTGCAATTGAGCTGATTGTATTTGTGAAAAGGTTTTAAATACTTTGATTTCATTTTAAGTACTTTATAGTTTCACATACTGGTACTGTTATCGACCTCCTTCGGGCCGCGTTCATGCCGCAGGTAAGGGCAAGCAGTGCTAGATCCACATCCTTAGGATCTTTGCGTGTCGTGAGCTCCATCTTCTCCGAGGCTCTACTTGGGTATGATCTCCTCAGACAGATAGTTTTGTATGCCAGGTATGGCGGCCCCGTCCCGCCATAGTTGTTTACTCCTTAGAGGTCTGTAGTACTATTGTACACTGGGATGTAATCGCAAAACTTGAGTTATTTATATTATGCCGAAAGGCAAGCTTTTCATCGATAAACCGTGTCTTATTTTATAAATCTGTTTCTGCCTTGTTTTATATTCCACGTTACTCGATGTATGACTACTGGGTGCCCTTGAAGGCACGATACTGCCCGAACGTCCCGACAAAAGTGGTATCGAGCGCTTAATCCTGAAAGTGTCTACAGCACCGTATCTAGTAGAGTCTTGATTATCGGTGTGTTGTGCACCACACCAATAATCGTGAAGCTATAGGATATTTAGGATTGGTTTCCATTCTTCTCATTCCGAGATCGTGCTTTAGAGTCATGTTATAGTGGACCCTCTAACGAATTCCTTTCTGTATGATTATGCCTCCACGTAAGGCAACCCGGCCCGTGGCGGCAAGGCACCGAGGAGCTGCTAGCAGACACCCAGAGTTACGAGGGCTCGTGCCCGATCTATACCGAGACGGCGAGTTCTATGACGCCGCCCCAAAGAGACCACAGCACCCACACCCTGCTCACACACCGCGGGAGTTAGGGTACAAGGAGATGGCCCGGCTATTGGCTAAAGTTGTGGCCCGACACGAGGAGAGGTTGACGCGATTCAGCCTCCAGCTCGGCCGCACCCAGAAGGCACCCGAGGCGAATAGTTTGAGGCTACGAGATTTCTTGAGTCAGAGCCCGCCAGAGTTTTTCGGTCGAGGTCAAGATGATCCGCAGGAGTTCATCCGTCACCGCAGAGGATTATCGCGGTGATCGTGGCTTCAGAGACCGAGGTCGTGACATTCGGTTCGCATCGGCCGCGTGATACCGCAATGATCGGGTTTGATTCATGAGCTTTCCGGAGAGCATGCACTCCAGCAGTATGGGATGAGTTTTCTGAGGCTTTTCTCACACACTTCTTGCCTCCGCAGATGGCGAGGGCACGAGTGATAGATTCTTGTTCGAGACAGGAGGACACACGGAGGAGTACAATGTCGAGTTTGATTCTTTGGCTCGATATGTCCCCGCAGACCGTAGCAGATGGAGGACAGGTGCATCGCTATGTCACTGGGCTAGATGATTACATGGCCGAAGTCTTGCGGGTGTGTCCTTCACCAGCATGGACATAACCCGTATGCAGCTCATGCACTGGTTGTGAGGAGCGTAGAGACCACGGCAGAGCGATATCGCAGCAGAAGGCGCCAAGACGGCCGGTTCTTTCGTGGTCCTCGTGGTGGGCGGCATCGCCAGAAGTCCAGATTTGCACCACACCAGCCGCAGAGCGCTCCTACCTCATTTTCAAGACAACAGAGCGGTCGGGCGGTCGGGGCCCCGTGACTTCTGATTTCCGGTAGCAGGGTGCTAACTGCTCGAGGTCCGCTCGGTGCCCGTTGTGGCGAATACCATTCGGAGCTATACTCCGAGCTTGCTATACTTGTGGCCAGCAGGTCACTTTGCGAGTTTGTCCGACCGGGCGGCGCTGGTGGTAGGCTCACCTTACGGTCTGCCGCTTCTTCATCCTCGACAGCTACTCGCCCCGAGGCAAGGTACACATGGATCAGCGGTCGCGCAGAGGTCGTGGCGCAGTCCAGCTTCTAGCGGTCCTCGTAACCGCATATATGCTTTGGTCCACCGACGGATCGTGAGGCCTCACCGATGTCGTCACGGGTACCCTATCGGGCCGGGTTTGATGTGTATGCTTTGATAGATCCGGTTCTACTCGCCCTATATATCTCCCTTGTTGCTAGTAGGATAGGGATAGAGCCCGAGTCCATAGACCCTTTCGAGGTAGCTACGCCAATGGTGATTCGTGGTAGCTCTACGGGTATATAGAGCTTGTCCCGTGACCATTTACGCGTCGGACCCAGCCGACTTGATAGAGTGGAGATGATTGACTTCGACGTGATTATGGGATGGATTGGCTAGCTTCTTGCTACGCCAATGTAGACCGCAGAGAGAGTAATGCGGTTCCAGCTTCTGAGGCGGTTGTTGAGCGGAGGAGCACCAGACGCCGAGGTAGGTTTATTTCCTACCTCAAGGCTAGGAAGATGGTGCGAAGGGTATATCTACCATCTCGTCGTGTTTGATAATCAAGCCGCGGTACCAGATTTTCGGGCCTGAGTCGACGAGTTCCCGCACGTGTTTCGGATGACCTCCCGTATCCTCCCGAGAGGAGATTGAGTTTTGTATTGACATATTGCGGACACTCGGCTATTTCCATTCCGCCATACGTAATGGCACCGCCGAGTTGAGAGAGTCAAGGATCAGCTTAGAGATTTGCCGGATAAGGGCTTCATCAGCCTAGTGTTTCTCCCCGGGAGCGCCGTTTTGTTCAGAAAGAAGGACGGACGCCGCGCATGTGTTGATTACAGCGGTGAACAAGGTGACCATTAAGAACAGATACCCCTTCCTGTGATTGATGATTTGTTCGACGGTGCAGTGCGAGATGTTTCTCCAAGATTGATCTGCGATCGCTATCATCAGTCGAGTCGAGAGGTGGATGTCCCTAGATCGCATTCAGACCCAGACGGGCATTATGAGTTCGTGGTCATGTCTTTGGTTGACCAATGCTCCGGCGGTATTCATGGATTTGATGAACCGAGTGTTCAAACCATTTTGGACACGCTTGTGATAGTGTTCATCGATGATATCTTGGTTTATTCTCGCCAGAGCAGAGCACGCGGAGCATTTGGCGGTCGTGGCCGAGCTTCTCGAGACTAGCAGCTGTACGCCAAGTTTTCCAAATGTGAGTTTTGGTTGACTTCATGGCGTTTCTGGGCATATTGTCGGGCCGATGGCATTCGAGTGGATACGCCAAGATCGAGGCCAGACTTGCCTAGACCTACTACTCCGGCTGAGGTTCGCAGCTCGGGCCTCGCAGATATTATCGGCGGTTCGTGGAGAAGTTTGCTTCTATCTCTCGCACCATTGACTAGGCCGACTCGTGGCGCAACAAGTTTCAAGGACCGATGCTTGGAGCGTGGTTTCCAGCTTTGAAGAGAGATCGACGACCGCCCCGTTCTTACTCTTCCGCAGGGTCCAGACGGTTATGTCGTGTATTGTGATCGCCAGCATCGGGTTGGGATGTGTGTTGACGCAGATGGCGGGGTTATAGCATATGCATCCCGACACCAAGAAACACGAGGAACTACCCCACCCATGATTTGGAGTCGCACCGTAATTCACGCTTTGAAGATCTGAGGCACTATTTGTATGGGGTTCACGTGGATATTTATACGCACCACAAGAGCCTCCAAGATATCTTCACCAGAGGAGCCGAACTTACGGCGAGACGGTGGTTAGAGTTGCTTAAGGATTACGATGTTGATATCCCGTACCACCCGGAAGGCCAATGTTGTGGCGTATGCTCTAGTCGTAGGTCGATGGGAGCCTATCGATGTGCAATGCTAGAGAGAGGGACATGGTTCGTGATTTGCATCGCTTAGCGAGCCTCGTGTCCGCTTGATTGATTCTCGATAGCAGCCGGGTTAGAGTTCGTGAGGTTGCCGAGTCTTCCATCGCCGGCGAGGCGAAGAGGCAACAGCTCGAGGATCCACTTTGATTCGATATCGTGATACGCCTCTTCGTGAGGCAAGGGTCCTTTGAGGTAGCACCACGGGTGCTAAGGTTTGAGGCGCATCGTGTTCCAGATGTTTCAGACTTCTGGCAGCAGTTCTCGGAAGCACACAAGCGTTACTCTATCCATCCGGTCGACCAAGATGTACCACGACCTTAGATCTGTGTATTGGTGGGATGGCTTGAAGAGAGACGCTGCGAGTTCGTAGCTCAAAGCCCGTGTTGTCGCAGTGAAGGTAGAGCACCGGAGGCCCGTGGCTTGTTACGCATTTATCGAGATCCCGACCGAAGTGGGAGGTAATCAACATGGACTTTATCACAGATTACCTCGCACTCAGGAGACATGATTCTATATGGGTTATCGCCGACAGTCGACGAAATCAGCCCACTTTCTTCCCGTCCGGACGACTTTTTCTACCGAGGATTATGCCGCACTTTACATCCGAGAGATCGCCGATCGCATGGAGTCCCTATTTCGATCATATCCGATGCAGGAGCCCGGTTTACGCTAACTTCGAGGTCTTTCCGCAGAGGTTTAGGGACGCAGTGAGCCCGAGTAATCGCATTTCATCCACGCATGCAGACGGACAGCAGAGCGCACTATCCGCACTTCGAGGATATGCCGCGAGCCCGTGTTATTGACTTCAGTGGTAGTTGGGAGGATCATTTGCCTCTAGTTGAGTTTGCGTATAATAATAGCTACCACTCCAAGATTCGATGGCGCCTTATGAGGCCTTGTATGGAGGAAGTGCAGATCGCCTATAGGTTGGTTCGATGTGGGCGAGTGCGGCTAGTGGGACCAGATTTGGTGCAGCAGCGATGGATAAGGTGAAGCTTATCCGAGCGACTATCGATACCGTAGTCGCATGCGTCGACGCAGATCATCGTCGTCGGCATCCGAGTTCGCAGCAGATGATTGGGTTTTCCTAAGGTGTCACCCATGGCGGTGTGATGAGATTCGAAAGAGGAAACTCACCAAGGTACATCGGGCCGCTTCAGATTGTCCGCAGGTAGGCGCGTTGCCTACGAGTTGATCTCCGTCCGATCCGGAGGCGCATCCGGTGTTTCACGTATCTATGCCGGCGAGATGTATCGGATCCATCTAGGTACACCCGATTGACGATGTCCAGTGACCGGCGGGTTATCGTATGAGGAGATTCCCATAGCGATAGTCGATCGTCGAGTTAGGCGTCTCGCGACGGCGGACGTGGCTTCCACAAAGTCTTGTGGCGAACGAGCTCAGAGGAGATGACGTGGGAAGCCGGCGAGGACATGAGATGTAAGTATCCTCACCTATTCCCCACACCTCCGTAATTCACTTTCCTACTTGTAAATTTCCATTATCATTTATGCCTGTTGTTTTGTGGCCGTGTGTGGCATTTGCTAACTGCTTAAGCTTCTTCGATAATCGTTTGAGAAGGAACATTCGACGAATGTTTCGGCGAGGGGAGAATGTTATACCCGTATTTGCAGTATGTACGTAAGGGAATACGCATAAAAGTTTGGCTTTAAAGTTAGCCTTGGACGCTTTATTTGTGCACAACACACTAGAAGAATCGCTTTCCGACGAACGCTTCCACATTTCAGAGAAAATTCCGACTATGTCATTTAGTATTTTTATGATTTTTCCGAGAGACGAAACATTTTGGACCAACGGAGGGCGACACTTGTCACCCTCCAATTGGTGGACTTGACACGCAATAGGCCGATTGGGTTGGCTTCTTTTGTCTTGGAGTTGGTAGGATATTTTGTGTGCAAGTTGCCAAGGACACTTGCCTAAATCCTCACCCTACACTTGCCTTGCACTTGTCTTCATCTTGGCCATTGGTTGGCCAAGGCTTGAGCTATAAATACCCTCTTTAGATGAAGAGTTCTTCATCCACAAAAGCTTTCCAAGTCTAAAAATCCTTCCCTCTCCTTTGTTAGCAATTCGTCCAACACCCCCTTCCCTCGAGAAGCTTGGGCCGAGGCCTACCCCCCCTAGCAAGCCGAAATCTACCCCCCCTCCCTGGGTAGAAAAGTTGTCGTCTAGTACCGTTATAATGCCCAAAATACCCTAGCCCATATCCCTTAGTGCTTAGTAGTAGTTGTGAAGAATTTCTAAGGTTTCTTAGAGCTACCTGAGCGCATAAACTTAGAGCTAAACCTTGCTCAGCGCGACTTTATCTAGGATATTATTGGGCTTACCGAGGTAACTAATCCTAACCTCTTTTGAATTGTAGAGAATACTTACTGTTGTAGTATTAGAATAAGTATTAGATACTTAGAAGAATATCACATAATAGAATTGAACTGTTATCACAGTAGAAGGGTTTAAAAGAAGAATAATTGAACTGTACTCACATAGGACTGTTTTCACAGTAGACTTACATAGCTCACCGGTAGGTTGTGCTGCCCGACTTTCCAGAATTATGAACCCCGCTTAGAATGACCTCGTGAGCGCCTTTGATAGATATCTGACTATTATAGGTGACTCTGCGTGCGACATATTCAACTTGGCGGTGGTTTTCACGGAAGGTATGTGATTCTTCCTAAAGCATGATATTTTATAATATATAGTACGGTAGACGCATACGTGTTACCTGAATAATAACTACGGCAATGTCTTTGACTTAAGCTCGATAATACTTATGGCAATGCCTCACGCTTAAGCTCGAATAATACTTACGGAATGCCTCACGCTTAAGCCCGAATAACAAAGAATCAAAACATTTCAAAAGAATATCAATCATTTTTAACAGTAAGATAAATATTTGGTTTTAAAACAAAAGCGTAAGAGTTATAATCGCTTTATGGGAAGTTAGGTATAACTTAAGAAGATAAAAAGGAATTTACTTGTTTTGTTTATAAAAGCCTTGTATTGATTGCTATGTAGTAAGATTGTTTGATAAGTAGACATGTTATGACGCTACCGTGTTAGTGTCTTGTAATGCCGTGTAAGTGGTCATTCTTGCAGTGCTTACGTTGCTAACCTAAGTCCATTGTATCGTTATTGTATCACCTACCCTCGATCGTTATACCGCGGCTTGCCCTCGATGCGGTCTATACGCCTATGCGGTTCGCGAGACTATGCGAGCAGTATGCTCCGAGATTGATCATTCCGGCGTTAGCCTGACGCGGACTCTACGCGGTCCGCTGAGACTATGCGGTCTTTTTGAGGCTATGCGCGGCCGCGGAGCCTAGGCGGATGCCGGGTTGGCTGCCCCGACGCGAAATATCTCACGCGGTCCGCGGGACCTATGCGGCCGCGGAAGTCCAGACTAGGCACGCAGAATGATACTATGGGCGATCGCCTTGCTTCGATCATTCGCGCCTAGAATAGACTGCTATGCTTTTCCTATTATCGTTGTTGTTTGTGATGTGGCACTATGTGCAATTGAGCCGATTGTATTTGTGAAAAGGTTTTAAATACTTTGATTTCATTTTAAGTACTTTATAGTTTCACATACTTGGTACTGTTAGATCGACTCCTTCTGGGCCGTTCATGCCGCAGGGGCAAGCAGTGCTAGATCCACATCCTTAGGATCTTTGCGTTGGTGTCGTGAGCTCCATCTTCTCCTGAGGCTCTACTTTGGGTATGATCTCCCGTATTGTAGATAGTTTTGTATGCCAGGGTATGGCGTGGCCCCGTCCCGCCATAGTTGTTTACTCTCAGAGGTCCAGAGTACTATTGTACAGTTGGGATGTAATCGCAAAACTTGAGTTATTTATATTATGCCGAAAGGCAAGCTTTTCATCGATAAACTGTGTCTTATTTTATAAACTGCTTTCGCCTTGTTTTATATTCCGCCGTTACTCGATGTATGACTACTTGGTGCCCTTAAGGCACTCACACGCCCCGAACTGTCCTCGACAAAAGTCTAGACTACTCTGAAGGTCATTCTAAACAGAGGGTTCACAATTCTACGGAAAGTCGGGCAGCACTTCTCTACCCGGTGAGCTTATATAAGTCTACTGTGAAAACAGTCCTATGTAAGTACAGTTTGATTATTCTTCTTTTAAACCCTTCTACTGTGATAACAGTTCAATTATATTCTGTAATATTCTTCTAAGTATTTAATACTTATTCTTATACTACTACAGTATGTATTATCTAATACAAAAGAGGGTTAGGATTATTTACCTCGGTAAGCCCAATAATATCCTAGATAAAAGTCGATCCGGAGCAAGGCTTAGCTCCTAAGTTGTACGCCTAGAGCTCAGAAAACCTTAAGTTCTTCACAACTTCTACTAAGGACTAAGGGATTTGGGCTAGGTATTTTGGGCATTATAACAATACTAGAAGGCAACTTTTCTACCAAGGAGGGGGTAGATTTCGGCCAGGCTGGGGTTGCCTCGGCCAAGGGCCACTTAGGCTAGAGGGGGAGAAGGCTTTGGACGAAATGGCTAACAAGGGAGAAGGGAGGATTTTCAAGACTTGGAAAGTAATTTGTGGATGAAGAACTCTTCATCTTAAGGGGGGTATTTATAGGTCAAGGGATGGCCAACCAATGGCCAAGATTTAGCCAAGTGCTAGGCAAGTGTAAGGTCAAGATTAGGACAAGTGTACCTAGCCAACTTGCACACAAAATATCCTACCAACTACTTAACAAAATTGGCTCTCCAATTCGGTCCAATTCCGCCACAAGTCCATCAATGAGAGTGTTATACCCCGTATTTCCAGAGTATGTATGCGAGGACGTACGTACGAGAATACGGCAGAAAGATTGGAAAGGAAGAAAGAGGTGATTTTTCCACGGAAAAGTTTCCGGTTTTTGTGAAGGAAAAAGGTTCGTTAATGGGAATTGGATTCCCAGATTTGGTATTCGGACTTCCTGGAATATTAGAGAATTATGGAATTTTATTTTCTGAATGGTCACGTGGGCCCACTGAGAAATTTACTGGTTTTGTGGGTCCCACTTTGGTTTCGATATTTTGGACCTAGTGGATTTATTTCGTTAGATGTTTTTTTTTGGGCAAATTGGAGGGTGACACGTGTCACCCCGCCTGCGTGGCTCGCCAAATGACATTTGTGCACAACACCCGTTAGAGTCGTTTGACTAAACGCTTTCAGAGTTTGCGAAGGAAAATTCCGCTATGTCATTTAGTATTTTTGCGGATTTTTCCGAGAGACGAAATGTTTTGGACCAACGAGAGGGCAACACTTGGCACCCTCTCATTGGTGGACTTGAGGCGGAATTAGTAATGAATGGACGGGCAAGTGTGGTAGATATTTGTGTAGATATTTGTGAGGATTTGTGGAGTAGGGTTAGGGTGCACTTGGCTTGATCTTGGCCTTACACTTGCCTTGCACATGGCTTGATCTTGGCCATTGATTGGCTTTTGGTTTTGCTATAAATACCCTCTTCAAGACTTCATTCATCCAAAAATGTTCCAAGTCTTGCTATCCTTCCCTCTCCTCTTGTTTGACTCTCGCCCAAGAGCCCCCTCCCTAGTAAAGGCCCTCGCCGAGAAACCCTCCCCTTTGAGTGGCCTCAGGCCGAGAGAAACCCTCCCCTCCTGGTGTAGCCGAGCCTACCCCCTGGTAGAAAGTTGTCTTCCAAGTATTGTTGTAATGCCCAAAAATACCTTAGCCTCAGACCTTGTAGTATTCCAAAGATACCTCTATACGTAGAGCCCTAAATACTACCTTTTGTCCTTTAGTCTCAAACCGAAACCCTAAGGAAATCTTCATAGTTGGTCAAGTATGTGAGTAGGTTGGTTAGAACTTCTAAGGGTTGTTTGGAGTGGTTTGGAGCGCACTGAATGAGCTAAACCTTGCTCAGATCGACATTATAACTTGGATAATTTTGGGCTTATCGAGGTAATTATCTTGTCCTCTATTGTAATTGGAAATTACATATTGTAGGAATATATAGTTGAGGTATACTATATATAGAATCGAACATTATCGCGGCAATGTCTTTTGACTTAAGCCCAATTTAAAGAAAGAATCGAACTGTAATTACATGGGGTATCAGACATGAGACTTGTGTAGCATTGTTGTGAAGTAGAATTGTACACGCCCTGTTAGACGTGTAAACCCTCGGTTGGCTTGGTAGCCTCGATAGAGGAGGAGATTTACGCTGTCATGTGAGGTCTTTGTCGAATTTTCTCAGAGAAATGGAACTTTGTGTTTTGAAGTTAATAGACGTTGTGACCTTTATAGGTGAAAGTACTAAGAGTAGCGTATTCTACCTAGGTGGAAAGGGCTAGCAAGGTTGTAGTACTTGGAGCATTTTGCTTATCGTCGATAAATCGTCGCGAGGTATGTGAACCTCTTCCTATCTTTTCTAGCATGATGGTTGTGAACTATGTAGTACGGCAGACGCATACGTGCTAAGTGATTTGGTTGGTTTAAAACATAGGGTGTTATAATAGCTTTATGGGAAGTTAGTTATAACGACCTTATGTAAGTGAAAATGGTTTCTTGATGTTAGAAGTTAAGAGACTTGATCTTATAAGATAAGAGACTTAACTTATTTGTTTTAATGTGGATGTTTGTGTGAAACCTCATTCGTGAGTAATGAGTACTTGGTTTTAAAGGGATAATGTTTTACTGATTTCGAATCGTAATGTATCGACAGCACCACCGCAGCGTAAATAAAAGGAAAATGTATTGAATAATGATGTGTTGTATTAAAACCAAGAGAAACCTCCATCCGCATGTGCTAAGATGAGACAAAATGATATTACATTTTCTAGATCATGGTCGTAATAAGATCGTTATAAACAAGAATAAACTAATCACATATATGACATATGTTACTCAATTGTTCTAAAAAGGAATCAAGTGATTAAGTTTGTGAACTATGAAACCTTTTGAAAATGAGAAGTTGCAGTAATTGAAACTAGGCAACCGAACTTAGGAAAAGAATGTCGACTTGATTTTAAAAGGAAAGTGTTCGGCTTACTTAAAATGTGGGTTGGTCATTCTAATACTACTGTATCGGGTGACTTTGATAAAAGTAATGGATCTCTTTTACAAAATTTAACGTACGTAGTAATTTAGGGCTAAAACCCTGACTTTGGTATAAAATGAAAGTACTTTGTGTTGTTGTGAAACTTGCCTATGCTTGTTGTTGTGAAGCTTGGCTATGCTTATTGTGATAACCTTTGTTGTGCAAAGCGTTGTATTTCTGTGTTACCGCGTCTCGATGGAGAATCGGTTGACTTGTTGAGAACTTACTTGACGCGTCAGCGGTGACGGAGAAATTCCACGCACGCCTCGCTGATAGTATTATTGTTGTGCATCGCTATGGACATATCGACACGACGTAGCGCACGTATGCTTCCATTTAGATTTCCGCCTTGTTGTTTCTCTTTGGACATACCGACACGACGCGTAGCGCACGTATCGTCCATTTGGAATGTTGTCTTATATTTCCTTCGACATACCGACACGATGCGTAGCGCACGCATGCGTCCATTTGGAATGTTGTCTTATATTTCCTTCGACATACCGACACGACGCGTAGCGCACGGTATCGCCCATTTGGAATGTTGTCTTATTTTTCCTTGGACATACCGACACGACGCGTAGCGCACGTATGCTTCCATTTGGATTGCCTTTGTTGTTGAGGTCACATGGACATGTCTACACCGATGCAGAATTCCGGCATGTGGCCAGGACATTGGTATTATTGTTGCATCATGGACATGTCTACACCGATGCAAGATTCCGGCACGCGCCATAATGCGAACTCGATTGATGCGCGGGCGTGAGACCCATAGTTATATCGAGTGATGATCGCTTTATGTTGTGAATCGTAGTTTGGTTATCATACATGTCTCCCGCTTTATATAGACTAGTATGATTTCATTTACTGATTGCATAGCCACATACTGTACTGCCAGATCGACCTCCTTCGTGGCCGTTCATGCCGCAGTGTAGAGGTACATCGCCGTGGATCCTCGCCATAGGATCACGCCAACAGATTGAAGCTCCGCTTCTCCGAGGCTTATCTTTTGCAGTGTTCCTCGAGTTGTAGGTTCTTGTACATTCGTGGTATGGCGGGCCCTGTCCCGTCATAGTCATCAGATATCTTAGAGGTCCAGTAGTATCTTGCAAGTGTGGTTGTAAAAGGATTAAACTGCTCGTGTTTTATGTATATACCAAGGCAATCGCTTTGGTTGGCCTGCTTATTTATTATATCTCTTGTTAAATGACTCATGTTTTATGTTCCGCTGATTTTCTCTGATGTATGTATCACTAGGGTGCCCGGGGTAAGGCACCAGTAACGGGCCCCGGAACGGGTCGTTACAAAAGTGGTATCAGAGCGATTAATCTCTGAAAGTTTCTACTGATCGTGTCTAGTAGAGTCTTGATTATCGTGTTGTGCACCACATCTATAATCGTGAGGTCGCAGGACATTTAGGATTAGTTTCCATTCTTCTCATTCCGAGATCGTGCCTTAGAGTCAGTTAGACGTTGGACCCTCCGACGTATCTCGCTTTTACCGCTATGCCTCCGCGCAGTGCAACCGTGAGCCCGAAGGCAAGGCGCACCGAGGGTGCCGCTAGTGAGATACTGAGGAGTACGAGGCGCAGCCCTGACAAGACTGAGGTCAGGCTTCAGACGGCGGTTTCAGGACGCCGCCAAATTTCAAAGAAGCTTAGAGTCGCAGCAGCCGGCTGCCGAGACCACAATACCCGAGCCTCCACCCCACACCGGGCAGGAGATGGGTTACAAGCGAGATGGGCCGATTCTTGCCGCCGTGGTCGTGGCCGATATGGAGATAGGCCGACGCAGCAGCCAGCCCAAAGAGCACCATGGTTCACCCCGAGCAGATAGTTTGAGGCTACGGACTTTCGAGTAGTTGTAGCCCGCCAGAGTTTTACTGTCGAGGCACGAGGATGATCCGCAGGAGTTCATCCGGCAGCTGACCGGATCACGCGGTGATCAAGGCTTGTAAACCGAGTCTGCGACCTTTGTTCGCGACGGCCGCGTGATACCGCAATGATTGGTTTGATTCATGGGAGCTTTCCCGGGAGAGCATGCACCTCCAGCAGATGGGATGAGTTTTCGGGCTTTCTCACGCACTTCGCCTCCGCAGATGAGGAGGGCACGCCGGCGATTTTTGTTACCGAGACAGCAGAGGCGACCGTCGGGAGTACAATGTCGAGTTCGATTCTTTGCTCGATATGTCCTGCGCTAGTTGCGATATGGAGGATGTGGTGCATCGCTACGTCACCGGCTAGATGATTATATGGTCGAAGTCTCGCGGTGTTTCTTCACCGCATGGACATTGCCCGCACGCAGCTCACGACTAGGATGCGAGGCACGGAGGGTCGACGGAATGACTGGATCAGCCAGAAGAGGGCCAGACGCAGGTCCTGGTGGCTTTCGAGGCGGACCGCCTCGAAGCAGTTAGTTATATACCCCCACCGCATGCAGTGGTCCTCCACCGCCTTCGTGAGCAGGTCGTGGCTCGAGGTTCAGATTTTCGCAGAAAGGCGGTGTTAACCACCAAGCCACCCCTACCTCGTTGTGACCATTGTGGTAGACTCCATTTTGGAGAGTGTCGTGCTAAATTGGGAGTTTGTTTTGCATGCGACAGCAGGCCATTTTTCGAGGAACCGTCCACTGCGGAAGCGCGGATGTTACGATTCACCTTCAGATTCAGGCTCGTTCATCACCTTCTATACGCCTGCAGGCGTGCCTATGATTAGAGTGAGTCAGAGCCAGTGTATATCCTTACCCCTCTAGAGTTTTGGTATGCTGTTATGATGATCTCATTATTATGTGCTATGTACGGATAGCGTTGTGTTAATTTTGAGTTAGAAAACATGGTTAGTTAGGAGGATAAGTATGGGGGCATGGTAAGTGTGAACCCTAGACTATGTCACGATTAAGACCTTAGAGGTAAGGTCGTCTTGTGTAAAAGATTCGTTTTATATTTGACCTTTATCAGAGTGCGTAGTATACGTGGGATTTTATTTGTGTGATAAGTCCATGGGTAGTGTGAGATGGAAGTGGTAGCTTTCATGATTTGAAATGGGTAAGATTGTTCCGTGTCGGGGAACAAGTGTTGGGCGATCGCGGTCGGGTTGATGTCGCCATGGTCACCAGTCTGCCAGCGGGTCGGTTCCGGTGGTCCCGCTGGGTGGTAGGGTCACGAGGTGCTAGGCGAGTTTAGACGCACCATCGTATGAGTTTGTGGACGCGTTCGACCAGAATCGTTCGTGAAGGCCGGTAATGGCCTTAGGGGATATTACGGCTAGTAAGACGACCAAGTTTGGAGGTGGTGACTCCAAAGTTTTGGAAACGGAAGCGATGACTAAAGTGTGGTACGTATACTAGAAGAGTTCATGTGTTCGAGAAGGGCACGACGAGTAAGGAAGGAGGAGAACGTGTGTTATTTCGCGCTGCCGCGGCGTTGGCAATTTGTTAGAAGAGCTTCATCGATATCCGTCTTGTGAAGGAACATTCGACGAATGTTTCTAGAGGAGAATGTTATACCGTATTTCCGCAGTATGTATGCGAGGGCGCACGTGCGAGAATACGCGAAAGATCGAAAGGAAGAAAGAGGTGATTTTTCCACGGAAAAGTTTCCTTTTGTGAAGGAAAAAGGTTCGTTAATGGGAATTGGATTCCCGATTTGGTATTCGGACTTCCCGAATATTAGAGAATTATGGAATTTTATTTTGGAAATGGTCACGTGGGGCCCACGGAGAAATTTACTGGCTTTGGGGCCCACTTTGTTTTCGAGATTTTGGCCATTGTGGATTTTTTCTAAGATGTTTTATTTTGGGCCAATAGGAGGGTGACACGTGTCACCCCGCCTAGTGGCTCGGGCCGAAATGACATTTGTGCACAACACCCTTGCTAGAGTCGTTTTTGACTAAACGCTTTTGCGTAGCTGCGCGGAAAATTCGCTATGTCATTTAGTATTTTTGCGGATTTTTCCGAGAGACGAAATGTTTTGGACCAACGAGAGGGCAACACTGCACCCTCTCATTGGTGGACTTGAGGGCGAATTAGGGCCGAATGGATGGGCAAGTGTGGTAGATATTTGTGTAGATATTTGTGAGGATTTGTGGAGTAGGGTTAGGGTGCACTTGGCTTGATCTTGGCCTTACACTTGCCTTGCACATGGCTTGATCTTGGCCATTGATTGGCTTTTGGTTTTGCTATAAATACCCCTGGCTCAAGACTTCATTCATCCAAAATGTTCCAAGTCTTGCTATCCTTCCTCTCCTCTTGTTTGACTCTCGCCCAAGAGCCCCCTCCCTAGTAAAGGCCCTTGGCCGAGAAACCCTCCCCTTTGAGTGGCCTTGTGGCCGAGAGAAACCCCTCCTCCTAGTGGTGTAGCCGAGCCTACCCCCCCCCCCCCTTGGTAGAAAGTTGTCTTCCAAGTATTGTTGTAATGCCCAAAATACCTTAGCCTTGTACCTTGTAGTATTCCAAAGATACCTCTATACGTAGAGCCCTAAATACTACCTTTGTCCTTTTTAGTCTCAAACCGAAACCCTAAGGAAATCTTCATAGTTGGTCAAGTATGTGAGTAGAAGTTGGTTAGAACTTCTAGGGTTGTTTGGAGTGGTTTGAGCGCACTGAATTGAGCTAAACCTTGCTCGGGATCGACATTATAACTTGGATAATTTTGGGCTTATCGAGGTAATTATCTTGTCCTCTATTGTAATTGGAAATTACATATTGTAGGAATATATAGTTGAGGTATACTATATATAGAATCAACATTATCAGGCGCAAATGTCTTTTGACTTAAGCTGAATTTAAAGAAAGAATCGAATCGTAATTACATAGGGTATCAGACATGAGACTTGTAGCATTGTTGTGAAGTAGAATTGTACACGTCAGGTTAGGCGTGTAAACCCCTTGGTTGGCAAGTAGCGGCCTCGATAGAGAGAGATTTACGCTGTGTGTGAGGTCTTTGTCGAATTTTCTCAGAGAAATGGAACTTTGTGTTTTGAAGTTAATAGACGTTTGTGACCTTTATAGGTGAAAGTACTAAGAGTAGCGTTCTACTCGAGGAGTGGAAAGGGCTAGTGCGTTGTAGTACTTGGAGCATTTTGCTTATTGTCGATAAATCGTCGCGAGGTATGTGAACCTCTTCCTATCTTTTCTAGCATGATGGTTGTGAACTATGTAGTACGGTAGACGCATACGTGCTAAGTGATTTGGTTGGTTTAAAACATAGGGTGTTATAATAGCTTTATGGGAAGTTAGTTATAACGACCTTATGTAAGTGAAAATGGTTTCTCGATGTTAGAAGTTAAGAGACTTGATCTTATAAGATAAGAGACTTAACTTATTTGTTTTAATGTGGATGTTTGTGTGAAACCTCATTCGTGAGTAATGAGTACTTGGTTTTAAAGGGATAATGTTTTACCGATTTCGAATCGAATGTGTATCGACAGACCACTGCAGCGTAAATAAAAGGAAAATGTATTGAATAATGATGAGTTGTATTAAAACCAGTATAAACCTCCATCTTCATCGAAGCTAAGAAGAGACAAAATGATATTACCTTTTATACATCAAGGCAGCTGTAATAAGATCGGTATAAACAAGAATAAACTACTCACATATATGACATATGTTACTCAATTGTTCTAAAAAGGAATCAGTGATTAAGTTTGGGAACTATGAAACCTTTTGAAAATGAGAAGTTGGAGTAATTGAAACTAGCAAACCTGGAACTTAGGAAAAGAATGTCGTACTTGATTTTAAAAGGAAAGTGTTCTGTTTACTTAAAAATGTGGGTTGGTCATTCTAATACTACGGTATCGGGTGACTTTGATAAAAGTAATGGATCTCTTTACAAAATTTAACGACGTAGTACTTTAGGAGCTAAAACCGGACTTTGGTATAAAATGAAAGTACTTTGTGTTGTTGTGAAACTTGCCTATGCTTGTTGTTGTGAAGCTTGGCTATGCTTATTGTGATAACCTTTGTTGTGCAAAGCGTTGTATTTCTGTGTTACCGCGTCTCTCGAGGGTCGGTTGACTTGTTGAGAACTTACTTGACGCGTGCAGCGGAGAAATTCCACGCACGCCTCGCTGATAGTATTATTGTGCATCGCTATGGACATACTGACACGATGCGTAGCGCACGGGTATGCTTCCATTTAGATTTCCGCTTGTTGTTTCCTTGGACATACCGACACGACGCGTAGCGCACGGGTATCGTCCATTTGGAATGTTGTCTTATATTTCCTGGACATACCGACACGATGCGTAGCGCACGTATCGTCCATTTGGAATGTTGTCTTATATTTCCTTGGACATACCGACACGATGCGTAGCGCACGTATCGTCCATTTGGAATGTTGTCTTATTTTTCCTTCGACATATCGACACGACGCGTAGCGCACGTATGCTTCCATTTGATTCTTGCCTTGTTGAGGTCACATGGACATGTCTACACCGATCTGAGTCCGGCATGGCCATGGGACATTGGTATTATTGTTGCATCATGGACATGTCTACACCGATGCGCAAAGATTCCGGCATGCGCCATAATGCGAACTGATTGATGTGCGGCGAGACCCATAGTTATATCGAGTGATGATCGTTTTATGTTGTGAATCAGAGTTTGGTTATCATACATGTCTCTGCTTTATATAGACTAGTATGATTTCATTTACGATTGCATGCTTCACATACTTGGTACTGTTATCGACCTCCTTGGCCGCGTTCATGCCGCAGTAGAGGTACATCGATCGTGGATCCTCGCCATAGGATCACGAGCCAACAGATTGAAGCTCCGTTTCTCCGAGGCTTATCTTTTGTAGGTGTTCCCGAGTTGTAGGTTCTTGTACATTCGTGGTATGGCGGCCCGCCCCGTCATAGTCATATCAGATATCTTAGAGTGTCTGTAGTACCGCAAGTGTGGTTGTAAAAGGATTAAACTGCTCGTGTTTTATGTATATACCAAGGCAAATCGCTTTGGTTGGCCTGTTTATTTATTATATCTCTTGTTAAATGACTCATGTTTTATGTTCCGCTGATTTTCTCTGATGTATGTATCACTAGGGTGCCCAGGGTAAGGCACCAGTAACGGGCCCCGGAACGGGTCGTTACAGAGAGGGTGAGAAGTGTCGCCCTCTCGTTGGTCCAAAGTGTTACGTCTCTCGGAAAAATCCGCAAAAATTAGAAATGGCATAGCCGGAATTTATCATACGCGAGTCTTGTAAAACGTTTCGTCGGAAAACGATTCCTTGAGTGAGTTGTGCCCAAAAAAACGTGCCATGCCTAAACTTTTAAGGCCAAACTTTCGTACGTACGCCCTCACGTACATACTCCGGAAATACGGGGTATAACACCCCCGATGCGAGGTATACCTCAGGCGGTCTGTGTGACTATGATTCGAGAATACCTCATGCGGGTCCAGGGGACCTATGCGGAGCTACGAAAGTTCCAGGTTAGTGTGCGGGGAATACCTCATGCGGTCTATGTGGCCATGCGGACTACGAGTCCAGGACGATGCCGGGGAATAGCTACCCTCGATGCGAGGAATACCTCATGCGGGCCTATGTGTGGCCTATGCGAGTCGCGGAAGTTCGAGGATTAGACGCGCACATCGATCATCGAGGAGAGTGGCGGCCGATCATGTGGCGGTCTAGAAAGACCTCGTGATACAGTTTTATAGCATTGTTGGTATGGTGGGTTCTAGTAGTCGGCTATGCCTTCATACTAACCCCGTACGGTTTATTATGACACAGGTGGGACCTGGTGTTCATGTGTATTCCTTGGTGCTTTTATATCATGGATCGCCAGCGGGCGGAAGAATTCCACGCATGATTGATATTGTGGGCATGAGACCCATGATTATATTTGAGTGATGACCTTAACGGCGTGAGTCCCTGACTTGACATGATCACATATCAGGTATCGTAAATTTGTTATCATATATGTCTTCGCTTTATATAGACTATTATGATTTCATTTACGATATCGATTTCACATACTGGTACTGTTATCGACCTCCTTCGGGGCCGTTCAAGCCGCAGTAGAGGTACACCGATTGTTGATCCTCGCCATGTGGTCACATTCAGCGTTTTGGGAAGCTCCGTCTCCGAGGCTTATCTTCGTATAGTCCCCGTTGTAGGTACTTACATTCAGGTATGGCGGCCCTGCCCCGCCATTGTTGTATAACATTCTAGAGGTCTATAGTAATCACAAGGCGAGTTTGTAAAAGGGATGTAACTGATCGGATTCAAGTTGATATATATATATGCCGAAAGGCAACTTTTCTCAGATAAACTGTTCTCACTTCATATTATTTCATATCTTGTTTTATATTCCGCTGGTTACTCTGATGTATGTCTACTTGGGTGTCCGGATAAGGCACCAGTCACGGGCCCGGGTTCGGGTCGTGACAATTCCTTAACTACTAGGAGTAGAATAAATTATGGAGCAATACCACAGTTACGTTTCGTTGCATGAAACATGCCAAAAAAAGAAATAATTTGCCATAACATACTTCGAATCATAACGGAACCAGCCTATTTTAATATATGCTTGTTGGAACGATAGTTTTCTCCACCAAGGTATCATCTTCTATCATGACATGTTTGTAGTCATTCTTAAAAGTTACTATTATACTTCTTATCAGTTTGTCACCTTTCACCTAAAAATATGCAGTACCCTATAAACATTATCTATTCAACCCAAATAACAGGTAGTCCAAGATGTTAATTTTAACCACACGAATACACATCTAAGTTGCAATACCCTGAAAATCTACTTTACTTTTATACCATCCGACTTGTTATTCCTTTTCCAATATCCATCACTGTGGATAATTTAAGCATACAAGAAGATCCATAGCCCACAAAACAGAGAATCATCGAACACATACACTACTCCTAGTTTGTTTTTAGTATAATAAAATAAATAATTCCTGACACATCTTGAGATGCACATCTGGAAACATCTCTATCAAATCCATGTGGCGCTATGTACAACTTCAAGAATATGAGAATAGAGGAGAGATTGGAGAACGTATACTGCCTCTGTTTATCGAAAAAAGAAAAAAAGTTGTTGTATGTATTCCTAGATACTACACTCCTTGGTCTTATTTATACCTAATTTTCAAGTAGTGAATCACCCTTCACATGTCCAGCTCCTCAATTAGGTGAATTGTTCACTTATGTGTCTACTTGTGATGCATATCCGAATGAATAAGCAATGGTTTTATTCTAACTTAGTGGCACGTGGAAATGCACCAATTGTCTTCCCAAATTAAATTTATCCCATAATTAATCAATTGCACACGTACTTAATTCTTGATTCCAATTCACTTAAATCCCCATGACTTATAAAACCTTCTTATACACTATGTCATAATTTGTGTGCTATGATGCTAGTCCATTACCTCCTTATGCACACACCAAATTTATTCCCGATCCCCGTCATCATACTTATTACGTCTAAAATTATCTCAGGGTATTATATTTTTGTATACTAATCTTCTTATTAGCATACGTAAATACAACATACACTTCCCAAGGTCCAGGTCTACTTGCCTATGTTAAAGTGCTCAAATCATTGCCCAAAATTTCGGGATGTTACACTTGGTGTGTACTCGGGTTTGCACTTAGCATCTCGTGTCCATTCTTCATCCAAGTTACTTATTTCCTTGCTCAACTATACACCACACCATCCCTCCAACCTCCATTCAAAGGGTCACTGCCCGAATCCACCCACAAACACAACCAACCTTCCCAACATCCCCACTAAGTTCCCCTTATCGGACCTCACTATTTCGGTTTATTTCCGAAGCCTTGCCACCACCAAAATTCGACCATCATCCTGACCCTCTACACACCCGTAACAATCCCACAAAATTTCTAAACCCGACACGACCCAAAACTACTCGATATAACCCCACAACACTACCCTGCCCGGCTAAGCCGAGAACCCGAGAACCAATCTTGGTGTCCATTTTCGGATCGACCCGAATATAACTAAGATCCGACCTACTTACACACTTACATCCCTCCTTATATACATCACCTACATATTAATATGAATTCAAGTAATATAAGGTTACCAGAAAGAAATATAAGTTATTCAATGGAAAAAGACCTTTCGATTGACGAAGATCAGTTAATGGAAGAAGATCCTTCGATGGACGAAGATCAGCCAATGGAAGAAGATCCATTAAAAGACTTATCTATGGAAGATGACCCATTCGAGTTCCATCAATCCCAATAGTAATGCCATATTATAGGAAGGACCGCACAATATAGATGCCATAAGTGCAGTAGTCATTTCCATTTAGGTTGGGTGTGAATGGTCCTGTATATGAAACAACACCCCTAGTCATCTTCCCATAGCATGTTCATGTTCAAATACCCCCACAATATAGACCTATATAGAGACTAAGAATACCAATATCATGGAAGTCAATTAATCAAGGTTCTCCCCTAACAAGTATAAGCGAGAAAGAAATAACCAGTAGATAGATCGGAAGGTTTGGGATGGATGCAGGTGCTGAAGAATTAGTGTTGAGAGAAACGTCAGATTGAAGCTCTCAGGTACAAATTAGACAAGCATAAGAAGGTATTGGAAGCAATAGACCACGATGTCAGCAATATGGAAGGAGAGTTATGCTCTGGATATGGAGCTTTGGGCCATAGAGCCAGAGAATGTCCCGGGAGATTTCAGTCGCTATGCCATCACTGTGAACAGGTGCATTATGGGCCATGCCTAGGTAATCTTGAGGGCTATTATTCATGTGTGAGCAGGATCCATAGAGTATATAGATGCTTGAGGTTGAGTTATGGAAAATAGTTGGTTCCGATGTTACTTAGAACCATGCAATCAATCAGGTATGTTGATAATTTTATTAAGAATAGGTGTGCTTATATGATCGGTCAGTTATTTTTTATACAGAAAATATGTCATACAAGGCATATATAAATCATAAATCGATGATAAGAATGGAAGATGACAAATGAAATCACAGTTCTGTTCAAGGCTCTAAGCAATGTGATTTAGGAACTAACCGTTTATTAACTATTTAATATATATACCTAGCACCCTTATATTTTGTAGCGTGAGTAGTACTGGGATACAGAAAGCAAATGAACATGTGAGGGGGATTCATAAGTCCAAAAAAATTAGAGAAACCTCGGAAGAGTAGTAAGGAAAATGGATTTCCAGGTATAAGTTACCTGAAGCTTTATTCAGAAGATAGTGAACGAAGAAAAATCGGCCCTTCCCTGGACACCGCACATAGTGGGAGCTTAGTGCATCGAGTTGTCCTTTTTTTATAGTGAAGGAAAAAAAGAATGTGAAATGTTATAAGTAAACTAGTAACCCCAATTCCTTCATAAGGGTAAACCATTAAGAAAGAACCGTCGAACGGGATGAGATTTGTTAATTAAAAGCAAGCAATATACCTTCTTCACCGTGAAGGACGACAAAATTCTCGACACTTAGTGGAGATAAATTGTGATGAAGGTATGATTAATAGAAAAGTGGCGACAAATGATACATGGGTGTTTGGTAAACACAAGTAGAAGCGTTATGACAACTTAACAGGGTCGGAGAATATATCCCACACAAATAAACCGATGGAAATCCAATAATGCTAAGAATATCAATAAGTAATTAGAGTGAGACCACCAACCAACAAAAGTACCGATAAAAGATAATGCATAAGTAAAGAAGTTACTCATGCTTCCTGAGTGTTGTGATATTTCTATGTGCTTACGCAAGTGTACATATCACTTAAAGTAATAAAGATCTGTAAGACCGAGTTATCGTCCTCAGAGACTGGTTTATCAATTACCGATTATTTAAGCTTTGGTTTCTATTTGGTAACCGTAATTGTGTTTGGATTTTTAACTAATGACTACAACTAAAGTAAAGTGCAGAAAATAACTAATGATGATAATACTTTGGGTTTAAGACAGTTATGAAGGGAATTATGGTTTTCAATCTCCTCAACTATCCACTCAATCATTTGTTAATGCAAGACTATTGATTCTTCATCTTATTAAGATAGCAGGTTAACGAAGATGTTCTAATCCGGTTAGGACATATAAAAACACAATCCAATGCAGAAATCTTCTATATTTCTATGATAGATTTTACCACACATGAGGATTAAGAACAATAACCTTAAACACTACACAAGTATCGGGGTACTTTCGTCCGCGATTTTAACCTATGTCTAAACAACTATAGCATATTCAAATCTCCCTTTTCAGATCTCGATTTAAAATCATATAAGTTATGAGAATTAATTATCAGTTAATTATCATACATTCATCACAAGTTGAATATATCTTAATATATGAGAAGAAATCAATAACAATGCATTAGTTCATGAAAGAGTTTTAAGTGATTCGAAGGAAAACTCTAATAAAGAAATTAGCTCATAGACATTTTCATGCTAACAAACTAATTGTATTCAACATAAACTGAATATGAAAGAAAAGAAAAAGAACTTGAATAGTATAAGTCTCTAATCTTGTTGTCTGTCTCCGTTCCTAGCCTCCAAAGTATGATTTTATATATGTGCAGGTCCCAGGGTTTTATATTCAGAAAAACCTCATTTCAGACCTTTTTACCCTTATTAAATTCGACATGTTTCTGAAATTCTCCGCATCGGCGCCGCCGCGCTGCTGCCAAGCACCGCGACTCTATTTAGCAGGATATCACTGGGCACTCACTGGAAAATTGCGATGTGGCTCAGGATTGCAATGCACTCCTCCGTCAACGCCACAGTCTCATAATCTGCTAGTTTCCTCTTTTTAAAGAGGATATCTTTCATGAACTTGATGTAAGTAGGCATATACTTCAAGGCCTCAATAAATGGAATGTTGATATGTAATTTCCTGAACACCTCTAGGAATTTGAGAATTGTTTATCAAGAGACTTCTTCTGAAGTCTTTGAGGGTATGTAATTTTTTCTTGATATTCTCTCACGACTGCTGGTGGAGCCTTCTCTGTGATAGGACAGTGTTCAGTAACCCCCTCTTTCTCTACCTTAGATATCTTTACCAACTCATCCTCATTCTCAACCTGTGATTGGGTTGCAGCCTACTCCACTTGTTTTCCACTTCTCGATGAGATTGCCTGATACTGCTCCTTTGGATTCACAACGGTGTTGCTAGGAAGATTCCCTTGAGGTATGTTATTCATTATGCTTGCCAACTGCCCCACTTGTATCTCTAAGTTCCTAATAGAGGATCTTGTCTCTGTCATGAATTGAGTTTGGGAGTTGGTGAGGGTTAATAATGTCGCTCTCAATTCATCAGGCTTCTCATGTGGAACTGGCTGTCTGAACTGCTGAGAAGAAGAGGCTTGATTCATGGGCTGTTGTGGATTGCTCTGTTGGTACTGTCCTTGGAACTGTAATTGCTGGCCTTGGTCATTTCTCCATGAAAAATTATGGTGATTCCTCCACCCAGGATTGTATGTGTTGGAGAAAGAGTTGTTGTAAGGCCTCTGGAAATTCCCAACTGTTTGTACTTGTGCTTGCTCTATAGGAATATTATTTGGATATGTGGTTGGGAACTATCAAACGTATGTGAACCTCCACAAATTTCACAAGCCAATGGCATCTGAACAACATTGATGGACACAGTATTTTGTTGCAATTGCTTCGTCAGGGAAGCAACTTGAGCGGTTAATGCAGTGATGACATCTAATTCATGGACCCCAGCCACCTTCCTGCTGTTTGCTGCTCTCTCATCTGACCACTGATTGTTATTGGTGGCCATGTCTTCTAATAGCTCAAGTGCCTCATTGGCACTCTTACTCATGAAAGTCCCTCCCGCAGCAACATCAATTATGGTACGAGTAGTACCACATAGCCCATTGTAAAAGATGTGGACCAACATCCACTTTTCAATTCCATGATGCGGGCACTTTCTCTGCAAGTCTTTGAACTGTTCTCATGTATCATACATCGACTCTCCCTCTAGCTGATAAAAATTATTCAACTCTCTTCTGAGCTTTGCTGCCTTTGATGGAGGGAAGAATTTTGCAAGAAACTTCTGAGCCAAGTCTTGCCATGTAGTGATGGAGTTTGACTGCAAGGAGTTCAGCCAGCTCTTGGCTCGATCCCTGAGTGAGAATGGGAAGAGTCTCAATCTAATAGCGTCATCAGTAACGCCATTATATTTGAATGTCGCACACAACTCCAAAAAATTAGCTAGATGCATATGTGGATCTTCTGATGGCAAACCCCCAAACTATACAGAACCTTGTACCATATGCAATATGGCTGGCTTTATTTCAAAATTATTGGCTTCCACGGCTGGTAGCCTGATGCATGTTTGTACACCTGTAACTATCGGCAATACATAGTCCCTTAAGCTCATCTCCATAAGATGCTGGACTTGCCCCACGGCTGCCGGTAGATCATCATTCACCCCATTCTGATTCTGTTGATTCTCTATTGCTAATGAATCAGATATTCTTTTATTTCGCCTGTTCTGCTTACACATTTTTTCAATCTCCGGGTTTAGAGGTACAAGTGTACTTACGCAAGTGTACGTATCACTTAAAGTAATAAAGATACGTAAGACCGAGTTATCATCCTCAGAGACTGGTTTATCAATTACCGATTATCTAAGCTTTGGTTTCTATTTGTTAACGGTAATTGTGTTTGGATTTTAACTAATGAATACAACTAAAGTAAAGTGCAAAAAATAACTAATGATGATAATACTTTGGGTTTAAGACAATTATGAAGGGAATTAGGGTTTCCAATCTCCTCAACTATCCACTCAATCACTTGTTAATGCAAGACTAATGATTTTTCTTCTTATTAAGATAGCAGGTTAACGAAGATGTTATATATTCCGGTTAGAAGACATAAAAACTCAACCTAATGCAGAAATCTTCTATATTTCTATGATAGATTTTACCACACAAGAGGATTAAGAACAACAAACTTAAACACTACACAAGTATCGGGGTACTTTCGTCCGCGATTTTAACATATGTCTAAACAACTATAGCATATTCAAATCTCCATTTTCAGATCTCGATTTGAAATCATATAAGTTATGAGAATTAATGATCAGTTAATTATCATACATTCATTACAAGTTGAATAGATCTTAATATATGAGAAGAAATCAATAATAATGTATTAGTTCATGAAAGAGTTTCAAGTGATTCAAAGGAAAACTCTAATAAAGAAATTAGCTCATAGACATTTTCATGCTAACAAACCAATTGTCTTCAACATAAACTGAATTAAATGAAAGAAAAGAAAAAGAACTTGAATAGTATAAGTCCCTAATCTTGTTCTGTGCCTCTGTTACTAGCCATCAAAATATGATTTTAGATATGTGCAGGTCCCAGGGTTTTATATCCAGAAAAATCTCATTTCGGACCTTTTTACCCTTATTAAATTCGACATGTTTCTAAAATTCTCCACATTGACGCCGCGGCGCTGCTGCCAAGCCCCGCGACTCTAATTAGTAGGAAATCACTGGGCACTCACTGGAAAATTGGGCCGCGGCTCAGCTCCCAAGCATCGCTGCGCTTAGCACGGTGATTTTCGTCCTTCAGTTTCTAGCCAAACAACGCCTCATCACCAAAATCTTCACCCGCGGCTCATCAGCGTCGCGACTCCTACTACCTTGCGCAGCGGCGCTCTATTGTATTTCATCCGAAATTCGCCAGATTTCTTCCACGCTCCTCGAGACTCCTTTGGTTGACTGCTTGGGCTTTGCTTGTGCATTTTTATCCTCAGTATCAGCCATTTCATCTTCAATTCGCCATTTCCTACCTAAATCACTTATGACCTGAAAACACAACACAAGACGCATAATACTGTACAAAACAAATAATTAGACACGTAAAAGACTTCCTAAAACAGACTCTAAAATAGTCCTAAAATGGATTTAACACTAAGCTAAAAATGTAAATTATGACATATGTGGATGATGGTACCGAAAGTACGCTAAGATGAGAGATCTTTGGAGGAATTCAAATCGATAATCACCAAGTTGGGTGATCGGACGGCAAATAGAAAAGAATTCTAGTACCAATTTTGGGGAGAAACACCGAAGTTAGCAACAAGAAAGAATCCAGCAATGACTCAAACATGGCTATGTCAATCCTAAGGTTTGCCGCAAATATCGATAAGGTGTTTAAAGATATATGAGTGGGAGTAAGAATGAGTGAAAATCAATATGAGTATATAACAGAGAAATGAAAAGGTGATTTAAAGTAAACAATAAGGAAAAAAGCTAAAGGAATAAGAGTAAATGAACACGATATGAGCAAGAAAGTGGTAGTAAATTTGGACGGTCGAGTAAACCATGAACCTTACAAGACAAATAATATAATGGTCATAATGGTAAGGACATCAGTTATAAATGTGAGTGCAACTAATAAATAAAGGTAGCAGCATGGAATCAAGTGTGGTAAACACGAAGGGAGCAAGCAATAAAAACACCTTGCGGAAGTAAATACTTCAATGAAAATAATAGGTAGGACAACCCCTAGCATGAGCCATATTGAAAAACTAACCAGAGGATGTCAAAAAATTGCTTCGAAGAAATAAGTGTACAAAGAGTACCCAATGAATGAACAATCGAATGTGAAGTAAAAATGATTTTGAAATTACAAGGGGAAAGTATGCACTCTTAGTATGAATGAAACATCATTTTTGGGAGATCATGAGTCCGAAACCAGTGGGTATAGTATATGATCTGGTAATAAGGGAAACAAAATAAAGAGACAACGTCAAAAAATAGAAAATGCCTTGTTTTTCAGTATTTGACAAACGATATAAATCGAGAAATGATACTTGAGAAAATATAAGGTATAACTAAGGAAATGATGAGTCTATGTCGGAATACATAGCATCGCCAAATAAGTATACAAACTCAAGACACTATAAGAAGTAAAAGGATTGGATGTAATGAGTAGGAAGATAATAGACCATAAAGTCATATTACTACGGAACAATGAGAGTCACTAAGAAAGTCATAGAAAGGGACTGCCCCAAAGAAGTAACAGGTGGCCAACCATAAGAGAAACCAAGTAATACCCCCATGGAGCTATAGACAAATGAATTCTTTCTTATATTAGGAATTGAGGAGCATTAAAAAGCATCTCAACTAAAGCCCCTTTAAAAAGTATTGTGAGATAGAATAGAGAAAATAATGGGAACCTTATCAAGATTTGAGAATTAAGAGTATCAAGTAGCAGCATCTGAAGAAGAGTTTCTTTTGAAGTTGAGGTATATGTATGGATTATTTAGTGAACCGGGGATCTTTAAGAACCATTACATAGTCGGAATATTAAGGCCAAAGTGACTCTCCAGTCTGCACGATAAGGATTAAGTTTGGCTATACAATCATAGTTTGATCAAAGGTTTATCATGTAGACTATCTCAAGCTATTGTACGATCACTTATTAAGACAACTAACTATTCGAAGGACTAATTTAAAAGAAGCCCTAAGTATTCAGAATTTCCATTGTCCTGTCCTAAGATGACCAATGAAGATTTTAGTTCAGAATACTGGACCCAGGCCGAGGGTGAATGTATAGAGTTTGGAAGGAGTTTGTAATCAGGATTGATGACTAGTAAGAGACATATTGTCAGATCGGTGAATACATAATTATACACGGCAAAGGAATATAAATCTTATCGATGTCACAAGAAAAGAAAAGGAACCGAGAGTAATGATACCAAATTTAATGAAATAAGTTATAAGAGAATAATTAGATAGCGAATTGAGAGATTTAGTGTTGAAGCAAGATTCAACTTGATAAAGGAGGAAGATTCCATTTAAGAGCATTCAAGGTTATATTACCAAACTCAATTAAGAAATGAAGGAACCAGCAAATAGAGCATAGTCTCAATTAGAGACGCTTATTCAAAATCAAAAAGTGAAAAGAGGAATTATTGACGAAAGAAATTTTAAAACCAGTAAGCTTCTTAGAACTTATATGTCGTATAAGGATACTATAAAGAAATGGAGAAGAAGAAAAGAGAAAGAAATGGTTTCGGATAACCCTATCATTCTCACATCTTCGATCTTGGCGATCACCGTGCCTCAATCATTTATCATCATCTTACACTTTGTACATATGAACATTGCTACCTAAACTCCTTCATAAGATGCACATTATAACCCAGAGAATAAAAATATAGCCAATTGTCATAATATAACGGCTCAGACAAAATACAGCCGCCAAACAATTATTTAACATAACTATACGACTATGTGAAAGTCGATGAGGTACCAATAGTGAAAAATTAATATGACATGGCCGAGTGATATGTTGAGGTAATTTTGGTTCAAGAAGAATTATATCAATTTGGTCACGGACCCTAAAAATCATACTCGAATAATTTAGATTCTAGTTTTATAGTAGTATTCATGTGTTATAACTCCTCAATTCTATTCAATTTATCAAGTTGGACCATGTTCCCTATATAATCAAGGTTTTTGAAGCCAACATAATGATTGTATTTTATATATCAACAAGAAGATGTTAAGGTAAGTTATGGTTGAACCCTCTTTAATTTCTACAAGTATAATCGTGTGAGGCCGATTGATGTTATTTTGATATTGTGTTGCCCTATGTGACATTAGATAAATATTTGGGCTTCTTAACAGGTTTTGGATAGTACTATTTACAAAGGAAACTTTGCCGAAATTTCTATAAATCTTGGGAGTTAGAATATTTTTAATATTCGCGGACGGATGTTCCTAAGGGGAGAAAAATGTTACATCTTTTAATTTCGCATTGTCCCATGTCGTCAATGGATACTGAAGCTTTGGGAAGAGTTATGACCTTACGGAAGGATAATGAAGGTTTACAACTTGTTTATGGAAGCACCGGAGTGTTTGAAAGTTAAACGGATTGAAGGAAGTACATTTTGATGAAATCGGAAAACCTGTGCGTTTTGACGGTAGAGTTTATGGACCATCAAAGTATTTTATAGAACATCAAAGTTCCAAGGTGAAGCGTAAATTTCTCTGCATTTTTGGAATTTCAGGAAGAAGGTTGACAGAAGAGTTGACGGACCATTAAATATTTGACGGACCATCAAATTTCCCACGCCAAGCCATCAATTTTTATGGTTGTTTGATGGGAAGATTGATGGACCATCAAAAGTATGATGGTCCATCAAATGGATCATCTTTTATGATGGTGCAGGTCTGTTACTAGTTTATATTGGGTATTTTTTATTTGCAGCTTATTTTTCCCCTACATCAAACCCTAACATTCTCTCTAAACCCTCTCTAACATACCCCAACATCCCAAGTGAAAATTAAAGCTAAAATCCACAAGAATCACGTGAGAAACCCCGTGATTATAGTAAGAAGTGTCACGTCCTTGAAGAGTGGGTTTTGAAAAAAATTTGGAAACAAGCTGGCCTACTATTTCGAGGAGATTTCGATATGTAAAGGTAAGTTTTACCCATTTCTAGTTATGATTATGATTAATTGGTTATTTGGAGAAAGTTATGAAAAATTTATCATAATAAAAACTTCACAAATTTGTGAAATCTTCGTAATATGATTTTTTGGGCTATTTTACTCTAAGTATGAGTTCAATTAGGTGATGGAATTGATTGTGTATTATATGGATTAAGGAGAGTACGGTTTGAGGGTTTGTGAAATGGAATCACCTAAGACTTTCCATATAAGAAAATCTTAAAGAGTCATTTATGCGTTTTCAATGGAAATTATGTGTTGGATAATCATGGAATTTAATTACATAAGAACCCCTAATGAAGTCTAAGGACCTGAGATGGTAAAGATTGTCGATAAGGTTCCTAAATGAAGTTTCTCTATGAAATTTGAATGTGATATGGATGTCAACTTGTTATGTGATGTAGATAATCTCCCGTAAGAGGAGAAAAAGATTATAGAGAGATTGTAGCGACAAGAATCATGTATGTTGAGGCATATTCTTTTATTCTTTTGGCATGGCCGACGAATAAGTATACCATAATGGTGTTCATTAAAAAGGAACTATATTCTTAAATTTAAAGCTTGTGATTACTTTCATACCATATTGTTACAATTTATAACTCTTGTTGTTCTGCTTTGGAAGCATTTTTCCTGACTTGATAGTCTCTTGAACCTTATCTTTTCTTATGATCGTTGATGACTCTCAATTAGTGATCTATACACCATCACATAATAATGATCGAAAGATAACGACCTCGAGTCACTCTGATTGGTTTCATAAGGCCCTTCAGAGTTTATCTTGCATTCCACTTATATATACGTAACTATTTTTATACTGAGTCATGCTATAGTTGGTCGGGTACGACATGTAGATCCCAACTACAGTTGGTTTTGATATTAATGTGTCCCACATTCGGGCCGGCTACGACCGAGTCCTCATCGAGGCCGGGTATAATATATATGTATTATGATATGACTTTCCCCACATAAAGGCTATATATTACTTTATATGGCCCCACTAGGCAGCTTGATTTTTACAAACATGCACACATTTTCATGGTTGTGTCAGGTAGGCCCACATATGCTTGTTATAAGTTTCAGATTGACTTCTGTACCTTTATCTCTTATGTCATTGTTATATCTTCTGTCTACATTGGTTATTTGTCTTACATATTCAATACATCTTTCATATTGATGCCCCTTTTCTAGGACACTGTGTTTTATGCCCGCATGTACAGATAGAGATGTATATGATTTCCTCACAGTAGGACCCAACTCAGCTAGAGATTGTCACGCTCCATTCTTCCGGAGTTGTTTAGTAAGTTAATCGGTATGATAGATATGCATATGTATATAGTTGGGTATGGCGAGGCCCTGTCCCGACCAGTTGTTGTCAGTATACTCTTTGGAGGCTTGTAGACAATTGTTATGTATGAGGGTCGTGTGTGGTCTTGTCGGCCTCTCTAGTAGATTTATTATGCATATGTCGGCCTTGTCGGTCTTGTTATATATACATGTGTGGTTTGAGCCTTTTCTGAGTGCAGGTGGCTATGTTCTTATTCAATTGGGTATGTGTCAGAGGTGAGTTGTTATATATATGATATATCTCATGTATCAGATCAAAACGCTCGAGCCTTAGGATGTGGGTGTCGACCATACCCCCCAAGGTTGGGGTGTTATAATTTCTTCCAGGGCCTCCCTTGTTGTTTATTTCTTTAAGGGAATGAAAACCATGTCCGTCCCCTTGCTTCTCGGAAGTGGGATAAGGTTGGAAATGATTATTTGAGGAATTACGGTCTGAGCTGACCCGACTCCTTTATCTGATCTTCGAGAGATGCTTACGGCCTGAGTCCTCAGCAAGTCATCTTCTACCTGAATCTTTGACTCATACCGGCTGTGCACGTCTTCTCAAGTCTTAGCATGAAATTCGAAGAGATTTTCTTTAAGCTTTCGTGAGGCATCCGAACTCAAAGGGTTCAAACCCTTTGTGAAAGCCTCTGCATCCCATTTGTTTGGGACCGCGGGTAGCAACATATGCTCCTTCTGTAATCGTGTAACAAAGTCCTAAGGAGTTCACTCTTGCCCTACCCAATGCGAAAGATATCCGTCTTTCTTGTCTTCACCTTCTGTGTCCCCAAATGGGGTTTTATGAACATATCGGCAAGCATAGAGAACAGTGTAATAGAATTGTCAGGGAGAAGTGAATACCACATCAAGGCCCCTTAGTGAGTGTTTCAGTAAAAAAAATTATTAGGACCAATTCTATCTCATGTTCTTTCATATTGTTCCCTTTGACGACTGTAGTATATGCCGTTATATGTTCTTGTGGATCCGTAGTTTCGTATTTGGGTATGAATGACATTTTAAACCTCTTGGGAATGAGTTTGGGCATAACCTCTGGCTTATACACCAATTGAATATATCTCTTCGCGTCCGATCCTTCGATCATAGAAGGGGCCCTGGTATCTGATTTAATCGGTGTCGGAACTTATTATGATATTTCTGTATGCTTACGCAAGTGTACATATCGTTAAAGTAATATATTCTGTAAGACCGAGTTATTGTCCACAGAGACTGGTTTGTCAAGTACCGAATATCTAATCTATGGTATTTATTTGGTTAACGTTCTTTTGTTTGAGAATTATACTAAGAATTAAGACTAAAGTAAATTTCAGAAAATAAACTAAGATGATGATACTTAGGGTTTAAAATAGTTATGATGGAAATAGAGCTTCCAATCTCCTCAACTATCCACTCTTTCACGTGTTAATGCAATGCTAATGATTCTTCTTCTTATTAAGATAACAGGTTAACTAATCTGTTTTATATTCCGATTAGGACATATAAAAACTCAACATTATGCAGAAACCTTCTATATTTCTATGATAGATTTTACCACACATGAGGATTAAGAACAATAACCTTAAATACTACACAAGTATCGGGGTACTTTCGTCCACGATTTTAACCTATGTCTAGACAACTACATCATATTCAAATCTCCCCATCTCGGATCTCGATTCGAAATCATATAAGTTATGACAACTAATGGTCAGTTAATTATCAAGCAATCATAACAATATTGAATAGATCTTAATCTAACTGAAGAAGAAATCAATAACTATGCATTAACTATATGAAAGAGTTTCAAGAAGATTCGACGGAAAACCCTACTAAAGAGATTAGCTCCTAGACATTGTCATGCTAAGAACTAATTTACAATCCAACATAAACTGAAAATAAAATAAAGGAAAGAGAAAGAACTTGAACAAGAATCTCCAATTGTGTAGCATGTAGCCTTCTTTTCCTCTCCCAAGTATGATATCATATAATGAAGGGTTTCAGGGTTTTATATTTGAAAAAAACTGCGTTTCGGACCCTTTTACCATTCTGAAATTCGGCCCAAAAATCACAAAATTCCGCGTTGGCGATGTGGCCCTGCATTCTGGCGCCACGGCGCCGAAACTCCTGCAGCTCTCTGAACTTCCAGCGTCGTGGCCTTGCATTCTGGCACCACAACGCTTTATGCCTATAGACCCCGTGCGGTTGACAGTGTATTTTTGTCCAGATTTTGTCTGATTTCTTCTATTCTTTCCGGGACTTCTTTGGCTTCATTTCTTGGGCTTTTCTTGTGCAATTTATCCTCAATAGCAGTATTTTCTCCTTTATGACCGATGTAACTCAAAAGAAAGAAAAACAAACCTAATATTATACTAAACGCGAAATAAAAGAGTGAAATACTAACTAAAAAGGACTCAAAAAGTGTGTCTAGAATAGACTCAACAAACACCCCTAAACTTACACTTTACTCGCCCTCGAGTAAAGCATTAAACAAAAATAAAAAACAAAAACAAAAACAAAGACTCTATGAAATGGATCAAGTAGCTATAGAAGTGCTTCCTCAAAATCATAGATCAAAGCTGAGATAATATGTTAGAACATATATAGCATGAATTTTCAGCAATCTAAAATTTCAAGTTAGATATTTCACAAATTCAATTAGATCATAATCACCGGATATACAAACACCTAACATATGCATGTCAATTTCATTCCATCTTTTCCAAAATTCTATTGACTTGTTTACTTGATATTCTCCACTAATCATAAACATACACAATAGAGATCTTCAGGACTTTCAAGGGTTGTAATATAGGCTTAGGCAGTGGTAGATAAAAATTGGCATTTAGACTCAAATTACGTACCATAAGAATTCTTCATTCAACTCCATTTTTCTTCTTTTTTGCTTTCTTTTTAATGTCATACCTTTCTCCCCTCTTTTCTTTTGAGAGAATGAGACATATTATCAATAACAAGCACCCCCAAAATTAGGCTTTTGCATATATTTTCATTGGGGTGCATTAAATTTTTCACTCTCTTTTTATTTCTTTTTCTTCAACACTTTTCATCCCAATACTTTTCAATTATTACTTATGGCACAAACAGGGAATCATAGGGTGTCAAACAAAGATATCATTTAGGCTCAACGGGGGCTGACTAGGGATATAATTTTTGTCAGGGTAGGTAATGAATAGTCAGAAGGGCTATCAAAGAAATGTATGAATCATCTCCCTAAATATGTACATCTTAACTATTTCGCCTCAAATAACAAGAAAACCAATTTTCTAGACATTTTCAACCTTTCTTTCCATAATTGACAACACATAAGCTAAACACACATATCCCAACAATTAGATGTCATGAATTTTTGTCATATCTATCTTAAGCACATAGATTGTTTCTTTTAATTTCATTACACTATCACACTTTATCCACTCAATCTCTTTAGCAACTACAACATACATGATCCATAAAAATAAATTATGACTCACAAACACTTAAAACAAACAAAAAAACACAACAAAAGGACTCAAAACAAGACACAAAAATAAAGTAAGACCCCCCAAACTTGATTGACACATTGTCCCCAATGTGTGAAGACTAAAAGAATAAAGGGACAACTTACATGCGACTCTAAAAAAAATTCCATTGTCCTTCAGTTTTCTACATTGTTAACCCTTCGCCCTTTGGAGTGAGTCTCTGCTTTTATCTGTCATCCAAAAACACTAAACATACCAGATCGTGAGATTGTTCAATACAAAATAAAGGAACTAAAACAAAATTGAAATATCATAATTAAAAACCTTGGGTTGCCTCACAAGTAGCGTTGTCTTTAACGTCATTTAGTCTGACGCAGTTTTCTTACTCAATAAAGGGGGTAGAGTATCCCCTCCGCATATCTATTTCAGCAACATTCTCTTCCTCCTTCTCCTTTTCTTTTTCAAAAGGCTGGGTTCAGAATTCTTACCATCCTGTTCCGCACATGGCTTTACTGTTATCTCAAGGGCATCAGTACTTATGAGGCTCTTCTCAAAGACAGTTTTTTCAATGACATTAACCGCAAAACATCTATTATTAGCTTGTGGTTCAGTTGGTGGCTTGAAAACAGTGAAGGTCATTTCCTCATCATGAACTCGGAGCTTTAGCTCTCCTTTTTCAATATCAATAAGTGCCCTCCCTGTGGCTAAGAATGGTCTCTCAAGGATGATGGACATATTTTCATCTGATTCCATGTCTAGGATGAGGAAGTCAGCAGGAAAGATGAATTTACCTACTTTCAGTAATACATCTTCAATTATTCCTTGGGGATGCACAATCGAATGATCAGCTAGCTGCAATTAACTGTGGTTGGTTTTGCTTCCCCCAAACCAAGTCTTTGAAACACAGAAAGGGGCATCAGGTTGACACTGGCCCCCAAATCACACAAAGCCTGCTTGCATGTCACCTTCCCTATAGTTCAAGGTAAGGTGAAACTCCCTGGATCTCTCAACTTTGGTGGAAGCTTTTTCTGCAAAATTGCACTGCACTCATCTGTCAGCACCACTGTCTCATAGTCTGTCAGCTTCCTCTTTTTAAAAAGGATATATTTCATAAATTTGACATACACTGACATCTGCTCCAAGGCTTCATTGAATGGAAAATTGATATGCAACTTTTTGAAAACCTCTAAGAATTTCCAAAACTGCTTGTCTAGGGCCTTCTTCTGAAGTTTTTGAGGGTAAGGAATTTTGTCTGTGTATTCCCTCATGACTGTTGGTGGAGCTTTTTCTAATATATAACGGTCATCAGTAACCCCCTCTTTCTCTGCAGCAACTATCTTCTCCACTTCATTCTCTTTTTCAACCACTGGTTGGGGTGCAACCTGCTCTAACTGTTTACCACTCCTTAAGCTTATTGCCTGGCACTGTTCTCTTAGATTTACCACATTATTGCTGGAAAGATTTCCTTGCTCTCTATTGTTCAGCATGTTCGTCAGTTGTCCCACATGTGTCTCCAAAATTCTGATAGATGACCTAGTCTCTTTCATGAACTGGGTATGCGAGTTGGTCGTTTGTGTCTGGGAGTTGGCCAGAGTCACCAATGTTGCTTTTATTTCTCTTATTTCATCTGGCTTCTCTTGTGGCTGCAGAGATGAGGAGGCCTGATTCTTTGGTTGTTAGTTCTGATGTTGGTCCTAAAATTGCGGCTGCTGTCCTTGGTCATTCCTCCATGAAAAGTTGGGGTGATTTCTCCACCTCTGATTGTAAGTGTTGGAGTATGCATTGTTGTAGGGCCTCTGAAAATTCCCAATTGTTTGAACCTGCTCCATAGACACATTGTTTGGATCCACTGTTGTGCACCTATCAAAAGTATGAGGACCCTCACAAATCTCACAATTCACTGGTGTATGGACAGCATTAACGGGCATTGTACTCTTCTGCAACTGTTTTGTCAAAGTGACAACCTGCGCAGTCAGTGCAGTGATAGCATCTAGCTCATGAACCCCAGTCATTTTTCTATTGCTTGCTGATCTTTCATCGGCCCCCTGATGGTTGTTTGTGGTCATGTCCTCTAGCAAATCATGTGCCTCATTGGCACTCTTCCTCATGAACGTTCCCCCTGTAGCAGTATCAATTATGGTACGAGTAGTACCACATAACCCATTGTAGAAGATATGGACCAACATCCACTTCTCAATCCCATGATGCAGACACTTTCTCTGCAGATCTTTGAACCGCTCCCACGCATCATAGAGTGATTCTCCATCCAGCTGGTAAAAGTTATTCAACTCTCCTCTGAGCCTTGCTACTTTGGATGGAGGGAAGAATTTGGCAAGAAACTTCTGGGCCAAGTCTTACCATGTGGTAATGGAGTTCACCTACAATTTCAACCAGCTCTTTGCTCTATCCCCAAGTGAAAATGGGAAGAGTCTCAACCGAATGACATCATCAGTAACACCATTATACTTAAAAGTTGCACACATCTCCAGAAATTTTGCTAGATGCATATGGGGATCTTTAGATGGTAATTCTCCAAACTGAACTGAGCCTTGGACCATGTGCAAGATTGCTGGTTTGATTTCAAAATTATTAGCTTCAACCGCTGGAAGCCTGATGCAAGTCTGCACCCCTGTAATTGTCGGCATCACATAGTCCACTAAGCTCCTCTCTACAGGATGCGGGACTTATCTCATCACAGAAGGTAACTCATCATTCCCCACGTTGTTGTTTTGCTGATTTTCCATTGCTAAAGAATCAACAGTTCTCTTGTCTTTCCTGTTCTGTCTGCACAATCTTTCAATCTCAGGGTTCAGAGGGATAGGAGTGTCTGCTCCTCTCCTACTTCGCATAAACTAAGTTCCTGAAATCGATAAAAAACAAGCAAAGAGATCAAAGCAAAAATGTTCTAAAAATAAAAGAAGAAAAAAATAAAAACCAAATTAAAAATAAGACTAGATAGTTCGATATTGATAGTATGGCACCCCGGAAACGGCGCCAAAAACTTGTTGCGATATTTCTGTATGCTTATGCAATGTACGTATCGCTAAAGTAATATAGTCTGTAAGACCGAGTTATCGTCCACAGAGACTGGTTTGTCAAGTACCGAATATCTAATCTATGGTATCTATTTGGTTAACATTCTTTTGTTCGAGAATTATACTAAGAATTAAGACTAAAGTAAATTTCAGAAAATAAACTAAGATGATGATACTTAGGGTTTAAAACAATTATGATGGAAATAGGGCTTCCAATCTCCTCAACTATCCACTCTTTCACGTGTTAATGCAATGCTAAATATTCTTCTTCTTATTAAGATAGTAGGTTAACTAATCTGTCTTATATTCCGGTTAGGACATATAAAAACTCAACCTAATTGTTAGGCATATTTTATATACACTTTTTGAGTCATTTTTAGTTAGTATTTTACTCATTTTATTTGTGTTTAGTATAGTATTATGATCGTTTTTCTTTCTTTTGAGTCACATCGGTCCTAAATGGAGAAATGACACAAAGAAGATGAAATGAGCTTAATTGAGGTGTAATTGCACAAGAAAATGCCAGGAAATGAAGTCCCGGGAAGTATAGAAGAAATCTGACGAAGCCGGACGAAAAAAGGACACAGAATTGAAAAACTGGCAGAAGAATGTCACAGGCGCCGACGCTTAATGTACTGCGGGCTCTGATTTGCTCTCGGGTTTTCCGGAGCAGCGGCGCCAGTCAGCAGGGCCGCGGTGCCGAGGCGGGATTTCTAATTTTCTAGGTCGATTTTCGAAGGTCAAAAGGGTCCGAAACACAAATTTTTCTCAACTATATAATCCCTAAACCCTGACCTAAAGAGGGCATCTTGTACATATTCTCTATTCTACTTTGGAGAGGCTAAGGAGGAGCCTACAACACAAGATTTTAGACAACCTTGGTTCTTGTTCTTTCCTTTTATTTATTTCATTTTATGTTGGTTTGTATTAGTTCTTGACATGACAATGTTTATGAGCTAATTACTTAATTAGGGCTTTCCTTTTGAATCGCTTGAAACTCGTTTTCATGAATTAATGCAGTAGTTTGATTTCTTCTTCCTTTATTAAGATTTATTCAATATTGGTGTGAATGCTTGATAGTTAAATGACCATTAATTATCATAATCTATATGATTTCGAATCAAGAACCGAGATGTGAGATTTTGATATGCTGTAATTGAATAGACATACGTTAAAATCGCGGACGAAAGTACCCCGATACTTGTGTAGCATTATAGGTTATTGTTCTTAATCCTCCTATGTGGTAAATCCTATCATAGAAATATATAAGGGTTCTGCACTCGGGTTGAGGGATTATATATCCTAACCGGAATATAAGACAGTCTAGTTAACAGTTATCTTAATGTAGAAGAAGTTATTCTAGTTGCATTAAGGATTGAAAAGAGTGGATAGTCGAGGATATTGGAAGCCCTAATTCCTTCATAACTGATTTAAACCAAAGTATTATCATAATTAGTTTATTTTCTGCAATTACTTAGTCTTAGTTATTAGATAAAAATACAAACAAATTAACATTCACCAAATAGAAACTAAAGCTTAGATAATCGGTACTTGATAACCAGTCTCTGAGGACGATATTCGGAGTTACCAGACTATATTACTTGTAACGATACGTACACTTGCGTGAGCATTTGTAAAATCGCTAACAAGTTTTTGGCGTCGTTGCCGGGGACTGGCGTACTTTCAATATCGAATTATCTATTCTTATTTCTAATTTGGTTTGTATATATTTAGTTACGTTATTTTATTTCTAATTTGGTTGCTCCAGGAACAAGTTTCTAACTTGTTCTGCGATCATCTTTTTATCACTTTTTGTGTTTTTCTTATTTTGTAGGTAAAAAAAAACAAAACAAAAAAACAAAAAAAACATGGACTACTACTACTATCAGGGGCAGTGGAATCATCAACAACAGCCTAACCCACAGGTTCCATAGGAAGATCAAAATGAGTTGCATGCAGCCATGTTCAGGCTCATCAAGTGCTAAAATCAACTTATGGCTGAGACAAAGGTATCCGTCAAATATTTGGAGACACAAATAGGGCAGCTGATTGATATGGTGAGCAATGTACCGCAAGAAAATATGTCTAGCGACATGGTTTTGGGGAGTGATAAGCAGAGTGAGGAACCTGAACCACAACAAGCTGTTGAGAATGATAATGAATTGAGAGAGATAGTTGGTGTAGAGAAATAAGAGGTTACTAAGATCCAACTTTTCAACTTTTTGGATTCCTTAGAATTTCTTTTTCCTATACCTGTTGCAGAAGAGACACCACCAACTACCATTGCTGAGCCCCAACCAGAAAGTTCATACCCTCAAGGGCACCCCCAAAAGTTGAGAGACATAGGGAGTTTCACTGATCCCTACATTATAGAGAGTCTAGAAGACAAGTCTGCCTTGTGTAATTGGAGGATAATCTTAAATCTGAGGCCCTTATTTAAAAAACTTGTTGTCGGTGAAGTGAGACCCACAACAATAATTGTGCGGATTGCAAGTCGTTCGCAAAAGGATCCACTGGGCACTAGTAATTATTAATTGCGTCCGGCTAAAAGACGTTAAAGATAGCGCTTGTTGGGAGGCAACCCAATGTTTTAATTTTGTTATTTCAATTCTAGTTTTAGTTGTATTATTTTACCTTGAACAGTCTCACGGTATTGAGTTTTGTCTTATGTATTGTTGGCAGGTGGACTAGGGACTGAGCCTAAGGGGAAAAGAATCAATGGCGTTGCAACTTCAGAGAGCCCAAAAGCTTGTGCAAACTCAAAAATCTCTTCCCAGACCTCTTTTATGACTGATGTGTTGTGTCAGTAAGTTGTCCCTACTTTTATTCTTCACACATTGGGGACAAGGTGTCGATTAAGTTTGGGGGTGTCTTATTTTATTATATATTTGGTTTTGAGTCTTTTTGTTGTCTTTTGTTTCTGTTGTTTTATGTGTTTTTGAGTAATAATTTTTTTTAGGGACCAAGCATGTTGTAGTTGCTAAAGATAGTGAGTGGATAAAGTGAGATAATGTAATGGAATTAAAAGCGATAATATGTGTGCTTAAGTTAGATATGCAAAAAAGTCATGGCATCTAATTCTTTGGGATATTTGTGATTAGCCTATGTATGTCAGTTATGAAAAGAAAATATGAAAAATGTCTAAAAAATTTGTTTGCTTGTTATTTGAGGCGAAATAGTTAAGATGTACATGTTTAGGGAGATGATTCAGACATTTCTTTGTAGTCCTTCTGACCATTCATTACCTACCCTGACATAAAATGTATCACTAGTTAGCCACTTTGAGCCTAAATTATATCTTTCTTTGACACCCTATGATTCTCTGTTTGTGCCATAAGTGATAATTGAAAGTTAGTGGGACGAAAAGTGTTAAAAGACACAAAAAGAGAATTGAAAAATTGATGCACCCCAATGAAGAATACGCAAAACCCTAAGTTTGGGGGTGCTTGTTATTTGTTGTCACGACCCGACCCCGGGCCCGCGACTGGTGCCCTACCTGGGCATCCTTACAGGTATACATCAGAGATAATCAGCGGAACATACATAAACTCAACAAGAAATAACAATGTGTTAGCCGATAAGGCTCATCACACGACCCGACTGCCCGCATCGGTGTGCTCCTACAGGCACCCTTACAGGTACACATCAGAGACAATCAGCGAAACATATATGAAACTTATAAAATAAAACAACAAGAATTTAAACAACAGGTTAGCCGATAAGGCCACCTCCCTGGACACATATACATATACTTAAACAACCGCAGTTACATTTTTTTTTTTACAAACCGACCCACAAGATATGACTACAGACCTCTAAGAATTACAACTGTGGCGGGACAGGGCCCCGCCATACCCCTAAATGTACATAAATCTACAACATCAGGGAAACCGTACCTAAAAGATAAGCCTCCGGAGTGAATGGAGCTTCTTCCCAAAAACTGAACAGAGATCCTAAGAGCAAGGATCACCAACCTGTGTACCTAACACCTGCGGGCATGAACGCAGCCGGCGGGTCGATAACAAAAATTTAGTATGGAAATGTAAACAAGGTACAATAACCAAATCATAACTGTATAACAAAATGATAGAGGCAAGTATAAAAATGAAATAACAGATCCTACTGTGCCATTTTAACTCCTGAAATCAATCGTATATTAACCGTTCTTTTCCTTCTTTCAATAAAAAATAACATCATATTCTTACGTACTTACTTTAAGGATTTAGTCAAGTTTTTCCACATAACTTACATATCTTACATAACATAATCCGGCCCTTTATGGAGGGACCTCTTGTTTGGGAGCTTACTTTGATTATCCATACGTGATAACGTGTCCGCCCATTTGCGAGACACTGCATCATGAATCATGTGGCATAATCCGCCCGCTGTGGAGCTCGGTGTCGTGGAATCATGTAGCATAATCCGCCCGCCGTGGAGCTTTGCATCGTGGAATCATGTAGCATAATCCGCCCGCTGTGAGCTTGCATCGTGGAATCATGTAGCATAACTGGACCGCTTGCGAGCTCGGTGTCTTGTAGAATCATGTAGCATAATCTGCCCGCCGCGAGCTCGGTGTCTTGTGGAATCATGTCGCATAATCCGCCCGCCGCGAGCTCGGTGTAAGATGACGTAACCCGGCCTATGTGGAGGCTCGGGGTAATATGGCGTAATCCGGCCTATGTGTAGGCTCGGTGTATCTCATAACGTAATCCGGCCTATTTGTAGGTTCGGTGTATTTCATAACATAATCCGGCCTATTTGTAGGCTCGGTGTGATTTTCCTTACATAACATTTTTAAACCATCTTTTCACTTCTTCTTAAGTCGGCATAACAACTTCCCATAAAGCTATTATAACAACCTTTCATTTTAGAGAACTTAAGACACTTTTATTCTTACAACATTAGGAAAACTAGACCCAAAAATACTACGTACATACATACATAAAAAGAATCATAAAACTCCTTTCTTTTTAAAGCTCAAGTCACACACTCTTTTGGAAACCATCTTCTTAACTTTTGAAATAAATTAAGAAACCATACTTTTTAAAGTTTAGTCATTTCCACTCATAAAATCAAGTCTTATAGTATTAACCCCTCGTAGCATACACTCTTTAAAATCATATCGCTTAAAACTTCATAATCCTTAAAAGACAATCAAAGTTCATAGTCTTAAAACTTCATAACATACATTCTTTAAAGTCAATTTACTTATACTTATAAAATCATATCATCAACACTTTAGAAATCAAGTCCCATAACTTGAAAAATAAAGTTTCATACACTTCCAAAACCAAGTAACTTATTCTCTTTAAAACCATATAACTTCCACTTTTAAAATCAAACCCCTTTTCACATATAAATTCAAGTCATTTTTAAACATAAAATCAACTTACTTACTTTAAATAAATCAAGACACATAGCTTTAAATCAAATCTCATAACTTCCTAAACATTCTTACCAACATCTCCCATAAGACTTGGTAAGGACTTAGGACAATTTAAACATACTCTTAACTTAGAATCAACAATGTGAATACTTCTTAACTTCTAAGAGTAGAAGGAATCATGAAATACTATCACATGGATATTTCATACGTAGGATCATGCCAAAGAAAGAAGAGGTTCACATACCTCGCGACGACTAGCGACAAGTTGCAAAATGCTCCCAAATACTTTATCCTTGCTAGCTTTTCCACCCTTCAAGTAGAATACGCTACTCGTAGTACTTCAACATATATTAATCATAACATGTCTATCAACTCCTAGCTTTTTAACGTAGAATCATACTAAGTGTAAGGTCTCTTATTCTACGGAAAATCGGGCAGCACTTCCTTTGTTTCTACGTACTTTTCCACATTTTTCAAGGTCTGAATTCAACAATCAAACACGCCTCATTTAAGGCCCAACAATTCAGCTAACCAAAGGGGATTACACGCCTTAACAGGACGTGTAAAATTCTGCCCCACAAATTAATACGAAACTAGTTCCATATTTAAAGCCATTCTCGGCTAACATAAACAACAACTCAAAGTCTTTTCCAATTCTTTTCCAATCCAAGTTCATAGGTCTAACATGTTATATAGTCATAAACAATTTTAACAACTATAATTCCTTCTTTATATAACATGTGACGACTTAAACTAGTAATCAAATTGAATTGTAATCTCAAAGGCTAAACATGCTAGTTTCGAATTTAGAGTTCCAATAGCCAATACACTTATCAAACTTCATACCATATACCTCATGCTTGCTAATATCCATAGCTACAATAATAAGTAATCTTAATTACTAAAACGACAAGAATTGTTACCTTTATAAGCCCTTATAAATTTCAATATTCAAAATCGCTCCTTAGCAATTCTTAGCTCCTTTCCTTATGTTCCAATCCGCTCCAAGCACTCCTTAGAAGATCATGAAGAACTCCTCTTCAAGTTCCATCTTCAAAGTTGAAGAACACCTTAGGGTTTCGCCTTGCGACTAACGTAAAAACGTCGTTTTTCCAAAATCTTTCTATTGAGATATCCTTACAATACCCTTAGGGACCTTGGGTTAAAGTCTTGTGAATAAAGAACCACAAACTAAAAAATTTTGTGTGGAGAATGGGTTAAACCCGAGAGCACTCATGGAAGAACAAAATGTTGTGAAATTTTTCTAAGTGTTGAAGAGCTTGTCTTGCATCTAGTGTGTATATATAAAACAATGGAGGGCTTAGATTATAACAAATGTGAGTCTAGGATGAAGAGCATTAAATAATTAGCCAAGTGGACAAGTTGACTAGGTCAATTTTCTCAAGCTTAGAAGACTTGTTCATCCTTCTACCCTTGCCCAATTTCATCCAAGATCATGTGGGGGGGTGCCACGTGTCTCCCTCCCATTCGTCCATAAAATTTCGTAACCCTCGGGCCCCACAAAACGTAAAATTTCTCGGGTGGGCCCCACGTGACCAAATCCGTAAAAATAAATTTCCATAATGTTAATAAGTATCATACTCTTCAAATAATGCATTTTGAGAATCTAATTCTCATCAACGAACATTTTTCCTTTCCGACTTTCGGAAGATTTTCCTTCGGAAAAACAATTCTTCCTTTCTTACCAATTTTCAAGTCTTGTGTTCTCGCGTCTATTCTCGTATACTGATGCGTGATTTAATGCACACACTTTAACGCAAGTGCACGTTGTCGACTCAAGTAATATAGTCTTGAAGACCGAGTTATCGTCCTCAGGGATTAGTGCTCAAGTACCAATTATCTATCATTTGTTATCTATTTGGTAACCGATATTTGAGTTATTGATTATGACTAATAATTATAAAGACTAATTAACTATGTGTTTACTTCAGTAGTGATGGAAATAGGGCTTCCAAGTCGCCTCAACTATCCGCTTATATTACTCATTAATGCAATAAATTATGGTTCTTCTTCTTTTGGAGATAGCAGGTTTACTAATCCGTTTTATACTCCCGTTAAGGCTATATAAACACTCAACCCCAGTAGCGCTCCTTTCTACCTTTCGGTGATAAGGATGACTCTATAGGAGGATTAAGAACAAAAACCCTGTTAACGTTTACGCAAGTAATTTAGGTATTTAAACCCCCGTTAACGCTACACAAGTAATTGAGGTATTTTCATCCCCAATTCGACCTATGATTACCCAACTATAGCATAGTCACAACCTCCTCCTTTCGAAGTTTGATTAGAAATCATATAAATAATGATAATTAATGATCAAGTAATTACCAAGCATTCAAAACACTATTGGATAAATCTCAACAATAAGAAGAACAACCATAAACATGCATTAACTCATAAAATAAGGTTCAAGTGAATTGACATGGAAAGCCCTATATTAGAATTAGTTCCTAGCCATAGACATGACAAGAACTAATTCAATATCCAACATAAAAACTGAAATAAAGTAAAAGAAAGAAAGAAAATTACAAGAGAATGGTCTCCAATCTTGAACTCCAAGAAGTGTTGTGTTTGTGTAAGAAAGGGAACCCTTGAAAACTGCCTAGGGTTCTCTTTTTATAGCTTCAAAACCGCCCTTAAGGTTTTCCTTCAGGCCTGGCCCATAAATTCGTCAAAAACCTGATTTTTCCCGCATCAGCCAAGGCGCCGAACTCTCAAACTCTTCGATGATGAGGCGCCATGCTCGCAGCTCTGTTCGAGGCCGCGCGCTGAACTTCAAGGCCTTCGATATTGGGCGCCGGGCGCTCGCCTGTTGGCTGGAGGCCATGCGCACGCAATCTGTCTCGCTGGTTCGCCACTTTCTCGCATTTTAAGCTCTGGAACCTCCACTTTTGCCCTCTTTTCGCTCTTTTTCCGCCAAAGAGCCATTTTAACCAATTTGACTCAAAAGAAAGAAAATATATCCTAAGACGACACATATTTGTACAAAAAGGGACAAAAGACTCACTAAAAACGACTCAAAAAGTGTATATAAAATACACTGATCATATACTTGTCCTGTAATTCCGGGGTGTAACATTTTTCCCTCCTTAGAAACATTCGTCCCCGAATGTTCGTTCGGAGCTCAATCTATCATTTCTCGGCATAGTCTCATAAAACTGCACTTATTGAAACCTAATTATGCCACATATGGCCCTAATACACCGCACTTGCATATCCATCCATCATAAACCAAATGAGGAAACAAATCCAAAGTGTGCACCATCACTATTTACTCCCATTCATGGCCTAAAAGGATTATCTTTTCGTACTTCCAACTTACTTCTAGCATACATACATAATCTTAATATTATCCGTTCATGACACTTAAACATACAACAACCTTATCATGCATACAAGTCTCTAAAGGTTCAAAGATATACCTGAAATCATATAGGCGGTTCAAAGGACCGCTAAAACTGGGAACTTCCACCACGACCTCTGCCACGGCCTGCCGGTGTATGAACATCCTGCCTAGCTATTGATCGGTGTATTTTATATACACCTTTTGAGTCAGTTTTAGTTAGTCTTTTGTCCCGTTTTGCACATATAAGTGTCGTATTAGGATAGTTTTTATTTCTTTTGAGTCAAAGTGGTTAAAATGGCCAAATGGCGGAAAAGGAGCAAAAAGAGGGCAAAAGAGGAGATGCCAGAGCTGGAAACAGAGAAAGTGGCAAACAAGGGAAAATCTGACCACTGCGCAGCTCCTCGCAGCTAAAAGCGGCGCGCCACTATTCGTAGAGGCTGCGAAGACCAGCGTCGCGGCGCCTCGACAGCAGATGGTGCCGCGCGCTAAACATGCGAAGCTACAGAGCAGTGGCCGCGCGCCTCGCAGCAGATATCGGGCCGCGCGCCAAAACACCCGACGAGTGGGAACTTCCGTGGCGCCTGTCTGCAGGGCCGCGGCGCCGACGCGGAAAAATAGGTCTTTTGACGAAATTCTGGGCCAGGCCTGAAGGAAAAGAGGGAGGCGGTTTCAGCCTATAAAAGGAGAACCCTAGGCGCTGAGGGTTCCTTTCGCACAACTCAAGTCTTTTGCTTGGAGATTGGATACCATTAGTTTAGTAATTTCTTTTCCTTTTCTTTACTTTATTTCAGTTTTTATGATGAACTTTGAATTAGTTCTTGTCATATTTATGGCTAGGAACTAATTCTCTTATAGGGCTTTCCATTGTTGAATTGCTAGAAACTTATGTTATAAATTAATGCATGCTTATGGTTATTTTTCTTATTGTGAGATCTATCCAATAATTGAGTTGAATTCTTGGTAATTAATTGACAACTAATTATCACTATATGATTTCTAATCAGATTCTGAAAAAGGGGGATTGTGAATATGCTGTAAGTTGGGTAGACATTCTTGGATTGGGGATGAAAATACCTCAATTATTTATGTAGCGTTGATGAGAGGCTTAACAACCCTAATTTTGCGCATTGTGCGTGACGGTCAACTAGGTTTTTGTTCTTAATCCTCCTATAAAGTTATCCTTATCACCGAAAGGTAGGTAAGGTGCGATACTGGGGTTGAGTGTTTATATAACCCTGTCGGGAGTATAAAACGATTTCGTAAACCTGCTTTCTCCTAAAGAAAAATACCATAAGTTAATGCATTAGTAAGTAACATAAGCGGATAGTAAGGATACATGGAAGCCCTATTCTCATCATATCTGAAGTAAATCTTTATATTTAAATAGCTTGCATAATTCTTAGTTATAAACAACAAATCAATTATCAATTCACCAAATAGATACTAGAAAATAGATAGTTGGTAATTGAACCCTAATCCTTGTGGACGATATTCGATCTTATCAAGACTATACTACTTGTCACGATAACGTGCACTTGCGTTTAAAGTGTGTGCATCTTACCGCGCATCAAGTTTTTGGCGCCGTTGCCGGGGATTAGGCATAGTTCAATATCAAATTTGTCTATTTTTAATTTCTAATTTGGCTTTTATTTTAATTTTTAATTTTTACGTTTTTCTTTTGAAAATTCGAGGTGCCGTGATTTGTTGTCTGTTTTTGATCTATTTCAGGAAGTCAGTTTATGCGAAGGAGAAGAGGAGCAGACACTCTTGTTCCCTTCAATCCAGAAATTGAGAAAACTCGCAAAATGCAATGTAAAGAATCAGCGGATTGCAACCTTGTTAGAGATGAACGGCGTTCAGAACAACAACGGGATGGGAGAAGGGTTAGGAGAGAATCAACCCCATCCAGGAATACCTAGGCAAGTGCCAATAGACGTGGAAGAGAGAGTCCAAGTCCAGCCAGAACGAAGTTTGGGAGACTATGTGCTACCAAGAGTGAATGGAGCACAGACATGCATTAGGCTCCCTGCAATAGGAGCCAAAGACTTCGAGATAAAACCAGCGATTCTGAGCATGGTACAGCACACAGTGCAATTCGGAGGACTGCCATCGGAGGATCCACATATGCACATAGCTAATTTCTTGGAGCTATGTGCAACTTTTAGATATAACGGCGTTACTGATGATGCCGTCAGATTGAGGCTCTTTCCCTTCTCACTCAGGGATAGAGCAAAAGTATGGTTGAATTCCTGCCACGATTCGATTTTCACATGGCACGGTAGCACGTAAATTCTTAGCCAAGTTCTTTCCTCCGTAAAGCAAAGAAACTAAGAGGGGAGTTGAACAACTTCTACCAAGCAGATGGAGAGTCCTTATATGAAGCTTGGGAAAGGTTCAAAGATCTACAGAGAAAGTGCCCACACCATTGCATTGAGTTGTGGAACTTGGTCCACATCTTCTACAACGGCCGAGCAAGACAACCGAACTATCATAGATGCAGCAGCGGGTGGAGCATTCATGAGGAAAACAGCCCACGACGCTCATGGGTTATTAGAAGACATGGCCACTAACAACCATGTCACGGAAGAGAGGTCGACGAATGGGAGAAGAACAGTGGGAGTCCACGAAATAGATGATATTGCTGCCTTGAATGCCCAAGTGGACCTTCTAGCGAAACAGTTGCAGCAACATACAGTGTCAGTGAATGCGGTACAGATGCCTAAAAGTTGTGAGATATGTGGTGGCCCACATACATTTGATAGGTGTCCTTCAGCGGATCCCAACAATATACCCATGGAGCAGGCAGAGTGTCAGGCCATAGGTAATTATCAGAAGGCAACAGAACAACCCCTACTCTAACACTTATAATCCAGGATGGAGGAATCACCCAAATTTCTCATAGAAAGGAGACCAGGGGCAGACCGCATCGCGGCGCAGCAGACCGCATAACGGGCAATGTAACCAATATCGTGGCGCAGAACCAATACAGGGCCGCATCGAACCAAGCAGAACGTAATCAGCAACTTCATTCAAGCCCCACAAAGATCAGCTCAATGCACCGTTCAGAAGAAAAGCCGACGAAAAGCAACAGGATAAAGACTTGCCAATGCCTGCACCCGCCTACGATGTGCTAGATCCTCATTCAAGAACTTCAAACTCTGCTGGTCACCTAGCAAAGTAGGCAAACATCGACCACGAGGCATTGCCAATTAACACAGAGGTAAATCGAGGGAGCGATGTCGGCAAGAAATTGAGAAGCGGCAAACAAATGGAGCAAAGCCACCGCACCGAGTTGAGAAGAAGGCGCAGAGTTAGAAAAGAGAAGGTGATTGAGCCCACCAGAGTAGAGAAAACCTGCAGAAGGAGTATACAGAGAAGATCCCTTTTCCCCAGAGACTACAGAGAAAGGCGGTTGATAAACAATTCTCCAAATTTTTGGAGACATTCAGGAAGCTGCATATCAACATACCTTTCATAGAAGCATTAGAGCAGATGCCCTCCTATTTCAAGTTTATGAAGGAGATTTTGGGGAAGAAGAAAAAGCTGGCAGAATATGAAATAGTAGCACTAACAGAAGAGTGTAGTGCTATCTTGCAGAAAAAGTTGCCACCAAAGCTGAAGGATCCTGGAAGCTTTACACTACCTTGCACAGTGGGCAGGGTGACTTGCAACAGAGCCTTGTGTGATTTAGGGGCAAGTATAAATCTGATGCCCTTATCAGTTTTTAAAAGATTAGAGTTGGGTGAGGCCAAACCAACCACAGTAAGCCTACAGCTGGCCGACAGGACAGTGGTTCATCCAAGAGGCAAGATCGAGGACGTGATTGTGAAAGTAGGAAAATTCTTCTTTCCTGCAGACTTCCTCATTCTTGACATGGAAGAAGACGCGGAAATCCCTATCATATTGGGGAGGCCATTTTTAGCAACGGGGAGAGCTTTGGTTGATGTTGAAAGAGGAGAATTAACACTAAGGTGGAGTCTGAAGAAATGGTGTTTAAAGTTTTTAAACACGTCATTGAGCCACCAACAATGAGTGGGTGCTTTGCAATCAGCACTATCAAACCATGCGAACCAATACATGTCAACCAAAGAGCGATGAGCCCAAGAAAGCAGGCATGGTTTGCTGAAATGCCATTAAAGGAGGTAAGTTTTCCTGAACTCCCTCGTACTGATAATGCCAAGAAGAAAAGAAGAAAAAGAAAACGCCAAATGTGGAGGAAATGGATAGGTTGGGGGCTTAATCCACCCCAGGGTTATTAAGGCTAAGGAACTTGCGTCCGGCTAAAAGACGTTAAAGACAGCGCTACTTGGGAGGCAACCCAACGTTTTCAATTTTGTTATTTTAATTTCTGTCTTTAGTTTATTTTATTTTGTCTAAGAAACGATCACGGTCTTGGGTCTTGTGTTTGTGCTGATTGATGTGCAGTGGAAATAAATCAAGAAAAGCAAGAATTCGAAAAGCGGGTAGCGTCGCGCGCTGTAAGCGGCTGCGCGCGCTAAAAGAACTGAATAGGCGCAAAAGTTTATGCGCCAGAGCGAAGCGGCAAAAGTCCGTAAAAGCGCAGAGTTTAGCCGCGCGCTAAAAGCGGCCATGCGGCGGGAATCCAGAAACTTAAAAACGCCCAAAAATCAGATTTTCCCCAATTCCAATTTCAAAAACCTAACCTTCCCTCTCCAAAAACCCACGAAATTCCGAAAATTTGCCCACAAATCCTCCATAAATCCAACCCAACCACAATCAAAACTCTTAAATTCCCAAAAAAAACCTTAGCCATCTCAACCAACAAATCTCCATTCCATAGCCTCAAACCACCATTAGAAGCAAGAACAAGCTTGAATCTTCTCATAAAAAGGTAATCTTTTTCTGTTCTTGAATCCTTTACTGAAGTCACAGGAGGTAGTTGTTTGAAGGAGCATTGTAGTTGAAGTAGTTGGGTACTAAAAAGTTGATTGTGAAGTTTGGAGAAAAGAGTAGAAAAGGAGTGTGGGTATTGGATAGAAAAGTTGAAGTTTGGGGGTGTTGTGTTCGCTGCTAGTTGTAGATTGTGTAGGAAACATTTGTGCCACTAAATTGAAAGCTCCATAAACTATTTTTAAACCATGGCCACCAGGAAGAGAAGAGGCTCCACATCCACCCCAACCCCACAATACGATGAAAATAGGTTTGTGAGCTACCAAGCCTACCAAAGATACAAAAAGCTTGATACTGCACTTTAATACCAGAAAGGGGAATGGACTACCAGAGGGAGTCATATGGGGAAGAAGATGTTTATGAGCCCATTCGGGCGATGATTGAGTTAAGGGAGTGGGGAAAATTTGTGAACCCAGAGAAGATAGCACCAGTAAACACAACAATGGTGCGTGAATTTTATGCCAACTTTCCGGAGAAGGTGGAAAGGGGATGCTTTGTAAGGGGACACTATGTGTCTGTGACAGCAGAGAATGTAAATGCACAATTGAAAACAGTTGATGTTGAAGAAAGAAGTGATTGGAATCACTTTAGAACATGGTCTAGAAGCATTGACCACATCGACTGGAATGCCGTCGCAAACACAGTGAGCTACCCTGGGGCTGTTTTTGATATTGGAAGAAATGGGTCAAGAGCACTGAACAGGTGCCAATTCAACAAAGTAGCCAAAGGTTGGCTATATTTCGTCAGCGCCCGCATGATTCCATCCACGCACTTCACCAGAGTGCCAGAGGATAGGATTAAACTGATATATGGAATTATGAGGGGGTTGACGATTGATGTGGGGAAAGAAATAGTGCAGAGCATTGAGGAAATCAGCAGGTTGGTAACAACAGGCGGATTGGGACATGGCTCAGTTATCACAAAGCTATGTCATATGAGTGCGGTTACAATCCTACCCACGGATACTCATGAAAGAAACCAACTGCCCGTGTCCTATGGGATAGTGCACTCTTTCCTGCACTCCAAGCCCCCAAAGAGCGACGGAGAGTACAACCAGCAGAAGCAGCAGAGGCCGCCATGGACGAAGATGAGCCCAAATAGGGCTCAATATGAGGCGTGACCTAGCCACCGCCAACCACGTGAGCGTAACCTCCAACGCCCACAATGGAGCAATTGTATCAAAATCAGATGAGGATGATGCAGACCTTGGACACAGTAGTACAAGGACAACAAGAAACAAGGCAACAAATCAACGAGTTGAGTTCCTTGTTCAACCAATGGTCGATGCATTATCCACCGCCGCCACCACCATTTTAGCCAAAGTTTGTAAATCGCTTTATTTCTTTTATCGCTTTGAGTCTACACACATTGGGGACAATGTGTGATTTAAGTTTGGGGGTGTTTACTTGTGTTTTATTTGTGTGTCATGTTATGTTTTATTTAAGTCTTTTTGATTGTTTATGTTTATTTTGAGTCACCAAAAACTTTTCTTTTTGAGTCATAATTGCCTGTCAAAGATCATGTATGTTGTAGTTGCTATAAACACCTAGTGAAGTAAGGTGGAATAATGTAAAGGAATTGAAGCAACTATCTAAACACTTAGGTTAGATATGCCAAAAACTCACAGAATCTGTTTATTTGGAGTTTCTTGCTTGAGTTATGCATGCTAAATGATAAATACTTATGGGTTATGATTGCTTGCTATTTGAGGCGAAATAGTTAGGATATGCATGTTAGGGAGATGACTCAGGCATTTCTTTGATAGCCAATTCTTACCATTCTTTTCTATCCCGTACTTTAAAAATATCCCTAGTCAGCCCCATTGAGCCAAAAATTGAAACTTCTTCTTTGACACCCTATATTCCCACAAATTGTGCCATAAGTGAAAATATGAAATAGTGGAATACATTGTGTTAAAAAAAGAGACAAAAAGAGTGAATAAGTCTGTTGCACCCCAATACAAAAGTAATAAGAAATAGGCAAAAGCCTAAGTTTGGGGGTGCTTGTCATTATTATATACTTCACTCTCCCAAAACAAAAGAGGGGAAAGATAGAATCAAAATGAAGAAAAGAACAAAAAGAAAAAGGGAAATACTGAAAAACTGAAGAGCTTATGGTACACGAAATGAGCCTAAATTGCCTACTTTTACCTACCTATACCTAAGCCTACATTACAACCCTTAAAGTCCTGAAGATCTCTTTTATGCATATCCAGAATTAGTGGAGAATAGCAAGTAAGCATGCCATAGGAATTCTTGAATTTACATGCATAATTTAGTATAGTGACTTCCATTAAAGCATGATAAGTATGAGTTTGCGAAATATCTAGCTTAATGTGCTGAAATTTCATGCTATATGTTCCTGCATATTATTCTGCTAACCTTCATGTTTTTCTAGTTAACACTTATGCAGCAAAAGTGATCAATGGCAGTGAGTCTTGTATTTTTCGTTTCTTTGAGTCTTTTATTTTATTTCTTTCTATCTTTGCTCGAGGGCGAGCAAAGGTTAAGTTTGGGGGTATTTGATCGGTGTATTTTATATACACCTTTTGAGTCAGTTTTATTTAGTCTTTTGTCCCGTTTTGCACATATAAGTGTCGTATTAGGATAGTTTTTCTTTCTTTTGAGTCAAAGTGGTTAAAATGGCCAAATGGCGGAAAAGGAGCAAAAAGAGGGCAAAAGAGGAGATGCCAGAGCTGGAAACAGAGAAAGTGGCAAACAAGGAAAAATCTGCACTAGCACAGCGGCGCCACTATTCGTAGAGGTCGCAGAAGACCCAGTACGCGGCGCGCTGCATGCCAGATGCAGGTCGCGCGCTAAACATCCGAGAAGCTACAGAGCAGCCATGCGCGCCTCGCACAACAGATATCGGCCGCGCCAAAACACCCGGACGGAGTGCAGAACTTCCGTGGCGCTGTCAGGGCCGCGGCCGACGCTGAAAAATTAGGTCTTTGACGAAATTCAGGCCAGCTGAAGGAAAAGAGGAGGCGGTTTGCGGCTATAAAAGGAGAACCCTAGGCGCTTTGAGGTTCCCTTCTTGCACAACTCAAGACTTTTGCTTGGAGATTGGATACCATTAGTTTAGTAATTTCTTTTCTTTTTCTTTACTTTATTTAAGTTTTTATGATGAACTTTGAATTAGTTCTTGTCATATTTATGGCTAGGAACTAATTCTCTTATAGGGCTTCCATTGTTGAATTGCTAGAAACTTATGTTATAAATTAATGCATGCTTATGGTTATTTTTCTTATTGTGAGATCTATCCAATAATTGAGTTGAATTCTTGGTAATTAATTGACAACTAATTATCACTATATGATTTCTAATCAGATTCTGAAAAGGGGGGATTGTGAATATGATGTAAGTTGGGTAGACATTCTTGGATTGGGGATGAAAATACCTCAATTATTTATGTAGCGTTGATGAGAGGCTTAACAACCCTAATTTTGCGCATTGTGCGTGACGGTCAACTAGGTTTTTGTTCTTAATCCTCCTATAAAGTTATCCTTATCACCGAAAGGTAGGTAAGGTGTGATACTGGGGTTGAGTGTTTATATAACCCTAACGGGAGTATAAAACGATTTTGTAAACCTGCTTTCTCCTAAAGAAGAATACCATAAGTTAATGCATTAGTAAGTAACATAAGCGGATAGTAAGGATACATGGAAGCTCTATTCTCATCACATCTGAAGTAAATTTTTATATTTTAATAGCTTGCATAATTCTTAGTTATAAACAACAAATCAATTATCAATTCACCAAATAGATACTAGAAAATAGATAGTTGGTAATTGAACCCTAATCCTTGTGGACGATATTCGGTCTTATCAAGACTATACTACTTGTCACGATAACGTGCACTTGCGTTTAAAGTATGTGCATCTTACCGCGCATCAGCTATTGAAGGCGAAGAACCTGCAACTGATCCAGTAGACTGTGCTATCCCTCCTGTAACCTTCCTACTAGGACAATCCCTCAATATATGGCCCTGACGACCACAGGTAAAACAGGCACCAGTAGCATGACGACATTCCCCATGGTGATGTCGGCCACACTGTGAACACTGAGGGAAGAGTGGTCCCGACTACCTAGAACATGTACACGTGCGAATACGAAACTCTGGAGCTCAGACCAGCTCCTGAATTACCCGGCTGATCCAACCTCCTGCCAGAAAACTGGGAAGGAGCACTCTGTGCAGGCTGAATGTGGAGCTCGGTGTACTGTGGAATCATGTAGCATAATCCGGCCCGCCTGTGGAGCTCGGTGTACTGTGGAATCATGTAGCATAATCCGGCCCGCCTGTGGAGCTCGGCATCGTGGAATCATGTAGCATAATCCGCCCGCCGCGAGCCTTTGCATCGTGGAATCATGTAACATAACTGCCCGCCCGCGAGCTCACAGACTATGGAATCATGTCGCATAATCCGCCCGCTGTGAGCTCTGTAAGATGACGTAACCCGCCTATGTGGAGGCTCGGGTAATATGGCGTAATCCGCCTATGTGTAGGCTCGGTGTATCTCATAACGTAATCCGGCCTATTTGTAGGCTCGGTGTATTTCATAACATAATCCGGCCTATTTGTAGGCTCGGTGTGATTTTCCTTACATAACATTTTTAAACCATCTTTTCACTTCTTCTTAAGTCGTCATAACAACTTCCCATAAAGCTATTATAACAACCTTTCATTTTAGAGAACTTAAGACACTTTTATTCTTACAACATTAGGAAAACTAGACCCAAAAATACTACGTACATACATACTTAAAAAGAATCATAAAACTCCTTTCTTTTTAAAGCTCAAGTCACACACTCTTTTGGAAACCATCTTCTTAACTTTTGAAATAAATTAAGAAGCCATACTTTTTAAAGTTTAGTCATTTCCACTCATAAAATCAAGGCTTATAGTATTAACCCCTCGTAGCATACACTCTTTAAAATCATATCGCTTAAAACTTCATAATCCTTAAAAGACAATCAAAGTTCATAGTCTTAAAACTTCATAACATACATTCTTTAAAGTCAATTTACTTATACTTATAAAATCATATCATCAACACTTTAGAAATCAAGTCCCATAACTTGAAAAATAAAGTTTCATACACTTCCAAAACCAAGTAACTTATTCTCTTTAAAACCATATAACTTCCACTTTTAAAATCAAACCCCTTTTAACATATAAATTCAAGTCATTTTTAAACATAAATTCAACTTGCTTACTTTAAATAAATCAAGACACATAGCTTTAAATCAAATCTCATAACTTCCTAACCATTCTTACCAACATCTCCCATAAGACTTGGTAAGGACTTAGGACAATTTAAACATACTCTTAACTTAGAATCAACAATGTGAATACTTCTTAACTTCTAAGAGTAGAAGGAATCATGAAATACTATCACATGGATATTTCATACGTAGGATCATGCCAAAGAAAGAAGAGGTTCACATACCTCGCGACGACTAGCGACAAGTTGCAAAATGCTCCCAAATACTTTATCCTTGCTAGCTTTTCCACCCTTCAAGTAGAATACGCTACTCGTAGTACTTCAACCTATATTAATCATAACATGTCTATCAACTCCTAGTTTTTTAACGTAGAATCATAATAAGTGTAAGGTCTCTTATTCTACGGAAAATCGGGCAGCACTTCCTTTGTTTCTACGTACTTTTCCACATTTTTCAAGGTCCGAATTTAACAATCAAACACGCCTCATTTAAGGCCCAACAATTCAGCTAACCAAAGGGGATTACACGCCTTAACAGGACGTGTAAAATTCTGCCCCACAAATTGATACGAAACTAGTTCCATATTTAAAGCCATTCTCGGCTAACATAAACAACAACCCAAAGTCTTTTCCAATTCTTTTCCAATCCAAGTTCATAGGTCTAAGATGTTATATAGTCATAAACAATTTTAACAACTATAATTCCTTCTTTATATAACATGTGACGACTTAAACTAGTAATCAAATTGAATTGTAATCTCAAAGGCTAAACATGCTAGTTTCGGATTTAGAGTTCCAATAGCCAATACACTTATTAAACTTCATACCATATACCTCATGCTTGCTAATATTCATAGCTACAACAATAAGTAATCTTAATTACTAAAACGACAAGAATTGTTACCTTTATAAGCCCTTATCACCTTAGGGTTTCGCCTTGCGACTAACGTAAAAACGTCGTTTTTCGTAAATCTTTCTATTGAGATATCCTTACAATACCCTTAGGGACCTTGGGTTAAAGTCTTGTGAATAAAGAACCACAAACTAAATTTTTTTGTGTGGAGAATGGGCTAAACCCGAGAGCACTCATGGAAGAACAAAATGTTGTGAAATTTTTCTAAGTGTTGAAGAGCTTGTCTTGCATCTAGTGTGTATATATAAAACAATGGAGGGCTTAGATTATAACAAATGTGAGGCTAGGTTGAAGAGCATTAAATAATTAGCCAAGTGGACAAGTTGACTAGGTCAATTTTCTCAAGCTTAGAAGACTTGTTCTCCCTTCTACCCTTGCCCAATTTCGTCCAAGATCATGTGGGGGGGGGGGGGGGTGCCACATGTCTCCCTCCCATTCGTCCATAAAATTTCGTAACCCTCGTGGGCCCCACAAAACGTAAAATTTCTCGGGTGGGCCCCACGTGACCAAATCCGTAAAATAAATTTCCATAATGTTAATAAGTATCATACTCTTCAAATAATGCATTTTGAGAATCTAATTCTCATCAACGAACATTTTTCCTTTCCGACTTTCGGAAGATTTTCCTTCGGAAAAACAATTCTTCATTTCTTACCAATTTTCAAGTCTTGTGTTCTCGCGTCTATTCTCGTATACTTGTCCTGTAATTCCGGGGTGTAACAGCTACCTCCCTGGATATATACATACGTAAAACCAAAAGCAGTTACCACTTCTTTTTTTTTTTACAAATCGACCCACAAGATATAACTACAGACCTCTAAGAGTTTTAACATAACAACTGTGACGGGACAGGACCCCGCCATACCCCTGAATGTACATAAAATTACAATCTCAGGGAACTGTACCAACAGACAAAGCCTCCGGAGAAATGGAGCTTTCCAAGAACTGAGTAGTGATCCTAAGAGCGAGGATCAGCAAGTTATGTACCTCAACCTACGGCATGAACGCAGCCCCCCGAAGGAGGTCAATACGAAATATGTACCAAGTATGTGAAACTGAAAATACTGTAATGAAATCATAACAGTCTATATAAAGCTGGAGACATGTATGATAACCAAAATAACAGTACACGGTGCCTTGCCGAAGTGAAAGTAATGAAAGTCAGTTTTACCTTGTACAGACTATTTCAACACCTGAACAATAGTCACACCAGGGCTATGGACACAAGCCCTCAAATATCATCACACAGTCCGGTAAGGGTCTCAAGCCCACAAATATCAAAGCGTGCCCGTGGAATCCCCCATCACTGCCGACAGCCGTAAGTGTAAATTATAACCATGTGACGCGCCCGTGGCATCCTACCTCACTGTCGGCGTACACATATACAATATACATATATATCTCCTGCCCGTGGAATCCCCCATCACTGCCGACAGCCGTAGGTGTAAAATATAACCATGTGACGCGCCCGTGGCATCCTACCTCACTGTCGGCGTACATATATATCTCTATATATATATATATATATATATATATATATATATATATATATATATCTCATGCCTGTGGATCCCTCATCTCGGGTACATGACTTCATGGGGAGCTAGTCCATGGAGTAATAATCGTACATAACATGCCCGTGGAATCCCTCATCTCGGGTACATGTCTTCATAGAGAGCTAATCCATGGAGTAATAATCGTATATAACATGCCCGTGGAATCCTTCATCTCGGGTACATGTCTTCATGGCGAGCTAATCCATGGAGTAATAATTGTATATAACATGCCTGTGGAATCCCTCATCTCGGGTACATGTCTTCATGGAGAGCTAATCCATGGAGTAATAATCGTATATAACATGCCCGAGGATTCCCTCATCTCGGGTACATGTCTTCATGGAGAGCTAATCCATGGAGTAATAATCGTATATAACATGCCCGTGGAATCCCTCATCTCGGGTACATGACTTCATGGGGAGCTAGTCCATGGAGTAATAATCGTACATAACATGCCCGTGGAATCCCACATCTCGGGTACATGTCTTCATAGAGAGCTAATCCATGGAGTAATAATCGTATATAACATGCCCGTGGAATCCTTCATCTCGGGTACATGTCTTCATGGAGAGCTAATCCATGGAGTAATAATTGTATATAACATGCCCGTGGAATCCCTCATCTCGGGTACATGTCTTCATGGAGAGCTAATCCATGGAGTAATAATCGTATATAACATGCCCGTGGAATCCTCATCTCGTACATGTCTTCACGGAGAGCTAATCCATGGAGTAATAATCGTATTTACATGCCCGTTGAATCCATCATCTCTGGTACATGTCTTCATGGAGATCTAATCCATAGAGTAATAATTGTATATAACATGCTCGTTGAATCCTCATCTCGTACATGTCTTCACGGAGAGCTAATCCACGAGTAATAATCGTATATAACATGCCCGTGGAATCCTCATCTCGTACATGTCTTCAGAGAGCTAATCCACGGAGTAATAATCGTATATAACATGCCCGCGAATCCCTTATCTCTCGGTACATGTCTTCATGGAGAGCTAATCCATGGAGTAATAATCGTATATAACATGGTCGCATGCCCCGGAATCCCTCATCGTATAAGCATGGCCATGGGGTAATAATCGTATCCGGGAATTTAACCCGCATCCTGGTCGCATGCCCCGGAATCCCTCATCGTATAAGCATGTCCAAGGATCAATCACAATGGAAGCGCACTGCGGAATCCTCCGCCACCGCTTCGACGTCCAAGTAAATTCACAACGAGACAGCCGACCCTCCAACTGAGAGTCACGGCAGCGTAAAAATATAATACTTGCACTCAAAGGCTATCACAAGCAAGCATAGGCAAGTTCATAAAATCTTTAGACTTTCATTATCATACAAAGATGAATCTCATTTTATAAACTCAAGGCACTTTCGTATTACTTAAAAATCCGAGAATTTAACCCAAAGTACTACGTACTTCCATTCTTTTCAAAAGACTCATTTTCATAAAAATCCCAAGATACTAACACCCGTAGTATCAAGGCATGTCTACATTTCAAACAAGTCACTACATTTTTAGAAATACATCTCTAGGCTTCTAAATCAAGTGACCCTTACTTTAACACTTCAAGCAATTGATGCCTATAAATCAAATTGCCCTTCCTTATTTCAAGTCATTTCTTTGTTTACATTACTAGAGAAAACCATCCTTTTAACCTTCCATAAAGTTGTTATAACCAACTTCCCATAAAGCCGTTATACTAACTTTATGCTTTAGAAGCTAAGACATCTTAACCTTTCATAAAGCCGTCATAACTAACTTCCCATAAAGCCGTTATAACTCTTTATGTCTTAGACAAATTCATTCTTTTTATGACCAAGAGACTTATACTTTCAAATCCAGTTACACAACTTTCAAAATATTTCAAGTCTCTTAACTTTAGAAATCAAGTTTCTTAACTTAGAAATCAAGTTTCTTAACTAAGAAATCAAGTCCCTTATCTTTAGAATAGTTCAAGAATCAATACTTTCCAAATCAAGTATTCTATACTTTTTCAAGTCAGGAAATCCTTGTTTACCTTATTAGAATAAACCATTCTTTTAAACTTTCTTTAAAAACGAGTGAGTTAATTCTCTAACTCAACCAACTTAGACATTCTTAAAACAAGTCAAGTATATCAAATGAACTGACTTCATTTAAATCTCGTACGTCTACCGTACTATACATTTATAACTACGCATGCTCAAGAGATAAGAAAGTTTCCACATACCTCTTCGGTTCAATCCACTTGCTAAGTCCAATATGTCGTACATAGTATGTCGACCTATAATGACCATAATACGTCTATTAGCTTCTAGCTTCAAAGTAGAATATTCTAATTGTAAAGTTCATTATTCTATGGAAAATTGGACAGCACTTCTTTGTTTCTACGTACTTTTCCACCTTTTCCAAGGCCCTTATTCATCAACAAAAACGCTACATTTAAGGCTCAACCAAACAGGTAACCAAAGGGGACTACACGCCTTAACAGGACGTGTAAAATTCTGCCCCACAATTAATATCCAAACAGTCCAACATTTCAATGCCAAATGGCTACAATGCAACAACAATGTAAAGTCTTTTCCAATTCCTTTTTTCCATCCAAGTTGTTTAGTCTAACATGTTATATAGCCACAATCGATTATAACAACTACAATCTTCAATTAGATAACATGCGACGATTCTAACTATCGACCAACTTGTATTTCAATTTCAAATGGCTAACAAGGTCATTTCGGATTTAGGCTTCTAATATTCATAACACTTATTAATCTCCAATACATATATCTCATGCTTGTTAAAATGTATAACTACAACAATAAGAAATCTTCAATCACTTAAGAGGACAAAGTGGTTGCCTTGATAAGCCCAAAATAGTCCAACAATCTCGCCCACTTTAGCCCTCTTTCCGAAATTCTTCTTCCCGCTAAAATCATCTCTACGAACCCCCTACAAGCTCGCCCACATATTTCCTTATTGTTGCCTTTCCAAAAATCTCATTTAGGCTTAGGGTTTTAACCATTTGAGAGAGAAGGGAAGAGAAGAGCAATTTTGGGTGAAGTCTTGGAAATGATTCTAATCTAGTAAGAGTTGGTCATATATAGCCTTTATCTTGTTATACAAGTTGGGAGGGACACTTGTCGCCCTCCCATAGGTTCTTTACATAAATATCTTCTAATTTTGCCCCATTTCCGCAAAAAATCCCGCGCCGCGCCATGCCCTGCAGCGCCAAGGCTGCAACTCGCACAATTTCGTGGTTTCCTGCCTGCTCGCAGGCCGCGCGCCCGACCGCTCTCTTCACACCGAACTTGTAACGTCCATAACTTTCTACTCTGATGGCCTATCGACGAGAGGTTTGTTGCGTTGGAAACTAGACTCAATTAACTTCATATTATGCTATTGAAACACCTAAAAATCCCCAATACACTAGGAGATATACTGCTTCAAATTTGACTGAAAATCTGTCTAAAAAAATTTCTGCCAACAATTGTTTTTTCTTTTTTCCAAATTCGATCCTTATTTCCTTTCGTACGTTCTCATATCATCCTTGTTACACCCCGTAAATTACAGGACATGTTTATAAGAACGTACGTAAGAACTCAAAAATGTTAAGATTTGAGAATAGTAAAAATTTATTGGAATTTTGGAATTTGTCGGAAAATGAAATATTGCGACGAATGGGAGGGCGACACGTGTCACCCCCCCCCCCCCATTAGTGGTCTTGGACGAAATGGACATGGATAGAATGGTCATTTGACCAATGTTAGGATGACCAAGTCTTGCAAAGACTTAAGCTTGACATTGTTGACTTAGTCAAGAGCCACTTGGCTTGATCCTTGTGAAATTCATCCAAGCCACCCATTTGTTTTAATCTTGACTCTCCATGTTTCTATATAGTAACACTACTATCAAGACAAGGCTCTACACTTAGTCATATTTCAAGAAAAATTTGAAGAAACTCAAAGGGGGCTCTCGGGTTTGGGAGGGTTTCAAGAAGAAAAAATTTCAATTTTTGTCCAATAATCCCCATACTTTAAACCAAGGTTCCTAATGGTATTGTAAGGGTATCTCAATAGAAAGATCCCGGAAAAGTGGCATTTTCGTATTAGTCGCAAGGTGAAAACCTAGTCACTTTCCTAGGTTTGGATTGGGAACTTAAGGAAAGTTGTTTGTGATCTTCTAAGGGCTTCAAGTGGCGGATTGGAGTGTCAAGGAGAGGCTCTAAGTTTTTAGGGAGCGACTTCGGATCTTGAAGTGGATTAAGGCTCACTAAGGTAACAATCTTATTCTCTTAAGTGTTATAAGATTACATATTGTTGTAGCCTTACTTTTTGACTAGCATGAAGTATATGTATTTAAGATTGATAAGTGTTATGAATATTTGAAGCCAAAAATCCAAAATGACATGTTGAGCCATTTGAAATTGAAATACAATTTGGTCGATAATTAGAATCGTCGCATGTTATCTACTTGAAGATTATAGTTGTTATAATCAATTGCGGCTTTATAACATGTTGTACTAAACAACTTGGATTGAAAAGGAATTGGAAAGAAGACTTTGTGTTGTTATACCTCATTGCCGAAATGACATAGTATGTTGGATTAGTTTGATATCAATTGTGGGGCAGAATTTTACACGTCCTGTTAAGGCGTGTAATCCCCTTTGTATTGCTGAATTGTTGGGCCTTAAATGTGGCGTTTGGTTATTGATTTTCGGACCTTGAAAAAGGTGGAAAAGTATGTAGAAAAAAAGGAAGTGTTGTCCGATTTTTCGTAGAATTTAGTGACTTTGCACTTGGAATATTCTACGTTTGAAGCTAGAAGTTAATAGACGTATTATGGTCATTATAGGTTGACATACTACGTACGGCGTATTGGACTTAGCAAGTAGATTGAACCGAAGAGGTATGTGAAACTTTCTTATCTCTTGAGCATGAGTAGTTGTAAATGTACAGTACGGTAGACGTATGAGATTTTGACAATCTAGTCCATTTGATATCCTTGGCTTATTTTAAGAATGTCCAAGTTGGTTGAGTTAGGGAATTAACTCACTTGTTTAAAAAATATTAAGGATATCTTAGTTTCTAAAAGTTAAGAGACTTAAAGTATTTTGAAAGTATATGATACTTGTTTTGTTTGGAAAGTTTAAGTCTCTTGGTTATAAAGAATAATGTAAGTATCTAAGGTATAAAGCTAGTATAACAGCTTTATGGGAAGTTGGTTATAATAGCTTTATGGAAAATTAAAAAGAGTGGTTTACTCTAAGTAATGTAAGTATGATAAATGACTTGAAATAATGAAAGGCAAATTGGTTTTAAGACATCAATTGCTTAAGGTTTTAAAAGAAAGAAGTCACTTGATTTAGAAGCCTATAAATGTAATTCTAAAAGGTATTGTGACTTGTCTTGAAAAGTAGTTATGACTTGATACTACGGTTATTAGTATCTTGGAAGTTTTATATGAAAAAGAGTCATTTTTTTAAAAGAGTAGAAGTACGTAGTACTTTGGGTTAAATTCCCGGATTTTTATAATGACATGGTAGTGTCTTAAGTAAACTAAAATTAGAGTGTATATGAATAAAGCTAATAAGAAGTTAGGGGGATTTCTTAACTTGCTTATGTTATGTATGATAAGCCGGTAGTGCTTATGTATGTATGATAAGTCGGTAGTGCTTATGTTATGTATGATAGCCGGTTGTGCTAGTTTATGTTATTCTTACGGTGTAAAGCCCCAGGTTACTACTAATTCCATGGATTTGCTACCCATGATGTGAGTGCGGCGTTTGTACTCATTGCCGGCCCACCGGGCCTAAGCGGGTGAAATAGTCCTGTGCGGGTGAAAGAGTCCTATGCGAGGAATACCTCATGCGGGTCCACACGACCTATGCGGGCGGATACAGTCTATGCGAGGAAGTTACCTCATGCGGATCCATACGGCCCTTGCGGGTGAAATAGTCCCAGGAGTAGGATTGCTTAATGATACTACAGGCGGGTGGCCCTACTTTGATCATGAGCCTCCTATTTTTATGCAGTAAAGTATACTCTTGTTTACTCTCATTGTTAGTAAGGCACAGTGTACTGTTATTTGAGTTATCATACATGTCTCCAGCTTTATTTTAGATTTATGATTTCATTACAGTACTTTCAGTTTCACATATTTGGTACATGTTGTACTGACCTCCTTCGGGGGGCTGCGTGCATGCCGCAGGTAGAGTATACATGTTGTTGATCCTCACTCTTAGGATCACTGTTCAGCTGTTGGGAAACTCCATTACTCCGGAGGCTTATCCCTGGTTCAGATCTCTGGTATGGTCGGTTGTTGTATATTCAGGGGTATGGCGGGGCCCTGTCCTGTCACAGTTGTTATTCTTAGAGGTCTGTAGTTACATTTGTGGATTGGGTTTTCAAGAACAGAAATGTACTGGTTTACTTTTTTTGGTTCATGTATATTTTACGAAAGGTGGCCTTATCGGCTAGCCTGTTGACATTTACTGTTTAAATATTTATGAGTTTTATATGTTCCGCTGCTATTCTCTGATGTATACATGTAAGGAGTGCCCAGGTAGGGCACCCCTTACAGGTATACATCAGTCGCGGGCCCGGGGTTAGGTCGTGACAAAAGTGGTATCAGAGCAGTTAGTCATCGGAAAGTGTCTACAGACCGTGTCTAGTAGAGTCTTGGTTATCGGTGTGTTGTGCACCACATCTATAACCAGGAGGCTGCAGGACATTTAGGATTGGTTTCCATTATTCTCACTTTGAGATCGTGCGATAGAGTTGTGTTGTTAGGGTCGTCTCTCCCTAACAAGTTATGTTGATTGCAGCTACGAGAAAGGCAGCAGTGACCCAGGAAAGATTATGTGGATTGCGTATCCAGGTTGGAAATATTTGTAGTATAGTTGGTATTATGACATACAGCTATACAGATTTATGTATGAGGGTCACATATGTGTTGCCTAGAATGATTTTAGATTACCAGGAATTGGTAAGGACTGAATAAATACCGGGAAGGTATGAAACAGTTTAATGAACTCTCATCAAGGTTTTACGTGCTAATTTGAGATAATTAGGAGATGATGAGTTGTCTGAGAAGGTAATGGACCCTTAAGAAGTTTTAATTAAGGGACTTAATGGAAGACTATGTTAATAGATTAAGCTACGTGGTGTGATTAAGAGAATGGTACGGATGAGACCCGTATGGAGTAGGTATGGTTATTGTGGTCAAGACAACACGATTATTGTATTATGAGAAGTTATTGTACCCGTTTACGGGGGACTGATAAGGTAGGCTTGGAGCATGGAAATTGCGAGCCTAAGAATGTTGATAACCGCCGAGACCTTTAGTACATAAGGCCTTCTCGGGTAGTAAAAGTTAAGTCAGACCAAGGATAAGAGTTAAGTACGACGCCGAGTCGGGTTGGGGGCCTATTAAGGGTCGCCCCATAGCCTGAAATGGAATGGGATCAGTTGATAGTAGTCCCGCTACGTGATAGGGTCACGAGGGTGCAAGGCCCAAGTCTAGTTAATCGTTTTATGGGTTCGTGGACGCATTCCACTGGAACCAGGTTGTGAGAGCCGGAAATGGCCTTATATTGTTTAACTTAGTAACTCCAAGATTGGAGGCCAGTGTTATTATGGAAGTTATGTACGTAAGCTAGAATAAGTTTGGAAGTACGGAAAAGAGTACGACCGGTAAGAAAGTGAGCAACCAAGTGTAAAAGATAGAATCTGAATCCATGAGAACCTTTAGAGGTAACTACACCCGTGAGAGATGGGTGGTAGCTGAGCGGGTGTATAATAATTGCCGTGGCGACGATACGTCGGACCACTAGCGTAACTAGTAGAGTGACATACAGCACCTTGAGGTCATTATGAGTACGGGTTAGTTGGCCTCTTGTTATGCCAACGTTGACTACAGAGAGAGATTGGTTCGGTACCAGTTTTCCAGTAAACCGGTTATCGAGTGGAAAGGAAGGGAAGTGGTTGTAACCAGTGAATTATCCTTCCTTCTTTGACATAGTTGATTTTAATAAGTCTGTGTGACTTGTTCATTTGAGGTAAATTAATGCAGGAAGTAAGTAATACTCGAAATTGAAGGAGTTTATGTTAAGTGCCCTTGGAGGTACTTGGAGTTGATTTGGTGTGGCGGTCAGAGCCACGACCTTCCGGATAATTTCAGGAAAATGTGCAAGGCAAGAATAAAATAAGTATGAGTGATGCCTGTGGAAAGCTGAAGGCATCTTTGGTAGGTTTTGAAAATCTACACGATTTTAAGGCGGTGCGTGATGATTAGATATTTACAGGACCGCAAGGGGACCCTGTGATTAGGGTTGTGACTCCAAAGAAAGTTTATTTAAGGGAGATAAGTTCTCTCCCCCACGTAAAAGGATAGTTTTACGTATTATGGGGTTATGTGTACCCATGTTGTTAGACGAAAGATAGGAGGTTGGTAAGGTCTTCAGTATCGTCATGCCATAGGTTACAGTTTTAGATAACCGTGGGAAAAGTATTGTGTAGGGATAATTAAGAACGACGTACGAAATGGTCAAGGAAGTGTCGTAAGGATATAAATGCAGGTAGTACGCATGTATGAAACTGTACGATTATGAATCAAGATAGAAATACTTTTGCTAATAATAAGCATAAGGAAGGGTTATGACCAGAATGATAAAAGAGAATACAACTATGGTTATGTAAGTTGCACGAGATATGGTTACCCCAGGACAACTTGAAATAACTTATAAAGGAAAGACGAGTAGACACTCAAACGATAAGAAATTTTGAAAAGTCATTGGATTATGTAGTGCCGTGAATTGAGGTTGAACGCCTGACTATAAGCTCTACGAGTTGGGAGAGAATGATCGGGTTGCTACTTGACACGATCAAGGAAATCTCCCCCCTAAATTGTGATTGACAGTAAGTCTTAGCCATCAGGCAAGCAAAGGAATCAAATCTAAGTTAGTGACCAAGTTTGGTTGCAACAGAGGAAGGGAAACAGGAACCATAATTGAGATTAAGGATACCCGAATATTTCGCAGGTATGAGAAAGGCTTCCAGTTATTGGAAGATAAGTTGACCACGACTACAGTTCTAACCCCTCCTGAGAGACTAGAGGGTTAGGTTATTATTGTAACACTTTGGGTCTTGGGCTAGGTTGTGTGCTGACGCAACACGATAAGGTTAGAGCCTATGTTTTCCCGGCGGTTAGGGAAGCATGAAAGGAATTACGCTACTCACGAGTTAGAGTCGGCGACAGTTAATCGTACCTTGAAGATTTGGAGGCATTCCTTGTATAGACTTCACGTGGATAATTGTACAGACCACAAGAGCCTCCGGTATATCTTCAGACAGAGGCAACTGAATTTGCGACAGAGACGGTGGTTAGAACTCAAGGGTTGTGATATTGATATCCTATACCACCCGGGGAAAGCCGAGACGATTACAGGTACTCTTAGTCGTGGATCTATGGGTAGTCTGTCAGATGGACAGCCAGATAGACAGGACGTGGTCCGTAAGATTCATCAGCTACCGAGCCGAGGGGTTCGATTATTTGTTTCCAAGGTTAATGGAGTTTAGATCTGAGAGGTTGCCGAGTCTTCCGTCGTTGAGAAGGTAAAGAGGCGACAGTATAAGGATCCAGTTCTAGTGCGGAAACTGAGATACGGCTCTCTAAGGAGAAGGCGACTGCTTGGGTAGCACCGATAGGTGCGCGAGATGAGGATAGATTGGGTGTGCCCGATGCTGTAGGACTTGCAGCAGGTTTTAGGGGAGGCACGCAATGCTTATTGCTCTATTGTTCGGGGTCGACTAAGATGTACCATGACCTCAGATGTATGTGTTGCTAAGATGGCCTGAAGAGGGACGTAGCAGGGTTGTGCTTAGTGTCCGAATTAGTAACAGGTCAGGGTTGAGCACCAGAAGCCCTGTGGGCTACTACAGGCGATTGAGATCCCAACTTAGATATGAGAGGTAATTAATATGGATTTTGTTACAGGGTGGCATCGTACTCAGAGGAAGTGCGACTCCCTGGGGGGCAATAGTAACAGGCTGACAAAACCAGTCGTGTTCTTCCGATTAGGACCACTTACTCGGCTGAGGATTAAGCTAGCTTATAGCAGGGAGATTGTGAGACTGCACGGGGTTCCTACATTTATGATGTCAGACAGATGAGCTCAGTTTACGGCTGACTTCTGGAGGTTTTCCAGAAGGTATTAGGGACACAAGTGAGTCTCAGTGTGGCATTTCACCCTCAGACCGACGGACAGGAAGAGCGTACTATCCAGGCACTTGAGGATAGGTCGCGGGCCGGTGTAATTGATTTCAGGGGTAGCTGGGAGGATAATTTCCCTTCTGTAGGGTTTGCTTATAACAACAGCTACCATTCTTGCATTCAGATGACGCCATATGAGGTTTTGTATGGGCGGAAGTGTAGGTCGTCGATTGGTTGGTTCGACGTGGGCGAGGTACAATTAGTTGGCCCAGACTTGATTCAGCAGGCTGTGGATAAGGTGAAGCTTATCCAGGAAAGATTATTAGTAAGCTCAGAGTCGATAAAAGCTTTATGCAGATAACCGGCGTCGACACTTGGAGTTCAGGTTGACGTTTTGGTATAAGTATTGTTATGTGGCCACATGTGGCATTATTGGTATATAGGGGTTGTAAAAGGAGACTATGTCGCTATTTATAAGATTGACTCCGAAAGAACATTCGGGGACGAATGTTTCTAAGGGGGGAAGAATGTTACACCCCGTAAATTACAGGACATGTTTATAAGAACATACGTAAGAACTCAAAAATGTTAAGATTTGAGAATAGTAAAAATTTATCGGAATTTTGGAATTTGTCGGAAAAAGAAATATTGCGACGAATGGGAGGGCGACACGTGTCACCCCCCCTTAGTGGTCTTGGATGAAATGGACATGGATAGAATGGTCATTTGACCAATGTTAGGATGACCAAGTCTTGCAAAGACTTAAGCTTGACATTGTTGACTTAGTCAAGAGCCACTTGGCTTGATCCTTGTGAAATTCATCCAAGCCACACATTTGTTTTAATCTTGACCCTCAATGTTTCTATATAGTAACAATACTAGCAAGACAAAGCTCTACACTTAGTCATATTTCAAGAAAAATTTGAAGAAACTCAAAGGGGGCTCTCGGGTTTGGGAGGGTTTCAAGAAGAATTTTTTTCAATTTTTGTCCAATAATCCCCATACTTTAAACCAAGGTTCCTAATGGTATTGTAAGGGTATCTCAATAGAAAGATCCCGGAAAAGTGGCGTTTTCGTATTAGTCGCAAGGTGAAAACCAAGTCACTTTCCTAGGTTTGGATTGGGAACTTAAGGAAAGTTGTTTGTGATCTTCTAAGGGCTAAGTGGCGGATTGGAATGTCAAGGAGAGGATCTAAGTTGCTAGGGGGCGACTTCGGATCTTGAAGTGGATTAAGGCTCACTAAGGTAACAATCTTGTTCTCTTAAGTGTTATAAGATTACATATTGTTGTAGCCTTACTTTTTGACTAGCATGAAGTATATGTATTTAATATTGATAAGTATTATGAATATTTGAATCCAAAAATCCGAAATGACATGTTGAGCCATTTGAAATTGAAATACAATTTGGTCGATAATTAGAATCGTCGCATGTTATCTACTTGAAGATTATAGTTGTTATAATCAATTACGGCTTTATAACATGTTGTACTAAACAACTTGGATTGAAAAGGAATTGTAAAGAAGACTTTCTGTTGTTATACCTCATTACCGAAATGACATAGTATGTTGGATTAGTTTGATATCAATTGTGGGGCAGAATTTTACACGTCCTGTTAAGGCGTGTAATCCCCTTTGTATTGCTGAATTGTTGGGCCTTAAATGTGGCGTTTGGTTATTGATTTTCGGACCTTGAAAAAGGTGGAAAAGTATGTAGAAACAAAGGAAGTGATGTCCAATTTTCCGTAGAATTTAGTGACTTTGCACTTGGAATATTCTACGTTTGAAGCTAGAAGTTAATAGACGTATTATGGTCATTATAGGTTGACATACTACGTACGGCGTATTGGACTTAGCAAGTGGATTGAACCGAAGAGGTATGTGGAACTTTCTTATCTCTTGAGCATGAGTAGTTGTAAATGTATAGTACGGTAGACGTACGAGATTTTGACAATCTAGTCCATTTGATATCCTTGGCTTATTTTAAGAATGTCCAAGTTGGTTGAGTTAGGGAATTAACTCACTTGTTTAAAAAATATTAAGGATATCTTAGTTTCTAAAAGTTAAGAGACTTAAATTATTTTGAAAGTATATGATACTTGTTTTGTTTGGAAAGTTTAAGTCTCTTGGTTATAAAGAAGAATGTAAGTATCTAAGGTATAAAGCTAGTATAACGGCTTTATGGGAAGTTGGTTATAAGAGCTTTATAGAAAATTAAAAAGAGTGGTTTACTCTAAGTAATGTAAGTATGATAAATGACTTGAAATAATGAAAGGCAAATTGGTTTTAAGACATCAATTGCTTAAGGTTTTAAAAGAAAGAAGTCACTTGATTTAGAAGCCTATAAATGTAATTCTAAAAGGTATTGTGACTTGTCTTGAAAAGTAGTTATGACTTGATACTACGGTTATTAGTATCTTGAAAGTTTTATATGAAAAAGAGTCATTTTTTTAAAAGAGTAGAAGTATGTAGTACTTTGGGTTAAATTCCCGGATTTTTATAATGACATGTTAGTGCCTTAAGTAAACTAAAATGAGAGTGTATATGAATAAGGCTAATAAGAAGTTAGGGGGATTTCTTAACTTGCTTATGTTATATATGATAAGCCGGTAGTGTTTATGTATGTATGATAAGCCGGTAGTGCTTATGTTATGTATGATAGCTGGTTGTGCTAGTTTATGTTATTCTTACGGGGTAAAGCCCCGGGTTACTAATAATTCCATGGATTTGCTACCCATAATGCGAGCGCGTTACTCATTCTTAGCCCACCGCCTAAGCGGGTGAAATAGTCCCGCGGGTGAAATAGTCCTACGCGAGGAATGCCTCATGCGGGTCCACACGACCTATGCGCGGCGATATACGCCTATGCGAGGTTACTCACGCGGTCCATACGCTCATGTGAAATAGTCCCAGGAGTAGGATTGCTTAATGATACTACGAGCGGGTTGTCACGCCCCGAACCCCGGGCCCGTGACTGGTGCCCTACCTGGGCACCCTTCTACCTTAACAACACAAGTAAACTGCGGAAATTAAATAACACCTCTCTTTTTTTTTTAAAACCAACGTACGTGCAAGGGCAAAGCCGACAAGGCAGCCATATAATATACATAAATCAAAAGACACAACGTTGTACATGAGTCCAATCCCACATATGAATACAGACCTCTAAGAGTTTTACTGAAATATGACGGGACAAGGCCCCGCCGTACCCATAACCGTACAAAAGCCTGCATCAAGGAACTATACCAAAAGATAAACTCCCGAGCAGAGGAGCTATCCAAATACTCGAGGTGGTCCTACACTGCAGATCACCAAATCATTACCTAAACTCAGCAGATGAACGCAGCCTCGGGCGAGGTCAAGAAGAATGTACCAAGTATGTGAAACAAGAAGTATTGTAATGAAATCATAAATTCTAAACAAAACAGAGACATGTATGATAGCCAACCTACAAGACACAATACATAAGGCAGATTAATTCAGTGGACGCATGCCTCAAAGTCATTACTAAAATATAACCACGGGTCTCACGCCATAATATCAATCATGCCCGTGGAATCCTTCCTCACCGCCATCCATGATATAATATAACACCAATAGGCATACATGAACACCAAGTCCCACCTGTGTCCTAAAATCAGACGCCAAGTAGGAAAATGAACCACCAGATCCAACTCAGATCATAAACTGACGGGGCAAGTACGAAGCTAACTACCAGATCCAACTCGTTGCCACGAGATATGGCCGGGCAAGTGCGCAAGCTATCTACCGAGCCTATCGTACCAAATCGCAATAGCACCGACGGCAAGTACGAAGCCAACTACGAGCTATCTCGCCACCACCGACGGGGGACAAGTACGAAAGCTAACTACCAGATCCATCCTACGTCACTAAATCTCATGGAGGGCTAATCCATGGAATAACAATATCCCACGTGGTCGCATGCCACGGAATCCCACATGGTATAAGCATGACCATAGGGTAATACAAACAAATCCGGGATTCTAACCCGCCTCCTGGTCACATACCCCGGAATCCCACATCGATAAAGATGTCCCGCGAGTATCCTCGCGTCGCACGCCTAATCCCACATCGTATAAGCATGACCACGGGTAATACAAATAATGGAAGCATACCCGTGGAATCCCACATCACCGCTTGTGACGCCCAAGTAAACTTACAACAAGACAGTGACCTCCAACCGAGAGTCGCGGCAGCGTACAAATATAATACTTGCACTCAAAGGCTATCACCAGCACACATAGGCAAGTTCATAAAATCTTTAGACTTTCATTTTATAAACTCAAGGCACTTATAGAATACTCCTCAATTAAACAAGCCAAAGTACTTATCAAGGCACACATAGAATAATTCTCAATTAAACAAGCCAAAGTACTTATCAAGGCACACATAGAATAATTCTCAATTAAACAAGCCAAAGTACTACGTACGTACATTCTTTTCAAAATACTCCTTTCTATGTAAAACCCCAAGATACTAACACCCGTAGTATCAAGGTGTGTCTATTTTTCAAAGTAAGTTACTACACTTTTAGAAAACTCATTTCAAAGCTTGAAATCAAGTAACTTCAAATTTTCACAATCTAGGCAACTTATGCCCATTAATCAAAATAGACAACTTTCTTAACCTTCCATAAAGCCGTTATAACCAACTTCCCATAAAGCCGTTATAACCCTTTATGGTTTTAGACATATTCATTTCTTTTATAACCAAGAGACTTATACTTTTAAAACCAAGTATCACATACTTACGAATCAAGTTTCTTAACTTTCAAAATACTTCAAGTCTCTTAATATTTAGAAAACAAGTTTCTTCTCTTAAATCATGTCATTTCTCCTCTTTTAAAACAATTAAGTAAATCACTCCTTTGACTCCCCTAAAGTCATTATAACAACCCTTAGGTTTTGGAACTAAGGCACTAGCCAAAAGATTTGGAAACCCCTTCCTTTTCAAGACTCTATGTACTTTAAGAAAAATACTTTCACTCTTAAGAATCCAAACTCCACTAAGGCAATGGATTATACAACTTACAATTTAAACATCAAAGTACAATCAAGGAAGTACATAGAACAAATTCTATTTTAGGCAATCCAAATATAACCAAGGAATGGATCATTTAAGGAGTAGGACATATTTTCTTTATCTTAAGGAATCATGCTAGAAGAGGAGATAGTTCACATACCTTTTCGGCTAAATCCACAAGCTAAGCCGAATACGCCGTACGTAGAATTGTCAACCTATAATGGTCACAACATGACTATCAATTTCTAGTTTCTAACGTAGAATAATACTAAGTATACGGTCTCTTATTCTACGGAAAATTGGGCAGCACCTCCTTTGTTTCTACATACTTTGCCACCTTTTTCAAGGCCGAATACAATAACCAAACATGCCACATTTAAGGCTCAACATACCAACCAATCAAAGGGGATTACACGCCTTACAATACGTGTAAAATTCCGCCCCACAATTGACTCACTAGCCATTCTCGGTCAACAATAACTCAACACAAGTCCTTTCCAATTCTTTTTCAATTCCAAGTTCTAAGGTCTAACATGTTATATAGTCATAAACAACTTCAACAACTACAATTTCCTTCTTTATACAACATGCGACGACTTAAACTAATAATCAACTTGAATTGTAATCTTAAGGCTAAACATGCTAGCTTTCGGATTAGGGTTCCAATAGCCAATAAACTTATCAAACCTCATACTAAATACCTCATGCTTGCTAATATCCATAACTACAATGATAAGTAAACTTTAATTGCTAAAACGACAAGATTTATACCTTTACAAGCCCTTAAAATTTCCAAGATTCAAAGTCGCGCCTTAGCAATTCTTAGCTCCTTTACTTTACGCTCCAATCCGCTCCAAGCACTCCTTAGAAGCCTATGAAGAACCCATCTTCAAGTTCCAACTTCAAAGTTGAAGAACTCCTTAAGTTTCCGCCTTGCGACTAATACGAAAACGTCGTTTTTCCGAAATATTTCTATTGAGATATCCTTAAAATACCCTTAGGGACATTGGGTTTAAGTCTTGTGAACAATAGATCAAAACTACAAATATTTTGTGTGGAGATAGGCACTAAGCCGAGAGCAACTTAAAGAGGACAAGAACATGAAATTTTTCTAAGTGTTGGGGAGCTTGTCTTGCACTAGTAGTATGCTTATATAACACATTGGATGGCTTAGATTAATACACTTGTGAGCTAGGATGAAGGACAATTAATGTTAAGCCAAGTGGACAAGTTGACTTGGTCAACAATCTCAAGCTTTGAAGACTTTCATCCACAATGGTCAAATGACCATCCAACCCTTACCAAAATCGTCCAAGACCATATGTGGGGGGTGCCACATGTCACCCTCTCATTCGTCCATAAAATTTTGTAACCCTCGTGGGCCCCACAAAACGTAAAATTCCTCGGGTGGGCCCCACATGACCAAATCCGTAAAAAATTAAATTTCCATAATGTTAATAAGTTCCATACTCTTCCAATAATGCATTTTGAGAATCCAATTCTCAACAACGAACATTTTTCCTTTCCGACGCTCGGAAGATTTTCTATCGGAAAAACAATTCTTCCTTTCGCACTAATTTCCAAGTCTTGTGTTCCTTACGTACTTTCTCTTATACATGTCCTGGACTTACGGGGTGTAACATTCTTCCCCCCTTAGAAACATTCGTCCCCGAATGTTCTTAGTCGGTTGTCAAGCTATACAAACTCCGGCACAATCTTTATACTATGCCTACCAATCAATACTCCACAAGACCAACGATGCCACACATGGCCACCACCTAACATACGTAAACATATCAATGGACCTTCCGTCCGCGGCCCCTTCTCACAAAACTCGAAGGTTACAGTCTTCTCAAACACGGGATCCTTAGAGGTTCCTTTCTTTCCTTACTTGTCATAGTTTCTCGTACTTTCAAACTTATAGTACACGTACAAAACTCAACCAGACTTGGGCCTTGCATCCTCGTGACCCTATCACATAGCGGGACCATATCCAACTGACATCACCCGATTCCATACTATCGGTTGACCCGAAATGAGTCCATAACCCGACTCATCGTCATACTTAACTTCTCATTCTTAGTCTGAAATAAATCTCTCTCTTATCTCAAGGTACTTCTCACCCTATCCCCCTATTTACTAGAGGTTCGTCACATAAGCCGAAGTATATCTACTGTACATTCTTCCCTATTGGTCTTTACACTAATTATGGGGTAACTACAACTTGTGAACTCTACACAACTATAGTCTCAGTTCACTTTATCATTCTTGTCAACATTCTTGACTTTTCACTTTACTAATCAAAGTATTCCTACCTCTGGGGGTACTATCACTTACAACTGCTAGCAATAAAGGGAAAACATATACGCTAGGGTGAAATCTGAATCTATCAATGCACGTATGATTCAAAAGAATCGAAATATACCTGTAACCCCATGCGATGTCGCCTCCTGATCCTGTCCCGTAGTCACGCCACCATGCGTTCAAGGACCGCCAGAACTATAAACTCCACTCGACCTCTACCACTACCGGGCTGATATCTCAACACCGCTCGGGGACGACACCAGGAGGAAAGTGGAACCAACTACCGCCTCATAGGTCGAGCCACCTTACCTGCTCTTTCTAACAGACATTCCCACTTCGTGGTCTGACAATACAATAATAACAAACACTGCGCTATGACGGCATTTCCCAAATGACGCTTACTACAATGGAAACACCGAGGAATAGGTGGCCTCGATCGAGAAAATCCTCCGCTTCCTCGGTAACTCGACCTCGGAGCTTGGACCGCTCTAAATACCTCGTGGTCAAATCTCCCACCCGTGAGTCGCGGGTATGTACCGGGTAGGTGGGATGAATATCTCACTCCGCCAGGATGCTCGCCCAAAACTCACCGGATAACCAACCGGTCTAGCCTCTTACGCCGATCTCCGCTACCGCCTCTACTGTGACACTGCCGACATCGCCGAATAACCTCTCGCTGATGAAACAGAGCACCGCTTATCTTGGTCAATAACATAATCGCTTCCATCATGACTTATAGTCTTCTCCTAATCGCAACCGAGGCTCGTGCCGGGTCTCAAAACTCGCGCAGAAGAACTCGCCGATCGCGTACAACATCCGTATACCCCGGCATAAGCCCTATCAACTCTCTCGAGTCCGACTAGTAGCTCTCGCTACTCCTTTGCCCTTCGGGCGGCCGCTGTTGCCTCCTGAGGCATAACTGCATACAAGAATACGCCGAGAGGAATTATCTTACCAACACAATTTCTATGGCACGATCTCGAGTGAGAAGAATAGAAATCAACTCCTAAATGTCCCGTAGCTCTCGCTTATGGGCGTGGCGCGCAACACACCGGATAATCAAGACTCTACTAGACACGGCCTCAGACATTCCGAGGACCGATCGCTCGATACCACTGTCACGCCCAACCTCGGGCTCGTGGATCGTGCCCTACCCGCACCTTCTACCTTAACAACACAAGTAAACTGCGGAAATTAAATAACACCTCTTTTTTTAAAAAAAAAACCAACGTACGTGCAAGGGCAAAGCCGACAAGGCTGCCATATAATATACATAAATCAAAAGACACAACGATGTACATGAGTCCAATCCCACATATGAATACAGACCTCTAAGAGTTTTACTGAAATATGACGGGACAAGGCCCCACAGACCCATAACCGCATAAAAGTCAGATCAAGGAACTATACCAAAAAGATAAACTCCTGAACAGAGGGAGCTATCCAAATACTCTGAGCAGGGTCCTACACCTGCAGATCACCAAATCGCAGACCTAAACACGCGCAGATGAACGCAGCCTCAAGGAGGTCGACAAGAATGTACCAAATATGTGAAAGCAGTAGCATCAGAATGAAATCATAATACTAAACAAAATAGAGACATGATGATAGCCAACCTACTGCATACACAATACATAAGCGAGATTAAGTCGTGGACGCGTGCCTCAAAGTCATTACTAAAATATAACCACGGGTCTCACGCCCATAATATCAATCATGCCCGTGGAATCCTTCCTCACCGCCAAGCCCATGATATAATATAACACCAATAGGCATACATGAACACCAAGTCCCACTCGTACTAAAATCAGACGCTAAGTAGGAAAACGAACCACCGATCCAACTCAGATTATAAAACCGACGGGGCAAGTACGAAAGCCAACTACTGATCCAACTCGTCTAACAATCGACGGGGCAAGTACGAAGCTAACTACTAAATCCAACTCGTTGCCACGAGATATGACCGGCAAGTGCGCAAGCTATCTAATGAGCCTATCGTACTAAATCGTAATAGCACCGACGGCAAGTACGAAGCCAACTACCGTGAGCTATCTCGCACCCACCGACGGGGGACAAGTACGAAAGCTAACTATCAGATCCATCCTACGTCACTAAATCTCATGGAGGGCTAATCTATGGAATAACAATATCCCACGTGGTCGCATGCCCCGGAATCCCACATCGTATAAGCATGACCATAGGGTAATACAAACAAATCTGGGATTCTAACCCGCCTCGTGGTCGCATGCCCCGGAATCCCACATCGTATAAGCATGACCATGGGGTAATACAAATAATGGAAGCATACCCGTGGAATCCCACATCACCGTCGGTACGTCCAAGTAAACTTACAACAAGACAACCGACCCTCCAACCGAGAGTCGCGACAGACATAAATATAATACTTGCACTCAAAGGCTATCACCAGCACACATAGGCAAGTTCATAAAATCTTTAGACTTTCATTTTATAAACTCAAGGCACTTATAGAATACTCCTCAATTAAATAAGCCAAAGTACTTATCAAGGCACACATAGAATAATTCTCAATTAAACAAGCCAAAGTACTTATCAAGGCACACATAGAATAATTCTCAATTAAACAAGCCAAAGTACTACGTACGTACATTCTTTTCAAAATACTCCTTTCTATGTAAAACCCCAAGATACTAACACCCGTAGTATCAAGGTGTGTCTATTTTTCAAAGTAAGTTACTACACTTTTAGAAAACTCATTTCAAAGCTTGAAATCAGGTAACTTCAAATTTTCACAATCTAGGCAACTTATGCTCATTAATCAAAATAGACAACTTTCTTAACCTTCCATAAAGCCGTTATAACCAACTTCCCATAAAGCCGTTATAACCCTTTATGGTTTTAGACATATTCATTCCTTTTATAACCAAGAGACTTATACTTTTAAAACCAAGTATCACATACTTACAAATCAAGTTTCTTAACTTTCAAAATACTTCAAGTCTCTTAATATTTAGAAAACAAGTTTCTTCTCTTAAATCATGTCATTTCTCCTCTTTAAAACAATTAAGTAAATCACCCTTTGACTTCTAAAGTCATTATAACAACCATTAGGTTTTGGAACTAAGTCACTAGCCAAAAGATTTGGAAACCCCTTCCTTTTCAAGACTCTATGTACTTTAAGAAAATACTTTCACTCTTAAGAATCCAAACTCCACTAAGGCAATGGATTATACAACTTACAATTTAAACATCAAAGTACAATCAAGGAAGTACATAGAACAAATTCTATTTTAGGCAATCCAAATATAACCAAGGAATGGATCATTTAAGGAGTAGGACATATTTTCTTTATCTTAAGGAATCATGCTAGAAGAGGAGATAGTTCACATACCTTTTTGGCTAAATCCACAAGCTAAGCCGAATACGCTGCACGTAGAATTGTCAACCTATAATGGTCACAACATGACTATCAATTTCTAGTTTCTAACGAGAATAATACTAAGTATACGGCCTCTTATTCTACGGAAAATCGGCAAAGACCTCCTTTGTTTCTACATACTTTGCCACCTTTCAAGGCCGAATACAATAACCAAACATGCCACATTTAAGGCTCAACATACCAACCAATCAAAGGGGATTACACGCCTTACAATACGTGTAAAATTCCGCCCCACAATTGACTCACTAGCCATTCTCGGCCAACAATAACTCAACACAAGTCCTTTCCAATTCTTTTTCAATTCCAAGTTCTAAGGTCTAACATGTTATATAGTCATAAACAACTTCAACAACTACAATTTCCTTCTTTATACAACATGCGACGACTTAAACTAATAATCAACTTGAATTGTAATCTTAAGGCTAAACATGCTAGCTTTCGGATTAGGGTTCCAATAGCCAATAAACTTATCAAACCTCATACTAAATACCTCATGCTTGCTAATATCCATAACTACAATGATAAGTAAACTTTAATTGCTAAAACGACAAGATTTATACCTTTACAAGCCCTTAAAATTTCCAAGATTCAAAGTCGCGCCTTAGCAATTCTTAGCTCCTTTCCTTTACGCTCCAATCCGCTCCAAGCACTCCTGTAGTTCCTGAAGAACCCATCTTCAAGTTCCAACTTTAAAGTTGAAGAACTCCTTAAGTTTCCGCCTTGCGACTAATACGAAAACGTCGTTTTTCCGAAATATTTCTATTGAGATATCCTTACAATACCCTTAGGGACATTGGGTTTAAGTCTTGTGAACAATAGATCAAAACTACAAATTTTTTGTGTGGAGATAGGCACTAAGCCGAGAGCAACTTAAAGAGGACAAGAACATGAAATTTTTCTAAGTGTTGGGGAGCTTGTCTTGCACTAGTAGTATGCTTATATAACACATTGGATGGCTTAGATTAATACACTTGTGAGCTAGGATGAAGGACAATTAATGTTAAGCCAAGTGGACAAGTTGACTTGGTCAACAATCTCAAGCTTTGAAGACTTTCATCCACAATGGTCAAATGACCATCCAACCCTTATCAAAATCGTCCAAGACCATATGTGGGGGGTGCCACATGTCACCCTCTCATTCGTCCATAAAATTCCGTAACCCTCGTGGGCCCCACAAAACGTAAAATTCCTCGGGTGGGCCCCACATGACCAAATCCGTAAAAAAATAAATTTCCATAATGTTAATAAGTTCCATACTCTTCCAATAATGCATTTTGAGAATCCAATTCTCAACAACGAACATTTTTCCTTTCCGACGCTCGGAAGATTTTCTGTCGGAAAAACAATTCTTCCTTTCGCACTAATTTCCAAGTCTTGTGTTCCTTACGTACTTTCTCTTATACATGTCCTGGACTTACGGGGTGTAACACGGGTGGCCCTACTTTGATCATGAGCCTCCTATTTTTATGCAGTAAAGTATACTCTTGTTTACTCTCATTGTTAGTAAGGCACAGTGTACTGTTATTTGAGTTATCATACATGTCTCCAACTTTATTTTAGACTTATGATTTCATTACGCATTTCTGGGCCACATATTTGGTACATGTTGTAATCGACTCCTTCGGGGGCCGCATGCCGCATGCATGTAGAGTATACAGGTTGTTGATCCTCACTCTTATGATCACTGTTCAGCTGTTGGGAAACTCCATTACTCCGGATGCTTATCCCTGGTTCAGATCCCTGGTATGGTCGGTTATTGTATATTCAGGGGTATGGCGGAGCCCTGTCCCGTCATAGTTGTTATTCTTAGAGGTCTGTAGTCACATTTGTGGATTGGGTTTTCAAGAACAGAAATGTACTGGTTTACTTTTTTTTTGTTCATGTATATTTTACGGAAGGTGGCCTTATCGGCTAGCCTGTTGACATTTACTGTTTAAGTATTTATGAGTTTTATATGTTCCGCTGCTATTCTCTGATGTATACCTGTAAGGGGTGCCCAGGTAGGGCACTAGTCGTGGGCCCGGGGTTGGTTCGTGACAATCCTCTTGGAATTACGGGGCGTAACAATCTTCCCCCTTTAGAAACATTCGTCCCTGAATGTTCCTTCGGAGTCAATCTAATAGTTAGCGACATAGTTTCCTTTTACAACCCCTTCATACCAATTTTTCCACAACACAATACTTTTCGCACGGTTATCTAAAACTGTAACCTATGGCATAACGACACTGAAGATCTTACCAGTCTCACATCCATCGCCTAATAACATGGGTACATATAACCCCATAATACGTAAAACCATCCTTTTACGTGGGGGAGAGAGCTTATCTCCCTTTCATAATCTTGATCATCAAGTGCCACCTTATAATTGTATAGATTTTTAAGACCTATCCATGATATCTTCTGTTCTCCTCAGGAAGCACTCGTACTTATCTTATTCTTGCCTTGCGCATTTTCCTAGAATCATTCGGGAAGTCGTGGCCCTGACCGCCACACTAACAACTCCAAACACCTCCAAGGGAACTTAACATAAAATCCTTCAATGATCGTATGTTCTTATCTCCGTCTCTTAATGTTTAAATTCAAATCAATCCCTTCAATGAAACAAGTCACATAGACTCCTCAATTTATCATGTCCAAGAAGGAAGGAATAACTTACATATACTAACACTTCCATTTCAATCGATAACCGGCTCACCGGGAAACTGGAATCGAACCAACCTCTCTCTACAGTCAATATTGGCATACTAGAAGTCAACTAGTCCATACCCATAATGACCTCAAAGTCCGTCAGATCCAAATTTACTAGGTCTGCTAGATCCGACGATCAGATCATCACCGGCAATTTCATATACCGCCGCCTACCACCCAATCTCTCACTGTAGCTTCTTTGAAAGGTTCTTATGGATTCGTGCTCTATTCTTTTACACTGGGTGCTCTCTTTCATCGGGTCGCATTTCTTCCGCATTTCCCAACTTATTCTAACATACGTACATAACCTCCATACTAATTCTGGCCTCCAATCTTTGGAGTTACTAAATCGAACAATATAAGGCCATTTCCGGCTCTCACGACCTGGTTCCGTTGGAACGCGCCCACGAACCCGTAAAACAATTTACTAGACTTGGGCCTTGCACCCTCGTAACCCTGTCACATAGCGGGACTACTACCAATTGATCCACCCCATAAATGGGTACACTAACTTCTCATAATACCATAATCGTGTTGTCTTGATCACAACAACCATTACTTACCCCACACAGATCTCATCTGTACTATCATCTTAAGCATACCACGTAGCTTAATTTACAAACATAGTCTTCCATTAAGTCCCTTAACATGTTTTCTTAAAGGTTCAATACCTTCTCAGACAACTCATCACCTCTTAATTATCTGAAATTAGTACGTAAAACCTTGAGGAGAATTCATTAAACTGTTTCATACCTTACCGGTATCTATTTAGTCCTTACCAATTCCTTGGTAATCCAAAATCATTCTAGGCAACACGCGTCTGACCCTCATACATAAAATCGTATAGCTGTATGTCACTATACCAACAATACAACAATTATACCAACCTGGATACGCAATCCACATAATCCTTCCTGGGTCACTGCTGCCTTTCTCATAGCTGCAATCAACATAACGCGTTAGGGAGAGACGACCCTAACAACATAGCTCTATCGCACGATCTCAGAGTGAGAAGAATGGAAACCAATCCTAAATGTCCTATAGCCTCCTGATTATAGATGTGGTGCACAACACACCGATAATCAAGACTCTACTAGACACGGTCTGTAGACACTTTACGAGGACTAACTGCTGTGATACCACTTTTGTCACGACCGACCCGGCGATCGTGCCCTACCCGCACCCTTACAGTATACATCGAGATAATCAATGAACATACATAAACTCAACAAGAAATAAATAACAGGTTAGCCGATAAGGCTACCTCCCTGGATATATACATACGTAAAACCAAAAGCAGTTACCTTTTTTTTTTTTTTACAAACCGACCCACAAAATATGACTACAGACCTCTAAGAGTTTTAACATAACAATCGTGGACGGACAGGCCCCGCCATACCCCGAATGTACATAAAACTACAACCTCGTGGAATCGTATCAATGCATAAAGTCTCCGAGAAATGGAGCTTTCCAAGAATCGAGCGGTGATCCTAAGAGCGAGGATCGCAGTTACGTACCTCAACTCGCGGATGAACGCACTTCGGGCGAGGTCGATTTAATGTACCAAGTATGTGAAATCAAAATATCAGAATGAAATCATAATACTATATAAAGTCGAGACATGTATGATAACCAAAATAATAAAGATACACGCGCTCACAAGTGAAAGTAATGAAAGTCGCTTTACCTTGCATGCACTATTTCAACACCTGAACAATAGTCACACCAGGGCTATGGACACAAGCCCTCAAATATCATCACACAGTCCGGTAAGGGTCTCAAGCCCACAAATATCAAAGCGTGCCCGTGGAATCCCTCATCACTGCCAACAGCCGTAAGTGTAAATTATAACTATGTGACGCGCCCGTGGCATCCTACCTCACTGTCGGCATACACATATACAATATACATATATATCTCCTGCCCGTGGAATCCCCCATCACTGCCGACAGCCGTAGGTGTAAAATATAACCATGTGACGCGCCCGTGGCATCCTACCTAACTGTCAGCGTACACATATACAATATACATATATATATCTCATGCCCGTTGAATCCCTCATCTCGGGTACATGACTTCATGGGGAGCTAGTCCATGGAGTAATAATCGTACATAACATGCCCGTGGAATCCCTCATCTCGGGTACATGTCTTCATGGAGAGCTAATCTATGGAGTAATAATCGTATATAACATGCCCGTGGAATACCTCATCTCGGGTACATGGCTTCATGGAGAGCTAATCCATGGAGTAATAATCGTATATAACATGCCCGTGGAATCCCTCATCTCGGGTACATGTCTTCATGGAGAGCTAATCCATGGAGTAATAATCGTATATAACATGCCCGTGGAATCCCTCATCTCGGGTACATATCTTCATGGAGAACTAATCCATGGAGTAATAATCGTATATAACATGCCCGGAATCCTCATCTCGTACATATCTTCACGAGAGCTAATCCACGGAGTAATAATCGTATATAACATGGTCGCATGCCTAATCCTCATCGTATAAGCATGGCCACGGGTAATAATCGTATCCGAATTTAACCCGCATCCTCGTCGCATGCCCTAATCCTCATCGTATAAGATGTCCAAGGATCAATCACAATGGAAGCGCACTGCGGAATCCTCCGTCACCGCTTGACGCCCAAGTAAATTCATTAACGAGACACCACCTCCAACCGAGAGTCACTGGCCAGAAAATATAATACTTGCACTCAAAGGCTATCACAAGCAAGCACAGGCAAGTTCATAAAATCTTTAGACTTTCATTATCATACAAAGATGAATCTCATTTTATAAACTCAAGGCACTTTCGTATTACTTAAAAATCTGAGAATTTAACCCAAAGTACTACGTACTTCCATTCTTTTCAAAAGACTCATTTTCATAAAAAAACCAAGATACTAACACCCGTAGTATCAAGACATGTCTACATTTCAAACAAGTCACTACATTTTTAGAAATACATTTCTAGGCTTCTAAATCAAGTGACCCTTACTTTAACACTTCAAGCAATTGATGCCTTTAAATCAAATTGCCCTTCCTTATTTCAAGTCATTTCTTTGTTTACATTACTAGAGAAAACCATCCTTTTAACCTTCCATAAAGTTGTTATAACCAACTTTCCATAAAGCCGTTATACTAACTTTATGCTTTAGAAGCTAAGACATTTTTAACCTTTCATAAAGCCGTCATAACTAACTTCACATAAAGTCGTTATAACTCTTTATGTCTTAGACAAATTCATTCTTTTTATGACCAAGAGACTTATACTTTCAAATCCAGTTACACAACTTTCAAAATATTTCAAGTCTCTTAACTTTAGAAATCAAGTTTCTTAACTTAGAAATCAAGTTTCTTAACTTAGAATCAAGTCCCTTATCTTTAGAATAGTTCAAGAATCAATACTTTCCAAATCAAGTATTCTATACTTTTTCAAGTCAGAAAATCCTTGTTTACCTTATTAGAATAAACCATTATTTTAATCTTTCTTTAAAAACGAGTGAGTTAATTCTCTAACTCAACCAACTTAGACATTCTTAAAACAAGTCAAGTATATCAAATGAACTGACTTCATTTAAATCTCGTACGTCTACCGTACTATACATTTATAACTACTCATGCTCAAGAGATAAGAAAGTTTCCACATACCTCTTCGGTTCAATCCACTTGCTAAGTCCAATATGTCGTACGTAGTATGTCGACCTATAATGACCATAATACGTCTATTATCTTCTAGCTTCAACGTAGAATATTCTAATTGTAAAGTCCCTTATTCTACGGAAAATTGGACAGCACTTTCTTTGTTTCTATGTACTTTTTCACCTTTTCCAAGGCCCGTATTCATCAACCAAAACGCCACATTTAAGGCTCAACCAAACAGGTAACCAAAGGGGATTACAAGCCTTAACAGGACGTGTAAAATTCTGCCCCACAATTAATATCCAAACAGTCCAACATTTCAATGCCAAATGGCTACAATGCAACAACAATGTAAAGTCTTTTCCAATTCCTTTTTTCCATCCAAGTTGTTTAGTCTAACATGTTATATAGCCACAATCGATTATAACAACTACAATCTTCAATTAGATAACATGCGACGATTCTAACTATCGACCAACTTGTATTTCAATTTCAAATGGCTAACAAGGTCATTTTGGATTTAGGCTTCTAATATCCATAACACTTATTAATCTCCAATACATATATCTCATGCTTGTTAAAATGTATAACTACAACAATAAGAAATCTTCAATCACTTAAGAGGACAAAGTGGTTACCTTGATAAGCCCAAAATAGTCCAACAATCTCGCCCACTTTAGCCCTCTTTCTGAAATTCTTCTTCCCGCTAAAATCATCTCTACGAACCCCCTACAAGCTCGCCCACATATTTCCTTCTTGCTGCCTTTCCAAAAATCTCATTTAGGCTTAGGGTTTTAACCATTTGAGAGAGAAGAGAAGAGAAGAGCAATTTTGGGTGAAGTCTTGGAAATGATTCTAATCTAGCAAGAGTTGGTCATATATAGCCTTTATCTTGTTATACAAGTTGGGAGGGACACTTGTCGCCCTCCCATAGGTTCTTTACATAAATATCTTCTAATTTTGCCCCATTTCCGCAAAAAATCCCGCCTCGGTGCAGTGGCCCTGCAGCCGGCGCTGCAACTTCAGACAATTTCAGGGTTTCCGCCTGCTCGCACTGGCCGCGGCCCGACCGCCTCTTTTGTCAGCTGATCTTGTAACGTCCATAACTCTCTACTCCGATGTCATATCGACGAGAGGTTTATTGCGTTGGAAACTAGACTCAATGAACTCCATATTAGGCTTTTGAAACACCTAAAAATTCCCAATATACTAGGATATATACTGCTACAAAATTGACTGAAAATCTGTCTAAAAAAAATTCTGCCAACAACTTCTTTTTTCTTCCAAATTCGAATCTTATTTCCTTTCGTGTCTCATCTCATCCTCTTGGAATTACGGGGCGTAACATTTGTAATGTGTCTCATTCTCTCAAAAAAAAAGAAAAAAAGGAAGAAATAGGTATGAGACTAAAAAGAAAGATAAAAGGAATGAAAAGAGTTAAATAAAAAATGTTTATGGTACGTAATTGAGCCTAAATGCCTACATTTACCTACCCCTGTCTAAGCCTAAACTACACCCCTTGGAAGTCCTGATGATCTTTAATGTGTATGTCTATGATTAGTGGAGAATAACAAGTGAACATGTCTCTAGCATTTTGGAAAAGATGGAATGAAATTGACATGCATAGGTTAGGTGTTTATGTTCCATTGATTATGATCTAAGTGAATTTGCGAAATATCTAACTTGAAATTCTAGATTGTTGATTATTCATGCTATATGTGTTTTAACATATTATCTCATCTTTCATCCATGATTTTGAAGAAGCATTGCTATAACTACTTGATTCATTTCATAGAGTCTTCGTTTGTTTTGTTTTTGTTTTGTGTTTTACTCGAGGGCGAGTAAAGTTTAAGTTTGGGGGTTTGTTAGACATATTTTATATACACTTTTTGAGTCATTTTTAGTTAGTATTTTACTCATTTTATTTGTGTTTAGTATAGTATTATGATCGTTTTTCTTTCTTTTGAGTCACATCGGTCCTAAATGGAGAAATGACACAAAGAAGATGAAATGAGCTTAATTGAGGTGTAATTGCACAAGAAAATGCCAGGAAATGAAGTCCCAGGAAGTATAGAAGAAATCTGACGGCGGAAAAAAGGACACGTAATTGAAAATCGCGTAAGAATGTCACAGGCGCCGACGCTTAATGTATCATGGCTCGATTTGCTCTCGGTTTTCCGAGCAATGCGCCATCAGCGGGCAGCGTGCCGAGGCGGGATTTCTAATTTTCTAGGTCGATTTTCGAAGGTCAAAAGGGTCCGAAACACAAATTTTTTTCAACTATATAATCCCTAAACCCTGACCTAAAGAGGGCATCTTGTACATATTCTCTATTCTACTTTGGAGAGGCTAAGGAGGAGCCTACAACACAAGATTTTAGACAACCTTGGTTCTTGTTCTTTCCTTTTATTTATTTCAGTTTATGTTGGTTTGTATTAGTTCTTGACATGACAATGTTTATGAGCTAATTACTTAATTAGGGCTTTCCTTTTGAATCGCTTGAAACTCGTTTTCATGAATTAATGCAGTAGTTTGATTTATTCTTCCTTTATTAAGATTTATTCAATATTGGTGTGAATGCTTGATAGTTAAATGACCATTAATTATCATAATCTATATGATTTCGAATCAAGAACCGAGAGGAGAGATTTGGTTAGGCTGTAATTGAATAGACATAGGTTAAAATCGCGGACGAAAGTACCCCGATACTTGTGTAGCATTATAGGTTATTGTTCTTAATCCTCCTATGTGGTAAATCCTATCATAGAAATATAGAAGGGTTCTGCACTGGGATTGAGCGATTATATATCCTAACCGGAATATAAGACAGTCTAGTTAACCGATATCTTAACGTAGAAGAAGAAGTTATTCTAGTTTCATTAAGGATTGAAAAGAGTGGATAGTCGAGGATATTAGAAGCCCTAATTCCTTCATAACTGATTTAAACCAAAGTATTATCATAATTAGTTTATTTTCTGCAATTACTTAGTCTTAGTTATTAGATAAAAATACAAACAAATTAACGTTCACCAAATAGAAACTAAAGCTTAGATAATCGTGTTATACCCCGTAGTTGCAGGGTATGTATGTGAGGACGTACGTACGAGAGTACGGCAGAAATTTTGAAAAGAAAGAAAGATGTGAGTTTTCGACGGAAAAATTTCCGGTTATTTGTGAAGAAAAAGGTTCGTTAATGGGAATTGGATTCCCAGATTTGGTATTTGGACTTCATAGATTATATTAGAATTTTGAGATTTTATTTTCGGAAATGGTCACGTGGGCCCACGGAGAAATTTACTTTTGTGGGGCCCGCTTTGTTTTTGAGATTCCATCCGTAATTTGGATATTTTCTAAGACGAAATATTCGAATCGGGCGACACGTGTCACCCCATGTGGCACCCTCGCCGATTTTACATTTGGGCACAACACCGGTTGAGTCGTTTTCGACTAAACGCTTTCGTAACTTGCGAAGGAAAATTCCGCTATGTCGTTTTGTATTTTTCGGATTTTTCCGAGAGACGAAACATTTTGGACCAACGAGGGTGGCGTGTGTCACCCTCACAATGGAGACAAGTGGCGCACTTGGCCGACCGGCGGCATGGTGCTAGATATTTGTGTAGATATTTGTGGGTTTTAAGGAGTAGGGGCTAGGGTGCACTTGGCTAGATCTTGGCCTTACACTTGCCTTGCACATGGCTTAATCTTGGCCATGGTTGGCCTTTGGTTTTGCTATAAATACCCTCCTCAGAAGACTTATTCATTCACTCCTCACTTTGTCTAAGTCTTGAAATCCTCCTCCCTCTAGTAGCTCTCGCCCTAAGCCTCTCCTCCCTCCTCCTCGTGGCCTCGCCGAGCGGTTCCTCATGGTGCTAGCCGTGGGGTACCCCCTGCCTAGTTGTTTTCGTATAATACCCCTTTGTCAGGTATAGAAATACTCCCAGTGTTGTTATAATACCCAAAATACCTTAGCTCAGACCTTGTAGTATTCCAAAGATACCTCTTTACGTAGAGTCAAATACTACCTTTTGTCCTTTAGTCTCAAACCGAAACCCTAAGGAAATCTTCATAGTTGGTCAAGTATTTGAGTAGAAGTTAGTTAGAACTTCTAAGGTTGTTTGGAGTGGTTTGGAGCGCACTGAATGAGCTAAACCTTGCTCGGGATCGACATTATAACTTGGATAATTTTGGGCTTATCGAGGTAATTATCTTGTCCTCTATTGTAATTGGAAATTACATGTTTGTTAGAATATATAGTTGAAGTATACTATATATGGAACTATACTTAGTATTCGCAATGTCTTTTGACTTAAGCTGAAGAATAAAGAATCGAATCGAATCAGTATTTACATAGGATCGTATTGCGTAGACTTGTGTAGTATTATCAGTAATTGTACACGCCCGGTAGACGTGTAAAACCTCGGTTGGCTTGGTAGCTACCGATAGAGGAGGAGATTTACGCCACATGTGCGGGGAGGTCTTCGAATTTTGTTTAGAAAGATAGAAACTTGTGTTTTGGGGTTAATAGACGTTTTGACCTTTATAGGTGAAAGTACTAAGAGTAGCGTATTCTACTCGAGAGTGGAAAGTGGCTAGTGCGTTGTAGTACTTGGAGCATTTTGCTTATTGTCGATAAATCGTCGCGAGGTATGTGAACCTCTTCCTATCTTTTCTAGCATGATTGTTGTGAACTATGTAGTACGGTAGACGTCGTGTGCTAAGTGATTTGGTTGGTTTAAAACATAGGGTGTTATAATAGCTTTATGGGAAGTTAGTTATAACGACCTTATGTAAGTGAAAATGGTTTATCATGTTAGAAGTTAAGAGACTTGATCTTATAAGATAAGAGACTTAACTTATTTGTTTTAATGTGGATGTTTGTGTGAAACCTCATTCGTGAGTAATGAGTACTTGGTTTTAAAGGGATAATGTTTTACTGATTTCGAATCGTAACGTATCGACAGCACCAATCGCAGCGTTAATAAAAGGAAAATGTATTGAATAATGATGTGTTGTATTAAAACCAAGAGAAACCTCCATCCGCATAGAAGCTAAGATAAGACAAAATGATATTACATTTTCTAGATCATGGTCAGTAATAAGATCGTTATAAACAAGAATAAACTACTCACATATATGACATATGTTACTCAATTGTTCTAAAAAGGAATCAAGTGATTAAGTTTGGGAACTATGAAACCATTTGAAAATGAAGCTTGAGTAATCAAACTAGGCAACCGAACTTAGGAAAAGAATGTTGTTACTTGGTTTTGAAAAGGAAGGTGGGTTGGTCATTCTAATACTACGTATCGGGTGACTTTTATAAAAGAAATGGATCTCTTTAAAAGAACTTACGTATGTAGTACTGGGGTTAAAACCCGGACTTTGGCATAAAATGAAAGTACTTTGAGTTGTGTGAAACTTGCCTATGCTTGTGGTGAAACTTGCCTATGCTTGTTGTTGTGAAACTTGCCTATGCTTGTGATGATAGCCTTTGTGCAAGTGTGGTATTTCGTATACCGCGTCTCGATAGGCGGTCGACTTGTTGAGAACTTACTTGGACGTCTTGCGGTGATGGAGAATCCCACGTATGTTTCCATTTTGATTATCGTCTTGTTGTTGATGTCACGGACATGTCTACACCGACGCAGACTCCGGCACGCGGCCACGCGGGTCGTTGATTACCCGATATATTGTTATTGTGGTTACATGGACATGTCTACACCGAGGTAGAATTCCGGGGCATGTGGCCACGCGGGGTTGATCACCCAAAGATATTATTGTTGATGTCACATGGACGGTTCACACCAAGGTAGAATTCCGGCACGTGGGCATTGGTATTATTGTTGCATCATGGACATGTCTACACCGATGCAGACTCCGGCACGCGCCATGACGCGAACATGATTGATGTTGTGGGCGTGAGACCCATAGTTATATTTGAGTGATGACTGAGGCGTGAGTCCTCGATCGACATGATCGCTTTTATGTTGTGAATCAGAGTTGGTTATCATACATGTCTCCCGCTTTATATAGACTAGTATGATTTCATTACGATATCTTTTACGCTTTCACATACTTGGTACTGTTGATCGACTCCTTCGGGCTGCGTTCATGCCGCAGTAGAGGTACATCGGTCGTGGATCCCCGCTTAGGATCACACCAACAGATTGGGAAGCTCCGTTTCTTCGAGGCTTATCTTTTAGTATGTGTTCCCGAGTTGTAGGTTCTTGTACATTCGTGGTATGGCGGGGCCCCGCCCCGTCATAGTCGTTGTAAATCTTGCAGGTCCGTAGATCGCCAAGTGTGGTTGTAAAGGATTAAACTGTTCAGGTTTTATGTATATACTAAAGGCAACCGTTTTGGTTGGCCTGTTTATTATTATATCTCTTGTTTCATGACTCATGTTTTATTTTCCGCTGGTTTTCTCTGATGTTGTATCACTAGGGTGCCCGGGATAAGGCACCAGTAACGGGCCCCGGAACGGGTCGTTACAAATCGGTACTTGATAATCAGTCTCTAATGAAGATATTCGGTCTTACCAGACTATATTACTTGTAACGATATGTACACTTGCGTGAGCATTTGTAAAATCGCTAACACTTATGCAGAAACCTTCTATATTTCTATGATATATTTTACCACACAGGAGGATTAAGAACAATAACCTTAAATACTACACAAGTATCTGGGTATTTTCATCCACGATTTTAACTTATGTCTAGACAACTACAGCATATTCAAATCTCCCCTCTCGGATCTCGATTCGAAATCATATAAGTTATGATAATTAATGGCCAGTTAATTATCAAGCAATCATAACAATATTGAATAGATCTTAATATAACTGAAGAAGAAATCAATAACTATGCATTAACTATATGAAATAGTTTCAAGAAGATTCGACGGAAAACCCTACTAAAGAGATTAACTCCTAGACATTGTCATGCTAAGAACTAATTTACAATTCAAAATAAACTGAAATTAAAATAAAGAAAAGAGAAAGAACTTGAACAAGAATCTCCAATTGTGTAGCTTGTAGCCTTTTTTCCTCTCCCAAGTATGATATCAAATAATGAAAGAGTTTCAGGGTTTTATATTTGAGAAAAACTGCATTTCGGACCCTTTTACTCTTTTGAAATTCGGCCCAAAATCACAAAATTCCGCGTTGGCGCTGTTCGCATTCTCGCCACTGGCCACAAACTCCCCGCAGCTCTCTAAACTTCCAGCGTCGTGGCCCTGCATTCTGGCGCCACGAAACTTTATGCCTGTAGACCCCGTGCGGTTGACAGTGTATTTTTATCCGGATTTCGTCTGATTTCTTCTATTCTTCTCGGGACTTCTTGGGCTTCATTTCTTGGGCTTTTCTTATGCAATCTATCCTCAATAACAGTATTTTCTCCTTTATGACCGATGTGACTCAAAAGAAAGAAAAACAAACCTAATACTATACTAAACGCGAAAGAAAAGAGTAAAATACTAATTTAAAAAGGACTCAAAAAGTGTGTCTAGAATAGACTCAGCAGAACTCTTTGCCGTTTTTCTCTGCCTCCTTCGCATTGGTATCCACTTTATTCATCATATCCTTCATGAATCTTAGAACCTGCTCCTGGAACTGTTCCTGTAGCATCATCATGTTTTGTCCTGTTCTAACCGTTCCTTGAAACACGTGGGGCGTTTACCGGTGGGGTTGCTGCGGTCGCCAAAGTGCTGCCAGTTATTGGATACGAATTCGGAGAAGAAACGCTTTAGGTTATCCAACTCGGTGCCCTTAGGATCTGCAATCATCAGATCTTCTGGTACATAATTTGCTACCGCAAGGCCATTAGTCTGATTGGGACATTGTCAGTATTCCCCCCGGTGTTGCGGCTGCCCCCGAGTTATTCCATTCCTGTCATTTGTCTGCTTAAACAAAAACAAGACTTAAAAAACGATTAGATTAGTTAAAAGGGGGTCACTTGTGCACCACTACTGCCCAGGCCCACGATGGGCGTCAAACTGTGTACTAGTAAAATTGTACATTTGGGTCAAGGATATGTAGGTCTCAAGTGACTGATTAAGCAAATATAATAGTTGTTAAATAACATAAATAAGTAATAATATGATGAGTTTAAGATGTAATTATTCTAAGCCTGTTAGAAGCTCCTTGTTAAGGCTTCCGGATAGAGAATTCTACTAGTATGAAAGTGCAAATATTGAGATAAAGAATGTTATCGAGAAGTAGTATTGTAATAACATGAATATGATGATTTACAATTGGATAATGAGTCCTATTTATACTTGAGTTCACGGGTACACTTCCACGAAATATGCCCCTATTAATACAAATAAATGAATGTTGTATTAATTTGAAAAATTAGTGTCTTCATAAATGTCATTAATTCACCTTTGGAAGGTGTGCAATCGGACAATTAACGACTGTCAGTTGAAATTTGAACTGTTCACATGATCTTCCCGATTTTCGGTACCTCGCATTCTTCCAATACCTTCAGGACCACTCTTGCTCAACCGGTGGCACCGAAAGTTGAGTTGGATTTGACTCATCGCCACTTGCCACGTGTCATGACATAATTCACTCAACTATATTATACAAAATAAATTCAGTACAATCAAAATAAGCTAATGATCAAAAGTTGAGTATTCAAATTTATAACTTTTTGCTTATAAACTATTTTTAAAAAGTTAATTTAAATGGCCAATTTTACTAACCATTCAAAATAGGCAATTTGAACAGTTAGGATAGATTAAGTGCATGTTTGGTTTCAATTTTGGCAACCTAAAAGTGATTCTGGTTTGCTATTTTCGTGAAAATGAGCAAAATTGGAGTGTTTGGATTTCGTCTCCAAAATCAATTCTCCTCTTCAAAATTAATTCTAAAAGAAGCTACAATTTCTAGCTTCTAAGGTGAATAGAATCAATTCTACATTTATTTTAATTTGAGTTTTTACCATTTTCTTCATTACCCTCTTTAATTTCGTATTGTAATAATATTTAATAATATTGTAAATAGAGTACTATATGCCAATTATACATTTAATTCATTATTCTCAATCATATCCTACATTGTTTACATTACTATATGTCCGCAATCAAATTATAGAGTACATGCAAAATTAATATTGTAATAATATTGAAGTACTATATTGCACTTTAAATTCTATTATCTATTTGTAATTTTTATTTACATACTTCCATTTTAATAATTTTTATTTATATGTATTTGACTAAATGTTCATTTTGATAATTTTACATTCAGAAATAATTTTGATCAAAACTATCCAATATCATTGAATTTCACTTTTACATTGTTGTATTCGAACATAGATCAATTATTATTAAATTCAATTTGATTAAAATCAATTATGTACAACTCAGAACCAAAAAAAGCTTTACTATGTCCTCCGGGTAACAAAAATCGAAACAGCCATGGCCGATGGAAGGAAAGAATGTCCAACATCACCTCAGTCAGCAAATGCCCAGCTATTCGGACTTCTCTCCAGTCTTCTCCAGCAGGTCTGCAACTTATATATATATATATTCTGATTGAGGCCGCTATTTGGGCCTAATTCCCTGATCTGTGTATCTGGATATACTTCTTTGGCATATCGGACTTTCGATCTAAGAATTTATGAAGTGGGCATGTTCAATTAGCTGAATACTCAATCTTGATGTGACCCATTAAAAATGAAACAAAGAAGAATCAGCTTTACTTTGATTTGTTCATTAGCTTATTTAAAAAGCCGTTAATTACTGGGCCGTGCCTAAAAGAAATGGTAAGTTTGGTTTGAGTGTCTATGATCAGGTTGATCTATATGCACGAGGTGTAGTGCAGACAGTGGGGAGTCAGGATTTTCACTAAGGAGTTCAAAAATTATAAAGGAGTAAACAAATGAAAAAGCGAAAAGGGTTCAACATCTACATGTATAAATAATAATTTTAACCTTGTATGAGTAGAGTAATTTTTTGCGGAAGGGAACCCCCTAGCCACCGCCTGGCTCCGCTCCTGAATGCAGTATGTACATAAAATACCTGCTGGAACAAAGCAGGTCTGCGAGCTTGACCTGACAAAAATTCGAGTCGAACAAGACTAGTGGGGCAATTGATGGTTCAGGCGTGAAAGGGCTTGGAAGTTAGTTTTAAGGGATTGAAAGTGAATGGTTCCTCGAGGCAGTATCTTTGTGCTTTTCTTTAGTTAAGGCCCCTTTCATGCTAGGGAGCAGAGAAGGCTCTTTAAGATTTCTTCATGTGCCGGTTACTTTTTCTAATGTCTGTAAAAGGTCAGGGTGCAAGATAGTACTATTATCACTCATTTCAGAAATTGAAGTAAAAAAATGTAACTGGTCATTATTTCATCTCCCCCTACGTTTTGGGGGAACAACTACTGTAAGAAACGTTTTTTATAACTCGTTTTCTTTTGGAAACAAATAGGCTTATGCGTAGTGATAAAATGCAGAGAAACTCTTTGACTGAGAAATTCTTTGAGATGATTGTTAAGGAATAACGAGTGTCTCGTGAACATCTTAAAGTAACTGTGATTTACAAGAGAAAGGGAAGCAGTGTGCCAAAGGTTGGATGGACCAATCTTTGTTCCTTTTTCTCATGTTATCCTATCACATTAGCATGTTCTAGAATATGACAAACTAATTTTAGAGCTCAAATCAAGGAGGACACTGATCCATTGTGGTGAAATATCTCCCATTTAAGACTCAAAAGTGTCTCAGAAATTGCCTTGTAGATATCGTTAGAGGACACCGACAGTGTTCTGGTGCACATTTTTTACTTTTATCTCTGTAAGAAGTTAAAAGAAACATTGGAAACATTGTGTATGAAGTTCATAATGATTATGTCATTAATTCATTATTGAAATTTAAAAGAGTCATTAAGAGAATTTTGTAAAATATTCTAATTATAATAGTATGTTATTATTAGATAGGAGGTTATGGAGAACCCAGATTAGGGTAGAAGGTTAGTAGGTAGTCCCTCTTAGCCTTTCATACTAGTAGGCGCAGTACTTTGATTTCTACTGCTATATGTTGTTTCCTGTACTTCGATTATCTTATTTATCTTGCTTCTTTTTTCAGAATATTTTATCATGGCTTATTCGCTTTCGTTATTTTCATTCTCATACTGCTTTAAATTTATTGTCCGTATCTGACCTCTCTCTACCTACCAAAGTAGAGGCAAGGTCTGCATACACTCTACCCTCCCAAGAACACACATTGTGAGATTTCACTGGGTATGTTATTGTTACAGTATTATTGACTCGATGAATAATTAAGAATACCAGCTGACAACATGCATGTCCTCAAATTCCGTCAGATCTGATTGATTCACAGTAGTGTCATGGTCAAGTCAGTCTCATTACAAGCCCAGTCAATCTAAGCTTTCTGCTACACTTTCGAAATTTGATTTGCAAAGTCGTGTTACTTCACCACCTTGAGTTTGAGGGGTTTGTTAAAAGTGAAAAGAATCATTAAGTATATTCTGTAGACTATTCTTAATGATAATGACATTATCGAAAGTCAAAAGAATCATTAAGAGTATGTGCTGAATATTAATTATGATTATGTCATGATATTAGTGGTCTTAAGAATTAAAAAACTTTCTTATAGGAGCTATCGAGTATGTTATTTTCACTAATTCAAAGAGATTTTCTCTTTTATTTTGTCCTTTTTGCTCACTTGTCAAATCTTGGTGAGACTTTTATGAATTAATAAAAAAAGAGAAGTGTTGATTGTGTTAATTAATTAGCATGATCTTTGGAGACTTTATTTTTTCTTTTCGTAATTGAATAGAATATTTTATTTTATAGTAGTTGATTTTCTCTCCTTAATTAGTTAGGATTCACTTGTATAAATACAACTTCTCATGGAATGTAAAGACATACTGCAATACAAAAAAACCTTTTCTTCTTTCTCAAATCCTACATGGTATCTGCCTTTTGAGGTGAGTTTTTCTCCCTCGCCGCACTAGGATTCCTTTTTTACAAAAAGAGGTCGAGTTTTCTCCCTCCTTGATGTTGTCCGCGACTAAAGCTCTGTTTCTATCAGTGTTTTAAAAAATATAGTACCACCACAGGTTCGCCTATCAATTTCGAGCCTACCCACCAAATTCTAGGTTTTTCCAATCACCAGAGCTAGGGTTTCCAATGATTCCCTTTGGATATAAAAAAATATACTTCTTTCAAGTATCTATGTGACAATTGTCGAGTTAAAGTACTAATCCCTTCTCGTAAGTAGAAATAATATTCAACAGTGACAACCAATGAAAGTAGTGGAGACATTGAAATATCTCTTGCAATTAATAAATCAATAAACTTCTCAAGGAATCAAATAAACACATGAGATGAAAAGCGAATTGATCACTGATTAAACCTTAGGTTTCATCATAACTCAACTACAAAAGAGTAACTCTGTACGTGGAGAAAAGTTAACCGTGACTATATTAAACTTCAGTAAGTTCTTGATCCAAGAGAATAAAAGAGAAGCTAAATTGAAGTCAAGAAGAAACTCCCAACAAATCTTCAATTTCTTGTGAAACCTTGGAATCTTGCGCTTCCTTTCTCTTTTTTCATCCAATAGCTGCGTCTGCCCATGTGTCTTCCCTTGCGAGTCTCCAAAAAATTCTCTATATATCCCTCACTCAGACCTAATAATCAAAATTCTGAGAATTATTGCATTCAGGTTGCGTCGCATCGGTCAAAATTCAGGCACTACGACGGTCGGGGCTGTTTAATGCGTCCTACAAGTGCTGAAAGAGCGTTGCAGCGCCCAAAGTTCCAGTGCTGCGACTGTCAGGGTTGTTTAGTGCACAACAATTCTTCAACAAGTTTTTTCTTCATTTCTTGCTTCTCCTTTGTTTGAATCTCGTGTGTTTCCTCCTTAACTCCATTGCATATCTATCATCAATACAACAAAAATATGTGAGGAATTACACCATATAACAATTTAAACCTAACAATTCAAACTTGAGGAGGCATAAATACAAAAATTTGTGGCTCATCAACAAGGAACTCAAATGATATTATTATTTCTCCCTTCAGTTGAATGCTTAAAATATTATACTCTTTGAGTTTTTGAGTTCCTCTCCTTAGTCAATTTTTCATGCAAAAATGTGTAGCATTGCAGTTTGAAACTTATCGTGTTTATAGGTTACTTAATCTGGTTTAGCTTTGGCTTGAACATCAGGTGCCAACACCGACTTTTCTTTTCTTCTTTTACCTTCTTTTGCTAGAGGTGTGTGTTTGAGATCAAGTCCTGCTCTGGTTCAATCAAGTACTTCGAAATGTCGTCACTAAAAAGATTGTGGACAAACATGTGCAGGTGGAATCATTGACTAATCAAGAAGAAGTAGATTTGCGCAGTAAGATCCAAGCCCTAGGACTGGAAATTACAAAAGTTCCTTCAAAGTCGGCGCAAAATCTCGACGAGGTAGGTTGATATTAATTTTGGTTCGAAAGAACTGTGTTATCATTCTTTGCACTTTGTTTCCCTGGTTGAAATAATTTATTCATTTGCAAATGCTATATAAGATGGAGATTGCGAAACAGTTGGATAAATTATCAGAAAAGCTGGATAATGTGGATCAGATGATATCCTCAGCTGTCGCTGAAGATCCACAAGTTGGGTCTCTCTTAAGCAGTACTGCTGATCTTTGGATGCCAGTTATAACTGCTGGATTTGAAGAAAGGCGTAACCTTAATGCGTCAGTTGAAGATGATCTTGAAGTGAAAGGCGAAAATTCTCAGTAGCTTTTAGTTAAAATCATTGTCATACATTGATTTTGATTCTCTAATAAACACATTACAAAGTATAGCCAGAGGGTGTATGTAAGTATCCTCATGTTGAAAACGACATATTTACGTCTTCTGTACAAATGGATGGCATCAGATGCAGATGATACTTCATTTTGTTAGAGATGTTCTGTAAGTCATTTCCAGTATCTTTAAAGGGCACATAAGACTTGGTGACACTTGGAACATATTTCTGTAAGAATAATTTGAGAATTTACTTCTATTTGAGTATGTACTCTTTCTGGTGTAAAATAGCTGAGCAGATACAAATACACATCTTTACTTTTTAGCTGTTCATGAATGTATTGAACATTTTGTGTGTCGATGCTGTCGCACTATTACGTTTAGTATCTACTCAGAGTCCCGGAAGGTACCCTCATACCTGAACTAGGAAGGGTGGTGAAGAGGGTTGTTGGTATGAAGAGCAAAAAGAGTCTCTTCAACTAGTGTCAATGAAAACTGAGAATGCAGTTCCGCTATAAAGGGTATCATTTTGGATTGTCAACAGGACATGGGTGGAGTACATTACAACTCGATTACGGTTTGAAACTATTGATGGGTTTGTGAGTACATGGTTTGATGGTACTGGATAAATGTTAATTTTCGTATTTATTTGTTGATAACTGCGGGATTGTGCTATGGGTTAGTTGTTTCTCAGAAAGGCCAGTACTCATGCAATTATATTTACATCAAAATTAAAACATAGTTTGAGGATGGGTAGGGGAAATGGGAGCATTTAGGGTAATAATTAGGGGGCAGGAGCAAAGTAGAGTTTTAGTAAATGCTAGGATTGTTGGAAATTTGTCTTTGGCGGGGGTTGCGTCCGCCCTACCACATCGGTGGAAAAAAGAAGAATTGTTCATATTATAAGCCTCAAAACTAAATAAAGGTTTGGGACCCCAAGGGGTAACCCATGTGTTTAAAGGAGGGAGGACCTAAGTGTGCTTGAATTCGAGGCTAGGCCCACACGCGCCACCACCCACCAGGTCAGAGTCACAGGGTTGTTTCTAATATTATCTTTTTAGACTTATTACACAGTTTGGTCCTTGAAATTTTCAAGAAGCCGAAGTTGGCAAGCGCCGCGGCGCCTCGTGACCAGTGAGCAACCAGGGAAAGCCAACAAGGTGTTCTTTGAATTGCAATTTCAATTTTGATCAAAACCACCACAAATCTTTTCTAAATGATCCTCAAATTTTGAAACAAAACCTCCAAACAATAACGCAAAAGATCTTCATAGGTCAATTTAGTCAAATAACACCAGATCAAGAAGACTCACTTTGTCTTCTTCAACACTATCTAAAGACCAATGGAGTTTTAAGTTTTTTATAGCAAGTCACTAAATCAATGTTGAACTAAAAATTTATGCATAAATAATCAACACACCAAAAATCTTAACGATAATCAACCATCAACTTCGAATTTCCACCCCCCCAAACAAGACTTTCAAGCTTCTAAATTGAAGAACTATGGTGTTCTTCGTGAAGAAGAAAAGATAAAGAAGCATCTGAAGAGTGGAAGGGAGAAAAGATTATTTGCCCCGCCTATAAAACAAAAACAGCCTATGTTTGCACTAACTTAAGAAAACGGGGCCAAAAAAAATGAATAACAATCGTTGCGGGGACACTGCGTTCAATTGTCTGTTGCTTTTCTATCCATGTCCTATAGTCCTGTATAAAATAACTAAGCCCCCCTAACAAACAAGAACATTCTATGATTTCCTTATAGACCACACTGGAAGCAACCACAACATCCTCTTTTCAACATCATTACAATAACTACTACATCTCAACCCCTAACTAGTTGAAGTCGGCTTTCATGAATTATCAATCTTAGGGAGAAAAAGAATGAGGGTTATATAATTTATAACAATGATATGACCAATGGTATTCGGAAAGATTGTATGGTTGGACTGCATATATTTACCATGGGTTAAACTATGAAGGTATTCAATTGGATATCCCAGCATTAGCAGCCAATACATAATTGGGGCTCTGATTCATCCTTATATTCAAAGAAACATTCAAGCAGTTGAGTGAAATTATGATATAGAACCACGAATGGTTGAGTCAAGAAAAAAGTGGCAAAATCTCAAGGCTGTAATCTGTCATACCTTAAGAATGAAGTATAAGCCTCTTATCCTGAAATAAGAAAAAAAGGACTTAACATTAGATGAAAACGGATGATATGCTCTAAATGATGTATTATACCATTTGAGCTAACCAGCAACTCCACAAATGTCATCTGCATTATAGAAATAATTACAAACCTTGAGACTGTTTAAGCAAAGCCAAATAAGCAACTCAGTATTAATCTCATACTTGGTAACATAGAGGATTGAATATTTAGGCTGCAACCTAAAGATGGCTTTGTCTAGCTAGCGAACAAAGGGCAAACAAACTACACTGCATGTTCTGGTTTTATTTCGATGGTGGGATATTAGTTATAAGACTTATAAGCCACATTACAATAGATCCTACAATCCAACCGACAACACAAAAGACTAAAACACCAGCCAAAATGGTGGCTAATGGTGGGTCTGATGCATCAGTGCTTTTGTCTGATCCTCCTGAAGGATTGGTGCTTGATATTGGTAGTAGTCTCTGCCTTAGATGCACACTCGCAACGTTGTTGAATCTGAAAAGAAAAACAGAGAACAAAGAACTTATAACAATCTTTGATAACATCACATTAAAGTATAACAAAAAGATATCATAAACCACTGAAGTTATACTGAGGAGACATTAATTATTGTCTGACCACTACAAAACCTCAACCTTAAAAAGTCAGTACTTTGTTTATTTTCAGAGGGCTCCTTGTATTTGTCATACAAGAAAGTCAGGCTATACGAATAGCGTGAAGATTTGGAGAATATATACTGAAAAGGCGTCTTCTATTTCCAAACATCTCCAAAAATAAAATCTAGAGATGACTGTTCTCTGGGCTCCAGCCCTGGAGAGTGAAAACAACTATAGACCTTTCAAGCCTTTAAGGCATGACAAAGTAATACAAGATTGCTAATTCATGTGGGGCAAAAGGCAAATTCAATCACCATAATATGATGATTGAAAAATTGAAAATACTTCACCTCATATACTAAGCTTGTCCAGGAATCGTACAATATTACAACAACAATATACCTAGTGCAACCCCACAAGTGGGGTCTGGGAGGGTAGAGTGTACGCAGACCTTACCCCTACCTCTCCATGTTTCCGATAGACCCTCGGCTCAAATCGTACAATATTATTAGTTCAATTACCTTTAATAGTTTCTCGTTTGTTCTGTTCAAATGTGGTTTCAACTTTTACATCAAATAATTAAATCTTGAAGGAAAGAGAACATCTTTCAGATCCGTATAGCATATTTAAAAAATCCTAGCACATTCTAAAGCCTTACAATAAACTGCAGGGTTCAAAAGCCTTAGCTAATATTCAATCCTCTTCCAATGTGTATTCAGTTACATTTATATAAGGGAGGACAAACAAAGAAAACTCGACGTCACTAAGCAAACAAACATTCAGCAGGAAACCAAAGAGTCGTGCAAATGATCTGAGTTCAAACATTAGCACCCTAGTAATGAATGAAGCTGGAATGAAGACATTTTGAGACCAGGGTGCAAATCCTGCAAAGACAAATTTTAAATTATTTCTTCCTAATTATCTAAGCCTTGATGGGCAAGTTATATTGTACCCTGATGGGAGGATGCAGCCACGTGCCAACCAAGTGCGAGCAAGCTAGTTCGAACACCATGTTATTGAAAAGGAAAAAGGACTTGAACTGTTCGAAATAGGTCAACCTTACCCTCCGTTGCCCCATTTCAAATAGTTCAAGGGCAAAATTGACCCCTTTTCCTTTATTTTGGAACGATAGTTAGTAAGAAGTTTATTTGGCTACTTGGAGGGCATTTTTGAGCTAGTTGCCTAATGACGGGGGAATTTTAGAGCCAGAAACATTATGGATGGTAAAATTGTTGGAAATTTTACTAACGGGGGAATAAGTTTATTTCGTCATTTATGAATCAAACATAAGGTGTGCAGCACGTCAGAAACCTTGTTTTCACACACGTACACACGAGGGCTAAATATCGTAAATTTCCTTAATGAAAGAGATATTGACGCACGTAAGAGTAACGTGAGACATAGAATGATGGACGGTTATTGTCGACAATAATCCATATTCCACGTCTGTTAATGAAGAAAGGATTGTGCGAAGTGTAAGATGGAACGGGTCGGAAAAGACCGCGAGTCAGAGAAGCGCGCGCACAACCGGGCGACGCGAGCGCCACGCACTCTCGAAAGCCGCGGCGCCCTATGGGCCGAATGGTTCTGGTTTCTTGGAGTCACGGCGCTTGATGGCCGCGCGCTACGGGCGATGAATGCGAGACGGAAATTTAAGAGTTTCTCTTGAATTTTGTGTTGGGTTTGGAAGAATGAACCTCCATTAATTCACCCATTATGTGAGTCATTGTTTTGAGTGTGTTCACACATTCTTTACTTTGGCTCAATGAACCTCCATTAAAGCATTCACATTGCAAGTAAAGAGGCATCTTTGTCCTATAAATTGATGCCTTTGTGGATCAGTTTTAAGATGTGTCTAACATGTTTCACTTCAGATTAAGAAAGCCTCATACACTTCATTTCAGATGAAAGTCTTACACACTTCTCAAGTATGTTATTTCAGAATGTTATGAACTTGTTACACCACAAAGTTCAAACAAATCTCTGAGTCAATCCTTTTCTTAGCAATTCCATATTTGTGTTCTTCGATAGATCTTCTTCGTTGTGCTTTACGAATAAGATAAATCGTTGCTTTATCTTAGAAGACAATTGTCGTGCTAACGTAAAAGCATGTATACGGGGGCAATCTTGTCTTAAAGAGAAAGGGCCAACCCTTGACTCAGCGTGTGGTGAAATCAGTGACGGATACATTCAAAGCATGGTGTGTAGTTGCACCACAAGATTTTTTCACCACCAAATTTTTTAATTTTTTTATACAGAACGACGTCGTTTTGTTGTCAATAGTTGCACTTTGAGTTTACACAATATCTTTATGAAGTTTCCTATTTGAAGTGGTATTGTAACTTAATTTACTTCAATTAAAATGAGTAGTTTGTGCTCAATGGCCTGAAATTTTCTTCCCATGAAATTGCCTATTCGATGACTCTAACACTGTAATACATTGTCTTTATGAAAAGTTTGTCGTAGTTGAGACATCGCGAAGGACGTTTTCTTCTCTGCCCTCTCCTCTCCAAAGGCCAAGGGAGAGACTGCATCCCTTTCCTTCGGTAGCTCTTTTGGTTTCCCAAGGATAGCGGTAGCTGGGGATTGTCCACCTTCTCAAGCCTCTCTACCATACCCTTAGAAAGTGACAACGGATGACATCCATTTATATTTCATTTTATTGAATTTTGTTCAAAGGGATTGACAGTGCTTTTGTAAGCATACTCATAGAGAAGAGAGAAGGTAAGATCGCGGCCGACTGGTTGGCATCTGCCTATTATTTGCATGACTTTCTTTATATATTGTTTTAATATAACTGTAACACCCCATTTTAAACCGGAGTCGAAAACGGGATTCTAGCGAACCCTGCTATCATAAGAATGGTTAGAAAAATAAATAATGAAATGCTAAAATGTTTAAGGATGCTTAAAAGCTTAAAAGGTGCTAAATATGCTAAAGGATGCTAAAAGTGCAAAAAATGCTAAAGGGTTCGCGGAGTCGCCACCTAATTAATTGGGTGAATTAGGACACCTATAATGTTAACTGGTTTAAAGTAAACATTAACTCCATTTAATGGTCTGCTAAACTTAATGAGATTCTGGGCAAGGGTTCTTTATTATCCTAAAGGGAAGGGGTTAGGCACCCTAAAGGATCCGCTAACTTACGGTTGTCCATTCAAACCTAGGGTAATTATTATGCTAAGATGCAATGCATGTTTTGAAAATATTTGAAGAGAAAGATGATGCAAGTGTTTATAAAAAGGGTGCATTTTGATAAAGATTTATAAGACTTGTGCTCTAAAAATACATATAAAGTTTAAAAGTATTCATTTTATTTTTATTTATAAAATAAATGATGCAAAGTTGATTTATAGACTAAATGTATGCACTTACTTGAAAATTTGATTTTTTTTATGTGGCTTAGTGCAAAAGACGATTATCATTTGGCAAAGTTTAGTTATGCATGGCAAACCCTAAAATAATTTAAAAGTGCATTTCCGATTTTAAAGACTACCCGCCCAATTTATTTATTTCGAGACTAATTGTTCTGTGTCTCCTATTAATTACAAAGTTAGATAATAAAATTGCAATAACAAATAAAGACATAAATGAGGCAACGAGATTTAACGAATAGGAGTAGTTGAGATGAATGACGACGTCATCTTGTACTGTTTTATTTAGGGAAATTCTGAAGCGAGGATGCGGATGCGGATGCACATAGACGCGGGTTGCCATTTGAAGTGGCTTGTGATGAGTCTCGCCACGAGACTCTTCATTTTTGCTCCGATGCGTGCCATGTAAAAAAGAAAATGATAAGGATTAGTATATGCCCAAATTTCTATCATGATAATAAATAAGCATTTAGCATTATAATTTTAAGCATATATGCCCGTATGGTCGATGAGATAACAAAACAAATGAGAAGTGACCCAATGGGTTTAGCCTATATATGCACGTGAATGGCCGATGATAATCTGAGGCAAAAATGGGGATTTATGGACACAGACGACCTCTTGCATGTTCATTTTCAACCATTAGCCGGGATAAGCCGAAGGTCATACCTCCAAGCTCCCGATTTAGGATAAAAGATCATGAAGACATACTTAGACAAGGCCAACTTACATTTAAAGCAGAGAAGGGCCATTGTAATATAGGTTTATTCGATGTGCACAACACATGTATAGGAAGCAATCAATTGAGAAATAGATCAATTTATAAAGCTTTGAATGCCAACCTAGACATATATGATCATGTTTAAACTATTTTATTAACACCAATACATCAATTTGGGCTCTTGCAAACATGGGTATTATGTAGACCAATTTAACATATTAACGTAGCACAATAGGAGACATTATATCTTGTCGTGGACTATTTTAAGATCGACATAGTAGAGCTAAATATGCGATCGTGTTAACAAACATGAGGGTCGGAAAGTGAATAAGCAAACATCCAGAGATGACATTTTAGACTAGATGATTAGACTTACAGTGGTGCTATTTAATAATGAATAACGATCGTGATTAACTGGGCTTGTTCGGATATATTCATGGGCGAGACGATGGGAGCGAAAACAAAGACTTACAGACCTGCGATTAGGCGAAATTTCAAACAAGAAGGTAAACGAGCCGATAGTGGGTGAGATTTTAGCGAGGATATCGATTCCTAGATGCTAAAATTCTACCGCAAATACCATTTTACAACAACTTGAGACAAGATTGTGGCTTAATACCCGACATTCTAACCTCATGTTATTCATATTACATTAACATTGCACCAAAACAACCTATTCATAATAGCAATTAATTAACTGGACCTTAGAACAATATCACCCATCACAGGGTATTTCCCAATAATAAAATGCGCAACATTCACACGACCAAGCAGCAAATACTTATTACTAAATCAGAACTCCACTACTGAGTGAAATAACCTTACGTTTATCTGATCCAAACAGAACTAAACACACTTAATCAAATACACTTAATCAAATAAACCGACAGAGAAGCATATAATACAAGCTTCGTGACTTAGCATCCTGACCTGAAAGGTTCCAATAGCCAATAATAACCATCAACAAATTTCGAATGGTTTAACATGTATAAACCTAATTGACCCAGTATATTTAACCAACATATAATCGTCACACATATCGCGAAATACAAATCGAATGAGAAAATACGAAAGGAGGCGAGTTTACCTTCTCCGGACAATGGCGGCGTATCAAGTCGTCGAAGCCACTCGACGGGTTTGCTTAATGCAGTAGAAAGAAGGAAAGGTTTGCGAGAATCGTTGGCTATTAAGAGAGTTAGGTTTTTTTCTGAATATTCGATTGGGTTGCGATTCTGGATGCTTGTCTCTGCTTCGTCGATGATACTGAAGGGTTCCTTCTCAGGTTCCCTTGTGATTCTCGATTGATTTCTGAATTCTGCCCTCGTTGCTCTGTGTTCGATGCTTTTGGTCCGATCCCCCTTTTCGTATTGTCTTTGCATGTGCGTTATATAGCCTCCCTCAAGGTTCTAATAATGGTAAGTAAATAAGGGTGATTCTATGCTTGATATTGGTGTTGATTTTGTGTGATTCGAACGGGTTTTGATTCTATGGTAAGAAATCGTTTGGTTATGGAAGGTAAGGGAGAGGTCGCCGGATTCTCAGGCGAGAATCTCGGCGATGAAGATGGCGTGAAGGCGGCGACTGTATTTTAGGGCTCTTCTTGAAGGTTCTATTATGGACGAAGAGTAAGTGAAAGGCTGAGGGCTGCTCTGTGGGTTATCGACGAGAAGGGCCTGCAGGGGGGAAAATAAAGGGATTGGGCCCGCGGGTATTGGGCCTGCGGGTTATTTGGATCAAATTTGGGTAGTTAGGCTTAATTAGGTATTTAATTAGGTTAGTTTTAATGAAGTGCGTTTTTAAAGGTATTAATTTTAGGAGTTAAATTTTAGGTAGTAGGTATTTAATTAGTGGTAAGTTATTTTAATTAGGGGGTAGAGTTTTAAGTGTATTAATCAGTGGTAAACTAAATTAATAAATGTGATTAAATTATTTAGGTATTTTATTAATTAAAGTTGGGTTTAAATTGTTACAAAAATAAGGACAGGTGTGCTATTTAATTAGTGCTTAATGCGATGCCGTTATAAAATTGAGTTATTTAAATGCTACATGCAGATAGGGCTTCTTAATTCTTTTATGAATGCTATTATTAAAATGCGTATGTTAGATTATTATTTTATGTATTTATTATTTATTATTAGGAATTATGACCGGGCTCTACGTAAGAAGCGGTGTCATTATTAAATTGTTTATTTATGTCTGTATTAATGTTTTATTGTTGTATTTTATTATTATAAAATTGCTTTAAAATTAGTGTAATTGTATAGTTAATGACTGGACGGGAGGGTCAAAATTGGGTGTCAACAGTTGTCCCTCTTTGTATGGAGATGATGGAAGAATCTTCGGACAAAGACGTTGACTCATAGCCAATTTTGTCTCGACCCTCAGAACTAGAAATGTTGGGCAATTAGGCAAGGCTGACGCGGACTCAAAAATTGTCCCAGTGTCGAGTTATGATGACACTGGGCTATGGTGCAAAAAGAAAAGAAATAAAACTGGCTTGAACCTGGGGTGTACTGCTATGGCTTGTGGTGCTGGGTTCTATGGTGATGTGGAGCGAGTGGACCGACGCTTGAGGCCGCTTCTGCCAATTGTTGGGAAGGTTGGCCCCCCAACAAATTGCCCCGGTTCGCTGTAAGAGAAAATCCACGTTGTGCTCCTGCTCCTGCATGCTAAGACTTAAGCAAACGGTTAGTGCATAACTGTTAAGGCAAAATAATGTAAGAATGCTAAGCTTTTCCACCTCTCTCCTCTTTTAGTTTTCTGTTGGGAAGAGATGGGACGTGAATGAAAGAGCAGATGTGATATGTAAGGCCTAGCGGTAGTGTTGACTGTTGAGTCTCGTTTTAGACTCCTTGTGGCTCCGGATACCAGGCAAAAGCAAAACAGAGGGAAATGAGAGAAAAAAATAAGCTTGGACACTTTAGATTAAAAAAATAATAAGAATACAAATAGCTGGAAATAAACTTGTAGCAGAAAAGCTTAACTATCAACCTAATAAGATATTTCATACTTATATGATTATACAAGATAAATGAATGTAAGTTTGAATCCACGATATGATCAATCCTACTTAAATGTTAAGTAAAGTTTTTGAAAAAGAATCATAACACGGACTTCAGATAAGGTGTGCAAATTGAGTAGTTCATTCTTATTCTTAGTATGTTTATGTTTAGGTTAACACTCAAAAGTAATTTAAGTGTTTAGTCGAATTTCAATGACAACTGAACTATTTTGGAAGTGAATTTACTCCTAACTCTCGACTGTCGCGCCCGTGTTTGACCTCGGGGTCTGAACGGTATCCGCAACGTTGCTCTTTGGCGCGGTTCCCTGGATGGAGCAATAATGCTGATTTTGAGGAGTCGTCACCTAATTAGTTAAGTGAATTAGGACACTTGATTTATTGCAATAAAAATACTGCAATTAACCTCCATTTAATGGTCTGTGAAATTAATGAGATTCTGAATCAGGGTTCTTTATTATCCTAAAGGGAAGGGGTTAGGCATCCTTTAAGATCCGCTAACTTGCGGTTATTCGTTCAAACCTAGGTTAATTATTTGTTGCCTTTTTTATTCTACGTATTCTAAGTATTTTTCATAATTTATAATTAAAATAAAATGCAATACAAAATAATAAAACTAAAATTAAATGCGACATAAAATAAAACTCCGGGACATCTTTTAGCCCTTTTTAGGCCTTCTGCACAAGATGATCTCCGGGTACCTGCATAAACACTTAGTAAAAGTGTTAGTAATAGAATAAATAATTTTAAAGCAATGACAGGAATTAATAAGTAAAGCCAAAAATAAATCCGTCTTTTGCACAAAGGAGGCCTTGGAAATCAGACGGAGATTCCTTCATCGGCCAATATTGTTAGAAATAATAAAATAAATAAAACCTTCAAATTCGCGCCAAAACAGTAATAGTTTTAAACACTGAGGGCTCAGATATATATAAAAATAAAGTGGGGACATCCTAAACAAGTGCGGCTGCGAGAATTCGTCCTGCCAGCGCATGTTGGTTATCATGTGTAAGTAGAAGAAATCATCAACGCCCTGAAAGCTTCATTTATTTTATTTTCCGTCTTTGCAACTGTGGATGCCTCAAAAATCGACGGATAAATTTTTCATTGGCCAAATGTGTAGTATCATGTTCAAACCAGTTTAAAAATAAAAGTGAAATTGCCAAAAACAATCATCATGAACAGTGAACAGCAAAGCAAGACAGTGACCAAAAATGGTCTACAGACAGTGGAAACAAACAGCAAATGACTCGCCGGAAAACCACATTTAGCCAAAAATATTCAGCCCAATCAGATACCAAGATCAGTCCCAACATCCCGAAAATAAAGCCAATGGTCGTCGGAGTTTTGGACTCCGTCAAATACCCCGAAAAATCAGAAAGTTAAACTCAGTCCAGTAACCAAAAATGTAGTATTTGTTCTAAATCTGTTTAATAAAATAAAGAGGGGGGAGAATCATCGACAACCAGTATCAACAAAGATCAGTATCAACAAAGATCAGTACCAACACAAACCAAAAAAGTAAAGCAGTAGCCAACATCGTCGGAAATCAGTCCGACAAAACACAGTGAAGCAATGACCAACAGTCGCCGGAATAAAGCCAACAAGGTCACCGGAGTTTTTAAGTACTCCGATAAGACATAAAAAATCAGAACAACAATGCGAAATCAGTCTCAAACCCCTAAAAGTATGCAATAGACATTAAAATAGAGTTAGCCGAGGTCGCCGGAGTTTTGTAAACTCCGGACAGATACCAAAATCAGTCCATTAACAAGAACCAACAACAGATATCAAGGAACAACACCAAACGCAGGTCACCGGAGTTTTAGATCTACAGCAAGATATCAAAAATGCTAAAAAAATTGCCCATAACGAAACCAACAACAACCAAAATGAGAGACGGGGTTGGCGTCGTCTTGTCGGCAAAATGCCGGAGCGACGCCACCGCTGGTTTAAGATGCGGGCGATGGTGAAGCGATGGCGGCAGTGAAGCGCAAATTTTCGGTCGGGCCGAAAAATCGGCCGGACGACCTGTTGACGGGACGAACGACGAGAAATTCGGTCGGTCTTGATCCTTCAGTTTAAAAATTCGGTTTCGGTCGGTCGGTCGAGTTGATCGGTCGAATAATTATTATTATTTTTTTTTTTTTTTTTTTATTTTTTATAATATATATAATTCCTAATATATATTATATATATAATTTATAATTTTATAAATTCCTAATATATATAATTCCTAATTTTATAAATTTCTAATATATAATATTATATAATTAGGATTAGGTTAGGGGCCCGGTATTGTTTTTAAAATTGAATTTACAATACTGAAATTGACAATCTCGGACGCGGTGACACACAATTTTTACGTTGAAATCTATTGTAAATCGCGAGATATTTAGATTTGAAAATGGGAAAAACGTAACGATTTGGGGGAAAAGAGAAATTGAGGGGCAAGATGGACGTTTTTGGAGAAATCGGAGGAATCAAACTGCCAGTTTGGCCGCCCCCGTATTGAAAAAATACGCGAAATCAAAAAAAAATTAGGTAAAACGGACGTCCGAGCGCAAAGTTATGACCGTATAAAGTTTGATCAATTTACAACCTATATTAGATATGTCAATACGTCCGGGCTGGCGGGCGGGGGGGGGGACTGGGGGCTGGGGATCAAATTCGGTCCATTCGGTCCAAAACCGACCGACCGAAATGACCAGGCCGGACCGGACCGGACCGAGAAATTCGGTCCGGTCTTCGGTCCGGATAATCCTCCGATTCGGTCCTCGGTCCGGTCCGGTTCGGTCCGGTCCGGTTCGGTCCGGTCCGGTCCGGTCCTGACCCTTTGTGCACCCCTAGCGACGGGAGACGGGTTACACTGGTCGACGGGTTTGGTTAGGTGTGATGGTTCCGTCGGCGATGAGCGATGTGGAAAATGACGAGCCGGGCCGGACGGGCCAGAAATTGATCGGTCTTGATGCTGATAATCCTCCGATTCGGTCCTCGGTCGGTCGGTCCGGTCGACCGACTTTGCGCACTAGCGGCGAGGAGAGGTTACAGTCGGTCGGGTTTGGTTAGGCGTGATGGTTCCGTCGGCGATGGGAACAGTGTGGTTCGCCGGAGGTCCGGCGACGACGGGAGACGAGGTGTGGGGAGAGGGGAGAGGGCGACGGGATGGTGGTAGTGTTTTCAAAATGAAAAGGGAGAGGGTAATGAAGGCTGCGGCTGGCTGATGTTCTCTTTTAGTGGGGGGTGAGGTTTTATTTATATGGGGATATTTAGGTTTAGGGTTTGGTTTAGTTTTGGGGGGAAATGAAAAGTGGGTTTTGATTTTAGGAGGGAAAATAAAAAGATGAAAGTTTATTGGGCCTTATTTTTTGGGCCTCGATTTGGCGGACTGGACTGATCCGGATTGTGTCTCGGACTGGACTGGTTTGACAAAAATGCAAAACGAATTAATTGTTTAAAAGAAAAATTATTTAAAAAGATGCAAGATTATTAAAATGCAAATGCCGATGCAATAATAATAAAATACAATATTTAACAAATGTTTAATGTCTAATTATAAATTAAAACGGGATGTCAATTAATTATTTAAAGCGATGTAAATATTTAAATAAACGACTATGTAATAATAATATAAACATAATATTAACAATGACATAATGCTTAATTTAAAATAAAAAGATGCAATGCATTTTGTGAAAAATAAACATAGAATATTATGTAAACAATGCAAAAAATGATGATTAAAATGTGGTGTCTTAAAACACATAAAATTGCAATAAATATACAACAAATTGGTCAAAATTGACTGTCAACAGCATGTCCCTCTTTGTACGGAGATGATGGAAGAGTCTTCGGACAAAGATGTTGACTTGTAGTCAATTTTGTCCTGTTTTATAAACTAAAACTCAAAAGTGGGGCTGATGCAGATTCAAATTTGTCCCAGTGTCGAATTATGATGACACTGGGTCGTTGTGATGCGAAAATAAAAAGCAAAGCTGACGCAGATTTAAAAAATGTCTCTGTGTCGAATTATGAGGACACTGGGTTGCTGCGATGCTAAAATTATGGACGGATGAATACCTAATTCAAAAATATGTCCCAGTGTCGAATCTTGATGATTTTGGGTTACAATTGCGATGGGATGCTGTAAAAGACAGGGTGTTGTTCTCTGAAATGCCTCTAGGGTGTTTGTTCCCGAGGTCAAAATGCAAAGGAAACGAAGATGGTGTCGTTTCTGGACGAAGTGCAGATGTTCGTCGTTGCATAGACGAAATATAGATGAAGTCGTTGCATATGCTTAAATGAAATTGTGTCGTTGCATAGACGCGATGCAGATATTCGTCGTTGCATAAAAAAACATGGATGAAGCCGTTGCATAGGCTTTAATAAAATGGCGTCGTTGCATAGACGCGATACAGATGTTCGTCGTTGCGTAGATGAAACATAGATGAAGCTGTTGCATAGGCTTAAATGAAATACGTCGTTGTATAGACGCAATGCAGATGCTCGTCGTTGCATAGACGAAACATAGATGAAGTCGTTGCATAGGCTTAGATGAAATGGCGTCGTTGCATAGACGTGATGCAGATTATCGTCGTTGCATATACGAAACATAGATGAAGCCGTTGCATAGGCTTTTATGAAATGCGTCGTTGCATAGACGCGATGCAGATGCTCGTCGTTGCATAGACGAAACATGAATGAAGTCGTTGCATAGACGAAACATGAATGAAGTCGTTGCATAGGCTTAGAAATGACGTCGTTGCATAGACGCGATGCGGATGCTCGTCATTGCATAGACGAAACATAGATGAAGCCGTTGCATAGGCTTTTATGAAATGTGTCGTTGTATAGACGCGATGCAGATGCTCGTCGTTGCGTAAACGAAACATATATGAAACCGTTGCATAGGCTTAGATGAAATGACGTCGTTGCATAGACGCGATGCAGATGTTCGTCGTTACGTAGACGAAACATAGATGAAGCTGTTGCATAGGCTTAAATGAAATGCGTCGTTGCATAGACGCGATGAGATGCTCGTCGTTGCATAGACGAAACATAGATGAAGCCGTTGCATAGGCTTAGATGAAATGGCATCATTGCATAGACGCGATGCAGATGCTCGTCGTTGCATAGACGAAACATAGATGAAGCCGTTGCATAGGCTTTTATGAAATGCGTCGTTGCATAGACGCGATGCAGATGTTCGTCGTTGTATAGACGAAACATAGATGAAGCCGTTGCATAGACGAAACATAGATGAAGTCGTTGCATAGGCTTAGATGAAATGACGTCATTTCATAGATGCGATGCAAATGTTCGTCGTTGCGTAGACGAAACATAGATGAAGTCGTTGCATAGACTTACATGAAATGACGTCGTTGCATAGACGCGATGCAGATGTTCGTCATTGCATAGACGAAACATGGATGAAGTCGTTGCATAGGCTTAAAATAAAATGGAGTCGTTTTATGGACGTACATGCTTTGTGACCCGTCTGGGTTGAGATAACGTCATTGCATAGACGTTGTGCGTTTGTAACCCGCATGGGCTTATTGTTGTCCTCCCGCCTTTGCTGATATGAAGATCCTGCACTCAAAGAAAACTTGTGAGTTTTAGGAAAGGAGTGGTTGATTCGCGTCAACTTTGTAGCTTTGGCTCTTGACGCTTGCATGCTCAGACTTAAGCAAAAGGTTAGTGCATAATTGTTAAGACAAAAATGATAACGCATGAATTTATAAGCAATGTAATTGTATGAGTATAAATGTTATTCTGTAAAACGTGATGACGGTTGTATTGATGTGATGCTGCAAATGCTGAGATTTCATCCTTGCACGGACGTGTTGAATGTTGTGAATGTTGCGAGTGCTGATGCAGTCTCTGTGCGGACTTGCTGGATGTTGCGAATGCTTGATGAATGTTGTGAGTGCTGATATAGTCTCTGCACGGACTTAACTCTGGCGGAAATTGCTCATATCTCTTTTCGGAATAATCAAATGCATTCTGTCGCACGCGAGCCAATGGGAAGATTTTTAATGGTGTGACCGAAGTCGATATGGTTGTCTACGTATCTCGCCGAGGGAATCAGGTCAGAGCGTAGTTCGTGATGCAAAATAAGGATTTTTATAATTTTAAAATGATGTGGGACCGAAGCCGATGTGGCCGCCTACGTATCCCGCTGAGGGAATCAGGTCAAGACGTAGTTCGTGATGCAAAACAAGGATTTTTATGATTTTAAAATGATGTGGGACCGAAGCCGATGTGGCCGCCTACGTATCCCGCTGAGGGAATCAGGTCAAGACGTAGTTCGTGATGCAAAATAACGATTTTTATGATTTTAAAATGATGTGGGACCGAAGACGATGTGGCCGTCTACGTATCCCGCTGAGGGAATCAGGTCAAGACGTAGTTCGTGATGCAAAATAACGATTTCTATGTAATATGCATTTTGTTGTTTTTTTCTGAAAAATGGAAGATAACATTACGTTCTGACTTCAGTTGATACCAACAATTAGTATTGTGCATAAGGATTTTCTTTTATTGCTTTCAGTGATACCAACAATAAAAGAAAATGCCGGAGCGACGCCACCGCTGGATTAAAGATGCGGACAGTGGTGAGCAGTAGGGATGGGAGACGGGTTACAGTGGTCGACGAGTTTGGTTAGGCGTAATGGTTCCGTCGACGATGGGAACAGTGTGGTTCGCCGGAGGTCCGGAGACGACGGGAGACGAGGTGTGGGGAGAGGGGAGAGGGCGACGGCATGGTGGTAGTGTTTTCAAAAAGAAAAAATGAAAAGGGAGAGGGTAATGAAGGCTGCGGCTGGCTGATGTTCTCTTTTAGTGGGGGGTGAGGTTTTATTTATATGGGGATATTTAGGTTTAGGGTTTGGTTTAGTTTTGGGGGGAAATGAAAAGTGGGTTTTGATTTTAGGGGGGGGAAATAAAAAGATGAAAGTTTATTGGGCCTTATTTTTTGGGCCTCGATTTGGCGGACTGGACTGATCCGGATTGTGTCTCGGACTGGACTGGTTTGACAAAAATGCAAAACGAATTAATTGTTTAAAAGAAAAATTATTTAAAAAAATGCAAGATTATTAAAATGCAAATGCCGATGCAATAATAATAAAATACAATATTTAACAAATGTTTAATGTCTAATTATAAATTATAATGGGATGTCAATTAATTATTTAAAGAGATGCAAATATTTAAAATAAACGACTGTGTAATAATAATAGAAACATAATATTAACAAAACCATAATGCTTAATTTAAAATAAAAAGATGTAATGCATTTTTGTGAAAAATAAACATAGAATATTATGTAAAAATGCAAAAAATGATGATTAAAATGCGGTGTCTTAAAACACAAAAAATTGCAACAAATATACGAAAAACGGGTCAAAATTGACTGTCAACATCGACTACAACAAATTCATCGACTACTAATGCATCTTAGACGAAGTTGCTAGTTAGAGGTATGACTGAAACTCACTCAGATGCAGACGCCTCAACGACCAAGTCAAAACGGTTTCTAGACCCCTAAAAGCGGTAATGGCCAACAACAGCTGAAAACAAGGGTCATTACCCGAGCAAGAGGAGTAGAGGGCGAGAAAATCGGCACCACCTCCCCCATGGTCGGCCATCAAACTTAGTGGGTTACTTGATGGCTGACATGAGGGGCACCTTTGTACAACTTTTTTCCTTTTTGTATTATAAATAGGAACATTATTTTTTATATAGAATCAATCAATCAAACAAATCAAATCTTTTATCTATCATTACTTTATCATTTACTATATTCAGTTGTATTCATGTTTCTTACCTCTTAGTTTATTAGTACCACCGTCCTGACGCTTTTTGGAGTAGTTAGGGAACCCATTGCTGAAAATCAGAGTTCCGTTTCCAGCTCGAATCGCTTGAGTTAAGGAATCAATTTGTCTCCCGATTCGATCAGTGATGCGCGATTTATGCACACACTTACGCAAGTGCACGTATCGTGACAAGTAATATAGTCTAGGTAAGACCGAATATCGTCCTCAAGGACTGGTTTTCAAGTACCGATTATCTATCCTATGGTATCTATTTGGTTAACGTCAATTGATTTGGAATTCTAAACTAATAATGCAGGAAATAAACTAATTATGAAAATACTTTGATTTAAATCAGTTGTGATGGAGAATTAGAGCTTCCAAGATCATCAACTATCCACTTTATTCAATCCTTAATACAATTAGACTAACTTCTTCTTCTACGTTGAGATAGCAGGTTAACTAAATCGTTTTATACTCATGTTAAGGTTATATAAACACTCAACCCCAATATAGAACCTTTCTACCTTTCGGTGATAAGATTGACTATAAAGGAGGATTAAGACCAATAACCTATTAATACTACACAAGTATCGAGGTACTTTCGTCCACGATTTAACCTATGTTTATCCAACTACAGCATATTCACAACCTCCCATTTCTGCTTTCGGTTAGAAATCATAAGGATTATGATAATTAGTGATCAATTAATTATCAAGCAATCAAAGCAATTATTGAATAAATCTTAAATAAGTGAAGAAGAAACCAAACTAATATATTAATTCATGAATAAGAGTTTCAAGAGAATCACAAGGAAATCCCTAATAAAGTAATTATCTCCTAGCCATTGTCACGCTAAGAACTAACATAATCTTCATACATGAACTGAAATAAATAAAGCAAAAAGAAAGAAAAGAAAATACTCAAGAACGAGTCTCCAAGCCTTCTAGCATCCAAGGATTGTGTTGTGGAATATTTACAAGATGGAATGAAATGGTGGATGGGATGTAGGATGGGTGGATGTAGAATGGTGAATGTAGAATGGAGAATGAATTCTTCTAATGACGTAGAGACTATTTATAGACCAAGAATCCTTTAGGTAAAGGTTTTAAGGTAGGAAAAGTTATCCCTTTAAGTAGGAAATGTTATCCCTTTAGGATTCTGAAAACATGTCAAATTTGGCCCAAAATCTCAAAAATCCAGCGCTTGCTACAACTTTGCCAGCGCCAGCGAAAAAACTACAACTTCTGAACTTCCGGCACATTGCGCCATGGCTGCTACGAGTGCATGCCGGTGACGTTTTTCTGGCGGATTCTGTTTCTTCGTCCTTTTTTCGTTCGGACTTCGTCTGATCTCCTCTATAATTCCTGAAACTTCTTAGACTTCATTTCTTGGCCCTTTTTTGTGTGCAATTATATCTCATTTATGCTCATTGCATCTCCTTTTCGTCCTTTCTCCATTTCTGACCGTTGTGACACAAAAGAAAGGACAACAACCCTAACACTATACTAAACATAAATGAAATGCGTAAAATACTAACAAAAAATGACTCAAGAGGTGTATATAAAATACACCGATCAATCAGCCGATACAACGGTAGAAGACATAATTCAGGGCGAGACCAAATTTGGCACGCCCAGTGGGACAATAGGTGAATTAATAGCGAAGTTTGATTCTCCAGGTCAGGATCATTCTTGGAGTATGCGTCTAAGGTCCGGTAAGAAAATGAACATTGAGTCCAGTCCACATCCAAAACAAAATCCTCCCAAAAGAAATAACGAACCAGCATCCTCCTCGGGTATGCTTATATCGGTTGATACCTCTCCACTTCCTCCATCAACCCAAGCTTTGGAATACTCCAGCCAATCTGAAGGTCCAACCATAATGACCACGTCTTTCATTAGACAACAAATCGACTTGGGCATCCACAACATTATGTATCAAGTTTCCAAACAATTGGTTAACATTGTGAAGCCTATGGTACATAATGAGGTACAACAAGCGAGGGAGATGGAAACCAACCGAATGCACCCAGGAGAATGCTCGGCTAGTTCTGCCATCCCTCTGATGAGCGGTTATGTTCAGCATGAGACTGTGACTCCCGATGTTGTTCCTCAGCCGCATGTGCATCAGCCAGTGCCTACTCAAGTGCAGCCGATAACATACCTAGGAACACAATCTTAATCATTTGGCAACCAGTACACTGCATAGTCGCCGCCGAACCTAGAGGACAAAAATCTGACCAAGTGAGTCTGCAGTATGGGCAGATCAACATGGCACGGAGACCAATTCAGGCTCCAGGATACTTTGGATTGCCACTCGTTATGCCATATGTTTATACGAATGGCCATACGATGCATGCGAACAATGTTGGCCAACTGAATTGGTAGCCGATGTCCCCCAGCTATGACTTAGCTCGGCTATCTGATGATGCTGTTTATAGTGGGTTACCATTACATCAGTCATTGCCGGTACCCAATCCATACCTTTCAGGAAGCGTAAACTTTCTAAGAATGACCGACGTCTGAGGAGAGTAGTCATGGAATACTGTTCCACCTTATTCTCAGGCTCCGTTAGCCGTTCCAGGAGCTCAGGTTGTAGGCATTGGTGGCCAAATCCAACAACATCAATGGGACATTACCCCACCTATTGGTAATGTCCAGCAAACTACCTACAACCTTCAAAACCCTGTCTAACAAAGTGCAGAATGGAGGCCGCAAGTGCTGAACGCCTACCAGCCGAATTCAATCAAGAGTCGACAAGAGACGTCACAACTGATAAACCCATAAATCATTGCTAACACCATGCAGAGGTACTTCGGCATCCAACTAAAACCTTTGGACAGACCTGTTTATAAGAAGCCATACCCTGATTTGGTAGATCGGATAGCACTTTTTCTAAGAGGCTTCAAAACACCGGAGTTTGCCATCTTCTCTGGTGACAACGACAAATCCACTATCGAGCACATCAGTAGATTCACCACCTAATGCGGTGAGGCTGACCAGAATGAGTATCACAAGTTGCAGTTATTTCTTCTCTCTCTAACGGGAATAACCTTTATATGGTACTCCTATTTGGCTTCTGATTCGGTACAGAGTTGGGATGACATAGAGGGTTGCTTTCATGATAGGTTCTATTGGCCCCAACCTCAGGTTATTGTGACTGATCTAATGAATCTTAAGCAACAGGATGATAAATAGGTTGTCTATTTTATCGAGAGGTTAAAAAGAAGGTTGGGAGATACACCGTACACTTCCCTGAATATGAGTGTGTCCACATGATAATCAACAACATGCACCCTCAGTTAAAGGAAAAGTTGGTAGGAGAATTCAGCTCTGACCTAAGCCAGTTAGCTTAAAAGGCTAACCAAATAGAGCAGTACATCCAAGAGAAGGAATGTAGAAGAGTCAACTGAAATTGAGGCTCCCACTTGGTATCCTTCATTGAAGTGGATGAGTCTGATTCAGAGTTACCCGACTGCACGGCAGACGCAATGGTGGCTGAGATTGTTAGGGGTAAGGTTTACTCTTACCCATCCTTAAAAGTTGTAAAAGGCAGAGAAATGAGTTCGGCCGATGACAAGGTCGGTTACTCATTTGACATCACAAAGGCATATCAGATCTTTGATCATACGCTCAAAGACAAGCAGATTCGACTGCTTGATTGTCACAGGATTTCGCCTGCCAAGGAGCTCAAAGATAAGAAGTATTGTAAGTGACATAATTCATACAATCAATCTACTTCTAATTATATGGTCTACAGAAAGGCTATCCAAAAAGGCATCAATGAGGGAAGGTTCAAATTAGTCGATAAGAATCTGGCTAAAATGTCTATTGATACCGATCCCTTTCCCGCGGTACCAATAACTATGATATCTCTTTCTAAGTCTGATTAGTCAAGGGACACTAAAGGGAAACAGTCGGTGAGAAAGGGTATGGGTTCCAAAAAAACCTATCGAATGGGAGAAGGCCACAAATACCTCTGTGTTCAACCGGTTAGGCAGCTTACATGACGTTCATGATAAGAGGCAACCGACTAAGAGCAATTTTCATAACCACCCAAAATACCCGAGGGACTTCGAACGAGAACTATAGGAACAGACCATGGGGTTCATAAGGGTCCCTATTGACGCTAGGCGTAGGACTGGGGGAAATATGAATGGCAATCAATTGGTAGCTGAGCATGCCTCGATTAGAAGAAGAGCCACTCCCTAAAATCAAACAAGGTTTGTCAAGTTTAATGTAAATGAGGGTATTTCATCCTTATGTATCACATCAAGAAATGAGAACCAGGTGAGACCCTAGAGAATGATTAAACCAACCGCTAATACAGAAGAGGGTAAATGGTTTGTCAATCAGGCTCCCAGAAAGAAAGAGGCACCACCGAGAGTCGTATCCAGAACTCAGAAAAGAATGATGTAATGTGCCAAGGCCTTATGTAAGATGCAAAAGACATTGAATCTAATTTCCAATACCAAGGCAGCTGAACATCAGAAGATTCCTGAGTCTGTTGTAGCCGAGGCTATCGAGCGGGCATTTAACTCAGTTGCTTTAGGGGCAATTACACCTGAATGAGAAACTTCGGGTCAACCAATATTTGTAAGTGTGTTTCTTTCCTTTCCATGATTCATATGGAGTTTTATCCTTATGGTTATACGGAACTCTATTGAGAATTGTATTAGCGGTAAGAATTTCTTCGCCCCACATGTTTTGGGCTAAACCAAAATTGATGAGTAAGACATTCATCATTTCCTTTAACGTGTGGTTTTTGTGCTCGACAACACCATTAGACTGAGGCGAGTAAGGAGCGGTTGTTTGATGAACAATGTCAAATTGAGCACAGTATTATTCAAACGGTGCTACGTATTCTCCCCCTCTATCACTACGAATTTCCTTAATCCGTAGGTTTAGTTGATTTTCAACTTCAGCTTTGTAACGTTTAAACACTTCAAAGGCTTCATCTTTACTTTTCAACAAATAAATGTAACAATACCGTGTACTATAAATCACATATGTCCATGTGAATAAGTTCTAGAGGAGCGGTTTTTCTTTCGACTGAATGGAAAGATGACTTGTTTAATTTTACTTCTACGCACACCTCACATTTATGTTGAGGGTTTATGTCGAGGAAGACAACAATTCCAACTTTACTAACTTTCGAATGGATTTGTAGTTAACGTGTCCTAATCTATGATGTCATAGATTAGAAGACTCAAACAAGTAAGTAGAAGGCTTCACTTCATTAGATGAACGGATTACAAACATGTCATTCATCTTGAAGAGGATGTCACACGCGAACCCTCTTCCTACAAAATCATCATTCTTAGTTATTACAAACTTGTTGGACTAAAAAACTAGTCTAAAACCAGACTTGATCAACAGTGTCCCTGAAACTAAGTTCTTGCGGATGTCAGGAATGTGCATCATTTCCTTTAGAGTGATCTATTTTCCTAAAGTCATTTTCAGAACAACCTCTCCAACCCCTTGCACTTTAGAGGTAGCTGTCACGACCCGTTCCGGGGCCCGTGACTGGTGCCTTACCCGGGCACTCAAGTAGTCATACATCAGAGTAATCAGCGGAATATAAAAACAAGACATGAAACAGTTGTAAAATGAGACACAGTTTTATGTGAGAAAATGTCGCCTTTCGGCATATATATAAAACATAGTTTTGCAGTTACATCCCAACTGTACAATAGGACTCTGAGACCTCTGAAGATAAAGCGGCTATGGCGGGACGGGGCCCGCCATACCTGAATGTACAAAACTATATACAACAAAGGGAGATCATACCCAAAAGTCGAGCCTCGGAGAAGATGGAGCTTCGACACCAAAGCAAAAGATCCTAAGGATGTGGATCTAGCACTGCTTGCCTTACCTGCGGCATGAACGCGGCCCAGAAGGTCGATAACAGTACCAAGTATGTGAAACTGTAAAGTACTTAAATGAAATCAAAGTATTTAAAAGACATTTGCAATTACAATCAGTTCAATTGCACATAGTGTCATATCACAAACAAGAGCAATAATAGGTAAATCAGTAGTGCTTTTCTAGGCGCGAATGATCGAAGCAAGGCCAATCGCGTAGTATCATTATGCGTGCCTAATCACGGACTCCGCGATTCGCATAGTCACACGAATCCGCATGAGGTATTCCTCGCGTCGGGGTAGCTAACCCGGTACCCTCACGGACTCCGCGATCGCATAGTCTCGATAGACGCGTAGTCACACACCGCATAGGGCATTCCCGCGTTGGGCTAAAACACCGGAATGATCAATCACTCGAACTCCCGCACTCGCATAGTCACACGCGACCGCGTAAGCGTATAGACGCGTCGCGGTGGCAAGCCCTCGGTATAACAAGTCAAGGGGGTATGTGATATAATAACAGTACAATGGTCTTAACGTTTAACAACGTAAGCACAACAAGAACAACATCACAAGACACTAACCCACGTAGCATCATAACATGTTTACTTATCAAACCATCTTACTACTTTTGCAGAAGTCAATACAAGATAAACAAATAAGTAAAACCGTTCCTTTTATCTTTCTTAAGTCGTTATACCTAACTTCCCATAAAGCTAGTATAATTCTTAAGCTTTCTGTTTAAAAATCAAATATTCTTCTTCTTTCGAAATGTTTTATAATTCTTTTGAAAGACTTCAAGATTCTTATTATTCAGGCTTAAGTCAAAAGACATTGCCGTAAAACTACGTCCAGTTAACACGTGTACGTCTACCGTACTATATATATATTTTAAAATATCATGCTCAAGAGTATATGGAGGATCACATACCTTCTCGGCGAAATCCACCTGCCAAGTCGAATATGTCGCGCGCAGAGTATCGACCTATATCAGTCAAATACGTCTATCAACGTCTAGGCTACTCTGTATAAAGTTCTAAGCAGAGGGTTCTCTATTCTACGGAAAATTGGGCAGCACTTCCCTACCCGTCAAGCTACTCAAGTCTACTGTAAATACAGTCCTATGTAAGTACAGTTCAATTATTCTTCTTTTATACCCTTCTACTGTGATAACAGTTCAATTCTATTCTTTAATATTCTACTATATCTTATACTCAAGTCTTAACTATCTTTATATGTAATATCCAATTACAATAGAAGGACAAGAGTATTTACCTCGATAAGCCCAAAATTATCCAAGTTAAATGTCGATCCTGAGCAAGGTTTAGCTCCTAATTGCACGCTCCGATAGCTCCAAGAAACCCTTAGAAGTTTCTACACAACTTCTACTTAAATACTATAAGGGATTTGGGCTAGGGTAATTTGGAATAGTAACTATACTTGGAAAACAACTTTCTACCAAGGGGGGGGGGGTCGGCTAGAGCTACTAGGCTAGAGGGGGGGTGTTTCGGCCAAGGGCCTTCACAAGGGGGAGGGGGAGTGTTGGACGAAAACACTACAAGAGAGGGGATGGAATTTTGAGACTTGGAAGACAATTTGTGGATGAAGAAAACCTTCAAGTTAGGGGGGTATTTATAGGCCAACCAATGGCCAAGATGAAGCCAAGTGCTATGCAAGTGTAGGGTGAGGATTTACCCAAGTGTCCTTATCCATCTACTACACAAAATATCCTACCTAACCTTGATTAAAGAAAAGCCAAGAAATCGTCCAAACTAAGCCCTCTTTGTCGTCCACTTGAGGGTGACAAGTGTCACCCTCTCGTTGGTCCAAAATGTTTCATCTCTCAGAAAAATCCGCAAAAATTATTAATGACATAGCCGGAATTTTCCCTACGCAAGTTTTGAAAAACGTTTCGTCGGAAAACGATTCTTTTTGATAGGTGTGCACAATTTTTCGTCCCCCTATGCCTAACTAAGGCTAAACTTTTGTACGTACGCCCTCACGTACATACTCTGGAAATACGGGGTATAACATTCTCCCCTCCTTAGAAACATTCGTCCCGAATGTTCCTTCCCAAGACAGATAACAATAAGGTTCTTCATAACTAAAACAGTTTGCAAATGCCACATACGGCCACAAAACAACACTTAGGCAAATACGATAATTAAAAACCAGCAAATAGGAAAGTAAGTTACCTGGAGGTGTGGGGAATAAGTGAGGATACCTCTGCCTCATGTCCTCCTCTGCTTCCCACGTCATCTCCTCACTGTTCTCGTTCACACAGACCTTGACGGAAGCCACATCCTTCGTCATGACCTCACAACGACGATCGATTATCGCTATGGGAATCTCCTCATACGATAACCCCTCGGTCACCTGGACATCTTCAATCGGATGCACTCTAGATGGATCCCCGATACATCTCCTCAGCATAGAAACATGAAACATCGGATGCACTGCCTCCAGATCGGACGGCAGATCCAACTCATAGACAACCTTGCCTACCCTGCGGACAATCTGATACGACCCAATATACCTTGGGCTGAGTTTCCCTTTCTTCCCGAATCTCATCACACCCTTCATGGGTGACACCTTCAGGAAAACCCAATCATCATCCTCGAACTCCAGATGCCGACGACGATGATCTGCATACGACCATCGACTCGGTATGTGAGCAACCGCTCCTAGATAAGCTTCACCTTATCCACTGCCTGCTGCACCAAATATGGTTCCACTAACTGCACCTCGCCTACATCAAACCAGCCTATCGGCGATCTGCACTTCCTCTCATACAAGGCCTCATAAGGCGCCATCTGAATCTTTGGGTGGTAGCTATTATTATCACGAAACTCAACTAGAGGCAAATGATCCTCCCAGCTACCACGAAGTCAATAACACAGCTCGCAGATATCCTCGAGTGCGGATAGTGCGTTCGCTGTCCGTGCATGCGAGGATGGAATGCGATGCTCGGACTCACTGCGTCCTAAACCATTCGGAAAGACCTCGAAGTTAGCGTGGCGGGATCCTGCATGCGATATGATCGAAATAGGGACTCATGCGATCGACGATCTCGAATGTAAAGTCTGGCATAATCCTCAGCCGAAAAAGTCGTCTTGACGGGAAGAAAGTGGGATGATTTCGTCAGCCTGTCGACGATAACCCAAATAGAATCATGCTTCCTCGGAGTGCGAGGTAAGAAATCTCATTGCTATTACTCAAACAAGCAAATCCTGTGATAAAGTCCATGTTGATCACCTCCCACTTCCAGGTCGGGATCTCTATCGTCTGCAACAAACCACCAGGCCTCTGGTGCTCTATCTTCACCTGCTGACAACACGGGCACTGAGCTACAAACTCTGCAACGTCCCTCTTCAAGCCATCCCACCAATACACAGATCTGAGGTCGTGGTACATCTTGGTCGACCCCGGATGGATAGAGTAACGCGCGCTGTGTGCTTCCCCTAGAACCTGCTGCCGAAGTCCTGAAACATCTGGAACACACAACCTGCCCTCAAACCTTAGCACCCCATCAGGTGCTACCTCAAAAGGACCCTTCCCCTCACGAAGAGCCGTATCACGGTACCGCGTCAAAACCGGATCCTCAAACTGTTGCCTCTTCACCTCCTCGACGATGGAAGACTCGGCAACCTCTCGAACTCGAACCCCATCTATCGGAATCAATCAAGCGGACACAAGGCTCGCTAATCGATGCAAATCACGAACCATGCCCGCTTCTCTGGCCGCACATCCGATAGGCTACCCATCGACCTACGACTAAGGGCATACGCAACATTGGCCTTCCCGGGTGGTACAGATATCGACATCATAATCCTTAAGCAACTCTAACCACCGTCTGCGCCGTAAGTTCGGCTCCTGCGGTGATGATATCTGGAGGCTCTTGTGGTGCGTATAAATATCCACATGAACCCCATACAAATTGTGCCTCCAGATCTTGGCGTGAATCACCGCGACTCAAATCATGGGTGGGGGAGTTCCTCTCATCTTAGCTTCTTGTCGGGATGCGTCGCTATAACCTTGCCTTCTCGCATCAACACATCCCAACCCGATGCCGACGATCACAATACACGACATAGTCGTCTGGACCTCTGGAAGAGTAAACGAGGCGGTGATCGGTCTCCTTGGTGGAAACCACGCTCAAGCATCGATCCATGAAACTTAGCCGCCACGAGTCAACCTAGTCAATGGTGCGAGAGATAGAAGCAAACTTCTACGAACCACCGATAATAACCTGCAAGGCCCGAGCTGCGAACCTCTGCCGGAGTAGTAGGTCGAGGCCAACTCGATCGCTTCGATCTTGGTTGTATCCACCGAATACCATCACCCACAATATGCCCAAGAAAGCCACGAAGTTAACCAAAACTCACATTTGGAAAACTTCGTACAATCTTTGGTCTGGAGGACTCTCGGCCACGGTCCTCAAATGCTCGCGTGCTCCCGCTCTGGCGAGAATAAACCAAGATATCATCAATGAACACTATCACAAACGTGTCCAAAATGGCTTGAACACTCGGTTCATCAAATCCATGAATACCACGGAGCATTAGTCAACCGAAAGACATGACCACGAACTCATAATGCGTCGGTCGAATACGATCCACAGGGACATCCGCCTCTCGACTCGTGCACTGATGATAGCCGATCGCAGATCAATCTTGGAGAAACATCTCGCACCACTGCAATCGTCGAACAAATCATCAATCACGGGAAGGGTATACGTTCTTAATGGTCACCTTGTTCACCGTCAGATCAACACGCGTGCGCGGCGTCCGTCCTTCTTCACGAACAATCTGGCGCTCCCGGAGAAACACTAGGTCGATGAAGCCGCTTCTCCGGAAATCTCTAAGCCGATCCTTCACTCTCTCAACTCGGCGGATGTCATTCGTATGGCGGAATGGAAATAGGCGAGTGTGCAGCGATCTGTCGATACAAAACTCTATCTCCTCTCGGAGGATACCGGAAGGTCGTGCGGAAACACATCCGGGAATTCTCGACTCTGGGGCGATGAAAATCTGGTACCGCGACCTCGATATCAAACACCGAATGAGATGGTAGATATACCCTTCGCACCATCTTCCAGCCGAGGTAGGAAATAAACCTACCCTGGCGATATAGTGTTCCTCCCACTCAATAACCGGCTCAGAAATCGGAACCGAACTACTCTCTCCTGCGGTCTACATTGGCGTAGCAAGCTAACAATCCATACCCATGATCACATCGAATCCGTCATGTCAACTCTATCAAGTCGGCTAGGGTCGACGATCGCATAAAGACAGGCAAGCCCTATATACCCGCCGAGCTACCACCGAATCACCCATGGCGTAGCTACCTCGAAAGTGTCTATGGACTGGGCTCTATCCCTATCCTACTAGCAATAAGGGAGATATATGGGGCGAGTAGAACCGGATCTATCAGCGTAAACGTCGTAACGGCCCGATAGAGTACCGCAGCGGCGTCGAGACGCCTCACGGTCTGTCGGTGGACAAGGCATAAATGCGGTTCTGAGGACCGCTAGAACTGGGACCCGCGCCACGACCTCTGCCGCGACCTGCTGGTCCATGAGTACCACGCCCTCGGGCGAGTAATCGAAGGGATGAGACCGGCACAGCAGACCACGAAGGTGACCCACCTGCCTGCGCCTCTGGTCGGACAGACTCTCGCATAATGACCCTGCTGGCCACAAGTGTAGCAAGCTCCTGAAGTAGTACTACAGCTCCCTGAATGGAATCTACCACAACGGACACACTGAGCAGACCTCGATCGGTTAGCACCCTTGCTACCCTGGAAGTCCGAAGTCCTGGGGCCCTGACCTGCCCCCGAATACTCTGGTTGTACCGACAATGATGTGGGAGTGCTCTGAGCTGGCTGTGGCGCAAATCTAGACGTCTGCTGAGGCCGTCCACCCCGAGAACTACCAAAAGAACCGGCCGTCTTGGCCTTCTTCTGCTGCTGATATCTGTCGACCCGTCGGTCTCTACGCTCCTTGCATCCAAGTGCATGAGCCTGCATGCGGGTAATGTCCATGCCTGGCTGAAGAGCCACACCCGCACAAGACTCGGCCATATAATCATCAAGCCCGGTGACGTAGCGATGCACCCTGTCCTCCATATCTGCTACCAATGCAGGGACATATCGAGCCAAAGAATCGAACTCGACGTTGTACTCCTGGCGTGCGCCTCTGTCTCAAAGCAAAAATCTGCGGCCGTGCCCTCCTCATCCGCGAGGCGAAGTGAGTGAGAAAAGCCTCGAGAACTCATCCCAGTAGGCGGGACGCGTGCTCTCCGGGATAACTCGCGAATCAAACCAATCGATCGCGGTATTACGCGGCCGATGCGAACCAAGATCACGGACTCGGTCTCGACGCCCGATCACTCATAATCCTCAGAATCGACGGATGAACTCTGCGGATCATCCTCCGCCTCGACCAGTAAAACTCGGCGGGCTCTGACTCGAGAAAATCCGTAGCCTCAAACTATACGCCTCGGGTGAACCACGGGTACTCTGGTGGAATGGAACTGTTGCATCGGCTGTCCTCGTATGCCACGATCCGGCCAATAGTGGGCCATCTCCTTGTACCCTAACTCCTCCGCCCCAGGCTGTGGGACAGGAGGTGCGGGTACTGTGGTCTCTGCTGGGGTCGGCGGCGTCATGGAACTCGTCGTCTCGGGTATAGACTGGGCCTGAGCCCTCGTGACTCTCGGTGTCCTACTAGCAGCTCCTCCGCCTTGCCATCGGGCGGGTTGCCTTACGTGGAGGCATAATCATTCTGAGAAAGGAATACGTTAGAGGTCCAACTTATAACACGGCTCTAAGGCACGATCTCGAGTGAAAAGAATGAAACCAATCCTAAATATCCTATAGCCTCACGATTATTGGTGTGGTGCACAACACACCGATAATCAAGACTACTAGATACTGATGCAGACACTTTCAGGATTAATCGCTCGATACCACTTTTGTCACGACCCATTCGGGGCCGTGGATCGTGTCTTACCCGCACCCAGTAGTCATACATCGAGTAATCGGAATATAAAAACAAGACATGAAACAGTTGTAAAATGAGACACGCTTTATGTGAGAAAATGTCGCCTTTCGGCATATATATAAAACATAGTTTTGCGATTTACATCCCAATGCATAATAGGACTACAGACCTAAGAAGATAAACAACTATGGCGGGACAGGGCCCGCCATACCTGAATGTACAAAACTATATACAACACGGGGAGATCATACACAAAAGTCGAGCCTCCGGAGAAGATGGAGCTCCTGACACCAAAACAAAAAGATCCTAAGGATGTGGATCTAGCACCTGCTTGCCCTTACCTGCGGCATGAACGCAGCCCCCCGAAGGAGGTCAGTACAACAGGTACCAAGTATGTGAAACTGTAAAGTACTTAAATGAAATCAAAGTATTTAAAAGACATTTGCAATTACAATCAGTTCAATTGCACATAGTGACATATCACAAACAAGAGCAATAATAGGTAAAGCGTATGTGTCTTTTCTAGGCGCGAATGATCGGCAAGGCCAATCGCCCATAGTATCATTATGCGTGCCTAATCACGGACTCCGCGATCGCATAGTCACACACAGACCGCGTAGGCCGTATAGACCGCGTCAGGGTGCAAGCCCTCGGTATAACAAGTCAAGGGGTATGTGATATAATAACGATCTGATGCTCTTAACGTTTAACAACGTAAGCCTGACAAGAACAACATCACAAGACACTAACCCACGTAGCATCATAACATGTTTACTTATCAAACCATCTTACTACTTTTGCAGAAGTCAATACAAGATAAACAAATAAGTAAAACCGTTCCTTTTATCTTTCTTAAGTCGTTATACCTAACTTCCCATAAAGCTAGTATAACTCTTAAGCTTTCTGTTTAAAAATCAAATATTCTTCTTCTTTCGAAATGTTTTATAATTCTTTTGAAAGACTTCAAGATTCTTATTATTCAGGCTTAAGTCAAAAGACATTGCCGTAAAACTACGTCCAGTTAACACGTGTACGTCTACCGTACTATATATATATTTTAAAATATCATGCTCAAGAGTATATGGAGGATCATACATACCGGCGAAATCCACACCGCCAAGTCGAATATGTCGCGCAGAGTATCGACTATATCACCAAATACGCCTATCAACGTCAGGCTACTCAGTATAAAGTTTTAAGCGAGAGGTTCTCTATTCTACGGAAAATTGGGCAGACTTCCCCTGCCGTCAAGCTACTCAAGTCTGTAAATACAGGTCCTATGTAAATCTGATTCAATTATTCTTCTTTATACCGCCTACTGTGATAACAGTTCAATTCTATTCTTTAATATTCTACTATATCTTATACTCAAGTCTTACCTATCTTTATATGTAATATCCAATTACAATAGAAGGACAAGAGTATTTACCTCGATAAGCCCAAAATTATCCAAGTTAAATGTCGATCTGAGCAAGGTTTAGCTCACAATTGCGCTCAGATAGCTCCAAAACGCTTAGAAGTTTCTACACAACTTCTACTTAAATACTATAAAGGGATTTGTGCTAGGGTAATTTGGAATAGTAACTATACTTGGAAGACAACTTTCTACCAAGGGGGTTTCGGCTAGAGCTACTAGGCTAGAGGGGGGGGTGTTTCGGCCAAGGTCCTTCACAAGGGGGAGGGGGAGTGTTGGACGAAAACATTACAAGAGAGGGGAGGGAATTTTGAGACTTGGAAGACAATTTGTGGATGAAGAAAACCTTCAAGTTAGGGGGGTATTTATAGGCCAACCAATGGCCAAGATGAAGCCAAGTGCTATGCAAGTATAGGGTGAGGATTTACCCAAGTGTCCTTATCCATCTACTAGACAAAATATCCTACCTAACCTTGACTAAAGAAAAGCCAAGAAATCGTCCAAACTAAGCCCTCTTTGCGTCGGCAGGGTGACAAGTGTCACCCTCTCGTTGGTCCAAAATGTTTCATCTCTCGGAAAAATCCGCAAAAATTATTAATGACATAGCCGGAATTTTCCCTACGCAAGCTTTGAAAAACGTTTCGTCGGAAAACGATTCTTTTTGATAGGTGTGCACAATTTTTCGTCCAAAGTGCCTAACTAAGGCTAAACTTTTGTACGTACGCCCTCACGTACATACTCAGGAAATACGGGGTATAACAGTAGCGTCGTTGCCCATGAACAACTTCTTGCCCGTGACTAGGGCGTAAGAGGAGAATGCATTTTGTTCAGAGCAGATGTGACGGGTTGCACCCATGTCTATCCACCATTGTCTTAGGTTCTCTACCATAATTTCCTCCAGCATTAAGGCCGAGAAATACACATTCTTGTCGCTAAGATTCAGAGGATTGCCTCGTCTTGTACAATGTTATCCTCTGCCTTGCATTTGTTCTTGGCCTTCAGGTCATTTAAGACCTGAATATTCTGGCCCACTTCAGACTTTGTGTTAGACTGAGTGTCAATTGCATCTCTATCAGAAAGAGGATCTTTTGTCTGAGATCATGACAGACTCAACGTAGTAAGATAGAACATCTTTAGTCTCATTCTATTGTTGTAATTGATATCCAGACCCTTACCTGGGCATTTGCTTTGGAAATTTTCAAGACCAGGGACAACAACATTTCCTTGAACAGTGCCAAAGACAACAACAACAGTGCTTTGAACAACAACAACACCAGAGACAACATTGTTGACAATAGTAGAAACAAAACTACCAATATATTTGTAAACATAACTGTCAACAGAACTTTCAATAGAACAGTTGGTCAAGACAGAGCCAAACAAGAGTTAGAACTAGAACTGGAACCATAACTGTTGACATACATCTTTCGAATACAAAGGGAATAACACAAATTTTGTCTTAAAATTGTTGGTATAAAACCGGACTAGAAGTAAAGAAACGGGGTTAAAGAGTATTCAAAAAGTTAAACAAAGTAATGCTGAGTCGAGAAATGGCTCTGTCTTTAAACAAATAAACAAAATTGCTCCGTATAGATGCTTTTACGGTATCGTACAATAGTCTCTTAAGATAAAACAACAACTAATCAAAAGTATAAAGCAAATACTGTTGATTCTAACGAAGAAGATAAATAAGAACAAATTCCTGAAGAAAGAGAGCGGAAAATATTTTCTGTCAGCTTTCTGTATTTTTGTTTTCTGTGTGTATATTCTTGACGAAGAACATAACAGAAAGATAAATAAGTTTGATTTGTGTTCTGACTAACAGAGAGAATTTATGTGTCTGTTGAGTCTTTCTTTGGGTTATGTGTTGTGTCTTGTGTTTTTTCCAATTGAACAGAAATGTTCAATTTATGGGAGCAGAAAGGGAGGCAGCTGAAACATTTTGTAACATTCTGAAACCTTCAGGGACTAGAATGTAAATAATTAACATTTCAGAGACCAAAAAGAAAGTTTCAGAAGCAACAGCCCGAGACCCGATACAGGACCAGACGGGCGGCGAGCGGCGCGCGTGGGGCTTACTCTCAAACCCAAGGTCACATAGGTCCTCCCTCTTCTAAACACATGGGTCACCACTTAGGGGCCCAAACCCTTACTCAAACTTAGAGTTTATTTATTGCGTAAAATCTCCTTCTTTCACCAATGAGGGAGATTTGTCATTTTGGCCAAAAACACTCCATCTTTTCATATCTCAAACACCTTACTTTGTGTACCAATATCTCTTTCATTGTTTTAACAAAAGTTGACGATATTTGGCACTAACATCATCTACACACTTAGTACATTAGGCATGTGCTAAGAAACGACATTTCCAATATGTAGGCTCACATGTTTAAGTCATTAAAGATGGAATAAACTCAAACCCTCATTAGAAAAATTTCCAACACAAACAAAATGACAAGAATCATAATCAATCAAGGCTATAAATTAACAGGCTTGAAGTCTGCTTCTCTTAAGGAAAACCTAACACGGAAAGCTATTCATGTATAGCCAAGAAAGAATAATAAGAAGAAAGCAAGTGGAAAACTCCTCACCAGTAAGATCTTCTTGAAGCCATTTGAAGTTTTTTGGAATATGACTATCCCACTACCATGAGTACAATCGCCTTGTTTTTAGATGTAGTGAAAGTATATTTATGTCCTAGAGACAATCTGTATTAGGACAAATGTACTTTATACACATTCTTATTATTATTAGTGAAGATTAATATTATGACATTTGCAATTATTGAATTATCAGTTGATTGTTTATAATATTCTATAATATGCATCCCTAAAGATTACGTGGTTATTAATAGTGTGAGATATTAATATTATAACGTAACTCTTAAAATAGCATCGACTAATGATCATCAAGAATGGAGTATTGATGATATGTGATATGTAGACATGTGGCCTGCATCACATCCTTAGAGGATGTAGTATGTCTCACATTCTACGAGTAATGGTTACTCGTGATGGACACATGAATACTTTGGAAGTATTGGTATACCCTGCTGATATACTATTTGTTATACAATGTCTAAAGTATGATCAGCGCGTGGGAGATAGAAGTCATTAGACTTGAGGTTGATATGCACCTTGTCTACAGAGTAATGTACTTTGATCCTGTCCTAAGCTCAAATGCCTTATAGGTTGAGATACGCCTTGTATTGGGTACATTACGATATGGATTAAAGGTAATAGTTGAGCCAAGATTAGGATTCATTCCTCGAATGTATATTCGAGAAACACTCAGATTCTCATATGATATTAGGTTGACTAAGTCGTTGGCCAACGCAGTAGACATATCTAGGATATGGTCTTGTTGTCAACTAATCTAGGATATGGTCTGTTCATCTAGAAAGCTTAAAATAAAAAAATTCGACTTACTTCCTCTAGGGCGCTGTGGCGCTACCCAATTAGGGTTATGGCGTCGGGGCTCCAGAATAAAAAAAATCAGGAATCAGAAACTGAAGTTTTAAAGATTTCAGATTCTGTTTCTGAAGATTAAATGTCTCAGAATCTGAAATTAAAACTTTTTAATAGGCAGATTTGATCCTTTAGGGCAAATCTGTAATTAAATAAAGTTTCTAAAATCAGATTTTAAATTCTGAAAATTGCATACAGGTCCCTGAAACCTGAAAATATTTTCTGAAAATTAAAATTGGATTTTTTGAATTTAAAGGGGTTCAATTTGAAATTCTTGAGGGACTAAATTATAAATTCTGAAAAGTTTGGAATTTACAGAAATATCCTGAAAATCAATTTTTAAAATCAGAAAATGTTTAAGGGATTGTTTGACATAGACTTAGATTTTAGATCTTAGACAAATTAACTCGTGATTATTATTAATTGTATATTATTGAATAATATACGAAATATATGATAAGTGTTTTAAATGCGTGCATTTAATTATTAGCATAGTATCCATTATAACTGTCTGGGTAGGCGGCACCTAGTTTTTGATCAAAACCATCTTATATCATGCCTATTGGGTTGATGGTTCCCAACTAAATGTGATTTAGAAATTGCATGATTAGATGTTGTATTGCATATGACATGAATGTTGATCTTGGTTAAAATTCTCCAAAATGGAAAATGTTCCCCAAATTTTAAATACAAGTCTAAATTAGAACGTGTCGTCCATTATAATTGTTAGAGTGCAAAATTATTTTCGGCGATACGAGTATTTATGCTAAAGCATTTGCTCAAGTCTACGAGGACTCAGACTCTTTCATAGATGTGTTTAAATGTAAAAGTAGATGATAAACTTTTATGGGTATTTACCAAAGTGTTTGCTCACAAAGGCCAAGTTTACTTAGATACATAAACACAGTCGTGTAATGGGGTTGACTTGCTTAGACAAATTTTGGCGCCAAAGTGTCGGACTAATCTAAGGACGCAAGATTAAAATGAAATATTTAATCAACCAAGAGTTGCAAATAAGTTTTGCAATCGGTTTAGAACCTACCAAGATATGTTGTTGAAGTTATCAGCCAAAGCAAATGCGGAAATAACATAGGCTTGGATATTGGCCCATTATGACCTTGAAATAAATCTAGGTTCGTATTCTACCATGGGGTCGTAGAAGTATGCTAAAATAGTGAGAGCTAATTAAACAAAAGATCATGTTGATTAGCCTAAAATGAATGTGTATAATAGGAAATAAATTTGATTGTAGTTTTCTATCTATCAAACTCTTCAAAGTATCAAAATGTCGAGCCTATCATTGAAAATGTTGATGGAAATGAACAAACTCACCGGACCAAACTATCTAGACTGACGTAGGAATCTGAGAATTGTCCAAATGCAAGAAAAGATAGAATATGTATTGGACAAAGTATTCCCCACAGTCCCTACCGAGGATTCTGCAGAATATGCCACATTCGATAAGGTAACCTACCAAAAGAACCTAGATGACTCCACTTCAGCACAATACGTGAAGTTGTCTTCCATGTCAGTGGAGCTTCAGAGACAACACGAGAACATGGGCCCTAACGAAATGCTCGAACACTTGAAGAGTCTCTGTGACTCTCAGTCCCAAAATATGGAGTATGAGTTGTTGATAGAACTCTTCAAGTGTAAGCTAAATGAAGGGATCCAAGTATCTCAGTGTGTGTTAAAGATTATAAGGTTGATAGAAAGGTTGGCCTCGATTGGTATAAAACTGCATAATAACATCGCTCCACCCTCATCCTAAACTATTTAACTCGTTCATTCGAGAATTTTATTGTAAACTACAATATGAACGGAACGAAGGCGAGTATGCCGGAGCTGCATGACATGCTCAAGACCTTTGAATCTTCAACTACTAAAGGAAAAGTTGTGCTCATGGTGAGATTTACTAGTCGGCCCAAGCCGAAAGGAAAGGAATGGTAGAAGAAAATGGCAAAACAGTCGTTGCGCCCTCAGCTATGAAACCTAAGAGAAGTGTGAAGAAGAAGAAGATGATTCCGGCTATGGATGTATGCCTCAACTGTAATAAGAAGAGACATTGGAATAAGGACTGTACTGCACCAAGAGGAGGAAAAGCACCAGGTGCTTATACCTCTGGTGGATGAGGTATGTACGTCATAGAAATATTCAATGTACAAAATAAACGAGCTAAAATAAGTAATAGGAATTCTACCTACCTATGGCATTCTAGACTTGGTCATATCAATCAAACAAGGATAGCAAGGTTAAGGAAACTTGACTCAAGTCATGTTGGTTACGAAATTTACTTTTAGAGCTTCATTGTCCTATTGAGAAAGCTACCTTGGTGTATTATGATAATATAAGTGTCATCTACCTTTCTGGTAATCCAGTTCAGCACCAGCGCACTAAACACATAGAGATGGATATTCATTTTGTTCGAGAGAAGGTAGCTAAAGGACAAGTACGCGTCTGCCATGTCCCTTCCAGATATCATATTGCAGACATCTTTACAAAGGATCTTCCCTCGGTCCTTTTGAAGATTTTAGAGACAGTCTCAGCGTACGAAGATCGTCCGCTATGACTGCGAGGGTGTGTTAAAGTGTATATGGCCTCATCCCAGCCGAGAGTTATCATGTGGGACCCTTTCGGTTTTCTTTGTATATTTGGTGAATATTAGACTTAGATTTGTACTTTAATTAGTAGTGTAATATTATCATAATTATAAAGTTAGTATTCTTATAGAATAGAAATTCTTAGGTAGAATAGAAAGAGGATCTTCCTTGTAACTTATATATATATATATATATATATACTTTTCATAAATAAAAATAATGAATGATTATTTTTTCCCATAAATCAGACAGTTTAAGGCTTCACACACTTGTCAACATCAAACACGAAAGGCAGGGACAAAAGGTCAAATCATTTGATAATTTGGATCAAACAAAGAAATCTATTTAAAAGAAATAATCATTTATAAGCACGACTTCGAACGTATCGAAATTCAGGTTGCACCAAATCAACCTGACTTTGCAAAAATGGAGTTCACAATTCACAAACTTCAAGTTTTGAGTTTTTGAAAACAAAATACTCTTCTTTTAAAAATGTTTTGTGTGATTTTTTACTTTACAAGAAATTTAAGAAAGTAAAGATTTTTAAATTTTGTAATTTTGAACTAAATTAAAATATGTAGAATTTATCAAAATGTCCTTTAATCTTGTGGTCTTAAACATGTCATTTGAAAATATGAAATTAAAAAGTTTCCTAAAAGACATGTATTCATTTTAAAACAAACAAAAAAAAAGTAAGACAAATATTTTGAAATGGAGAGAATAATAAGGTTTGTTTTGTTGGATCCCGAGGGTACAACTATGATCAGTAAAAACAAACTGGAAATTAACAATTCGAATGCTAGAACAGTTTCAAATGTCGGCAGAAATGTCGTCTGACACAACTGATAACATTTCGGTAATAACAGAATAAAACCTTTGAAAGAGTTAAAGTGCAGCGAAAATAAATAAAGAACACAAATATTTAATTTTAATAGGTTATATATTGATATAACTCATGATGGACAATGACCAAAGGTATTGTATTATTTATATACAATTGAATATATTCCTTCTTTTACAATATTACAATATAATACAAAAGGAATAAAAAATGTTAAGTCGCAGATGACTTATGCCTGAAAAATCTATCTAAATAGAAGTGACAAACATCTCATTACAATCGCTCCATACAAAGCTAATCTAGAATCTGAAACATCGAATGTAATGTCGGACAGAATGTCGTCACAAACTCAGGCAACATTTTGTGATCCAAATTTCTAAGAAGAAATTTCGAGAACTCTCTTGGTATTTTTACATTTTGATTCTGGATATTGATTTACTCTTCTGCCCTCTCTATTTATTGTAGAGAGTCCTCCTTGAAAAGCTCATCAATTGGTTGTAGAAATTGAGCTACAAGTGGTCACGTGTGGCAGAAACTTGAGGAGTGATTTTTTCACAGCTTGGACTTTTTCTTCCCTCGTCTTGCTCCTTAAGTTAAGCTATCTCTTGGACTTAGTCTTCCACGTTTTCAATCTGCTTCAAAGACTCCTTGTCAAGTCAAATTGTCATGTGATAAAAAGGTCACACTTTCCTGAAATCTGTCTGTGAAGATAGGCAAAACAGTTGCCAGAATGTCGGCCCGAATGTCAAGACATTTGTTCCGACATTTTCTGATTTGGACTTAGTACTGAAAAATATGTTAGGCAAAATGTCATGACACAAAACCTAACATTAACATTCTCCCCCTTTTTGTTTTTCTTCACAAAACTTAATCAAACAAGTGTGGACGACCTATCGCAATGACATATCCACATAAATGCTCCTCCTCAACCTGTGATAGTATATACACACAAAACATATACAATATACATATTTATATACCATATATATATATATGATTAGAAAAGAAGAAAGATGTTAGCACATATACACATATCATCCACTTATACAGATTTATATTCAGATCATATTCTCAACACTAACCAGTAGCATCAGCTTCCGTCCGTGAATGAAGGGCAAAACATTAACATGTTTGAACCTTTTGCAAACAAAGGATCTTCTACAAATTTTCAAGCTCACCTTTTCAAAATTTTCAATAATTTTAAAACAAGTAATCTGATTTTACAAAATAAATTAGAGTGACAATATACATTATTATTATTATTATTATTATTATTATTATTATTATTATTATTATTATTATTTTCTCCGTTTCAATTTGTTTGTCTCGTTTTGACTTACACAAACTTTAAGAAAGTAAAGAACATTTTTTAATCTTGTTACCCTAAATTAAATATATGTGAAATGTACGAAAATGTCCTTTAATTTTATGATATTAAACATGTAATGTGAAAAGTTAAAATTAATGAGTTGTCAAAAAAAGTTAAGATACATTCCTTTTTAAATGACTAAAAAAACAAATTAAAACAGAATGAGTATTAATTGTGATTAAGTAATAAAATATATGACATTAATTATGGTTAAGTAATAATTTTGTTATGTATAGTTTTAAGAATGGACATTGGAATAAAAAGGCTAAGATAGGAAAAATAATAAGATTACACCATGGGGGTAACACAACTCTATAGTATAGTAGTACTCCACTAAAATATTTGAGACCATTCAACAATCGTTAACTTGCTATAATTAACATTTACCGCTAACAAACTAAGCTTATGGCAGACAAAACTAGAAAGATGCCTACTAAACCCAGCACGTCATTGGATTAGGTCATTTAACACGTCAAATTTAGAAATATGAACGCTTAGAGTTTTTTTTAGGATGGTTTGGGTTGGATTTGAAATTGCTCCAGATTCTTAATTAGTTTTAAGAATCAAACATTCACGTCATTAGAACTCACCACAAAATATAAATTTTAGTAAAGATGACCATCGAAGCTAATTAGGTAAAGTGAAGTGACTTTTAGAACACAAAAAAGAGATAAATGAATTTGATGGCTCATTATCCAAAGTTGAGAGTGCCCATCTGAGCAATCTTAACTCCTCAAAATTTGCAAATTGGTACAGGAGATCGGAGTCACTACTCACGTGACGTCCGACCAATGTACTCTCTCATTTTATTCTAATTTGAGCAATACTCGTTGCATAATTATTGGTAATAACAACTCAATTTCAATTTGTGATTATTGTCATAAAACTTTGTCTCCTCTCCATCCACCTCTTGTCACTACAAAAAAAACTAGGGTTGGCCAGTGTGTCGGGCCGACCCGACCGTCGGTCGGCCGATCTGACACCGACCCGTATAAAAATAAAAATAAAGCGGGGCCAGGCTCGGCAGGGCGGGACAGTATGGTCCCGCCCGACCCCACGCCCCGATCCCGCCCCGAGCCCGCCCGACCCGCCCCGCCCCGCCCCGCCCGACTCAGGCCAGTCCGCTTTTGCAGAAAATAGCCGTTGTCTAACGACCATTTTACATTTTGGACCATTTTTGGCTTCCCCCTCCCCCAAACCCCCCTACCCCCTTTATATTTATTTTTAACCCCTAAGTTATTATCTTTAACCCAATTTTTCAACTATAAATACCTCATTTCCTCCTCTTATTATTTTCACAAATCTTTCTACTCTCTAATCTCTCAATCAATCAATCTCTATTCTCTATACAACATTGTCTACTACATATTCAATATATTTATTAATTTGAGAATTGGGAGTGAAGTTGACAACTAGCTTGAGGATTATCTATCGAGCAAAGTTTTTATTTTCAACCTCTCGATTACACGTCGACTCTACGTCGGCGTTTGGTACATTCGTTCTCTCATTAAATTATTATTTTGTTTTTATTTCATTTAGCACATTTAATTTCATTATCTTTAAGTCTTTAACTATTTATTACCATGAAAAGAGTAAAAAGTGTTTTTGGCAAGGGTACTTCTTCTAGTAGGGCGGGTAACAAGGGCAAGGGTACTTCTTCTAGTATTCCAGCTATTCCTAGACAAGATGATTTTATAGATTCTGAACGGTTTCCTGAAATACCATATGATCTTGACACAAATGTTTATCCTCAAATTGAAGAAGATTTTAATTTAGATGACACTCTAGATGATGATACACCTACTAATGAAGATGATGATACACCCACTAGTGAAATGCCTCCTATCCCCTACTATGAGGCGAGTCCAAAACGACAATTAAAATCAGTTGTATGGAAATATTTTGACAGACGTGCGAATCAAGTAGTATGTAAAACTTGTAAAAATGTTTGTTCTTTTAAAAGCTGGACAAGGTCATGGTGGGACGGGGTTTAGGAAGACACCTATGCAAAAACACAAAGTCTTGCACGCCAATACATGATTGAAAAGATGGTGAGCAAGCGTCCTCTCAATCGGGACAAGGTTCACATATTGTCCTTGACAAAGTCTGGTCAAATTAACCTATGACGGGGAGTTGTAGGCCCTAAATACGATAAACATAAAGATAGGGAAGCACTAGCAAAATTAGTTGTTGTGGAGGGTCTGCCTTTTTCATTTCCTGAATCTCCTGGTTTTATTCATTATATTAGAGATATGTATAATCCTGCTTATAAAGGTTTTCCTAGATCAACTGTTAAAAGAGATGTTTTTAAATTTGCACAAGAATATCAACAGTATTTACGTTATGCATTATATCATTTAAATTGCAAAGTCGCTCTAACTTCTGATATAGGTCGTAGTACTAACGACCATGATTATTTAACGATGACTTTGTCATTGGATAAATTATAAATGGTCTATGCAAAACGTATTTTAGCATATAGATATATAGATAGTAGGCACATTTGGTGAGTTTATTTCAGAAAATATTTATTCAGTCTGCGATTATTACGGAATAACTGATAAAGTTATGAGTATTACATTAGATAATGCATCTTCTAACAATGCTGCTATTTGTATTTTAAGAGATGTTTTAACTCCGTCTTTTCCAAAATATTTTCATATCAAATGTGCGTGCCATATTTATAACTTAATTGTAAAGGATGGTCTTTCACTTTTTCAAGATATTCTTGAAAAAATACAATTTGCTATACACTTTATTTTTAAAAAAAATAGAATTCAACAGAGAAAAGAATATAAAAAAACTTGTCACGATTGTGGACTATCTTACAGAAAAATTCCCGAAGAAGTACCAACTAGGTGGAATTCTTTATATGACCAACTAGTTGTTGCTTATGACTATAGAAAACCTATCACTTTATTTTTTAACGCCCATAATCAAAATCCAAATGATATGATTGTAGATAATGATTGGGACAAAATTAGAGAACTTATTGTATTTCTAGAGAATTTTCAACGAGCAACAAAAGAATTTTCTACTTTATATTATCATACTATTTCAACTATGTTGTTTTATACAGCTATAATATTTTTACTTCTTAAAGAATATATGGAAAAATCTGCTTATAAGACAACTATTAAAAAAATGTTTATGAAATTAAAGAAATATTTTATTCCTATTCCCCCTATTTATATTATTGGTGTTGTATTAAACCCGACTATTAAAGTAGAGGGTTATAAAAGTCTTATTGAAAATATTTATACCTGTATGGACGTACTACCACCTCCAACTCCAAAAAATTTAAATGTTGAGCCACCTATTGAACAAACGCTAGAAGAAGTGTTGAATAGCGTAGAAGATGAATGCAAAAAAGTATATCGGCATTACCAGCAAGAAAGTGCTAGTAACCAACCGACTTTCGTACCATCTTCTTCTTCAACACAGCCTAAAAAAAGACATGCTGTTTCTGGGGCTAGTATTGATTCTATTGAAAGCCTCAGAAATAGAATGTGCGGTGGTAGCAGTGCTAACCAAATTAGCGAGTTCGATGTTTTTGTTTTGCAGGGTAATTTACCTTACCAAGCAGTTATCAATGAAGAAGGAAAAGAAGACTTGCTGAAATATTGGATGCAGAATGAGAAGACATTTCCGACACTTTCAATGATGGCCCGAGATATTTTGAACATTCAAGCGTCATCAATCGCTTCTGAAAGCGCTTTTTCTGCAGGCAGATTTCAAATAGGAGAGCACAGACACTCATTAGCCAGAGACAACTTGGAGATGGCGGTACTATTCAGAGATTGGATACGAGCGGAGCGAAGGAGGTGCAGTCAACCAGAGATTAACGAAGAAGAAGAAGACGACAACTACAACGACATTTTATCTGAAGGCATGAGTAGCGACGTGGAACGATTTGACCAAGATATACCAATTCCAACCGAAGAACCACAAGAAATTATAAAGAAACTAGAAAAAATATTTTCAAATTGGTAATTTATTTCATTGCAATTTTTTAATTTTTCTATGTATTTTGCAATTTTTTTCAACAACAGTACACTACAATGTTGTAATTCTGAATCTTGTATATTTCAATGAAATAATTAATAATATAAGAGACACAAAAACAACTTTGGGATATTTTTTTTACACTCTTCTTGTCTTTGTTTAATTATTTAGTTTATACTTTATACTTTATAGTTTATACTTTATAAATATATTATATATACGAGTATAATACTATAATTATATATATGAGTTTAATACTTTAATAATTTAATTATAAATAATTTATAATAGTTAATGTTACTTTGTTAGTAATTTAGTATTTTTAATTTAGTGAATTTTTTTTTAAAAAAACGCTGACCTTCCCGTCGGCGGACCATCCGACCGTATGCCCAACGGACCGGGACGGACACGGTATGGTTCGCCCGACCGACCACGCCAGTTCGCCTCGACTTCGCCCTCTTCTCCGCCCGACCCGTCCGACCGGTGGGCCAAGGCCCATGGCGATCCTAAAAAAAAGCAGCTACGGTGGCGGTTCACGTGATGTAAATGCAAATGTCATATCTTTTTACTAAATTTATGTTTTTTCTTGACATTCATGTGACATATTTTTTAAGTGTCATATAATTATGACATTTGTGTGACAGATATTTTAAGTGTCATATAATTATGACATTTGTGTGACGGTTTTGTGAAATGTTGTCACGACCCGACTCCGGATCCGTGACCGGTGCCTTAACCCGGGCACCCGTGTGACACAACATCAGAGAAAACCAGCGGAATATAAACTCATAATAAACAACCATAATGATATAAATAGTCTAGCCCACAATGGCTATCCCAAAAGTACATAAAACCGAACAGTTACATCCTTAAACAAACCAAGTTATGACAAGACTACAGGCCTCTAAGAAGGAGTAACACTATGACGGACGGGGCCGTCATGCCCCGAATGTACAAAACATCAACAACACGGGAGAACTATACCAAAAGTCGAGCCTCAAGAAATGAAGCTCACGACACGAGTAAAAGATCCTAGGAATGAAGATCTACCACCGCTTTCCCTTACTGTGGCGTGAACGCAGCCCCAGGAAAGGGGTCGATACCTGACGTACCAAGTATGTAAAGCGGAAAATCAGTAGTAATATCATAAGTCAAAAATAAGTGAGTCATAGATAAAAATCAATTTCCTTGCATTGTGCCTTACTAACAATGAGAGTAACAAGTATAAAACTTATAGCATAAAAATAGGAGGCTCGCGATCAAAGCAGGTACCTCGCCTGTAGTATCATTAAGCAATCCTACTCGGGACTATTTCACCCGCATGGGTCCTGTGGACCGCATGAGGTCATCCGCCTCGTCGTGGGACTATTTCACCCGCGTGAGACTATTTCACCCGCATGGATCCTGTGGACCCGCATGAGTACCGTCGCCGTACTCGCGTGAGACTATTTCACCGCATGGATCCCGTGGTCCGATCGCGTGAGTCTGGCCGTACTCGCATCATGGGTAGCAAATCCATGGCATAAGTAATAACCGGGGTTTACCAGTAATAATATAAATATATAACATAGCTCATCCGCTATCATACATAATATAAGCACTCTACTTCTATCATATCATAACATAAGCACTACCGCCTATCATAACATAAGCAAGTTAAGAAATCCCAACTTCTTATCAACATTATTAATATATCCTCTCATTTTAGTATCCTAAGGCACTAACATGTCTTTTAATAGAAAATCAGAATTCAACTCAAGTACCGTACTTCTAACTTTTAAGAAATAACTCTTTTATACAAAATTCCAAGATACTAATTACCATAGTATCAAGTTACAATTTCTTTCAAGACAAGTCACATTTCCTTTTAGAAATATAATAGGCTTAAATCAAGTGACTTCATTTCCTTTAAAACCTTAGGCAACCAATGCCTAAAAATCAATTCACCTTTCTTAGTTTCAAATCCTTTACCCGTACTTGTTTTAATTAGGGTAAACCTTTCTTTGTGAACCTTTCAAGAAAACTAATATAACCAACTTCCCATAAAGTCATTATATTAGCGTTATCCCTTTGTCAAATACATTTTCCCTAAATCCAGGACTTATACTTTTGAAATGAAACAAGTAGCATTTACTTTTAAAACAAGTGAAAGATATCAAATCTTGTCGTCTACGTACTACATAGGTACAACTACTCATGCTCAAGAGATAGGAAAGTTCTACATACCTCTTTGGTCAATCCACTTGCTAAGCTCAACTACCACAAGTAATATTTCAACCTATAATAATCATGATACGTTTATTAACCTCTAACTTCAATGTAGAATAATCCAAGTTCAAAGTCACTAAATTCTATGGAAAATTGGCGAGATTTCCTTTGTTTCTACATACTTGCCACCTTTTCAAGGCGAATTTATCATCCAAACGCCACATTTAAGGCTCAACAATCCAACATTTCAAAGGGGATTACACACCTAAACTTGGGTGTGTAAAATTCTGCCCCATAAGGTACAACAATTCACTTAACAATTCTAAGGTAGTTTTTAGGCTACAACATGCTCATAATATCTTCTTAACCAATCCTTTCATATCCAAGCCACATTTCTTGCATGCAATGACTCTAAGAGCATTATTTACTACCACAAGTTCTTTCTTCTTAAAATGCAACACTAAAAACTAATTATAAAGGAAGAATCATTACCTTAGAGCTTTAGCCAAATTGATTCCAAATATTTTGCTAGCTTCCTTGCCAAGAACACCACCACAACAACACCAACAAGCTAGCCACAAGCTTCCTTCTTGTTCTTAACTTTTCAGATTTTTCCTAAGGCTAGAATTTCTCTTGGGATTTTAGAGAGAAGGAGGAGCTTGAACCTTTAAGAGAGAAGGAGGAGCTTTTGTCAAAGAGAGAGATGAAATATGACCAAGTCTTGAAGACTTGGTCAATATAATGCATGCAAAATCAGATGGGGGGACACTTGTCACCCTAAGGTCTTTTAAAAGAAAAATCTGATTTTCTAAGTTTTTCCGCCAGAATCCGCCTTGCGCCGCGGCCAGCGCGGCGCCGCAATGAAACCTCTGCGGACTCCGGAACTTCCGCGCGCTCGCTGGCTCTGGCCGCGGCCTGTAACCAGCGACCCTCGATTTGCGCGCGGCCCTGTTGCCTTTGCCTGAAGCGCATTTATGTCCGTCTGCGCACTGAACTTGTAACTCCCATAACTTTCTACTCCGACGTCCTATCGACGAACGGTTGGTTGCGTTGGAATCTAGACTCAACGAACTACGCCCTAGGCCTTTGAAACACTTAGGAACTCTCAATGTACCGGGTCATAACCCGCCTCAAAGTTGACTAAAACCCGTCCGGAACAATCCGTCAACCTATTCTTTGAAAATTTTAAGTCTTACATGCTTTCGTACACTCTCATACGTAGGGTCAGAACTACGGGGTATAACAAATGTCACATAAATAAGTTACTTGTGTTTTAAATTGACTAAAAATGACGCGTTTGACTGTTTAAAACGACACCGTTTTTATTATTTATTTAACACTTTTTAAATTCAAATTAAGAATTACACGATTTTTATTTCTTTTTTAAAATTGTTTTTGATACAAACAAACTAAACGTTGTCGTTTTAACATTATAAAAAATATAAGATTAAAAAACTCTGTAAATTTAGTAATGTAAACTATATGTAAAAATACAAATCAACAGTTGGAACGTGGCACTTTGGTTATCGGGAGTGTCCATTGTAGCAAATCAACCTTTAAGAGGTGTGTTGACACCCAATTTTGACCCTTCATATTTTTATTAAATAGTCAAGTTTATTAAATTTCAAAAACAGTTAAATAACTAGTTTATATAATATTTTAAAATTATATTTGGTACTATTTTGCCATTTGATTCAGCAAAATATTCTAATATAGTTTACATATAATTTTATCAATTATGTGTGTAAAATTAATACTTATTTGACCCACTTCGGACTAAGCATTCCGTTATTCAATCCCAAACAAATATATTTTACACCCAAATCCATTTATTTGACCCAAACCCGTAATAACCCATGTATATTTCATCCTACCTACCACCACCATGAACCCAATCACACCATATGAACCTAAATTATTTGCCTAAATCGACAGCATCTGAATTATATGTACACCAAGTGTTTGTTAAAATGTTTGAACCAAGTCCAATGATTTTATACTGAAATCTTTGGTTATTAATCCTTTGTTGCACCTCTTGTTTACCAAAGTGTTTACTCTTGAGAAAATTCAATATTTGTTTTGTTGTGTGAGTCATGACCAGGAGGATGTGGAGCATCTGTTTTATAAGAGCAAAACCAGTCAGAAGATATGGAACAATTTCAAGCAGTGTTTTGGGATTTTTCAAAATACTAACAGCTTAAAACACCTAGTGGTTACCAAAAGAAAAGAGTTGATGACAGATTGAAGTTTGAAATCAGCACAACGCTCTCGAGAGAGGTAAGCTTCTAGTTTGATCATAGCATTGAAGTTAAAAAGTTTGTTTGATAGATAAACCATGATATGATATCAATGATTAAAATTTGAACATACGAGAATTTTATTTCTCAAATAGGTTATATAGAATATTGGAATAGTGTCAAGCATTTTGGAATCTTAAAATAGAAAAAAGATATCATGTAAGTTGAAACAGAGGGAGTATTGAAAAAACAAAAAGATAAGCTGAGCCTGCTAAATTTTTCTCATTGTTGGTGAAATAAAATAGCATGGATAACACGTAATAATGTTTTTATTGGGAGGAGGGGGTTTAGGCCTTTCATACTGTTGTTTTAAAATTTAGCATTTCAAGTTCCTTGCTATAAAACCAATATTGGAGTAGGTTTCTTTCTTAACATGGGACTGCACATAGAGGTGATTAGTTTATTGTATATTCCAGTGACCATTATTAACCACCTGAGGATTGGAGGCAGAATAAATGGATCCATTTGTGTTGAATTGTTAATAAAGATGTTGGATGGAGAAGACTTGGTAAAAAAAATGTTGGGTGCAGAGGGAAACTCAGTGCTAATTTATAGAGAATGGTATGAAATGGAAAATCTTGAAATTGGGGATGAATTTTGAGTTTCAACAAGAAGATGATGCATCAAATGCCAACTTCTTTAAGTGTCATTTATTTTAGAGGAGATTGAGCGCATATATTTCTTATTTATAATTAACTAAGTTTAATTACGGCCTTGGTTGAAGAGGGACAACTGGTTGTGATTAGCAAGTTCACCAGAAAGAAAAACAAGCTGAATTCTTTCTGTACTGCTATTCTTTGCGTAAAGCATGAACATCTTACATATATTGTGCTTGAGAAAATGAGTTGCACTTGTTGGAAAAGAGAAAGGAACAGTTTCGGAGTGACCTATTGAAAAAGAAAAAAAACCTATAAGCAACCAGAAGGAGATGAACATATATTGACATTTTAATCATAGTGTTACTCCAATGAAAATAACATCCAGCAAAGCCTACATGCAATAGATATCATACATCCTGATATTGGCCTTTTGTCCTTTACATTTTAGGAGGCGTTATTGCAAAAGAAACACTTGCTGATAGTTTAATTTGCTAGTACCTAAAAGCCTAAGACTATGATATATGGAAAAGGTTTTGGAGTTGGTATTTGAGTAGCCTAACTGTTAGCAGCAAACAAACTAAACAAAGCAATGAATAAGCAAAAGAATTATCGGATGTGGGCATTAATTTTAATGGTTTTATGAATAATCAGCTGTTCTCTGTAGTTTCTTGGGCTTGAATAATGTTATGAACTATTCCAATAAGTAACTTGTACTCAAACTAGCTACAATTATGAAATTTCAAGAAGTAGACCGATAGTTTCACAACAAACTACCTTTGCGTGTTTCACAATGTAACAAGAGGAAAATAATGCAGGATTTGTTTGAACCACTTGAGGCATATTATGAAGCTTTTTGAATGAGTTTCTCTTATCTTTGTGATGGCCAATGCTATTTTTGACTTTGCTCTAAGCTAAAACATGGGTGTCTGTCTATTGTTTCTTTTCTTTGCATTTCTAAACATTGGTGATATGTTTGAGTTGTGAAGCACTCCTTTGACGATATTTTATTCCTGGTTATATGAAATAGGTAAGAATGGATGGAGGGTGAAGCTTTCACATAATTCTTGAGAAGGAAGTCGTGGGGGTCGAGGGCGCTCTGGACGCTCTGATTTGAAGTGCTACGAGTGCGGTGAGTCTGGTCATTTTGCTCGTGAGTGCAGAATATGTAGAGGTTTTGGAAGACGTGGAAGTCGGAGTCCTCCTAGATATCGAAGGAGCCCAAGTTATGGTCGTAGATAACAATGTTTTAGTCTTTAATTAAACACTTTAATAGCACTTTGAATGATTATCCATTTTAGAAGATTTTGTACAACATATTCTAGCTATTCAATGTATATTTTTTATGTTATTTAAATTTTTAGTTCATTTCACCGGTGCACTCAATTTGTAATATTAAAATTAAATTTCCAAAAAAAAAATTCGTCAAATTTAATTTTTCTGTCAAATTTAATTTTCCCCGCCAAAAATAAATTAATGATTTAATAGAAATTTAAAAACAAGTCGAATATTATGTGACATTTGTGTGACGGGTTTTAACCGTCACATGTATGTGACACTTGTGTGATGGGTAAAAATCGTCACATGTCGTGTGACATACAGAATCGTCATCTGTTTGTGACAGTGACAAATATGACACTTACAGGAACCGTCATCTTAGGAGTTAGATGACGGTTTTTACCTGTCACCGTAGCCTGTTTTTCTTGTAGTGTGTGTTGAAAATTGTCCTTCATGTCCCTAACTTAATTAAAAATTTGGTGTTTGTCCGTAAAGTCACCACTAATAATTGAGTTTCTGTTGATTTTGATCCTTTTGGGTTTACTGTGAAAGATTTCAAGACGGGAATTCTTCTCATGAGATGTGATAGTAGGGGAGACGTTTATCCTATCACGCCAAAATCCAGTCTTTCACGTCCAGCCTTGCCATCTACTTTTGTTGCTCTTGCTCCTTTCTTATGTCATACACGTCTAGATCATTCGGGGTCGTCAATTTTGTCTTCCTTAGATAAAAACAATTTTATTTCTGGTAAGGGCACGCATAGTACTCCAATTTGTCAATCATGTTCTTTAGGAAAACATGTTAGATTATCTTTTGTAGCCTCTACTTCTCATACGTTAATGTCATTTGATATTATTCATAGTAATTTATAGACATCTCCCGTTTTAAGTTCTATGAGTCATTGTTATTATGTTCTATTTTTGGATGATTACTCTAATTTTTTATGGTCTTTTCCTTTTTCGAAAAAATCCCACATTTTTCTACATTCTTAAAATTTCGAGCCTTCATCCGTACCCAATTCGACCGGGAAATAAAAAATATTCAATGTGATACTGGCAAAATTTTGATAATGGGTTGTTTAGGAATTTTTGTGATTGTAATGACATAGTTTTTCGTTTCTCTTGCCCTCATACTTCCTCACAAAATGGGAAAGTCAAACGAAAAATTCATATCATTAATAATATTATCCGAACATTATTGGTCCATGCTTCCGTACCCCCTTTCTTTTGGTATCACGTTGTACAAATGACTACTTATCTTCTTAACATACTTCCTTCCAAATGTTTGACATATTCCTCCCCTCTTCAAATCTTGTATAATAAGGCACTTTCGTATTCACATCTTAGGGTCTTTGAGTGCCTATGTTATCCCCTATTTCCGTCAACTACAATTACCAAACTTCAAGCCCGTTATACCCCTTATGTTTTTTTGGGTTTTCCGTCTTATTATCGTGGTTACACCATAACTAGTCTTCACGTTAGGGAAGATAAGGGAAGACCGCCTGAGCGAAGCGACCGAAGGAACTTGACTTATCCGAACCGAACGATAGCGACTTAAAGTGTTACCTATCACGAGCAGCCTCGCTCCTTGATCGGCGGGGAAGAGCATCTCAAAGTATGGGGCAAAGGATGTTGCGTTTTGACTTTGTCTCCCGGATCCACCACAGGTTGGATTTGAGAGCCGTGTGATGGCAAATAAAAAACTGATGCAAGAGATGTTTTGAATAATAAAAAAGGAGGAAGTGTTTTGATTTGTCCTCTAATAAAATTATCATTAGTTGCCATATGATTTTCGATGAAACTTAATTTCCGTTTGCAAAGGTAAGTAGTCCCGGGCCTAGTTCGTATAAATTTTTGAATGACGATGTCTCCCCATATCTTATCCATCATTTATCGGATTTATCCCACACCCAAAATCCACCAGCGGACCAGCGCCGTTGGACTACATTTATTGTCTCCATACGCTTTGATTTGGCGGATTGGGCGATTGCTGACCATTCTGGCGGTCACGCCTGTTCTTTTTATCTTGCCCATTGCCTCCGTTATTGGGCGGCGAACTCTTGCACATTGGCCGGCAAATCCCATCGAGTTTTCTCATAATCCACTCAATTCTCCCCCGAGTCATAGACCGGCCACTCGTAGTCAACAGAGTATTTTTAAATCAATAAGACATTTCAATTTAAATTCTAACATCTCTAAATTCCCTCTACCACGTAACTTTGTGTCTGTCTTAAATGACCTGAATTGAAAATTGGCTATGAACGACGAATATGATGCTCTTATTGCTAATAAGACGTGGGAGTTGGTCCCCCGTCCTTCTGGTGTTAATAGTATTCGTTCTATGTAGATTTTTACTCACAAAAGAAAATTTTGATGGCTCTTTTTCATGACATAAGACTCGTCTTGTAGGTGATGGTAAGACTCAGCAGGTTGGTGCGGATTGTGGTGAGATGTTTGGTCCGGTGGCCAAATCGGATATCATTCGCACTATTCTCAGCTTGGCTCTTTCGAATGCATGACGCATTCATCAGTTAGATGTGAAGAATGTTTTCTTACATGGTGATCTTAAGGAAATAATTTACATGCATCAGCCCTTGGTTTTCGAGATCCCAGATATCCTCATCATGTCTATTTATTGAAGAAGTCCTTGTATAGGCTTAAGCGGGCCCCGCGGGCTTGGTATAAGAGATTTGAAGACTATGTTTCAACTATTGGGTTTTCTCACAGCATATCTGATAATTCATTGTTCATATATCATCGTGGTACTTCACTGGCTTATATACTTTTATATGTGGATGATATTATCTTGACTACCTCGTCTGATGTTTTGGGCCAGTCTATCATAATAATGTTTAGTTCTGAGTTTGCTATGAAAGACTTGGGGCCCTTGAGTTACTTTCTGGGGATTGCTGTCACTCGTCATGCAGGTGGACTCTTCTTATCACAACGGAAGCATGCAACTGAGATCATTAAGCGAGCTGGTATGTCCTCATGCAAATCCACTTCCACTCTAGTTGATACTAAACCCAAGCTAGGTGATGCGACTGGCTCACCTTACGAGGATCTGACCCGCTATCGCAGTCTTCCAGGGGTTCTTCAGTAACTTACTTTCATGAGACCAAATATTATGTATGTCGTACAGCATGTGTGTTTATTTATGCATGATCCCGGGATTGAGTACATGAATGCTCTTAAACACATTATTCGATACATTCAGGGGACACTTGACTATGGCTTACATTTATATCTTTCATCGACATCTACACTTGTCTCGTATACAAATGTTGATTAGGGTGGCTGTTCAGACACCAGACGTTCCACGTCTGGCAGTTGTATGTTTTTTGGTAATAACTTGATCTCATGATGTGCAAATCGTCAGTCTACATATTCACGCTTTAGTGCAGAGGCTGAGTATCGAGGGGTAGCTAATGTGGTCTCTGAATCCTGTTGGTTACATAATCTTCTTTTAGAGCTTCTTGTCCTATTTAGAAAGCTACATTGGTTTATTGTGACAATATTAGTATCGTCTACCTTTGGAATTTGAATAGAAATAGAATTTTCTATTATTAAAATTGTAAATTGTATATATACTTATTCATTAATAAAAATAATGAAGAGATTATTTCTTTCCTTACATGTAAAGTAGTTGACTATTGAGTTGCTCGTTTCAGTCCTACCAGTTGAGGTGAACCATTAGCACGTGGACGCAACATCAACTCGCTATCTTTACTTTCAGTCCTTTTATCTCTTTAGAGTTGCATCTCGTATCAGTTGTACTCATTATTTCTAGTTGCTCCATGATTTAGATGTATCCGGTTATTTGGGTTTTCACTTTACTTTTGTACTTTTTTCCGCAATTTATTTCACCAGAATGCCCTTTTTAGATTATTTAGCATATTTCTACTACTTAATTATTCTTATTAATGAAAGGTATAAAAAAAAAATTCCTATTCTACCTCTAAATTTCTATTATATATGAAAACTAACTATACACTTATGGTAATATTACAATCATAATTAAGGTACACGACTAATACAATATATACCAAATATACACAAAGAATAATATTGGCCTGGACTGCCCGTATGGGCTGGAAATCGGACTTGGCTGGGCCCTATATTTAACACACACCCGCAGTCATAGCGGACGATCTTCGTACGCTGAGACTGTCTCTAAAATCTTCAAAAAGGACCGAGGGAAGACCCTTTGTAAAGATGTCTGCAATTTGATATCTCGAAGGGACATGACAGACACGTACTTGTCCTATAGCTACCTTCTCTCGAACAAAGTGAATATCCATCTCTATGTGTTTAGTGCGCTGGTGCTGAACTGGATTACTAGAAAGGTAGATGACACTTATATTATCACAATACACTAAGGTAGCCTTCTGAAGAGAACAATGAAGCTCTAAAAGTAGATTTCGTAACCAACATGACTCAAAAACCACATTGGCTACCCCTCGATACTCGGTCTCTGCACTTGAACGTGAAAGCGTGGATTGACGCTTGGCAGACCATGAGACCAAGTTATTACCTAAAAACATACAATAGTCAAACGTAGACCGCTGGTGTCAGGACAACCACCCCAATCAACATCTGTATAAGAGACTAGTGTAGACGTTGACGAAGGATACAAATGCAATCCCCAAAAAATACTTCCTCTATGATAAGAACAATCCACCTGCATGACGAGTGACATCAATCCCCAAAAAATAACTCAATGGGCCTAAGTCCTTCATGGCAAACTTAGAACTGAGCATTGTCATGATAGACTGGCGTAATGTATCAGAAGAGGCTCAAGATAATATCATCCACATATAATAGTATATAAGCCATCGAAGAACCCTGTCGATAGATGAATAATGAATTATCAGACCTGCTGTGAGAGAAGCCCATAGTTAACACATAGTCAGCAAACCTCTTACACCAATACCATGGAGACTGTTTAAGCTCATACAAGGACTTTTTCAACAAACAAACATGATGAGGAAATCGAGTATCCCTAAATCCCAAGGGCTGATACATATACACTGTTTCTTGAGATCACCATGTAGGAAAACATTATCCACATCTAGCTGATGAATGGACCATGATTTAGAAAGATCCAAGTTGAGCACAATGCGAATGGTAGGAAGCTTGACCACCGGACTAAATGTCTCACCATAATCCACATCAACCTATTAAGTCTTATCATCACCTACAAGACGAGCCTTATGCCTTGCAAACGAACCGTCAGAATTTTTCTTATGAGCAAAAAACTACATAGACCGAATAATATTAACAGTAGATGGACGGGGTACCAACTCCACATCTTATTATAAATAAGAGCATTATAATCATCGGTCATGGCAATTTTCCAATTCGGTTCATTTAAGGCAGACACAGGATTACGGGGTAAGGGTGATCTAAGAACATTAGAATTCAAATTAAAATGTATTTTTGGCTTAAAATACCCCGTTGACTGCGAGTGACTAGACCATGACTGTAGACTGGATTGGGTGAGTTTTGAGAATTTTCAGCATGCATTGGTGGCTGGACCGTCAGAGGCGTCGCGGTCTAGGGCCGCTGCGCCTTCGTTCCGGTAGCTACTGGAACTTAGGCGCCTCGGCGCCTCCCCGAAGGGCCGCGGCGCTGACGACAATGATAAAACACCCTGGTTACTGGTTACAGGCGTCGCGGGGCCTCCCCTAAGGGTCGCGACGCTGAAGAGGAATTTTGGGATAGATCCGAAAAATGACGGAGAATATAGGAGGAGATATCATCATTCAAAAAATCATACGAACTAGGCACGAGTTTTCTACTTTAGAATAAGGAAATTGGGTCTCATCAAAGATAACAAGAGGACTAATGACGATTCGTTTAGATGACAAATCAAAGCATTTATAACCACAATGATTTTACGGATAACCCAAAAACACATAAAGGGTAGAACGTTGATCGGTGTATTTTATATACACCTTTTGAGTCATTTTTAGTTAGTCTTTTGCCCATTTTTGTACAAATACATGTCGTCTTAGGATATATTTTCTTTCTTTTGAGTCATATTGGTTTAAAGTGGCTCATTGGCGAAAAAGGAGCAAAAAGAGGGCGAACAGGGTCCCGAGCTCAAAGCGAAAGTTGGCGAAGCAGTCGTGTGGCCTCGGCCAGCAAGATGTCGAGCGCCACGGCGCCCAAAATTCAGAGACTTGCAGGAGTTTCGGCGCCGCCAGTTGCAGGGCCGCGGCGGGATTTCTGCCAATTTCGAATGAGAATGGGCCAAGGCCTGAAAGGAAAACTGTGCATACGATTTGGAGGCTATAAAAAGAAGAGTTTAGGTCAGAATAAGGGTTCCAAACCCTTGGCAATTCATCACAACCTTGAAGATCAAGATTGGAGACCACTTTTTGTGTAACTTCTTTATTTCTTTGTTTTATTTCTTTATAGTTTATGTTGAATATTAGTTTAGTTCTTGTCATGTCTATGACTAGGAACTAACTTAATCTAGGGCTTTCCATATCAATTCACTTGAAACTTATTCTTATGAATTAATGCATGTTTTGGTTTCTTCTTATCATTGTTGAGATTTATTCAATAAGTGTCTTGAATGTTTGGTAATTAATTGATCACTAATTATCATAATCTATATGATTTCTAATCGAAAGCCGAAAGGGAGATTGTGAATATGCTATAGTTGAATAAACATAGGTTAAATCGTGGGCGAAAGTACCCCGATACTTGTGTAGTTTAATAAGTTATTGCTCTTAATCCTCCTTTATAGTCAATCTTATCACCGAAAGGTAGAAGGGTTCTATATTGGGGTTGAGTGTTTATATTACCTTAACATGAGTATAAAACGACTTAGTTAACCTGCTATCTCAAAATAGAATAAGAACCATAATTAAGTGCATTAACAAGTAAGATGAGAGGATAGTTGAGGAGATTTAGAAGCCCTATTTCCATCATATCTGAAGTAAAACAAAATAGTTTAGTTAGCATTCATAATTATAGTTATAAACAATTTATCAATCATCGGTTACCAAATAGATACCATAGAATAGAATTTGAGAATTGAACATTAATCCCTGAGGACGATAACTCGGTCTTCTAGACTATATTACTTGTCACGACACGTGCACTTGCGTTAGTGTGTGCATAAATCGCGCATCAAGTTTTTGGCGCCGTTGCCGGGGATTGACGTAGTTCAATATCATTTTATCTATTCTTAATTTCTAATTTGGTTTTTATTTTTTTATTTTTATTTTTTTTACTATATTTTTCTCTTTTATTCGTGAAACCAGTGCGCCGTGATCCGTTTGTTGTTTTTGATTCATCTCAGGGATCCTGAAAACATGGATTACTACTATCAACAAGGTAATCCCCCGGTCCCGCAAGAAGAGCAGGATGGGTTACGAGCAGCCATACTCAGGTTAACTAGGCACCAAACTCAGTTCATGGACGAAACGAGAGTGTCCTTGAAGAATTTGGAAACACAAATAGGACAACTCGCGGGCATGCTGAGCAGCAGAATGCAAGGGAAGAACTCTGCACATATTGGAGGAAATATAAAAGAGCAATGTTAGGCGATTGACCTGAAAAATGTCAAATCGGTGGAAGCAGAAAATTCGCAGCATTTGCAGTGCCATGGCTCATGAGCAGCGCCAGCGAAAGATTCAGGGCGATCTGAGCTTTAGCGCCACGACGCCCGAATCTCGGCATGGCGCCCAGAGCCCAGAGCCCAGAAGGCGAAATGAGGCTAGAAGCTGGTGTGAACGCACCCCAGGTGAAGATATCCTACCCCCAGAGGCTAAAAACAAGTGCTCTTGACAAACAGTTCTCTAAATTTGTGGAAATTCTCAAACAATTGCAACTCAATATCCCGTTTGCTGAGGCACTAGAGCAGATGCCAAATTATGTAAAGTTCATGAAGGATATTCTTAGCAAAAAGAGGAGGATAGAGGACTACGAAACAGTGGTGTTGACTGAAGAATGCAGTGTCATCCTACAGAGAAAGCTACCTCAGAAATTAAAAGAACCTGAGAGCTTCACCATCCCATGCACTATTAGAAAGTTTGAGTGTCAGAAGGCGTTGTGCGATCTGGGGGCAGGCATAAATTTGAGGCCCTACCTAGTATTTTGCAAACTTGGAATAGGAGAAGTCAAACCTACAAACATCACTCTGCAGTTAGCTGACCGCTCCATAGTCCATCGTAGAGGAGTCATCGAGGATATGTTGGTAAAGGTGGACAAGTTCATCTTTCCCGCTAATTTCGTCATCTTAGACATAAGAGATAACGACATAATCCCCATCATACTTGGAAGACCCTTCCTAGCCACATGACAGGCTCTCATCGATGTTCACAAAGGGGAGCTGAAACTTCGGGTGGAAGAAGAAGAGGTGATTTTCAATATTTTTCGGGCTGCAACCTTCCCAGATGCAAGTGACAACTGTTTCGCCATTGACATAATTTAAGATGCAGTGTCAGAAAAAGGGTTCAGAAATGATGATACGCTTGAAGAAGTACTGACCCGATGGGACGATAGTAGTGGAAACGACCCAAAGCTGATGGAGTATGCAAATTGGATGAATTCTTGAGAAGTGTGATAAGAAGAGATATGAAGAGCTTGGGAAGATGCCAGAGAGATCAGTACCATCCACAGAAAAGGCTCCAGAGTTAGAGTTAAAAATTGTACCCGATCATTTACAGTACCAATATCTAGGTGAAGATCAATCCTTACCTGTGATCATCTCATGTCATCTATCCACAATAGAGATTGAGAAGCTGCTGAGAGTACTGAGGGCTCACAAACGTGCCATTGGGTGGACATTGGCAGACATAAAGGGGATAAGTCCGTCAACAGTAATGCATAATATCTGTCTAGATGAGGAGAGCAGACCATCCATTGAGGCACAGATGAGACTAAACCCAAACATGAAAGAGGTAGTCAGAAAAGAAATCATGAAATGTCTCGATGCTGGAGTAATTTATCCTATATTTGACAGTGCATGAGTGAGTCCAGTACAAGTGGTGCCCAAAAAGGGTGGTATGACAGTAGTGACCAACGAAAGGAACGAGTTCATTCCCTCTAGAATAGTTACTGGGTGGAGAATCTGCATTGACTATCGCAAGTTGAACAAGGCGACCAGAAAAGACCACTTCCCGTTGCCATTTCTAGATCAGATGTTGGATAGACTTGCGGGGCACAACTACTAATGCTTTTTGGATGGTTACTCAGGGTATCATCAGATTGCGATAGCTCCAGAACATCAGTAAAAGACAACATTCACCTGCCCTTTTGGTACATTTGCATTCAGAAGGATGCCATTTGGGCTTTGCAATGCACCTGCGACCTTTCAGAGGTGTATGATGGCAATTTTCTCGGACATGGTGGAAAATACTATAGAGATTTTTATGGATGATTTCTCGATATTTAGGGCCTCGTTCGACGAGTGTTTGAGGCACTTGAAAGTAGTGTTAAAACGATGTGAAGAATCCAATCTTGTGTTGAACTGGGAGAAGTGTCACTTCATGGTAAAAGAGGGGATTGTCCTGGCACACAAAATATCCAACCAAGGTATTGAGGTGGACAAAGCAAAGATTTCAGTAATCGAAAATCTACCACCTCCAGTATCAACAAAAGGGGTCAGAAGTTTCCTTGGGCATGCCAGTTTTTATAGAAGATTCATCAAGGATTTCTCAAAAGTTTCAAAGCCCCTTTCCACCTTGCTAATGACGGGGGTTGCTTTTGAATTCAATAAGGAATGCATGACCGCTTTTCAGACACTCAAGGAGAAGCTTATCTCAGCACCCATAGTCATTGCACCAAACTGGGAGCTCCCATTTGAACTAATGTGTGATGCAAGTGATTATGCAGTGGGGGCAGTGCTTGGGCAAATGGTCGATAAGGTATTCAGATCCATTTACTATGCTAGTAAAACTTTGAATGACGCGCAGTTAAATTACGCGACTACAGAGAAAGAATTGCTAGCAATAGTATATGCATTCGAGAAATTCAGGTCATACTTGATTGAGAATAAGGTGATAGTATACACTGACCACTCTGCCATAAAGTATTTGATGACAAAGAAGGATGCAAAACCTCACCTCATCCGATGGGTCCTGCTATTACAAGAATTCGACATGGAGATTCGTGACAAGAAGAGGACAGAGAACTCAGTTGCAGACCACTTGTCGAGACTTGAGAACACAGAGAGACAGAACACCAAGGATGTGCAGATAAATGATCACTTCCCAGATGAGCAATTGTTTCAAGTAAGTGCGATTTTTAAGTTACATTGGTACGCTTATTTGTTAACTTTCTTGCAGCTAAGGTAATACCCCCAGGATTGACAAGACATCAAGTGAAGAGGTTTTACTCCGAAGTAAAACACTACTATTGGGAGGAGCCGATGTTATACAAACACTGCGTCGACCAAGTCATCAGACGATGTATACCAGATGAGGAGATGCACCAGATTCTCACGCACTGTCACACCTTACAATGTGGTGGACACTTTGGGGAATCAAGAATATCGGCAAAGGTATTGCAAAGCGGGTTCTATTGGCCAACCCTTTGTAAGGATGCCCACGCCTTTGTGAAAAAATGTGATCGTTGTCAAAGAACATGGAACATATCAAGACAAAATGAAATGCATTCGCATGGGATATTGGAAGTAGAACTATTTGATGTGTGGGGGATCGACTTCATGGGTTCATTCCCGTCGTCTTTTGGAAATCAGTACATTCTTCTGGCAGTGGATTATTTGTCCAAATGGGTAGAAGCAATAGCCACTAAAGAAAATGACAGTAAGACTGTTCAAAGATTCCTCAAAAAGAATATATTCACAAGGTTTGGTACTCCTAGGGTCATCATCAGTGATGGAGGAAGTCACTTTTGCAACAGGCAGCTTAATACATTGCTTTCCCGATATGGAGTCTACCACCGCACCACACTTCCCTATCACCCTCAAGCGAATGGGCAAGCAGAAGTGTCAAACAGGGAAGTGAAGAGCATATTGGAAAAGATGGTGGATGGCTCAAGGAAAGATTGGTCTATCAAAGCTGGATGGCCTTGTTGTGGGCATACATAACAACATTCAAAACCCCAATTGGAATGTCACCATATAAGTTAGTTTTTGGTAAAGCATGTCATTTGCCAGTAGAGTTGGAACACAGAGTTTATTGGGCAATGAGGAAGCTGAACATGGATGCCAAGGCGGCGAGGCGAGAAGAGGTCGCTGATTGGCGAGTTGGATGAATTGCACACAACGCCTATGAGAATGCAAAGATCTACAAGGAACGAACTAAAGTATGACATGATAAGATGTTGATCGAAAGACTTCAGCGGGACAACAAGTGCTTTTATTCAACTCAAGTTAAAGCTGTTTCGGGCAAGCTCAAATCGCGTTAGTCGACCATACAACGTGGTAAGAGCATTCCCATGGTGCGGTTGAAGTAAAGGAGAGAGAGCCCCTCAAGGTAAATGCATGAGAGGTTAAAACCCTATGTGATCAATGAAACGGAATATATGAGCCTAGTAACCCATCTCACTCTAACATGATAAGGAACTTGCGTCCGGCTAAAAGACGTTAAAGACAGCGCTACTTGGGAGACAACCCAAGGTTATTTTATTTTATTCAATTTAATGCAATTTAGTTTTTACTTAGAACAGTCTCACGGAGGGTATTGTTTATATGTTGTGATGACAGGTGCAGGGCCAAAAAAATTGGAGGAAGAAAACTGAAAAAAATCAAAAGAAAAGAAAAAAAATTGGCCCAGCGCATGTGATTCAGGCGCGCGCGGTTGCGAGCGCGGCGCCAAAAGTCGTAAGAGCGCGAAGTTTTTGGCGCCGTGGCGCCAGCATTACCTAAAAATCTGAATTTTGAAGAAGCTCTAATCCGATTTTCCTTTCTCCAAATCAAAAATCCAAAGCCCTTCCACTCTCACGGGATTCCTGACATTATCTGTCATGCATTAGTCACCGCCACCACTTTAAACCAAGTTTGTAAGTTATCCTGCTTTCTTTTATTTTATATATGTTTTTTTAGTCTTGCACACATTGGGAAAAATGTGTGATTTAAGTTTGGGGGGTGTTATTGTTTTTGAGTCTTTTTGATTTGTTTTAAGTATTTTTTTTGAGTCATATTTTTTTTTTAAGATCATGCATGTTGTAGTTACTGGAATCTCCTAGTGAAGTAAGGTTGGATAATGTAATGGAACTAGAAGCAACTATCTAAACACTTATGTTAGATATGCAAAAAAATCATGAAATCAGATCATTTGGGGTATCTTGCTTGACTTGTGCATTGTTTATGATTAAACCTATGTGTATGCTTGCTTGCTATTTGAGGCGAAATAGTTAGGATATGCATGATATGGAGATGACTCAGACATTTCTTTATTAGCCCTTTCTTACCACTTTTGCCTATCCCTGACATTCAAAATATCCCTAGTCAGCCCCTTTGAGCCTAAAAATTAGACTTTTTCTTTGACACCCTATAATTCCACACTTGTGCCATAAGTGAAAATTTTTGGTGATTGGAATAGAAAGTGTTAAAAAAGAGATAAAAAGAGTGAACAATTTTGATGCACCCCAATGAAAAAGTAATAATGAATAGGCAAAAGCCTAAGTTTGGGGGTGCATGTTATTCATAATACAATTCATTCTCTCAAAACAAAAGAGGAGAAAGATAGGTATGAAGTGAAGAAAGAAAATCAAAAGAAAAGGGAAGAATTTAACGCAAAAGAGCTTATGGTACATAAAATGAGCCTAAATGCCTATTTTTACCTACTCATGCCTAAGCCTACATTACAACCCTGAAAAGCCCTGAAGATCTCTTACATGTGTATCTATGATTAGTGGAGAATAGCAAGTAAACATGTCATAGGATTTTGAAATTGACATGCATAGTTAGGTATTCTTACTTCCATTAAGCATGATTAAATTGAATTTGCGAAATATCTAACTTAATGTGTTTAGAATGCTAAAAATTCATGCTATATGTTCCTGCATATTATTCAGCTAACCTTCATGTTTTTCTAAGTAACAATGATGCAGCAAAGTGATCAGTGTCTTTGAGTCAATCTATTTCCTTTTTCCTCTTGTCTTTAATTCTTTCTTTTGATCTTTGCTCGAGGGCGAGCAAAAGTTAAGTTTGGGGGTGTTTGATCGGTGTATTTTATATACACCTTTTGAGTCATTTTTAGTTAGTCTTTTGCCCATTTTTGTACAAATACGTGTCGTCTTAGGATAGATTTTCTTTCTTTTGAGTCATATTGGTTTAAAGTGGCTCATTGGCGAAAAAGGAGCAAAAAAAGGGCAGAAACAGAGGTCCCAGAGCTCAAAAAGCGAGAAAGTTGGCGAACCAGGCACGAAACAGGTCGGCGTCGCGGAGCCTCCAGCCAGCAGTGTCAGAGCGCCACGGCGCCCAAAATTCAGATACTTGCAGGAGTTTCGGCGCCGCGGCGCCAGTTGCAGGGCCGCGGCGGGATTTCTGCCAATTTCGAATGGGAATGGGCCAAGACCTGAAAGGAAAACTGTGTATACGATTTGGAGGCTATAAAAAGGAGAGTTTAGGTCAAAATAAGGGTTCCAAACCCTTGGCAATTCATCACAACCTTGAAGATCAAGATTGGAGACTACTTTTTGTGTAACTTCTTTATTTCTTTGTTTTATTTCTTTATAGTTTATGTTGGATATTAGTTTAGTTCTTGTCATGTCTATGGCTAGGAACTAACTTAATCTAGGGTTTTCCATATCAATTCACTTGAAACTTATTCTTATGAATTAATGCATGTTTTGGTTTCTTCTTATCATTGTTGAGATTTATTCAATAATTGTCTTGAATGTTTGGTAATTAATTGATCACTAATTATCATAATCTATATGATTTCTAATCGAAATCCGAAATGGGAGATTGTGAATATGCTATAGTTGAATAAACATAGGTTAAATCGTGGACGAAAGTACCCCGATACTTGTGTAGTTTAATAGGTTATTGCTCTTAATCCTCCTTTATAGTCAATCTTATCACCGAAAGGTAGAAGGGTTCTATATTGTGGTTGAGTGTTTATATTACCTTAACATGAGTATAAAACGGCTTAGTTAACCTGCTATATCAAAATAGAAGAAGAACCATAATTAAGTGCATTAACAAGTAAGATGAGCGGATAGTTGAGGAGATTTGAAAGCCCTATTTCCATCATATCTGAAGTAAAACAAAGTAGTTTAGTTAGCATTCATAATTATAGTTATAAACAATTTATCAATCATCGGTTACCAAATAGATACCATAGAATAGAATTTGAGAATTGAACACTAATCCCTGAGGACGATAACTCGGTCTTCTAGACTATATTACTTGTCATGACACGTGCACTTGCGTTAGTGTGTGCATAAATCGCGCATCAAGTTTTTGGTGCCGTTGCCGGGGATTGACGTAGTTCAATATCATTTTATCTATTCTTAATTTCAAATTTGGTTTTTATTTTTTTACTATATTTTTCTCTTTTATTCGTGAAACCAGTGCGCCGTGATCCGTTTGTTGGTTTTGATTCATCTCAGGGATCCTGAAAACATGGATTGCTACTATCAACAAGGTAATCCCCCGGACCCACAAGAAGAGCAGGATGGGTTACGAGAAGCCATACTCAGGTTAACTAGGCACCAACTTCGATTCATGGGCGAAGCGAGTGTCTCAAGAATTTGGAAACACAAATAGGACAACTCGCGGGCATGCTGAGCAGCAGAATGCAAGGGAAGCACTCTGCACATATTGGAGGAAATATAAAAGAGCAATGTCAGGCGATTGACCTGAAAAATGTCGAATCGGTGGAAGCAGAAAATTCGCAGCAGTTGCAGCGCCGCGGCGCCACCGAGCAGCGCCACGGTGCCGAAGATTCTGGGACAGTGCAGAGCTTTAGGCGCCACGGCGCCGAATCTCAGGGTCGCGGTACCGAGAGCCCAGAAGGTGAAATGAGGCTGGAAGCTGGTGTGAACGCACCCCAGGTGAAGATACCGTACCCCCAGAGGCTAAAAACAAGTGCTCTTGACCAACAGTTCTCTAAATTTGTGGAAATTCTCAAACAATTGCAACTCAATATCCCGTTTGCTGACTAGAGCAGATGCCAAGTTATGTAACGTTCATGAAGGATATTCTTAGCAAAAAGAGGAGGATAGAGGACTACGAAACAGTGGTGTTGACTGAAGAATGCAGTGCCATCCTACAGAGAAAGCTACCTCGGAAATTGAAAGATCCTGGGAGTTTCACCATCCCATGCACTATTGGAAAGTTTGAGTGTCAGAAGGCGTTGTGCGATCTGGGGGCAGACATAAATTTGATGCCCTACCTAGTATTTTGCAAACTTGGAATGGGAGAAGTCAAACCTACAAACATCACTCTGCAGTTAGCTGACCGTTCCATAGTTCATCCTAGAGGAGTCATCGAGGATGTGTTGGTAAAGGTGGACAAGTTCATCTTTCCCGCTGATTTCGTCATCTTAGACATAAGAGATAACGACATAATCCCCATCATACTTGGCAGACCCTTTCTAGCCACGGGGCGTGCTCATCGATGTTCACAAAGGGGAGCTGAAACTTCGGGTGGAAGAAGAAGAGGTGATTTTCAATGTTTTTCGGGCAGCAACTTTCCCAGATGCAAGTGACAACTGTTTCTCCATTGACATAATCAAAGATGCAGTGTCAGAAAAAGGATTCAGAAATGATGATACGCTTGAAGAAGTACTGACCCGATGGGACGATAGTAGTGGAAACGACCCAAAGCTGATGGAGTATGCAAATTGGATGAATTCTTGTGAGAAGTGTGATAAGAAGAGATATGAAGAGCTTGGGAAGATGCCAGAGAGATCAGTACCATCCACAGAAAAGGCTCCAGAGTTAGAGTTAAAAATTGTACCCGATCATTTACAGTACCAATATCTAAGTGAAGATCAATCCTTACCAGTGATCATCTCATGTCATCTATCCACAGAGATCGGTGAGAAGGCTGAAATCGAGGGCTCAAGGCGTGCCATTGGGTGGATATTGGCAGACATAAAGGGGATAAGTCCGTCAACAGTAATGCATAATATCCGTCTAGATGAGGAGAGCATACCCTCCATTGAGGAACAAATGAGACTAAACCCAAACATGAAAGAGGTAGTCAGAAAAGAAATCATGAAATGGCTCGATGCTGGAGTAATTTATCCTATATCTGACAGTGCATGAGTGAGTCCAGTACAAGTGGTGCCCCAAAAGGGTGGTATGACAGTAGTGACCAACGAAAGGAACGAGCTCATTCCCTCTAGAACAATTACTGGGTGGAGAATCTGCATTGACTATCGCAAGTTGAACAAGGCGACCAGAAAAGACCACTTCCCGTTGTCATTTCTAGATCAGATGTTGGATAGACTTGCGGGGCACCAATACTAATGCTTTTTGGATAGTTACTCAGGGTATCATCAGATTGCGATAGCACCAGAAGATCAGGAAAAAACAACATTCACCTGCCCTTTTGGTACATTTGCATTCAGAAGGATGCCATTTGGGCTTTGCAATGCACCTGCGACCTTTCAGAGGTGTATGATGGCAATTTTCTCGGACATGGTGGAAAGGACTATAGAGATTTTTATGGATGATTTCTCGGTCTTTGAGGCCTCGTTCAACGAGTGTTTGAGGCACTTGTAAGCAGTGTTAAAACGATGTGAAGAATCCAATCTTGTGCTGAACTGGGAGAAGTGTCACTTCATGGTAAAAAAAGGGATTGTCCTGGGACACAAAATATCCAACCAAGGTATTGAGGTGGACAAAGCAAAGATTTCGATGTCGAAAATCTACCACCTCGATGCTCGACAAAGGGGTCAGAAGTTTCCTTGAGCATGCCGGTTTTTATAGAAGATTCATCTATGATTTCTCAAAAGTTTCAAAGCCCCTTTCCACCTTGATAATGACGGGGGTTGCTTTTGAATTCAATACGGAATGCATGACCGCTTTTCAGACACTCAAGGAGAAGCTTATCTCAGCACCCATAGTCATTGCACCAAACTGGGAGCTCCCATTTGAACTAATATGTGATGCAAGTGATTATGCAGTGGGGCGATGCTAAGGCAAAAGTCGATAAGGTATTCGATCCATTTACTATGCTAGTAAAACTTTGAATGGCCTTGATTAAATTACGCGACTACAGAGAAAAAATCGCTAGCAATAGTATATGCATTCGAGAAATTCAGGCCATACTTGATTGGGAATAAGGTGATAGTATACACTGACCACTCTGCCATAAAGTATTTGATGACAAAGAAGGATGCAAAACCTCGCCTTATCCGATGGGTCCTGCTATTACAAGAATTCGACATGGAGATTCGTGACAAGAAGGGGACAGAGAACTCGATTCTGCACCACTTGTCGAGACTTGAGAACACAGAGAGCTAGAACACCAAGGATGTGCAGATAAATGATCACTTCCCAGATGAGCAATTGTTTCAAGTAAGTGCGATTTTTAAGTTACCTTGATACGCTGATTTTGTTAACTTTCTTGCAGCTAAGGTAATACCCCCAGGATTGACAAGACATCAAGTGAATAGGTTTTACTCCGAAGTAAAACACTACTATTGGGAGGCCCGAGTATCTTGATCTTTGGATCGGCCAGTAAACTAGTCTCGAAACCGAGCTGACGAGTGCGGGCTTGGGCTGAAACTAGGGCCCAATGGTGAAGGTCAAGACGCGGACTAGGCGGTGAGCCACGACTGGAAAGGGACTTGGACCCACTGCCACTACAATGGGGCCCACTGCTGGCCCCACATTTGCGGATGCTGCTGATGGCCGTCACTGCCACTGTTCCGGTGGGTTTTGCCGCCGCGATTCTTGCCAGTATTTTTCCGATTTTGGCCCTTTTTACCGCCACTGTTGTTGTGATTTTGGCTCGAGTTGGTGGAACTGAAAGGAGAAAAACTGGACTCAATCATCATGACGACAGGACTAGCCCCAATAGCCGCCTTCTTAGCCAATCCGATTTCTTCCAATGTAAGCATGGAGCGTGCTTGGTTGAATTCTGGCAGGGGGTTACTTTGATGAAGAATCGAAGCAACGCCATTATAGGCCTCAGATAGGTCTGCAACCATTTGTAGGATGAGACGACTATTGCTCACAGGAGCACCCACATTGCAAAGTTGATCCGCCAAGTCCTTGAGACATTTGCAATAAGACGAAACGTTTGGAAAATTCTCCATCTTGACTTGAGAAGATTGTTATCTTGAAATATGTCACGCAATCGATTCCAAGCCTCCATAGCTGTGGAGTTGGGTTCCATAATCGTGTAAGAGGTCAATAGAGATAGTGGCATAAATCCACTGAAGAACTTTTGCATCAAGCGTGACCCATTATTTTGGATCGTCTGCTTTGGTGGACATCGCCTCTGTAGTACCCTCCGTGGCATTCCCCGTAGCCCCCTCCGTAGTAGTAGCCGGAGGGATGATGTGGTGGAGAACTTGATGTGGTGGAGAACTTGATGTGCTGTGGCATGAATCTTGAACAACTCCGCCCACATCCCATATTGGACGTTTTCTAGGTCAAGAACAATAGGAAGAACGCTCTTGATGTTAGAAACTGTGAGGGCAAGATGAAAAGTGTTCTTATCAGTTTGAATAGAACAACAAGATTCGGAGAAGGGATTTGTTAGAAAATTTAAGAAGAAGCCGAGAAGAGTCTCGGTTTTGGGAAGGGAAGGTCTCGGCTTTTGGAGGAAGGAAGCAAGCCGAGAGGGTCTCGGATGTGAAGAGGTTTTAACGGAAGCAAGAACCTAGACTTGTGATACCATGAAAGAATTAATTCCTTGATTATTCTTCTTAATGAAAGACATATATATATATACAAGTTATAATAGGAAAATTCTTTTCTTATTCTACCTCTAAATCACTATTCTATATGGAGACTAACTATACACTTATGGTAATATTACAATCTTAATTAAGGTATAAGACTAATATAATATATACCAAATATACACAAAATATAACACTTGCCTTGACTGCCCGTATGGGCTGGAAATCGGACTGGGCCCTATATTTAACACTAGCTTAGTCAGTTCACCTGGTAAAGGTAAAAGCTCGTTGGATGCCGATCACAACTTAAGTGCTAGCTAGATTTGGTTCTTAACAGGTTTCATGCATGTGCTGTGGGAGGAGGTCTAGTCATTGATCTTTTCATTCTGATATTGTAATGTTAAATTGCGAACAATATTTGACTATTTATGATTTTTGTATATTAAGGCCATATGAGCTGATCATCCATTGTTATTGCAAGGTTATAAGATTTTATGAAATACTTTTAAGCCATCATTTCATGATAATGGATAAAATATCTTTATGCATGGTTAATTCGTTCGATGATAGCCTCACATGCATGTGTTACCCAAAGATTTGAGGCGTGACATTCAGTATTTCTAAAATATTCTAAATGCGAGTTTGTTCAGTTGTTTTTGGCATTTAGAATGGGGTTAGTAACTAGTCTCCCTAGACGTCGAATAACTTACATATTAATAAAATGTCAAAGTTGTTTTTCCTGATAGAGAATAAAATAATATTCTTCATATATTTTGTAATGATTATTCTAGTGTAATTATGTAAAGTAGAGATTTTTCTTCAATTATGTTTTATAATTGTAAACACCTATATATATTGCATTAATGAGAATCTTTCAACCAAGAATAATTACACTATTTTACATGATATCAGAGCTTTATTGTAAGACATATCTTGTCTACTATGATAATATATCTGTTGTTTACTTATCTCATAACCCGATTCAGCTTCAGCGAACCAAACATATTGAGATGAATATTCATTTGTTTGTGAGAAGGATGACATGGGCCATGTTCAGGGGTTACATGTTCCTTCTTCATATCAGTACACATATATATTTATTAAGGGACTTCCGCGATAACTATTTCTTGACTTAAGATCCAGTCTGAGCGTTCGGCCTCCTCCCACTCCAACTGAAGGGTGTGATAGAAAATAAATAAATATTCTTCATATATTTTCTAATTATTAATCTAGTGTAATTATATAAAGTAGAGATCTTTCTCCAATTAAATTTTGTAATTGCAAACACCTATATATATATATTGCATTAATGAAAAGTCTCCGATCAGAATTAAATTATTTACATTTCAGTCCACTCATCCGAAATATTGAACTTAGGAAGGAGGGAATTTATATATTTTTTTAAAATGTGTTTTAGCATGCATTGCTCCAGCACACTTCGATTGACTTTAATAGAGTCAAATACGTGAAAATCTTACCATTACAGATAGTGAAGATACGTCTAATAAATAATGATCTATAAATAATAAAAATGCCTTAAATCTGTGTGTACCTGAACCATTCAATTTGATATTTATTTGAAGAAAAATTAAAAATATAAAGACAAAAAATAGAACCACTTGGACATTGTTTAATCAAGACAGTAAGTAGATAACGTGTAACTTTGGAGGATATAAACTTTTAAATAGCTTGTAACTATATACAGGGGATGAGAAAAAAAAATCCTAAATTCACACCAATATGTATCTCCAAGAACAAATCAATTGTATATTACTTGTATTATAGTAGATTATTTATATCACAGGTGACCAAGCTGTCTCCTTTTTTTATTCTTAGAATATCTTAAAAGACTTTGAAGATTTGAGAGTTTTCAAGTCATTGGAAGTGGGAGATGGTTCACCGCCGGCAGGAAAGTCGGCAAGGGCGGCAGCCATCCGGCGAATACTGACAGAACGAGCTGTTTTGAAGCTGTAGGATCTTTTGGTCTTTGAAAATATGTCGGATGACTTTGATAGAATCAAATAAACTAGAGCTTGGACTAGAACAAATAAACCAACCTTTATCAACATCCTGCTATCAATCTCCATCGAATGAAGAAGAAGAAGAGGAGAATTGTGAATATGTAGATATATAATTGAGAGAAAAGAGGATGTGTTTATATAGGAAGGAAATTAGCCGACCTCTTTGAACTTGGCCACACAATTGACCTTGAGAGAGAGGTTGCATGGAAATTTCGATGCTATTAGTTCAACTCAGGCACGTGTGTTCTAGAGGTTAAGTTACATGATTATTGACATTTCAAAAACAAAGCAACTTAATATATAATACCTTTCTAATTCAACTTGTTATTCGAATAAATTAATTATTTATTATCTTTCTTAACGTTGTTTATTATTATTATTATTATTAGTTTTTGTGGTAACATAAACATCCAAAGATCCTAAGAGTCTAGGTTATTTTTACATTGTTTTCGCTCCTCTCTTTTCTTTAAAAATACCGTGAAAATCCCTCCAAAACCCGAGACACTTCTCGGTTTTTCTCCTTGTCTTCCCCAATCCCTTCTCCGAATCTTGTTGTTCTATTCACTATGACTGATAAGAACACGTTTCATCCTGCCCTGCGATTTCCAACATCAAGGCGTTAACTATTGTTTTGACTTAGAAAGCGTCGATATGGGCGTGGCGGAATTATTCAACATTCATGCTATGGCTCATCAAGTTCTTCACCACATCATTCCTCTACCTACTCCTAGGGAGGATGATACAGAGACTACAGTAGTCGTGCCAACCAAAGCAGACGATCCAAAATTATGGGTCACGCTTGACTCAAAGGTTCTCCAATGGATTTATACCACAATATTCATGGATCTTTTACAGACGATTATGGAATCTAACTCCACAGCTATGGAGGCTTGGAATCAATTGCGTGATATCTTCCAAGATAACAGTATTATCGCATTGTTATCCTTGAGCAGAAATTTTCTCAAGTTACTATGGAGAATTTTCCTCACGTTTCTTCTTATTGTAAACGACTCAAGGATTTGGCGGATCAACTTCGCAACGTGGGTTCTCCTGTTACTAATAGTCGTCTCGTTTTATAGATGGTTGCAGGCCTGTCCGAGGCCTATAACGGCGTTGCTTCGATTATTCATCAAAGTAACCCCATGCCGAAATTCTACCAAGTACGCTCCATACTTACATTGGAAGAAGCCGGATTGACTAAGAATGTAGCTATTGGGGCTAGTCCTATCGTAATGATGACAGAATCTAATTTTTCTTCTTCCGGTTTCACCAAATCGAGCCAACATCGCAACAACAGTGGTGGTAAAAAAGGGAAACAGGAAAAGTAATCGCGGTGGCAACACCACCGAACAACGATCGCGGCATCGGCGGACGTGGGGTCATGATGGGTCCCGTAGTCCTGTCCACTCGGTGTCGCGACTTTTCAGCCACTGGGCCCCAATTTCTCGGTTCAGGCTCCAGATTTCAGACCATTTTATGAGTCGACCCAGCAGTCCAGTATACTTGGGCCTCGCCGCCCTCAGACCCATCATGCAATGGGACCCACACATACCAATATTGAAGTTGCAATGCATACGCTTGGAATGACACAACCACACCCGAATTGGTACATGGACACCGGCGCCACCACCCACATGGCATCCGATCAAGGTACTCTCTCGTCTTATTCCAAGTTGAGCAGTAATCATGGTATAATTGTGGGTAATGACAATTCAATTCCAATTAAGGGTTATGGACATAAAACTTTGTCCCCTCCTCATCCACCACTTGTCTTGAAAAATATCATTCATGCCCCAAAACTAATTAAAAAATTGGTGTATGTCCGTAAATTCACCACTGATAATTAGGTTCCTATTCATTTTGATCCGTTTGGATTTTCTGTGAAATATTTCAAGACGAGGAGTCCTCTCATGAGGTGTGACAATAGGAGAGATCTTTATCCAATCACACCAAGTCTCGGTTTCTCGCGTCAGATCATGTCATCCACTTTTGCAGCTCTTGCTCATTCCTTGTGATATGCTCGTCTAGGTCATCCGGGTCATCTATTTTATCTATTTTAGATAAAAATAAGTTTATTTATTGTAAGGGTAAGCGCAATACTCCAAATTGTCAATTTTGTTCTTTAGGAAAAATAATTAAGTTGCCGTTTGTAGCTTCGAATTCTCATACTTCAATGTCAAATGATATTATTCATAGCGATTTATGGACATATCCCATTCTCAGTTCTATGGGTCATCAATATTATATTTTATTCTTAGATGATTATTCTAAATATTTATGGACGTTTTCAATCGAAAAAATCCCAAGTTTTTTTCATCTTCGTAAAATTTAGAGCTTTCATAAGAACTCAATTTGAACGGGAAATAAAGAACATGCAATGTGATAATGGCAAAGAGTATGACAATGAGGAGTTTAGGGAGTTGTGTGCTCAAAATGAGATAAATTTTCATTTTTCTTGTTCTCATACGTCTTCAAAAAATGAGAAAGCTGAACGGAAAATTCGTACCATTAACAACATTATCTGCACCTTATTGGTTTATTCTTTCGTCCCTCCGTTTTTTTGGTACCATGCGCTACAAATGGCTACAGATCTACTTAATATTCTTCCCTCTAAAGGTTTGACATATTCATCCCCTCTTCAAGTTTTGTACAATAAGACCCCTTCGTATTCTCATCTTAGGGTCTTTGGATGCTTATGTTATCCACTGTTTCCATCCACCACAATCAACAAGCTTCAGGCACGTTCTACCCCTTGTGTGTTTTTTGGGTTATCCGTCAAATCACCGTGGTTATAAATGTTTTGATTTGTCTTCTAAAATAATCATCATTAGTCGTCATGTTATCTTTGATGAGTCCTAATTTCCTTTTTCTAAAGTAGACAAACTCGTGCCTAGTTCGTATGATTTTTTGGATGATGATATCTCCCCCTATATTCTCTGTCATTTTTCGGATCTGTCCCAAAGTTCGTCTCCAGCGTTGCGGCCCTTAGGGGAGGCGCCACGGCGCCTACCAGGCAGTAACCAAATTCCAGTGCCATCGTCGCGGCGCCAAACTTCCAGTAGTCACTGGAACGAAGGCGCCGCAGCCCTGGATCCCGGCGCCGAGGCGCCTCCGACATCTTTTTCCGAAAATGGGCTAGCAGGCCCACTACCTGCTGGCCAGTCCGTCCCATCTCCAGAAAATACTCAAAATTCACCCGATCTAGCCCCGAGTCATGGTCCTATCACTCGCAGTAAAAGAGGTATTTTTAAACCAAAAAGCTATTTTAATTTAAATTTTAATGTTCTTAGGTCACCCTTACCCTGTAATCCTTTGTCTGCCTTAAACGACCCAAATTGAAAAATTGCCATGACCTCTCCCCCGAGTCATTAGTGTTTTTTCACCCCGATGAATATAATGCTCTTATTGATAATAAGACGTAGGAGTTGGTTCCCCGTCCATATGGTGTTAATATTATTCGGTCTATGTGGATTTTTGCTCATAAGGAAAATTATGACGGTTCAATTGCAAGGCATAAGACTCGTCTTGTAGGTGATGGTAAGACTCAGCAAGTTGGTGTGGATTGTGGTGAGACGTTTAGCCCGGTGGTCAAGCCAACTACCATTCGTACTGTGCTCAGCTTGATTCTTTCGAAATCATGGTCATTCATCAGCTAGATGTGAAGAATGTTTTCCTACATGGTGATCTCAAAGAAACAGTATATATGCATCAGCCTTTGGGGTTTAGGGATACTAGATATCCTAATTATGTCTGTTTATTAAAGAAGTCCTTGTATGGTCTTAAGCAGTATCCACGGGCTTGGTAGAAGAGGTTTGTAGACTATGTTTCGACTATGAGTTTCTCTCACAGCAGGTCTGATAATTCATTATTCATATATCATTGGGTTTCTTCCATGGCTTATATACTATTATATGTTGATGATATTATCTTGACTGCCTCTTCTGATGCTTTGCGAAATTCTATTATGACAATGCTCAGTTTTGAGTTTGTCATGAAGGACTTGGGCCTAGTGAGTTATTTTTTGGGTATTGCTGTCACCCGTCATGCAGGTGGATTGTTATTATCACTGAGGAAGTATGCAACAGAGATCATTGAGAGGGCTGAGATGTCATCCTGTAAGTCTACTTCTACTCCAGTTGATACTAAACCCAAGTTGGGTGCTACAGCTGACTCTCCTTATGAGGATCCGACCCGCTATCGTAGTCTTGCAGGCGCCCTTCAGTATCTTACGTTCACGCGACCAGATATTACATATTTCGTCCAGCAAGTGTGTTTGTTTATGAAGAAACCAGAGTTGAACATATGAATGCGTTCAAACACATTCTTAGGTACATTCAGGGTACACTTGATTATAGCTTGCATTTGTATCCTTCGTCGACGTCTACACTAGTCTCTTATACAGATGTTGATTGGGGTGGTTGTCCTAACACCAGACGGTCTACGTCTGGCTATTGTATGTTTTTAGGTTATAACTTGGTTTCATGGTCTTCCAAGCATCAATCCACGCTTTCACGTTCAAGTGCAGAGGTCGAGTATCGAGGGGTAGCCAATGTGGTTTCTGAGTCATGTTGGTTACGAAATCTACTTTTAGAGCTTTATTGTCCTATTCAGAAGGCTACCTTAGTATATTGTGATAATATAAGTGTCATCTACCTTTCTGGTAATCCAGTTCAACACCAGCGCACTAAACACATAGTGATGGATATTCACTTTGTTCGAAAGAAGGTAGTTAAAGGACAAGTATACGTCTGTCATGTCCTTTCCAAATATCAAATTGCAGACATCTTTACAAATGGTCTTCCCTCGGTCATTTTTGAAGATTTTAGAGACAATCTCAGCGTACGAAGATCGCCCGCTATGACTGTGGGTGTGTGTTAAATGAGGCCCAATGTCGCGGCCCAAGTTCGGAAACTGTTCTGTGAACAGTCATGAGTTGTATATATTTGGTATATATTATATTAGTCTTCTACCTTAATTAGGATTGTAATATTACTATAAGTGTATATTTATTCTTCATATAGAATAGAAACTTAGCTGTAAAGTAGAAATAAAATTTTTCTATTGTAACTTGTATATATATGTCTTTTAAGAATAATAAATAGATTATTTCTTTCAAAAAGAGTCGAGGGGAACTCAAGTAATTTGCATGAAACAATTATTTGATGCAATAGTTGTCACGGTAAGGTCCTAGTGATTTGTAACCGACATTTGTTCGCAGAAGCAACACAATTATCACGTGTCTTTATACATTATCTAAAACTTATTTCAATGAGTGGACAAATATAAAAAGAATGACTCATATTTTCTCGTTAGTGTTATAGTAATTCACATGCTTAAGAGTTGGGTCCCCTCACCAGGTGCGGAGCTAGGCTCTCCTAAAGAAATTCATTTGTATCCATTTTATTAAAAAAATTAAATTCTATATATAGAATTAAAAGTATATATTATATATAATTAATGAGTGGATAAGAATAAAAACATATTATGTTTATATACTATTAAAAATATTACATTATATATACAAAGTTACATTGGTTACTTAATTATATTTTAAATCCGTTTAATAAAAATTCTAACTTCGCTACTGCTCTTGACCATAAAATTGCTCTGGAAATGAAAAAAATAGGTTAAAACATAACAACAGGAAACAGTAAAAAAAGAATATGTCAGAGTTTCTTTTTTTGGTAAACAACATGTAAGAGTTATATTTACATTGTTTAACCTAAATAATTTGTACATTGTGGATGGTAATATTGATATCCAAGATTACTTCACTACAAGAAAAAAAATATTTGCCAACAATAATTTTGTTGTCATGTGTTGGATGTTATTGTCAAAAGTATTTTTCGCAATAACAAAAGTTGTTGCATGCTGTTGCAATAACCTCTGATGCAAAAAAAAATTGCAACAACAAGTTGTTAGTTTTGTTGTCATTTACGTTTTTTTCTCGTAGTGCTTGTTTGTATACAGTAGACCTCTCGAATTTCACCATAAAGGTTAAAAAAAATTAAAATTCCTTTTTATTTTAGTTTTATCTCTCTATAGTAGTTTTGACCTATAATAATAATAATTATAGTTATATTAGTACGCTCTTTATAAAAATTACCCTTTATAACAATCATCGTTAAAAAATAAAATCTTTAAGATGATGAATAATAGGTACAAAGACTTTGATCAAAGATTTTAACAAAAATATTACATGAGTACATGCATCAATAACTAAAGATTTCATTCTGATGAAATATTTGCACATATCGTAGAATAGCGTAAATATCTTTGAGTGAAGTTCTTTCATTAATACAATATATAGAGTGTGTACAATTGTAATCCTAATGGAATGATGATCTCTACTTTACATAATTATACTAAAATATTATATACATAATATTACAGAATATACGGTGAATATATGGAAATATATTCACTATCACACTCCTCAGTGGGAGCGGGAGGAGGCAGGATGCTAAGACTGAATCGGAAGTCAAGGAACAGTTGTCGAGTAAGCCCCTTAGTGAAGATATATACGTACTGATACGAAGATGGAATATGTAACACCTTAACATGACACATTTCAACCTTCTCACGAACAAAGTGAATATTCATCTCAATGTGCTTGGTTCGCTGATGCTGAATCGGGTTATGAGACAGGTGTACAACATATATGTTGTCATAGTAAATCAAAGATGCCTTACGTAAGGGACAATGAAGCTCAAGAAGGAGATTTCAGTGCCAACACAACTCAGTAAAAAAGTTCGCAACACCTCGATATTCTTCTTCTACACTCGAACGGAAAAGAGTGGCTTGTCGTTTGGCAGACCATGAAATAATATTATCCCCAAAAAATACACAATAGTCGGATGTAGAGTGATAGGTGTCCGGACAACCTGCTCAATCGGCATCTTATAAGATAGCAATCTAGTCGATACAGAGGGATATAAATATAGTCCATATTCATGAGTGCCCTTAACCTACCAAATGATACGCTTAAAAGCTGTAAAGTAAGGTTGTTTGGGAGCGTGCATGAACATGTACACCTGCTGAACAACATAGGCAATATCGGGTCGAGTGAAGGTGAGATACTGAATACCATATGTGAGACTCCTATAAGGAGAAGGATCGCTTACCGGATCCCCGTCATCTGCACTGAGTTTTGAATTTGAGTCGACAAGAGTGGGTATGATCTTGTAGTTCTCTATTTTAGCCCTGTAGATAATTTTCTCGGCATACTTACGCTGATATAAAAACATGGCATGTGTTGATCTGGTCACTGATATCCCCAAAATAACTCAATTTATCTAAGTCTGTTATCAAATTTAGACTTGAGCAGGGCAATGATCTCGTGTTTCAGTGCATCCGAAGAAGCTATCAGAACAATGTTATCCACATATAAAAGAAGGTAAGTCGTGTCAGTACATCGATGAAAAATAAAAAGTGAATGATCACTCTTGTTGCACACGAACCTTATCTTTATGATGTATGTAGCAAACCACCCACACAAAGCATGTGAGTTTGTTTAAATCCATATAACGACATACAAAAACGATAGACATACTGAGAAACATTTGGATGCACAAAGTCGGGCGGTTGATGCATATAAATGGTGTTTTTAAAATCCCATGTAAGAAGGAATTTTTACATCAAGCTGGTGAATAGGACAATTCTTCCCATAGTTATGCTTAAAACGACGCGAATGGTGGCTGGTTTGACCACCAGACTAAAAGTCTCACCACAATTGTCACGACCCGACCCCGGGACCGCGACTGGTGCCCTACCTGGGCACCCTTACAGGTATACATCAGAGATAATCAGCGGAACATACATGAAACTTATAAATAAAACATCGGAAGTAAAACAACAGGTTAGCCGATAGGGCTACCTTCCTGAACATAATTAAATACAACCGAAGCAGTTGCCTCATTTCTTTTACAAACTGACCCACAATATGTGACTACAGACCTCTAAGAGTTTTGACATAACAACTGTGGCGGGACAAGGCCCCGCCGTACCCCTGAATAAACATAAACGTGACAACTCCGGAACACTGGAGCCATCTCGATTTGCTGAACCGGGATCCTAAGCTCGCGGATCCACAACTGTGTACCTAAACCTGCGGGCATGAGCGGCCAGAAGAAGTCGATCTAAGTACAGAATATGGAACGAAATAACGTCTGATAAGCAGATCATAATCGTACAAAAGAATGACAAGGACAAGTATAAAAATACATGCGGATCTGCCGTGTCATTACCACTTATGAACTTAATTTCACATCAACATCTTTTCCAGTCCATTATGAGTTATTGTCATATCTTACTTTCTTACTTTTGAGAAGTCATTAAGTTCATTTCTATCTAACTTACTTATCTTTGATAAAATAGTACGGCCCAATAAGGAGGGACACATATACTACCCTGGCCCGGGACGCGATCGATCACGCGATATCAAAGCATGCTCGTGGAATCCCCATCACCGCGATGACTAAAAGTGTAACACATAACCATGGGTCTCACGCCCGTAAAATCAATCAAAGCAGTGGTATAACGCGTGCGGGGCTTGCCCCTCATTTATACTCTTACCCTGGACAAGGTGGTAAAGCAGGGGGTATAACGTCTTGGGGCTTGCTCCTCATTTATACTCTTACCCTGGAGAAGGTGGTATAACGTCTTGGGGCTTGCCCCTCATTTATACTATTACCCTATCTCGACCGGTCGTCAAATAACACATAAAGCAGGTGGTACAGCGTCTTGGGGATTTACCCCTCACTTATACTCTTACCCTGGAGAAGGTGGTATAACGTCTTGGGGCTTGCCCCTTATTTATACTCTTACCCTATCTCGACCGGCCATCATACATAACATAAGCACTACCGGCTTATCATACATAATATAAGCAAGTTAAGAAATCCCCTAACTTCTTATTAGCTTGTTCATATACACTCTCTTTTTTTGTTTACTTAAGGCACTAACATGTCATTATAAAATCCGGGAATTTAACCCAACGTACTACGTGCCTCTACTCCTTTAAAATGATTCTCTTTCAAATAAAACTTCCAAGATACTAATAACCGTAGTATCAAGTCATATCTACTTTTCACGACAAGTCACAATGCTTTTTAGAAATACAATTATAGGCTTCTAAATCAAGTGACTTCTTTCTTTAAAACCTTAAGCAATTGGTACCTTTAAAACAATTTTGCCCTTCTTTATTTCAAATCATTACTTTGCTTACAATACTGAAGAAAACCATTCTTTTAATCTTCCATAAAGTTGTTATAACCAACTTCCCATAAAGCCGTTATAACTCTTTATGTCTTAGACAAATTCATTCCTTTTATGACCAAGAAACTTATACTTTCAATTCAAATCACATAGCTTTCAAAATACTTCAAGTCTCTTATCTTTTAAGAAAACAAGTTTCTTAACTTTAGAAAGGCAAGAAATCAATACTTTCCAAATCAAGTATTCTATACTTTTAAATCAATTCATTTCTTCCTTTAAGAATCAAGTCTCATAACTTGAAAAATAAAGTCCTTAACCTTTTAACAATTTGAGGTCCATAGTCTTAAAACTTCATACGTAAATTCTTATAAATTAAGTAACATATACTTGGTGCGTTGTGAATAAGTTATACTTATTTATAACTATCTTAATCAAGTAGCCATGATCTAGAAAATGTAATACAATTTTGTCTTATCTTAGCTTCTATGCAGATGGAGAATTCTACTTGTTTTAACACAATTAATTGTCATTACATTTTCCTTTATTAACGCTGCAATGGCTTGTTCGATACTTATTCTTATTCGTGCCGTAAATTAGCCAAGTCAACTTGGCTCCAAAATACCTCCTAACGACTCTTACCAACATCCCCCATAAGACTTGGTAAGAACTTAGGATAACTTATACATAACCTTTACGTAGAGTAAATCGACATACATACCTCTTAACTTCTAAGAGTAGAAGGAATCATGAAATAGTACTACATGTATATTCCATACATAGAATCATGTCAAAAGAAGGAAGAGGTTCACATACCTCGCGACGATTATCGACAAGTAGCAAAAATCTCCAAAGTACTTCCATCTTGAGCTATTCCATTCTTCAAGTAGGATACGCTATACTTAGTACTTCAACCTATCATGGTCACAATACGTCCATTAACCTCTTACTTCAAACGTAGAATATTCTAAGTGCTAAGTCGCCAAATTCTACGGAAAATCGAACAGCACTTCCTTTGTTTTTACTTACTTTGCCACCTTTTTCAAGGCCGAATACAATAACCAAACAGCCCCAATTGGCTCACAATTTCTATAAGGTACTTCAATACAAATAAAAACTAAACAGCCCCAATTGGCTCACAATTTAGAAAGTAGTCCAATACAAATGAAAAACAAACTAAAAGTCCAAATTCGGCCACCTTGAGTTCAACCTTACCAATTCTTATCAAATTTCCATTTCAATCTAAATTGGTAGCATAACATGATATCAAGTCGTATTTGATTATAATAACCATAATCTTTAAGTAAGTAACATGCGACGATTTTAGTAACGACTAAATTGTAATCCAACTTAACATGGCTTACATACATTTCGAATTCCCAAGGCTCTGATCAATCCATAATCCTTATAAACTTCAACATATACTACATACTAGCAACATGTAAAGCTAACAACAAAATAAATAATCTTGTAACACTTTCAAAGAACAAGATTATACCTCGACGATTCTTAATCCAAATTCCAATCAAGTCGCTCTTAGTAGTTTAGAACCTCTCCAAGACAACAATCCGCTTGTTGATACCGCCAGAACAACACCAACAATTATCCTTCAAATCCCAAACAAAACCTAGAAAGACCATTAGGTTTTCACTTTGCGACTAACCCAAAACTCTCTTTTCCAAGATTTTTCTATAGAGATGTGTTTACAATACACCTAAGAACCTTGGTTTAAAGTGTGGAATCAAATGGACAAGAAAGCAATTTTTTCCTTGAAGGACATGAACCGTGAGCCTCCTCTTGAGCTCTTCAATTCTTTCATGAATTTTTCTAAGTGTTGGACACACTTTTGCTACTAGAAGTGTAATATAGCACATTGGAGGGTTAAGATGCAAACAATTGGGTGGTTTGGATGAGTTCTTAGTAAATATCAAGACTATGTGGGTCCCTGACCAAGTCAACATTCTCAAGCTCATTAATTGGAAGACTTAGTCATCCTAAGGCTATGGTCAATGACCATTGTGGCCATGCCTAATTTCGTCCAAGGCATTCTAAGGGGGGGGTGACACGTGTCGCCTCGTTAAATCCTGACAAAACGTTTTCCGACAATTTCATAATTCCGATCAATTTTTTTACAAGTCTCAAATCTTAACACTTGTGAGTTCTTACGTACGTTCTTACACCATGTCCTGTAAATACGGGGTGTAACATTCTTCCCCCCTTAGAAACATTCGTCCTCGAATGTTCTTTCGGAGTCAAACTTATAATTAGCGACATAGTTCTCTTTCACAATCCCGACATACCAACAATGATACCACATGGCCCCAATACCTTGTGCGCATACCCGTCCATCACAAGCCCAAAGAGGTTACCTTTTCGCACTTCCAACTCCTTCTAACATACATACATAACTTCCATACCTATTCGGCCTCTAATCTTTGAGTCACTCTATGAAACAATATAAGGTCATTTCCTTTACACAGTTCGGTGGAACGCGTCCCGAACCCGTAAAACAATTAACTAGACTTGGGCCTTGCACCTCGTGACCACTGTCGCGTGGCGGAACTACTACCAAGATCCCACTCCATTCCGGGCCATGGGAGACCGTGCAGTCCTCAACCCGACTCAGTCGACTTAACTCTTATCCTTGGTCGACTTAAAATCTTATTGCGAGAAAACCTTATATACCTAAGGTCTCGGCGGTAATCAATATTCTTAGGCTTGCAATTTCCATGCTCGACCTACCTTATCGATCCCCGTAGCGGTACAAAAACTTCTCATAAAACCATAACCATGTTGTCTCGATCACAACAACCATTACATACTCTATCTGTGCCTTATCCGTATAATTCTCTTAAGCATACTACACAGCTTGATCTATTAACATGACATTCCGTTAGGTTCCTTAATATGGCTTCTTAAGGGTCCACTACCCTATCAGACAACTCATCCTTTCCCAATTATCTCAAAATAAAACACAAGACCTTGGCGAAAATTCATTAAATATTCCATACCTTCCCGGTATCTAGTTAGTCTTTACCAATTCCTGGTAATCTAAAATCATTCTAGGCAACACGCGTCTGACCCTCATACATAACTCCGTATAGATGTATGTCACAATACCAACTATACTATAATCATTACCAACCTGGATACGCAATCCACATAGTCCTTCCGGGTCATCGCGCTTTCGTGGCTGCGATCACATAACTCGTTAGGGAGGGACGACCACAACAACACGACTCTGTCGCACGATCTCGAGTGAGAAGAATGAAACTAATCCTAAATGTCCTGCAGCCTCCGATTATAGATGTGGTGCACAACACACCGATAATCAAGACTCTACTAGACGATGCATAGACACTTTCGAGGACTAATCGCTCGATACCACTTTTGTCACGACCCGACCGGGACGCGGCGTGCCTACACAGGCACCGCTACAGTATACATCGAGAGATAATCGTGAACATACATGAAACTTATAAATAAAACATCGGAAGTAAAGCAGCGAGTTAGCGGAGTAAACCTTCCCGAACATAATTAAATACAACCAAGCGGTTGCCTCATTTCTTTTACAAATCGACCCACGATATGTGACTACAGGACCTCTAGAGTTTTGACATAACAATCGTGGCGGGACAAGGCCCGCCGTACCTGAATAAACATAAGCGTGACAACTCGGAACATGGAGCCGTCGATTTCTTTGAGCCGATCTAAGCTCGCGGATCCAATGGCGTAATACCTAAACTGCGGGCATGAGCGGCCACGAAGAAGTCGATAACAACAGTGCAGAATATGGAACGAAATAACGTCTGATGCAGATCATAATCGTACAAAAGAATGACAAGGACAAGTATAAAAATACATACGGATCTGTAGTGTCATTACCACTTATGAACTTAATTTCACATCAACATCTTTTCCATTCCATTAAGAGTTATAGCCATATCTTACGTACTTACTTAGGAGAAGTCATTAAGTTCATTTCTATCTAACTTACTTATCTTTCATAACATAGTCAGGCCCACTACGGAGGGACACATATACTACCCGCCCAAATGGGGGCGATCGATCACGCGATATCAAAGCATGCGTGGAATCCCATCATCCGATCGGCTAAAAGTGTAACATAACCATGGGTCTCACGCCCATAAAATCAATCAAAAGCAGTGGTATAACGTGCGGGGCTTGCTCATTTATACTCTTACCGGACAAGGTGGTAAGCGGGGTATAACGTCTTGGGGCTTGCCTTATTTATACTCTTACCACGGAGAAGGTGGTATAACGTCTTGGGGCTTGCCGCCATTTATACTCTTACCCTATCTCGACCGGTCGTCAAATAACACATAAAGCGGGTGGTACAGCGTCTTGGGATTTACCCTCACTTATACTCTTACCACGGAGAAGGTGGTATAACGTCTTGGGGCTTGCCTCATTTATACTCTTACCCTATCTCGACCATCATACATACATAAGCACTACCATATCATATCTACATAATATAAGCAAGTTAAGAAATCCCCTAACTTCTTATTAGCTTGTTCATATACACTCTTTTTTTTTGTTTACTTAAGGCACTAACATGTCATTATAAAATCCGGGAATTTAACCCAACGTACTACGTGCCTCTACTCCTTTAAAATGATTCTCTTTCAAATAAAACTTCCAAGATACTAATAACCGTAGTATCAAGTCATATCTACTTTTCACGACAAGTCACAATGCTTTTTAGAAATACAATTATAGGCTTCTAAATCAAGTGACTTCTTTCTTTAAAACCTTAAGCAATTGGTACCTTTAAAACAATTTTGCCCTTCTTTATTTCAAATCATTACTTTGCTTACAATACTGAAGAAAACCATTCTTTTAATCTTCCATAAAGTTGTTATAACCAACTTCCCATAAAGCCGTTATAACTCTTTATGTCTTAGACAAATTCATTCCTTTTATGACCAAGAAACTTATACTTTCAATTCAAATCACATAGCTTTCAAAATACTTCAAGTCTCTTATCTTTTAAGAAAACAAGTTTCTTAACTTTAGAAAGGCAAGAAATCAATACTTTCCAAATCAAGTATTCTATACTTTTAAATCAATTCATTTCTTCCTTTAAGAATCAAGTCTCATAACTTGAAAAATAAAGTCCCTTAACCTTTTAACAATTTGAGGTCCATAGTCTTAAAACTTCATACGTAAATTCTTATAAATTAAGTAACATATACTTGGTGCGTTGAGAATAAGTTATACTTATTTATAACTATCTTAATCAAGTAGCCATGATCTAGAAAATGTAATACAATTTTGTCTTATCTTAGCTTCTATGCAGATGGAGAATTCTACTTGTTTTAACACAATTAATTGTCATTACATTTTCCTTTATTAACGCTGCAATGGCTTGTTCGATACTTATTCTTATTCGTGCCGTAAATTAGCCAAGTCAACTTGGCTCCAAAATACCTCCTAACGACTCTTACCAACATCCCCCATAAGACTTGGTAAGAACTTAGGATAACTTATACATAACCTTTACGTAGAGTAAATCGACATACATACCTCTTAACTTCTAAGAGTAGAAGGAATCATGAAATAGTACTACATGTATATTCCATACATAGAATCATGTCAAAAGAAGGAAGAGGTTCACATACCTCGCGACGATTATCGACAAGTAGCAAAAATCTCCAAAGTACTTCCATCTTGAGCTATTCCATTCTTCAAGTAGGATACGCTATACTTAGTACTTCAACCTATCATGGTCACAATACGTCCATTAACCTCTTACTTCAAACGTAGAATATTCTAAGTGCTAAGTCGCCAAATTCTACGGAAAATCGGACAGCACTTCCTTTGTTTTTACTTACTTTGCCACCTTTTTCAAGGCCGAATACAATAACCAAACAGCCTCAATTGGCTCACAATTTCTATAAGGTACTTCAATACAAATACAAACTAAACAGCCCCAATTGGCTCATAATTTAGAAAGTAGTCCAATACAAATGAAAAACAAACTAAAAGTCCAAATTCGGCCACCTTGAGTTCAACCTTACCAATTCTTATCAAATTTCCATTTCAATCTAAATTGGTAGCATAACATGATATCAAGTCGTATTTGATTATAATAACCATAATCTTTAAGTAAGTAACATGCGACGATTTTAGTAACGACTAAATTGTAATCCAACTTAACATGGCTTACATACATTTCGAATTCCCAAGGCTACAATCAATCCATAATCCTTATAAACTTCAACACATATACTACATACTAGCAACATGTAAAGCTAACAACAAAATAAATAATCTTGTAACACTTTCAAAGAACAAGATTATACCTCGACGATTCTTAATCCAAATTCCAATCCGAAGTCGCTCCTTAGTAGTTTAGAACCTCTCCAAGACACTTCAATCCGCGTGTTGATACCCTTAGAACAACACCAACAATTATCCTTCAAATCCCCAAACAAAACCTAGAAAGACCATTAGGTTTTCACTTTGCGACTAACCCGAAAACTCTCTTTTTCCAAGATTTTTCTATAGAGATGTGTTTACAATACACCTAAGAACCTTGGTTTAAAGTGTGGAATCAAATGGACAAGAAACGAATTTTTTTCCTTCTTGAAGGACATGAACCCGTGAGCCTCCTCTTGAGCTCTTCAATTCTTTCATAAATTTTTCTAAGTGTTGGACACACTTTTGCTACTAGAAGTGTAATATAGCACATTGGAGGGTTAAGATGCAAACAATTGGGTGGTTTGGATGAGTTCTTAGTAAATATCAAGACTATGTGGGTCCTTGACCAAGTCAACATTCTCAAGCTCATTAATTGGAAGACTTAGTCATCCTAAGGCTATGGTCAATGACCATTGTGGCCATGCCTAATTTCGTCCAAGGCATTCTAAGGGGGTGACACGTGTCGCCCTCCCATTCGTCACAACAAAACGTTTTCCGACAATTTCATAATTCCGATCAATTTTTTTACAAGTCTCAAATCTTAACACTTGTGAGTTCTTACGTACGTTCTTACACCATGTCCTGTAAATACGGGGTGTAACAACAATCAACTCCCTCCTGTTGTCCAGTACCATTGGCCATAAGTCTTGCCTTATGACGTTCGAGCTTACCACTGTCTCTATATTTATGACGATAGAGCCACATACAATGAATCACATTCACCCCCTCTGGTTTCGGGACAAGATCCCAAGTGTAGATATTTTCTAGAACTCAAGAAGACTTTAATTTAGAAGATGATCTAGATGATGACACACCCACTAGTGTAGATGACACACTAACTAATGCGCCTTCAACTGAAATGCCTCATATTCCCCCTAGTATGAGACGAGGTCCAACAAAACGACCATTAAAATCATATGCATGACAATTTTTTATTAGGGACATAGCGAATCAAGTAGCTATATGTAAAATTTGCAAAGGGGTTTATAGTTTTAAAACTGGACAAGGTCATGGTGGGACGGAGGGTTTAATGAGACACATAAAATAAAAACACCCAGCTAGGTATGCCCAATACGATGCTAAAAAAAAGGGTGTGCAAACGCCCTCTCCATCGGGACAAGGTTCACATACTATCACGCCCCGAACCCCGGAACCGCGACTGGTGTCCTACCTGTAACCAGCGGAAGCTAAAGAAAACTCATCATCATTTTTTTAAAACAAAGGCAATGAAATAGGCAAAGCCGACAAGGCCGCCATTATATATATAAAATAACCCAAAGGAACTACAACTGTACCACTTACGCAAGTCCAACCCACATATGAATACAGACCTCTAAGAGTTTGATAACAACATGTGACGGGACAAGGCTCCGCCGTACCCTGAATATACACAAGTCTAAAATCAAGACTGTACCAAAATGACAACTCCAGAACAATGGAGCTATACCAAAAGTGGAGCAATGACCCTAAGCACGCGGATCACCAAGCTGAGTATCTACACCTGCGGCATTTAATGCAAATTTCACGGCGGGTCGATAACAAGGTACCAAGTATGTAAACATGAAGTACATTAAACAAGATGATAACTGTACAAATTAATGACAGGGGCAAGTATGAAAACTCAAATATCAGATCCTACCATGCCATATAAAATAAGAGTCAATTGTACCTTGTATCACTGTCCCACTTCAATCATGAAATCATTACCATTCAAAATATGAATGTCTTGTCAAAATCAGGGACACATGCCCTCAGCATGTAATATCACAATGCAATCTTATTCGTGGGAATTGAACCCGCATGGGCCCGTACACCCGTGTAATCATATACATATAATGTTCATGTCATAATCATGGACGTTCTCACATGATCTCAACTATACCATTTTCACAATAAGATTTATGTCATAATCATGGATGTTCTCACATGATTTCTATAAGCGTATATAGGTCATAATCATGGATATTCTCACATGATTTCCATAAGCGTATATATGTCATAATCATTGACATTCTCACATGATTTTCATATAATATATTAGTCATAATCATGGACATTCTCACATGATTTCCATATAATCCTCATATATGTACATGCAACGTGTCCCGGCCCACCATGAGACTCGGTGTATCAATGCAACCATATGACATTTTAAACCATCTTTTGACTTTCCATAAAATCGTTATAACAAACTTTCATTTTAGAAAACTAAGGCACTATCACATCTTTCCTTTTAGATAAACCAAGGCATTTATCATGTCATGTAACATTTAGGAAAATGAACCCAAGTACTATGTACATCCATTTTTATAAAAAAAATCATATCATGCAATATAAGGGAGTTGAACCCAAAAGTACTACGTACCTTCATTCTTATAAAAAGAATCCTATCATGTAATAAACCCCAAGATACTAGCACTTGTAGCATCAAGGCACTTTCACTTTTAAAATCAAGTTACTTATTTTCTCCAAATCAAGTAACCTATACTTTCCAAATCAAGTGACCTATACTTTCCAAATCAAGTAACCTATACTTTCCACACCAAGTAACCTATTTTCTTTAAATCAAGTCACTTATACATATAAAATCATGTCAAGTAACTTACTTTATAAACCACAAGAAATCCGATTTGCGATAACAGATCCTAATTGCCTAGTTAAACCATTACGAGCCGTTAGTAGTTTATATCTTTTATAACAATCTTATCAAATCAGCAGTGATCTAGAAATATAAAATAATTTTGTCTTATCTTAGTTTCTATGCAGATGAAAGTCTAATCATTTCAATATAGTTGATTTTCGATACCTTGTTCATTAATGCTGTAACTTAGCAAGATCAACTCGACTCCAATTCTTACTAAAAACTCTTACCAACATCTCCCATAAGACTTGGTAAGGACTTAGGAATAATTTAGACATGCCTTTAGCATAGAATCAATAACACAAATACTCTAATAACAAGGCAAGTATACTTCAAGAAACAAGTCATGTATACTCCAATAAAAAGCAAGTATAGTTCAAGAAACAATCATGCCTATAGAAGGAAGAAGTTCACATACCTTATCGTTCTTCTACCAATCCGCTAAGTGGAATACGCCTCACGTAGCTCTTACCAATATGCTAAGCGGAATACACCTCACGTAGCACTTCAACCTATAATGATAATAACATATCTATCAACTATATGCCTTTAAGGTTAGGTTATGGACCAAGTAAATTTCCCATTTCTACGAAAATTGGGCAGCACTTCCTTTGTTTCTACGTACTTTTCCACCTTTTCCAAGACCCAAATTCAACAACCAACAAGTCACAATTAAGGGCACAAACCACAGTTAACCAAAGGGGATTACACACCTACTAGACATGTAAAATTCTGCCCCACAATCATATATAAACAGTCCACAATTCTCGGCATAAAACAGTTCACAATTCTACAATAACGAGGGTAAAATGTGAGACCTTTAAATGCCTTTCCGCGCCCTTATTTCCTTAGGAATTTCATTAGCAATTTCTACATTGAAATATGCATATTAGTGGCTGAATTTCCAGCATTCCAACGCCACAAAACAGTCCACAAAACGACACGACAACGTCTAACAGTTTTGGGCAGTTTTCGACCAACAACAACTACAACAATCCAAAGTCATTTTCCACAATTTCTTATAATCCAATTCACATTTTAACATGTTATATAAGTCATATAAACTATCAACAACAATATTTCCTTCATTATACAACATGCGACAAGTGAAATTAACAACAAAAATGACCAACAAATTCCAATGGCCAAAACTGCCACTCTCGGCCTCAACAACCCAAACTAGTCCAAACTCTTTTTAATCTTCGTTCTTTTTAGTACAAGCTCATCTATACATATCAACAATAAGTAATATCCAATTACTTTAAAAAAAATGAACCATTACCTTATTAAAAAGGCCAAAAATGCTAAAATCAGTCCGTAGAAGATTGGCCCGCAGTTTTCGTTTCGCTCCACTTCTTCAAGTTTCAATCACATATACGTAACCCCTATAAGCTTATGATCAACTTCCCTTCACGTTCCATCACCAAAAAGTCGACGGAAACCCCTAGGGTTTCACCCTCATTCTCGGTCAAGGGAGGTTTATTGGTTAATGGAGTGTTATCTTGGCTTAACACTTGGTTAGAGACCTTAATCTTGTATTAGTGAACTAGGCTTGGAAGATTAAGGATTTTGTTCTTCAAAATGCCACTAGGGCCGAGAGCAACATGAAGAGGGAGATGGAAATGTGTGAAATATGGCTAAGTGTTTTTGTCATCCAAACCTCTCCATATAGATATATAAATATCTCCAAGTGTAGCAAGACAAGTGGAGTGGGACCCACTTGTCCGCTTGTCTCCAAAATATCTAAAAGTTCAAGTCAAAGTCTTCATGACAAGTGGAGGGGTGACACGTGTCACCCTCCTATTGGTCCAAAATTATTTCTTCACAAAAACATTCTATACTTGGCCAAAATATCCCAAAATCTCGTGGGCCCCACAAAATCGTAAAATTTCCTGTGGGCCCCACATGACTAAATCCGAGACTTAAAAATCCGAAACTTCAATATACTATAATAATTCCATATACAAAACTTGAGAATCAAATTCCAAGTTATAAACTTTTTCCTTCACAATTTTTCCGAAATTTTTCCTTAAGAATTTTTTTTTCTTTCTTTCCAAAATTCAAATCTTATTTCCTTACGAACGTTCTCATATCATTGCCTTGGAAATACGGGGTGTAACCCATACTATCCCGCACTAAGTACATGGTCAAATTAACCCTGTGACATGGGGAATTGTAGGCCCTAAATACGATAAACATAGAGATAGAGAATCACTAGCAAAATTAGTTGTTGTGGAGGATTTTCCTTTTTCATTTTCTGAATCTCCTAGTTTTATTTATTACATTAGAAAAATGTATAATCCTTCTTATAAAGGTTTTCCTAGATTAACTGTTAAGAGAGATGTATTTAAATTTGCACACGAATATAACCAATATTTACGTTATTCATTATATCATTTTCCTGGCAAAGTATTTATTACGTCTGATATATGTCGTAGTACTAACTGTCATGATTATTTAATGGTAACCTGTCATTGTTCGAGTTCTTGGCAGGATGGATGGGACCCAAAGTTAACAAGTAGCTTGGCTTTATAAATGGTCTATGCAAAAATGTAGTTTAGCGTATAGATATATAGATGATAGACACATTGTTAATTTTATTGCAGAAAATATTTATTATGTTTGTCATTATTATGGCATAACTGATAAAATTATGACTATTATATTAGATAACGCTTCTTCTAATAATTATGCTATTAATATTTTAAAAAATAGTTTAACTCCATCTTTTCAGATCATTTTCATATAAGATGTGCGTGACATATATATAACTTAGTTGTAAAGGATTGCCTGTCACTTTTTACAAACATTCTTGATAAAATACAATTTGCTATAAACTATATTTTTAAAAATAATAGAATACAACGAAAAAAGGAATATAAAAAATTTGTCACGATTGTCAACTACCTTATAGAAAAATTTCCGAAGAAGTACCCACTAGGTGAAATTCTTTGTACCAACAACTACTTGCTTCTTATGACTATAGACGACCTATAACTTTATTTTTTAACGCCCATAATTAAAATCCAGCTTATATGGTTTTAGATAGCGATTGGGATAAAATTGCCGAACTTATTGTATTTTTAGAGAAATTTTTTCAAGCAACAAAAGAATTTCCGGTATATATTATCCTACTATTTCAACTATGTTGTTTTATATAGCTCTCATATTTTTATACTTAATGAATATATGGCTAAACTAGCTTATAAGACATCTATTAAAAAAAGTTTATCAAAAAAAAATTTTATTTTTATTTCCACTATTTATATTATTGGTATTGTATTAAATCCGACTATTAAAATAGACGGATGTAAATCACTTATTGAAACTATTTAGGATTGTATAGCAGTACTACCACCTCCAAGTCCCAAAAAATCCAAATTATCCACCACCTATTGAACAAATCAAAGAAGAAGTGTTGTCTAGCATACAAGATGAATGCAAAAAAGTATATAGGTATTACCACCAAAAAAGTGCTAGCAACCAACCGGCTTCCGTACCATCTTCTTATTCAACACAACCTCAAAAAAGATATGATGTTTCTATGGCTAGTATTGAAAGCCTTAGAAATAAAATGTGTGGTGCTAACACTACTAACCAAATTAGTGAGTTTGATGCTTTTATTTTGCAGGGTGATTTACCGTACCAAGCAGTTGTCAATGAAGAAGGACATGAAGACTTGTTGAAATACTGGAGGAGAATGAGAAGACAAATCCGACACTTTCAATGATGGCCCGAGATGTTTTGAACATTCAAGCGTCATCAACGGCGTCTGAAAGCGTTTTTTCTGCCGACAGATTTCAAATGGGAGAGCACAGACACTCATTAGCCGGAGACAGTTTGAAGATTGCAGTATTATTCAGAGATTGGATACGAGCGGAGCAGAGAAGGTGCGGTCAACCGAAGATGAATGAAGAAAAAGACAAAAACTACAACGACATCTTATCTGAAGGTATGAGTAGCGACGTGGAGCAATTGGACCAACAAATACTAATTATAACCGAAGAACCACATGAAATTATAAGTAAAATAGAACAGTTTTTTTTTTTAAATGTAATTTCTTTAATTGCAATTTTACTATGTCATTTGCAAATTTTGAACGACACTACAAATTTGTAAATTTTTGACAATTGTATATGTATAATGTATTAGAAAAAAATCATATTTCTATTAAATAATATAAGAGGCACAAAAACAGGATTGGAATGTTTTTATTACACTCTTCTTCAATTATTGAGTTATATATATATATATAATTTTTTTTTTTAATTAAGTGAAAGGAAAAACCCGTCCCGCCCCGACCCCTTAGCCAACGGGACCGGAATCGGGACGGGACTCGGACCCGGCCCGCCAGCCCCGCCCCAGCTCGATCCCGCCCCCTTCCCCGCTCCCACCCCGATCCCGCCTCACCCCGTCCCGACCCGGCCCACTGAGCACCCCTACCTAAGACTGCTTTGGATTTGAATAATGCCTTCAGCAACTTTGAAGGTGAAAGCATGGAGAAGGTTCAACTTTGAACTGGTCTGAGGCAACTATTGATGAGCCTGTTAGATACTAGTGGCAGACCTTTATTCGATAAATAATTCTGTATTCGGTAAATACTAAATATCTAACGGTATTAATATCTCATACCGAACTCGAATTCGAATACCGTAATTTTGGAAATTTATTTTTGAATACCGTACCAAATACCGAATATCAAATTACTAAAATATTCGGTTCGGTTCGTTAATTCGGGTTTCGGTATTTTATTCCCAGCCAACCTACTTTAGATTTATTATATCTAAGTTATAATATCTCTTCATTAAATGTTTATTCTGTTTATGTGTCATATCCATTAATGACAAAATTTTATTAAGGATAAAATGAGGAAAAGGTAATTGATTATGAGTTGAAATTGCAAAAAGACAAATAATTTGAGACGGAAGGAGTAATTAATTAATGTTGTTTTACCCAAGGACATATGTTTTAAAACTTATATTCTGTTGTAAACCACTCAATGTTAATGTAATTGGTTCTCACTTAGATTTACCCAAAGAAGTCTTCTAGGAATTTTTGTCGTCCAAAGCAAATGTAGCTAAGCAAGGGGAAAAACCCAACGAACTGTAAGCATTTAAAAAAAAATACAGTTCGCTAGTCTGTGATTAATTAAAAATTGGCAGACATGAGACAGGCAATCAGTCAAGAATGCCCTTTTCTTTTCTATATTTGCTTCTACACTTTTAAATTCGAAATCTCTCTATCCATCCAGAATGTGGGACAAACTTATTTTATTTGTGACACTTTAATCACGCCATTTTTCTCGAAATTTGGATAATCAATATTATATATTAAACATGTTTGTCTATTCAATATTGTTTTCTTTGATACAAAAAAAAAAGAATTAAATTCTTTAGAAGTACACATTCTGATCATTATTAAACTTATACACTCCAAATTCTTTAATGAAGTGTTTTTGAGGAAATGACTGTCGATATAATGCGGTGGCCGGTAGGAAATAATAAGGGTATTTAAGGAAAGTAAAAAATGAAAAAAGTTCTAACCTACTACCTTGGTTCCCCAGTGAGTCTGTGGGTGGGGGGGAGGGATATGCAGGAAGGGGTTCTCTTAAGTGTGTGTAAGGGTTTGTTAGTTCGCGAGAAAGGATTCCTCGTCAAGGAAGTTCGGAGGGTGTGGTTTAAAGTCACATTTGTATGTCGTCTTCATAATGATTTGAGTTTGATCGTCTTTTGCATGCTTTTTGAGGCGCCAGTAGTTGTAGTTATGACTACAACCCTTTCATTCCTATTGCTCCGAATGGCTTTATAGAGTGAATTTTAGGTGAGTTTCACAACGTATAAAGAGACATGATTTATAGTATCAGTAAGAGGATAATTTGATTTTCTTGTCTAATCTATATAAAGTAGGTGCATGCAGACAAACATAAGTAAGCAAAAACGCACACAAATAGACAATATAACTTTTGGCATATTGGATATTCAATGATGGTAGGCAAAAAAGACAACAGCAGTACCAAACAAAACTGCCGCCACCAAATTCACCTTAAATAACACACTGTGCGATGGTGACGATTTCATGTTTTTTGGCCAAAAAGTCGGAATGAAGAAGATGGCTATTCAAAAGTTTTAAAATGGTTGAACCTGTCACTTTAAACCCCAACAATGTTGCCCAGCTAAGTAATCACCATTCACCACAATAGTTCAATAGCATTGCCAACTTATCTAGAAAGATCAGAGCACACAAGACCCCACTAGGGTGGGTAAGGGTATGCATATCCCTGCTTCAACAAAAATTTGAGAATGTTATTAATGCTTGTAGAGGTATTACAATAGACTACAATTTTGACAAGCAACACACAATATTGCCATAACAAACTGACAGGATTTTTTACACTCGCTAGTTTGATTATTGGCAGAAGCGTGTTCATGCATCATGATTTACAATTCTCCGGACGATTTATGGCGAGATTATTCACTTGGATGTTCCTAATTAGTAGTAACTATACACAGTACCTGCAAAACGAAATTAAAAAGATCAAAGATAATCAACAAAACACATAATAAAGAAAATTAGTGCATCAGGAATATGGAATTCTCGGGCGTGTGTTTCAGCTCAAACAAAATGTCACTTGATAGATCAAAACAAATATGAGTAACAGAACCCATCCATATTTGATTTTCCAAATTCCCACTAGCCCATAAAATCCCTTCCTAAAACATGATCTTACAGAAGCAACAGCGGAAAGAGTTCAGGCTTCAAAGGATCATATGATGGATATGTAACACTGGTATACTAATAACCGATATTCTCTTTGATTTCATTTTGTCTTTTCCTTTATACCTTTAGGCAGTAAAAAGCAGTAATATTCTATTCTTCGCTTTAGCCCACCAATCTTATAATGGATATGTAACACCAGTATGGATATCTTTAGGAAAGAAAAGTCATAAGTGCGCAACTTACCTATACACATTAGCAGAAGGGCTGAATGGAGGACAAAAAAATATGTTTCCAGCATTACTTGTTAGAGTCCTTACACCCTGTTACAGCGGTTGTGTATGCAGCCTTGCAGAAACCTATGTCTCAAACCTAATGCAAGCCTAGGAAGTGAAGAACTGCAATTCAATCATTCTAGCCGAGTAATAGAATTTTGAACTGAAAGTTTGAAAAGATAATTTAAAGCATAGAGAATGGTGTGCAGAAGATCAAATTAAACTGTATCTTGCTGCTTTGTTTTTGGTATAATCAATTATACTCAAATGATACTGTTTCTATCATTGATGTTTTAGACTCAAAATAGACATAGGACAGTAGAGTTTTGGAGTTCTTTTGTAAATAGGGTTTCAGTACAACCTATGTACTGTGTACTGTTTTTGGTCACAAGATATATATTATTACCAGTTCCAAAAACAAATGTCCCCAGAGTGTCACTTCTGTTTGGGCACCAACATTGAATAATGTCTACCCAGTATGCTCAATTTAATTGTGTCATGAGCAATTTTGAATTTTCACCCAACTGATCCATGCAATCCGTGAATAAAGATGCCCCAGAAAGAGACTGAGAAGAGCAAAGACATTGCGAGTGCATCAAGGACCAACGCAAGCAAACTATTGTAATATAGAACCATCAGGGACCAACTCAAGCAAACTATTGTAATAATCCAAAATTTGTAAGGGCTTTATTCTCCCAACCAGTCCCCAACAAAGGCAGAATGCTCCCTCCGAGTCTCTTAAGGAGTAAAAAGGCAGAAGTGTCAGCTATATGTGTCACAGATAATTTGACTTCCTTAGATCCAATGTTAATGATCTCATTTAACCAACTGATCAGAAAAGGTGTTCATGATAGTATGCAAGGGGGAACCAAGTCAAGGGACAGGTGCTGCTTTTTCCTGTAGGAGGAAGGAGAATGGCAAAAAAGACACTAACAAGGATTATGAACTTTGCTTACCTATGAGATGTCACTGCGAAGAAGCAAACCTGTTGAACTTGTCTTATTCACCCTGCCATACGACAAAGTTACATGCACAATTCCCGAATCACATAGCTCCTCAAAGAAAAAAACTTTATTCAAGTTCCTTATTCTTTTTTGAGATTAGGCTTAATAAGGAACAAATCAACTTGGTTAATCTGGGAGCTTGCATGCATAGGGATATGGTTCAGCAAACTTTCAGAAACTTAGCTTTTCAACGGCTCTGGAGAAATCAAATGTCCTTTTTTGGGATAAAAATCTCATGCCATAACCATCACAAACTACCCTCGAAAGAAAAATCTTACAGAATCTTGTTGACTTGTACAACCTATTCTCTTTTTTTTAGCTAAAAAAATATGGGACACTTTAACCCATCAATTGATTTTGGCATTACAGCCGAAATTCCTGCTAAGAATGCATATGCAACTAAGCAATCCTAGTAACAGGCAATTATGTCCTACAAAACTGTTACAATAAGGTGTAGCCTCCTCCACAGGTTATTTTAGCCAACTATAGGATTCCAGTCAATGAATCTCGTAATGAGATATGCCCTACAATAAACCAATAAACAAAAAAATAAATATGGGACACTTTAACCCATCAATTGATTTTGGCATTACAGCCGAAATTCCTGCTAAGAATGCATATGCAACTAAGCAATCCTAGTAACAATTATGTCCTAAAAAACTGTTACAATAAGGTGTAGCCTCCTCCACAGGTTATTTTAGCCAAACTATAGGATTCTAGTCGATGAATCTCGTAATGAGATATGCGCTACAATAAACCAATAAACAAAAAACTAAGGGCTTCGATCAAGATTAGAGTCAACAAATTCGACTACGCATTGTTCACAAAATTTCGGGTCTTCTTTTTCATCTCCGATTACTCGATATTTTCCACAAGCACAAATTCTACTTTCGAATTTTTGAAATTGAATTTATACTTTCCTTTTAAAACTTCCAGAGTTATTAAATATCTCTGTTTGAATTTGCCAAATTTTGTTTTGAGTTCCTTCCGCAAGTCATCCCTTCCCGCAGGTTCTCTTCTCAAAGAATAAGGAAATATAATATAGATGAAATGAATGATGAAATTAATCTTTGATCTCGAATTAAAGAAAGATAATAAATGGCTCCTATGGAATTAAAGAAAGATAATAAATGGCTCTTATGGTGTGACTTCATGAAGTGCTTCTATCGGAGTTAAACTTCCGGATCTTTTTATGGAATCGTAGGGATATGCGATGATTTTTTCCCATGCCAGAAGATAGAAAAATGTTATTCTTGCCAAACTATGTGACTTGGAGAAATACTTAGATATAATAACAACTACTACACCTCAATTCCAAACTAGTTGGGGATGGAGAAATACTTAAATAACACAAAAAATTGCCAGCATCAATACCATTGACGACTTTGACAAGCTTTTGTGGAGGATCTGATAGTTTGACACAATCAAAAGAAAGAAAATTCAAGTGCCAGACCTCTTGGGTATCTGATCAGCTTATTAACCTTCTTTGACTGTGTCTGCTTAGCAAGATTTTTCTGGCAAAGTTAGACAGAAAGAAGATTGTTGATAAAAAAACGTATCAAAGTTGAATTGATAGGTTTCTGACACAAAAGAAGAAAATAAAATTTCATAGTATTGAAAACTGAAGTATGGGTGCTTATTTGATATTGTTTATAACTTAGGGTCCCGGAAATCAAGAGTTTTTGAATGCTGAATTATTAATAAAATTAAATGTGTCATCCCAAGGAATGTCAATGTAATGAAAGCACACTGACATGGAAAATTTTCTTATAAGTGTGTCAAACACTAGGAAGAAACTTCCTCCAATTTTAAGTTTTTGGTATGAAGCCAAAGTCTACTTACGACCTTTGAATTAGCATCTTCTGACACGTGATAAATCTGAGGCTAAGTTTTCCCAAAGAAAGGATGATGAAGCTTTTCGTATGAATATCCAGAAAAAGAAATTTCAAGGGATGTACAATGTTGAAGACTGAAGTCCTTTTTTAGAGTCTTTAAATTTCACCTTTTAACATCAGAGAGTGAAATTAATTACTCCCTCCGTTTCAAATTGTTTGTTTTACTTTCCTTTTTAGTCCGTTTAAAAAAAACTGCCTCTTTCCTTTTTCGGTAACTCTTTAATTTCAACTTTACACATGGTATGTTTAATACCACAAGATTAAAAGGCATTTTGATACATTCTACCTATCTTTAATTTGAGACCGATTCAAAAGTCTTCTTTACTTTCTTAAATTCCGTGTCAAGTCAAATCCAGACAAATAAATTGAAGCGGAGGAAGTATTAATTTATGAGCTTTGTAAAGCATAGCCAATCCCAAGTGGACAAAAGAGGGTTCCGAAACTTCAAAAAAAAAGAGGGTTCTGACACGTTGACAGTCAGCGTAAAGATAGTCTAAATATGATAAAGGGGTAGCCCGGTGCACTAAGCTCCCGCTATGCGCGGGGTCCGGGGAAGGGCCGGACCACAAGGGTCTATTGTACGCAACCTTACCTCACATTTCTGCAAGAGGATATTTCCACGGCTTGAACCCATGACCTCCTGGTCACATGACAACAACTTTACCAGTTACTCCAAGGCTCCCCTTCTTATGATGAATCCTCTAAATGCAGGGTAGAAATGTAAAGGATTCATATTGAGTATTTGACGTCCTACTTATTTAAGCTTTCCTAGGATGAAATGCCTGCCTAGTAGAATATCCAAAATAGTCAAGAAAGTTGCTATAAATCTGACTAATCTTTTGACTTTAATGATGTGTCTAAAAATATCATATTTTTTTAATAAATGCATAATTATAATTTATATGTAGTCCTCAACAATGTTCTAAAAAACGCTAGGCGGAGGCTTGGCGGAGCCTGGCCGCCTAGCGCCTAGACGGCTAGGCGCCCGCCTAGGCCGATTTTTAGAACACTGGTCCTCAATTATAATTGGTCATCAGTTCATGATTTTTATTCCATAGAGTAAAACATAGCTTTACAAGAGCCTTATCCTTTTCTTTTTCTCTTTTTAAAAACCCAAAACTGCAATAGATAAGGTTCTTAGGACTTGAAGAGAAAAGCGAGAAGTGAAGCGCACAATTGCAAGAAAAACATTTTAAATACATTACTCTTATAGTTTTTGGTTCGTCAATTACTATTACTATTTGTTGTTTCTTGTACTTCTATTATTGTATTACTTTGTGCTAGTTACTACCCCTTTTTGAGACTGCTCTGTCAATCTTTCTAAAGTATTTAGCCATGGCTTCTTCATTTCATTATTTCTTTTTTTGTACGGCTCGGAATTGCTTGTTCTTATGTCGAGGGACTACCGGAAACAACATCACTACCTCCCAAGGCAGGGATAAGGCAAGCGTATACTCTGCCCACTCAAACCACACTTCTGGGATTCCACTTGTGGGATTTCACAGGGTATGTTGTTATTGTAATAATCACATTGCAATTAAAATAACTAATTTCGACATCCAATAAACAATATTGCCGACATTAATCCAACTCAATGTTGAGATGCAAAGAAATAACCATTTTTGTTTAGATCTGTTTACGAGTCATTGTTTGAAGCACACACCTGATTTAAGCGCATAGCTTCACCTATTAAGAGATCACCCTCGCTTCATCGCTTCACGAGACGAAACAATGACTTCTAGTAACACTGTTTTTATAAGGAAATTGAAATTAATATATACTTCTAATAACACTGAACAAAGCAATGCAAATGGATTAGAATCCTTGAGTTTCGTGGACTTCTATGGAAACAATTTTTGTTAAGAAAATGTAACACCCCCTTGGCTAAGTTGCTCGGACTCGGGGTGCGGGTATCTGACACGGGTACGGATCCGAGTGTTGGATTCGGCAAAATCTAAATTTTAAGATTCAGGGGTGCGGATCCAGGTATGGATACGGGCGCGGGGATTCGGCTAAGAAAATTCAAAATTTGCTTATCAGCTCATTTCCCATGTGATTAAGGCTATGATGTATGAGGATCCTCACTTCACATGAAGAAATTCATTTCCCATGTCATAAAAAGTCTGTTTTATCGTTCATTTTGAGAAATCAAAATCACAATTTTCTCCCCAAATTAGTCCATGGACTCCGGTCAAAGTATTCAAATTGGTTGACCGAATTCCCAGTCTCGTGTTGAGACGGGTTCGGCATCAAAAACGAAGAAACCGCGCAACTTAGCCCTTGGTGCATTTATACTCGTGAAGAGAATGTAACTCTTTATGAGTGGCATCGCTTTTTTTTGTCAAAAGCTCAACCAGCAAGGTGAGAAGAGTTGAGAACAAAGTGGCGAACGGGTGCTCACCTTTTAAACCCTAAGTTATATTCTTTTTTCACGTAAAGAAGCAAAAAATGAATTTGCACTCGTTCAAGGATAGGATGCAAAAGATTCTACCAGCTATGGTTCATCATAGGCTATGAGCTTTAGGGAGGTGGGTGCATTAAAGATAGTACATCTCACAGCACCACAAAGATGAAGAGTGGCTGAAAATTTTGTCTAAACAATGACTGGAAATTCAATATTTACAAGAGACTTACTATCCAGGCACTAAAACCCCATTAAGACAGAACAGAGAATAAGAAAGAGCTACTGGAAATTCAAATGTTAATAGGAGGGGCTCAATACCGATAATTTGATACCATTAAAAACCAAAATCAACAAAGAAGCTGGGAATATGTTTTCCTTTGAAAGGAAGTTGAATTAATAGCCCAATTTCTTTTTTTTTAATCAAGTAAAAGAATAATAGCCCAAATTATGATCAGAGGAGATATTGCTGCCAGAATGGCACCTGAGAGAGACGTGAAAAGTAAAATTATGACAAGATGGAAATGTTTGACTTGACAAGCAGTGTCGCATGGAAGATATTTAGGTCTTTTCCCAGATCATAGACACTGATACAAACCAAAAAAGTCAGAACATGCTACGAGCAATTAAGGAATCAAACTGGTAGCTTTTCTAACTCGTCGTGGAATACCATCTGGAAAAACAAAGCACCCATGAAGGTGGACTGTTTCACATGGTTGGTGGCACACGGAGCTGGCCTTACTCAGGACAGCCTACAGAAAAGGGAGATCTATATCTGCAACAGGTGTCCTTTATGTCAAAGGAAGAATGAGGATATCGACCATCTTTTCATTCGCTGCACTTTTCACCACCCACGTCTGGCATTTCATTCTAAATTAGGAAAAGGGTCAAAAATACCCCTGAAATTTCAAATATTGTTTGGATGTACCCTCTGTTATACTTTTAGTCCAATTGTGCCACTACCGTTATACTTTGGCACTGATTTGCCCCATATTTCAACGGAACGCCACGTGACAGCTCAGGAATGAAATAACCCATCCCCCAATTATAATATCTAATTCTAATTAATACCCACCCCTCATTTTGACATGGAAATGTGGGACCCACACCAAACCCTCATTATCTTCTTCATCTCTTCAAAAATCCCCACCATTGCCAGTCACGAATGCATCTTCAAGCTGAAATTTGTTCACTTTACACAGCCCCAATAAATTTAAATTTCAACAGATTCCCAAACTCTTCCACCCTTACATAGCCCATAAAGCAATATGTTGTACAAAATGATATACTCAATTTACTCCCACTGTTTTTAACCCAATTCATCATTTCCCTAGCCTTTTCCAAATCTTTCAACACACACAAAATTTTAAGCACACCAGTAAACGTATTGAAGGCCATTGAAGAAAGGGAGGAAGAAGGCGACGGCGGATATGAGACAGTCGATGGCGGGAATGGAGTTGTTGGTGGTGGAGATGGAACGGGGTTTGGTATGGATTCGGGTTCGGATTTGGAAGAATTTGAGGTTGATGTGTTTGAGTGGGGTGGGGGGTGTTAATGGTAAAAGAAGTTTTTGGGGGTGAAACGGAGAAAGAGGAATGTAAGCCATTTTTTATGGAAATGAGTGGTTTTTGGAAGCTTTATGGTGTTTATTCTAAATAACTTCAAAGCTTCATTGTTGTCAACAATAGCGGAAGGTATGACGAAGAAGAAAGAGAAGGATGTAAGAAAATAAAGAAATAAATTTATGGGTCGGGTATTAAGGGCTGGATTTTCGGGTTTAAAATTAGGAGATGGGTTATTTCATTCCTGAGCTGCCACGTGGCCCTACGTTTAAATTAGGGGCAAATCAGTGTCAAAGTATAACGGTAGTGGCACAATTGGCCGAAACGTATAACGGAGGGTACATCTAAACAATATTTGAAATTTCAGGGGTATTTTTGACCCTTTTCCGTTCTGAATATTATAGGGGTTAGCAGGGCAATGCTAGGACAACTACTGAGCTCCTAAAATGTTGGTACTTGAAAGGGCTGGGGAAGGGCAAGAAGAAGATATGGAATACGATGCTTGTCACCATCTGGAAAGAAAGGAACACAAGAATTTTTTTAAAGCAAAAAAGAATCTGTTATCAGCATTAAGAACAAATTCATTTCTTACTGTGTTATACTTATTGGTGTAACACGGCAATTGCAAATGATGTGGAGGTCATGATAAACTTTTTGAGCTCATTACACAACCTGTAATGAGGATTTCCTATGTAAATACTTTGCAGCAGTTTGCTGCTCTTTAATTCAATACTTTTACCAATCAAAACAAAAAGAGAAAACTCTTTTTCAAATTAAGTGATAACAACAAATGAGAAGGTCCTTATATAAGGGCTTAACTGTATAAATATAAAGAATATTTAGACTATATAAAGTAAGGAAATTTTAGACTAATGAAACTTCCCTAATTACCAAGATGCCAACTTATGACACAACCATAAGAATATATCATACTACTAACCTAGATATATTCTAACATTAACAACATAGTTATCTTGACTTTCAACACTTATTATTGTACTTGAGCTGGATTAGTATTTCGAAACACAAGCTCTATCAGAGTAAGAGCTCTACATACTTCGGAGAACAGGAAATGCATACTTCCACGACTTGCCAAACAACATCTTATGAACCTACAACCTATAGCTATTCTAAATTCCTTGTGGGCCTGTATTTACATCCAGAAAGCATGCTATCCAAACAAAATTTGAAGCATGCAGTCCTAAATACAATCCATTTCTATCCCCCTAACTGGATAAGGGTACTGAAAACCAATGGTACTGAACCACTTCCTCTGATTTCATGGTTATACATGCCAAGCTACTCATATTTGGTAGATTAGCTTCAAATGATTCGCTATCGCCCATATACCAACTTTTGCAGCTTCCATTATTTATAGGTCCTCATTACGAAAGGATAGAAATGTATCACTCTGGAATACTATTAGTACAATCAAACCTAGATGTAGAGTTGATGCACAATTGAAACATAACAAAGATATGTCTCGATTACATATGTGCTCCAAATGGGACCAAAAGATGCTCATATATGGAACCATTAAATGCTAGTATTCATCTGTCCACATAGGCTAGAAGTAATTTAGAGTAGGTTGATCGCAAGATATAGTAATCATAACCAATAAGACCACAAAGAAAATCACATAGAACGAACAATATTGCACTAAACAACTAACTCGTGTGGAGGTAGAGAGCCTGTTTCCGGAACACCCTCGGTTCGAGTGCAGTAAATCAAAGTAACACCAGTGAAGCAGTAACTAATAAGGAAATATTGCAGTAAAGAAAACAAGACAACTAATAAGGAAAGCAGTACAGAGCATTCAGAAAAAAAACAGTAACAACAACGAAATAGTGCAATATCTATAACACAATAAACAACATATGGTAACAGTATTTCACTGTGAATTGTGAAACCAAAAGACATGAGTAAAGTCTGCAGAAAACAATCTAGCATACCTCAACACTGCTTAATTTCAAGACCTGACAAGTGTATCCCCTTCACCCACTTCATCCTCACTACCACTTTCCACTGGCCAATTCGGCCAACTTGATACAGTCTCCACTCTATTAGCCCTCATAACAACCCCACCTCCATGACCTGCCTGCCCAATCTGAGTAGGCGAAAGCAGAAACTCCAAACTGTCACCTCCCCCATTCGGATTCTCCCTATCCAGCTGATGCCTCCTAGCAACGCGTCTAAGTGTATGCCTAAACCCAAACATATCCTCTTGCTCACCTAGCAACTCTTCCAACCTCATTGCCGCGATAAAATTCTGACCTCTACCGCAAACCTCATCTTCCTCCGTGGGTAACCGAAACCTACAAACTGGACAGGAATTGTTCATTTCTAACCATGGTAAGATACAATCAGGATGATACATGTGTTTGCAGGGCAAGACTTTAGCAATCATGTCCAGTAAAAAGTTGTCTTTGCAAACGGGACAAGGAATAACAGGATCATTCGCAAGCATGGAAGGGTTAATTCGAAGTATTTCAAGTGCGTCGAGAGCTGCTCTGGAAGCCGGGTTGTTGTGTGGATTGGAGGTGGGAGCGTCGTTAGTGGTGGTGAGATGATGGATTAGACGGTGGAGATAAGGACTGTCGAGGAGGAAATTGTCATCGGAGGGAGTGAAAGTGGTATGTGGGTTAGGGAATTGAGGAAGAAGGGTAGGGGTAAAAGAGTCCATTTGCTCGAGGAAATCGGAATGGCAGTGAGGGCAACGGGGAATAGTGGGGGTTGGGTGGAGGAGGAAGACACCCATGTCACATTCGTGACACCAGAAAGTGTGGTGGCGCTGTGGTGGAGGTGAGGTGGTGGACATTTGGTGTGACTTGGGACGGACACCTTTTTTGTGATGGGAAAGACAGATGCGATACTTACGGAAACGAAGCAGAAGAAGACAGTGTGGGTGGGCTCACCGGTCGTTGGACGTTGGCCCTTTTTGCTCTGTTGCTATGTGAACTCATCCAAACGACAATGATTGTCAAAAGAGAAATCATATATTCAGGGAACAGATGTCGCTTCTGCCGAATGGTTAAGGCGTATGCCTCCGCGTGAATTCGAATCTCTCGAGCGACGTTCACGTTTTTGTAACTCCTTTTCCTTTAAAAGTTGAGAATATCATTTTTTTTATTTATTTGGATAATTTCAATAATATACAATTTAACATAAGAAATTACATTTTATAGTCAAATTTTTTATTTACATTTACATAGTCAAATTCAGTAACGGAGGCGACATTGAGACAAACGTGGAGGTGAGGCTTGGTACTCAGGTCATCCCAAAGAAAGAAAGTTTCAAGTACCTCGGGTCTATTATCCATTTTTAAAAGTTGAGAATATCATTTTTTTTCTTTGGATAATTTCAATAATATACAATTTAACATAAGAAATTACATTTTATAGTCAATTTTTTTATTAACATAGTCAAATTCAGTACGGGGGCGACATTGAGACAGACGTGGAGGTGAGGCTTCGTACTCAGATCATCCCAAAGAAAGAAAGTTTCAAGTACCTCGAGTCTATTATCCAAAGGAATTGAGAGATTGATGACGATGTCACACATCGTATTGAGACAACGTGGATGAAATGGAGGTTCGCATCCAGTCTTATGCGATAAAAAGGTATACAACTTAACATAAGAAATTACATTTTTATACAATTTAACAGAAGAAATTACATTTTGATAGTCAAATTTTTTATTTACCGATGTATATAAGGAGGGGTGATGTTTGGTAAGTGGGTTGGGTGTTGGTTACAATTGGGTTGACCCGAAATTGAGACTCAAAGTAGGTTGTCGGGTGGGGCGTTACTGTCGGACAATGGGGGTGTTTGGAGACTGTTTTGGGTGGTTTGGAAAGATTTGTGTTAAGGTGTTTCGTAGGGGTGTCACGGGTGTATTGAGGGTGGTTATGGTGGTAGGGGTTTGGTGATTGGATGATGGCAAGGCGATGGAATAGGACTAACTAGCGAGTCTCGGCAGGGAGTGTTATGTGGATAGTTTGAGGTTGTTGGGGTTAGGCGGGTAGTTGTGGGTGGATTCGGCTCAAGGAGTTTTGTGGAGGTGTTCCGGGTATGTTGGGGGTCAGGAATATGTTCGGGTCTTGGTGGTTTGGTGGTGGCAAGTCCACAAGATAGAACCTGAAATAGTGAGGTTCATGGTTTACCGGCTACTGTCGAGCATTGGGGATGTAGAGGTTGTCTCGGGTATTTATACAAATAATTGGGTCTAGCGTTTTATGGGGATGTTCTAGATAGGTTGATGGTGTTCTTGATGATTGGGGGTTGATGGTTGGATGGTGGTAAAGTGATGGAACAAAACTGAAATAGTAAGGTTTTGGTTAAGTATGATATTCAGACGGTTTAGTGTTGTCGGGTTTGGATAGTAATATTTGTGGGGTTTAAGTTGTATACTATTGTAGTGGATGTTAGGGAGGTGTTGTTGAGTGTTTTGGTGGAAGGATTGAGGTAGTTTGGTCGAGGGGTGCACTCGGAATGCGAGATGCAAATCCGGACGCACACCAAGTGTGGTAGGCTTAATTTGGTTAAGTGTTTTATGATTGTGGCTAAGTGTTGATGGTTGTGTTTTTTAGTAGTTGTGGATTTGGTGAGGCATGAAGGATACGCCCAAGGATAGAGGAACGGGGAGTTAATTTCCCGAACCGACACCAAGGATAATGGTGATCAATGCCATAAGATCGAGATCGGGGTTTGCTAGCCGCAATGCCCGTAAACAAGCCAAATGAGGGTTATTGGTGCCCTTTAAGCTTCCAAGGCTTAGACTAAGTTGGATCACACAAGTTCCAACCTTCGTTTACCACCTCGAGTTTGGGAAATGGTTAAGTCACACAGTCTCAACCAAGTCTTGCACTAAAGGGAGGGGTGATCCACATAAGAATCGGATAAGTTTCAACACACAAGTTGAAGATTTAAACTTTATAATTTATCTCTAACTCAACTCTTCTACCTTTTTACTATACGTAAAGGTCCTATTTATACTACTGTATGGACTATTCTAGAAGACATAAACTACTTGGGTGTTTTGGCCAAGTATGTACAAGTGTGAAAGGTTTCGGGCTTGCTTGGGGACCAAGGGTGTTCTCGACCATTGGGAGTAATGTGAAAGAGCTTGGTATTCTTGGAGACAAGGATAAATCCAAACTTCTTCACACCTCTTTGGGGAGTCCAAGTCGAAGAGGCCGGATGAACTTGGTTCTTCCAAAAATCTTATCTTCTTGGAATGTGCTTGGAAGCTTCTATTTTTGGTGTTTGTGTGTTAAACCATTTTGGCCAACTTCTCTTCTCCCCCTTGGACGACTTTGAGTCCTTGAAATCTTCCTCTTTCTAAAAGTCTCTTGTCTTTGTCAAGTTGTCGTCCAAGTCATCATTTGCCCTCGCCATGGTGTACTCTCGGCCTAGTCATCCTCATGACTTATTAATGGTTTCCTAATGTAGTTATTACATGACACACTATGTCCTAAGCTAGGAGTTAAATTCTAAGCTAAGAACTAAAGGAAAACAATAAGCTAAAATAAAATAATTTGGTCTCGGTCAAGACCAAACAAGAAGGCCGAAAATACAATACTACTTAGACCTTCACGTCACAACTCCAACTCCAACTCCATTCCATTTTTCATGTCATGTTAGGCATCTAAGTGTAGAATGACGTGCTATTGTTGGCACTCTTAATAAAATATCTCTCGGCTTAGTTTGAGAGTGTTGACACCCAATTTTGACCCTCTCGTCCAGTCATTAACTATAAAATTACATTAAATTTTTCAAAATAAGTTTAACAATTTTATAATAATAAAATGCAACAATAAAACATTAATACATGCATGAATAAGCGATTTAATAATGGCACCGCATTTTGCGTAGAGTATTAAGTATTTCTTGAGTCTCACGTCCGCATTCGTCGTTTTAATAACAAGCAATTTCATGAATATTATTCATAATTTAAGCCCTATTTCCCATTAATTAAAACTCAAACAATTCTTAATGACAAATAAATAAATAATTTCAATAATAAATACGTAAATAAAAAAATAATTTAATAATGGCGTCGAATCAAGCATTCCTTAAAATATAGCTACATTTATTAATATCCAAAGCAATTTCATAAACAATTTAAACCCCATTGAATTTTAATTTAACATCGCAAAATACGCATGATAAATAAGGTTTTAATAACGGCATCACATTCTAAAATATTAAACACTAATTAAATAGCACGCTCGCATTTATTATCGTAATAATTTAAACCCCACTTATTTATCACTAATTAATAAAACACATAAAACTAACACTTAAAAAAACTAATTAACACTTAAACCCTACTAATTAACCAGCCCAATACCCTTTGCTTTATTTTTTAGCCCACAAGCCCTTATTTTCGTCTACCCGGTCCAAGCCTAACACCTAGAAGGCCCAATACCCGCGGCCCACTCACCTCAGCCCTTTATCTTCCCCCCATCGCCCAAAACACACAAAAAAAAGAACCCTAGTCGCTCCTTTGCCCTCACACCACCTTCCCCTGCCTAGATTCTCGCCTGAGAATCCGGCGACCTTTCTCTTACCCACGCACACCCAGCCAGCTCACCCCATAACCAGACCGAAATTCTTACCTTAAATTAGCACTAAATCGCACTAAAAAGATAAAAAATCAGCCCACAAAATCGACCAGGATCAGTCCATAAAATCGTCCAAAGTTAATAACGAATCGGTCCTAAATTAGAACCCAAATCTTAACTATATATGTAGGATTTCAATACATGAAAAGGCAGGGAAAAATTTGGCTAAAAAGCATCGGAGAATTGGCAAAAAATCCAGAAAATAATCCGAAGAACAGTAGAGACACCGACATCTTCTCACAGTAACAAACCCTTTCAACATCAACCCGAAATTAGTGGCCTAAGAGAAAGAACAAAAGTTCGAATCCTTTTCTTTTAATACTAGACCAGAAATCAGCAAAAGCCCTGTCCTTTTTAATCCGCATAGCAATACAACCCCGAGTGAATCGACGACTTAATGTAAATGACCATATTGGCCATGCCATTTCGTCCAAGGCATTGCTAAGGGGGGTGACACGTGTCGCCCTCCCATTCGTCACAACACTTACGTTTTCCGACAATTTCATAATTCCGATAAATTTACAAGTCTCAAATCTTAACACTTGTGAGTTCTTACTTATGTTCTTAAAACATGTCCTGCAATTACGGTGTAACATTCTTCCTCTGAAACATTCGTCCCGAATGTTCTTTCGAGTCACACTTACAATTAGCGACATAGTTTCCTTTCCACCCCGACATACCAAAAATGCCACTCGTGGCCACATAAAAGCATTTAAGCAAAGAAACACTTCAATTAAAGCGTGACAAGTAAGGAAAATGAAATACGAAGGTATAGGAAATAAGTGAGGATACCTCTCAGCGTGTCTCTCCGCTTCCAAGTCAACTCCTCCGGTTATCATTTCTCCACGGGACTTTGTGGAAGCTACATCCAGTCATGATCGCTGACACAGCGATCGAGTATCGCTATGGGACTCTCCTCATCGATAACCCTCTATCACTGGACCTCACTAGTAGGAAAACTCTCATTGGATCACCGATACACTTTCGCAACATAGAAACATGGAATCTGGATGTACCGCCTCGACTCGATGGCGGATCCAACTCATAGGCAACCTTGCCCACTCTACGAACGATCTGGTAGGGCCCGATGTACCTTGGTGAGTTTCTTCTTAGAATCTCATCACACCGCCATGGGTGGCGCTTGAAGACCCGATCGTCACGAAACTCCAAATCAAGCGCCGATTATCCGCGTATGACCTGCCGACTACGAGCGCTATCTCTCTGGATAAGCCGCCTTATCCACGACTGCTGTACCAAGTGCAGGCCAACTAATCGTACCTCGCCCACGTCGAACCAACCGATCGGCGACTGCATTCCGCCGTATAAAGCCTCGTATGGCGCCATGCGTATCTTGGAATGGTAGTTGTTATTATAAGCAAACTCCACGAGGCAAATGATCCTCGGCTACCATCGAAATCAATCACGCAGGCTCGCGACATATCCTCAGTGTATGCGGATAGTGCGCTCTGCTGCCGTCGATCTGAGGATGAAATCTTGTCTTTGAGACTCACTGTGTCCACTAGACCATACGGAAAGATCTCGAAGTTAGGCGTAAGCAGGCTCCCCTATCAGATATAATCGACACTGGGACACCGTGCAGCCTCACTATCTCTCGGATGTACAATCTGGCATAGTCCTCGGTAACGTCGTCCTGACTGGAAGGAAATGGGCTGATTTCGTCAGCCTGTCAACAATAACCCAAATGGAGTCGTACTTCCTCTGAGTACGAGGTAACCCTGTAACAAAGTCCATGTTGATCGCCTCCCACTTCCAAGTCGGAATCTCAATAGACTGCAATAATCCACTGGGCCTCTGGTGCTCGACCTTAACCTGCTGGCAATTAGGACACTGTGCAACAAAACCTTCCACGTCCCTCTTGAGCCATCCCACCAATACAAACATCCGAGGTCATGGTACATCTTGGTGACCCGGATAAATAGAATAACGAGCGTGTGCCTCCCGAATCTGGCGGCGAAGTCTGATACATCGGGAACACCTGGCCAAGCCCTCAAATCTCGGCACCCGTGGTAGCTACCTCGAATAGACTCTTCTCCTCCCGAAGAGGCTGCGTCATCTGCGTACCAACACTGGGTCCTCAAACTGTCGCCTCTTCACCTCATCAACGATGGAAGACTCGGCAACCTCACGAACCCTTACTCCACTATCGTCGGTATCAATCAATCGAACCCCAAGGCTCGCTAATTGATGGATCTGACGGACCATGTCCTGTCTCTCTGGTTGTACCTCTGATAGGCTCCCCATCGATCTACAACTCAAGGCATCAGCAACTACGTTGGCTTTCCCCGGATGGTATAGAATATCAACATCATAGTCTTTCACCAACTCTAACCACCGTCTCTGTCTCAAATTCAGCTCCCTCTGCCTGAAGATATACTGGAGGCTCTTGTGGTCTATATAAATATCCACATGAACCTCGTACAAATAGTGTCTCCAAATCTTCAAGGCATGAATAACCGCGGCTAACTCTAAGTCATGGGTAAGGTAATTCCTCTCATGCTTCCGTAACTGCCGGGAAGCATAGGCTATAACCTTGCCGTCTTTGCGTCAAACACACCCTGGCGATGCGAGGCATCACAATAGATCACGCGTGCGTCAACCCGCCGGGAAGAGTAAGCGGGGTGTAGTCAACCTCTCCTTCAAGAACCGAAAACCACGCTCATGACCTCTGTCGCTGGAACTTGGCGCGCCGAGTCGGCTAGTCAGCTCTTTGAAATCGAAGCAAGCGCTCACAAACCTACGGTAGTAACCCGTGATCTAAGCTGCGTACCTCGGTCGGAGTAGTAGGCCTCGGCGAGACTTGCGCCTCGATCTTTGCCGTATCCACGCGAACACCATCGCCCGATAATATGCCCCGGGAATGCCACTGAGGCGGCCAAAACTCACACTGAGAACTTGGCGAATAGCGCGGCTCGGAGAATCCCAATCTGATCGCCGAGTGATTTGCATGCTCCTGCTCTGTCCGTGAATACACCAGGATGTCATCAATGAATACAATCACAAACGTGTCCAAAAATGGCTTGAACACCCGGTTCATCAAATCCATAAATACCGATGGAGCGTTGGTCAAACCGAAAGACATAACCACGAACTCATAGTGCCCATCAAGGTCTGAATGCGATCTTTGGGATATCGCCTCTCGAACTCGAACGATGATAACCGGACGCGAGTTTATCTTTGAGAAACTCCTCGCACCTGTTGGTCAAACAAATCATCAATCACGGGGAGAATTACCTATTCTTAATGGTTACCTTATTATTTGCTGTAGTCAACACACATCAGCGGCGTCATCTTCTTCTTCACAAACAACAGGCGCTCCGGGAGATACACTAGGCGATAAAGCCTTTCTCCGCCAAATCTTTGGTGGTCCTTGACTCCTCAACTCGGCGAGTGCCGTCACGTATGGCGGAATGGAAATAGGTCAGTGTCGCGGCGTGTCGATACAAAACTCGATCTCCTCTCGAGAGGATACGAAAGATCATCTGGGAACACATCCGAAACTCCTAACCATCGGCGATCAAGAAGCGGCACCTCAACCTCTGTATCGAATACCCGAACGGATGATAGGCGTACCCGCCTGCATCTTCCAGCCTTGAGGTAAGAAATAAACCTACCCGCCGGCGATCTTTGTGTTGCCCTCCACTCGATAAGCGGCTCGCCAGAAGCTGGAACCGAACCTGTCCCTACGGTCAGCGTTGGCATAACAAAAGCCAACCGATCCATACCCATAATGACATCAAAATCTGTCATCTCGGCTCTATCAAGTGCGAGTCGGCGATGTAAATAAATCTGACAACCTCTATACACCCGCTCATTTAACATGAATCACCCAGCTGGCGTAGCTACCTCAAAGCGACTCTATCGACCGGCTCTATCGATTCTACCCGCGATAAGAGGGGACATAGGACAAGGTAGAACACGGATCTATCAATGCATAAACATCACGGCTGAAATCGGTAATGTACGTGACGGCGTCGGAAGCCTCACGATCTGGCGGTGGCTAGAGAATATATGCGGTTACGGGGACGCTAGAATCGAACCACCACCACGACCTCTGCGGCTGCTGTCAGTGAGTACCACGCCTCGGGCGCGTAACCACGAAGGAGAAGACCCGGCCAGCCCGATCCCGTCGGTGTGTTGTACCACCCATGCCGCCTCTGAGCGGACAATCCTCTTGAGTGGCCCGGTGGCCACAGTAACAACCTCCTGCGAGAACACGACACTCGCACAGGTGAGACCTACCGCGTTGAGCACACCGAGGTGTGGGTGGTCTCGATCGGCGAGGATCTCTGCCTCGCGAAACCAGAAGTCACGGAGCCACGACCTGCTCTGAATGACCCTTGCGATCGGATCTCTACCGAGAAAACCGTGGCGGAGCACTCTCTGTCTTTGGTGGAAAGTGGACCAGTCTGCTGCTGAAATTTGCCGCCTCAGCGCCACGAGACCACGATGTCACAGCCTCTTGGTGGCTGCGTCAATCTGGTCCTCCTCTCTCTATCCTCTATCCACAGTGCATAGGCTGCGTCGGCGATGTCCATACTGGTGAAGAGCCACCCTCAAGCATCTTTGTAATCATATGACGGTCTAGCCCCATCACATAACGATGAACTCTATCCGCCATGCTGCTACAATAGTGTGAGCATGCACGGCGAGTCAAACTCGGTGTACTCCTAACGGTCCTCCGTTACGCCTCAAGTCAAGAATCATCTGCGGGCTCTCTCATCTCGGGAGGCAAAAGTGATCCATGAAAGCCTCTGTAAACTCCTCCCAAACATTTGGAAGAGCATCATCACCTCTCGAAAGCAACCACGACTCAAACCGGTTCAGTATGATATCGCAACCGGTAGAAGGCTAGCGTAATGAACTCTGTCTCTGAATCCTAAGGACTGCATGGTCAGGCTAATGCCGAATGAAATCCTGCGGATCCTCATAAGACCTTGAACCATAAAACTCAAGTGGATGACATCCCAGAAAATCCTTAATCCATGGCAATCGGCTCTAGGGTGCTTGCACTGCTCATGTCGTTTGCCAGCTACTATACTGGTCAATAACCGAATCTGCTCCCCGTAGTCTCTATACTCGTGGTGGTGAGGCTGGAGGGTGCAGTATCGGAACCTCTGGAGCTCTGCGCTCTCGGCTCTCTAAAGCTGCAGCGTGGCTGAACTCGCCGACCCTCTACTACCTCGGGCATAGTGCGTGCACTGAGCCTGTAACCTCGAGTACCGCTAGCTCCTGCTGCTGCCTTGCTCGGGCTCTGGTCGCCGCGTGGAGGCATAGGCATTTTCAGAAGAGGTCGGAGAGGATTCAACCTAATAAGACAACTCTAATGCGATCTCGGAGAGAAGAATGAAACCAATCCTAAATGTCCTGCGACCTCACGATTATAGATGTGGTGCACAACACACCGATAATCAAGACTCTACTAGACACGGTGCAGACACTTTCAGAGGACTAATCGCTCGATACCACTTTTGTCACGACCAGGCCGGGCGCGGCGGTGCCTACACAGGCACACTGTTGGTATACATCGAGAGAATAGCGGAACATACACAACATAAACAGTGTAAACAATATAACAACACAAAGCTGGCGATAAGGCGCCTTCCATAATATAAACAAAGTCAAAAGTACAACTTTACAACTCGGTTCTTACAACTGACCACGTATGTGAATACGGACCTCTAGGAATAACAAGCGTGGCGGGACGGGGCCGCCATACCACGAATGTACATAATCTACAACATCGGGGAAGAGCGTACCAAAAGAAAAACAAGCCTCAGGAGAATGGAGCTTGACATCGATAAGTGATCACAGAGTGTGGATCCATGACACCTTACCACTTTCTGCGGCGTGAGCGGCCAGAGAAGGGGGTCGATACCTGATATGTACTAAGTATGTAAAAGCGGAAAATCGTAATTACAACATAAGTTTAATAGAAAGCGGAGACATGTATGATAACAAAATTACGATTGCGATTGCCTTACTAATGATGAGTAAAAATAGGTGTATACTTACAACGAAAAATAGGATTTGGAATCCTACTCGCGGGACTATTTCACGCGTAGGTCGGTGGACTGCGTGAGGTATTCGCGTGGGACTATTTCACCCGCATAAGCCCTTACGGACTCGCGTGAGGTATTCCTCGCATAAATTTGGACGCCCGCGTGGGACTATTTCACCGCGTAAGCCGCTACGGACTCGCGTGAGGTATTCCTCGCATCGTGGTTAGCAAATCCACGGAAATATACAATGTCACAATCCGGGAATGACCATGACGAATAATATATCACTAGCCCAAATCAGGCTATCACACATAACATAAGCTCATCGACTTATCATACAATATATAAGCAAGTTAAGAAATCCCTAACTTCTTACTATTCTTGTTCATATACACTCGTTTTAGTTTACTTAAGGCACTAACATGTCTCTTATAAAAATCGGGACTTTAACCCAAAGTACTACGCACTTCTATTCTTTTAAAAATGACTCATTTCATTATAAAACTTCCAAGATACTAATAACCGTAGTATCAAGTTACAATTTCTTTTCAAGACAAGTCACAATACTTTTAGAAATAAAAATTAGGCTTCTAAATCAAGTGACTCATGTCTTATAAAACCTTAGGCAATTGATGCCTTAAAATCGAATTGCCTTCCATTAAATCAAGTCATTTATCTTTCCATAAAGTCAATATAACCAACTCCCCATAAAGTCGTTATATTCACTTTATACCTTAGTCAAGTACAATTTCTATCCGAGAGACTTATACGTTTTAAAGCGACACAAGTATCACATCTTTAAAATTCTTCAAGTCCCTTATCTTTAATAAGACTTAAGACATCTTTAATATTCTCAAAGAAGTGAGTTAATCTCCTAACTCACCCGACTTGGCATTTCATAAAACAAGTAAAGAATGTCAAAGTCTTGTACGTCTACCGTACTATATACGTGAAACTAGTCATGCTCAAAGATAGGAAAAGTTCTACACACCTTGTCGGGTCAAACCACTTGCCAAGTACAAAGTCCCGCCGTAGTATATCAACCTATAATATTCACAATACGTCTATTAACGCCTTACTTCAAATGTAGAATATTATAAGTGTAAAGTCTCCATTTTCTACGGAAAATCGGACAGCACCTCCTTTGTTTTTACTCACTTTGCCACCTTTTTCAAGGCCGAAATACAATAACCAAACAGCCCCGATTGGCTCACAACAATATAGAAGGTAGTTCAATACAAATGAATAACCAAACAGCCCCAATTGGCTCACAACAATATAGAAGGTAGTTCAATACAAATGAATAACCAACTAATACAAACTACGATCCAAATTCGCCTTGAGTTCAACAAAACCAATTCTTATCCAACTTCCATTTCAATCCATATTGGTAGCATAACATGATATCAAGTCGCATTTGATTATAATAACCATAATCTTTAAGTAAGTAACATGCGACGATTTCTAAAAGCGACGATTAGTAATCCAATTTCCAAGTGGCTTGTATAACATTTCGGATTTAGCTACAAGAAATCCATAATGCTTATAACTTCAACCTATCAACTTCATGCTAGCAACAAGTAAAGCTAACAACAACAATATAAATATGTAATCTTGTAACACCTTTAAAAGATAAGATTATACCTTAACGATTCTTAATCCAACTCCAATCCGAAGTCGCTCCTTAGTAGTTTAGAGCCTCTTCAAGACACTTCAATACGCTTGTTGAGACCCTTAGAACAACACCAACAATTATCCTTCAAAACTCCAAACAAAACCTAGAAAGACCATTAGGTTTTCGTTTGTGACTAACCCGTAAACTACCTTTTTCCAAAATTTTTCTATTGAGATGTGTTTACAATACACCTAAGAACCTTGGTTTAAAGTGTGGAATCAAATGGACAAGAAACAAATTTTTTTCCCTTTCTTCCTTAGTGAACCCGAGACCCCTCCTAAGTGTTCTTCAAATTTGTGTAAAATTTTTCTAAGTGTTAAGTCCTCTCTTGCTACTAGTATTATATAAAGGGTCATGGAGGGTTAAGATGCATCCAAATGGTTGGCTTGGATAAACTCTTAGCAAAAATCAAGACTTATTGACCATTGACTTAGTCAAGATTGTCAAGCCACAACTTGCAAGACTTTAGTCATCCAAGACTTAAGGTAAATGACCATATTGGCCATGCCATTTCGTCGAGCATTGCTAAGGGGGTGACACGTGTCGCCCTCCCATTAAATCGTCACTTACGTTTTCCGACAATTTCATAATTCCGATAAATTTACAAGTCTCAAATCTTAACACTTGTGAGTTCTTACTTATGTTCTTAAAACATGTCCTGCAATTACGGGGTGTAACAGTACAAACTCCGTGCTAAATGTTTGCTTGTTAGTTAAATGAATTTGGACAGTTACTAATCCTTATCTTTTTTTTATTTTTGACATGAAATGCACCGGAGCAACAAAGAGTCTCATGGTGAGATTCATCGTGGCAAACGTGAAGACCCACATCTATGTGCATTTATCTCTGCCTCAGAAATTCCAAGCCGCAGGCGAATGACATCGCCATTCCTCGAGTCCTTTTATTTATTCCTGCCCCATCCTATTCATTTATTGTAAATTAATTGTCTAACGCTATATTAACACTTAAAATAATTAAATCTTGAATCAATAGATTAGTAAGCAGTTGGATACTAGAAATTTGCTTCCCTTTAAGTTAATTACCCTAGGCTTATCATGCACACCTAAACTTCTGCCTAACAATTTAATTTGCATATCTACTCAGGAAACTTAGGCATAGATTCTTCTCAATTGCAAAATTAAATATTTTTATGCATCATGTCATACTTGCGTTAATCAAGATTAAGTTAGCAAGTAAATACATGCATCTAGTCAATAAACCAACTTTGCATCATTTTCTTATAAATAACATAAATGCCTACTTTTAAACTTTACGTATATTTTTGTAGCATTAGTCTTATAAATCTTTTATCCAAAATGCGATGCATTCTTTTATAAAGCACTTGCAGCATCTTTTTAAACATGCATTTTCTCTAACAATATAATAAACCTAGGTTTGGCAGGAAAACCGCGAGTTAGCGGATCTTAGAGGGTGCCTAATCTCTTCCCTCTAGATTGATAATTGATCGATGTATTTTATATACACCTTTTGAGTTATTTTTAGTTAGTCGTTTGCCCACTTTTATACAAATACGTGTCGTCTTAGGATAAATTTTCTTTCTTTTGAGTCATATTGGTTTAAAGTGGCTCATTGGCGGAAAAGGAGCAAAAAGAGGGCAGAAACAGAGGTTCCAGAGCTCAAAAAGTGAAAAAGTTGGCGGCAAGACGCAGCGAGCGGCGCGTGGCCTCCAGCAGTCGAGCGCCGCGGCTGATTCTGAGAGCGTCAGGGAGTTTGGCGCCAGCTGATTCTGGGCGCCGCGCGGCCAGCGGAAAACGACATATTCGATCGTAATGGGCAGGCACGAAGGAAAACCTGGAAATCGTTTTGGAGGCTATAATAAGCAGCCTTTAGGTCAGAATTAGGAGTTCCGTTCCTTGCCAATTCACACAACTTTGGACATCAAGATTGGAGACCACTTCTTAGTAATTTCTTGTTTCTTGTTTTATTTCTTTGTAGTTTATGTTGGATGTTAATTTAGTTCTTGTCATGTCTATGGCTAGGAACTAACTTAATCTAGGTTTTTCCATGTCAAATCACTTGAACCGGATCATTATGAATTAATGCATGTTTTTGGTTCTTCTTGTTATTGTTGAGATTTATTCAATAATTGTCTTGAATGTTTGATAATTAATTGATCACTAATTATCATAATCCATATGATTTCTAATCGAAAGCCGAAAGGGGAGATTGTGAATATGCTATAGTTGACTAAACATAGGTTAAATCGTGGACGAAAGTACCCCGATACTTGTGTAGTTTTAATAGGTTATTGCTTTTAATCCTCATTTATAGTCAATCTTATCACCGAAAGGTAGAAGGGTTCTATATTGGGGTTGAGTGTTTATATTACCTTAACAGGAGTATAAAACGGCTTAGTTAACCTGCTATCTCAAATAGAAGAAGAACCATAATTAATTGGGAGATTAGTTAACCTGATATCTCAAACGGCCCCGTAGATTGCCAATGGATGTAGAAGAGAGGGTCCAGGTCCAAGCTGAGAGAAGCTTGAGAGATTATGTGATGCCAAGGGTGAATGGGGCACAAACTTGCATCAGGCTCCCAGTAATAGGAGCGAATAATTTTGAAATCAAGCATGCGATCCTGAGTATGGTGCAGAATACTGTTCAGTTTGGAGGGTTGCCGTCGGAAGATCCTCACATGCACATAGCGAACTTCTTGGAGTTGTGTGCAACCTTAAAGTATAATGGCGTTAATGATGACGTCGTCCGATTGAGGCTCTTTCCCTTCTCACTCAGGGATAGAGCGAAAGTTTGGTTGAATTCCTTGCCGACAGATTCGATATTCACATGGCAGGAGTTGACAGAGAAGTTTTTAGCTAAGTTCTTTTCACCATCCAAAGCCGCGAAACTGAGAGGGGAGTTGAACAATTTTTATCAAGCTGACGGAGAGTCACTATATGAAGCTTGGGAGAGATTCAAGGACTTGCAAAGAAAGTGTCCACATCACAGCATTGAGTTGTGGAATTTGGTCCATATTTTCTACAATGGGCTAAGTGGGACCACCAGGACGATCATTGACGCAGCCGCAGGTGGAACTTTCATGAGAAAAACAGCACACGAAGCTCATGATTTATTGGAAGACATGGCCACCAATAATCATGTAACAGAGGATAGAGGGGTGAGTGGCAGAAGAGCAATAGGAGTCCATGAGATTGATGCCATCACAGCATTAAATGCACAAGTTGCTCTCCTGACAAAGCAACTGCAACAAAATACAGTGTCTGTAAATGCAGTGCAAATGCCATTGAGTTGTGAAATGTGTGGAGGTCCACATACCTTTGATAGATGCCCATCAGCTGATCCTAACAACATCTCGATCGAGCAAGCAGAGTGCAGCGGTGAGGAATTATCAAAGGCCCCGAGAACAACCCCTATTCGAATACCTACAATCCGGTGGAGGAATCACCTAATTTTTCATGGAGAAGGGTGATCAAGCAGCGAGAACCAATTTGAGGCGATGCAAAATCAACAACCATTCACTCAGGCCTCATCTTTACAACAATTCAGTGCACCTGCTCAACAAGAGAAGCCAGGCGAGTTGAGAGCAGCCTTGTTGACACTCACCAACTCACAGACCCAGTTCATGGCAGAGACTAGATCCTCTATCAGGAATTTGGAGACACTGGTGGGACAACTAGCGAAGATGGAAAACAACAGGCCACGGGGCACTTTGCCTAGCAATACAGAGATAAACCCCAGAGAAGAGTGCAGCGGTGCGGTGAGAGTGGAAAGCAGTTAGAGCGACTTACACTGTGGTGGTTGAGAGTAGGTGCAGAGAGGGAGAGGGCTACTGAAGATAGTTCGATATTAGAGAAAGCTCCAACAGTCCCAATAGAGGAGTACACTGAGAGGATCCCTTTTCCGCAGAGGTTGCAAAAGAAAGTGGTTGATAAGAAATTCTCCAAGTTCTTGGAGATATTCAGAAAGTTACACATCAACATTCCGTTCATTGAGACATTGGAGAAAATGCCTACTTACTTTAAATTCATGAAGGAAATTCTTGGGAAGAAGAAGAAGTTGGCGGAGTATGAGATGGTGGCACTGACAGAGGAATGTAGTGCCATCTTGCAGAAGAAATTGCCCCCTAAACTCAAGGATCCAGGGAGCTTCACATTGCCTTGCACAGTTGGCAGGGTTACATGTAATAAGGCCCTTTGTGATTTGGGGGCTAGCATAAATCTTATGCCCTAAGAGGTTGAGGTTAGGTGAAGCCAAACCAACCACTGTGAGCTTGCAGTTAGCAGATAGAACGGTGGTGCATCCCAGGGGAAAGATTGAAGATGTCTTAGTTAAGGTGTGAAAATTATTTTTTCCCGCGGACTTCCTCATCCTGGATATGGAGGAAGATGATGAGATCCCCATCATATTGGGAAGACCGTTCTTGGCAACCGGGAGAGCCCTAATTGATGTGGAGAAGGGTGAGCTGACACTTAGAGTAGAAAGTGAAGAGATGGTGTTCAAAGTGTTCAAACACATCATTGAACCCCCAGTCATGAGCAAGTGCCTTGCAATTAGCCTTTGTCGGACATCGGTTGAGCAGTATGAAGCCACAACAAGGGAGATAAGCCCGCAAAAACAGGTAAGTGATACTAAACTTCCTCTTGAAAAAAAAGAGAAAAGGAAAAACAGAAGGAGGAAGAGAAAAATGTTGATGAAATGGATAGGTTGTGTGGTTAATTTACCCCATGCCTCTTGAGTAAGGAACTTGCGTCCGGCTAAAAGACGTTAAAGACAGCGTTACTTGGGAGGCAACCCAAGGTTATTTTATTTTGATTCAATTTAATGCAATTTAGTTTTTACTTAGAACAGTCTCACGGAGGTATTGTTTAAATGTTGTGATAGCAGTGCGAGCGAAATTTGGAGGACAAAAGCGAAAAGAAACAAAGAAAAATCGGCTCGGTAGCGTGGCGCCGAAGCGAGACCGCGCCAAAAGATCGAAGAAGCGCGAAGATACAGGCCGCGGCTGATTGCGAGGCGGCGCCAAAAGTCGAAAAAGTTACGAAGGTTGGCCGCGGCTAAATCGAGCGCCACTGCTGGAAGTTCGAAGGATTGCGGCGGTTTAGGCGCGCGACGCGATTGCGAGGCAGCGCGCGCGAAGGAAAATCTGAAATTATTGAAGAAGCCCTAATCCGACTTTCCTTTCTCCAAATCAAAAATCCAAAGCCTTTCCACTCTCACAGGACTCCTGACATTATCCACCGCCACCGCCACCGCCACCGCCACCACTTTAAACCAAGTTTGTAAGTTGTCCTGTTTCTTTTATTTTACTTTATTTTATTTATTTTATTTTATTTTTTTAGTCTTGCACACATTGGGGACAATATGTGATTTAAGTTTGGGGGGTGTCTTATTTGTCTTATTATTTTTGAGTTTTTTTATTTGTTTTAAGTATTTTAGAGTCATATTTTTTTTAAAGATCATGCATACTGCAGTTACTTGAATCGCCTAGTAGAGTAAGGTTGAATAATGTAATAGAATTAGAAGCAACCATCTAAACACTTAGGTTAGATATGCCAAAAACTCATGAAATCTGTCTATTTGGGGTATCTTGCTTGATTTGTGCACTGTTAATGATTAAACCTATGTGTATGATTGTTTGATATTTTAGGCGAAATAGTTAGGATATGCATGTTAGGGAAATGACTCAGGCAATTCTTTGTTAGCCCTTTCTTACCACTTTTACCTATTGATCGGTGTATTTTATATACACATTTTGAGTCAGTTTTAGTGAGTCTTTTGTCCCATTTTGCACATATAAGTGTCGTATTAGGATAGTTTTTCTTTCTTTTGAGTCAAAGTGGTTAAAATGGCCAAATGGCGGAAAAAGAGCAAAAAGAGGGCAAGAGAGCGCCAGAGTGGAAGCAGAAAGTGGCGAGCGAGGAAAAATCGGGCCGTGGCGCCTCCTGCGATCAGCGGGGCGCGGCGCCCAACATTGAGAAGGTGCGGAAGATCGGTACGCGGCTACCGAACGACAAGCGGGGCGCGCCCTGGCATCAGAAGCCCTATTCCCATAACATCTGAAGTAAATCTTTATATTTTACATAGTTTTCATAATTCTTAGTTATAAACAACCAAATCAATTATCAATTCGCCAAATAGATACTAGAAAATAGATAGTTGGTACTTGAACCCTAATCGGAAGGGCGATATTCGGTCTTATCAAAGACTATACTACTTGTCACGATAACGTGCACTTGCGTTTAAAGTGTGTGCATCTTCTGCGCATCAAGTTTTTGGCGCCCGTTCTTGGATTAGGCATTAGTTCAATATCAACTTGGTCTATTTTTAATTTCTAATTTGGTTTTAAATTTTAAATTTTTACGTTTTATTTTTTATTTATATCTTGAAAAGTTCGAGTGCGTGATTCTTTGTTGGTTTTGATCTATCTCAGAAATTCTTAGATATGGATTTTCTTGTCAATATGACAAAGAACCAACTATAGAGGAAGAGAGGAGGAATTAAGAGAAACTATACTCGACCTCAGAGGTACCAAAATCGATTCATAGACGAAACAAGAATGGTCATGCGAGAATTGGAAACGCAAATAGCGAGCTCGCGATCATATTCAACAATGAAACATATGAAGAGCAATGCACTGAGGTAGGCAATGAGGAAACACAATGTCGAGCAATTGACACGAAGGATGCGAATTAAGGAGATAGAGAGTTCGCGTGTGAGCGGCCGATGAGCGAGCGCGCGCGAAAGTTCGAGGCAATCTGAGACGATCTGAAGGTTACGCATCCAGAGGCGATCTGAAAGTGGCGCCGCGCCGAAGATCGGCCGCGGCGCGAACCAATCGAAATCGGCACGTGTGGCGACCGCACCAGTGATGATACCATATCCTCGAAATTAAAAACATGCACCCTTGACCGTGATTCTCGGTTCGTGGAGGTCCTCAAACAATTGCAACTCAATATCCCGTTCTTTGAAGCATTAGAACAAATGCCGAGCTACGTCGAGTTCATGAAGGATGTGCTTAGCAAAAGAGGAGGATAGAGGATTACGAAAGCGATGATGTTGGTGAGAATGTAGTGCCATCTTACGAGACAATCGCCTCGAAGTTACAAGACCACAGGAGCTTTACCATCCCATGTACTATTGGGAAGTTTGAATGTCGAGAAAGCCTTAGCGCGACCTGGAGCGAGCATAAATCGATGCCCTATCTAGTTTTTGCAAACTAGAAATGGGAGAAATCAGACCTACAAACATCACGCTGCGATTGGCGGACGCTCAATTGTTCATCCGGAGAGTCATCGAAGATATTTTAGTGAAGGTGGACAAGTTCATCTTCCCGACTTCGTTATCTTAGACATACAAGATAACGATGGAATCCCCATCATACTTGGCGGACCGCTTCTTAGCCACGGGGCGGGCACTCATTGATGTTCACAAAGGGGGTGAAGCTTGAGTAGACAAAGAAGAGGTGATTTTCAATGTGTTTGACGCAACTTTTTGAGGCCAAGGATAAGCGCTCGACCATTGACCTTAGCGAAGAAGCGATGTCGGACAAAGAGTTCGGATATGATGATACGCTTGAAGAAATCGACCACGTGGGATGATGATAGTAGAAACGATCGGTCGATGGAGTATGCAAATTGGATGAATGCTTATGAAAAATGGGATACAAGGAAGTATGAAGAGCTTGGGCAGTGCGAAAGATCATTACCATCCACGAAGGCTCGAGTTAGAGTTAAAAACCCTACCCAATCATCTACAATACGATACCTAGGTGAAGAAAAAACCTTACGGTGATCATGTCATGCCACCTCTCCACCGAAGAGATTGACAAAGCGCTAAGAGTACTAAAGAATCACGGCGGGCCATTGGATGGACATTAGCGGACATAAAGGGATAAGTCCATCAACGATGTGCATAAGATCCGTCTAGATGAGGAAAGAAGACCATCCATCAAGCCCAAAGGCGACTAAACCCAAACATGAAAGAGGTAGTGAGAAAGGAAATCTTAAAATGGCTCGATGCAGGAGTAATCTACCCCATATCCGACAGCACATGGGTAAGCCCAGTACAAGTGGTGCCGAAAAAGGGTGGAATAACAGTGGTGACCAACGAAAGAAATGAACTCATACCCTCGAGAACGGTCACCGGATGGAGAATTTGCATTGACTATCGCAAGTTGAATAAAGCAACCAGAAAAGACCACTTCCCGTTGCCATTCCTAGATCAAATGTTGGACAGACTTGCAGGGCATAACTACTACTGCTTTTTGGATGGATACTCGGTATCACGATTGCAATAGCCCGTAAGATCGTGGAAAAACCACATTCACTTGTCCTTTTGGTACATTTGCATTCAGAAGGATGCCATTCGGACTCTGCAATGCACCTGCAACTTTTCAGAGGTGTATGATGGCAATTTTCTCAGATATGGTAGAGAGAACTATAGAGATCTTTATGGATGATTTTTCGGTATTTGGAGCATCATTCGATGAGTGTTTAAGGCATTTAGAAGCAGTGTTAAGCCGGTGCGAAGAATCTAACCTTGTGCTAAATTGGGAGAAGTGTCACTTCATGGTAACAGAAGGAATCGTCTTGGGACACAAAATATCAAACCAAGGTATTGAGGTGGACAAAGCAAAGATTTCGTGATCGAAAATCTACCACCTCGATGCTCAAAAAAAGTGAAGTTTCCTTGGACATGCAGTTTCTATAGAAGATTTATCAAGGATTTTCAAAAGTCTCAAAGCCTCTTTCCACATTGCTAATGACGGGGTTGCCTTGACTTCAATAAAGAATGCTTATCCGCATTTCAAACGCTCGAGAAGCTCGTTTCAAAGACCCATAGTCATTGCACCAAGCGGGAGCTCCATTCGAACTAATGTGCGATCTGGCGACTATGCGATTGGAGCGGTGCTTGGACAGAGAATCGACAAGGTATTTAGATCCATTTACTATGCTAGTAAAACTCTAAATGGCCTTACGATTAAATTATGCAACTACTGAAAAAGAACTACTAGCTATAGTATATGCATTTGAGAAATTCAGGTCATACTTGATTGGGAATAAAGTGATAGTATACACTGACCACTCTGCTATAAAGTACTTGATGACAAAGAAGGATGCAAAGCCTCGCCTCATTCAATGGGTCCTACTTCTACAAGAATTTGACGTAGAGATTCGTGATAAGAAAGGAACAGAGAATTGATTGCAGACCGGTTGTCAAGACCGAAAACACAGAGCGAGAACACGAGGATGTGCAAATAAATGATCACTTTCCAGACGAACAACTGTTTCGAGTAAGTATGAATTCTAATTTACCTTGGTACGCTGATTTTGTTAACTTTCTTGCAGCTAAAGTACTACCCCCAGGCTTGTCAAGACAGCAAGTGAAGAGGTTTTATTCAGAAGTAAAGCATTACTATTGGGAGGAACCAATGTTATACAAACACTGTGTCGACCAAGTCATCAGGCGATGTATACCAGAGGAAGAGATGCACCAGGTTCTCACCCATTGTCACACCTTATCATGTGGTGGACACTTTGGGGCATCAAGAAGCGACAAAGGTATTGCAATGCGGATTCTATTGGCAACACTCTTTGGGATGCCCATACCTTTGTGCGAGAGATGTGATAATTGTCGAGAACAGGAACATCTCAAGGCGAAACGAAATGCCTTCGCAAGGATATTGGAAGTAGAATTATTCGATGTGTGGGAATCGATTTCATGGGGCCATTCCGCCCATCCTTTGAAATCAATATATCCTTACGGCGATTGACTATGTGTCCAAATGGGTAGAAGCGATGGCCACCAAAGAAAAGCAGCGACAAGGCGTTCAAAAATTCCTCAAAAGAATATTTTCACAAGGTTCGGCACCCAAGAGCTCTCATCGATGTGAAGGGAGCCATTTACGTAATAGACAATTTGAATTCATTGCTTTCCGATATGGAGTTTACCACCGCACTACAACTGCTTATCACCCTCAAGCTAATGGGCAAGCGGAAGTATCAAATTGAGAAGTAAAGAGCATATTGGAAAAGACGGTGAACGACTCAAGGAAAGACTGGTCTATCAAATTGGATGACGCATTGTGGGCATCTGGGACAGATTCAAAACACCAATTGGTATGTCACCTTATAAATTAGTCTTTGGTAAAGCATGTCATTTGCGGTGGAGTTGGAACACGTGAGCATCTTGGGCAATGAAGAAGTTAAACATGGATACCACGGCAGGCGGAGGAGGCTACTACAAGCGAATTAGATGAATTCCGACACAATGCCTATGAGAATGCAAAGATCTACAAGAACGAGCGAAAGCATGGCACGATAAGAATTTGATACCAAAAGACTTTCAAGAAGGACAACGGTCTTTGTTATTTAACTCAAGGTTGAGATTGTTTCGAGCAAGTTCAAATCACGTTGGAGAGGACCATCCACGGTGGGAAGAGTATTCCCATATGGAGCGATTGAAATAAAAGGGAGAGAGGGAGCTGCCTTCAAGGTAAACGGACAGAGGTTAAAACCCTACCTGATCAATGAAATGGAATACATGAACTTGGTAACTTCTCATACCTTAAAATAACAAGGAACTTGCGTCCGGCTAAAAGACGTTAAAGACAGCGCTTCTTGGGAGGCAACCCAATGTTTTTAATTATGATATTTCAATTTCTGTTTTTATTTTATTTCATCTTGATCAGTCTCACGGTCTTGGGTTCTTGTGTCTATGTTGTGTTGACAGGTGAAAGCCAAGGATGTGGAAGGCGAAAAATGAAGAGAAGCCAAGGATACCCAGAAAAATCGCCATAGCGCCGCGGCGCCCATTTGCAGGGCCGCGGCGCCAAATGATCAGAAGACGCCCAGAAGTTTTCGCGCCGCGGCGCCACAACGGAAAATCTGAATTCAGAAGACACCACAGTAGAAGGTCCTATCGCCAAACCAAAACACCAAGAATGCTCCTCCCCTCACGGAATTCAAAGTATTATCCACCGTCACCACCACCATTTTAACCAAAGTTTGTAAGTGTCTATTTCTTTTACTGTCTTTGAGTCTACACACATTGGGTACAATGTGTGATTTAAGTTTGGGGGTGTTTTATTTGTGTGTCATGTTATGTTTTAGTTAAGTCTTTTTGATTGTTTTATGTGTATTTTGAGTCACCAAACTTTTTCTTTTCTTTTTGAGTCATAATTACCTGTCAAAGATCATTATGTTGTAGTTGCTAGAAACACATAGTGAAGTAAGGTAGAATAATGTAAAGGAATTGAAGCAACTATCTAAACACTTAGGTTAGATATGCCAAAAACTCACAGAATCTGTCTAATTGGAGTTTCTTGCTTGAGTTATGCATGCATGCATGCTAAATGATAAATGCTTATGTGTTATGATTGCTTGCTATTTGAGGCGAAATAGTTGGGATATGCATGTTAGGGAGATGACTCAGGCATTTCTTTGATAGCCAATTCTCACCATTCTTTTCTATCCTGTACTTTAAAAATATCCCTAGTCAGCCCCATTGAGCCTAAATTAGAAACTTCTTCTTTGACACCCTATATTTCCACAAATTGTACCATAAGTGAAAGTATGAAATAGTGGAATACATGGTGTTAAAAAAAAAAGACAAAAAGAGTGAATAAGTCTGTGCACCCCAATACAAAAGTAATAAGAAATAGGCAAAAGCCTAAGTTTGGGGGTGCTTGTCATTATTATATACTTCACTCTCCCAAAACAAAAGAGGGGAAAGATAGAATCGAAATGAAGAAAAAAACAAAAAGAAAAGGGAAATACGGAAAAGCTAAAGAGCTTATGGTACACAAAAATGAGCCTAAATGCCTATTTTTACCAACCCCTACCTAAGCCTACATTACAACCTTTAAAGTCCTGAAGATCTCTTTTATGCGTATCCAGAATTAGTGGAGAATAACAAGTAAGCATGTCATAGGAATTCTTGAATTTACATGCATAATTTAGTATATTGACGTCCATTAAGCATGATAATATGAGTTTGCGAAATATCTAGCTTCATGTGCTTAGTGTGCTGAACTTTCATGCTATATGTTCCTGCATATTATTTCGCTAACCTTCATGTTTTTCTAGTTAACACTCATGCAGCAAAAGTGATCAATGGCAGTGAGTCTTTTTAACTTTTGTTCTTTGAGTCTTTTATTTTATTTCTTTCTATCTTTGCTCGAGGGCGAGCAAAGGTTAAGTTTGGGGGTATTTGATCGGTGTATTTTATATACACCTTTTGAGTCAGTTTTAGTGAGTCTTTTGTCCCATTTTGCACATATAAGTGTCGTATTAGGATAGTTTTTCTTTCTTTTGAGTCAAAGTGGTTAAAATGGCCAAATGGCGGAAAAAGAGCAAAAAGAGGGCAAGAGGAGACGCGGAGCTGGAAAGCAGAGAAAGTGGCGAGCGAGGAAAAATCCAGGCCGTGCGCGGCTCTCCTGCGATCAGCGAGGCGCGGCGCCAAAGATTGAGAGAAGGTGCAGAAGATCGGTAGCGCGGCTACCGAACGATAAGCAGGGCCGCGGCGCCTACACATCCGAGAAGCCCTATTCCCATCACATCTGAAGTAAATATTTATATTTTACATAGTTTTCATAATTCTTAGTTATAAACAACCAAATCAATTATCAATTCACCAAATAGATACTAGAAAATAGATAGTTGGTACTTGAACCCTAATCCCAGAGGACGATATTCGGTCTTATCAAAGACTATACTACTTGTCACGATAACGTGCACTTGCGTTTAAAGTGTGTGCATCTTACCGCGCATCACCTATCCCTGACATTCAAAATATCCCTAGTCAGCCCATTTGAGCCTAAAAATTAGACTTTTTCTTTGACACCCTATAATTCCACACTTGTGCCATAAGTAAAAAATTTGAAATGATTGGAATATAAAGTTTTGAAAAAGAGATAAAAGAGAGTGAACAATTTTGATGCACCCCAATGGAAAAAAAAATAGGCAAAAGCCTAAGTTTGGGGGTGCCTGTTATTCATAATACACTTCACTCTCTCAAAACAAAAGAGGGGAAACAGAGTATGAAGTTAAGAAAGAAAATCAAAAGAAAAAGGAAGAATTGAAAAGCAAAAGAGTTTATGGTACATTAAATGAGCCTAAATGCCTATTTTTACCTACCCATGCCTAAGCCTACATTACAACCCTGAAAAGCCCTGAAGATCTCTTATATGTGTATCCATGATTAGTGGAGAATAGAAAGTAAACATGTCATAGAATTTTGAAATTGACATCCATAGTTAGGTATTCTTACTTCCATTGAACATGATTGAATTGAATTTGCGAAATATCTAACTTAATGTGTTTAGAATGCTAAAAATTCATGCTATATGTTCCTGCATATTATTCTGCTAACCTTCATGCTTTTCTAAGTAACAATGATGCAACAAAGTGATCAGTGTCTTTGACTCAGTCTATTTTTTTTTCTCTTCTTCTTGTCTTTAAGTCTTTCTTTTGATCTTTGCTCGAGGGCGAGCAAAGGTTAAGCTTGGGGGTGTTTGATCGGTGTATTTTATATACACATTTTGAGTCATTTTTAGTTAGTCTTTTGCCCACTTTTGTACAAATACGTGTCGTCTTAGGATAGATTTTCTTTCTTTTGAGTCATATTGGTTTAAAGTGACTCATTGGCGGAAAAAGAGCAAAGAGGCGAAAGCAGAGGTTCGAGCTCAAAAGCGAAAAAGTTGTGACAAGACACGAAGCAGCGGCGCCGGCTACCTCAGCCAATGCAGTCAGGCCGCGGCTAATTCTGAGACATGCGGGAGTTTCAGCGCGCTTGGCTGATTCTGAACGCGGCCGCGGCGGGAAAAGCGACATATTCGGTAGTAATGGGCCAAAGCCTGAAGGAAAACCTGGAAATCGTTTTGGAGGCTATAAAAAGCAGCCTTTAGGTCAGAATTAGGAGTTCCCTTCCTTGCCAATTCACACAACTTTGGAGATCAAGATTGGAGACCACTTCTTAGTAATTTCTTGTTTCTTGTTTTATTTCTTTGTAGTTTATGTTGGATGTTAATTTAGTTCTTGCCATGTCTATGGCTAGAAACTAACTTAATCTAGGGTTTTCCATGTCAAATCACTTGAACCGGATCATTATGAATTAATGCATGTTTTTGGTTCTTCTTGTTATTGTTGAGATTTATTCAATAATTGTCTTGAATGTTTGGTAATTAATTGATCACTAATTATCATAATACATATGATTTCTAATCGAAAGCCGAAAGAGGAGATTGTGAATATGCTATAGTTGAATAAACATAGGTTAAATCGTGGACGAAAGTACCCCGATACTTGTGTAGTTTTAATAGGTTATTGCTCTTAATCCTCTTTTATAGTCAATTTTATCACCGAAAGGTAGACGGGTTCTATATTGGGGTTGAGTGTTTATATTACCTTAACAGGAGTATAAAACGGCTTAGTTAACCTGCTATCTCAAATAGAAGAAGAACCATAATTAATTGGGAGATTAGTTAACCTGCTATCTCAAACGGCCCCGTAGATTGCCAATGGATGTAGAAGAGAGGGTCCAGGTCCAAGCTGAGAGAAGCTTGGGAGATTATGGGCTGCCAAGGGTGAATGGGGCACAAACTTGCATCAGGCTCCTAGTAATAGGAGCGAATAATTTTGAAATCAAGCCTGCGATCATGAGTATGGTGCAGAATACTGTTCAGTTTGGAGGGTTGCCGTCGGAAGATCCTCAAATGCACATAGCGAACTTCTTGGAGTTGTGTGCAACCTTCAAGTATAATGGCGTTACTGATGACGCCATCCGATTGAGGCTCTTTCCCTTCTCACTCAGGGATAGAGCGAAAGTTTGGTTGAATTCCTTGCCGACAGATTCGATATTCACATGGCAGGAGTTGGCACATAAGTTTTTAGCTAAGTTCTTTTCACCATCCAAATACGCGAAGCTGAGAGGGGAGTTGAACAATTTTTATCAAGCTGACGGAGAGTTACTCTATGAAGCTTGAGAGAGATTCAAGGACTTGCAAATAAAGTGTCCACATCACAACATTGAGTTGTGTAATTTGGTCCATATTTCTACAATGGGCTAAGTGGGACCACCAGGACGATCATTGACGCAGCCGCAGGTGGAACTTTCATGAGAAAAACAGCACACGAAGCTCATGATTTATTGGAAGACATGGCCACCAATAATGATGTAACAGAGGACAGAGGGGTGAGTGGCAGAAGAGCAATAGAAGTCCATGAGATTGATGCCATCACAACATTAAATGCACAAGTTGCTCTCCTGACCAAGCAACTGCAACAAAATACAGTGTCTGTAAATGCAGTGCAAATGCCATTGAGTTGTGAAATGTGTGGAGGTTCACATACCTTTGATAGATGCCCATCATCTGATCCTAACAACATCTCGATCGAGCAAGCAGAGTGCCAAGCAGTAGGGAATTATCAAAGGCCCCAGAACAACCCCTATTAGAATACCTACAATCCAGGGTTGAGGAATCACCTTAATTTTTCATGGAGGGGTGATCAAGGGCAGCAGAACCAATTTCGAGGCCAGTACCAAAATCAGCAACCATTCACTCAGGCCTCATCTTCACAACAATTCAGTGCACCTGTTCAACAAGAGAAGCCAGACGAGTTGAGAGCAGCCCTGTTGACACTCACCAACTCACAGACCCAGTTCATGGCAAAGACTAGATACTCTATCAGGAATTTGGAGACACTGGTGGGACAACTAGCGAAGATGGCAAACAACAGGCCACAGGGCACTTTGCCTAGCAATCTGAGAGATAAACCCGGATAACGATTGCCAGCGGTGCGGTGAGAGTGGAAAAGCGATTAGAACAACTTACACCCCAGCCTGTGGTTGAACAGAGAGTAGATGCAGAGAGGGAGAGGGCTACTGAAGACAGTCCGATATTAGAGAAAGCTCCAACGGTCCCAATAGAGGAGTACACTGAGATGATCCCTTTTCCGCAGAGGTTGCAAAAGAAAGTGGTTGATAAGCAATTCTCCAAGTTCTTGGAGATATTCAGAAAGTTACACATCAATATTCCGTTCATTGAGGCATTGGAGAAAATGCCTACTTACTTTAAATTCATGAAGGAAATTCTTGGGAAGAAGAATAAGTTGGCGGAGTATGAGATGGTGGCACTGACAAGATGAATGTAGTGCCATCTTGCAGAAGAAATTGCCCCCTAAACTCAAGGATCCAGAGAGCTTCTGTTACACCCCGTATTTGCAGGACATGTTTTAAGAACGTACGAAAGAACTCACAAGTGTTAAGAATTGAGACTTGCAAATTTTTTTATCGGAATTATGAAATTGTCGAGAAAACGTACTATTGTGACGAATGGGAGGGCGACACGTGTCACCCCCCTTAGTAATGCCTTGGTCGAATTTAGGCATGTCCATAATGGTCATTTACCATAAGTCTTGGATGAACAAGTCTTGCAAGTGTAGCTTGACAATGTTGACTAAGTCAAAGGAGACAACTAGTCTTGATATTGTGAAGACCTTATCCTAGCCACCCAAATATTTGTATCATGACCCTCCAATGTGCTTTATAATACTACTAGTAGTGATACATAGTCCAACACTTAGAAAAATTGAAGAAAATTTGGATGAGCAACTATGAAGCTCTCGGTTTCATGTCCCATGAAAAGAAAGAAATTGTGTTTCTTGTCCAATAAACCCCACACTTTAAACCAAGGTTCATGAGTGTTATGTAAGTGCATCTCAATAGAAAAAATCCCGGAAAAAGAGAGTTTTCGTATTAGTCGCAAAGTGAAAACCTAGTGGCTTTCTAGGTTTTGGATTGGAAGTTTGAAGGAAAGTTGTTGGTATGGTTCTAAGGGTCTCAACGAACGGATTGAAGTGTCTTGGAGAGGTTCTAAACTACTAAGGAGCGACTTCGGATTTGAATTGGGTTAAGATTCGTTGAGGTATAATTTTGTCCTTTAATGTGTTACAAGATTATATATTTTTATTGTTGTTGTTAGCTTTACGTGTTGCTAGCATGAAGTTGATATGTAGAAGTTTATAAGGATTGTGGATTGATTGTAAGCCTTGGAAATCCGGAATGTAATGTAAGTCATGTTAAGTTGGATTTCAATTTAGTCGTTATTAGAATCGTCGCATGTTATTGATTTGAAGATTGTGGTAGTTTTAATCAAATGCGACTTGATATCATGTTATGTTAACAATTTGGATTGAAATGGAATTTGATAAGAATTAGTATTGTTGAACTCAAGGTGGCCGAATTTGGACTTGTAGTTTGTATTAGTTTGTTATTCATTTATATTAGACTACCTTACAAATTGTGAGCCAAATGGGTGTTTAGTTATTCATTTGTCTTTGGACTACCTTCTATATTGTTGTGAGCCAATTGGGGCTGTTTGGTTATTGTATTCGGCCTTGAAAAGGTGGCAAAGTAAGTAAAAACAAAGGAGGTCTTTGTCAGATTTTCCGTAGAATTTAGCGACTTAGCACCTAGAATATTCTCATTATGAAGTAAGAGGTTAATGGACGTATGGTGACCATTATAGGTTGATGTACTAAGTATAGCGTATCCTACTTGAAGAATGGAATAGCTCAAGGTTGAAGTACTTTGGAGCATTTTGCTACTTGTCGATAATCGTCGCGAGGTATGTGAACCTCTACTTTCTTTGGCATGATCTTACGTATGAAATATCCATGTGATAGTATTTCAAGATTCCTTCTACTCTTAGAAGTTAAGAAGTATTTACATTGTTGAATCTAAGTTAAGAGTATGTTTAAATTTTCCTAAGTCCTTACTAGGTCTTATGGGAGACGTTAGTAAGAATGGTTAGGAAATTATGAGATTTGATTTAAAGGCTATGTGTCTTGATTTGTTTAAAGTAAGTAAGTTGATTTTTATGTTTGAAAACGACTTGAATTTATATGTGAAAAGGGGATTGGTTTTAAAAGTGTAGATGACATGATTTTACAAGTATAAGTAAATGGACTTTAAAGAATGTATGTTATGAAGTTTTAAGACTATGAACTTTGATTTTCTTTAAAGGATTATGAAACTTTATTTTTCAAGTTATGGGACTTGATTTCTAAAGTATAAGCGACATGATTTGAAAGAGTGTATGCTACGAGGTGTTAAGGCTATAAGCCTTGATTTTATAAGTGGAAATGGCTTAATTTTACAAAGTATGGCTTAATTTATTTCAAAAGTTAAGAAGATGGTTTCAAAAGAGTATGTGACTTGAGCTTTAAAAAAAAAGGAGTTCTATGATTCTTTTTAAGTATGTATGTATGTAGTATTTTTGGATCTAGTTTTCCTAATGTTGTAAGAATAAAAGTGTCTTAAGTTCTCTAAAATGAAAGGTTGTTATAATAGCTTTATGGGAAGTTGTTATGACGACTTAAGAAGAAGTAATAAGATGGTTTATAAATGTTATGTAAGGAAAATCACAGGAGCCTACACATAGGCGGATTACGTTATGAAATACAGGAGCCTACAAATAGGCGGATTACGTTATGAAATACACCGAGCCTACAAATAGGCGGATTACGTTATGAGATACACCGAGCCTACACATAGGCGGATTACGCCATATTACCCGAGCTACTGCGCGGTCGGATTCATATTACCCGAGCCTACACATAGGCCGGGTTACGTCAACTTACACCGAGCCCCACAGGCGGGCCGGATTATGTTATATGATTCCACAGTACACCGAGCCCCACAGGCGGGCCGGATCATGTTATATGATTCCACAAGATGCAAGCCCGCGGGCGGGCGAATTATGTTATATGATTCCACAAGACACCGAGCCCGCGGCGGGCGGATTATGTTATATGATTCCACGATGCACCGAGCCCCACAGCGGGCGGATTATGTTATATGATTCCACGACACCGAGCCCCAAGGCGGCGGGCGGATTATGTTATATGATTCCACGATGCGAGCCACGCGGGCGGATTATGTCACATGATTCATCCGTACCGTGTCCGCAAATGGGCGGATTATGTTATGTAAGATATGTAAGTTATGTGAAAAAGCTGGATTAAACTCTTAAGTATGTATGTAGGAATATGTTGTTAAATCTTATTGAAAGGAGGAAAGGCAGTTAATATATGATTGATTTGAGTTAAAATGACATTCTTTTATCTGAGATATGATTTGGTTATTGCATTTTATTTTACATTTCCATACTAAATTTTTGTTATCTTGACCCCGCCTGCGTTCATGCCGCAGTGATAGGTACGAGGTTGGTGATCCTTGCTCTTGGGATCTCTGTTCAGTTTTTGGAAAGAAGCCCCTTTCACTCCAGAGGGTTGTCTTTTGGTACGGTTTCCCTGATGTGGTAGACTTATGTACATTCGTGGTATGGCGAGCCCCGTCCATGTGATTATAATTCTTAAGTGCAGTAGTCACATGTTGTGGGTCGGTTTGTAAAAAGAAAGGGATGTAGCTTCATTGTTGTTATGTATATGTATATGTGTCCAGGAAGGTAGCCTTATCGGCTAACATGTGGTTTAATTTCTTGTTATTTTATTTTATAAGTTTCATGTATGTTCCGCTGCTATTCTCTGAGGTATACCTGAACAGGGTGCCCAGGTAGGGCATCAGTCGCGGGCCCGGGGTCGGGTCGTGACAAAAGTGGTATCAGAGTCGTTAGTCCTCGGAAAGTGTCTACAGACCGTGTCTAGTAGAGTCTTGATTATCGGTGTGTTGTGCACCACATCTATAATCAGGAGGCTGCAGGACATTTAGGATTGGTTTCCATTATTCTCACTCTGAGATCGTGTGATAGAGCTGTGTTGTTAGGGTCGTCTCTCCCTAACGAGTTATGTTGAATCATTCTGAGAAAGCGTGATGACCAGGAAAGACTATGTGGATTGCATATCCAGGTTGGTAATGATTGTAGTATAGTTGGTATTGTGACATACATCTATACGGAGTTATGTATGAGGGTCAGACGCGTGTTGCCTAGAATGATGTTAGATTTCCAGGATTTGGTAAAGACTAACTAGATACTGGGAAGGTATGGAATAGTTAATGAATTCTCGCCAAGATCATATGTTTTATTTGAGATAATTGGGAAAGGATGAGCTGTCTGATAGGGTAGTGAACCCTTGAGAAGCCATGTTAAGGAACCTAACTAATGTCATGTTAATAGATTAAAATTGCGTAGTAGGCTTAAGAGAATTGTACGGATGGGTCCGTATGGAGTAAGTAATGGTTGTTGTGATCGAGACAACATGGTTTTGGTTTTATGAGAAGTTTTGTACCCGTTCTTGGGGATCGTAAGGTAGGCTTGGAGCATGGAAATTGCGAGCCTAAGAATATCGATTCTTCGCAGACCTTAGGTATATGAGGCTTTCTCTGTGATAAGATTTTAAGTCGGACCGAGGATAAGAGTTAAGTCTGCGACGAGTGGTTAAGGACTCATTGCGGGTCTCCCATGGCCTGGAATTGAGTAGGATCGGTTGGTAGTAGTTCGCCACGTGACAGTCACGAGTGCAAGGCCAAGTCTAGTTAATTGTTTCTGGGTTCGTGGACACGTTACACCGAATCCAGTCGTGGCGGAAATGGCCTTATATTGTTTTATAGAGTTACTCCAAAGATTTGAGGCCAGAATCGGTATGGAAGTTATGTATGTATGCTAGTATGAGTTGGAAGTATGAAAAGATAATCTCTTTTGGGCTTAAGATGGACGAGTATGCGTGTGCGAGGTATTAGGGCCATGTGTGGCATTATCGGTATGTCGGGGTTGTGAAAGGAAACTATGTCGCTAATTATGAAGATTGACTCCGAAAGAACATTCGGGGACGAATGTTTCTAAGGGGGGAAGAATGTTACACCCCGTATTTGCAGGACATGTTTTAAGAACGTACGAAAGAACTCACAAGTGTTAAGAATTGAGACTTGCAAATTTTTTTATCGGAATTATGAAATTGTCGAGAAAACGTACTATTGTGACGAATGGGAGGGCGACACGTGTCACCCCCCTTAGTAATGCCTTGGTCGAATTTAGGCATGTCCATAATGGTCATTTACCATAAGTCTTGGATGAACAAGTCTTGCAAGTGTAGCTTGACAATGTTGACTAAGTCAAAGGAGACAACTAGTCTTGATATTGTGAAGACCTTATCCTAGCCACCCAAATGTTTGTATCATGACCCTCCAATGTGCTTTATAATACTACTAGTAGTGATACATAGTCCAACACTTAGAAAAATTGAAGAAAATTTGGATGAGCAACTATGAAGCTCTCGGTTTCATGTCCCATGAAAAGAAAAAAATTGTGTTTCTTGTCCAATAAACCCCACACTTTAAACCAAGGTTCATGAGTGTTATGTAAGTGTATCTCAATAGAAAAAATCCCGGAAAAAGAGAGTTTTCGTATTAGTCGCAAAGTGAAAACCTAGTGGCTTTCTAGGTTTTGGATTGGAAGTTTGAAGGAAAGTTGTTGGTATGGTTCTAAGGGTCTCAACGAGCGGATTGAAGTGTCTTGGAGAGGTTCTAAACTACTAAGGAGCGACTTCGGATTTGAATTGGGTTAAGATTCGTTGAGGTATAATTTTGTCCTTTAATGTGTTACAAGATTATATATTTTTATTGTTGTTGTTAGCTTTACGTGTTGCTAGCATGAAGTTGATATGTAGAAGTTTATAAGGATTGTGGATTGATTGTAAGCCTTGGAAATCCGGAATGTAATGTAAGCCATGTTAAGTTGGATTTCAATTTAGTCGTTATTAGAATCGTCGCATGTTATTGATTTGAAGATTGTGGTAGTTTTAATCAAATGCGACTTGATATCATGTTATGTTAACAATTTGGATTGAAATGGAATTCGATAAGAATTAGTATTGTTGAACTCAAGGTGGCCGAATTTGGACTTGTAGTTTGTATTAGTTTGTTATTCATTTATATTAGACTACCTTCTAAATTGTGAGCCAAATGAAATTTGTTTAGTTATTCATTTGTCTTTGGACTACCTTCTATATTGTTGTGAGCCAATTGGGGCTGTTTGGTTATTGTATTCGGCCTTGAAAAGGTGGCAAAGTAAGTAAAAACAAAGGAGGTCTTTGTCAGAATTTCGTAGAATTTAGCGACTTAGCACAGAATATTCTCATTATGAAGTAAGAGGTTAATGGACGATGGTGACCATTATAGGTTGATGTACTAAGTATAGCGTATCCTACTTGAAGAATGGAATAGCTCAAGGTTGAAGTACTTTGGAGCATTTTGCTACTTGTCGATAATCGTCGCGAGGTATGTGAACCTCTACTTTCTTTGGCATGATCCTACGTATGAAATATCCATGTGATAGTATTTCAAGATTCCTTCTACTCTTAGAAGTTAAGAAGTATTTACATTGTTGAATCTAAGTTAAGAGTATGTTTAAATTGTCCTAAGTCCTTACTAGGTCTTATGGGAGACGTTAGTAAGAATGGTTAGGAAATTATGAGATTTGATTTAAAGGCTATGTATCTTGATTTGTTTAAAGTAAGTAAGTTGATTTTTATGTTTGAAAATGACTTGAATTTATATGTGAAAAGGGGATTGGTTTTAAAAGTGTAGATGACATGATTTTACAAGTATAAGTAAATGGACTTTAAAGAATGTATGTTATGAAGATTTAAGACTATGAACTTTGATTTTCTTTAAAGGATTATGAAACTTTATTTTTCAAGTTATGGGACTTGATTTCTAAAGTATAAGCGACATGATTTGAAAGAGTGTATGCTACGAGGTGTTAAGGCTATAAGCCTTGATTTTATAAGTGGAAATGGCTTAATTTTACAAAGTATGGCTTAATTTATTTCAAAAGTTAAGAAGATGGTTTCCAAAGAGTATGTGACTTGAGCTTTAAAAAGAAAGGAGTTCTATGATTCTTTTTAAGTATGTATGTAGTATTTTTGGATCTAGTTTTCCTAATGTTGTAAGAATAAAAGTGTCTTAAGTTCTCTAAAATGAAAGGTTGTTATAATAGCTTTATGGGAAGTTGTTATGACGACTTAAGAAGAAGTAATAAGATGGTTTATAAATGTTATGTAAGGAAAATCACAGAGCCTACACATAGGCGGATTACGTTATGAAATACAGGAGCCTACAAATAGGCGGACACGTTATGAAATACACCGAGCCTACAAATAGGCCGGATTACGTTATGAGATACAGAGCCTACACACATGGCGGATTACGCCATATTACCCCGAGCCTACACATAGGCGGATTCGCCATATTACCCAGAGCCTACACATAGGCGGGTTACGTCATCTTACACCGAGCCACGGCGGGCGGATTATGTTATATGATTCCACAAGACACCGAGCCCCACAGCGGGCGAATTATGTTATATGATTCCACAAGACACCGAGCCCCACAGCGGGCGGATTATGTTATATGATTCCACAAGACACCGAGCCCACGGCGGGCGGATTATGTTATATGATTCCACAAGACACCGAGCCGCGGCGGGCGGATTATGTTATATGATTCCACAAGATGCGAGCCACAGCGGGCGGATTATGTTATATGATTCCACGACTGCAAAGCGGCGGGCGGATTATGTTATATGATTCCACAAGACACCGAGCCCCATAGGCGGGCGGATTATGTTATATGATTCCACGACACCGAGCCCCACAGCGGGCGAATTATGTCACATGATTCATCCGTACCGTGTCCATAAATGGGCGGATTATGTTATGTAAGATATGTAAGTTATGTGAAAAAGGTGGATTAAACTCTTAAGTATGTATGTAGGAATATGTTGTTAAATCTTATTGAAAGGAGAAAGAACGATTAATATATGATTGATTTCGGAGTTAAAATGACATTCTTTTATCTGAGATATGATTTGGTTATTGCATTTTATTTTACTGTTCCATACTGCAAATTTGTTATCGACCCCCTTGAAGTGCGTTCATGCCGCAGTGATAGGTACGAGTTGGTGATCCTTGCTCTTGGGATCTCTGTTGATTTTGGAAAGAAGCCCCTTTCCTCCAGAGGGTTGTCTTTTAGTACGGTTTCCACGATGTGGTAGACTTATGTACATTCGGGGTATGGCGGGAACCTGTCCGCCGATTGTAATTCTTAAGTGCAGTAGTCACATGTTGTGGGTCGGTTTGTAAAAAGAAAGGGATGTTCTTTGTTGTTATGTATATGTATATGTGTCGGGAAGGTAGCCTTATCGGCTAACACGTGGTTTAATTTCTTGTTATTTTATTTTATAAGTTTCATGTATGTTCATTGCTATTCTACGAGGTATACGAACAGGTGCCCAGTAGGGCATCGATCGCGGGCCGAGGTCGGGTCGTGATGACATCGCGTGCACTTACGGTTGGCGGAGTTACATGTAATAGGGCCCTTTGTGATTTGGGGCTAGCATAAATCTTATGCCGCATGCATTTTAAGAGGTTGGGGTTAGGTGAAGCCAAACCAACCACTGTGAGCTTGCAGTTAGCAGATAGAACGGTGGTGCATCCCAGGGGAAAGATTGAAGATGTCTTAGTTAAGGTGGGAAAATTCTTTTTTCCCGCGGACTTCCTCATCCTGGATATGAAGGAAGATGATGAGATCCCCATCATATTGGGAAGACCGTTCTTGGCAACCGGGAGAGCCCTAATTGATGTGGAGAAGGGTGAGCTGACACTTAGAGTAGAAAGTGAAGAGATGGTGTTCAAAGTGTTCAAACACATCATTGAACCCCCAGTCATGAGCAAGTGCCTTGCAATTAGCACTGTCAGCACATCGGTTGAGCCAGCGCAAGCCACAACAAGGGAGATAAGCCCGCAAAAACAGGTAAGTGATACTAAACCTCCTCTTGAAAAAAAATAGAAAAGGAAAAACAGAAGGAGGAAGAGAAAAATGTTGATGAAATGGATAGGTTGTAGGGTTAATTTACCCCATGCCTCTTGAGTAAGGAACTTGCGTCCGACTAAAAGACGTTAAAGACAGCGCTACTTGGGAGGCAACCCAAGGTTATTTTATTTTGATTCAATTTAATGCAATTTAGTTTTTACTTAGAACAGTCTCACGGAGGTATTGTTTAAATGTTGTGATGACAGGTGCAGAGCCAAGAATTTGGAGGACAAAAACTGAAAAGAAACCAAAAGAAAATCGGCTCGTATGGCGGCTAAAAGATCGGAAGCGCGAAGATTCAGCGCATGGCTAATTCTGTGGCATGGCGCGAAAAGTCCAAAAAAGTTCTGAATGTTGGGCACCGCGGCGCCAAATCAGAGCGCCACGGCGCTGGAAGTTCAGAGGATTGCGGCAGTTTGGGCGCCGCGACGGAAAATCTGAAATTATTGAAGAAGCCCTAATCCGACTTTCCTTTCTCCAAATCAAAAATCCAAAGCCTTTCCACTCTCACAAGACTCCTGACATTATCCACCACCACCACTTTAAACCAAGTTTGTAAGTTGTCCTGTTTCTTTTATTTTACTTTTTTTTTATTCTATTTTTTTAGTCTTGCACACATTGGGGACAATGTGTGATTTAAGTTTGGGGGGGGGGGGGGTGTCTTATTTGTCTTATTGTTTTTGAGTCTTTTTGATTTGTTTTAAGTATTTTTTAGTCATATTTTTTTTTAAAGATCATGCATACTGCAGTTACTTGAATCGTCTAGTGAAGTAAGGTTGAATAATGTAATAGAATTAGAAGCAACTATCTAAACACTTAGGTTAGATATGCCAAAAACTCATGAAATTTGTCTATTTGGGGTATCTTACTTGATTTGTGCACTGTTAATGATTAAACCTATGTGTATGATTGCTTGCTATTTGAGGCGAAATAGTTAGGATATGCATGTTAGGGAAATGACTCAGGAAATTCTTTGTTAGACATTTCTTACCACTTTTACCTATCCCTGACATTCAAAATATCCCTAGTCAGCCCATTTGAGCCTAAAAATTAGACTTTTTCTTTGATACCCTATAATTCCACACTTGTGCCATAAGTAAAAATTTGAAATGATTGGAATATAAAGTGTTGAAAAAGAGATAAAAGAGAGTGAACAATTTTGATGCACCCCAATGGAAAAAATAATAATAATAAATAGGCAAAAGCCTAAGTTTGGGGGTGCCTGTTATTCATAATACACTTCACTCTCTCAAAACAAAAGAGGGGAAAGATAGTATGAAGTTAAGAAAGAAAATCAAAAGAAAAAGGAAGAATTGAAAAGCAAAAGAGTTTATGGTACATTAAATGAGCCTAAATGCCTATTTTTACCTACCCATGCCTAAGCCTACATTACAACCCTGAAAAGCCCTGAAGATCTCTTATATGTGTATCCATGATTAGTGGAGAATAGAAAGTAAACATGTCATAGAATTTTGAAATTGACATCCATAGTTAGGTATTCTTACTTCCATTGAACATGATTGAATTGAATTTGCGAAATATCTAACTTAATGTGTTTAGAATGCTAAAAATTCATGCTATATGTTCCTGCATATTATTCTGCTAACCTTCATGCTTTTCTAAGTAACAATGATGCAACAAAGTGATCAGTGTCTTTGACTCAGTCTATTTTTTTTTCTCTTCTTCTTGTCTTTAAGTCTTTCTTTTGATCTTTGCTCGAGGGCGAGCAAAGGTTAAGCTTGGGGGTGTTTGATCGGTGTATTTTATATACACATTTTGAGTCATTTTTAGTTAGTCTTTTGCCCACTTTTGTACAAATACGTGTCGTCTTAGGATAGATTTTCTTTCTTTTGAGTCATATTGGTTTAAAGTGACTCATTGGCGGAAAAAGAGCAAAAAGAGGGCAGAAACAGAGGTTCCAGAGCTCAAAAAGCGAAAAAGTTGTGGCAAGACACGAAAGCAGGCGGCCATGCCTCCAATAGCCAATCGAGCGCCAGCGCCTAATTCTGAGACATGCGGGAGTTTCAGCGCGCGCCTGATTCTGAACATGGCCGAAGCGGGAAAACTGACATATTCGACTGGTAATGGGCCAAAGCCTGAAGGAAAACCTGGAAATCGTTTTGGAGGCTATAAAAAGCAGCCTTTAGGTCAGAATTAGGAGTTCCCTTCCTTGCCAATTCACACAACTTTGGAGATCAAGATTGGAGACCACTTCTTAGTAATTTCTTGTTTCTTGTTTTATTTCTTTGTAGTTTATGTTAGATGTTAATTTAGTTCTTGTCATGTCTATGGCTAGGAACTAACTTAATATAGAGTTTTCCATGTCAAATCACTTGAACCTTATCATTATGAATTAATGTATGTTTTTGGTTATTCTTGTTATTGTTGAGATTTATTCAATAATTGTCTTGAATGTTTGGTAATTAATTGATTACTAATTATCATAATCCATATGATTTCTAATCGAAAGCCGAAATGGGAGATTGTGAATATGCTATAGTTGAATAAACATAGGTTAAATCGTGGACGAAAGTACCCCGATACTTGTGTAGTTTTAATAGGTTATTGCTCTTAATCCTCATTTATAGTCAATCTTATCACCGAAAGGTAGAAGGGTTCTATATTGGGGTTGAGTGTTTATATTACCTTAACAGGAGTATAAAACGGCTTAGTTAACCTGCTATCTCAAATAGAAGAAGAACCATAATTAATTGCATTAACAAGTAAGATAAGCGGATAGTTGATGAGATTTGGAAGCCCTATTTCCATCATATCTGAAGTAATACAAAGTAGTTTAATGACGACTCTGCTGGGGAAATCAGGTTCTTGACCATAGCCAACCTAGGTTTATTATTGTTTGCCTTTATTTGCTTTTATTTGTTTTAAATGTCTTAAAATTGCTTGCTTTAATTTTGTATGTTTTAATTGCTATTTATTTTACTGCTTTCCTTAAACTGACATTTCGCTCATACTTCTTCCACTCTGGAAAATTCACACAATCACACACTCACGGAGTTAGATCGGTTTGTCTGATCAGCCGCGTAACCTTCTCACTCGTGTTGTCCGCTCGGGAACCTTGCGTCTAGTAAAGCCAAATCTTAGAAACTCAGGATAGAGCTATACCACCCTTTATTTTAAGGCATGCATGCATTTACCTTAGGTGGGTCGGTCCTTGGTATCGACACCACAATTAGGAAAACACCAAACTTGTCGACGGGTTTCTCAACCCAACGACCAACCAGCATATTATGTGTAGCGTGACAATGATAGACAAATCCAAGCCTAATCATGACATGCCGAAATTGGAAAAAAAAAGTGCACCGTCATTTGGTTGCCATTTCCAACAAAATCATTACAGTTTGACAGCTTGGACAAATCTATCATAACCTCGCATATGTGACGTTTAGGCCTCCATTTGGCATAAAAGAGGTCTCAAACATGTTAGAGCACGCGCTTGATTTGCAATTTGCTTATTATTGTGTGTTACCTGCAACTCTTTGCATATTATACTAACTTGGTTTGCTTAATTTGTTAGAGGATTATTTTTTGCCTAGCTTATCCCCAAAATGTTGATTCGCGTTGACTGGTAGAAGCACAATCATCCAATAAATGACTAATCCAGAGGCACGTAGCGAACGGCTTAGGACTCGTCCCCGTTCCTGTAGAGGACGCAGAGGCGTTAGAAAGGAGAAACACCAATGATCAACACCTCGTCAAATTATTGCAACAAATGGAAATCATGCAAGCCGAAATGGAAATGCTCCGAAATATGACAAACCTGTCTATTAGTTTGAATGCACCACTCCCGGAGAAAAAGAAAAATGCAATCGTATCACAAGCCATTGAGCCCCCACTTCCACAAAACCCCCCGCAAAGGCCGCAACATACCCGCTCACACCAAAATGTCACTCGCCCGGTCAATTTGCAAGCCGACCTCCAAAATGATCCGTTTACTACATACATATCTCAACCTCCACTTACTTATATCTCCCCACTCAGTCCAAATTGCCAAGCCACCCAATACGAGCAGACGACACACATCACTAGTCCTAACAAACAATATGGGGCATTAGCACATACGACCGAAAGCCAACCATTTATTATGCCTTTATCCTCTCAAGAGCCAAATCAATACGAGGAAGTGGAGCGGCAGACTCGAGCTAGAGCTGATGAAAATGTGGCAAAAGAAATCCGTAGCTTAAAATAGGCATTCAAAAGCATTCAGATGAACAAGGGGGGTGAAGGGTTAGAATATGAAAACTTATGCATGCACCCCGATGTTGAATTACCTGTGGGGTACAAGGCTCCCAAATTTGACATGTTCGATGGAAAAGGGAATCCCCGAGCTCATCTAAGGTCATAGTGCGATAAATTGATTGGAGTTGGAAAAAATCAAGCAATCATCATGAAACTATTCATCAGGAGTCTAACCGGCGAGGCGCTGGACTGGTACACATGCCAAGACCCTCGAAAATGGGACGGTTGGAATGCCATGACACAATATTTCATGGATAGATTCAGATTCAACACTGACACTGTCCCAGATAGAATTTATCTTATGAAACTAGAAAAGAAATCCACATAAACTTTCAGGGAATACGCCCCGAGGTGGCGGTCAGAAGCAGCAAAAGTCCAACCTCCAATGGCAGAGAGCGAAATTAACACATTGTTCGTGCAGTCTTTAAGAGACGCGACGTATTATGAAAGGATGATCAGTGTAATTGGGCGAAGTTTTGCAGAAGTCGTAAGAATGGGCGACTTCGTGGAAGAAGGCATTAAAACGGGCAGGATTACAAACCTGGCAGCCCTACAAGCAACTAGCAGAGTAATGCAGTCAGATTCCATCGGAGGTACCTCACAGAGGAAAAGATATGCATCACCATCTGTCATGGTCATTCAGGAACATAGGCCAGAACAACTTCCAGTGTATCAAAGCTCACCACCTTCTTACTATAACCAAAACACTCAAAATCCACAGTCGTATTACCAGCACTGCGCTACCCCATATCCTGTTTACCATACCCAACCAGCATATCCAAATCCCTCATACTCACCACAGTCACGAACCCGTACACCAAACGGACCCAAACCCCGCATAGATGCCGAAAGAAAATCAACCAAAACCTATACACCTTTAGCCGAACCCATAGCCCAAGTGTATGAGAAGCTGAAGGTCGCAGGAATACTCCAACCAATTCCCAGAAATACCCCAGGCCTACTTCCCGAAGGCACAATAAAACCAAACATTGTGCATACCACTTCGGTGCCGAGGGACACGACGTCGAAAATTGCTATACACTCAATGACATAATAGATGAGTTAATCAAAGAGAGAGCCATCCAGCTGAAATATGCTCCTTTCAATGTAAACAATAACCCTTTTCCGGGTTATGAAGATGCCCATGTGAACATGATAGCTAAAGATGAAGAAAACAGTCTGGAAGGGACTATTACGCCAGCCCGAAAAGGGAAGAAAGTTGAATCATCGACCAACCGCCAGAGAAAAGGAGGTGCTCCTTGCCGGAGATTGTTTAACCATTGAATAAGTCATTCGTCTAGTTGTGTGCTGCAAGGGATGATCCTGCTGAAGACTCATCCATTGAAGACGCAGAGCAAGAAGACATTTTGAACAAGTGGACTCGTGTCTCTGCCTTGGCCCTCAGAGAATCTAAGAATAACTAGTTTAATGTATTTCGCCCTTTATCTGTAATATGGAACTACGTTTGACCTGATTCCCTTGGTGGATACATAGGCGGCCATATCGGCTTCGGTCCCACCTTTAGAAGTTTTACCCAATTTCGCTTGTAATGAACTACGTCATGACCTGATTCCCTCGTGGGGATACGTAGGCGACCTAAATAGGCTTCGGTTACACCATTAGGAAGTCTCCACTTTATTTTGAAAACAACGAAAATACACATAATAGACAAGCAATCCCATTGAGACCCACTTTAGGCCAAACGCCCTTTGCATATTCAAAACTAGGACCATTAACAGTTAGTCAAGGTAGAAAACCAGGCAGGGGTTATGAGTCCAAACAAGGCAGACGTCCGAGCATCAAGGGTCAAAACTACAAAGTCAATGCGAATCAACCGCCCCCCCCCCCTCGAACTCACAAGTTTTCTTTGAGCGCAGGTTCTTCAGCTCGGTCACATGATCACACTTCAGCTATGCGGATCACAAACGCACAGTGTCCATGCAACGACATCGTTGCAACCAATGCGGTTCACAAACGCACAATGTCCAGGTCGAAGGCATCATGGCAACCAGGCGATTCGCAAACGCAACAAGCAACAACATCTCAGCAATCGCGTCATTCAGTAAGTATTCACATCACCCAGCAAGTCCGTGCAGAGACTATCAGCAATCGCATCAATCGCAGCATTCAGCAAGCATTCACAACATTTAGCAAGTCCGTGCAGAGACTACGTTAGCATTAGCAGCATTCAACAAGCATTCGCAGCATCCAGCAAGTCCGTGTAGAGACGATATCGGCATTCGCAACATCCCGAAAGTTCGAGCAGAGACGACATCAGCATTCGCATCGTTCTACACATCATACAGGGATGACATCTATACTCACAAAATTTTCATTTTTCATATATTCGTTATTTTGATTTAACCGATATGCACATTTTTCTAAAGTTTTAGCATGCAGGAGCATTAATTCACAGGAATAGGAGCATCAACACCATGACGTCTTCATCAACATCGTGTCCGAAAACGACGCCAAGTTCGAAAAGACGCAAAGTCCGAAAATGACGTCATGTTCGAAAACGACGCCGAGTCCGGCGACTCGGTCCGAAAGCGCCGGTCAAAACGACTCAGTTCGAAAGCGACGCCGAGTCGAAACGACGCCGAGTCGAAACGATTCCAAGTCACTGGCGGCCAAGTCCGAAAACGACGCCGAGTCCGAAAACGACTCTGAGTCTGAAAACAACGCCGAGTCCGAAAACGACGCCGAGTTCGAAAACGACTCCGAGTCCGAAAACGACTCCGAGTACGAAAACGACGCCGAGTCTGAAAACGACGTCGAGTCCGAAAACGACTCCAAGTCCGAAAACGACGCCAAGTCCGAAAACGACGCCAAGTCCGAAAATGACTCTGTGGCTAAAAACGACGCCAAGTCCGAAAACGACGCCCAGTCCGAAACGACGCCGCGTCCAAAGACGACGTCATCAGCATATCACATCTACGCAAGGACGATTTTTCTACTCTCATAATTGCATTTCTTATATATTCATGCCTCATTATTTTGTCTCAGCAGTTACGCACTAACTTTTTCTTGAGCTTTAGTCTACAGAGCTTCAATCTAAAGGGGCAGTTGCAGCAAGCACAACATATCCGCATTCACAATCGCAACACGTCCGTGCAAGGACGAAATCACAGCATTTGCAGCTTCACATCAACACAACCGACATCACATTTTACCGGATAACATTTCTACTCATACAGTTACATTGCATATAAATTCATGCGTTATCATTTTGCCTTAACAGTTATGCACTAATATTTTGCTTAAGTTTTAGCATGTCGGAGCAGGAGCACAACGTGGATTTTCTCTTACAGCGAACTGGGGCAATTTGTTGGGGGGCTAACCTTCCTAACAAATGGCAGAAGCAACCTCGAGCGTCGGTCCACTCATTCCACATCACCAATAAGCCCAACGTCTTCATAAGTCAATACTGGTACACCCCTAGGTTCAAGCCAGTTTATTTTTATTTTAACATCACGTCGACACTGGAAAAATTTTGAGTCCGCGTTAGCCCGCCTTGGTGTTTGACCATGGTAGCCCAGTGTTGTCATAACTCGACACTGGGATAAATTTTGAATTTGCGTCAGCCTTGTCTTAATTGCCCAGCATTTTTAATTCTGAGGATCGAGACAAAATTGGCTATAAGTCAACGTCTTTGTCCGAAGACTCTTCCATCATCTCCATACTAAGAGGGACAAGTTGTTGACACCCAATTTTGACTCTCTCGTCCAGTAATTAACTATAAAATTACATTAAATTTTTCAAAATAAGTTTAACAATTTTATAATAATAAAATGCAACAATACAACATTAATACATGCATGAATAAGCGATTTAATAATGGCACCGCATTTTGCGTAGAGTATTAAGTATTTCTTGAGTCTCACATAGGCATTCGTCATTTTAATAACAAGCAATTTCATGAATATTATTCATAATTTAAACCCTATTTCCCATTAATTAAAACTCAAACAATTCTTAATGACAAATAAATAAATAATTTAAATAATAAATACGTAAATAAATAAATAATTTAATAATGGTGTCGCATCAAGCATTCCTCAAAATGATAGATACATTTATTAATATCCAAAGCAATTTCATAAACAATTTAAACCCCATTGAATTTTAATTTAACATCGCAAAATACGCATGATAAATAAAGTTTTAATAACGGCATCGCATTTTAAAATATTAAACACTAATTAAATAGCACGCTTGCATTTATTATCGTAATAATTTAAACCCGACTTATTTATCACTAATTAATAAAACACATAAAACTAACACTTAAAAAAAACTAATTAACACTTAAACCCTACTAATTAACCAGCCCAATACCCTTTGCTTTATTTTTTAGCCCACAAGCCCTTATTTTCGTCTACCCAGTCCAAGCCTAACACCCAGAAAGCCCAAGACCCACGGCCCACTCACCTCATCCCTTTATCTTCCCCCATCGCCCAAAACACAAAAAAAAGAACCCTAGCCGCTCATTTGCCCTCACACCACCTTCCCCTGTCGAGATTCTCGCCTGAGAATTCGGCGACCTTTCTCTTACCCACACACACCCAACCAACTCACCCCATAACCAGACCGAAATCCTTACCTTAAATTAGCACTAAATCGCACTAAAAAGATAAAATATCAGCCCACAAAATCGGCCAGGATCAGTCCATAAAATCGTCCAAAGTTAATAACGAATCGGTCCTAAATTAGAAGCCAAATCTTAACTATATATGTAGGATTTCAATACATGCAAAGGCAGGGAAAAATTTGGCTAAAAAGCATCGGAGAATTGGCAAAAAATCCGAAGAACAGTAGAGACACCAACATCTTCTCACAGTAACAAACCCTTTCAACATCAACCCGAAATTAGCGGCCTAAGAGCAAGAACAGAAGTTCGAAGCCTTTTCTTTTAATACTAGTCTAGAAATCAGCAAAAGCACTGTCCTTTTTAATCCGCATAGCAATACAACCCCGAGTGAATCGGCGACTTGATACGCTGCCTCGGTTCGCTGCCCGGAGAAGGTAAAATCATTACTCTTTTAAATCCTAGATTTCATGTAGATACTTATATGCGCAATGTGTGTTTCGGGGTGCTCAAACATGTATTGATTAAGTATCGACTTGATGTCGACAAATTGCGTATGCTCCCTGAAATTAATCGCAGAACCTGCTTAAGTTTATCGTCGTTAGTGACTGTGTTTTAATAAGATTAGACCAATGTGTAGCATTTATCGAGTATCTGCATGGATTAGTCCAGTTATGTGGTTTATTGGATGTTAGAAGCCCTCCTCGCTGCCTTTGCTTACGTTTAACAGGTGCTTATATCGAATTTGAAACTGGTGTAGTTGATTGCTTCTGTCTGGTTTGTCTGTCCCTGTTTCGATGGGAATCTAAATTTGTCGGAAGATAAGTTGTGGTTAGGGTAGTCTTCAAGGTTACTCAATGTTACTCGTGCCATAACGTGTTGTTAATTCTCTATGAAATAAGTTAAACTTACTCGTATTTCAGTTTAAGTTTGCTATAACAGAAGCTTGAATATGGTAATATCGCGCCTGTTATCCTGACTCAATTGGCTGAGCCGTATGTGAATCTGCAAATCCATCACCAGTTTCTCCTCACTGGCCTAAATGTAATGCCTTTATATAGTCAGCTTTCATGTATAGGATAGTATTGGTCAATATGAGTTCTGTTTTGTTTGCTTGTCAACCTGATAAAAAAGCCTGAAACATTGTATGAACCTTGTTTAGAAAATAGGTTTGTCTCCTCTTTGTTTTTCTCCTGCTCGCATATGCTAACTGAAACTGAATAGGTGTTGTGTATGATATTAGAAGCTGATTCGTATCGCCTATATATCTGCCCATTCTAATTTATTTTACCACATGTTGGCTGCCTACTTACTGGTCATTATGTACGTACGTACAAACTCCGTGCTAAATGTTTGCTTGTTAGTTAAATGAATTTGGACAGTTACTAATCCTTATCTTTTTTTTTTATTTTTGACATGAAATGCACCGGAGCAACAAAGAGTCTCATGGTGAGATTCATCGTGGCAAACGTGAAGACCCACATCTATGTGCATTTATCTCTGCCTCAGAAATTTCAAGCCGCAGGCGAATGACATCGTCATTCCTCGAGTCCTTTTATTTATTCCTGCCCCATCCTATTCATTTATTGTAAATTAATTGTCTAACGCTATATTAACACTTAAAATAATTAAATCTTGAATCAATAGATTAGTAAGCAGTTGGATACTAGAAATTTGCTTCCCTTTAAGTTAATTTAGGCTTATCATGCACACCTAAACTTCTGCCTAACAATTTAATTTGCATATCTACTCAGGAAACTTAGGCATAGATTCTTCTCAATTGCAAAATTAAATATTTTTATGCATCATGTCATACTTGTGTTAATCAAGATTAAGTTAGCAAGTAAATACATGCATCTAGTCAATAAACCAACTTTGCATCATTTTCTTATAAATAACATAAATGCCTACTTTTAAACTTTACGTATATGTTTGTAGCATTAGTCTTATAAATCTTTTATCCAAAATGCGATGCATTCTTTTATAAAGCACTTGCAGCATCTTTTTAAACATGCATTTTCTCTAACAATATAATCAACCTAGGTTTGGCAGGAAAACAACGAGTTAGCGGATCTTAGAGGGTGCCTAATCCCTTTCCTCTAGATTGATAAAGAACCCTTAGCCAGAATCTCACACTAGTTTCGTAGACCATAAAAAATGGCGTTAATGTTGACTTTAACCTAGTTGACATTTAGGTGACCTAATTCACCCAAACTAATTAGGTGGCGACTCCGCGAACCCTTTAGCACTTTCAGCACCCTTTTAGCACCCTTTTAGCACTTTTAGCACCTTTTAGCATTTTAACCATTGACATTTTTATTTTATTTTTCTAACATTTTATTAAGCAGGAGTTAGAAAATGTCGCTGTCGAAAAAAGGCGTGACAGGGAGTTTAAGTTGCGGGCTTTGTTTCATCAAACTCCCTTTCTTTGAAAGAATTTGCCCTCAAATTCGAGCCTTCTAAAAGTGAAAAATGTTTTCAAAAACAAGTGTTGATCCAATGTTTCCACCTTTAGATAGGTCTGGAATTTTTATTTTGTGGACGTCTTCCATCAAATTGGCCAAATAAGGATCCGAATACACGACAAGCGATTTTGAACAATGATGTATACATAGTGCTATAAATCTCATAAGGCTTATTGCCTTGCCATATATAGAATAATGGTGATGTGAATCATTTCATTTTGTACTAGAGCAAAGGATGACATCCCCATTAGTTTCGTGTTTCAATGGCTTGTCACAGTTTGATATAATTGGAACCAGAACTTCACACATCCTTTTCTTGAAGGCTTAAGACTCTTTGTTGCTCCTTGGAACCACTTGATAAGGGTAGCAAGGGTACCATAATTTCGCACGACATGATGAAAGAAAAGAACTGAACCAAAGACACCATTTACCGTAATGGCACCAAGTTTTTATTCAACTTGTACCATCACAATTGTGATAGGGATAGCATAGAGACCACCTCTTCGGATGTCATAACTCCCGTGTGATGGTACAAGACATTTGTCCTCACCATGTTGGCCTTTGATGAGCTTTTCTTGTTCAATATTCATTTGGGTCGACATTGGTGGAGTTCTTTTGTTCAAACCGAACTTTGATGGTATAATAGCTCCAAACAACTCATTCAAATAAGCACTCATTTTTTACCATGAAGACTCAGACCTCACGGTGAGATTGTAGGCCAATTGGTTGTTGATGTTGATACACGATTTAATGCACACACTTTAACGCAAGTGCACATTGTCGAGTAAAGTAATATAGTCTTTGAAGACCGAGTTATCGTCCTCAGGGATTAGTGTTCAAGTACCAACTTCTATTCTTTGTTATCTATTTGGTGACCGATATTTGAGTTTGTTGATTATAACTAACAATTATAAAGACTAATTAACTATGTGTTTACTTCAGTGATGATGGAAATAGGGCTTCCACGTCTCCTCAACTATCCACTTATATTACTTATTAATGCAACTAACTATGGTTCTTCTTCTTTTGGAGATAGCGGGTTTACTAATTCGTTTTATACTCCCATTAAGGCTATATAAACACTCAACCCCAGTAGCGCTCCTTTCTACCTTTCGGTGATAGGGATGACTCTATAGGAGGATTAAGAACAAAAACCCTATTAATGCTACACAAGTAATTGAGGTATTTTCATCCCCAATTCGACCTATGTCTACCCAACTACAGCATAGTCACAACCTCCTCCTTTCGAAGTTTGATTAGAAATTATATAAATAATGATAATTAATGATCAAGTAATTACCAAGCAATCAAATCATCTATTGGATAAATCTCAACAATAAGAAGAACAACCATAAACATGCATTAATTCATAAAATAAGGTTCAAGTGAATTGACATGGAAAGCCCTATATTAGAATTAGTTCCTAGCCATAGACATGACAAGAACTAATTCAATATCCAACATAAAACTGAAATAAAGTGAAAGAAAGAAAGAAAATTACAATAGAATGGTCTCCAATCTTGAACTCCAAGAATGTGTTGTGAATTGGCAAGAAGGGAAACCTTTAAAACTGCCTAGGGTTCTCTTTTTATAGCCTCCAAACCGCCCTTAAGGTTTTCCTTCAGGCCTGGCCCATAATTTCGTCTAAAACCTGATTTTTCCCGCTGCTACGCGCCACTATCAGCGCGCGCCGGGAAGTTCTGGGCTGTTCTGGAGATTAGGCGCCGCGGCGTTGCACTCTGTCGTAGCGCCGCGCGCTGGAACTTCGCACGCTCAATGTTGGACGCCGGGCGCTGGTTCGCTGGCCGAGGCGCCGCGACGCTGGCCCGTGTCCGTGCCTGGTTCGCCACTTTCTCGCATTTTAAGCTCTGGAACCTCCACGTTTGCCCTATTTTCGCTCCTTTTCCACCAAAGAGCCACTTTAACCAATTTGACTCAAAAGAAAGAAAATCTATCCTAAGACGACACGTATTTGTACAAAAAGGGACAAAAGACTCACTAAAAACGACTCAAAAAGTGTATATAAAATACACCGATCAAATACCCCCAAACTTAACCTTTGCTCGCCCTCGAGCAAAGATAAAAAAGAAAGAAGTAAAGACTCAAGTAAAAGAAAAATAAAAGACTCAATGACATTGATCACTTTGTTGCATTGGTGTTACTTAGAAAAACATGAAGATTAGCAGAATAATATGCAGGAACATATAGCATGAAATTTTAGCATTCTAAACACATTAAGCTAGATATTTCGCAAACTCATTTTTATCATACTTAATGGAAGTCAAAATACTGAATCATGCATGTTAATTTCAAAAATCTTATGGCATTTTTACTTGCTATTCTCCACTAATCATGGATATGCATCTAAGAGTTCTTCAGGACTTTTCAGGGTTGTAATGTAGGCTTAGGCATGGGTAGGTAAAAATAGGCATTTTATGCTCATTTTGTGTACCATAAGCTCTTTAGCTTTTCAATGTTTCCCTTTTCTTTTGATTCTTTCCTTCACTTCAAGTCTATCTTTCCCCTCTTTTGTTTTGAGAGCGTGAAGTGTATTATAATAACAAGCACCCCCAAACTTAGGCTTTTGCCTATTTCTTATTACTTTTTTATTGGGGTGCATCAAACTTGTTTGCTCTTTTTTGTCTCTTTTTTAACACATTCTATTCCACTATTTCACATTTTTACTTATGGCACAAGTGTGAAAATATAGGGTGTCAAAGAAAAAGTTTCATGTTTTAGGCTCAATGGGGCTGACTATGGATATTTTTAATGTCAGGGATAGAAAAGAGTGGTCAGAATTGGCTAACAAAGAAACGCCTGAGTCATCTCCCTAACATGCATATCCTAACTATTTTGCCTCAAATAGCAAGCAATCATAACACATAGGTTTTAATCATTTACAATGCACTAATTCAAGCAAGAAACCCCAAATAGATAGATTTCATGAGTTTTTGACATATCTAACCTAAGTGTTTAGATAGTTGCTTCTAATTCCATCACATTATTCCACCTTACTTCACTAGGTGTTTCTAGTAACTACATCATGCATGATCTTTGACAGACAATTATGACTCAAAAAGAAAAAAAAAATTTATGACTCAAAAATTACACAAAACAATCAAAAAGACTCGAACATACTACAATAATAAGACATAAATAAGACACCCCCAAAATTAAATCACACATTGGGGACTCAAAGAAAAAAAAACAGGACACTTACAAACTTGGTTTTAAAATGGTGGCGGTGGCGATGGATAATGCATTGAATCCCGTGAGAGGGGAGGGGCTCAGGATTTTTGATTTGGAGAAACGGCCGTCGGATTTGGGCGTCGTCCAAGAATGTAGATTTTCCGTTGTGGCGCCGCGGCCCTGCTCCTGGGCGCCGCGGCGCTTAAACTTCAGCGCCCTTCTGATCTTTTGGCGCCGCGGCCCTGCTTCTGGGCGTCGCGGCGCTCTGCCGATTTTCTGGAAATCCTTGGCTTATCTTCAGTTTTCGCCCTCCAAGTTCTTGGCCTTTCACCTGTCATCCCAACACATAGCACTACCTCCGTGAGACTGTTCTAAGTAAAGAATAATTGCGTTAAAGTAAATAAATTGAAATACCTTGGGTTGCCTCCCAAGGAGCGCTGTTTTTAACGTCTTTTAGCCGGACGCAAGTTCCTTATTATTTTAGGGTGAGAGAGGTTACTAAGTTCATATATTCCATTTCATTGATCAAATATGGTTTTAACCTCTGTCCGTTTACCTTGAATGAGGCTCCCTCTCTCCCTTTTATTTCAACTGCACCATATGGGAATACTCTTACCACCGTGTATGGTCCTGTCCAACGCGATTTCAACTTGCCTAGAAATCAATTTAACCTTGAGTTGAATAAAAGCACTTGTTGTCCTTCTTGAAAGTCTTTTGGTATCAACCTCTTGTCGTGCCATACTTTCGTTCGTTCCTTGTAGATCTTTGCATTCTCATAGGCGTTGTGCCTGAATTCATCCAACTTGCTCAGCTGTAGTAGCCTCTTCTGCCCTGCTGCTTTGGCATCCATGTTTAGCTTCCTCATTGCCCAATACGCTCTATGCTCCAACTCTACTGGCAAATGACATGCCTTACCAAAAACTAATTTATATGGTGACATTCCTATTGGTGTTTTGAATGTTGTTCTATATGCCCACAGTGCGTCATCCAGTTTGATAGACCAATCCTTCCTTGAGCTATTCACTGTTTTTTCCAGTATGCTCTTTACTTCCCTGTTTGACACTTCTGCTTGCCCATTCGCTTGAGGGTGGTAGGCAGTTGTGGTGCGGTGGTAGACTCCATATCGGGAAAGCAATGAATCCAGCTGCTTGTTGCAAAAGTGACTTCCTTCGTCACTGATGATGGCCCTCGGAGTGCCGAACCTTGTGAAAATATTCTTTTGAAGGAATATTTGCACAGTCTTACTGTCGTTTTCTTTTGTGGCTACTGCTTCTACCCATTTGGACACATAGTCCACTGCCAGAAGGATATACTGATTTCCAAAGGACGGCGGGAATGGACCCATGAAATCGATTCCCCATACATCAAATAGTTCCACTTCCAATATCCCTTGCGAAGGCATTTCATTTCGTCTTGAAATGTTCCCTGTTCTCTGACAACTATCACATCTCTTCACAAAGGCATGGGCATCCTTAAAAAGTGTTGGCCAATAGAACCCGCTTTGCAGTACCTTTGCCGCTGTTCTTGATGCCCCAAAGTGTCTACCACATGATAGGGTATGGAAATGAGTGAGAACCTGGTGCATCTCCTCCTCTGGTATACATCGCCTGATGACTTGATCGACACATTGTTTGTATAACATCGACTCCTCCCAATAGTAGTGCTTTACTTCGGAGTAAAACCTCTTCACTTGATGTCTTGTCAATTCTGGGGGTATTACCTTAGCTGCAAGAAAATTAACAAAATCAGCGTACCAAGGTAAATTACAATTCGCACTTACTTGAAACAGTTGCTCGTCTGGAAAGTGATCATTTATCTGCATATCCTTGGTGTTCTGGCTCTCTGTGTTCTCCAGCCTTCAAGTGGTCTGCAACTGAATTCTCTGTCCCTTTCTTGTCACGAATTTCCACGTCGAATTCTTGTAGTAGCAAGACCCATCGAATGAGGCAAGGTTTTGCATCCTTCTTTGTCATCAAATACTTTATGGCAGAATGGTCAGTGTATACTATCACCTTATTTCCAATCAAGTATGGCCTGAATTTCTCAAATGCATACACTATTGCTAGTAATTCTTTCTCTGTAGTTGCGTAATTTAACTGTGCGTCATTCAGAGTTTTACTAGCATAGTAAATGGATCTAAATACCTTGTCGATTCTCTGTCCAAGCACTGCTCCCACTGCATAATCGCCAGACGCACATTAGTTCAAATGGGAGCTCCCAGTTTGGTGCAATGACTATGGGTGCTGAAATAAGCTTCTCCTTGAGTGTCTGAAAAGCGGTCAATCATTCCTTATTGAAGTCAAAAGCAACCCCCGTCATTAGCAATGTGGAAAGGGGTTTTGAAACCTTTGAAAAATCTTTGATGAATCTTCTATAGAAACCCGCATGCCCAAGGAAACTTCTGACTCCTTTTGTTGATACTGGAGGTGGGAGATTTTCGATTACTGAAATCTTTGCTTTGTCTACCTCAATACCTTGGTTTGATATTTTGTGTCCTAGGACAATCCCTTCTGTTACCATGAAATGGCATTTCTCCCAGTTTAGCACAAGGTTAGATTCTTCACATCGGCTTAATACTGCTTCTAAGTGCCTCAAACATTCATCGAACGATGCTCCAAAGACCGAAAAATCATCCATAAAGATCTCTATGGTCCTCTCCACCATGTCTGAGAAAATTGCCATCATACACCTCTGAAAGGTCGCAGGTGCATTGCAAAGTCCGAATGGCATCCTTCTGAATGCAAATGTACCAAAAGGGCAGGTGAATGTTGTCTTTTCCTGATCTTCTGGTGCTATTACAATCTGATGATACCCTGAGTAACCATCCAGAAAACAGTAGTAGTTGTGCCCCGCAAGTCTATCCAACATCTGATCTAGAAATGGCAACGGGAAGTGGTCTTTTCTGGTAGCCTTGTTCAACTTGCGATAGTCGATGCAGATTCTCCATCTAGTAACTGTTCTAGAAGGAATGAGCTCATTCCTTTCGTTGGTCACCACTGTCATTCCACCCTTTTTGGGTACCACTTGTACTGGACTTACCCATGCGCTGTCAGATATAGGATAAATTACTCCCGCATCGAGCCATTTCAGGATTTCCTTTCTGACTACCTCTTTCATGTTTGGGTTTAGCCGCCTTTGTGCCTCGATGGATGGTCTGCTCTCCTCATCTAGACGGATCTTATGCATTACTGTTGACGGACTTATCCCTTTTATGTCTGCTAATGTCCACCCAATGGCACGCCATGAGCCTCAAAGACTCTCGTGCCTTATCGGTCCTGCTTTGTGGATAGGTGGCATGCAATGATCACTGGTAAGGTTTTATCTTCACCTAGATATTGGTATTGTAAATGATTGGGTAGGATTTTTAACTCTAACTCTGGAGCCTTCTCTGTGGATGGTATTGATCTTTCTGGCATCTGCCCAAGCTCTTCATACCTCCTCCTATCCCATTTCTCATAAGCATTCATCCAATTTGCATACTCCATCAGCCTTGGGTCGCTTCCACTACTATCATCCCATTTGGTCAGTACTTCTTCAAGCGTATCCTCATTTCTGAACCCTTTGGCCGACACTGCATCTTCGATAATCTCAATGGCCGAGCAGTTATCATTGGCATCTGGAAAAGTTGCTGCCCGAAAAACATTGAAGATCACCTCTTCTTCTTCCACCCGAAGCTTCAACTCCCCTTTGTGAACATCGATGAGAGTCTGCCCTGTGGCTAAGAAGGGTCTGCCAAGTATGATGGGGATTATGTCGTTATCTTTTATGTCTAAGATAACGAAATCAGCGGGAAAAATGAACTTGTCCACCTTCACCAATACATCCTCGATGACTCCTCTAGGATGGACTATGGAGCGGTCAGCTAACTGCAAAGTGATGTTTGTAGGTTTGACTTCTCCCATTCCAAGTTTGCAGAAAACTAGATAAGGCATCAGATTTATGCCTGCCCCCAGATCGCACAATGCTTGCTGACATTCAAACTTTCCAACGGTGCATGGTATGGTGAAGCTCCCTGGATCTTGTAATTTCTGAGGTAGTTTTCTCTGTAGGATGGCACTACATTCTTCAGTCAACACCACTGTTTCGTAGTCCTCTATCCTTCTCTTTTTGCTAAGAATATCCTTCATGAACTTGACATAGCTCCGCATCTACTCTAGTGCTTCAGCAAACGGGATATTGAGTTGCAATTGTTTGACAACTTCCACAAATTTAGAGAATTGCCTGTCAAGAGCACATGTTTTTAGCCTCTGGGGATATGGTATCTTCACCTGGGGTTCGTTCACAACAGCTTCCACCAACTTTTCGCGGGCTCACGGCGCGCGGCCTCAAACTTTGCCCTGTCCCGAGTCTTGGCGCCGCGGCCGCTCATCGGGCCATTTCGCCATCACACAAGGCTGTTGCGAATTTTCCATCTCCACTGATTCGGCATTCTTCAGGTCAATCGCCTGACATTGTGCTTTCATATTGCCTCCCACAGGTGCAGATTGCTTTTCTTGCTTTTCGCTGTTCAACATGACCGCGAGTTGTCCTATTTGCGTCTTCAACTTCTTCAAGGACATTCTTGTTTCGTCCATGAACTGAGTTTGATACCTAGTCAAACTGAGTATGGCTGCTCGTAACTCCTCCCTCTTTTCTTGTGGGGTTGGAGCTTTATCATATTGATAGTAGTAATCCATGTCTTTAGGATTCCTGAGATGAATCAAAAACCAACAACGAATCACGGCAACTGATTCTCAAGAAAAAATTAAAAAAAAACGTAATAAAATAATAAAAATAATAAAAACCAAATTAGAAATTAAGAATAGATAAAATTGATATTGAACTACGCCAATCCCTGGCAACGGCGCCAAAAACTTGATGCACGATTTAATGCACACACTTTAACGCAAGTGCACGTTGTCGAGTCAAGTAATATAGTCTTTGAAGACCGAGTTATTGTCCTCAGGGATTAGTGTTCAAGTACCAACTTCTATTCTTTGTTGTCTATTTGGTGACCGATATTTGAGTTTGTTGATTATAACTAACAATTATAAAGACTAATTAACTATGTGTTTACTTCAGTGATGATGGAAATAGGGCTTCCACGTCTCCTCAACTATCCACTTATATTACTTATTAATGCAACTAACTATGGTTCTTCTTCTTTTGGAGATAGCGGGTTTACTAATTCGTTTTATACTCCCGTTAAGGCTATATAAACACTCAACCCCAGTAGCGCTCCTTTCTACCTTTCGGTGATAAGGATGACTATATAGGAGGATTAAGAACAAAAACCCTATTAATGCTACACAAGTAATTGAGGTATTTTCATCCCCAATTCGACCTATGTCTACCCAACTACAGCATAGTCACAACCTCATCCTTTCAAAGTTTGATTAGAAATCATATAAATAATGATAATTAATGATCAAGTAATTACCAAGCAATCAAATCATCTATTGGATAAATCTCAACAATAAGAAGAACAACCATAAACATGCATTAATTCATAAAATAAGGTTCAAGTGAATTGACATGGAAAGCCCTATATTAGAATTAGTTCCTAACCATAGACATGACAAGAACTAATTCAATATCCAACATAAAACTGAAATAAAGTAAAAGAAAGAAAGAAAATTACAATAGAATAGTCTCCAATCTTGAACTCCAAAAATGTGTTGTGAATTGACAAGAAGGGAACCCTTTAAAACTGCCTAGGGTTCTCTTTTTATAGCCTCCAAACCGCCCTTAAGGTTTTCCTTCAGGCCTGGCCCATAATTTCATCTAAAACCTGATTTTTTTCGCGTCGGCGCCGCGGCGCCGGAAGTTCTGTGCTGTTCTGGAGATTAGGCGCCGCGGCGCTGCACTCTGCTTTATGTAGGCGCCGCGGAGCTGGAACTTCTGCACGTCTCTGAATGTTGGACGCCGGGGCGCCTGGTTCTGCTGGCTGGAGGCGCCACGGCGCTGGCCCGTGTCTGGTTTGCCACTTTCTCGCATTTTAAGCTCTGGAACCTCCACTTTTGCCCTCTTTTCTCTCCTTTTCCGCCAAAGAGCCACTTTAACCAATTTGACTCAAAAGAAAGAAAATCTATCCTAAGACGACACGTATTTGTACAAAAAGGGACAAAAGACTCACTAAAAATGACTCAAAAAGTGTATATAAAATACACCGATCAGATGTACACCTCCCAATATTCATCATGCATTGGTAAGACATATTCCATGTCGGAGATAAGGCGCCCTTTGTCATCGTTTTCTTCTAACACGTCTTACCTTCTACATTCATAGGCTCGGTGTGTAGATAACAAACCTCTTGAAAATAAATGAAGAGTAAGTTAATTATTTTCCTTTGTTAAGGTCCTAGATGTGTCATTCTTTAAGAATTACATGTCGATTCCTTCTTCCATCCTTGTTTGTTCATATAAGGGGTTGATAAAGAAGGTATCACCCATTTCCTCAACTTGGTACAAGGGATTGGTAAAGAAGGTCCACCTCAGTGTTGCTTCTTCATGATCATGGTGTCAAGCACATTTTCACGTGCTCACGCAAGTGTACGTATCGTTACAAGTAATATATCCTGGCAAGACCGAATATCGTCCTCAGAGACTGGTTTCTAATTACCGAACATCTATTCTAGGTTATCTATTTGGCAAACGATGGTTGATTTGGGTTTTTATCTAACACTACTAGAGTAATTGCAAGAATTAAACTAAATTACTTCAGTTTAATCAGTTATGATGGAAATAGGGCTTTCAATATCCTCAACTATCCACTCTTTTCAATCCTTAATGCAACTAGAATGACTTCTTCTTTTACGTTAAGATATCAATTAACTAGACTGTCTTATATTCCGGTTAGGATATATAATCGCTCAACCCAAGAGCAGAAACCTTATATATTTCTATGATAGGTTTTACCACATAGGAGAATTAAGAACAATAACCTATAATGCTACACAAGTATTAGGGTACTTTCGTCCGCGATTTTAACATATGTCTATTCAATTACAACATATCTAAATCTCTCATCTCGGTTCTTGATTCGAAATCATATAGATTATGATAATTAGTGATCAATTAACTATCAAACATTCATACCAATATTGAATAAATCTTAATCAAGTGGAGAAGAAATCAAACTAATGCATTAATTCATGAAAGAGAGTTTCAAGCGATTCAATAGAAAAGCCCTAATAAAGTGTTTAGCTCCTAGCCATAGACATGCTAAGAACTAATACAAATCCACACATGAAGTGAATTGAAAACTAAAGAAAGAAAAATTACTTAGAACTAGGTCTCCAATTATATCCTCCAAAGTTGTGTTGCGTTCTGAGAGATGATATGTGATCCAATCCACCCTAAAATCTGTCCCAAGGGTTTATATATGTTGTCAAAAATGTGTGTCTTGGACCCTTTTGCCCCTTGCCAATTCTATTTCGGATTGGAAATTCCCGCATCGGCACCGCGGTATTGTAGAATGGCACTGTGGTGCCGAAAGTACTGCGACTTCTCAGTAATTATGACAGCGCGGTCCTGCAGTCTTTCGTCCTGATTTGCCAACTTTCGTCTTTTTTGCTTCGGAGGCTCCTTTTCTGCCCACTTTTAGCTTCTTTTTGTCATTTTGCCATTTAGAACCGTTGTGACTCAAAAGAAAGAAAAACGACCCTACACGACACTTATTTATACGAAAATGGGAAAAATACTTACTGAAAATGACTCAAAAAGCGTATACAAAATACACCTAACAAATACCCTCAAACTTATTGCTCGCCCTCGAGCAAAGATCAAAACAAAATCAAAGAAACGGAAAAAAACAGACTCAAAGACTCAAATCAAGCAGCTGCACAAGATTACTTAGAAATGCAGCTGGATCATATATGTCACGACCCGACCCCGGGCCCGCGACTGGTGCCCTACCTGGGCACCCCTTATAGGTATACATCAGAGAATAGTAGTGGAACATACATACAACTCAAAAAGAAATAAATAACAGGTTAGTCGATAAGACCACCTTCCAAAAGCATACACATAACCCAAAAAGCAGTTACCTCTTTTTTCTTTACAACTCAATCCACAAGATATGACTACAGACCTCTAAGAATTTTTACATAACAACTGTGACGGGACAAGGCCCCGCCATACCCTTGAAATGTACACAAATCTACAACCTCAGGGAACTGTACCAAACGACAAAGCCTCCGGAGAAAGGGAGCTTTCCAAGAACTGAACAGTGATCCTAAGACTGAGGATCAGCAAGCTATGTACATCAACCTGCGGCATGAACGCAACCCCCCGAAGGAGGTCAGTACAAAATATATACCAAGTATGTAAAACTGAAAGTATTGTAATTTAAATCATAATAGTCTAAAATAAAGCTGGAGACATGTATGATAACCAAATTAACAGTACAACCGTGTCTTGCCGAAACGAAAGTAATGAAAGTCAGTTTTCTTACTGTCACGCCCTTTTTCGACCGCGACATTTTAAGATAAAAATCTCCTGCTTAAAAAATGTTAGAAAAAATAAAAAATGCTAAATGTGCAAAAGAATGCTAAAATGTTAAAAAGGGTGCTGAAAGGTGCTAGAATATTTAAAGTGTTAAAATGCTAAATATTTTAAAAGGGTGTTTAAAGTTAAAGGCAAAATGTGCTAAAGGTGCTAAAAATGCTAAAGGGTTGCTAGGGAGTCGCCACCTAATTAATTTGGGTGAATTAGGACACCTAAGTGTTAACTAGGTTAAAGTCAACACTAACTCCATTTAATGGTCTGCTAAACTTAATGAGATTCTGGGTAAGGGTTCTTTATTATCCTAAAGGGAAGGGGTTAGGCACCCTAAAGTATCCGCTAACTTGCGGTTGTCCGTTCAAACCTAGGGTTAATTATTTAAAATGCATATTTAGGAGAACATGAGTTAAAAAGATGTTTGCAAATAATTATTTAAAAGATATGTATGTATATATAGTATTGCATGAAATTTGTTTGTAAAATGCAAGGAAAATATTCTATTTGAACAAAGCAATTGCATGAGGCTTATCAAAAAAAAAATGCAAAATAATAAAAATAGATGGTTTACTAAAAGTACGTATTATATGTAAATTTTAGTCTTTATAGAGGGTATGCAAATGGGTAGCAAGATTTTCCTCTTTTGCACTTGGTAATAAGAAAATAGATCTTTGTTATGAAAAAAGATTTGTTGTTTTTATGAAGTTTAATAAGAATTTGGAACTCATTTATTTCTATAATATTAATGAAAAGGCTAAGTTATTTTAAAAAGTTTTGAAAATGCATAACGGCCTAAAGATAGATTAAACTAGCGACGCATTTTATTATTTAACTACCCGCCCTTAATAGTTCTAAGTCTAACTATTCTAGGCATTTTCAATAATTGTATAAGATTAGGTAACAAAAATACAAATAAAAGTAAAGTGACGGAGTTAAAGAAAAGAGATAAAATGACTAGGGCAGGTGAAGATATTATTCCGCCCTATTTATTTTAAGGTTCCGAGACCGAAGAATGCGAGAAGTGTGGATGTAAATCCTTTGCTTGACAAAGTCATGATGAGTCTCGTATGAGACTCTTCGTCGCTCCCGATGCAAGTCATGTAAAAGAAAGAAAAAGAAAAGGATTAGTATATGTTACAAACTTCGCCAAATAATAGATAAATAGTCAAAAACTTAGTGACAAAGTAACCAGAAAATCAGTCTGAAAAATAGCCAGAAAACCAGTCCGGGAATAGCTAAAAACCAGAACAAACAGTAGAACAAATGCCTAAAGCGGCAAAAGCAATAAAACGAGGCCAAAATCTGTCTGAAACTGGCCCAAAAACAGCAGCTAAAAGAGGCCAAAATCAGTAGCAAAATGGCCCAAAATCAGTCCAAAATGGCAAAAACCAGTCCGACAGAAAAGGGCCAAAAAATCAGTAGCAAAAATGGCCCAAAATCAGTCCAGAAAATGGTTGAAATCAGTAGCCAAAAGGGGCCAAAACCAGTCCCAAAAATGGTCTTTTAAATGCACCACAGTTTCAAAATTTAGGTGTAACAGCCTGCTTAACTGACCTAGATAAAAAAATCAACTAAAAAAAAACTTCCATACTTGGTCAAAAACTGAGCCTATCCTTGTACCTAAACCTCAAACTCACAAGCACATACGAATGGTATATTAGCACATAAGAGGCGGTTGTCGTCTACCTACTGCATGATGACATGCTTTCTTAGAGACAAATTCTATCAAAAATCAGAGTAGACATGATGTAGGTATGGATTAGGGACACAAGATAATGCACAACTGCGAAGACATACACCTCGTCTGTAGTTTATAAAAAAACAATCATGTCTTATACTCCTACTCTAAATTCGAAACAGTCCTACCGAAGATAGGATACTCTGGAAACATAAGAGGAGATGATCCAGAACAATCCAATTCCTCGATAAGACATGGAACAACGACAAACCAACAGATAACTGAATATGTACAGTCGTATATCCCAAATATTAAGCACATTTGATTCATACAGAGTAGATATGTGATTGGTCTAAATAGCTTCAGGAAACAAGAAAGGAGATCTAAATGACTGGAACAAGATAACATCTAGGCATGTAGTACAATTCAAATCCAGAAAGGTTCACAACAGATATTTGCGGTTGCTACCGAGCAAACGAGATTTAAACTAATTCAAACCAGTGCCAACCTTAGGAGGACAAAACCAAAACAGAACACAAGGGGTCAAACCTATACTTAACAGATGAATGCAGCTGTATATGCAAATGAAGGGAAGGTAAGGATGCATTCGGGGGCCAGTCTGAAAATGCTATGTAATGCATTCCAGATTTGGATATCTGGGAAAATATGCATATCCATAGATGGACAGTGTAGCGATGGGACAAGTATGAATAACAGGACATATTAACATGTGAAGAAACTGAACACACACACTAAATAAACAAGCATGCTTCATGGATTTTCAGCCTACAGATAACCCATAAGGACCCAAACCATAGGCAACATACTCATATACAAATGACCGAAGTGATAAACACCAGTACACAGCACATCATTTACCAACCTAAAAAAAACATGTTGCATATTGACTAAGTAGGCTCAACAATAATAATGAGTGCTAATAGTTGTCTTGATTATCCAATCTTAATAATATATAGTATAAATAAACACAGGAAATAACATGTCTTAATCAATATATGATAAACATTGGTCTAACTGGGTCTAACCAACATTAACCTAACTAATACATACAGATTCACATAGTCTTAACCTGATAACATTGCTAATGACCAATATGAACTGGGTTTAAACAACAAACTAACAACATGCTCAGTAAAAACATAAAATAGAATCAGCAGTCCCTTAGTCATATTTGATAGCAAATTCAATGCTCTAAAATAGTCATTAATACATACTAAACATGGCTACCACTTGATAAATGAATCGACACCAAACATACTGTCAAAAATCCACAACTAACATGTTATGATTAAAACTCGCGAATTCAAACCATAACTACATTTAGCCAAACATATTTAATAGACACACACATCGCATCACACAGAACACACAATTGTGAATTAAATAGCAAGATTATTAGAAAGAAAGTAGGTTACCTTCTTCGGGCAGCGAACCGAGGCGCATTTCGACCCGTCGATTCTACTCGAAGAATATGTATGTGCGTGCGAATGAAGAAAACAAATCTTAAACGCAAGAATTCTAAAACGAAGAACGAATAGATGATATGCAAGATAAATTCAAATTTTTCGGGTCCCCTCCAATGAAGAACGGAGGGGTCTTTTATAGGCAAAAACTGAGTTTGAATTCGAAAAATAGTTGTTAGAGGTCTGATTTCTTGGACACTTTTTTGGTTCAAATCGCGGATTTTAGGGAGATGCAGGGTATGGGCGTGTGTCGTGTGACAGAGGGGAGTTGGTTGGGACAGAGGTATGGGTATGGCAGCGGATTTGGGGGTGATGGGAGGGTGCGGCGGTTGCTGGAAGCAGAGGGTAGGGGTTTCTAGGTTTTTTTTTGTTTTGTTTTTTGAGGGCTGTTGATCGATGGGGAAGGGAAGTAAGGGCTGGGGATGAGTTTTGGGCTGCGGGTTAGGGGCTAGGCGGTTTGGGATTGGGCGACGGGTAATGTATAGGGGTTATGGGCTGGGTAGTTATTTAGGTTGTGGGTTGTGGGCTGGTAAATTATGTAATTAGGTATTAGTTTTAGGAGTTTGTTTTAGGAAAAGATTAATTAGTGGTAAATTAGGAATTAAAATTGTGATTAAATTATTTAGGTGTTTTATTAATCTAAATTATTACAAAAATAAAGACGGGCGTGCTATTTAATTAGGGCTAATATTTATAATGTGATGCCGTTAAAATCTTATTTATTATGCGTATTTTGCGATGTTAAAATAAAATTGAATGGAATTTAGACTATTATTAAATGCTAAATGCAAATATGATATTTAAGGACTGCTTAATGCTTTTATAAATGCGACGCTATTATTAAAACGGATGTATTAGATTAAATTAATTTAAATTACAAATTACGAAATTGCCTTGCTTTTAGTAAAAAAAAATGCGAATATTCTACTTAACACGACGTCATTGCTAAATTATTTATTTATTGTATTTATTTATTTATTTATTTATCATTAAGGATTATTCGAGTTTCAATTAATGGAAAATAGGGCCTAAATTATAAACGATATTAATGAGATTGCTTGTTATTAAAACGACGAATGCGGGCGTGAGACTCAAGGTGTGCTTAGTACTCTACGTAAAATGTGGTGCTATTGTTGCATTTTATTATTTAAAAAATTATTAAAAATTATTGTAAAAATAATGCAATTTTGTAGTTAATGACTGGACGGGAGGGTCAAAATTGGGTTTCAACAACTTGTCCCTTTTTGTATGGAGATGATGTAAGAGTCTTCAGACAAAGACGTTGACTTATAGCCAATTTTGTCTCGATCTTCAGAATAATAAAAAAAATGTTGGGCAATTAAGACAAGGGTGACGCAAAAATAAAAAATTTGTCCCAGTGTCGAGTTATGACGACACTGGGTTACCATGGTCAAAACACCAAGGCGGGCTAACGCGGACTCAAAATTTGTCTCAGTGTCGAGTTATGAAGACACTGGGTTTTGTGAGGCTAGAAAATTAAAACCAAAGCGGAAGCAGATTTAAAATTTGTCCCAGTGTCGAATTATGATGACATCGGGTCATCGCGCCGCAGATCTTTGGAGGAGAGCGAATCAACGTTCGAGGTACAAATTGCTTCGGTTCGCCGTAAGAGGCAGTTCCACGTTGTGCTCCTGCTCCTGCATGCTAAGACTTAAACAAACGGTTAGTGCATAACTGTTAAGGCAAAATGATAACGCATGAATTTATAAGCAATGTAATTGTGCGAGTAGAAAATGCTATCCTGCGAAAATGCGATGCCTGCTGCAAATGCTGTGATTTCACCCTTGCACAGACGCGTTGTGATTGTGAATGCGGATATGTTGTCCTTACTGCAACTGCCCCTGTAGACTAAAGCTCAAGAAAGAGTTAGTACATAACTGCTAAGACAGAGTAATAAAGCATGAATAAGAAATGCAATTTTTGAGAGTAGATGAATTGTCCTTGCGTAGATGTGATATGCCGATGACGTCGTTTTGGGCATGGCATCGTCTTTGGACTTGTTGTGTTGATAACGTCGTTGCCTGGACCTATTATTATTGGCGTCGTTGTGTAGACGCAATGCTGATGATGTCGTTGCCAGGGCATAATGCTGATAACGTCGTTGTTTGGACGTATTCTTCGCCGGGCGTCGTTGCAGACGCACGCTTTGGTGATGTCGTTACTGGACACACGCCGATAACGCCGTTGCACGGACGTATTCTTCTGGCGTCGTTGCGTGACGCCGATCTTCGATCACGCCGTCGTTGGATGTGTTGATGCTGACGTCGTTGCCTAGACGTATTGTTGCTGGCGTCGTTGCGTAGACGCAATGTTGATGAAGTCGTTGCTTTGACATAATGCTGATAACGTCGTTGTTTGGACGTATTGCTACTGGCATCGTTGCGTAGATGCAATGCTGGTGATATCATTGCCTGGACACAATGCTGATAACGTCGTTGCCTGGACGTATTGCTGCTGGCGTCGTTGCGTAGACGCGATGCTGATCACGTCGTTGCCTGGACGTGTTGATGCTGACGTCGTTGCCTAGACGTATTGCTGCTGGCGTCGTTGCGTAGACGCAATGTTGATGATGTCGTTGCCTGGACATAATGCTGATAACGTCGTTGCCTGGACGTATTGCTGCTGGCGTCGTTGCGTAGACGCAGCGGCCGATCACGCCGTCGTTACTGGGCGTGTTGATCTTGCCGTCGCCGCCGCTAGACGTATTGCTGCTGGCGTCGTTGCGTAGACGCGATGTTGATGATGTCGCCGCTTGACATACGCCGATAATGTCGTTGTTTGGGCGTATTCTTTGTTGGCGTCGTTGCAGACGCACGCCGGGTGATGTCGCCGTTCGACACACGCCGATAACGCCGCCGCTGGACGTATTGCTGCTGGCGTCGTTGCGTAGACGCAGTGCTGATGATGTCGTTGCCTGGACACAATGCTGATAACGTCGTTGCTTGGACGTATTGTCGCCGGGCGTTGCTGCAGACGCGATCGCGATCACGCCGTCGTTGCGGACGTGTTGATGCCGACGCCGTTGCCTGGCGTATTCGCTGGCGTCGTTGCGTGACGCACGTCGATGATGTCGTTGCCTTGACATATCGCCGATAACGCCGTCGTTGCACGGGCGTATTCACTTGGTGTCGTTGCGTAGACGCTATGCTGATGATGTCGTTTCCTGGACATAATGATGATGTCGTCGTTGCATAAACGTTATATGGATGTCGTTGTGCGGATGTAATAAAGTGATTTCGACCTGGTGGGCCAGGCTACTATGATGAAGTTGCCTGCCTAATATAAACTGAAAAATGATTAGAGTTGTAAAATGATTGAGAAATGCGGATGAGAATGGCCTCGCGAGCCAAATGACGTCTTGATAGACGCGTGCGATTATGGCTTTGCGGGCTGAGCTGCTATGTGAAACTTCCTACAAAATAAAAGATAGATGTAATAATTAGTGTTATAGATATGCAAAAACGAATGAATGAGAATAAGAATGTGGCCCTGTGAGCCGAGCTGCTATGCGAAAATCTCCTCCAACGTCGTCAAATTTTTCAGCCTCGTTATCTCAGAATCGTCTGGCTTTAAGTATTTGGCTACGAGAGCGTAGTTGATCGTTAATGTCCCCTTTCTGCTTCTGCTGCGTTCCTTCCGCCTCCGCTAATATGAAGAAACCTGCGCTCAAAGAAAATTTGTGAGTTCTGGGGGGGGATCGGTTCGTATTGACTTGCTGTCTTGGTCCTTTCTGTCCGTGCACCTGATTTGTTTGGACCTGTAACCCCTGTCTGACCTCTTTGAGATGTTTAATAGTGTTCCAAAAGCATTTTCCAAAACGAAATGTTTTCATGAAGTATGCACAAAACATCTTTTAGAAAATAAACATTTATATGATATGCGTTAAAAACGTAAAAGCCTCGTCGAATTTGCCGAATATGACACGTATTTTGACCAAACGAACATCTTTTGGAGTCCTCGTTATTGCCTTCTCCATGGTGCGCAAAATTGTCTCAGTTTCGTTATGTGGCGCGTGGGCGGAACTTAACTTCGGCGGGAATTGCTCATATCGCTTTTGGAATAACCAAACACATTTTGTTGCATGCAGACAAATGGGAAGATTCCTAACGGTGTGACCGAAGCCGATTTAGGCCGCCTACGTATCCCCATGAGGGAATCAGGTCATGACGTAGTTCATTACAGGTGGAGAATTATGAGGTTTTCTAAAATGGGACCGAAGCCGATGTAGGCCGCCTACGTATCCCACCGAGGGAATCAGGTCATAACGTAGTTCAGATTACAAGTAAAGTGCTTCCTAATTTGCAGCGGCGAGACCCTATATGGGCTCTATGCATATCCCACCGAGGGAATGCAGCTTTTACAATGTAAAGGGGATTACATGGAAAACAACTACTCCTAGACGTAATATCTCTTCACTGCATCTGCGTTGATAGCTTTAGGCCATACTTCGCCATCCATCTCAGCTAAGATTAGAGCCCCTCCACTTAATACTCGATGAACCATGTAGGGCCCTTGCCAATTAGGTGCGAACTTTCCTTTAGCTTCACTTTGATTCGGAAATATGCGTTTCAAAACCAATTGTCCCGGCTTAAATAACCTTGGCCTTACTCTCTTGTTAAAAGCTCTAGCCATTCTGTTCTGATAAAGCTGCCCATGACAGATTGCATTCAACCTTTTTCACAATCAACATCAATCGCTCATAACGATCTCAGATCCATTCGCTTCGCCAACTCGGTTTCTTGGATGATTCTCAACGATGGTATTTCCACCTGCTGGTAGCACACTTCCGCTCCATACACCAAAAGATACGGCGTTGCCCCGGTAGAAGTCCGGATTGTGGTGCGATAACCCAAAAGCGCAAAAGGCAAATTCTCATGCCAATGTTTGTAGTTGCTGATCATCTTGCGCAATATCCTCTTGATGTTCTTGTTGGCTGCCTCTACTGCTCCATTCATCTGAGGCCGATATGGGGTGGAATTACGGTGAGTGATCTTAAAATTTCCACATATCTCACGCATCAAGTTGCTGTTGAGGTTGGTTCCGTTGTCGGTCACAATCGATTCAGGAATCCCAAATCGGCAAATGATGTTGTTGCGAACGAAGTCGACCACCACCTTTTCGCCACCGACCGTGTGATGATGCTTCTACCCATTTAGTGAAATAGTCAATTGCTACGAGGATGAATCTGCGCCCATTTGAACCGAAGTTCGATAGGGCCGATGACATCCATGCCCTAAGTCGCGAACGCCAAGGAGAACTTGTCATATTGAGTTCATTCGAGGCACTCGAATCAAATCTCCATGACCGCATCGCCGACATTTCTCGCACAAAGCGGATGCGATGCTTTCCATCGTCATCCAAAAATAACTCGCCGCAATCTTTTCGCCAAAGTGAAGCCGTTCATATGAGGTCCACATGTCCCTCCGTATCTCTTCTACTAGCTTGCTTGCCTCGTGAGCATCGACACATCTCAAGAAGCCCAGATCCGAGTCCTTCGATACAACTTCCCATTCAAAAAGAAATGGCTTGCTAATCTTGAAGTGTTTTCTTCGGATGTTGGTTATGCTTTCGATACTCTCGCTTTGAGGTACCTTTTTATGTCATGGTACCATGGATTCCCGTCTGTTTCTCATCTATACGGAGCAATAAGCCGCTGTTCCAAAGACACTCACTGTGATCGGATCGATGTAATTTTTGTCCGGATGTTGAATCATGGAGGATAAGGTTGCCAATGCATCAGCGAATTCGTTCTGGATCCTTGGAACATGCCTGAATTCTATATTGCTGAACCTCTTCTGTAATTCCTTCACGCAAAGTAAGTAGGGAAGTATCTTCATATTCTTGGTTGCCCATTCACCTTGCACTGATGGATCGAAGTCCAATCACCTATGACCAGTAACTCTTGTATGTTCATATCTACGGCTATTCTGAGCCCTAATATGCAAGCTTCATATTCTGCCATATTGTTGGTGCATGGAAATCTGAGCTTCGCGGAGATCGGATAATGCTGACCTGTTTCTGAAATCAAAACTGCTCCAATGCCGACTCCTTTGAAATTTGTCGCTCCATCGAAAAACATTCTCCAACCCGGGTAATCCTCTGAGATATCTTCTCCGACAAACAATACCTCTTCATCAGGAAAATAGGTTCGAAGGGGCTCGTACTCATCGATCGGGTTCTCAGCAAGATGATCAGCTAATGCCTGTCCTTTTATGGCTTTCTGCGTGACGTAGACGATGTCAAACTCGCTCAACATAATTTGCCATTTCGCTAGTTTTCCGGTGGGCATGGGCTTCTGAAGGATATACTTAAGCGGATCCATCCTCGAAATAAGATAAGTAGTGTATGCTGACAGATAATGTCTGAACTTTTGGGCGACCCAAGTTAATGCACAACAAGACGCTCCAAGCAGAGTGTAACGCTTCATATATTGTGAACTTCTTACTCAAATAGTATATGGCTCGCTCCTTTTTCCTCGTTTCATCGTGTTGCCCTAACACACATCCGAAAGCATTTTCTAATACTGCATAAATAGAGTAGCAAAGGTCTCCCCGGTTCTGGCGGTACTAGAACTGGCGGATTAGAAAGGTATTCTTTGATTCTGTCAAAAGCCTGTTGACAATCGGTTGTCCATTTGGTAGCTGCATCCTTTTTCAACAATTTGAATATCGGCTCGCATATCACGGTAGACTGGGCTATGAACCTGCTGATGTAATTGAGACGACCAAGGAAGCTCATCACGTCCTTTTTGCTTTTCGAAGGAGGTAACTCTTGGATGGCTTTTATTTTCGAGGGGTCCAGCTCAATCCCTCTTCTACTCACTATAAAACCCAACAGCTTCCCAGCGGGAACGCCAAATGCACACTTTGCAGGATTCAGTTTCAGGTTATACTGTCTTAGCCGCTCGAAGAACCTCTTCAAGTTTGCCAAATGGCCCTCCGCTTTTCGTGATTTGATGATGACGTCGTCCACATAGACCTCAATTTCCTTATGGATCATGTCATGGAAGATGGTAGTCATGGCTCTCATGTAGGTAGCGCCCGCGTTCTTGAGGCCGAACGACATTACTCGATAATAGTACACCCCCCACGGGGTAGTGAATGCTGTCTTTTCTGCGTCCTCTTCTGCCATAAGGATCTGATGATAACCAGCAAAGCAGTCGACGAACGACTGTAGTTCATGCTTCGCACAATTGTCGATGAGTATATGAATGTTTGGAAGAGGAAAGTCATCCTTCGGGCTAGCTCTGTTGAGGTCCCTGTAATCCACGCAGACTCGGACTTTTCCATCTTTCTTCTTTACCGGCACGATATTTGCTAACCAAGTAGGATACTTTGCAACTCGAATTACCTTCGCGTCGAACTGTTTAGACACCTCCTCTTTGACTTTCAAACTCATGTCTGGTTTGATCTTTCTCGGCCTTTGTTTTACGGGGGGATAGGATGGATCAATAGGCAACCTGTGCGCGACGATGTCTGTACTCAAACCTGGCATGTCCTCATATGACCAGGCAAACACGTCGGTGTATTGTTTCAGGAGCTCAATCAACTCTTTCTTCTGTGTGACGTTTAGGTGGGCGCTGACTCTAGTCTCTTTCACAATTCCCTCATCGCCTAGGTTTATTAACTCTGTTTCTTCCAAATTTGGTTTAGGCCTATTCTCAAAGTTATCCAACTCTCGGCTAAGTTCTGATTGCGGACATTCCTCTTGTTCCTCGGGGTTATGCTCGCCATTTGAACTTTGTTCGTTGGTCTCATTACATGTCATATTCGCATTATCAACATGTTTATTAATATGATCGCTGAAAGAAAAATGCTTAAAGAATTTAATTTAACACAAGCAAAATCTTTTAAAGCCGCGAAAAATATCCTGGAATTTATGATGAAAGTAAAATTGCGAGATTAAAAACATATTAAGAAACATAAATGCATGTCTGTTTTCTTTCTAGATAAAGAGTCACACTGCTAGAACTAATCATAAATTCTACCAAGCTTCTCGGACGGTCAGGACAGGGGTGCAAGTCCAATTATTCAAGCTGTATCCGTGCTCTGCGTCCCAAATGGTGAGCTCCTCCTCGTGATCTCCTGCGATCATACAACAATCTGCCTCATCTTCACCTATGAACAGATTCTGGAACCCTGCTGCAAGATCATCTGGGTCATCTTCTCTCGGCATCTGGATGGTGTAGGCTTTGACAAATGACTGACTCAGGGGCGGAATGGGCGCAGGCAAGGGAATGTATCCCTTTTTCCGGAGGTTCGCGGTCGCCAAATCCTTCGAGGTGGGCTGGTACCCCAAACCAAAAGTGTCCTTCTTCCCAAACAACTGGAGAGGCTCGTGATTCCTTCATACGGATCCAAGACTTCGCCGCTCGTACTCATTTCTTAGCATCTCTGGCCACCATCATGAGAGAACGTGGCAGCGCGAACTACCGACTTTACCGGGCGCTCTTGATCTCATTAACATGAAAAACTGAGCCATCCAACTGTTTCACATCCTCTATGACAGGGACTGCATAATCAGCGCTGGTGCTTCCCTTTTTATCTCCAAATACTACCACTTCGCGGTGATTCCATATAAACTTTAGGCACTGATGCAAGGTGGACGAGACTGCACCAGCCTCGTGGATCCACGGCCTTCCTATCAACAGGTTGTAACATGTAGCAATATCCAATATTTGAAATTCCACAACGAATTCTGCAGGTCCGATCAGCAGTGTGAGGTCCATTACGCCTTCGACTCCCCTATGGACTCCGTCGAAACCTTTGACTCTGATATGACTTTCACGAATTTTCTTACACCGCCTCAATTTCAACAAGGTCGCCATGGGACAAATGTTTACTACCGAGCCTCCGTCAATCAAAGATCGTTGAAACAATCTTGTCTGCGACTTGGATGGTGATATTCAATGCAAGGTTGTGTCTGACGCAATCAGCAGGTAACTCATCATCGTGAAAGGCGATTCTGCGGGCCTCTAGTACTTGTCCGACTAAAGCTGCCAAGTTCCCGTCTGTTGTACCCTCCGGAACGTATGCATCCTTCAACACCTCCATTAATGCAGTCCTGTGTGAGGCAGAATGCATTAACAGTGAAAGTAGAGAGATATGCACTGATGTTTTCTTTAACTGCTCTACGACGGAATACTCTTTAGTGGGCATCTTCCTCCAAAACTCCTCGACTTCAGCCTTTGTCACGGGTTTCTTTTGCGGTGCCTCCTTGGCTGCCTCTACAGGTGTGTAATACCTCCCTGACCTGGTTATACCTGCCGCGGTGACTTCTATGACTCGCTTCCCATTTTCTCTGCGATCCACTTTGATTGGTGGCCCCTTCCCGGGCGTCCGAGAAACTGTGATTGAACCCTTATGTCTCGGCGGTGCCCTTTCTAACTCAAATACTGCTTTCTTTCGAGGATCGGTGATAGGGGCGACGAAAGCAGAAGGTTCGGCTTTTCCTTCACTTCGAACTGACCGGATGGTTCCCTCCAAGTTGTATTCCTCATCTAGGGTTATCAAGTGCACATTGGCATTGCCGTGGTTTGGCAAGGGATTATCATGCACGTCAGCGTGATCCTTCACCAATTACTCCTTCTTTGATCAACGCCGATTTTGTCCCCGAGGTGTAGCAACTTCCGTCATGCCCTCGGCTATCGAGTGATACGCACAACGCTTATTCTCATCATACCATCTTGGGATAGGCTAGAATCCTCCCCGAATTGGTTGGATCAAGCTCGCACCGCAGCCTTCGTATATCCGGGTATGGGTTCACCAATGGTGCGGGTTTTGGATGGTCTCCTTCAAAATTGTGTTTGGTCTAGAGCATTGGGTGCTCTATGTTGTTGGCGGGCTTGATGAGCGTTGATGCGGTCGATAAATGGGTGCTGGAAAGCGTTATATATAGGTTGTGTGTGGTAGTTGGGGTGTGGGGCAGGTGTATAGTGAGGTGTGAAGTTTTGGCTGCTTGTGTGGTAGTATGGGGTTTGATAGGATGGGTTTTGGTATGTTATGAATGTTTCGGTTTACGCTCTTGTATGAACATGGAAGGAAACTATCTCTTTCTTCCTCAAGTACTCCGATCGTCCCCGATCAATCGCTTTATCGTTGCCTGCAATGCCGCCAGATTCGTAATCCTGCCAGTTTTAATACCTTCTTCTACGGTCGCCATTCGACAACCTCTCGCAAAATTCCGCCCGATGACGCTTATCATCCGCTCATAGTAGGTCAAGGCCCTTCAAAGATTGTACGAATAGTGTGGTCATCTCACTCTCCACCACGCGGTCAGATTTTGTCGCTTCGAACGCCACCTCACGGCGTACTTCAAAGTCTCCGTAGACTTTTTCTCTAACTTTATTAGATAGAATCTATCCACACCGGTTTCCGTGTTGAACCCGAATCGCTCCACAAAGTCTTGGGCCAACGCATTCCAGCTATGCCATTTTCGCGGATCTCGGCAGTGTATCAATCTAGTGCTCACGGTCAAACTTCGAATGAACAATTTCATAATGACTGCCGGGTTCTTCCCTACTCCGATTAGCTTGTCGCAATATGACCTCAAATGTGCACGGGGGTTCCCTTTCCCATCAAATAGATCAAACTTCGGCACCTTGTATCCCACCGGCAGCTCCACATCTGGATGCATGCAAAGGTCCTCGTAGTCTAGTCCTTTGTGACCTTTATCCGATCGCATGCCCCGAACTGCTTCCTTCAAGCTGTGAATCTCCCGAGCTACGTCCTCGTCCATTTTGGCTCGGACTTCCCTTTCCATTTCTTCGTAATGATTTGCTTCCTGGTGAAGTGCAGGGATGGTAAAAGGCTGGGTTTCTGTTGTGTAAGTTAGCTGTCTGGGTTGTTTGTTGGGGCTGGTAATGGGTATGGTGCGTGGGTATTGGTCGGCCTGGCGATTAGGGCTGATTGGGGGAAGTAAGTAGGTGGGGGCTGAGGTACATGGGTAGTAGGAGGATCATTTTGAAGGTGGGGTTGATGATTGGCTGGGCGAGGGGCAGTTTGGTGAATCGCGGTCTTTGTGGAGTTTTGGGAGGTATGTGGTGGTGGAGGTCGATCGGGGATGACGGCTTGCGGTAGCGGACCTTTGCTCGCATAGGGCATTCGACTAATGGATAGGTTGGTCGATTCCGTAGCCTCTCCATCTCAACTCGCATATCGAATTTGTCAGAGCAATCGCGCAATACATTCTTCCCGATCGTGACATTCCTCCCTTTGAAGGTTCTGCTTACCGACAGAATAATTCCCAAACCACTTGGCTCAGACGCCCCCGAGCCAGTCATATCATCATTTCTTGCCTTGGACCTGGTAAAGTGTGGATGCTCCGACATTGTTGAGTCAAATACGAACCGACCTTTGGGGAAGATGATAAATCTTTCTAAAAAATGCAACAAATAGTGTTAGCATAAAACACATAATTTGCAGGTATGTAGCAGATATATTGCACATTCAAACGTTTCCTAACATGCAAGGGGGACCTCTTTGTGCCAGAGGTAGGCCTAAACGTCACATATGCGATAATGATGGATTGGTCCGAGCCGGATCGAAAATGCTTTATTGGGACTAAAAATAATTAAATTGCAACAATGAAATGTTAAAACTAAAGATCTATTCCTAATGCTACATTATGCCGCCACAGCGTGTTGCTAGGCCCCCGCTTCCCGCATCTTCCAAATATTGTATGATGTTTTGAAGTTGGTCCCACCTCTCAGGGGGGACGGTGTTGTTCCCTAATCTGCACACTTTTACCCAATTGGTCATGTCGATATCCTCGAAACCCTGCTTGCCTTTGGGGCTTGGACTGCTACAATCTTCCTTGAACCATGCATGATTCAGCGCACCTCCCGCTTGCTCATATTTGACATCTATTTTCTCAATGTTGTTCCATTCTTCAAGGATTTGCTTCTTCTCGGGAAAGTGCAATTTGCCCCAAACGTGACCTCTCAATCCTTCATGTCCGATTGAGCGGGATTACCGTTTTGACCAAATCAAGCGAGTACGCGCAACGGAGCATATGGTCAAGTCCCTTAATCCGATGAGCTCGATGTAATAACGGCCTTGCTCCTTACATAGGCTTTGTTGATACGGGATAGCAGCTGGTACCTCCATTGCACTTGGTTGCTAGCGGGATGCCGTAAATTCATACTAATCTCTAGTACCGATCGTGAAACAAACCGCTTCATCCTCGTCGTAAAACTTGCAATCCTATAATCATTGCTAAAACAAATGTCTGTCATATTCGATCACGATAAAAGTGTTCCATGGCCCACATCCGTAAGATGAGATTACATCCTCAAGAAATTGGTTTCTTCGCTTGCATTTTCCTGTAGCTCGAAATATCTCAATAGAATCACGGGAACCAAAGTAAGTTGCGTGCCATTAATGCCTTCAAAACCATCCGGTCACGTAACATATGCAAGTCTCGATCCGCCCATGTTCAAGGGAAACACTAGAGTGCCTAATAGAGCAACGATAACGCCAGATGTCGCCTAGTTTTCCATTGTCCTGCATCGCAAGAGAACTCCTTTCTAAATGATCGATAGCTATCTTGGCGACCATATCTCTCGTGAGATAATCTAGGAAACCCAATTATTTTCAAGCAACGGAGTTCCTTTGTGTTCTTTAGGCCCATGTAATGCAAGAATCTCTTTCCGTTGACTATAAGGGATGATTTGCCCTCTGCTCGTAAGCTAAGCTCGTGAAGTAGTTGATCTCTCCAACGTGGGTGAGTTCAAGTCTTGAAATCAACACCGCCTCTATCCGATCCTAACCGAATTAAGGCCCTAACTATATGTTGATCTGGCGATGTCAAACAAAGCCGAGAGACAACCTAATTTGCTTCTGATGATCATTTTATCGCCGTGCCGAAATTCTCCCACCAAATCTTTAGCTTTGTCGGAACACCACTCACCATTCTGACTTCAGGGATTGCTAGAATACTGCTCATCCTATACATAAACAGAAGTAAGTGCAAAATTTCCCAATGCTAGCATGTCACGTATGGCTCGGATTTATCCATCAATATCACGTAACACAAAATATGTTGTTGGTCGTTGGGTTGTAAAAACCCTTCGACAAATTTGGTGTCTTCTTAATCGTGGTGTCGATACCAAGGACCGACCCACCTAAGGTAAATGCATGCATGTCCTAAAATAAAGGGTGGCATAGCTCTATCTTGAGTTTCTAAGATTTGGCTTTTCTAGACGCAAGGTTCCCGAGCGGACAACTCGAGCGAGAAGGCTACGCGGCCACCGGTTAGACCGGACACTCCACGTATATTACCAACTCTCCTAAATTTGGGTTTTGAAGAAAGAATTTTGCTGATGCACCAAGCGCACCTCGCATGTAGTGTGTGATTGTGTGAATTTTCCAGAGTGGAAGAAATATGAGCGGAATGCCAGTTTAAGGAAAGCAGTAAAGCAAATAGCAATTAAAACAAATACGGTATGCAAAAAATGCAAAAATAATGCCAAATAATAACCCTAGATCCGTTGTGGTTAAGAGCCTTAACTCCCCAGTGGAGTCGCCATTTCTGTCACGCCCTTTTTCGACCGCGACATTTTAAGATAAAAATCTCCTGCTTAAAAAATGTTAGAAAAAATAAAAAATGCTAAATGTGCAAAAGAATGCTAAAATGTTAAAAAGGGTGCTGAAAGGTGCTAGAATATTTAAAGTGTTAAAATGCTAAATATTTTAAAAGGGTGTTTAAAGTTAAAGGCAAAATGTGCTAAAGGTGCTAAAGGGGCTAAAAATGCTAAAGGGTTGCTAGGGAGTCGCCACCTAATTAATTTGGGTGAATTAGGACACCTAAGTGTTAACTAGGTTAAAGTCAACACTAACTCCATTTAATGGTCTGCTAAACTTAATGAGATTCTGGGTAAGGGTTCTTTATTATCCTAAAGGGAAGGGGTTAGGCACCCTAAAGTATCCGCTAACTTGCGGTTGTCCGTTCAAACCTAGGGTTAATTATTTAAAATGCATATTTAGGAGAACATGAGTTAAAAAGATGTTTGCAAATAATTATTTAAAAGATATGTATGTATATATAGTATTGCATGAAATTTGTTTGTAAAATGCAAGGAAAATATTCTATTTGAACAAAGCAATTGCATGAGGCTTATCAAAAAAAAAATGCAAAATAATAAAAATAGATGGTTTACTAAAAGTACGTATTATATGTAAATTTTAGTCTTTATAAAGGGTATGCAAATGGGTAGCAAGATTTTCCTCTTTTGCACTTGGTAATAAGAAAATAGATCTTTGTTATGAAAAAAGATTTGTTGTTTTTATGAAGTTTAATAAGAATTTGGAACTCATTTATTTCTATAATATTAATGAAAAGGCTAAGTTATTTTAAAAAGTTTTGAAAATGCATAACGGCCTAAAGATAGATTAAACTAGCGACGCATTTTATTATTTAACTACCCGCCCTTAATAGTTCTAAGTCTAACTATTCTAGGCATTTTCAATAATTGTATAAGATTAGGTAACAAAAATACAAATAAAAGTAAAGTGACGGAGTTAAAGAAAAGAGATAAAATGACTAGGGCAGGTGAAGATATTATTCCGCCCTATTTATTTTAAGGTTCCGAGACCGAAGAATGCGAGAAGTGTGGATGTAAATCCTTTGCTTGACAAAGTCATGATGAGTCTCGTATGAGACTCTTCGTCGCTCCCGATGCAAGTCATGTAAAAGAAAGAAAAAGAAAAGGATTAGTATATGTTATAAACTTCGCCAAATAATAGATAAATAGTCAAAAACTTAGTGACAAAGTAACCAGAAAATCAGTCTGAAAAATAGCCAGAAAACCAGTCCGGGAATAGCCAGAAAAACCAGCAACAAATAACAACAATGACCTAAACTGCAAAAAGCAATAAAACGAGGCCAAAATCTGTCTGAAACTGGCCCAAAAACAGCAGCTAAAAGAGGCCAAAATCAGTAGCAAAATGGCCCAAAATCAGTCCAAAATGGCAAAAACCAGTCCGACAGAAAAGGGCCAAAAAATCAGTAGCAAAAATGGCCCAAAATCAGTCCAGAAAATGGTTGAAATCAGTAGCCAAAAGGGGCCAAAACCAGTCCCAAAAATGATCTTTTAAATGCACCACAGTTTCAAAATTTAGGTGTAACAGCCTGCTTAACTGACCTAGATAAAAAAAATCAACTAAAAAAAAACTTCCATACTTGGTCAAAAACTGAGCCTATCCTTGTACCTAAACCTCAAACTCACGAGCACATACGAATGGTATATTAGCACATAAGAGATCAAGTCAGACGTCTACTGCATGATGACATGCTTTCTTAGAGACAAATTCTATCAAAAATCGAGTAGACATGATGTAGGTATGGATTAGGGACACAAGATAATGCACAATCACAAGACATACACCTCGTCTGTAGTTTATAAAAAAAAAGTCATGTCTTATACTCCTACTCTAAATTCGAAACAGTCCTACCGAAGATAGGATACTCTGGAAACATAAGAGGAGATGATCCAGAACAATCCAATTCCTCGATAAGACATGGAACAACGACAAACCAACAGATAATCAATATGTACAACAGATATCCCAAATATTAAGCACATTTGATTCATACAGAGTAGATATGTGATTGGTCTAAATAGCTTCAGAAACAAGAAAGGAGATCTAAATGATCGAACAAGATAACACCTAGGCATGTAGTACAATTCAAATCCGTAAAGGTTCACAACAGATAAGCGGTTGCTACCGAGCAAACGAGATTTAAACTAATTCAAACCAAACAACCTTAGGAGGACAAAACCAAAACAGAACACAAGGGGTCAAACCTATACTTAACAGTGAATTCACCAGATATGCAAACGGAAGGTAAGGATGCATTCGGGGGCCAGTCTGAAAATGCTATGTAATGCATTCCAGATTTGGATATCTGGGAAAATATGCATATCCATAGATGGACAGTGTAGCGATGGGACAAGTATGAATAACAGGACATATTAACATGTGAAGAAACTGAACACACACACTAAATAAACAAGCATGCTTCATGGATTTTCAGCCTACAGATAACCCATATGACCTGCACTATAGGCAACATACTCATATACAAATGACCAAGTGATAAACACCAAGACACAAAGACATCATTTACCCACCTAAAAAAAACATGTTGCATATTGACTAAGTAGTCTCAACAATAATAATGAGTGCTAATAGTTGTCTTGATTATCCAATCTTAATAATATATAGTATAAATAAACACAGGAAATAACATGTCTTAATCAATATATGATAAACATTGGTCTAACTGGGTCTAACCAACATTAAACTAACTAATAATTACAGATTCACATAGTCTTAACCTGATTACATTGCTAATGACCAATATGAACTAGGTTTAAACAACAAACTAACTACATGCTCAGTTAAAACATAAAATAGAATCGTGAGCCCTTAGTCATATTTGATAGCAAATTCAATGCTCTAAAATAGTCATTAATACATACTAAACATGGCTACCACTTGATAAATGAATCGACACCAAACATATCAAAAATCCATAACTAACATGTTATGATTAAAACTCATAATTCAAACCATAACTACATTTAGCCAAACATATTTAATAGACACACACATCGTGATCACACGTAACACACAATTGTGAATTAAATAGCAAGATTATTAGAAAGAAAGTAGGTTACCTTCTTCGTGACAATAAGCGCTTTCGACATCGATTCTACTCGAAGAATATGTATGTGGGTGCGAATGAAGAAAACAAAGCTTAAACGCAAGAATTCTAAAACGAAGAACGAATAGATGATATGCAAGATAAATTCAAATTTTCCGGGTCCCCTCCAATGAAGAACGGAGGGGTCTTTTATAGGCAAAAACTGAGTTTGAATCCGAAAAATAGTTGTTAGAGGTCTGATTTCTTGGACGATTTTTTGGTTCAAATTGCGGATTTTAGGGAGATGCAGGGTATGGGCGTGTGTCGTGTGACAGAGGGGAGTTGGTTGGGACAGAGGTATGGGTATGGCAGCGGATTTGGGGGTGATGGGAGGGTGCGGCGGTTGCTGGAAGCAGAGGGTAGGGGTTTCTAGGTTTTTTTTTTGTTTTGTTTTTTGAGGGTTGTTGATCGATGGGGAAGGGAAGTAAGGGCTGGGGATGAGTTTTGGGCTGCGGGTTAGGGGCTAGGCGGTTTGGGCTTGGGCGACGGGTAATGTATAGGGGTTATGGGCTGGGTAGTTATTTAGGTTGTGGGTTGTGGGCTGGTAAATTATGTAATTAGGTATTAGTTTTAGGAGTTTGTTTTAGGCAAAGATTAATTAGTGGTAAATTAGGAATTAAAATTGTGATTAAATTATTTAGGTGTTTTATTAATCTAAATTATTACAAAAATAAAGACGGGCGTGCTATTTAATTAGGGCTAATATTTATAATGTGATGTCGTTAAAATCTTATTTATTATGCGTATTTTGCGATGTTAAAATAAAATTGAATGGAATTTAGACTATTATTAAATGCTAAATGCAAATATGATATTTAAGGACTGCTTAATGCTTTTATAAATGCGACGCTATTATTAAAACGCATGTATTAGATTAAATTAATTTAAATTACAAATTACGAAATTGCCTTGCTTTTAGTAAAAAAAATGCGAATATTCTACTTAACACGACGTCATTGCTAAATTATTTATTTATTGTATTTATTTATTTATTTATCGTTAAGGATTATTCGAGTTTCAATTAATGGAAAATAGGGCCTAAATTATAAACGATATTAATGAGATTGCTTGTTATTAAAACGACGAATGCGGGCGTGAGACTCAAGGTGTGCTTAGTACTCTACGTAAAATGTGGTGCCATTGTTGCATTTTATTATTTAAAAAATTATTAAAAATTATTGTAAAAATAATGCAATTTTGTAGTTAATGACTGGACGGGAGGGTCAAAATTGGGTGTCAACACTTACCTTTTTAAAGACTATTTCAACACATGAACAATAGTCACACCATAGCTAGGGACGCAAGCCCTCAAAATCATCACACAGTCCAGTAAGGGTCTCAAGCCCGCAAAATATCAAAGCGTGCCCGTGGAATCCTCCATCACTGCCGACAGCCGTAAGTGTAAAATATATTCATGTAACGCGCCCGTGGCATCCTACCTCACTTCCGGCGTGCACATATGTAATATATATATATATATATATATATATATATATATATATATATATATATATATATATATATCTCATGCCCGAATCCTCATCTCTGTACATGACTTCATGGAGAGCTAATCCATGGGGTAATAATCGTATATAACATGCCCGTGGAATCCCTCATCTCGGGTACATGTCTTCATGGGGAGCTAGCTCATGGAGTAATAGTTAATAACATGGTCGCATGCCCCGGAATCCTTCATCGTATAAGCATGGCCATGGAGTAGTAATAACATCCGGGAATTTAACTCGCATCATGGTAGCATGCCCCAGAATCTCTCATTGTATAAGCATGTCCATGGATCAATCACAATGGAAGCATACCCGTGGAATCCTCCATCACTGTCGGTACGTCCAAGTAAATTCACAACAAGACAGCCGGCTCTCCAACTGAGAGTCACGGCAGCGTAAAAATATAATACTTGCACTCAAAGGCTATCACAAGCAAGCATTGACAAGTTCATAAAATCTTTAGACTTTCATTATAATACAAAAATGAATTTCATTTTATAAACTCAAAGCACTTTCATATCACATAAAAAACCGGGAATTTAACCCAAAGTACGACGTACTTTGATCGGTGTATTTTATATACACCTTTTGAGTCATTTTTAGTTAGTATTTTACTCATTTCATTTATGTTTAGTATAGTATTAGGGTCGTTTTCCTTTCTTTTGTCTCACAGCGGTCAGAAATGGAGAAATGACAAAAAGGAGATGAAATGAGCATAAATGAGATGGAATTGCACACTAAAAGGGCCAAGAAATGAAGCCTAAGAAGTTCCGGGAAGTATAGAAGAAATCAGACGAAGACCGGACGAAAAAAGGATGAAGAAACGAAAAAATGCCAAATTCACGCCTCCGGCGCCGCGGCGCCTGGCAGAAGCGCCGCGACGCCCAATGTTCTGCGGAGTCCGAAAGTTGCAGATTCTTCAGCGCCGTGGCGCCGGAATGCAGGGCCACGACGCCGACGCAGTATTTCTGAGTTTTGGGCCGAATTTGACACGTTTTCAGGGTGCAAAATTGATAACTTTTCCTACCTACATAATCCTTAACCCTTTACATAAAGAATTCCATAACTTTTCCTTAACCTTTTACCTAAAGGATTCCATAACTTTTCCTTAACTCTTTACCTAAAAGATTCCATAACTTTTCCTTAACCCTTTACCTAAAGGATTCCATAACTTTTCCTTAACCCTTTACCTAAAGGATTCTATAACTTTTCCTACCTACATAATCCCTAACCCTTTACCTAAAGGATTCTTGGGCTATAAATAGTCTCTACATCATTAGAAGAATTCCATTCCATCTTGTAAATATTCCACAACACAATCCTTGGATGCTAGAAGGCTTGAAGACTTGTTCTTGAGTATTTTTCTTTTCTTTCTTTTGCTTTGTTTATTTCAGTTCATGTATGGAGATTATATTAGTTCTTAGCGTGACTATGGCTAGGAGCTAATTACTTTGTTAGGGATTTCCTTGTGATTCTCTTGAAACTCTTATTCATGAATTAATAAATTAGTTGATTTCTTCTTCACTTGTTTAAGATTTATTCAATAGTTGTTTTGATTGCTTGATAATTAATTGATCACTAGTTATCATCACTTATATGAGTTCTAATCGAAATCCGAAAGGGGAGATTGTGAATATGCTATAGTTGAATAAACATAGGTTTAAATCGTGGACGAAAGTACCCCGATACTTGTGTAGCTTAATAGGTTATTGCTCTTAATCCTCCTTTGTAGTCAATCTTGTCACCGAAAAGTAGAAGGGTTCTCCATTGGGGTTGAGTGTTTATATTACCTTACCAGGAGTATAAAACGGTCTAGTTAACCTGCTATCTTAACGTAGAAGAAGAAGTTAGTCTAATTGTATTAAGGATTGAATAGAGTGGATAGTTGATGATCTTGGAAGCCCTAATTCACCATCATAACTGATTTAAATCAAAGTATTTTCATAATTAGTTTATTTTCTGCATTATTAGTTTAGAATTTCAACTCAATTAACGTTAACCAAATAGAAACTAAAGCATAGATAATCGGTACTTGAAAACCAGTCCCTGAGGACGATATTCGGTCTTACCTAGACTATATTACTTATAACGATACGTGCACTTGCGTTTAGTGTGTGCATAAATCGCGCATCATACTTCCATTCTTTTCAAAAGACTCATTTTTATATAAAACTCCAAGATACTAACACCCGTAGTATCAAGACTTGTCTACATTTCAAACAAGTCACTACACTTTTAGAAATACATTTTTAGGCTTCTAAATCAAGTGACCCTTACTTTAAAACTTTAAGCAATTGATGTCTTTAAATTAAATTGCCCTTCTTTATTTCAAGTCATTTATCTTTGTTTACATTACTTGAGAAAACCATTCCTTTAACCTTCCATAAAGTTGTTATAACCAACTTCTCATAAAGTCGTTATACTAACTTTATGCTTTAGAAACTAAGACATCTTTAACCTTTCATAAAGTCGTTATAACTAACTTCCCATAAAGCCGTTATAACTCTTTATGTCTTAGACAAATTCATTCTTTTTATAACCAAGAGACTTATACTTTCAAATCAAGTTACATAACTTTCAAAATACTTCAAGTTTCTTAACTTAGAATATCAAGTTTCTTAACTTAGAAATCAAGTCTCTTATCTTTAGAATATCAAGTTTCTTAACTTAGAATATCAAGTTTCTTAACTTAGAAATCAAGTCTCTTATCTTTAGAATATCAAGGAATCAATACTTTCCAAATCAAGTATTCTATACTTTTCAATTCAAGAAATCCTTCCACGTAACATCAAGTCACATATCTTTTTCGAAAACAAGGCAAGGATACCAAATTCATTTTAACCATGTACGTCCACCGTACTATACATTTATAAAATTCATGCTCAAGAAGATAGGGAAAGTTCCACATGCCTCTCCGGCTCAATCCACTTGCCAAGTTGAATACGCCGCGCGTATAATGTCAACCTATAATGACCATAATACGTCTATCAACTTCTAGCTTTCAACGTAGAATATTTCTAAGTATAAGGACTCTTATTCTACGAAAAATCGGGCAGCACTTCCTTTGTTTCTACGTACTTTTTCACCTTTTTCAAGGCCCGAAAATCAATAACCAAATGTCACATTTAAGGCTCAACAATTCAGAAATTCCAAGGGGATTACACGCCTAGCCGGACGTGTAAAATTCTGCCCCACAATCAATATAAAATTGTCCATTAATCCAAAGCCATTCTCGGCTATAAGCAATGCCACAACGATATTAATTTCCTTTCAATCCAAGTTGTTATTCTAATATGTTATATACCCTATACCAATTATAACAACTATAAATCATTTCTTTCTTAACATACGACGATTGTAACTATCGACCAAATTGATTACAACATTAATGGCTAACATGCCCAATTTCGGTTTTCAACATGCCGACATGATCCAAATATTTTCAAACTTCAATATAAATACCACATGCTCATTTAACAACTACTAAACACGTAATCATTAATCACATTAAGAAGACGAAGATTTTACCTCAATAAGCCCTAATAATGTCCAAGCGTAAAAGTCGATCCTTAGCAACTTTTAGCTCCTCTTCTTTCGTTCCAATCCGCTCCAAACACTCCTTAGAAACTCATAACCAACTTCTCTTCAAATTCCAACTTCAAAGTTGAAGAACACCTTAGGTTTTCATCTTGCGACTAACGTAAAAACGTAGTTTTTCCGGGATCTTTCTATTGAGATATCCTTGTAATACCCTTAGGAACCTTGGGTTGAAGTATTGTGAATTATGAACCACAAACGAAAAAAATTTCTTCTTCCATAAGAGCTTGGCCGAGAGCTCCCTAGCTCACTCTCAAGTTTTTCTAATTTTTCTCTAAGTGTTAGAACTAGTCTTGCAATATGGATGAATATATAAAACAATGGAGGGTCTAGATTAAAACATTTGTGTGGTATGGATGAATTCATTTAAATATCTAGCCAAGTGGGCTCATTGACTCAGTCAATTATGTCAAGCTTTAACTTTCAAGACTTGGCCCATTTTCGTCCAAGCCCAAGTGTGGGGGGGTGACACGTGGGGGGTGACACGTGTCACCCTCCCATTCGTCCATAATGTTTCGTTTTCCGAAATTTCCATAATTGGTCAAAATATCGAAAACCTCGTGGGCCTCACAAAAATGTAAAATTTCTCGGGTGGGCCCCACGTATCCAACTCTGTAAATAAACTTCCATAATCCCGATAAATTCTAAGCGTCTCAAATAACAATTTTTAGAACTCAATTCTCATTAACGAACATTTTCCTTCCCGAGGTTCGGAAAACTTTTCCTTAAGAACAACAAATATTTCCTTCGCTCAAATTTATAAGTCGTATCTTCTCACGTACATTCTCTTAAACATATGTCCTGGAATTACGGGGTGTAACAATATATAGCATGAATTGCTATCTAGAATTCAAGTCAGATATTTCGCAAATTCATTTCAATCATAATCAATGGAAGCATGAACACTAACCTATGCATGTCAATTTCATTTAGTTCTATGAGTCTATTTACTTGCTATTCTCCACTAACCATAGACATACATTCTAGATATCTTCAGAACTTTTCAGGGTTGTAATGTAGGCCTAGGCAGGAGTAGGTAAGAGTAGGCATTTAGGCTCAATTTACGTACCATAAGCGTTTTTTTCATTCAACCATTTTGTCCTTCTTTTTGGTATTCTTTTTAGTTCATACATATCATTACCCTCTTCTCTTTTTGAGAGCATGAAACACATTCTCATAGACAGCCCCCAAACTTAAGCTTTTACATCTTTTTCATTGGGGTGCATCAATTTTTCACTCTCTTTTCGTATTTCTTTTTCACACTTCTGTTATCTTAATTTTTCAATTACTGCTTATGGCACATAAGGAAATCATAGGGTGTCAAAGAAATAACTTATTTTAGGTTCAAAGGGGCTGACTAGGGATACAATTTATTGTAAGGTAGGTATTGAATGGTAAGAAAGACTAACAAAGATTGCATGAATCATCTTCCTAAATATGTGCATATTAACTATTTCGCCTCAAATAACAAGCAAGCAGACTTCATAGACATTTTTCAATCATTCTTTCCACAATTGACAACACATAGGCTAAACACAAATATCTCACATCATTAGATTTTCATGAATTTTTGACATATCTAACTTAAGCACACATATTTTAGCTTCTAGTTCCATTACATTATCCCACTTAATTCACTAGGCGTTTCAAGCAGTTACATCATGCACGATCCTAAAAAACAAATTGACTCATAAAAGACACAAAAACTCAATAAAAAAAGACTCAAAAACATAAACACAAAAAAATAAAACACAAAAAAAAATCCCCCCAAACTTAAACGATACATTGTCCCAAATGTGTAACGACTCAAAAATTAAAAAGGGACGACTTACAGACAATAGCGGCTCAAGATGGTGGCGATGGCGGCGGATGTTGCTTATGATTTATCTGGGAGTACAAGATTGTGAGACCGTTCCAGAACGAAATTAACAAGCTTCCTAAGATATTGGGTTGTCTCCCAAGTAGCGCTGTCTTTAACGTCTTTTAGCTGGACGCAGGTTTCTTAATCAATCACTTGGGTAAATTAACCCCACAACCTATCCACTTAAAAATCATTTTCCTTTTCCTCACTCTATTATTCTTTTTCGCAGGATTGGGTTTAGTAAGGTTTACCTTTTTGTCAGCTTCCATCTCATCCACTTTTGTTTCAGCAATCCACCTAACCTGTGGGTTCACAGCTATCGCACTGATTCCCCCACCTTTGGTTTGTGCTTGATGAGCTGCTGTGTCATCTGTGCTCACTGCAAAAAAATTTTGTTGCTGGCTTGGGATTCAATGGTAGATTTGAAAACTTTGAATATCATCTCTTCTTCCTGAACCCTGAGTCTCAACTATCCCTTCTCCACATCAATTAGGGCTCTACCGTTGCAAGGAATGGTCTTCCCAATATTATGGGCATGTCCTCATCTTCCTTCATGTCAAGAATGAGGAAGTCCTCTGGGAAGAAGAACTTGCCCACCTTGACTAGAACATCTTCCACTATACCTCGGGGGTGTACCACGGATCGGTCAGCAAGCTGCAGATTAACTGTGGTTGGATTGGCTTCCCCCAAACCCAATCTCTTGAACACAGATAGGGGCATAAGATTTATGCTAGCCCCTAAATCACAAAGTGTCCTGTTGCATGTTACCTTGACAATAGTACATGGCAGGGTGAAACTTCTTGGATCTTTCAATTTAGGAGGCAGTTTCTTTTGTAAGATGGCGCTGCACTCCTCTATCAGCACTACTGTCTCATAATCCTCCAATCTTCTCTTCTTCCTAAGTATTTCCTTCATGAATTTGAAATATGTGGGCATTTGTTCTAATGCCTCAATGAAGGAGATATTGATGTGGAGCTTCTTAAATACCTCCAAGAACTTGGAGAACTGTTTGTCTAGGGCCTTCTTTTGGAACCTTTGAGGGTAAGAGATTTTGTCAGTGTATTCCCTCAAAGGTGCTGGTGGAGCTTTCTCCACTGTAGGGTGGTCCTCAGTGACTCCCTCTTTTCCTACATCAACTGTCTTCTCACAATATTTCTCATTCACCACTGCTGGTTGGGGAGCAACCTGCTCCAACTGTTTTCCACTTCTCAACAAAACTGTCTGGCACTGCTCTCTCGGATTAACCTCTATGTTGCTTGGGAGATTACCCTGCGGTCTGTTATTTACCATCTTCGCCAGTTGTCCCACCTGCGTTTCCAAGTTCCTGAGAGAGGACCTTGTTTCGGACATGAACTGATTCTGCGAATTGGTGAGTGTAAGCAGTGCTGCTCTCAGTTCATCAGACTTCTCCTGTTGGGTAGGTGGTCTAAACTGCTGGGAAGATGTAGCCTGATTATGTGCCTGATGGTTCTGGTAATTACCTTGATATGGTGGCTGATGGGCTTGGTCATTCCTCCACGAAAAATTGGGGTGATTTCTCCACCCCGGATTGTATGTGTTGGAGTTATAAGGGCGCTGAAAGTTCCTCACTGCTTGAACTTGCTCCATGTGTACATTATTAGGATACACCACTGTGCATCTGTCAAAAGAGTGTGGGCCCCCGCAAATCTCACAATTCACCGGCATCTGGACTGCTCTTATAGAAATAGTGTTCTGTTGTAGCTGTTTTGTCAAAATGGCCAACTGCGCATTCAATGCAGTGATAACATCTATCTCATGTATGCCCATAGTCTTCCTGCTACTCACTGACCTGTCATCTGCTCCTTGGTGATTATTCGCAGCCATATCTTCTAGCAACTCATGTGCCTCATTGACGCTCTTCCTCATGAACGCTCCCCCTTCTGCAGCATCAATGATGATACGAGTAGTACCACTCAACCTATTATAAAAAATATGGACCAACATCCACTTCTCTATGTCATGATGTGGGCATTTTCTCTGCAAATTCTTGAATCGCTCTCATGCATCATATAACGACTCTCCATCTACCTGATGGTAATTGTTCAACTCTGTCACGACCCGACCTTGGACCCGTGACTGGTGCCTTACCCCGGGCACCCTTGTGATACAACATCAGAGAAAACCAGCGAAAGTAAACTCATAACAAGAAACCATATAAAATATGAAACAGGCTAACCCAAAATGGTTACCTTTTCCGTAAACATAAATATAACAAAAACTGAACAGTTACATCCCAATTTATAACAGGACTACAGGCCTCTAAGATTGTGTAACCACTATGACGGGACAGGGCCCCGTCATACCCCTGAATGTACATAATATCTACAACATCAGGGAGAACCGTACAAAAAGTCAAGCCTCCGGAGAAATGGAGCTTCTGACACCTGAGCAAGGATCCTAAGAATGAGGATCCACCACCTGCTTACCCTTACCTGCGGCATGAACGCAGCCCCAGGAAGAAGGGTCGATTACACAATATGTACCAAGTATGTAAAACTGGAAAATACTGTAATAATATCATAAGTCTAAAATAAGCTGGAGTCATGGATGAAAATCAAATTACATTGCACTGTGCCTTACTAACAATGAGAGTAACAAGTATAAACTTTACTGCATAAAAATAGGAGGCTCATGATCAAAACAGGGTCCCTCGCCCGTAGTATCATTAAGCAATCATACTCCTGGCCTATTTCACTCGCATAGGTCCTGTGGACCCGCATGAGGTCATCCGCCTCGCATGGGACTATTTCACCCGCATGTGACTATTTCACCCGCATGGACCCGGTGGGCCCGCATGAGTACAAGCACCGCACTCGCATCATGGGTAGCAAATCCATGGCATAAGTAGTAACCCGGGGTCTACCGTGTAATAATAATAATAATACGTAACCTAGCACAACCGGCTATCATACATAACATAAGCGCTACCGGCTTATCATAACATAAGCAAGTTAAGAAAATCCCCTAACTTCTTATTAACATTATTAATATATCCTCTCATTTTAGTTTACTTAAGGCACTAACATGTCATTTAAGAGAAAATCCGGGAATTCAACCCAAGTACTACGTACCTCTAACCTTTTAAGAAAAGACTCCTTTCTATATAAAACTTCCAAGATACTAATAACCGTAGTATCAAGTCACGACTACTTTTCAAGACAAGTCACATTTCCTTTTAGAAATATAATAGGCTTCTAAATCAAGTGACTTCATTTCTTTTAAAACCTTAGGCAATTAATGCCTTAAAATCAATTTGCCTTTCACAAATTCAAATCATTTATCCGTACTTATTTTACTTAGAGTAAATCTTTCTTTATTAACCTTCCATAAAGTTAATATAACCACTTCCCATAGAGTCGTTATATCAACTTTATACATTAGTCAAATACATTTCCCTATATCCAAGGGACTTATACTTTTAAAACGAAACAAGTATCATATACTTAAAACACTTCAAGTCCCTTAACTTTGAAAACTTAAGACATCCTTAATACTTTTTAAAGAAATGAGTTAATCCCCTTACTCACCAAACTTGGCCATCCTTAAAACAAGTAAGGGATATCAAAGCCTTGTACGTCTACCGTACTACATAAGTGCAACTATTCATGCTCAAGAGATAGGAAAGTTCCACATACCTCTTCGGGTCAATCCACTTGCAAGTCCAATATACCACGCGTAGTATGTCAACCTATAATGACCATAATACGTCTATTAGCCTCTATCTTCAACGTAGAACATTCTAATTGAAAAGTCTCTTATTCCTACGGAAAATTGGGCAGCACTTCCTTTGTTTCTACATACTTTGCCACCTTTTTCAAGGCCGAATTCAATAACCAAACACGCCACATTTAAGAATCAACAATCCAATCAACACAAAGGGGATTACACGCCTAACTTGAACGTGTAAAATTCTGCCCCACAATACATAACAACTAATACAAACTACAAGGTCCAATTTGGCAATTTTGAGGTATAACAACATAAATTCTTATCCAATTCCTTTTTAACCCAAATTCTTATCCAATTCCTACATGCAATATATCTAAAGAAAACATTGACAACTACAAGTCATTTCTTCCACACATGCAACACAATTTACTAGCAAAAGAGAAAGGATTGTTACCTTAGAGCTTACCCAAATTAGTCCAACAAATTTCACTTGTCTTCTTTCCACAATCACCTCCACAAACCTCCTACAAGCTTGTCAACATGTTTCCTTCTTGCCACCTTTACTGAAATTTTCTCTAGGCTTGGTTTCTCCTTGAATTTCTAGAGAGAAGGGAGAGGAATTTTAGAGAGAAGGAAGAATTTTTTAGGGAGAAAAAGGAGCTTTGAAGAATGACCAAGTCTTCAAGACTTGGTCAATAAATAGGACATGCACAAAATCAGATGGGGGGGGGGGGGGGACCCTTGTCACCCACCCATGGCCACTTTTAAAAAAAACAGTTCTAATTTTTCCCAGATTCGCAGAAAACCCGCCTCGGCGCCGCGGCCCTGCAGCCGGCGCCGCGGCGCTGAAACCTCCACAAAGTCTCGGCAATTCCGGCGCCGTGGCCCTGCTTTTCGGTGCCGCGGCGCTGCAACTTCATTGATTCTCCAGATTATCCGGCGCATGCCAAAGATCCGGCCATGTACTGGCCACGACCGATGTTGCTTTTACGCCGATTGCGACCGAACTTGTAACCTCCATAACTTTCTACTCCGATGTCCTATCGACGAACGGTTGGTTGCGTTGGAAAATAGACTCAACGAATTACATACTAGGCCTTTGGACCACCTACGAACTCCCAATGTAACAGGACATAAACCGCCTCAAAGTTGACTAACAACCCGTCCGAAACATTCCGTCAACCCATCATTCTAAAATTTAAGTCTCAATTCCTTTCGTATGTTCTCAAAAGCATGACCTGAACTACGGGGTGTAACATTCTCCCCCCCCCTTAGAAACATTCGTCCCGAATGTTCCTTCTAGGCTTACTCAAATAACAATATCGACATAGACCCTCTTAACTATTCTTCTTGCAAATAAAGACGCTCCACATGGCCACAACAATACTTAAGCATAATTGCAAAATTTAAAAACTAACAATCAGGAAAGTGGGTTACCTGGAGGTGTAGGGAACAAGTGAGGATACTTCTTCATCATGTCCTCCTCTGCTTCCCATGTCATTTCCTCCCTGTTCTCGTTTCGCCATAAGACCTTGACGAAAGCCACATCCTTTGTCCGTAGTCGCCTAACCTGACGATCGAGTATCGCTATGGGACTCTCCTCATATGATAGCCCCTCTATCACCTGGACATCACAAATCGGGTGCACTCTAGATGGATCTCCAATACACTTCCGCAATATAGACACATGAAAAACTGGATGTACTGCCTCCAGATCGGACGACAGATCCAACTCATAGGCAACCTTGCCTACCCTACGGACGATCTGGTAAGACCCAATGTACCTTGGGCTAAGTTTCCCCTTCTTCCCAAATCTCATCACGCCCTTCATGGGTGATACCTTCAGGAAGACCCAATCATCCACCTGGATAAGCTTCACCTTATCCAATGATCTGCATACGACTTCTGTCGACTCTGAGCTGACAATAACCGCTCCTGGATAAGCTTCACCTTATCTACTGCCTGCTGAATCAAGTGTGGCCCGACTAACTGAACTTCTCCCACCTCAAACCAGCCTATCTGTGACCTGCACTTCCTCCCGTATAAGGTCTCATAAGGCGTCATCTGGATACTAGAATGGTAGCTGTTGTTATATTCAAACTCCACAAGAGGTAAATGATCCTCCCAGCTACCCCTGAAATCAATAACACAGGCCCGCAGTATATCCTCAAGTGTCTGGATAGTACGCTCGGCCTGTCCGTCGGTCTGCGGATGAAACGCAGTACTGAGACTCACCTGTGTCCCTAATCCCTTCTGGAAAGACCTCCAGAAATTAGCCGTGAACTGGGCTCCTCTGTCTGAAATAATTGATATAAGAACTCCGTGCAGTCTCACAATCTCTCGGATATACAATCTAGCATAATCTTCGGCCGAAAAAGTCGTCCTGACTGGAAGAAAATGGGCTGATTTCGTCAGCCTGTCGACCATAACCCAAATGGAATCATGCTTCCTCTGAGTGTGAGGTAACCCTGTAATAAAGTCCATATTGATCACCTCCCACTTCCATGTCGGAATCTCTATCATCTGCAACAATCCACCAGGCTTCTGGTGCTCCACCTTGACCTGCTGACAATTCGGACACTGCGCCACAAACTCCGCAACGTCCCTCTTCAGGCCATCCCACCAATATATACACCTGAGGTCATGGTACATCTTAGTCGACCCCGGATGAATAGAGTAATGAGCACTATGTGCCTCCCCCAGAATCTGCTGACGAAGTCCTGCTACGTCGGGTACACATAACCTGCCCTCAAATCTTAGCACCCCATCAGGTGCTACCTCAAATAGACTCTTCTCCTCCCGAAGAGCTATATCCCGATACCGTACCATAATCGGATCCTCATACTGTCGCCTCTTCACCTCCTCGACGATGGAAGACTCGGCAACCTCTCGAACCCGAACCCCGCTACAATCAGAACCAACCAAACGAACCCCAAGGCTCGCTAGCTGATGTAACTCACGGACCATGCCCCTCTTCTCTGGCTGCACATCTGACAGACTACCCATCGATCTGCGACTAAGGGCATCTGCAACTACATTGGCCTTCCCTGGGTGGTATAGGATATCAACATCATAGTCCTTAAGTAGCTCTAACCACCGTCTCTGCCGCAAGTTCAGCTCCTCCGTCAAGATATACTGGAGACTCTTGTGGTCTGTGTAAATATCCACATGAACTCCATATAAATAATGTCTCCAGATCTTCAATGCATGAATCACTGCTGCCAACTCTAAGTCATGTGTGAGATAGTTCTTCTCATGCTTCCTGAGCTGTCGAGATGCGTAAGCTATAACTTTACCGTGCTGCATCAGCACGCACCCGAGCCCGACACCCGACACATCACAATAAACCACATATCCGTCTAAACCCTCTAGAAGAGTAAGAACTGGGGCGGTCATCAATTTCTCCTTCAGTAATTGGAAACTCTCCTCACAAGCATCCGTCCACCGGAACATAGATGCTTTCTGAGTCAGCCTAGTCAAAGGTGCTGAAATGGAAGCAAACTTCTCCACAAACCTCCGATAATAACCCGCAAGGCCCAAAAAGCTACGCACCTCCGTTGGTGTAGTGAGTCTAGGCCAAGTCTTGACTGCCTCAATCTTTGTTGTATCAACCCGAATACCATCAGCCCCGATGACATGCCCTAAGAAAGCCACTGAAGCCAACCAAAACTCGCATTTCGAGAACTTGGCATACAACTGCCGGTCCCGGAGGACTCCCAATACCGCCCTCAAATGATCTGCATGTTCCTGCTCTGTGCGCGAATAAACCAGAATATCATCAATGAATACTATAACGAACATATCCAAAAATGGCTTGAACACCCGGTTCATCAAATCCATGAATACTGATGGGGCGTTGGTCAACCCGAAAGACATCACCCTGCACTCATAGTGCCCATACCGGGTCCTGAATGCAGTCTTTGGGATATCTTCCTCTCTAACTCACACCTGATGATAACCAGACCGCAGGTCTATCTTGGAAAAACACCTCGCCCCCTGCAACTGGTCAAACAAATCATCAATCCTGGGGAGGGGGTATCTGTTCTTGATAGTTACCTTATTCAGCTGCCTGTAATCAACACACATACGTAGCATCCCATCCTTCTTCTTTACAAATAAAACTGGCGCTCCCCAGGGAGAAACACTAGGCCTGATAAAGCCTTTTTCCAGCAAATCTTTCAGCTGGTCTTTCAATTTCCTCAACTCAGCAGGTGCCATCCTGTATGGTAGAATAGATATCGGTCGAGTGTCTGGCGATATATCAATGCAAAACTCAATCTCCCTCTCAGGAGGGATACCCGGAGGTTCGTCTGGGAATACGTCTGGAAACTCTCTAACAACCGGAATCAAGGTCCGTATCTCGCCTCGATGATCGAATACCCGAACCATATGGTAGATATACCCCTTCCGCACCATCTTCCTAGCCTTGAGGTAAGAAATATACCTACCCCTCGGCGACGCAGTATTCCACTTCCACTCGATAACCGGCTCACCAGGAAACTGGAACCGTACCAATCTCTCTCTATAGTCCACATTGGCATAGCAAGACGCTAGCCAATCCATACCCATACTCACATCAAAGTCCGTCATATCCAACTCTATCAAGTCGGCTAGGGTCTGACGACTGCAAATAGTCACTGGGCAAGCTCTATATACACCTTTCTACCACCGAAACACTGCGGCGTAGCCACCTCAAAAGGTTTTATGGACTCTGCTATATCCTATTCTACCAAAGAATATGAGGAGATATATAGGACAAGGTAGAACACGGATCTATCAAAGCATATACATCACAAAGATTAAACCAATAATGTACTGTGACGACATCCGTGACGCCTCGTCCCGGTACGGACATAGCATAAATGCGGTTCGAGGACCGTGGGCTGGGACCCCACCACGACCCTGCCGCGGCTGCTGGTCCGTGAACACCACGCCTCCGGCGCGACCACCAAGACAAAGATCCGGCCCGACTTCGCTTGAACCATAACATTCCCGCCGCCTCTGGTCGGACAATCTCTCTTCAAATGGCCCTGCTGGCCACAAGAGTAACAAGCTCTTGGAGGAACACGACACCCCCCATGATGGTAATCACCACATCGACCATACCGAGGCATAGGTGGCCTCGTCTGACTGGAACTCTGGTTCCTCTAGGAACCGAAGCCATGGAGCCCTGTCCCGCCTCAATACTGGCGCCGGAAGACGGTGGAGGAGCGCTCTGAACCGGCTGAGGTGCAAATCCGGTCTGCTGCTGAGGTTGTCTACCTCGAAAACTACTAGAGGACCCTGCTGTCCTGGCCCTCTTCTGCTGATATCTATCAATCCGTCAGCCCCTACGTTCCTCACACCCAAGTGCATAAGCCTGCATGCGGGCAATATCCATGCCCGGCTGAAGAGCTACCCCCGTGCAACTCTCTGCTAAGTAATCATCGAGCCCTGTGACATAGCGGTGCACTATGTCCTCTATATCTGCTACTAAAGCGGGTACATACCGAGCCAACGAGTCAAACTCTACGTTGTACTACCGGACCGTCCGCCCACTCTGTCTCAACGTCAGAAATCTATCGGCCCGAGCTCTCCTCATCTGCGGAGGCAAGAAATGGCTAAGAAACGCCTCTGAGAACTCGTCTCAAACAGCTGGAAGCGCATGCTCCCCCAGGGACAGTTCCCATGAATCAAACTAGTGAACTGCAGTATCACGCAGCCGATGTGAACTCAATACTACCGACTTTGTCTCCGAGGCCTTGATCACTCTCATGATCCGCTGTAACTGTCGGATAAATTCCTGAGGATCATCCTCAGGCCTCGACCCATAGAACTCTGGTGGGCTGCAACTCAAAAAGTCCCGAAGTCTCGAGCTATCAGATCTGGGGTGAACTACGTCTGGCCAAAACCGTTGTCTCGCTCGTCCTCTCCTACTAGCCACGATCTGGCAATAATCGGGCCATCTCTCGTAGCCCATATCCTCCGCTCCGGTGTATGGCGGAGGCTCGGTGCCGTGGTCTCGATGGCATTGTTGTTGCCCCGAACCCTGCTGGGGCTGGCGACATCGTGGAACTCGCCGTTCGAAACATCACCTCCGGTAAATACTGGGCCTGTGCCCTCGTAACCCTATGTGTCCTACTAGCGCACCGCCGGTGCCTTGCCATCGGCGCGGTTGCCTTGCGTGGAGGCATAACTGATACATAAAAATATGTCAGAGGGAGTTCAACCTATAACACAACTCTATTGCACGATCTTAGAGTGAAAGAATGGAAACCAATCATAAATATCATGTAGCCTCCTGATTATAGATGTGGTGCACAACACACCGATAATAAAGACTCTACTAGATACGGCCTGTAGACCTTTTCCGAGGATTAACTGCTCTGATACCACTTTTGTCACGACCCGACCTTGGACCCGTGACTGGTGCCTTACCCCGGGCACCCTAGTGATACAACATCAGAGAAAACCAGCGGAAGTAAACTCATAACAAGAAACCATATAAAATATGAAACAGGCTAACCCAAAATGGTTACCTTTCCGTAAACATAAATATAACAAAAACTGAACAGTTACATCCCAATTTATAACAGGACTACAGGCCTCTAAGAGTGTGTAACCACTATGACGGGACAGTGCCCCGTCATACCCCTGAATGTACATAATATCTACAACATCAGGGAGAACCGTATCAAAAGTCAAGCCTTCGGAGAAATGGAGCTTCTGACACCTGAGCAAGGATCCTAAGAATGAGGATCCACCACCTGCTTACCCCTACCTGCGGCATGAACGCAGCCCCCGAGGAATGGGGTCAGTACACAATAAGTACCAAGTATGTAAAACTGAAAAATACTGTAATAATATCATAAGTCTAAAATAAGCTGGAGTCATGGATGAAAATCAAATTACATTGCACTGTGCCTTACTAACAATGAGAGTAACAAGTATAAACTTTACTGCATAAAAATAGGAGGCTCATGATCAAAACAGGGTCCCTCGCCCGTAGTATCATTAAGCAATCCTACTCCTGGGACTATTTCACCCGCATAGGTCCTGTGGACCCGCATGAGGTCATCCGCCTCGCATGGGACTATTTCACCCGCATGGGACTATTTCACCCGCATGGGACTATTTCACCCGCATGAGTACAAGCGCCGCACTTGCCTCATGGGTAGCAAATCCATGGCATAAGTAGTAACCCGGGGTCTACCCCGTAATAATAATAATAATACGTAACCTAGCACAACCGGCTATCATACATAACATAAGCGCTACCGGCTTATCATAACATAAGCAAGTTAAGAAAATCCCCTAACTTCTTATTAACATTATTAATATATCCTCTCATTTTAGTTTACTTAAGGCACTAACATGTCATTTAAGAGAAAATTCGGGAATTCAACCCAAGTACCACGTACCTCTAACCTTTTAAGAAAAGACTCATTTCTATATAAAACTTCCAAGATACTAATAACCGTAGTATCAAGTCACGACTACTTTTCAAGACAAGTCACATTTCCTTTTAGAAATATAATAGGCTTCTAAATCAAGTGACTTCATTTCTTTTAAAACCTTAGGCAATTAATGCCTTAAAATCAATTTGCCTTACACAAATTCAAATCATTTATCCGTGCTTATATTACTTAGAGTAAATCTTTCTTTATTAACCTTCCATAAAGTTAATATAACCACTTCCCATAGAGTCGTTATATCAACTTTATACATTAGTCAAATACATTTCCCTATATCCAAGGGACTTATACTTTTAAAACGAAACAAGTATCATATACTTAAAACACTTCAAGTCCCTTGACTTTGAAAACTTAAGACATCCTTAATACTTTTTAAAGAAATGAGTTAATCCCCTTACTCACCAAACTTGGTCATCCTTAAAACAAGTAAGGGATATCAAAGCTTTGTACGTCTACCGTACTACATAAGTGCAACTATTCATGCTCAAGAGATAGGAAAGTTCCACATACCTCTTCAGGTCAATCCACTTGCAAGTCCAATATACCACGCGTAGTATGTCAACCTATAATGACCATAATACGTCCATTAGCCTCTATCTTCAACGTAGAACATTCTAATTGAAAAGTCCCTTATTCCTACGGAAAATTGGGCAGCACTTCCTTTGTTTCTACATACTTTGCCACCTTTTTCAAGGCCGGATTCAATAACCAAACACGCCACCTTTAAGGCTCAACAATCCAATCAACACAAAGGGGATTACACGCCTAACTTGAACGTGTAAAATTCTGTCCCACAATACATAACAACTAATACAAACTACAAGGTCCAATTTGACAATTTTGAGGTATAACAACATAAATTCTTATCCAATTCCTTTTTAACCAAAATTCTTATCCAATTCCTACATGCAATATATCTAAAGACAACATTGACAACTACAAGTCCTTTCTTCCACACATGCAACACAATTTACTAGCAAAAAAGAAAGGATTGTTACCTTAGAGCTTACCCAAATTAGTCCAACAAATTTCACTTGTCTTCTTTCCACAATCACCTCCACAAACCTCCTACAAGCTTGTCAACATGTTTCCTTCTTGCCACCTTTTCTGAAATTTTCTCTAGGCTTTGGTTTCTCCTTGAATTTCTAGAGAGAAGGGAGAGGAATTTTAGAGAGAAGGAAGAACTTTTTAGAGAGAAGAAGAAGCTTTGAAGAATGACCAAGTCTTCAAGACTTGGTCAATAAATATGACATGCACAAAATCAGATGGGGGGGACACTTGTCACCCTCCCATGGCCTCTTTTTAAAGCGATTGATTTTTCCAGATTCGAGAAAACCGCGCGGCCTGCCCGGGCGCGGCCGCGAAACCTCCGCAAAGTCTCGGCACTTCCGGCGTCGCGGCCCTGCTTTCCGGCGCTGCAACTTCAGCGATTCTCCAGATTATCAGGCGCCGCGACCCTGCATCCGACGCCGCGACCCTGCATCCGGCGCCGCGGCGCTGTGGCCCCTGACCGATGTTGCTTTTCTGCTCAACAGCGCACTGAACTTGTAACCTCCATAACTTTCTACTCCGATGTCCTATCGACGAACGGTTGGTTGCGTTGGAAACTAGACTCAACGAATTACATACTAGGCCTTTGAACCACCTACGAACTCATAATGTAACGAGACATAAACCGCCTCAAAGTTGAATAACAACCCGTCTGAAACATTCCGTCAACCCATCATTCTAAAATTTAAGTCTCAATTCCTTTCGTATGTTCTCAAAAGCATGACCTGAACTACGGGGTGTAACAAACTCTCCCCTTAACTTTGCTTCCTTTGAAGGAGGGAAGAACTTTGCAAGAAACTTTTGGGCTAAATCCTGCCAGGTGGTGACGGAGTTGGCAGGCAATGAGTTCAACCAGCTCTTGGCTCTGTCCCTAAGTGAGAACGGGAAGAGCCACAATCTAATGGCGTCGTCAGTAACGTCATTGTACTTGAATGTGGCACACAGCTCCAAAAAATTGGCAATGCGTATGTGAGGATCTTCAGACGGTAATCCCTCAAACTGTACTGTGTTCTGGACCATGCTCAGGATGGCTGATTTGATCTCAAAGTTGTTTGCCCCTATTGATGGGAGCCTGATGCATGTCTATGCACCAGTAACCGTGGGCAGAACGTAGTCCCCCAAACTTCTCTCTGCTGGGACCTGTATTGGCTCCCCTACATTCTCAGGAACTTCATTGTCCGCCCCATTCTGATTCGGTTGGTTTTCCATGGTCACTGAATCAGATATCTTCTTGTTTCGCCTGTTCTGCTTGTAAGTTTTTTCAATTTCAGGATTAAAAGGAACAAGTGTATCTTCTCCTCTTCTTCTTCGCATAAACTACGTCCTGAAATCGATCAAAATCAACAAACAAATCAAGTCAACAGGGTTCTAAAAAAATAACACAACAAAATAAAAACCAAAGTAGACTTAAGAATAAATGATTCGATATTAGAAGTACGTCAGTCCCCGGCAACGGAGCCAAAAACTTGTCAAACCGATTTCCACGTGCTCACGCAAGTGTCGTTACAAGTAATATAGTCTGGTAAGACCAAATATCGTCCTCAGAGACTGGTTTCTAATTACCTAACATCTATTATAGGTTATCTATTTGGAAAACGATGGTTGATTTAGGTTTTTATCTAACACTACTAGAGTAATTGCAAGAATTAAACTAAATTACTTCGGTTTAATCAGTTATGATAGAAATAGGGCTTTCAATATCCTCAACTATCCACTATTTTCAATCATTAATGCAACTAGAATGACTTCTTCTTTTACGTTAAGATAACAGTTAACTAGACTGTCTTATATTTCGGTTAGGATATATAATCGCTCAACCCAAGAGCAGAAACCTTCTATATTTCTATGATAGGTTTTACCACATAGGAGAATTAAGAACAATAATCTATAATGCTACACAAGTATTAGAGTACTTTCGTCCGCGATTTTAACATATGTCTATTCAATTACATCATATCCAAATCTCTCATCTCGGTTCTTGATTCGAAATCATATAGATTATGATAATTAGTGATCAATTAACTATCAAACATTCATACAAATATTGAATAAATCTTAATCAAGTGGAGAAGAAATAAAACTAATGCATTAATTCATGAAAGAGAGTTTCAAGCGATTCAATAGGAAATCCCTAATAAAGTGTTTAACTCCTAGCCATAGACATGCTAAGAACTAATACAAATCCAAACATGAACTGAATTGAAAACTAAAGAAAGAAAAATTACTTAGAACTAGGTCTCCAATTGTAGCCTCCAAAGTTGTGTTGCGTTCTGAGATATGATATGTGATCCAATCCACCCTAAAATCTGTCCCAAGGGTTTATATATGTTGTCAAAAATGTGTGCCTTGGAGCCTTTTTCCCCTTGCTAATTCTATTTCGAATTGAAAATTCCCGCATTGGCACCACTTGATCGCAGAATAGCACGCCCGGTGCCGAAATCGCGACTTCTCGATGAATTATGGCACGCATGATCCTGCATCGACCGCGATCCTGCATCTTTTCCGATCGCCAACTTTCGTCATTTTTGCTTCGGAAGCTCCTTTTCTGCCAACTTTTAGCTTCTTTTTGCCATTTTGCCATTTAGAACCGATGTGACTCAAAAGAAAGAAAAACAACCCTACACGGCACTTATTTATACGAAAATGGGAAAAATACTAACTGAAAATGACTCAAAAAGCGTATATAAAATACACCTAACACATGGCTAGAGGATTGACATGGAACAAGGTCTTCTTGAACATTTGGCTCGGTTGCAAGAACATCTGCACATATAACTTCCACGGGCTCTTCCTCAAAGGGCTTCCCACCATCTTCATTTATCACTAATCGGGGGTTAGGACATTCTTTGCCAAAGTGTCCTGATTCTCGACATTGGAAACACATTTTTCTTCTTTTGTTTATCCTCGTGGTGAATTTTATCTTCTATGTGTCTTCTTCCACCACTTCTTGGTCATATAATAAACTAGCAAAATAAGTATTACCTTCTTCTACCTTTTAATCTTTCTCCATCACATCTCCGAAGGTGCGACATGATGCAACTTCAACCTTTTCTTGACGACGAGTGTGGAGTCGGAAGTACCGACTTTGTTCATGCTCCCTCGGCAAAAAATTCCTCATCATATGCTTCTTCAATTTCTTCCAAGAGTGAATCTTGGATTTGCCACTTATTTTTTTTATTGGTTCTTAGATTCTCATACCAATCGGAAGCAAATGACTTGAACCTCGCTTTGGCAACTTTGAGGCATTCATGATCATCATATTTTCTTGAAAAATCCCTCAATGGTGTTTATCCATTTAAGGAACTCTTTTGGGCTCATATCTCCATCAAATGTTGGGAGATCACATTCTTTTCTCAAGGTGGGTGCATGTTTTGCAAACATGTCACTTTTCAAAGTCCGCACTTGTTTCATGACCATCTTGAATAAGACCCTCATAAGTTCGTTTCTTACTTGTGACATAGTGTTGTTGCGTGGGATGGGAATGCTTGGCTCTGATACCAATTTGATGGATAAAAAGACGGGTGATGTTTGGTAAGTGGTTTTGGTTTTGGTTACAATCGGGTTGACCTGAAATTGAGACTCAAAGTGGGTTGTCGGGTGGGGTGTTACTACTGGACAGTGGGGTGTTTAGAGACTATTTCGGGTATATTTAGAAAGATTTGTGTTAAGGAGTTTTGTAGGGGTGTCACGGGTGTATTGATGGTGGATATGGTGGTCGGGGTTTGGAGATTGGATGATGGCAAGGCGATGGAATAGGACTGAACCAGTGAAGTTCTCGGTAGGGAGTGTTATGTTGACAGTTTGAGGTTGTTGGGGTTAGGCGGGTAGTTGTGGGTAGATTCGGCTCAAGGAGTTTTGTAGAGGTGTTTCGGGTATGTTGAGGGTCAGGAATATGCTTGGGTCTTGGTGGTTTGGTGGTGGAAAGTTCACGGGATAGAACCTGAAATAGTGAGGTTTTCGGTTTACCGGCTATTATCGGGTAGTAGGGATGTAGGGGTTTTCTCGTGTATTTATACAAAGAATTGGGTCTAGGAATTTTATGGGGCTATTCTAGAAAGATTGAGGGTGTTCTTGGTGATCGGATTTCGATGGTTGGATGGTGGTAAAGTGATGGAACAAAACTGAAACAGTAAGGTTTCGATTAGGTATGCTATTATGATGGTTTAGTGTTGTCGGGTTTGGATAGTAATATTTGTGGGGTTTCAGTTGCATACCATTATATTGAGTATTAGGGAGGTTTTGTGGAGTGTGTTGGTGGAAAGGTTGAGGTAGTTTGGTTGAAGGATGCACTCGGAATGCGAGATGCAAATCCGGACGCACACCAAGTGTGGTAGGCTTAATTTGGTTAAGTGTTTGATGATTGTGGCTAAGTGTTGATGGTTGTAATTTTTAGTAGTTGTGGATTTGGTGTGGTATGAAGGATATGCCCAAGGATAGAGGGACGGGGAGTTAATTTCCCAAACCGACACCAAGGATAATGGTGGTCAATGCCACAAGGTCGATACCAGGCTTTGCTAGTCGCAATGCCCGTGAACAATTCAAGTGAGGGTGATCGATGCCCTTTAATATCCCGAAACTTAGACTAAGTTGGATCACACAAGTTCCAACCTTAGTTTACCACCAAGGGTGTTCCTCGAGTTTGAGAAATGGTTAAGTCACACATTCTCAACCAAGTCTTGCACTAAAGGGAGGGGTGATCCACACAAGGATTAGATAGGTTTCAACACACAAGTTGAAGACTTAAACTTTATAATTTATCTTTAACTCAACTCTTCTCCCTTTTACAATACATAAAGGTTCTATTTATACTCCTCTATAGACTATTCTAGAAGACATAAACTACTTGGGTGTTTCGTCCAAGTATGTACAAGTGTGAAAGGTTCGGGCTAGCTTAGGGACCGACTGTGTTCTCGGCCATTGGGAGAAATGTGAAATAGCTTGGTCTTTCTTGGAGACAAGGGTTAACCCAAACTCATTCACACCTCTTTGGGGAGTCCAAGTCGAAGAGGTGGGATGAACTTGGTTCTTCCAAAAATCTTATCTTCTTGGAATGTGCTTGCAAGCTTCTATTCTTGGACGTGTTTGTGTGTTGAACCATTTCGACCAACTTTTCTTCTCCCCATTGGACGACTTTGAGGTCTTCAAAATAGATAACTTCATGAACTTTCTAGTTTTTGAAATCTTCCTCTTTCTAGAAATCTCTTGTCTTTGCCAAGTTGTCGTCCAAGTCATCATTTGCCCTCGCCATGGTGTACTCTCGGCCTAGTCATCCTCATGCATTATTAATGGTGTCCTAATGTAGTTATTACATGACACACTATGTCCTAAGCTAAGACCTAAAAGCTAAGCTAAGAACTAAAGGAAAACAATAAGCTAAAAGAAAATAACTTGGTCTCGGCCAAGACCAAACAAGAAAGCCGAAAATACAATACTACTTAGACCTTCATGTCACAACTCCATTCCATTTTCCATGTCATGTTAGGCATCTAAGCGTAGAATGACGTGCTATTGTTTGCACTCTTAGTAAAACATCCCTCGACTTAGTTTGAGAGTTTAAGTCCGCGGGCTTTCTTTCATCATTACATGTACATAGCCATATATTCACGGTATACATCTTTATACACCTGAAGTAGACATGTATCAATCTTTTATAAAAGTGTATATACAGTAATATACAACTTTATACACTTACTGAAGATAATGTATCAACCTTGTATAAAAGTGTATAATAGTGTATAAGAGATGTTTAATACTTTTTGACACTGTTATACAAAATTATACAAACTTATACAAATGTCCTCGACCAGATCTTTCTATATCCGATATTTTAACCTTACCATCACCGCCATTGCAGTCAAAGGTTACCGAAAGTTATAGGTTTTCGACCAAAGAAAACCTACTCTGCGGTATACATACAAATAAACGCAGAGATGGAGGAGAGTGTCAGAGATCGCATACAAACAAACCCAGATCTTGTTGGTTGCTCCAATTCATTGCAGCCAAAATCTCCTCACCGGACCAGTGAAGGAGAAAAACCCACGTCGACCTCCGTCATACCCTCTGTCACCCCTTCCTCACTCGATTCCTTCACTACCGATTCAATTTTCTCCTCGTTTCTCTCATCTGAGTTTGAAACGAGCCCAAGAAATTGAGAAGAAAAAAGAGAGAGAAATGGAGAACGAGAGACGAAGAAGAAGAAGAAGAAGAAAGAGAAGTTATTTCGCCCGGAAAAGGAAGTCATCAATCTCTGATGATATGTGGTGGTATGTGTTGCCCCACTTCTCACTTTATGCAGAGAGAATAAGCTAATAGAAAAGGCTGAAAGAAAAGTTAAAAATTAGGTCTTTTCGGGTAATTTAAGAAACATGAGCTAATCCAGGTAAATATTTTTTTAATTATCATACAATGTTATTTTTCCTTTTTTATTCCCCTCTTAGGGGTCGCTCGGTAATCGATTAGCAGCTAAAATTCATGTATTAAATATTGCATAAGTAATATCATATTTGATAAAAGATGAAATAATTAATACATAACTAAACCAACATAAGTAATCACTGCATAAAATATTATATAAATTCTCTGCATAACTCAAACCAGCTATCAAACGACCCATTGCTGATACTTTGTGTGTAAGGTAATGTTTATTATAAAAATTGTTCGAAATTTTGTAACAAGAAAGATTTTCTAAAAAAATTAAACATTTGCAAAAGAAATTAAAAGTGAAGTGTTATATGTTACGCCACAAATCTAAACGGGGCGAACCATGCTCTACATGCAATTACAATAAACTTGTAATAGATCATATAATGTAGCTTAAAAGACAAATGAGAATGCAAATGTCCTCTATATACAAATGTGGCCACTGGCCAGATGCATGCAACTGACAAATAACTAATTACAAATGAACCCATCAATATTGTTTATGAAGCCTCTATGAATACTTACTACCGAACAACTTATACAAGTGTCGGGACTGAGCCCGAAGCTATGCATAATCTCTAACATCAATAAAATCACTTGACCTGACTCAACTCTAGTTATAATTGGAGCTTACAACAGTTTCGTTGATCATCGTGCTATCTAGCGAGAAAGTTTGTCAACCTGTATAACTGGACCTCTAATGTGAAATATAGTAAATGTCGCTCCCCCGGCAAAAGATACATCAATACAGATAAAATATATCGAGTATGTAAGGCAGACATAGAAGCATACACAAATACGAAACTCATACAGGAAATAATGAATTATAATCAACCAAATACATTAGAAGGCTCTGAAACGTTCTAGGGGAACCCATATTAAGTCTTACAGTATTAAGTCGTTTTGAACATTCTTGTGAGTATTTTTTATTATATCTTTGGGTCGCTATGTGGAGTGACATTCTTGGATCGTTCGTTGTAACACTTGGGATGATCGTACATAAGGTTCATTCTTTCACTTATAATACATTTCTTATGCCACTTAGGGCTATACACCGCATGGGGTCATCACCCACTTATTATAGCTCAATGGTCATAATACAATATATGTTATAGTTTACTTTTACGCATGCATAAAAGCTACTAGATAACTTGTGGACTCTGAGATTATTTTATTTTATAGAGTCGTCACCTACTTTATAAGAAAAAATAAGAAAACCACATTTAAAAGTGTTTTTCAAAATAAGAGAAAAATTCAATATCAACCAGAGTTCGCGTAAAGGTTCAAATGATCCCCCAAGACGTTAGGCACCCTGCTATTAAGGATCCATAAAATATTATTAACCTCGGGTCTTATATAATATAAATTTCTTTAAAATTGTTTGTGTTTAAAATATTGCAAATAATCCCTTTAAAACCCTTGAAAATACAAAAAAAAAAATCTTTTACGAAAGCATAAAAAGAGTGGTTATTTCTTTCCAAAATCTCTTTATGTTAAGAGTAAATAGCAAATTAAATATATAAGTATATATATTCGTTTTTAGGAAGTCAACCTTTTAGGAATTTGTTTTCTTACCCAAACTAAGACTTAATAACGGATTTTCTCAAAGTTTTATTAAAACAAGTACAACGTAGCTTGAAAACATTAACTTATGCCAAGTTGGAGAAAGATCATTATCTTTCCTTTAGAAATTCCAACCAAGTTATTCTCATTTTTAATTAAGTGAAAACAGAGAATTAATTAAAGGCTAAGAAAACCTAACTGTTTGCTAAAATTTTACTCGAAATTCATTTATTTTCTTAAGGCATGAAATTACTAGCAACTCTATTATAATCAAGTTCTAATTAAGGGTTCAAATAATTATTAAAAAGTTTTACACATAATACATAATAAAACAACAAATATGAAAAAATAAAGGCGGACTAGTGAGTATACCAGCTCACTAGTTACCGCGTACAAGAAATTGACATTTATTATGTATGCCATTTTTACCAATGGCTGGCCCTTCTTGAAAATATTTAACCATTTACACTTATGATTGGGCCTTCAAATCAACCAGTCTCGATGAAAATAACATGTTGGGCTCATAGGCCCAACGGCTCAGAAAATCGGCAAGGAGGATATGTGGGCGTCGGAGGCCCAAGATCATGCAAGGAAGGAGAAAACACATGTACAAGTTAGAACACATTTAATTATATCAACTATAAATAAACACTTTATGCTACGTATTAATTGGTTAAGACTTCACACACAGTAGGCCATAAAAATACACTCTTAAAATAATCCAATTCAGATTTGGACTCAAAACAGCCCATTGGACAAAATATGCAAAACAAGCCCAACTGACAACTACGGGCCATTTTAAAGCCCAAACCCAATAAATGGTATCCCTATTCAAGAAGCCTAAAATGAAATATACTAAGAACATACTCAATATACAAGTCAATATATGCCAATAATATAAACATGCGAAGGTTGTATATGTCCAGTATACTAATGTATATCCCTTCATTATAGCAGCAATTCCCCATAACAAGAATCAACAAAGGCTGTTATAATATTTGAAAAGACATGGAAGAGAAATACAACATCTTTCTGATCCTAACAACTCAACAATCACACCTTTCTATACTAACATGAAGACTCCATACTTTCTTACTGTTATAGCAAACCAAATGACTCATCAAGCAGTCACATGTTATCCAAGGCACACATGTATATTTATGCAGGCTAGTATAAATGGACAATCACTTCAGGGGTCATGTTTCAAGGTGTATAGATGAACACACAGCCATTCAAGACAACATTAACAGTCAAAGCTATTCCTGACCAAACCAAACTCATATAGTCCTAATTCAAATACTAAGCCATAGATTCACAATTTTGGCAGAGAGCATAGACATTTATCCTACAAGAACCTATACACATGATTTCTAGTCAACCTCGGGCAGTTACCATGCTCAGCCAATTCACACATGCTATCACATGATCATACACCAAGATGAGGCCACAACAACTATAGCTTGACACAACTCAAATTAACTTCCAAAATGATGCAAAATGATATGCACAGACACTATTCCAATAATTTAGTAGATAATATGTGGCATTGGTAAACATTGAAGGTTTTACATACTGATGTGGGTGTAATGGAGCATTTAGGCAGAGAATGTATGAAATAGCCAATTCAAGAGACACAGGGGTAAACCAATAATCATTGAGGATAACATTTTAAGAACACAGAGTCATCTAGGCTGGGTATAAACATGATGATCACTGATACATCAAAAGGGTATACAAAAAGTCAAGCTGAATCCCACAATAAGGGAGTGCATATGCATACATATATGAAGATGATCACTGATAAAACAAGGGTAGCAATCTGGGAATGGTACTCTAGATATCTTACTCCAAAAAAGGGAACATGCTTACTCATGATTCAAGCCTACTAGGCAAACTACTTCTTTGGAAAGGGTGTGGCAGAACCAACATGGTGTTTATATGAGTGGGATATGGATAATTGTGTGTCAAACAGATTCAGCATAGGGTAATCCAAATACAGACAGACAGTTTCAGAGATTATTTTGCCTGAAAGGGGCATCTATGGCAACTTGCTAAGACATTTATATAAGAAAGGGACAAATCATGCAGCACATAACATAGTGTGGAGGATATTTACTTCTAACTATGCAAAAACGAGTCTCAACAAGCATAGAGGGTATTTAGACATGAGGGAAGATTCAAAGGCAAATCAGTGCATATTCTTTAAATATTCAGGACTCACAGATAACAAATTCACTCACAAGCCTTGGCTTAAATGGAGGAAATTAAATGGAGGAAAACTTAAAAATAGACATGGCACAACCAACATGATGATTACACGGGACTAAAAAAAAGATCAAACCACAGACTTGGCACATTTCAGAAAGTATCAGACTTGAGAATTCAGCATAGTAAACATGCCTCAGTTCCCCCCTCCTTCAAACCATAGACAGATCATGTATAGAGGTTATTCAATTATAAAAACCCAAACTACATAGTCCCAGAATCCATATATTACTTAGCAAAAGCTTCAGATGAATCACAATAGCATATTCAGGACTGCATTAAAATAAAAAATAACCTCTCAAGCAAATTAAACTACACAACTAATTATCTCTACCTTAGAGTGCATATAACAGACAACAAACATCAAATGGAGTCCAATTCCAACCTTAGCATAAACATTTTCTGATTTCACAGTTGCTAAGACAAACATGATCTGGGAATATAACCATTTAAGTCTATGTTAAAAGTTCATAATCAGGGTCTAATAAACACCTTAAATACACTTTGCTAAACAGGGATATCTCAATAATTTATGTGTATTAAATCATGAAAGGACTCCATTATTACCTATTATTTAACCTACACACTTCAGATTATCAGATAGCTAACTAATTAAGAAATTGACACTAAACTAAACACATATTATCACATACTTACTAGCTAATACAAACACATAAATACATGCTAACATTTACTTGCTACAATTTAGACTAATCTAACAAGCACATAATTCAGAAAAATAGAAACTACACTAAATAAGCACATAATTTTTTTTTAAAAAGATGAGCAGTTACCTTTTTGATTCTAGGATTTCTGATTTGCTCAAAATATGAGACGTTTGCTCAACTTATGCCATAAATTGAGTGTTAAGACTTTGTGCTAGATTTTCATATGAAAATACCGATATCAAGACCTGTTTTGAGACTGAGGGTTGGGGTCCTTTATATAGGAGTCAAAACTCTCAAATTTCCCTCACCTACCAATGTGAGATAAGTGGTTTTTTGAAGATATTTTAAATTAAAATCGTGAAAGAAAAAGACAAACAAAAAAAATTCATGCTTTTCGATTGTAATAAGACAAGGGTTCATTAATGAATCGCAGAGGAGAAGGGCACCTCAGGGTGGCTTCGTGGTGGGTGGTAGAGATGAAGAAGACTTAAGACCCTTGCCAGATTTAGCCCTACCGATCCTGTCACCCATCTACAATTGTCTAAAAGCTATTATTACAATTTAACTTACGTAACGGTCTACCCCCGGTGACGATAATCCAGAACTCTTAATATGATTCACCTTAAGCAATAATCTATAACCCATTAATGGTAATTTGGGAACTATCAACATAATTTACCTTATGTAGGATACTCTAACCCCATAACAATAAGCCATAAATTATTGATCCTAAGGTTTTATCGGATTCATACACGCAGCGGAATTTGAAAATTTATGTTTCAAATTCGACGGTATAATATAAAACACACAGAAACTGCAATGTGTCGATAGAACACTTACAATTTAGCAAATATAAAATCTTCAAACTTCAAATGTACGCTGAGGGTGAGCACGCAACTGTTCCTCGATTGCAAGTCAAAGACTCCGATATAATTACTCTTTTGAAAAGCTAGGAAATCCAGCAGAGTTTCAGCAGCGAATAATTCTATTGAATTGGGTATGTTAAAATAATTATTGAACCCTCAATGAGACAGAGTGGGTCGTCTGGACCACTGGACACGTGGCGTCGCGGCGCTCAATGGGAGGCGCCGCAGCGCTCAATGGGAGGTGCCGCAACGTTAAGGCATCGAGGCCCTTGGTCTCTTGAGCCACGACCCTATCCCAATTCTGCCCCGTTTCTATTTTAATTAAATCTGAAATATCTGTTACACCTCGTATTTCCAACAGTTTGAGATAAGAACATACATGAGAAATTGAGATTTGAATTTTAGAAAGAATGAAAAATTCCGGAAAAATCTCGGAACCTCGTGAAGGAAAAAGGTTCATTATTTGGAATATGATTCTCAAATTTGGTATGTGGGATTCATAGAATATATTAGAATTATGGAATTTTATTTTCGGATTTGGTCATGTGGGGCCCATCCGGGAAATTTTATAATTTTGTGGGGCCCACAAGTTTTTTGATATTTTGGCCAATTATGAACTTTTTGGAGGGTGAAAATATTTTAGACGAATCCTAGGGTGACACGTGGCACACCCCACCCCATTGTCTTGGTCTTGGAAGACCTTGACTATTTGACTATTTGTGAGACTTGACAAGATATTTTGTGGACAAGTGGGCCATGTGGGTCCCACTCCACTTGTCTTGCTACTTGAGATACACATCTATATATTAGAGGCTTCCAAGACTTAGCCTTATACATTGGCATCCAAGAAAGCCCTCATCTCTCTCCCTTAGCTCCATAAAATCGAGATCCTCATTAGCCAAGAACAAAGTGTTGATTAAGTTTCTTACTCCTAGATTAAGCCCCTAAACCAAGTGTTAAACCAAGTTAACTCTCCAAGCCTCTTAAACATTGCTTTGGCCGAGAGTGTGGGTGCCAAACCCTAAGGTTCTGTCGACTTTTTGGAAGCGAAATACAAAGTGGAGTTGTGTATAAGTTCATAGAGGTCACATATATGTGATTGGAACTTGAAGAAGTGGAGCGAAACGAAAATTGCGGACCAAAATATAGCGTTCTTCCCGGGACGATTTTAAGGCTAAAAATGAGTTAATAATTCTTCTTTTTCCGCAGTAATTGAATATTACTCATTGTTATAGTATATGGATGAACTTTCATTAATGAAGATATGGAAAATAATGTGTGTATGCCCTACTTTGGGTGAGTGGTCCGAAACTAGCTTTTTCGGGCCATGTGATTCGTTGATTTTTATTATAGTCATTCTCACGTATTGCATGTTATATAATGAAGGAAATATTGTTGGTTATAGTTAATATAACTTATATAACATGTTGGAATGAAAATTGGATTAAAAAGGATTAAGGAAAAAGACATTGAATTTATTATGGGCTGTTTTGTATAAATTGTGGGGTAGAATTTTACACGTCCAGTTAGGCGTGTAATCCCCTTTGGTTAACTGTTGGTTGTGTCTTAAATGTGGCATTTTGGTTGATGAATACGGGCCTTGGAAAAGGTGGAAAAGTACGTAGAAACAAAGGAAGTCTTTTGATTTTCCGTAGAATTAGAGGGCATTAATTGGTATAAGTCTTACAATAGTAAGTAAGATATTGATAGAAGTACTATGGCCATTTTAGGTTGAAGTACTACGTGTATCATGGTCTACTTGGTTTAAGGAATAGCCGATGAAGTTGAAGTACTTGGAGCGTTTTGCTACGTGTCGAAATGGTTAGTCGTCGCGAGGTATGTGGATTTCATCTTCTCTAAGACATGAGTATTTTTATGGTATACTTGCCTTATTGTTAGGAGTATACATGATTTGTTATTTGAGTACACTTCCTTGTTGTTAGGAGTATACATGACTTGTTGTTTGAAGTATACTTGCCTTGTTATTTGGAGTATACGTGACTTGCCTTCTTGAAGTACTTGCCTTGTAATTAGAAAGTATTCACGTGATAGATTTTAGGCTAAAAATATGTCTAGAATATTCCTAAGTTCTTACCAAGTCTTATGGGGGATGTTGGTAAGGGTCGTTAGGAAGTAGTGAAGTCTAGTTGACCTTGCTAAGTTACTACATTAATGAATATTTATTTAAAGTTATGAGACTTGATTTCCAAAGTTATGAGATTTGATTCCTTTAAAGGTTATGAGACCTTGATTTAAAGTTATTAGATTTGATTTTCAAAGTTATGAGATTTGATTCCTTCAAAGATTATGAGATTTTGATTTAAAGATATGAGACTTGATTTTCAAAGTTATGAGATTTGATTTCCTTAAAGGTTATGGGACTTGATTTTAAAAGCCTTGAAATGATTTTCTGAAGGTGTAGTAACTTAGTTTGAAAAGTAAACGTGTCTTGATACTACGGGTATTAGTATCGTGTGACTTTTATGTAAAAAGGGATCTATTTAAGAGAGTTGAAGTACGTAGTACTTTGGGGTTAAAACCCGGATTGTTGGCATAAAATGAAAGTACCTTAAGTTTATAAAATGCTGAATCAGTTTACATGTTAATTAAAGTCTAGAAGTATAGTCTAAAAGTATGGTAACTTGCCTATGCTTGCGTGTGATAGCCTTGTTGTGCAAGTGTTGTATTCCTATGCTACCGCGTCTCTCAAATTGGAGGGCCGGCCATCCTGTTGTATATATATTATTATTGTTCCATGGACATGTCTGCACTGATGAAGGAATTTCGGGGGCATGCGGCCATGATGCGGGTTCAAATCCCGGATGATATTATTATCCCATGGGCTAGCTCCCCATGAAGACATGTACCAGAGATGCAGGAATACCACGGGCATGTTATATATTATTATTGTTCCATGGACATGTCTGCACCGATGAAGGAATTCCGGAGGCATGCTGTCGCGCCCTTTTTCGACCGCAACTTTTATTTTTTAAATAAAATGGCTCCTGCTCAATAAAAAATGTTAGGAAATAAATAAAAGAGCTAAATGTTAAAAATGCTTAAAAGTTCAAAAGGGTGCTTAAATATTAAAAGGGGTTAGAATGCTAAAAGGGTTCGCGGAGTCGCCACCTAATTAATTGGGTGAATTAGGACACCTAAATGTTAACTAGTTTAAAGTGAACATTAACTCCATTTTAATGGTCTGCTAAACTTAATGAGATTCTGGGTAAGGGTTCTTTATTAATCTAGAGGGAAGGGGTTAGGCACCCTCTAAGATCCGCTAACTTGCGGTTGTCCTGCCAAACCTAGGGTTAATCATTATGCTAAGGAAGAAGTATATAAATAAAAAAATATATAAAAAAAACGTTTAAGAGGAAGAGTATAAGATATACTTTCTAAAATATTTTTGCAAGGGTTTATGTATAAAGCCAAGGTCAGTTTAGAAAAAGATGCAATTAAGATGCCTAAATACTATATTAGCTATAGGTATAACGGGAGTAAAAATGTGTGCAAGTATTCTCTTACCTAAGGGGTATGTATTGCTTATCGTGAGAATATAATGTTATTGTGATAAGAGAGAGGACGTGTCTATTATGCTACATCAGTAGGTCTTATTCTGTTTTAATAGGAAATTGTACCACGATTTTTCTTTAAGAATGTCTAGGCAAATGATATTCCAGCTTGTTATGCAGGTGTAGATTATGAAGCGATTTATCACAACTATTAAGCAAAGGCAAGGTGAGCCTAAAATAATTAGCTTAAGGTAAGCAAGTCAAACTAATTTCTAGCTATTGATTCAAAGTTTAACTATTCTGAATACTAATTAATTAGTGTGCGTTAGACAATTAATTTACAACAAATAAATGAGGCAGAATAAAGAATAAGTAAAGATGACTCGAAGGAAAGGTGATGTCTTTCGACGGCGATTCGGGATTTTCAAGGCGGAGATGAAGATGCACAGATGTAGATCCTTGTTTGTTATAACTCATGATGAGTCTCGTGACGAGACTCTTCGTTTGGCTCCCAGGCGCGCCATGTAAAAGAAAATAAAATAAAATAAAGATTAGTACACATCTTAATTATTTGAACCATAAAAGAACAACACACACACGATCTGTGCTTATGCAAGCGATATCTGAGAGATATATAAGCCGATCGATGGCGAGGTCAATTCTTTGCAATCGGGCCAGAACAGACCTACGCATAGATGCAGTGAGGTTAACATGTAGAGAATAATCTCATGGTTCAAATCGCGATGTGCTTGAATATTAACAATTAGAGGCATATAGTAAAGTAGATGGCTGAATCATGGTTCCTTTTAAGCACGTGTTATAGTGGCAACAAAGAATGACGGCAATCAAAAGCGATGGCGGTTTATGCAAAGCGAGCCAATATTCATTCGAGACAGGAAATTACAGACATGTAAATATTCATTCAAACAGGAAAATTATACGCATGCCGAGATTATAGGATGAATCATGTCTAAAAGCATACCCTACCACAAGAAGTGAATGTAGAATGATCATGCATAGCTTAAAATATAAACAGAGATGGATAAGAAATCAGATATCCAACATATGCATTTCCAGCTTATTTGAAAGCAGTAGGTAAGCATTTTTCTTAAGCTGAAGTAGAGACATATAGGCATATTTTATGGTTTAGATTTTTAAGCGCGAAGTATTCACTTAGAAAATAATGGACTGATTTAACAAGCACGCTAGACCTTTGACAACCAAATAGGCCATTCCAAATAATGCTTAGGCTAGCGAGGCCCAATTATGTGTTACAGGGAGGGGCTATGTTCACAGAGGGGCTCATATAGGCTAAAAGCAGTTTACTAAAGGCGGTGACCACAAAGTTCGAATCAAGCACATATATTGGTAATATAAACTCGGGTAATCTCATAGTAACACCTAAATCACTGAAAGACAAGCGAGGGACAAGTGTTGTCATGATTTTATATTACTTAATGCTAGATGGAACTTCGATAGACATACTTAGGACATTCGCCCTGGTTTGAACAATCTACAATCCGGTCTATAATGAAATGACATTAACTAATCCGAGCTCATATCACACAACACAGATTTCAGGTATTAGTTTGAGGACAGACATTTAATAGCTTCTGGCCGAACTAACTAATTACGCCTCGATATGATTCATTTGCCGACTAACACCCTTAACTCCTGTCCTATAATGCAAACTTCATGGTTAGACATATTAAGCGAAAAGATTCAGATAATAACCATCAACAAATTTTGAATGGTTTAACACGCACAAGCTGAATTAAACCAGCATATTTCACCAACATATAACCATTACACATGTCACGAAACACAGATCGAATGAGAAATACAAAGGGAGACGAATTTACCTTCTCCGGGCAGCGAACCGAGGCAGCGTATCAAGTCGTCGGTCCACTCGGAAGGCTTGCTAATTGCCGAGGAAAGGAAGAAGGTTTTTTTTGCGAAATTGTTGACTGTTAGGGTTGAGTTCTTTTCTGAATAATTCAATCGGGCTCCTGCTTTTCCCAATATGTTTCTCCCTTTTCAATGATGCTAAAGGATTCTCTTTGAATCGCTAAGTTGTACTCTGATTCCTCCCCTAAAAAAAGATGCCTTTCATGTACATACTGCATTCGTTTATATAGTCTCAAATTGGGTTCTAAGTTAGGTGCGATTTGGACTGCATGTAGAAGCTTTGGTAAGGATTGATTCGTGAGGTATTCCTTACCATTAATAGGTGATTCAGACAGATTTGGCTGCTTATTTTTGGATGAATCTTGGTACTAATATCTTGTATAATCTGTTAAGGCAAGTATTGCTTATGGTAAGTTGGTTTTGAGGGATTTTGTTTCCATTTCGGGGTCGATTTGTTACGATCTTGTGGGCTTATTCTGGGTTGATTTTGTTACTGTTAGGGCAAGTTATATGGAATGATTCTGTGCAATTTTGCACTGATTTCGTGTGATTTGTGAGATTTGGGTGGTTATGGTAAGGAGGCGCGAATGAAGGGCTTAGGGTTTCGCCTCGTTTCTTAGGCGTTTGAGGAGGCGAGGAGATAGGAAAAGGCGAGAATAAAGTGGCGTGGGCTTTGGACTGATAAGGGTAGAGGGGAGAGTGGGCTTGCGGGTCGCGGGTTTGGGCCAGGAGAAGCTGGGCTGGTTTTAGTTAGTTAGGGTAGTTAGTTTAATTAGGTATTTAATTTAAGTGGGTTATTAGTTTAGGAGTTAATTAATTAATTGCTAAATTATGATTAAATTATTTAGGTGCTTTATTAGTTTAAGTTGAGTTTAAATTGTTACAAAAAATAAAGACGGGTGTGCTATTTAATTAGTGCTTAATTTTTTAAGAATGCGGCGCTATTATTTAAAATCTTATTTATTGCATTATTTATCATTTTTAAAATAAGTTATGAAATTGCTTTGCGTATTTAATAAATGCGACTACGCTACTTGACACGACGTCATTGCTAAATTATTTATTCTATGTATTTATTTATTTTTATTAAGAATCACGACAGGGCTTAAAATTAATTAATGCGGGCGCGGGGCTCTAAGTACTTAATACTCTACGTAAGACGCGGTGCCATTATTAAATTGTCTATTTATGCCTGTATTTATGTTTTATCGCTGCATTTTATTATAAAAAATCATAAAAAATTATTTTGCAAAATTAGTGTAATTTTATAGCTAATGACTGCACGAGAGGGTCAAAATTGGGTGTCAACAGTTGTCCCTCTTTGTATGGAGATGATGGAAGAATCTTCGGACAAAGACGTTGACTCATAGCCAATTTTGTCTCGATCCTCAGAATTGAAAGGTTTGGGAAAATAGAAAAGGCTGACACAAAATTTAAAAAATTGTCCCAGTGTCGAGTTATGACGACACTGGGTTACCATGGTCAAAATACCAAGGCGGGCTAACGCGGACTCAAAATTTGTCCCAGTGTCGAGTTATGACGACACTGGGCTACCATGGTCAAAACACCAAGGCGGGCCAACGCGGACTCAAAATTTGTCCCAGTGTCGAGTTATGTCGACACTGGGCTATGGTGTAAAAAAATAAAAATAAAATAATTGGCTTGAACTTAGGGGTGTACCGTTATCGAATTATGGTGCTGGGTTTTATGGAGATGTGGAGCAGTGGACGCTGAGGCCGCCGCATCTGTTGGGAAGGTTGGCCCCCCAACAAATTGCCCCGGTTCGCTGTAAGAGAAAATCCACGTTGTGCTCCATCTTTTGCAGTTCCTGTAGATTGAAGCTAAGATAAAAACATTAGTGCATAACTGAAACAATGTAAGAATGTGGATTTGTGCTGTGGTTGTAGTCAGATTGTATATACTATATAATGAAATGATGTGATGATACACCGTCTTGTATAGACGAGATGCATATGACGCCTTGTATGGGCGCTGTCGTCGTTGTATGGACGAAAATGCAAATGTTCGTCGTTGTATAGACGAGATGCAAATGACGCCTTGTATAGACGAAATGTAAATGACGCCTTGTATGGACGTTGTCGTCGTTGTATAGACGAAATGCAAATGTTCGTCGTTGTATAGACGAAATGCAAATGATGTCTCCTAATGTTTAGATAAAAATTATTATATATGTGGAGTTGTGTCGTAATTCATGCGTAATCAAAACTAGATGAAATAATTAAAGTGTAAATGATGTAGCCTGTGGTTTTTTGCAAGATGTATTTGATGTAGACTTGTTGCAGTTTGACTTTGTGAGCGAATCTGTTGTATTGGAATGTTGCTATTGACGTCGTTTTCGGACTTGGCGTCGTTTTGGACTTGTCGTCGTTTTTGGACTTGTTGTGTTGATGATGTCGTTGTGTTGCTGCTGCCCCTGTAGACTAAAGCTCAAGAAAGAGTTAGTGCATAACTGCTAAGACAGAATAATAAAGCATGAATGAGAAAAAATGCAATTTTGAGAACAAAGAAAATCGTCTCTGCGTAGATGTGATATGTTGATGATAACGTCGTTTTCGGACTTGGCGTCGTTTTCGGACGTGGCGTCGTTTTCGGACTCGGAGTCGTTTTCGGACTCGACGTCGTTTTCGGACTGGGCGTCGTTTTCGGACGTGGCGTCGTTTTCGGACTTAGCGTCGTTTTCGGCCGGCGTCGTTCAGACGGCGTCGTTTTGGCGGCGTCGTTTGGGCGGAGTCGTTTTGACGGCGTCGTTTTGAACGGCGTCGTTTTGACGCTGGCGTCGTTTTGAACGCGAGTCGTTTGGACTGAGTCGTTTGGACTCGGCGTCGTTTTGGTGGCGTCGTTTTGGACGGCGTCGTTCGGACTCGTTTGGTGGCGTCATTTTCGACGCGGAGTCGTTTCGGACTCGAGTCGTTTGGACTGAGTCGTTTTGTTATACCGTATTTCAGTATATGCGTGGGGCGTGCGTGGAGAATTTGAGCCTTAAGTTAGGCTTTGGTTCGAAATTTGGGCACAAGTGCGAATAGAGTCGTTTTTCACGAAAGCGTTTCCACGACTACGTTGGGAAAATTCCGGCTATGTCATTTAGTATTTTGCGAATTTTTCCGAGAGACTAAATGTTTTGGACCAACGGAGGGTGACACTTGTCACCCTCAGTGGCGTTGGGTTGGCCGATTGGGTCACGTTTACATGGCCTATTGGCTCCTTGTTTTGGCCTTGTTTTGTGGCTTGTTTGGTGCCATGTTTTGTGCCTTGTTTTGTGGAGTAGGGTTTAGGGTGCACTTGGCTTAATCTTGTCCTTACACTTGCTATACACTTGGAAGGATCTTGGCCCTCGTTGGCCTTTGGTTTTGCTATAAATACCCTAAATGTGAAGACTTCATCCATTCCAAAACTTCAAGTCTTGAAACCCTCTCCTCCCCTTTGTGAGCTCTAAACGAGAGCCTTCCCTCCCCGCAGTGTGGCCTTTGGCGAGAACACCCTCCCCAGCCTAGTGTGCTAGCCGAGCCTACCCACTTGGTAGAAAGTTGTCTTCCAAGTATTGTTATAATGCCCAAAATACCTTAGCCTTGTACCTTGTAGTATTCCAAAGATACCTCTATACGTAGAGCCCGAAAATACTACCCTTTTGTCCCTTTAGTCTCAAAACCAACTAGCAGAGCCGATTCGGGGATCGGTGGGATGCCGTAGCTTTAAGAGATAGGGGCGGAGGCAATCGGAAAGGCACTTTCATTTTGAGCCTCTCATCTTACCGAAACCCTAAGAAAATCTTCATTGATTGATTGAAGTATTTAAGTAGAAGTTGGTTAGAACTTCTAAGGGTTGTTTGGAGCGGGATGGAGCACCCGGAGTTGGAGCTAAACGTTGCTAAGGATCGACATTTAACTTGGATAATTATGGGCTTATCGAGGTAATTATCTTGTCCCTCTATTTGTAATTGGAAATTACATGTTATTAGAATATATAGTTGAAGTATACTATATATAGAACTAAGCTTAATCTTTGCAATGTCTTTTGACTTAAGCTCAAGAATAAAGAAAAGAAGCGCCTTTGTATTTACATAGAATTTGTGTGCGGTAGACTTGTGTAGTATTCGAGTAGAATTGTACACGTCCGGTTAGACGTGTAAACCCCCCCCCCACTGGTTGGCTTGATGGCCCGCCTCGATAGAGGAGGAGATTTACGTTGTTGCGGGGAGAAGTCTTCAATTTTCAGTAGAAATGGAACCTTGTGTTTTGAAGTTAATAGACGTTTGTGACCTTTCTAGGTGAAAGTACTAAGAGTAGCGTATTCTACTTGAGGAGTGGAAAGGGCTAGCAAGGTTGTAGTACTTGGAGCATTTTGCTTATTGTCGATACTCGTCGCGAGGTATGTGAACCTCTTCCTATCTATTCTAGCATGATATGTGTGTAGCTATGTAGTACGGTGGACGTACAGGTGCTAAGTGTATTTGTTTGGTTTAAACATAAAGTGTTATAACGGCTTTATGGGAAGTTGGTTATAACAGCTTTATGTAGGTAAGAAAATGGTTTACTGATGTTAGAAGTTAAGAGACTTGATCTTATAAGATAAGAGACTTAACTTATTTGTTTTAATGTGGATGTTTGTGAAACCTCATTCGTGAGTAATGAGTACTTGGTTTTTAAAGGGATAATGTTTCTTGATTTGGAAATCGAATGTGTATCGACAGCACCAACTGCAGCGTTAATAAAGGAAAATGTATTGAATAATGATGTGTTGTATTAAAACCAGTGAAACCTCCATCCGCATGAAGCTAAGATGAGACAAAATGATATTACATTTTCTAGATCATGGTCTTTGTAATAAGATCGTTATAAACAAGAATAAACTACTCACATATATGACATATGTTACTCAATTGTTTTAAAAGAGATTAAGACTATGAGTTATGAAACCTTTCTAAAATAAGTGACTTGAGCATTTGAAAATGAGAAGCTTGAGTAATTGAAACTAGCAAAACTGGAACTTAGGAAAAGAATGTTGTTACTTGATTTTGAAAAGGAATGTGGGTTGGTCATTCTAATACTACTGTATAGGGTGACTTTTATAAAAGTAATGGATCTCTTTTAAAAGAACTTAACGATGTAGTACTTTGGGGTTAAAAACCGACTTTGGCATAAAATGAAAGTACTTTGAGTTGTGTGAAACTTGCCTATGCTTGTTGTTGTGAAACTTGCCTATGCTTGTTGTTGTGAAACTTGCCTATGCTTGTGATGATAGCCTTTGTTGTGCAAGTGTGGTATTTACGTATTCCGTCTCTCGATAGAGGCGGTCGACTTGTCGAGAACTTACTTGGGCGTCTTTGGCGGTGATGGAGAATTCCACGGGTATGTTTCCATTTTGATTCTTGTCTTGTTGTTGATGTCACGTGGGCGTATACCTGCCGTCACGATATTCGGGCGCACGCGGCCGTGCGTGGAGTTGATTACGATATATTGTTATTGTGGTTACATGGACATGTCTACACCGAGGTAGAATTTCGGGCATGTGGCCGTGCGGCGGGATTGATCACCCAAGATATTATTGTTGATGTCACATGGGCGTGTCTACACCGAGGTAGAATTCGGGCATGTGGCCGTGGGGCATTGGTATTATTGTTGCATCATGGACATGTCTACACCGTCGCAGTCGGGGCATGCGGCCGTGATCGCGAACATGATTGATGTTGTGGCGTGAGACCCATAGTTATATTTGAGTGATGACTTGAGGCGTGAGTCCTCGATCGACATATTTGCTTTATGTTGTGAGCGTAGTTTGGTTATCATCATGTCTCTGCTTTATATAGACTAGTATGATTTCATTCTGATATTTTTACGATTTCACATACTTGGTACTGTTATCGACCTCGCCCGAGGCTGCGTTAAATCCGCGAGTAAGTACATCGGCCGTGGATCCTCGCTCTTAGGATCTCGGTTGACGTTTTGGGAAGCTCCGTTTCTCCGAGGCTTATCTTTTGGTATGTGTTCCACGAGTTGTAGGTTCTTGTACATTCGGGGTATGGCGAGCCCTGTCCGTCATAGTTGTGTAAATCTTAGAAGTGCATGAAATCTGTTGTGGCGGGGTTTGTAAAAAGGATTAAAGCTGACCGTTTTGTAAGAGTTGTATTTATATATGTTATTGGAAGGTAGCAGTTGGGTTGGCTTTGTTTTATGATCATATATCTTGTTTCTTGTTTAAAGTTTTATTTTCCATTGGTTTTCTCGATGTTGTGTCACTAGGGTGCCGGATAAGGCACGATGCGGGCCGGGGCGGAGTCGTTCTGATTTTCGGACTCGGCGTCGTTTGAACTCGAGTCGTTTTGGACTCGGCGTCGTTTGGATGAGCATCGTTTTGGTGGCGTCATTTTCGGACTGGGCGTCGTTTTCGGACGCGGAGTCATTTTCGGACTCGGAGTCGTTTTCGGACTCGACGTCGTTTTCGGACTCGGAGTCGTTTTCGGACTCGACGTCGTTTTCGGACGTGGCGTCGTTTTCGGACGCGGCGTCGTTTTGGGCGAGTCGTTTTGGACTGAGTCGTTTGACCGAGTCGTTTTCGGACGTGGCGTCGTTTTCGGACGTGGCGTCGTTTTCGGACGCGGATTCGTTTTCGGACTCGGAGTCGTTTTCGGACTCGACGTCGTTTTCGGACGTGTTGCTGATGCTCATGTATAATAAATGCTCCTGCAAGCTTAGCTTGAGAAAAATTAGTGTATAACTGGTAAAACAAGATGATAAATATATGAGAAATGCAATTATGTGAATAAGGATGTCTTCCCTGTATGATATGTGGGGTGTTGTGAATGCTGAGATGTTGTCCTTGGGCGGACATGCTAGATCTTTGCCAGCGACGAATTGCCATGATGCCGCTTGTTGTGATGCGTTGTGAACCATATGGATTGCCATGATGTCTTTGTTGTGCGTTTGTGCCTTGCGTGAGTTCTGTCGACTCTGAGCAGGTGATCTGCTATAATTTGTTGCGGGATTTGAACTCGATTATTGATGTCATGCATACTGCTTCGAAGAATTTTGTTATATTTTACTTCTACTAGTATGAAGAACTTTGTTGTACATACGCTAATATGAAGGACCTGCGCTCAAAGAAAAATTTGTGAGTTTTGGGGGGGGCGGTTGATTCGCGTTGACTTTGTAGTTTTGACTCTTGATGCCGGACGTCTGCCTTGTTTGGGACTCATAACCCCTGCCTGGTTTCCTGCCTTGTCTCAGTTTTGAATTTGCAAAGGGCATTTAGCCTAAAAGTGGGTTTTCATGTGTGTTTTCGTTATTTTCAAAACAAAGGGAAAGTTTCCCAAAGGTGTGACCGAAGCCGATTTAGGCCGCCTACGTATCCCCATGAGGGAATCAGGTCATGACGTAGTTCATTACAAGCGAAATTGGGTGAAATTAAAAATGTGGGACCGAAGCCGATATGGCCGCCTACGTATCCGCCAAGGGAATCAGGTCAAACGTAGTTCCAACAATTGAAATTGGGTAAAATTCTAAAGGTGGGACCGAAGCCGATATGGCCGCCTACGTATCCGCCAAGGGAATCAGGTCAAACGTAGTTCCAACAATTGAAATAAATGGCAAAATATATTAAACTAACTATTTCAGGATTCGGCGGGCCAAGGCAGGGGTACACGTCCACTTGTTCAAAATGTCGCATTGCTCTGCATCTTTGATGGCGAAGTGTCTTGTGAGATCATCTGATCACATTGTATTTATGTTTCCTTTTCAGCAACGAGAAGACTTTAGATCCCTTCCACGCAGTTTTCTGTATCTTCTTCTTTTGATTTCTGCGAAGTGCATATTTTGATGAATGATTGATTCAGGCGCAACAGGCTCTAGCCAAGGAGCATTTCTCTTCCTTTGGATATTGATTGATGATTCAACCTCCTTCCCTCTTTGGACCGGCACAACAGTCCCTTCCAAACTGTTTTGTTCAACAATCATGTTCACATAGGCATCATCAGGGTTTGGTAAGTGGTTGTTGTTTATATTGGGGGGAGCTTCTTTAAGTTGGATGACTCCATCTTTGATCAATTCCTCGATTTTGTCTTTGAGGGTATAACAATTTGCGATGTCATGCCCCTCGACACCGGAGTGGTATGCACAATATTTGGTTTCATCGTGCCCTCGGGAAGTAGGCCTGGGGGTATTTCTGGGAACTGGCTGGAGTATTCCTGCGGCTTTCAGCTTCTCATACACTTGGGCTATAGGTTCAGCTAAAGGTGTATAGGTTCTGGTTGGCTTTCTCTCGGCATCTATGCGGGGTTTGGGTCCGTTTGGTGTGCGGGTTCGTGATTGTGGTGAGTATTTTGGATATGCTGGTTGTGTATGGTAAACAGGATATGGGGTGGCGCAGTGCTGATAATGTGGATTTTGAGTGTTTTGGTTATAGTAAGGAGGCGGTGGACTTTGATACACTGGATGTTGTTCTGGCCTATGCTCCTGAATGACCATGATAGAGGTGATCGTCTCTTCTCCTCTCGCGAGGTACCTCTATGGAATCGACCGCATTGCTCGCTAGTTTCTTGTAGGGTGTCAGTTTGTAATTGCTGTCTTAATGTCTTCTTCACGGTCGCCCATTCTTCGACTTCGCAAAACTTCGCCCAATTACACCGATCATCCTTTCATAATACGTCGCGTCTTTCAACGATCGCGAACAAAGTGGTCATTTCGCTCTGCCATTGGAGGTTGGACCTTGCCGCTTCGACCGCCACCTCGGGCGTATTCACGAAAGTTTCGTGGATTTCTTTTCAAGTTTCATAAGATAAAATCTGTCGGGGCGATTGTCGGTGTTGAATCTGAATCTATCCATGAAATCTTGTGCCATGGCATTCGGTATCCCATTTTCGAGGTCTTGGCATGTGTACGATCCGGTAGCCTCGCCGGTTAGACTCCTGATGAATAGTTTCATGATGATTGCTTGATTTTTACCAACTCCAATCAATTTATCACAATATGACCTTAGATGAGCTCGAGGATTCCCCTTTCCATCGAACATGTCAAATTTGGGCACCTTGTACCCTACAGGTAATTCAACGTCAGGGTGCATACATAAGTTTTCATATTCTAAATCTTCCTCCCCTTTGTTCATTTGAATGCTTTTGAATGCCTCTTTCAAACTACGGATTTCTTTTGCCACATTTTCAGCAGCCCTAGTCTGCCGCCCCACTTCCCTGTACTGATATGTCTCTTGAGAGGATGCATGCATAATAAATGGTTGGCTTTCGGTCGGATGTGCTAATCCCCCATATTGTTTGTTGGGACTAGTGATGTGTGTCCTCTACTCGTATTGGGTGACTGGGCAATTTGGGATGAGTGAGGAGATATAAGTAGGTGGAGGTTGAGATATGTATGTAGTAAACGGATCATTTTGGAAGTCGGTTTGCAAATTGACCGGGCAAGTGACATTTTGGTGTGAGCTGGTATGTTGCGGCCTCTGCGGGGAGCTTTAGGGAAGTGGAGGCTCAAGGGTTTGTGACACGATTGCATTTGTCCCTTGCTCTGGGAGTGGTGCATTCAAGCTAATAGACAGGTTTGTGATATCTCGGAGCCTTTCTATTTCGGCTTGCATGATTTCCATTTGCTGCAATAGTTTGGCGAGGTGTTGATCATCGGTGTTTCTCCTTTCTAACGCCTCTGCATCCTCTACAGGAATGGGGATGAGTCCTAAGTTGTTTCGTTCCGGTGCTTCTGGATTAGTCATTTATTGGATGATTGTGCTTCTGCCAGTCAACGCGAATCAACCTTTTGGGGATAAGCTAGACAAAAATAACCCTTTAACAAATGAAGCAAACCAAGTTAGTATAATATGCAAAAAGTTGCAGCCAATATATACTAATAAGCAAATTGCAAATCAAGTGCGTGTTCTAACATGTTTGGGACCTCTTTATGCCAGAGGTAGGCCTAAACGTCAAATATGCGAGGTTATGATGGATTTGTCCAAGCCGTCCAACTGTAATGCTTTTGTTGGAAATGACGACCAAATGACGGTGCACTTTTTTCAATTTTAGCATGACATGATTGGGTTTGGATTTGTCTATCATTGTCACGCTACACATAATATGCTGGTTGGTCGTTGGGTTGAGAAACCCGTCGACAAGTTTGGTGTCTTCCTAATTGTGGTGTTGATGCCAGGGACCGACCCACCTAAGGTAAATGCATGCATGCCCTAAAAATAAAGGGTGGTATAGCTGTTACACCCCGTAATTACAGGACATGTTTTAAGAACGTACGTAAGAACTCGCAAGTGTTAAATTAGAGACTTGTAAAAATTTAACGGAATTATGGAATTGTCGGAAAACGTATTATTGTGACGAATGGGAGGGCGACACGTGTCACCCCCCCTTATAGATGCCTTGGACGAAATTGGCATGGCCAATATGGTCATTAACCATAGTCCTAGATGGCAAGTCTTGCAAGTTGATTAGCTTGAGAAGTGTCACGACCCGAACCCGGGCCCGTGACTGGTGCCTTACCCCGGGCACCCTAGTGATACACCATCAGAGAAAATCAGCGGAAATAAAAACATGAACATGAATTACGAGACATGATAAATAAGCAGGCCAACCAAAACAATGCCTTCAAGATATATACATAAATACCCGACGCTTATCCTTTTTACGCACTCGCCACAACAAGATTACATGCACTTAAGATTTACAACAACTATGACGGACAGGGCCCGCCATACCCCCGAATGTACAAGAACCTACAACTCGTGGAAACACATACCAAAAGATAAGCCTCCAAGGAACGAGCTTCCCAATATCTTTGAAAGGTGATCCTAAAATGGATCGATACCGATGACGACTTCTACTGCAGATGAACGCACTTCCGGGGAGGTCGATAACAGTACCAAGTATGTGAATCAGAAATATCAGAATGAAATCATAGCACTATATAAAGCAGAGACATGTATGATAACCAAACTACAAGATACAACATATAAATAAATATATTAAGTCGTGGACTCACGCTCCAAATCATCACTGTGCCCGTGGAATTCCTTCTCACCGCGGCATCTATGATATGATATCCACAAGACAAGAATCCAAATGGGAGCATACCCGCGCTACGATCGCGTCGGTCGAGATGTCCAAAAGGAAACAATAAGACAAAGATTCCAAATGGAAACATACCCGCAGCGCTTACGATCGTGTCGATATGCCCACAGGAAACAATAAAGCAAAGATTCCAAATGGAAACATACCCGCGCGCTACGATCGTGTCGATATGCCCACAGGAAACAATAAAGCAAAGATTCCAAATGGAAACATACCCGCGCGCTACGATCGCGGTCGGTATGCCCAAAGGGAAACAATAAAGCGAGATCAAAATGGAAGCGTACCCGCAGCGCACGATCGTCGGTATGTCCAAAGCGATTAGCAAAAGTAACACAATCAATGCGAACGCATCTGCGGAATTTCTTCACCGCCAGACGCCCGTAAGTTCTCAACAAGTCAACCGACCTCCATCGAGGCGCGGTAGTATAAACACAATTCTTGCACAACAAAGGCTATCACGACAAGATAGGCAAGTTTCACATCAACAAACATAGGCGTGTTTCACAACAACAAGCATAGGCGTGTTTCACAACAACTCAAAGTACTTTCATTTTTATGCCAAGGTCCGTTTTAACTCCTAAAGTACTACGACGTTAAATTCCTTTTAAGAGATTCATTCTTTTATAAAAGTCACCCGATAATTCGTAGTATAAAATAGAGTGACTTACATCTTTAAGTAAACCAAAACAACTTCCATACTTTCCTTTTAAAACCAAATTAAGGCAACACTACGCCTTATTTTTAGACCAAAACACTTTTCTTTTAAAGTCAAGTTACCACATTAAAACCAATGATAAAAACCCTTCTTTTGTTTTCATAAGGTCGTTATAACCAACTTCCCATAACTGTTATAACACTTTATGTTTTAAACCATTTTAAGATAACACAATGCCTTTCTTTTCCCTAAAGTTCCAGTTTGCCTAATTTTAATTACACAAGTCTCTTTTTAGGAAAGTTTCATAGTTCAATGTCTTAATCTCTTTTAAAACAATTGAGTAACATATACGCCATAAAGTAGCAGTTATTCTTGTTCATAATCAACCTTATTAAGCACCATGATCTAGAAAATGTAATATCATTTTGTCTCATCTTAGCTTCTATGCATTGGAGGTTTCTACTGGTTTTAATAATACTTAATTATTCAATACATTTTCCTTTATTAACGCCGCAGTTGGTTTGTCGATACACATTCGATTCAAATCAAGAAACGTTATTCCCTTCAAAACCAAGTACTCATTACTCACGAATGAGGTTTCACACATCTTACAACTTTCAAATCAATTTAATTAAGTTAAGTCTCTTATCTTATAAGATCAAGTCTCTTAACTTCTAAGATCAAATAGCCATTCTTTTTATCTCTTTAGACGTTATACCTAACTTCCCATAAAGCTAGTATAACTCTTAAGTTCTCAAAACCAAGTATTACTCTTCTTTCAAAAAGGGTTTCTTAACGAAAGACTTCAAGTTCTTTATTATCACACATCAAGTCGCTTATAAGTCAAATCGCTTACCTTTTAACAATCACAAGGCTTTTTCTTATCTACATAAAGTCGTTATAACCCACTTCCCATAAAGCCGTTATAACCCTTTATGTTTTAAACCAATCAAATACATTTAACACACGTACGCTCACCGCACTACATAGTTATACACATATCATGCTAGAAAGATAGGAAGAGGTTCACATACCTCGCGACGAGTACCGACTAATAGCAAAACGCTCCAAGTACTTCAAACCGCCGGCTACTCCTTAAGCCACGTAGATCGCACCACACGTAGTACTTCAACCTATAGAGGCCACAAGGCGCCTATTAACATCTAGAGCTCAATGTAGAACATTCTACAAAAATTCAAGAAGACCTCCCCGCAACAACAGAAATCTCCTCCTCTATCGAGGCGGCCACCAAGCCAACCAGTGGGTTAACACGCCTAACCTGACGTGTATAATTCTACTACACAAGAATGTTACACAAGTCTACCGTAATACACCCCTATGTAATTACAGTCACCACTTCTTAAAATTCAGCTTAAGTCGCAAGACATCACGTAAGTATTATTCAGCTTAAGTCAAAAGACATTGCCGCACAACTATGTTCAGTTCTATATATAGTATACTTAACCATATACTCCTACAACATGTAATTTCCAATTACAATGTAGGTCAAGAATGTTTACCTCGATAAGCCCAAAATTATCCGAGTTTATAAGTCGATCCCGAGCAAGGTTTAGCTCTACTCACGCTGGCCCGACTCCGCCTCCAACCAACCCTTAGAAGTTCTAACCAACTTCTACTTATAACTTCAACTACGGGTGAAGATTTACTTAGGGTTTCGCTTTAGTGATCGAGGAAAGTATAATGGTATTTTCTGGCTCAGATAATTGTAACCTTGGGAATACTACAAGGTATTTGGGCCAAGGTATTGGACATTATAACAATACTAGAGAGTATTTCTATACCACAACAAGGGTATTTATACGAGACAACTAGGCTAGGGGTACCCCACCGCTAACCACTACAGCTGGGAGGTTTCTCGCCAACGGGCCTCAAAGGGGGAGAGGGGTGTGGTGGACGAGAGAACAAGAGAGAGGGAGTGTTTGAGACTTAGGTAGATTGCTCAAGTGAGGATGAAGAAAGTCTTCAACTTAGAGGGTATTTATAGGTCAAGTGAGGCCAACCAATGGCCAAGATGAAGACAAGTGCCATGCAAGTGTAGGGTAAAGATTAAGCCACGTGTTTGTGGGTCCCACTTTCTCATCTTCCACACAAAATATCCTACCAACTCCTCGACTAAGGAGAAGGCACAAAAACGTGCCAACAAAGCCCATTTCGTCCGTCCACTCTTCCAATTGAGGTGACAAGTGTCGCCTCTCGTTGGTCCAAAATGTTTCGCCTCTAAAAATCCGCAAAAATTATTAATGACATAGCCGGAATTTTCCCTACGAAAGCTGTGGAAACGTTTCGTCGAAAAACGACTCCTTTAGGTAGTTATGCACAAATTCGAAACTTGCCTAACTTTAAGGCTCAAATTGCATACGTACGCCCTCACGCATATACTGCGGAAATACGGGTATAACATTCTCCCCTCCTTAGAAACATTCGTCCCGAATGTTCCTTCTCAAGACGGATAACGATAAAGTTCTTCTAACAAGTTGCCAACGCCACAATTGGCCACGAAATAACACATGCACGCAAATACTTATATCCAAGTCCACGAGGAAACACCTCTAACATCACAACTTTTGTCACCTTGCCGCGAGGTTTTAGTGTCACTCCGGCGACCCAACAAATGGTACCGGACTGCATGCGATCCCTGAGGTCTAAAATATACATCCTTCGCACCTTCTCCCTTCACAAGAAATGATCATATCTAGGCTCGCAATACATGCTCGCCTCTACCCTTACTCGTCGTACTCTTCTCGAACACTTGAACTCTTCTAGTATACGTACCATACTTCAGTTTCCAAAACTTTGGAGTTACTACCTCCAAACTTGATCATCTTACTAGCCTCGATCTCCTCTAAGGCCATTCTCGGCCTTCACGAACTGATTCTGGTCGAACGTATCCACGAACTCATACGATGGTCATCTAAACTTGGGCCTAGCACTCGTGACTCGCCACCGGCGGGACCACCTGAGCTGACCCTCGAACAAAGCCGCGGGTTGGCCCGAAACATGGCCCCAACCCGACCCACTATCGCGCCAACTCTTGCTCCTCGACACGGAACAATCTAGCTAAAACACATCATGAAAGCTACCACTTTCATTTACCCAACCCAGGGACTTATCACACAATTCATTCTAGGCATAAAATGCACTCGACAAGGATCACTCGCAAAATCTTGTACTCAAGACGGCTTTACATCTAAGGTCTCAATCAGAATATTCTAGGGTTCATCATTTCCTCACCCTCAAGCTTACCCTTCTTCACTAACCAGATAAAAAAAATCACATCTTAGCACAACGCTATCCGAACATAACACTAAACTTCTCACTTTACTATTCAAGGTATCCCTACCTCTGGGGTACTATCACCTTACAACTCTAGCAATAAAGGGAAAACATATACGCTAGGGTAAAATCTGAATCTAACAATGCACGTATGATTCAAAAGAATCGAAAAATACCTGCAACCCCGTGCGATGTCGCATCCTAATCCTGCCCAGTAGTCGCGTCATCTATGCGGTTCGAAGGACCGCCAGAACTATAGACTCCACTCGACTCTACCACGGTGGCTAACATCCAACACCCCGCTCGGGAACGCATAACCGCGAGGAAAGGGAACCAACCATCGGCCTTCATAGATCGAGCCACTCACCTGCGTTCTTCTAAAAGGACATACTCGATATGGCCCGACGGCCACAATAACAAACACTGCGCAAGACGGCATTTCCCAAACGACGCTTACAACAATGGAAACACCGAGGAATAAGTGGCCTCGACTGAGAAAATCCCCTGCTCCTATGAGAACCTCGACCCCTGGAGCTCGGACCGGCTCCTAAATACCTTGTGGGATCAAATCTCCCACCTGTGAGCTGCGGGGGTATGTACTGGGTAGGCGGGGACGAATATCTCACTCGCTGCTGAGGCAGCTCATCCAAAAACTCACCGGGATAACCAACTGGTCTAGCCCTCTTACGCAGATCTCGCGTTGGCCTGCCTCTACTGTACACTGCTCTGATCGGCTGAATAACCTCCTGCCGAGGAAATCAGAGCATCGCTATCTTGGTCAATAACATAATGGCTTCCGTCATGACCCTAAAGTCTTCCCCTAACTGAGAAACTGTAGGCTCTGGTGCTGTGGTCTCAAAACCTGGCGCAGAAGAACTCGCCGACCGTGGTACATCATCCGTATACCCCGACACAAGCCTTATCAACTCTGAGTCCGACTAGTAGTTCCTCGCTACTCCTTTGCCCTTCACGGGCGGCTGTTGCTCGCGCGAGGCATAATCGTAGAAACGAGATACGCCGAGGGGTCCAACTTATCACACCGCTCTAAGGCACGATCTCAGAATGAGAAGAAATGGAAACCAATCCTAAAGGTCCTGCAGCCTCCTGATTATAGATGTGGTGCACAACACATCGATAATCAAGACTTACTAGACACGGTCTCAGACACTTTCCGAGGACTAATCGCTCGATACCACTTTTGTCACGACGAACCTGCTCGTGATCGTGCCTTACCCTCGCACCCTAGTGATACACCATCGAGAAAATCAGAAATAAAAACATGAACATGAATTACGAGACATGATAAATAAGCGAGCAACCAAAATAGCTTGCCTTCAAGATATATACATAAATACCCGAACAGCTTATCCTTTTACGCATCGCCACAACAAGATTACATGCACTTAAGATTTACAACAACTATGACGGACAGCCCCGCCATACCCCGAATGTACAAGAACCTACAACTCAGGAAACACATACCAAAAGATAAGCCTCAAGGAACGGAGCTTCCCAATATGTGAAAGGTGATCCTAAAATGGATCGACAAATGATGTACTTACCGCGGATGAACGCAGCCCCAAGGAGGTCGATAACAGTACAGTATGTGAATCAGAATATCAGAAATGAAATCATAGCGATATATAAAGCGGAGACATGTATGATAACCAAACTACGATACAACATATAAACAAATATATTAAGTCGTGACTCACGCCTCCAAATCATCACTCGTGCGTGGAATTCCTTCTCACCGCCGCGATCATGATATGATATCCACAAGACAAGAATCCAAATGGGAGCATACCCGCGCGCACGATCGTGTCGATGTCCAAAAGGAAACAATAAGACAAAGATTCCAAATGGAAACATACCCGTGCGCTACGATCGTGTCGATATGCCCACAGGAAACAATAAAGCAAAGATTCCAAATGGAAACATACCCGCGCGCTTACGATCGTGTCGATATGCCCACAGGAAACAATAAAGCGGATTCCAAATGGAAACATACCCGCGCGCTACGATCGTGGTCGATGCCCAAAGGGAAACAATAAAGCGAGATCAAACGGAAGCATACCCGCGCGCCACGATCATGTCGATGTCCAAAACGATTAGCAAAAGTAACACAATCAACGAACGCACTGCGGAATTTCTTCACACGCAAGACGCCCGGGTAAGTTCTCAATAAGTCAACCGACCCTCCATCGAGAGAGGCGCGGAGTATAAAACACAATTCTTGCACAACAAAGGCTATCATGACAAGCATAGGCAAGTTTCACATCAACAAACATAGGCAGGTTTCACAACAACAAGCATAGGCAGGTTTCACAACAACTCAAAGTACTTTCATTTTTATGCCAAGGTCCGGGTTTTAACCCTAAAGTACTACGCACGTTAAATTCCTTTTAAGAGATTCATTCTTTTTATAAAAGTCACCCGATACCCGTAGTATAAAATAGAGTGACTTACATCTTTTAAGTAAACCAAAACAACTTCCATACTTTCCTTTTTAAACCAAATTAAGGCAACACTACGCCTTATTTTTAGACCAAAACACTTTTCTTTTTAAAGTCAAGTTACCACATTAAAACCAATGATAAAAACCCTTCTTTTGTTTTCATAAGGTCGTTATAACCAACTTCCCATAACTGTTATAACACTTTATGTTTTAAACCATTTTAAGATAACACAATGCCTTTCTTTTCCCTAAAGTTCCGGTTGCCTAATTTTAATTACACAAGTCTCTTTTAGGAAAGTTTCATAGTTCAATGTCTTAATCTCTTTTAAAACAATTGAGTAACATATGCCATAAAGTAGGTTATTCTTGTTCATAATCAATCTTATTAAGCAGCCATGATCTAGAAAATGTAATATCATTTTGTCTCATCTTAGCTTCTATGCAGATGGAGGTTTCTACTGGTTTTAATAATACTTAATTATACAATACATTTTTCCTTTATTAACGCTGCAGTGGTTTGTCGATACACATTCTGATTTCCGAAATCAGTAAAACATTATTCCTTCCAAAAACCAAGTACTCATTACTCACGAATGAGGTTTCACACATCTTACAACTTTCAAATCAATTTAATTAAGTTAAGTCTCTTATCTTATAAGATCAAGTCTCTTAACTTCTAAGATCAAATAGCCATTCTTTTTATCTCTTTTAGACGTTATACCTAACTTCCCATAAAGCTAGTATAACTCTTAAGTTCTCAAAACCAAGTATTACTCTTCTTTCAAAAAGGGTTTCTTAACGAAAGACTTCAAGTTCTTTATTATCACACATCAAGTCAGTTATAAGTCAAATCAGTTACCTTTTAACAATCACAAGGCTTTTTCTTATCTACATAAAGCTGTTATAACCCACTTCCCATAAAGCCGTTATAACCCTTTATGTTTTAAACCAATCAAATACATTTAACACATGTACGTCTACCGTACTACATAGTTATACACATATCATGCTAGAAAGATAGGAAGAGGTTCACATACCTCGCGAGTACCGACTAATAGCAAACGCTCCAAGTACTTCAAACCGTCATTACTCCTTAAGCCACGTAGATCGCACCACACGTAGTACTTCAACCTATAGAGGCCACAAGGCGCCTATTAACATCTAGAGCTCAATGTAGAACATTCTACGTAAAAATTCCTCCCCATTCTCTTTCGCAACAACAGAAATCTCCTCATCTATCGGTGCCTACCAAGCCAACCGGGGGGTTAACACGCCTAACCGGACGCGTGTACAATTCTACTACACAAGAATGTTACACAAGTCTCATCTGATACGCCCTATGTAATTACAGATTCTTCACTTCTTAAAATTCAGCTTAAGTCGCAAGACATCACGTAAGTATTATTCAGCTTAAGTCAAAAGACATTGCCGCACAACTATGTTCAGTTCTATATATAGTATACTTAACCATATACTCCTACAACATGTAATTTCCAATTACAAATGTAAGGTCAAGAATGTTTACCTCGATAAGCCCAAAATTATCCGAGTTTATAAGTCGATCCTGAGCAAGGTTTAGCTCTACTCGCGCTCAGACCGCCTCCAACCAACCCTTAGAAGTTCTAACCAACTTCTACTTATAACTTCAACTACGGGTGAAGATTTACTTAGGGTTTCGCTTAGTGATCGAGGGAAAGTATAATGGTATTTTCTGGCTTGTATAATTGTAACCTGGGAATACTACAAGGTATTTGGGCCAAGGTATTTGGACATTATAACAATACTAGGAGAGTATTTCTATACCACAACAAGGGTATTTATACGAGACAACTAGGCTGGGGGTACCCCACCGCTAACCACTACAAAGGGGAGGGGCTCTCGGCCAAAGGGCCTCAAAGGGGGAGGGGGGTGTGGTGGACGAGAGGTCAAGAGGGAGGGAGCGTTTGAGACTTAGGTAGATTGCTCAAGTGAGGATGAAGAAAGTCTTCAACTTAGAGGGGTATTTATAGGTCAAGTGAGGGCCAACCAATGGCCAAGATGAAGACAAGTGCCATGCAAGTGTAGGGTAAAGATTAAGCCATGTGTTTGTGGGTCCCACTTTCTCATCTTCCACACAAAATATCCTACCAACTCCTTGACTAAGGAGAAGGCACAAAAAACGTGCCAACAAAGCCCATTTCGTCCGTCCACTCCTTCCAATTAGAGGGTGACAAGTGTCGCCCTCTCGTTGGTCCAAAATGTTTCGTCTCTCGGAAAAATCCGCAAAAATTATTAATGACATAGCCGGAATTTTCCCTACGAAAGTCATGGAAACGTCATTTAAAAACGACTCCTTTAGGTAGTTATGCACAAATTCGAAACTTGCCTAACTTTAAGGCTCAAATTGCATACGTACGCCCTCACGTACATACTCTGGAAATACGGGGTATAACAAGAAGTTTGACTAAGTCAAGGTCCCACAAGTCTTGATATTTGTTAAGAGATCATCCAAACCACCCAATTGTTCACATCTTGACCCTCCATGTTTCTTTATAATACTAGTAGTAGTATGACTAGCTTAACACTTAGAAAAATTCACAAGAATTGAAGAGCAAGAGCAAGCTCTCTGTTCCCCTCCTTCAAAAGGAAAAATTTTCGTTTCTTGTTCTTTAGGCTCCACACTTTAAACCAAGGTTCTTGAGGGTAGTGTAAGCATATCTCAATAGAAAAACCTTGAAAAAAAATAGTTTACGGGTTAGTCGCAAAATGAAAACCTAAGGGTCTTTCTAGGTTTTGGATTAGAAGTTGAAGGAAAGTTGTTGGTATGGTTCTAAGGGTCTCAACGAGCGGATTGAAGTGTCTTGGAGAGGTTCTAAACTACTAGGAGCGACTTCGGATTGGAATTGGATTAAGATTCGTTGAGGTATAATTTTGTCCTTTAATGTGTTACAAGATTATATATTTATATTGTTGTTGTTAGCTTTACGTGTTGCTAGCATGAAGTTGATATGTAGAAGTTTATAAGGATTGTGGATTGATTGTAGCATTGGAAATCCGGAATGTAATGTAAGCCATGTTAAGTTGGATTTCAATTTAGTCGTTATTAGAATCGTCGCATGTTATTGATTTGAAGATTGTGGTAGTTTTAACCAAATGCGACTTGATATCATGTTATGATTAACAAATTGGATTGAAATGGAAATTTGATAAGTATTGGTATGGTTGAACTCTGTGGTCGAATTTGGACTACTTTCTAAATTGTGAGCCAATTGGGGTTGTTTAGTTATTCATTTGTATTGGACTACCTTCTTTATTGTTGTGAGCCAATTGGGGCTGTTTGGTTATTGTATTTCGCCTTGAAAAAGGTGGCAAAGTGAGTAGAAACAAAGGAGGTGTCGTCCGATTTTCCGTAGAATTTAGCGACTTAGCACTTAGAATATTCTACGCTTGAATTAAGAGGTTAATGGACGATTGTGGCCATTATAGGTTGAAGTACTTTGGAGCCTTTTTGCAACTTGTCGCTAGTCGTCGCGAGGTATGTGAACCTCTTCTTTCTTTGGCATGATCCTACGTATGAAATCTCCATGTGATAGTATTTCAAGATTCCTTCTACTCTTAGAAGTTAGAAGTATTTACATTGTTGAATCTAAGTTAAGAGTATGTTTAAATTATCCTAAGTCCTTACTAGGTCTTATGGGAGACGTTGGTAAGAACGGTTAGGAAGTTATGAGATTTGATTTAAAGGCTATGTGTCTTGAATTGTTTAAAGTAAGTAAGTGGATTTTATGTTCGAAATGACTTGAATTTATATGTGAAAAGGGATTGATTTTAAAAGTGGAAGTTATATGATTTTAAGGGAATGAATTACTTGGTTTTGGGAAGGTATGGAACTTTATATGTTTTTGTATAAGTAATTGGGCTTTAAAGGAAGTAAGTTATGAAGTTTGATGACTAAGAACTTTGATTGTCTTTTAAGGATTATGAAGTTTTAAGCGATACGATTCTTTTTAAGTATGTATGTACGTAGTATCTTTGGATCCCGTTTTCCTAAATGTTGTAAGAATAAAAGTGACATAAGTTCTCTAAAATGAATGGTTGTTATAATAGCTTTATGGGAAGTTGTTATGACGACTTAAGAAGAAGTGAAAAGATGGTTTAAAAATGTTATGTAAGGAAAATACACCGAGCCTACGAATAGGCCGGATTACGTTATGAAATACACCGAGCCTACAAATAGGCCTGATTACGTTATGAGATACACCGAGCCTACACACAGGCCGGATTACGCCATATTACCCCGAGCCTATACATAGGCCGGGTTACGTCACAGTACACCGAGCTCCACAGGTGGGCTGGATTATGCTACATGATTCCACAGTACACCGAGCTCCACAGGTGGGCCGGATTATGCTACATGATTCCACAGTACACCGAGCTCCACAGGCGGGCCGGATTATGCTACATGATTCCACAGTACACCGAGCCCCACAGGCGGGCCGGATTATGCCACATGATTTACGAGTACACCGTGTCCTCAATGGGCCGGACACGTTATCACGTATGGATAATCAAAGTAAGCTCCCAAATAAGAAGTCCCTCCATAATGGGCCGGATTATGTTATGTAAGATATGTAAGTTATGTGAAAAAGACTGAATTAAACTCTTAAGTATGTATGTATGAATATGTCGTTAATTTTATTGAAAGAAGGAAAGGAACGGTTAATATATGATTGATTTCAGGAGTTAAAAGGACATTCTTTTATACAGATACGATTTGGTTATTGCATTTTATTTACATTTCCATACTGCACTGTTGTCGATTTCTTCGGGCCGCGTTCATGCCCGCAGTTATAGGTACCTGTGTTGGTGATCCTTGCTCTTAGGATCTCTGTTCGCTTTTGGAAAGAAGCTCTTTCACTCCGAGGCTTATCTTTTGGTACGGTTTCCGATATGGTAGACTTATGTACATTCGGGGTATGGCGGGCCTGTCCCGCCGATTGAAATTCTTAGAGGTCCGTAGTCACATTTTGTGGGTCGGTTTGTAAAGAAATGAGGCAACCGCTTACGTATGTATATGCGTTCGGGAAGGTAGCCCTGTCGGCTAACTTTGTTGTTTATTATTGTTGTTTTATTTTATAAGTTTCATGTATGTTCGCTGATTTTCTCGATGTATACTGTAAGGGTGCCTGTGTAGGGCACGATCGCGAGCCCGGTCGGGTCGTGACAAAAGTGGTATCGAGCGGTTAGTCCTCGGAAAGTGTCTGCATCGTGTCTAGTAGAGTCTTGATTATCGGTGTGTTGTGCATCACATCTATAATCGTGAGGTGCAGGACATTTAGGATTAGTTTCCATTCTTCTCACTCGAGATCGTGCGGTGAGAGTGTATTAATAGGTTGATCCGCCTCGACGTATTCTTTGTATGTGAATCGGCTATGCCTCGCGGAAGCGTTATACCCGTATTTCCGCAGTATGCGTAAGGAATACGTCTAAAAGTTTGGCCTTAGTTAGCCTTGGGCGTTTTCTTTTGTACACAACTCACTAAAAGAATCGTTTTCCGATAAACGTTTCCACGCCTTCGTAGGAAAATTCCGCTATGCCATTACTAATTTTTGCGGATTTTTCCGAGAGACGAAACATTTTGGACCAACGGGAGGCGACACTTGGCACCTCCCATTGGTGGACTTGAATCGTCCATTTGGACGAATTGGAATGCCTTGGCACGTTTTTTGTGCCTTGTGCACAAGTCAAGGAGTTGGTAGGATATTTGTGTATAGTTAATCCTCACCCTACACTTGCCTTGCACTTGTCTTCATCTTGGCCATTGGTTGGCCAAGGCTTGAGCTATAAATACCCCCTTAGAGATGAAGAGTTCTTCATCCACAAATCTTCCAAGTCTTGAAAAAAATCCTCTCCTCTCCCTTAGCCTTTCGTCCAACACCTCTCCCCCCCCCCCTTGAGTGAGCTTGGCCGAGGGCCTACCCCCCCTAGCCTAGCCGAAATATACCCCTCTCCCTTGGTAGAAAAGTTGTCTTCTAGTATCGTTATAATGCCCAAAATACCCTAGCCCAAATCCCATAGTACTTAGTAGAAGTTGTGAAGAACTTCTAGGGTTTCTTGGAGCTACCGGAGCGTACAACTTAGGAGCTAAACCTTGCTCAGGCGCGACTTTTTCTAGGATATTTTTGGGCTTACCGAGGTAACTAATCCTAACCCTCTTTTGAATTAGAGTATACATACTGTAGTAGTATTAGAATAAGTATTAAATACTTAGAAGAATATCGCATAATAGAATTGAACTGTTACCACAGTAGAAGGGTTTAAAGAAGATTAATCAAACTATACTCACATGGACTGTTTTCACAATGAGACTTATATAGCTCACTGTAGGAAGTCTTTGCCCGACTTACCGTAGAATTATGAACCCTCTGTTTAGAATGACCTTTAGAGTAGTCTTTGATAGATATCTGTGACTATTATAGGTGACTCTGCGCGACATATTCAACTTAGCGGTGGTTTTTTGAGAAGGTATGTGATTCTTCCTAAAGCATGATATTTTACAATATATAGTACGGTAGACGTACGTGTTAATCGAATAATAACTACGGCAATGTCTTTGACTTAAGCTGAATAATACTTATGGCGATGCCTCACGCTTAAGCTGAATAATACTTACGGCAATGCCTCACTTTTAAGCTCAATAACAAAGAATCAAAACATTTCAAAAGAATCTTGAATCATTTTTATGAAGATAAATATTTGGTTTTAAAACAAAAGCTTAAGAGTTATACTAGCTTTATGGGAAGTTAGGTATAACAACTTAAGAAGATAAAAGGAACTGTTTACTTGTTTGTTTATAAAAGCCTTGTATTGATTTACATTAAGTGTAAGATTTGTGTGATAAGTAGACATATTATGATGCTACAGGTTAGTGTCTTGAATTCTTTGTGTAAAGGGTCATTCTTCTTTGTGCTTACGTTGCTAACCGGTAAGTCCGTTGTCTTGTTATTGTATCACCTACCCTCGATCGTTATCTGGGGCTTGCCCCGCTTGATCTTGGTCTATACGGCTATGCGGTCTGTGAGACTATGCGGAGCAGCGGTATGCTCCGTGATTGATCATTCCGGTGTTTAGCCCGACGGGGATTCCTATGCGGTCTGCTGAGACTACGCGGTCTTTTGAGGCTATGCGAGTGCGGGAGCCTAGGCGGATCTGGGGTTGGCTGCCCCGCGGGAATACCTCACGCGGTGCATGTGTGACTATGCGGTGCGGAAGTCGAGGACTAGGCACGCAGAATGATACTATGGGCGATTGGCCTTGCTTGATCATTCGCGGCCTAGAATAGACTATTCTGCTTTTCCTATTATCATTGTTGTTTGTGATGTGACACTATGTGCAATTGAACTGATTGTATTTGTGAAAAGGTTTTAAATACTTTGATTTTATTTCGATTCTTTATAGTTTCACATACTTGGTACTGTTATCGACCTCGCCCGGTGCGTTCATGCCGCAGTAAGGAAGCAGTGCTAGATCCACATTCCTAGGATCTCTACGTTGGTGTCGTGAGCTCCATCCTTTCCGAGGCTCTACTTTTGGGTATGATCTCCTGTTGTAGATAGTTTTGTCTGATCGAGGGTATGGCGGGGCCGTCCCGCCATAGTTGTATATTTCCTTAAGTGCAGAGTCATTATGCGATGTCGGATGTAGCTCGCTAAACCATGTTTTTATATATATGCGAAAGCGATGTTTCTCACTTAAAGCGTGTTATTTTATAAACTGTTTCATGTCTTGCTTTATATTTCCGCCGATTACTCGATGTATGACTACTTGGGTGCCGGTAAGGCACGATCCACGCCTGGAACGTCGTGACAAAAGTGGTATCGAGCGATTAATCCTCGGAAAGTGTCTACGCATCGTATCTAGTAGAGTCTTGATTATCGGTGTGTTGTGCACCACACCAATAATCGTGAGGCTATAGGATATTTAGGATTGGTTTCCATTCTTCTCATTACGAGATCGTGCTTTAGAGTCGTGTTATAGGTTGGACCCTCTAACGTATTCCTTTCTATGCTGATTATGCCTCACGTAAGGCAACCCGGCGAGAAGGCGGCGAGGAGGCGCTAGCAGACACCCAGAGTCACGAGGCTCGTGCCCGATCTATACGAGACGGCGAGTTCTATGACGCCGCCCGGCCAGCGAGACCACAGTACCCCGCTCGCATCCCGCGGCACAGGGGCGGAGGTTAGGGTCTGAGAGATGGCCCGGCTTTTGGCTAAAGTTGTGGCCGATCGGCGAGAGGCCGACGCGGCGGTTCGATTCGGCTCGGCTCGATCGCGCGTAGTGCACCGAGGCGAATAGTTTGAGACTACGGGATTTCCTTAGTTGTAGCCCTCGAGTTTTACTGGTCGGCCGAAGATGATCGCGAGAGTTCATCCGTCACCGCAGAGGATTATGCGGGTGATCGTGGCTTGAGATCGAGTCTGTGACATTCGGTTCGCGTCGGCCGCGTGATACCGCGATCGATTGGTTTGATCATAGGAGCTTTCGGGAGAGCATGCACTCCGGCGGTATGGGATGAGTTTTGAGGCTTTTCTCACACACTTCTTGCCTCGCAGATGAGGAGGGCACGAGCCGATAGATTCTTATTCTTTGAGGCAGGAGGGCCTTGCGGTGAGGAGTACAATGTCGAGTTTGATTCTTTGGCTCGATATGTCCCATGTACCGTAGCGAGATGGAGGGCGGTGCATCGCTATGTCATCGGCTAGATGATTACATGGCGAAGTCTTGTGCGGGTGTGTCCTTCACCCGAGCATGGACATAACCCGTATGCAGCTCATGACTGGGATGTGAGGCGTAGAGACGCCGGGTAGAGCGATATCAGCAGAAGAAGGCCAAGACGGCGGTTCTTTTGGTGGTCCTCGGGGTGGCGGCGTCGTGAAGTCGGTGCACCACGGCCGGCGAGCGCTCCTACCTCATTCGATCTGCCCAGAGCGATGGGGCGGTCGGGGCGGGACTTGATTTCGGTAGCGGGTGCTAACTGCTCGAGGCTTTCGGTGTGCCCGTTATGGCGAATACCATTCGAGTCAGACTCGAGCTGCTATACTTGTGGCGGCGGTCATTTCGCGAAGTTTGTCCGACCGGGGCGGCGGTAGTAGGGCGATCTACAGTGCATTGCGCTTCTTCATCCTCGACAGCGATTACTCGCCCGGAGGGCAAGGTACATGGATCAGCGGGTCGCGGCAGGTCGTGGCGCAGTCCCGATTCTAGCGGTCCTCGAACCGCATATATGCTTTGTCGGTAAACGAGGATCGTGAGGCCTCACCGATGTCGTCACAGTACCTTATCGGTTCGGGTTTGATGTGTATGCTTTGATAGATCCGGTTCTACTCTGTCTATATATCTCCCTTGTTGCTAGTAGGATAGGGATAGAGCCCGAGTCCATAGACCTTTCGAGTTAGCTACGCCGATGGGTGATTCGGTGGTAGCTCGGCGGGTATATAGAGCTTGTCCTGTGACCATTCTGATCGTCGGACCTCAGCCGACTTGATAGAGTTGGAGATGATTGACTTGACGTGATTATGGGGATGGATTGGCTAGCTTCTGCTACGCCAATGTAGACCGCAGAGAGAGTAGTACGGTTCCGTTTCTGAGGCGGTTGTTGAGTGGGAGGGAGCACGGTATCGCCGGGGTAGGTTTATTTCCTACCTCAAGGCTAGGAAGATGTACGAAGGGTATATCTATCATCTCGTTCGTGTTTGATATCAAGTCTGCGGTACCAGATTTTCCGTCGATTCGATGGTCGAGAGTTCCCAGACGTGTTTCAGACGACCTCGGGTATCCCTCCCGAGAGGAGATTGAGTTTTGTATTGACATATTGCGGACACTCGGCTTTATTTCCATTCCGCCATACGAGAATGCACCGCACCCGGAGTTGAGAGTTGAAGGATCGGCTTAGGGATTTGTTGGAGAAGGGCTTCATCAGCCTAGTGTTTCTCCTCAGGAGCCGGTATTGTTCGTGAAGAAGAAGGGCGGGGCCGCTGCGCATGTGTGTTGATTACGCACGGTGAACAAGGTGACCATTAAGAACGAATACCCGCTTCCCGTGATTGATGATTTGTTCGACCGATTGCAGTGCGAGATGTTTCTCCAAGATTGATCTGCGATCGGGCTATCATCAGTGCGAGTCGAGAGAGGTGGATGTCCCTAGGATCGCATTCAGACGTGCGGGCATTATGAGTTCGTGGTCATGTCTTTTGGGTTGACCAATGCTCGGCGGTATTCATGGATTTGATGAACCGAATGTTCAAACCATTTTTGGACACGTTTGTGATAGTGTTCATGATGATATCTTGGTTTATTCTCGCCAGAGCAGGAGCATGCGAGCATTTGAGGATCTTGGCCGAGCTTCTCGGGACCAGCCTTGTATCGCCAAGTTTTCCAAATGTGAGTTTTGGTTGACTTGATGGCGTTTCTTGGGCATATTGTCGGGCCGATGGCATTCGAGTGGATACGGCAAGATCGAGGCGATCGAGACTTGCCTGAACTACTACTCGGCAGAGGTTCGCGATTTTACGGGCCTTGCAGATATTATCGCGGTTCGTAGAAGTTTGCTTCTATCTGCGCACCATTGACTAGGTGACTCGAGAAGCGGCAAGTTCGATGGTGATGCTTGTGGCGGGGTTTCCGATTCTTTGAAGGAGAGATTGACGACGCCCCGTTCTTACTCTTCCGCAGGTCGCACGGTTATGTTGTGTATTGTGATCGTCGGGCATCGGGTTGGGATGTGTGTTGATGCAGCATGGCAGAGTTATAGCATATGCATCCGGCGGTGAAGAAACACGGAGGAACTACCCACCCATGATTTGGAGTTAGCGGTAGTGATTCACGCTTTGAAGATCCGGAGGCACTATTTGTATGGGGTTCACGTGGATATTTATCTGAGACCACAAGAGCCTCCAAAGACATCTTCACCAGAGGAGCTGAACTTACGGCGAGACGGTGGTTAGATTGCTTAAGGATTACGATGTTGATATCCTGTACCACCCGGAAGGCCAATGTTGTGGCGTATGCTCTTAGTCGTAGGTCGATGGGAGCCTATCGGATGTGCGGCTAGAGAGGAGGGACATGGTTCGTGATTTGCATCGCTTAGCGAGCCTGGTGTTCGTTTGATTGATTACGATAGCGGTGGGGTTAGAGTTCGTGAGGTTGCGAGTCTTCCATCGTCGAGGAGGTGAAGAGGCAACATTCGAGGATCGGCTTTGATTCGATATCGTGATACGACTCTTCGTGAGGCAAGGGTCCTTTGAGGTAGCACGATGGGGTGCTAAGGTTTGAGAAGCGCATCGTGTGTTCCGGATGTTTCGTGACTTGGCAAGAGTTCTTGGGAAGCACACAGTACGCGTTACTCTATCCATCCGGTCGACCAAGATGTACCACGACCTTAGATCGTGTATTGGTGGGATGGCTTGAAGAGAGACGTTGCGAGTTCGTAGCTCGGTGCGTGTTGTCGGCCAGTGAAGGTAGAGCACGAGGCACGGTGGTTTGTTCTGACGATTGAGATCCCGACCTGGAAGTGGGAGGTAATCAACATGGACTTCATCACAGGATTACCTCGCACTCAGAGGAGACATGATTCTATATGGGTTATCGTCGACAGGCTGACGAAATCAGCCCACTTTCTTCCCGTCCGGACGACTTTTTGGTGAGGATTATGCGGACTTTACATCAGAGATCGCCGATCGCATGGAGTCCCTACTTGATCATATCGCATGCAGGAGCCCGGATTTCGCTAACTTCCGAGGTCCTTCCGAGAGGGTTTAGGGACGCAGTGAGCCCAGTCGCATTTCATCCACAGACAGACGGACAGGCAGAGCGCACTATCCAGACTCTTGAGGATATGCTGCGAGCCTGTGTTATTGACTTCAGTGGTAGTTGGGAGGATCATTTGCCTCTAGTTGAGTTTGCGTATAATAATAGCTACCACTCCAAAGATTCGATGGCGCCTTATGAGGCCTTGTATGGGAGGAAGTGCAGATCGCCTATAGGTTGGTTCGATGTGGGCGAGTGCGGCTAGTGGGACCAGATTTGGTGCAGTGACGATGGATAAGGTGAAGCTTATCCGAAACGGCTATTAATGACTCGTAGTCGGCCAGTCGTATGCAGATCATCGTCGGCATCTTGAGTTCGAGGTTCATGATTGGGTTTTCCTAAAGGTGTCACCCATGAAGGGTGTGATGAGATTTGGGAAGAAGGGAAACTCACCCAGGTACATTGGGCCGTTTGATTGTCCGCAGGTAGGCAAGGTTGCCTATGAGTTGGATCTGCCGTCCGATCCGGAGGCGATGCATCCGGTTTTTCACGTATCTATCCCGAGGAGATGTATCGGATCCATCTAGGGTACACCCGATTGACGATGTCCGGTGACCAGGGGTTATCGTATGAGAGATTCCCATAGCGATAGTCGATCGTCGAGTTAGGCGTCTGCGGACGAAGGGCGTGGCCGTCAAAGTCTTGTGGCGGAACGAGCTCGAGAGGAGATGACGTGGGAAGCGAGGAGGACATGAGGCAGAAGTATCCTCACCTATTCCCCACACCTCCAGGTAATTCACTTTCCTACTTGTAAATTTTCGTTATCGTTTATGCCTAAGTGGTGTTGTGTGGCCGCGGGTGGCATTTGCAAACTGTTTAAGTTATGAAGAATCTTATCGTTAATCGTCTTGAGAAGGAACATTCGACGAATGTTTCTAAGGAGGGAGAATGTTATACCGTATTTCCAGTATGTACGTAAGGGAATACGTCAAAAGTTTGGCCTTAGTTAGCCTTGGACGTTTTCTTTTGTACACAACTCACTAAAAGAATCGTTTTCCGACGAAACGTTTCCACCGCTTTCGTAGGGAAAATTCCGGCTATGCCATTACTAATTTTTGCGGATTTTTCCGAGAGACGAAACATTTTGGACCAACGGGAGGGCGACACTTGGCACCCTCCCATTGGTGGACTCAATCGCCCATTTGGGACGAATTGGAATGCCTTGGCACGTTTTTTGTGCCTTGTGCACAAGTCAAGGAGTTGGTAGGATATTTGTGTATAGTTAATCCTCACCCTACACTTGCCTTGCACTTGTCTTCATCTTGGCCATTGGTTGGCCAAGGCTTGAGCTATAAATACCCCCTTAGAGATGAAGAGTTCTTCATCCACAAATCTTCCAAGTCTTGAAAAAAAATCCTCTCCTCTACCTTAGCCTTTCGTCCAACCTCTCCCCTCGAGTGAGCTTGGCCGAGGCCTACCCCCCCTAGCCTAGCCGAAATCTACCCCCCCTCCCTTGGTAGAAAAGTTGTCTTCTAGTATCGTTATAATGCCCAAAATACCCTAGCCCAAATCCCATAGTACTTAGTAGAAGTTGTGAAGAACTTCTAGGGTTTCTTGGAGCTACCGGAGCGTACAACTTAGGAGCTAAACCTTGCTCAGGTAGCGACTTTTCTAGGATATTTTGGGCTTACCGAGGTAACTAATCCTAACCTCTTTTGAATTAGAGTATACATCTGTAGTAGTATTAGAATAAGTATTAAATACTTAGAAGAATATCGCATAATAGAATTGAATCTTACCACGGTAGAAGGGTTTAAAGAAGATTAATCAAACTATACTCACATAGAATTTGCTTTCACAGAGACTTATATAGCTCACCGGTAGGGAAGTCTGCCCACTTACCGTAGAATTATGAACCTCTGCTTAGAATGACCTTGAGTAGTCTTTGATAGATATCTGTGACTATTATAGGTGACTCTGCGCGACATATTGACTTGGCGGTGGTTTATTTGAGAAGGTATGTGATTCTTCCTAAAGCATGATATTTTACAATATATAGTACGGTAGACGTACATGTGTTAACTGAATAATAACTACGGCAATGTCTTTGACTTAAGCCTGAATAATACTTATGGCAATGCCTCACGGCTTAAGCCTGAATAATACTTACGGCAATGCCTCACGGCTTAAGCCTGAATAACAAAGAACTGAAAACATTTCAAAAGAATACTGAATCATTTTTAACAGAAGATAAATATTTGGTTTTTAAAACAAAAGCGTAAGAGTTATACTGGCTTTATGGGAAGTTAGGTATAACAACTTAAGAAGATAAAAAGGAACTGTTTACTTGTTTGTTTATAAAAGCCTTGTATTGATTTCTGTTAAGTGTAGTAAGATTTGTGTGATAAGTAGACATATTATGATGCTACCTGGGTTAGTGTCTTGAATTGCTGTGTAAAAGGGTCATTCTTGCTGTGCTTACGTTGCTAACCGGTAAGTCCGTTGTACTGTTATTGTATCACCTACCCTCGATCGTTATCAGGGCTTGCCGCGATCTTGGTCTATACGGCCTATCGCGGTCTGTGAGACTATGCGAGTGTGGTATGCTCGTGATTGATCATTCCGGTGTTTAGCCTGACGCGGATTCCTATGCGGTCCGCTGAGACTACGGTCTTTTGAGGCTATGCGGTGCGGGAGCCTAGGCGGATCTTGGGGTTAGCTGCCCCGATGCGGGAATACCTCACGCGGTGCATGTGTGACCTATGCGGTGCGGAAGTCCGTGACTAGGCACGCAGAATGATACTATGGGCGATTGGCCTTGCTTGATCATTCGCGGCCTAGAATAGACTGTTCTGCTTTTCCTATTATGTTGTTGTTTGTGATGTGACACTATGTGCAATTGAACCGATTGTATTTGTGAAAAGGTTTTAAATACTTTGATTTTATTTGATTCTTTATAGTTTCACATACTTGGTACTGTTATCTTGACCTCCTTGGGCTGCGTTCATGCCGCAGGTAAGGCGGCAGTGCTAGATCCACATTCCTAGGATCTCTACGTTGGTGTCGTGAGCTCCATCCTTTCCGAGGCTCTACTTTTAGGTATGATCTCCTGTTGTAGATAGTTTTGTATGATCGGGGTATGGCGGGGCCCGTCCGCCATAGTTGTATATTTCCTTAGAGGTGCAGTCTGTTATGCGATATCGGATGTAGCTGCTAAACCATGTTTTTATATATATCCGAAAGCGATGTTTTCTCACTTAAAGCGTGTTCTATTTTATAAAGCGTTTATGTCTTGCTTTATATTTCCTGATTACTCGATGTATGACTACTTGGGTGCCGGTAAGGCACGATCCACGGGCCAGGCGGGTCATGACAAAGCGACCGAGGCCTGAAGCAAGAAACAGCGGCGAGGCGCGATAGTGAAGAGTTACGTGAGTCGCACGCAGAATATACGAGGTAGTAGGCGGGTCGGCGAGTTCACCACGCCGGTATTAGAAGAAGAGCGGCGGTAGCTCGAGAGGTTCCGGTACGAGCCTCGATTCGCGGCCGGTGCGAGTATAGAGACTACGAGGCGGTCCGATTATTGACCCGATATAGTAGTCGAGCGGTGAGCAGAAGCGACCGCAGGCCGGCGGTTTGCGGATTAGGGATTTTCTAGGATGTCATCCACTGAGTTTTATGGTTCGAGGTCGATGAGGATCCGCAGGAGTTCATTCGGCAGCTGACGGACGCGCAGTTCTTAGGGCTTCAGAGAGTGCATTACGCTAGCCTCCTCACCGTTCTGCGATATCGCGTTGAACCGGTTTGAGTCGTGGTTGATTTCAAGAGGTGATGGTGCTCTTCCGGTGTTTGGGAGGAGTTTCTGAGGCCTTCATGGATCACTTTTGCCTCCCGAGATGAGGAGAGCCGGGTAGACAGATTCTTGACCTTGAGGCGAGCGGAGGACTATCGAGAGTATAACTTGGAGTTTGACTCCTTGGCGGACATCGCATACTATTGTGGCTAACATGGTGATAGAGTTCATCGCTATGTTATGGGGCTAGACCGTTATATGATCCGCTTGCACAGGAGTAGCCCTTCACCAGAATGGATATTGCCGGGATACTGAGACTTATCTGCGAGGATCGAGGGCGGGAGAGAGGACCGACCAGGCAAGCCGGCCAAGAGGCGGGGCAGCGAGGTTCGGGGTGATTTTCAAGGCGGAGAGCCTCAAAGCGAGCTAGGTCTACGATTCGGCAAGACAGAGTGCTCCTTCCCGCTTTTACGGCGGAGGTTAGATCACCGGGTAATTCGGGGCCGGTCGAGCTCGTGGCTTTGACCAGATATCGCACATGGGTTCTAGCGATCGGGCCCCTCTTCCTCGATGTTCACGCAGTGTGGCGGCATCACCATGGGGAATGTCGTCGTGCTACTGGTGCCTGTTTTGCCTGTGGCCGTCAGGGCCATATGTTGAGGGATTGTCCTAGTAGGAGAGTTGCGGGAGGATAGAAAAGTCTAGGATCGATTGCGGGTTCTTCGCCTTGATAGCTAGGCAGATGTTCATCCACGGCAGCCGTGGCGAAGTCGTGGTGGAAGTTTCCATTTTAGCGGTCCTTTGAACCGCCTATATGAATTCAGTATATCTTGACCCTTTACGATCTGTATGCATGATAAGGTTATTTTATGTTTAAGTATCCGAACGGATAATATTGAAGTTATGTATGTATGTTAGAAGGAGTTGGAAATGCAAAAGGTAACCTCGTTTGGGCTTATGATGGGACGGATATGCGTGTGCGGGGTATTAGGGCCATGTGTGGCATTGTTGGTATGTCGGGGTTGTGAAAGGAAACTATGTCGCTAATTATAAGTTTGACTCCGAAAGAACATTCGAGGACGAATGTTTCTAAGGGGGGAAGAATGTTACACCCCGTAATTACAGGACATGTTTTAAGAACGTACGTAAGAACTCGCAAGTGTTAAATTAGAGATTTGTAAAAAGTTAACGGAATTATGGAATTGTCGGAAAACGTATTATTGTGACGAATGGGAGGGCGACACGTGTCACCCCCCCTTATAGATGCCTTGGACGAAATTGGCATGGCCAATATGGTCATTAACCATAGTCCTAGATGGCAAGTCTTGCAAGTTGATTAGCTTGAGAAGTTTGACTAAGTCAAGGTCCCACAAGTCTTGATATTTGTTAAGAGATCATCCAAACCACCCAATTGTTCACATCTTGACCCTCCATGTTTCTTTATAATACTAGTAGTAGTATGACTAGCTTAACACTTAGAAAAATTCACAAGAATTGAAGAGCAAGAGCAAGAAGCTCTCGGGTTCCCCCTCCTTCAAAAGGAAAAATTTTCGTTTCTTGTTCTTTAGGCTCCACACTTTAAACCAAGGTTCTTGAGGGTAGTGTAAGCATATCTCAATAGAAAAACCTTGAAAAAAAATAGTTTACGGGTTAGTCGCAAAATGAAAACCTAAGGGTCTTTCTAGGTTTTGGATTAGAAGTTGAAGGAAAGTTGTTGGTATGGTTCTAAGGGTCTCAACGAGCGGATTGAAGTGTCTTGGAGAGGTTCTAAACTACTAGGAGCGACTTCGGATTGGAATTGGATTAAGATTCGTTGAGGTATAATTTTGTCCTTTAATGTGTTACAAGATTATATATTTATATTGTTGTTGTTAGCTTTACGTGTTGCTAGCATGAAGTTGATATGTAGAAGTTTATAAGGATTGTGGATTGATTGTAGCATTGGAAATCCGAATGTAATGTAAGCCGTGTTAAGTTGGATTTCAATTTAGTCGTTATTAGAATCGTCGCATGTTATTGATTTGAAGATTGTGGTAGTTTTAACCAAATGCGACTTGATATCATGTTATGATTAACAAATTGGATTGAAATGGAAATTTGATAAGTATTGGTATGGTTGAACTCTAGGTGGTCGAATTTGGACTACTTTCTAAATTGTGAGCCAATTGGGGCTGTTTAGTTATTCATTTGTATTGGACTACCTTCTTTATTGTTGTGAGCCAATTGGGGCTGTTTGGTTATTGTATTCGACCTTGAAAAAGGTGGCAAAGTGAGTAGAAACAAAGGAGGTGCTGTCCGATTTTCCGTAGAATTTAGCGACTTAGCACCTAGAATATTCTACGTTTGAAGTAAGAGGTTAATGGACCGTTTGTGGCCATTATAGGTTGAAGTACTTTGGAGCCTTTTTGCAACTTGTCGCTAGTCGTCGCGAGGTATGTGAACCTCTTCTTTCTTTGGCATGATCCTACGTATGAAATCTCCATGTGATAGTATTTCAAGATTCCTTCTACTCTTAGAAGTTAAGAAGTATTTACATTGTTGAATCTAAGTTAAGAGTATGTTTAAATTATCCTAAGTCCTTACTAGGTCTTATGGGAGACGTTGGTAAGAACGGTTAGGAAGTTATGAGATTTGATTTAAAGGCTATGTGTCTTGAATTGTTTAAAGTAAGTAAGTGGATTTTATGTTCGAAAATGACTTGAATTTATATGTGAAAAGGGGATTGATTTTAAAAGTGGAAGTTATATGATTTTAAGGGAATGAATTACTTGGTTTTGGGAAGGTATGGAACTTTATATGTTTTTGTATAAGTAATTGGGCTTTAAAGGAAGTAAGTTATGAAGTTTGATGACTAAGAACTTTGATTGTCTTTTAAGGATTATGAAGTTTTAAGCGATACGATTCTTTTTAAGTATGTATGTACGTAGTATCTTTGGATCCCGTTTTCCTAAATGTTGTAAGAATAAAAGTGACATAAGTTCTCTAAAATGAATGGTTGTTATAATAGCTTTATGGGAAGTTGTTATGACGACTTAAGAAGAAGTGAAAAGATGGTTTAAAAATGTTATGTAAGGAAAATACACCGAGCCTACGAATAGGTCGGATTACGTTATGAAATACACCGAGCCTACAAATAGGCCTGATTACGTTATGAGATACACCGAGCCTACACACAGGCCGGATTACGCCATATTACCCCGAGCCTACACATAGGCCGGGTTACGTCCTGATACCGAGCTCCACGGTGGGCGGATTATGCTACATGATTCCACGCATGCAGAGCTCACGGTGGGCCGGATTATGCTACATGATTCCACAGTACACCGAGCTCCACAGGCGGGCCGGATTATGCTACATGATTCCACAGTACACCGAGCCCCACAGGCGGGCCGGATTATGCCACATGATTTACGAGTACACCGTGTCCCTCAAATGGGCCGGATTACGTTATCACGTATGGATAATCAAAGTAAGCTCCCAAATAAGAAGTCCCTCCATAATGGGCCGGATTATGTTATGTAAGATATGTAAGTTATGTGAAAAGTGAATTAAACTCTTAAGTATGTATGTATGAATATGTCGTTAATTTTATTGAAAGAAGGAAAGGAAGTTAATATATGATTGATTTCGGGAGTTAAAGGACATTCTTTTATACTGAATACGATTTGGTTATTGCATTTTATTTTTCCATACTTAAATTTTTGTTATCGACTTCTTCGGGGCTGCGTTCATGCCGCAGTTATAGGTACCTGGTTGGTGATCCTTGCTCTTAGGATCTCTCGATTTTGGAAAGAAGCTCCTTTCACTCCGAGGCTTATCTTTTGGTACAGTTTCCACGATATGGTAGACTTATGTACATTCGGGGTATGGCGAGACCTGTCCCTTGTGATTGAAATTCTTAGAGTGCAGTAGTCACATTTTGTGGGTCGCTTTGTAAAGGAAAGGAGGCAACCGTTTATGTATGTACGTTCGGGAAGGTAGCCTATCGGCTAACTTTGTTGTTTATTCTTGTTGTTTTATTTTATAAGTTTCATGTATGTTCCGCTGATTTTCTCTGATGTATACCTGTAAGGGTGCCCAGGTAGGGCACCAGTCGCGGGCCCGGGGTCGGGTCGTGACAATAGCTCTATCTTAAGTTTCTAAGATTTGGCTTTTCTAGACGCAAGGTTCCCGAGCGGACAACTCGAGTGAGAAGGCTCTACGGCCACCTAGGCCAGGACACTCCACGTACATTACCAACTCTCCTAAATTTGGGTTTTGAAGAAAGAATTTTGCTGATGCACCAAGCGCACCTCGCATGTAGTGTGTGATTGTGTGAATTTTCCAGAGTGGAAGAAATATGAGCGGAATGCCAGTTTAAGGAAAGTAGTAAAGCAGGTAGCAATTAAAATAAATAAAACAAAATACAACACACAGAAATTAAATGCAAAAATAATTGCCAAATAATAACCCTAGGTCTGTTGTGGTTAAGAACCTTAAATCCCCAGCAGAGTCGCCATTCTGTCGCGCCCTTTTTCGGCCGCAACTTTTATTTTTTAAATAAAATGGCTCCTGCTCAATAAAAAATGTTAGGAAATAAATAAAAGAGCTAAATGTTAAAAATTCTTAAAAGTTCAAAAGGGTGCTTAAATATTAAAAGGGGCTAGAATGCTAAAAGGGTTCGCGGAGTCGCCACCTAATTAATTGGGTGAATTAGGACACCTAAATGTTAACTAGTTTAAAGTGAACATTAACTCCATTTTAATGGTCTGTTAAACTTAATGAGATTCTGGGTAAGGGTTCTTTATTAATCTAGAGGGAAGGGGTTAGGCACCCTCTAAGATCCGCTAACTTGCGGTTGTCCTGCCAAACCTAGGGTTAATCATTATGCTAAGGAAGAAGTATATAAATAAAAAAATATATAAAAAAAACGTTTAAGAGGAAGAGTATAAGATATACTTTCTAAAATATTTTTGCAAGGGTTTATGTATAAAGCCAAGGTCAGTTTAGAAAAAGATGCAATTAAGATGCCTAAATACTATATTAGCTATAGGTATAACGGGAGTAAAAATGTGTGCAAGTATTCTCTTACCTAAGGGGTATGTATTGCTTATCGTGAGAATATAATGTTATTGTGATAAGAGAGAGGACGTGTCTATTATGCTACAACAGTAGGTCTTATTCTGTTTTAATAGGAAATTGTACCACGATTTTTCTTTAAGAATGTCTAGGCAAATGATATTCCAGCTTGTTATGCAGGTGTAGATTATGAAGCGATTTATCACAACTATTAAGCAAAGGCAAGGTGAGCCTAAAATAATTAGCTTAAGGTAAGCAAGTCAAACTAATTTCTAGCTATTGATTCAAAGTTTAACTATTCTGAATACTAATTAATTAGTGTGCGTTAGACAATTAATTTACAACAAATAAATGAGGCAGAATAAAGAATAAGTAAAGATGACTCGAAGGAAAGGTGATGTCTTTCGACGGCGATTCGGGATTTTCAAGGCGGAGATGAAGATGCACACAGATGTAGATCCTTGTTTGTTATAACTCATGATGAGTCTCGTGACGAGACTCTTCGTTTGGCTCCCAGGCGCGCCATGTAAAAGAAAATAAAATAAAATAAAGATTAGTACACATCTTAATTATTTGAACCATAAAAGAACAACACACACACGATCTGTGCTTATGCAAGCAGTATACAGAGATATATAAGCCGTCGATGGCGAGGTCAATTCTTTGCAACGATCGATGCAGGACCCAGACAATGGAGTACAGTGAGGTTAACATGTAGAGAATAATCTCATGGTTCAAATCGCGATGTGCTTGAATATTAACAATTAGAGGCATGTAGTAAAGTAGATGGCTGAATCATGGTTCCTTTTAAGCACGTGTTATAGTGGCAACAAAGAATGACGGCAATCAAAAGCAGGCAGTGACAGTTTATGCAAGCAGAGCCAATATTCATTCAGACAGGGAAATTACAGACATGTAAATATTCATTCAAACAGGGAAATTATACGCATGCCGAGATTATAGGATGAATCATGTCTAAAAGCATACCCTACCACAAGAAGTGAATGTAGAATGATCATGCATAGCTTAAAATATAAACAGAGATGGATAAGAAATCAGATATCCAACATATGCATTTCGGCTTATTTGAAAGCGATGAGTAAGCATTTTTCTTAAGTAGAGACATATAGGCATATTTTATGGTTTAGATTTTTAGCGCAGAGAAGTATTCACTTAGAAAATAATGGACTGATTTAACAAGCACGCTAGACCTTTGACAACCAAATAGGCCATTCCAAATAATGCTTAGGCTAGCGAGGCTCAATTATGTGTTACAGGGAGGGGCTATGTTCACAGAGGGGCTCATATAGGCTAAAACAGATTTACTAAGGCAGTGACCACAAAGTTCGAATCAAGCACATATATTGGTAATATAAACTCAGGTAATCTCATAGTAACACCTAAATCATGCTGAAAGACAAACAGGGACAAGTGTCATACTGATTTTATATTACTTAATGCTAGATGGAACTTCGATAGACATACTTAGGACATTCGCCCTGGTTTGAACAATCTACAATCCGGTCTATAATGAAATGACATTAACTAATCCGAGCTCATATCACACAACACAGATTTGTGTATTGGTTTGAGGCGGGCATTTAATAGCTTCCGCCGAACTAACTAATTACGCCTCGATATGATTCATTTGACTAACACCCTTAACTCCTGTCCTATAATGCAAACTTCATGGTTAGACATATTAAGCGAAAAGATTCAGATAATAACCATCAACAAATTTTGAATGGTTTAACACGCACAAGCTGAATTAAACCAGCATATTTCACCAACATATAACCATTACATGTCACGAAACACGATCGAATGAGAAATACAAAGGAGACGAATTTACCTTCTCCGGCAATGAACCGAGGCGTATCAAGTCGTCGGTCCACTCGGAAGGCTTGCTAATTGCCGAGGAAAGGAAGAAGGTTTTTTTTGCGAAATTGTTGACTGTTAGGGTTGAGTTCTTTTCTGAATAATTCAATCGGGCTCCTGCTTTTCCCAATCTGTTTCTCCCTTTTCAATGATGCTAAAGGATTCTCTTTGAATCGCTAAGTTGTACTCTGATTCCTCCCCTAAAAAAAGATGCCTTTCATGTACATACTGCATTCGTTTATATAGTCTCAAATTGGGTTCTAAGTTAGGTGCGATTTGGACTGCATGTAGAAGCTTTGGTAAGGATTGATTCGTGAGGTATTCCTTACCATTAATAGGTGATTCGGACAGATTTGGCTGCTTATTTTTGGATGAATCTTGGTACTAATATCTTGTATAATATGTTAAGGCAAGTATTGCTTATGGTAAGTTGGTTTTGAGGGATTTTGTTTCCATTTCGGGGTCGATTTGTTACGATCTTGTGGGCTTATTCTGGGTTGATTTTGTTACTGTTAGGGCAAGTTATATGGAATGATTCTGTGCAATTTTGCACTGATTTCGTGTGATTTTGACGAGATTTGGGCTGGTTATGGTAAGAAGGAGGCGGCGAATGAAGGGCTTAGGGTTTCGTCTCGTTTCTTAGGGCGTTTGAGGGAGACGAGGGAGATAGGGAAAAGGCCAAGAATAAGGCTGGGCGTGGGCTTTGGACTGATAAGGGTAGAGGGGAGAGTGGGCTTGCGGGTCGCGGGTTTGGGCCAGGAGAAGCTGGGCTGGTTTTAGTTAGTTAGGGTAGTTAGTTTAATTAGGTATTTAATTTAAGTGGGTTATTAGTTTAGGAGTTAATTAATTAATTGCTAAATTATGATTAAATTATTTAGGTGCTTTATTAGTTTAAGTTGAGTTTAAATTGTTACAAAAAATAAAGACGGGTGTGCTATTTAATTAGTGCTTAATTTTTTAAGAATGCGGCGCTATTATTTAAAATCTTATTTATTGCATTATTTATCATTTTTAAAATAAGTTATGAAATTGCTTTGCGTATTTAATAAATGCGACTACGCTACTTGACACGACGTCATTGCTAAATTATTTATTCTATGTATTTATTTATTTTTATTAAGAATCATGACAGGGCTTAAAATTAATTAATGCGGGCGCGGGGCTCTAAGTACTTAATACTCTACGTAAGACGCGGTGCCATTATTAAATTGTCTATTTATGCCTGTATTTATGTTTTATCGCTGCATTTTATTATAAAAATCATAAAAAATTATTTTGCAAAATTAGTGTAATTTTATAGTTAATGACTGCACGAGAGGGTCAAAATTGGGTGTCAACACATGCGACCATGATGCGGGTTCAAATCCCGGATGATATTATTATCCCATGGGCTAGCTCCCCATGAAGACATGTACCCGAGATGCAAGAATACCACGGGCATGTTATATATTATTATTGTTCCATGGGCGTATACTGCAGATGAAGGAATTAGGGGCATGCGGCCATGATGCGGGTTCAAATCCCGGATGATATTATTATCCCATGGGCTAGCTCCCCATGAAGACATGTACCCGAGATGCAGGAATACCACGGGCATGTTATATATTATTATTGTTCCATGGACATGTCTGCACCGATGAAGGAATTCCGGGGGCATGCGGCCATGATGCGGGTTCAAATCCCGGATGATATTATTATCCCATGGGCTAGCTCCCCATGAAGACATGTACCCGAGATGCAGGAATACCACATGCATGTTATATATTATTATTGTTCCATGGACATGTCTGCACCGATGAAGGAATTCTGGGGGCATGCGGCCATGATGCGGGTTCAAATCCCGGATGATATTATTATCCCATGGGCTAGCTCCCCATGAAGACATGTACCCGAGATGCAGGAATACCACGGGCATGTTATATATTATTATTGTTCCATAGACATTTCTGCACAGATGAAGAAATTTCGGGGGCATGCGGCCATGATGCGGGTTCAAATCCCGGATGATATTATTATTCCATGGGCTAGCTCCTCATGAAGACATGTACCCGAGATGCAGGAATACCACGGGCATGTTATATATTATTATTGTTCCATGGACATACTGCGCGATGAAGGAATTCCGGGGGCATGCGGCCATGATGCAGGTTCAAATCCCGGATGATATTATTATCCCATGGGCTAGCTCCCCATGAAGACATGTACCCGAGATGCAGGAATACCACGGGCATGTTATATATTATTATTGTTCCATGGACATGTCTGCACCGATGAAGGAATTCCGGGGGCATGCGACCATGATGCGGGTTCAAATCTCGGATGATATTATTATCCCATGGGCTAGCTCTCCATGAAGACATGTACCCGAGATTCAGGAATACCATAGGCATGTTATATATTATTATTGTTCCATGGACATTTCTGCACTGATGAAGAAATTTCGGGGGCATGCGGCCATGATGCGGGTTCAAATCCCGGATGATATTATTATTCCATGGGCTAGCTCCTCATGAAGACATGTACCCGAGATGCAGGAACACCACGGGCATGTTATATATTATTATTATTCCATGGACTAACTCCCCATGAGGTTTTGTGACGCAGGCAGAATCTGGTAGTTGGCTTTCGTACTTACCCCGGTCAGCTTTGTGACGCAGGCGGAACCTGGTAGTTGGCCTTCGTACTTTCCCCGGTCAGTTTTATGACGAAAGTTGGACCTGGTATTTGAGTATGTATATATTGGTGTTCTATCATATCATGGACTGCCGACAGTGAGGAAGGAATTCCACGGGCACGCTTGATATTATGGGCATGAGACCCATGGTTATATTTGAGTAATGATTCTGAGGGCATGCGTCCCTGACTTGGCATGACTGCTTATATATTGTAAAATGGTCTTTTAAAAGATGAAGTTGATTTTCATTACTCTTATTGATTAGTTTGGTTATCATACTTGTTTCCTGCTTTTTGGACTGTGTGATATTATATTCTTAAAAGACACAGTCGACCCTTGGAGTTGTTATAATATAGTGATACAAGGTGCAGTTGGCTTTTAGGTTATGTGGCACGGTAGGATATGGTATTTGATTTTCTATACTTGCCCCTGTCATTCTTGTACACATCCATGATTTTAATACTGTACTTTATTTCAGTTCCATACTTAGTACTTGTTGTACTGACCTCCTTCGGGGGGCTGCGTTCATGTCCGCAGGTCTAGGTACTCAGTTGTGGATCCGCGAGCTTAGGATCCTTGTTCAGCATGTTGAATAGCTCCAATGTTCCGGAGCTTATCTTTATGACTAGGTATTAAGGGGTACGACGGGGCCTTGTGATCGGTGTATTTTATATACACCTTTTGAGTCATTTTAGTTAGTCTTTTGCCCATTTTTGTACAAATATGTGTCATGTTAGGATATATTTTCTTTCTTTTGAGTCACAATGATTTAAAGTGGCACATTGGTGAGAAGGAGCGAAAAGAGGGCAGAAACAGAGGTTCCAGAGCTCAAAAAGCAGAAAAGTTGGCAACCCAGGCGAGAAACAGGGCGGCGCGGACCTCGCGAAGCGAGCCACGGCGCCCAAAGATCGAGGCAAGAAGTTTCGTAGCCGCTGATTCTGCAGCGCGAGGCGGGAAATCAGCCAAATCCGAATAGGAATGGGCCAAGGCCAAGAAGGAAAAGGTTTGAGACGTTTTTAGTGATATAAAAAGGACCTTTAGGTCAGATTTTTAGGAGGACGACACTTTACAATTCATCACAACTTGGAGATCAAGATTGGAGACTTCTTTTTAAGTAATTTCTTGTTCTTTATTTTATTTTCTTTCTAGTATATGTTGGATATTAGTTTAGTTCTTGGCATGTCTATGGCTAGGAACTAACATAATTTAGGGCTTTCCATGTCGAATCGCTTGAACTTCATTTTATGAATTAATGCAAGATTTTGGTTTCTTCTTATTATTGTGAGATTTATTCAATAATTATTTTGATTGTTTGGTAATTAATTGATCACTAATTATCATAGCTTATATAATTTCTAATCGAAATCCGAAAGGGGAGATTGTGAATATGTTATAATTGAATAAACATAGGTTTAAATCGTGGACGAAAGTACCCCGATACTTGTGTAGTTTAATAGGTTATTGCTCTTAATCCTCCTTTGTAAACGCAAATAGGACAACTCGCGAGCATGCTCAGCAACAGAATACAAGGGAATCACCCTGATCATATTGGAGAGAGTATAAATGAGCAATGCCAGGCGATTGACCTGAGAAATGGCGAACCAGTGGAAGCAAACTCACCACTACCGTGTCCAGAAAAGAAAGGCCTAGACTTCTCGCAGAAGTTGCAGCGCCACTGAGCAGCGCCACAACGCCTATAATCCTGAGACATTGCAGAAGTTTGGGCGCCACGGCGCCGAATCTCAGGGCCGCGGCGCTCAGGGCTCAGAAGGTACAATGAATTTGGGAGCAGTTGTGGACGCACCCCAGGTGAAGATACCGTGCCCCCAGAGGCTAAAAACAAGTTCTCTTGACAAACAGTTCTCTAAATTTCTGGAAGTTCTCAAACAATTGCAACTCAACATCCCGTTTGCTGAGGCACTAGAGCAGATGCCGAGTTATGTAAAGTTCATGAAGGAGATTCTCAGTAAAAAGAGGAGTATAGATGACTACAAAACAGTGGTGTTGACTGAAGAATGCAGTGTCATCCTACAGAGAAAGCTACCTCAGAAGTTGAAAGATCCGAGGAGTTTCACCATCCCATGCACTATAGGAAAGTTTGAGTGTCAGAAGGCGTTGTGTGATCTGGGGGCAGGTATAAATTTGATACCCTATCTGGTGTTTTGCAAACTTGGAATGGGAGAAGCCGGACTCTGAACATCACTTTGCAGCTAGCTGACCGCTCCATCGTCCACCCTAGAGGAGTCATCGAGGATGTGTTGGTTAAGGTGGACAAGTTCATCTTTCCCGCTGATTTCATCATCTTAGACATGAGAGATAATGACATGATCCCCATTATCCTTGGCAGACCCTTCCTAGCCACAGGACAGGCACTCATTGATGTTCGAAAAGGTGAGTTGAGACTTCGTGTGGAAGAAGAAGAGGTGATTTTCAATGTTTTTCGAGCAGCAACCTTCCCAGAGGCAAGTGACAACTGCTTCGCCATTGATGTGATCGAAGAAGCAGTGTCGGAAAATGGGTTCAGAAATGCTGATGCGCTTGAAGAAGTGCTGACACGATGGGATGATAATAGTGGCAATGACCCGAATCTGATGGAGTATGCAAATTGGATGAATTCTTATGAGCAGTGTGATAAGAAGAGATATGAAGAGCTTGGGCAGATGCCAGAGAGATCAGTACCATCCACAGAAAAAGCTCCAGAGTTAGAGTTGAAGACTCTACCAGATCATTTGCAGTACCGATATCTAGGTGAGAATCAATCCTTACCAGTGATCATCTCATGTCATCTATCCACAGTAGAGGTTGAGAAGCTGCTGAGAGTACTGATGGCTCACAAGCGTGCCATTGGGTGGACATTAGCAGACATAAGGGGGATAAGTCCGTCAACAGTGATGCATAAGATCCGTCTAGATGAGGAGAGCAGACCCTCCATTGAGGCACAGAGGAGACTGAATCCAAACATGAAGGAGGTAGTCAGAAAAGAAATCATGAAATGGCTTGATGCTGGGGTAATTTATCCTATCTCTGACAGTGCATGGGTGAGTCCGGTGCAAGTGGTGCCCAAAAATGGTGGTATGACAGTAGTGACAAACGAAAAGAATGAGCTCATTCCATCTATAACAGTTACTGGGTGGAGAATATGCATTGACTATCGCAAGTTGAACAAGACAACCAGAAAAGACCACTTCCCGTTGCCATTTCTAGATCAGATGTTGGATAGACTTGCAGGGCACAATTACTACTGCTTTTTGGATGGTTACTCAGGGTATCATCAGATTGCAATAGCGCCAGAAGATCAGGAAAAGACATCATTCACCTGCCCCTTTGGTACGTTTGCATTCAGAAAGATGTCATTTGGGCTTTGCAATGCACCTGCGACCTTTCAGAGGTGTATGATGGCAGTTTTCTCTGATATGGTGGAGAGGACTATAGATATTTTCATGGATGATTTCTCGGTATTTGGGTCCTCATTCGACAAGTGTTTGAGGCACTTGGAAGCAGTGTTGAAACGGTGTGAAGAGTCCAACCTTGTGCTGAATTGGGAGAAGTGTCACTTCATGGTAAAAGAGGGGATTGTCCTTGGACACAAAATATCCAACCAAGGTATTGAGGTGGACAAAGTAAAGATTTCAGTAATCAAAAATCTACCACCACCAGTATCAACAAAAGGGGTCAGAAGCTTCCTTGGGCATGCCGGTTTTTATAGAAGATTCATCAAAGACTTCTCAAAAGTTTGAAAACCTCTTTCCACCTTGCTAATGACTGGGGTTGCTTTTGAATTCAATAAGGAATGCATGACCGCTTTTCAGACACTCAAAGAAAGGCTTATCTCAGCACCCATAGTCATTGCACCAAACTGGGATCTTCCATTTGAACTAATGTGTGATGCAAGTGATTATGCAGTGGGAGCAGTGCTTGGGCAGAGGGTCGATAAGGTATTCAGATCCATTTACTATGCTAGTAAAACTCTTAATGATGCACAGTTGAATTATGCCACTACAGAAAAAGAATTGCTAGCAATAGTATATGCATTCGAGAAATTCAGGCCATACTTAATTGGGAATAAGGTGATAGTATACACTGACCACTCTGCCATAAAGTACTTGATGACAAAGAAGGATGCAAAACCTCGCCTTATCCGATGGGTTCTGCTATTACAAGAATTTGACATGGAGATCCGCGACAAGAAGGGGACAGAGAACTTCGATTCTTGACCACTTGTCGAGGCTTGAAAACATAGAGAGCCAGAACACCAAGGATGTGCAGATAAATGATCACTTCCCAGATGAGCAATTGTTTCAAGTAAGTGATGTCTTTAAGTTACATTGGTACGCTGATTTTGTTAATTTTCTCGCAGCTAAGGTAGTACCCCAGGATTGACAAGACAGCAAGTAAAGAGGTTCTACTCTGAAGTAAAACACTACTATTGGGAAGAGCCAATATTAAACAAGCATTGCGCCAACCAAGTCATCAGGCGAAGTATACCAGAGGATGAGATGCACCAGATTCTCACCCATTGTCACACCTTACAATGTGGTGGACATTTTGGGGCATAAAAAATGGCTACGAAGGTGCTGCAAAGTGAGTTCTATTGGCCAACCCTCTTCAAGAATGCCCACACCTTTGTGAAGAGCTGTGATCGTTGTCAAAGAACAGGGAACATATCAAGACGAAATGAAATGCCTTCGAATGAGATCTTGGAGGTGGAATTATTTGATGTATGGGGGATCGACTTCATGGGTCCATTCTCGTCGTCCTTTGGGAATCAGTACATTCTTCTTGCAGTGGATTATGTGTCTAAATGGGTAGAAGCGGTAGCCACTAAAGCAAATGACAGTAAGACTGTCCAAAGGTTCCTCCAAAAGAATATATTCACAAGGTTTGGTACTCCCAGGGTCATCATCAGTGATGAAGGAAGCCACTTTTGCAACAAGCAACTTGATACACTGTTTTCTCGATATGGAGTCTACCACCGCACCACATTGACCTATCACCCTCAAGCGAATGGGCAAGCAGAAGTTTCAAACAGGGAAGTGAAGAGCATACTGGAAAAGACGGTGGATGGCTCAAGGAAGGATTGGTCTATCAAATTGGATGACCTTACATGGGCATCTTGACAACATTCAAAACCCCCATTGGAATGTCACCATATAAGTTAGTTTTTGGTAAAGCATGTCATCTGCCAGTAGAGTTGGAACATATGGCTTATTGGGCAATGAGGAAGCTGAACATGGATGTCAAGCCAGCAGGGCAGAAGAGGTTGCTACAGCTGAGCGAGTTGGATGAATTCAGACACAATGCCTATGAGAATGCAAGGATCTACAAAGAACGAACCAAAGTGTGGCATGATAAGATGTTGATCCCAAAAGACTTCCAAACAGGACAACAAGTGCTTTTATTCAACTCAAGGTTGAAGCTGTTCCCAGGCAAGCTCAAATCGCGTTGGTCAGGACCATACACTGTTGTAAGAGCATTCCCCTATGGTGCAGTTGAAGTGAGAGGGAGAGAGGGAGCCCCTTTCAAGGTAAACGGACAGAGGTTGAAACCCTATTTGATCAATGGAATGGAATACATGAGCCTAGTGACCCATCTCATTCCAAAATGAATAGGGAACCTACGCCAGGCTAAAAGACGTTAAAGACAGCGCTACTTGGAAGGCAACCCAAGGTTTTTAAATTTATGCAATTTAATTTTAGTTAGAACAGTCTCACGGAAGGTATTGTTTACATGTTGTGATGACAGGTACAGGGATAAAAAGTGGGGGATGAAAAATGTGAGAGAAGAAGGAAATCAGCTCGGCGCCACGACGCCCAGCAGAGGGTCATGGCGCCGAAAATGCAGAAAGCCGCAGGAAGTTGGGAGTCGCGGCGCCAAATCAAAGCGCCACGGCGCCGGAAGTTCAGAGGGTAGCAGATGTTTGGGCGTCACGGCGCCGATCTCAGGGCCGTGGCACCGCGACGAAAAATCTGAAAAATAAGAGCCCTAGAAATGATTTCCCTCTTCCATTCTAACGGAATTTCTGACGTCATCTGTCATGCATTATCCGCCGCCGCCACCACTATTTTAAACCAAGTTTGTAAGTTGTCCCGTCTTTCTTTTATTTTTTTCTTGAGTCTTGCACATATTAGGGACAATGTGTAATTTAAGTTTGGGGGGGGAGTTCTTAGTTATTTTTGATGTGTTTTTTGAGTCTTTTTGTGTTATTTTCTATGTTTATTTGAGTCTATTTTTTTTTTATTATGATCATGCATGTTGTAGTTACTTTAAACGCCTAGTGAAGTAAAGCTGAATAATGTAATAGAATTAGAAGCAACCATCTGAATACTTAGGTTAGATATGCCAAAAATTCATGAAGTCAAACTATTTGGGGTATCTTGCTGGATTTATGCATTGTTAGTGATTAAACCTATGTGTCTTCTTGCTTGCTATTTGAGGCGAAATAGTTAGGATATGCATATTAGGGAGATGACTCAGACATTTCTCTGTTAGCCCTTTCTTACCATTCATTTCCTATCCCTGACATTACAATTGTATCCCTAGTCAGCCCCTTTGAGCCTAAAATAAGACATTTTCTTTGACATTCTATAATTCCATACTTGTGTCATAAGTGAAGAAATTCAGATGATTGGAATATAAAGTGTTGAAAAAGAGACAAAAAAAGATTGAACAAATTTATGCACCCCAATGAAAATAAAATAAATAGGCCAAAACCTAAGTTTGGGGGTACCTACTATTCATCAGACACCTTATTCTCTCAAAATAAAATAGGGGAAAGATATGTATGAGGTTAAAAAGAAAATCAAAAGAAAGGGGGAAAAATCGAAAGCAAAAAGAGCTTATGGTACGTAAGATTGAGCCTAAAAGCCTATTTTTACCTACCCCTGCCTAAGTCTACATTACAACCCTTAAAAGCCCTGAAGATCTCTAATGTGTGTATCCATGATTAGTGGAGAATAGCAAGTGAACAGGCCATAAGATTTTGAAATTAACATGCATAGTTAGGTATTCTTACTTCCATTGAGCATGATTAAATTGAATTTGCGAAATATCTGACTTGATGTGTTTAGAATGCTAAAAATCAATGTTATATGTTCCTACATATTATTCTACTAACCTTCATGCTTTTCTAAGTAACAATGATGCAGCAAATTGATCAATGTTTTTTGAGTCATTTTTATTTCCTTTTCTTTCGTGTCCTTGTTTCTATTTTTGATCTTTACTCGAGGACGAGCAAAGGTTAAGTTTGGGGTGTTTGATCGGTGTATTTTATATACACCTTTTGAGTCATTTTAGTTAGTCCTTTGCCCATTTTTGTACAAATATGTGTCGTGTTAGGATATATTTTCTTTATTTTGAGTCACAATGGTTTAAAGTGGCACCTTGGTGAGAAGGAGCGAAAAGATGGCAGAAACAGAGGTTCCAGAGCTCAAAAAGCTGAAAAGTTGGCAACCCGGGCGAGAAACAGGGCGGCGCCGCGGCGCCGGTTGCAGGGCCGTTGCGCCGAGGTGGGAAATCAGCCAAATCCGAATATGAATGGGCCAAGGCCAAGAATAAAAAGGTTTGGGACGTTTTTTGTGATATAAAAAGGACCTTTAGGTCAGATTTTTAGGAGGACCACACTTTACAATTCATCACAACTTGGAGATCAAGATTGGAGACTTCTTTTTAAGTAATTTCTTGTTCTTTATTTTATTTTCTTTCTAGTATATGTTGGATATTAGTTTAGTTCTTGGCATGTCTATGGCTAGGAACTAACTTAATTTAGAGCTTTCCATGTCGAATCGTTTGAACTTCGTTTTATGAATTAATGCAAGATTTTGGTTTCTTCTTATTATTGTGAGATTTTATTCAATAATTGTTTTGATTGTTTGGTAATTAATTGATCACTAATTATCATAACTTATATGATTTCTAATCGAAAACCGAAAGGGGAGATTGTGAATATGCTATAGTTGAATAAATATAGGTTTAAATCGTGGACGAAAGTACCCCGATACTTGTGTAGTTTAATAGGTTATTGCTCTTAATCCTCCTTTGTAGTCAATCTTGTCATCGAAAGATAGAAGGGTTCTACATTGGGGTTGAGTGTTTATATTACCTTAACAGGAGTATAAAACGGCTTAGTTAACCTGCTATCTCAAAATAGAAGAAGAACCTTAATTATTTGCATTAACGAGTAAAGCGAGTGGATAGTCGAGGAGATTTGGAAGCCCTATTTCCACTATATCTGAAGTAAAGTAAAGTAATTTAGTTAGCATCTATAATCATAGCTCTAAACAAATCATCAAATTATCGGTCACCAAATAGATACGACAGAATAGAGGTTGGTAATTGGACACTAATCTCTGAGGACGATAACTCGGTCTTCTAGACTATATTATTTGTCACGATACGTGCACTTGTGTTTAGCGTGTGTATAAATTGCGCATCAAGTTTTTGGCGTCGTTGTCGGGGATTGGCGTAGTTCAATATCATTCTATCTATTCTTAATTTCTAATTTGGTTTTTTTTTTGTATTGGTGGAACCGTGCGCCGTGATCCGTTTGTTGGTTTTGATTTATCTCAGGGACCCTGCGAACATGGATTACCACTATCAAGGGTCACAGAATTATCAACAGCAATGTAATCCCCATGCCCCACAGGAAGAGCAGGATGGGCTACGAGCAGCCATACTCAGGCTAACTAGGCACCAAACTCAGTTCATGGAGGAGACGAGAGTGTCCCTAATGAATTTAGAAACGCAAATAGGACAACTCGCGGCATGCTCAGCAACAAAATACAAGGGAATCACCCTGAACATATTGGAGAGACTATAAAAGAGCAATGTCAGGCGATTGACCTTAGAAATGGCGAACCAGTGGAAGAAAACTCACCACTACCGTGTCCAGAAAAGAAAGGCCTAGACTTCTCGCAGAAGTTGCAGCGCCACGGCGCCGATAATCCTGAGACATTGCAGAAGTTTGGGCGCCATGGCGCCGAATCTCAGGGTCGCGGCGCTCAGGGCTCAGAAGGTACAATGAATTTGGGAGCAGTTGTGGACGCACACCAGGTGAAGATACCGTACCCCCAGAGGCTAAAAACAAGTTCTCTTGACAAACAGTTCTCTAAATTTCTAGAAGTTCTCAAACAATTGCAACTCAACATCCCGTTTCCGGAAGACGAACTCAATATGTGAAGTATAGTTACACAAAACCTGTGAACTGAACCTCTAAGTGGGTAGATAAAATCCTTTCATTCTCGACACACTCGATCAAGCTTAGGATCTGCCAAGTGTCTATCCAAATGGCTTGATCATTATATCTCATCTATATCAGTTGACAACAAGATCATATCATAGATATGTTCACTGCGTTGGCTAACGACTTAGTCAACCTAATACCATATGAGAATCTGAGTGTTCTCTCGAAGATACATTTGAGGAATGAATCCTAATCGTTCCTCAACTACCATCTTTAATCTACATCGTAATATACCGAATTCAAGTCGCGTCTCAACCTATAAGACATTTGAGCTTAGGACATGATAAAAGTATATTACTTTGTAAACAATGCGTGTATCGACCTCAAGTCTAAGGATTTTTATCTCCCACACGCTGATGATAATTTAGACATCTATAACAAATAATACATCAGCAAGGTATACCAATACTTTCACAAGTATTCATGTGTCCATCACGAGTTGCCATAACTCGTAGCATGTGAGACATACATCCTCAAATGATATTATGCAGACCACATGTCGACGTATCACATATCATAGACATCTCATTCTCGATGATCATTAGTCGAGGCAGTTTAAGAGTTACACTATAATATTTGTTGACACCCAATTTTGACCCTCCCGTCCAGTCATTAGCTATAAAATTAGACTAATTTTGTAAAATAATTTTATGATTTTTTATAATAAAATGCAGCGATAAAACATTAAATACAGGCATAAATAAGCAATTTAATAATAACACCGCATTTTACGTAGAGTATTAAGCACTTAGAGTCTCGCGCCCGCATTAATTAATCTTAAGTCCTGTCAAACAATTCTTAATAATTAATAATAAATACATAAAATGAATAATTTAGCAATGACGTCGCGTCAGGTAGCATAGTCGCATTTATTAATACGCAAAGCAATCTCATAACTGCTTTTAAATAATAATGCACAATAAATAAGATTTTGAATAAATAGCGCCGCGTTCTAAAATATTAAACACTGATTAAATAGCACGCCCGCATTTATTTTTATAACAATTAGATTAATAAAGCACCTAGGATAATTTAATCACAATTTATTAACTTAATTAATTAATAATACACCTAAAATTAACTCCTAAAATTAAATACCTAATACTTAAAATAACTACCCAGCCCACTACCTACCCAGCCCAACCCGCAAGGCCCAGTCCGCCAGCCCCTATTTCTTTTCCCCAACTCACCTTTAGCCCTTAATTTCCCTTTTCTTCAATGCACACCGCAAGCCCATTACCCATTTCTTTCCCGGCAAATTTACCATTTCCCTTACCTCCCTCGTCCACAACACACAAAAGAAAAGGGAAGCCCTAATCTAACCCTAAAGTCATCCGCCTCCAAACCTTTCCAAATTCAGCCCTAACTTCACGCCCAAATCCATTCCCAAATCGTTTTCAACGCCTAATATTACACCAAAAGATTGTCTCTAACTGACCATATTTTTCGAAGTCTTACCAAGAACGAGATTGGAGAATCTCACCCCAGATCAAAACTTACCATAAGAATAGCTTACCTTAAGAACTTCAAAATCAGCAACAAATCGCACAAAGTATCCTTCAAATCAATCCAAATCACCCACGAAATCATACCAGTAGCTTACCAAGTTTAGAGTCCAATGAAGACTATATAAGCCGACCAGCAGCACATGCAATAGGCATTCGAGGAGGGGGAGAGACGGCAGCAATCATCGGTTTGATACTTTCCCCCTTAGCGGCAGTTAAGAACCCAATCGATTGAGGGATTCAGGAGCACGATTCGAAGAGCACATGGGAAGCGGTAAACGCATGCGACAGAGCACAGAAGGCGGAGCTCAGTAAGGCAGCAATCGCCTTCACGCATGCAAGCAGAGCAGCAGAACACAGAGCACAGACAGCAGAGCATCGGGAGTTAGGGTTCAGCACCCAGACCACTAGCATAGCACGAATAGGAAGTTCAAATCCCTTCTTTCAATTCTAGCCAAGAATCAGCAAACAGACCTTGCCCCTTTTCGCATCTTAAACCCAAAACCCGTCGAGTGGACCGACGACTTGATACGCTGCCCCGGGTCGCTGCCCGGAGAAGGTAAAATCAACTCTTTCTCAATGTCGGCCCATTTCTGTATTGCTGTGTGAAGTTTGCATTAAATACGTGTTAGATGTTGAAGATAATGTTTGGAGTCTGCGAGATAGATAAAATAAATAATATGTCTGTTTATATGGTTTGCTGTGTTGTTGTGGAAGGAGCGGAATACTGCAATAAGTCTGAATCATGGGTGTGTGGCATTTGTTTGTTTGCATTATAAGGTCGACTGTCAAGTAATATAGTCAGGAAGGAGATTAGGCATATCGAAATTCTGGTTTTGCATATCTAAGTTAATCCTTGTATGATTATATATTGTGGCATATGGATCTCCCCCTTCTAGGTTGGGAATCTGAATACTACCAGCTTCTTACCAGTGCACTAGTAGCCCAATTTACACCATGGACCCTCATATAATCTGCATTGGTTCTGTCTATGTGAATGCTAGTATGTCTAGGTAAACTAAAGTGTAGATATGCTCCATAGACATACATCCATACTATCCCTGTGGCCGCCCATGTTGGTTCCAAATGGTTCAAAGAACACGACTGTTGGGATCCGTCATTGCGCCGACATATCATCGCTTGTTTTCTTCGCATTTATCTATCCATAATAATCACCTTCACATAGGCCTGCACTTAGGACATTCATACCCAGCTATTTTAACTATTTGAATTGCCTGCCAAGATGTGCCTGCTTGCCTTACTTGGATTTCTGAAACTGCATACCTAGAAAGTCCCATAGGCCATAGAAATAGTTGGTTAGCATTAGCGTTGCATTTATCGCTCGGTGGCACTAGTGCTGCCATCATTGTTTTGGCATTGCGATCGTTGCCATTCAAGTAGGTTCATCCGCCGGGCATGCCTTTGTTTATTTCTTATTTGCTGATCTTGGAAGTAAGTCCTCCTCTCCTGCATACTGCCTGGCACATTGTCCCATATGTATATACAATCGGGTTCGACTTCCCTTATTTGCTCTCGCCATTTTGCTATCCATGATTCAATCATGCATACATGTTTTAAATCATATGTGTTAATTCTTATATCTAGTACTTGTTTATTATTATTTGGGGCTCGTACTAATCTTTATCTTCTCTTATTTTTGCATGGCACGCATCGGAGCGAAACGAAGAGTCTCACGGCGAGACTCATCACAAGCCACTTCAAACGACAACCCGCGTCTATGTGCACCCGCATTCGCTTTCCCTCTTCGACAATTCCTAGAAAAACAAATAGGATGAGGTCATCCGCTTCAATCCCTCATTCTCTCATCTCATCTTTATCTTACTTTATTTGCTATTGTAATCTATTTCTGTAATATTTAGGATATCTAGAACAATTAAGCCTTTAAACATATGAGAGGGGAAAGTAATTTAAACTTAGAAACACACTTCTTCTTTATTTATCTTTTAGGACTGTTAGGCATGTCTAAATTCTGCAAAAAATGATCTAAATGATTTAACTTGCATCATAAAATCAACATTTTGTTCCTTATTAAAATCCATAACAGATTTCTTCCTAAACTCTCAAGAATCGTCTTTAAGCACCTCTTATATAATATTGTACGCAGGTTAAGCAAGATTAATTTAACTAGCAGTATACATAACTAGTCCGTAAATAAACTTTGCATGAACACATAATTAGTCCATAAAGCACCCTCTTAGTATTCTTCAGCATTTCTAGCCCTTTTTAGCACTTTTAAACACCCTTTGGCATTTAGCACCTTTAGCACATTTTGTCCTTAACATTTTAGCACCTCCTAGCACTCTTTTGTACTTTAGCATATTAGCACTACTTCCAGCACTTTAGCGTTTAGCACTTTTAAGCGCCTCTTAGCACCTTTAGCACCCTTCTAGCATTTAATACCTTTTAGCAACCTTTAGTACTTTAAGCACTTTTAAACATTCAGCATTTGACTCTTTTATTTATTTATAACACCTTTTGCCCTTTTTATACTTTAAGCACCTTTTAAACATTTTAACATTTTAGCATTTTATTAATCAGGAGCTTTTATTTTGCATTTTTAAACATAATAATTACCCTAGGTTTGGCAGACAACCATGAGTTAAGCGGATCTTAGAGGGTGCCTAACCCCTTCCCTCTAGATTAATAAAGAACCCTTACCCAGAATCTCACTAAGTTTAGCAGACCATAAAGAATGGAGTTAGTGTTGACTTTAACCTAAGTTGACATTTAGGTGTCCTAATTCACCAAATTAATTAGGTGGCGACTCCGCAATTTCTAGCACCTCTTTTGCACTTTTAGCACTTTTAGGCACTTTTAATATTTTAAGCATTTTTTAGCATTTTATCGTCTAACACTTTTATTCTAAGCAGGAGCCATTTTTATTTAAAAAATGTCGCGGCCGTAAAAGGGCGTGACAATATTAATCTCTCACATTATTAACAACCACGTAACCTCTAGAGATGCATTTAGAGAATATTATAAACAATAAACTAATAATTCAATCAATGCAAATGCCGTAATATTAATCTCCATTAATATAAATATGAATGTGTATAAAGTACATTTGTCCTAATACTGATTGTCTCTAGGACATAAATATACTTTCAATCTCCCACTTGGGCTAGTGTCAATCACCAACATATTTAATACCCATATTCTCAAAATGACCATTATGCTTAACGAAGCATAATGGTTTAGTAAATGGGTCTGCTAGATTATTGTTTGTGGGAACATAAACTAATATAATATCTTCAGTCTCCACCATCTCTCCGAGGATGTGGTACTTCCTTGGTACATGTTTTTTTCTGTTCGTTGATCTTGGTTCCTTTGCCTGTGCAATTGCATCAGTGTTGTCACAATAAATGGTTATTGGACAACTAGCACTCGAAATAACCCCTAGCTCCTTCAGAAACTCAGAAATCGCGACAGCTTCTGATCCAGCAATGTACTATGCTTCAGTAGTCGAATCAGCAGTAGTAGTTTGTTTAGAAGTCTTCCAACTCACTGCTTCGCCATTGAAAATGAATGTGTAATCAGACTGAGATTTGAAGTCATCAACATCTGTCTGGAAGCTAGCAATAGTGTAACCAGTAGCAACTATCTTCTCATCACCACCATAGACCAAGAAGTAATCTTTAGTACGTCTGAGACATTTAAGAATACTTTTGACTGCCTTCCAGTGTTCATCACCAGGATTCTGCTGGAACTTGCAAGTCATACTAAGTGCAAAGGCCACATTTGGCCTAGTACAAGTCATGACATACATGATTGATCCTATAGCCGAAGCATATGGTACCCTCTTCATGCGCTCAAGTTCTACATCACTAGAAGGACAATCCTTCTTAGATAACTTGATGTCTTGACCTATTGGAAGACCGCCTTTCTTGGAATTCTCCATAGAAAATGTCTAAGCATTTTGTCTATGTAGACCGACTGTGACAGCCCCAACTGATAGAAAATGACGACTCCTTCAGAAAAATAAACTTATTCAAGTTATTTTTTCCAAAGAAGTCCCGCTCCGACCATTCTTATGGCAGAGCACGAGGAGATTTATCATCAATATGATGATTGGAATGGAAACCAGATCTTAATTCCCAGAATGTAGCAGGCTTCACCTAAGTCCTTCATCATGAAGGTATTGGACAACCACTCCTTAACTGACTGCATGAGAGTCTTATTGTCTCTCATTATAAATATGTCATCAACATATATAACAATGAAGACAATACCATCATCCTTGCGTTTGATATAAACATAAGGATCTTCTTTACTTTTGACGAAATCAAATGACTTGATAACCTTGTCAAAACAAATATTTCAACTACTTGAGGCTTGCTTAAGCCCATAAATGGACTTCTATAGTTTGTAAAGTCTGGACTCGGATGAAAAACCCTCGGGTTATTTCATATACACTTTCTCAATTAGATTATCATTGATGAATGCCGTTTTGACATCCATCTGCCAAATGTCATAGTCATAATGTGCAGCTATAGCAAGCAAAATCTGAATAGACTTTATCTTAGCTACTGGTAAAAAGGTTTCATCATAATCCACACCAGGACGCTGATTATAACTTTTAGCCACCAGTCTAGCTTTATAAGTCTGAACATTGCCAAATGCATCAATCTTCTTCTTGAAGACCCATTTTCATCCTATGGGTTTAACTCCATTTGACAAATCAACCAAGTTTCATACTTGATTGACATACACAGATTCCATTTCGAATTTCATGGCTTCTTGTCATCTCTTCGAATCAATGTCTACCATTGCTTCATTGTAGGCTGTAGGCTCATTGTCATCTGGAATATTTATCTCACTATGTGTTTCCATAAGTAGATTTAGTCTTTCTGGAGGATGATGAGTTCTAGTCGACCTACAGAGTTGATTGTCTTGCAGTTAGTTCTAGGTATGTTCTGACTGTGAGAAGATTCTTGTGTGTTGGCTGATCCACCAACATGAGAGCTTTCAAGAATATCATTTTCATGTCTTTCCTAAATGGGAGGAGGTGCAGTCACTACACTTGATCCTAAGGTCTGTGAAGGAGGGTCTTGCATTTCTGCATCATTCATCACAACACTCCCACTGGCCGAAGGGTATATCCTAACTACCAATCTTCGCCAAAATCTTCCACTGAATAATTGCCTTGATCATTCGGCAAAGATTCAACCTCTATGTTACTTTGTTGTTCTGGAATTTCTTCAAGTTCTATATATGTGCAACTTTCTTCCTTGTAGACATATTCTTCTTCAAGAAAAGTTGTCTTCCTAGAAACAATGATCTTATGTTCGCTAGGAAGATAGAAATAGTATCCCCTAATTTCCTTTGGATACCCTACAAAGTAACATTTCTCACTCTTGGATTCCAATTTATCAGTGAGCATCTTCTTGACATATGCAGGGCACCCTCAGGGCCTCATATGTCTAAGAGCTGACTTCTTGCCACACCATATCTCATATGACATATTTTCAACTGATTTAGAAGGAACCCTGCTTAGAACATAAATTGAGGTTTGTATATCATATCCCTAAAGGTATGTTGATAAAGCTGAAAAGCTTATCATGGATCGAACCATATCAAGTAGGGTTCGGTTTCTCCTCTCGACAACACCATTTATTTATGTGTTCCAGGAGCCGTCCATTCGGAATGAACTCCATGTAGCTTCAAGTAATCTAGAAATTCTTTAGCATAACTAGTCCGTAAATAACCTTTGCATGAACACATAATTAGTCCATAAAGCACCCTCTTAGTATTCTTTAGCATTTCTAGCCCTTTTTAGCACTTTTAAACACCCTTTGGCATTTAGCACCTTTAGCACATTTTGTCCTTAACATTTTAGCACCTCCTAGCACTCTTTTGTACTTTAGCATATTAGCACTACTTCCAGCACTTTAGCGTTTAGCACTTTTAAGCGCCTCTTAGCACCTTTAGCACCCTTCTAGCATTTAATACCTTTTAGCAACCTTTAGTACTTTAAGCACTTTTAAACATTCAGCATTTGACTCTTTTATTTATTTATAACACCTTTTGCCCTTTTTATACTTTAAGCACCTTTTAAACATTTTAACATTTTAGCATTTTATTAAGCAGGAGGAGCTTTTATTTTGCATTTTTAAACATAATAATTACCCTAGGTTTGGCAGGACAACCGCAAGTTAGCGGATCTTAGAGGGTGCCTAACCCCTTCCCTCTAGATTAATAAAGAACCCTTACCCAGAATCTCACTAAGTTTAGCAGACCATAAAGAATGGAGTTAGTGTTGACTTTAACCTAAGTTGACATTTAGGTGTCCTAATTCACCAAATTAATTAGGTGGCGACTCCGCAATTTCTAGCACCTCTTTTGCACTTTTAGCACTTTTAAGCAATTTTAATATTTTAAGCATTTTTTAGCATTTTATCGTCTAACACTTTTATTCTAAGCAGGAGCCATTTTTATTTAAAAAATGTCGCGTAGGAAAAAGCGTGATGAAATGGCGACTCCACTGGGGATTAAGGTTCTTAACCACAACAGACCTAGGGTTATTATTTGGCATTACTTTTTGCATTTAAATTTTGTGTACTGTATTTTGTTTTGTTATTTTAATTGCTACCTGCTTTACCGCTTTCCTTAAACTGGCATTCCGCTCATATTTCTTCCACTCTGGAAAATTCACACAATCACACACTCACGCGCTGGTGTGCTTCGCGCACCCACACATTTCTTTCAAAAATATCCAAATTTTAGGAGAGTTGGCGCCTGCGCGGAGTTAGATCGGTTCGTTTGATCAGCCGCGTAGCCTTCTCACTCGAGTTGTCCGCTCGGGAACCTTGCGTCTAGAAAAGTCAAATCTTAGAAACTTAAGATAGAGCTATACCACCCTTATTTTAGGGCATGCATGCATTTACCTTAGGTGGGTCGGTCCTTGGCATCGACACCACAATTAGGAAGACACCAAACTTGTCGACGGGTTTCTCAACCCAACGACCAACCAGCATATTATGTGTAGCGTGACAATGATAGACAAGTCCAAGCCTAATCATGACATGCTGAAATTGGAAAAAGTGCACCGTCATTTGGTCGCCATTTCCAACAAAAGCATTACAGTTGGACGGTTTGGACAAAATCCATCATGAATTCGCATATGTGACGTTTAGGCCTACCTCTGGCATAAAGAGGTCCCCATGCATATTAGGACTCGCTTGCAATGTGACAATTTATGTGCAACATGTACTTGCTAAATATTTTTACACTTCTGTAAAATCACGTGCTTTACATTAACGCAGTTTGCTGCATTTTGTCTAGAAAGATTTATCATCTCCCCAAAGGTCGATTTGTATTTGACTAAGCAATGACGGAGCATAGATATTTCACAAGATCAAAGGCACGGTCCAGCGACATGACCGATTCAAGGGCATTTGAGCAGAACGAGTCGGAACCTGTCTTGGTTCCTATAGGCAAAGCGAGGTCTCGAGAGAAAAGCAAAGATAGACGATCGAACACCTTGCCCAGTTACCGCAGCAAATGGCAACCCTACAGGCCGAAATCAGAAGGCCCAGAAACATCAATAAATACAAGCAACTTTATTGAGACCCACTTTAGGCCAAACGCCCTTTGCATATTCAAAACTGTGACAAGGTAGGAAACTGCATGCGGGTTGCGAGTCCAAGCGGGCGGACACGCAGATGTCAAGGAACAAGGCGGCGAAGTCAAATATGAATCGACCCCCCCCCCCCCAAAACTCACAACTTTTCTTTGAGCGCAGGTCTTTTCATATTAACAGAAGCAGAGAGTGCAATAGCCGAAGTAGAAAATACGGCAAAAGTTTCTTCGCAGAAGCAGAAAGAAGCAGCAAAAGCAGAGGATGACAACAATCCAAAGTCCGCAGCAAAGCGGCAGCAGAAAGGGGCATCAACAATCAGCAGTCAAAGTTCAAAGTTCCGCAACAAAACCAAGCGCATCAACTCGGGCATAAAGTCAAATTGGCAACCAACGCATCGCACCCAACAAAGACATCATGGCAATTCGTCAGTTGCAGCATTTAGCATGTCCGTGCAAGGACGACATCTCAGTATTCACCTGGCGTATCAGGGATGACATCTCTACCCATAAAATTGCACTTCTCATATGTATTTATCATTTCGTTTAAACAGGTATACACTAACGTTTTCTCAAGCTTGGCTTGCAGGAGCATTTATTATACAAAGAAGAAGCGGCAACATCGTCGAACGACGCGTTATCGGACAACAAGTCCACGCAACGACGCCAAAGAAGAACGTCCCAGTAACGACGTTATCGACAAAGAAGTCTACGCAATGACGCCAAGAAGAACACGCCCGACGGCGATGTTATCGGCGCGGCAAGTCCACGCAACGACGCCAAAGAAGAACACGTCCCAGAACGACGCGTTATCATCATATCAAGTCTACGCAACGACGCCAAAGTGAACACGCCCAGCGGCGGCGTTATCGACGCGGCAAGTCTACGCAATGACGCCAACAACACGCCCAGTAACGACGCGTTATCGGACAAAGAAGTCCACGCAACGGCGTCGAAGAATACGTCTACGCAACGACGCCAGCAACAACACGTCCAAGCAGCGACGCTATCAGCACAACAAGCCCAAAAACGACGCCATCATCAGCATATCACATCCACGCAGGGACGATTTCTATACTCCCGAAATTGCATTTCTTACTCATGCTTTATTATTCTGTCTTAGCAGTTATGCACTAACTCTTTCTTGAGCTTTAGTCTACAGGGACGATTGCAGCAAGGACAACATATCCACATTCACAATCGCAACACGTTTGTGCAAGGATGAAAGTCACAGCATTTGCAGCATCGCATCAACACATGCATCACATTTTGCAGGATAACATTTTCTACTCACATCGCGGACCCGACCGGGATCGCGATCGTGCCCTACCAGGCACCCTTACGGTAAACATCGAGAAAATCAGCGGAACATACATGAAACTTATAAATAAAACATCGAATTAATACAACAGTTAGCCGAATGGGGCTACCTTCCGAACATATATATATAAATACAACCAAGCGGTTGCCTCCTTTCTTTTACAAATCGACCCACAATATGTGACTACGCACCTCTAAGAGTTTTAACATAACCATGGCGGGACAAGGCCGCCCGTACCACTGAATATACATAGCCATGACAACTCCTAACATTGGAGCCATCTCAAAATCTTGAACCAGATCCTAAGCTCGCGGATCCATAATCGTAATACCTAAACTGCGGACATGAACGCAGCCCGAAAAGTCGATAACAACAGTGCTAATATGGAGCAGAAAATAAAGTACTGATGCAGATCATAACTGTACAAAAGAATGACAGAGCAAGTATAAAAAGTGCATACCGGATCCTGCCGTGTCATTACCACTTATGAACTTAATTGCATATCATTATCTTTTCCCATTTTTCCATAAGAGTATAGTCAAATTCTTACGTACATACTTAAGAAAACTCATCAAGTTCATAAACATATAACTTGCGTATCTTGCCTAACCCGTCCCTTTATGGAGGAACGCCTATACTGTCGGCCCAATCTGGGACGCGATAGGGTCACATAAGTCTGCCATAAAGGTATACTGCCCGGCCCAAATTTGGGACGCGATAGAATCACATAAGTCTGCCCATAAAGGTATACTGCATAACAACAGGAGGCTCATGATCATGGCAGGGTCCCTCGCCCGTAGTATCAATAAGCAATCCTACTCCTGGGACTATTTCACCCGCATAGGTCCTGTGGACCCGCATGAGGTATTCCTCGCATAGGTACTACCGCATGGGACTATTTCACCCGCATAAGCCCATAAGGACTCGCATGAGGTATTCCTCGCATCATGGGTAGCAAATCCACGGAACAGGTGGTATAACGTCTTGGGGGTTTACCCCTCATTTATACTCTTACCCTAACTCAACCGGCCATCATACATAACATAAGCCCAATCGGCTTATCATACGTAACATAAGCACTACCGACTTATCATACATAACTTAAGCACCACCGGTTTATCATACATAACATAAGCACCACCGGCTTATCATACATTACATAAGCAAGTTAAGAAATCCCCTAACTTCTTATTAGCTTGTTCATAAACACTCATTTTTGTTTACTAAAGGCACTAACATGTCATTATAAAATCCGGGAATTTAACCCAACGTACTACGTGCCTCTACTCCTTTAAAATGATTCTCTTTCAAATAAAACTTCCAAGATACTAATAACCGTAGTATCAAGTCATATCTACTTTTCACGACAAGTCACAATACTTTTAGAAATACATTTATAGGCTTCTAAATCAAGTGACTTCTTTCTTTAAAACTTTAAGCAATTGGTACCTTTAAAACAATTTGCCCTTCTTTATTTCAAATCATTTCTTTGCTTACATTACTGAAGAAAACCATTCTTTTAATCTTCCATAAAGTTGTTATAACTAACTTCCCATAAAGCCGTTATAACTCTTTATGTCTTAGACAAATTCATTCCTTTTATGACCAAGAAACTTATACTTTCAATTCAAATCACATAGCTTTCAAAATACTTCAAGTCTCTTATCTTTTAAGAAAACAAGTTTCTTAACTTTAGAAAGGCAAGAAATCAATACTTTCCAAATCAAGTATTCTATACTTTTAAATCAATTCATTTCTTCCTTTAAGAATCAAGTCTCATAACTTGAAAAATAAAGTCCCTTAACCTTTTAACAATTGAGGTCCATAGTCTTAAAACTTCATACGTAAATCCTTATAAATTAAGTAACATATACTTGGTGCGTTGTGAATAAGTTATACTTATTTATAACTGTCTTAATCAAGTAGCCATGATCTAGAAAATGTAATACAATTTTGTCTTATCTTAGCTTCTATGCAGATGGAGAATTCTACTTGTTTTAACATAATTAATTGTCATTACATTTCCCTTTATTAACGCTGCAATGGCTTGTTCGATACTTATTCTCATTCGTGCCGTAAATTAGCCAAGTCAACTTGGCTCCAAATACCCCCTAACGACTCTTACCAACATCCCCCATAAGACTTGGTAAGAACTTAGGATAACTTAGACATAACCTTTACGTAGAGTAAATCAACATACATACCTCTTAACTTCTAAGAGTAGAAGGAATCATGAAATAGTACTACATGTATATTCCATACATAGAATCATGTCAAAAGAAGGAAGAGGTTCACATACCTCGCGACGATTGTCGACAAGTAGCAAAATGCTCCAAAGTACATCAACCTTGAGCTACTCCATTCTTTAAGTAGGATACGCTATACTTAGTACTTCAACCTATCATGGTCACAATACGTCCATTAACCTCTTACTTCAAACGTAAAATATTCTAAGTGCTAAGTCGCCAAATTCTACGGAAAATCGGACAGCACTTCCTTTGTTTATACTTACTTTGCCACCTTTTTCAAGGCCGAATACAATAACCAAACAGCCCCAATTGGCTCACAATTTAGAAAGTAGTCCAATACAAATGAAAAACAAACTAAAAGTCCAAATTCGGCCACCTTGAGTTCAACCTTACCAATTCTTATCAAATTTCCATTTCAATCCAAATTGGTAGCATAACACGATATCAAGTCGTATTTGATTATAATAACCATAATCTTTAAGTAAGTAACATGCGACGATTTTAGTAACGACTAAATTGTAATCCAACTTAACATGGCTTACATACATTTCGAATTTTCCAAGGCTACAATCAATCCATAATCCTTATAAACTTCAACACATATACTACATACTAGCAACATGTAAAGCTAATCAACAAAATAAATAATCTTGTAACACTTTCAAAGAACAAGATTATACCTCGACGATTCTTAATCCAAATTCCAATCCGAAGTCGCTCCTTAGTAGTTTAGAACCTCTCCAAGACACTTCAATCCGCTTGTTGAGACCCTTAGAACAACACCAACAATTATCCTTCAAATCCCCAAACAAAACCTAGAAAGACCATTAGGTTTTCACTTTGCGACTAACCCAAAACTCTCTTTTTAGGGATTTTTCTATTGAGATATGCTTACACTACCCTCAAGAACCTTGGTTTAAAGTGTGGAGTTGAATGGACAAGGAACAAATTTTTCTTCTCCTTAGTATGTGAACGTGAGCCTCCTCTTGAGCTCTCAAATTTTTCATGAAATTTTCTAAGTGTTGGGCACACTCTTGCTACTAGTAGTGTTATATAGCACATTGGAGGGTTAAGATAGGAACAATTGGGTGGCTAGGATAAGGTTTTAGCAAATATCAAGCTAGTGGTCCCATTGACTTAAGTCAAGCATGTCAAGCTTGCTACTTGCAAGACTTAGTCATCCAAGACTATGGTCAATGACCATTTTGGCCATGCCTATATCGTCCAAGGCATCTCAAGGGGGGTGACACGTGTCGTCCTCCCATTCATCACAATAATACGTTTTCCGACAAATTCCAATATTTCCGATAACTTTTTTTTTTTTACAAGTCTCAAATCTTAAAACTGTGAGTTCTTACGTACGTTCTTACACCATGTCCTGTAAATACGGGGTGTAACATTCTTCCCCCCTTAGAAACATTCGTCCTCGAATGTTCTTTCGGAGTCAAACTTATAATTACCGACATAGTTTCCTGTCACAATCCCGACATACCAACAATGCCACACATGTCCCTAATACCTCGCACGTATAAGCGCCCATCATAAGACCAAAAGAGATTATCCTTTCGTACATCCAACTCATACTAGCATACATACATAACTTCCATACCGATTCTGGCCTCAATCTTTGGAGTCACTCTATAAAACAATATAAGGCCATTTCCGGCTTTCATGACACAGTTCGGTGGAACGCGTCCACGAACAGTAAAACAATTAACTAAACTTGGGCCTTGCGCCTCGTGACTGCAATCGCGTGGCGGAACTACTACCAACTGATCCCACTCCATTCCAGCCATAGGAGACCCGTAACAGTCCTCAACCCGTCTCGGCGTCGCACTTAACTCTTATTCTTCGTCTAAAATAAATCTTTCTGCGAGAAGACCTTGTACATCTAAGGTCTCGTGATCGACAATATTCTTAGGCTCGCAATTTCCATGCTCGACCTACCTTATCAGTCCCCACAAACGTGTACAAAAACTTCTCATAATACCATAATCGTGTCGTTGATCACTAGAACCTTTACTTACTCTATCGGACCTCATCCGTACCATTTCTTAAGCCTACTCGCGACTTAATGCTTACATGACATTCGTTAAGTTCCTTAACATGGCTTCTTAAGGGTTCACTACCTATCGCACTACTCATCCTTTCCCAATAATCTCAAATTAAAACACAAGACCTTGGCGAAAATTCATTAACTATACCATACCTTCCGGTATCTAGTTAGTCTTTACCAATTCCTGGTAATCTAAAATTATTCTAGGCAACACGTTTCTGACCCTCATACATAACTCCGTATAGATGTATGTCACAATACCAACTATACTATAATCATTACCAACCTGGATACGCTATCCACATAGTCATTCCTGGTCATCACGCTTTCGTGAATGCAATCAACATAACTCGTTAGGGAGGACGACCTAACAACACGCCTCTATCGCGATCTCGAGTGAGAAGAATGGAAACCAATCCTAAATGTCCTGCATCCTCCGATTATAGATGTGGTGCACAACACACCGATAATCAAGACTACTGAACACGGTGCAGAGACACTTTCCGAGGACTAATCGCTCGATACCACTTTTGTCACGACCCGACCGGGACGCGGCGGTGCCCTACACAGGCACCGCTACGTAAACATCGAGAAAATCAGCGGAACATACATGAAACTTATAAATAAAACATCGGAATTAATACAACAAGTTAGCCGGAAGTAGGCTACCTTCCGAACATAGATATATAAATACAACCGAAGCAGTTGCCTCCTTTCTTTTACAAACTGACCCACAATATGTGACTACAGACCTCTAAGAGTTTTAACATAACCACTGTGGCGGGACAAGGCCCCGCCGTACCCCTGAATATACATAGCCATGACAACTCCGTAACATTGGAGCCATCTCAAAATGCTGAACCAGGATCCTAAGCTCGCGGATCCATAATCGTAATACCTAAACTGCGGATATGACGCGGCCCGAAAGAAATTCGATAACAAAGTGCGAATATGGAATGAAAATAAAGTAATGCGATGCAGATCATAATCGTACAAAAGAATGTGAGCAAGTATAAAAAGTGCATACGGATCCTGTAGTGTCATTACCACTTATGAACTTAATTGCATATCATTATCTTTTCCCATTTTTCCATAAGAGTATAGTCAAATTCTTACGTATACTTAAGAAAACTCATCAAGTTCATAAACATATAACTTGCGTATCTTGCCTAACCTAACCGTCCCTTTATGGAGGAACGCTTATCTTGTCGGCCCAACTGGGACGCGATGAAATCACATAAGTCCGCTCATAAAGGTATCTTGCCGACCCCAATCTGGGACGCGATAGAATCACATAAGTCTGTCCATAAAGGTATACTGCATAACAACAGGAGGCTCATGATCATGGCAGGGTCCCTCGCCCGTAGTATCAATAAGAAATCCTACTCCTGGGACTATTTCACCCGCATAGGTCCTGTGGACCCGCATGAGGTATTCCTCGCGTAGGTCTACCGCCGCGTGGGACTATTTCACCCGCGTAAGTCCATAAGGACTCGCGTGAGGTATTCCTCGCATCATGGGTAGCAAATCCACGGAACAGGTGGTATAACGTCTTGGGGGTTTACCCCTCATTTATACTCTTACCCTAACTCAACCGACCATCATACATAACATAAGCCCAATCGGCTTATCATACGTAACCTCAGCACTACCGACTTATCATACATAACTTAAGCACCACCGGCTTATCATACATAACATAAGCACCACCGGCTTATCATACATTACATAAGCAAGTTAAGAAATCCCCTAACTTCTTATTAGCTTGTTCATAAACACTCATTTTGTTTACTAAAGGCACTAACATGTCATTATAAAATCCGAATTTAACCCAACGTACTACGTGCCTCTACTCCTTTAAAATGATTCTCTTTCAAATAAAACTTCCAAGATACTAATAACCGTAGTATCAAGTCATATCTACTTTTCACGACAAGTCACAATACTTTTAGAAATACATTTATAGCTTCTAAATCAAGTGACTTCTTTCTTTAAAACTTTAAGCAATTGGTACCTTTAAAACAATTTGCCCTTCTTTATTTCAAATCATTTCTTTGCTTACATTACTGAAGAAAACCATTCTTTTAATCTTCCATAAAGTTGTTATAACCAACTTCCCATAAAGCCGTTATAACTCTTTATGTCTTAGACAAATTCATTCCTTTTATGACCAAGAAACTTATACTTTCAATTCAAATCACATAGCTTTCAACATACTTCAAGTCTCTTATCTTTTAAGAAAACAAGTTTCTTAACTTTAGAAAGGCAAGAAATCAATACTTTCCAAATCAAGTATTCTATACTTTTAAATCAATTCATTTCTTCCTTTAAGAATCAAGTCTCATAACTTGAAAAATAAAGTCCCTTAACCTTTTAACAATTGAGGTCCATAGTCTTAAAACTTCATACGTAAATCCTTATAAATTAAGTAACATATACTTGGTGCGTTGTGAATAAGTTATACTTATTTATAACTATCTTAATCAAGTAGCCATGATCTAGAAAATGTAATACAATTTTGTCTTATCTTAGCTTCTATGCAGATGGAGAATTCTACTTGTTTTAACATAATTAATTGTCATTACATTTCCCTTTATTAACGCTGCAATGGCTTGTTCGATACTTATTCTCATTCGTGCCGTAAATTAGCCAAGTCAACTTGGCTCCAAATACCCCCTAACGACTCTTACCAACATCCCCCATAAGACTTGGTAAGAACTTAGGATAACTTAGACATAACCTTTACGTGAGTAAATCAACATACATACCTCTTAACTTCTAAGAGTGAAGGAATCATGAAATAGTACTACATGTATATTCCATACATAGAATCATGTCAAAAGAAGGAAGAGGTTCACATACCTCGCGACGATTGTCGACAAGTAGCAAAATGCTCCAAAGTACATCAACCTTGAGCTACTCCATTCTTTAAGTAGGATACGCTATACTTAGTACTTCAACCTATCATGGTCACAATACGTCCATTAACCTCTTACTTCAAACGTAAAATATTCTAAGTGCTAAGTCGCCAAATTCTACGGAAAATCGGACAGCACTTCCTTTGTTTATACTTACTTTGCCACCTTTTTCAAGGCCGAATACAATAACCAAACAGCCCCAATTGGCTCACAATTTAGAAAGTAGTCCAATACAAATGAAAAACAAACTAAAAGTCCAAATTCGGCCACCTTGAGTTCAACCTTACCAATTCTTATCAAATTTCCATTTCAATCCAAATTGGTAGCATAACACGATATCAAGTCGTATTTGATTATAATAACCATAATCTTTAAGTAAGTAACATGCGACGATTTTAGTAACGACTAAATTGTAATCCAACTTAACATGGCTTACATACATTTCGAATTTTCCAAGGCTACAATCAATCCATAATCCTTATAAACTTCAACACATATACTACATACTAGCAACATGTAAAGCTAATCAACAAAATAAATAATCTTGTAACACTTTCAAAGAACAAGATTATACCTCGGATTCTTAATCCAAATTCCAATCCAAGTCGCTCCTTAGTAGTTTAGAACCTCTCCAAGACACTTCAATCCGCTTTGAGACCCTTAGAACAACACCAACAATTATCCTTCAAATCCCCAAACAAAACCTAGAAAGACCATTAGGTTTTCACTTTGCGACTAACCCGAAAACTCTCTTTTTCCGGGATTTTTCTATTGAGATATGCTTACACTACCCTCAAGAACCTTGGTTTAAAGTGTGGAGTTGAATGGACAAGGAACAAATTTTTTCTTCTCCCTTAGTATGTGAACCCGTGAGCCTCCTCTTGAGCTCTCAAATTTTTCATGAAATTTTCTAAGTGTTGGGCACACTCTTGCTACTAGTAGTGTTATATAGCACATTGGAGGGTTAAGATAGGAACAATTGGGTGGCTAGGATAAGGTTTTAGCAAATATCAAGCTAGTGGTCCCATTGACTTAAGTCAAGCATGTCAAGCTTGCTACTTGCAAGACTTAGTCATCCAAGACTATGGTCAATGACCATTTTGGACATGCCTATATCGTCCAAGGCATCTCAAGGGGGGGTGACACGTGTCGTCCTCCCATTCGTCACAGTAATACGTTTTCCGACAAATTCCAATATTTCCGATAACTTTTTTTTTACAAGTCTCAAATCTTAAAACTGTGAGTTCTTACGTACGTTCTTACACCATGTCCTGTAAATACGGGGTGTAACATTCTTCCCCCCTTAGAAACATTCGTCCTCGAATGTTCTTTCGGAGTCAAACTTATAATTACCGACATAGTTTCCTGTCACAATCCCGACATACCAACAATGCCACACATGTCCCTAATACCTCGCACACGTATAACTGTCCATCATAAGACCAAAAGAGATTATCCTTTCGTACATCCAACTCATACTAGCATACATACATAACTTCCATACCGATTCTGGCCTCAATCTTTGGAGTCACTCTATAAAACAATATAAGGCCATTTCCGGCTTTCATGACCTGGTTCCGGTGGAACGCGTCCACGAACCCGTAAAACAATTAACTAAACTTGGGCCTTGCGCCGTGACTGCCACGCGTGGCGGAACTACTACCAGATCCCACTCCATTCGGGCCATAGGAGACGTGCAGTGTCCTCAACCCGTCTCAGCGTCGCACTTAACTCTTATTCTTCGTCTAAAATAAATCTTTCTACCCGAGAAGACCTTGTACATCTAAGGTCTCAGCGGTCAGCAATATTCTTAGGCTCGCAATTTCCATGCTCCACCTACCTTATCGTCCCCAAACGTAGCGGGTACAAAAACTTCTCATAATACCATAATCGTGTCGTTGATCACTAGAACCTTTACTTACTCTATACGGACCTCATCCGTACCATTTCTTAAGCCTACTACGCAGCTTAATCTGTTTACATGACATTCTGTTAAGTTCCTTAACATGGCTTCTTAAGGGTTCACTACCCTATCAGACAGCTCATCCTTTCCCAATAATCTCAAAATAAAACACCAGACCTTGGCGAAAATTCATTAACTATACCATACCTTCCCGGTATCTAGTTAGTCTTTACGATTCTGGTAATCTAAAATTATTCTAGGCAACACGTATCGACTCATACATAACTCCGTATAGATGTATGTCACAATACCAACTATACTATAATCATTACCAACCGGATACGCAATCCACATAGTCATTCTGGGTCATCACGCTTTCGTAGCTGCGATCAACATAACTCGTTAGGGAGGGCGACCACTAACAACACATGTCATCTATCGCACGATCTCGAGTGAGAAGAATGGAAACCAATCCTAAATGTCCTGCATCCTCCCGATTATAGATGTGGTGCACAACACACCGATAATCAAGACTCTACTAGACACGATGCGTAGACACTTTCCGAGGACTAATCGCTCGATACCACTTTTGTCACGACGACCGGGATCGCGATCGTGCCCTACACAGGCACCCTTACGAGTAAACATCGAGAAAATCAGCGAACATACATGAAACTTATAAATAAAACATCGGAATTAATACAACAGGTTAGCCGATAGGGCTACCTTCCTGAACATATATATATAAATACAACCGAAGCAGTTGCCTCCTTTCTTTTACAAACTGACCCACAATATGTGACTACAGACCTCTAAGAGTTTTAACATAACCACTGTGGCGGGACAAGGCCCCGCCGCACCACGAATATACATAGCCATGACAACTCCGTAACATTGGAGCCATCTCAAAATGCTGAACCAGGATCCTAAGCTCGCGGATCTATAACTGTGTACCTAAACCTGCGGATATGAGCGGCCCGAAAAATTCGATAACAGGTACCGAATATGGAACAGAAAATAAAGTACAGTAAACAGATCATAACTGTACAAAAGAATGACAGAGCAAGTATAAAAAGTGCATACCGGATCCTGCCGTGTCATTACCACTTATGAACTTAATTGCATATCATTATCTTTTCCCATTTTTCCATAAGAGTATAGTCAAATTCTTACGTACATACTTAAGAAAACTCATCAAGTTCATAAACATATAACTTGCGTATCTTGCCTAACCTAACCCGTCCCTTTATGGAGGAACGCCTATACTGTCGGCCCAATCTGGGACGCGATAGAGTCACATAAGTCTGCTCATAAAGGTATCTTTGCCGCCCAAATGCGGGGGCGATAGAATCACATAAGTCTGCCCATAAAGGTATACTGCATAACAACAGGAGGCTCATGATCATGGCAGGGTCCCTCGCCCGTAGTATCAATAAGCAATCCTACTCCTGGGACTATTTCACCCGCATAGGTCCTGTGGACCCGCATGAGGTATTCCTCGCATAGGCTGTACCCGCCCGCATGGGACTATTTCACCCGCATAAGTCCATAAGGACTCGCATGAGGTATTCCTCGCATCATGGGTAGCAAATCCACAGAACAGGTGGTATAACGTCTTGGGGGTTTACCCCTCATTTATACTCTTACCCTAACTCAACCGGCCATCATACATAACATAAGCCCAATCGGCTTATCATACGTAACATAAGCACTACCGACTTATCATACATAACTTAAGCACCACCGGCTTATCATACATAACATAAGCACCACCGGCTTATCATACATTACATAAGCAAGTTAAGAAATCCCCTAACTTCTTATTAGCTTGTTCATAAACACTCATTTTTGTTTACTAAAGGCACTAACATGTCATTATAAAATCCGGGAATTTAACCCAACGTACTACGTGCCTCTACTCCTTTAAAATGATTCTCTTTCAAATAAAACTTCCAAGATACTAATAACCGTAGTATCAAGTCATATCTACTTTTCACGACAAGTCACAATACTTTTTAGAAATACATTTATAGGCTTCTAAATCAAGTGACTTCTTTCTTTAAAACTTTAAGCAATTGGTACCTTTAAAACAATTTGCCCTTCTTTATTTCAAATCATTTCTTTGCTTACATTACTGAAGAAAACCATTCTTTTAATCTTCCATAAAGTTGTTATAACCAACTTCCCATAAAGCCGTTATAACTCTTTATGTCTTAGACAAATTCATTCCTTTTATGACCAAGAAACTTATACTTTCAATTCAAATCACATAGCTTTCAACATACTTCAAGTCTCTTATCTTTTAAGAAAACAAGTTTCTTAACTTTAGAAAGGCAAGAAATCAATACTTTCCAAATCAAGTATTCTATACTTTTAAATCAATTCATTTCTTCCTTTAAGAATCAAGTCTCATAACTTGAAAAATAAAGTCCCTTAACCTTTTAACAATTGAGGTCCATAGTCTTAAAACTTCATACGTAAATCCTTATAAATTAAGTAACATATACTTGGTGCGTTGTGAATAAGTTATACTTATTTATAACTATCTTAATCAAGTAGCCATGATCTAGAAAATGTAATACAATTTTGTCTTATCTTAGCTTCTATGCAGATGGAGAATTCTACTTGTTTTAACATAATTAATTGTCATTACATTTCCCTTTATTAACGCTGCAATGGCTTGTTCGATACTTATTCTCATTCGTGTCGTAAATTAGCCAAGTCAACTTGGCTCCAAATACCCCCTAACGACTCTTACCAACATCCCCCATAAGACTTGGTAAGAACTTAGGATAACTTAGACATAACCTTTACGTAGAGTAAATCAACATACATACCTCTTAACTTCTAAGAGTAGAAGGAATCATGAAATAGTACTACATGTATATTCCATACATAGAATCATGTCAAAAGAAGGAAGAGGTTCACATACCTCGCGACGATTGTCGACAAGTAGCAAAATGCTCCAAAGTACATCAACCTTGAGCTACTCCATTCTTTAAGTAGGATACGCTATACTTAGTACTTCAACCTATCATGGTCACAATACGTCCATTAACCTCTTACTTCAAACGTAAAATATTCTAAGTGCTAAGTCGCCAAATTCTACGGAAAATCGGACAAAGACTTCCTTTGTTTATACTTACTTTGCCACCTTTTTCAAGGCCGAATACAATAACCAAACAGCCCCAATTGGCTCACAATTTAGAAAGTAGTCCAATACAAATGAAAAACAAACTAAAAGTCCAAATTCGGCCACCTTGAGTTCAACCTTACCAATTCTTATCAAATTTCCATTTCAATCCAAATTGGTAGCATAACACGATATCAAGTCGTATTTGATTATAATAACCATAATCTTTAAGTAAGTAACATGCGACGATTTTAGTAACGACTAAATTGTAATCCAACTTAACATGGCTTACATACATTTCGAATTTTCCAAGGCTACAATCAATCCATAATCCTTATAAACTTCAACACATATACTACATACTAGCAACATGTAAAGCTAATCAACAAAATAAATAATCTTGTAACACTTTCAAAGAACAAGATTATACCTCGACGATTCTTAATCCAAATTCCAATCCGAAGTCGCTCCTTAGTAGTTTAGAACCTCTCCAAGACACTTCAATCCGCTTGTTGAGACCCTTAGAACAACACCAACAATTATCCTTCAAATCCCCAAACAAAACCTAGAAAGACCATTAGGTTTTCACTTTGCGACTAACCCGAAAACTCTCTTTTTCCGGGATTTTTCTATTGAGATATGCTTACACTACCCTCAAGAACCTTGGTTTAAAGTGTGGAGTTGAATGGACAAGGAACAAATTTTTTCTTCTCCCTTAGTATGTGAACCCGTGAGCCTCCTCTTGAGCTCTCAAATTTTTCATGAAATTTTCTAAGTGTTGGGCACACTCTTGCTACTAGTAGTGTTATATAGCACATTGGAGGGTTAAGATAGGAACAATTGGGTGGCTAGGATAAGGTTTTAGCAAATATCAAGCTAGTGGTCCCATTGACTTAAGTCAAACATGTCAAGCTTGCTACTTGCAAGACTTAGTCATCCAAGACTATGGTCAATGACCATTTTGGCCATGCCTATATCGTCCAAGGCATCTCAAGGGGGGGTGACACGTGTCGTCCTCCCATTCGTCACAATAATACGTTTTCCAACAAATTCCAATATTTCCGATAACTTTTTTTTTTACAAGTCTCAAATCTTAAAACTGTGAGTTCTTACGTACGTTCTTACATCATGTCCTGTAAATACGGGGTGTAACACTCACAGTCACATTACTTTCAAAATTATGCATCATCATTTTGCCTTAACAATTATGCACTAACCGTTTGTTTAAGTCTTAGCATGCAGGAGCAGGAGCACAACGTGGATTTTCTCTTGCGTGACAGAACAATTTGTTGGGGGGCCAACCTTCCCAACGAATGGCAGAAGCGGCCTCAAGCGTCGGTCCACTCGCTCCACATCACCATAGAACCCAGCACCATAAGCCATAGCGGTACACCCCAGGTTCAAGCCCGTTTATTTTATTTTATTCTTTACACCACAGCCCAGTGTCGTCATAACTCGACACTGGGACAGCTTTGAGTCCGCATTAGCCCGCCTTGGTGTTTTGACCATGGTAGCCCAGTGTCGTCATAACTCGACATCGGGGCGGCTGAGTCGCGTTAGCATACAGTGTTTCGACCATGGTAACCCAGTGTCGTCATAACTCGACACTGGGACAGATTTTGATTTTTTGCGTCAACCTTGTCTACCTGCCCAACATTTTTTTTTTGCAATTCTGAAGATCGAGACAAAATTGGCTATGAGTCAACGTCTTTGTCCGAAGATTCTTCCATCATCTCCATACAAAGAGGGACAACTGTTGACACCCAATTTTGACCCTCCCGTCCAGTCATTAGCTATAAAATTAGACTAATTTTGTAAAATAATTTTATGATTTTTTATAATAAAATGCAGCGATAAAATATTAAATACAGGCATAAATAAGCAATTTAATAATAACACCGCATTTTACGTAGAGTATTAAGCACTTAGAGTCCCGCGCCCGCATTAATTAATCTTAAGTCCTGTCAAACAATTCTTAATAATTAATAATAAATACATAAAATGAATAATTTAGCAATGACGTCGCGTCAGGTAGCATAGTCGCATTTATTAATACGCAAAGCAATCTCATAACTGCTTTTAAATAATAATGCACAATAAATAAGATTTTGAATAAATAGCGCCGCGTTCTAAAATATTAAACACTGATTAAATAGCACGCCCGCATTTATTTTTATAACAATTAGATTATAAAACACCTAGGATAATTTAATCACAATTTATTAACTTAATTAATTAATAATACACCTAAAATTAACTCCTAAAATTAAATACCTAATACTTAAAATAACTACCCAGCCCACTACCTACCATTGACCCATGAGGCCCAGCGACCACTATTTCTTTTCCCCAACTCACCTTTAGCCCTTAATTTCCCTTTTCTTCGTCCAATGACCCGCATGACCCATTACCCACTCTTATTTCTCAAATTCTTACCATTTCCCTTACCTCCCTCGTCCACAACACACAAAAGAAAAGGGAAGCCCTAATCTAACCCTAAAGCCATCCGCCTCCAAACCTTTCCAAATTCAGCCCTAACTTCACGCCCAAATCCATTCCCAAATCGTTTTCAACGCCTAATATTACACCAAAAGATTTTCTCCAACTGACCATATTTTTCGAAGTCTTACCAAGAACGAGATTGGAGAATCTCACCCCAGATCAAAACTTACCATAAGAATAGCTTACCTTAAGAACTTCAAAATCAGCAACAAATCGCACAAAGTATCCTTCAAATCAATCCAAATCACCCACGAAATCATACCAGTAGCTTACCAAGTTTAGAGTCCAATGAAGACTATATAAGCCGACCAGCAGCACATGCAATAGGCATTCGAGGAGGGGGAGAGACGGCAGCAATCATCGGTTTGATACTTTCCCCCTTAGCGGCAGTTAAGAACCCAATCGATTGAGGGATTCAGGAGCACGATTCGAAGAGCACAGCGGGAGCAGAGTAGAGCACGACAGCGAGCACGTAAGGCGGAGCTCGGCAAAGCGTGTCGCCTTCACGCATGCAAGCGAGCGGCGAACACGAGCACGACATACAGAGCATCGGGAGTTAGGGTTCAGCACCCAGACCACTAGCATAGCACGAATAGGAAGTTCAAATCCCTTCTTTCAATTCTAGCCAAGAATCAGCAAACAGACCTTGCCCCTTTTCGCATCTTAAACCCAAAACCCGTCGAGTGGACCGACGACTTGATACGCTGCCCCGGGTCGCTGCCCGGAGAAGGTAAAATCAACTCTTTCTTAATGTCGGCCCATTTCTGTATTGCTGTGTGAAGTTTGCATTAAATATGTGTTAGATGTTGAAGATAATGTTTGGAGTCTGCGAGATAGATAAAATAAATAATGTGTTGTTGTGGGAGGAGCAGAATGCTGCAATAAGTCTGAATCATGGGTGTGTGGCATTTGTTTGTTTGCATTATAAGGTCGACTGTCAAGTAATATAGTCAGGAAGGAGATTAGGCATATCAAAATTCTGGTTTTGCATATCTAAGTTAATCCCTGTATGATTATATATTGTGGCATATGGATCTCCCCCTTCTAGGTTGGGAATCTGAATACTACCAGCTTCTTACCAGTGCACTAGTAGCCCAATTTACACCATGGACCCTCATATAATCTGCATTGGTTCTGTCTATGTGAATGCTAGTATGTCTAGGTAAACTAAAGTGTAGATATGCTCCATAGACATACATCCATACTATCCCTGTGGCCCTTATGTTGGTTCCAAATGGTTCAGCAACACAGCCTGTTGGGATCCGTCATTGCCGCCGACATATCACTGTTTGCGCTGCTGCCTCGCATGCATCTATCCATAATAATCACCTTCACATAGGCCTGCACTTAGGACATTCATACCCAGCTGTTTTAACTATTTGAATTGCCTGCCAAGATGTGCCTGCTTGCCTTACTTGGATTTCTGAAACTGCATACCTAGAAAGTCCCATAGGCCATAGAAATAGTTGGTTAGCATTAGCGTTGCATTTACTGTTCTGTTGGCACTAGTGCTACTGCCGTCACTGTTTTGGCATTGCAGTCGTTGCCATTACTGTTAGGTTCATCCCGCCCTCGGGCATGCCTTTGTTTATTTCTTATTTGTTGATCTTGGAAGTAATTCCTCCTCTCCTGCATACTGCCTGGCACCTTGTCCCATATGTATATACAATCTGGGGTTCGGCTTCCCTTATTTGCTTCTCGCCCATTTTGCTATCCCGCAATTCAATCATGCATACATGTTTTAAATCATATGTGCTAATTCTTATATCTAGTACTTGTTTATTATTATTTGGGGCTCGTACTAATCTTTATCTTCTCTTATTTTTGCATGGCACGCATCGGAGCGAAACGAAGAGTCTCACGGCGAGACTCATCACAAGCCACTTCAAACGGCAACCCGCGTCTATGTGCACCCGCATTCGCTTTCCCTCTTCGACAATTCCTAGAAAAACAAATAGGATGGGGTCATCCGCTTCAATCCCTCATTCTCTCATCTCATCCTTATCTTACTTTATTTGCTATTGTAATCTATTTCTGTAATATTTAGGATATCTAGAATAATTAAGCCTTTAAACATATGAGAGGGGAAGGTAATTTAAACTTAGAAACGCACTTCTTCTTTATTTATCTTTTAGGACTGTTAGGCATGTCTAAATTCTGCAAAAAATGATCTAAATGATTTAACTTGCATCATAAAATCAACATTTTGTTCCTTATTAAAATCCATAACAGATTTCTTCCTAAACTCTCAAGAATCGTCTTTAAGCACCTCTTATATAATATTGTACGCAGGTTAAGCAATATTAATTTAGCTAGCAGTATACATAACTAGTCCGTAAATAACCTTTGCATGAACACATAATTAGTCCATAAAGCACCCTCTTAGTATTCTTTAGCATTTCTAGCCCTTTTTAGCACTTTTAAACACCCTTTGGCATTTAGCACCTTTAGCACATTTTGTCCTTAACATTTTAGCACCTCCTAGCACTCTTTTGTACTTTAGCATATTAGCACTACTTCCAGCACTTTAGCGTTTAGCACTTTTAAGCGCCTCTTAGCACCTTTAGCACCCTTCTAGCATTTAATACCTTTTAGCAACCTTTAGTACTTTAAGCACTTTTAAACATTCAGCATTTGACTCTTTTATTTATTTATAACACCTTTTGCCCTTTTTATACTTTAAGCACCTTTTAAACATTTTAACATTTTAGCATTTTATTAAGCAGGAGGAGCTTTTATTTTGCATTTTTAAACATAATAATTACCCTAGGTTTGGCAGGACAACCATGAGTTAAGCGGATCTTAGAGGGTGCCTAACCCCTTCCCTCTAGATTAATAAAGAACCCTTACCCAGAATCTCACTAAGTTTAGCAGACCATAAAGAATGGAGTTAGTGTTGACTTTAACCTAAGTTGACATTTAGGTGTCCTAATTCACCAAATTAATTAGGTGGCGACTCCGCAATTTCTAGCACCTCTTTTGCACTTTTAGCACTTTTAGGCACTTTTAATATTTTAAGCATTTTTTAGCATTTTATCGTCTAACACTTTTATTCTAAGCAGGAGCCATTTTTATTTAAAAAATGTCGCGGCCGGAAAAGGGCGTGACAATATTAATCTCTCACATTATTAACAACCACGTAACCTCTAGAGATGCATTTAGAGAATATTATAAACAATAAACTAATAATTCAATCAATGTAAATGTCGTAATATTAATCTCCATTAATATAAATATGAATGTGTATAAAGTACATTTGTCCTAATACTGATTGTCTCTAGGACATAAATATACTTTCAATCTCCCACTTGGGCTAGTGTCAATCACCAACATATCTAATACCCATATTCTCAAAATGACCATTATGCTTAACGAAGCATAATGGTTTAGTAAATGGGTCTGCTAGATTATTGTTTGTGGGAACATAATCTAATATAATATCTTCAGTCTCCACCATCTCTCCGAGGATGTGGTACTTCCTTGGTACATGTTTCTTTCTGTTCGTTGATCTTGGTTCCTTTGCCTGTGCAATTGCATCAGTGTTGTCACAATAAATGGTTATTGGACAACTAGCACTCGAAATAACCCCTAGCTCCTTCAGAAACTCAGAAATCGCGGCGAACTCCGATCCACAATGAATCTTATGCTTGATGGTCGAATCGCGGTAGTAGTTTGTTTAGAAGTCTTCCAACTCATCGCCGCCATTGAAAATGAATGTGTAATCAGACTGAGATTTGAAGTCATCAACATCTGTCTGGAAGCTAGCAATAGTGTAACCAGTAGCAACTATCTTCTCATCACCACCATAGACCAAGAAGTAATCTTTAGTACGTCTGAGACATTTAAGAATACTTTTGACTGCCTTCCAGTGTTCATCACCAGGATTCTGCTGGAACTTGCAAGTCATACTAAGTGCAAAGGCCACATTTGGCCTAGTACAAGTCATGACATATATGATTGATCCTATAGCCGAAGCATATGGGACCCTCTTCATGCGCTCAAGTTCTACATCACTAGAAGGACAATCCTTCTTAGATAACTTGATGTCTTGACCTATTGGAAGACCGCCTTTCTTGGAATTCTCCATAGAAAATGTCTAAGCATTTTGTCTATGTAGACCGACTGTGACAGCCCCAACTGATAGAAAATGACGACTCCTTCAGAAAAATAAACTTATTCAAGTTATTTTTTCCAAAGAAGTCCCGCTCCGACCATTCTTATGGCAGAGCACGAGGAGATTTATCATCAATATGATGATTGGAATAGAAACCAGATCTTAATTCCCAGAATGTAGCAGGCTTCACCTAAGTCCTTCATCATGAAGGTATTGGACAACCACTCCTTAACTGACTGCATGAGAGTCTTATTGTCTCTCATTATAAATATGTCATCAACATATATAACAATGAAGACAATACCATCATCCTTGCGTTTGATATAAACACAAGGATCTTCTTTACTTTTGACGAAATCAAATGACTTGATAACCTTGTCAAAACAAATATTTCAACTACTTGAGGCTTGCTTAAGCCCATAAATGGACTTCTATAGTTTGTAAAGTCTGGACTCGGATGAAAAACCCTCGGGTTATTTCATATACACTTTCTCAATTAGATTATCATTGATGAATGCCGTTTTGACATCCATCTTCCAAATGTCATAGTCATAATGTGCAGCTATAGCAAGCAAAATCCGAATAGACTTTATCTTAGCTACTGGTAAAAAGGTTTCATCATAATCCACACCAGGACGCTGATTATAACTTTTAGCCACCAGTCTAGCTTTATAAGTCTGAACATTGCCAAATGCATCAATCTTCTTCTTGAAGACCCATTTTCATCCTATGGGTTTAACTCCATTTGACAAATCAACCAAGTTTCATACTTGATTGACATACACAGATTCCATTTCGAATTTCATGGCTTCTTGTCATCTCTTCGAATCAATGTCTACCATTGCTTCATTGTAGGTTGTAGGCTCATTGTCATCTGGAATATTTATCTCACTATGTGTTTCCATAAGTAGATTTAGTCTTTCTGGAAGATGATGAGTTCTAGTCGACTTACAGAGTTGATTGTCTTGCAGTTAGTTCTAGGTATGTTCTGACTGTGAGAAGATTCTTGTGTGTTGGCTGATCCACCAACATGAGAGCTTTCAAGAATATCATTTTCATGTCTTTCCTAAATGGGAGGAGGTGCAGTCACTACACTTGATCCTAAGGTCTGTGAAGGAGGGTCTTGCATTTCTGCATCATTCATCACAACACTCCCACTGGCCGAAGGGTATATCCTAAGTACCAATCTTCGCCAAAATCTTCCACTGAATAATTGCCTTGATCATTCGGCAAAGATTCAACCTCTATGTTACTTTGTTGTTCTGGAATTTCTTCAAGTTCTATATATGTGCAACTTTCTTCCTTGTAGACATATTCTTCTTCAAGAAAAGTTGTCTTCCTAGAAACAATGATCTTATGTTAAAGGAAGATAGAAATAGTATCCCCTAATTTCCTTTGGATACCCTACAAAGTAACATTTCTCACTCTTGGATTCCAATTTATCAGTGAGCATCTTCTTGACATATGCAGGGCACCCCCAGGGCCTCATATGTCTAAGAGTTGACTTCTTGCCACACCATATCTCATATGACATATTTTCAACTGATTTAGAAGGAACCCTGCTTAGAACATAAATTGAGGTTTGTATATCATATCCCTAAAGGTATGTTGATAAAGCTGAAAAGCTTATCATGGATCGAACCATATCAAGTAGGGTTCGGTTTCTCCTCTCGACAACACCATTTATTTATGTGTTCCAGGAGCCGTCCATTCGGAATGAACTCCATGTATGTAACGCCCCGAACCCGGGCCCGTTACTGGTGCCTTACCCCGGGCACCCTAGTGATACAACATCAGAGAAAACCAGCGGAAAATAAAACATGAATCATGAAACAAGAGATATAATAAATAAACAGGCCAACCAAAACAGTTGCCTTCAGTATATACATAAAACCCGAACAGTTTAATCCTTTTACAACCCGCCACAATTCTCTGAGACTTAAGATTTACTGACTATGACGGACGGGGCCCGCCATACCACGAATGTACAAGAACCTCTGACTCGAGGAACACATGCAAAAGATAAGCCTCGGAGAAACGGAGCTTCCCAAAACGCTGAGCGAGATCCTAAGGCGAGGATCCACGGCCGATGTACCTCTACTGCGGCATGAGCGGCCCAAAGAGGTCGATAACAGTACAAGTATGTGAAATCACAACATCAGAATGAAATCATAATAGCTTAAAAAGCAGGAGACATGTATGATAACCAAAATACAGTACGCAACATAAAAACAATCAAGTCAGGGACTCACGCCCTCAAAGTCACCACTCAAATATAACTATGGGTCTCACGCCCATACATCCATCATGTTCGCATCATGGCCGCATGCCCCCGGAATACTGCATCGGTGTAGACATGTCCATGATACAACAATAATCACACGGCCGCGTGGCGCGTACCGGAATCTGCGTCGGTGTAGACATGCCCGTGTAACCTCAATAACAATATACTTGGTGGTCAACCTCGCGCGCGCCACGTGCCGGAATCTTGCATCGGTGTAGACACGTCCATGTTGCAGTAATAACCATATATCGGGTAATCAACCCGGCCGCGTACGCGTGCCGAATCTGCGTCGGTGTAGACATGTCCATGTGATATCAACAACAAGCGATAATCAAAATGGAAACATACCGTGGAATTCTCCATCATCGTACGTCGATGAAGTTCTCAACAAGTCAACGGCCTCTATCGAGAGGCGGTAACACGAAATACCACACTTGTACAACAAAGGCTATCATCACAAGCATAGGCAAGTTTCACAACAACAAGCATAAAAGTTTCACAACAACTCAAAGTACTTCCATTTATACCAAAGTCGGGTTTTAACCCCAGTACTACATACGTTAAGTTCTTTTAAAAGAGATCCATTACTTTTATAAAAGTCACCCGATACCCGTAGTATTAGAATGACCAACCCATTCCTTTTCAAAAATCAAGTAACAACATTCTTTTCCTAAGTTCGGTTGCCTAGTTTCAATTACTCAAGCTTCTCATTTTCAAATGGTTTCATAGTTCCCAAACTTAATCACTTGATTCCTTTTAGAACAATTGAGTAATATATGTCTCACGTGAGTAGGTTATTCTTGTTTACAACATTCTTATTACATGACCATGATCTAGAAAATGTATATCATTTTGTCTCATCTTAGTTTCTATGCGGATGGAGGTTTCTACTGGTTTTAATACAATTCATCATTATTCAATACATTTTCCTTTATTAACGCCGCGGTGGTGCTGTCGATACATTCGATTTCCAAATCGGTAAAGCATTATCCCTTTAAATAACACAGTACTCATTACTCACGAATGAGGTTTCACACAAACATTCACATTAGAACAAATAAGTTAAGTCTCTTATCTTATAAGATCAAGTCTCTTAACTTCTAACATCGATAAACCATTTTTCTTTACCTCTCTTAAGACATTATACCTAACTCCCATAAAGCTTAGTATAACTCTTTTTAAAACCTTTTAAAACCAAGTGTTACTCTCCTTCAAAACGATTTATAAATCTTTTGAAATACATCAAGTCCTTTATTATAACAAGCCGCTTATAATTCTCATGATTACCTTTTTTAAAACCACAAAGTATTTTCTTACCTACATAAAGTCATATAACCAACTTCCCATAAAGCCGTTATAACACTTTATGTTTTAAGAACAATCAAACACGATTAACACGTATGCGTCTACCGTGCTTACATAGTTCACACATATCATGCTAGAAGAGATAGGAAGAGGTTCACATACCTCGCGGCGATTATCGACAATAAGCAAAAAGCTCCAAGTACTACAACCTTGCTAGCCCTTTCCACTCGAGTAGAATCGCTACTCTTAGTACTTTCACCTATAAAGGTCACAAACGTCTATTAACCCCAAAACACAAGTTTCTATCTTTCTGAAAATTCGGCGGACCTCCCCACATGACAGCGTAAATCTCCTCTCTATCGGTACTACCAAGCCAACCAGTGGGGTTTACGTCTAACCTGACGCGTACAATTCTACTACACGAGACACAAGTCTCTTTATGTCTGATCTATGTAATTACTGATTCGATTCGATTCTGTATTCAGCTTAAGTCAAAAGACATTGCCAACTAACTACGTTCGATTACTATATATAGTATACTTCAACTATATAATCAACAACATGCAAGTTCCAATCACAATATAAGGACAGTAGTTTTACCTCGATAAGACCAAAATTAACCAAGTAAAAAGTCGATCATTATCAACGCATAGCTCCTACTCCGAGTGCTCCAATCCGCTCCAAACAACCCTTAGAAGTTCTAACCAACCTACTCCAAAACTTCAACCAACAATGAAGATTTTCCGTAGGGTTTCGGTTTGAGACTAAAAGGTAGTATTTCGGGCTCTACGTATAGAGGTAACTTTTGGAATATAACAAGGTATAAGGCCAAGGTATTTTGGGCATTATAACAAAACTAGGAGAGTATTTCTATACAACAACAAGGGTGATTATACGAAAGTAACTAGGCTAGGGGGTACCCACTGGACACCACAAGGAGGAGGAGACCTCTCGGCCAAAGGACAGGAGGAGGAGGAGAGAGGCTGGGGCGAGAGCCACAAGAGGGAGGAGGGATTTCAAGACTTGGAAACATTTGTGGATGAATGAAGTCTTCAAGCTTAGGGGGTATTTATAGCAAAACCAAAGCAAACCAATGTCCAAGATCAATCCATGTGCAAGTCAATTGTAAGGCCAAGATCAAGCCAAGTGCACACACAAAACACTCCACAAAACACTCAACAAAACAAGCAACAAAGCTAGGCACAAAAGAGGGAGCCAATCGGCGAGGCCAACGAGGCTCTTGGGCGCCCAAATCGTCAAGCCAACCTATTGCATCGATGTGAGGGTGACACATGTCACCCTCCCGTTGGTCCAAAATGTTTCGTCTCTCGGAAAAATCCGCAAAATAATAAATGACATAGCGGAATTTTCCTACGAAGCGTGGAAAGCGTTTAAATCGACGACTCTGTCGGCACTTGTGCCCCAAATTTCGAATCAATGCCTATCTTAAGGCTCAAATTTCACGTCGTCCATACGTACATACTCTGCGGAAAAAGCGGGTATAACATTCTCCTCCTTAGAAACATTCGTCGAATGTTCCTTCTCAAGTCTCAACACAAACATGCGCTAGTATAGCCTTCATCGCTATACGCGAAAACGATCATGCCACACCCGCCATAAAAATAACAAACGCGCAATACTTAAACCCAAGTCAGGAAATACCTCTAATCATCACAAAACCCTTACCCGAGGTCTAAAATATACACCCTTCACACCTTCATTTCACAGAAAGCGATCATACACGTTCACTTTTCCCCATCTTCTTTGTACCGCTTCTCGAACACTCAAACTCTTTCTAGTATCCGTACCACACTTCCGTCAACGCTTCTGTTTCCAACCCTTGGAGTCACTACTTCCAAACTTGGTCATCTCACTAATCTCGATTTCCCCTAAGGCCATTCCCGGCCTTCACGAACTGATTCTGGTCGAACGTATCCACGAACTCATACGATGGTCATCTAAACTTGGGCCTAGCACCCTCGTGACCCTGCCACCTGGCGGGACCACCCAGAGCTGACCCTTCCCGCCGAACGGGGCGGGTTGGCCCGCAACATGGCCCCAACCCGACCCATCGTAGCGCCCAACTCTCTAATTTCTTGATCCAACAATCTTACCTCTACAGTCGCGAAAGCTACCACCTCAATTTCACAATACACAGGGAATTACACTTTTCACTAACCAGGTTTCTAAATCACATTTTAGCACAAAGCTATCCAAACATATCATTAAACACATCAACAACATCAATACACACAAAACTCTAGAGGGTTAAGGATATACCTGAAACTAGGCGGTTCAAGGACCGCTAAAACTGGGCACTTCCACCGCGACCTCTACCGTGGCCCGCAACTGCTCTAGTAGTCTGTGCTATCCTACGGTGCTACCCCACAGTCGGACGGTCTCTCGTCATATGGCCTGTTGGCGCAAGAATAACAAGCTCCTCGTACTACGACACTTTCCCGAAATGCGGTCTACCACATCGACCACCGAGGTAGGGTGTGCATCTGCCAACACCCCTACTCGCGAACATTCAAACACAGGAGCCACGACGCTCCTGAATATCCCAAGGGTCCCGAAGGCTGCGGAGGACCACTCTGCAATGGCGGAGGTACATAACTAGTCTGCTGCTGAGGCGGTCCGCCTCTAAAGTCGCCAAAATATCCGGCCGTCTTGGCCTTAACCTGTGGCGGTCCACCGTCGATCTGCGCTCGCACCCAAGTGCATGAGCCTGAATGCGGGCAATGTCCATGCCCGGCTGAAGAGAAACACCCGAACAACTCTCTGCTAGGTAATCATCGAGCCCTGTAACATATCGGTGCACTCGATCCTCCATACTAGCTACTAATGCGGGAACATACCGACGATGAGTCGAACTCCACATTGTACTCCCGGTATGCGCGTTGCGCCTCAACATCAAAAATCTGCCGGCGAGCCCTCGCCGTTTGTGGAGGCAAGAAATGTGCGGAAGGCCCGAAAACTCGTCCCAAAGCGGTGGAAGTGCATGCTCTCCCGGGAAAGCTCACGAGTCAAACCAATCGATTGCGGTATCACGCGGCCGTCGCGAACTAAATGTCACGCATCGATCTGAAGCCTTGATCACCCGCGTGATCCTCTGCAGCGACGGATGAACTCCTGCGGATCATCCTCCGGCCTCGACCAGTAAAACTCGGGCGGGCTACAACTAAGAAATCCGTAGCCTCAGCTATGCGCCTCGGGTGCACTACGGTCTTCTTTGGAACTGGGCGCTACGTCCGGCCTATCCTCATATCGGCCTGACCACGGCAATAATCGGGCCATCTCTCGCGTGACCCATCTCCCCGCTTGGTGGGGTGGAGGCTCGTGCTGTAGTCTCGGCAGCCCATCGCTGCGACTCTAAACTTCTATTTGGTCTTTGGCGTCGCAAAACTTCGCCGTCTGAAGCACTACCTCAGTCTTGGCCGGGCTGCGCCTCGTACTCTCTGAAACCACTAGCGACTCCTCGGTGCCTTGCCCGCCGGGCCACTGGTTGCCTTCGCGAGGCATAAGCGGTAAAAAGCGAAACACGTCGGAGGGCCCAACTTACAACACACGGCTCTAAGGCACGATCTCGAATGAGAAGAATGGAAACCAATCCTAAATGTCCTATAGCCTCACGATTATAGATGTGGTGCACAACACACCGATAATCAAGACTCTACTAGACACGGTGCAGTAGACACTTTCAGAGACTAATCGCTCGATACCACTTTGTAACGCCCGAACCGGGCGTTCACGGTGCCTTACCGGGCACCCTAGTGATACAACATCGAGAAAACGGCGGAAAATAAAACATGAATCATGAAACAAGAGATATAATAAATAAGCAGGCCAACCAAAGCAGTTGCCTTCGGTATATCATAAAACCCGACAGTTTAATCCTTTTACAACCACACGCCTTGATTCTGAGACCTCTAAGATTTACAGACTATGACGGGGACAGGCCGCCATACCCACGAATGTACAAGAACCTGACTCGGGAACACATACCAAAAGATAAGCCTCGGAAAGCGGAGCTTCCCAAACGCAGGCGAGATCTAGGCGAGGATCCACGGCCGATGTACCTCTACTGCGGCGTGAGCGGCCCCAGGAGGTCGATCTGACAGTACAGTATGTGGCGTCAAATCGTAAATGAAATCATAATAGCTTAAAAGCGGGAGACATGTATGATAACCAAAATACTGATCAACATAAAAGCGGTCAGTCGGGGACTCGCGCCTCAAAGTCACCACTCAAATATAACTATGGGTCTCACGCCCATACATCCATCATGTTCGCATCATGGCGCGTGCCCCGAATCGCCTCGGTGTAGACATGTCCATGATGCAACAATAATAACAAGGCCGCGTGGCCACGTACCGGAATCTGCGTCGGTGTAGACATGCCCATGTAACCTCGATAACAATATCTTTGGGTGGTCAACCACGCGCGTAGCCACGTGCCGGAATCTTGCATCGGTGTAGACACGCGTCCATGTTGCGGTAATAACCATATATCGGGTAATCAACGGCCGCGTGGCCGCGTGCCCCGGAATCTGCGTCGGTGTAGACATGTCCATGTGATATCAACAACAAGACGATAATCAAAATGGAAACATACGTGGAATTCTCCATCACCGCCAAAGACGTCGATGAAGTTCTCAACAAGTCAACCGGCCCTCTATCGAGAGACGCGGTAACACAGAAATACCACACTTGTACAACAAAGGCTATCATCACAAGCTTCTCATTTTCAGAAATACCACACTAGTATTAGAATGACCAACCCACATTCCTTTTCAAAAATCAAGTAACAACATTCTTTTCCTAAGTTCCAGTTTGCCTAGTTTCAATTACTCAAGCTTCTCATTTTCAAATGGTTTCATAGTTCCCAAACTTAATCACTTGATTCCTTTTTAGAACAATTGAGTAATATATGTCTCACGTGAGAGTAGGTTATTCTTGTTTACAACATTCTTATTCTGCATGACCATGATCTAGAAAATGTATATCATTTTGTCTCATCTTAGTTTCTATGCGGATGGAGGTTTCTCTGGTTTTAATACAATTCATCATTATTCAATACATTTTCCTTTATTAACGCTGCGGTGGTGCAGCCGATACATTCGATTCCGAAATCAGTAAAGCATTATCCCTTTAAATAACACCAAGTACTCATTACTCACGAATGAGGTTTCACACAAACATTCACATTAGAACAAATAAGTTAAGTCTCTTATCTTATAAGATCAAGTCTCTTAACTTCTAACATCAGTAAACCATTTTTCTTTACCTCTCTTAAGACATTATACCTAACTCCCATAAAGCTTAGTATAACTCTTTTTAAAACCTTTTAAAACCAAGTGTTACTCTCCTTCAAAACGATTTATAAATCTTTTGAAATACATCAAGTCCTTTATTATAACAAGCGATTATAATTCTCATGATTACCTTTTTTAAAACCACAAAGTATTTTCTTACCTACATAAAGTCGTTATAACCAACTTCCCATAAAGCCGTTATAACACTTTATGTTTTAAGAACAATCAAACACGATTAACACGTATGCGTCTACAGTACTTACATAGTTCACACATATCATGCTAGAAGAGATAGGAAGAGGTTCACATACCTAGCGACGATTATCTACAATAAGCAAAAAGATCCAAGTACTACAACGCACTAGCCCTTTCCACTCGAGTAGAATACGCTACTCTTAGTACTTTCACCTATAAAGGTCACAAACGTCTATTAACCCCAAAACACAAGTTTCTATCTTTCTCTGAAAATTCGGCGACACCTCACACATGGCAGCGTAAATCTCCTCCTCTATCGAGGCGCTACCAAGCCAACCATGGGGTTTTACACGTCTAACCTGGGGCGTACAATTCTACTACAGTACACAAGTCTCATGTCTGATCTATGTAATTACGATTCGATTCGATTCTGTATTCTTGGGCTTAAGTCAAAAGACATTGCCAACTAACTACGTTGATCTTATATATAGTATACTTCAACTATATAATCAACAACATGCAATTTCCAATCACAATAGAAGGGCGGTAGTGTTTACCTCGATAAGCCCAAAATTATCCAAGTATAAAGTCGATCTGAGCAACGCTTAGCTCTACTCAGAGTGCTCGATCGCTCCAAACAACCCGAAGTTCTAACCAACTTCTACTCCAAAACTTCAACCAACAATGAAGATTTTCCTTAGGGTTTCGGTTTGAGACTAAAAAGGTAGTATTTCGGGCTCTACGTATAGAGGTAACTTTTGGAATATAACAAGGTATAAGGCCAAGGTATTTTGGGCATTATAACAATACTAGGAGAGTATTTCTATACCACAACAAGGGGTATTATACGAAAGTAACTAGGCTAGGGGTACCCAGCTGAACACCTGAGGAGGAGACCTCTCGGCCAAAGGCCACTAGGAGGAGGAGAGCGGCTCAGGACGAGAGCCACAAGAGGGAGGGGAGGGATTTCAAGACTTGGAAACATTTGTGGATGAATGAAGTCTTCAAGCTTAGGGGGGGTATTTATAGCAAAACCAAAAGCCAACCAATGGCCAAGATCAAGCCATGTGCAAGGCAAGTGTAAGGCCAAGATCAAGCCAAGTGCACCCACAAAACACTCCACAAAACACTCCACAAAACAAGCCACAAAGCAAGGCACAAAAGAGGGAGCCAATCGGCGAGGCCAACGAGGCTCTTGGGCGCCCAAATCGTCCAAGCCAACCTATTGCATCGATGTGAGGTGACACATGTCACCCTCCCGTTGGTCCAAAATGTTCGTCTCTCGGAAAAATCCAAAAATAATAAATGACATAGCGGAATTTTCCCTACGAAAGCTAATGGAAAGCGTTTACGTCGACGACTCTAATCGGCACTTGTGCCCAAATTTCGAATCCAATGCCTATCTTAAGGCTCAAATTTCGTACGTACGTCCATACGTACATACTCTGGAAAAACGGGGTATAACAATGTAGCTTCAAGTAATCTAGAAATTCTTTATTTAAGTATTCACTTCCTCGATCAGATCGAAGAGTCTTGATACTCTTTGCGAGTTGTTTCTCCACTTCATACTTGTACTCTTTAAACTTTTCGAAGGCCTCAGACTTGTGTTTCATAAGATGTCTGTAAAAGTGATGAAGTAAGGGAAACCTCTTCCAGCCTGAGTCGAAAATGGTCCACATACGTTAGTATGTACCAACTCAAGCACCTCCTTGGCTCGTATCCCCTTTCCAGAAAGAGGCTTATTGGTCATCTTACTTTTCAAACATGATTCACAGTTATCATAAGATTATAAGTCAAATGGTTCGAGGTAGTTAAGTTTCCTCAACCGTTTTATCCTTGTTTGATTGATATGACAAAGTCTAAAATGCCACAGGCAGGTAGAATTTCTTTTACTTATTTTAGCTCGTTTGTTTTGTATATTGAAAATTTCTCGACAACATTTTAGTGTATAGAATCCATTCATAAGAGGCGCAATTTCAAACACAACATCATTAAAAGACAAAATAATACTGCCATTAAATATGTTTGAGGAAAAACCCTCTCCGTCTAAAACAGAAATGGAAATGATGTTCCTCGTTAATAAGGGAACATAAAAACAATTGTTCAACACTAAACATTTGCCAGAAGGTAAATCTAATCTATAAGTTCCCACGCACTCAGCATCAACTCGTGCTCTGTTCCCAATGCGCAGGTCCACCTCTCGAGGTCCGACCTTCCTGCTGTCAGTTAGCCCATGCACATTTGTACAAATATGTGAGCCACAAGCGGTATCTAGTACCTAGGAATGAGAATTATTAATAGATAGATTTATTTCAATTACAAACATACCTTGTCCACTAGAGGCTGAAGCACCAGGTGCCTTCCCTCCTCTTGGAGAAGTGCAATCTTTCTTCCAATGTCCCTTCCTATTGCAGTTCATGCACACATATTTAGACGAAATAACTTTCTTCTTCTTTGCCCCTCCTTTGGGTTTCATTGCTGTGGGCATCGTTAGCTTTGCCCTTCTTCTTCTGTCATTCCTTACCTTTCGGATTGGGATGACTAGAAGAGCTTACCATGAGCACAGCTTTGCCCTTAGAGATCGAAGATTCAAAAGTTTTTAACATATTATGCAATTCCGACAGACTCGCTTTAGTTCCATTCATGTTATAGTTAATGATGAAACTCTCAAACGATCGAGGAATTGAATTTAGGATCAGCGTGGAAACAACTCTACTCTGCAGATCAATACCAATTGAGGCCAACCTTTCGATTAACCCTATCATATTCAGCACGTGTTGAGACACTCGGCCCTCTTCGATCAACTTACATTTGAAAAGCTCTATAAGCAGCTCATACTCCAATGTCTGAGACTGAGAGTCATAGAGGCTCTTCAAATGTCCTATCATCTCGTTAGGACCCATGTTCTCATGTTGGCTTTGCAGCTCCATAGACATGAAAAATAACATAACACATTGTGCAGATGTGGCATCATCAAAATACCTTTGATAAGCAACCTTGTCAAAAAATAGCATACTCAGCAGAGTCTTCAGCAGGCACAATGGGGAAAACCTTGTCCAATACATATTCAATTTTCTCTTGCCTTAGGACAATCCTAAGATTCCTAATAAAATCAAGATAATTTGGTCCTGTGAGTTTGTTCGTGTCCATTAGCATTTTAAGTGATATATTCGACATTCTGAAGATCTGAAGAATTAGAAAGACAGGAAAATACAATCAAAATTTATTCTCCATTTTATACACATTCTTTTTAAACTAATTTAACATGACCTTTTATTTAATTAGCTCCCACTATTTTAGCATACTTCTACGACCCCAAGGTATAATACAGACCTAAAACATTTTTTAATGTCATAATGAGCCAAGATCCAAACCTATGCTATATTCGCGTTTACTTGGGTTGATAACTTCAATAACACATTTTGGTAGGTCTTAAAACCAATTGCAAAGCTTATTTGCAACTCTTGGTTGATTAAATAATTTATTTTAATCCGGCGTCCTTAGATTAGTCTGACACTTGGGCACCAAGATTTGTCTAAGCAAGTCAGCCCCATTACACGACTGTGTTTATGTATCTAAGTAAACTTGGCCTTTGCGAGCAAACACTTGGGTGTAAATACCCACAAAAGTTTATCATCTACTTTTATGTTTAACACATCTATGAAAGGGTTTGAGTCCTCGTAGACTTAGAGCAAATGCTGGGGCATAAATACTTGTATCACCGAAAAGGATTTTGCATCCTAACAATTATAATGGACGACGCGTTTTAATTTTAGACTTGTATTCAATATTTGGGAAACATTTTCAGTTTTTGGGGATTTCAACCAAAATCAACATACATGTCATATATCATACGACATCCTATCATGCAATTTCTAAAAACACATTTAGATGGGAAACCGTCAACCAAAATGCATGATATAAGATGGTTTTAATCAACTACTGGGAGCCGCATACCCAAACAATTATTGCGGTCATTTATGTAAATTAATTACTAGGCGCCGCCTACCCAGACAATAATAGTAGACACTATGCTAATAATTAAATTCTTGCATTTAAAACACTTAACACATTTGTATATTATACAATAATATACAATTAATGACAATCATGGATCTATTTGTATAAACTCTAAAATCTATGTCTATGTCAAACAGTCCCTAAACATTTTCCGATTTTAAAATTTTGATTTTCATAAAATTTTGTAAACTTTCATAATTTATAGTTTAGTCCCTCAAGAATTTAAAATTCAATTTGTACCCTATTAAATTCAGAAAATCCAATTTTAATTTTCAGAAAATATTTTCAGGCTTCAGGGACCTGTTTACAATTTCCAGATTATAAAAATTTAGTTTTCAGAAACTTTATTTAATTATAGAATTGCCAGAAAGGACCAAATATGTCTAATTAAAAGTTTTAATTTTCAGATTCTGAATATTTTAAACTTTAGAATTAGAATTTGAATATTTAAAACTTGATTCGATTGATTTTTAATTACGCCCTTGCGGCTACTCGGGCGATAACAAAAATTTAATTTTTAAGCTTCGGGAGAGCAGTCTGCGCGGCGCGCGTCAAAACCCTAGCAAGCGCCGCGACACTCCATTGTGGAGCCGCAACGCCTGTTCCCCAGAAATGTAAAATCTTGCAATTCTGAAACCGTAAATGTCACGACCCGACCCCGGGCCCGCGACTGGTGCCCTACCTGGGCACCCTTACAGGTATACATCAGAGATAATCAGCGGAAAATACATGAAACTTATAAAATAATTCAACAGAAATAAAATCAACAGGTTAGTCGATGAGGCTACCTCCCTGGATATATATAAAAAAAAAACATAACCGAAGCAGTTGCCTCTTTTCCTTTACAAACTGACCCACAATATATGACTACAGACCTCTAAGATTTTTGGACAAATTCTATGACGGGACAAGGCTCCGCCGTATCCCTGCATATACATAACCATGACGACAAGCTCCGGAACATTGGAGCCATCTCAAAATATTGAACCAGGATCCTAAGCTCGCGGATCCATCTCAAAACCTGCAGACATGAACGCAGCCCCCCGAAGGGGGTCAGTACAACATGTACCGAATATGGAACGGAAATAAGGTACAGTAACAAATCATAACTGTACAAAAGAATGACTGGGGCAAGTATAAAAAGGTTATACCAGATCCTGCCGTGCCATTTCCACTCATGAACTTAATTGTACATCATTATCTTTTCCCATTTTTCAATAAGAGTTATAGTCAAATTCTTACGTACATACTTAGGAGAAATCATTAAGTTCATTACCATATAACTTACTTATCTTTCATAACATAATACAGCCCTTTGTGGAGGGACGCCTATACTGTCCGGCCCAATCTGGGACGCGATAAAGTCACATAAGTCTGCCCATAAAGGTATACTGCATAAAAATAGGAAACTTATGATCAACTTAGGGTCACCTGCCCATAGTATCATTTAGCAATCCTACTCCTGGGACTATTTCACCCGCAAGAGCCGTATGGACCCGCATGAGGTATTCCTCGCATGATCGTATCCGCGCATAGGTCGTGTGGACCCGCGTAGGTATTCCTCGCATAGGCGTATCCGCCCGCATAGGTCGTGTGGACGCGTGAGGTATTCCTCGCATAGGACTATTTCACCGCTTAGGCCCTGCGGGCATGATGAGCAAATACGTCATGCTCGCATCATGGGTAGCAAATCCATGGAGAGGTATAATGTCTTGGGGGTTTACCCCGCAATCATACTCAGAATGTATAACGTCTTGGGGGTTTACCCCGCATTTATATTCAGGAGATGTATAACGTCTTGGGGGTTTACCCCGCATTTATACTCATAACACTAGCCCCAAAGGCTATCATACATAACATAAGCACCACCGGCTTATCATACATAACATAAGCGCTACCGGCTTATCATACATAACATAAGCACTACCGGCTTATCATACATAACATAAGCACTACCTGCTTATCATACATAACATAAGCAAGTTAAGAAATCCCCTAACTTCTTATTAACCTTATTTATAAACACCCCCATTTTAGTTTACTTAAGGCACTAACATGTCATTATAAAATCCGGGAATTAATCCCAAAGTACTACGTACTTCTATTCTTTTAAAAATGACTCTTTTTCATATAAAACCTCCAAGATACTAATAACCGTAGTATCAAGTCATATCTACTTTTCAAGACAAGTCACAATACCTTTTTAGAAATACATTTATAGGCTTCTAAATCAAGTGACTTCTTTCCTTAAAACCTTAAGCAATTGGTACCTTTAACCCAATTTGCCCTTCTTTATTTCAAGTCAATTCTTTGCTTACATTACTTGAGTAAACCATTCTTTTAATCTTCCATACAGTTATTATAACCAACTTCTCATAAAGTCGTTATAACTCTTTATGTCTTAGACAAAATTCATTCCTTTTATAACCAAGAGACTTATACTTTCAAATCAAATTACATAGCTTCCAAAATACTTCAAGTCTCTTAACTTTTAAGAAAACACGTTTCTTAACTTAGAATATCAAATCTCTTTAACTTAGAGTATCAAGAAGTCAATACTTTCCAAATCAAGTATTCTATACTTTTTAAATCAAGTCACTTCTTCCTTTAAGAATCAAGTCCCATAACTTGAAAAATAAGGTCTCTTAACCTTTTAAGAATATAAGGTTCATAGTCTTAAAACTTCATACGTGAACTCTTTTAAATTAAGTAACATATACTTTTATGCATTGTGAATAGGTTATACTTATTTATAACGATCTCACTGTGACTCAAAAGAAAGAAAATCTATACTAACATGACACGTATTTGTACAAAAATGGGCCAAAGACTTAAAGCAGCCATGATCTAGAAAATGTAATACAATTTTGTCTTATCTTAGCTTCTATGCAGATGGAGGATTCTACTCATTTTAATTTAATTGATTGCCGATACATTTTCTTTTATTAACGCTGCAGTGGCTTGTTCGATACTTATTCTCATTCGTGCAGTAACTTAGCAAAGTCAACTTGATTACAAATACTTCCTAACGACTCTTACCAACATCCCCCATAAGACTTGGTAAGAACTTAGGATAACTTAGACGTATATTTTACATAGAGTAAATCAACATACATACCTCTTAACTTCTAAGAGTAGAAGGAAACATGAAATAATACCACATGTATATTCCATACATAGAATCATGTCAAAAGAAGGAAGAGGTTCACATACCTCGCGACGATTATCGACAAGTAGCAAAATGCTCCAAAGTACTTCAACCTTGATAGTTATTCCATCCTTCAAGTAGAATACGCTATACTTAGTACTTCAACCTATAATGGCCATAATACGTCCATTAACCTCTAGCTTCAAACGTAGAATATTCTAAGTGCAAAGTCACTAAATTCTACGAAAAATCGGACAGTACTTCCTTTGTTTCTACATACCTTTCCACCTTTTTCAAGGCCCGGAAATCAATAACCAAACGTCACTTTTAAGGCCCAACAATTCAGCTAACCAAAGGGGATTACACGCCTTAACAAGACGTGTAAAATTTTGCCCCACAAATAATATAAAACTGTCAATTCCTTAAGGCATATTTTCGACAAAACACTATCCATAACAATATCAATTTCCTTACAATTCCTTTTTCAATCCAAGTCCTTAGGTCTAACATGTTATATAGTCATAAACAACTTTAACAACTACAATTCCTTCTTTATATAACATGTGACGACTTAAACTAATAATCAAATCGAATTGTAATCTTAAGGGCTAAACATGCTAGTTTTCGGATTAGGGTTCCAATAGCCAATACACTTATCAAACTTCATACTATATACCTCATGCTTGCTAATATCCATAGCTACAACAATAAGTAATCTTAATTACTAAAACGACAAGAATTGTTACCTTTATAAGCCCTTAAAAATTCCAAGATTCAAAATCGCTCCTTAGCAATTCTTAGCTCCTCTTCTTATGTTCCAATCCGCTCCAAGCACTCCTTAGAAGCTAATGAAGTACTCCTCTTCAAGTTCCATCTTCAAAGTTGAAGAACACCCTAGGGTTTAGCCTTGCAACTAACGTAAAAACGTCGTTTTTCCGGAATCTTTCTATTGAGATATCCTTACAATACCCCTAGGAACCTTGGGTTAAAGTCTTGTGACTAATGAACCACAAACGAAAATTTTCTTCTCCCTTTTTTCTCCAAACCCGAGAGCTTCTAGTTCCAAGAACTCAAGTTCTTGCAATTTTTTTCTAAGTGTGGGATGTCTTGCTACTACTACTAGTAGTAGTAGTATATATAAATAAGTCAAAGGCTAGGATAAATCCAAATGGAAGGCTAGGATGTGGTCAATATTATCAAGCTCTCTTGACTTTTGACTTAGTCAATATAATCAAGTCAATGCCTAGCAAGACTTGCTCATCTATACAATGGTCAAATGACCATTCTATCCTTTCAATTTTCGTCCAAGACCATAGGGGGTGCCACGTGTCGCCCTCCCATTCGTCCATAAAATTCCGTAACCCTCGTGGGTCCCACAAAACGTAAAAATTCCTCGGGTGGGCCCCACATGACCAAATACGTAGCAAATAAATTTCCATAATGATAATACATTCCATAATCCTTAATTAATGCATTTTGAGAATCCAATTCTCCTCAACGAACATTTTTCCTTTCCGACGTTCGGAAGATTTTTCCGTCGGAAAAACAATTCTTCCTTTCGTACCAATTTCAAGTCTTGTGTTCCTTACGTACATTCTCTTAAACATGTCCTGGACTTACGGGGTATAACATTCTTCCCCCCTTAGAAACATTCGTCCCCGAATGTTCTTTCGAAGTTCAATCTAATAAGATAGCGACATAGTCTCCTTTTACTACACCCTTCATACAAAATATGCCACCCATGGACACATAACCATACTTATACCAAAACGTCAACCTGAACTCCAAGTACCTCCGAGAGAACTTAACATAAAATCCCTCAATAAACCTACATTCTTGTCTCCGCCTCTTAACGTTCAAATTCAAATCAATCCTTTCAATACAATAAGTCACATAGACTCCACAATTTCATGTCAAAGGATGAAGGAATAACTTATATATTACTAACACTTCCTTTCCTTTCGATATCCGGCTCACCGGAAAACTGGAATCGAACCAACCTCTCTCTACAGTCAACCTTGGCACCCACGAAGCCGACTAGTCTATACTCATGATGACCTCAAAGTGTGTTGTATTCATCTCTACTAGGTCTGCTAGGGTCTGACGAATGTATCTTCACCGGGCAAATCTCATTTACCCGCTCAACTACCACCCATCACTCATGGGTGTAGTCACCTTGAAAAGTTCTCATAGATTCAGGCTTTATTTCTTTACACTTGGTTTCTCTCTTTTTCACTGGTCGTACTCTTTCCGTACTTCCAAACTCATACTAGCATACGTATATAACTTCCATCCCGATTCTGGCCTCCAACCTTTGGAGTCACTTTATTAAACAATATAAGGCCATTTCCGGCTCTCACGACCTGGTTCCGGTGGAACGCGTCCACGAATCCGTAAAAAAATTAACTAGACTTGGGCCTTGCACCCTCGTGACCCTGTCACGTAGCGGAACTACTACCAACTGATTCAACTCCATTTCAAACTATGAGGCGACCCGTAATAGGTCCTCAACCCGACTCAGCGTCGCACTTAACTCTTATCCTTGGTCTGACTCAAATTTTTACTACCCGAGAAGGCCTTATATACCTAAGGTCTCGGCGGTTATCAACATTCTTAGGCTCGCAATTTCCGTGCTCCCAGCCTACCTTATCAGTCCCCCCGTAAACGGGTACAAAAACTTCTCATAATCTCATAATTAGGTTGTCCTGGCCACAACAATCATTTCTTACTCCATACGGATCCCATCCGTACAATTCTCTTAAGCCTACCCCGTAGCTTAATCTATTAACATGACATTCCATTAAGTTCCTTAGCATGACTTCTTAAGGGTTCATCACCCTATCAGACAACTCATCATTCCCTAATTATATCAAATTAGTACATAAACCTTGATGAGAATTCCTTTAGTGTTTCATACCTTCCCGGTATCTATTTAGTCCTTACCAAATCCTGGTAATCTAAAATCATTCTAGGCAACACGCGTCTGACCCTCATACATAACTCTGTATAGCTGTATGTCCCAATACCAACTATACTACAATTATTACCAACCTGGATACGCAATCCACATAGTCCTTCCTGGGTCACTGTTGTCTTTCTCATAGCTGCAACCAACATAACTCGTTAGGGAGAGACGACCCTAACAACACAGCTCTATCGCACGATCTCAGAGTGAGAAGAATGGAAACCAATCCTAAATGTCCTGCGACCTCCGATTATAGATGTGGTGCACACGCAATAATCGAGACTCTACTAGACACGATCGTAGACACTTTCCGAGGACTAAGCGTTACGATACCACTTTTGTCACGACCAGGCTCGGGCATCGGTGCCCTACCTGGGCACCCTTACAGGTATACATCAGAGATAATCAGCGGAACATACATGAAACTTATAAAATAATTCAACAGAAATAAAATCAACAGGTTATCCGATGAGGCTACCTCCCTGGATATATATATATATAAAAAAAACATAACCGAAACAGTTGTCTCCTTTCCTTTACAAACTGACTCACAATATATGACTACAGACCTCTAAGATTTTTGGACAAATTCTATGACGGAACAAGGCCCCGCCGTACCCCTGCATATACATAACCATGACGACAAGCTCCGGAACATTGGAGCCATCTCAAAATGTTGAACCAGGATCCTAAGCTTTCGGATTAGGGTTCCAATAGCCAATACACTTATCAAACTTCATACTATATACCTCATGCTTGCTAATATCCATAGCTACAACAATAAGTAATCTTAATTACTAAAACGACAAGAATTGTTACCTTTATAAGCCCTTAAAAATTCCAAGATTCAAAGTCGCTCCTTAGCAATTCTTAGCTCCTCTTCTTATGTTCCAATCTGCTCCAAGCACTCCTTAGAAGCTAATGAAGGACTCCTCTTCAAGTTACATCTTCAAAGTTGAAGAACACCCTAGGGTTTAGCCTTGCGACTAACGTAAAAACGTCGTTTTTCCGGAATCTTTCTATTGAGATATCCTTACAATACTCCTAGGAACCTTGGGTTAAAGTCTTGTGACTAATGAACCACAAACGAAAATTTTCTTCTCCTTTTTTTTCTCCAAACCCGAGAGCTTCTAGTTCCAAGAACTCAAGTTCTTGCAATTTTTTTCTAAGTGTGGGATGTCTTGCTACTAGTAGTAGTAGTAGTAGTAGTATATATAAATAAATCAAAGTCTAGGATAAATCCAAATGGAAGGCTAGGATGTGGTCAATATTATCAAGCTCTCTTGGCTCTTGACTTAGTCAATATAATCAAGCCAATGCCTAGCAACACTTGCTCATCTATACAATGGTCAAATGACCATTCTATCCTTGCAATTTTCGTCCAAGACCATAGTGGGGTGCCACGTGTCGCCCTCCCATTCGTCCATAAAATTTCGTAACCCTCGTGGGTCCCACAAAATGTAAAAATTCCTCGGGTGGGCCCCACATGACCAAATCCGTAGCAAATAAATTTCCATAATGATAATACATTCCATAATCCTTAATTAATGCATTTTGAGAATCCAATTCTCCTCAACGAACATTTTTCCTTTCCGACGTTCGGAAGATTTTTCCGTCGGAAAAACAATTCTTTCTTTCGTACCAATTTCAAGTCTTGTGTTCCATACATACATTCTCTTAAACATGTCCTGAACTTACGGGGTATAACACTAAAACTGGTTCAAGGTCAGATTGACAGATTCAACCTCGTACCCCTTCACCATTAAATAACACGTTCATCGACCATTATATAATCCCTTCCCGTTCTTCGTCTCAATGCACCATGTTTGAAACGAACCGGTAACGCATATGAACTTAGAAGAGTTAGATCAGAATGACTTCATCGATTACATCACTGTTCAATAGTTTAAGAGACAAGGATTATGTGTTCTTGAGGTTTAAGGTTTTAAAGCTTCTTAACGACATAAAATTAGATTTAAACAAATTATAACTCATATAATCATTAATATTCATTATATAATAACACAAAATAGTCAGACTCTGATACCACTGTAGGGTTTTATCGGGTTTGTATACGCAACGAAATTTAAAAATTTATGTTTTAAACCCGACGTACGGTCAAACTGATGGATGATTATATAATGTAAAACACACAGAAATTGTAATGCGTTGATAGAACACTTACAGTTTAGCAAATATGGAATCTTCAAACTTCAAGTGTACGCCGAGGTTGAGCTCGCAACTGTTCCTCGATTGCAAGTCAAAGACTCCGATGTAATTACTCTTTTGGAAAGCTAGGAAATCCAGCAGAGAATAATTTTATTGAATTGGGTGTGTTAAAATAACGATTGAACTCTCTCTTTGTAGTTGAAAAAATAATCTAGGGTTTCCAAGTGGGCCAGGCCCAGAAACCGAGACAGAGTGGGTCATTTGGACCCACTGGACATGTGGCGCCGCGATGCTCAATGGGTGGCGCCGCAGACCTTATTCCCTTGAGCCGCGACCCTAGTCCAATTCTGTCCCGTTTTTATTTTAATTAAATACGAAATATCATCTCGATTTAATTAAGCAATCATTATTTATTCTAATGTCTCGATTATAAACCGAATATTTATATTCTCTATGATTACATCTTTGGATCGACGGAATAATTGACTTAGTGTTACCCTACAAGCCTTCACATATCGACACTAATATCATTAGGGTCTACACGGAACTCCTAGACGGCGTCGGAAGACGAACTCAATATGTGAAGTATAGTTACACGAAACCTGTGAACTGAACCTCTATGTGGGTAGATAAATCATTTTATTCTCGACACACTCGATCAAGCTTAGGATCTGCCAAGTGTCTATCCAAATGACTTGATCATTATATCTCATCTATATCAGCTGACAATAAGACAATATCATAGATATGTCCACTGCGTTTGCCAACGACTTAGTCAACCTAATACCATATGAGAGTTTGAGTGTTCTCTTGAAGATACATTCGAGGAGTGAATCCTAATCTTGGCTCAACTACCACATTTAATCTACATCGCAATATACCCAATACAAGCCGCGTCTCAACCTATAAGACATTTGAGCTTAGGACAGGATCAAAGTATATTACTCTGTCAACAAGGCGCGTATCGACCTCAATTCTAAGGACTTTTATCTCTCACACGCTGATGATACTTTAGACATCTATAACAAATAATACATCAGAAGGGTATACCAATACTTCCACAAGTATCCATGTATCCATCACGAGTTGCCATAACTCGTAGCAGGTGAGACATACTACATCCCCAAAGGATATGATGCAGACCACATGTCGACGTATCACATATCATCGATATTCCATTCTCGATGATCATTAGTTGAGGCAGTTTAAGAGTTATGCTATAATATTAATCTCTCACATTATTAATAACCACGTAACCTTTGGGGATGCATTTACAGAATATTATAAACAATAAACTAATAAATCTATAAATGCAAATTCCATAATATTAATCTCCATTAATATAAATATGAATGTGTATAAAATACATTTGTCCTAATACTGATTGTCTCTAGGACATAAATATTTTTTCATTAATATCATTTATATTTGCTAGGAATTATAATCCATTGACAACACTTACAGCTATTGATATAATTCATCTTAAATAACATACTATAATCAGGTATCATTAAATTGGGAACTCGAGCTTAGGAATGAAACCACTTCATCAAGCAGATGACTCATAACCTTTCATTCATAGATGTAAGATGATATTAATGTGAGGTACACAATGGATGTACGAGAATAGTATACAATTACTACTACTGCTTTGAAAGGATAAACAACAATGAATTATAATGGTTACAATCTTGTAGCCAACAAGAGTTGTGGCTACAGTAAACTTATGAGTTCTTGATCCTCGTTCTTGAATAATTCTTGAGTCCTCCGTATTGGATATTTGTTCCAATAGAAACAAGTCCCTTGATCTTGATAACCTGAAACCAAGAGACACCAAATCCCTACTTGTTACAAATATGCTGAGTCGAGTATTAGCACTATGTCCTTAAGACAATATTGCCCCGTATAAATCCTTTAACGGTGATTGACAACTTATCTCCCAAGATAAAACAACAATTAAACAAATGGGCAAAGAAAGCTCAAGTGTTTCTCAAGAAGAATCTTTGAGTGTGTGAGAGATATGCTAGAGAGGAAGAAGTTCATAAAATCTGAACTATACAAGTATGAAGTGTATTCTTGAATTGAGCCAAAGGCCTCAATTTATAGTGTGATGAAGATGTCTTCCCAACTAGCCAAGTAATGGCCTTCAATTCCATGTAATGACAATTAATTTGGGGTTACAATTCAGCCAAATAATGGCTGAATTCATGAGCCAAATAATGAAGAATTAATGCTCCAAAGTCAGCCCAAGAGTCAGTTATTTTTCATCTCCAACGGTCTCACTAAAGCTGAGGTGCCGCGGCGCTTCATGTCCAGTAGCCCCCAGTAATTTTTCACGTCACAAGCGTCGCGGCCCTAGGGAGGAGGTGTCGCGGCGCTCTAGGCGTCTCGGCCCTGACTAGGTATCACCATGGCTCTTCGCAGCTATTTCTGACTCATTTCATATTTTACACATAGTACACTTATTCCTTCAATTACCAATGTGAAACACATATCATTTGGCCAATAACCGTCCATCATTCTATGTCTCAAATATTTCACTCACGTACCAATATCTCTTTCACTAATGAAATTTATGATACTTGACACTACGTGTGCACGTGTGTGGAAATGATGTTTTCGACTTACGAGACCTCAATTGTTCGAGTCATAAATAATGGGTTAAACTTAATTCCACATTCAGTAAATTTCTAACAATCCCTCTTGAAAGATATTTTGGCGCACCCACATGGTGTCTTTCTAGCAATCTTTTGGCGGATAGATGTTGCATCTGGATAGGTAGCCGTGGCTTTGAACCTTCTATAGTAGAATACCATCGGACTTAGTTACTGCATGGTGAACGCGGTGTCTTGAACCATCAGTGTTTAGTGTAAGCCAAGACAATGGTACCAACACAACAACTTTCATTAGTCTGTTCTTCTTAATGTTTTGTCTGTTGTGGTCGTGGACACACTTGGATTCTTAAGTACATTCATTTGAGGCGGCCAATCCTCACACTTAAATAGGTGGTCTCCTATAAGGTATCCTGCTATAGCCCACTCCACGAATGTTAGGAATTATTAAAAGTTTCCCCAAACCTAACCCCAATAATTGAGGATCATTAAAGGTTTTGGAAACTTAACCTCTACCCACGTTGCAGATAGCACTTTAATGTCTATCACGGGAATTGTCTTGGATTCATGTTTCTATGTAGAAATCATTATCCGAAGTACTCTTGCTTCTACCGAAGCGCTCAACTGAACCTTTACGATTTAATTTTCCCATTGAACCAAATTCTTGGGATCTTCAATCAGTATGGTTGGGTATCCACCATATCAGTTCGTATTTTTTGGGTTTTAAGCCCATTCCCCTAGACCGGCAGAACTTTTGATATTTGGGTAGTCCCTTAATTTAAAGGGTCTGTTATATCCTTTGATTTAGTAATCAAGGATATGTCACCCGATCAACTGTCATACAGTCTTATGTCTGCGACAGATATGTACAAACGCCGTCATCCGTGCCCTTACAATGTATAACTAGAGAAGGCACGGGTTACTCCCAATAAGGGACATCCTCTAAGAGGTCGTGAAGTTACTCAACTTCCCATCATGATTTATACAAAGCGATAAACTCTGATTCCATCACGAATCGGTCGATGCAAGTTTGCTTAGAGGATTTTACAAAGACACACCATGTGTTATACCCCGTATTTCCAGAGTATGTACGTAAGGGACGTACGTAGAAATTTGAAACTTTTAAAGTGGCTTGGCCGAAATTATTTGTTCACAACACCCGATTAGAGTCGTTTTTCGACGAAACGTTTCCACAGCTTTCGTAGGGTAAAATACGGCTATGTCATTTCTAATTTTTGCGGATTTTTCCGAGAGACGGAATATTTTGGACCAACGAGAGGGCGACACTTGTCACCCTCAAGTTGGCGGTTTGCTTGGCCGAAAGTGGGACGTTTTGGCTAGCTTTCTTGGCCTTGTTTTGTGCCTTGTTTTGTGCCTTGTTTTGTGCCTTGTTTTGTGCCTTGTTTTGTGCCATGTTTTGTGGAGTAGGGATAGGGTGCACTTGGCTTGATCTTGGCCTTACACTTGCCTAACACATGGCTTGATCTTGTCCATTGGTTGGCCAGCTTCCTATAAATACCCTCCCTTTGTTGAAGACTTCATCATCCAAATGTGTTCTAAGTCTTGAAATCCTTCCCTCTCCTCTTGTTTGACTCTCGTCCAAGAGCCCTCCTAGTAAAGGCCCTTGGCGAAACCCTCCCTTTGAGTGGCCTTTGTGGCGTGAGCCTCCTCCCCTTTGGGGTGCTAGCCGTGGGGTACCCCCCCCTAGCCTAGTTGCTTTCGTATAATACCCCCCCTCTTGGTAGAAATACTTCTCCAAGTATTGTTATAATGCCCAAAATACCTTAGCCTTTACCTTGTTGTATTCCAAAGTTACCTCTATACGTAGAGCAGGAAATACTACCTTTTGTCCTTTTAGTCTCAAACCGAAACCCTAAGGAAATCTTCATTGTTGGTTGAAGTATTTAAGTAGAAGTTGGTTAGAACTTCTAAGGGTTGTTTGGAGCGGATTGGAGCGCACGGAGTAGGAGCTAAACCTTGCTCAGGATCGACATTATAACTTGGATAATTTTGGGCTTATCGAGGTAAATATCTTGACCTTCTATTGTAATTGAAAATTACATGTTGTTGGAATATATAGTTAAAGTATACTATATATAGGATTGAACATAGTTGTGCGGCAATGTCTTTTGACTTAAGCCTGATTTTAAAGAAGAGAACTGAACTGTAATTACATAGGACTGTATTACAGTAGACTTGTGTAGCATTACTATATAGTAGAATTGTACACGACCGGTTAGACGTGTTAACCCCCCCCCCCTGGTTGGCTTGATAGCCGGCCTCGATAAAAGAGGAGATTTACGCTGTTGCGGGGGGGGGAGGTGCTGCCGAATTTTCTGTAGAATGTTCTACGAAGGGATCTAAATGTTTATAAGCGCCTTGTGGCCTTATAGGTTGAAGTACTACGTATGGCGCGATCTACTGGCTAAGGAGTAGCCGACGGTTTGAAGTACTTGGAGCGTTTTGCTATTAGTCGATACTCGTCGCGAGGTATGTGAACCTCTTCCTATCTCTTCTAGCATGATATGTGTGAACTATGTAGTAATGCGGTGACGTCATGTGCTAAATGTATTTGATTGGTTTAAAACATAAAGTGTTATAACGGCTTTATGGGAAGTTGGTTATAACGACTTTATGTTGGTAAGAAAATACTTGTGGTTTTAAAAGGTAATCGATTTGAACTATAAGCGGCTTGTTATGTGTTAATAAAGAACTTGAAGTAATACTTGGTTTTAAAAACTTAAGAGTTATACTAGCTTTATGGGAAGTTAGGTATAACGGCTTAAGAATGTTTTCTTGATTTGAAATCGAATGTGTATCGACAAACCAACTGCGGCGTTAATAAAAGGAAATGTTTTGACTAATTAAGTATTATTAAAACCGGTAGAAACTTCCATCTGCATAGAAGCTAAGATGAGACAAAATGATATTTTCTAGATCATGGTCATGTAATAAGATTGTTATAAACAAGAATATCCTACTCACATATAAGGCTTATGTTTCTCAGATTGTTTAAAGGAGAATTATATTCTTAAATGAATAAGACTATGAACTACGAAACCTTTCTAAAATAAGAACCGTGAACATTGGAAATTAGGCAAACTTGAACATTGGAAGAGAATGTTGCTAATTGATTTTACAAAGAGAAGTAATTGATTTACTTTAAAAAGATAATCACTCTATATACTACGGGTATTGTGTGGTTTTTGTGAAGTAACGTATCTTTTAAAGATTTAATGTATGAAGTACTTTGGGGATAGATACAGAACTTGTTAGCATAAAGTACCTTGTGTGAATAACTTGATTGTGTTGGTTTGAAATAGCCTTGTAAATACTTTCTTGTTGATGTGATAAGTAAACATGTTAGGATGCTACGTGTGTTAGTATCTTGTGTGATCGTGACGTAAGGGGGTCATTCTTGTTGTGCTTACGTTGTTAAGCGTTAAGCGTTGTACTATTATTATATCACCTACCCTTTGACTTATACCAGGGCTTGCCACCCGATGCGGGTCTTACGGCCTATGCGGTCCTTGTGACTATGCGAGTCACGGTAGCTCGAGGATTGATCATTCGGGTGTTTAGCGATGCGGGGATTCCATGCGGTCTATCGAGACTATGCGGTCTTTTGAGACTATGCGGGTTGCGGGAGCCTAGGTGGATCTGGGGTTAAGGCCCTCGATGCGGGGTATACCTCGGTGATGCAGGACCATGATTCGAGAATACCTCATGCGGGTCCGTGTGTGACCTATGCGGGCTGCGAGTTCGAGGATAGACGCGCACATTGATATTGCGGGCGAGTGGCGGCCGATCATGTGGTGCGGTCTAGAAAGACCTCGGGATACGGTTTGTGGTATTTTTAGTGCTGTGGGTCTTAGTAGTCGGCTATGCCTTCGTACTTGCCCGTGCGGTTTTATTGTGATAACTTTGAGGCGTGAGTCCACGACTTGACATATTTGCTTATTTATTGTGAGCGTAGTTTGGTTATCATACATGTCTCTGCTTTATATAGACTACTATGATTTCATTTCTGATATCTATTTTCGATTTCACATACTTGGTACTGTTATCGACATCCTTCGAAGTGCGTTCATGCCGCGGTAAAGGTACACCGATCGTTGATCCTCGCTCTTAGGAGTCACGATTGCGTTTGGGAAAGCTCCGTTTCTCGGAGGCTTATCTTGGTATAGTCCCGTATCGTTGTAGGTATTTACATTCGTGGTATGGCGGGGCCTGTCCGCCATTGTTATCGTATCATTTCTTAGAAGTGCATAATCTTGTTGTGGCGGGGTTTGTAAAAAGGATTAAAGCTGTTCATTTGTAAGAGTTGTTATTTATATATGCGAAAAGGCAAGTTTTCCCTCAGTTCTTGTTTTGTACTTCATTTGTTTCATGTATGTGTTTTATGTTTACTGATTACTCTCGATGTTGTATCACTAGGGTGCGGGGTAAGGCACGATCCAGACCAGTTGGGTTGTGACAAAAGTGGTATCGAGCGATTAATCCTCGGAAAGTGTCTACAGACCGTATCGATGAGTCTTGATTATCGGTGTGTTGTGCACCACGCAATAATCGTGAGGCTATAGGGTATTTAGGATTGGTTTCTATTCTTCTCACTCTGAGATCGTGCCTTAGAGGCGTGTTGTAAGTTGGACCTCCGACGAAATTATTTCCCTTATCGTTATGCCTCCGCGTAGGCAACGGGCCCGGGGAGGGCAAAGCGGCCGAGGAGGCTGCAGTAGAGTTCGAGAGGGTGGCGAGGCACAGCCCAATCATTACCTAGGGTAGTGCTTCATTCGGGAGTTCTGCGACGTCACTAGCCCAGAGAGTTTTAGCACGGCGGCGGCGTTCTGCTGCGACGCGATGTTTGGACCTTGATTCGCGGCCAGAGCAGTATAGAGTATACCGATGTCTGCGAGTCTTGATGAATATCAACGAGAAGGTTGTGCGAGTAATTCTTGATTAGGCGAGCATGGCACGTATGCGGGCTTATGCGCAGGCCAAGAAAGCGTAGAGATCAGCGGGTTAACGAAGGGCGAGAAGAGGCGAGCGGCAAGGTCCTTTGGTAACTTTAGGCGAGTCACCTCGCGGCCGAATTGAATATGCGCATCCACCGATCAGAGTGGTCCTCGCGGGGTTCGGGGCGTTCGGGGTATGCGGGAGTTGGTCGAACTCGAGTTTTGATTCACAACTACACGTATGGTTCCGGCCAACGGATTGATTTTCCTCGGTGTTCACGATGTGAGCGTCATCGGGAATGTCGTCTTTTAGTTGGTACTTGTTGTACTGCGGCCGTCGAGGGCCATGTGTCGAAGAGTGTCCTTGTAGGAGGACTTAGCCTTCAGATCGGTGGGTAGTTCGTCATCTTCCTTAGCTATCGCCTACGAGGCGGGGTTGATTAGAACGACTAAGGGAGTGAAGCGATGAGATATAGATTATCCTTAACCTACAGAGATCTGTATGTGTGATAAGGTGAGTATACCTTAAGTGCTATGTTACGATAGCGTATGTTAGTTGTGATTAGAAATCATGGTGGGTTAACCGAGTAAGATTTTGGGGATAGAAGGTGGGAGCCTTAGAGTTTTATACGTAGAGACCTTAGAGGTAAGGCCATCTCAAGTATAGGTGTAGTGTTATGTTTGATCCTTATCGGTGCATAGTGCACGTGAGCTATGTTGTGGGATAAGTCCACGAGTAGCGTGATTTGAAAGAGGGTAGTCGAGCTAGGAAGACCGCTAGGTTTTAAACGTGATTTGTGAAATTGTTCGGATCGGGAGCTAGTGTTTCTTGCGCGATGCGGGTAGGGTTGAGGCCATGTTGCGGGTCAACGCGGCTGTTTGGTGGTGGGGTCGGTTGTGGTGGTCCCGCTTGTGGTAGGTCACGAGGTGTTAGGCCCGAGTTTAGTTAACCAGTGTCTGGTCGTGGATGCGTTCGACCCGATGGTCGGGCCGAGGAGGTCGGCCGTCTTGTCTTCTAGCAAAGGCCGAGTGCTCAGCGGTGTTGTTATTTCGTAAAGGTTGTAAGGTCGCAGGTGCCTCCTTCACCTTATGGCGAGCAGTGGAGCCAGTACGGCTGTTTTGTTTACGAAAGTTTTACGAGCGGGGTTAAGAACTCAGTGAGTCTCGAATCGCGTTCGCCGGGCCGGTGTTTGGATTTCGGGGTAGTTGTAGGGATTGTTGTCTCTGTGGAGGAGTGTTTAAGCTACCATTTCGGTGTTCGGATGTCGCCTTATAAAGCCTTGTAGGGCGGATGTGTAAGTTGCGGTCGAGTGGTTCGATGTTGGCAAGGTTGAACGATTGGTTGGCGTGTTCCGGTGATCGTGGATAGTGAAGCTTGTCTAGAAGAAGTTACGGCGGCTCGGAGGAAATCGTGCGGATAATCGGCGGCGCTTAGAGTTGAGTTGTGGTCGGTCTTCTTGAAAGTACCACCCCGGTTAGGTGTGACGAACTTTGGAAAAAGCGAGAAACTTAGCCCGAGTTGTTTTGGGCCTTTTAAGTTCATGTGAAGAATAGGCGGGTTGCCTATATGTTAGCTTTCTTGTCCGACTTAGGAGGCGATGCGTCCGATCTTTCGGTGTTATGTTGGAAAGTATCGGAGATCCATCCAGAGTGTTCGATTAATGATGACCACGTTAGAGATAGTAACCCGAGTTTTGAAGCTGAAGCGATGCTCGAAATGTGGTAAAAGTTAGTGTCTGACGACCTCGAGGATTATGCGACCGGTACCATTTGTTGGGTCTCGGAGTGAGACTCGCGGCAAAGTGAAAAAGTGGTATCACGACGAGAAAAGGGAGAAGCGAGCATGTATGGCGGCATAGATATGATCATTTCTTTTGTAAGGAGAAGGTGCGAAGGAAGTATATTTTAGACCCGGAGAGGGTGTTTGTGGTTATGTTAGAGGTGTTCCTCGTGGACTTGGATGGTATTTTGCATAGGGTGTTTACGCCATGCGTGCGAGTTGTTTTCGTAAGTATAACGATGAAGACTATCTTGGCGGCGTTTGTTTTGAGACTTAGAAGGAACATTCGGGATGAATGTTTCTAAGGAGGGGAGAATGTTATACCCCGTATTTCCAGAGTATGTACGTAAGGGACGTACGTAGAAATTTGAAACTTTTAAAGTGGCTTGGCCGAAATTATTTGTTCACAACACCCGATTAGAGTCGTGTTTAGAAGAAACCTTTACACAGCTTTCGTAGGGTAAAAAAAGGCGATGTGATTTGTAATTTTTTCGGATTTTTACGAGAGACGGAATATTTTTGACCAACGAGGCGACACTTGTCACCCTCAAGTCAAGTGTTTGCTTGGCCGAAAGTGGGACGTTTTGGCTAGCTTTCTTGGCCTTGTTTTGTGCCTTGTTTTGTGCCTTGTTTTGTGCCTTGTTTTGTGCCATGTTTTGTGGAGTAGGGATAGGGTGCACTTGGCTTGATCTTGGCCTTACACTTGCCTAACACATGGCTTGATCTTGTCCATTGGTTGGCCCTTGGCTTCCCTATAAATACCCCTCCCTTTGTTGAAGACTTCATCATCCAAATGTGTTCTAAGTCTTGAAATCCTTCCCCTCTCCTCTTGTTTGACTCTCGTCCAAGAGCCCCCTCCTAGTAAAGGCCCTCGCCGAGAAACCCTCCCCTTGAGTGGCCTTTGTGGCCGTGAGCCTCCTCCCCTGGGTGCTAGCCGTGGGTACCCCTAGCCTAGTTGCTTTCGTATAATACCCCCTCTTGGTAGAAATACTTCCAAGTATTGTTATAATGCCCAAAATACCTTAGCCTTTACCTTGTTGTATTCCAAAAGTTACCTCTATCGTAGAGTCAAATACTACCTTTTGTCCTTTTAGTCTCAAACCGAAACCCTAAGGAAATCTTCATTGTTGGTTGAAGTATTTAAGTAGAAGTTGGTTAGAACTTCTAAGGGTTGTTTGGAGCGGATTGGAGCGCACGGAGTAGGAGCTAAACCTTGCTCAGGATCGACATTATAACTTGGATAATTTTGGGCTTATCGAGGTAAATATCTTGACCTTCTATTGTAATTGGAAATTACATGTTGTTGGAATATATAGTTAAAGTATACTATATATAGGATTGAACATAGTTGTGCGGCAATGTCTTTTGACTTAAGCCTGATTTTAAAGAAGAGAACTGAACTGTAATTAAATAGGACTGTATTACAGTAGACTTGTGTAGCATTACTATATAGTAGAATTGTACACGACCGGTTAGACGTGTTAACCCTCCCTGGTTGGCTTGATAGCCGGCCTCGATAAAGGAGGAGATTTACGCTGTTGCGGGGGGGGAGGTGCTGCCGAATTTTCTGTAGAATGTTCTACGAAGGGATCTAAATGTTAATAAGCGCCTTGTGGCCTTATAGGTTGAAGTACTACGTATGGCGCGATCTACTGGCTAAGGAGTAGCCGACGGTTTGAAGTACTTGGAGCGTTTTGCTATTAGTCGATACTCGTCGCGAGGTATGTGAACCTCTTCCTATCTCTTCTAGCATGATATGTGTGAACTATGTAGTACGGTGACGCATACGTGCTAAATGTATTTGATTGGTTTAAAACATAAAGTGTTATAACGGCTTTATGGGAAGTTGGTTATAACGACTTTATGTTGGTAAGAAAATACTTGTGGTTTTTAAAAGGTAATCGATTTGAACTATAAGCGGCTTGTTATGTGTTAATAAAGAACTTGAAGTAATACTTGGTTTTAAAAACTTAAGAGTTATACTAGCTTTATGGGAAGTTAGGTATAACGGCTTAAGAATGTTTTCTTGATTTGAAATCGTAATGTGTATCGACAAACCATCGGCGTTAATAAAAGGAAATGTTTTGACTAATTAAGTATTATTAAAACCAGAGAAACTTCCATCTGCATAGAAGCTAAGATGAGACAAAATGATATTTTCTAGATCATGGCTGCTGTAATAAGATTGTTATAAACAAGAATATCCTACTCACATATAAGGCTTATGTTTCTCAGATTGTTTAAAGGAGAATTATATTCTTAAATGAATAAGACTATGAACTACGAAACCTTTCTAAAATAAGAACCGTGAACATTGGAAATTAGGCAAACTTGAACATTGGAAGAGAATGTTGCTAATTGATTTTACAAAGAGAAGTAATTGATTTACTTTAAAAAGATAATCACTCTATATACTACGGGTATTGTGTGGTTTTTGTGAAGTAACGTATCTTTTAAAGATTTAATGTATGAAGTACTTTGGGGATAGATACCCGAACTTGTTAGCATAAAGTACCTTGTGTGAATAACTTGATTGTGTTGGTTTGAGATAGCCTTATAAATACTTTCTTGTTGATGTGATAAGTAAACATGTTAGGATGCTACGTGTGTTAGTATCTTGTGTGATCGTGATGTAAGGGGGTCATTCTTGTTGTGCTTACGTTGTTAAACGTTAAGCCCGTTGTACTATTATTATATCACCTACCCCTTTGACTTATACCGAGGGCTTGCCACCCTCGATGCGGGTCTTACGGCCTATGCGGTCCTTGTGACTATGCGGAGTGCGGTAGCTCCAGGATTGATCATTCCGGGTGTTTAGCCTGATGCGGGGGATTCCCTATGCGGTCTATTGAGACTATGCGGTCTTTTGAGACTATGCGGGTTGCGGGAGCCTAGGTGGATACCGGGGGTTAAGCTGCCCTCGATGCGGGGTATACCTCAGGCGGTCTGGGACCATGATTCGAGGAATACCTCATGCGGGTCCGTGTGTGACCTATGCAGAGCTGCGAGAGTTCCAGGGATAGACGCGCACATTGATATTGCGGGCGAGTGGCCAGCTTCGATCATGTGGTGCGGTCTAGAAAGACCTCGGGATACGATTTGTGGTATTTTGATGCATGGGTCTTAGTAGTCGGCTATGCCTTCGTACTTGCCGTGCGGTTTTATTGTGATAAATTTGAGCGTGAGTCCACGACTTGACATATCGCTATTTATTGTGAATCGTAGTTTGGTTATCATACATGTCTCTGCTTTATATAGACTACTATGATTTCATTTACGATATCTATTTTCGCCACATACTTGGTACTGTTGTCTTGACGACTCGCCCGAAGTGCGTTCATGCCGCAGTAAAGGTACACCGATCGTTGATCCTCGCTCTTAGGGTCACAATTGGCGTTTGGGAAAGCTCCGTTTCTCGGAGGCTTATCTTCGTATAGTCCTGTCGTTGTAGGTATTTACATTCGTGGTATGGCGGGGCCCGCCATTGTTGTCGTATCATTTCTTAGAGTGCAGTAATCTTTTTGTGGCGGGGTTTGTAAAAAGGATTAAACTGTTCATTTTGTAAGATTTGTTATTTATATATACCGAAAGGCAAGTTTTCCTCATATTACTGTTTTGTACTTCATTTGTTTCATTTATGTGTTTTATGTTCCTCTGATTACTCAGAAGTTGTAACACTAGGGTGCGGGTAAGGCACCACCAGCCCAGTTGGTTGTGACACCATGCACATTCACTTGTGGCTTTGGTGTTCTTCAGATCTGATGTCCAGTTTGCATAACTGTGTTCTCTCAGAACCGCTGGACATCCAGAATACCATAATCCATAGATAAGCGAATAATTCATATGTCGTCACATCCTAGTTAACGCATTCTATTGGTTATTACTAGTGAACCTTAGTTTAACGGATCTTCTTTATTAGCCGATACCAGGTTAGATATAGTGTGTAAAATACATTGAACTACATATGACCTACGTCTATTGCTCCTGATATATGGGTGCACCATGTTTCCAATCAATTCTATGATTCATATCCATTGGTGACTTCAACGAGACTGTCAAAACGCCTCACAAGTGAGTTTGGTTTAGACCAGTCTGTAGATGTCTTGGAATTTCCAATTCCTAAGATGTCATCTGTAATACCTATATCATTCATATTGAAACATCGTTTCAACATATCCTTAATCTTTAGTAACAAACTAGAACTACTTCATGTGATTAACATGTCGTCTACGTAAAGGCATATCATGAACGAGTCAGAATTACCTTTTATGCAGACATATTTGTCACACTCACATGTAGAGAAACCCTTCGATAGTGAAGTACTATCAAATATTTCGTGCCAATGCTTCGGGGCCTGTTTCAGCCCGGACAAAGATTTGACAAGTCGACAGACTTTCTTCTCTTCCCCGGAACCTCATATCCTCGGGTATTACTTTCTTCTTCCACTTTTGGACTTTTGGTTTTCCAACTCTTGGCTTTCTAGCTTCAAAATCAATGTTTCTGTAGTCAGATTCATTATTTCTGTTTTATCTGAAATTTCCAGGACCAAAATGTAAACATTTCAGGGACCAGAATGGAAATTCAGGAAGAAGCCCAACAGTCCACAAACCAACTCTCCGGTTAGGAAGGTTGTCTCAACATCCATGTCTCGCAAGACTGCGGTGACCCTAGCGGTTAAGCTATTCACATAGGAGCACATGTCCAAGTAGCTGAGGCCTTATAATCATCAGTAGATCCATCTAACTTTATACTCAATTTTGAGTATCCACTTTTACAACCCAGAGGTTTTTTTTCCGGAGGAAGATCAACCATCACATAAGTGTGGTTCTATCTGATGTAGTCGATTTCTCTCTTTTTAGCTTCTTTCCAAAGCAGCGCTTCTGGAGATGACAATTCTTTCTTAATTTTCCATGGTTTACTTTCAACCATTCAAGCTAGAAGGCCTGGAACAATCTTTGTCCCTTCTTTTTGCTCTGTCTCGATTCAACATCTAGAATCCCTGAGTTCTGGAGATCTGGAGCATTAAGCTCCGGATAGTCAACAACTTTCGAGTCCTATAGATCTAGAACGTCTAGTTCCGTACAACCAGGCACTCGCGGGTTCTTGTTAACCTTGAGCAATTATTACTTTTCCTTCTTAAGAAAAGTCATTTTCAAAGAATTCAGCATTCTTTGGCACAGGGATGCAATGAACACTACTGTTCTTTGTAGATACAATGGATATACAATCTACAGTCTTAGGTCCGACTTGACCTGTTTTGGCTTTGGTGTCTCAACACTTGCCACACTACCCCATATCACAACATTTGTATATGGAATTCTTTTCATGTTTCACATGAAGGATTATCCTCATCCTTATGCGGAATTTCGGTGAGAACTGCATCAGCGGTAAGGATTGCCTTGCCCCAAATATCTTGGACATACAGATCTGCTCTTGTCAAACACCGTTGGTCTGAAGTGAGTAAGGAGCAATCATTTGATAAACGATGCTTCACATTCTCCTCTTCTATCCCTACGAATTCCTCAATCTATAGGCTTTCAACTTCTGCTTCTGAAGCGCCGCGACTCTTATTGGGAGGCGCCGCGGCGCCTGAACTATAGTATCCAACCAGCCTTTAACAATTTCATCATTGCTTTTCAACAAACAAAGGAACCAATATGTTGTACCATCGTTGATGAAGATCACTACGTTTTTGTCTCCCCCCTCTATTTGTACACGCGTCAAATCACCCACGTAGGGGTGACTATTTTATAGAGAAGTGGTGTTTCTTTCGCTATTCCTTTGATGGAATGGAAATGTGATGTTGCCTCTTCGCCTACCTCACATCAATTTTGAGGTTTTATGTCGACAGACGGCAACAATATCAAATTAGTTAGATTTGAATGACTTTCTATTTAATGTGTCTTAATCTATGAAGGCATAGATGCACGGATTACAAATATATCATTCATTTGGCTACAGTCTTACTGTACCACTATTAGTGTTATACCCCGTATTTCCAGAGTATGTACGTAAGGACGTACGTAGAAAAATTTGAAACTTGTACTAAGGCTTGGCCGAATTAATTTTGTTCACAACACCCGTTTAGAGTCGTTTTTGACGAAAGCGTTTTCCACGACTTTCGTAGGGGAATTTCCGGCTATGTCATTTTTAATTTTCGCGGATTTTTCCGAGAGACGAAACGTGTTGGGCCAACAAGAGGGCGCCACTTGGCACCCTCCCATTGGCGGACGTGAGAGCTCGATTGTGGCCGATTGGAATGGCTTTAGTTGGTAGGATATTTGTGTGTTAGTTGGTTAAGGGGCACTTGGCAAGATCTTGGCCCTACACTTGCCTTGCACTTGGCAAGATCTTGGCCATTGGTTGGCCATTGGTTGGCCTATAAATACCACCCTATGTTGAAGACTTTCTTCATCCTAAAATCTTCTAAGTGTTAAAATCCCTCCTCTCCCTTCTTGTGGTTCTCGTCAAAAGCCTTCCTCCTCGAGAGTTCCCCAGTGGGGTAGTAGAGGGTATACACCCCCTCCTTGGTGTTCTAGCCGGTGGGTACCCCCCCCCCTAGCCTAGTGTTTTTCGTATAATCCACCCCCCTCTTGGTAGAAATACTGTCAAAAGTATTGTTATAATGCCCAAATTACCTTAGCCATATACCTTGGGGTATTCTAAGGCTATACCTATACAAAATGCCCGAAATACTATTATACTTCCCTTAGTCACAAAACCGAAACCCTAGGAAAATCTCCATAGTCCGTTGGAGTATTGTGTAGAAGTTGGTTAGAACTTCTAAGGGTGGTTTAGAGCGGGTTGGAGCGCTCGGAGTTGGAGCTAAACGATTGCCCGGGATCGACTTTAACTAGGATAATTATGGGCTTATCGAGGTAATTATCTTGTTCCTCTGTTGTAATTGGAAATTACATATTGTTAGACTATATAGTTGAAGTATACTATATATATAGAATTGAACGTTGTTGTCGGCAATGTCTTTGGACTTAAGCCTGAATAATAAGAAACCTTTTCGAAGAAGAGTACTAAACTGTTTTTACTTAGGCCTGTATTACAGTAGACTTGTGTAGTAGTACCGTGGAGTAGAATTGTACCCGTTAGGGTTAGATGTATAACCCCCCCCGGTTGGCTTGGTCGCCGGCCTCTATAGAGGAGGAGATTTACTGCATTGCGGGAGAGTCTTCTTAATTTTACGTAGAATGTTCTACGGTTAGACCTAAATGTTAATAAGCGCCTTGTGGCCTTATAGGTTGAAGTACTACGTGTGGCGCGATCTACCGGGCTAAGGAGTAGCCGACGGTTTGAGGTACTTGGAGCGTTTTGCTATTAGTCGATACTCGTCGCGGTATGTGAACCTCTTCCTATCTCTTCTAGCATGATATGTGTGAACTATGTAGTACGGTGAGACGTACATGTGCTAAATGTATTTAGTTGATTTAAAACATAAAGTGTTATAACGGCTTTATGGGAAGTCGGTTATAAATGACTTTATGTTGGTAAGAAAATACTTGTGGTTTTTAAAAGGTAAGCGATTTGAACTATAAGCGGCTTGTTATGTGATTAATAGAGAACTTGAAGTAATACTTGGTTTTGAGAACTTAAGAGTTATACTAACTTTATGGGAAGTTAGGTATAACGGCTTAAGAATGTTTCTTGATTTGAAATCGAATGTGTATCGACAAACCACTGCGGCGTTAATAAAGGAAAATGTTTTGAATAAGTAAGTATTATTAAAACCGAGAAACTTCCATCTGCATAGAAGCTAAGATGAGACAAAATGATATTTCCTAGATCATGGCTGCTGTAATAAGATTGTTATAAACGAGAATATCCTACTCACATATAAGACTTATGTTTCTCAGATAGTTTAAAGGAGAATTATATTCTTAAATGAATAAGACTATGAACTACGAAACCTTTCTAAAATGAGAAACTTGAACATTGGAAATTAGGCAAACTTGATCATTGGAAAAGAATGTTGCTACTTGATTTTACAAAGAGAAGTAATCGATTTACTTTAAAAGGATAGTCACTCTATTTTTATACTACGGGTATTGTGTGACATTGTGAAAGTAACGTATCTTTTAAAGAGTTAATGTATGAAGTACTTTGGGGATAAAACCCCGAACTTGTTGGCATATAGTAGAAAGTACCTTGTGTGTATAACTTGATTGTGTTGGTTTGTGATAGCCAGGTAATACTTTCTTGGTGATTGATAATTAAACATGTTAGGATGCTACGTGTCTTACTATCTTGTGATCTTGAGTAAATGGGTTTACTTTGTTGAGCTTATGTTGCTTAACTATAATCTCTTGTGTTAGTATATTACATCACTCATCTCTAGAGATGATTAGGGTTGCGCCCTCCGATGCGGGGTAGACTCAGGCGGGTCGATGGACCTATGATTCGAGAATACCTCATGCAGGTCCCAGGGGCCTATGCGGAGCTACGAGAGTTCCAGGTTAGTGTGCGTCCTTTATGGGCATGCGGTCCATGTGGCCATGCGGACTGCGAAGTCCAGGACGATGCCGGGGAGTAGCTACCCTCGATGCGGGGAATACCTCATGCGGGCCGATGAGATTGGCCTATGCGGAGCTGCGTGAGTTCCAGGGTTAGACGCGTACATTGATACTGCGGGCAAGTGGCCAGCTTTGATCATGTGACGGCCTGAAGCAGATCTTATGATCTGATTCATGACTTTGTTGGTGCGTAGGTTTTTATTAGTCGGCTATGCCTTCGTACTTACCGTCAGATTTTATTATGACAGGTGGGACACGGTGTTCATGTGTGTTCCTTGGTGCTTTTATATCATAGGCTGGCGGTGAGGAAGGTATTCCACGGGCATGATTGATGTTGTGGGCACGAGACCCATTGTTATATTTGAGTGATGACTTGAGGCGTGAGTCACGACTTGACATGATCGCTTTGTTGTAAATCGTAGTTTGGTTATCATACATGTCTCCTGCTTTATATGATCGCTATGATTTCATTTACGATATGTATTTTCGATTTCACATACTCGCACTGTTATCGACCTCCTTGGGGCTGCGTTCATGCCGCAGTTGAGGTACACGATCGTTGATCCTAGCTCGTGGTCCGCGATTTCAGCGTTTGGGAAGCTCCGTTTCTCCGGAGGCTTATCAGTGGTATAGTCCCCTGTCGTCGTAAGTGTTTACATTCAGGGGTTTGGCGGGGCCCTGTCCCGCCATTGTTGTCATATCATTCTTAGAGGTCTGTAGTACTGTTGTGGGCAGGGTTTGTAAAAAGGATTAAACTGTTCATGTTGAAAAAGTTGCTATTTATATTTATACTGAAGGTAACCGTTTTTGGTTAGCCTGTCTTCTTATTTCACTGTCTTATTACACTGGTTTCATGTATTGTCTTTATGTTCCGCTGATTACTCTGATGTATGTCTACTTGGGTGCCCGGGGTAAGGCACCAGTCACGGGCCCGGGTTCGGGTCGTGACAATTAGTTATTATAGAACTGTTGAACTAGACTCAAGCCAGTTTGACGAACAACGTCCTTTAAACCAAGTGTAGGACATATATCACCTCTTGTTAGAGTGATCACATTCCCTTCAGTCCTTTGATGACAACCTCTTTACCTCCTTTTACTATGGAGGTGGTGTTTCTTCAACATGAAAAACCTCTTGCCCGTGATTAGGGTGCAACAGGATCATAAGTGGTCTAGATACTCTGACCCACTCCAGTTGGCCTGACAGACTGAGTGTCCAATTTCTTTTCTGCCTTTCTTTTGGCCTTCAGATCTTTATCTGGATAACTCTAGCCCACTCCAGTCACCCGTAGGCTTTGTATGAATGAGTGTTCAATACTATCCTGTCAAAAGACGGATCTTCTATCGGAAATGATGATAGGATTGTCTCTAGTCCTCTAGTCCCTGGTCCTCTTCCCTTGCTTAGGATTGTCCATAAATCTAGTTTATTACAATCTAAGTCCATTCTTTTTAGGTCGTTGTTTATAACAGTCCAATCTTTAAATGGGATTTATGATTTTAGGGTATAGAGAATATAAGTTTTTAATGAAAACACTTCATATTCCTATTCTTGCTTTATTCCCTTTTATTTAGAAATTCTCTAAACATATTATGGACAAGGAATAAACAGTTAACTCATACCTTTTTGGACTCTAGCCCACGTCAGTGACTTGTCCAAATCCTACTTTCCATGAGATGCAGTCTTTCTGCTACAAGATGGAACATCATTTTCAGCCTTCTCCTCATGTCCCACTCGACTCCGGCGTCTTGATTCTCCTATAGGTCAAATTTTTTCTCCCCGGAGTTCCACCTCCACCCGTGTTTTTTTAATCCCGTCAATCAGGACAAAATTGGCTAATCAGTTAACATCTTTGTCCGAGAACTCTTTCATCGTCTTCAACCAAAAAGAGGCATGCTGTTGATATCTAATTTTGTCCCCCTCTTCCGTTTATTTTCTTGCAATTTAAAATATTTTCGACATCACAAAAGAAAATTAGTATTTTATTACCCTTATTATTATTATCCTCACTTTTATTATCATTTGCATTTTTATATAATAATCATAGTTTACGTTAATATTATGTTATTTTATTTTTGCTAAAAAATAAGCATCACAGTTTTTATTTAAATTAAGCATTTAGCATTTTTCTAAATATTATATTTTATTATTGTCACATTGCTAAAAGAAAAATTAGTATTTATTACCATTATTATTATTATCCGCGCTTTTACTATCATTTGCATTTTTATATAATAATCGTAGTTTTACTCAAATATTATATGTTATTTTATTTTTTGCAAAAAAGGGGGCGTTGCATTTTTCATTTAAATTAAACGTTTAGCATTTTCTTAATATTTTGTTATCATCACATTGTTATTTTTATTTTAATAATTTACAATTTTTGTTCAAAGCATTTTTAACAAATCCATTTTTATATTTTAAACCATAACCCATTTTTTCCAACCCACACAAAACAAACAAATTTCGTACCATTGACTCCTCACGTTTTTAATTCCCAAAATCGAGGCCCAATCGGTACTCCACCCCGAGCCCAACGCCCTGGCCCAACCCTTTCCTTTATCTCCCTTAACACTAAGGCGATGGGCGGCCGACCCACAGGCCCCGACCACTCGACACCGACCCGACACGACACCAAGTATTTAAAAACAAAAACGGGCCGGGCTCGAACCGAGGACGGTATGGTCCCGCTCGCCCGACCGCCAGACCCGATCCCGCCGACCCGCCCCGACCCCGCCCCGCCCCGCCCCGCCTGCGAGAAAATAGCCGTTGTCCAACGGCCATTTTACATTTGGTCATTGACAACGTCCATTTTCGCCTCCTCCCCAACCCCCCTTTAACCCAATTTTTCAACTATAAATACCTCATTACTCTTCTTATTATTTTCACAAATCTTTCTACACTCTAATCTCTCAATCAATCTCTAATTCTATACAACATTGTCTACATATTCAATCTATTTATTAATTTGAGAATTGGGAGTGAAGTTGGCAACTAGCTTGAGGATTATCTATCGAGCAAAGTTTCAATTTTCAACCTCTCGATTACACGTCGACTCTACGTCACGCTTTGGTACATTCGTTGTCTCATTAAATTATTATTTTGTCTTTATTTCATTTAGCACATTTAATTTCATTATCTTTAACTATTTATTAGCATAATTAAAATGAAAGGACTAAGAGGCATGTTGGGTAAGGGTAAGGGTCAGGCTTCTTCTAGTAGGGGTGGTAACAAGGACAAGGGTACTTCTTCTAGTATTCCTGTTCCAACTATTCCTAGACAAGATGATTTTATAGATCCTGAAATGTTTCCTGAAATACCATATGATCTAGACACAAATGATTATCCTGAAAATGAAGAAGATTTTAATTTAGATGACACTCTAGTTGATGATACACCTACTAATGAAGATGACGATACACCCACTAGTGAAATGCCTCCTATCCCCCCTACTATGAGACGAGGTCCGGCAAAACGACCATTAAAATCAGTTGTATGGAAATATTTTGCCAGGGACGTAGCTAATCAAGTAGCTGTATGTAAAACTTGTAAAAATGTTTATTCTTTTAAAACTGGACAAGGTCATGGTGGGACGGGGGGTTTAGGAAGACACCTGTTGCAAAAACACAAAGCCTTGCATGCCCAATACATGATTGAAAAAACTGGTGAGCAAGCGTCCTCTCAATCGGGACAAGGTTCACATACTACTGTCCCGGAGAAAGTACAGGGTCAAATTAACCCTATGACGGGGGGAGTTGTAGGCCCTAAATACGATAAACATAAAGATAGGGAAGCACTAGCAAAATTAGTTGCTGTGGAGGGTTTGCCTTTTTCATTTCCCGAATCTCCTGGTTTTATTCATTATATTAGAGATATGTATAATCCTGCTTATAAAGGTTTTCCTAGATCAACTGTTAAAAGAGATGTATTTAAATTTGCACATGAATATCAACAGTATTTACGTTATGCATTATATCATTTAAATTGCAAAGTCGCTCTAACTTCTGATATAGGCCGTAGTACTAACGGTCATGATTATTTAACTGTAACATGTCATTGGATAGACTATAAATGGTCTATGCAAAAACGTATTTTAGCATATAGATATATAGATAGTAGGCACACTGGTGAGTTTATTTCAGAAAATATTTATTCAGTCTCCGATTATTACTGAATAACTGATAAAGTTATGAGTATTACATTAGATAATGCATCTTCTAACAATTCACTATTAGTATTTTAAGAGATGTTTTAACTCCTTCTTTTCCAAAACATTTTCATATAAAATGTATGCCATATATTTATAACTTAGTTGTAAAGGATGGTCTTTCACTTTTCAAGATATTCTTGAAAAAATACAATTTGCTATACACTTTATTTTTAAAAGTAATAGAATCCAACGGAAAAAAGATTATAAAAAAATTTGTCACGATTATGGACTATCTTATAGAAAAATTCCCGAAGAAGTACCAACTAGGTGGAATTCTTTATATGACCAACTAGTTGTTGCTTATGAGTATAGAAAACCTATTACTTTATTTTTAACGCCATAATCAAAATCCAAATGATATGATTGTGGATAATGATTGGGACAAAATTAGAGAACTTATTGTATTTTTAGAAAATTTTCAACGAGCAACAAAAGAATTTTCTACTTTATATTATCCTACTATTTCAACTATGTTGTTTTATATAGCTATAATATTTTTACTTCTTAAAGAATATATGGAAAAACTCGCTTATCTGCAGACTATTAAAAAATGTTTATGAAATTAAAGAAATATTTTATTCCTATTCCCTATTTATATTATTGGTCTTTATTTTAAACCCGACTATTAAAGTAGATGGTTGTAAAAATCTTATTACAAATATTTATACATGTATGGACGTACTACCACCTCCAACTCCCAAAAATTTAAATGTTGAGCCACCTATTGAACTAACGCTAGAAGAAGTGTTGAATAGCGTGAAGATGAATGCAAAAAGTATATCGGCATTACCGAAGAAAGTGCTAGTAACCAACCGACTTTTGTACCATCTTCTTCTTCAACACAACCTAAAAAGACAAGCACTTTCTTCTTCCGTGGCTAGGCCTAGTATTAATTCTATTGAAAGCCTCGTAAATAATGCGGTGGTAGCACTTCTAACCAAATTAGCGAGTTCGATGTTTTTATTTTGCAGGTACTTTACCTTACCAAGCGAATCAATGAAGAAGGAAAGGAAGACTTGCTGAAATATTGGAGCGAATGAGAAGACATTTCCGACACTTTCAATGATGGCGAGATATTTTGAACATTCTGCGTCATCGCTTACGAAGCGTTTTTACGCAGCAGATTTCAAATAGAGAGCACAGACACTCATTAGCCGAGAGCGGCTTGGAGATGGCGGTACTATTCAGAGATTGGATACGAGCGGAGCGAAGGAGGCGATCAACCGTAGATTAACGAAGAAGATGACAACTACAACGACATTTTATCTCAAGGCATGAGTAGCGGCGTGGAACAATTTGATCAAGATATACCAATTCCAACCAAGAGCCACAAGAAATTATAAAGAAATTAGAAAAGTATTTTCAAATTGGTAATTTATTTCATTGCAATTTTTAAATTTTTCTATGTCTTTCACTCTTTTGCAATTTTTTCAACAACAATACAAGATACAATCTACAATGTAATTTTGAATCTTGTATATTTGATATTTGATATTTCAATGAAATTAATAATATAAAAGGCACAAAAACAACCTTGGGATGTTTTTTACACTATTCTTGTCTTTGTTTAATTTAATTATTTAGTTTATAACTTTATACTTTATAGTTTATAGTTTATACTTTATAGTTTATACTTTATAAATATATTATATATATGAGTATAATACTATAATTATAAATTATAATACTATAAGTCTATAAATTATACTTTGTTAGTAATTTAGTATTTTTAATTTAGTGAAAAATTAAAAAAAAAAACACACAAACCCGCCAACCCGTCCGGCGACCCCGACCGTCGCCCCCGACCCTACCGGGACGGGATCGGGACGGACATGGTATGGTCCCGCCCGACCGACCCCTCCAGGCCCCCTCGACTCCCGCCATTTTCCCGCCCGACTGCCCCGCCTCGCTAAACCCGACTCTGGGCCTGCCCGACCACGGCCACCTACTTAACACTAACCCTTTTAACATAACCTATAAAAAAAATAAAAGACAATCCACTCCCCCAAATCGGTGCCGCACCCCTACACATCTACCCCGTCCCGTCACCAACCACCCCTTGATACCGACACCACCACACCTCTCGCATGACACCACCAACCCCACCCATCACTTCACCTATCTCATATCCCCAAAATTCACTTCCAAGAAATCAGAAATCTTTGCCCTTTAAATCAAAATTCAAACTTGATTTGAGAGGGGGTAGGGTGAATGTTTGTGGTGGGGGGGGGGGGGGGGGGAAAACCACCTATAAAATCTCCTTTGTGTTCTTCATTAAAAGAGATGGTCAAAACATTCAAAAAGAGGTCCGAAAAATTGAAAAGAAAAATCGAATTTTGTTTGAATATTTTTGGTTGGATATCATCTTTGTTCTTCATTATTCTTGTACTTGGTGCATCACACATTTGTTCTTCATTTCGGATCCGAAAACAAAGGTTGGATTTTGACTTAGTTTTTATCCATTTTAATTCCTAATTTGTAATATAAAAAATACACTAAAAAGGGAGAAACAAATTTTGATTTCGGATTACTCACCGTTCCGGTCTCGGGTCGACCCGAGATCCAGGTCACCGACCCGGGTTTGTTAAATTTCAGAATTTGATTCTTGATATTTTTGCATGTTGGTTATCTGAAAAATTCAAGAAAAACAGTTCTCGTGTCGGGTAAAAAAATTTAGAAATGGGTTTTGATATTTTTGCATGTTGGTTATCTGAACAAATTCAAGAAAAACTGTTTCCGGGTCTGGTACTAATTTCGGGTCGGGTTACTGTTCTGGATTGGGTCACATTAAAAATTTCAGAAATGGGTTCTGATTTTTTTACTGTTGGTTATCTGAAAATTCAAGGGAAAAACTGATTCCAGGTTGAGTCTGATTTCAGGTCGGGTCAGTTCTAGTAGGCAAGACAACTAAAATAACCAACGTGTCATATGTTTGCAACCACGACGTGATTGGAATGATCTTTTCAAAAATTATGTATGAGCCCTCCGTAACCAAAACATTTATTGTTTGGGTACGAATTCAAAGTTATTTGTATTTAATTATTTCTAATTGTTTGTTCTTGATAGCTTGCAAGAAATATTTACGAGAGTTGAAGATACCCCTCGGAGATGATTTATTATTGTTGTTCTTATTTTCTTTAATTCCATTTTATTTTATTATGTATTGTAATTTAATTTATTGTACTTGTATAATTATTAAAATATTTAGAGTAGGTAGACTTAGAATTAATAATTTGGAAAGGGTAGACTTAAAGTCGGAAATTGCTAGTTTATTTATTTAGGACCGTCATCCATATTTTCAAAACATTAGTTTTATTTATTTTAGGCTCGTCGCCCATGCTTTAAAAAATCGCTAGTTTATTTAGGTTCGTCTATGAATGTCCAAACTTTTTAAAACAAATTGGTTACCTTTTGTTGGCATTATTAATCACGCCGAATAAATTTTCGATTTTCATCCGAATTTATAATAAAATGGCATAAATCATTTCTTTATATTACAAAACAACTTGTCTTTTGTTCTTACTATCAAAATTACCAAAAAATTGCATATTATAAATATTGTCATACAAATACATATTTCACAAAAATTTATTTTCTATACAATGCCATGCAAATGTATACATTTTACCAAAAAATCAACTCTACATTATATTTTATAAACCATGTTATCCAAATTCATGCTTTAATTTTTTTCAAGACATCAATTGTATGTGTATTTACAAATTATGTGTAAATATATACTTTGTCATAAATAACTATGTTATATTCTATCAAAACTCAATTTTCATATTGTATTTTATCATGCTTTATCAAAACAAATATATATCATTTACACGCATCTTATAAATAAAACCACTTTTGTATATATTTTTTAAAACGCATCTTTTGCAACATCCTTTTTAACTACATATTTTCTAAAGAGCGATACAATAAGCCTAAATTTGACCGGATAACCGCATGTTAGCGGATCTTAAAGGATGCATAACCCCTCCCCTTTAGGATAATAGAAAATCCTTACCCAGAATCTCACAATTTTGCAGACCAATTATATGGAGATCATTTACATTATTTTATTACAATAATTCATGTGCCCTAATTTACCTTAGAATAATTAGGTGGTGACTCCTTAAAAATGGTGATTTAATTCAGGAATCATCGGCATACGTCAAGACCACACAACAAAAGACCCCCACCCTCGCGGGACGGGGCGGTCGAAAAAGCGGGCGCGACAAGGCCATGGCCAAATTCAGTTCAATAAATGGGTTTGGGGTAATTGGGACGATTTTGCAACTTAGGACACAAAATCAATTTAAAATGTGGCTACTTAACTTTCAACTATGGCCAGAAATAGCCAATTAAAACAATTAAGACTAAAATTAGAACAAGTTTTAAATAAAAGTCAAAATCTTTCATAATTTAAAATAATTACTTAATTACTCAAATTTTCTTAATTTAACGGAGTAAAATATTTATCCGATTAATATAATTAATTTAGACAATTATGTAGATTATTGTCTTCTTGAAATCATAGAAATTGATATATATTTCTTAAAAATATGTAAAGATATGCTAATGATAACAATAATATATTCGATAATATTATTTCAAATAATATGGCAAAATGTCTATGAAAATAATTTCATAAAATTATTTTTGATTGGTAAAAGGTAATATTTCACTCAGTTTATAACTCGAGAACTCTAAATAATTAAATAAGGTATTGGAGGGTAAAAATTACATGTCAACAATATATATGTCACATAGGGCCATTCCCAATCGATTATAGCTCGGTGGTTGTAATGGCATTCCCAACTAAGATATGCTAAGTGGTGTATAATAGCATTCCCAACAGCAGTGGTGTGTATATATATAGTAATATCAGATAGCACTGAGACTTTGTACATCTTTAGTTATGAAACGTTCGGAATTATATAAGGTTGTTACCCTTTGTAAGATGTTATGGATATTACTAATGGTATAGACCTTCCCAATGAACAACATCGACTCCAGAACAACAACAAAAGTCTACAAATATAGCATGGAGTTCGACTCAACAAAGCAATATTGAATGCCGAATATATGGGACGACTATCAAATACTTAAGTAGAAGGCTTATGATAGATACAGAGAACCCTATAAGGCCATGCTGAAGCTCGATAAAATGTGGATAATTTTCTAAGTAAGGAACTTCACAATATTACTCGAATGATGTTATTCTTATAGAAGACTTGGAATGACTATACACAAGTGATTCACATTACGTGATACTCTCTAACCCATTAACGATCATCTAAAAGCTATCATATTTATGATTCATCTTAAGTAGCAATTTATCACCCAGTAATATATACTTTGGAAACCATCACATAATTCATCTTAAGTAAGATAGTATAACCCAATAACGATATTCCATGGTCTATAATCATGATTCATCTATAACTAATTCATCTATCATTAATCTGGAACTCGAGCTTAGGAATGAAACCACTTCATCAAGCAGATGACTTACAACCTTTCATTCATAGAAACGCATATAGAGGAAGAAACATATGGAAGAACTTTATGACGGAGGAGAGGGATACTATATAGACATATACACTTAATGTTCTATTATCCTTATTTGATACCTTCAGAATCCATTCTCCAATCTTTTGGACCATCTCACCTTGAATAGACTATGAACATCTATGTCAATGTAGTTTATCTTAAAAGAAGCTTTATACCACAATAATAGTTATCTGGATACTTACAACTTAATTCATCTTACATTACACTCTATAATTCCTTAACGATCATCTGAATACTAACTATGTAACGTCTTGTTACCATACAACTGATATCACATAAAGGGAACATCTGAGCATGAATGAGAGACTCACGATACTTTACTTCTAGGAACTCAAATAAGAAAGAAACAAATAGGTCTTTATCTTGCTAAATGCAGGATGGACATACACACCTATTATACTATAATCTTGGGTGGTTCTTGAACTTGTGTTCTACCTCTCTATATCATCTTATCCTCATGAAGGGCTATAATGTTCATATTAACTTAGTTCACCTTAAGTAATCTTCTACATCCTTATTTTATTCCGATCACATACAAACTATCGACATCATGTCTATCTTAGATAATGACTAATAATCCCTGAACCATACTTAACATTCCATCATTATCAACCCATCTAGGGGGGAAATTCTACCCCATGATGACATCTTAGTAACTTGACCTTAAGAGTAATAAGATTGAATGAAAAACCGAATCATGAACTCGTAATATATGTCTCCATAAACTCTAGGCAATGTAACTTATTCAAAGAAAAATAAACGCACGTCGTGCTGTAGCTGCAAGTGAAAGAATTAGCCTTATGTACCTTTACTTCCGATCCTTTGTCGACAATGATGAAACCAAACTTTCTTACCAGTTAATCTACAAGAAACAATGATAACGCTAATATCAAACTTACAAGAAAACATGATGACCTAACGACGAGCGAAACCTCATTTTATGAAAACTATACGATGGTTCTCTTTGCCTTCCTTCGTCCCGGTATTATGTAAATTTATTATGCATTTGTTAAATGCATAACTGCATTTGTTACCGACATAGTATATAAAACACGTGTTAATTATAATTGTAGTATTATATGAATAATAAGTTTACATAATACTACAATTATAATTAACACATGTTTTAGATACTATGCATTTAACAAATGTATAATAAGTTTACATATGCATAATAAATTTACATAATACTATAATTATAATAATTAACACCTGTTTACATACTATGCATTTAAAAAATGCATAATAAGTTTACATACATAGTTATAACAACATTTCCAAAACTCCAACCCATCAAGAACATCCCATATACAATGTATAATAACTCCAATAATCAAACTCACGGCTTCTGATCACCGTCCCGTGAGTTTTTACTAAAAATATATAATAATAAGTTTACATAATACTACAATTATAATTAACACACATTTTACATACTATGCATTTAACTAATGTATAATAAGTTTACATACTATGCATTTAACAAATGCATAATAAGTTTACATAATACTACAATTATAATTAACACCTATTTTACATATTATGCATTTAACAACTGTATAATAAATTTACAAACATAGTTATAACAACATTTCCAAAACTCCAACACATCAATAACATCCCATATACAACGTATAACAACTCCAATAATCGAACTCACGGCTTCCGATCAGCGTCCCGTGAGTTTTTACTAAAAAAACATATCTAAAGCTCATACTAGCTTATATATATGGAGAATGAGAGAGTTCTTATCTTGAATGCAAAGAACTAGGCTTTTTGCACCTTACTTCACATTGAAAAAAACTCAAATTCAACGACTAACGGAAGAAGTAAGGCTAAACTAACACCAAGGCCGACTCAAACATTTTGGGGGCCCTGTTCTAATTCGTAAAAGTGGGCCCGTAATATAAGTAAATATATGATTTCAATAATTAAAAATTATTTTAAATTGTAAATAACAACCCAATACAACTTCAAGTTAATCAACCCCTATTTTGATTGGGTTAAGACCTGCGAATTATAGGCCTTTACGGTACATTCTGGCTAATACTACTTAATAAAAAATGCAAAAAATGAGCTCCTAAATTTTTTCATTTTTCGGGGCCCTGTGCGGTAGCACATCTCGCACTGACCCTGGCTAACACCACAGGATTGTAGAAGGAAAACCAAAAATATATTTATGTCCTAGAGACAATTTGTATTAGGACAAATGTACTTTATACACATTCTTATTATTATTAATGGAGAATAATATTATGGCATTTGCAATTATTGAATTATTAGTTGATTGTTTATAATATTCTATAATATGCATATAATATGCATCCCTAGAGATTACGTGGTTATTAATAGTGTGAGATATTAATATTATAACGTAACTCTAAAAATAGCCTCGACTAATGATCATCGAGAATGAGATATCGATGATATGTGATATGTCCACATGTGGTCTGCATCACATTCTTAGAAGATGCAGTATGTCTCACATGCTGCGACCTGCGAGTAATCGTTACTCGTGATGGACACATGGATACTTTGAAAGTATTGGTATACCATGCTGATATATTATTTGTTATACTATGTCTAAAGTATGATCAGCGTGTGAGAGATAGAAGTCCTTAGACTTGAGGTCGATGCACACCTTTGTCCACAGAGTAATGTACTTTGATCCTGTCCTAAACTCAAATGCCTTATAGGTTGAGATACGACTTGTATTGGGTACATTACGATGTGGATTAAATGTGGTAGTTGAGCCAATATTATGATTCATTCCTCGAATGTATATTTGAGAGAACACTCAGATTCTCATATGATATTAGGTTGACTAAGTCGTTGGCCAACGCAGTAGACATATCTGGGATATGGTCTTGTTGTTAGCCAATATAGACGAGATATAATGATCAAGCCATTTGGATAGACACTTGGCAGATCATAAGCTTGATCGAGTGTGTCGTGAATGAAAGGATTTTATCTTCCCACATAGAGGTTCAGTTTACCAGATTCGTGTAACTATACTTCACATATTAAGTTCGTCTTCTGGCGTCGTCTAGAAGTTCCGTGTAGACCCTAATATGATTAGTGTCGATATGTGAAGGCCCATAGGGTAACACTAAGTCAATTGTTCTGTCGATCTAAGGATGTAATGCGAGAATATAAATGTTCAATTTATGAATGGAGTTGTCGAACGAAAGAATAGAACATTGAATAATATGATAAATTCAATGTTGATTATTTTGGGTGCACCCCTAAGTCTATGGGGTGAGGCATTAATTACTGCAAATATGATCTTAAATAAGATTCCTCAAAAGAAAAATGATCAATCTCCTTATGAATTGTGGAAAGGAAGATTGCCTACTTTCAAAATGATGAAAGTGTGGGGTTGCCTAGCGAAAGTTCAAGTTCCCTTACCAAAGAGAACTAAACTTAGACAAAAAATAGTGGATTACATTTATATTGGTCTTGCCAATAATAGTGCAGCGTATAGGTTTTTGGTGTATAATTCCGATGTTGAAGGGATTCACAAAAATACACTAATGGAGTTTGCTGAAGCAGAATTTTTTGAGGAGATTTTTACTTACAAAGACAAGGATAAAAGTGTTCCTAACAGCAAGAAGTGGACACTGCTTCAAGATGAATCAAACAAAAATGATGAGAATCTTACTTCATAGGTTCAAGAAGAAAATTCTGAACCAAAGAGAAGTAAACATAGTAAAATAGCCAAAGATTTTGGACCGTACTTTATGTCCTTTTCCGTTGAAGGAGAACCCAAACATATAAGGTTGCCATGGAATCATCCGAAACACCTTATTGGAAGGAGGCTATCCAAAGTGAGGTAGAATCCATCGTGCAAAATAATACATGGATATTGGTTGATCTCCTTCCAGGACAAAAACCAATAGGACATAAATGGATTTTCAAACGGAAGTTAAGGCCATATGACACTATAGAGAAATACAAAGCTCGTATAGTAGCCAAAGGATTCCGAAAAAAGGAAGGTGTAGATTTCTTTGATACATACTCACCAGTGACAACAATCACGTCTATAAGGACATTGATTGCTATAGCAGCGTCACAATTTGAAAATACACCAAATGGATGTGAAGACTGCATTTCTGAATAGTGAACTAGATGAGGAAATATACATGGAATAACCCGAAGAGTTTGTTGTTAAAGGTCAAGAGAATAAAGTCTGTAAATTTATTAAATCCTTATATGGAATTAAATAGGCTCCAAAACAGTGGCACAAAAAGTTTGATAGCACATTGTTATCAAATGGGTTTCAAATTATGAATGTGACAAATGTGTCTACATTAAGGAGTATGATAATATTACACCCCGTAGTTCCAGGGCATATAAGTGAGAACGTAAGTAAGAAAATAAGATTGGAAGGAAAATATATTTACATTTCTATATGGAAAAAATTTGGATATAAAAAAATGTGACGACGAGAATTTATATTAGTGGTTGAATTCTTTCCAAATGGAGTTATGGACTTATGATTGTATTATTAAATCTTGGGATTAAGAATATGAGCCAATTGAAAATTTCACAATTTGGGGGGGGGGGGGGGTGTCCATCGAAAATAGTAAGATTTGGCTAAGTATTGGATTAATATTTTGTGAAGAGATTAGTGTGGATTAATTAAGTCTTGGTATTATGAAGTGAGGCCATCGAAAATATTGAGAATATGACTAAGTGTGGAGATATTTTATGTGAAGAGAAGACAAGTGGACAAGTGGGCCCCCCTCCACTTGTGCTACATGCACCTTATATGCACAAGTCTTGGAAGACTTTGTGTATCAAAAAATATCTTCATACAAAATCTCCTTGGCCTCTATTATCCCTTCCTTAGCTCTCAAGGTCTCAAAAATTCCATGAAAAAGTGAAGAACAAGTATAAGTTATTTTCCAAGGTTAAGCTCCCTAATCATGTTCTAAGCCAAGTTAACTCTTCAAGTTTAGTGATCACGATTTTGGACAAAAAACTATCTTGAAATCCTAAGATTGTTATGAACTTCTTGGAAGTTAAACATGAAAGCAAGATGGATACAAGCTTGTAGAGGATACGTGTGTGTGATTGTAACTTGAAGAAGTGGTGTGGAAAGTGAAGGTTGGCCAAAACATGTGGACTGTTTTGTGCAAAGATTAAGGTAAGATTTCTTATTCCTCTTGAAGTAATTAGATATTACATGTTGTTATAATTGGTAGATGAACTTGTGTTAAGAAGAATAGAGAATAAGAAGTGATTGTGGTAGTTTGGTTGGTTGGCCGAAAATGAGGCAGTTTTGGTATTGGATTCGTTGGTTATTATTGTTGTTATTAACGTCACTACTTGCATGTTAAAATGAAGGAAATATGGTTATTACAAGTTGATATGATTATATTAAAGTATTGGAACTTGGATTGGATTATAAGGAATATCGAAAAAGGGCTTTGGTTGTAGTTGTTTGGCCGAGACTTGTATAAAACTGTTGGATATTGTTATGCAGTTTTAGGGACTGTTTTGTGGCGTTGGAATGCTGAAAATTCAGCCACCATTATGCATGTTTAATTATAGTAATTGCTAATGAAAGTCCTAAAGGAATAAGGGTGTAGAAGGGTGTTAAAAGGCCCCACATTTTACCCTTGTTATTTTTGGATTGTGGACTGTTTTTATGGATTGTTTTAACGAGGAATAAGAGGTTGTTTTTACGTGATGAATAGGTGTGTGAATCACCTTGGTTAACTATTGGTTGTGCCCTTAATTGGTGCCGTTGTTGATGAAATTGGTCTTCTTGAAAGGTGGAAAAGTACGTATAAATAGGGGAAGTGCTGCCCAAATTATTATAAGAAAAGAGAGCCATTACTTGGTATATGTCTTTCACTAGTATCATGTAGTTGATAGACGTGTTATTGTTATTATAGGTTGGAGTACCTATTTGGGACGTATTCTACTTGTCGTGTTGGTTAGTCGTCAATAAGGTATGTGAACCTCTTCCTTCTTTCTTTGGCATGTTCTACATATGAACCATAACTGTGGTATTGTTTCAAAAGTTATTCTACTCTTAGAAGTTAAGGAGTATTCATGTTATTGATTCTATGCTAAAGACATGTCTAAATTATTCTTAAGTCCTTACCAAGTCTTATGAGAGATGTTGGTAAGCGTTTTTAGTAAGTATTGGAGTCGAGTTGACCTTGCTAAGTTACAACACTAATAAGTATTCAGCGTTGAGACTAACTTTTGTAAACATATTACAACAAGCCATTGCAGCGTATTAAAACAAGCCATTGCAGCGTTAAATGAAAAAGGTATCGACAATCAATTATATTGAAATGATTAGACTTCCATCTGCATAGAAACTAAGATATAACCAGTTTGTTTTACATTTTCTAGTTCACAGCTGATTAGATAAGATCATTATAAATATATAACCTATTAACGACTCATAAAATGAATTAATTTGGCAATTCGGATCGGTTATCACCATGCAAATATTTCCATAATGTTAGCCAGAGGAGCGAGACGGATTTAGATTATCGAGTTGATATAGACGACAAGCAATGTGTGAACTATCCTTCCTTCTTTGAAAGTTGGTTATATGAAGTAAGCGTACGGTGGACTTACATAGTTTTATTGGACCTAAATCTTAAAATGATACTTGATATGATAAGTGTCTTAATTTTCCAAATGAGTATTTAAATTGATACTCGATATGATAAGTGTCTTGATTTTTCAAATGAGGATTTAAAATGGTACTTGATATGATAAGTGTCTTGATTTTCCAAATGAGGATTTAAAATGAAAGGTATGAGAGTGCCTTGGTGTTTTCTATAAATTGTATGTACGGTGAACGTACATAGTACTTTTGGGTTCAAGTCCCTAATGATACATGATATGACTCTTTTTATAAAATGAATGTACGGTGGACGTACATAGTACTTTTGGGTTCAAGTCCCTAATATTACATGAAATGATAGTGCTTTGGTTTTTTTTCAAAATAAAAGATGTGATAGTGCCTTGGGTTTTCTAAAAGAAAAGATATGATAAGTGCCTTTGATTTTACAAGTGAAGTTCATTATATATGATTGGTACATGATATGTTGGTACCTTGGTTTTTTTAAAATGAAAGTTCATTTTAAAGATGATGTTATTGAGAGTCAAAAGGTGATTTAAATTGCACAAGGTTGCCATGATAGTTATATGTATACATATTGGGACGGGTTGCACGATCCGCAACACTTATATACATATTGGGACGGGTTGCACGATCCGCAACACTTATATACATATTAGGACGGGTTGCACGATCCGCAACACTTATATATTTATTAGGACGGGTTGCATGATCCGCAACACTATTATATATTGGGACGGGTTGCACGATCCGCAACATTATTATATTATTTACATGGACAAGCTTACATGATGTTGAAATTTCATGGGCATGCTTCCGTTATATTATTCCATGGACTTGCTCCCCGTGATGCAGGTATAGACACCCACGCAGTTTATATATATATATATATATATATATATATATATATATGATTCTATGGACATGTATCCGTGATGCGGGTACGAGATACCCATGCAGTATATTCATGATTTTGACATGACTCTCATTTGAAGAAAGGAAAAGCCTGATTGATTCTCATTTTTAAAAATGTACAATGATACAGATGATACAGTCTGATGTCTGATTATACAGATGGTACGGTGATACTGATGTTACAGATGGTACAGTGATACTGATGTTACTGAAAGAGCTGGTACAATGATACAGTGGTACAATGATACAAGGTACAGTTGGCTCTTATTTATTATGACACGATTGGATCTGGTATTTGATTTTCATACTTGTCCCTGTCATCTTTTGTACAGTTATGATCTTATTTACTGTACTTCATATTTACATACTTGGTACCTTATTGTACTGACCCCTTTCGGGGGGCTGCGTTCATGCCCGCATGTATATGTACTCAGTTGGGTGATCAACGAGCTTAGGATCCTTGCTCAGTGTTTTGGGATAGCTCCATTGTTCCGTAGCTTGTCATTTTGGTACATGTCTTCCATTATGGCTTATGTATATTCAGGGGTACGGCGGGACCTTGTCCCGTCATAGTTATTGTCTTACTCTTAGAGGTCTGTAGTCATGTGTGGGTTGGACATGTATAGTTGTAGCTCGTTTTGGTTCTATGTAAAGTGGCGGCCTTGTAGGCTTGCCTGTTTTTATTTTTTTGAGATTTTGAGTTTCTTAAGCTTTCGCTGATTTTATGTGATGTATGGGTAGAAGGGTGCCCATGTAGGGCACCAGTCGCGGGCCCATCGGTTAGGATCGTGACAGATAATACATGTGTCATTATATGCTTGTACGTGGATGATATACTAATTATGAGAACAAGTAAGGGTGTAATTAACCAAACAAAGAAGATATTGCATGCCGCATTCGATATGAAAGATATGGGAATAACGGATGTCATTCTTGGTATAAGGATTCAAAAGAATTCTGATGGTTATATCCTAACTCAATCTCATTATGTTGAGAAGGTCCTTAGAAAGTTTGGATACTATGATGATAGACCGGTGGTTACGCCATTTGATCCCGCTTGTCACCTTAAGAAGAATGAATGTGAAAGTGTGTCTCAATTGGAGTATACACAAGTTCTTGGAAGCTTGATGTATATAATGAATTATACAAGATTGGATTTAGCATATACAGTGAGTCAACTAAGTCGATACTCACATAATCCTGGAAAGATAATTGGTTTGCATTAGTTAGGGCACTCCGATATCTAAAGCATACAATGAACTATAAGTTGCATTATATAAAATATTCTCCCGTATTAGAAGGATATTGTGATGCTAATTGGATTTCCAACCAAACAGAAAGTAAGTCCACAAGTGGGTATGTATTTATACTTGGTGGAGCGTCGGTATCTTGGAAATCATCAAAGCAAACGGTAAATACGAGATCAACTATGGAAGCTGAGTTTGTAGCCTTGAATAAAGCTGTCGAAGAGGCAGAATGACTAAGAAACTTCCTAAAAGGTATTTCGTTGTGGACGAAGCCTGTAACATCCATTTGCATACATTGTGACAGTATGGCTGCCCTGATGAGGGCAAAGAATCAAATATACAATGTTAAGTCAAGACAAATAAGGTGACGTCATAATACAATACGAAGTTTGCTGAAGAATGATATTATATCCATTGATTATGTAAAGTCGAAGGACAATATAGCGGATCTTTTGACAAAAGGCCTTACAAGAGAGCAAGTCGTATATACATCGAGGGGAATGAGCTTAAAGCCAATACAATGAGTTGTTAACTGGTGGAAACCTAACCTATCATAATTGAAGATCTCATGGTTTAGGTTCGATAGGAAAACTAGTTGGGGAAGACTCAAGGAGCATAAAACACACATATGATCATTCCTATGGTGTACTAAGTGTGTTAATCCGTTGATGTTTTAAGGGATGAATATCTGTTATTCTTAATAATACTCAAAAGCCTCTATGGTGGGATAGAACAGACTATTCTTGTTTGGTATTACCTATATGAGATTGATGTGGGGTCGCATCTGGGAGAACTAATATGGCTACGTTCTCTAGAAATTCTCATGAAGAAGGAGTTGTTCATGACCGAAAATAACACAACCGTAAGAATTGAAATATGTCTATATGGCATGTGTGATACTTGTTGTCTCGGTTTACTACAAAACGTGAATAGTTCAAGGCACATCGTCCACTATTTCACAAGTAGATCTGATAAGTATTCACTACGAACGGTTCAAGTCCAAAAGACATCGTTTCTGATGCATGTCATATCTAGTTTTTTGGAAATAATGATAAGTTCCTAATTATCTTATTTTCTATCCACATGTGGGGTATTTTTGGATGTGTGAATAGAAAATGTGGGGTATTGTTGAAACTTGTATAAGAAGAAGATTAAAGGAATCAAAAAGGCTGAAAAATAGGCTTAGCGCCGCGACGCCTGAACAGTAAATTTTTTCCGTGCTCAGCGCCACGACGCCAAAACTCCTGCGGGCTCTGACAGTAGTCGAGCGCCGCGGCGCCTGGGGCTTCCGCCACGACGCTAATTCCAACGGAAAATTAATTTCGAACCAAAAGTTGTGTCTTTTCCATGGGACACAACCTTTGGACTAAGAGCTGCCTTTGAGACGTTTTGTATGCTATAAATAGCATGTTGATCACTTGTTTTAAGACATAATTAACAAGATTAATCTTCATATTTGAGAATTAACAAATCAATTGAAGATCATTTCTTGTTTCTTCTTCTTCCATAAAGAATATTTTCAGAAAAATACATATAGTAAATTCGCCAGAAGTGAAGTTCTTGTGCTAGAACTCTCACTTAGATAGTTGTATCCTCAAGGTAGACGTCCGAAAAACTGCAGCACAAGCGAGGGCGAATTTTTGTCTTAGGACACTGCGTCAAGCAGACCTCTATCTACAAACAAGTTAGTATGTGTTTATGTTTGTGGGAATTGATCCTTGTTTCTCTTGGTAAATAACCAAGTTTTTAACCAAGTGCACCATTGAACTTTTTTGAAGCATGGGAGTTATCAGATAATATTAAATCAATTCTAAAAATATGTACAAAAACCATAGGTTCACGTGCCCAAATGTTTTACATAAATTCACCCCTGCTTACATCTAATGCTCTAATTAGTTTAGAAACACTGCTTATCTCTTTGCAAAAATAAATTCATGATAGGTGGGCAAGGATTCATTCAGCTCTCAACTTCTAAATCCGTGTTGTGTGTGCCAAGTAGATAAGAAACCTCAATTCCCTACTAACGAAAGTATCTGCGTTCATCGAGCAATGTCACTCCAGAAACAACAAAAAAGAGGCGGATTACGTGGACTGAGGATCTTCACAAGCAATTTTCTGAATGTGTAAATCGACTTGGAGGAGCCAAAAGTAAGTAGTAATTCTGGTCCACAATCAACATGATGTCTATGATCTGAACATCTGTTCTTTACCTGAATGCAGAGGCAACACCAAAGGCAATTCTTAAGCTAATGAAATGTGATGGACTGACCGTTTTAAATATTAAAAGTCACCTGCAGGTATAAATCATTATGTACATTTCCATACTATTACTGATAATATTGACTCCCGCTAATAAAAAATCTAAGGTATTCATTTTGTTGTTCTCTGTCTTCAGAAATATCGTGTTACCAGCGATGTAACGATATCCCCCAAAGGTACCCTTCAATTTAAAAACATGCAAGTCCAACATATCATGTGAAGATCAGCTGTGTGATATCCTTAGGCAAGTAAACTATAGATAGTTAATTGGAAATAAAAGGCAGCTGCAATCATATGTAACAAACACAAAAACAGTTTGTTTTTTTTCTTCTGTGTATAGAATTATATTAATCTCCCTTGAGGAGTCTTTTTCATTAATACAAAATATATATAGGTGTACAATATTGAATCCTTCTATAATAAGGATTCCAATTCTACCATAATTATACAATACAAAATATGGTAAATATATTCATTGTTACACGTGCTAATACACCGCCTCAGTCTGAGCGGGAGGAGGTCGGACGCTAAGACTGGATCTGAAGTCAAGGAAGAGTTGTCTAGGAAGACCTTTTGTAAATATATTCACATACTGATAAGAGAAAGGCACATGTAATACTTTGACATGACCAAGAACAACCTTATCATGAACAAAGTGGATGTTCATCTCAATATGCTTAGTTCATTGATGTTGTACTGGATTATGAGATAAATAGGTGGCGGATATGTTATCACAATAAACCAAAGACGCCTTACGCAACGGGCACTGAAGCTCCAAAAGAAGGTTTTTGAGCCAACAAATCTCAGCAACAACATTGACAACACCTTTGTATTCTGCTTCTGCACTGGAGCGGGATAATATGACTTGTCTCTTGGCAGACCAAGAAATAAGATTATCCCCCAAGAATACACAATAGCCTGAGGTGGATCGTCGCGTGTCTGCACATCCTGCCCAATCAGCATTCGTATATGACAACAACTTGGTCGGTGCTGAGGGGTAGAGATGCAATCCATAATCAAGCGTGCCCTTAACATATTGAATGATATGTTTGAGGGCAGTAAAATGAGTCTCCGTGGGGGCATGCATGAATAAACACACCTGCTGAAAAACATAAGCAATATCAAGTCCGGTGAAAGTAAAGTATTGTAGTGTACCAGCAAGACTCCTGTAGAGAGTGGGATCAAACACTAGATCACCATCCAAAGCATTGAGCTTTGATTTAGAGTCAACTAGAGTAGACATGATCTTGCAATTTTCCATTTTAGTCATGTACACAATCTCCTCTAAATACTTACGCTGACAAAGAAACATAGTATACAACAACTCATATGAGACATTAAACAAAATAACATCCACATACAATAATAAATAGGTAATGCTACTACCTCTATAAAAAAAAAAATAGAGAATTATCACACTTGTTGCATACAAACCCAATATGCATGATATACTGTGCAAAATGATCATACCACGCTCTAGGAGCTTGTTTCAAGTCATAAAGTGACTTACGAAGACGACATACATACTGAGGAGCTGATGGATGGACAAAATCAGACGGTTGGTGCATATAAACAATTTCTTTTAAGTCCCCGTGTAGAAACATATTTTTCACATCAAGCTTATGAATGAGCAAATGTTGACCAATAACAATACCCAGGACTGTGCGAATAGTAGTCGGTTTAATAACCAGATTGAATGTCTCACCACAATCAATACCCTCCTGTTGAATTGTGCTATTAGCCAACAGTCTCTCCTTATATCTCTTTAGATTACAATTGTCTATGTATTTGTGATGAAATAACCATGTGAATCTGATCACATTCACCCCCTCCGGTCTAGAAACCAAAACCAAAGTGTATTATTTGGTTAAAGCATTAAATTTTAATTCCATATGCAGGCCGCATTCTAATTGGGGTTTTGTTTGGCTAATTTTGGGTTTTTGGGAATTGGAGAAATAGTTTGTGTGGATAGGTTAAATTATACTTTGGGTTTGAAAATCCCACGTTGAGCACGAGTTTCCATATGATGTGTGGGTTTAGGGTAGATTGGGTATTTTGGTGGGGGTGTGGTGTTGGGTCACTAGGGGCAGGAACTAGGTTGTGTAGTCTATTGGATTGGTCGACGGGAGAGGTAACTGGGTAGCTAGGTTCAAGGGTCGACATCGGCAGAGGTGTGGGTATCCATTTGGGTAGATAGACGTGGGTTGGGGTGGTTGTTGTCGGGTACGATGACGGTGATGGGGTTGTTGTATTATTTCGGATACTCGTGTTGTTGTAGGCTTCAGTGACTGGTAAGGTATTGGGTTTGGTGTCAGTCGGTGACTAAGACATATTAGGCATCGATTGGGTGTTGGAGATGGTGACCGAAATCGACGGAGGGATAGTGCAAGCAGTCGGTGATTACTTTGATAGAGCAGGGACACTGCCGGCGGTGGCAGCGGCACAAGGCAGTGACGGTGACTGCATAGTAGTTGTGGTACCAGTGGAGGACAGACCGCTGGTAGTGGTAGTGACGGGAGATGGTGGTGGCAGAGTGCAGACTGCTATCAGGATAGTTGTAGCATGCCGAAGAGCTTGGTGGACAAGCGGTAATGTGTACGAATCATAAAGAAATTTATAATCAGTGACTCAGCATTTTTGAATTTTGTCAAACGGGAAAACATACTCGACAAAAGTGACGTGGCGTGAGATTATGATTTTGTCGGTGGATAGTTCATAGCACAAGTACCCCCTATAGTTTGATGGGAAACCTAGCAATGTGCACAAAGTAGATCTGGATGTCAATTTGTGGGGGGGGCCGTGGATGTCAGATTAGGGTAACACAGACAACCAAAAATTATAAGATCATACGTAGGGACGCGGCGGTAGAGAATTTCGGTGGGTGTCCTATTTCGAATCGCACGAGTAGGTAAAATGTTGAGAATGTGTTCTACCGTTTTAGCGCATATATCCAAAAAGTTGGGGGGCGGGGGGAGACGCATGAAAAAGGAGGGTACGAATCATAAATCATATTATTAATGGTTCGGAGAATTCTTTCGAATTTTCCATTTTACGTGAAAATGTAGGGGTACGAGAAATGAAAGATCATGCCATTATCCGCACATAATTTATAAAATAGGAAATTATTAAACTCACGACCATTATCACATTGAAACAATTTTATGTTTTTTTTCAAATTACGTTTTGACCAGTGTACGAAACTCAACAAATTTGGAAAAGACTTGGGATTTGAGTTTGAGTGGATAGACCCAAAGAAAGTGAGAAATTCATTCAAAAATACCAGATAACATTTGTGACCTAAGTTGCTAGTTATAGGAGATGTTCATAAATCAACGTGAATAATATCAAATGGAGAGAAATTAGTACCCATAGAAGTCATAAATGATAGTCCAACGTGTTTCCCTAACTGACAAGAGGAGAAACTATGAGAGAGGTTCCCTTTGTTACACATGATTAAATTTCAGTTTCTAAGAGAATAAAAAACGTGAGAATCCAGATGACCAAGTTTACTATGCCACGTTGAGGGAGATATGGTTGTTAGAATGGTGGGAGGAGTGACACTAGCAGCGTATGTAGGTAGGAAAGGATATAGGTCCCCCTCACTATTGCATCTCGTAAGGAGTTTTTCGGTACGGAGGTCCGTTACAAAAAAACCAAATGGGTCAAAGTTAAATGAGACAGAATTTTCGGTGGCGAATTTTCTAACAAAAAATAGATTTTTGATGATGTTTGGGGCATAAAAGACGTTTTTTTTAGAGAGAAGTGGGGATGCGATGGTGGGTTAAGGGTGTGACCAAATTCTTGAATTGAAATTCGATGACAATTACTGACCATAATAGACTTCAGAGTATTTAAATTTTGCAATTGAGTAAGATTACTAGAATTGTTGATGAAGTGAGATGTGGCGCCCATATCCATATACCAAGCACTATCGGGTTGTCGAGGAGTCAGTGTGGCGAAAGCCTGGCCCAAATTTGATTGGATAGGGCCTAGAGCGGACTATTGCACTCCAATTAATTGTGCCTGAGGATGCTGGACTCCCTATTGGGCCTGAGGAAGTTAGACCGTTTGCTGGAGGCCCATCGACTGGGCTGGTTCGGTCTGCTGGGCACCATGTCTAATGGTCCACTACTGGGCTTCAAGCAGCTGGACTGATTGGTGAAAGCCCATCAACTGGGCTGGTCAAGTTTGCTTGGTCGCTCGAGCGGGCTCACGGATGTGGCCCAACTTCGGTGTGTCGAGCGATCGTTGTTGAGACCTCGCCACCATCGCCGTGGTGGCTGCTACCACGACCAAGGTCGTAGTATCGGTCGTATACGAGGTGTATATCAGCTCAAGATAGTTGTATATGGGTAGTATACGGTGGCTGGAGAAGTATATCAGTCGTAGGTGTATATCGGCGTGTCTTGGCTGTATACGAGGGGTATACGGTCTGTTGAACAGATATTGAGGGAAATAGGGTGGTATATCAGTGATATATCGGGTGTACAAGGCTGTTTGTAGAATATAATGGTTGGATAACAGTATATCATCGTATATCAGATGTATACCGACTGTATACGGGCAGTTGGTGCCATAAAAACTGGGAATGGCGGCCAAATATTAGGTTTTAGGTCGGGAAGGATATCAAACTGTACATTACTTGCAAATAAAAATGAAGGATCACCTCGTACAAGTTCATCGTCAGCGCATGCTGCAGAAACGTAAGTTTGCCAGGAAGGATTAATTGACCAAGTAGATTAATCGATTAGAATTTCTAGTCTATACTTGAATGCTTCTGAAATTTTTCGATCTTGCACATATTGATAGGTATCCGCAAATATTGGAGGCTTTGAAGCTGCAAATAAGTGTCCAGCAGACCTTACATGAACAACTTGAGGTTTGAATTGCTTTTACTATTTCTAACTATCAGAGAAACATGTATTCATATTTGTTATATTTGTTCCTTTTTAGATTCAAAGAAGCTTACAATTGTGGATTGAAGAACTAGCAAACCAGCTCAGGAAAATGTTCAATCGCCAAGCAGAAACTAACAAAAATCCCCAATGTAGCACTTAAATTGTCTTTCAGCTAGGTTTACCACAAAAAAAAATTATGATCTTGGGCATGTGGCATTGCTTAAATTTAGTTACGTTATTTACTGGGGCTCGAACTACACGGTCTGATACATGGCTTTTTTGGTATGAGAAGTTAGTTATGTAGAATGACAACCTTTTTTAGGTTGCTGCGAGAAGTTGGTTATGTAGGCTGACAATATTTTCTAGGTTGTTTCAATCACGTCAAATGATTGATTTGGTATACTATTGATACAAAATAATTAGTCTCTTAATTAGAAATGTATAATGAATTTTCATATTTTGCTGCTCCCCCTCAAGAAGAAGATAGTCCATAGGCTCAAAACATGCTGCCTTTATGGTTTGATAAGAAAATAAACTTTGGCTCTAACTAACTTTAAAATTAGCTCCTGAAGTGAGTATTGTTTAAGAATATATAAGGAGACCTAGTCTCCATCCCAATCAATGTGGGACTCAACAATCCCCTCAATATAAATCAGACAATTGGAGTGTGAACAATATAATATAAGAGTCCAACATCAAATAAATGAAGAAATTTGAATGAGTCTAACTCCGATGTCATGATAAGTAAATGTATTTTAAACCTTACTTAACTGAAAAGTTAATTCATGAGATGAAAATTGTTCAAGATTTTCTTAAGTTTATGTTCCACCACTAATGTGGGATTCGAGATAGTTGATTTACAATCCTCAAAGTACATTGAAGAACGTTATCCCAATTGATTATTTGAACTAGCGAAATCAAGTGAGATGAGTTCAGATTGAACTTTCCAACTTTCTCAATATTATGATTTTTTTATTGGACGCAATGTGTATCATTGTCTATTTGTCTAGTTATCATATACTAAAGATGTAGCCCACACTTCATGTGATTTTAAATAACATTTTTTCCCGCCATATGAAAATAAATTATTAATTTAATAGAAGTTTTTTTTTTTTAAATCGAATCAAAATTTAAATTTATGTGACTTTTGGTGTGATGGGTTTGAACTGTCACATGTCGTGTGACAGATATATAACCGTCATCCTTTTGTGACAGTGACAAAGATGACACTTACGGGAGCCGTCATCTTAGAAGTTATGTTGGGTCCCGGGGGTTATACTATGGAATAAACAAAAACAAACAGTAAGTAAAAATACTTGTACGCTTGAAACAGTTTGCAAATGTCGTTAAAAATATCGTCTGATAGAACTGCCGACACTTAAGATAAAAACAGAAAAACCTTTGAAGAGTTAAATTGCAGCGGATAATAAAGACACAAAGATTTAATTTTTCATAGGCTATATATCAATATAACCTATAATGGTCAATGACCAAGTATTGTATATATATATATATATACAATTGATATATTCCTTCTTTACAATATTACAAGATGATACAAAAGGAATAAAAAAGGTTAAGTCGCAGATGACTTATGCTTGAAAAATCTATCTAAAATAGAGGTGCATGACATCTCATTACAATTGCTTCAATGAAAGAACAAATCTAGAATCTAACCAGCAATTATAATGTTGGACAGAATGTCGTCACAAACTCAGGCAACACTTGTTGATCCAGTTTCTGTTCTCAAATATGGAGAGCTCTCTCGATCCTTTTCTTTGTAATTTTCTGGATATCGAATCACTCTTCTTCCTTCTCTATTTATAGTAGAAAGTCGTCCTAGAAAAGCTCATCGATTGGTTGTGGAGTTTGAGCTAAAATTGGGCACGTGAAGTAGTAGTTTGAGGCGTGATTCTCTCAACTGATTTGACTTGTTCTTCACTCGTCTTGCTCTCCAAGCTTTGACTTGTTCTCCCACGTTTTTATTTTGCTCAATGTTTCTTGCCAGGTCACTTTACCATCATGGTAAAAAATCCCACGAGATAAGTTTCAGTCCGTGAAAAGGGGCAAAACTGTTACCAGAATGTTGGTCCGAATATCAAAGAAATTTGTTCCAACATTTTGGTTTTTAACTTAGTACTGAAAATGTTGTGTTAGGAAAAATGTCATAACATAAAACCCAACATTAACATTCTCCCATTTTTTGCCTTTCTTCACAAAACTAAACGTTTTAGTGCGAGAGACTTATGGCAATGAATAGCTATACGAATCTCCCCCTCAACCTGTTATAGCATACAAACACATATACAAGGCAAAACATATGCTATACATATATAGGATTAGATACAGATCATCATTTCACATACCATCATCCATAGAACCGAAATTTAGAATAATTACAAACCAAAATTACTAATCACCATTTAACCATTGTCTTCATATAGCCAAAAAAATAACTAAGTCATTCATAAAATGGACTTAGCAGCAACAGCAACAAGCACATCAACAGCTCCAACCTTCAATCATCAACAACCAGTATCAGCATACAGTTATTCCTTCAGCAACTCCACCATCACTGCTTTACCCCTTCATTGTTTTACCCCTGCATCCGTAAGCATCACTGTTTTACTCCCCCTGCACCAGTACCAGGGTCACGAGCAGCAGCAGCTTTGCTAGATTGTCCTTTTTCCCTTTGCACTCCATCTCCCCCTTTTTGGGAAGAAAGCAGCATAAGAAACCTCTCTCTTGTTTGAACCAGGGCTTCCTGAATATCAATCATTCTTAAATTTGATGATTGATTTTGGCAATTTGTTTGACCAGCCAATCTGTGGTCAGTGGAGAGTCGTCTGTGGTGCCAGGATTGTTGGTGACATTTTCTCCAGCACTGGCTCCAATACTGCTTTGCTCTATTTTCCAAGGTAAATCAATGACTCTATCCTTGCTTCTCAGAGTTGCTCTATTTACACTATACAGCTCCGAACCCTTTCCAAATTTGTCCTTTTTCTTTGGTTTATTACCTTGACTTGTAAGGACTTTGAAAATTAAAGAGGGGAAGGGTAGAACTAAATTGGATTCTTTCTGAGCTAAGTTGACTACTTGATTAAAGATTATTTTCCCCAAATCAACTTTTAATCCTTTTCCAATTTTGTACAATAATGAGGCTTGTTCTGAGGTGACAATTGACTCGTTCATGGACGGAAGTCAATTGTGAATTCTCAGTTTGTGTAGGATCGAGAACAAAGCTGTCAACTTGGAGGCAGGACATCTAGATACCCATTTTACCATTTTCCACCTTTGAAGAGCTTAATTACCTCATCTCTATTTTCCACTGCAGGGTGAGTGGATAGTTGAGGATATTTGAAGCCCTAATTCTTTCATAACTGATTAAACCTCAATAATTTTGTTTAATTTTTGCAATCACTCTACTAGTGTTAGATAACAACCAAATCAACTTATCGTTTGCCAAATAGATAACCTAGAATAGATGTTCGGTAATTAGAAACCAGTCTCTGAGGACGATATTCGGTCTTACAAGACTATATTACTTGTGACGATACGTACATTTGCGTGAGCACGTAGAAATCGGCTGACAAGTTTTTGGCGCCGTTGCCGGGGACTGACGTACTTCTAATATCAAACCATTTATTCTTAATTCTAGTTTGGTTTTTAATTTTTTTTGTTTTTTTTTTATTTTTATTTTTAGAACCCTGTTGCCTTGATTTGTTTGTTCATTTTGATCGATTTCAGGACGTAGTTTATGCGAAGAAGAAGAGGAGTAGATACACTTGTTCCTTTTAATTCTGAAATTGAGAAAACTTGCAAGCAGAACAGGCGAAACAAGAAGATATCTTATTCAGTGGCCATGGAAAACCAACCGAATTAGAATGGGGCGGACAATAAGGTTCCTGAGAATGTAGGGGAGCCAATACAGGTCCCAGTAGAGAGAAGTTTGGGGGACTATGTTCTCGCCTACGCTATGTGTGCATGACATGCATCGTGCTCCCAAAGAATAGGGGCAAACAACTTTGAGATCAAGCCAGCCATCTTGAGCATGGTCCAGAACACAGTACAATTTGGGGGATTGCTGTCTGAAGACCCCCACATGCACATTGCCAATTTTCTGGAGCTGTGTGCCACCTTCAAGTACAATGGCGTTACTGATGACGCCATTAAATTGAGGCTCTTCCCGTTCTCAGGAACCTGGAAGAGACATATGGTTTAGAGAAAGAGTGAGTTACTGAATACCATCCTATTACAGAAAAGGCACCACCGACGGTTTTATGGAACCTCAAATCAGAATTCCATATCCTTAAAGACTTCGAAAAAATTCTCTTGATAAACAATTTTCCAAGTTTTTAGAAGTTTCAAGAAGTTGCATATCAACATTCCCTTTATTAAGGCCCTGGAGCAAATGCCTAGTTACATAAAATTTATGAAGGAAATTCTCTTTAAAAAGAGAAAGCTAAAAGATTATGAAACTGTGGCATTAACTTGGGAGTGCAGTGTTATTTTGCAAAAGTTGTTTCCCTAAAATTGAGAGATCAAGAGAGTTTCACTATTCCCTGCACTATCGATAATGTTGAATGCAAGTAGGTCTTGTGTGATTTAGGGGAAAATATCAACTTGATGTCCTATTCTGTATTTTGTAGACTTGGTGTGAGGGAAGAAAGGCCTTCAACCATTACTTTGCAGTTAGCAGTTTCACGACCCGACCCGACGGGCCGCGACTAAACGTCCTAATTGGACGTCATTACTGACCTGTCACACTTAATCCATTTAATACCGGGATTTATAAAAATTTCGGCATCATAACACTGCAATGATAACCCCTATCCACGTAGGCAAGCTGACAAGACGGCCTTACACGTGAATGAACCTGTCTCCCGATGGAGTCGCAATTAACCAACACAATATACAAGCAAGCCGACAAGGCTGTCACTAGATAACAACAAGTATATCCGGGAACATCCCAACACAGAGTAGAGCAACGTCGCAAACCAAAACGGAAGTACATACAACCACCCCACAATCGTCTGCTGCACTTCAGGAGTATAATCGACATATGATTTTAACAGGGCCCCGTCGTGCCCAAAAATATACCTAAGTCTGGAATGTAAGGATCTGTACCAAAATAACTGGCTCCGGACAAGGGAGCTCTTCAGCGGCTGATAGATGTCCTAAGCTGGAGGGTCACCTATATGAACACCTGAACTCGGGCGTACGAACGCAGCTCCCGAGAAAGGGGGTCGACGAAATAATGTCTCGAGTATATACACCATCAAATACTGAAACTGAAATCACACCTGTGTCAAGTAAAGCTAGATAGTCATCAAGCTTAACAAAAATGAGAGGCATATCAGAACTCATGAATGCTTACTCATACCGCTACTATGTCTATGTCTCAGATATCAATCAGATAACATGTCTCGCCTCTACAGTGAGGACTCGATGGAAGTCTCAGATATGCAGCACATATCATGTATCGGCCCTCTATGGAGGGACTCGATAAAATCTGTATATATGTATATAACGTGTCTCGGTCATCTAGTGAGGGACTCGATGAATTCTGTAAAGCTGCGCACGAACATGATCCGGCCCGAGACTCGATGGAGTGAAAAAATAATACTTAGCACGATTGGATATCATGAGCAACCATATGCAATTAAAAATCATCTTTGACTCTCGATAATATCATCATAATAAACTCTTTTACTGAAAATCATAGACAATAATCAACAATTATCCTTTAAAACTGAACTTATAGGAATTACGTACGTCTGTCGTACTTTCATTAAAATCATGCCAAAAAGAAAGAAGGATAGTCTCACATACCTCTTAGTTGCTCAATCAATGTAAAACTAGGATGCGCCTCGTCTAGTATGTCAGCATATAATAATAATAATAAGACCATTAATTCTAGGACTCCTAACGTAATTTATTTGAATAACGGCTTCCTTAATTCTATAAAAATTTGGGCAGCATTTCCTCTGTTTATGTGTGTATCCACAATTAACCAACAATCCAAATCAACCAGCAATTCAAATCAACCAATAATTTAAATCAACCAATAATCCAACCATTTCAATATGTAATCTAACTAGGCTCCATATACCGCATATACGCCGTCATATAACCCCTTTCTCGTTACTTATGAAAGACAATAATTTAAATCATCAAGGTGATTATCGCACCTATTTACCATATTCATTCAATACTTAAAATGTTACGACAATGTCTAAAAAGATTTCATAATTCCTTTCTTGGTTTCTTAAATCCATTTCGTCTCGCGTCACCTTATATAACTAATTACATCACCAAGTACCAATGCTTCTTTCAATTGTTAACACACAATTAGTGACGATGTCAATAATAGCAACAACGATTATATGGCACCAAAACAACCCATGAAGGGTCGCACAATGTCCGAAAGTTATTCATGAGTTTTAGGCCATTTAACATGCAACCATTTACTCCTTCCTTAATTAATAATCCAACTTATTTTCCAACAATTCCATATAATGAACACATCTTAAATCTTCACAAGTTATTCCATTTTTAACACACAATTAGTAATGGAATTTACAACACAACATACAAATCCAACGCATGCCCAAAATAGTCAAATTTCGGTTCAACATCCAAATTCCACATGCATTGTCTAAATTCAAGATTTCTTCCTAACACTAGTCCATTACTTCAACTACAACAATATGCAACTTTGATTATAGCATAGAAAGAAGAATTATCATACCTTAATTTAATCCCCAAAATAGTCCCGATTTTTAGCCACTACTTTATCAGCTGAACGTGTAACGTCCATAACTCTCTACTCCAGTGTTTTATCGATGAGCGGTTTGTTGCGTTGGAAACTAGACTCGACAAAATTCTTTCTAGGCTTTTGAAACACCCAAAAACTCCTAATATACTAGGAGATATACCCTTCTAAAGTTGACTAAAAATCTGCCCAGCAGTCTCGATTTTGCCACTGTTTTCGCTCCAATTTTGGCTTCAATTTCACACTTCTTCAATTCCAAATCGACATGCAACAATTCAATAATGTTACTCCATCATTCCTTATGTTTTTCTTGCCAAGAACTTCATCTTAAACTTGAAAATTCTGGGCTAAAACTCACGGTAACAGTGGTGTCGAGACCCACTATTTTTTTGTGTAATTTTCTTGGCTAAATATTTTGTGGGAGACTTAATCTAGGGAAAGAAGTGAATTGAACCTTAAATTCTGGCTTTGGGGAGGGTGGTTTCGGTTTTGGGGAAGGAGAAAGAGGAGTGGAGTGTATTTTGAAATGAAAATGAGAATAAGAAGATGAAGGGGTTTGTTTTTAAGTTTTAGAAGAAGGAAAATCTGATTTTTTTTTGTCTTTTAACCCCCTTCTCTTAATTGTTTAATTAAAAAGGGCCCCTCTATTAAAACAAGCTCCCCATAAGTCCCCATACTCCTCATGTCAAGATATTTAATACCATACTTAATCCATAACTCCATTGGGGCAATTTCTACCACCCGTATTAATTCTCGTCGTCACATTAGTTATAACCAACATTTTTTTCTTTCCGACATCACATCCTTTGGAACACCAACTTCCGAATTTAGTTTGTATAATTATACTTTATATCCAATATCCGAATCTTATTACTTAATGACGTTCTTAATCATTGTCTTAACTTACGAGTTGTAACAAGCAGATCGTTCGATCAAGCATCCACGAGTTATTATTGAAGATGTTCTAGTAAAAATGGATAAGTTCATCTTTCCTGTTGATTTCATTATTGTAGATATGGAAGAAGATGAGAATGTGCCCATCATACTAGGGAGACCATTTTTAGCTACAGGGTGATTAGTTATAGGTGTTGAGAAGGGTGAGTTAAAACTCCGAGTTTAGGGAGAAGAAGTGATTTTCAATGTATTCAGGGCAGCAACTTATCCAAGAGCAAGTGACAAGTGTTTTTCCATTGATGTGATTGAAAAATTCATATATGAGAAAAGCTTTAAGAGTACTGAGGTTCTTGAAGTGGCATTAAAACAATGAGAGAAAATATGGCATTGAATAAAACCTTAGCCTCTCTTCCCATTCTCTACCCAATTTCACAAATACCTTTTCTCATACTCCATCTTCCCCGAAAATCCCCTAACAAAAATCTCACAAATTATATAATTTTTCCACTCAATACCCTACAAACCCAATCCTTTATAAATTCGTCCATAACATCTCAAAATCTTTACTACTTGGTGCAATACATCGTTATAAGAGGACCCCCTTCATACGATAAACATTGCATTCAAGTTTTATTTTTAAATTTTTGTGTCTATTGTAAAAATTGGAAGAATTTGAAGTTTGGGGGTTGGCGTTTGTGGTAGATTATGTTGTCGTGGAAAGTTTGTGTTGGACTAAAAATTTGTACGATGAGGTGCTAAAAATTGTTGATATTTGTGGGGTGTGGGCTGAAATTATTGTTGTTTGAGATTGGGTGTTGAATGGAGTTGATTTGCTTGCTGGGAAACAAAGGAATTAAGGGGAAATTCTATCGAATTTCTCTTAAAAAGTGCCTACATGTTTGACATGGGTCCGAGAAAAGCTAGTTCCAGGACATCTGCTTCTAGAACACTCGTACCTGACTATGATAAAACTAGGTTTGCCATCAAGGCTGCCCAAGATAGGTATAACAAGCTATGTACTCGCTCCCTGGTACTGGAAAGGGGGATGGAATTCCAGACTGTGCCATACGAGGATGAAGTATATGAACCCATCAAGGCCATGATTGCTTCTAGAGGTTGGGGGGATTTTTCAATCTTTATTTTAAAAGTCAAATATCTCTCTAGTCTACGGATTCTATGCCAACTATCCAGAAAAGCAAGACAGCACTTGTTTTGTATGAGGGAGAAGGGTACCAGTTGGGGCTGAAGCTATAAATGGCATATATGAGGTTACCAATTTTCTGGACGAAGACGATGAGAATGATGACTTTCCATTTGGAAGCATTCAGAAATTGACTGGGTAGAGGTGGCTGAGACAGTAGGATTCCTAGGGGCTCGTTGCACATATACATACGGCGCATCCAAAGGCATGTTCTGGACGAATGACGAGAATGCAACAGCTAAAGTGGGTGATCTAGGACAAAACATCAATGCACCGATTTTTTTATCTTGAGGGTCCTATTGATTTGCATACCCAAAAGACTCATAATTAGTTGGATTACATCATCAGGCAGAATCAATACATGATCTAGTCGCACCATGCTCAAAATCAACATTTGAGCAACTATATGCAGCAGCGACATGATTATGAGATCCGCCACATCAACCAGATAAACTCTTTGATCGATTGTTGGTCAATGGGTGATGCCCCGTATGAGCCCTACTTTGGCTATCCTCCACAGTACCAGCCTTATCAGCTACTGCCGCTGCCACCACCATTCTGAGATCGCTATCATTGTTTATGTAAGTCTTCGTTCCCTTGCTTTCCTTTTTCACATTGGGGACAATGTGTTAACTAAGTTGGGGGGGGGAGTCTTAATGTTTTGTGTTAGTAGTCGTTAATTGTTTATGTTCAGTTATTTGTTTATTGTTAGTGTCTTTGTTTTAGTGTCTGTGTTTGAGTGTCTTGTGTTAATGAATCAAGTTAATAATAATAGCACATGTGATTGAGTGAACACATGTGATAGAATTAGATGAAATTGATAGCCATGAAATGCATAAATCTGTGTGCTTAAGTTGGATAAGTCTTGATTTGTTTTTAATTATTAATAAGTATGAAAACTTGATCATGATTGGTGAATTATGCATGATTGAATTTTGAAGTGAGGAAAGATGGTGGAAAATTTTAGAACTTGCTTGTTACTTGAGACGAAATTCTAGATAATGCATGTTTAGGAAGATGTTTTATGCCATTTTGGAATGATTGCGCCTTTCAAGCCATCCTTGATTATATTAATCCCTAGTTACCATTTTTTAGCCTTAAATAATCATTCATTGATTGATGTCTATTTTGAGCCTAATTGAAACCCGTTACAATTTCTCCTTTCCTTGAGTTTTATCATGAGCATATAAGTATATGATTGGGTGATTGACACGATGTAATTGGTACTTTAAATTGGGTGCTATCAATAAAAGAGTAAATGACTGGAAAAAATTCGAAAAAAGTGAATAAACTACACTTCCCTTGTACGTACATTGAAAAACAAGTTTGGGGGTGTAGTACAAAAAGAAATAAAGTGGGGTAAAGAAAATTGGGGTTTGATCTTGGTTTGTAACATAGATATCGAGTTTGGTTGATTGGTTTATATTCTTATGGTAATTTTGAGCCTAAATGATATTTCATCTTCCCATGCCTAAGGGGGGTGTACTCAATTAGGATTTTAAAAGACTATTTTGGGATAAATAAGTCTTGTGGTATTCAATTAAGACTTTTAAATAATCTAAACAAGTCTTATGATATTTAATCAAGACTATTAGGATTTTTTAAAGAGGATGTCCAAATCTAGTAGTATTCAATCAGGATTTTAAACAAGTAACAACAAATATTTTGGTATTCAAAAACTTGCTGATTTCGAAAGATTTTTTTTCTTAGTGGAATTTGTGGGACTTTTTAGTGGGAGTATAAATACCAAACCCTCTAAAAAATCTCACCCTTGTGGACAAGATTTTTTTTCTCAAGACTGTTTTCTCTCTTCTCCCTCTCTGTTCTCTCTCGACCAGTCATCAACATAGTGACCAAACAATGTGGAGAAGAGCTTTATGTATACTCTCAAACAAACCCTTTTCTTCACAACCTGAAATACCCAGTTTATATTCCTTTCTACAACCTTCAATTTTCTCCTTAAAAAGAACACAACCACCTTCAACAACCCTACAACAACCCCATTAACCTTAACACATGAACATAAATCCAATCTTGAACTCACTCTTCAAGATTCCATCAACACAGTGATTCGACTGGTGACAAACATAAGCAGTTTAGGTCTCCAATTGGATGTTGCTACCTATGATGCTCTAATTGAAGCGTCGATGTCATGCCAAGATTTTCAGTCTGCATTTTCTATGTTTAGGGACATGAGAGAAGCAAGAATACCTGACTTGCAAGAGAGTTACTTGACGATCAAAATTGGTTTAAATCTATGCATGCAAGTTGTTCGCTGAAATATCTGTTAGATAAATTAACATGAAAATCCATGTGTTCCTTTCAAAATCTTTATAAATCTTTTAAAATTCAAACATAAAAAAATTTGATTGTCTTTTAAAATCTTTTAAAATATGTTAAGTAATTACATTTCTAAATAGTCTTTTAAAATCTACTGGACTTATTTATCTCAAAATAGTCTTTTAACATACTAATTGAATACACCCCCCTAAGCCTATCGTTATAACATATAAAGTCCTATTGATTCTTAAGCATGCGTTGTCTAAATTAGTGGAGCGTAGCAAGTTAGCGAGCCTGTAAAATTTTGGCCTGATGGACCATTGGTGAGAATTCATTGTGCATACACTAATATTGAATACCTGTTTAAGTCAATAATCATGGTTGAGGGATCATATCATTAATAACTTCAAGCAAACTTGAGAAATATCTAACTTGAAATTCTAGATAGCAAATTAGTGGCTAGATTGTTCTTGAAGATTATATTGCATATTATTCATGATCTTCGAAGCATAATCTATTATGGTTTACTTGATTCATTTTTAGAGTTTGTGTGTTTTTCTTTTTAGGGTGTCTAGAGTTCTTTACTCGAGGACGAGTAAAGTTTATGTTTGAGGGTGTTTGTTGAGTCTATTTTTAGTATTGTTTTAGAGTGTGTTTTAGGGAGTTTGTTTGTCGTTTAGTTGTTTTGTGCAATATTATGCGTGTTATTTTGTGTTTTTAGGTTTTAAGCGATTCAGATAGGAATAACGCGAATTCAAAGGAATTAGACGGTTATTGAGGACAAAAATGCATATCTGGTCACAGGAAATAGGTCAAAGATGGAAAGCTCGGAAAGCATTTTAAGAAAATTTCAAACGAAGAATATTGTAGAGCCTCGGCGATAAAGAGTTGCGGCCAAGGAAGCAAGAGCTGCGGTACCCCCACAGGCAGAAAGTTCAGGAGTGAATTAGCGTCGCGACGCTCTAATAGTTGAGACGCGGTGCCGACGACGTCCAAGCAGCGAAAAACCAAAATTTAACAAGGGCAAAAAGGTCCATCCTAGGGTTTTTCATTATATATGTTGGGGGACACAAATTTTGAAGATTATGTCACATTGGAGGCAGAGAACAAGAGAGCAAGAAGCAATTAGAGACACCAGTTGTTCAAGTTCTATTCCTTTTCTTTACTTTAATTCTGTTTATGTTGGATATTAAGTTAATTAGTTTTCTTAGCATGTCTATGAGCTAATTACTTTTTATTAGGGGTTTTCGTTGAATCACTTGAAACTATGTTATGATTTAATGCACTGCTAGTGTTTCTTCTTCGTCTAATAAGATTTATTCAACTTGCGTTTGTTGAATGAGAATTAACTGACTATTAGTTTTCATTACATATATGATTTTAAATCGAGATCTGAAAAGTGAGATTTGAATATGCTATAGTTGATTAGACGTAGGTTTAATCTTGAACGAGAGTATCACGATTGCATGTTTAGCCTTTTAGGTTATTGATCTTAATCCTCTTATGTGATTGAATTTATCATAGAAATATAGAAAATTCTCACTTAGGTTGAATTTTTATATATCCTAACCGGAATATAGAATTTCTCAGTTTTTTGCTATCTTAATAAGAATAAGAATTGTCAGTAGTGCATTAATATATGATAGAGTGGAAAGTTGATGAGATTGAAAACTCTAATTACCTTCATTACTGTATTAAACTTCGTGTGTTTTCACTAGTACTTCATTTCTGAAATTTACTTTAGTTTGTTAATTCTATAGTTTAGAAATCATCATTTATATTCGTTAGCCAAATAGAAACAAAAGATTACTTAATTGGTACTTGATAAATCAGTCTCTGTGGATGATACTCCATTTTACCGAAATTATTACAAATTGTGATACGTATACTTGCGTAACATATAGAAATACTGCAATAAGGATCTTGATGAAAATCAAAGGGAGCAACTTTTCTACACACTATGCAAAGTAAAAATAAGGTGTGTAGTTTGATTATTGGTGGAGGGAGTTGTGCAAATCTGGAGTCCATCGGCGTACTAGGAAAATTACAACTACCAATCCGTGAGCATCCTAAACCTTACAACCTCTGATGTGTAAACAAAGAGAATGAGCTCAAGGTTGCCACCCAGTCCTTTGTCAATTTTCGAATTGGATGATACGTTAATGAAATTTAGTGCGATGTCCTTTCAATGCACACATGTCATATCTTGTCGGGTAGACCATGGCAATATGATCGGAAAACCATGCACAATGGCGAACATAACACCTAATCATTTACAAGGACGGTAGGAACTTCCGGTTAATACCTTTGTCACCAAGTAAAGTAAAGCAAATAAAGATCCAACAAGTACAAAAGCGCCAAGCCAGGGCCGAGGCACAGAGAGAAGAAGATGAGTCTAAGAAGGGGAGTGCCCTCAATATCATGGCATATAGAGAGGAACAAATCTTTGAAGATGCCATACCGAATGAGCCAACCACCGAACTACCATCAAGCAATAATGTTAATCCTATTTATGAGGTAGTTCTTGGAAGATCATCTCCTTCCCCTAATGCTCCGGAGGAAACATCCGAACCATGTTCTCAAGAAAGTCTTGTTCCATGTCCAACCCCTATCTATGATCGTATTCCGAAGAAGGGAGAAGAAACTAGGCAAGGTTGGGTCTTCTTTACTAATCCTTTGTACAAAGTGGAAGAAAGGGGAAGTCATTTCTTTGTCAATCCATTATACGAGCATAACCGCAGGGAAGATAATGAACTTACTCTTCATTTATTTTCAAGAAATTTATTATTTATTCATCGGACCTATAGATGTGAAGAACAAGAACAATTGGGCAAGAGAGATGACCAAGAATGCCTTAGCCCCGATACAGTACCTATGTTTTTTGTACCAAGGAAAAATGAAGTTTGGGAGGTGCGCATTGGTCACCGATTGGTCTACAACCTCACCATGAGGCTTGAGACTCCATGGCCAGGAAATAGTGTTTGTTTGAATGAGTTATGTGGAGTCAAAATACCCTCGATTCTCGGCTTAAAAATAATATATCCACCAATAAAGAACCGGAATGAAGTTGAGCAAGAAAAATGCGGATGTCCTATGATATCACTCGGAAGTTATGACATTCAAGGTTATGAGCCCTATGCTGCCCCTATCATGGTCATGATGGTGCAAGTTGAACAAAATCTTAGTGCCAACATAATGAAAGAACCCCGAGCCATGACTCCTTGTGATGAAAGGTTGGTAGGCACACACCACAAACCATGGTCTTATGGCGACTTGATTGAATGAGAAGGCTACTTGAGAGATGGTTCCTTCAAGTTATTGGCTAAGTTCTGAAGCGACTTATGTGAGACAAAAATTTCAAGCAACGGTTTAGGTCTAACATGTCATATTCCTAAGATGCCTTCATACTTGAACCATCCGAATTGAGGACAAATTCTTTCCAAGAAGGGGAGAATTGTCACGACCCGAACCCGGGCCCGTGACTGGTGCCTTACCCCGGGCACCCAAGTAGACATACATCAGAGTAATCAGCGGAACATAAAACACAACATGAAACAATGTAAAAGAGACACAGTTTATCTGAAGAAAAGTTGCCTTTCGGCATATATATAAAAACTTAAATCCGATCAGTTACATCCTTTTTACAAACTCTGCCCACAATAGTACTACAGACCTCTAAGAATGATATAACAACAATGGCGGGACAGGGCCCCGCCATACCCCTGAATGTAAGTACCTACAACGACAGGGGACTATACCAAAGATAAGCCTCCGAAGAAACGGAGCTTCCCAATACGCTGAATTGTGATCCTAAGAGCGGGATCAACGATCGCGTACCTCTACCGCAGATGAACGCAGCCCCGGGCGAGGTCAAGACAACAGTACCAAGTATGTGAAACTAAAAATATCAGAAATGAAATCATAGTAGTCTATATAAAGCGGAGACATGTATGATAACCAAACTACAGTTCACAATAACATAAGCGATATGTCAAGTCGTGACTCACGCCTCAAAGTCATCACTCAAATATAACTACGGGTCTCACGCCCACAACATCAATCATGCGTGGAATACCTTCCTCACCGGCGATTCATGATATAAAAGCACCAAGGAATACACATGAACACCGTGTCCCACCTGTGTCATAATAAAGCCGCACGGGTAAGACGGCGCATAGCCGACTACTAACACCTACTGCACCAACGAGGTCATAAATCAGATCACGAGATCTGTCTGACCGCCACATGATCGGCCGCCACTCGCCTGCAGTATCAAATGTGCGCCTAGTCCCGAACTTCCCGCACTCGCGATAGGCCACTCACATAGGCCCGCATGAGGTATTCCCGCATCGAGGGTAGCTACTCCGGCAAGATCGCCCCGACTCGCATCCGCGTAGCCACATAGACCGCATGACCACAAAGGCCGCACACTAACTCGAACTCGTAGCTCGCATAGGTCCTCGACCCGCATGAGGTATTCTCGAATCATGGTCCTGCATCACCGAGTCTACCCCGTGACGGAGGGCGCTTAACCCCTAATCATGTCAAGAGGTGAATGATATAATACTAACATAATAGCTTATCGTTAAACAACATAAGCACAACAAGGGAAACCCCTTTACACAAACATCACAAGATACTAACACACGTAGCATCCTAACATGTTTACTTATCAAATCAACAAGAAAGTATTACAAGGCTATCACAACCCAACACAATCAAGTTATTCACACAAGGTACTTTCTACTTTATGTTAACAAGTTCGGTTTTTATCCCCAAAGTACTTTATACATTAACTTTTAAAAGATCCGCTTTTCACAAAAGTCACACAATACCCGTAGTATAAAAATAGAGTGACTATCTTTTTAAGTAAACCAAAATACTTCCCTTTGTAAAATCAAGTAACAACATTCTTTTCCAAACGTTCAAGTTTGCCTAATTTCAAATACTCAAGTTTCTCATTTTCGAAAGGTTTCGTAGTTCATAGTCTTAATCACTTAAGAACATAATTCTCTTTTAAACAATTTGAGAAACATATGCCTTATATATGAGTAGGTTATTCTTGTTCATAATCAATCTTATTAAAGCAGCGATGATCTAGGAAATGTAATATCATTTTGTCTCATCTTAGCTTCTATGCAGATGGAGGTTTCTACTGGTTTTAATAATACTTAATTAGTCAATACATTTCCCTTTATTAACACTGCAGTGGTTCGTTCGATACTTATTCTGATTTCCGAAATCAGTAAAACATTATTCCTTTTAAAAACCAAGTACTCATTACTCACGAATGAGGTTTCACACTTTTTAACAAAATTCATATTAATTTAATTAAGTCAAGTCTCTTATCTTTTAAGATCAAGTCTCTTAACTCCTAAAATCAATAAACCATTCTTTTTATCTCTCTTAAGTCGTTATACCTAACTTCCCATAAAGCTAGTATAACTCTTAAGCTTTTAAAACTTTTAAAACCAAGTGTTACTCTTCTTTCAAAAAGGTTTCTTAACTCTTTTGAAATACTTGATTCTTATTATTTAGACTCAAGTCAAAAGACATCGCAAAGAAACCACGTTCGGTTAACACACGACGCTCTACCGTACTATATATATTCTTTTAAAATATCATGCTCAAGAGGATAGGAAGAATCACATACCTCGCGACGATTTATCGACTATTAGCAAATAGCTCCAGATCGTAATCCTGCTAGCCTTTTCCACCATTCGAGTAGAATACGCTACTCGCAAAGATTTCAACCTATAACGGTTATACAAGTCTATCAATGTCTAGACTACTCGGTAGAATAAATCTAGATACAAGATTCTACGGAAAATTGGGCGTAACTTCCTACCACAAACTTCACAAGTCTCATCAGAATACAGTCTATGTAAATCTGTTCAATTCTCTTCTTATATACCTTCCTGTATATAACTTATACTTAATTCTTATACTTCAACAAGATGTAAACTCTATTTACAAAAGGGGACAAGATATTTACCTCGATAAGCCCAAAATTATCCAAGATTAAATGTCGATCTGAGCAACGTTTAGCTCCTACTCAGGCGCTCAACTCGCTCCAAACAACCCTTAGAAGTTCTACGCCTTCTACTTAACACTTCAACCAACTATGAAGGTTTTCCTTAGGGTTTCGTTTTGTGGTGAAGGGAATATAAGGTAGTATTTCCTGCTCTACATATAGAGGTAACTTTGGAATACTACAAGGTATAAGGCTAAGGTATTTTGGATTAGTAACAATACTTGGAGAATACTTTTCTACCAAGGGGGTGTTTACGAGAACAACTCTCAAGAGGGGTATCTCTACCAACACCACTAGGAGGTACCTCTCGGCGAGGGCCTCTCAAAGGGAGGAGCTCTTGGGCGAGAGCAACAAGAAGGAGGAGGATTTCAAGACTTAGAAAACATTTGTGGATGAAGAAGTCTTCAACAAGAGGGGTATTTATAGGAGATCAATGGCAAGATCAAGCCAAGTGGGGCAAGTGGAGGTCAAGATTTGCCCAGTGCACCCTAACCCTACTCCACAAATCCTCACAAACATTGACCCAAGTTTTAGGCCACAAAATGGGAGGAAAAGCGTGCAACCAAACGACCTTTTGATCACCCAGGGGTGACAAGTGTCGCCTCTCGTTGGTCCAAAATATTTCATCTCTCGGAAAAATCCATAAAAATATAAATGACATAGCCGTAATTTTTCCTCCGCAAGTTTTGTAAAATGTTTAGTCGAAAACGATTCTTTTCGGTAGTTGTGAACAAAATTTTCGTCCCTAATGCCAACTTAAGACTTAAACTTTGACGCACGCCTCACGCATACTGCGGAAATACGGGGTATAACATTCTCCTCTTAGAAACATTCGTCGAATGTTCCTTCTAAGCCTCAAACATACATGCGCCAAAGATAGTCTTCCGCTATACTTACGAAAACAATCATGCCACACTTCGCCATATAATAACACGCGCAAATACTTAATCCAAGTCCACGAGAATCACTCCATTATTACACAAGCTCCCCCGAGGTCTAAAATATACTCCTTCGCACCTTCACTTTATAAAAGAAATGATCACATCTATGTTCTTAATACATGCCCGCTTCTTCCCTAACTCGTCGTACCAGCCGACACTCGAACTCTTTCTCATAACTTACCACATTTACGCTCGCCTTGGTTTCCAAAATCTACGGGTTACTACTTCCAACTAGGTCATCATTATGGGAACACTGGATGGATCTACGATACCTTCCGAACATAACAACAAGAAAGACCGGACGTCTCGCTCCTACGTCGGATGGCAATGCCAACTTATAGGCAACCCGCCTATCCTACAACCAATCTGAAAATGCCCAAAAGTACTTTGGGTTAAGTTTTCCGCTTTCTAAGACTCGTCACACCTCTCCGGTGGTACCTTCAAGAAAACCCACCACCGAACTCTAAGTGTCGACGCGTTGATTATCCGCACGACTTCGCTGACTCGTGCGCCAATAACCTCTTCGGATAAGCTTCACCCTATCCATATTCTGAAACAAGTATGAACCAACTATCGAACCTTGCCAACATCGAACAAATCGGCCAATGACTTACACTTCCGCCCTACAAGCGCCATAAGGCGATATCCAGAATCTTGAAATGGTAGCTATACAACACTCCTCAACACGAGGCAACAATCCTCACAATACCCCTAAAGTCCAAACACCGCCCGGAGGCGAATCGACATCGAGACTCACCCGAAGTTCCTAACCCCGCTGGTAAAACTTCCGAGAAAAAGAAATAGTCGTAACACTGGCTCCATCATGCATCATAAGGTGAAAGTAGGCACCTCGTGCGACCTTACAACCTTCCCGATATAACATCTCGCATAACCTCGCCGAGTACACGGTCTGGCGAAAGACAAGAGGGTGACCTCATCGGCGACATCGGTCGAACGCATCCACGAACTCGTGCGATGGTTAACTAAACTTGGGCCTAACACCTCGTGACCACCACTGGCGGGACCACCTCGAATCGACCCGCACAATACAGCCGCGGGTTGACCCGCGTCAGTCCGCAACCGACCGCTATCACGCAAAAACTCTTGTTCCGATCCGAACAATCTCACTAATCAATTACGAAAACCTAGTGGTCTTCTTAGCTCAACTACCTCTTTCATACCACACTACTCGTGACTTATCACAAAACATATCTCACGCGTGTACTATGCACTCTGATAAAGGTCAATATAAAATAAATCTTTTACTCGAGATGACCTTACCTCTAAGGTCTCCACGTATAAAACTCTAAGGCTCACACTTTTCCTTATCCCCAATCTTACCCTTTTAACTAACCATGATTTCTAATCACACTTTGCACAAATGCTATCAGAACATAACACTTAAGATATACTCATCTTACATACTAATCTCTGTAGGTTAAAGATATACCGTATCTACCGCTTCACTTCCCTTTGTCATTCTAATCAATCGCCTGCGTAGGCGATAGCTAGGAAGGTGATTAACTAGCCACCGATCCCGGCGTCGAGTTTCTACGTCCGCGCCACTCTAGTCGGACAATTTCTCGCAAATGGCCTGCCGCCGCAAACATAACAAGCACCAACAAAAAAAAAAAACGGCATCCCCCTGAGGTGACGTCTGCCACACTGTGAATACTGAGGAAAAACTGAATCGGGCCGAACCTACGTGGTTCTCGCGAACTAGCGACCGAGCTCGACCAACTCCTACATACCCCGAACGTCCTGAAGTCTGTGGAGGATCACTCTGCACTGGCTGAGGTGCGTATCCAGTCTGCTGCTGAGGCGATTTGCCTCGAAAGTTACCAAAGGACCTCTGCTCGCCTCTTTGCCGATCCTCGATTAATGTCACATCTCTATGTTTTCACCACGCGATAAGCCGTCGCAGTCATGCTCAAGCTCGATCAAGAGCTACTTGCACAACCTCTCTCGGATAGTCATCAAGACCGTGATAAATCGTTATATAATATACTCTCGTAGCTACATCCTTAGCTAGTAATGTGGTCGCCTCTTTGCAATCTATACTTTCTGCCATCGGGTCGCGAAGGTTCAACTATCATGGCCGCAGTGAGGAATCGCCGCCGTGCTAAACTCTGGGTCGACGTGGCGTAACTCCCGAATGAAGACCACCCGGTGATGATTGGGCACGTGCCTCTAGTAATCATCTGCTCTTTCACTGCTCCTCACGCCGCCCTTCTCGGGCGGGTTACGCGGAGGCATAACGGTAAGGGAAAGGAATACGTTAGAGGGGTCCAACTTATAACACAGCTCTAAGCATGATCTCTGAGTGAGAAGAATGACAACCAATCCTAAATATCCTATAGCCTCCTGATTATTGGTGTGGTGCACAACAAACCGATAATCAAGACTCTACTAGATACGGTCTGTAGACACTTTCCGAGGATTAATCGCTCGATACCACTTTTGTCACGACCGAACCTGGCGTGGATCGTGCCTTACCCCGCACCCAGTAGACATCGTCAGTAATCGGAACATAAAACACAACATGAAACAATGTAAAGAGACACGCTTATCTCAAGAAAAGTTGCCTTTTCGCATATATATAAAAACTTAAATCCGACAGTTACATCCTTTTACAAACTCACCACAACAAGATTTCTGCACTTCTAAGAATGATATAACAACAATGGCGGACAGGGGTTCGCCATACCCTGAATGTAAGTACCTACAACGACAGGGACTATACTAAAGATAAGCCTCCGGAAAGCGGAGCTTCCAAAACGCGGCGTGATCCTAAGAATGGATCAACGAGCTGTACTTACCACTGCGAGATGAACGCAGCCCCGAAGGAGGTCAAGATAACAGCCAAGTATGTGAAACTAAAAATCGTAAATGAAATCATAGTAGTCTATATAAAGCAGAGACATGTATGATAACCAAACTACGATTCACGATAATATAAGCGATATGTCAAGTCGTGACTCACGCCTCAAAGTCATCACTCAAATATAACTATGGGTCTCACGCCCACAACATCAATCATGCGTGAAATACCTTCCTCCGCCGAGTCTATGATATAAAAGCACCAAGGAATACACATGAACACCGTGTCCCACCGTGTCATAATAAAGCCGTCGGGGTAAGTGCGAAGGCATAGCCGACTACTAACACCTACTGCACCAACGAGGTCATAAATCGTATCACGAGATCTGTCTAGACCGCCACATGATCGGCCGCCACTCGCTGCGAGATCAAATGTCGCGTCTAGTCCTCGAACTTCCGCACTCGCATGTGCCACTCGCATAGGCCCGCATGGTATTCCCGCATCGGTAGCTACTCCGGCGTCGCCCCGACTCGCGATCCGCATGGCCACATGCACGCGTGACCACAAAGGTCGCACACTAACTGGAACTCGTAGCTCCGCGCAGGTCCCCGACCCGCATGAGGTATTCTCGAATCATGGTCCTGCATCACGCTGAGTCTACCCCGTGGAGGCGGCTTAACCCGGAATCATGTCAAGAGTGAGTGATATAATACTAACATAATAGCTTATCGTTAAACAACATAAGCACAACAAGTGGAAACCCTTTACACAAACATCACAAGATACTAACACACGTAGCATCCTAACATGTTTACTTATCAAATCAACAAGAAAGTATTACAAGGCTATCACAACCCAACACAATCAAGTTATTCACACAAGGTACTTTCTACTTTATGTTAACAAGTTCGGGTTTTTATCCCCAAAGTACTTCATACATTAACTTTTTAAAAGATCCGTTTCTTTCACAAAAGTCACACAATACCCGTAGTATAAAAATAGAGTGACTATCTTTTTAAGTAAACCAAAATACTTCCCTTTGTAAAATCAAGTAACAACATTCTTTTCCAAACGTTCAAGTTAGCCTAATTTCAAATACTCAAGTTTCTCATTTTCGAAAGGTTTCATAGTTCATAGTCTTAATCACTTAAGAATATAATTCTCTTTTAAACAATTTGAGAAACATATGCCTTATATATGAGTAGGTTATTCTTGTTCATAATCAATCTTATTAAAGCAGCCATGATCTAGGAAATGTAATATCATTTTGTCTTATCTTAGCTTTTATGCAGATGGAGGTTTCTACTGGTTTTAATAATACTTAATTAGTCAATACATTTCCCTTTATTAACGCAGATGGTTCGTTCGATACTTATTCGATTTCAAATCAAGAAACATTATTCCTTTTAAAAACCAAGTACTCATTACTCACGAATGAGGTTTCACACTTTTTAACAAAATTCATATTAATTTAATTAAGTCAAGTCTCTTATCTTTTAAGATCAAGTCTCTTAACTCCTAAAATCAATAAACCATTCTTTTTATCTCTCTTAAGTCGTTATACCTAACTTCCCATAAAGCTAGTATAACTCTTAAGCTTTTAAAACTTTTAAAACCAAGTGTTACTCTTCTTTTAAAAAGGTTTCTTAACTCTTTTGAAATACTTCAGATTCTTATTATTTAGACTCAAGTCAAAAGACATCGCATAGAAACCACGTTCGGTTAACACACGACGTCACCGTACTATATATATTCTTTTAAAATATCATGCTCAAGAGGATAAGAAGAATCACATACCTCGCGACGATTTATCGACTATTAGCAAATAGCTCCAAAGTATCGTAATCCGCTAGCCTTTTCCACCCTTCGAGTAGAATACGCTACTGCAGATCTTGACCTATAACGGTTATACAAGTCTATCAATGTCTAGACTACTCGGTAGAATAAATCTAGATACAAGATTCTACGGAAAATTGGCGTGACTTCCTACCACAAACTTCACAAGTCTCAGAATACTGATCCTATGTAAGTATTCAATTCTCTTCTTATATACCTTCCTTATATATAACTTATACTTAATTCTTATACTTCAAGATGTAAACTCTAATTACAAAGGGGACAAGATATTTACCTCGATAAGCCCAAAATTATCCAAGATTAAATGTCGATCTGACAACGTTTAGCTCCTACTGCAGGCGCTCCAACCCGCTCCAAACAACCGCCAGAAGTTTTACGCAACTTACTTAACACTTCAACCAACTATGAAAGTTTTCCTTAGGGTTTCGTTTTTGTGGTGAAGGGAATATAAGGTAGTATTCCTGCTCTACATATAGAGGTAACTTTGGAATACTACAAGGTATAAGGCTAAGGTATTTTGGAATAGTAACAATACTTGGAGAATACTTTTCTACCAAGGGGGTGTTTTACGAGAACAACTCTCAAGAGGGTATCTCTCGCCAACACCACTGTGGAAGGGGTACCTCTCTCGGCGAGGGCCTCTCAAAGGGAGGGGAGCTCTTGGGCGAGAGCAACAAGAAGGAGGATTTCAAGACTTAGAAAACATTTGTGGATGAAGAAGTCTTCAACAGGGTGGTATTTATAGGAGATCAATGACAAGATCAAGCCAAGTGGGGGGCAAGTGGAGGGTCAAGATTTGCCCAAGTGCACCCTAACCCTACTCCACAAATCCCTCACAAACATTGACCCAAGTTTTAGGCCACAAAAATGGGAGGAAAACGTGCAACCAAACGACCCTCTTGACCGCCCACTTGAGGGTGACAAGTGTCGTCCTCTCGTTGGTCCAAAATATTTCATCTCTCGAAAAAATCCGCAAAAAATATAAATGACATAGCCGTAATTTTTTCTCCGCAAGTTTTGTAAAACGTTTCGTCGAAAAACGATTCTTTTCGGTAGTTGTGAACAAAATTTTCGTCCCTAATGCCAACTTAAGACTTAAACTTTGTACGTACGCCCTCACGTACATACTCTGGAAATACGGGGTATAACAAGAATGATGCAAGAAGGGGTCCAAACTTAACTCTTCAACTTAAGTGTTTGAACGAAGAGCTGAGGGTCTCAAAGATTGTCCGTAAACCCACAGTTAAGAGCCGAGAATGGCATGGACTATGGGGAGTATTAGGAACCACAACTTAATGGTCTTATAGTGACAAGTTTTATTCGGCCTTATGTGTTGGTCTTGGCCGAAACCTTGCATGTTATTTTGTTGTCTTTAAATTCTAGCTTAGTTATTAGTTTTCATTAGGACACATTTAATGACCGTGTAATAAGAGGAAAAGCCGAGTAAGGAAAAGGCCAAGATGGCACGAACAAGAGATGAGAAGATCGAGTATACACCATGGCAAAGACAAGGGATGACATGGCCGCCAAATTGGCAAAAACAAGAAGATCATTCAACCCCAAGTCAAACCTCATCTTAGGAAGAAGAAAAGTTGGCCGAGAACCATTCTTGGTACAAGGAATAGAAGCTTCTAAAATGATTCCAAGAAGGTGAGGTCTGGATAAGCCAAGTTCATCCCCTATTCTACTCGGTTACTACAATGGAAGTGTGAAGAAGTTTGGGTTTACCCTTGTCTCCCAGAAAGACCAAACTCTTTCACATTGTTCTTACAATGGCCGAGGAACCCCAACCCCTTCCCTTGTTCCCATTTCGGCTCAATGGCTTGTATGTTTGTGTCCTTTTGTTTTCCTTCTAGAATGGTCCCTATAATACTATAAATAGGGCCTTAGTTTATTGTAGTTAGACATGTTAAGTTTGAGTTAATTATAAACTTGTGTTTTCAACTTGTATCATGTGTGGGTCACCCCTCCCTTTAGTGTAAGTTTTGGTTAGGACTATGTGACCTAATCAATACTTGGTTAGGACTATATGACCTAATCAATACCAAGCTCAAGAAACCCCGTAGTGGTAAGCGAACGTTGGAACTGTGTGGACCAACCTAGCCTAAGCTTCGGGTTACTAAAAGGGTTTCGATCACCCCCACTTGGCTAGTTCACGGATATTGCACTTAGCAAACCCCGGTCTTAACCTTGTGGAATTAGTCACCTTATCCTTGTTGTCTATTCGGGCAGTAAAACCCCGTGTCTCTATCCTTGGGCATATCTTCCATATCTCACTAAAACCACAATTACTAAACACTTAGCCAAAAACCATACCAACCAACACTTGGTGTGTACTCGGAATTGCAACTCGCATTCTGTGTTCATTCCTCATCCAAACCACCTCATTCCTTCTATTATCATACTCCAAAATACATCCCCTACACCCACTATAAAAGCCACTACTCGAAAACACATAAACAGTCGTTCCAAATCGACAACACAAAACAGTCCACTAACCTGACCTTTTCCGGAACCTCACTATTTTGTTCCATTTCCGTGACATTGTCTCCACCAAACAACCAAGTCCCAAACATTATCCTGACCCTCAACCCACCTTAACAACTCCACAAAACGCCTTGAACTAATTCCTAACACAACTACCAGAAACTGTCAACAAACACCATCCTACCCAACCAAACCGAGAACCTCATATTTCGCCTAAAATTCGGGTTGACCCGATTACCACCAATACCCAACCCACTTACCAAACATCAATCCTCCATACTATACCTGTCTATCGGTCTGGGTTAACCGGTAACCGGACCGGTCGACTCGGTAAGAAACCCGGTCCGGTCCGATAAGACTTAACGGGTTAGGGGTTGGTTTGGACCCAACCCCAACCCGCACGGGTTATGGGAAAAAATCCGGTAAGACAATCCGGTCCGGATCGATAACAAAAACCGGTAACGTTACCGGTTAATCGGGTAACGTTAATTAATAAAAAAAAATTGGGTTGTTGGCAAATGCCCAACGGTAATGTTACCGTTGAATGGTAGGGGCTGGGGAGTGGGGGGAGGGGGTGCCAATGGTCCACTGACCGTTGATCATTTGTTTTTTATTTATTTATTATTTATTAATTACATTTTTACCCTTTAAAAAATCTATAAATACTCTATATCCTTCACATTTTTATTACACAATAATCTCTACAATTCTTTCAATTCCAGTACTCTCTTAATTCTCTCTATTATCAATTCTCAAGTTATTATTATTATTAATTTTCAAAGTAGCAAGATGGAAGATTTCGAGCTTCGCGTTTCAATTGATTTCTGAATTCCGAAGTTTGGTACATTCGTTTCATATTCTAATTATTTTATTAAATTGTTATATTTATTTGTTGATTATTTAAATTAAATTTTAAATTAAATATTTATAATGAATTTGTTAAACCGATTGGGTGGTAAAGGTAAATCTGTTTCAACTTCAAAGGGTAAAAAATCTAGAGGTTCTTCATCATCTAATCAAAATATAGATTATGATCAAATGCAAGAAGATTTTGGAATAGAAGATAATGAATATGATAATGTTGAAACTGAAACTCCTACACCTACTAGTGTGCCTCTGTCAATGTTAGTACTACTAGTAGTAGAGATAGACCTCCTTTACCAGAAGCAGAAGTAGAGATTAGGAAAAAAAAAAGAGTAAAGTGTGGAAGTTTTATGATAGAATTGGGGACACTGATAGAGTTAGATGTAATATTTGTGGAAAAACTTATAAACATAAGAGAGGAGGTGGTGACGGGGGGACGGACAATATATGTAGACATTTAACGAAAGATCATACGATAGAGTGGAGTTTAGTCCCTGATTTAGAACACGGTCAACAACAAATTAATCCATTAACGGGGCTTGTTAAGTACGATCAAAAGAATGATCACATTGAATTAGCAAAATGGTTGTCGCAGGTTGTTTACCTTTTGCTTTTGCTTCTTCTTCATATTTAATTACATATATTGAAAGAGTATATAATCTTTTATTTAAAGGTGTTTCTCGTACTACTTGTAGAGCCGATATTTTTAGAATTTATACTGAGTATGTTATTTATTTGCAACATTTGTTCGCTAACCTTCCATGCCTAGTTAGTTTTACTTCAGACATTGGAATGCTTTAAACGATAGAGATTATTTAACACTTACTTGTCATTGGATTGATGAAAATTTTAGAATGAAAAAACGTATTATTTCTTTTCTGTATGACGAGGATCAAAGTCATACAGGAAAATATATAAGTGAATCTATTTGTGTTGTTGCAAAATGTATGAATCTTTTTCAAAAAATACTTACTACATCATTCGATAATGCATCTAATAATAATGCTGATGTAGATCTTTTAAAAGCGGATTACAACCGCCACTTCCTGATATATTTTATGTTCGTTGTGCTTGTCATATTTATAATTTAATTGTTCAAAGTGGTCTTAATTTATTTGAAACTGAATTAGCTCTTGTCCGAAGAGCTGTTGGAGTTATTCAGGGTAATAATAGAAAAAATAGAATAATAGAATTTAAAGAAAAATGTAAACAATTTAATTTGAGACCAAAATTCATGCCAGGTGAGGTTGTTACACGATGAAATTATACTTATTTATTTTTAAAAGAATGTTACACCTATAAAGACCTCATAACACATGTTTCAAATGCTCATTGTAAGAACGCGATTCATATGTTAACCGACGAACATTGGAAATCAATTTCTGTACTTTTAAAAATTTTACGTAAATTTTACACTGCTACTGTTGAATTTTTAGGATCTTATTACCCAACAGTTTGTAATGGTTTAGCTCATATAGCTGAAATTTCATATTTACTTTATGGTTTAAAATCAAATATACAATATAAAGATGCTGTTACAATTATGTTTGAAAAGTTTAATTTTTTTTTTCTATTCCTGATATTTATTGTATTGGTGCAGTCTTAAATCCTTCTATTAAAAAAATAGATTGTCATAATTTAATATTTAATTTATATAATTATATGGAAGTAGGTGCAACAAAAACTCTATCTTCAATTGATTGCATAGGTAAATTTGATACTAATTTAAGTAAATTATATGAATATTATGCTACATTACATGATAACAACTCTGCTACTAATCTTCCTTCTAGTTCTGCTTCTATTATGTCTACATCTACAGGATTCAATGAAGATGATAATGATAATGAATCTTTAGACATTTGGAGCACTTTTACAACAAGACAACCAACCACAAGTCGAAATTGTGATGAACTGCAATTTTATTTACAAAAGCCAACGGAGTCGAAGAAGAACTTTCAACCTTTACAATGGTGACAGGATAACAAAAGACAATTTTCGGTACTTGGAGCTATGGCACGGGATGTCCTTAATGTGCCTATCTCAACAGTGGCATCTGAAAGTTCATTCAGCCAAGCACAAGACCAAATAAGAGACACACGTTACTCATTGAGCGGAGAAACATTAGAAGTCTTAGTCTGCTTAAGGGATTGAATCAGATCAGAGAGAAGAAATTAAGAATAAGTAGACGTTGACGATCTGGAAGATTAAGAAATCAACAATATTTTGGAAAGGGAGAGCACAACTACAAGTTACGGCGGAAGCGGGACAACCGAGACTGGAATGAATACTCCAGATTTAACGGCTATGGATCCACAACAATTTAATGAACCTATAAATTACGAAGAACTTGTTAGAAAGATGCATAATATATAAATAAAATTATTATTAATTCATTATGTACTATTTTTAACATTATGAATAATGAAAGTTCGAAAATTTACATCTTATCATTAATTTTTATTTTATTATTTCTTTAGTTGTTAACTTATGAGTTATGTCTACTAATTTAATAAATTAATAAAAGTATAACTACAATATAAACTATAAACTATAAAGTTTAAAGTTATAAACTATAAAATACAAAGTTAACTTTAAATTTTACAATATAAAACTATATTATATTACATATTTAATTTGAATTTAGTTTACATTTTCGAAATTAAAAAAAAAATCAGGTCCCGTCCGATCGGTTCAACCCGAAACCGCACGGGTCGATCGAAAATCCGGTAATGAACCAGTCCGGAACCGGTTCAACCCGATAAAGGTCTACCGGTCCAGACCGGGTCGACCCGGTTCCTTACTTACATCACAATTGTAAACCCCTATTAAACAATTCTAACAAAGGTAAATAGATGAAACCACAATTAGAATTTAACTATTACACCACTAAGAACCGAATAATAAATCTGATTAAAATTATTCAGTATCTTTATAGATTAGAATAGAATCGCAGAGAAGTTGAGGACATTCCAATGAAAGGATGAATCCCTAACTTTCCCTAGCAGGTGACTCGGAAGATTGTCCAACCTATCTCATAAATTCATAATTCAGTCCCCCTAAACTCACATGCTTCCAATTAATTCCTCGTGGCAAAACCATTTTTTCTTGTTTTTGGGGAAAAAGCTATTCGATTCAAACGGGAAAAGATCAAAAGGATGCGGAATTCAAATCTTAACATTAAACTAAATATTAAAAACCTGTTTCACGTCCGCATTCCCAAACTCATACTCTCCTTCACCTTTCACAGCCAATTGATTTGTGTACTTGTAAAAGCCTAACCTCGGATTGAATTGAAGAGCAGATACTAATATTCATTTGCTTCCGTCTAAACTCACGGAATAGCCTTCGTACTTGAACATGTCTTTTTTCTGGTGAGTTGAACCCAATTTTTTCACTTGTAGTCTAGGGCTTTGCTTGGCATTGGGTGACTGATAATTCAATTGAAAACTAATTGGGAAACAGACCTTAATCAAACGGCGCCGTTTTGATTTGAGTTCAATTTGATTTGATATATTTTGGGCTTCACTTCGGTTCTTGAAGTTCCAGTTTTTGCGAGCTGGCTATGGACTACGAGCCGTACGATAGCAGTGGTAAGTTTTTACATTCACAAGAAAAAAATCGTTTTTGTTTTTGTTTTTGTTTTGTGCAACTTGACGTTCAAATTAGGGTTAAGGGTTAATGGAACTAGCATATACATTGTTATTTCCGTGAAACATTCCAATTGTTTTTGGACTTGGAAATTTTGAGCAGTTGTATTTAATCTGTCTAGTTCCGGCGTACTTTAAGGAATTCTTTCTTTGAGATATGTTCGTTAATTCGACTAGTTATGCTTTGTGGTTGGTGTTATTTGCTTTTCTCTATGTGTCCCCTTCCATTGATATATGAAATTTAGAATGATTTTCTTGTAAGAACTAATGTGTTTTATGAAATAATGAGCTCAAAATAAAACAATTTGACACAATCCATCTCTTTCAAAAGATTCGTTTTTTCCTTATAAATTTAAAACATTTACTTTGTTATGATAGTGAATTTTTTTGAAATTTTAGTTTGGAATTTTTAGAAGTATAAGATTTTAGAGCTGGTCTGGTCACGTCCTATGTAAATCTCCAAATGCTTCAGTGGGTTAAGGGGACGAGATATACTTTAAATCACATGAAAGAAAGTTGTCTCAAATGACAATCTCTCAAAATGAATGTAAACTTAGGGGAACAAAATCACATGGTGTTCATTGACCTGGAAAAGGCGTATGACAAAGTCCAAGGGAGATTCTTTAGAGATGTTTGGTGGCTAAAAGTGTGCTGGTAGGATATATTAGGGATATCAAGGACATGTACCATGGAGCCAAGACCCGGGTAAGGACTGCGGGAGGAGACTCAGGGAACTTTCCGGTGGTGATGGGGTTACATCAGGGATCTACTCTTAGCCCGTTTTTATTTTCCTTAGTGTTGGATGAAGTGACGCAAAAAATTCAAGGTATGTTATTTGTGGACGACATAGTTTTGATTGAAGAGACTCGCGACAGAGTTAATGCTAAGTTGGAGGTTTGGAGAGAAGTCCAAAAGGTTCAAGTTGAGCATAACTAAGATGAAATATTTGGAGTGCAAGTTCAGTGACATAGCGCAGGAGGGTGAGTGGAAATGAGGCTTGAGACACAGGCCATCCAAAAGCAGGGAGGTTAAGTATCTTGGGTCCATTATTCAAGTAAATGGAGAGATTGATGACGATGTCACACACCGTATTGGGGCAAGGTGAATGAAATGGAGGCTCGCATCTGGAGTCTTGTGTTATAAGAAAGTGCCACCAGAACTTAAAGACAAGTTCTATAGAGTGTTAGTTAGACCTACTATGTTGTATGGAGCTGAGTGTTGGCCAGTCAAGAAGCTTCACGTTCAGAAGATGAAGGTGGTTGAGATGCGGATGTTGTGATGAATGTGTGGGTATACTAGGAAGAATATGATTAGAAATAAAGTTATCCAGGATAAGGTGAGAGTGGCCTCAGTGGAGAACAAGATGCGGGAAACGAGGTTGAGATGATTTGGGCATGTTCATATGAGAGGTACGGAGGTCCCGATGCAGAGGTGTGAGAGGTTGGTTTTAGACGAGCTCAGAAGAGGTCGAGGTAGACCGAAAAAGTATTGGGGAGAAGTGATTAGACAAGACATGACGCAATTGCAACTTACCGAGGACATGACCTTAGATAGGTGGTTGTGGAGGTCGCGGATTAAGGTGGAGGGTTAGGTAGTAGTACGAGTCACGTGATCCTTCCATACTAGCAGCCATAGTGTTACCTTGTAAGTTCTTATCCTTCCCGGACCCCACGCATAGCGGGAGCTTAGTGCCGGGCTGCCCTTTTCTTTTTCTTTACTTTACTTTCTTCAAACCGTATCTGACCTTTTTTTCATGTTTTATCTTGAGCCGAAGGTTTTTCGGAAACCTTCCAACCTCTCAAGTTAGGGGTAAGGTCTGCGTATACTCTACCTTCCCCAGACCCACTTTGTGAGATTACATTGGGTATGTTGTTGTTACATGTTGGTATGCTTTTATTAGGTTTTCATCCTTTTTAAAGATTTGTATGGCAATAGAAAATGTAAAGAATCTTTAGTGTTCAAATGGAGTTAAATGGAATACATACCAGTAACTGGCTTGGAATTGTTGTATGGTTGTTTTGGTACTCCAATGCAGTTTAGGTTTAGTGTTAATGCATATTGCGCAGAATGTGATCCTTGTATTCATATCAAGAGTGGAATGGTGAGGATCCGTTTTCTTTGATGTAGTTGTTGGCCACACCCGTCTTTGGTCCCTGCAGGATGAGGTGACAGCTGGATAGTTCTATGTGTTGGCAATTAAGTTTACGTATCTTTCTAATAGTAAGGTGCTAATATAGATGGGTTTCATAGTTTGTATTGTGTTTTTAATTTTGTATAACGCGTAGGGTTACTAGCATTCTAGATATCAAAAACTCTCAATATTTTGCAGGAACTGATGATGATCTTCCTCCATCACATCAAAATAGGATTCCAAGAGGTAGTGGTCGCATTACTCGAAATGGAAGATCTGCTGTCATTGGTTCTGTTCCCTACCAGAGGGTGTACGGTGAAACAGATATGGAGGCCCAAATTCACCAACTTGAGCAAGAAGCATACAGTTCACTTCTAAGAGCCTTTAAAGCTCAAGCTGATGCCATTACATGGGTATATTTTGTTATTAGTATACTCGTGAATCTGTTATGTGTATATTTGATCAGGTTTGTATGACTACTCCACTAATATGTTTTCTTCAGGAGAAAGAAAGCTTGATAACTGAGTTAAGAAAAGAGTTACGGTTGTCCAATGAAGAACACAGAGAACTTCTTGCTAGAGTTAATAATGATGATGTCATCAGAAGAATAAGGTCTGCTTTGAGTATTTTACAGCTATACTCCTCATTCTCCCTCTTGATTTTATTCAGTTAATATTTTGTGTATTTTGGAGTTTATCAAAGCTCTGAGGCTAACGTTACACTATTTCTTGGTTTTAGGGAGTGGAGGCAATCTGGTGGGCACCAACCTGGTATGCTTTGTGCTGGTCAATCTGTTCATGATCCAATACCCAGCCCTTCTGTCTCAGCGTCACGTAAGAAACAGAAGCTAGCCCAGTCTTTACCTTCTCAGTCCTTTGCTGGACCATCTCCTACTTTTCATCCACCTCCAGTGACTGCTGCAAACCAGCCATCTTCATCTGCTGCCAAGAGAGGACCTATGTCGGGGCCCAAGGGAAAAAAACATAAATCTGTAAGTTGGATGTGCTAAGAAACTTGGAAGCTTGCGTACCAATCAGTCTATAGTTCTGATATTTTCCTGCTATGTGTATGTTCATAGGGCCAGATGATGCCTGGTGCGTCTTCGATGAAAATGCAGTACCCTACTCCTGGTCCTTCTGGAAGAGCTCAATTTGGTAATCGGGTTTCTGAACCTGCTGAAGCAGCATCATTTGATACATTGATTGGAAGGAAAGTGAGGACTAGATGGCCTGATGACAATAATTTTTATGAAGCAGTCATAACTGATTTTAATCGAGCTGAGGTATGCTCTTTTACTTGGAACATTTACTCTTTTTTCTCCCCGCGGTTGAATGCTGAAATCTTCACGCGAATTTTCAGGGTAGACATGCTCTTGTTTATGATATGGGTACTGCAAATGAGACATGGGAATGGGTCAACCTTGCTGAGGTAGTTAGATGCTATTTTCTTATGCAATAAAACATTTAAATGATTTATAAGGTTGGTGGTACCAAGAAACATTGCTATTCTACCTCTTGGAATATTGTATGATAAACATTACATTGGCTTGTAATGTGGTAAAGAATGTCTTAAACTTTTCATGGGAAAGTTTGCTCTTTCAAGCAACCGATAGAAATAGTAAGAGAGATTTAGGATGCAAGTTCAAAATTATTTTTAATAATGGAACATACCACTTCTTTCAGAAAAGGGATAGAGAAGGACAATAAATAAACCCACGTGAAGTTGACTTTGTTAGATTTACCCTTGATAAAATAATCACCACATATTTTAATGGGAAACTACAGGTGTTACTGCTTTTAACCTATTACCTGTAAATTATTGGTAACTAACTTTTTTCTGTTAATACCTAACTCATGGTAAAAACCATATTTCGTTGCATGTGTGTTTCCAAATTTAATGAAGTTTGGAAGGCTGCTTATACTTACATTTTCTGGAATATGCATTGGCAGAACTCTGTAAAAGCGTCAGCTCAAAAGTTGTGGTATAGGTAAACTAGTGAAACCAGGAACAACTCTTGTTGTCGCCAGTAGTTATGTATAGTGTTAGAGCTCTGACCTTTCTTATGTAGTGTAGTTTTCCTCGGATGGATGATGTCAAGATTGTTTGGTTGTTCAAGTTCTTAATTGTCATATCGCTAAGTAGTGATTTCGTGAAATTTCCATCTCTGTCCTCCATATATTGCTGAGTATTCATGTCTTTTGACTGTATTCATTCTGCTGAGATTGATATTTTAGCAGACATAAATCTGTTTTAAGTCAGTAAGTGTCTATATGATAGTCTTAACTTTTTTGTCCTCGTAAAGCTTTTGGTTGGAGCACTGCTGGTGCATGTGAATGATGCCATAGGGTAGTTTTTTCTGAGTTTATTGATGCTAGCTTATGTTTTTTTGTCAGGGAGCATACATGTATGAGTACTTTTATCAGTCTTTTAGTGAACTAAAGTCGTCTTGCATCTAGATTTTCTGGGAATTTGTTTTGGATGCTATACATTCTCTTATTCCTCGGACTGCTATATTGGTTAGAATGGGGATTTTCTCTTAATGACAAAAAGCGTATAGTTTCTTGAATCAGTTTTACCAAAACCCTCACTTGTCTGTTTTCATCTCTTTGTGGTGGAGGGTGGTTTTTAGCTGTTTCAGAGTGCCATTTTTCAATTTTTCACTGTTACCTTTTTCTAAGTTGTAGCAGGGTTTTCTTTCACTAGCAGTTGAATGTTATGTAAAGAATGTAGTCATGACTACTTTAAGCATTGGTTGTTGTAATGCAGGTCACTTTGTGGCAGTTGATTTTTGTTACCTGGATGTTTATTGAAATGATGTGAAACTTTAACTGGATTACTTGCAGTGAATTCTCTGGAGTATGATAAGTAGTATCACTTCAACCATTGTTAATTAACTTTAACTGGATTACTTGACTACTATAAATTGCACTGATCAATTTTTTTGACTTTGTTAGCTCCCTATCCTAGCATAGTCTTTTGTCTTGTGAAGGAACTAACTCATATATTTAACTTCTAGGATCTGCTTGATGTTTTCTTTATTCTAATGAAATTTCTTCATAAAAAAAAACTTGCAGTGGACTCTCTGGAGTATATGATAAGTAGTATTACTTCAACCATTGTTAATAAGCTAATGAATGCTTTAAGCACTAGTTATTCTTCAATAAATGATTATTCTACTTGCATTAATCACATAAGGAGACTTCTGATTCTGTTATTGACATACTAATTTGCTCTGTGGATTTCCATTCCTAATGGACATATATTATCTTTGGAGAGGAAAACTCTAGATTGTTCACATTTTGGAATATCAGGCATGTAGCAGACATATATTCCAAAATGTGAACAATCTTAAAGTTTTCCTGTTAATGTAGATCCCCATTCACCTGTAATTCTTCATAATTTGCGTATGGTAATGTTTATCAAAAAGGAAAAGAAACAGTCTGGCATATGATAATCAGTTTTGTCTTCCAACATTTCTTTCAGTTTTTTTTGAAGAGCTTCTTCAAGGTTTAGACTTGTATTTCCCTACCCTGACAGATTTCTCCCGAGGATATTCAATGGGAGGGTGAAGACCCTGGAATTTCTCATCATGGAAATTATGGTGGATCAGGTCATGCCATGACTAGACTTGCTGGATGTGATAGTGCTCCAGGTGCAGGGAGAGGTAGGGGCTTGACTAAAGCTCAGTCCAGAAAAAATTTTCCGCCATCACAGAATGGCATAGGAAAGAAGGGATCTGATGATATTCAGTTACTTCATACTGATACATTGATCAAAGAGGTAAGCTCTGCATTTGTTGTCTGCCTCACATTTCACTTTGTACATTCATTCATTGAATGGTGAATATGGTCAGGTGGAGAGGATTTTTGGCACCGGCCATCCAGATCATCTAGAGGTTGAGAAGGCAAAGAAAGTGCTGAAGGTTAGTGACACTCAACTTTCCAGTGGCTGTTAATACTCGCAACTCGATTGCACAAGGATACTGACTTTTTTTTTTGTGCAGGAACATGAGCAAGCACTTCTAGATGCCATTTCAAGGCTTGGAGAGTTTTCTGATGGGGAAAGTGGTATGACTTTGTGGAAATGGTTTTTCATTTATTTCTCATTTTAGGCATTGTTATAAATTCATCTTGGATTTAGGGACTTTACCGTATGACCTTTCTAAGTCTGAAGTCCTAATTTTTTTTCTTATTGCTTTCTCTGTGATGTTGCGGTTTGAACCCCTTTTACAACAAAGTAATAAATAGAAACAACTAATATTAAAGTGTGTATTCTAATTCCTCTAAAATTCATTAATAATTCTAAAGCTTATTGTGAAAATAAAATAAACAAGTAATTGCTAGCATGAAAGAAGTCGTGGATGTTTCTGATTTGCATTAGATAAACTGAGTATCCTGATTCAATAGACTGAGCGGAACCACTCTACTCAACGGGCTAAGTAGAGAGAATAGTATTTAGGGTGTAATTGGTATGGAGGAAGTAGGAAAAATAAGTTCCATAATGACATTTCACATTGATTGTCTTGTCCCCACCCTCCAACACACCTCACCCCCAACCCAACCCCAAAGCCCCTACTCACACCGCCACACCCAAAGTGTTTTCCTAGATTATATATAAATGCTTTAGGAACAATATTTTTTGCTTACTTATCAAACACCAGAAGGTAAGTAAGAAAATCACTTATTTTCCTTGGAAATGTAAAACATGTTCCTTCATACGAAACACACCCTTAATATAGTTGACAATTGAAGGCCTATGGGAGTTAACTGGAGCATTAGTGGGACCTCGAGAAAGGAAAAGTATTCCAATGATGGAAAAGAGTTGTATGTTTAATGAGGAACTCTGAAATTCTTGTGAAACCGATGGAGGTTGGCGTGCAGTGTATTACCCAGATTAGGGGGTCGAGTTTCCTTCATGACGGTGATGAGGCGAGGGGAGGTTGAGAGTAATTTAGACTGGTGATTTGAAGGAACGGATATGGAGCCCATATTGATCTTGCCCCAGTTATTTGGGGCTTTCTTTTTAAAAGGTCTACAGTTACAACCAAGTTTCTAATGGAAAATGTTTGGGAAGATTTTTTGGTGTTTCTGGGAATGAGGACTGGAAACAAATGAACAATCTGACCTATTCTGACATCTTGTTCTGCCTCTTTTTTTTTGGATGAAGAAACAGTAGGAATCAGATTTTCTATTTGATCCCTGTTGTTTGTGTTTCCCAAAACAAAAAAAAACAACAGAATTTAATCTGTCAGAATTGCATAACATCCTCTAGTACCTTGTCTTGTACAATTTAAAATCAAAATGTTCTCACCAGATTGTTTACAACACTTGCTATCAAAAAATGATATTATTGAATGAACATTTCCAAAAAAAAGGTGATTTTGTGGAAGTCAAAGTATAAAGGTTTCTCCTTTTTTTTGGAGGTGGAGGTGGGAAGGTGTTTTGTACCGTATAGAATGTATTCCACCATCACTTTTGTCATGTAATCTCCAGTGTAGCTGTTTTTGCACACCTATATAAAAACACTGAAATGTCCTAAACTTGTCCTAATGCATTCGAGCTTGTGACATATCCTTTTGTTTTCATAAAATAAATTACATTCTCATTAAGGTATATCCTCAATGACATATTCTTAAAGTACATTGGCTTGATGAGGAACCAATAATAATGATGGTAGTAATAATCTATTTATAATAAATATTGCTAGGGTAAACGGAAATAATTGTACTGCTTTGGTTATCAAAAAACAATGTTACTGCTTTTATGTCATAGCATCTGGTACTTTTTGTTATGTTTGTGCTACATACACTGTTATAAACTTCATGGTCCTGCATTGACTTTCTATTACTTTACATTCTTCCCTATCTGGTATTCAGCATTCCTTTGTACTGTTGCAGATGAACGCCATTTCATGCATGGGCGAGCCATGGAGCGGGAGTAATATATTATGTGGTAAAGTGAGTAGTATAAAACAGCTCGGGATTGAGCCAACCTAAAGTAACAGCCACAATGGAGAAGGCAAGATGGGTACTAGATCTTTGCCAGTGTCGCTGCACCAGAATGATTCTAGGTCTGTTGTACAACGCCAGCATCAAGAAACGCTTGGCTAACATTAAATTATTGTAGTCTAGTTCTTTGAATAGACCAATTTGTAGTTAGGAATGATTGTTTCCCTTAGTTACAGGTTAGTGCTCTTGTAAAATTAATCACAGTAGCAATTTCACATGTGATGATGTAAACAAGTTTGTTAACACCTAGCACGTGAATTATGACATCCCAGTTCTTGTGGTCTCTTCCAAATAATGGATTTACACATTTTTTGTATTTCATTCCTAATTTTTCCATTGAAGTGGCTGAATATAGCCAGGTGTGCTTTCACATTTATGCTGTTTGGAGAATGTAGCCCGAGATTGGGTGCAGCTGCTCATCAGTCCAATCCTCGCATTGTCGCTTAACTGTAGCCATCTCATTAAAGTGACATGTTGGTTATTATGAGTCGTTAGTTAAAAAAATAGAATTACTTGTGAGCATTCTAAAAGGAAAAACAGCAAATAGGATTGGGCCAACTTATTTCGACAGTCCAACCAAAGTTAATGTGTCTAGTTCCTTCGAAGTCTGTATTTGTTATCTTCATTTTTAGATGCAAGTAGCATCTGGACCTGCTTCGGATTTGGGTTGAGGTCCGCTTGATATCCAAAAATTTCTCAAAAACAGTCGGACAAGTGAGGAATGTTGGGTGAGCCAGAAAAGTGTGGGGAGAGTCGGATCTTGTCTTTCCTTTAGCTATATTGCATTCATATTCCCTTTTTAGATGCTCTCTAATAGATGTCGAGTTATGCCATGTTTACGAAGAAATTCTTCAAATGAGAGGATGTAGGAGGAGCACAAGACGATGTCACTTACTGAGAATATAGCACAATTTGAATAAGAAAACTATCTTAAGCTTAGGCATCATATTCATTTTTTTATTACTTTCACTTGCATCTTGCTACTCAATTTTCTTTTAGAGCTCATTGTGATGATCTGAGTGCAACTTTGAAATGGATACCTTTATCTATCTACAAGAGACTTGGTTTGGAGGAAGTTAGACCTATCTCTGTAGCTTTACAACTTGGTGATAAATCATATACTTGCACCAGATGTATGACGTAGGATGTCTTAGTTGGATATGGACAACTTATCTTATAGACATGTAAGAAGATAGTGAGATTCCAAGCATAGCAGGCAGAATTTCATAGCCACAGCCCACAGGTAGAGAGCTTAAAGATGTGCAAATTAAAGCGATAAACTAACATAGAGAGTGAATAATGCAGAAGTAATAACCTTTTTAAGTATTGAAGCTACTCCCTTCTAAACCGGATAAACGCTTCTCAAATAGATTCATTTAAGCAGAGAATAGTGCCCAAATCTAAGAGAGAGCTAGGATGAAGCTGTTTGATGCTTGAATTTCTTAGGGACTCGGTTCATTTTTACTATAACCACACAACCTTTTGAGCCTTTAGAGATTCTTGTGAGATACAATGGATGTACGGAAATAGTATACAACTACTACCAGTGCTTTGAAAGGGTAAACAATATGATTACAATGGTTAACAATCTTGTAGCCAACAAGAGTTGTGGCTACAACAAACTTGTGAGTTCTTGATCCGTCTTGAATCTGCGTTCTTGATTCTTTCTTGGGTCTTCGTTTCGGTTGCAGCAAGCCCCTTGATCTTTTGTCACCTGAAACCAAAAGACACTAAATCTGGTAGCGTTATAGAGCGCTGCTAAGTCGAGTGATTCACTCTGTCCTTAAGACATGATTAACCCGTATATATTCTTTTACGATATAGGCAACCGTCTCCCAAGATAAAACAATACTAAACAAATGAGCAAAGGAAAATCAAGTGTTTCTCAAGAAGAACCTTTGAATGTGTGAAAGATATGCAAGAGAGGAAGAAGTTTAGAAAATCTGAACTATACAAGAGTGAGGTGTGTTTTACAATTGAGCCAAGGGCCTCAATTTATAGTGTGTGTAAGATGACCTCTTATCTATCCAACTAATGGCAATCAATGGCCATGTAATGTCACTTATTGAAAGGTGTTATTCAGCAAAATAATGGCTGAATTCATGTGCCAATTCGTGGGGAATCAATGCCCCAAACCAGCCCAAAAGTCAGAAAATCTTCAGCATCCGTCGACCAAACTGCATCCGAAGCGCCGCTGCGCCGCAGCTCCAGTAGCTAACCACTGTTCAAGCACTGCGACCATTTCCGACTCGTTTCATCTTTTACACATCGTACATTTCTTCTTTCATTTACCAACGTGGAACACATGTCATTTAACCAACGACCGTCCATCATTTCATGTCTCAAGCATTTACTCACGTACCAATATCTCTTTCACTAATAAAATTAATGATACTTGACACTACGTGTGCACGTGTGAAAACGACGTTTCCGACGTGCGAGTCATAAATAATATGATAAACTTAATTCCATATTAGTAAATTTTCAACAATTCCCTATTGAATGAGATTTTGGCACACCCACATGGTGCGTTTCTAGCAATATTTCGGCAGATCGATGTTGCATCTGAATAGGTAGACGTGGATTTGAACCTTCCATAGTAGAATAACATCGGACTTACTTACTGTGCGGTGAACGCGATGTCTTGAACTGTCAGTGTTTAGTGTAAGCCAAGACAATGGTACCAACACAACAACTTTCCTTACTCTGTTCTTCTTAATGTTTTGTCCGTTGTGGTCGTGGACACATCTTGGATTTTTAAGTGCGTTCATTTGAGGCGGCCAATCCTCTCACTTAAATAGGTGGTCTCCTACAAGATATTCTGCTATACCCCACTCCACGAGTGTTAGGCATCATTAAAAATTTCTCCAAACCTAACCTCAAACGTTGAGGATCATAAAAGGTTTTGGAAACTTAACCTTTACCCACTCTGCAGATAGCGCTTAATGTCTATTAAGGGAACAACCTTGGATTCATGTTTCTAGGTAGAAATAATTATCCGAAGTGCTCTTTCTTCCACCGAAGCGCTCCACTAAACTTGTACGACTTAATTTTTCCATTGAGCCTAATTCTTGGGATCTCCAGTCAGTAAGGTTGGGTGTCCGCGGTATCAGTTCTTAGTGATTGAGTTTTAGGCCGATTCCCCTAGACATACATAACTCTTGATCATTGGATAATCCCTTAATTAAAGGGTTCGTTATATCCTTTGATTTAGTAATCAAAGATGTGTCACCCGATCAACTGCCATACGGTATTATATCTGCGATAGATATGTCCAAACGCCGTCATCCGTGCCCTTATAGTGTATAACTTACGAAGGAACGAGTTACTCCCGATAAGGGACATCCTCTAAGAGGTCGTGAAGTTACTCAACTTCTCATCATGCTTTGTACAAAGCGATAAACTCCGATTCCATCACGAATCGGCCGATGCAAATTTGCTTAGAGGATTTTCCAAAGACACACCATACACATCCACGTGTGGTTGTGGTGTTCTTCAAGTCTGATGTCCAGATTGTATCAATGTGTTCTCCCAGAACCACTGTACATCCAGAATATCATAATACATAGACAAGGGAATAATTCAGATGTCGTCATATCTCATTTAAAGCCTTCTATAGATCATTTCAAGAATCATGAGTGAACCTTAGTTCAACTGATTTTCTTTATGAGCCGATACAAGATTAGTTGTAGTGTGTTAGATACATTGAACTACATGTGACCTGCGTCTATCACTCCTGATATATGGGTGCACCATGATTTCAATCAATTCTATGATTCATATCCATATGTAACTTCAACGAGACTGTCAAAACACCTCATAAATGAGTTTGGTTTAGACCAGTCCGTTAGATGTCTTGGAATTCCCAATTCCTAAGATGTCATTTGCAATACCCATATCATTCAAATTGAAAAATTGTTTCAACATATCCTTAGTCTCTAGTAACAAACTAGAACTGCTTCATATGATCAACATGTCGTCTACGTAAAGACATATCATGAACGAGTCAGAATTACCTTTCATACAACATATTTGTCACACTCATTAATGGAGAAACCCCTTTGATAGTAGAGTTCGTATCAATGCTTCGAGGCCTATTTCAGCCAACACAGAGATTTGACAAGTTGACAGACTTTCTTCTCTTCCTGGAACCACATACCCCTTGGGTTGTTCCGTATTACTTTCTTCTTCCACTTTTGGACCTTTGGTTTCCAACAGTTGACTTTCTAGCTTTAGAGTCAATGTTTATGTAGTCTGATTCATTGTTTCTATTTTATTTGAAACTTCTAGGACCAAAATGTAAATATTTCAGGTACCAACAAGGAAGTTCAGGAGGAAGCCCAACAATCCATCAAACCAACTCTTCGGTTAGGAAGGCTGTCTTAATCATCCATGTCACGCAAGACTGCAGTGACCCTGGAGGTTAAGCTATTCACATAGGAGCACATGTCTAAGTAGTCGAGGCCTTATACTTGTCAGTAGATCTATCTACTTTGTACTCAATTTGAGTATCCACTTTTACAACCCAGATGTTCTTTTCCCGGAAGAAGATCAACCATCACACAAGTGTGGTTCTATCTGATGGAGTTTATTTCTCTCATTTTAGCTTCTTTCCAAAGCAGCGCTTCTGGAGATGACAATTCTTCTTAATTGTCCATATTTCATTCTCAACCATATAAGATAGAAGCCCTGGAACAAGTCTTTGTCCCTTATTTTTGCTCTGTCTCGGTTCAACATCTAAAATCCCTGAGTTCTGTAGATCTGGAACCTTAAGTTCCGGATATTCAGCAACTTTCGAGTCCTGTAGATCTGGAATGTCTAGTTCCGTACGTTCAGGCACTCGCGCGTTCTTGTTAACCTTGAGCAATTACTCATTTTCCTTCTTAGGGAAGTTATCTTCAAAGAATTCAACAATTTTTGACATCAGGATGCGATAAGCACTACTGTTCTTTGCAGATCCAGTGGATATACAATCTACAGTCTTAGGTCTTACTTGACCTGTTTTGGATTTGGTATCTCAACACTTGCCACATTACCCCATATCACAACATTTGTATATGAGATTCTTTCCATGTTTCACATGGAGGGTTATCCTTATATTTATGTGGAGTTCTCGTGAAGACTCGTATTAGCGGTAATGATCGCCTTTCCCATATGCCTTGGGTGTATGTATTTGCGCTTGGCTAACACCGTTAGACTAAGGTGAGAAAGGAGCAGTCGTTTGCTAAATGATGTTTCACATTCTCCCCCTCTATCCCTACGAATTCCTTAATCTGTAGGTTTTTCAACTTCTGCTTTGTAGCACTCATCCACTTCAACAACTTCATCTTTTCTTTTCAACAAAGGATGCGATACGTTGTACCATCGTCAATGAAGATTACAACATACTTGTCTCCCCCTTCTATTTGTACACGCTTCAAATCACCCACGTAGGAGTGACTAAGTTATAGAGGAGCGATGCTTCTTTCGCTATTCCTTTGATGGAATGGAAATGTGATTTTTCCTTTTTTCCTACCTCACATTCATTTGAGGTTTTATGTCGACAAATGACAACAATCTCAACTTAATTAGTTTTGAATGACTTTCTATTTAACGTGTCTTAATCTATGAAGGCATAAATGCACGGATTACAAATATATCATTCACTTGGCTACAGTCTTACTGTACCACTCTTAGTTATTATAGACGTATTGGACTACACTCAAGCCAGTTTGACAAACATCGTCCTTTAAACCAAGTTTGGGACATGTATCACCTCTTCAACTCCTTTTACTTTAGAGGTGGTGTTGCTTCACTTGAACAACCTCTTTCCCGTGATTAGTGTGCAATCGAAATCATAAGTGATCTAGATACTATGACCCACTCCAATTTCCTTGGCAGACTGAGTGTCCAAATTATTTTCTTCCTTTATTTTGGCCTTCAAATCATTTAAGATCTGGAACCTATGGCACACTCCAGTCACCCGTAGACTTCGTATGACTGAGTGTCCAAAATCGTCATGTCATGAGACGGACCTGGCCCACGCCAATCACTCGTATGCTTTGTATGACTGAGTGTCCACTACTATCCCATCAAAAGACGGATCTTCTGTCGGAAACAGTGATATGTTTATCTCTAGTCCTCTATTCCTTGTCCTTAGTCCTCTCCCCTTGCTTAGGATTGTTCATAAATCTAGTTATTACAATCTAAGTCCATTCTTTTTAGGCCATTATTTATAACAGTCCAATCATAAACGGGAAGGTAAGTGAGATTAAACTTTTGATTTTAAAGTGTAGAGAATATAAGTCTTAACAAAAACACTTCATATTCCTAGCCTTGCTTTATTCACTTTTATTAAGAAATTATCTTTTAATCTCAATTTTGACAAAGAAGACTAATTAACTCATACCTTTGGAATCTGGCCCACGTCAGTCACGTGTCCAAATTCTCTTTTCCATGAGATGGAGGTTTTCTGCTATAAGATGGAATATCATCTTCAGCCTTCCCCTCTTGTCCCAGTTGACATCCTCAACCTCTCGTGGATACTTTTTTCCACCACTCTCAGGAGCGGTGACAACAACTCTACCTTGATCCTTAGCCTTGCCATCATGACTGCCAGTAATATCTTCAAGTTCAGGATCAGCAACAGAGATCTTCCCTTTGACGGAACAAATCTGTAACTATTGTTAAAGAGAGACCCAAAACTAGGACCAGATTTATTGACAGGGACAATGTTTGAACTGTTTATAGAACTCTCAACAAAACTAGTTTCAACAAGAAAGCCACAGCCAGATCTGGGACCATATCTATTGACATATATCTTTCTAGCACTAGTACATATCATGTCTTAAGATTTTGAGATACATTGAAATTACGGGAATAATATACAACTACTACTAGTGCTTTGAAAGGGTAAACAACATGATTACAATGGTTAACAATCTTGTAGCCAACAAGAGTTGTGGCTACAACAAACTTGTGAGTTCTTGATCCGTTTGAATCTGCGTTCTTAAGTCTTTCTTGGGTCTTCGTTCCAGTTGCAGCAATCCCCTTGATCTTTTGTCACCTGAAACCAAAAGACACTAAATCTGGTAGCGTTACAGATGTGCTGCTGAGTTGAGTGATATTCACTTTGTCCTAAAGATATGATTGCCCCGTATATATCCTTTTACGATATGGGCAACCGTCTCCCAAGATAAAACAACAAATAAACAAATGAGCAAAGGAAAATCAATTGTTTCTCAAGAAGAACCTTTGAGTGTGTGAAAGATACGCAAGAGAGGAAGAAGTTTAGAAAATATGAATTATATAAGAGTGAGGTGTGTTTTACAATTGAGCCAAGGAATGCAATTAAAAAATTCTAATGGAATAATTCATCATTTATTATAATAGAACAATTCAACAAAAATGAATTAATTCCATAATAATGAGCCTCGTTAATTAATTCTTAGTCCCTTATATACGTGAATAATTAGTTTTCCTGGATGAAAATGAAGACCTAGTACGTTTGGGAAGAGTTTTCAACCCTCAAACGTGTGCTTATATAAGTGGTCTTATTCCATCTCCTCAACTTTCTGATTTCTCCACAACACTTTAACTGAGACAATTTCCTTAGTTCTCAACTTTCGAACTTGACGGTCCATAATAGTCACAGGGACCTATTCATAGGTTAGGTTATCCTTAACTATGATGGATTAACCGGTTCGATATATATGAGACTGAACTTTTCTTTCTTTCCAAATCTCATGACACCCTTCATAGGTGAAACTTTCAGAAATACTCAATCATCAACTTGAAACTCCAAATCATTATGCCTTATGTCTGAATAGGCTTTTGGCGACTCTGAGCTGCTTTCAAATGCTCCTGAATTAACTTGAATTTCTCCATAGCGTGATGGACTGTTACGATCCGAGCCGACGGGCCGCGACTGGTGCCCTACTTGGAAACCCTTATACGAACCTGTCACATATAATCAAACTGATACCAAGGACAATGTAGAAATCTGTAACCATATCAAAATAAGCAAGCCGACAAGCCTGTCATTATACACGGGAATATCCAAAACAAACCACAACTGTATAGCTGACCAAGACACGTCTAAAATCCACACATATCTAACCCACACCTATCTACAGACCTCTAAGAGTATGATAACAAAATATGACGGGACAGGGCCCCGCCGTACCCCTAAATATGCATAAGTCTATATCAAAGGATCTGTACCAAAATGGCTAGGCACCGGAACAATGGAGCTCTCCAAAACATGAAGTACTGTAAGGAAGATCATAACCGGCCAAAAGATGACATGAGACAAGTATAATAATCAAAGATACCAATGCACCTGTGCCTTATGAAATGAGAGTCATGTATGTCCATATAATATACCGTACCCGACCCAATGTGGGACTCAGTGAAATAATCATATCCGTGGATGCCTGTCCACATATATCGTACCCGGCCCATTTTGGGACTCGGTGAATGAAGTCATATACATATACATACCGTACCCGACCCTCTAGTGAGTGTCTTGGTGAAATCATATAATGTGCACATACTGTACCCGGCCCATCATGAGACTCTGTAAAATCATATCCGTGGATGCCTGTCCACATATATCATACCCGACCCATTTTGGGACTCGATAAAATCATCATATATATATACATACCCGACCCGGGACTCGGTGAAATAATATAATCACAACAAGCACGAATAGAATATCATGAGTAACCTTATACAAATTAAATCATCATTTGACTCTCAATGGAATAAAAAGAATGAACTATCACTAGAAGATCAAAGGCACTATCATATCATGTATCACTAGAAATTAGTATTCATTGGAACCATGTACGTCCTCCGTACACTCATTTACGTAAATCATGCCAAAAAGAAAGAAGGGATAGTTTCACATACCTTATTGTCGAATTAACCAACTAAATACGTCTCAACTAGCAATTCAACCTATAACAATAATAACATGTCCATCAACTCTATGATTACTAGCATACGTTATATATCGAATGATGACTCTCTTTTTATATATATAAAATTGGGCAGCACTTCCCTTGCTTATACACACGTCCGCACTTCACACACAAGGTCAACAACATCGACAACAAGTCACAACTTAAGGTTATAACCAAAACATTCCCATATATCCTATAAACGCCATTGTTATACATTCTTTCTTTTCACGTCAATGCAATACAACAACCACAACAACTAAGGCGATTAATACACCTATTTTTCATGTTAATCCAGTCCCTTAATCCATATTAAAACAACCTTTAAAAACAATACATACTTCAACAACAACGAGAGTGAAATGTTCAACCTTTCTATACCTTAATTCCTTTAGGACATATGTTAGAAACTACCCCAATATACATGCATATTCATAACTAAATTTCCAGCATTTTAACTCATCAAACAGCCCCTAAATACAATACAACAAGCCCAACAATTTCGTGAATGTCACGGCCACAAGACTTAATACCAAAGCTCTTCTCATAATTCCTTAAAATCCAATTCATATTTCAACACTTTCATATAAACAACTACAACTTTAAATATCAAGATTTCCTTCATTTGTAACATGTAATCAATGATGATAATAACAAAAACAACAATCGAACCCAATGTAATCAAAACAGCCCCAAAATCGGTAACAATAATTCCAATCGGCTCAACTACAACACCAATACAATCACATGAATTTTCTTACTTCCAATTTCTCTTAACACAAGTTCATCTCTACAACATCATTTAACTTCTAATTACTTTATAAGAAGAAGAATTCTTACCTCGCTTAGCCAAAACAGTCCCTAAATCGCATTTGACACCCACTGCTCCAATGTGCATCATTTTTTCAACTTACAATGACATGCATGCATCCTTCACAAGTTTAAAACCATCTTTCTTACATGTTTTTCTTCCTAATAGCTTGTCTCCAAAGCTAAAGTTTCTGGAGCAGTTTTTCGGCCAGTCAATTACCGTGACCACTGTTTTGGGGAGTTACCATGGCTTAGAACTTAGTAGATAAGCTTAATCTTGGAAGGGGAGTTGATTGAACCTTTAACTAAGCTATGAAGATGGAGGAAAATCTGGTTGGAAGGAGAGAGAATGAATGAGTGAAGGTGGAGTGATTTTCGAAATGGAGGGGAGGAGTGAAAGAGACATGGATATCAGGGCTGATTTTTAGCCTATGCATGCTATGCTTTTGCCACTTGGAGGGCACAAGGTGTAACAACACGTCTAGTCGTTTAGCACTTTAAGACTACGAAAGGAGTATGAGACCATAGGGTAATTAATTATATGATTATAACATATGATATATGCATGAAATTAATTAAATGAATTAGTAGGCCAAGCCCACCACCCTTAATAGGGTAACACGGTTTTGATTAAAAAGAAAGGGGGGAGGGGAACGACAAAAGAGCAAAGGAAAACAAAGGGAAAAAAATAATACAAAACCCTATTAATCTAGGAGAAGGGAACGTGCACAAAACAAGAAAACAAAGAGAAACAAAGAGAAGGGAAACGGCAGAAACAAGAAGGAAAAGAAAAGAAAACAAGAGAAAGAAAATCAAGAAAACCCTAGTAGCAAGAAACGAGAAGGAAACACTCTATTAAATTCAGGTTAGAATTTATGTTTATGATTGAGAATCTATTTATAATCCTTATAATGATGTGTTGTAGAATGAAATCATTTTTTTATTTAAGGAGTCATTACACGAAAATTCCACAATCCGTTTGAACAAGAGAAACTTGAGAGATTATCATTACAACAGTTGGTAAAAACGTGAAAACCGTATAAATCTGTAAATAGTATGAAAGTATGGGCTGGATGAAGTTGTATATTTCTCTGTTCCCGTCAGTTTGATATCTTACGGAGAAAAATCCTACTTATAGTTTGAAAGTTATGAATGTTTAAAGTTCCAGCCCCGTTTTACCGAAACCCAGGCGACACAACATATAAAACGTGAAAACTGTACAAATCCGTAAGGAATATGAAAATATGGGATGGATCAAAGTTGTAGATATCTTTGTTCCCGTCAGTTTTATATCTTACGAAGATAAATCCGACTTATGTCTTGAAAGTTATGACTGTTCAAAATTCTACCTTGTTTTACAAAAAATCTGAAAAGTTGAAAGAAAGGAATGTTATTTGAAATTCCTGAAGTTATGCTAATATTTTTATAGGGGTATGAGTTTAGTCATACAATAGAAATGGTAAAGATCTTGCTAATATAAATATAGCAATATGGGCGTCCTTAGATTCGTATTATAATGTAGTTCACATATTTTCTAGATTTTAATCATTCAGAGGCTCTACGCAAGGGGAAGACATTGGTTTGATTGTTCGTGGCACCCGCTCGACATTGAGGTAGGTTACGGTTTACTTTAGTTAGACTCTGATTAGAGAATCGTATGTAGTCGTAGGAAGTGACGAGGATAGCATGATAGGCCTTCGGGCAGGAAGTGGAGATGAATTACTATTACTTTGGTTCCGTCAGTTGTTATGTGGGCTTGTCGCCATATGTGTTATTTTCTGTGATTACCACCTGATTTGACTTGTACTTGTTGATTGTATATTGGTGACACGTGTTGAGACTTGATATCATGCATGACATACTTTCCATATTATTTTGTGATGGTGGTGAGGTGAGAGACTGAGAGAGAGTGATTGCCTCCAAGGTTTCTGCCGGAGAACGGGAGTGATTGCCTCTGAGGTTTCTGTCGGAGAGCGGGAGTGATTTCTTCCGAGGTTTCTGCCGGACAGCGGGAGTGATTTCCTCCGAGGTTTCTACCAGAGAGCAGGAGTGATTGCCTCCGAGGTTTCTACCGGAGAGCGGGAGGGATTGCCTCCGATGTTTCTGCTGGAGAGCGGGAGTGATTGCCTCCGAGGTTTCTGCCGGAGAGCGGGAGTGATTGCCTCCGAGGTTTCTACCAGAGAGCAGGAGTGATTGCCTCAGAGATTTCTGCCGGAGAGCGGGAGTGATTGCCTCCGAAGTTTCTGCCGGAGAGCGGGAGTGATTGCCTCAGAGGTTTCTGCCGGAGAGCGGGAGTGATTGCCTCTGAGGTTTCTGCCGGAGAGCAAGTGAGAGAGGTGACATTGCATTGCATCGCATTCATCCACTCATATTTTGACTGATCATTTGGTGAATTATATCTATCTTGGTTGATTTCATGATTTCTTTACGCTTTACTTGTATATGATACGTGACCATGCCTGATTGCTCTATGTGCTACTTGTTGGTTTCAACTTCTTCCTGCGTTATCTAATCATTGTCGGCCTATGATGCTTACCGGTACAAGTGTTGTACTGATACTACTCTTGCTGCACCTTTGTTGAGTTCGGAGTACGATCCAGGTTCCAGCTCTACGCCCCGTGGCTGATTCGCGAGGTGGACGTCTTCTAGTCATTCAGGGTGAGCTACTTGGTCGTCCGTGGCCCCTAAAGGGCTTCTTAGTTAATTCCATTTTTCTTTGGTTATTGACAACAGTATGTAGCCTTCGGGCATTCCTTCAGACTTCTATTTTTCAGACTTGTTAGTGCTCTTGTACCCTTTTGACCAGATTTTGGGGAATTAAGTATTTAAGACCTTATAACTTCTTTTCTTTATTTATTTTCCGTTGATTTAACTTGTTAATGAGAACGTGGTTCGCCTACTCGGGGAAATAGGGTAGGTGCCATCACGACTTGTGAATTGGGTCGTGACAAAGTTGTTATCAGAGCTTCTAGGTTAATCGGTCTAATGAGTACAAGAGCAATGTCTAGTAGAGTCTTGCGGATTGGTACGTAGACGTCCATACCCATCCTCGAGAGGCTATAGGATATTTAGGAATATTCCACTTATTTTCTCCTTTCGTGCTAGTTCAATCCGATTTGGTATCTGGTTCATTTCTTTCGTGCTAGTTCAGTCCGATTGATATCTGGTTCATTCGTTTCGTGCGAGTTTAATCAGATTGGTATCTTATCCTTGTTCTTCTGTTTTTTGACTGATAGTGGGGGACATGTTTTTGGGTTTAGACATGAGGAGTCAATTGTGACTTTGCTTGATTGGGAGAAGTGTGTTTCAGTGTTGATGACACTTGATTAGATCCAATTTATTGGGATACAATAGGATGGAACATATATTAATATCCTGGAGGTAAAGAAGAACTAGGATGAATCTTTTTGTTATACCCCGTAGTTCCAGGGTATGTATGTGAGGATGTACGTACGAGAATACGACATAAATTTTGGAAAGAAAGAAAGACGTGATTTTTCGACGGAAAAGTTTCCGGTTTTTGTGAAGAAAAAGGTTCGTTAATGGGAATTGGATTCCCAGATTTGGTATTCGGGCTTCTTGGATTATTTTAGAATTATGAGATTTTATTTTCGGAAATGGTCACGTGGGGCCCACGGGAGAAATTTACGGTTTTGTGGGGCCCGCTTTGTTTTTGAGATTTCCGGTATTTTGGATATTTTCGGAAGATGAAATATTTTGGACGAGTCGGGGGGCGACACGTGTCACCCCCATGTGGCACCTTGGCCGATTTGGAGGGACAAGTGTCAGCGGCTTGTCCCTTGGCTGAAATGGCCTTACAAGTGGCTAGACACTTGGCCGTTGTTTTCGTTGGTCATGTGGTGTGGTGGGACCCCCACACACATGGCCCAATCTTGACCCTACACTTACCTTGATCCTAACCCGAATTCTCTATAAATAGCCCCAGGTTGAAGAGTATTTCATCCAGCACAAGAGCTTTCTAAAGCAAAATATTTTCCCTCCTGGTAAGTTGATTTCGTCCCCTCCTCTTGTGAAGAAAATACTTGGAGTATTATTGTATAATCCCAAATACCTTGGCCTAGTATCCACTAGTAGTATTCCAAGTTGTTTGATACTAGGAGCCCGGAAATGCTACTTTATTCCAATAGTCGCAAAATGAAACCCTAGAAAAACCTTCATAGCTTGGTTAAAGTGTTTAGAGAAGTTGTTTAGAAACTTCTAAGGGTCGCTTGGAGCGGGTTGGAGCGTAAGGAATTGGAGCTAAACGTTGCCCAGGATCGACTTATAAACTTGGATAATTTTGGGCTTATCGAGGTGGATCTTCTACGCGCGGCATACTTGACTTGGCTTGTGGTTTAAGCTAAAAAGGTATGTGATTCTTCCTATACTCTTGAGCATGATTGTTGTGAACTATATAGTACGGTAGACGTACGTGTGTGGAATGAGTTTTGTTTAAAACATAAAGTGTTATAATGGCTTTATGGGGAATTTGTTATAACGACTTTATGAAAATAAAAGAAAGATTTGATTTTGAAAGTTAAGAGACTTGATCTTGAAAGATAAGAGACTTGACTTATAAACGACTTGTTTTCGAAAAAGGAGAAGTAACTTGATTTAAGTATAGGTTACTTGTTTTGGAAAGAGTAAGTTATTGGGTTTTAAAGAGTATACTTGATGTTGTTTAAAAGAAAAGCACTTGGTTTTAAAAGTATAGAGTTCTTGATTTTAAATCTTATAAAGATTTTCGGAAGGTGTAGTAATTTGGTTTGAAAGGAAAACGTGTTTTTAATACTACGAGTATTAGTATCATGTGGCTTTTACGTAAAAAGAGGTTTTTTTTTTGAAAGAACGAAAGTATGTAGTATTTTGGGTTTGAAACCCGGATTGTTGATTAAAATGAATGTATGTTGAACTTGCCTATGCTTGTTGTGATAGTCTTTGATGTGCAAGTGTTTGGTTGATATCTTCTTAGTGACTCTGCAGGAGTAGGCTATCGATTGATTGATTGGACATCACGGCGTTGGGTGGTCACGAGTATCGTCCACTTTGAGTATTATTGGTTGTTCTGTCTTGCCGTGACTCTGCAGGAGGGCGGCTATCGATTGATTTCCTTTGGACATCTTGTGCGATGGATGTTCCACGGGCATGCGTCGATGGGATGGTTTCATGGCCATGACTTCCGAGGTGAGATCTTGGGGCATGCGGTCATTGTGAGGTTGATTGTTAGTCCATGGACCGCTAATCCATGAAGCTTGCCGCGGTGACGGCGATCACGAGCTTGATTTATGCGTGTGGTTGAGCACACTTTAGATACTTGTTACGGTCATTTTCGTGTCTGGTAGCCTCGGTAGATAACTTAAGATACTTGCCTCGGTCATATCTTGTGAGACGGTAGGCTATTATGCGTTAACTTAAGATACTTGCCTCGTCGATTCGTGGCTAGCTTTTGGGTAGTAGTTGGCTTAGTACCTTGCAGTGATGGGATATGACTAGCTTTTGGGTAGTAGTTGGCTATTCTACTTGGCGTCGGTTTTGATAGCGAGCGGGATCTAGTGTTCGAGTTCACATATGGGTGTTGTTTTACATCATGTACTGCCGTCAGTGAGGAATGAGTTCCACGGGCATGATTGATATTATGGGCGTGAGACCCATAGTTATGTGTGAGTTATCATTTTGGGGATGTCGTCCACTTACTTGCATCTTGTTTACTTATCGCAAAATGGTTTTATAAAATGATGAAATGTGATTTCATTACAGTATTTTCAGTTTCACATACTTGGTACTGTTATCGACCTCCTTGAGGCTGCGTTCATCTGCAGTAGAGGTACATCGGTTGTGGATCCTCGCTCATAGGATCACGATTCGGCGTATTGGGAAGCTCCGTTTCTCCGGAGGCTTATCTTTTGGTATGTTTCCCTGAGTTGTAGGTTCTTGTACATTCAGGGGTATGGCGGGGCCCTGTCCCGTCATAGTTGTTGTTACATTCTTAGAGGTCTGTAGTACTGTTGTGGGCAGGGTTGTAAAGGATTATAACTGTTCGGTTTGATATATATACATGAGGGCGACCGTTTTGGTTGGCCTATTTTCTTATGATGTATCTTGTTTCCTGTTTAAGTTTTTATTTCCGCTGATTTTCTCTGATGTTGTATCACTAGGGTGCCCGGGGTAAGGCACCAGTCGCGGGCCCGAGGTCGGGTCGTGACACTTTTACCGGACAGTGAACAAATGATGAGGCTATGAAAGAAATCGCGGGGAGGCACATTAGCATGAAGGAGGACCTTCGTGATGAAGTATGAGGAAGTAGGACTTGTGATAGGGAGTGTGTGAAAGCTCTTTAGCTACCTGATGGGACAAAAATGTAAAGGAATTCAAATGGATCATTCTCAGTAATATGGCGAGCCCAAGTGATAGGTGTGCTCGTCCGTCAAAGGTTACTATGGAAGATTGAATCTTGTGGGAATAATTTGATGTGTTATTTAAGTTAAGTCCGGGGTTGATATTTCACTTGATATTTTGGTGTAGGGCGATGAGAAATCATTGTTGAACGGTGAGCTTGATTATCCGGTGTGAGATTATGTTAGTTATGAAAGGAATGCTAAAAGAACATAATTTGATTAGTTGGGTGGACTACGTGTATATTTTTGGGGAAGGAATAGTAGCTGACTAGTGGAATGATTCTAGCGATAGACGAGGGCGAAAAATGAATTACTTACGAAATTTTCGGTTGTTACACTTAAATTGGGGGAGGAAATGTGAGTATTGTGTAAGTTGATTAGGCTCGACAAGCTTCTACAAGTGATAGTACATGGTAACATGTTCTAGTTATAAGGTAAAATTAAAGCGACGAATTAAGGGTTAGTTCACGAAAAAAAGGGACAATGGATTCACCAAGGGACCCTCAACTGTTTATATTCAGTTGAAACTTACGAATCAGATGGAAGGGCAATTTATCTGCTAAGGAACTGTCACGATCCGACCCCGGGCCCGCGACTGGTGCCCTACCTGGGCACCCCTTACAAGTATACATCAGAGAATAGTAGCGGAACATACATACAACTCAATGAGAAATAAATAACAGGTTAGCCGATAAGGCCACCTTACAAAAATATACACATAACCCAAAAAGCAATTACCTCATTTTTTTTACAACCCAATCCACAAGATATTACTACAGACCTCTAAGAATTTTTGACATAACAACTGTGACAGGACAGAGCCCCGCCATACCCCTGAATGTACATAAATCTACAACCTCGAGCCTTTGTACTAAGCGACAAAGCCTCCGGAGAAAGGAGATTTCAAGAAGCGACAGTGATCCTAAGAATGAGGATCGTGAAGCTATGTACCTCAACTTGCGGCATGAGCGCAGCCCCCGAAGGAGTCGGTACAAAATATGTACCAAGTATGTAAAAGCGAAAATCTTGTAATTTAAATCATAAAGTCTAGATATAAAAGATGGAGACAAGTATGATAATCAAATTAACGATAACCGTACTTAGAAATGAAAGTAATGAAAGTCGTTTACCTTTTAAAAGACTATTTCAACACATAAACCATAGTCACACCATGGCTAGGAAAAAAGCCCTCAAAACCATCACACGATCCGATGAGGGTCTCGAGCATAAGCATCCTGACGTGCGAGTGGAATCCTCCATCATCGACGGTAGTAAGTGTAAAATATATCCATATATGCGACCGTGGCATCCCACATCAGCGTGCACATATGCAATATATATATATATATATATATATATATATATATATATATATATATATATATATATCTAATGCACATGGAATCCCTCATCTCGGGTACATGACTTCATAGAGAGCTAATCCATGGGGTAATAATCGTATATAACATGCCCGTGGAATCCCTCATCTCGGGTACATGTCTTCATGGAGAGCTATTCCATGGAGTAATTGTATATTACATGGTCGCATGCCCCATAATCCTTCATCGTATAAGCATGTCCATGGAGTAATAATAGCATCCGGGAATTTAACGCGTCACGTCGCGTGCCGGAATCCTCATCGTATAAGCATGTCGGATCAATCACAATGGAAGCATGCGTGGAATCCTCCATCACTGTCGATGCGTCAAGTAAATTCACAACAAGACAAACCTCCAACCAGAGTCACGGCGTAAAAATATAATACTTGCACTCAAAGGCTATCACAAGCAAGCATAGGCAAGTTCATAAAATCTTTAGACTTTCATTATCATACAAAAATGAATTTCATTTTATAAACTCAAGGCACTTTCATATCACATAAAAATTCGGGAATTTAACCCAAAGTACTACGTACTTGTAACACCCCATTTTAACCGGAGTCGAAACGGGATTAATGCTACATATGGTTGATTCCTAAATGTATTTTAAGGAGTCGCCACCTAATTATTATAGTGAATTAGGACACTTAGTTTATTGCAATAAAAATACTGCAATTGACTTACATTTAATGGTATGAGAAATTAGTGAGATTCTGGATCAGGGTTCTTTATTATCCTAAAGGGAAGGGGTTAGACATCCTTTAAGATCCGCTAACTTGCGGTTGTTCGTTCAAACCTAGGTTAATTATTTATTGCTCTTTTTATTCTACCTATTCTAAGCATTTTACATAATTTACAATTAAAATAAAATACAATGCAAAATAATAAAACATGAAATTAAATACGACATAAAATAAACTCCGGGGCATTCTTTTTGAAATGCATCTCCGGATACCTGCATAAACACTTAGTAAAAGTATTAGTAATAGAATACATAAATTTTAAAATAATAGCAAAAATTAATAAACAAAGCAAATAAATCCGTCTTTTGTACAGGGGAGGCCTTGGAAATCAGACGGAGATTCCTTCATTGGCCAATATTGCTAAAAATAATAAAGTAAATAAAACCTTCGGATCCACGTCAAAACAGTAATAGTTTTAAACACGGAGGGCTCAGATATGTAAAAATATAAAGTAGGACAGCCTAAACAAGTGCGGTGCGAATTACATGCAGCGCATGTTGGTTATCCGATGTAAGTGGAAGAAATCATCCTTGCCCAGAAAGCTTCATTTATTTTATTTTCCGTCTTTGCAACTGTGGAGGCCTCAAAAATCGACGGATAACTTTTTCATCGGCCAAAGTGTAGTATCTGTTCAAAATCAGTAAAAACCAGCAGTGTAGTATTTGTTCTAAATCAGTAAACCAGCAAAAATATATGTCAAAATCAGTAGCAATATGGTCAAAACCAGTCCAATAATATGGCCAAAACAGTAGCAAAATAATCGAAAATCAGTCCAAACAAAATGCCCCAAACAGAGACGAACAGGGCCCAAAATGACGGTGACCAACGTGAAATGTCAAAGCTTTCGCCGGAGTTTTACTCGGCGTATTACAAACAAGAAATCAAACCAATCGCCAACAACAAATAATAAGATGCAATCACCCAACAACTGCAAATCGGACAAACAACAAACTGAAAACAACAATAATATCAAGAGCAACTCGAAAACAAACAGGGTAGAACAATTCTGGGGCAATGTTTCGCCAGAAAATCAGAAAGTCGTCGGAAAATGCATAGTTAGCCGAAAATAGTGGAGTTCAATGAAAACTTCAGAATGTCGCCGGAGCAAAACTCCGGCGTGTTACCATGACAGAAAATCAAACCAGTCCATAACCAACAGTATAAAATAACTAAAATACCAAGAAATCAGTCCATACCAAAACCAAGTAAAAGGGGTGCGGCGGCGTCACTTCCACGGCGAGGTCGCCGGAGCGACGCCACCGCAGTGGTGAGGTTCGACGGTGAGCAGTGTTCGACAGTGTGGGGTGAGAGCAATGGGTTGGTTTCGCCGGTGGTGGGCGACAGTGGTGAGGTTCGCCAGATGGCTGATGTGAGGCGACGGGGGAAGGGTGACGGGAACAGTGGTGTGGAGAGGGTGAGGCGGCGGCGAGTTCGCCGGTAAGGGAGATGAGTGGAGAGTGATGGTGAGGGCAGAAATTAAAGTTGCGGCTGATGTTAAAATGGGCTCCCTTTTGTTTAGGGTGGGTAAGGTTTATTATATAGTGGGTGTGTTAGGGTTTGGTATTTGGGGGGGAAAAAATAAAAAGTGGGGTATTGTTTTGGGGGGGAAAATGAAAGAGGGTGTTTGGGTGATATTAAAAATAGTGTTGGCTTGGACTGATTCAAATTGTGTCTCGGACTGAACTGGTTTGACAAAAATGCATGGCGGGTTAATTATTTAAAAGAAAAATTATTTAAAAAGACGCAAAATTATTAAAATTCAAATGTCGATGCAATAATACTAAAAATGCAATGACATGTTTAATGACTGATTAAAAGTAAAAACAGGATGTCAATTAATTATTTAAAAGATGCAAATATTATTAAAATAAAAACGACGGTATAACAATAATAAAACATAGTATTAACAACGACAATATGCTTAATTTAAAAATAAAAGATGCAATACCATTTTTGTGAAGAAACAAACGTAGAATATTATGTAAAAATATGCAAAATAACAATTAAAATGCGGTGTGCTAAAATATTTAAAATTGCACGAAATATACAAAAAACGGGTCAAAATTGACTGTCAACAGTACTTCCATTCTTTTCAAAAGACTCATTTTCATATAAAACCCCAAGATACAAACACCCGTAGTATCAAGGCTTGTCTACATTTCAAACAAGTCACTACACTTTTAGAAATATATTTTTAGGCTTCTAAATCAAGTGACCCTTACTTTAAAACCTTAAGCATTGATGCCTTTAAATCAAATTGCCCTTCTTTATTTCAAGTCATTTATCCTTGTTTACATTACTAGAGAAAACCATTCCTTTAACTTTCCATAAAGTTGTTATAACCAACTTCCCATAAAGCCGTTATACTAACTTTATGCTTTAGAAACTAAGACATCTTTAACCTTTCATAAAGCCGTCATAACTAACTTCCCATAAAGCCGTTATAACTCTTTATGTCTTAGACAAATTCACTCCTTTTATAACCAAGAGACTTATACTTTCAAAACCAAGTATCATATACTTTCAAATCAAGTTACATAACTTTCAAAATACTTCAAGTCTCTAAACTTTAGAAATCCAGTTTCTTAACTTTAGAATATCAAGCTTCTTAACTTTAACATAGTTCAAGTAATCAATACTTTACACGTCAAGATTTCTTTATACTTAAGATCAAGCAACCTATACTTTTTAAAAGTCAAGTTACTACACTTTCAAGAATCAAGGAAAGGATACTAAAATTGAACCGAGTTCTCTTAATTTACGTACATATACCGTACTATACATTTTTACAAGATTCATGCTCAAGCGATAAGAAAAGTTTCCACATACCTCTTCGGCTTAATCCACTTGCTAACTTGAATATGCCGCACGTAGAATGTCAACCTATAATAACCACAATACGCCTATCAACTTCTAGCTTTCAACGTAGAATAATTCTAAGTATAAGGACTCTTATTCTATGGAAAATCGGGCAGCACTTTCTTTGTTTCTACGTACTTTTCCACCTTTTTCAAGGCCCGAAAATCAATAACCAAATGCCATATTTAAGGCTCAAAAATTCAGAAATTCCAAGGGGATTACACGCCTAGCCGGACGTGTAAAATTCTGCCCCACAATCAATATAAAACTGTCCATATCCTTAAGGCACATTCTCGACAACTATCAATATCAACAACAATGTCAATTTCCGTTAAATTCCTTTTTAATCCAAGTTGTTATTCCAACATGTTATATACATAATAACAATTACAATAACTATAAATCCTTTCTTCCTTAACATGTGACGATTGTAACTATCGACCAAATTGATTACAACATTAATGGCTAACTTGCCTATTTTCGGTTTTCAACATGTTGAGATGATCCAAATCTTTTCAAACTTCAACCTATATACACATGCTCACTTATCAACTACTATAACACGTAATCTTTAATCATATTAAGAAGATGAAGATTTTACCTCAATAAGCCCTAATAATATCCAAGCATCAAAGTCGATCCTAGCAACTTTTATCTCCTCTTCTTACGTTCCAATCCGCTCCAAGCACTCCTTAGAAGCTCATAACCAACTTCTCTTCAAGTTCCAACTTCAAAGTTGAAGAACACCTTAGGGTTGCATCTTGCGACTAACGTAAAAATGTGGGTTTTCCGGGATCTTTCTATTGAGATAACCTTACAATACCTCTAGGAACCTTGGGTTAAAGTATTGGGATTATTGAACCACAAATGATTTTTTTTTTGTGAGGGATTTGAGCTAAAGCCGAGAGCTCCTACTACACAAGACAATGATCTTGATTTATTTTCTAAGTATGGAATGTCTTGCTACTAGTATGATGCTATACTACCTTCTATGGCCAAGATTAGAACACTTGTGTGGCCTAGATTCATTGGGGTTAAAAGATCTAATGTCAAGTTGGCTAGTTGACTTAGTCAACAATGTCAAGCCTTGGCTTGTTCAAGACTTGACCAATCTCCATGTCAAATTCGTCCAAGCCTATGTACGAGGGGTGACACATGTCACCCTCTCATTTCCCATACACGTTTCCCGACATTTCCATAACTCCGATAAATTTTACGAGTCTCAATTTACAAACATTAATCTTTCCCGAGGTTCGGAAGACTTTTCCCTTTGGAAAACTATTTTTTCTTTCGTTCAAATTTATAAGTCTTGTGCTCTCATGCCTATTCTCGTATACATGTCCTGAAATTATGGAGTGTAACATTCTTCACCCCTTAGAAACATTCGTCCCCGAATGTTCTTTCGGAGTCCAATCTAATTAGATAGCGACATAGTCTCCTTTTACTACACCCTTCATACAAAAATATGCCACCTATGGCCACATAACAATACTTATACTAAAACGTCAACCTGAACTCCAAGTGTCGACGTCGGTTATCTGCATAAAGCTTCTGCTGACTCTAAGCTTACTAAAAAAAACTTTCCTGGATAAGCTTCGCCTTATCTACAGCCCGCTGAATCAAGTCTGGGCTAATTATCTGAACCTCGCCTACGTTGAACCAACCAACCGGCGATCTACACTTTCTTTAATACAAAGCCTCATACAGGGCCATCTGAATACTTGAATGGTAACGGGTATTATACGCAACTCAACGAAAGGCAAATGATCCTCCCAACTACCCCTGAAATAAAAAACATAGGCCCGCAACCTATCCTCCAGTGTCTGGATAACATTCCATGCCTGTCCGTCAGTCTGAGGGTGAAATGCAACACTGAGACTCACCTGTGTCCCCAATCCCTTCTGGAAAAACCTTCAGAAGCTAGCCGTAAACTGGGCTCATATGTCGGTCATAAATAAATGTAGGAACCCCGTGCAGTCTCATAATCTTCCTGATACACAATCTCGCATAATCCTTAATTACCTCAACACAATACTTTTCCCATGGTTATCTAAAACTGTAACCTATGGCATGACAACACTGAAGATCTTACCAGTCTCACATCCGTCGCCTAATAACATGGGTACACATAACCCCATAATACGTAAAACCATCCTTTTACGTGGGGGAGAGAGCTTATCTCCCTTTCATAATCTTGACCATCAAGCGCCACCTTATAATCGTATAGATTTTTAAGACCTACCAATGACATCTTCTGTTTTCTGCAGGCAGCACTCGTACTTATCTTATTCTTGCTTTGCTCATTTTCCTGAAATCATTCGGACAGTCGTGGCCCTGACCGCCACACTAAACAACTCCAAGCACCTCCAAGGGCACTTAACATAAAATCCTTCAATAATCGTACGTTCTTATCTCCGTCTCTTAACGTTCAAATTTAAATCAATCATTTCAATAAAACAAGTCACATAGACTCCACAATTTATCATGTCAAAGAAGGAAGGAATAACTTACATATTACTAACACTTCCATTCCTTCCCTATTGATAACCGACTCACCGGGAAACTGGAATCGAACCAATCTCTCTCTATAGTCAACCTTGGCACACAAGAAGCCAACTAGTCCATACCCATAACGACCTCAAAGTCTGCCGCATGTCAGCTCTACTAGGTCTGCTAGGGTCTAACGACTGTATCATTACCGGGCAAATCTTATATACCCGCTCAGCTACCACCCAAACACTCACGGGTGTAGCTACCTCAAAAGGTTCTCATGGATTCAGACTCTATTCCTCTACACTTGGTTGCTCTCTTTCTTACTGGTCATACTCTTTCCGTACTTCCAAACTTATTCTAGCATACATACATAACCTCCATACTGATTTGGCCTCCAAACTTTGGAGTTACTAATTCGAACAACATAAGGCCATTTCCGGCTCTCACGACTCGGTTCCGGTGGAACGCGTCCACGAACCCGTAAAACAATTAACTAGACTTGGGCCTTGCACCCTCGTGACCCTGTCACGTAGTGGGACTACTACCAACTGATCCCACTCCATTTCAGGCTATGGGGCGACCCATAATAGGTCCTCAACCAGATCCACCGTCGCACTTAACTCTTACCCTTAGTCTGAATTAAATCTTATTGCCCTAGAAGGCCTTATATACCTAAGGTCTCGACGGTTATCAATATTCTTAGGCTCGCAATTTCCATGCTCCAAGCCTACCTTCTCAGTCCCCCCGTAAACGGGTACAATAACTTCTCATAATACCATAATCGTGTTGTCTTGATCACAACAACCATTACTTACTCCATACGGATCTCATCCGTACAATCCTCTTAAGCATACCATGTAGCTTAATTTATCAACATAGTCTTCCATTAAGTCCCTTAACATGACTTCTTAAGGGTTCATTACTTTCTCAGACAGCTCATCATCTCTTAATTATTTCAAATTAGCACGTAAAACCTTGATGAGAATTCATTAAACTGTTTCATACCTTTCCGGTATCTAATTAGTCCTTACCAATTTTTGGTAATATAAAATCATTCTAGGCAACACGCGTCTGACCCTCATACACAAATCTGTATAGCTGTATGTCATAATACCAACAATACAACAATTACTACCAACCTGGATACGCAATCCACATAATCCTTCCTGGGTCACTGCTGCCTTTCCCGTAGCTGCAATCAACATAACTCGTTAGGGAGAGACGACCCTAACAACACAGCTCTATCGCACGATCTTAGAGTAAGAAGAATGGAAACCAATCCTAAATGTCCTGCAGCCTCCTGGTTATAGATGTGGTGCACAACACACCGATAACCAAGACTCTACTAGGCACGGTCTGTAGACACTTTTCGAGGACTAACTGCTCTGATACCACTTTTGTCACGACCCGACCCCGGGCCCGTGACTGGTCCCCTACCTGGGCACCCCTTACAGGTATACATCAGAGAATAGTAGCGGAACATACATACAACTCAAAGAGAAATAAATAACAGGTTAGCCGATAAGACCACCTTACAAAAGTATACACATAACCCAAAAAGCAATTACCTCGTTTTTTTTACAACCCAATCCACAAGATATGACTACAGACCTCTAAGAATTTTTGACATAACAACTGTGACAGGACAGAGCCCCGCCATACCCCTGAATGTACATAAATCTACAACCTCAGGGCACTGTACTAAACGACAAAGCCTCCGGAGAAAGGGAGATTTCCAAGAACGGAACAGTGATCCTAAGAATGAGGAAACTGCTATGATCTATATGGGGACATCTATATTTTGGGCGCATGAGTCAGAGATCACCCTACATTTTATGGACTAAGTCGACGATGGTTTGAAGTAGTATAACAACGAGAATTAACTGTGTGGGTATGATTAGGTTTGGTCGGATCTGCTCATCTAGGGTCAAGTAGCGTATGGATGCATTACCAGAGAGGCTTATCGGTATCCTAGTAGCCCATTTTTAAAGATGATAGATTTTATATTAGGATAAAGATATAATGGGTTATTCAGGCTTATTGGAGTTTACAAGGAGATTTGATAATAATTAGTTGATGACAACTTTAAGAACCGTTCTAACGGTTTGCACATGTACTTAGTGATATACTGAGGAGTTACAAATAGATGTAGGAAGTCGTTGGGGTGATGGACTAATTTTTGACAAATTTGGAATGATAAAATAATCACTAGAGGGTGTGAAAGAAGAGTAAGTAGAATCAAGATAATTAACTGGTACGTGTTTGATAATGGATTGCGGCTACAACTAAGGGATTGTGGTGAAGATGATGGTATTTGTGGAATCGATCAATTTCGTTCAGAGATGTGTTTATAATCAAAATCAAGTAATTTTATCAGAGTCAGTTTAAACTTATGGGAACTAGCTACGGAGAAATTTTCGGCCATGAAAAATGGAGATTTGATTTTGAGTAAAGTTAATTCAAAAATTTGATAGATACAATGAGCAAGCATAACTATTAGCAAGATCCTTGCCACGAAGGCTTACACGAGGTTTATAACATAGATTCTTGATGCTCGACAACTTTAATACTCTCCATACTATGCGAGGAAGAGCCGGTAGCAATCTTGGATGGGCAAGTGAGAAAGTTGAGGAGGCCACTTGGGAGACCGAGGCAGATATGCGGAGTAGATATCCTCAGTTGTTTGACAGTTCATGTATCTCTTTTCCTCCACCCCTACCTCGTTGCTCGAGGACGAGCGATTATTTGATTGACATCTAATGTAACGACACGTCTAGTCGTTTAGCACTTTAAGAATACGAAAGGAGTATGAGACCATAGGGTAATTAATTATATGATTATAACATATGATATATGCATGAAATTAATTAAGTGAATTAGTGGGCCAAGCCCACCACCCTTAATAGGGTAACACAGTTTTGATTAAAAAGAAAGGGGGGAAGGGGACGGCAAAAGAGCAAAGGAAAACAAAGGGAGAATAAGAATACAAAACCCTATTAATCTAGGAGAAGGGAACGTGCACAAAACAAGAAAACAAAGATAAACAAAGAGAAGGGAAACGACAGAAACAAGAAGGAAAAGAAAAGAAAACAAGAGAAAGAAAATCAAGAAAATCCTAGTAGCAAGAAACGAGAAGGAAACACTTTATTAAATTCAGGTTAGAATCTATGTTTATGGTTGAGAATTTATTTATAATCCTTATAATGATGTGTTGTAAAATGAAATCAATTTTTGTTTTAAGGAGTCAATACACGAAAATTCCACAATCCGTTTGAACAAGAGAAACTTGAGGGATTATCATTACAACAGTTGGTAAAAACGTGAAAACCGTATAAATTTATAAATAGTATGAAAGTATGGGCTGGATGAAGTTGTAGATGTCTCAGTTCCCGTCAGTTTGATATCTTACGGAGAAAAGTCCTACTTATAGTTTGAAAGTTATGAATGTTTAAAGTTCCAGCCCCGTTTTACCGAAACCCAGGAGACACAACATATAAAACATGAAAACTGTACAAATCCATAAGGAATATGAAAATATGGACTGAATCAAAGTTGTAGATTTCTCTATTCCGGTCAGTTTTCTATCTTACGAAGATAAATCCGACTTATGGCTTGAAAGTTATATCTGTTCAAAGTTCTAACTTGTTTTACAAAAATTCTAGAAAGTAGAAAGAAAGGAATATTATTTGAAATTCCTGAAGTTATGCTAATATTTTTATAGGGGTATGAGTTTAGTCATTCAATGGAAATGGTAAAGATCTTGTTAATATAAATATAGCAATATGTGTGTCCTTAGATTCACATTATAATGTAGTTCACATATTTTCTAGATTTTAATCGTTCAGAGGCTCTACGCAAGGGGAAGACATTTGTTTGATTGTTTGTGGCACCCGCTGGACATTGAGGTAGATTACAATTTACTTTAGTTAGACTCTGATTAGAGAATTGTATGTAGTCGTAGGAAGTGACGGGGATAGCATGATAGGACTTCAGACAGGAAGTAGAGATGAATTACTATTACGTTTGTTCCGTCAGCTGTTATGTGGGCTTGTCGCCATATGTGTTATTTTATGTGATTACCACTTGATTTGACTTGTGCTTGTTGATTGCATATTGGTGACACATGTTGAGACTTGATTTCATGCATGACATACTTTCCATATTATTTTGTGATGGTGGTGAGGTGAGAGACTGAGAGGGAGTGATTGCCTCCGAGGTTTCTGCCGGAGAATGAGAGTGATTTCCTCTGAGGTTTCTGTCGGAGAGCGGGAGTGATTGCCTCCGAGGTTTTTACCGGAGAGCGAGAGTGATTGCCTCCGAGGTTTCTACCGGAGAGCGGGAGTGATAGCCTCCGAGGTTTCTGCCAGAGAGCGGGAGTGATTTCCTCCGAGGTTTCTGCCGGAGAGCGGGAGTGATTTCCTCCGAGGTTTCTATCGGAGAGCGGGAGTGATTCCCTTCGAGGTTTCTGCCGGAGAGCGGGAGTGATTGCCTCTGAGGTTTCTGCCGGAGAGCGGGAGTGATTGCCTCCGAGGTTTCTGCCGGAGAGCGGGAGAGATTGCCTCCGAGGTGTCTGCCGAAGAGCGGGAGTGATTGCCTCCGAGGTTTCTGTCGGAGAGCGGGAGTTATTGCCTCCGAGGTTTCTGCCGGAGAGCGGGAGTGATTTTCTCCGAGGGTTCTGCCAGAGAGCGGGAGTGATTGCCTCCGAGGATTCTGTCGGAGAGCGGGAGTGATTGCCTTCGAGGTTTCTACCGGAGAGCGGGAGTTATTGCCTCTGAGGTTTTTGTCGGAGAGCGGGAGTTATTGCCTCCGAGGTTTCTGCCGGAGAGCGGGAGTGATTGTCTCCGAGGTTTCTGTCAGAGAGCGGGAATGATTGCCTCCGAGGTTTCTACCGGAGAGTGGGAGTGAGAGAGGTGACATTGCATTACATCGCATTCATCCACTCATATTTTGACTGATCATTTGGTGAATTATATCTGTCTTGGTTGATTTCATGATTTCTTTACTCTTTACTTGTATATGATACGTGACCATGCCTGATTGCTCTATGTGCTACTTGTTGGTTTCAACTTCTTTATGCGTTATCTAATCATTGTCGGCCTATGATGCTTACCGGTACAAGTGTTGTACTGATACTACTCTTACTGCACCTTTGTTGAGTGCAGAGTATGATCCAGGTTCCAGCTCTACGCCCCGTGGCTGATTCGCGAAGTGGATACTTTCTAGTCATTCAGGGTGAGCTACTTGGTCGTCCGTGGCCCCTGAAGGACTTCTTAGTTAATTCCATTTTTCTTTGGTTATTGAAAACAGTATGTAGCCTTCGGGCATTCCTTCAGACTTCTATTTTTCAGACTTGTTAGTGCTTTTGTACCCTTTTGACCAGATTTTGGGGAATTAAGTATTTAAGACCTTATAACTTCTTTTCTTTATTTATTTTCCGCTGATTTAACTTGTTAATGAGAAAGTGGTTCGCCTACTCGGGGGAATAGGGTAGGTGCCATCACGACTTGTGAATTGGATTGTGACAAAGTTGTTATCAGAGCTTCTAGGTTAATCGGTTTAATGAGTACAAGAGCAATGTCTAGTAGAGTCTTGCAGATTGGTACGTAGACGTCCATACCCATCCTCGAGAGGATATAGGACATTTAGGTTATGATCTAGAACTGAAAGCACACATCAATCTATGTTTACTTAATAAACTCAAGTCCAGGCCAATTACATGTACAATTCTACATATAAAAGCACACATAGTGACACCTTTTAAATTATAGTATTCAGTAATCTTGTGTGAACCTGTAATTATTTAGTCAACTGCTTAAACAAGAAGTTAATAGGTTAATGAATTCTTGCCTAGGTCTGTAGTACATCTTATACAATCTTCAGTTTCAAAGAGTAGGCAAGGAAAATGAAGAGCTCTGACATCTAGTTTAGAGTCATATAGTCACTCATAGTTATTAGCGCAATAATCAAATTACTACAAATAATCATGCTTCAACTGTTTTATTGTCTTGTGACTGGTTTAAACAAGTTCCCAAGTTTCTTCTAACTTCATAATCTTATAATTAGTGTTTGAACCATTTAACATTGTCATATTTGGTGCAAACAACATGGTATTGCTTCAGTTAAATTGTAGCAAGCAGAACTACACATTTTTAACCTTGCTTCTGTCCAGAATTTATAGCAGCATCTTCCTTAAAATGAAGGCAGTAACATAAGCAACAATTTATGTCAAAGTGTAGCAGTGGCATCAAATCAACAGCTAAGAAGTGGTAACATGTGTATATGTAATAACATGTTCAATGCAGCTGGTAGCAAGTTTATCAGCATGTCAATGCAACCTAAGAGGTAGTAAATGCCTCATAACAACAATTTCAGGAGTAATATCATATTCAGATCAGTTGAATATCAGAGGTACAATAGCTTCACGGCTTCCTACCATAGCACAAAATTTCTCAATCATATTACATGGAAAGATACAAAGAGAGTTACATTCTGGAAATCAGGTTAATGGTAACACTGATTCTATCATAGTTAATGCTAGACAACAAATATGGGGTAATAATAGGGGAAATAGTGAAACTAGAGAAAATAATTAGTCTTAATAAAAGCTACAAATGTCTAAGATGGCACAACATTTTTGAAACCAAGACATTTGAGATTGAAAGAGGGAAGCAACATGTGTTTGGAATGTAGCAGGGCAGTAGTAACAATAATAAACAGTGGCTACCCAACACAACAAGTGACATTACATAACATCAAATATGTCATCTAAATATCGCAGCATCAACTCAGGATAGGTAATAAAGGTAGGAGCAGCTATTTCCACCATGTGCAGTATATGTTTTATTCCTAAAAGGAAGGGCATCAGCTCCTCAAAACGTAACAACAAATTAATGCCTTCCTACTACAGTTTCTGGATATAATGAAGTAGCTAGCTAGCAAAAACAGAAAGGCCAGAGTCCAACAATAAGTCACTACCCAAGGTGAGGTGGTAATGGTTAAGATACATCAATATTCAAGTCCTAGGATGGTCTCTGAAGATAACAGGTTTCAGCTTTAAAATATAATAGCATTTACCACCTCCAACTGCAGCATTTCAGAGAGAGGCACGACCACCAGTAGCATAAATCAAGGCAAGGTCACAACAAAGAGGAATATATGATCCTTGGACATAAAAATAGCCCACTGTTTCCATTAACAAGAAATCTTGACCTCAATCCAAATAACCATTGATTTAGTCATGTCTCAATATACTTAAATTCTATTTTCAAAAGAAGAAAATCAGATTCACACTAATAATTAAAAAAGGTTGAAGATAGTGAATTGTTTCAGCTTGGTCAACAACCATCCTATGATGTGATAACCAATTATAGTAACCATATGCATAAAGTAAAGCCCACGAAATAACATGTATACCACCATTCCTTGGAATCCTCATCTTTAGATAAAGAATAATAGTAATATTAGCCTACCTAACTCAAGTTTAGCTTATGAGTGCATTTTATATAGTTAGATCACAGTCGACTTATCACAACACAGCCAAGTCAGGTGATAAGGCTCAGGCCATACATACTTATAGCGCTATAACCTTTGTAACATGAGTAACTTAAGGCAACATGTCATTTACAAACTAAAATCAACCAGCACATCTTCACATAAACTAGGATAAACAGATCCTTTAAAGTTCATTCCATAACCAGGAATATGTTCCATAAACCAATTTTGGGAATAGAGTTAAAAAAAAAGAAAACATGCCACCCATGGCCCAACCAGTTAGCAAAATTAAGTTGCAACCACTTAAACTTAATATGGCAAGCACTTAACTCTTAATTAATAACCACAAGGCATTCCAATACTGGCTAATGCCATTAGCATGATGGATATCAACAAAATAAGCATAAAAAGTTATAGCAATGAGCACAAGCAACATATAATTTAACTAGAACACGTTAGAATTAGCCCAAGTTTATCATCCTAACTTGCTGGTAACATAAGACAACTAACATTGTGATTTTGAGCTTTTATCCTTAATATGTACATACATTTAAACTAGGTGACTTGATTCACACAGTTCACTGTTGGCATTCAACTCTAAGTAAGGATGCAACAAGTCACTAAGCATATGTCCAAATCCACATCACCTTCATGACCCCATTCCCCACTTAACATGCCTTCAACACAATTTATAACTAGGTACAACCACATGTTAGGGATTGACTTAGGTGTGGCACTAGGATGACCATAATGTAAGTTGTAAGGCAACCAACTAATAGTTTATAATCTCAGATTTACAAAGATGTAGGTTTATAGGTACATCAGTCAGGATCCCAGTCCTAGGCATATTTTATATCCATTTTAATCATAACAAACCCAGCTAAGCCAACAATATAAATCATGATATCTTTTTTTTAGCTAATCAAAGTCTTAACAAAAGGTTACATATAACATAATCCAACTTAAGTTGGTTTTATATGATTAAACAAGCTCCCCAACTATCATATTGACTAATTTTCAAGCATAAACAGTCTGCATATCAACTAATACAAATTCTTTTATCCACTTCTGGTTGGGCAAGCTCATCTATGGACTTGATCATGCAGAGCATGGCATATTAAAAGGTAAACAACTTGGCATGCCATTTCAGTTCACACATACACTTGATCTTTTAATAAATTCAATCCTATAAATATTATATAAGATTAACTTCTGGACCTCATCCTAGTATACAGGGGTATAACAAGACCAACAAACAACTAGTAAACAATTGGAAACTAATACTCTTACCGTATCGTACTCTTAATATCAAAGAGAGAAAATACCAATAAATAATCACAACTAATATCCCTCACCTCATTTTTAAGTCATATAAAAATAGATCTATATCTTCATAACAATTAACAGTACAATAACCTTACTATTCCCTATACATAGTCCATTGTTTCTTGATTATTCCAACATATAGCCATGTGAGAGATACCAAATTCCATGAATCAACAGAGCAAGCTTAAGATAGTTTTAACAAGAAACATTTAGATAATATTCATAACTCACAATCATCACTGTTACACCCCATAGTTCCAGGGTATGTATACGAGGACGTACGTACGAGAATACGACATTAAAGTTGGAAAGGAAGAAAGATGTGATTTTTTGACGGAAAAGTTTCCAGATTTTGTGAAGGAAAAAGGTTCGTTAATGGGAACTGGATTCCCAGATTTGGTATTCGGACTTTTTGGAATATTTGAGAATTATGGAATTTTATTTCCGGAATTGGTCACGTGGGGCCCACGGGAGAAATTTACGGTTTTGTGGGGCCCTGTTTGTTTTAGAGATTTTTGGCATTACGGATATTTTCGGGAGATGAAATATTTTGGACGAGTAGAAGGGCGACACATGGCACCCCCCCCCCCCCCTTGGTCTTGGACGTTTTTAGGGACATGTAGCTAGCCACATGTCTCTTTAATGTGGTGGCCACATGTCTCAAAGTTGTGGTGGACACTTGGTTGGAAGAATCCACTCACACTTGGACCCAATCTTCACCTTACACTTGCTTTAATCCTAGCCCTTGATTTCTCTATAAATACCCCCCTTAAGTGCAAGACTTTATTCTTCCCACACTTGAAATAATTTCCAAGGCAAAAATACTCCCTCCCTTGTTGTTGAGCTCTCGGTTTTGAGCCTCCCCCTTGACCAAAAGTTGTCTAAAAATTCTTAAACTTTTAAGTGTTCTTCCTTAGGGTGTTAGGAAGATTGTGTACCAAGAGTTGGAAAAGATTTCACACCCCTAGCCTAAGAAATACACCTTGGCCGAAACTTGCCATAGTTGAGCCTAAGTGTTCTTCACTTTTTGGAGTTGGATCTTGAAGAGGAGTTGGTTAGGAGCTTATAAGGGTTGCTTGGAGCGGGTTGGAACGTAAGGATTTGGAGCTAAACGTTGCTCAGGATCGACTTATAAATCTTGGATAATTATGGGCTTATCGAGGTAATGATCTTTATCCCCCTATTGTAATTGGAGATTACATGTTGTAGTAATGTATAGTCGAGTATACTATATGTAGAATGAATATTGATAAGAATTGAACTGTATTTACATTGGACTGTATTTACAGTAGACTTGTAGTATTATTGTGGGGCAGTGTTGTACACGTCCGGTTAGACGTGTAACCCCCTTGGAGTTGTTGGCTTGGTAGCGGGCCTTGATAGAGAAGGAGATTTATGTGGTTGCGGGGAGGTCTTTGCGAATGTTCCGTAGAATAAGGACCCTTGTACTTTGAAATGTGCTACAAAGAGTTCGAGAAGTTGATAGACGTTTTGTGGCCTTTATAGGTTGAAATACTGCGAGAAGCGTATTCTACTTGAAGGGTGGAAAAGGCTAGCAGGGTTATAGTACTTTGGAGCATTTTGCTAATTATCGATAATCGTCGCGAGGTATGTGAACCACTTTCTATCCTTTCTAGCATGATTGTTGTGAAATATATTTAGTGCGGTAGACGCACGTATGTTTAAAAGAATTTGATTTTCCTTTTGTGTCCTTGACTTGATTCCAAAGTTAAGTGACTTGTTATGAAATATTAAGGACTTGAGTTATGTTAAAAAGTTGTAAAACCTCATTCATGAGTAATGGGTGTGTGATCTTTTAAAGAATAAAGTTATCTTGATTTCGAAAATGAGAATAATTGTCCTTGGTTGGTTTAAAACATAAAGTGTTATAATAGCTTTATGGGAAGTTATTTATAACGACTTTATGAAAACAAAAGAATGGTTTTATCATTGGATTTAAAATGATAACTTGACATTTTAAAAGTTGGAGGTTGGTTTCCTTAAAAGATATGATTTAAAGATTAGGAGACTGATTTTTGAAAGTAAAGAGACTTGACTTATAAACAACTTGATTTTGGGAAAGGAGAAGTAACTTGATTTAAAAGTATAGGTTACTTGTTTTTAAAAGAGTAAGACACTTGGTTTAAAAAGTATATTGCTACTTGACTTTAAAAAGGAAAAGTGTCTTTGTTTTTGTCACGACCCGACCCCGGGCCGTGGCTGGTGCCCTACCTGGGCACCCTTCTAATCATACAACATAATAAAACTGCGGAAGATAAATAACACTACTTCCTTTTCTTTTTTTAAAAACCAAGGCCAAGCCGATAAGGCTGCCATAATATAAATCACCCAAAAAGGGCTTACACTATCCAAAAATGTAATTACAACTCTAACCAGTCCAGCCCACATGTGAATACAGACCTCTAAGATTTGAACAAATACTATGACGGGAAAAGGCCCCGCCGTACCCCTGAATATACATAGCCATGACAACTCCGGAACATTGGAGCTATCTCGAAATGCTGAACCAGGATCCTAAGCTCGCGGATCCACAACTGTGTACCTAAACCTGCGGACATGAACGCAGCCCCCCGAAGAAGTCGATAACAAGTACCGAATATGGAACGGAAAATAAGGTACAGTAAACAAATCATAACTGTACAAAAGAATGACAGGGGCAAGTATAAAAAGGGTACATACCAGATCCTACCGTGTCATTACCATCTCATGAACTTAATCGCACATCATTATCTTTTCCATTCCATTAAGAGTTATAGCCAAATCTTACGTACATACTTAGGAGAAATCATTAAGTTCATTACCATATAACTTACTTATCTTTCATAACATAATCCGACCCTTTATGGAGGGACACATATACTACCCGACCCAATCTAGGACGCGATCAAGTCACACAAATATCAAAGAGTGCCCGTGGAATTCCCCATCACTGCCGACAGTCATAAATGTAAAATATAACCATGTGACGCGCCCGTGACATCCCACCTCACTGTCGGCGTACACATACACAATACACACATATATATATATATATCTATAACGCGGCCGCATGCCCCGGAATCCCTCATCGTATAAGCATGTCCATAACGTGCCCTCGGTATCCCTCATCGTAGGTGCAGGTCTTCATGGGGAGCTAGCCCATGGAGTAATAATATAACATGCCCCCGGAATCCCTCATCGTGGGTACATGTCTTCATGGGGAGCTCGCCCATGGAGTAATAGTCGTACATAACATGGTCGCATGCCCCGGAATCCCTCATCGTATAAGCATGGCCATGGGTAATAAAACAAATCCGGGAATCTAACCCGCCTCCTGGTCACATGCCCCGGAATCCCACATCGTTTAAACATGTCCAGGGATCAATCATTATGGAAGCATACCCGTGGAATCCCACATCACTGTCGGTACGTCCAGGTAAACTTACAACAAGACAGCCGGCCCTCCAACTGAGAGTTACGACAACGTAAACATAAAATACTTGCACTCAAAGCTATCACAAGCAAACATAGGCAAGTTCATTAAACCTTTAGACTTCCATTTTTATAAACTCATGGCACTTTCGTTTCACACATAAAAATTCGGGAATTTAACCCAAAGTACTACGTACTTCCATTCTTTTCAAAAGGTTCCTTTTCATATAAAACCCCAAGATACTATCACCCGTAGTATCAAGGCTTGTTTACATTTCACATAAGTCACTACACTTTTAGAAATACGTTTCTCGGCTTCTAAATCAAGTGACTTCTTTCTTTAAAACCTTAAGAAATTTGTACCTTTAAAACAATTTGCCCTTCTTTATTTCAAGTAATTTCTTTGCTTACTTTTAATCTTCCATAAAGTTGTTATAACCAACTTCCCATAAAGCCATTATAACTCTTTACGTCTTAGACAAATTTATTCCTTTTACAACCAAGAGACTTATACCTTCAAATCAAATCACATAGCTTTCAAAATACTTCAAGTCTCTTAACTTTTAAGAAAACAAGTTTCTTAACTTTAGAAATCAAGTCTTTCCAAATCAAGTATTCTATACTTGTAAATCAATTCATTTCTTCCTTTAAGAATCAAGTCCCATAACTTGAAAAATAAAGTCTCTTAACTTTTAAGAATTTGAGATCCATAGTCTTAAAACTTCATACGTAAATTCTTATAAGTTAAGTAACATATACTTTGGTGCGTTGTGAATAAGTTATACTTATTTATAACGATCTTATTCAAGTAGCCATGTCTAGAAAATGTAATACAATTTTGTCTTATTTTAGTTTCTATGCAGATGGAGAATTCTACTCATTTTAACATAATTGATTGTCATTACATTTTCCTTTATTAACGCTGCAGTGGCTTGTTCGATACTTATTCTCATTTGTGCCGTAACTTAGCCAAGTCAACTTGGCTCCAAAAATACCTCCTAACGACTCTTACCAACATCCCCCATAAGACTTGGTAAAGAACTTAGGATAACTTAGACATAACCCTTACGTAGAGTAAATCAACATACATACTTCTTAACTTCTAAGAGTAGAAGGAAATCATGAAATAATACCACATGTATATTCCATACATAGAATCATGTCAAAAGGAGGAAGAGGTTCACATACCTCGCGACGATTATCGACAAGTAGCAAAATGCTCCAAAGTACTTCAACCTTGATAGCTATTCCATCCTTCAAGTAGAATACGCTATACTAGTACTTCCACCTATAATGGCCATAATACGTCCATTAAACCTCTAGCTTCAAACGTAGAATATTCTAAGTGCAAAGTCACTAAATTCTACGGAAAATCGGACAGCACTTCCTTTGTTTCTACATACTTTGCCACCTTTTTCAAGGCCGAATACAATAACCAAACACGCCACATTTAAGGCCCAACAATTCAACTAACCAAAGGGGATTACACGTCTTAACAAGACGTGTAAAATTCCGCCCCACAAATTAATACGAAACTAGTTCCATAATTAAAACCATTCTCGGCTAACATAAACAACAACTCAAAGTCTTTTCCAATTCTTTTCCAATCCAAGTTCTTAGGTCTAACATGTTATATAGTCATAACAACTTCAAAAACTACAATTTCCTTCAATATATAACATGTGACGACTTATACTTATAATCAACTTGAATTGTAATCCTAAGGCTAAACATACTAGTTTCGGATTAGGGTTCCAATAGCCAATATACTTATCAAACTTCATAATATAAACATCTCATGCTTGCTAATATCCATAGCTACAACAATAAGAAATCTTAATTACTAAAACGACAAGAATTATACCTTTACAAGCCCTTAATCTTCCCAAGATTCAAAGTCGCTCCTTAGCAATTCTTAGCTCATTTTCTTATGTTCCAATCCGCTCCAAGCACTCCTTAGAAGCCTATGAAGAACTCATCTTCAAGTTCCAACTTCAAAGTTGAAGAACTCCTTACGTTTCCGCCTTGCGACTAATACGAAAACGCCACTTTTCCGGGATATTTCTATTGAGATAACCTTACAATACTCTTAGGGACCTTGGGTTAAAGTCTTGTGAATATTGGACAACAATTGAAAATTTTCTTCTCTTTTTTTCCACTAAAGCCGAGAGCTACAATGTCAAGAACAAGGGTTCTTCAATTTTTTCTAAGTGTAAAATTCCAAGTCTTGCTACTAGTATGTATTTATAACACTATGGAGGGTCAAGACTTAAACAATTGGGTGGCTAAGATGAGTTTCACTAGGATCAAGCCCAAGTGGCAAGTTGACTTTGGTCAATAATGTCATGCTAGCAAGACTAATCTTCTTCAATGGTCAATGACCATTTTAACCTTGCAAACTTTGTCCAACACCATGTGGGGGGGGGGGGGGGGGTTCCACGTGTCACCCTTCTATTCGTCCATAAAATTCCGTAACCCTCGTGGGCCCCACAAAACGTAAAATTCCTCGGGTGGGCCCCACGTGACCAAATCCGTAAAAATAAATTTCCATAATGATAATAAGTTCCATACTTCTTCAATTAATGCATTTTGAGAATCCAATTCTCCTCAACGAACATTTCTCCTTTCCGACGTTCGGAAGATTTTCCGTCGGAAAAACAATTCTTCCTTTCGTACCCTTTTCAAGTCTTGTGTTCCTTTCTTACATTCTCTTAAACATATCCTTGAATTACAGGGTGTAACATTCTTCCCCCCTTAGAAACATTCATCCCCGAATGTTCTTTCGGAGTCCAATCTAATTAGATAGCGACATAGTCTCCTTTTACAACAACCTTCATACAACATAGGCCACCCATGGCCACACAACAATACTTATACTAAAATGTCTACCTTGGCACTCACGAATCCAACTAGCCCATACTCATAATGACCTCAAAGTCCGTCATAATCATCTCTACTAGGTCTACTAGGGTCTGGCGACTGTATCATCACCGGGAAAACCTCATATTCCCGCTCAGCTACCACCCCAAACACTCTTTTAAACAACATAAGGCCATTTCCGGCTTTCACGACCTGGTTCCGGTGGAATGCGTCCATGAACCCGTAAAACAATTAACTAGATTTGGGCCTTGCACTCTCGTGACCCTGTCACGTAGCGGAACTACTACCAACCGATCCCACTCCATTTCAGGCTATGGGGCGACCCGCAATAGGTTCTCACCCCGTCCCACCGTCGCACTTAACTCTTATTCTTGGTCTATAATAAATCTTTCTACCCGAGAAGACCTTGCACATCTAAGGTCTCAGCGGTCATCAATATTCTTAGGCTCGCAATTTCCATGCTCCAAGCCTACCTTATCAGTCCCCCCGTAAACGGGTACAAAAACTTCTCATAATACCATAATCGTGTCGTCTTGATCACAACAACCATTACTTACTCTATACGGATTTCATCCGTACAATCCTCTTACGCATACCACGTAGCTTAATCTATTAACACGGCATTCCATTAAGTTCCTTAACATGGCTTCTTAAGGGTTCACTACCCTATCAGACAACTCATCCTTTCCCAATTATCTCAAAATAAAACATAAGACCTTGGCGAGAATTCATTAACCGTTCCATACCTTCCCGGTATCTAGTTAGTCTTTACCAACTCTTGGTAATCTAAAATCATTCTAGGCAACACACGTCTGACCCTCATACATAACTCCGTATAGATGTATATCACAATACCAACTATACTATAATCATTACCAACCTGGATACGCAATCCACATAGTCCTTCCCGGTCATCGCTTTCTCATAGCTGCAATCAACATAACTCGTTAGGGAGAGACGACCCTAACAACACAGCTCTATCACACGATCTCAGAGTGAGAAGAATGGAAACCAATCCAAAATGTCCTGCAGCCTCCTGATTATAGATGTGGTGCACAACACACCGATAATCAAGACTCTACTAGACACGGTCTGTAGACACTTTCCGAGGACTAACTGCTCTGATACCACTTTTGTCATGACCCGACCCCGGGCCGCGACTGGTGCCCTACCTGGGCACCCTTCTAATCATACAACATAATAAAACTGCGGAAGATAAATAACACTTTTTTTTTTTTTTTTTTTTAAAACCAAGGCCAAGCCGATAAGGCTGCCATAATATAAATCACCCAAAAAGGGCTTACACTATCCAAAAATGTAATTACAACTCTAACTATCCAAATTTACGTGAATACAGACCTCTAAGATTTGAACAAATACTATGACGGGACAAGGCCCCACCGTACCCCTGAATATACATAGCCATGACAACTCCGGAACATTGGAGCCATCTCAAAATGCTGAACCAGGATCCTAAGCTCGCGGATCCACAACTGTGTACCTAAACCTGCGGACATGAACGCAGCCTCGGCAAGACAATTAACAGTACAGAATATGGAACGGAAAATAAGGTACAGTAAACAAATCATAACTGTACAAAAGAATGACAGGGGCAAGTATAAAAAGGGTACATACCAGATCCTACCGTGTCATTACCATCTCATGAACTTAATCACACATCATTATCTTTTCCATTCCATTAAGAGTTATAGCCAAATCTTACGTACATACTTAGGAGAAATCATTAAGTTCATTACCATATAACTTACTTATCTTTCATAACATAATCCGGCCCTTTATGGAGGGACGCATATACTACCCGACCCAATCTGGGACGCGATCAAGTCACACAAATATCAAAGCGTGCCCGTGGAATCCCCCATCACTGCCGACAGTCATAAGTGTAAAATATAACCATGTGACGCGCCCGTGGCATCCTACTGTCACGACCCGAACCGGGGCCCGTGACTGGTGCCTTACCCCGGGCACCCTCGTGATACAACATCAGAGAAAATCAGCGGAAATAAAAACATAAACATGAAACAAGAGACATGATAAATAAACAGGCCAACCAAAAGCGATTTGCTTCAGATAATACATAAAAACCCAAACAGTTATCCTTTTACAAACTCGCCACAACAAGACTACATGCACTTCTAAGAAGGATAACAACTATGACGGACGGGGCCCCGCCATACCCACGAATGTACAAGAACCTACTGCACTCGGGTAACATACCAAAAGATAAGCCTCCAAGAAAGCGGCTTCCAACACGCTGAATCAGTGATCCATGGCGAGGATCACAACCGATGTACTACTGCGGCAGTTAACGCAGCCCCGAAGGAGGTCGATAACAGTACCAAGTATGTGAAATCGAATATCAGAAATGAAATCATGCGATACTATATGAAACAGGAGACATGTATGATAACCAAACTACAGTTTACAACATAAAAGTAGTCATGTCAAGTCAGGGACTCACGCCCTCAAAGTCATCCCTCATGCCCGTGGAACTCCTTTCTCACTGCCGGCAGTCTAGGTATAAATCATGTGGAATACGTGTCTCGGCCCATCCCATGGGACTCGATAAAGAACCAGGTGGAATACGTGTCTCGGCCCATCTCATGGGACTCGATAAAGAATCAGGTGGGATACGTGTCTCGGCCCATCTCATGGGACTCGATAAAGAATCAGGTGGAATACGTGTCTCGGCCCATCTCATGGGACTCGATAAAGAATCAGGTGGAATACGTGTCTCGGCCCATCCCATGGGACTCGATAAAGAATCATACATAACAAATCAGCCGGCCCTCCATCGAGAGACGCGGTAGCACAGAAATACAACACTTGCACATCAAAGGCTATCACCACAAGCATAGGCAAGTTCAACATACTCATGGACTTATATTTACAACAAAACCGGGTTTTAACCCCAAAGTACTACATACATTAACTCCTTTTAAAAGATCCGTTTCTTTCACAAAAGTCACACGATATCCGTAGTATGAAAAATAGAGTGACTATCTTTTTAAGTAAACCAAAACACTTCCCTTTGTAAAATCAAGTAACAACATTATTTTCCAAACGTTCAAGTTTGCCTAATTTCAAATGCTCAAGTCTCTTATTTTAGAAAGGTTTCATAACTTATAGTCTTAATCTCTTTTAAAACAATTGAGTAACATAAGTCTTATGTGTGAGCCGTTTATTCTTGTTTATAACAATCTTGTTACAGCAGCCATGATCTAGGAAATGTAATACAATCTTGTCTTATCTTAGCTTATGCAGATGGAGGTTTCTCTTGGTTTTAATAACAATTAGTCAATACATTTCCTTTGTTAACGCTGCAATGGTTTGATCGATACTTATTCTCATTTCCAAATCAAGAAACATTATTCTTTAAAAGCCAAGTACTCATTACTCACGAATGAGGTTTCACAACTTTAACAAAATTCATATCAAGTCAAATAAGTTAAGTCTCTTATCTTTCAAGATCAAGTCTCTTAACTTCTACACTCAAGAACTCATACTTTGACCTACATGTAGTCGTTATAACTAACTTCCCATAAAGCTATTATAACACCCTATGTTTTGAACCAACCAAACTCATTTAGCACGTATGCGCTCACCGTACTACATAGTTACAAAACATCATGCTAGAAAGGATAGGAAGAGGTTCACATACCTCGCGACGATTATCGACAAATAGCAAAACGCTCCAAGTACTTCAACCCGTCGGCCACTCCTAAGCCAAGTAGATCACGCCACACGTAGTACTCCACTCCTAAAATGGTCATAGTACTTTTATCAAACCTTTCTCACCATTTAAGACTTATACCAATAAAAGCCCTCTAATTCTACGGAAAATTCAAAGACTTCCTCGCTTTACTCACTTTTCGATCTTTCTCCAAGGCCCGAATAACCGTAATATATATACCATATATATATATAAGGCGTAATAATTAAATAACATAAAGAAGGGGATTACACGCCCAAACGGTAACGCGGTTTACTATCACGCCTTCATAACAACAATAAGTAAAAGAAGGGGATTACGCGGCCAACCGGTAACGCGGTTTACTATCACGCCTTCATAACAACAATAAGTAAAATGGGATCACACGCCCAAAGCGCGATTGAAAAATCTTCCCCTTAACAGAAATGTAAATACAGTCCAATGTAAATACAGTCCAAAGTAAATACGGTCCTTAAGTTGGGGTCCTTGGCCAACTTTGTCCATTTTACTTATCCAATTACTCATTAGTCATCCAACTTATATTTCCATTCTTAATATAAGTTATAGTTACTTTGTTAATTACTTCTTCACAAGTAAGATACGTTTTTACCATTTTAATGGCAAACGGCCAATCCTTTCTTTTAACAAGTTAACAAGATCCAACTCTTCCAAACTTTACTCCATATATTACATACTCCATAATATACTTATAATATATGTATAATGACCAAATCACAAAGAGGTTAAGATTCACTACCTCAAATAGCCCAAAATCTATCCAAGAACTTAATGTCGATCCAAGCAAGTCTTAGCTCCAATCTTTGCGTACAAACCCACCACAAATCACCCTAAGAAGCTCCTAACCATCATCTCTTCAAGCACCAACTCAAACAAGTGAAGAACACCTAGATTTTTCCTCCAAGAGCTCTCGGCCAAAGTGTCTTTTTAAGGCAAGGGATGTGAAATCTTTTCTATCTTTTGGTTAAGAGTCTTCCTAATAAACTAGGGAAGAACACTTAAGAGTTTAGGAATTATTGGACAAGGTTTGGTTAGGGGGGGGTGTGTTTGACGAACAACAAGTGAAGGAGGGAGAGGGAAAATATTTCTCAAGTCTTGCATTCTCTAAGTGTGGAAGATTTCATCAACTAAGGGTGCATATATAGGACAACCAAGGGATAGGATGAAGGCAAGTGTGTGGTTGAGATTGGGGACAAGTGTGGGTGGGACCCACAAGCCACTTGTCTTCACAAAAATATCTTGCAAGACAAGGCCACTTGTCGCCACTGTCTTTGCTCAAATCGCCAAGCCACCTGGGGGTGACACGTGTCGCCTCCTATTCGCCCAAAATAATTCATCTTCCAAAATATCCATAATGGCCAAAATCTCAAAAACAAAGCGGGCCCCACAAATCAGAATTTCTCCTGGGCCCCACGTGACCAATTCCGGAAAGAAAATTCCAAAATTCTAATATAATTCAAGAAGCCCGAATACCAAATCTGGGAATCCAATTCCCATTAACGAACCTTTTTCCTTCACAAAAACCGGAAACTTTTCCGTCGAAAAATCACATCTTTCTTCCTTTCCATTTTTAAAGTCGTATTCTCGTACGTACGTACTCGCATACATACCCTGGAACTACGGGGTATAACATTCTTCCCCCCTTAGAAACATTCGTCCCGAATGTTCCTTCTAAGTCTCCAAACATACAAGCGCCGATATAGTCTCCACTGCTGTACTTACGAAACCAAATATGCCACACATGGCCATAATATCACATACGCGCGAAACCCAAATCCAAACCCACGAGAAGTCACCTCAAATGTGTATCACAACACTACCGCTTCCACCCTTGGTCATCTTACTAGCCTCAAATTCCTTTAAGGCCATTCCGCCTTCACGATCCGCTCGTCGAACATATCCACGAACTCATACGATGGTCATCTAAACTTGGGCCTAGCACCCTCGTGACCCTACCATCTGGCGGGACCACCCAGAACTGACCCCACCTAAAATCGGGCTACGGGTTGACCCGCAACCATGCCTCAACCCGACTGCATGTCGCGCTAAACCCTTGTTCCCGATACTAACAATCTTACTAAATCACGCCATGAAAGCTACCACTTCCATCTCACACTTTCTATGTACCCAACTTCCCCTTTACTAACCATGTCTCTAAATCACAATTTAACATAATGCTATCTGAACATAATACTTAAAATATACACATCTTATCACATATACAAATCTCTGTAGGTTAAGGATATACCTGTATCTACCGCTTCACTCTAATCATAGGCCTGCCCTGCAGGGCGCATAGCTGTAGAAGGTGATGAACCTGCCACTGACCCGGTAGGCTGAGTCCTCCTGTATCCTTCCTATTAGGACAGTTTCTCGTCACATGGCCCTGATGGCCGCAGGTAAAACAAGCACCAGTAAAGACGACATTCCCCGGGATGGCGCCGCGCATCGTACACCGAGGAAACATGAACCCGACTGGCTAGAACCCATGTATACCTGCGGAACTAAGCCTCGGAGCCCCGACCAGCTCGAATACCCCAAACGTCACGAAGGCGGGGAGGACCACTCAGATCGGGCGGAGGTGCATAACTAACCTGCCACCGGCGCGCCCGCCTCGAAGTTACCAAAGGACCTGCTGCTCGGCCTTCTCGCTGATCCGGCCATTCCGCCGACCTCTCCGTGCCTCACACCAAGTGCATGAGCCTGCATGCGGGCAATGTCCATGCCCGACTGAAGAGCTACACCCGAACAAGCCTCTGCCAAGTAATCATCGAGCCCGGTGACATAGCGGTGCACTCTGTCCTCCATACAAGCTACTAACGCGGGAACATACCGAGCCAATGAGTCGAACTCACATTGTACTCCGCATCAGACGCCCGGCCCGCCTCAACGCCAAAAATCTGCCGTGCCCTCGCCATCTCGCGGAGGCAAGAAATGTGCAATAAATGCCCGAGAACTCGTCCCAAACTGGGAGCGCATGCTCCCTGACGCTTCCATGAATCAAACCACCGATCGCAGATCACGCGGCGATCGCGAACCGGCGTCACCGACTCGGTCTCCGATGCCTTGATCACTCTCATGATCCGCAGAATCGCTTGGATGAACTCCTGCGGATCATCCTCGTGCCTCGACCCATAGAACTCGCGGCTGCGGCTCGTAAAGTCCCGTAGTCTCAAACTGCGCTCGGGGTGAACTCATCGGTACTACCGGATCGAATCTGCTGCATCCATTTATCCTCATATCGGCCACGACCACGCCGAATCGCTATCTCCTTGTACCCATCTCTCCGCTCCCGGTGTGGGGATCGAGGCTCAGTATCGTGGTCTCGGCCCACCGCTGCGCTCTAAACTCTTTGAAAGTGCGGCGTCAAAACTCGCCGTCGGCAGCCTTGTCTCAGTCTTGGCCGCTGCGCCCTCGTACCCTCGTATCCACTAGCAGCTCCTCGCCGCCTCGCCCTCTGGGCGGGGTTGCACTGCGCGAGGCATAATCGGTAAAACGAAATACGTCGGAGGGTCCAAATTATCGCACAACTCTAAGGCACGATCTCGTAATGAGAAGAATGGAAACAATCCTAAATGTCCATGACCTCCTGATTATAGATGTGGTGCACAACACACCGATAATCAAGACTCTACTAGACACGGTCTGTAGACACTTTCCGAGGACTAACTGCTCTGATACCACTTTTGTCACGAACCGAACCGGGGCCCGTGACTGGTGCCTTACCCCGGGCACCCTCGTGATACAACATCAGAGAGAATCAGCGGAAATAAAAACATAAACATGAAACAAGAGACATGATAAATAAACAGGCCAACCAAAAGCTTGCCTTCAGACAATACATAAAAACCCAACAGCTTATCCTTTACAAACTCGCCACAACAAGACTCTAAGAAGTGATAACAACTATGACGGACAGGCCCGCCATACCCACGAATGTACAAGAACCTGCACTCGAGTGGTAACATACCAAAAGATAAGCCTCCAAGAAACGGGGCTTCCAACACGCTGAATCGTGATCCTATGGCGAGGATCCACAACCGATGTACCTACCTGCGCAGTATTAACGCATGAGCGGCCCAGAGGTCGATAACAGTACCAAGTATGTGGAAATCAAATCAGAATGAAATCATGACAAATATATGAAACAGGAGACATGTATGATAACCAAACTACAGTTTACAACATAAAAGTAGTCATGTCAAGTCAGGGACTCACGCCCTCAAAGTCATCCCTCATGCCCGTGGAACTCCTTTCTCACTGCCGGCAGTCTAGGTATAAATCATGTGGAATACGTGTCTCGGCCCATCCCATGGGACTCGATAAAGAACCAGGTGGAATACGTGTCTCGGCCCATCTCATGGGACTCGATAAAGAATCAGGTGGGATACGTGTCTCGGCCCATCTCATGGGACTCGATAAAGAATCAGGTGGAATACGTGTCTCGGCCCATCTCATGGGACTCGATAAAGAATCAGGTGGAATACGTGTCTCGGCCCATCCCATGGGACTCGATAAAGAATCATACATAACAAATCAGCCGGCCCTCCATCGAGAGACGCGGTAGCACAGAAATACAACACTTGCACATCAAAGGCTATCACCACAAGCATAGGCAAGTTCAACATACTCATGGACTTATATTTACAACAAAACCAGGTTTTAACCCCAAAGTACTACATACATTAACTCCTTTTAAAAGATCCGTTTCTTTCACAAAAGTCACACGATATCCGTAGTATGAAAAATAGAGTGACTATCTTTTTAAGTAAACCAAAACACTTCCCTTTGTAAAATCAAGTAACAACATTATTTTCCAAACGTTCAAGTTTGCCTAATTTCAAATGCTCAAGTCTCTTATTTTAGAAAGGTTTCATAACTTATAGTCTTAATCTCTTTTAAAACAATTGAGTAACATAAGTCTTATGTGTGAGCCGTTTATTCTTGTTTATAACAATCTTATTACAGCAGCCATGATCTAGGAAATGTAATACAATCTTGTCTTATCTTAGCTTCTATGCAGATGGAGGTTTCTCGGTTTTAATAACAATTAGTCAATACATTTCCTTTGTTAACGCTGCAATGGTTTGATCGATACTTATTCTCATTTCCAAATCAAGAAACATTATTCTTTAAAGCCAAGTACTCATTACTCACGAATGAGGTTTCACAACTTTAACAAAATTCATATCAAGTCAAATAAGTTAAGTCTCTTATCTTTCAAGATCAAGTCTCTTAACTTCTACAATCAATAACCCATTCTTTTACCTACATAGAGTCGTTATAACTAACTTCCCATAAAGCTATTATAACACCCTATGTTTTGAACCAACCAAACTCATTTAGCACATGTACGTCTACCGTACTACATAGTTACAAAACATCATGCTAGAAAGGATAGGAAGAGGTTCACATACCTCGCGACGATTATCGACAAATAGCAAAACGCTCCAAGTACTTCAACCCGTCGGCTACTCCTTAAGCCAAGTAGATCACGCCACACGTAGTACTCCACTCCTAAAATGGTCATAGTACTTTTATCAAACCTTTCTCACCATTTAAGACTTATACCAATAAAAGCCCTCTAATTCTACGGAAAATTCGGCAGCACTTCCCTCGCTTTTACTCACTTTTCCATCTTTCTCCAAGGCCCGAATAACCGTAATATATATACCATATATATATAAGGCGTAATAATTAAATAACATAAAGAAGGGGATTACACGCCCAAACGGTAACGCGGTTTACTATCACGCCTTCATAACAACAATAAGTAAAAGAAGGGGATTACGCGGCCAACCGGTAACGCGGTTTACTATCACGCCTTCATAACAACAATAAGTAAAAAGGGGATCACACGCCCAAACTAACGCGATTGAAAAATCTTCCCATAATGTAAATGTAAATACAAATTCAATGTAAATACCCAAAGTAAATACAGTCCTTAAGTTGGGGTCCTTGGCCAACTTTGTCCATTTTACTTATCCAATTACTCATTAGTCATCCAACTTATATTTCCATTCTTAATATAAGTTATAGTTACTTTGTTAATTACTTCTTCACAAGTAAGATACGTTTTTACCATTTTAATGGCAAACGGCCAATCCTTTCTTTTAACAAGTTAACAAGATCCAACTCTTCCAAACTTTACTCCATATATTACATACTCCATAATATACTTATAATATATGTATAATGACCAAATCACAAAGAGGTTAAGATTCACTACCTCAAATAGCCCAAAATCTATCCAAGAACTTAATGTCGATCCAAGCAAGTCTTAGCTCCAATATTTGCGTACAAACCCACCACAAATCACCCTAAGAAGCTCCTAACCATCATCTCTTCAAGCACCAACTCAAACAAGTGAAGAACACCTAGATTTTTCCTCCAAGAGCTCTCGGCCAAAGTGTCTTTTTAAGGCAAGGGATGTGAAATCTTTTCTATCTTTTGGTTAAGAGTCTTCCTAATAAACTAGGGAAGAACACTTAAGAGTTTAGGAATTATTGGACAAGGTTTGGTTAGGGGTGTGTTTGACTAACAACACGTGTATGAGGGAGAGTGAAAATATTTCTCAAGTCTTGCAATCTCTATGTTTGGAAGATTTCATCAACTAAGGGTGCATATATAGGACAACCAAGGGATAGGATGAAGGCAAGTGTGTGGTTGAGATTGGGGACAAGTGTGGGTGGGACCCACAAGCCACTTGTCTTCACAAAAATATCTTGCAAGACAAGGCCACTTGTCTTGCCACTTGTCTTGCTCAAATCGGCCAAGCCACCTAGGGGGGTGACACGTGTCGCCCTCCTATTCGTCCAAAATAATTCATCTTCCGAAAATATCCATAATGGCCAAAATCTCAAAAACAAAGCGGGCCCCACAAAATCAGAATTTCTCCCGTGGGCCCCACGTGACCAATTCCGGAAATAAAATTCCAAAATTCTAATATAATTCAAGAAGCCCGAATACCAAATCTGGGAATCCAATTCCCATTAACGAACCTTTTTCCTTCACAAAAACCGGAAACTTTTCCGTCGAAAAATCACATCTTTCTTCCTTTCCATTTTTAAAGTCGTATTCTCGTACGTACGTCCTCGCATACATACCCTGGAACTACGGGGTATAACACCTACCTCACTGTCGGAGTACACATACACAATACATATATATATATCTATAACGCGGCCGCATGCCCCTAATCCTCATCGATAAGCACGCCATAACGCGCCTCGGCGTCCTCATCGTAGTCGCAGTCTTCACGGGAGCTAGCCCATGGAGTAATAATATAACATGCCCCCAGAATCCTCATCGTGGGTACATGTCTTCATGGGGAGCTAGCCCATGGAGTAATAGTCGTACATAGCATGGTCGCATGCCCCGGAATCCCTCATCGTATAAGCATGACCATGGGTAATAAAACAAATCCGGGAATCTAACCCGCCTCCTGGTCACATGCCCCGGAATCCCACATCGTATAAGCATGTCCAGGGATCAATCATTATGGAAGCATACCCGTGGAATCCCACATCACTGTCGGTACGTCCAGGTAAACTTACAACAAGACAACCGGCCCTCCAACGGAGAGTCACGACAACGTAAACATATAATACTTGCACTCAAAGCTATCACAAGCAAACATAGGCAAGTTCATTAAACCTTTAGACTTCCATTTTTATAAACTCATGGCACTTTCGTTTCACACATAAAAATTCGGGAATTTAACCCAAAGTACTACGTACTTCCATTCTTTTCAAAAGGTTCCTTTTCATATAAAACCCCAAGATACTATCACCCGTAGTATCAAGGCTTGTTTACATTTCACATAAGTCACTACACTTTTAGAAATACGTTTCTCGGCTTCTAAATCAAGTGACTTCTTTCTTTAAAACCTTAAGCAATTTGTACCTTTAAAACAATTTGCCCTTCTTTATTTCAAGTCATTTCTTTGCTTACTTTTAATATTCCATAAAGTTGTTATAACCAACTTCCCATAAATCCATTATAACTCTTTATGTCTTAGACAAATTTATTCATTTTACAACCAAGAGACTTATACCTTCAAATCAAATCACATAGCTTTCAAAATACTTCAAGTCTCTTAACTTTTAAGAAAACAAGTTTCTTAACTTTAGAAATCAAGTCTTTCCAAATCAAGTATTCTATACTTGTAAATCAATTCATTTCTTCCTTTAAGAATCAAGTCCCATAACTTGAAAAATAAAGTCTCTTAACTTTTAAGAATTTGAGATCCATAGTCTTAAAACTTCATACGTAAATTCTTATAAGTTAAGTAACATATACTTTGGTGCGTTGTGAATAAGTTATACTTATTTATAACGATCTTATTCAAGTAGCCATGATCTAGAAAATGTAATACAATTTTGTCTTATTTTAGTTTCTATGCAGATGGAGAATTTTACTCATTTTAACATAATTGATTGTCATTACATTTTCCTTTATTAACGCTGCAGTGGCTTGTTCGATACTTATTCTCATTTGTGCCGTAACTTAGCCAAGTCAACTTGGCTCCAAAATACCTCCTAACGACTCTTACCAACATCCCCCATAAGACTTGGTAAAGAACTTAGGATAACTTAGACATAACCCTTACGTAGAGTAAATCAACATACATACTTCTTAACTTCTAAGAGTAGAAGGAAATCATGAAATAATACCACATGTATATTCCATACATAGAATCATGTCAAAAGGAGGAAGAGGTTCACATACCTCGCGACGATTATCGACAAGTAGCAAAATGCTCCAAAGTACTTCAACCTTGATAGCTATTCCATCCTTCAAGTAGAATACGCTATACTAGTACTTCCACCTATAATGGCCATAATACGTCCATTAAACCTCTAGCTTCAAACGTAGAATATTCTAAGTGCAAAGTCACTAAATTCTACGGAAAATCGGACAACACTTCCTTTGTTTCTACATACTTTGCCACTTTTTTCAAGGCCGAATACAATAACCAAACACGCCACATTTAAGGCCCAACAATTCAACTAACCAAAGGGGATTACACGCCTTAACAAGACGTGTAAAATTCCGCCCCACAAATTAATACGAAACTAGTTCCATAACTAAAACCATTCTCGGCTAACATAAACAACAACTCAAAGTCTTTTCCAATTCTTTTCCAATCCAAGTTCTTAGGTCTAACATGTTATATAGTCATAACAACTTCAAAAACTACAATTTCCTTCAATATATAACATGTGACGACTTATACTTATAATCAACTTGAATTGTAATCCTAAGGATAAACATACTAGTTTCGGATTAGGGTTCCAATAGCCAATATACTTATCAAACTTCATAATATAAACATCTCATGCTTGCTAATATCCATAGCTACAACAATAAGAAATCTTAATTACTAAAACGACAAGAATTATACCTTTACAAGCCCTTAATCTTCCCAAGATTCAAAGTCGCTCCTTAGCAATTCTTAGCTCCTTTTCTTATGTTCCAATCCGCTCCAAGCACTCCTTAGAAGACTATGAAGAACTCATCTTCAAGTTCCAACTTCAAAGTTGAAGAACTCCTTAAGTTTCCGCCTTGCGACTAATACGAAAACGCCACTTTTCCGGGATCTTTCTATTGAGATAACCTTACAATACTCTTAGGGACCTTGGGTTAAAGTCTTGTGAATATTGGACAACAATTGAAAATTTTCTTCTATTTTTTCCACTAAAGCCGAGAGCTACAATGTTAAGAACAAGGGTTCTTCAATTTTTTCTAAATGTAAATGCCAAATCTTTCTACTAGTATGTATTTATAACACTATGGAGGGTCAAGACTTAAACAATTGGGTGACTAAGATGAGTTTCACTAGGATCAAGCCCAAGTGGCAAGTTGACTTTGGTCAATAATGTCATGCTAGCAAGACTAATCTTCTTCAATGTTCAATGACCATTTTAACCTTGCAAACTTTGTCCAACACCATGTGGGGGGGGGGGGGTGTGCCACGTGTCACCCTTCCATTCGTCCATAAAATTCCGTAACCTTCGTGGGCCCCACAAAACGTAAAATTCCTCGGGTAGGCCCCACGTGACCAAATCCGTAAAAATAAATTTCCATAATGATAATAAGTTCCATACTTCTTCAATTAATGCATTTTGAGATAGCCTTGTAATACTTCTTGTTGGTTTGATAAGTAAACATGTTATGATGCTATGTGTGTTAGTGTTTTGTGACGTTTGTGTAAGGGGGTTTTCTTGTTGTGCTTATATTGTTTAATGATAAGCAGTTGTGCTGGTATTATATCACTTACCCCCCTGACTTGTTATGCCGAGGGTTAGCCACCCCCGATGCGAGGAATACCTCATGCGGGTCCATGTGACCTATGCGGAGCTGCGGGAGTTCCAGGATGATCACTCCGGGTATGTTACGCCGATGCGAGGAATACCTCATGCGGTCCTTGTGGCCATGCGGACTGCCGGAGTCCAGGACGATGCCGCGGGTTAGCTACCTCCGATGCGAGGAATACCTCATGCGGGCCTAGGTGGCCTATGCGAACTGCGGGAGTTCCAGGATTAGGCTCGCATAATGATACTATGGGCGAATGACCTTGCTTCGATCATTAGCGGCCTAGAAAAGACCAGTTGTGTTATATATATTTTGCTCTTATTTATGCTGTGGCACTATGTGCGGTTAAGCTGGGTTGTTTCGTACGTATTTGTGAACTGGTTTTAAAATGTTATGATTTTATTTCAGTACTTTACAGTTTCACATACTTGGTACCTGTTGTACTGACCTCCTTCGGGGGGCTGCGTTCATGCCGCAGGTAGAGGTACACTAGTTGTTGATCCTCGCTCATAGGATCACAGTTCAGCGTTTTGGGAAGCTCCGTTTCTCCGGAGGCTTATCTTGTGGTATGATTCCCTGAGAGTGTAGGTTCTTATACATTCAGGGGTATGGCGGGGCCCTGTCCCGTCATTGTAGTTATAAAACTCTAGAGGTCTGTAGTACTTGTCACGACCCGTTCCGGGGCCCGTGACTGGTGCCTTACCCGGGCACCCAAGTAGTCATACATCAGAGTAATCAGCGGAATATAAAAACAAGACATGAAACAGTTGTAAAATGAGACACAGTTTTATGTGAGAAAATGCCGCCTTTCGGCATATATATATAAACATAGTTTTGCAGTTACATCCCAACTGTACAATAGGACTACAGACCTCTAAGAAGATAACAACTATGGAGGGACAGGGCCCCGCCATACCCTGAATGTACAAAACTATATACAACAACAGGGAGATCATACCCAAAAGTCGAGCCTCCGGAGAAGATGGAGCTCCTGACACCAAAGCAAAGAGATCCTAAGGATGTGGATCTAGCACCTGCTTGCCCTTACCTGCGGCATGAACGCACCTCAAGGAGGTCAAGATAACAGTACCAAGTATGTGAAATCAGAAAGTACTTAAATGAAATCAAAGCATTTAAAACCATTTGCAAATACAATCAGTTCAATTGCACATAGTGCCACATCACAAACAAGAACAATAATAGGTAAACTGAATGTGTCTTTTCTAGGCCGCGAATGATCGGGCAAGGCCAATCGCCCATAGTATCATTATGCGTGCCTAATCTCGACTTCCGCACCGCATAGGTCACACATGATTCGCATGAGGTATTCTCGTGACGGGGTAGCTAACCCCTGCACTCTCGACTCCCGCACCGCATAGTCTCAATAGACCGCGTAGTCACACAGACCGCATAGGGCATCCCCGTGACGGGCTAAAACACCCGAATGATCAATTCTGAACTCCCAGCCCGCATAGTCACACAGACCGCATAGCCGATAGACCCGCATCAAGGGTGGAAAGCCCTCGGTATAACAAGTCAAGGGTAGGTGATATAATAACAAGATAACCGACTTACCATTTAGCAACGTAAGCACAACAAGAATGACCCGCTTTCACCACATCACAAGACACTAACACACGTAGCATCATAATATGTCTACTTTTCAAACAATCTTACTATACCTTACAGAAATCAATACAAGGATTTTATAAACAATTAAGTAAACAGTTCCTTTTATCTTTCTTAAGTTGTTATACCTAACTTCCCATAAAGCTAGTATAACTCTTAAGCTTTTTGTTTAAAAACCAAATATTTCTCTTCTGTTAAAAATGATTCAGTGTTCTTTTGAAATGCTTCAAGATCCTTATTATTCAGGCTTAAGTCACAAGACATTGCCGTAAGTATTATTCAGGCTTAAGTCAAAAGACATTGCCGTAATTATTATTCGATTAACACTGTGACGTCTACCGTACTATATATATATTTAAAATATCACGCTCAAGAGTATAGGAAGAATCACATACGTTCTCGGCGAAATCCACCTGCCAAGTCGAATATGTCGCGCGCAGAGAATCAGCCTATAATAGTCAAATACGTCTATCAACGTCTAGACTATTCTGTAAATAGTTCTAAGTAGAGGGTTCTCTATTCTACGGAAAATTGGGCAGCACTTCCCTACCCGCCAAGCTACTCAAGTCTACTGTGAAAACAGTCGTATGTAAGTACAGTTCAATTATTCTTCTTTTATACCCTTCTACTGTGATAATAGTTCAATTCTATTCATTAATATTCTTTCATATCTTATACTCAAGTCTTAACTATTCTTATATGTAATATCCAATTACAATAGAAGGACAAGAGTATTTACCTCGATAAGCCCAAAATTATCCAAGTTAAAAGTCGCTCCTGAGCAAGGTTTAGCTCCTAATTTGTACGCTCCGATAGCTCCAAGAACCCTTAGAAGTTCCCAACAACTTCTACTAAAATACTATAAGGGAATTGGGCTAGGGTATTTGGAAGACAACTATCTACCAAGGGGGGGGTGTTTCGGCTAGGGCTAGAGGGGGAAGGTGTTTCGGCCAAGGCTTTCTCAAGGGGAGGGGGGAGTGTTGGACGAAAACACTTCAAGAGAGGGGGAAGGATTTTCAAGACTTGGAGAGTGATTTGTGGATGAAGAAAACCTTCAAGTTAGGGGAGTATTTATAGGCCAACCAATGGCCAACCAATGGCCAAGATGAAGCCAAGTGCAAGGCAAGTGTAGGGTGGAGATTCACCCAAGTGTCCTTATCCATCTACTACACAAATATCCTACCAACTCCTTGACTTGTGCAAAGGCACAAAAAACGTGCCAATCCAAGCCTCAAGTTGCCGTCCAATGAGGGTGACAAGTGTCACCCTCCCGTTGGTCCAAAATATTTCATCTCTCGGAAAAATCCGCAAAAATTATAAATGACATAGCCGGAATTTACCCTACGCGAGTTTAGTAAAACGTTTCGTCGAAAAACGATTCTTTAAGTGAGTTGTGCACAAACATTTCGTCCAAAGTGCCTAACTAAGGCTAAACTTTTGTACGTACGTCCTCACGTACATACTCTGGAAATACGGGGTATAACATTCTCCCCTCCTTAGAAACATTCGTCCCGAATGTTCCTTCCCAAGACAGTTAACGATAAAGTACCTCACAACTTAACAGTTTGCAAATGCCACACATGGCCACAATATAACACTTAAGCAAATACGATAATTAAAAACCAACAAATAGGAAAGTAAGTTACCTGGAGGTGTGGGGAATAAGTAAGGATACTTCTGCCTCATGTCCTCCTCAGCTTCCCACGTCATCTCCTTCCTGAGCTCGTTCCGCCACAGAACTTTGACGGAAGCCACGTCCTTGGTCCGCAGACGCCTAACCTGACGATTGATTATCGCTATGGGAATCTCCTCATACGATAACTCCTCGGTCACCTGGACATCGTCAATCGGATGCACTCTAGATGGATCCCCGATACATCTCCTCAGCATAGAAACATGAAACACCGGATGCACTACCTCCAGATCGGACGACAGATCCAACTCATAGGCAACCTTGCCTACCCTGCGGACAATCTGATACGGCCCAATGTACCTTGGGCTGAGTTTTCCTTTCTTCCCGAATCTCATCACACCCTTCATGGGTGACACCTTCAGGAAAACCCAATCATCAACCTCGAACTCCGGATGCGATGGCGATGATCTGCGTATGACTTCGCCGACTCGAGCCGCCAAGAACCTCTCTGGATAAGCTTCACCTTATCCACCGCCATCGCACCAAATCTGGTCCCACTAATTGCACCTCGCCCATCAAACCAGCCTATCGCGACCGCACTTCCTCCCATACAAGGCCTCATAAGGCGCCATCCGAATCTTTGGAGTGGTAGCTATTATTATATGCAAACTCAACTAGAGGCAAATGATCCTACCACTACCCTGACTCAATAACACAGCTCGCAGATATCCTCAAGAGTCCGGATAGTGCGCTCGGCTGTCCGTCTGCGTGGATGGAATGCGATCGTGCTCACTGCGTCCCTAAACCCTTCTCGAAAGACCTCCGAGTTAGCCGTAAACGGGCTCCTCTGCGATATGATCGAAATAGGGACTCATGCGATCGACGATCTCTCGGATGTAAAGTCCGCATAATCCTCGGTAGAAAAGTCGTCCGACGGAAGAAAGTGGGCTGATTTCGTCACCGTCGACGATAACCCAAATAGAATCATGCCTCCTCTGAGTGCGAGGTAATCCTGTGATAAAGTCCATGTTGATCACCTCCCACTTCCAGGTCGGGATCTCTATCGTCTGCAACAAACCACCAGGACTCTGGTGCTCTACCTTCACCTATCGACAACACGGACATCGAGCTACGAACTCGCAACGTCCTCTTCAAGCCATCCCACCAATACACGGATCTAAGGTCGTGGTACATCTTGGTCGACCACGGATAGAGTAACGCGCCGCATTGTGCTTCCCTAGAACTCGCCGCCAAGTCTCAAACATCCGGAACACACAACTCGCTCAAACCTTAGCACCCCATCAGGTGCTACCTCACAAGGACCCTGTCCCTCATGAAGAGCCGTATCACGGTACCGAATCAAAACCGGATCCTCAAACTGTTGCCTCTTCACCTCCTCGACGATGGAAGACTCGGCAACCTCTCGAACTTGAACCCCACTGCTATCAGAATCAATCAAACGGACACCAAGGCTCGCTAACTGATGCAAATCGCGAACCATGCCCCTCCTCTGCCGCACATCCGATAGGCTACCCATCGACTCACGACTAAGGCGCATCGCCATAACATTGGCCTTCCCGGTGGTACAGATATCAACGTCATAATCCTTAAGCAACTCTAACCACCGCCTCGCTATAAGTTCAGCTCCTCGTGAAGATATACCGAGGCTCTTGTGGTCTCAGATAAATATCCACATGAACCCCATACAAATAGTGCCTCCATCTTCAAGGCGTGAATCACCGCGCTAACTCCAAATCACGCGGGTAGTTCTCTCATGCTTCTTAAGTCTGACGATGTATGCTATAACCTTGCCCTGCCGCATCAACACACATCCCAACCCGATGCCCGACGATCACAATACACGACATAACCGCTCGACCTCGGAAGAGTAAGAACGGGCGGTCGCCTCCTTCAAGAATCGAAACCCCGCTCACAAGTATCACCATCAAACTTAGCCGCTTTCCGAGTCACCGAGTCAATGGTGCAGATAGAAGCAAACTTTTCCACGAACCGATAGTAACTGCAGGCCCTGAAAGCCGCGCACTGCTCGAGTAGTAGGTCAGGCCAAGTCCTCGATCGCCGATCTTGGCCGTATCCACTCAATACCATCGCCCACAATATGCCCAAGAAAAGCCACCGGCTAACCAAAACTCACATTTGGAAAATTTGGCGATAATCGCTGGTCTCGAGAATCACAAGACAGCCTCAAATGCTCCGCATGCTCCTGCTCAGAGCGAGAATAAACCAAGATATCATCGATGAACAATATCACAAACGTGTCCAAAAATGCTTTGAACACTCGGTTCATCAAATCCATGAATACCGCAGGAGCATTGGTCAACCCAAATGACATGACCCACGAACTCATAATGCGTCTGGTCCGGAATGCAGTCCTAGGGACATCCACCTCTCTGACTCGTACCTGATGATAGCCCGATCGCAGATCAATCTTGGAGAAACATCTCGCACCCTGCAGCTGGTCGAACAAATCATCAATCCTGGGAAGGGGGTATCTGTTCTTAATGGTCACCTTGTTGTTCACCTGTAATCAACACACGCGCGTCCCGTCCTTCTTCTTCACGAACAATACCGGCGCTCCCCAGGGAGAAACACTAGGCCTGATGAAGCCCTTCTCCAGCAAATCTCTCAGCTGGTCCTTCAACTCTCTCAACTCGGCAGGTGTCATTCTGTATGGCGGAATGGAAATAGGCCGAGTGTCTGGCAGCACATCAATACAAAACTCTATCTCCCTCTCGTGAGGATACCGAGGTCGTCTGAAACACGTCTGGAACTCTCGACTCACTCGATCAAAATCGCATGCGGCCTCGTGATCAAACACCCGACGAGATGGTAGATGCATTCTCGCACCATCTTCCTAGCCTCGAGGTAGGAAAAAACCTACCTCGGCGATACAGTTGTTCCTCCCACTCAACAACCGGCTCCCGGGAAAATGGAACCGCACCACTCTCTCTGCAGTCTACATTGGCATAGCAAGAAGCTAGCCAATCCATACCCATGATCACGTCGAAATCAGTCATGTCCAGCTCTATCAAGTCTGCTAGGGTCTGACGACTGCATAAAGTCACTGGACAAGCTCTATATACCCGCCGAGCTACCACCGAATCACCCACTGGCGTAGCTACCTCGAAAGGGTCTATGGACTCAGGCTCTATCCCTATCCTACTAGCAACAAGGGGAGATATATAGGGCCAGTAGAACCGGATCTATCAAGGCATACACATCATAATCGGAGACTGATAAGGTACCTGTGACGACATCAGGTGAGGCCTCCTGGTCCTGCCGGCTGGACAAGGCATAAATGCGGTTCTGAGGACCGCTAGAACTGGGACCCGCGCCACGACCTCTGCCGCGACCTGCTGGCCCATGAGTACCACGCCTCCGGGTGAGTAATCAGGAGATGATGAACCGGCAACAGACCGTAGGCCGAGCCTACCACCACGCCGGTCGGACAGTTCTCGCAAAATGACCTGCCGCCACAAGTATAGCAAGCTCACGAAGTAGTACTACAGCTCCGAATGGAATCTACCACACAACGACACACCGAGCGGACCTCGATCGGTTAGCACCCTTGCTACCCCGAAGTCCAAGTCCCGGGCCCCGACACGCCCCGAATGCTCTGCCGCACCGAAACGATGTAGGAGTGCTCGAGCCGTGGTGCAAACCTAGACGCGTCACGAGGCCGTCCTCCCCGAGAACTACCAAAAAATCCGGTCGTCTTGGCCTTCTTCTGATGCTGATATCTGTCGACCCGGCGGTCTCTACGCTCCTCGCATCCCAGTGCATGAGCCTGCATGCGGGTAATATCCATGCCTGGCTGAAGAGCCACACCCGCACAAGACTCGGCCATATAATCATCTAGCCCGGTGACGTAGCGATGCACCCTGTCCTCCATATCCACTACCAATGCAGGGACATATCGAGCCAAAGAATCGAACTCGACATTGTACTCCCTAACTGTGCGTCCTCTCTGTCTCAGTAACAAAAATCTGTCGGCCCGTGCCCTCCTCATCTGTGGAGGCAAGAAGTGAGTGAGGAAAGCCTCCGAGAACTCATCCCAAGTAGCTGGGGACGCGTGCTCTCCCCGGGATAACTCCCACGAATCAAACCAATCGACTGCGGTATCACGCAGCCGATGTGAAGCGAAGATCACGGACTCGGTCTCAGACGCCCTGATCACCCTCATAATCCTCTGTAACTGACGGATGAACTCCTGCGGATCATCCTCCGGCCTCGACCCGTAAAACTCTGGCGGGCTACAACTCAGGAAATCTCGTAGCCTCAAACTATCTCGCTCTGGGTGAACCACGGTACTATCGGGGTGGAACTGAATCGCCAGATCCAATTATCTCATGTCTGCCACGATCTCGGCGCAGAGCCATCTCCTTGTACCTAACTCCTCGCCCTGTGCCGGGGATGAGGTGCGGTACGTGGTCTTCGGCTGGGCCGGCGGCGTCATGGAACTCGCGCTGCCTCGGTATAGATCGGGCCACGAGCCCTCGTAACTCTTGGTGTCCTACTAGCAGCTCTCTCGGCTGCCTTGCCCTTCTGGGCCCGAGTTGTCTTACGTGGAGGCATAATCATGAGAAAGGAATACGTTAGAGGGTCCAACTTATAACACAACTCTAAGGCACGATCTCGAGTGAGAAGAATGGAAACCAATCCTAAATATCCTATAGCCTCACGATTATTGGTGTGGTGCACAACACACCGATAATCAAGACTTACTAGATACGGTCTCAGACACTTTCCGAGGATTAATCGCTATGATACCACTTTTGTCACGACCTGCCCGTTCGGGGCGTGGATGCCTTACCCGCACCCAAGTAGTCATACATCGAGTAATCGGGAATATAAAAACAAGACATGAAACAGTTGTAAAATGAGACACAGTTTTATGTGAGAAAATGTCGCCTTTCGGCATATATATATAAACATAGTTTTGCAGTTACATCCAAACTGTACAATAGGACTACAGACCTCTAAGAAGATAACAACTATGGAGGGAAAGGGCCCCGCCATACCCTGAATGTATAAAACTATATACAACAACAGGGAGATCATACCCAAAAGTCGAGCCTCCGGAGAAGATGGAGCTCCTGACACCAAAGCAAAGAGATCCTAAGGATGTGGATCTAGCACCTGCTTGCCCTTACTTGCGGCATGAACGCAGCCCCGGGCGAGGTCAGCAACAGTACCAAGTATGTGAAATCGTAAAGTACTTAAATGAAATCAAAGCATTTAAAACCATTTGCAAATACAATCGGTTCAATTGCACATAGTGCCACATCACAAACAAGAACAATAATAGGTAAATCAGTAATGTGTCTTTTCTAGGCCGCGAATGATCGGGCAAGGCCAATCGCCCATAGTATCATTATGCGTGCCTAATCTCGACTTCCGCGATCGCATAGGTCACACACAGACCCGCATGAGGTATTCCTCGCATCGGGGGTAGCTAACCCCGGTACCCTCCTGGACTCCCGCAGTCCGCATAGTCTCAATAGACCGCATAGTCACACAGACCGCATAGGGCATCCCCGCATCGGGCTAAAACACCCGGAATGATCAATCCTGGAACTCCCGCAGCTCCGCATAGTCACACAGACCGCATAGGCCGTATAGACCCGCATCAAGGGTGGAAAGCCCTCGGTATAACAAGTCAAGGGGGTAGGTGATATAATAACAGTACAACTGACTTACCGTTTAGCAACGTAAGCACAACAAGAATGACCCCCTTTCACCACATCACAAGACACTAACACACGTAGCATCATAATATGTCTACTTTTCAAACAATCTTACTATACCTTACAGAAATCAATACAAGGTTTTTATAAACAATTAAGTAAACAGTTCCTTTTATCTTTCTTAAGTTGTTATACCTAACTTCCCATAAAGCTAGTATAACTCTTAAGCTTTTTGTTTAAAAACCAAATATTTCTCTTCTGTTAAAAATGATTCAGTGTTCTTTTGAAATGCTTCAAGATCCTTATTATTCAGGCTTAAGTCACAAGACATTGCCGTAAGTATTATTCAGGCTTAAGTCAAAAGACATTGCCGTAATTATTATTCAGTTAACACTGCACGCTCACCGTACTATATATATATTTAAAATATCATGCTCAAGAGTATAGGAAGAATCACATACCTTCTCGGCGAAATCCACCTGCCAAGTCGAATATGTCGCGCGCAGAGAATCAGCCTATAATAGTCAAATACGTCTATCAACGTCTAGACTATTCTGTAAATAGTTCTAAGTAGAGGGTTCTCTATTCTACGGAAAATTGGGCAGCACTTCCCTACCCGCCAAGCTACTCAAGTCTACTGTGAAAACAGTCCTATGTAAGTACAGTTCAATTATTCTTCTTTTATACCCTTCTACTGTGATAACAGTTCAATTCTATTCATTAATATTCTTTCATATCTTATACTCAAGTCTTAACTATTCTTATATGTAATATCCAATTACAATAGAAGGACAAGAGTATTTACCTCGATAAGCCCAAAATTATCCAAGTTAAAAGTCGCTCCTGAGCAAGGTTTAGCTCCTAATTTGTACGCTCCGATAGCTCCAAGAACCCTTAGAAGTTCCCAACAACTTCTACTAAAATACTATAAGGGAATTGGGCTAGGTATTTGGAAGACAACTATCTACCAGGGGTGTTTCGCTAGTGGCTAGAGGGAAGGTGTTTCGGCCAAGGCTTTCTCAAGGGGAGGGGGGGAGTGTTGGACGAAAACACTTCAAGAGAGGGGGAAGGATTTTCAAGACTTGGAGAGTGATTTGTGGATGAAGAAAACCTTCAAGTTAGGGGAGTATTTATAGGCCAACCAATGGCCAACCAATGGCCAAGATGAAGCCAAGTGCAAGGCAAGTGTAGGGTGGAGATTCACCCAAGTGTCCTTATCCATCTACTACACAAATATTCTACCAACTCCTTGACTTGTGCAAAGGCACAAAAAACGTGCCAATCCAAGCCTCAAGTTGCCGTCCAATGAGGGTGACAAGTGTCACCCTCCCGTTGGTCCAAAATATTTCATCTCTCGGAAAAATCCGCAAAAATTATAAATGGCATAGCCGGAATTTACCCTACGCGAGTTTAGTAAAACGTTTCGTCGAAAAACGATTCTTTAAGTGAGTTGTGCACAAACATTTCGTCCAAAGTGCCTAACTAAGGCTAAACTTTTGTACGTACGTCCTCACATACATACTCTGGAAATACGGGGTATAACAGTACTGTTGTGGCCAGGGTTTGTAAAGGATGTAACTGTTCAAGTTTTTATTTATATATACAGAAAGGTAACCGTTTTGGTTAGCCTGTTTTCTTATTTCACTATTTATCTTTTATGAGTTTTTATTTCCGCTGATTTTCTCTGATATTGTATCACTAGGGTACCCGGGGTAAGGCACCAGTCGCGGGCCCGAAGTCGGGTCGTGACAAAAGTGGTATCAGAGCAGTTAATCATCGGAAAGTGTCTACAGAGCGTATCTAGTAAAGTCTTGATTATCGGCGTGTTGTGCACCACACCTATAATCAGGAGGCTGCAGGATATTTAGGATTGGTTTCCATTCTTCTCACTTTGAGATCGTGCCTTAGAGATGTGTTATAAGTTGGACTCCCTCTGGCGTATTCGTTTGTGCTAGTTATGCCTCTACGCAAGGCAACCAGGGCCCAGAGGGGTAGGGCAGCAGAGGGAGCTGCTTGTGGAACACAGAGGAGTGCAATGAACTGTCCCAGGGGAGCATGCGCCTCCAACTGGTTGGGACGAGTTTTCAGAGGCATTTCTTACACACTTCTTGCCCTCGCAGATGAGGAGAGCTCGGGCAGATAGATTTATGATGTTAAAGCAGAACATGCGGATGGTTCGGGAATATAGTATGGAGTTTGACTCATTGGCTCGTTATGTCCACGCTTTAGTGGCAGACATGGAGGATAGAGTGCACCGATATGTCACAGGACTTGACAATTATTTTTGCAGAGAGTTGTACAAGAGTAGCTCTTCAGTCAGACATGGACGTTGCCCGCGTACAGGCTTATGCGCAGCAGACTGAGGAACGTAGAGATCGACGGATTAACCAAGATCAGCAGAAGAGGGCCAGAACAGCAGGGTCCTTTGGTAACTTTCGAGGCGGACCTTCTCAGTAGCAGACTGGTTATGCGCCTCCGCTAGTACAGAGTGGTCCTCCACAGGCTTCAGGACATTCGGGGTATGCAGGAGTTGGTCAGAGCTCCAGGGTTTCTGGTTCACAGATTTACATAGGTTCTAGCCAGCCAGATTTGATTTTCCCTCAGTGTTCACTATGTGGTAGGCGTCGTCCCGGGAAATGTCGTCTTTTTACTAATGTTTGTTTTACCTGCGGCCGTCAAGGCCATGTGAGGAGAGAATGTCCTAGTAGGAGGGATACCGGAGGGAGGACTCACCACTGTCGCAGATGCAGATGGTTCGAGAGGAAGGGTGTTGCAGAGGAGCCACCCCACCTCTGTATGGCCATCAGGTAGGTGTCATTGTGGGAGTATTGTCACGACCACCATTGGCCGCGATCGTGCCCTACCCGCACCCTGCCTGTATACATCGTAGAATAGCAATGAACATACTTAACATAAAACATACTTAGACAATAACATTCACAGGCTAGCCGATAAGGCCGCCTTCCATAAAATATGCTTAATCAAAAGCAAATCAGATAACTCTTCTTACATTTCAAACCACAACACGTGACTACTGCACTTCAGGAATAACAACGGTGGAGGGACAGGTTCGCCATACCCTCGAATGTACATAAATCTACAACATCGTGGAAAGATCACTAAAAAGACAAGCCTCCGAGAAATGGAGCTCGACGTCCGATAAGTGATCCTAAGAATGAAGATCCACCACCGCTACTCCCTACTCGGATGAATGCAGCCCCGAGGAAGGGGGTCGACACAATATGCACTAAGTATGTAAATCGAAAATACGTAATTACATCATAAGTTTAACACAAAGCCGAGACATGTATGATAATAAAATTACAAAGAGACAAAGGCCTTACTAACAATGAGAGTAACTAAGAGTATACGTACAACATAAAAATAGGAAGCTCACGATCAAAGCAGGACCATCCGCCCGCAGTATCATTAAGCAATCCAACTCCTGGGACTATTTCACCTGCATAGGTCGTGTGGACCCGCATGAGGTATTCCTCGCATAGGATGTACCTGCCCGCATGGGACTATTTCACCCGCATAAGCCCATAAGGACTCGCATGAGGTATTCCTCGCATCATGGGTAGCAAATCCACGGAAACATGTGGTATAACGTCTTGGGGATTCACCCCTCATTTATACTCTTACCCTGAAGCAGGTGGTATAACGTCTTGGGGATTTACCCCTCATTTATACTCTTACCCTGGAGAAGGTGGTGTAACGTCTTGGGGATTTACCCCTCAATTATACTCTTACCCTATCTCAACCGGCCATCATACATAACATAAGCCCTACCGACTTATCATACATAACATAAGCACTACCGGCTTATTATACAATAAATAAGCAAGTTAAGAAATCCACCTAACTTCTTATTAGTCTTATTCATATACACTATCATTTTAGTTTACTTAAGGCACTAGCATGTCTTTTATAAAAATCCGGGAATTTAACCCAAGTACTACATACTTCCACTCTTTTAAAAATGACTCTTTTCGTATATGTTATACCCCGTATTTCCAGAGTATGTACGTAAGGACGTACGTAGAAAATTTTGTGCCTTAAAGTGCTTGGCCGAAATTATTTTTGTGCACAACACCCGGTTAGAGTCGTTTTTCGACGAAACGTTTTACACAACTCGCGTAGGGTAAATTTCGGCTATGTCATTTTTAATTTTTGCGGATTTTTCCGAGAGACGAAACGTGTTGGACCAACAAGAGGGCGCCACTTGGCACCCTCTCATTGGTGGAGTGTGGGCAAAGGGGACAAATTCTTGACATTTTTGTCAAGTAGTAGGTAGGATATTTTGTGGTAGATGGATAAGGTGCACTTGGCATGATCTTGGCCCTACACTTGCACCACACTTGGCTTGATCTTGGCCATTGGTTAGCCATGGCTTGACCTATAAATACCCCTCCCCTTTGATGAACTTCTTCATCCAAAAATTGTGCTAAGTCTAAAATCCCTTCCTCTCTTGTGGTGTTCGCCCAACACCCCCTCCCCTTTGGTGAGGCCCTGGCCGAGAGCCCTCCCCTGCCGAGAGTACCCTCCTAAGGGTCGCCGAGGGTATACACCCTCGTGGTGTTGTCTCGTATAAATACACCCCACCTTGGTAGAAATACTCTCAAAAGTATTGTTACTATACCCAAAATACCTTGCCCTTATACCTTGTAGTATTCCAAGGTTATACTTATATGAAAAGCCCGTAAATACTATTATACTTCCCTTCACACAAAACCGAAACCCTAAGGAAAATCTCCATAGTTAGTGGAGTATTAAGTAGAAGTTGGTTAGAACTTCTAAGGTGGTTTGGAGCGGGTTAGCGCACGGAGTCGAGCTAAACGTTGCCCGGGATCGACTTTATACTTGGATAATTATGGGCTTATCGAGGTAATTATCTTGTCCCCTATTGTAATTGGAAATTACATGTTGTTAGAATATATAGTTGAAGTATACTATATATAGAATCGAACGTAGTTATCGCAATGTCTTTTGACTTAAGCCCAATAATAAGAAACCTTTTGAAAGAAGAGTACCGTAATTACATAGATCAGACATGAGACTTGTGTAGCTTTTTCTCGTGAGGTAGAATTGTGCACGTCCGATTAGACGTATAACCCCCGGTTGGCTTCGTAGCCGCCCCGATAGAGAGGAGATTTACGCTGTCATGTGCGGGAGAGTCGCCGAATTTTCTGAGAATGTTCTACGAAGAGACCTAAATGTTAATAAGCGCTTGTGGCCTTATAGGTGGAAGTACTATGCGTGGCGCGATCTACTTAGCTTAAGGAGTAGCCATGGTTTGAGGTACTGAGCGTTTTGCTATTAGTCGATAATCGTCGCGAGGTATGTGAACCTCTTCCTATCTCTTCTAGCATGATATGTGTGTAACTATGTAGTACGGAGACGCATACGTGTTAAATGTATTTGATTGGTCTAAAACATAAAGTGTTATAACGGCTTTGAGAAGTTGATTATAATGACTTTATGTATGTAAGAAAATACTTATGGTTTTTAAAAGGTAATCGATTTGAACTATAATTTGGTTATGTGATAATAAAGAACTTGAAGTATTTCAAAAGATTTTGAATCATTTTGAAAGAAGAGTAATACTTAGTTTTTGAAAACTTAAGAGTTATACTAGCTTTATGAGAAGTTAGGTATAACGGCTTAAGAATGTTTTAATGAGTTCGAAATCGAATGTGTATCGACAAACCACCGCAGTTAATAAAAGGAAATGTTTTGACAGATTAAGTATTATTAAAACCAAGAGAAACTTCCATCCGCATGAAGCTAAGATGAGACAAAATGATATTTCCTAGATCATGGTCACTGTAATAAGATTGTTATAAACAGAATATCCTACTCACATATAAGGCTTATGTTTCTCGGATGGTTTAAAAGAGAATTATATTCTTAAATGAATAAGACTATGAACTACTTAAACCTTTCTAAAATAAGAAACGTGAACATTTGAAATTAGGCAAACTGGACGCTTGGAAAATAATGTTGTTACTTGATTTTACAAGGGTAAGTGTTTTGATTTACTTCAAAAGATAATCACTCTATTTTCATATACTACGTATTGTCCGGTCTTTGTGAAAGTAACGTATCTTTTAAAGAGTTAATGTATGAAGTACTTGGGGATAAAACCCGATCTTGTTAATCATATAGTAGAAAGTACCTTGTGTATATAACTTGATTATGTTGGTTTGTGATTGCCTTGTAATACTTTCTTGTTGATTTGTTAAGTAAACATGCTAGGATGCTACGTGTGATAGTATCTTGTGATGTTAGTGTAAAGGGGTTTCCGATCGCGCTTTAAAGTTGTTTTGACTCTCACCGTTATGTTGGTATTGTACCACTCACCTTGACTTGTTTCCGAGGTTAAGCTCGCCTCCGACGCGGTAGACTCAGCGATGCAGTGACCATGATTCGAGAATACCTCATGCGGGTCCGGGGATCCATGCGGAACTACGGAGTTCCGTGTTAGTTTGCGCCTTGTGGTCATGCGGTCTTCGTGGGCTACGCGGATCGCGAGTCCGGGGCGATGCCGGATTAGCTACCTCGATGCGAGGAATACCTCACGCGCCTATGAGGTTGGCCTATGCGAGTCGCGGAGAGTTCGAGGCTAGACGCGCACATCCGACATCGCGCGAGTGACCGCCTTTGATCATGTGACGGCTGCAGACAGATATCATGATACGCTTTATGACCAGTTAGTACCGTAGGTGTTAGTAGTCGGTTATGCCTTCGTGCTTACCTGCATCGTTTTATTAGGACACAGTGGACCTCGTGTTCATGTATTTCTTGGTGCTTTTATATCATAACCGCCAGTGAGGAAGGTATTCCACAGGCATGATTGATGTTATGGGCTTGAGACCCATAGTTATATTTGAGTGATGACTTGAGGGCGTGAGTCCCTGACTTGACATGACTGCTTATTTATTGTAAATCGTAGTTTGGTTATCATACATGTCTCGCTTTATAGACTATTATGATTTCATTTACGTGATTTTCGATTCCACATACTTGGTACTGTTATCGACCTCCTGGGGCTGCGTTCATGCCGCAGTCGAGGTACACCGCCGATCCTAGCTCTCGTGGTCACAATTCGGCTTGGGAAGCTCCGTTTCTCCGAGGCTTATCGTGGTATAGTCCCCGTCGTAGTAGGTGTTTACATTCAGGGGTTTGGCGGGCCCCGCCATCATTGTTGTCGTATCATTCTTAGAGGTCCGTAGTATCGCTGGGCGAGTTGTAGAAAGGGATGTAATCGCTCAAATTGTTATATATTATGAAGGTAACCGCTTTGGGTTAGCCTGCCTTCTTATTTCACCGTCTTATTGCATTGGTTTCATGTTATTGTTTTATGTTCCTGATTACTGATGTTGTATCACTAGGGTGCCCGGTAGGCACGATCCACGCCCGGTTCGGTCGTGACAAAAGTGGTATCGAGCGATTAATCCTCGGAAAGTGTCTACAGTATCCGATCCAAGAGTCTTGATTATCGGTGTGTGCACCACACCAATAATCGTGAGGCTATAGGATATTTAGGATTGGTTTCTATTCTTCTCACTCGAGATCGTGCCTTAGAGTCGTGTTGTAAGTGGACCCTCTCACGTATTTCTTTCCTTACCGCTATGCCTCCGCGTAGGCAAACCCGCCCGGGAGGGCAAGGCACGGCGGAGCTACGAGTAGAGTTCGAGGTTACGAGGGCACAGCCCAATCATCACCGGGTGGTATTTCATTCGGGAGTTATGCTACGTCACCACCCCAGTGAGTTTAGCACGCGGCAAGCAGCTCCTATCGCGCCATGATATTTGAACCTTCGCCCACGGCCGGAACAGTGAATTTAGATTGCAAGGCGACCACATTAGCTATGGATTTGGCTACCGAGAGTATACCGATGTACCGCGAGTCTTGATGACTATCTAAGAGAGGTTGTACAAGAGTAATTCTTCGCTTAGGCGAGCATGGCCTGTACGCTTATGCGCAACAGGCCAAGAAACGTAGAGATCAACGGGTTAACGAAGGACAGCAGAAGAGGGCCAGAGCAGCAAGGTCCTTTGGTAACTTTCGAGGCGAGTCACCTCACCAGCGGATTAGATTTGCATATCCACCAGTGCAGAGAGGTCCTCCACGGGGTTCAGGACGTTCGGGGTATGCAGGAGTTGGTCAGAGCTCCAGAGCTTCCGGTTCACAGCTACACGTAGGTTCCAAACGGCCGGATCTGTTCCCCAGATTCACAGCTGACAGACGTCATCCCGGGTGTCACGACCAACCCGCCCGTGGATCGTGCCTTACCCCGGCACCCAAGTAGACATACATCGAGTAATCGGAACATAAAGACAATACATGAAACCAGTGTAATAAGACAGTGAAATAAGAAGACAGGCTAACCAAAAACGGTTACCTTCAGTATATATATATAAATAACAACCTTTTTCACCATGAACAGTTTAATCCTTTTTACAAACCCCGCCACAACAAAGATTACTGCACTTAAGAATGATACGACAACAATGGCGGACAGGGCCCAGACAAACCCCTGAATTTAAACACTTACTACGACAGGGTACTATACCACTGATAAGCCTCAGGAGAAAAGGAGCTTCCCAAACGCTGAAACTTTGACCCTGAGAGCTAGGATCAACGACTGGTGTACCTCAACCTGCGGCATGAACGCACTTCGAAGCGAGGTCGATAACAAAAATTTAGTATGTGAAACTCAAAATACATATCGTAAATGAAATCATAGCGTCATATAAAGCAGAGACATGTATGATAACCAAACTACGATTACAACAAAGCGATCATGTCAGTCGTGACTCACGCCTCAAGTCATCACTCAAGTATAACAATGGGTCTCGTGCCCACAACATCAATCATGCCTGGAATACCTTCCTCACCGCCAGCGATCTATGATAAAAAAACACCAAGGAACACACTGAACACCGTGTCCCACTGTCATAATAAAATCAGACGGTAAGTACGAAGGCATAGCCGACTACTAAAAACCCACAAGCATCAACAAGGTCATGAATCAGATCATAAGATCTGTCTGACCGTCACATGATCAAAGCCGCCACTTGCCCGCAGATCAATGCGCGCTAACCTGGAACTCCCGCAGACTCGCGTAGGCCAATCTCATCGCCCGCATGAGGTATTCCCGCATCGAGGGTAGCTACTCCCGCATCGCCCCGACTTCCGAGTCCGCGATGGCCACGCGACCGCATGCTCAAAGGACGACGCTAACTGGAACTCTCGTAGCTCGCATAGGCCCTCAGACCCGCATGAGGTATTCTCGAATCATGGTCCTGCATCACCGAGTCTACCCCGCATCGGAGGGCGACAACCTAATCATCTCAAGAGATGAATGCCACAATACTATCATAACGATCGATAGTTAATAAGCACAATCAAGGGAAACCCTTTACACAAACATCACAAGATACTAACACACGTAGCATCCTAACACGTTTACTTATCAAAGCAACAAGAAGTATTACAAGGCTATCACAAACCAATACAATCAAGTTGTTCACACAAGGTACTTTCTACTATATGATTAACAAGATCGGGTTTTATCCCCAAAGTACTTCATACATTAACTCTTTAAAAGATACGTTACTTTCACAAAAGTCACACAATACGTAGTATATGAAAATAGAGTGATTATCTTTTAAAGTAAATCAATTACTTCTCTTTGTAAAATCAAGTAGCAACATTCTTTTCCAATGTTCAAGTTTGCCTAATTTCCAATGTTCAAGTTTCTCATTTTTTTGAAAGGTTTCGTAGTTCATAGTCTTATTCATTTAAGAATATAATTCTCCTTTAAACAATCTGAGAAACCCAAGCCTTATATGTGAGTAGGATATTCTTGTTTATTACAATCTTATTACAGCAGCCATGATCTAGGAAATATCATTTTGTCTCATCTTAGCTTCTATGCAGATGGAAGTTTCTACTGGTTTTAATAATACTTAATTATTCAAAACATTTCCTTTTATTAACACTGCAGTGGTTTGTCGATACACATTCTGATTTCCGAAATCAGTAAAACATTCTTAAGCCGTTATACCTAACTTCCCATAAAGCTAGTATAACTCTTAAGTTTTCAAAACCAAATATTACTTCTTCTTTCAAAATGATTCAAAATCTTTTGAAATACATCAAGTTCTTTATTAACACATAACAAGCCGCTTATAGTTCAAATCGATTACCTTTTAAAACCACATGTATTTTCTTACCAACATAAAGTCGTTATAACCAACTTCCCATAAAGCCGTTATAACACTTTATGTTTTACACCAATCAAATACGTCAAAGACATGACGTCACCGCATTACATATTTCACACATATCATGCTAGAAGAGATAGGAAGAGGTTCACATACCTCGCGACGAGTATCGACTAATAGCAAAACGCCCAAGTACATCCAACCGTCGGCTACTCCTAAGCCAAGTAGATCGCGCCACACGTAGTACTTCAACCTATAAGGCCACAAGGCGCTTTATTAACATTTAGATCTCATCGTAGAATATTCTACGAAAATTCGGAAGACCTCCCCGCAACAGAAATCTCCTCCTCCATCGAGGCCGCTATCAAGCCAACCGGGGTTATACATCTAACCCTAACGGTACAATTCTACACCACTGCACTACTTCACAAGTCTCATCAGTAATACACCCTAAGTAATTACAAGAGTCTTCTTTAATTTCGTGCTTAAGTCAAAAGACATTGCCGATAACTACGCTCGATTCTATATATAGTATACTTCAACTATATGTTCCAACAACATGTAATTTCCAATTACAATAGGACAAGATATTTACCTCGATAAGCCCATAATTATCCTAGCTTAAAGTCGATCCTGGCAATCGCTTAGCTCCAACTCGAGCGCTCAACCCGCTCTAAACCACCCTTAGAAGTTCTAACCAACTTCTACACAATACTCCAACGGACTATGGAGATTTTCCTAGGTTTCGGTTTGGTGACCGACGGTAAGTATAATAGTATTTCGGCTTTTCAGATAGGTATAACCTTAGAATACAACAAGGTATAAGGCTAAGGTAATTTGGGCATTATAACAATACTTTGAGAGTATTTCTACCAAGAGGGGTATTATATGAAAACAAACTAGGCTAGTGGGTACCCCACGGCCACACCACAGGAGGGTGGCTACCTCTACTACCCCACTGTGGGGAAACTCTCGCCAAGGGGCCTCACGAAATGGGGAGGAAGGCTCTCAAGACTTAGGCATTTTGGATGAAGAAGTCTTCAACCTTAGAGGGTATTTATAGCACAAGCCAAGGCCAACCAATGGCCAAGATCTAGCCAAGTGCCTAGCAAGTGTAGGCCAAGATCTTGCCAAGTGCCCCTTAACCAACTAACACACAAATATCCTACCAACTAAAGCCATTCCAATCGGCCACAACCGAGCCTCACGTCCGCCAATGGGAGGGTGCCAAGTGGCGCCTCTTGTTGGCCCAACACGCTTCGCCTCTCGGAAAAATCCGCAAAATTAAAAATGACATAGCCGAAATTCCCTACGAAAGTCGTGGAAAACGTTTTCGAAAACGACTCTAAACGGGTGTTGTGCACAAATAATTTTCGCCAAGCCAATATTAAAAGTTTCAAATTTTCTACGTCGCCCCACGCATACTTTGGAAATACGGTATAACATTCTCCTTCCTTAGAAACATTCGTCCAATGTTCCTTCTAAGTCTCAAAACAAATACGCGCCAAGATAGTCTTCACTACTATACTTACGAGAACAATCCTTGCCACACATGGCCACGTAAAACAACTTGCGCAAAAAGCTTACATCCAAGTCCACGAGGAAACACCTCTAACATCACCATAAAACACTTCTCACCGGGTTTAAAATATACCTCCTTCGTGACCTTCTCTTTACAAAAGAAATGATCACATCTATGCTCGCCATACATGCTCGCTCTCTCTTTACTCGTCGTAGATACCACTTTGTCACTTTGCACGAGGCATTAACCTTCTCAGCGACCCAACAAATGGTACCACCGCATGCGATCCCCGAGGATGTCGTATACTCGAACTCTTTCCACATTTACGAGCATCGTCGCTTCCAAAACTCGGGTTACTATCTCTAACGTGGTCATCATTAAGTGGGAACACTCGATGGATCTCCGATACTTTTCCGATCATAACAATACGAAAGACCGGACGCATAACCTCCTAAGTCGGACGGCAAAAGCTAATCATATAGGCAACCCGCCTATTCTTCACATGAACTCAAAGGCCCAAAGTAACTCGGGTTAAGTTCCTCTGCCTTCCAAAACTCGTCACACCCACCCCGGTGGTACTTTCAGAAGACCGACCGTCAACCTCAACTCTAAGCGCCGCCGATTATCCGCACGATTCCTCCGAGCCGTCGTAACTTCTTCTAGACAAGCTTCACTATCCACATCTGCCGGAACAATCCCAACCAACCGTATGCAACCTTGTTAACATCGAACCAATCGACGCATCTTACACTTCCGCCTTACAAGGTTTCATAAGGCGATATCCGAACACCGAAATGGTAGCTTAAACACTACCTCCACAGAGACAACAATCCCCACAACTATCCCTGAAATCCAAACACTGGCCCGAGGGCGAATGCGATTCTGAGACTCACCTGAGTTCTTAACACATGCTTGGCAAAACTTTCAGAAACAAAAACAGCCGTAACCTGGGCTCCACTGTCTGCCATAAGGTGAAGGTAGGCACCCCGTGCAGCCTTACAACCTTTCTGATAAAACAACACAACAGTAAACGGTCCCGATCAAGGACACGATGGGCTGCCCATCGCCCGACCACCGGTCGAACGCATCCACGAACTCGTGCTGTGGTTATCTAAACTTGGGCCTAACACCCTCGTGACCCTACCACAAGGCGACCACCACAACCGACTTACCACCAAACAGCCGCGGTTAACCCGCATCATGGCCTCAATCCGACCCGTCAACGAGCACAACACTAGTTCCCCGAAGGAAAACTCTCACTAATCACGTTACGAAAACCTAGCGGTCTTCATAGCTCAACTACCCTCTTTCATTTCACACTACTCAGGGACTTATCCCACAAACGTAGCTCACGTGCACTATACACTCCTATAAGGATCAAACATAACACTACACCTTTACTCGAGATGGCCTTACCTCTAAGGTCTTTACGTAAAACATTCTAAGGCTCACACCTTATCTATCCCCCCAAAATCTTACTCGGTTAACTAACCAAGATTTCTAATCACAACTAACACACTGCTATCAGAACATAACACTTAAGGTATACTCACCTTATCACATAAACAAAACTCTGAGAGGTTAAAGATATATCTATATCTCTCGCTTCACTCCTCTTAGTCGTTTAATCAAACCCGCCGTAGAGGCGATACCGGCGGAGATGACAAACTACCCACCGATCCTGAAGGCTAAGTCCTCCTACAAGGACACTCCTCGACACTGCACTCGACGGTCATAGGTACAACAAGTACCAACCTAAAAGATGACATTCCCCGGGATGACGTCTGTCACACTGTGAACCGGAAGCCCTGGAGTTCTGACCAACTCCTGCACACCCCGAACGTCCTGAAATTTGTAGAAGACCACTCTGCACTGGCGGAGGTGCATATCTAACCTGCTGGGGAGGCGACTCGCCTCGAAAGTTACCAAAGGACCTTGCTGCTCGGCCTCTTCTCACCGCCCTTCTAACCCGTCGATCTCTACATCGCCTCGGCTGCTGCGCATAAGCCCGCATACGTGCCATGCTCAAGCCTCATCAAGAATTACTTTGCACAACCTCTTTAGATAGTCCTCAAGACTCGCGGTACATCGGTATACTCTCCGTAACCAAATCTATAGCTAGTAATGGGTTGCCTCTTGCAATCTATATTCACCGCTCTTGGCCGAATCAAGGTTCAAATATCATGGTCGCAGTAGAATCGCCGCCGCGGCTAAACTCTGCTGGGCTAGTGGCGTCGCAGAACTCCCGAATGAAGCACCACCCAAGGTGATAATTGGGCTGTGCCCACGTAACCCTCTCAGACTCTACTCGCGGCTCGCCGCCTTGCCCTCCCGGCGGGTTGCCTACGCGAGGCATAACGATAAGTGGAAAGAATTTCGTCGGAGGGTCCAACTTACAACATGCCTCTAAGGCACGATCTCGAGTGAGAAGAATAGAAACCAATCCTAAATATCCTATAGCCTCCACGATTATCGTGGTGCACAACACACCGATAATCAAGACTTCCATCGATACTTGCCTCAGACACTTTCCGAGGATTAATCGCTCGATACCACTTTTGTCACGACCGAACCGGGCCCATGATCGTGCCTTACCCGGGCACCCAAGTAGACATACATCGAGTAATCAGTGAACATAAAGACAATACATGAAACGATGTAATAAGACGGTGAAATAAGAAGACAAAGCAACCAAAAGCGGTTACCTTCAGATATATATATAAATAGCAACCTTTTTCAACATGAGCAGTTTAATCCTTTTACAAACCCCGCCACAACAAAGATTTCTGCACCTCTAAGAATGATACGACAACAATGGCGGACAGGCCCCGCCAAACCCCGAATGTAAACACTTACGACGCAGGGACTATACCACCGATAAGCCTCCGAGAAACGGAGCTTCCCAAACGCTGAAACTTGTGACCACGAGCTAGGATCAACGATCGTGTACCTCAACTGCGGCATGAACGCAGCCTCGGGCGAGGTCGATAACAGTACCGAGTATGTGAAATCAAAATACATATCAGAAATGAAATCATAGCGATCATATAAAGCAGAGACATGTATGATAACCAAACTACGATTACAACAAAGCAATCATGTCAAGTCGTGACTCACGCCTCAAGTCATCACTCAAGTATAACAATGGGTCTCGTGCCCACAACATCAATCATGCCCGTGGAATACCTTCCTCACCGGCAGCCTATGATAAAAACACCAAGGAACACACTGAACACCGTGTCCCACGTGTCATAATAAAATCAGACGGTAAGTGCGAAGGCATAGCCGACTACTAAAAACCCACAGTACCAACAAGGTCGTGAATCAGATCATAAGATCTGCTTCAGCGTCACATGATCAAAGCCGCCACTTGCCCGCAGATCGATGCTGCGCTAACCTCGAACTCCCGCACTCGCGTAGGCCAATCTCATCGCCCGCATGAGGTATTCCCGTGACGAGGGTAGCTACTCCCCGACATCGCCCCGACTTCCGAGTCCGCATGGCCACGCGACCGCGTGCCGCCTCAAAGGACGACGCTAACCTCGAACTATCGTAGCTCGCATAGGCCCTCGTGACCCGCATGCAGGTATTCTCGAATCATGGTCCTGCATCACCGAGTCTACCCCAGACGGAGGGCGCTTAACCCTAATCATCTCAAGAGATGAATGCCATAATACTATCATAACGACCGATAGTTAATAAGCACAATCAAGGGAAACCCTTTACACAAACATCACAAGATACTAACACACGTAGCATCCTAACACGTTTACTTATCAAAGCAACAAGAAGTATTACAAGGCTATCACAAACCAATACAATCAAGTTGTTCACACAAGGTACTTTCTACTATATGATTAACAAGATCGGTTTTTATCCCCAAAGTACTTCATACATTAACTCTTTAAAAGATACGTTACTTTCACAAAAGTCACACAATACCCGTAGTATATGAAAATAGAGTGATTATCTTTTAAAGTAAATCAATTACTTCTCTTTGTAAAATCAAGTAGCAACATTCTTTTCCAATGTTCAAGTTTGCCTAATTTCCAATGTTCAAGTTTCTCATTTTTTTGAAAGTTTTCGTAGTTCATAGTCTTATTCATTTAAGAATATAATTCTCCTTTAAACAACTGAGAAACCCAAGCCTTATATGTGGGTAGGATATTCTTGTTTATTACAATCTTATTACAAAGACCATGATCTAGGAAATATCATTTTGTCTCATCTTAGCTTCTATGCAGATGGAAGTTTCTACCGTTTTAATAATACTTAATTATTCAAAACATTTCCTTTTATTAACACTGCAGGTGGTTTGTCGATACACATTCTCGATTTCCAAATCAAGAAACATTCTTAAGCCGTTATACCTAACTTCCCATAAAGCTAGTATAACTCTTAAGTTTTCAAAACCAAATATTACTTCTTCTTTCAAAATGATTCAAAAATCTTTTGAAATACATCAAGTTCTTTATTAACACATAACAAGCCGCTTATAGTTCAAATCGATTACCTTTTAAAACCACATGTATTTTCTTACCAACATAAAGTCGTTATAACCAACTTCCCATAAAGCCGTTATAACACTTTATGTTTTACACCAATCAAATACGTTCAGCACACGACGCTCACCGCACTACATATTTCACACATATCATGCTAGAAGAGATAGGAAGAGGTTCACATACCTCGCGACGAGTATCGACTAATAGCAAAACGCTCAAGTACATCCAACCGCTCGCTACTCCTGCCAAGTAGATCGCGCCACACGTAGTACTTCAACCTATAAGGCCACAAGGCGCTTATTAACATTTAGATCTCATCGTAGAATATTCTACCGAAAATTCGCAGACTCTCCCCGCAACAGCGTAAATCTCCTCCTCCATCGAGGCCGGCTATCAAGCCAACCGGGGGGGGTTATACATCTAACCCTAACGGGTACAATTCTACACCACGGTACTACTTCACAAGTCTACTATAATACAGCCCTAAGTAATTACAGTTCAGTAATCTTCTTTAATTTCAGGCTTAAGTCAAAAGACATTGCCGATAACTACGTTCAGTTCTATATATAGTATACTTCAACTATATGTTCCAACAACATGTAATTTCCAATTACAATAGAGGGACAAGATATTTACCTCGATAAGCCCATAATTATCCTAGCTTAAAGTCGATCCTGGGCAATCGTTTAGCTCCAACTCTGAGCGCTCCAACCCGCTCTAAACCACCCATAGAAGTTCTAACCAACTTCTACACAATACTCCAACGGACTATGGAGATTTTCCTAGGGTTTCGTGGTATTGACGGTAAGTATAATAGTATTTCGGGCTTTTCAGATAGTATAACCTTAGAATACAACAAGGTATAAGGCTAAGGTAATTTGGGCATTATAACAATACTTTGAGAGTATTTCTACCAAGATGGGGGTATTATATGAAAACAAACTAGGCTAGTGGGGGTGTAACCCACGGCCACACCACAATGGAGGGGGTGGCTACCTCTACCTACCCCCACTGGGAGGAAACTCTCGGCAAGGGGCCTCACGAAATGGGGAGGGGGAAGGCTCTCAAGACTTAGGCATTTTGGATGAAGAAGTCTTCAACCTTAGAGGGGTATTTATAGCACAAGCCAAGGCCAACCAATGGCCAAGATCTAGCCAAGTGCCTAGCAAGTGTAGGGCCAAGATCTTGCCAAGTGCCCCTTAACCAACTAACACACAAATATCCTACCAACTAAAGCCATTCCAATCGGCCACAACCGAGCCTCACGTCCGCCAATGGGAGGGTGCCAAGTGGCGCCCTCTTGTTGGCCCAACACGTTTCGTCTCTCGGAAAAATCCGCAAAAATTAAAAATGACATAGCCGGAAATTCCCTACGAAAGTCGTGGAAAACGTTTCGTCGAAAAACGACTCTAAACGGGTGTTGTGCACAAATAATTTTCGGCCAAGCCAATATTAAAAGTTTCAAATTTTCTACGTACGTCCTTACGTACATACTTTGGAAATACGGGGTATAACACGGGGAATGTCGTCTTTTAGTTGGTACTTGTTGTACCTACGACCGTCAGGGTCTGATGTCGAAAGAGTGTCCTTGTAGGAGGACTTAGCCTTCAGGATCGGTGGGTAGTTCGTCATCTTCCTTAGCTATGCGCCCTACGGGGCAGGTTTGATTAGAACGACTAAGGAGTGAAGCGAGAGATATAGATATATCCTTAACCCTCTAGAGAAAACGTAAGCCTTAGAGCATTATACGTGAAGACCTTAGAGGTAAGGCCATCTCGAGTAAAAGACGTATGTTTATGTTTGACCCTTATAGGAGTGCATAGTGCACGTGAGCTATGTTTGTGGGATAAGTCCCTGAGTAGCGTGGAATGAAAGAGGGTAGTTGAGCTAAGAAGACCGCTAGGTTTTCGTAACGTGATTAGTGAGAGTTTTCTGGTTCGGGGAGCTAATGTCTTGCGCGTTGCCGGGTCGGGTTGAGGCCACGTTGCGGGTCAACCCGCGGCCTGTATGGTGGTGGGCGGTTTGTGGTGGTCCCGCTTTGGGTTAGGGTTATGAGGGTGTTAGGCCCAAGTTTAGTTAACCAGCGTACGAGTTCGTGGATGCATTCGACCAGTAGTCGGGCCGAGGAGGTCATCCGTCTTGTCTTCTAGCAAAGACCGTTTACTCGGCAGTGTTGATTTATCAGAAAGGTTGTAAGGCTGCACGGGGTGCCTACCTTCACCTTATGACAGACAGTGGAGCCCAGGGTACGGCTGTTTTTGTTTCTGGAAGTTTTACCAAGCAGGGTTAAGAACTCAGGTGAGTCTCAGAATCGCATTCGCCCTCGGGCCAGTGTGTGGATTTCAGGGGTAGTTGTGAGGATTGTTGTCTCCTGTGGAGGGAGTGTTTAAGCTACCATTTCAGTGTTCGGATGTCGCCTTATGAAGCCTTGTGGGGGCGGATGTGTAAGTCGCCGGTCGATTGGTTCGATGTTGGCAAGATTCAGATAGTTGGTTCAGCTTGTTCCACAGATCGTGGATAGGGTAAAGCTTGTCTAGAAGAGGTTCTGGCAGCTCAGAGAAATCGTGCGGATAATCGGCGACGACGCTTAGAGTTCAGGTTGACGGTCGGTCTTCTTGAAAGTACCACCCCGGGTTGGGTGTGACGAGTTTTGGAAAACAGAGGCAACTTAGCCCGAGTTACTTTGGGCCCTTTTGAGTTCATGTGAAGAATAGGCCAGGTTGCCTATATGTTAGCATTTGTCGTCCGACTTAGGAGGCGGATGTCCTGGCTTTCGTATTGTTATGATCGGAAAGTATCGAGATCCATCGAGTGTTCCCGATTAATGATGACCACGTTAGAGATAGTAACCCCGAGTTTTGGAATCAAGCGATTTCAAATGTGGTAAGAGTTCGAGTGTCACGACCTCGGGGATCGCATGCAGCCGGTACCATTTGTTAGGTCGCCGAGTGACACTAGAACCTCGCGAAAAGTGACAAAAGTGGTATCACGACGAGTAAAGGGAGAAGCGAGCATGTATTGCGAGCAGAGATGTGACCATTTCTTTTGTATGGAGAAAGTGCGAAGGAATTATATTTTAGACCCTTGGATGGGAGCGTTTGTGATGTTAGAGGTGTTTCCTCGTGGACTTGGATGTAAGTATTTTGCGCACGTGTTGTTGTGGCCAGTGGCGGGATTGTTCGTAAGTATAGTAGTGAAGACTATCTTTGGCACGTTTGGTTTGAGACTTAGAAGGAACATTCGGGACGAATGTTTCTAAGGAGGGGAGAATGTTATACCCCGTATTTCCAGAGTATGTACGTAAGGACGTACGTAGAAAAGTTTGTGCCTTAAAGTGCTTGGCCGAAATTATTTTGTGCACAACACCCGATTAGAGTCGTTTTCGACTAAACGCTTTACACAACTCGCGTAGGTAAATTCCGCTATGTCATTTTTAATTTTTGCGGATTTTTCCGAGAGGCGAACGTGTTGGACCAACAAGAGGCGCCACTTGGCACCCTCTCATTGGTGGAGTGTGGGGCGGTAAAGGGGACGAATTCCTTGACATTTTTGTCAAGTAGTAGGTAGGATATTTTGTGGTAGATGGATAAGGTGCACTTGGCATGATCTTGCCCTACACTTGCACCACACTGGATTGATCTTGGCCATTGGTTAGCCATGGCTTGACCTATAAATACCTCTCCTTTGATGAACTTCTTCATCCAAAAATTGTGCTAAGTCTAAAATCCCTTCCCTCTCTTGTGGTGTTCGCCCAACACCCTCCCCTTGGTGAGGCCCCTTGGCCGAGAGCCCCGCCCCCCATGGCCGAGAGTACCCCCCCCTAGTGGGGTTGGCCGAGGGGTATACACCCCCCCTTGTGGTGTTGTCTCGTATAAATACACCCCCACCTTGGTAGAAATACTCTCAAAAGTATTGTTACTATACCCAAAATACCTTGGCCCTTATACCTTGTAGTATTCCAAGGTTATACTTATCGGAAAAGCCCGAAATACTATTATACTTCCTTCACTACAAAACCGAAACCCTAAGGAAAATCTCCATAGTTAGTTGGAGTATTAAGTAGAAGTTGGTTAGAACTTCTAAGGGTGGTTTGGAGCGGGTTGGAGCGCACGGAGTTGGAGCTAAACGTTGCCCAGGATCGACTTTATACTTGGATAATTATGGGCTTATCGAGGTAATTATCTTGTCCCCCTATTGTAATTGGAAATTACATGTTGTTAGAATATATAGTTGAAGTATACTATATATAGAACTGAACGTAGTTATCGGCAATGTCTTTTGACTTAAGCTGAATAATAAGAAACCTTTTGAAAGAAGAGTACCGAATCAGAATTACATAGGGTATCTGATGAGACTTGTGTAGCTTTTGGGGTAGGTACAATTGGGCACGTCCGGATTAGACGTATAACCCCCCCCCCGGTTGGCTTGGTAGCCGGCCCCGTTAGAGGAGGAGATTTACGCTGTTGCGGGGGGGTGCTGCCGAATTTTCTGTAGAATGTTCTACGAAGAGACCTAAATGTTAATAAGTGCCTTGTGGCCTTATAGGTGGAAGTACTATGCGTGGCGCGATCTACTTGGCTTAAGGAGTAGCCGACGGTTTGAGGTACTTGGAGCGTTTTGCTATTAGTCGATAATCGTCGCGAGGTATGTGAACCTCTTCCTATCTCTTCTAGCATGATATGTGTGTAACTATGTAGTCGGTGACGCATACGTGTGTTAAATGTATTTGATTGGTCTAAAACATAAAGTGTTATAACGGCTTTATGGGAAGTTGGTTATATGACTTTATGTATGTAAGAAAATACTTATGGTTTTTAAAAGGTAAGCGATTTGAACTATAACCGGTTGGTTATGTGATAATAAAGAACTTGAAGTATTTCAAAAGATTTTGAATCATTTTGAAAGAAGAGTAATACTTAGTTTTGAAAACTTAAGAGTTATACTAGCTTTATGGGAAGTTAGGTATAACGGCTTAAGAATGTTTTCTTGAGTTCGAAATCGAATGTGTATCGACAAACCACTGCGGCGTTAATAAAAAGAAATGTTTTGACAGATTAAGTATTATTAAAACCGGAGAAACTTCCATCTGCATGAAGCTAAGATGAGACAAAATGATATTTCCTAGATCATGGTCATGTAATAAGATTGTTATAAACAAGAATATCCTACTCACATATAAGGCTTATGTTTCTCAGATGGTTTAAAAGAGAATTATATTCTTAAATGAATAAGACTATGAACTACGAAACCTTTCTAAAATAAGAAACGTGAACATTTGAAATTAGGCAAACTTGGACGTTTGGAAAATAATGTTGTTACTTGATTTTACAAGGGTAAGTGTTTTGATTTACTTCAAAAGATAATCACTCTATTTTCATATACTACGGGTATTGTGTGGTCTTTGTGAAAGTAACGTATCTTTTAAAGAGTTAATGTATGAAGTACTTTGGGGATAAAAACCCGATCTTGTTAATCATATAGTAGAAAGTACCTTGTGTATATAACTTGATTATGTTGGTTTGTGATTGCCTTGTAATACTTTCTTGTTGATTTGTTAAGTAAACATGCTAGGATGCACGTGTGATAGTATCTTGTGATGTTAGTGTAAAGGGGTTTCCCCTCGACTGCGCTTAAAGTTGTTTTGACACTCAGCCGTTATGTTGGTATTGTACCACTCACCTTGACTTGTTTCCGGAGGTTAAGCTGCCCTCCGATGTGGGGTAGACTCAGGCGGTCTGGGACCATGATTCGAGAATACCTCATGCGGGTCCAGGGGATCCATGCGGAACTACTGGAGTTCCAGGTTAGTTTGCGGCCCTTGTGGTCATGCGGTCTTCGTGGCCATGCGGACTGCGAGTCCAGGACGATGCCGGGGAGTAGCTACCCTCGATGCGAGGAATACCTCATGCGGGCCTATGAGGTTGGCCTATCGCGAGTGCGAGAGTTCCGGGGCTAGACGCCGCACATCCGATCTGCGGGCGAGTGACCGGCTTTGATCATGTGACGGGTCTGACAGATATCATGATACGATTTATGACCATTAGTACCGTAGGTGTTAGTAGTCGGTTATGCCTTCGTACTTACCTGCATCGTTTTATTAGGACACAGTGGGACACAGTGTTCATGTGTATTTCTTGGTGCTTTTATATCATAAACCGCCGGCGGAGGAAGGTATTCCACGCATGATTGATGTTATGGGCTTGAGACCCATAGTTATATTTGAGTGATGACTTTGAGGCGTGAGTCCACGACTTGACATTGCTTATTTAATTGTAAATCGTAGTTTGGTTATCATACATGTCTCTGCTTTATAGACTATTATGATTTCATTTACTGATTTTCGATTTCACATACTGCACTGTTGTATCGACCTCCTTGGGCTGCGTTCATGCCGCAGTTGAGGTACACCGCCGTTGATCCTAGCTCGTGGTCACATTCAGCGTTTGGGAAGCTCCATTTCTCGGAGGCTTATCGGTGGTATAGTCCTCGTCGTAGTAGGTGTTTACATTCGGGGTTTGGCGGGGCCTCCCGCCATTGTTGTCGTATCATTCTTAGAGGTCTTGTTGTGGGCGTAGTTGTAGAAAGGGATGTAATCGCTCAAATTGTTATATATTATGAAGGTAACCGTTTTTGGGTTAGCCTGTCTTCTTATTTCACCGTCTTATTGCATTGGTTTCATGTTATTGTTTTATGTTCCGCTGATTACTCTGATGTTGTATCACTAGGGTGCCCGGGGTAAGGCACCAGTCACGGGCCCGGGTTCGGGTCGTGACAGTATAAACTTCCAAGATATTATTAACCGTAGTATCAAGTCAAAATTACTTTTCAAGACAAGTCACAATACCTTTAGAAATAAAGTTAGGTTTCTAAATCAAGTGACTCTTTTTCTTATAAAACCTTAGGCAATTGATGCCTTAAAATCAAATTGCCTTTCATGAAATCAAGTCATTTATCTTTCCATAAAGCTAATATAACCAACTTCCCATAAAGTTGTTATATTCACTTTATACCTTAGTCAAATACAATTTCCTATCCAAGGGACTTATACGTTTAAAACGAAACAAGTATCACATACTTTAAAACTCTTCAAGTCCCTTAACTTTAATAAAACTTAAGACATCCTTAATACTTTCAAAGAAGTGAGTTAATCTCCTAACTCACCCGACTTGGCTATTCATAAAACTAGTAAAGGATATCATGGTCTTGTACGTCTACCGTACTATATACGTGCAACTAGTCATGCTCAAAAGATAGGAAAGTTCTACATACCACTTCGGGTCAATCCACTTGCTAAGTACAATATCCCGCCCGTAGTATGTCAACCTATAATGTTCACAATATGTCTATTAACGTCTCACTTCAAACGTAGAATATTATAAGTGTAAAGTCACTAAATTCTACGGAAAATCGGACAACACCTCCTTTGTTTCTACATACTTTGCCACCTTTTACAAGGCCAAATTCAATAACCAAACACGCCACATTTAAGGCCCAATCAATGCAATTAACAATAGGGGATTTGTCATGACCCGAAACCGGGCCCGTGACTGGTGCCTTACCCCGGGCACCCTAGTGATACAACATCAGAGTAATCAGCGGAACATAAAACAAGACATGAAAATATTATGAAGTAAGAAACAGTAATCGGAGAAAACTTGCCTTACGGCATATATATATAGATCAATTTAAAACCGAACAGTTACATCCCATTACAACTCTGCCCACAACAGTACTACAGACCTCTAAGAAAGATATGACAACAATGGCGGGACAGGGCCCCGCCATACCCCTGAATGCAAATACCTACAACGACAGGGGACTATACCACTGATAAGCCTCCGAGAAACGGAGCTTCCCATACGCCGAATCGTGACCCGAGGACTAGGATCAACGATCGTGTACCTCAACTGCGGCATGAACGCAGCCGGGAGAGGTCGATAACAGTACCAAGTATGTGAAATCAGAAGTACTTAAATGAAAACATATCATTTTAAAATCAGTTTTGCAAGTATGTATGAAACAACCAAGGTAACCGCACAGTGCCACATCATAAACAAGAGCAACAATAGTTAAAGCAGAATGAGTCTTTTCTAGGTGCGAATGATCGAGCAGGCCAATTTCCGTAGTATCACCATGCAAGCCTAATCCTCGACTCGTAGTCCGCATAGGCCACTCACATAGGCCCGCATAGGTACATAACCCCGCGTCGGTAGCTACTCCTCGGCATCGCCCCGACCCGCATTCCGCATGGCCACAGAGACCGCGTGACCACAAGGGCCGCGAACTAACCGGAACTCCGTAGTTCCGCATGGATCCCTTGACCCGCATGAGGTATTCTCGAATCATGGTCCCGCACACCGAGTCTACCCCAGACGGAGGCGACAACCTCCGGAAATATGTCAAGAGGTGAGTGATATTATACTAACATAACGACTTATCGTTACACAACATAAGCACAACAAGAATACTCTCTTCGCAAACGTTACAAGACACTAACACACATAGCATCATATCACGTCTACTTATCAAATCAACAAGAAAGTATTACAAGGCTATCACAAACCAACACAATCAAGTTATACACACAAGGTACATTCTATTATATGATTAACAAGATCGAGTATCTATTCCCAAAGTACTTCATACATTATCTTTTAAAAGATACGTTACGTTTACAAAAGTCACACAATACCGGTAGTATATGAAAATAGATTGATTATCCTTTGAAGTAAATCAAAACACTTCTCTTCAAAATCAAGTAACAACATTCTTTTCCAAATGTTTTAAGTTTGCCTAATTACAATTACTCAAGTTTCTCGTTTTCGAAAGGTTTCGTAGTTCATAATTTTAATCACTTAATGATATAATTCTCCTTTAAAAGCAATTTGAGAAACATATGTCTGATACGTGAGTAGGTTATTCTTGTTTATAACAATCTTATTTAAGCGGCCATGATCTAGGAAATGTAACATCATTTTGTCTCATCTTAGTTTCTATGCAGATGGAAGTTTCTACTGGTTTTACTAATACATTATTAGTCAAAACATTTCCCTTTATTAGCGCTTGTGGTTTGTTTGATACTTATTCGATTTCCAAATCGAAGAAACATTATTGCTTTTAAAATCAAGTACTCATTACTCGCGAATGAGGTTTTACAACATTTTTAACAAAATGTTAATTACCAAGTAAAACAAGTTAAGTCTCTGATCTTTTAAGATCAATAAACCATTCATTTTACCATTCTTAAGACGTTATACCTAACTTCCCATAAAGCTAGTATAACTCTTATGTTTTCAAAACCAAGTATTATTCTTCCATTAAAAATGATTCAAAGATTCTTTTGAAGTACTTCAAGATTCTTTATTATTACACATCAAGTCGGTTATAAGTCAAATCGCTTACCTTTTAAAATCATAAAGCATTTTCTTACTTACATAAAGTCGTTATAACCAACTTCCCATAAAGCCGTTATAACACTTTTATGTTTCAAACCAATCAAATACGCTTAACACACGTATCGCTCACCGTACTACATAGTTATACACATATCATGCTAGAAAAGGTAGGAAGAGGTTCACATACCTCGCGACGATTATCGACTAATAGCAAAACGCTCAAGTACCTCAAACCGTCGCTACTCCTTAAGCCAAGTAGATCGCGCCACGCATGGTACTTCAACCTATAAGGCCACAAGGCTCTTATTAACATCTAGGTCTAATCGTAGAACATTCTACAGAAAATTCGGCAAAGACTCTCCCGCAACAACGTAAATCTCCTCCTCTATCTGGCCGCTACCAAGCCAACCAGGGGGTTATGCGTCTAAACCGACGTGCACAATTCTATCACACGTAAAAGCTACACAAGTCTCAGAATACGGTCCTATGTAATTACGATTCAGCCTCTTCTTCGAAAGGTTTCTTATAATTCAGGCTTAAGTCAAAAGACATTGCCGATAACTACGTTCATTTCTATATATAGTATACTTCAACTATATATTCTAACAACATGTAATTTCCAATTACAATAGAAGGTCAAGAGTGTTTACCTCGATAAGCCCAAAATTATCCGAGTTTAAATGTCGATCCTGAGCAAGGTTTAGCTCCTACTCCGTGCGCTCCGACCCGCTCCACACAACCCTTAGAAGTTCTAACCAACTTCTACTTAATACTCCAACCAACTATGGAGATTTTCCTTAGGGTTTCGGTTTTGTGACTGAAGGGAAGTATAATAGTATTTCTGGGCTTTTCGTATAAGTATAACCTTAGAATACTACAAGGTATACTGGCTAAGGTAATTTGGGTATAATGAACAATACTTTGAGAGTATTTCTACCAAGAGGAGGTATTTATACGAAACAACTAGGCTAGGGGTACCCCTACTAGCATCACAAGGAGTGGAGTGTATACCCTCTCGGCCTACTCCCACTGTGGGGAACTCTCACCAGGGGAGAGGACTCTCGGCTAAGGCCTCACAAGGGGAGGGGGAGAACTCTAGAGGAGGAGAAGATATTTCAAGACTTAGCACAATTTTTGGATGAAGAAGTTCATCAAAGGGGAGGGGTATTTATAGGTCAAGCCATGGCTAACCAATGGCCAAGATCAAGCCAAGTGTGGTGCAAGTGTAGGGTCAAGATCATGCCAAGTGCACCTTATCCAATTACCACAAAAATATCCTACCAACTCCATGACAAAATAGGCACACTTTCGGCCACATTACCGTCCAACCATCCTCCAATGAGAGGTGCCAAGTGTCGCCTCTCGTTGGTCTAAAATGTTTCGTCTCTCTAAAAATCCGCAAAAATTAGAAATGACATAGCCGAATTTTCCCTACGAAAGTTAATGGAAAACGTTCGTCGAAAAACGACTCTAACCGGGTGTTGTGCACAAAGGGAAATCGTCCAAGCCTATTTAAAAGTTCAAATTTTCTACGTACGTCCTTACGTACATACACTGGAAATACGGGGTATAACAGGATTACACGCCTACTAGACGTGTAAAATTCCGCCCCACAAAAGATATCAAACTAATACAATCTACTAGTCCAATTCGGCCACATTGAGTACAATAACACCAATTCTTATCCAATTTCCATTTCAATCCAAATTGTTAGCATAACATGATATCAAGACGCAATCGATTATACTACTATAATCTTCAAGTAAGTAACATGCGACGATTCTAATAAACGACCAATTTGTAATCCAACTTCACATGGCTTAAGTGACATTTCGGATTTTAAGGCTACAATCAATCCATAATACTTATAAACTTCAACACATATACTTCATGCTAGCAAACATGTAAAGCTAACAACAATATATATAATCTTGTAACACTTTTAAGAGACAAGATTATTACCTCAACGAATCTTAATCCAACTCCAAATCCGAAGTCGCTCCTTAGCAACTTAGAGCCTCTTCAAGACACTTCAATCCGCCACTTGAGACCCTTAGAACAACACCAACAAATTTCCTTCAATCTTCCAAACAAAACCTAGAAAAGCAACTAGGTTTTCACCTTGCGACTAATACGAAAACTATCTTTTTTCGGGATTTTTCTATTGAGATACACTTACAATACACTCATGAACCTTGTTTTAAAGTGTGGAGCTAAATGGACAACAAACAAATTTTTTTGTGTTGGGACTTAGCCAAACCCGAGAGCCCCTCAAATGTGTTCTTGAAATTCTTGAAATTTTTTCTAAGTGTAAAACTTAGTCTTGCTACTAGTACTACTATATAGCACAATGGAGGGTCAAGATGTGTACAAATGGGTGGCTTGGATGAGGTCTTATTAAATATCAAGACTAGTGGTCCCATTGACCAAGTCAACATTGTCAAGCTCTTCAAGTTGCAAGACTTAGTCATCCCACAAAGGTCAAATGACCCTTTAGTCCTTGCCTAATTTCGTCCAAGGCACCATAAGGGGGGTGACACGTGTCGCCCTCCCATTCGTCACACTATTTCGTTTTCCGACAATTCCATAATTCCGATAAATTTTTACAAGTCTCTAATCTTAACATTAGGAATTCTCACGTACATTCTTAAAACATGTCCTGTAAATACGGGGTGTAACATTCTTCCCCCCTTAGAAACATTCGTCCCCGAATGTTCTTTCGGAGTCAAACTTATAATTAGTGACATAGTTTCCTTTCACAACCCCGACATACCAATAATGCCACACATGGCCACATAATAGCATTTAAACAAAACAAATGCTTCAATTAAAACTTGACAAGTAAGGGAAAACGAATTACCTGAAGGTGTAGGGAATAAGTGAGGATACTTCCTCAACATGTCCTCCTCCGCTTCCCAAGTCATCTCCTCCCGGTTATCATTCCTCCACAAGACTTTGACAGAAGCCACATCCTTGGTCCGCAGTCGCCTGACCTGGCGATCGAGTATCACTATGGGACTCTCCTCATACGATAACCCCTCTGTCACCTGGACCTCACTAGCAGGGAAAACTCTTGCTGGATCTATGATACACTTCCGCAACATATAAACATGGAAGACCGGATGTACCGCCTCTAACTCTGATGGCAGATCCAACTCATAGGCAACCTTGCCTACTCGACGGACGATCTGGTAGGGCCCAATGTACCTTGGGCTGAGTTTCCCCTTCTTTCCGTATCTCATCACACCCTTCATAGGTGATACCTTCAAGAAGACCCAATCGTCTACCTGAAACTCCAAATGCCGACGCCGATTATCCGCATATGACTTCTGCAGACTCTGAGCTGCTAACAGTCTCTACTGGATAAGCTTCACCTTATCCACAGCCTGCTGAACCAAGTCCGCCAACTAATCGCACTCGCCCACGTCGAACCAACCAATCGGCGATCTACATTTCTGCCCATATAAAGCCTCGTATGGCGCCATCTGTATACTGGAATGGTAGCTGTTGTTAAAAGCAAACTCCACAAGAGGCAAATGATCCTCCCAACTACCTCGAATCAATCACGCAGCTCGCAGATATCCTCGTTGTCCGGATAGTACGCTCTGCCTGCCCGTCAGTCTGGGGATGAAATGCGGTACTGAGACTCACCTGTGTCCCTAATCCCTTCTAGAAAGACCTCCAGAAGTTAGCCGTAAACTGGGCTCCTCTATCTGATATAATCGACACAGGTACACCGTGAAGTCTCACAATCTCCCTGATGTACAATCTGGCATAGTCCTCAGCCGAAAACGTCGTCCTGACTGGAAGGAAATGGGTTGATTTCGTCAGCCTGTCAACAATAACCCAAATGGAGTCGTACTTCCTCTGAGTACGAGGTAACCCTGTAACAAAGTCCATGTTGATCACCTCCCACTTCCAAGTCGGAATCTCAATAGCCTGCAATAATCCACTGGGCCTCTGGTGCTCGACATTGACCTGCTGGCAATTAGGACACTGTGCAACAAAACCTACCACGTCCCTCTTCAGGCCATCCCACCAATACAAACATCTGAGGTCATGGTACATCTTGGTTGACCCCGGATGAATAGAATAACGAGCACCGTGCCTCCCCTGCATCGCCGACGAAGTCCTCGCTACATCGGAAACACACAACCGGCCCTTAAATCTTAGCACCCCATCAGGCGCTACCTCGAATAGACTCTTCTCCTCCCGAAGAGCTGCATCTCGATACCGTACCAACACTGGGTCCTCAAACTGTCGCCTCTTCACCTTATCAACGATGGAAGACTCGGCAACCTCACGAACCCGTACCCCACTATCGTCGGTATCGATCAATCGAACCCCAAGGCTCGCTAGCTGGTGGATCTGACGGACCATGTCCTGTCTCTGCGGCCGTACCTGGCGGACTCCATCGATCTACGACTCAAGGCATCAAGAACTACGTTGGATTTCCGGATGGTATAGAATATCAACATCATAATCTTTCAGAAACTCTAACCACCGTCTCTGTCGCAAGTTCAACTCCCTCTGCCTGAAGATATACTGGAGGCTCTTGTGGTCTGTATAAATATCCACATGAACCCCATACAAATAATGTCTCCAAATCTTCAAGGCATGAATAACTGCGGCCAACTCTAAGTCGTGGGTAGGGTAATTCCTCTCATGCTTAGAATCGCCGGAAGCATAGGCTATAACTTTGCCGCGTCCGCATCAAAACACACCCTAGCCCGATACCCGAGGCATCACAATAGATCACGCACTGCCTAACCCTCAGAAGAGTAAGAACCGAGCCGTAGTCAACCTTTCCTTCAAGAATCGAAACCCTTCTCGCAAGCCTCGTCCATCGGAACTTGGCCGCTTTCTCGAGTCACCTAGTCAGCGGTCTGAAATCGGCAACCGCTTCCAAAACCTACGATAATAACTCGCCACTAAGAAATCGCGCACTCGGTCGGAGTAGTAGGTCTCGGCCAAGACTTGACTGCCTCAATCTTTGCCGTATCCAACCGAACACCATCAGCCCCAATAATGTGCCCCAGGAATGCCACTGAGGCCAACCAAAACTCACACTTGGAGAACTTGGCGAATAACTGCCGGCTCCGGAGGATCCCAAGTACCGTCCTCAAGTGATCTGCATGCTCCTGCTCATCCGCGAATAAACCAGATGTCATCAATGAATACTATCACAAATGTATCCAAAATGGCTTGAACACCGGTTCATCAAATCCATAAATGCCGCTGGGCGTTGGTCAAACCGAAAGACATAACCTCAACTCATAGTGCCCATACCGGTCCCGAATGCGATCTTTGGGATATCTCGCTCTCGAACTCAGACTGATGATAACTGCATCGCAGTCTATCTTGAGAAACACTCGCACTCGCAATCGGTCAAACAAATCATCAATCCTGGGGAGGGGGTACCTATTCTTGATGGTTACCTTATTCAGCTGCCTGTAATCAACACACATACGCAACGTCCCATCCTTCTTCTTCACAAATGAAACCGGCGCTCCCCAGGGAGAAATACTAGGCCTGATAAAGCCTTTTTCCAGCAAATCTTTCAGCTGGTCCTTCAGCTCCCTCAACTCAGCAGGTGCCATCCTGTATGGAGGAATGGAAATAGGTCGAGTGTCTGGCAACGTGTCAATACAAAACTCAATCTCCCTCTCAGGAGGGATACCCGAAAGATCATCTGGGAACACATCTGGAAACTCCCTAACCATCGCATCGATCAAGAACTGCACCTCACCTGTATCAAATACCGAACGGATGATAGATGTACCCTTTCTCGCACCATCTTTCTAGCCTTTAGGTAAGAAATAAACCTACCCTACGGCGCCGCGTGTTGCCCTTCCACTCGATAACCGCTCGCCAGAAACCGAACCGAACCAACCTGTCTCTACAGTCAACGTTGGCATAACAAGAAGCCAACCAGTCCATACCCATAATGACATCAAAATCTGTCATCTCCAACTCTATCAAGTCTGCAAGGGTCTGACGACAGTAAATAAATACCGGACAACCTCTATACACCCGCTCAGCTAACACCGAATCTTCCACTGGCGTAGCTACCTCAAAAGGCTCTATCGACACCGGCTCTATCCCGATTCTACCCGCAATAAGAGGGGACACATAGGACAAGGTAGAACCTAGATCTATCAAAGCATAAACGTCACAACATGAAATCAGTAATGTACCTGTGACGACGTCAGGGGAAGCCTCCTGATCCTGGCGGCTGGCTAAGGAATAAATGCGGTTCTGTGGACCGCAAGAACTGGAACCACCACCACGACCTCTGCCGCGGCCTGTCGGTCCGTGAGTACCCTGCCCTCCGGGGCGCATAACCACAGAAGAAGAGGAAGACCCAAGAATCGATCCTCGCCGGCCGCATCAGACCACCCATGCCGCCTCTAGACGGACAATCTCTCCTCAAATGGCCCTGCTGGCCACAAGAGTAACGAGCTCCCGGAGCCATGCGACACTCGCCCTGGTGAGACCTATCGCATCGAGCACACTGAGATGTGGGTGGTCTCGATCGATGACGCCGCCTCCTCGAAACCTCAAGTCCCGAGCCCGACCGCCTCGAATGACTGGCCGATCGACCTCCCGCCGAAAACCGAGAAGGACCACTCGGTGCTGGCTGGAATGTGGACCTAGTTCGCTGCCGAGGCCGCCCGCCTAAACCGCCCCGAGACCTGCCCCGCCTCTTGCCGGCTCGAGTCAATCTGATCCTCCCTCTCTCTATCCTCTATCCCCTGCGCATACGCCTGCATCCTGGCAATGTCCATACCGGGATGAAGAGCCACCCCCAAGCATGCAGTAATCATATGACGGTCTAGCCCCATCACATAACGATGAACTCTATCCGTCATGTCAGCTACAATGGTGTGCGCATGCCTGGCCAAGGAGTCAAACTCCAGGCTGTACTCCCTGATAGTCCTCCCATTCTGCCTCAAGGTCAAGAATCTATCTACACGGGCTCTCCTCATCTCATGAGGCAAAAAGTGATCCATGAAGACCTCTGTAAACTCCTCCCAAACAGCTGGAAGAGCATCCTCACCTCTCGACAGCTCCCATGACTCAAACCAGTTCAACGCAATATCGCGTAACCGGTAAGAGGCTAGCATAACAGACTCTGTCTCCGAAGCCATAAGAACCTGCATAGTCCGCTTGTTATACCCCGTATTTTCAGAGTATGTACGTAAGAGAATACGTACAAAAAGTTTAGCCTTAAGGTTTAGGCTTGGACGATTTTTTTGGGCACAACTCACAAAACGAATAGTTTTCCGACGAAACGTTTCCACAGCTTTCGTAGGGTAAATTCCGGCTATGCCATTTCTAATTTTTGCGGATTTTTCCGAGAGACGAAACATTTTGGACCAACGGGAGGGCGACACTTGGCACCCTCCAATTTGTGGACTTGAATCTTCCATTGGACGAAATTGGAGAGCTTGGCACATTTTTTGTGCCTTGTGCACAAGTCAAGGAGTTGGTAGGATATTTGTGTTTAGTTAATCCTCACCCTACACTTGCCTTGCACTTGTCTTAATCTTGGCCATTGGTTGGCCACCTCTTGACCTATAAATACCCCCTTAGAGATGAAGAGTTCTTCATCCACAAATCTTTCCAAGTCTTGAAAATCCTCTCCTCTCCCTTAAGCCTTTTCATCCAACACCTCCCCCCTCCTGTGAAGGCCCTGGCCGAATACCCCTTCTAGCCTAAGTAGTTTGGCCGAGGCCCCCCCTAGCCTAGCCAAAATCTACCCCCCTCCCGTGGTAGAAAAAGTTGCCTTCTTGTATGGTTCTAATACCCAAAATACCCTAGCCCAAATCCCTTAGTACTTGGTAGAAGGTGTGAAGAACTTCTAAGGTTTCTCGAGCATACAACTTAGAGCAAAACCTTGCTCAGCGCGACTTTTCTAGGATATTATTAGGCTTACCGAGGTAACTAATCCTAACCCTCTTTTGAATTAGAGAATACTTCATCAAGTAGTATAAGAATAAGTATAAATACTTAGAAGAATATTGCAGAATAGAATTGAACTCTATCACAGTAGAAGGGTTTAAAAAAGAATAATCAAACTCAGACTTACATGGGATCGTTTCACAATGAGACTTATATAGCTCACCGGTAGGGAAGTGCCCGACTTTCCGTAGAATTGTGAACCCTCTGCTTAGAATGACCTTGAGTAGTCTTTGATAGATGTCTGTGACTATTATAGTGACTCTGCGCGACATATTCAACTTGGCGGTGGTTTTCATTTGAGAAGGTATGTGATTCTTCCTAAAGCATGATATTTTACAATATATATATAGTGCGGTAGACGCATACGTGTTAATCGAATAATAACTACGACAATGTCTTTGACTTAAGCCCGAATAATACTTACGGCAATGCCTCACGCTTAAGCACGAATAACACTTACGAATGCCTCACGCTTAAGCACGAATAATAAAGATCCAAAGCATTTCAAAGAATATGAATCATTTTTAATGTAAGAGAACTAATTGGTTTTTAAACAGAAGCTTAAGAGTTATACTAGCTTTATGGGAAGTTAAGTATAACCACTTAAGATTGATAAAAGAAACAGTTTGCCTATGTGTTTATAACAGACTTATATTGAATTGTGAAAAGAATAATAAGATGGTTTGATAAGTAGACATGATATGATGCTATGTGTGTTAATGTCTTGTAACGTTTGTGTAAAAGAGTAGTCTTGTGGTGCTTATGTTGTTTAACGATAAGCTGTTAGGTTAGTGTAACATCACTCACCTCTTGACATATTACCGGGGGTTAAGCCGCCTCCGACGCGGTAGACTCAGCGATGCAGGACCATGATTCGAGAATACCTCATGCGGGTCCAAGGGACCTATGCGAGCTACGGAGTTCCGAGTTAGTGCGGGTTATACCTCATGCGGTCTATGTGGCCATGCGGACTACGAGTCCAGGACGATGCCGAGGAGTAGCTACCCTCGATGCGGGGTTATATACCCTATGCGGGCCTATGTGATTGGCCTATGCGGACTACGGGAGTCCAGGATTAGGCTTGCATGGTGATACTACGGGAAATTGGCCCTGCTTCGATCATTCGCAGCCTAGAAAAGACCTGTTACAGTTTACCTATTGCTGCTCTTGTTTGTGATGTGGCACTATGTGCGGTTTCCTTGGTTGTTTCATACATACTTGCAAAACTGTTTTTTTAAAATGATATGTTTCATTTAAGTATTTTACAGTTTCATATACTTAGTACTTGCATCGACTCCTTCGGGCTGCGTTCATGCCGCAGTAAGAGGCAGGTGCTAGATCCACATTCTTAGGATCTCTACGTTGGTGTCGGGAGCTCCATCTTTTCCGGAGGCTCTACTTTTGGGTATGATCTCCCTGTTGTAGATAGTTTTGTACAGTCAGGGTATGGCGGGGCCCTGTCCCGCCATAGTTGTATATTTCCTTAGAGGTCTGTAGTCATGTTGTACAGTGTCGGATGTAACTGCTAAACCATGTTTATATATATATGCCGAAAGGCGATGTTTTCTCACATAAACTGTGTCTTATTTTATAAACTGTTTCATGTCTTGCTTTATTTTTCCGCTGATTACTCTGATGTATGACTACTTGGGTGCCCCGGTAAGGCACCAGTCACGGGCCCCGGAATGGGTCGTGACAAAAGTGGTATCAGAGCAGTTAATCCTCGGAAAGTGTCTACAGACCGTATCTAGTAGAGTCTTGATTATCGGTGTGTTGTGCACCACACCAATAATCAGGAGGCTATAAGATATTTAGGATTGGTTTCTATTCTTCTCACTCTGAGATCGTGCTTTAGAGCTGTGTTTAAGTCGGACCCTTCTAACGTATTCCTTTTCTGTAACAGTTATGCCTCCACGTAAGGCAACCCGCCCGTGGGCAAGGCAAAGCGGAGCCGCCAATGACACCTAGAGTCACGAGGGCTCGAGCCCAGTCTATACCGCAGACGGCGAGTTCTATGACGCCGCCAGCCCCAACAGAGACCACAGGACCCACACCTCCGCCCCACACCGGGCGAGGAGTTAGGTACAAGGAGATGGCCCAGCCTTTTGGCTGAGTTGTGGCGACACGAGGATAGGCCGATGCAGCCTGGCCAGCTCAGCCACGGCCGCATCCGTGGTACACCCGAGGGCAGATAGTTTGAGGCTACGAGATTTCTTGAGTTGTAGCCCGCCAGAGTTTTACGAGTCGAGGCCGGAGGATGATCCGCAGGAGTTCATCCGTCAGCTACAGAGGATCATGAGGGTGATCAAGGCCTCAGAGACAGAGTCTGTGACCTTCGCGCATAGTCGCGTGATACTGCGATCGATTGGTTTGATTCATGAGTTATCCCGGGAGAGCACGCGTCCCAGCCTACTGGGATGAGTTCTCGCAGGCTTTCTCACTCACTTCTTGCCTCCACAGATGAGGAGGGCGCGGCCGATAGATTTTACCGGCGAGGCGGAGGACGACCGTCGGGAGTACAATGTCGAGTTTGATTCTTTGGCTCGATATGTCCCAGCGTTGGTAGCAGTTATGGAGGATAGGGTGCACCGCTACGTCACCGAGCTAGATGACTATATGGCCGAAGTCGCTGCGGTGTTTCTCTTCACCGGTATGGACATTACCCGCATGCGAGCTCATGCTGCAGGATGTGAGAGCGTAGACCGCCGGCCGACAGCGAAGGCAGACTGGGACGGCAGGTCGTTTGGTGGCTATCGTGGTGGCGCCTCAGCTGGCCTAGATTTGCACCACCACCGTGAGCACTCCTGCACCGCCTCAAGACACCGGAGATATTCGAGGCGCACGGGGCCCCGGGACTTGACATCCAGAGCGCAGAGGTTCTCGCCGACGACCACCCCGCCAGGCCGATGCGGTAGATCCCACTTCGAGTTGTGGTGCTACGGGAGTTTGTTTGATTGCAGGCGCAGGTCACTATGAGGAATCCGACCTGTTATACCCCGTAGTTTCAGGGTATGTATGCGAGGACGTACGTACGAGAATACGACATTGGAATTGGAATGGAAGAAAAAGGTGATTTTTCCACGGAAAAGTTTCCGGTTTTTGTGAAGGAAAAAGATTCGTTAATGGGAAGTTAGGTATAACGGCTTAAGAGTGATAAAAAGGAATAATGTTTTACTGATTTCGGAAATCAGAATGAATGTCGAACAAACCACAGCAGCGCTAATAAAGGGAAAATGTTTTGACTAATAATGTATTTAAACCAGTAGAAACTTCCATCTGCATAGGATCTAAGATGAGACAAAATGATATTACATTTCCTAGATCATGGCTGCTGTAATAAGATTGTTATAAACTACTCACACATAAGGTATATGTTTCCCAAATTGTTTTAAAGGATTAAAACTATGAACTACAAACCCTTTCAAATGAAACTTGAGTAATTGAAATTAGGCAAACTTGAACGTTAGGAAGAGAATGTTGTTACTTGATTTTACAAGGAGAAGTGTTTTAATGTACTTCAAAGGATAATTACTCTATTTTTTTATACTACGGGTATTGTGTGACTTTTGTAAAAGAAACGGATCTTTTAAAAGAGTAATACATGAAGTACTTTGGGGCTAACAACCCGAACTTGTTAACATAATGTAGAAAGTACCTTGTGTGAATAACTTGATTGTATTGATTTGTGATAGCCTTGTAATACTTTCTTGTTGACTTGATAAGTAAACATGTTAGGATGCTACGTGAGTTAGTATCTTGTGATGTTTGTGTAAAGGGTTTTCCTTGTTGTGCTTATGTTGTTTAGCAATAAGCGGTTATGTTGATATTATATCATTCATAACTCAGGGGTTAAAGCGCCGCTCCGATGCGGGGTAGACTCAGCGGTCGATGGACCTATGATTCGAGAATACCTTATGCGGTCCAGATGGCCTATGCGGAATCGCGGAGTTCCGTGTTAGCGGCCCTTGTGGTCATGCGGTTCTTGTAGCCATGCGACGACGAGTCTAGACGCCGTCGGAGAGTAGCTACCCTCGATGCGGGTTATACCTCATGCGGGCCTATCTGTTTGGCCTATGCGAGTCGCGGGAAGTTCCGGGACTAGATGCGCACATTAGATATCTGCGGCGAGTGGCCAACTTTGATCATGTGACGCCTGCACAGATCTCATGATCTGATTTATGACCTTGTTAGTACTGTAGGTTTTAGTAGTCGGCTATGCCTTCGCACTTACCCCGCACGTTCTATTGTGATGACTTTGAGGCATGAGTCCACGACTTGACATGATCGCTTATTTATCAGGAATCGTAGTTTTGGCTTATCATACATGTCTCCCGCTTTATAGACTACTATGATTTCATTTACAGATTTTCGATTTCACATACTGCAATTGCCAGATCGACTTTCTGGGCCGTTCATGCCGCAGTAAAGGTACTCCTACCGTTGATCCGTTCTTAGGATCACCGCTTCGTTGGGAAAGCTCCGTTTCTCCGAAGCTTAGCATTTTGGTATGGTCCCCGTCGTTGTAGATATTTGTATTCAGGGGTATGGCGGCCCGCCCCGCCATTGTTGTTTTAAACTCTTAGAGGTCCAGACCGTTGTAAGGTTGGGATGTAATCGTTCATTTTGGGTTATTTATATACATTATGCCGAAAGGCCACTTTTTTCCGTAAACCGTGTCTTATTTATCTTGTTTCATATCTTGGTTGTTTTATATTCCCGTTTTTCTCTCGATGTATGACTACTTGGGTGCGGGTAAGGCACGATCACGGCCCCGAGCGGTCGTGACACCAAGCGGCGATCTTGATGGTAGGGTCACCTACGAGTTCTTTCGCCGTCTTCTTCATCCCCGACGCTACTCGCCCGAGGAAAGGTACTCATGCGGCCAGTGTCGCGCAGGTCGCGCGTCCCGATTCTAGCGGTCCTCGAATCGCATTTATGCTTTGTCCACCGACAGATCGGGAGGCCTCACGGATGTCGCCACAGTACCTTATCGGTTCGGGTTTGATGTATATGCTTTGATAGATCCGTTCTACTGGCCCTATATATCTCCCCTTGTTGCTAGTAGGATAGGGATAGAGCCTGAGTCCATAGACCCTTTCGAGGTAGCTACGCCAGTGGGTGATTCGGTGGTAGCTCGGCGGGTATATAGAGCTTGTCCTGTGACCATTTACAGTCGTCGGACCCTAGCCGACTTGATAGAGTTGGAGATGATTGACTTCGACGTGATCATGGGATGGATTGGCTAGCTTCTTGCTACGCCAATGTAGACTGCAGAGAGAGAGTAGTGCGGTTCCGATTTCCGAGGAGCCGGTTGTTGAGTGGGAGGAGCACGCAGACGCCGGTGGTAGGTTTATTTCCTACCTCAAGGCTAGGAAGATGGTGCAGAAGGGGTATATCTACCATCTCGTTCGGGTGTTTGATACTGAAGCTGCGGTACCAGATTTTCATCGATTCGATGGTCGAAGTTCCCGGGCGTGTTTCCGGATGACCTCCCGTATCCTCTCCCGAGAGGAGATTGAGTTTTGTATTGACCTATTGCGGACACTCGCCCTATTTCCATTCCGCCATACGAATGACACCGCCGAGTTGAGAGAGTGAAGGATCGGCTTAGGGATTTCTTTGGAGAAGCGGCTTCATCGAGCCTAGTGTTTCTCCCCGGGAGCGCCGGTATTGTTCGTGAAGAAGAAGGGCGGACGCCTTTGCGCATGTGTTGATTACAGCGGTGAACAAGGTGACCATTAAGAACGATACCCTTCCCGTGATTCATGATTTGTTCGACCGGAGCGAGTGCGAGATGCTTCTCCAAGATTGATCTACGTCGGGCTATCATCAGTGCGAGTCGAGAGGTGGGCGCCCCTAGACCGCATTCAGACCCAGACGCATTATGAGTTCGTGGTCATGTCTTTTGGGTTGACCAATGCTCGCGGTATTCATGGGTTTGATGAACCGAGTGTTCAAACCATTTTTGGACACGCTTGTGATAGTGTTCATTGATGATATCTTGGTTTATTCTCGCCAGAGCAGAGCATGCGAGCACTTCGGCGATCTTGGCCGATTCTCAGACCAGCGATGTACGCCAAGTTTTCCAAATGTGAGTTTTGTTGACTTGATGGCGTTTCTTGGGCATATTGTCGGGCTGATGGCATTCGAGTGGATACGCCAAGATCGGCGGCGAGGACTTGGCCTAGACCTACTACTCCGGCGAGGTTCGCAGCTCGGGCCTTGCAGATATTATCGCGGTTCGTGGAGAAGTTTGCTTTATCTCGCACCATTGACTAGGCCGACTCGAAGGCGCCCAAGTTTGATGGTGATGCTTGTGGCGGGGTTTCGATTCTTGAAAGAGAGACCGACGACCGCCTCGTTCTTACTCTTCCGGAGGTCCGGATGGTTATGTCGTGTATTGTGATCGTCGGGCATCGGGTTGGGATGTGTGTTGATGCAGCATGGCGGGGTTATAGCATATGCATCCCGACACCAAGAAACACGAGAGGAACTACCCCACCCATGATTTGGAGTTGGCGGTGTGATTCACGCTTTGAAGATCCGAGGCACTATTTGTATGGGTTCACGTGGATATTTTTACGCACCACAAGAGCCTCCAAGATATCTTCACCGCAGGAGCTGAACTTACGAGCAGACGTGGTTAGAGTTGCTAAGGATTACGATGTTGATATCCCGTACCACCCAAGGCCAATGTTGTGGCGGATGCTCTTAGTCGTAGGTCGATGGGGAGCCTATCGGATGTGCGGCTAGAGAGAGGACATGGTTCGTGATTTGCACCGATTAGCGAGCCTGGTGTCCGCTTGATTGATTACGATAGCGAGGGTTAGAGTTCGTGAGGTTGCCGAGTCTTCCATCGTTGAGGAGGTGAAGAGGCAACAGCCGAGGATCCGGCTTTGATTCGATATCGTGATACGACTCTTCGTGAGGGCAAGGGTCCTTTGAGGTAGCACCATGGGGTGCTAAGGTTTGAGGGCGCATCGTGTTCCGGATGTTTCGTGACTTGGCGAGGTTCTTGGGAAGCACACACAAGCGTTACTATCCATCCGGGTCGACCAAGATGTACCACGACCTTAGATCGTGTATTGGTGGGATGGCTTGAAGAGGGCGTTGCGAGTTCGTAGCTCGGTGCGTGTTGTCGCAGTGAAGGTAGAGCACCGGAGGCACGGTGGTTTGTTACGCACGATTGAGATCCCGACCGGAAGTGGGAGGTAATCAACATGGACTTCATCACAGATTACCTCGCACTCGGAGGAGACATGATTCTATATGGGTTATCGTCGACAGTGGCGAAATCAGCCCACTTTCTTCCCGTCAGACGACTTTTTCTACCGAGGATTATGCCGGACTTTACATCCGAGAGATCGTCGATCGCATGGAGTCCCTACTTCGATCATATCGCAGGAGCCCGATTTACGCTAACTTCCTGAGGTCCTTCCAGAGGTTTAGGACGCAGTGAGCACGAGTATCGCATTTCATCCACGAGCAGACGGACGAGCAGAGCGCACTATCCGAACTCGAGGATATGTCGCGAGCCCGTGTTATTGACTTCGTGGTAGTTGGGAGGATCATTTGCCTCTAGTTGAGTTCGCGTATAATAATAGCTACCACTCCAAGATTCGGATGGCGCCTTATGAGGCCTTGTATGAGAGGAAGTGCAGATCGCCTATAGGTTGGTTCGATGTGGCGAGGTGCGCTAGTGGGACCAGATTTGGTACAAAGCGATGGATAAGGTGAAGCTTATCCGAGGCGCTATCGACAGCTCGAGTCGATGTAAGTCGATGCAGATCATCGTCGTCGGCATCTTGAGTTCGAGGTTCATGATTGGGTTTTCCTAAAGGTGTCACCCATGGCGGTGTGATGAGATTCGGAAGAAGGAAACTCACCAAGGTACATTGGGCGCTTCGATTGTCCGAGGTAGGCAAGGTTGCCTATGAGTTGAATCTGCCGTCCGATCCGAGGCGGTGCATCCGCTTTTCACGTATCCATGCCGAGGAGATGTATCGGATCCATCTAGGTACACCCGATTGACGATGTCCAGTGACCGAGGGTTATCGTATGAGGAGATTCCCATAGCGATAGTCGATCGTCGGAGTTAGGCGTCTGCGGACCAAGGACGTGGCTTCCGTCAAAGTCTTGTGGCGGAACGAGCTCAGGGAGGAGATGACGTGGGAAGCCGAGGAGGACATGAGGCAGAAGTATCCTCACCTATTCCCCACACCTCCAGGTAATTCACTTTCCTACTTGTAAATTTTCATTATCGTTTATGCCTAAGTGTTGTTTTGTGGCCGTGTGTGGCATTTGCAAACTGTTTAAGTTATGAAGAACCTTATCGCTATCTGTCTTGGGAAGGAACATTCGGGACGAATGTTTCTAAGGAGGGGAGAATGTTATACCCCGTATTTTCAGAGTATGTACGTAAGGGAATACGTACAAAAAGTTTAGCCTTAAGGTTTAGGCTTGGACGATTTTTTTGGGCACAACTCACAAAACGAATAGTTTTCCGACGAAACGTTTCCACAGCTTTCGTAGGGTAAATTCCGGCTATGCCATTTCTAATTTTTGCGGATTTTTCCGAGAGACGAAACATTTTGGACCAACGGGAGGGCGACACTTGGCACCCTCCAATTTGTGGACTTGAATCGTCCATTGGACGAAATTGGAGAGCTTGGCACGTTTTTTGTGCCTTGTGCACAAGTCAAGGAGTTGGTAGGATATTTGTGTTTAGTTAATCCTCACCCTACACTTGCCTTGCACTTGTCTTAATCTTGGCCATTGGTTGGCCACCTCTTGACCTATAAATACCCCCTTAGAGATGAAGAGTTCTTCATCCACAAATCTTTCCAAGTCTTGAAAATCCTCTCCTCTCCCTTAAGCCTTTTCGTCCAACACCTCCCCCTCCCCTTGTGAAGGCCCTTGGCGGAATCCCCCCCCTTCGAGCCTCAGTACTTTGGCCGAGGCCCGCCCGAGCCGAGCCAAAATCTACACCCCTCCCTTGGTAGAAAAAGTTGCCTTCTTGTATTGTTATAATACCCAAAATACCCTAGCCCAAATCCCTTAGTACTTGGTAGAAGTTGTGAAGAACTTCTAAGGTTTCCTTGGAGCATACAACTTAGGAGCAAAACCTTGCTCAGCGCGACTTTTCTAGGATATTATTGGGCTTACCGAGGTAACTAATCCTAACCTCTTTTGAATTAGAGAATACTTATCAAGTAGTATAAGAATAAGTATAAATACTTAGAAGAATATTGCAGAATAGAATTGAATCATATCACAAGTAGAAGGGTTTAAAAAAGAATAATCAAATCAGACTTACATAGATCTGTTTTCACAATGAACTTATATAGCTCACCGTAGGGAAGTGCTGCCCGACTTTCCGTAGAATTGTGAACCTCTGTTTAGAATGACCTTGAGTAGTCTTTGATAGATGTCTGTGACTATTATAGGTGACTCTCTCGCGACATATTCAACTTGGCGGTGGTTTTCACGGAAGGTATGTGATTCTTCCTAAAGCATGATATTTTACAATATATATATAGTACGGTAGACGCATACGTGTTAATCGAATAATAACTACGCAATGTCTTTGACTTAAGCTGAATAATACTTACGGCAATGCCTCACGCTTAAGCTGAATAACACTTACGGCAATGCCTCACGGCTTAAGCCTGAATAATAAAGATCTGAAAGCATTTCAAAAGAATACTGAATCATTTTTAACAGAAGAGAACTAATTGGTTTTTAAACAGAAGCTTAAGAGTTATACTAGCTTTATGGGAAGTTAAGTATAACCACTTAAGATTGATAAAAGAAACAGTTTGCCTATGTGTTTATAACAGACTTATATTGAATTGTGAAAAGAATAATAAGATGGTTTGATAAGTAGACATGATATGATGCTATGTGTGTTAATGTCTTGTAACGTTTGTGTAAAAGAGTAGTCTTGTGGTGCTTATGTTGTTTAACGATAAGCTGTTAGGTTAGTGTAACATCACTCACCTCTTGACATACAGGGGTTAAGTCGCCTCCGTCGGGGTAGACTTCGTGATGCAGGACCATGATTCGAGAATACCTCATGCGGGTCCAAGGACCTATGCGAGCTACGGGAGTTCCGTGTTAGTGTGCGGGTTATACCTCATGCGGTCTATGTGGCCATGCGGACTACGAGTCCAGGACGATGCCGAGGAGTAGCTACCCTCGATGCGGGGTTATATACCCTATGCGGGCCTATGTGATTGGCCTATGCGGACTACGGGAGTCCATGTTATACCCCGTATTTCCAGAGTATGTACGTAAGGACGTACGTAGAAAATTTGAGCCTTAAGTTAGGCAAAGGACCGAATTTGGGCACAAGTGCCGAATAGAGTCGTTTTTGGACGAAACGTTTCCACAGCTTTCGTAGAGAAAAATACGGCGATTTCATTTATAATTTTTTCGGATTTTTACGGGTGACGAAACATTTTGGACCAACGGGAGGGTGACATGTGTCACCCTCACATTGGAAGCAAATGGATTGGCTTGGACGATTTGGGCGTCCAAGAGCCTTGGTTGGCCTTGGCCGATTGGCTCCCTCTTTTGTGCCTTGTTTTGTGGCTTGTTTTGTGGAGTGTTTTGTGGAGTGTTTTGTGGAGTGTTTTGTGGGTGCACTTGGCTTGATCTTGGCCTTACACTTGCCTTGCACATGGCTTGATTCGCCATTGGTCGCCTTTGGTTTTGCTATAAATACCCCTTTTGTGAAGACTTCATTCATCCACAAATGTTTCCAAGTCTTGAAATCCTCCCCTCCCTCTTGTGGCTCTCGCCCCAAGCCTCCTCCTCCTCCTAGTGGCCTTTGGCCGAGAGGTCTCCTCCCCTCATGGTGTCTAGCCGTGGGTACCCCTAGCCTAGTTACTTTCGTATAATACCCTTGTTGTGGTATAGAAATACTCTCTAGTATTGTTATAATGCCCAAATACCTTAGCCTTATACCTTGTAGTATTCCAAAAGTTACCCCTTTGCGTAGAGTACGGAAATACTACCTTTTGTCCTTTTTAGTCTCAAACCGAAACCCTAAGGAAAATCTTCATTGTTGGTTGAAGTTTTGGAGTAGAAGTTGGTTAGAACTTCTAAGGGTTGTTTGGAGCACTCGGAGTAGAGCTAAGCGTTGCTCGGGATCGACTTTTTACTTGGATAATTTTGGGCTTATCGAGGTAAACACTCATCGCCCTTCTATTGTGATTGGAAATTACATGTTGTTGATTATATAGTTGAAGTATACTATATATAGTCAACGTAGTTAGTTGGCAATGTCTTTTGACTTAAGCTCAAGAATACAGAATCCGAATCGAATCAGTAATTACATAGGATCAGACATGAGACTTGTACTTGTGTGGTAGAATTGTACGCGTCAGGTTAGACGTAAACCCTGGTTGGCTTGGTAGCTACTCGATAGAGAGGAGATTTACGCCGTTGTGGGGAGGTACGAATTTTCAGTAGAAAGATAGAAACTTGTGTTTTGGGGTTAATAGACGTTTGTGACCTTTATAGGTGAAAGTACTAAGAGTAGCGTATTCTACTCGAGTGGAAAGGGCTAGCAAGGTTGTAGTACTTGGAGCATTTTGCTTTTGTCGATAAATCGTCGCGAGGTATGTGAACCTCTTCCTATCTCTTCTAGCATGATATGTGTGAACTATGTAGTACGGTAGACGCATACGTGTTAATCGTGTTTGATTGTTCTTAAAACATAAAGTGTTATAACGGCTTTATGGGAAGTTGGTTATAACACTTTATGAAGGTAAGAAAATACTTTGTGGTTTTAAAAGGTAATCGATGTGAATTATAATCGCTAGTTATAATAAAGAACTTGATGTATTTCAAAAGATTTATAAATCGTTTTGAAAGGAGAGTAACACTTGGTTTTAAAAGGTTTTAAAAAGAGTTATACTAGCTTTTGGGGAGTTAGGTATAATGTCTTAAGAGAGGTAAAGAAAATGGTTTCTCGATGTTAGAAGTTAAGAGACTTGATCTTATAAGATAAGAGACTTAACTTATTTGTTTTAATGTGAATGTTTGTGTGAAACCTCATTCGTGAGTAATGAGTACTTGGTTTTATTTAAAGGGATAATGTTTTACCGATTTCGAAATCGAATGTGTATCGACAGCACCAATCGCAGTTAATAAAGGAAAATGTATTGAATAATGATGAATTGTATTAAAACCAAGAGAAACCTCCATCTGCATAGAAACTAAGATGAGACAAAATGATATACATTTTCTAGATCATGGTCATTGTAATAAGAATGTTGTAAACAAGAATAGCCTACTCACGTGAGACATATATTACTCAATTGTTCTAAAAAGGAATCAAGTGATTAAGTTTGGGAACTATGAAACCATTTGAAAATGAGAAGCTTGAGTAATGAAACTAGGCAAACCGAACTTAGGAAAGAATGTTGTTACTTGATTTTGAAAAGGGAACGGGTTGGTCATTCTAATACTACGGGTATCGGGTGACTTTTATAAAAGTAATGGATCTCTTTTAAAAGAACTTAACGTATGTAGTACTTTGGGGTTAAAAACCCGGACTTTGGCATAAAATGAAAGTACTTTGTGTTGTTGTGAAACTTGCCTATGCTTGTTGTTGTGAAACTTGCCTATGCTTGTTGTTGTGAAACTTGCCTATGCTTGTGATGATAGCCTTTGTTGTACAAGTGTGGTATTTCTGTGTTACCGCGTCTCGATAGAGGCCTTGACTTGTTGAGAACTTACCGACGCGTGCTGGCAGTGATGGAGAATTCCACGGGTATGTTTCCATTTTGATTACTGTCTTGTTGTTGATATCACATGGACATGTCTACACCGATGCAGTATTCCGGGGGCATGCGGCCATGCGGCCGGGTTGATTACCCGATATATGGTTATTACTGCAACATGGACGGTTCACACCGATGCGATTCCGGGACACGTGGCTACGCGCAGGTTGACCACCCAAAGATATTGTTATTGAGGTTACATGGGCATGTCTACACCGTCGCAGATTCCGGGGTATGTGGCCACGCGGCCTTGTTATTATTGTTGCATCATGGACATGTCTACACCGGCGCAGATTCCGGCACGCGCCATAATGCGAACATGATGGATGTTGTGGCGTGAGACCCATAGTTATATTTGAGTGGTGACTTTGAGGCGTGAGTCCCCGACTGACATGACTGTTTTTATGTGGAATCAGTAAGTTTGGTTATCATACATGTCTCCCGCTTTATATACTACTATGATTTCATTTACAATATTTTACGCCACATACTTGGTACTGTTATCGACCTCCTTCGGCTGCGTTAACGCCGCAGTGAGGTACATCGGCCGTGGATCCCCGCCTAGGATCTCATTTCACGTGTTGAAAGCTCCGTTCCTTCGGAGGCTTATCTTTGGTATGTTTCCCTGAGTTGTAGGTTCTTGTACATTCAGGGGTATGGCGGGGCCCTGTCCCGTCATAGTTGTTGTAAATCTTAGAGGTCTGTAGCACTGTTGTGGGCAGGGTTTGTAAAAAGGACAACTGTTCGGGTTTTTGTGTATATACTGAAGGCAACTGTTTTGGTTGGCCTGTTTATTTATTATATCTCTTGTTTCATGACTCGTGTTTTATTTTCCGCTGGTTTTCTCTGATGTTGTATCACTAGGGTGCCCGGGGTAAGGCACCGCACCCGCCGGGGTTCGGGGCGTTACAAAGTGGTATCAGAGCAGTTAGTCCTCGGAAAGTGTCTACAGACCGTGTCTAGTAGAGTCTTGGTTATCGATGTGTTGTGCACCACATCTATAATCAGGAGGCTATAGGACATTTAGGATTGGTTTCTATTCTTCTCATTCTGAGATCGTGCCTTAGAGCTGAGTTATGAGTTGGATCCCTCTGACGTATTCCTTTCTGTTACCAGTTATGCCTCCGCGCAAGGCGACCCGGGCCCAGGTGGGCAAGGCAAATGGCGGAGTCGCTAGTGAGATACGAGAGTACGAGGCGCAGCCCTGGCCAAGACTGAGCCTCCAGCCCCACACCGAGCGGGAGATGGGTCACGCGAGATGGCCCGATTTTGGCCGTGGTCAGGCGGATATGACAGCCGACGCGGCGCCTGGCTTCAGCAGCACTTGTGGTGCACCCGAGAGCAGATAGTTTGAGGCTACGGGACTTTCTGAGTTGTAGCCCGCCAGAGTTTTATGGGTCGAGGCCTGAGGATGATCCGCAGGAGTTCATCCGCTGCCATGAGGATCACGCGGTGATCAAGGCTTCAGACCGAGTCTGTGACCTTCGGTTCGCATCGGCCGCGTGATACCGCAATGATTGGTTTGATTCGCGAGCTTTCCCGGGAGAGCATGCACCTCGCGTATGGGTTGAGTTTTCGGGGGCTTTTCTCACGCACTTTGCCTCCGCAGATGAGGAGGGCACGGGCCGACAAATTTTTGTTACTGAGACAGAGAGGGCGCACTGTCAGGGAGTACAATGTCGAGTTCGATTCTTTGGCTCGATATGTCCCTGCACTAGTTGCAGATATGGAAGATAGGGTGCATCGCCACGCCACCGCTCGATGATTACCTAGCGAAAGTTGTTCGTGTTTCTCTTCACCGCATGGACATTGCCCGCGTTCGTGCTCATGACCGGTGCGCGAGAGCGGATCGACGGGTGGACCGCCACAGGTTAAGGCCAAGACGGCCGGATATTTTGGCGACTTTCGAGGCGGACCGCCTCAAGAAGCAGACTAGTTATGTACTCCGCCATTGCAGAGTGGTCCTCCGCAGCCTTTCTCGGGACCGGGATATTCGGGAGCGTCGTGGCTCCTGTGTTTCGATGTTCGCGAGTAGGGGTGTTGGCGACGCAGCCACCCTACCTCGGTGGTCGATGTGGTAGACCGCATTTCGGAGTGTCGTAGTACCAAGGAGCTTGTTACTCTGCGCCAACAGGCCATATGACGAGACCGTCCGACTGTGGTAGCGCTGGTAGACAAAGACAGACTACTGTAGAGCGATTGCGGCCACGGTAGAGGTCGCGTGGAAGTTCTAGCGGTCCTTGAACCGCCTAGTTTCAGGTATATCCTTAACCCTGTAGATACTTGTATGTATTGATGTTAATGATGTGTTAAGTGTTATGTTCGGATAGCTTTGTGCTATAGTGTGATTTAAAAATCTGGTTAGTGTGAGATGGAAGTGGTAGCTTCCATGATGTGTTCCGTGTCGAGGAGCGGAAGTTGGCGCTACGGTGGGTCGGGTTGGGGCCATGTTGCGGGCCAACCCGCGTCCCGTTTCGAGGAAGGGTCAGCTCTGGGTGGTCCCGCCAGGTGGCAGGGTCACGAGGGTGCTAGGCCCAAGTTTAGATGACCATCGTATGAGTTCGTGGATACGTTCGACCAGAATCAGTTCGTGAAGGCCGGGAATGGCCTTAGAGGAAATCGAGGGTAGTAAGATGACCAAGTTTGGAGGTAGTAACTCCAAGGGTTGGAAACAGAAACGTTGACGGAAGTGTGGTACGGATACTAGAAAGAGCTCGAGTGTTCGAGAAGGGTACGACGAGATAGGGGAGAAGTGAACGTGTGAGATCGTTTCTTTTGTGAAATGTAGGTGCGAAGGGAGTATATTTTAGACCTCAGGTAAGGGGTTTTTGTGATGATTAGAGGTGTTTCCTCATTGACTTGGGTTTAAGTATTGGTGCGTTTGTTATTTTTATGGCCAGGTGTGGCATGATCGTTTTCGTAGATAAGCGATGAAGGCTATACTAGCGCATGTTTGTGTTGAGACTTGAGAAGGAACATTCGGGACGAATGTTTCTAAGGAGGGGAGAATGTTATACCCCGTATTTCCAGAGTATGTACGTAAGGACGTACGTAGAAAATTTGAGCCTTAAGTTAGGCAAAGGACCGAATTTGGGCACAAGTGCCGAATAGAGTCGTTTTTCGACGAAACGTTTCCACAGCTTTCGTAGAGAAAATTCCGGCTATGTCATTTATAATTTTTGCGGATTTTTCCGGGTGACGAAACATTTTGGACCAACGAGGGTGACATGTGTCACCCTCACATGGAAGCAAATGGATTGGCTTGGACGATTTGGGCGCCCAAGAGCCTCGTTGGCCTCGCCGATTGGCTCTCTTTTGTGCCTTGTTTTGTGGCTTGTTTTCGGAGTGTTTTGTGGAGTGTTTTGTGGGTGCACTTGGCTTGATCTTGGCCTTACACTTGCCTTGCACATGGCTTGATCTTGGCCATGGTTGGCCTTTGGTTTTGCTATAAATACCCCTTTGTGAAGACTTCATTCATCCACAAATGTTTCCAAGTCTTGAAATCCCTCCCTCCTCTTGTGGCTCTCGCCCTAAGCCTCTCCTCCTCCTAGTGGCCTTTGGCCGAGAGGTCTCCCTCCTTGTGGTGTCTAGCCGGGTACCCCTAGCCTAGTTACTTTCGTGATAATACCCCTTTGTGGTATAGAAATACTCTCCTAGTATTGTTATAATGCCCAAATACCTTAGCCTTATACCTTGTAGTATTCCAAAAGTTACCTCTTTGCGTAGAGTACTAAAAATACTACCTTTGTCCTTTTTAGTCTCAAACCGAAACCCTAAGGAAAATCTTCATTGTTGGTTGAAGTTTTGGAGTAAGTTAGTTAGAACTTCTAAGGGTTGTTTGGAGCACTCGGAGTGAGCTAAGCGTTGCTCGTGATCGACTTTTTACTTGGATAATTTTGGGCTTATCGAGGTAAACACTACCGCCCTTCTATTGTGATTGGAAATTACATGTTGTTGATTATATAGTTGAAGTATACTATATATAGTAGTGATCGGAGTTAGTTGGCAATGTCTTTTGACTTAAGCTCAAGAATCTGACCGAATCAATCAGTAATTACATAGGATCAGACATGAGACTTGTGTCGTGTGGTAGAATTGTACGCGTCCTGTTAGACGTGTAAAACCCCGGTTGGCTTCGCCAGCCTCGATAGAGAGGAGATTTACGCTGCCATGTGTGTGAGGTCGCCAATTTTCTCAGTAGAAAGATAGAAACTTGTGTTTTGGGGTTAATAGACGTTTGTGACCTTTATAGGTGAAAGTACTAAGAGTAGCGTATTCTACTCGAGGAGTGGAAAGGGCTAGCAAGGTTGTAGTACTTGGAGCATTTTGCTTTTGTCGATAAATCGTCGCGAGGTATGTGAACCTCTTCCTATCTCTTCTAGCATGATATGTGTGAACTATGTAGTACGGTGACGCATACGTGTTAATCGTGTTTGATTGTTCTTAAACATAAAGTGTTATAACGGCTTTATGGGAAGTTGGTTATAACAGCTTTATGAAGGTAAGAAAATACTTTGTGGTTTTAAAAGGTAACTGATGTGAATTATAACTGGCTAGTTATAATAAAGAACTTGATGTATTTCAAAAGATTTATAAATTGTTTTGAAAGGGAGAGTAACACTTGGTTTTAAAAGGTTTTAAAAAGAGTTATACTAGCTTTTTGGGGAGTTAGGTATAATGTCTTAAGAGAGGTAAAGAAAATGGTTTACTGATGTTAGAAGTTAAGAGACTTGATCTTATAAGATAAGAGACTTAACTTATTTGTTTTAATGTGAATGTTTGTGTGAAACCTCATTCGTGAGTAATGAGTACTTGGTTTTATTTAAAGGGATAATGTTTTACTGATTTCTAAATCGAATGTGTATCGACAGCACCACCGCAGCGTTAATAAAGGAAAATGTATTGAATAATGATGAATTGTATTAAAACCAGAGAAACCTCCATCCGCATAGAAACTAAGATGAGACAAAATGATATACATTTTCTAGATCATGGTCTTTGTAATAAGAATGTTGTAAACAAGAATAGCCTACTCACGTGAGACATATATTACTCAATTGTTCTAAAAGGAATCAAGTGATTAAGTTTGGGAACTATGAAACCATTTGAAAATGAGAAGCTTGAGTAATCAAACTAGGCAAACCGAACTTAGGAAAAGAATGTTGTTACTTGATTTTGAAAAGGGAATGTGGGTTGGTCATTCTAATACTACGGGTATCGGGTGACTTTTATAAAAGTAATGGATCTCTTTTAAAAGAACTTAACGTATGTAGTACTCTGGGGTTAAAAACCCGTACTTTGGCATAAAATGAAAGTACTTTGTGTTGTTGTGAAACTTGCCTATGCTTGTTGTTGTGAAACTTGCCTATGCTTGTTGTTGTGAAACTTGCCTATGCTTGTTGTTGTGAAACTTGCCTATGCTTGTGATGATAGCCTTTGTTGCAAGTGTGGTATTTACGTTACCGCTGCTCTCGATAGAGGCCGTTGACTTGTTGAGAACTTCATCGACGTCCGCGGTGATGGAGAATTCCACGTATGTTTCCATTTTGATTACTGTCTTGTTGTTGATATCACATGGACATGTCTACACCGATGCAGTATTCCGGGGGCATGCGACCATGCGGCCGGGTTGATTACCCGATATATGGTTATTACTGCAACATGGACGTGTCTACACCGTCGCGATTCCGGGACATGTGGCTACGCGCGTGGTTGACCACCCAAGATATTGTTATTGAGGTTACATGGGCATGTCTACACCGGCGCAAGATTCCGGTACGTGGCCACGCGGCCTTGTTATTATTGTTGCATCATGGACATGTCTACACCGATGCAGATTCCGGCACGCGCCATAATGCGAACATGATGGATGTTGTGGCGTGAGACCCATAGTTATATTTGAGTGGTGACTTTGAGGCGTGAGTCCACGACTTGACATGATCGTTTTTATGTTGTGAATCGTAAGTTTGGTTATCATACATGTCTCCGCTTTTATAGACTAGTATGATTTCATTTACGATTTTTAAGGCCACATACTTGGTACCGCCAGATCGACCTTCGGGCTGCGTTCACGCCGCAGTGAGGTACATCGGGCCGTGGATCCCCGCCTACGATCTCATTTCAAATGTTGAAAGCTGCTCCTTCTGAGGCTTATCTTTGGTATGTTTCCACGAGTTGTAGGTTCTTGTACATTCGTGGTATGGCGAACCCGCAGTCATAGTTGTTGTAAATCTTAGAGGTCCAGAGTAATCGCAAGCGTGGTTTGTAAAAAGGACAACTGTCGGTTTTTGTGTATATACCAAGGCAACTGCTTGGTTGGCCTGCTTATTTATTATATCTCTTGTTTCATGACTCGTGTTTTATTTTCCGCTGGTTTTCTCGATGTTGTATCACTAGGGTGCCCGGTAAGGCACTGAATCTGCCCGGTTCGGGCGCATACCCGTGATTAGGCTTGCATGGTGATACTACGGGCAATGGCCTGCTTCGATCATTCACAACCTAGAAAAGACTCATACGCTTTACCTATCACGCTTTGTTTGTGATGTGGCACTATGCGCGTTTCTCGTTGTTTCATACATACTTGCAAAACTGCTTTTAAAAATTAAATGTTTCATTTAAGTATTTTAAAGTTTCATATACTTAGTACCTGTTGTACTGACCTCCTTCGGGGGGCTGCGTTCATGCCGCAGGTAAGGGCAAGCAGGTGCTAGATCCACATTCTTAGGATCTCTACGTTGGTGTCAGGAGCTCCATCCTTTCGGAGGCTCTACTTTTAGGTGTGATCTCCCGTCAGAGATAGTTTTGTCGATCGAGGTATGGCGGCCCTGTCCCGCCATAGTTGTATATTTCCTTAGAGGTCTGTAGTCATGTTGTACAGTGTCGGATGTAACTGCTAAACCATGTTTATATATATATGCCGAAAGGCGATGTTTTCTCATATAAACTGTGTCTTATTTTATAAACTGTTTCATGTCTTGCTTTATTTTTCCGCTGATTACTCTGATGTATGACTACTTGGGTGCCCCGGTAAGACACCAGTCATGGGCCCCGGAATGGGTCGTGACACCGCTGTAGCTGCCGAATGAAATCCTGCGGATCCTCCTCAGACCTCGAACCATAAAACTCGGGCGGATGACAACCCAAAAATCCCGACCGCAAACCGCTTGGCCAGGGTTAGCCGCTTACTCCTCGGCTCGCTCGCATTATATCTTGTCAATAACCGATCCGCTCCTCGTAGTCTCTATACTCGCCTCCTGGCCGCGGATCGAGGCTCGCACGGAACCTCGAGCTACCGCCGCTCTCGCCTCTCTATCACTGCCGTGGTGAACTCACCGACTCGCTTACTACCTCGTGCATAGTCTGTGCTCGAGTCCGTAACCTCTCGAGTACCGCTAGCGCCTCCTATCACGCTTTGCCCTTCGGGCCCCGGCCGCTTCCGCGAGGCATAATCGTTTCATAAGAATAGGTCGAGAGGATTAAACCTAATAAGACACTCTCATCGCACGATCTCGAGAGAGAAGAATGGAAACTAATCCTAAATGTCCTGCACCTCCTCGATTATAGATGTGGTGCACAACACACCGATAATCAAGACTCTACTAGACACGATCTGTAGACACTTTCCGAGGACTAATCGCTCGATACCACTTTTGTCACGACCCGACCCCGGGGCCGCGACTGGTGCCCTACCTGGGCACCCCGTTCAGGTATACATCAAAGAATAGCAGCGGAACATACTCAACATACAACATACTTAGACAATAATATCTACAAAGCCGATAAGGCCGCTTCCATAAAATATGCATAATCAAAAGCAAATCAGACACACCTCGGTTCTTATAGCCCCAAACCACAACACGTGACTACGCACTTCTAGAATAACAACAATGGACAGGCTCGCCATACCCCTCAATGTACATAAATCTACAACATCGTGGGAAAGATCGTACTAAAAGACAAGCCTCCGAGAAATGGAGCTTCGACGTCGATAAGTGATCCTAAGAATGAGGATCCACCACCGCTACTCCCTACCACGCATTTAACGCAGCCCCCGAGGAAGGGGGTCAGTACACAATATGTACTAAGTATGTAAAACTGGAAAAATACTGTAATTACATCATAAGTTTAACACAAAGCCAAAGACATGTATGATAATAAAATTACAGTACACAGTGCCTTACTAACAATGAGAGTAACTAAGAGTATACGTACAACATAAAAATAGGAAGCTCACGATCAAAGCAGGACCATCCGCCCGCAGTATCATTAAACAATCCAACTCCTGGGACTATTTCACCCGCATAGGTCGTGTGGACCCGCATGAGGTATTCCTCACATAGGCTGTACCCCCCCGCATGGGACTATTTCACCCGCATAAGCCCATAAGGACTCACATGAGGTATTCCTCGCATCATGGGTAGCAAATCCACGGAAATAGGTGGTATAACATCTTGGGGATTAACCCCTCGTTTATACTCTTACCCTGAAGCAGGTGGTATAACGTCTTGGGGATTTACCCCTCATTTATACTCTTACCCTGGAGAATGTGGTATAACATCTTGGGGATTTACCCCTCATTTATACTCTTACCCTATCTCAACCGGCCATCATACATAACATAAGCCCTACCGGCTTATCATATATAACATAAGCACTACCGGCTTATTATACAATAAATAAGCAAGTTAAGAAATCCACCTAACTTCTTATTAGTCTTATTCATATACACTCTCATTTTAGTTTACTTAAGGCACTAGCATGTCTTTTATAAAAATCCGGGAATTTAACCCAAGTACTACATACTTCCACTCTTTTAAAAATGACTTTTTTTCGTATAAAACTTCCAAGATACTATTAACCGTAGTATCAAGTCAAAATTACTTTTCAAGACAAGTCACAATACCTTTAGAAATAAAGTTAGGTTTCTAAATCAAGTGACTCTTTTTCTTATAAAACCTTAGGCAATTGATGCCTTAAAATCAAATTGCCTTTCATGAAATCAAGTCATTTATCTTTCCATAAAGCTAATATAACCAACTTCCCATAAAGTCTTTATATTCACTTTATACCTTAGTCAAATACAATTTCCTATCCAAGGGACTTATATGTTTAAAACGAAACAAGTATCACATACTTTAAAACTCTTCAAGTCCCTTAACTTTAATAAAACTTAAGACATCCTTAATACTTTCAAAGAAGTGAGTTAATCTCCTAACTCACCCGACTTGGCTATTCATAAAACTAGTAAAGGATATCAAGGTCTTGTACGTCTACCGTACTATATACGTGCAACTAGTCATGCTCAAAAGATAGGAAAGTTCTACATACCTCTTCAGGTCAATCCGCTTGCTAAGTACAATATCCCGCCCGTAGTATGTCAACTATAATGTCCACAATACGTCTATTAATGTCTCACTTCAAACGTAGAATATTATAAGTGTAAAGTCACTAAATTCTACGGAAAATCGGACAGCACCTCCTTTGTTTCTACATACTTTGCCACCTTTTTCAAGGCCAAATTCAATAACCAAACACGCCACATTTAAGGCCCAATCAATGCAATTAACAATAGGGGATTACACGCCTACTAGACGTGTAAAATTCTGCCCCACAAAAGATATCAAACTAATACAAACTACTAGTCCAATTCGACCACATTGAGTACAATAACACCAATTCTTATCCAATTTCCATTTCAATCCAAGTTGTTAGCATAACATGATATCAAGTCGCAATCGATTATACTACTATAATCTTCAAGTAAGTAACATGCGACGATTCTAATAAACGACCAATTTGTAATCCAAATTCACATGACTTAAATGACATTTCGGATTTTAAGGCTACAATCAATCCATAATACTTATAAACTTCAACACATATACTTCATTCTAGGAAACATGTAAAGCTAACAACAATATATATAATCTTGTAACACTTTTAAGAGACAAGATTATTACCTCAACGAATCTTAATCCAACTCCAAATCTGAAGTCGCTCCTTAGCAACTTAGAGCCTCTTCAAGACACTTCAATCCGCCACTTGAGACCCTTAGAACAACACCAACAAATTTCCTTCAATCTTCCAAACAAAACCTAGAAAAGCAACTAGGTTTTCACCTTGCGACTAATACGAAAACTATCTTTTTCCGGGATTTTTCTATTGAGATACACTTACAATACACTCATGAACCTTGGTTTAAAGTGTGGAGCTAAATGGACAACAAACAATTTTTTGTGTGTGTTGGGACTTAGCCAAACCCGAGAGCCCCTCAAATGTGTTCTTGAAATTCTTGAATTTTTTTTTAAGTGTAAAACTTAGTCTTGATACTAGTACTACTATATAGCACAATGGAGGGTCAAGATGTGTACAAATGGGTGGCTTGGATGAGGTCTTATTAAATATCAAGACTAGTGGTCCCATTGACCAAGTCAACATTGTCAAGCTCTTCAAGTTGCAAGACTTAGTCATCCCACAAAGGTCAAATGACCCTTTAGTCCTTGCCTAATTTCGTCCAAGGCACCATAAGGGGGGGTGACACGTGTCGCCCTCCCATTCGTCACAATATTTCGTTTTCCGACAATTCTATAATTCCGATAAATTTTTACAAGTATCTAATCTTAACATTAGGAATTCTCACGTACGTTCTTAAAACATGTCCTATAAATACGGGGTGTAACATTTCGTACTACTTCGACAACTTGTTATGCTTGCGGCCAACAGGGTTTTTTTGCGAGAAATTGTCCGACCAGAGGTGGCGCGGATGTTACGACTCAGCCTTCGGGATCAGCGGCTGGTTCATCACCTTCTATAGCTATGCGCCCAACAGAGCAGGATTTGTATTAGAGTGACAAAGGGAAAGTAAAGCAATAGTTACAGGTATATCCTTAACCCTCTAGAGACTAGTATGTGTGATATGATGACCTAATGTTAAGTGTTATGTTCGGATAGCATTGTGTAAGTTGTGATTAGAAAACATGGTTAGTTGAAAAGGGTAAGTTTGGGGCCATGGAGATTGTGAGGCATAGAATACAGATAACCATGGAGACCTTAGATGCAAGGCCGTCTTGAGTAAAGGATTGTACGTTTGATCGTTGTCGGGGTAAATTGTATATGTGGAGTATATTCAGGTGATAAGTCCATGAGTGGTGTGAAATGGAAGTGGATAGTTGAGCTTAGAAGACCACTAGGTTCTCATGACTTGAATAAGGAGATTGTTCCGGTCTAGGAACGAGAGTTTAGTACGAAGAGGGTCGGGTTAAGGCCATATCCCGGGTCAACCCGCAGCCCGGAATGTGGTGGGATCCGTTTGAAGTGGTCCCGCTAGATGATAGGGTCACGAGGGTGTTAGGCCCAAGTTTAGGTAACCATCGTACGAGTTTGTGGATACGTTCGACCGATGAGTCGGCCGATGAGGTCACCATCTTGTCTTTCAATGATCATTTACTCGGCGGAGGGTTATGCGAGATGTTATATATCAGGAAGGTTGTAAGGCTGCACGAGGTTCCTACTTTTATCTTATGACAGGTAGTGGAGCCCAGTTTACGACTATTTCTTTCTTTTTTTCTGGAGGTTTTACCAGGCGGGGTTAGGAACTCAGGTGAGTCTCGGTATTGCATTCACCCTCGTGCCGACGGACAAACAAGCGCGTTTTATCCAGATATTTGAGGATAGGTTACGGGCCGGTGTTTTGATTCAGGGGTAGATGTGAGGATTATTTGCCTCTTGTTGAGTGAGTATTATAATAGCTACCATTTCAGTATTCGGATGGTGCCTTATGAAGCCTTGTATGGGAGGAAGTGTAGGTTGCTGGTCGATTGGTTCGATGTTGGCAAGGTTCAGATAGTTGGTCCATACTTGATTTCAGCAGGATGTGGATAAGGTGAAGCTTATCCAGAAGAGGTTATTAGCAGCTCAGAGTCAACAGAAGTCGTGTGGATAATCGGCGTCGACACTTGGAGTTCAAAGGACGGTGGGTCTTCTTGAAGGTACCACCCCGGAAGGGTGTGACGAGATTTGGAAAGCGGGGGAAACTTAGCCCGAGGTACTTTGGGCCTTTTCAGATCGTTTGTAGAATAGGCCAGGTTGCCTATAAGTTAGCACTGTCGTCCGACTTGGGAGACAGTACGTCCGGTCTTCCATGTTGCTATGTTTCGGAAGAGTATTAGAGATCCATCCAGAGTGTTCCCAGTTAATGATGACCAAGTTGGAGATAGTAACCCCGAGATTTTGGAAACTGAAGCAATGACAGAAATGTGGTACGTATATTAGAAAGAGTTCGAGTGTTCGAGGAGGGTACGACAAGTAAGAAAAGAGGCGAAGATGTGTTAAGAAGATGAAAGTATCATTTGGACCATGGGTGGAGCTAATAGTATTGTTATACGCTTTAGAGATGATTATTCGTTGGCTTGGATGTGAGTTTTTGCGCGTATGTTGTATTATGGCCATGTGTGGCATAATTGGTTCCGTATAGTAGGGAAGACTATACCGACACAGGTATGCTTGGAGACTTAGAAGGAACATTCGGGACGAATGTTTCTAAGGGGGGAAGAATGTTACACCCCGTAGTTACAGGGTATGTATACGAGGACGTACGTACGAGAATACGACATTAAAGTTGGAAAGAAAGAAAGATGTGATTTTTCGACGGAAAAGTTTCCGGATTTTGTGAAGGAAAAAGGTTCGTTAATGGGAATTGGATTCCCAGATTTGGTATTCAGACTTTTTGGAATATTTGAGAATTATGGAATTTTATTTCTGGAATTGGTCACGTGGGGCCCACGGGAGAAATTTACGGTTTTGTGGGGCCCACTTTGTTTTAGAGATTTTTGGCATTACGAATATTTTCGGGAGATGAAATATTTTGGACGAGTAGGAGGGCGACACATGGCACCCCCCCTTGGTCTTGGACGTTTTTAGGGACATGTGGCTAGCCACATGTCTCTTTAATGTGGTGGCCACATGTCTCAAAGTTGTGGTGGACACTTGGTTGGAAGAATCCACTCACACTTGGACCCAATCTTCACCTTACACTTGCTTTAATCCTAGCCCTTGATTTCTCTATAAATACCCCCCTTAAGTGCAAGACTTTATTCATCCCACACTTGAAATAATTTCCAAGGCAAAAATACTCCCTCCCTTGTTGTTGAGCTCTCGGTTTTGAGCCTCCCCCTTGACCAAAAGTTGTCCAAAAATTCTTAAACTTTTAAGTGTTCTTCCTTAGGATGTTAGGAAGATTGTGTACAAAGAGTTGGAAAAGATTTCACACCCCTAGCCTAAGAAATACACCTTGGCCGAAACTTGCCATAGTTGAGCCTAAGTGTTATTCACTTTTTGGAGTTGGATCTTGAAGAGGAGTTGGTTAGGAGCTTCTAAGGGTTGCTTGGAGCGGGTTGGAATGTAAGGATTTGGAGCTAAACGTTGCTCATGATCGACTTATAAATCTTGGATAATTATGGGCTTATCGAGGTAATGATCTTTATCCCCCTATTGTAATTGGAGATTACATGTTGTAGTAATGTATAGTCGAGTATACTATATGTAGAATGAATATTGATAAGAATTGAATCAGTATTTACATTGATCAGATTTACATGAGACTTGTAGTATTATTATGGGCGATGTTGTACACGTCCTGTTAGACGTGTAACCTCCTCGAGTTGTTGGCTAGTAGAGGCCTTGATAGATGAGGAGATTTATGTGGTTGCGGGAGGTGTCGCCGAATTTTCCGTAGAATAAGGAACCTTGTACTTTGAAATGTGCTACAAAGAGTTCAAGAAGTTGATAGACGTTTTGTGGCCTTTATAGGTTGAAATACTGCGAGAAGCGTATTCTACTTGAAGGGTGGAAAAGGCTAGCAGGGTTATAGTACTTTGGAGCATTTTTCTAATTGTCAATAATCGTCGCGAGGTATGTGAACCTCTTCCTATCCTTTCTAGCATGATTGTTGTGAAATATATATAGTGCGGTAGACGCACGTGTGTTTAAAGGAATTTGATTTTCCTTTTGTGTCCTTGACTTGATTCCAAAGTTAAGTGACTTGTTATGAAATATTAAGGACTTGAGTTATGTTAAAAAGTTGTAAAACCTCATTCATGAGTAATGGGTGTGTGGTCTTTTAAAGAATAAAGTTATCTTGATTTCGAAAATGAGAATAGTTTTCCTTGGTTGGTTTAAAACATAAAGTGTTATAATAGCTTTATGGGAAGTTATTTATAACGACTTTATGAAAACAAAAGAATGGTTTTATCATTGGATTTAAAATGATAACTTGACATTTTAAAAGTTGGAGGTTGGTTTCCTTAAAAGATATGAATTAAAGATTAGGAGACTGATTTTTGAAAGTAAAGAGACTTGACTTATAAACAACTTGATTTTGGGAAAGGAGAAGTAACTTGATTTAAAGGTATAGGTTACTTGTTTTTAAAAGAGTAAGACACTTGGTTTAAAAAGTATATTGCTACTTGACTTTAAAAAGGAAAAGTGTCTTTGTTTTAAAGGAAGGCATGGTTTTGTCTTAAAATGGTTTAAAAAGGAAGGCATGCTTTTGTCTTAAGATTGGTTTAAAAAGAAGGTATGGAAATTGTTTTGGTTTACTTAAAAAGATAGTTACTCTATTTTGATACTACGGGTATCGTGTGACTTTTGTGAAAGAAATGAATCTTTTTTTTTGAGAGTTGAAGTATGTAGTACTTTAGGGTTAAAACCCGGATTTGTTGACATGAAATAAAAGTACCTTATGTGAGTAACTTGACTATGTTGGCTTGTGATAGCCTTGTAATACTTCTTGTTGGTTTGATAAGTAAACATGTTATGATGCTACGTGTGTTAGTGTCTTGTGACGTTTGTGTAAGGGGGTTTTCTTGTTGTGCTTATGTTGTTTAACGATAAGCAGTTGTGCTGGTATTATATCACTTACCCCCCTGACTTGTTATGCCGAGGGTTAGCCACCCCCGATGCGAGGAATACCTCATGCGGGTCCATGTGACCTATGCGGAGCTGCGGGAGTTCCAGGATGATCACTCCGGGTGTGTTACGCCGATGCGAGGAATACCTCATGCGGTCCTTGTGGCCATGCGGACTGCGGGAGTCCAGGACGATGCCGCGAGTTAGCTACCCCCGATGCGAGGAATACCTCATGCGGGCCTAGGTGGCCTATGCGGACTGCGGGAGTTCCAGGATAAGGCTCGCATAATGATACTATGGGCGAATGGCCTTGCTTCGATCATTAGCGGCCTAGAAAAGACCAGTTGTGTTATATCTATTTTGATCTTGTTTATGCTGTGGCACTATGTGCGGTTAAGTTGGGTTGTTTCGTACGTATTTGTGAACTGGTTTTAAAATGTTATGATTTTATTTCAGATTTCTGATTTCACATACTTGGTACTGTTGCATCGACCTCCTTCGGCTGCGTTCATGCCGCAGGTAGAGGTACACCAGTTGTTGATCCTCGCTCATAGGATCACAGTTCAGCGTTTTGGGAAGCTCCGTTTCTCCGGAGGCTTATCTTGTGGTATGATTCCCTGAGAGTGTAGGTTCTTATACATTCAGGGGTATGGCGGGGCCCTGTCCCGTCATTGTTGTTATAAAACTCTTAGAGGTCTGTAGTACTGTTGTGGGCAGGGTTTGTAAAGGATGTAACTGTTCAAGTTTTTATTTATATATACAGAAAGGTAACCGTTTTGGTTAGCCTGTTTTCTTATTTCACTGTTTATCTTTTATGAGTTTTTATTTCCGCTGATTTTCTCTGATGTTGTATCACTAGGGTGCCCGGGGTAAGGCACCAGTCGCGGGCCCGAGGTCGGGTCGTGACAATCACATAGGTTATCCTTTATCAATTCCCATCATAAATAACATCATATGACCTCAAACATATCAATCTACACAACTCATTCTTTTCTTGTTTTAAATTATCATATCAGATGATATAAGACAAATTTTGTTAAATAGGACAACTAATCTTGTTCTTAATCAGTGGCTCTTGTTTTAGGTAGATAATATGACTAAACAACTTACAGATAGCCAAACGAGTTTCCAAAACAGTACATTGGTCATCATATTAAATTAATAACCCATACATGCTAAAACTAACTTCAATCAAACATGCCAATCCATTAAATCACATCTAGACACTTCATACATAATCAATATCTTTAAATTATCAATATTAAGTATTAAATTAACTAAGTAGCCTATACACGACTAGACAAATCTGAAATTAACCTGTTTTGTTCTATTTCAACTGTACAGATTATTCTAAATCAGCATGGAATATTTATCAGTTATCTAAAAACAGGCATATCCTCATTGGGAACTACCTAAACAAACTGAAATATACCCTATAAGTATAAAGTGTTGACCAAACACATTAATCTACAAATTCATTCATTCACTTTAACATAGGCAAAACCATCAAAGGATCCCACTCATATTTGCATAGATACAATTCAGTCAAGTAAACCAACACTTAAGTCTAGACATGTATATCCTTGAACAATACCATATACCACATACTTTAACCAAGCTCAAGCGTCAAGTACCACATTCAAGAAGGCCTAGGATATCTAAGGTCTCATCGGTTACTTAATATTCTAGGATTCTCAAATATTCATCTTCCTAAGCTTACATTATCTTCTCCCCTTATATGAGTGAGGTAGCTTCTCATAATTTCAAAATCATATTGCCCTTTCTGGCGTACCAATATTCTGGGTATAAATCGCTCTTCTATTGGCTACGAGTATCAACTGACTGAAGTCATTATTAGTAATCGGGGTTATCGAAACTGTAACAGGCACGGGTTTAACTTGAATTCTTAAAACTCAGCTCTACTGCACGATTTATGAGAAAGAATAGAAACCATCCCTAAATGTACGGCAGCCTCCTGCGTATAAGTATGGTGCACAACATACCCATATGCAAGAATCTACTAGACACGGTCTGTAGACATTTCGAGGACGAACTGCTTTGAAACCATTTTTTTTCATGACCCGAGCCGACGGGCCGCGACTGGTGCCCTACTTGGACACCCTTATACGAACCTGTCACATATAATCAAACTGATACCAAGGACAATGTAGAAACCTGTTATCATATCAAAATAGGCAAGCAGACAAGGCTGTCATTATACACGGGAATATCCAAAACAAACCACAACTGTATAGCTGACCAAGACACGTCTAAAATCCACACAAATCTAACCCACACATGTCTACAAACCTCTAAGAGTATGATAATGAAATATGATGGTACAGGGCCCCGCCGTACCCCTAAATATGCATAAGTCTATATCAAAGGATCTGTACCAAAATGGCTAGGCTCCGGAACAATAGAGCTCTCCAAATAACTGAGCAAAAATCCTAAGCTGGAGGATCACCAAACTGAGTGTCTGTACCTGCGGGCATGAAACGCAGCCCCTCAGAGAAAGGGGGTCAGTACAAAAAATGTACCGAGTATATAAAACATGAAGTATTGTAAGAAAGATCATAACCGGCCAAAAGATGACACGAGACAAGTATAATAATCAAAGATACCAATGCACCTGTGCCTTATGAAATGAGAGTCATGTATGCCCATATAATATACCGTACACGGCCCAATGTGGGACTCGGTGAAATAATCATATCCGTGGATGCCTGTCCACATATATCGTACCCAGCCCATTCTGGGACTCGGTAAATGAAGTCATATACATATACATACCGTACCTGGCCCTCTAGTGAGGGTCTCAGTGAAATCATATAATATGCACTTACCGTACCTGGCACATCATGAGACTCGGTAAAATCATATCCGTGGATGCCTGTCCACATATATCATACCCGACCCATTCTGGGACTCGGTAAAATCATCATATATATACATACTCGGCCCGGGACTCGGTGAAATAATATAATCACAACAAGCACGAATAGAATATCATGAGTAACCTTAAACAAATTAAATTATCATTTGACTCTCAATGGAATAAATAGAATGAACTATCACTGGAAGATCAAAGGCACTATCATATCATGTATCACAAGGAATTAGGATTCATTGGAACCATGTATGTCCGCCGTACACTCATTTACCAAAATCATGCCAAAAAGAAAGAAGGGATAGTTTCACATACCTTATTGTCGAATTAACCAACTCAATAATTAGAATACGTCTCAACTAGCACTTCAACCTATAACAATAACAACATGTTCATCAACTCTATGATTACTAGAATACGTTATATATCGAATGATGACTCTCTTTTTATATATAGAAAATTGGGCAGCACTTCCCCTACTTATACAAACATCCGCACTTCATACACAAGGTCAACAACATCGACAACAAGTCACAACTTAAGGATATAACCAAAACAGTCCCATATATCCTATATACGCCATTGTTATACATTATTTCTTTTCACGTCCATGTAATACAACAACCATAGCAACTAAGGCGATTAATACACCTATTTTTCATGTTAATCCAGCCCCTTAATCCATATTAAAATAACCTTTAAAAACAATCCATACTTCAACAACAACGAGAGTGAAATGTTCAACCTTTCTATACCTTAATTCCTTTAGGACATATGTTAGAAACTACCCCAATGTACGTGCATATTCATAACTAAATTTCCAGCATTTTAACTCAACAAAACAACCCCTAAATACAATACAACAAGCCCAATAATTTCGTGAATGTCACGGCCACAAGACTTAATACCAAAGCTCTTCTCATAACTCCTTAAAATCCAATTCATATTTCAACACTTTCATATAAACAACTACAACTTTAAATATAAAGATTTCCTTCATTTTAAATATGAAATCAATGATGATAATAACAACAACAACAACCGAACCCAATATAATCAAAACAGCCCCAAAATCGGTAACAACAATTCCAATCGACTCAACTACAACACCAATACAATCACATGCATTTTCTTACTTCCAATTTCTCTTAACACAAGTTCATCTCTTAACTACAACATCATTTAACTTTCAATTACTTTATAAGAAGAATAATTCTTACCTCTCTTAGCCAAAACAATCCCTAAATCGCATTTGACACCCACTGCTCCAATGTGCACCATTTCTTCAACTTACAATGACATGCATGCATCCTTTACAAGTTTAACCATCTTTCATACATGTTTTCTTCCAAATAGCTTGTCTCCAAAACTAAAGTTTGTGGAGCAATTTTTCGGCCAGTCAATTACAGTGACCACTGTTTTGGGGAGTTACCATGGCTTAGAACTTAGTAGAGAAGCTTAATCTTGGAAGGGGAGTTGATTGAACATTTAACTAAGCTATGAAGATGGAGGAAAATCTGTTTGGAGGGAGAGAGAATGGATGAGTGAAGGTGGAGTGATTTTTGAAATGGAGGGGAGGAGTGAGAGGGACATGGATATAAGGGTTGATGTTTAGCCTAATCATGCTATGCTTTTTGCCACTTGGAAGGCACAAGGTGCCACTTGGAAGGCACAAGGTGCCACTTGTTTTCCACTAGTTTCCCACTTATCATCCTCTCCACTAAATTAATCCCACACTTAAACTAAAATTCTGAAAATTCGAAGTCCACATTTTTATTTCATTCGACATTAATCCAAAACCACATTGGGAAAATTAAACTACTAGTATTAATTCCCATCGTCGCATTTGTTATATCCAAAATTATTCCAGAATTACATTCTTTATATACTAATTTCCAATACTCGAATCTTATTTCCTTAATTACGTTCTCACTTCATCACCCTAAAATTATGAGGTGTAACATGGACCAAGTCCGACCCTAACAATTCTGCCTCACCAACTTCGAACCAACCAATTGGCGATCTATACCTTCTCCCATACAGAGCTTCGAAAGGTGCCATCTTGATACTGGCATAGTAACTGTTATTATAAGAAAATTTGATGAGAGACAATTGATCATCCCAATTACCTTTAAAATCTAGGACACATGCTCTCAACATATCCTCGAGGGTCTAATAGTCCGCTATGCCTGTCTATCTATATGAAGATGAAAAGTTGTTCTGATATTTACCTTGGTACCCAATCTTTTCTGGAAAGACGTCCAAAAGTGCATTGTGAATTGATCACCACTATCTGAAATAATGGACATTGGGTGCCATAAAGTATGACAATTTCTCGGATATATAACTTGCCTTAATCCTCTACTTCAATATGTGGTCTTGGCTGGCAAGAACTATGCTGATTTAGAAGTCGATCCACAATCACTCAAATTGAATCATGCCTTCCACATGAGAGAGGTAGACCTGTTATGAAGTCCATATTTATCATCTCCCATTTCCAAATAGGAATATTAATACTCTGAGCCAATCTACCAGTGTCACGACCCAACCCCGGGCCCGCGACTGATGCCCTACCTGGGCACCCCCTTTTATACTCTTACATCCCATATAAAACCTAGGCCAAATGATAAATGAAAACTGTACGTATGTAGCAACAAGGCAAGCCGATGAGGCTGCCACTATATATATAAAAAGGGAATAACCCAACAATGCAGTTATACAATTGGCCCAAAAATAAATACAACTCCCGCAAGTCCAGCCCACATATGAATTCAGACCTCAAAGAGTTTTTTTACAGTATATTATGACGGGACAGGGCCCCGCCATACCCCTGAATGTATGTAAGACTGTAAACTCCATACCAAAAGACAAGCCTCCGAAATAATGGAGCTTCCTCAAAAACTGAGCAGAGATCCTAAGAGCGAGGATCAACAAACTGCGTACCTAATACCTGCGGGAATGAACGCAACTGTTACACCCCAAAATTTCAGGACATGTTTATAAGAACGTTCGTAAGAACTCAAAAATGTTAAGAATTGAGACGAGTAAAAAATTTATCGGAATTTTGGAATTTGTCAGAAAATGAAATATTGCGACGAACGGGAGGGCGACACGTGTCACCCCCTTAGCGGTCATGGAGGAATTGTGCATGGGTAGAATGGTCATTTGACCATAATTAAGATGAAAGTCTTTCTAGGCTAAGAGCTTGAGAACATTGACCAAGTCAATGAGCCCACATAGCTTGATATTTTAAATGAATTCATCCAAGCCACACAAATGTTCTAATCTAGACCCTTGAATGTAGTTTATATGTACACTAGTAGTGCAAGACTTTGTCATTCTCAACACTTAGAAAAATTTGAATCTTGTTCTTGTTTCCTTTGGAAGCTTACGGCAATGAGCCCTTTTCCAAGAGAATTTTTTTCAATTTTTGTCCAATAAGCTCCATACTTTAAACCAAGGTTCCTAAGAGTATTTTAAGGGTATCTCAATAGAAATATCCCGGAAAAGTCGCATTTTTGTATTAGTCGCAAGGCGGAAACTTAAGGAGTTCTTCAACTTTGAAGTTGGAACTTGAAGATGAGTTCTTCATAAGCTTCTAAGGGTTGCTTGGAGTGGATTGGAACGTCGAAAAGAGGAGCTAAAGTTGCTAAGGATCGACTTGTAATCTTGGATCATATTTGGGCTAAATGAGGTTTAATCTTCGTCTTACTTTTGTAATTGAAGATTCCATGTTATGATAAGTTAGAAATGATCATGTGATATGTGATATGAAGATTGATAAGTGTTATGGAAGTTTAGAAGCTCAAATCCTAAAATGACATGTTGAGTCATTTGAAATTGAATTACAATTTGGTCGTTATCTAGAAGCGTCGCATGTTATCTACTAGAAGATTGTAGTAGCTATAATCGATTGCGGCTTGATTACATGTTATACTAAACAACTTCGATTGAAAAGAAATTGGAAAGAAGACTTTGTGTTGTTGTCCCTCAATTTGCCGAATTGTCATTGTAGTTTAGACTAGTTTGATATAAATTGTGGGGCGGAATTTTACACGTCTTGTAGGCGTGTAATCCCCTATTGTTAACTACTTTGTTGAGCCTTAAATGTGGCGTGTTTGGTTATTGAATTAGGCCTTGAAAAAGGTGGCAAAGTATGTAGAAACAAAGGAAGTGCTGTCCGATTTTCCGTAGAATTTAGTGACTTTGCACTTGGAATATTCTACGTTTGAAGTAAGAAGTTAATAAACGTATTATGGTCATTATAGGTTGACATACTACATACGGCATATTGGACTTAACAAGTAGATTGAACCGAAGAGGTATGTGGAACTTTCCTATCTCTTGAGCATGAATAGTTGTAAATATATAGTACGGTAGACGTACGAGGGTTTGACGAATTTAGTTCATTTGATATCCTTGGCTTATTTTTAAGAATGTCCAAGTTGGTTGAGTTAGGGAATTAACTCACTTGTTTAAAAATAATATGGATATCTTAGTTTCTAAAAGTTAAGAAACTTGATTACTAAAGTTAAGGGACTTGAAGTATTTTAAAGGTATATGGTACTTGTTTCGTTTTAAAAGTATAAGTCCCTTGGATATAAGGAAGAATGTATTTGTCTAGAGTATAAAGCTAGTATAACAACTTTATGGGAAGTTGGTTATAATAGCTTTATGGAAAGTTAAAAAGAGTGGTTTACTCTAAGTAATTTAAGTATGATAAATGACTTGAAATAATGAAAGGCAAATCGATTTAAAGGCATCAATTGCTTAAAGTTTTAAAAGAAAGAAGTCACTTGATTTAGAAGCCTATAAATGTATTTCTAAAAGGTATTGTGACTTGCTTGAAAGTAGTTATGACTTGATACTACGGTTATTAGTATCTTGGAAGTTTTATATGAAAAAGAGTCATTTTAAAGAAATAGAAGTACGTAGTACTTTGGGTTAAATTCCCGGATTTTATAATGACATGTTAGTGCCTTAAGTAAACTAAAATGAGAGTGTATATGAATAAGACTAATAAGAAGTTAGGGGGATTTCTTAACTTGCTTATGTAATGTATGATAAGCCGGTAGTGCTTATGTTATGTATGATAAGCCGGTAGTGCTTATGTTATGTATGATAGTCGTTTGTGCTAGTGATATATATTGTGCATTACGGGGTCATTCCCCGGGTTTGTGGCATTTGCATATTCCGTGGATTTGCTACCCATGATGCGAGGAATACCTCATGCGGGTCCGAAAGGGCTTATGCGGGTGAAATAGTCCCATGCGGGGCGGACCAGTCCTATGCGAGGAATACCTCATGCGGGTCTACACGACCTATGCGGGCGGATACAGTCTATGCGAGGAATACCTCATGCGGGTCCATACGACCCTTGCGGGTGAAATAGTCCCAGGAGTAGGATTGCTTAATGATACTGCGGGCGGGTGGCCCTGCTTTGATCATGAGCCTCCTATTTTTATGCAGTAAAGTATACTCTTGTTTACTCTCATTGTTAGTAAGGTACAGTGTACTGTTATATGAGTTATCATACATGTCTCAAGTTTTATTTTAGACTTATGATTTCACTACACGATTTCAGGCCACATATTTGGTACATGTTGTACTGACCTCCTTCGGGGGGCTGCGTTCATGCCGCAGGTAGAGTACAGGTTGCTGATCCTCACTTTTAGGATCACTGATTCAGCTGTTGAGAAGCTTCATTACTCCGGAGGCTTATCCCTGGTATTGTCGGTTGTTATACATTCAGGGGTATGGCGGGGCGCTGTCCCGCCACAGTTGTTATTCTTAGAGGTATGTAGTCATGTCTTGTGGATTGGGTTATAAAGGAAAAAAATGTACTATTTTATTATGTATATTTTACGGAAGGTGGCCTTATCGGCTAGCCTGTTGATTTTAATGTCTAAGTATTTTTTTGAGTTGTGTATGTTCCGCTGCTATTCTCTGATGTATACCTGTAAGAGGTGCCCAGGTAGGGCACCAGTCGCGGGCCCGGGGTCGGGTCGTGACAAAAGTGGTATCAGAGCAGTTAGTCCTCGGAAAGGGTCTACAGACCGTGTCTAGTAGAGTCTTGATTATCGGTGTGTTGTGCACCACATCTATAATCAGGAGGCTGCAGGACATTTAGGATTGGTTTCCATTCTTCTTACTCTGAGATCGTGCGATATAGCTGTGTGGTTAGGGTCGTCTCTCCCTAACAAGTTATGTTGTTTGCAGCTACGAGAAAGGCAGCAGTGACCCAGGAAAGATTATGTGGATTGCGTATCCAGGTTGGTAATATTTGTAGTATAGTTGTATTGTGACATACAGCTATACAGATTTATGTATGAGGGTCACATATGTGTTGCCTAGAATGATTATGGATTACCAGGAATTGGTAAGGACTAAATAAATACCGGGAAGGTATGAAACAGTTTAATGAATTCTCATCAAGGTTTTACGTACTCATTTTAGATAATTAGGAGAGGATGAGCTGTCTGAGAAGGAAATGGACCCTTAAGAAGTTTAATTAAGGGACTTAATGAAAGACTATGTTAATAGTTTAAGCTACATGGTATGATTACGAGAATGGTACGGGTGAGATCCGTATGGAGTAAGTATGGTTGTTGTGGACAAGACAACACGATTATAGTATATTGAGAAGTTTTTGTACCCGTTTACGGGGGGACTGATAAGTTAGGCTTGGAGCATGGAAATTGTGAGCCTAGGAATGTTGATAACCACCGAGACCTTAGATATATAAGGCCTTCTCGGGTAGTAAAAAGTTAAGTCAGACCAAGGGTAAGAGTTAAGTACGACGCCTAGTCGGGTTGAGGACCTATTAAGGGTAACCCCATAACCTGTAATGGAATGGGATCAGTTGGTAGTAGTCCCTCTACGTGACAGGGTCACGAGGGTGCAAGGCCCAAGTTTAGTTAATCATTTTACGGGTTAGTGGACGCATTCCACCGGAACCAGGCTGTGAGAGCCGGAAATGGCCTTATGTTGTTTAGAATAAGTACTCCAAAGATTGGAGGCCCGAATCAGTATGAAGGCTATGTACGTACACTAGAATAAGTTTGGAAGTACGGGAAGAGTACGACCAGTAAGAAAAAGAGCAACCAAGTGTAAAGAAATGGAGCCTGAATCCATGAGGACCTTTCGAGGTGACTACACCCGTGAGTGTTGGGTGGTAGCTGAGTGGGTAGATAATAGTTGCCGGTAACGATACAGTCGTTGGACCCTAGCAGACCTAGCAGAGCTGTTATGACAGACATTGAGGTCATTATGAGTACGGGCTAGTTGGCCTCTTGTTATGCCAACGTGGACTACAAAGAGAGATTGATTCGGTATCAGTTTCCCGGTAAGCCTGTTATCGAGTGAAAAGGAAGAGAAGTGGTGGTAACCAGTGAATTATCCTTCCTTCTTGACATTGTTGATTTTAATAAGTCTGTGTGACTTGTTCAGTGGAGGTAAGTTAATGCAGTAAGTAAGAAATACTCGAATTTGAAGGGGTTTATGCTAAGTGCCCTTGAATGTACTTGGAGTTGGTTTGGTGTGGCGGTCAGGGCCACGACCTTCCGGATAAGTTCAGGATAGCGCGCAAGCAAGAATAAGATAGGTACGAGTGCTGCCTACGGAAAACAGAAGACATCTTTGGTAGGTTTTGAAAATCTACACGACTTTAAGGCGGTGCGTGATGATTAGATATTTACTGGACCGCAAGAGGACCCTGTGATTAGGGTTGTGACTCCAAGGAAAGTTTATTTAATGGAGATAAGTTCTCTCCCCCACGTAAGGACAGTTTTACGTATTATGGGGTTATGTGTACCCATGTTGTTAGACGAAGGATTGGAGACTGGTAAGGTCTTCAGTATCGTCATTCCATTGGTTACAGTTTTAGATAACCGTGGGAAAAGTATTGTGTTGGGGTAATTAAGAACGACGTTACGAAATGGTCGAGGAAGTGTCGTAAGGATAAAAATGCTGGTAGTACGCATATATGAAACTGTACGATTATGAATCAAGATAGAAATACTTTTGCTAATAATAAGCATAAGGTAGGGTTATGACCAGGATGATAAAAGAGAATACGACTATAGTTATATAAGTTGCACGAGGTATGATTACCCCAGACTAGTGTAAGACCATTAGTAGATAATGGGCAGTAAGAACACCTTGAGAAAATGTGGTAGAATCTGTACTGACGAGAAAGATTGTAAGAAAATACGGAGGGGTAAGGGACCCCAGGACAACTTGAAATGACTTATAAAGGAAAGACGAGTAGACACTCGAACGATAAGAAATTTTGACAAGTCTTTGGATTATGTAATACCATGAATGGAGGTTGAACACCTGACTATAGGATCTACAAACTGGGAAAGGAAAATCGGGTTACTACTTGACGAGATCAAGGAAATCTCCCCCCTAAATTGTGATTGACAGGAAGTCTTGGCCATGAGGCAAGCAAATGAATCAAATCTAAGTTAGTGACCAAGTTTGGTTGCAACAGAGAAAGGGAAACAGGAACCATAATTGAGATTAAGGATGCCCGAATATTTCGCAGGTATGAGAAAGGCTTTCAGTTATTGGAAGATAAGTTGACCACGACTGTCACGACCCGACCCGGCGCGATCGTGCCCTACCCGGGCACCCTGCCTCGTATACATCGAGAATAGCAATGAACATACACAACATAAACACATGTGTAAACAATAAACACACAGGCTAGCCGATAAGGCTGCCTTCCATAATATAAACATAATCAAAGTACAACTGTACAACTCAGTTCTTACAGCCCAACCACATATATGAATACAGACCTCTAGGAATAACAACTGTGGCGGGACAGGGCCCCGCCATACCCCTGAATGTACATAAATCTACAACATCAGGGAAAGACTGTACCAAAAGAGACAAGCCTCCGAAGAAATGGAGCTTCTGACGTCTGATAAGTGATCCTAAGAATGAGGATCCACCACCTGTTTACCCCTACCTGCGACATGAACGCAGCCCCCGAGGAAGGGGGTCAGTACACAATATGTACTAAGTATGTAAAACTGGAAAATACTGTAATTACATCATAAGTTTAAAACAAAACCGGATACATGTATGATAGTCAAATTACAGTACATTGTGCCTTACTAACAATGAGAGTAAATAGGAGTATACTTACAACATAAAATAGGAAGCTCACGATCAAAGAAGGACCACCCGCCCGCAGTATCATTAAGCAATCCTACTCCTGGGACTATTTCACCCGCATAGGTCGCGTGGACCCGCGTGAGGTATTCCTCGCATGGGACTATTTCACCCGCATAAGCCCTTACGGACTCGCATGAGGTATTCCTCGCATAGGCTGGACCCGCCCGCATGGGACTATTTCACCCGCATAAGCCCTTGCGGACTCGCATGAGGTATTCCTCGCATCGTGGGTAGCAAATCCACGGAATATGCAAATGCCACAAACCCGGGGAATGACCCCGTAAAGAATAACATACCACTAGCACAAAACCGGCTATCATGCAATACATAAGCAAGTTAAGAATCCCCTAACTTCTTATTATTCTTGTTCACATACACTCTCATTTTAGTTTACTTAAGGCACTAACATGTCTTTTTAAAGATCCGGGAATTTAACCCAAAGTACTACATACTTCTTCTCTTTAAAACAAATGACTCTTTTTCATATAAAACTTCCAAGATACTATTAACCATAGTATCAAGTCCAAATTACATTTCAAGGCAAGTCACAATACCTTTAGAAATAAAGTTAGGTTTCTAAATCAAGTGACTCCTTTTCTTATAAAACCTTAGGCAATTGATGCCTTAAAATCAAATTGCCTTTTCATTAAAATAAAGTCATTTATCCTTCCATAAAGCTAATATAACCAACTCCCCATAAAGTCGTTATATTAACTTTATACCTTAGCCAAAAACAATTTCCTATCCAAGGGACTTATACGTTTAAAACGAAACAAGTATCACATACTTTAAAATTCTTCAAGTCCCTTAACTTTAATAAAACTTAAGACATCCTTAATCCTTTCAAAGAAGTGAGTTAATCCCCTAACTCACCCGACTTGGCCATTCATAAAACTAGTAAAGAATATCAAGATCTTGTACGTCTACCGTACTATATACGTGTAACTAGTCATGCTCAAAAGATAGGAAAAGTTCTACATACCTCTTCGGGTCAAACCACTTGCCAAATACAAATTCCCGCCCGTAGAATATCAACCTATAATATCCACAATACGTCCATTAACGAATTACTTCAAACGTAGAATATTATAAGTGTAAAGTCTCTAAATTCTACGGAAAATCGGACAACACCTCCTTTGTTTCTACTTACTTTGCCACCTTTTTCAAGGCCGAATACAATAACCAAACACGCCACATTTAAGGCCCAATCAATGCAATCAACAATAGGGGATTACACGCCTACTAGACGTGTAAAATTCCGCCCCACAATAGATATCAAACTAATACAACTACTAGTCCAATTTCGGCCATATAGAGTACAACAATACCAATTCTTATCCAATTTCCATTTCAATCCAAATTGTTAGCATAACATGATATCAAGTCGCAATCGATTATACTACTATAATCTTCAAGTAAGTAACATGCGACGATTTTTGTAAACGATCAAATTGTAATCCAACTTCACATGGCTTACATTACAATTTCAGATTCTAAGGCTACAAGCAATCCATAATACTTATAAACTTCAACACATATACTTCATGCTAGCAACATGTAAAGCTAACAACAATATAAATAATCTTGTAACACTTTTAAGGGACAAGATTATACCTTAACGAATCTTAATCCAACTCCAAATCCGAAGTCGCTCCTTAGCAACTTAGAGCCTCTTCAAGACACTTCAATCCGCTACTTGAGACCCTTAGAACAACACCAACAAATTTCCTTCAAACTTCCAAACAAAACCTAGAAAGACAACTAGGTTTTCGCTTTGCGACTAACCCGAAAACTATCTTTTTCCGAGATTTTTCTATTGAGATATGCTTACAATACACTCAAGAACCTTGGTTTAAAGTGGGGAGCTTAATGAACAAGAAACAAAAAAAAATCTTTTTCTTAGAGAGTGAACCCGAGAGCACTAGCTCTTGTTCTTCAAATTTCATGAAAATTTTCTAAGTGTTGGACTCACTCTTGCTACTAGTAGTATTATATAGTGCAATGGAGGGTCAAGATGCAACCAAATGGGTGGTTTGGATGAGCTCTTAACAAATATCAAGCCTTGTGGGTCCTTTGACTTAGTCAAGAATCTCAAGCTCTCAAGTTGCAAGACTTGTCTTGCTAACAAAGGTCCAATGACCCTCTTTCCCTTGCAAAATTCGTCCAAGGCATCATTAAAGGGGGTGACATGTGTCGCCCTCCCATTCGTCATAATAATATGTTTTTCGACAATTTCATAATTCCGATAAATTTTTACAAGTCTCAAATCTTAACACTTGTGAGCTCTTACGTACGTTCTTAAAACATGTCCTGAAAAAAATACGGGGTGTAACATTCTTCCCCCCTTAGAAACATTCGTCCCCGAATGTTCTTTCGGAGTCAAACTTATAATTAGCGACATAGTTTCCTTTCACAACCCCGACATACCAATAATGCCACACATGGCCACATAAAAATATTTAAGCAAAAGAATACTTCAATTAAAACTTGACAAGTAAGGGAAGATGAATTACCTGAAGGTATAGGGAATAAGTGAGGATACTTCCTCAACATGTCCTCTTCCGCTTCCCAAGTCATCTCCTCTCGGTTATCATTCCTCCACAAGACTTTGACGGAAGCCACATTCTTGGTCCGCAGTCGCCTGACCTGGCGATCGAGTATCGCTATGGGACTCTCCTCATACGATAACCCCTCTGTCACCTGGACCTCACTAGCAGGGAAAACTCTCGCTGGATCTCCGATACACTTCCGCAACATAGAAACATGGAAGACCGGATGTACCGCCTCTAACTCTGATGGCAAATCCAACTCATAGGCAACCTTGCCCACTCTACAGACGATCTGGTAGGGCCCAATGTACCTTGGGCTGAGTTTCCCCTTCTTACCGAATCTCATCACACCCTTCATGGGTGACACCTTCAAGAAGACCCAATCGTCTACCTGAAACTCCAAATGCCGACGCCGATTATCCGCATATGACTTCTGCCGACTCTGAGCTGCTAACAGTCTCTCCTGGATAGCATTCACCTTATCCACAGCCTGCTGAACCAAGTCTGGGCCAACTAACTGTACCTCGCCCACGTCGAACCAACCAATCGGCGACCTGCATTTCCGCCCATATAAAGCCTCGTATGGCGCCATCGATATCTTGGAGTGGTAGGCTTGTTATAAGCAAACTCTACAAGAGGCAAATGATCCTCCCTACCTCGAAATCAATCACGCAGCTCGCAGATATCCTCAATCGCGGATAGTACGCTCCGCCGCCGATCCGAGGATGAAATGTCAGATCGAGACTCACTGGTCCCTAATCCCTTCGAAAGACCTCGAAGTTAGCGAACCAGGCTCCCCTATTAGATAGAAGCGACACCGGGACACCGTGCAGCCTCACAATCTCTCTGATGTATAATCTGGCATAGTCCTCAGCCGAAAACGTTGTCCTGACTGGAAGGAAATGGGCTGATTTCGTCACCACAACAATAACCCAAATGGAGTCGTACTTCCTCTGAGTATGAGGTAACCCTGTAACAAAGTCCATGTTGATCACCTCCCACTTCCAAGTCGGAATCTCAATAGCCTGCAATAATCCACTGGGCCTCTGGTGCTCGACCTTGACCTGCTGGCAATTAGGACACTGTGCAACAAAACCTGCCACGTCCCTCTTCAGGCCATCCCACCAATACAAACATCTGAGGTCATGGTACATCTTGGTCGACCCCGGATGAATAGAATAACGAGCACTGTGCGCCTCCCCTAATATCTGCTGACGAAGCCCTGTCACATCGGGAACACACAACCGGCCCTCAAATCTTAGCACCCCATCAGGCGCTACCTCGAATAGACTCTTCTCCTCCCGAAGAGCTGCATCACGATACCGTACTAACACTGGGTCCTCAAACTGTCGCCTCTTCACCTCATCAATGATGGAAGACTCGGCAACCTCACGAACCCGTACCCCACTATCATCGGCATCGACCAATCGAACCCCAAGGCTCGCTAGCTGGTGGATCTGACGGACCATGTCCTGTCTCTCCGCACTCCGCTGCACTCATCGATCTACGACTCAAGGCATCAGCAACTACGTTGGCCTTCCCCGGATGGTATAGAATATCAACATCATAATCTTTCAGCAACTCTAACCACCGTCTCTGTCGCAAGTTCAGCTCCCTCTGCCTGAAGATATACTGGAGGCTCTTGTGGTCTGTATAAATATCCACATGAACCCCATACAAATAATGTCTCCAAATCTTCAAGGCATGAATAACTGCGGCCAACTCTAAGTCATGGGTAGGGTAATTCCTCTCATGCTTAGAATCTTGGAAGCATAGGCTATAACCTTGCCGTCTTTGCGTCAAAACACACCCAGCCCGATACCCGAGGCATCACAATAGATCACGCACCGCCTAACCCCTCGGGAAGAGTAAGAACTGAGTGTAGTCAACCTTTCCTTGATGAATCGAAACCCTTCTCGCAAGCCTCATTCATCGGAACTTGGCCGCATCCGAGTCACCTAGTCAACGGCTGAAATCGGCAAAGCGCTCCACAAACCTACGATAATAACCTGCCAGTCCTAAGAAACTGCGCACCTCGGTCGGAGTAGTAGGTCTCGGCCAAGACTTGACTGCCTCAATCTTTGCCGTATCCACCCGAACACCATCAGCCCCAATAATATGCCCCAGGAATTCCACTGAGGCCAACCAAAACTCACACTTGGAGAACTTGGCGAATAACTGCCGGCTCCGGAGAACCCTGGTACCGCCTCAAGTGATTCGCATACTCTGCTCTTTCACGAATAAACCAGGATGTCATCAATGAATACTATCACAAATGTATCCAAAAATGGCTTGAACACCCGGTTCATCAGATCCATAAATACCGCTGGAGCGTTGGTCAAACCGAAAGACATAACCCTGAACTCATAGTGCCCATACCGGGTCCTGAATGCAGTCTTTGGGATATCTGCCTCTCGCACTCGCACCTGATGATAACCAGACCGCAGGTCTATCTTGGAGAAACACCTCGCACCCTGCAACTGGTCAAACAAATCATCAATCCTGGGGAGGGGGTACCTATTCTTGATGGTTACCTTATTCAGCTGCCTGTAATCAACACACATACGCAGCGTCCCATCCTTCTTCTTCACGAACAAAACCGGCGCTCCCCAGGGAGATACACTAGGCTTGATAAAGCCTTTCTCCAGCAAATCTTTCAGCTGGTCCTTCAGCTCCCTCAACTCAGCAGGTGCCATCCTGTATGGCGGAATGGAAATAGGTCGAGTGTCTGGCAACGTGTCAATACAAAACTCAATCTCCCTCTCAGGAGGGATACCCGAAAGATCGTCTGGGAACACATCTGGAAACTCCCTAACCACTGGCACTGACTGAAGAACTGGCACCTCAGCCTCTGTATCAAATACCCGAACCAGATGATAGATGTACCCTTTCTGCACCATCTTCCTAGCCTTGAGGTAAGAAATAAACCTACCCCTCGGCGACGTTGTGTTGCCCTTCCACTCGATAACTGGCTCGCCAGGAAACTGGAACCGAACCAACCTGTCCCTACAGTCAACGTTGGCATAACAAGAAGCCAACCAGTCCATACCCATAATGACATCAAAATCTGTCATCTCCAACTCTATCAAGTCTGCAAGGGTCTGACGATCAGAATAAATACCGACAACCTCTCAGACACCCGCCGCCTAACACCGAATCACCTACTGGCGTAGCTACCTCAAAAGGCTCTATCGACTCTGGCTCTATCCCGATTCTACCCGCAATAAGAGGGGACACATAGGACAAGGTAGAACCTGGATCTATCAAAGCATAAACGTCACAACATGAAATCAATAATGTACCTGTGACAACATCAGGGGAAGCCTCCTGATCCTGGCGTCTGGCTAGAGAATATATGCGGTTCTATGGACTGCTAGAACTGGAACCACCAACATGACCTTTACCGCGCTGCCGTCCGTGAAGTACCGCCGCCAGGCGCATAACTACGAAGGAGAGGAAGACCAAAGAATCGATCCCGCTTACCGCACCGTATCACCCATACTGCCTCTAGACGGATAATCTCTCTTCAAATGGCCTATCTGGCCACAAGAGTAACAAGCTCCTGCAGGAACACGACACTCGCCTGGGTGAGATCTACCGCATCGAGCACACCGAGGTGTGGGTGGTCTCGATCGGCGACGATTGCTGCCTCCCTGAAACCCCGAAGCCCTAGAGCCCTGACATGCTCCTGAATGACCTGGCTGATCAGACCTCCTGCCAGAAAACCGTGAAGGAGCACTCTGTGCTGGCTGGAAAGTGGACAGTTCTGCCGAGGCCGCCCGCCGAAATCGCCTGAGACCACTGCCCCGGCCTCTTGGGCCGGCTCGAGTCTATCTGGTCCTCCTCTCTCTATCCTCTATCCTCGCGCATAGGCTGCATCTCCGGCAATGTCCATACCGGGTGAAGAGCCACCCTGCTGTGCAAGAATCATATGACGGTCTAGCCCCATCACATAACGATGAACTCTATCTGCCATGTCATTACAATGGTGTGCGTGCACGCCAAGGAGTCAAACTCCAGGCTATACTCCCTGATAGTCCTCCCATTCTGCCTCAAAGTCAAAAATCTATCTACGCGGGCCCTCCTCATCTCAGGAGGCAAAAAGTGATCCATGAAGGCCTCTGTAAACTCCTCCCAAACAGCTGGAAGAGCATCCTCACCTCTCGAAAGCAACCACGACTCAAACCAGTTCAACGCAATATCGCGTAACCGGTAAGAGGCTAGCGTAACAGACTCTGTCTCTGAAGCCCTAAGAACCTGCATAGTCCGCTGTAGCTGCCGAATGAACTCCTGCGGATCCTCCTCAGACCTCGAACCATAAAACTCGGGCGGATGACAACCCAGAAAATCCCGGATCCGCAAACTGTCGGCTCTAGGGTTAGCTGCCTGCTCCTGTCGGCGCTGCCCTGCTACTATACTGGTCAATAACCGGATCTGCTCCCCGTAGTCTCTATACTCAGCTCCTGGCTGTGGGACTGGAGGCTCTGGTACCGGAACCTCTGGAGCTACTGCCGCTCTGGCCTGTCTAATACCGCCGTGGCCGAATCGCCGACTCGCCTACTATCTCGTGCATAGTGCGTGCTCGAGTCCGTAACCTTCGAGTACCGCTAGCGCCTCCCGCCGCTTTGCCCTTCTGGGCCCTGGTCTCCTTCCGTGGAGGCATAACTGTTTCATAAGAGTAGGTCAGAGAGGATTCAACCTAATAAGACAGCTCTACTGCACGATTTCAGAGAGAGAAGAATGTAAACCAATCCTAAATGTCCTGCAGCCTCCGGATTATAGATCTGGTGCACAACACACCGATAATCAAGACTCTACTAGACACGGTCTGTAGACACTTTCCGAGGACTAACTGCTCTGATACCACTTTTGTCACGACCCGACCGGGCGCGATCGTGCCCTACCAGGCACCCTGCCTGTGTATACATCAGAGAATAGCAGCGGAACATACACAACATAAACACATGTGTAAACAATAAACACACATACTAGCCGATAAGGCTGCCTTCCATAATATAAACATAATCAAAGTACAACTGTACAACTCAGTTCTTACAGCCCAACCACATATGTGAATACAAACCTCTAGGAATAACAACTGTGGTGGGACAGGGCCCCGCCATACCCCTGAATGTACATAAATCTACAACATCAGGGAAATACTGTACCAAAAGAGACAAGCCTCCGAAGAAATGGAGCTTCTGACGTCTGATAAGTGATCCTAAGAATGAGGATCCACCACCTGTTTACCCCTACCTGCGACATGAACGCAGCCCCCGAGGAAGGGTCGACACAATATGTACTAAGTATGTAAAACTGGAAAATACTGTAATTACATCATAAGTTTAAAACAAAGCCGGAGACATGTATGATAGTCAAATTACAGTACACTATGCCTTACTAACAATGAGAGTAAATAGGAGTATACTTACAACATAAAATAGGAAGCTCACGATCAAAGCAGGACCATCCGCCCGCAGTATCATTAAGCAATCCTACTCCTGGGACTATTTCACCCGCATAGGTCGCGTGGACCCGCGTGAGGTATTCCTCGCATGGGACTATTTCACCCGCATAAGCCCTTACGGAATCGCATGAGGTATTCCTCGCATAGGCTGGACCCGCCCGCATGGGAGTATTTCACCCGCATAAGCCCTTGCAGACTCGCATGAGGTATTCCTCGCATCGTGGGTAGCAAATCCACGGAATATGCAAATGCCACAAACCCGGGGAATGACCCCGTAAAGAATAACATACCACTAGCACAAAACCGGCTATCATGCAATACATAAGCAAGTTAAGAATCCCCTAACTTCTTATTATTCTTGTTCACATACACTCTCATTTTAGTTTACTTAAGGCACTAACATGTCTTTTTAAAGATCCGGAAATTTAACCCAAAGTACTACATACTTCTACTCTTTAAAACAAATGACTCTTTTTCATATAAAACTTCCAAGATACTATTAACCATAGTATCAAGTCCAAATTACATTTCAAGGCAAGTCACAATACCTTTAGAAATAAAGTTAGGTTTCTAAATCAAGTGACTCCTTTTCTTATAAAACCTTAGGCAATTGATGCCTTAAAATCAAATTGCCTTTTCATTAAAATAAAGTCATTTATCCTTCCATAAAGCTAATATAACCAACTCCCCATAAAGTCGTTATATTAACTTTATACCTTAGCCAAAAACAATTTCCTATCCAAGGGACTTATACGTTTAAAACGAAACAAGTATCACATACTTTAAAATTCTTCAAGTCCCTTAACTTTAATAAAACTTAAGACATCCTTAATCCTTTCAAAGAAGTGAGTTAATCCCCTAACTCACCCGACTTGGCCATTCATAAAACTAGTAAAGGATATCAAGATTCAGACGCTCACCGTACTATATACGTGTAACTAGTCATGCTCAAAAGATAGGAAAAGTTCTACATACCTCTTCGGGTCAAATCACTTGCCAAATACAAATTCCCGCCAGTAGAATATCAACCTATAATATCCACAATACGTCCATTAACGACTTACTTCAAACGTAGAATATTATAAGTGTAAAGTCTCTAAATTCTACGGAAAATCGGACAGCACCTCCTTTGTTTCTACTTACTTTGACACCTTTTTCAAGGCCGAATACAATAACCAAACACGCCACATTTAAGGCCCAATCAATGCAATCAACAATAGGGGATTACACGCCTACTAGACGTGTAAAATTCCGCCCCACAATAGATATCAAACTAATACAACTACTAGTCCAATTTCGGCCATATAGAGTACGTAAAATTCCGCCCCACAATAGATATCAAACTAATACAACTACTAGTCCAATTTCGTCCATATAGAGTACAACAATACCAATTCTTATCCAATTTCCATTTCAATCCAAATTGTTAGCATAACATGATATCAAGTCGCAATCGATTATACTACTATAATCTTCAAGTAAGTAACATGCGACGATTTTTGTAAACGATCAAATTGTAATCCAACTTCACATGGCTTACATTACAATTTATGATTCTAGGCTACAAGCAATCCATAATACTTATAAACTTCAACACATATACTTCATGCTAGCAACATGTAAAGCTAACAACAATATAAATAATCTTGTAACACTTTTAAGGGACAAGATTATACCTTAACGAATCTTAATCCAACTCCAAATCCGAAGTCGCTCCTTAGAAACTTAGAGCCTCTTCAAGTCACTTCAATCCGCTACTTTAGACCCTTAGAACAACACCAACAAATTTCCTTCAAACTTCCAAAAAAAACCTAGAAAGACAACTAGGTTTTCGCTTTGCGACCAACCCGAAAACTATCTTTTTTCGAGATTTTTCTATTGAGATATGCTTATAATACACTCAAGAACCTTTGTTTAAAGTGGGGAGCTTAATGAACAAGAAACAAATTTTTTTCTTTTTCTTAGAGAGTGAACCCGAGAGCACTAGCTCTTGTTCTTCAAATTTCATGAAAATTTTCTAAGTGTTGGACTCACTCTTGCTACTAGTAGTATTATATAGTGCAATAGAGGGTCAAGATGCAACCAAATGGGTGGTTTGGATGAGCTCTTAACAAATATCAAGCCTTGTGGGTCCTTTGACTTAGTCAAGAATCTCAAGCTCTCAAGTTGCAAGACTTGTCTTGCTAACAAAGGTCCAATGACCCTCTTGCCCTTGCAAAATTCGTCCAAGGCATCATTAAGGGGGGTGACACGTGTTTCTGACAATTTCATAATTCCGATAAATTTTTACAAGTCTCAAATCTTAACACTTGTGAGATCTTACGTACGTTCTTAAAACATGTCCTGAAAAAAATACGGGGTGTAACAACGACTACAGTTCTAACCCCTCCTGAGAGACTAGAGGGTTAGGTTATTATTGTAACACGTTGGGTGTTGGGCTAGGTTGTGTGCTGACGGAACACGATAATGTTAGAGCCTATGTTTCCCGGCAGTTATGGAAGCATGAGAGGAATTACGCCACTCACGATTTAGAGTTGGCGGCAGTTAATCATGTCATGAAGATTTGGAGGCATGACATATATATAGACTTCATGTGGACATTTGTGCAGACCACAAGAGCCTCCGATATATCTTCAGACAGAGGCAGTTGAATTTGCGACAGAGACGGTGGTTAGAGTTACTCAAGGATTGTGAGATTGATATCCTATACCATCCACAGGAAGCCAAGACGCGATTCTGAATGCTCTTAGTCGTGGATCTATGGGTAGTCTGCCAGATTGGACAGCCAGATAGACAGGACGTGGTCCGTGAGATTCATCAGCTACCGAGCCTAGGGGGTTCGATTATTTATTTCCAAGGTTAATGAAGTTTAGATCCGAGAGGTTAACGAGTCTTCCGTCGTTGAGGAGGTAAACAGGCGACAGTATGAGGATCCAGTTATGATATGGTATCGAGTTACGGATCTCCGAGAAGAGAAGAGCCTATTTGAGTAGCACCAGATGGTTTGCTGTGAGATGAGGATAGATTGTGTGTACCCGATACTGCAGGACTTGTCAGCAGGTTTTAGGGGAGGCACGCAGTGCTTATTGCTCTAATTGTTCGGGGTTGACTAAGTCGTGTCGTGACCTCGGATGTATGTATTGGTAAGATGGTCTGAAGAGGGACGTAACAGAGTTGTTGCTTAATGTCTGAATTAGTAGCAGGTCAAGGTTGAACAACAGAAGCCAGTGGGCTATTACAGGCGATTTAGATCCCGACTTAGATATGTGAGGTAATTTAAATGGATCTTGTTACAGGGTGGCATCGTACTCAGAGGAAGTGCGACTCCCTGGGGGTCATAGTAAACATGCTGACAAAACCAACCGTGTTCTTCCGGTTGGGACCACTTGCTCGGCTGAGGTTTATGCTAGCTTATATAGAAGGGAGATTGTGAGACTGTACGGGGTTCCTACGTTTATGAGGTCAGACAGATGAGCTCGGTTACGGATAACTTCTGGAGGTTTTTCAGAAGGGTTTAGGGACACGGTGAGTCTCGGTGTTGCATTACACCCTCAGACCGATGGACAGGCGGAGCGTACTATACAGACACTTGAGGATAGGTGGCGGGCCTGTGTTATTGATTTCAGAGTTAGCTGAAAGAATTATTTGCCTCTTGTTGAGTTACGTACGATAACAGATACCCTACCAGTATTCAGATGGCCCTGTATGAGGTCTTGTATGTAAGAAAGTGTAGATCGCCAGTTGGTTGGTTCGACATAGGCGAGGTTCAGTTATTTGGTCCAGACTTGATTCAGCGGGCTGTGGATAAGGCGAAGCTTATCCAGAAAAGAGTATTAGTAAGCTCAGAGTCAGCATAAGCTTTATGCAGATAACCGACGTTGACACGTGGGGTTCAGCTTGACATTTTAGTATGAGTATTGTTATGTGGCCACGTGTGGCATTATTGGTATGTAGGGGTTGTAAGGAGACTATGTCGCTATCTTTAAGTTTGACTCCCAAAAGAACATTCGGGGATGAATGTTTCTAAGGGGGGAAGAATGTTACACCCCAAAATTCAATGAGCCCACATAGCTTGATATTTTAAATGAATTCATCCAAGCCACACAAATGTTCTAATCTAGACCCTTGAATGTAGTTTATATGTACACTAGTAGTGCAATACATTGTCATTCTCAACACTTAGAAAAAAATTGAATCTTGTTCTTGTTTCCTTTGGAAGCTCACGGCAATGAGCCCTTTTACAAGAGAAAATTTTTCAATTTTTGTCCAATAAGCTCCATACTTTAAACCAAGGTTCCTAAGAGTATTGTAAGGGAATCTCAATAGAAAGATCCCGGAAAAGTAGCATTTTTGTATTAGTCGTAAGACGGAAACTTAAGGAGTTCTTCAACTTTGAAGTTGGAACTTGAAGATGAGTTCTTCATAAGCTTCTAAGGGTTGCTTGGAGTGGATTGGAATGTCGAAAAGAGGAGCTAAAGTTGCTAAGGATCGACTTGTAATCTTGGATCATATTTGGGCTAAATGAGGTATAATCTTCGTCTTACTTTTGTAATTGAAGATTCCATGTTATGATAAGTTAGAAATGATCATGTGATATGTGTTATGAAGATTGATAAGTGTTATGGAAGTTTAGAAGCTCAAATCCGAAAATGACATGTTGAGTCATTTGAAATTGAATTACAATTTGGTCGTTATCTAGAAGCGTCGCATGTTATCTACTAGAAGATTGTAGTATCTATAATCGATTGCGGCTTGATTACATGTTATACTAAACAACTTGGATTGAAAAGAAATTGGAAAGAAGACTTTGTGTTGTTGTCCCTCAAATTTGCCGAATTGACATTGTAGTTTAGACTAGTTTGATATAAATTGTGGGGCGGAATTTTACACGTCTTGTAGGCGTGTAATCCCCTATTGTTAACTACTTTGTTGAGCCTTAAATGTGGCGTGTTTGGTTATTGAATTCGGCCTTGTAAAAGGTGGCAAAGTATGTAGAAACAAAGGAAGTGCTGTCCGATTTTCCGTAGAATTTAGTGACTTTGCACTTGGAATATTCTACGTTTGAAGTAAGAAGTTAATAAACGTATTATGGTCATTATAGGTTGACATACTACGTACGACATATTGGACTTAACAAGTGGATTGAACCGAAGAGGTATGTGGAACTTTCCTATCTCTTGAGCATGAATAGTTGTAAATATATAGTACGGTAGACGTACGAAGGTTTGAAGAATTTAGTTCATTTGATATCCTTGGCTTATTTTTAAGAATGTCCAAGTTGGTTGAGTTAGGGAATTAACTCACTTGTTTAAAAATAATAAGGATATCTTAGTTTCTAAATGTTAAGAAACTTGATAACTAAAGTTAAGGGACTTGAAGTATTTTAAAGGTATATGGTACTTGTTTCGTTTTAAAAGTATAAGTCCCTTGGATATAAGGAAGAATGTATTTGTCTAGAGTATAAAGCTAGTATAACGGCTTTATGGGAAGTTGGTTATAATAGCTTTATGGAAAGTTAAAAAGAGTGGTTTACTCTAAGTAATTTAAGTATGATAAATGACTTGAAATAATGAAAGGCAAATCGATTTAAAGGCATCAATTGCTTAAAGTTTTAAAAGAAAGAAGTCACTTGATTTAGAATCCTATAAAGGTATTTCTAAAAGGTATTGTGACTTGTCTTGAAAGTAGTTATGACTTGATACTACGATTATTAGTATCTTGGAAGTTTTATATTAAAAAGAGTCATTTTAAAGAAATAGAAGTACGTACTTTGGGTTAAATTACCGGATTTTATAATGACATGTTAGTGCCTTAAGTAAACTAAAATGAGAGTGTTTATGAATAAGACTAATAAGAAGTTAGGGGGATTTCTTAACTTGCTTATGTAATGTATGATAAGCCGGTAGTGCTTATGTTATGTATGATAAGCCGGTAGTGCTTATGTTATGTATGATAACCGTTTGTGCCAGTGATATATATTGTGCATTACGGGGTCATTCCCCGGGTTTGTGGCATTTGCATATTCCGTGGATTTGCTACCCATGATGCGAGGAATACCTCATGCGGGTCCGAAAGGGCTTATGCGGGTGAAATAGTCCCATGCGGGGCGGACCAGTCCTATGAGAGGAATACCTCATGCGGGTCTACACGACCTATGCGGGCGGATACAGTCTATGCGAGGAATACCTCATACGGGTCCATACGACCCTTGCGGATGAAATAGTCCCAGGAGTAGGATTGTTTAATGATACTGCGGGCGGGTGGCCCTGCTTTGATCATTGTCACGACCCGATCCCGGGCCCGTGACTGGTGCCTTACCCCGGGCACCCTAGTGATACAACATCAGAGAAAACCAGCGGAAATAAAAACTTAAACATGAACATGAGACAAGATAATGAAACAGGCCAACCAAACGGTTACCTTCCAATAAAATATATATAAACAACTCTTTTAAAACGAACAGTTTAATCCTTTTTACAAAACCCTGCCCACACAGTGCTACAGACCTCTAAGAGTTTATACAACAACTATGACGGGACAGGGCCCCGCCATACCCCTGAATGTACAAGAACCTACAGACTCAGGGTAACATACCAACAGATAAGCCTCCGAAGGAACGGAGCTTCCCAAAACGCTGAAATGAGATCCTAAACGCGGGGATCGACAGCCGATGTACTCCTACCTGCGGCATGAACGCAGCCCGAGCGAGGTCGATAACAGTACCAAGTATGTGAAATCAGAAATATCAGAACTGAAATCATAATAGTCTATAAAAGCAGGAGACAGGTATGATAACCAAACTACAGTACACACACATAACAGTTATATCAATTCAGGGTCTCACGCCCACAACATCAATCCTGCCCGTGGAGTACCTTCCTCACTGCCGGCAGTCTATGATATGATAACAACAAGACAGCAATCCAAATGGGAGCATACCCGTGCGCTACGCATCGTGTCAGTATGTCCAAAGGGAACAAATAAGACAACATTCCAAATGGAAGCATACCCGTGCGCTACGCATCGTGTCAGTATGTCCAAAGGGAAACAATAAGACAGCATTCCAAATGGAAGCATACCCGTGCGCTACGCATCGTGTCAGTATGTCCAAAGGGAGCAAATAAGACAACATTCCAAATGGAAGCATACCCGTGCGCTACGCATCGTGTCAGCATGTCCAAAGGGAAACAATAAGACAACAAGGCGGTAATCAAAGTGGAAGCATACCCGTGCGCTACGCATCGTGTCAGTATGTCCAAAGCGATTAACAAAAGTAACACTATCAACAGGAACGTACCCGTGGAATTTATCCGTCACTGCCGGTCACGTCCAAGTAAGTTCTCAACAAGTCAACCGACCCTCCATCGAGATACGATGTTGTATAGAAACACAATTCTTGCACAACAAAGGCTATCACAACAAGCATAGGCAAGTTTATACACAACTCGAAGTACTTCCATTTTATGCCCAAGTTCGGTTTTTAACCCTAAAGTACTACGTACGTTAAATTCCTTTTAAAGAGATTTATTCCTTTTATAAAAGTCACCCGATACCCGTAGTATAAAAATAGAGTGACTTATATCATTTAAGTAAACCACAACAACTTCCAGACTTTTTTTTTAAAGTCAAGTTACCACGTTAAAACCAATGATAAAACCTTTCTTTTGTTTTCATAAGGTCGTTATAACCAACTTCCCATAAAGCTGTTATAACACCTTATGCTTTAAACCATTTTAAGACAACACAATGCCTTTCTTTTCCCTAAGGTTCCAGTTTGCCTAATTTTAATTACGCAAGTCTCTTTTTGAAAAGTTTCATAGTTCAATGTCTTAATCTCTTTTAAAACAATTGAGTAACATATGCCATAAAGTAGGTTATTCTTGTTCATAATCAATCTTATTAAGCCATGATCTAGAAAATGTAATATCATTTTGTCTCATCTTAGCTTCTATGCAGATGGAGGTTTCTACTGATTTTAATAATACTTAATTATTCAATACATTTTCCTTTATTAACGCTGCAGTGGTTTGTCGATACACATTCTGATTTCCGAAATCAGTAAAACATTATTCCTTCCAAAACCAAGTACTCATTACTCACGAATGAGGTTTCACACAAACATCCATATTAAGTCAAGTCTCTTATCCTTTAAGAATAAGTCTCTTAACTTCTAAACCATTAAACCATTCTTTTTATCTCTCTTAAGGCGTTACACCTAACTTCTCATAAAGCTGGTATAACTCTTATGTTTTCAAACCAAGTACACACTTCTTTCAAAAAGGTTTCTTAATCTTTTAGAATACTCCAAGGTTCTTTTACATCCAGTCGGTTATAAGTCAAATCAGTTATCTTTTTAAAAACCACAAAGCATTTCTCATTTACATAGAGCTGTTATAACCAACTTCCCATAAAGCCGTTATAACACTTTATGTTTAAAGACAATCAAATACATTTAACACATGTACGTCTACCGTACTACATAGTTATACACATATCATGCTAGAACATATAGGAAGAGGTTCACATACCTCGCGACGATTATCGACTAATAGCAAAACGCTCCAAGTACCTCAAACCGTCGGCTACACCTTAAGCCAAGCAGATCACTCCACACGTAGTACTTCAACCTATAGAGGCCACAAGGCGCCTATTAATATCTTTAGATCCCGACTTAGAAAATTCTACAGAAAATTCGGCAGCACCTCCCCCCCCCCCCCGCAACAGCGTAAATCTCCTCCCTTATCGAGGCCGGCTACCAAGCCAACCAGGGGGGGGTTAACACGTCTAACCGGACGTGTACAATTCTACTACACAGTAATGCTACACAAGTCTACTGTAATACAGCCCTATGTAATTACAGTTCAGTTCAGTTCTTAAAATTCAGGCTTAAGTCGCAAGACATTGCCGCACAGTGTTGTTCAGTTCTATATATATAGTATACTTAACTATATACTCCTACAACATGTAATTTCCAATTACAACAGAAGGTCAAGAATGTTTACCTCGATAAGCCCAAAATTATCCGAGTTTATATGTCGATCCTGAGCAAGGTTTAGCTCCTACTCCGTGCGCTCCAACCCGCTCCAAACAACCCTTAGAAGTTCTAACCAACTTCTACTTAAAACTTCAACTACGGGTGAAGATTTACTTAGGGTTTCGTTTTTGTGACTGAGGGAAGTATAATAGTATTTTCTGGGCTTTTGTATAAGTGTAACCTTGGGAATACTACAAGGTATTTGGCTAAAGTATTTTGGGCATTATAACAATACTAGGAGAGTATTTCTATACCACAACAAGGGGTATTATACGAAAACAACTAGGCTAGGGGGGGTGTGTACCCCACGGCCAAGCCTCTACAAAGGGGTAGGTTTCGCCAAGGGGCCTTCAAGAGGGGAGGTGTTTCGGCTAGGCTACCAATAAGGGGAGGGTGTGGCGGACGAGATCACAAGAGGGAGAGGGAGGGTTTGAGACTTAGAAAGATTGCTAAATTTTGGATGAAGAATGTCTTCAACTAGAGGGGTATTTATAGGTCAAGTGAAAGCCAACCAATGGCCAAGATGTAGACAAGTGTGGTGCAAGTGTAGGGCTAGATTTCAACCATGTGGACCTTATCCATCTACCACACCAACTTGCACAAATATCCTACCTAACCCAAGGCACAAAAAACGTGCCTTTGCTTGCCTTTGCCGTCCACTTCTCACGTCCAATGTGAGGGTGACACATGTCACCATCCCGTTGGTCCAAAATGTTTCGTCTCTCGGAAAAATCCGCAAAAATTATAAATGACATAGCCGGAATTTTCCTTCAAAGTCGTGGAAACGTTTCGAAAAACGACTTTTGGTAGCTATGCACAAATTCGAACCTATGCCTACTTTAAGGCTCAAATTGTATCACGCCCTCACGTATATACTGGAAATACGGTATAACATTCTCCTCCTTAGAAACATTCGTCCCGAATGTTCCTTCTCGAGACGGATAACGAAGAATTTCTTCTAACAAGTTGCCAACGCCACACCTGGCCCCGAAATATCACACGTTCTCTTCCTTCCTTACTCGTCGTGCCCTTCTCGGACACTTGAACTCCTCTAGTATACGTACCACACTTCAGTCATCGCTTTAGTTCCAAAACTTTGGAGTCACTACCTCCAACTTGGTCATCTTACTAACCGCAATCTCCCTTAAGGCCATTCCCGACCTTCATGATCCGCTCGTCGAACATAACCACGAACTCATACGACGGTCATCTAAACTGGGCCTAGCACCTCGTGACCCTACCACCGGAGGACCACCTCGATCTGACCCCACCTCATTCCGGGCTACGGGTTGACACGCAACACGTCCTCAACCCGAGCCTCTGTCACGCCGACTCTCTCGTTTCTCGATCCGGAACAATCTTACCTATACAGGTCATGAAAAACTACCACTTCCATTTCACACTACCCATGGACTTATCCCACAACATATGTATATGCAAACCAAGTATTTCAACAAGGACTAACCGTAAAATCTTTTATTCAAGATGACCTTACATCTAAGGTCTCAACATGAAATATTCTTAAGTTCACACTTTCCATGCCCCCATACATAACCATTCAACTAGCCAAGCTTTCTAACTCATAACCAACATAATGCTAAACACATCATCAACATCAATACATATAAGTCTCTAGAGGGTTAAGGATATACCTGAAAATAGGCGGTTCAAAGGACCGCTAAAACTGGGAACTCCCACCGCGACCTCTACCGGGGCCCGCCGGTGTACGAACATCCTGCCTAGCTGTGGAAGGTGAAGAACCCGCAACTGCTCTAGTAGTCCGTGCTATCCTACCAGTGCTACCCCTGGTCGGACAGTTTCTCCCAAAATGGCCCTGCTGGCCGCATGTAAAACAAACTCCCGGACTAGCACGACACTCCCATCGTGAGTCTACCACACGGTCACAACGAGGCTGGGGTGGCTTCACCGTTAACACCTCGCTTCTCCCAAAAATCTGAACCTCGAGCCACGACCGCTTCCTCAAACCTCCGACGCTCAAGATTGTGAGGACCACTGCATCGGGCGGAGGCGCATAACTAGCTCGCTGGCCGGCGGTCCGCCTCGAAAGTCACCAAAGGACTCGCTGCTCGACCCTCTTCACGACCACGGTCATTCCGCCGATTTATCCGCCTCACATCCAAGTGCATACGCTGCACGCGGCAATGTCCATGCCCGTGAAGAGCTACATCCGAACAACTTCGCCAGGTGATCATCGAGCCTCGTAACATATCGGTGCACTCGATCCTCCATACTAGCTACCAACGCGGGACGTCACGCCAATGAGTCGAACTCACATTGTACTCCGAACCGCACGCCTGCTCCGCAACACCAAAAATGTTTACCCGAGCCCTCTCATCCGCGAGGCAAGAAATGTGCAAGAAAGGCCTCTGAGAACTCGTCCCATATAGCTGGAAGTGCATGCTCTCCCCGGGACAGCTCCCACGAATCAAACCAGTCGACTGGCGTATCACGCAGCCGATGCGAACCTAGGACCACTGACTCGGTCTCCGATGCTCGATCACTCTCACGATCCGTCAGAATCGCCGGATGAACTCCTCGGATCATCCTCGTGTCTCGACCCATAAAACTCTGGCGTTACACTCGAAAATCCCGTAGTCTCAAAGCTCGCCTCGGGGTTGAATTACGGTGCTCTGGACTGGAAATCTGCGTCCACTTTATCCTCAAGTCCGCCACAACCTCGCCATTAAATGGGCCCACTCAGTGACTCATCTCTCTGCTGCATCGCGGACTGGAGGCTCAGTATCGTGGTCTCTGCCGCTTCTACTCAGCCTCCTCTCGCTGCCTTGCCTTCTGTGCCCGGGTTGTCTTACGCGGAGGCATAACTGGTAAAAACGAAGTATGTCAGAGGGGTCCAATCTTATTACACAGCTCTAAGGCACGATCTCAGAATGAGAAGAATGGAAACCAACCCTAAATGTCCTGCAGCCTCCTGATTATAGATGTGGTGCACAACACACCGATAATCAAGACTCTACTAGACACGGTCTGTGGACACTTTCCGAGGACTAACTGCTCTGATACCACTTTGTCACGACCCGAATCCGGGCCCGGATCGTGCCTACCCCGCACCCTAGTGATACAACATCGGAGAAAACCAATGGAAATAAAAATTTAACCATGATCATGTGACAAGATAATGAAAGATGCCATCCATCCGGTTACCTTCAAATAAAATCTATATAAACTACTGTTTTTAAAACGCAAGCTTAATCCTTTTTACAAAACCCCGCCCACACAAAGCTACTGCACTCTAAGAGTTTATACAACAACTATGACGGACAGGGCCCCGCCATACCCCTGAATGTACAAGAACCTACAGACTCAGGGTAACATACCAACAGATAAGCCTCCGAAGGAACGGAGCTTCCCAAAACGCTGAAATGAGATCCTAACCGCGGGGATCGACAGCCGATGTACTCCTACCTGCGGCATGAACGCAGCCCAAGGAGGTCGATAACAGTACCAAGTATGTGAAATCAGAAATATCAGAAATGAAATCATAATAGTCTATAAAAGCAGGAGACAGGTATGATAACCAAACTACAGTACACACACATAACAGTTATATCAATTCAGGGTCTCACGCCCACAACATCAATCCTGCCCGTGGAGTACCTTCCTCACTGCCGATGCATGATATGATAACAACAAGACAACAATCCAAATGGGAGCATACCCGCGCTACGCATCGTGTCGAGATGTCCAAAGGGAACAAATAAGACAACATTCCAAATGGAAGCATACCCGCGCTACACATCGTGTCGATGTCCAAAGGGAAACAATAAGACAAAGATTCCAAATGGAAGCATACCCGCAGCGCTTACGATCGTGTCGATATGTCCAAAGGGAGCAAATAAGACAACATTCCAAATGGAAGCATACCCGTGCGCTACGCATCGTGTCAGTATGTCCAAAGGGAAACAATAAGACAACAAGGCGGTAATCAAAGTGGAAGCATACCCGTGCGCTACGCATCGTGTCGATATGTCCAAAGCGATTAACAAAGTAACACTATCAACGTGAACGCATCTGCGGAATTTATCCACACTGCCGGTCACGTCCAAGTAAGTTCTCAACAAGTCAACCGACCCTCCATCGAGAGACGCGGTAGTATAGAAACACAATTCTTGCACAACAAAGGCTATCACAACAAGCATAGGCAAGTTTATACACAACTCGAAGTACTTCCATTTTATGCCCAAGTTCGGTTTTTAACCCTAAAGTACTACGTACGTTAAATTCCTTTTAAAGAGATTTATTCCTTTTATAAAAGTCACCCGATACCCGTAGTATAAAAATAGAGTGACTTATATCTTTTAAGTAAACCAAAACAACTTCCATACTTTCTTTTTAAAGTCAAGTTACCACGTTAAAACCAATGATAAAACCTTTCTTTTGTTTTCATAAGGTCGTTATAACCAACTTCCCATAAAGCTGTTATAACACCTTATGCTTTAAACCATTTTAAGACAACACAATGCCTTTCTTTTCCCTAAGGTTCCAGTTTGCCTAATTTTAATTACGCAAGTCTCTTTTTGAAAAGTTTCATAGTTCAATGTCTTAATCTCTTTTAAAACAATTGAGTAACATATGCCATAAAGTAGGTTATTCTTGTTCATAATCAATCTTATTAAGCAACCATGATCTAGAAAATGTAATATCATTTTGTCTCATCTTAGCTTCTATGCATGGAGGTTTCTACTGGTTTTAATAATACTTAATTATTCAATACATTTTCCTTTATTAACGCCGCAGGTGGTTTGTCGATACACATTCTCGATTTCCAAATCAAGAAACATTATTCCTTCCAAAAACCAAGTACTCATTACTCACGAATGAGGTTTCACACAAACATCCATATTAAGTCAAGTCTCTTATCCTTTAAGAATAAGTCTCTTAACTTTTAAACCACTAAACCATTCTTTTTATCTCTCTTAAGGCGTTACACCTAACTTCTCATAAAGCTGGTATAACTCTTATGTTTTCAAACCAAGTACACACTTCTTTCAAAAAGGTTTCTTAATCTTTTAGAATACTCCAAGGTTCTTTTACATCCAAATGGTTATAAGTCAAATCGCTTATCTTTAAAACCACAAAGCATTTCTCATTTACATAGAGTTGTTATAACCAACTTCCCATAAAGCCGTTATAACACTTTATGTTTAAAGACAATCAAATACATTTAACACACGTACGTCTACCGTACTACATAGTTATACACATATCATGCTAGAACAGATAGGAAGAGGTTCACATACCTCGCGATTTATCGACTAATAGCAAAACGCTCAAGTACCTCAAACCGTCGGCTACACCTTAAGCCAAGCAGATCACTCCACACGTAGTACTTCAACCTATAGAGGCCACAAGCGCCTATTAATATCTTTAGATCCCGACTTAGAAAATTCTACGTAAAATTGCAAAGACTCTCCCGCAACAACGTAAATCTCCTCCTTATCGAGGCCGCTACCAAGCCAACCAGTGGGGTTAACACGCCTAACCGACGTGTACAATTCTACTACACAAGAATGCTACACAAGTCTCATCAGAATACAGCCTATGTAATTACATTGATTCGATTCTTAAAATTCAGCTTAAGTCGCAAGACATTGCCGCATGTTGTTGTTTATATATATATAGTATACTTAACTATATACTCCTACAACATGTAATTTCCAATTACAAATGTAAGGTCAAGAATGTTTACCTCGATAAGCCCAAAATTATCCGAGTTTATATGTCGATCCCGAGCAAGGTTTAGCTCCTACTCCGCGGCGCTCCAAACCGCTCCAAACAACCCTTAGAAGTTCTAACCAACTTCTACTTAAAACTTCAACTACGGGTGAAGATTTACTTAGGGTTTCGTTTTTGTGACTGAGGGAAGTATAATAGTATTTTCTGGGCTTTTGTATAAGTGTAACCTTGGGAATACTACAAGGTATTTGGCTAAAGTATTTTGGGCATTATAACAATACTAGGAGAGTATTTCTATACCACAACAAGGGGTATTATATGAAAACAACTAGGCTAGTGTGTGCAGACCACGCCAAGCCTCTACAAAGGGGGGGTAGGTTTCGGCCACGGGGCCATCAAGCGGGGGAGGGGTGTTTCGGCTAGGCTACCAATACGGGGGCGGGGTGTGGCGGACGAGATCACAAGAGGGAGAGGGAGGGTTTGAGACTTAGAAAGATTGCTCAATTTTTGGATGAAGAATGTCTTCAACTAGAGGGGTATTTATAGGTCAAGTGAAAGCCAACCAATGGCCAAGATGTAGACAAGTGTGGTGCAAGTGTAGGGCTAGATTTCAACCATGTGGACCTTATCCATCTACCACACCAACTTGCACAAATATCCTACCTAACCCAAGGCACAAAAAACGTGCCTTTGCTTGCCTTTGCCGTCCACTTCTCACGTCCAATGTGAGGGTGACACATGTCACCCTCCCGTTGGTCCAAAATGTTTCGTCTCTCGGAAAAATCCCCAAAAATTATAAATGACATATCCGGAATTTTCCCTTCGAAAGCTGTGGAAACGTTTCGTCGAAAAACGACTCCTTTTGGTAGCTATGCACAAATTCGAACCTATGCCTACTTTAAGGCTCAAATTGTATACGTACGCCCTCACGTATATACTCTGGAAATATGGGGTATAACAATCATGAGCCTCCTATTTTTATGCAGTAAAGTATACTCTTGTTTACTCTCATTGTTAGTAAGGCACAGTGTACTATTAGATGAGTTATCATACATGTCTCCAGTTTTATTTTAGACTTATGATTTCACTACTGTACTTTCAGTTTCACATATTTGGTACATGTTGTACTGACCTCCTTCGGGGGGCTGCGTTCATACCGCAAGTAGAGTACAGGTTGCTGATCCTCACTTTTAGGATCACTGATTCAGCTGTTGAGAAGCTCCATTACTCCGGAGGCTTATCCCTGGTATTGTCGGTTGTTGTACATTCAGGGGTATGGCGGGGCCCTGTTCTGCCACAGTTGTTATTCTTAGAGGTATGTAGTCATGTCTTGTGGATTGGGTTGTAAAGGAAAAAAAATGTACTGTTTTATTATGTATATTTTACGGAAGGTGGCCTTATCGGCTAGCCTGTTGATTTTAATGTCTAAGTATTTTTTTGAGTTGTGTATGTTCCGCTGCTATTCTCTGATGTATACCTGTAAGGGGTGCCCAGGTAGGGTGTTATACCCCGTATTTCCAGAGTATGTACGTAAGGACGTACGTAGAAAATTTGAACTTGTGATTTAGGCTTGGCCGAATTCTTTTTGTTCACAACACCCGATTAGAGTCGTTTTTCGACGAAACGTTTCCACAAATTTTCGTAGGGAATTTCCGCTATGTCATTTTTAATTTTATGGATTTTTCCGAGAGACGAAACATTTTGGACCAACAAGAGGCGACACTTGTCCCCTCTCATTAGTTAGGCTTGCGGTAAAGGGTTGGCGAAGTGTGGTTAAAGTGGTCAAGGGTTGGTAGGATATTTGTGTGTTAGTTGGAAAGGGGCACTTGGCAAGATCTTGGCCCTACACTTGCCTTGCACTTGGCATGATCTTGGCCATTGGTTGGCCTTGGCTTATACTATAAATACTTCTTAGGATGAATTCTTCATCCATTCCAAATATTTCCTAAGTGTTAGAAATCCTCCCTCCCTTGATAGAGTTGTTCTCGCCCTCCCTCCCCTCGCCGAGAGCCCTCCCCTCCTAGTAGTGTGGCGTGGGGTACCCCTAGCCTAGTTGCTTTCAGATAATACCCCTCTCTTGATTGAAATACTCTCAAAAGTATTGTTATAATGCCCAAATTACCTTAGCCATATACCTTGTAGTATTCTAAGGTTATACCTATACAAAAGCCTGTTATACTATTATACTTCCCGCTACCACCAAACCGAAACCCTAAGGAAAATCTCCATGGTTAGTTGGAGTAGTATGTAGAAGTTGGTTAGAACTTCTAAGGGTAGTTTGGAGCGGGTTGAGCGCCTGAGTTGAGCTAAACGATTGCCCAGATCGACTTTAACTAGGATAATTATGGGCTTATCGAGGTAATTATCTTGTCCTCTATTGTAATTGGAAATTACATATTGTTAGAATATATAGTTAAAGTATACTATATATAGAATCAACGTAGTTATCGGCAATGTCTTTTGACTTAAGCTGAATAATGCTTACAGAATGTCTCGCGACTTAAGCCTGAATTTAAAGAAGAATACCGAATCAGTAATTACATAGGTCAGACATGAGACTGTGTAGTAGTACCGTGGAGTAGAATTGTACCCGCAGGGTTAGACGTATAACCCCGGTTGGCTTGGTAGCCTACCGATATAGAGGAGATTTACGCCGCCATGTGTGGGAAGGTGCCGAATTTTCTGTAGAATGTTCTGCGAAGAGATCTAAATATTAATAAGCGCCTTGTGGCCTTATAGGTTGAAGTACTGCGTGGCGCGATCTACTTGGCTTAAGGAGTAGCCGACGGTTGGATGTACTTGAAGCGTTTTGCTATTAGTCGATACTCGTCGCGAGGTATGTGAACCTCTTCCTATCTCTTCTAGCATGATATGTGTGAACTATGTAGTACGGTGACGCATACGTGCTAAACGTATTTGATTGATTTAAAACATAAAGTGTTATAACGCTTTATGGGAAGTTGGTTATAACCTTTATGTTGGTAAGAAAATACTTGTGGTCTTTAAAAGGTAATTGATTTGAACTATAACTGGCTTGTTATGTGTTAATAAGGAACTTGAAGTATTTCAAAAGATTTTTGAATCATTTTGAAAGAAGAAGTAATACTTGGTTTTTGAAAACTTAAGAGTTATACTAGCTTTATGGGAAGTTAGGTATAACGGCTTAAGAATGTTTTCTCGATTTCGAAATCGAATGTATCGACAAACCATCGCAAATGTTAATAAAAGGGAATGTTTTGACTAATTAAGTATTATTAAAACCGAGAAACTTCCATCCGCATAGCGGATGAGACAAAATGATATTTCCTAGATCACTACCTGTAATAAGATTGTTATAAACAAGAATGTCCTACTCACATATAAGACTTATGTTTCTCAGATTGTTTAAAAGAGAATTATATTCTTAAATGAATAAGACTATGAACTACGAAACCTTTCTAAAATAAGAAACGTGAACATTTGAAATTAGGCAAACTTGGACGTTTGGAAAATAATGTTGTTACTTGATTTTACAAAGGTAAGTGTTTTGGTTTATTTAAAAGACATACCACTCTATTTTATACTACGTATCAGGTGACTTATGTGGAAGCAAGGGATCTTTTAAAAGATTTAATGTATGAAGTACTTTAGGGGTAGATACCCGAACTTGTTAGCTTAAAGCACCTTGTGTGAATAACTTGATTGTTCTGGTTTGAGATAGCCTTGTAAATACTTTCTTGTTGATGTGATAAGTGAAAATGTTAGGATGCTACGTGTGTTAGTATCTTGTGTGATCGTGATGTAAGGGGTCATTCTTGTTGTGCTTACGTTGTTAAACGCGTTAAGCGGTTGTACTATTATTGTATCACATACCCTTTGACTTATTATACCGAGGGCTTGCCACCCTTGATGCGGTCTTTACGGCCTATGCGGTCCTCGTGACTACGCGGAGCGCGGTAGCTCCGTGATTGATCATTCCGGTGTTTAGCCCGACGCGGGGATTCCTATGCGGTCTGTTGAGACTATGCGGTCTTTGAGACTATGCGGTTGCGGGAGCCTAGGCGGATACCGAGGGTTAGCCGCCGACGCGGTATACCTCGCGATGCAGGACCATGATTCGAGGAATACCTCACGCGGTCCGTGTGTGACCTATGCGCGAGTCGCGAGTTCGTGGATAGACACGCACATTGATATTGCGGCGAGTGCGCCCGATCATGTGGTGCGCCAGCATGCACTCGGGATACGATTTGTGGTATTTTGGCATCGCTGGTCTTAGTAGTCGGCTATGCCTTCGCACTTGCCCGCACGGTTTTATTGTGATAACTTTGAGGCGTGAGTCCCCGACTTGACATGACCGCTTATTTATTGTGAATCGTAGTTTGGTTATCATACATGTCTCCCGCTTTATATAGACTACTCGATTTCATTTACGATCTATTTTCGCCACATACTTGGTACTCACAGATCGACTCTCTTCGGGCTGCGCTCATGCCGCAGTAAAGGTACACCGCCGTTGATCCTCGCCTAGGGTCACAACGTTTGGGAAAGCTCCGCTTCTCCGAGGCTTATTCGTATAGTCCTGTCATTGTAGGTATTTACATTCAGGGGTATGGCGGGGCCCTGTCCCGCCATTGTTGTCATATCATTCTTAGAGGTCTGTAGTACTGTTGTGGGCAGGGTATGTTTTAAAGGATTAAACTGTTCATGTTGAAAGAGTTGTTATTTACATATATGCCGAAAGGCAAGCTTTTTTTTTCTCAGATTATTGTTTCATATTTCATAATATGTCTTGTATCGCTTTATGTTCCGCGATTACTGATGTTGTATCACTAGGTGCCCGGTAAGGCACACCACGCCCGAATCGGTCGTGACAAAAGTGGTATCGAGCGCTTAATCTCTGAAAGTGTCTACGCATCGATTCAGAGTCTTGATTATCGCGTGTTGTGCACCACACCAATAATCGTGAGGCTATAGGATATTTTAGGATTGGTTTCTATTCTTCTCACTCGAGATCGTGCCTTAGAGTGTTGTAAGTGGACCTCTAACGATTTCTTTCCTACCGCTATGCCTCCGCGTAGGCAACCCGCCCAAAGCGCAAGGCAAATGGCGAGCCGCGAGTAAAGCATGAGAGGTTACGTGGCACAGCCCAATCATCACCGGGGTGGTGCTTCATTCGGGAGTTTTGCGACGCCACTAGCCCCAGCAGAGTTTAGTACATGGCGGCGATCCTCTGCGGCCATGATATATGAACCTTCGCCCAATGAGCGATGAATATAGAGTGCAAAGAGGCGACCCTGTTACTAGCTATAGATTTGGCTACCAGAGAATATACCGATGTACCGCGAGTCTTGAGGACTATCTAAAAAGAGGGTTGTGTAAGAGTAGTTCTTCAGTCGGGCTTGAGCATGGCCTGTGTACGGGCTTATGCGCAGCAGGCCGAGAAACGTAGAGATCGACGGGTTAACGAAGGACAACAGAAGAGGGCCAGAGTAGCAAGGTCCTTTGGTAACTTGCGAGGCGAGTCGCCTCACCAGCAGATTAGATTATGCGCATCCACAAGCGAAGGTCCTCCACGTGGTTCGTGACGTTCGGTATGCAGAGTTGGTCGAGCTCCGAGCTTCCGCTCACGCCACACGGGCGTTCCAGCCATCCGGATTCAGTTTGTCTCAGTGTTCACAGTGTGACAGGCGTCGTCCCAGGGAATGTCGTCTTTTTGTTGGTACTTGTTGTACCTGACCGCCGTGGTCTGATGTCGAAAGAGTGTCCTTGCGGGAGGACTTAGCCTTCAGGATCGGTGGGTAGTTTGTCATCTTCCTTAGCTATGCGCCCTACGGGGCAGGTTTGATTAGAACGACTAAGGGGAGTGGAGCAGTAGATATAGATATATCTTTAACCCTCTAGAGATGAGTATGTGTGATAAGGTGAGTATACCTTAAGTGTTATGTTCTGATAGCAGTATGTTAGTTGTGATTAGAAATCATGGTGGGTTAACCGAGTAAGATTTTGGGGGATAGAGAAGGTGGGAGCCTTAGAGTTTTATACGTAGAGACCTTAGAGGTAAGGCCATCTCGGGTATAGGTGTAGTGTTATGTTTGATCCTTATCAGAGTGCATGGTGCACGTGAGCTATGTTTGTGGGATAAGTCCCTGAGTAGCGTGGAGTGAAAGGGGGTAGTTGAGCTAAGAAGACCGCTAGGTTTTCGAAACGTGATTAGTGAGATTGTTCCGGATCGGGGAGCTAGTATTGTGCGCGTTGCCGGGTCGGGTTGAGGCCACGTTGCGGGTCAACCCGCGGTAGGTTTGGTGGTGGGGTCAGTTTGTGGTGGCCCCGCCTTGTGGTAGGGTCACGAGGGTGTTAGGCCCAAGTTTAGTTAACCAGCGTACGAGTTCGTGGATGCGTTCGACTAGTGGTCGGGTCGATGGGGGCAGCCCATCGTGTTCTTCGGTCAGGACCGTTTACTCGGCTGTGTTGAGTTATCTGAAAGGTTGTAAGGCTGCACGGGGTGCCTACCTTCACCTTATGACAGACAGTGGAGCCCAGGTTACGGCTGCTTCTTTTTCTGGAGGTTTTGCCAGGCAAGGTTAGGAACTCAGGTGAGTCTCAGAATCGCATTCGCCCTCGGGCCAGTGTTTGGATTTCAGGGATAGTTGTGGGGATTGTTGTGTCCTGTAGAGGTAGTGTTTAAGCTACCATTTCAATGTTCGGATGTCGTCTTATGAAGCCTTGTAGGGGCGGAAGTGTAAGTCGCCGGTCGATTGGTTCGATGTTGGCAAGATTCAGATAGTTGGTTCAGGCTTGTTCCAGCCGACTGTGGATAGAGTAAAGCTTGTCTAGAAGAGGTTCTGGCAGCTCAGAGAAATCGTGCGGATAATCGGCGACGACGCTTAGAGTTCGTGCCGACGGTCTTCTTGAAGGTACCACCCGGTTTGGGTGCGCGACGAGTTTTGGAAAACAGAGGAACTTAGCCCGAGTTACTTTGGGCCTTTGTGAGTTCATGAGAAGGATAGGCCAGTTGCCTATATGTTAGCATTTGCCGTCCGACGTAGAGGCGAAGGTCCGGCCTTCAGATTGTTATGATCGGAAAGTATCGAGATCCATCCGCAGTGTTCCCGCTAATGATGACCACGTTAGAGATAGTAACCCCGAGTTTTGATATCGCCGCGGTCGAACGTGGTAAGAGTTCGAGTGTACGACATCCTCCGGATCGCAGTTGCACTACCATTTGTTGGGTCGTCGGAGCAAGGCTCGCGACAAAGTGACAAAAGTGGTACCATTGGTCAGATCGCCTGAGAAGGTTAATGCCTCAGGCAAAGTGACAAAGTGGTATCTACGACGAGTAAGAGAAGCGATGTATGGCGAGCATAGATGTGATCATTTCTTTTGTAAAGAGAAGGTCGAAGAAGTATATTTTAGACCCCGTTGAGAAGTGTTTTGTGGGGATGATTAGAGGTGTTTCCTCGTGGACTTTGATGTAAGTATTTACGCAGGTGCTTCTATGGCCAGCTGTGGCAGGATTGTTTCGTAAGTGTGGTAGTGAAGACTATACTGGCGCACGTTGTTTTGAGACTTAGAAGGAACATTCGGGACGAATGTTTCTAGCGAGGAGAATGTTATACCCGTATTTCCAGTATGTACGTGGGACGACGTAGAAAATTTGAACTTGTGATTTAGGCTTGGCGAATTCTTTTGTTCACAACACCCGATAGAGTCGTTTTTCGACTAAACGCTTCCACTTTCGTAGGGAATTTCCGCTATGTCATTTTTAATTTTTGGATTTTTCCGAGAGATTTAAACATTTTGGACCAACAAGAGGGCTTACACTTGTCCCCTCTCATTGGTTAGGCTTGGTAAAGGGTTGGCCAAAGTGTGGTTAAAGTGGTCAAGGGTTGGTAGGATATTTGTGTGTTAGTTGGAAAGGGCACTTGGCAAGATCTTGCCCTACACTTGCCTCAGACTTGGCATGATCTTGGCCATTGGTTGGCCTTGGCTTATACTATAAATACCCCCTTAGGATGACTTCTTCATCCATTCCAAATATTTCCTAAGTGTTAGAAATCCTCCTCCCTTGATAGAGTTGTTCTCGCCCTCCCCTCCCCTGGCCGAGAGCCCTCCCCTCCTAGTAGTGGCCGTGGGGTACCCCTAGCCTAGTTGCTTTCAGATAATACCCCTCTCTTGATTGAAATACTCTCAAAAGTATTGTTATAATGCCCAAATTACCTTAGCCATATACCTTGTAGTATTCTAAGGTTATACCTATACAAAAGCCTGTTATACTATTATACTTCCCGGTCCACCAAACCGAAACCCTAAGGAAAATCTCCATGGTTAGTGGAGTAGTATGTAGAAGTTGGTTAGAACTTCTAAGGGTAGTTTGAGCGGTTGAGCGCTGAGTTGGAGCTAAACGATTGCCCAAGATCGACTTTAACTAGGATAATTATGGGCTTATCGAGGTAATCATCTTGTCCCTCTATTGTAATTGGAAATTACATATTGTTAGAATATATAGTTAAAGTATACTGTATATAGAACTGAACGTAGTTATCGGCAATGTCTTTTGACTTAAGCCCAATAATGCTTACGACAATGTCTTGCGACTTAAGCCCAATTTAAAGAAGAATCCGAATCGTAATTACATAGGTATGTACATGAGACTTGTGTAGTAGTACCGTGGAGTAGAATTGTACCGTTAGGGTTAGACGTATAACCCCCGGTTGGCTTGGTTGCCGCCTCGATATAGAGGAGATTTACGCTGCGGGGAAGGTGCCACGAATTTTCTGAGAATGTTCTACGATGAGATCTAAATGTTAATAAGCGCTGTGGCCTTATAGGTTGAAGTACTACGTGTGGCGCGATCTACTTGGCTTAAGGAGTAGCCGACTTGGAAGTACTTGCCGCTTGCTATTAGTCGATACTCGCCGCGAGGTATGTGAACCTCTTCCTATCTCTTCTAGCATGATATGTGTGAACTATGTAGTACGGTAGACGATACGTGCTAAACGTATTTGATTGATTTAAAACATAAAGTGTTATAACGCTTTATGGGAAGTTGGTTATAACGACTTTATGTTGGTAAGAAAATACTTGTGGTCTTTAAAAGGTAATTGATTTGAACTATAATCGCTTGTTATGTGTTAATAAGGAACTTGAAGTATTTCAAAAGATTTTTGAATCATTTTGAAAGAAGAAGTAATACTTGGTTTTTGAAAACTTAAGAGTTATACTAGCTTTATGGGAAGTTAGGTATAACGGCTTAAGAATGTTTTCTTGATTTCTAAATCGTAATGTATCGACAAACCACTGCAGCTAATAAAAGGGAATGTTTTGACTAATTAAGTATTATTAAAACCAAGAGAAACTTCCATCCGCATGAAGCATGAGACAAAATGATATTTCCTAGATCACTACAGTAATAAGATTGTTATAAACAAGAATGTCTACTCACATATAAGACTTATGTTTCTCGATTGTTTAAAAGAGAATTATATTCTTAAATGAATAAGACTATGAACTACAAACCTTTCTAAAATAAGAAACGTGAACATTTGAAATTAGGCAAACTTGGACGTTTGGAAAATAATGTTGTTACTTGATTTTACAAAGGTAAGTGTTTTGGTTTATTTAAAAGACACCACTCTATTTTATACTACGTATTGTGTGACTTATGTGGAAGCAAGGATCTTTTAAAAGATTTAATGTATGAAGTACTTTAGGGGTAGATACCCAACTTGTTAGCTTAAAGCACCTTGTGTGAATAACTTGATTGTTACGGTTTGAGATAGCCTTGTAAATACTTTCTTGTTGATGTGATAAGTGAAAATGTTAGGATGCTACGTGTGTTAGTATCTTGTGTGATCGTGATGTAAGGGGTCATTCTTGTTGTGCTTACGTTGTTAAACGTTAAGCCCTGTACTATTATTGTATCACATACCCTTTGACTTATTATACCGAGGGCTTGCCACCCTTGATGCGGTCTTTACGCCTATGCGGTCCTCGTGACTACGCGGAGCGGTAGCTCCGTGGATTGATCATTCCGGTGTTTAGCCCGACGCGGGATTCCTATGCGGTCTGCTGAGACTATGCGGTCTTTTGAGACTATGCGGTTGCGGAGCCTAGGCGGATACCGAGGGTTAGCCGCCGATGCGGTATACCTCAGCGATGCAGGACCATGATTCGAGGAATACCTCATGCGGGTCCGTGTGTGACCTATGCGAGTCGAGAGTTCCGAGGATAGACACGCACATCGATATTGCGCGAGTGCCGCCTTCGATCATGTGCGGCCCAGACGCACTCGGGATACGATTTGTGGTATTTTGGCATCGCTGGTCTTAGTAGTCGGCTATGCCTTCGCATTTGCCCGCACGGTTTTATTGTGATAACTTTGAGGCGCGAGTCCCCGACTTGACATGATCGCTATTTATTGTGAACCGTAGTTGGTTATCATACATGTCTCCCGCTTTATATAGACTACTCGATTTCATTTACGTGATCTATTTTCGGGCCACATACTGGTACTGCATCGACCTTCTGGGCCGTTCATGCCGCAGTAAAGGTACACCGCCGTTGATCCTCGCCTAGGTCACAGTTGCGTTGGGAAAGCTCCGTTTCTCCGAGGCTTATCTTCGTATAGTCCCCGTCATTGTAGGTATTTACATTCGTGGTATGGCGGCCTCGTCCCGCCATTGTTGTCATATCATTCTTAGAGGTCCTGTAATCTTCGGGCAGGGTATGTTTTAAAGGATTAAACTGTTCATGTTGAAAGAGTTGTTATTTACATATATGCCGAAAGGCAAGCTTTTTTTTTCTCAGATTATTGTTTCATATTTCATAATATGTCTTGTATCGTTTTATGTTCCGCTGATTACTCTGATGTTGTATCACTAGGGTGCCCGGGGTAAGGCACCAGTCACGCCCTAATCGGTCGTGACATAGGGCACCGGGCCGAGCCCGGTCGTCGGATAAAGATCTCCCGGAAGGGGTCGATAACAGATACTAAGTATGTAAACATAAAGTACAGTAAACAAGATCATAACTGTATAAAAGAATGACAAGGACAAGTATGAAAATCAAATACTAGATCATACCGTGCCATATACAATAAGAGCCAACTGTACCTTGTACACTATACCTTTGTACCATCAGACATCAGATTAATGTATCATCAGACATCAGACATCAGATCATCAGACATCGTATTATTGTACTCTGTATCAGACATCAGACGCTGTATCATCAGACATCGCATTTCATCAGATTACTGCATTTCATCAGATCACTTTAAATATGAAATCAACTGTACCATTTTTTTAAAAGTATGAAAGCCATGTCACAATTATGAACGTCTGTCTATATAAACAAATACTGACATGGGAGTTGAACCCGCATCATGGATGTAAGTCCACGGAAAATACACCTCTCATGGGAATCTATACCCGCATCGTGAATACAGGTTCACAGACAAAACACATCTCATGGGAATCTATACCCGCATCGTGAATACAAGTTCACGGGCAAAACACATCTCATGGGAATCTATACCAGCATCGTGAATACAAGTTCACGGACAAAACACATCTCATGGGAATCTATACCCGCATCGTGAATACAAGTTCACAGACAATATACATCTCATAGGAATCTATACCCGCATCGTTAATACAAGTTCACAGACAATATACATCTCATGGGAATCTATACCCGCATCGTGAATACAAGTTCACGGACAAAACACATCTCATGGGAATCTATACCCGCATCGTGAATACAAGTTCACGGACAATATACATCTCATGAGAATCTATACCCGCATCGTGAATACAAGTTCACGGACAAAAGACATCTTGTAATATTAGGGACTTGATCCCAAAAGTACTATGTACGTTCACCGTACATTTATTATAATAATCACTCCTTTGACTCTCAATGAACTAAAATAAAATAGCTTTCATTTAGACAACCCAAAGTGCTATCAAGAGAATAGATATAACAATCTTTCATTTTAGAAACCTCAAGTACTATCCCTAAACCCTAAACCCTAAACCCACAATATCCAACAATTTCTAGCCCATTCTCGGCCAACAACAACTACATATCCAAAACCCTTTTTCACAATTCCCTATAATCCAATTCTCATTTCAACATGTTATATAAATCATATAAACTATCAACAACAATATTTCCTTCATTATACAACATGCAACAAGTGAAAATAACAACAATAATGACCAACGAATCCAACACCCGAAAATGTCTCACTCTCGGCCTCAACCCCCAAAACCTTCCAAACACTTTTTAATCTTCATTCTTTTTAGCACAAGCTCATCTATACATTACTTCAAGAGGAGGATGAAATCTTACCTCCAATATGCCTAAAACAGTCCACTTTAAAGTCGGTCCTTAGATTAGTCTTAGCTCTTATTATTCAAGTTCCAATCACACACACGTAACCTCTACGAGCTTGTAACCAACTTCACTTCATGTTTCAACACCAAAGGTTGAAGAACAAGTTGGGGTTTCAAGTCCACTACACATGGCCCAAATGGATTTGGAGATTAATGGAGTGTTAACTTGGCTTAGGACTAGGCCAGGGTTCTTGATCTCGTATTAAAAACTAAGCTTGGAGGATTTAGAATTTTTGCTCTTCAAATTCCCCTAAAACCGAGAGCACTAGAAAGAGAGATATAGAAAATGTTTTGTGAAATATGCTAAGTGTTGAAGTCTTGCCAAGCCTCTATGTATATATAAATATCTATGCTAAGTGGATGGACAAGTGGAGTGGGACCCATGTCCACTTGTCCCTTTTTCTCAAAATATCTAGTCCAAGTCAATGATAAGTGGAGGGGTGACATGTGTCACCCTCCTATTGGTCCAAAAATAATTCTTCACAAATAATTTCTATACTTGGCCAAAATATCTCAAAATCTTGTGGGCCTCACAAAATTGTAAAATTTCCGATGGGCCTCACATGACCAAATCCAAGACTTCAAAATCCAAAACTAATTCGTGACTCCAATTAGGGGAGTTGAACTCCGAGTAATCAAATTGTCGTCTTCACCTTTTTGAATTATTTCCTTATAAAAATGTAGTTATACTTTCTTCCAACGTTCAAGTCTTACTTCCTTACTTACGTTCTCATATAAATGTCTTGGAACTACGGGGTGTAACAACCAGCTCTCTGGTGCTCAACTTTCACCTGCTGATAATTCAAACATTTGGTTACATAGTCTGCCACATTCCTCTTAATATTGTTCCATAATAAATATCTTTAAGATTATGATACATTATTATGGAACCTAGGTGAGTAGAATACTTGGAATTGTGCGTTTCTGCCATGATTCACTCTTTGAGTCCATCCACATCTAGAATACATAACCTGCCTTGGTACCTCAAAGTACCATCATCTTCCCCTTGTTCAAAAGTCATAGTCTAATGCTTGTGAATACCCTCTTTCAGCTTCAATAGATATAGTTCATTAAACTACATTTCCTTCACTACTGTTATACCCCGTATTTCCAGAGTATGTACGTGAGGGCGTACGTATAATAATTTAAGCCTTAAAGTAGGCAAGGTTCGAAATTTGTACACAAGTGCCGAAAGGAGTCGTTTTTCGACGAAACGTTTTACTAAACTTGCGAAGGGAAAATTCCGGCTATGTCATTTCTAATTTTTGCGGATTTTTCCGAGAGACGAAACATTTTGGACCAACGGGAAGGTGACATGTGTCACCCTCACATTGGAAGAGGTTGGGCGGCAAAGTGGACGAAAAGGGTGAGCTTTAGTTGGTAGGATATTTTGTGCAAGTTGTTGTGGTAGATGGATAAGGTGCACTTGGCTTAAATCTAGCCCTACACTTCCCTTACACTTGGATGAATCTTGGCCATTGGTTGGTCATTTCTTGACCTATAAATACCCCCCTTGTTGAAGAGTTATTTCATCCTAACTTGAGCAATCTTTCTAAGTCTCAAATACTCCCTCCCTTCTAGTGTTTCGTCCGACACCACCACCCTCCCCCTTTGAGAAGGCCCCTTGGCCGAAAGTATCCCCCCCTCCTTGTGGTGCTAGCCGTGGGGTACCCCCCTAGCCTAGTTGTTTTCGTATAATACCCCCCTTTTGTGGTATAGAAATACTCTCTAAGTATTGTTATAATGCCCAAATACTTTAGCCCAAATACCTTGTAGTACTTTCCAAAGTTACCTCTATACGTAGAGCCCGGAAATACTATTATACTTTCCTTTAGCCACAAAAATGAAACCCTAAGGAAAACCTTCATAGTCGGTTGAAGTGTTAAATAGAAGTTGTGTAGAACTTCTAAGGGTTGTTTGGAGCGGCTTGGAGCACTCGGAATAGGAGCTAAACGTTGCTCAGGAGCGACATTAAACTTGGATAATTTTGGGCTCATCGAGGTAAATACTACTGTCCTTCTATTGTAATTGGGAATTACATACTGTAGTTGTATAGAAATGAATATAAGATTCATAGAAGAGAATTGAACTGTAATAGAAGGATATTACAGAATAGACTTGAACTGGAATCACATCAGAAGAATTTAAGTAGAAGTTAAACTGTACTTACATAGGACTGTACTTACAGTAGACTGATAACCTTTATTGGTTGAATGTTCTGCAAGTAGCATGTGCTACTTAGAAGGTGGACAAGGCTAGCCGGGTTATAGCCGTGGAGCGTTTTGCTTATAGTCGATAATCGTCGCGAGGTATGTGATTCTTCCTATACTCTTGAGCATGAAGTATTTTTAAAAGAATACATATAGTACGGTAGACGTACGTGTGGCAATGTCTTTTGACTTAAGCCTGAATAATATGTATATATAATATGGTAGACGTACGTGTGCTAACTGAATATAGTGTTACGGCAATGTCTTTTGACTTAAGCCTGAATAAGAAGAATCTTGAAGTATTTCAAAAGAAATAAGAAACCTTTTTGAAAGAAGAGTAATACTTGGTTTTGAAAACATAAGAGTTATACTAGCTTTATGGGAAGTTAGGTATAACGTCTTAAGAGAGATAAAAAGAATGGTTTACTGATTTTTAGAAGTTAAGAGACTTAATCTTAAAAGATAAGAGACTTGACTTGAATGAATTAATATGAATTTTGTGTGAAACCTCATTCGTGAGTAATGAGTACTTGGTTTTTAAAAGGATTAATGTTTTACTGATTTCGGAAATCAGAATGAGTATCGAACAAACCACTGCAGCGCTAATAAAGGAAAATGTATTGAAGAATGAAGTATTACTAAAACCAGTAGAAACCTCCATCTGCATAGAAGCTAAGATGAGACAAAATGATATTACATTTTCTAGATCATGGCTTCTTTAATAAATTGGTTATAAACAAGAATAAACTGCTCACACATATGGCATATGTTATTCAATTGTTTTAAAAGAGATTAAGACATTGAACTATGAAACTTTTCTAAAGTAAAGAGACTTGAGTAATTGAAATTAGGCAAACTGGAACTCTAGGGAAAAGAAAGGCATTGTTTTTGTCTTAAATTGGTTTAAAACATAAAGTGTTATAACAACTTTATGGGAAGTTAGTTATAACCGACTTTATGAAAACAAAAGAAGGGTTTCATCATTGGTTTTAATGTGGTAACTTGACTTTAAAAAGAGAAGTGTTTTGGTCTAAAAAGAAGGCATGGTATTGCCTTAATTTGGTTTTAAAAAAAAAAGAAAGTATGGAAGTTGTTTTGGTTTACTCAAAAGATGTAAGTCACTCTATTTTTATACTACGGGTATCGGGTGACTTTTATAAAAGGAATGGATCTCTTAAAAGGAATTTAACATACGTAGTACTTTAGGGTTAAAACCCGGACTTTGTCATAAAATGAAAGTACTTTAAGTTGTGTGTAACTTGCCTATGTTTGCGTGTGATAGACTGATGTGCAAGTACTGTATTTTACTCAACTACCGGTTCATGGGATGAACCGGGAATGTATTTCACTCGACTACCGTGTTCATGGGATGAGCAGGAATGTATTTCACTCGACTCCGTGTTCATAGGATGAGCAGGAATGTATTCACTCGACTACCGTGTTAATGGGATGAACCGAATGTATTTCACTCGACCACCGTATTCATGGGATGAAGGGCATGTATTTCACTCGACTACGCGTTCATGGATGAACCGAATGTATTTCACTCGACTCTGCGTCACGGATGGGCCGAATGTATTCCATCCGACTTAAGTTCGTGAGATGAGCAGGAATGTATTCCACACGTTTCTATCTGGTCCATGAGATCTGCCGAGACATGTTATACGTATCACATGATTTGTACCTAGGCTGGCGGTGAGGAAGGAGTTCCACGGGCATGAGGATGACTTTGAGGCGTGAGTCACGACTTGACATGATCGCTTTATGTTGTGATCGTAGTTTGGTTATCATACATGTCTCACCTTTATATAGACTATTATGATTTCATTTCTGATTATTTTCTTGTTTCACATACTTGATACTGTTGTCTTGACCTCATTCGGCTGCGTTCATCTGCAGCGAGTAAATCATCATTTGTCGATCCGCGTTTAGGATCACATTTCAGCGTGTTGGGAAGCTCCGTTCCTTGAAGGCTTATCTTTTGGTATGTTACCACAGTGCAGTAGGATCTTGTACATCGTGGTATGGCGGGGCCACTGTCCGTCATAGTTGTTGTAAAGTCTTAGAGTGCATGCTTGCTGTTGTGGGCGGGGTTGTAAGTTATGCTGTTCAAATGTCTATATATATATATGTTGAAAAGGCAACCGCTTTGGTTGGCCTATTTTCTTCTATCTTGATCCATGTCTATTTGAATGATTAAAGTTTTTATTTCCACTGGTTTTCTCTGATGTTGTATCACTAGGGTGCCCGGGGTAAGGCACCAGTCACGGGCCCGGGTTCGGGTCGTGACAAAAGTGGTATCAGGCGATTAATCCTCGGAAAGTGTCTCTGAGCACCGTGTCTAGTAGAGTCTTGATTATCGGTGTGTTGTGCACCACATCTATAATCGTGAGGCTATAGGACATTTAGGATTGGTTTCCATTCTTCTCATTCGAGATCGTGCCTTAGAGTGTGATAAGTTGGACCCTCCGACGTATTCCTTTCCTTTGCGATTATGCCTGCGCAAGGCAACCCCAGCCGGAGCAAGGCGGCCGAGGCGCTAGTGGGATACTGAGAGAATGCGAGCGCGAGCGGTCGATACACGAGCAGTGCTTAAGCGGCGGGTTTCGCGGCCGCCGGCGCCGGCGATTTAGAGCCGCAGCGATGGGCTGCGAGACTACTGATACGAGCCTCGATCCACGATGCAGAAGCGGATGGGTTACAAGGAGATGGCCGATTCTTGGCGTGGTCGTGGCCGATATGAGGATAAGTGAATCAGCGATACGATCCAGTAGCACCGTAGTTCACCCCGCGAGCGCATTTGAGACTACGGGATTTTACGAGATGTAACCCGCGAGTTTTATGGGTCGAGGCACGGGATGATCCGCGAGAGTTCATCCGGCGATTCTGATGGGTCATGAGTGATCAAGGCATCGGAGACCGAGTCGGTGGTCCTAGGTTCGCATCGCCGCGTGATACCACAATGATCGGGTTTGATTCGTGGGAGTTGTCGGGAGAGGATGCACTTCCGGTATATGGGACGAGTTCTCAAAGGCATTTCTTGCGCACTTCTTGCCTCGCGGATGAGAGGGCTCGGGCGACAGATTTACGGCGTTGAGGCGGGGCAGGCGGGACGGTTAGAGAGTACAATGTGAGTTCGACTCATTAGCTCGGTATGTCCCCGCTGAGTAGCTGATATGGAAGACGAGTACCGCTACGTCACCGCTAGATGATTACTTGGCGAGGCTTATGCGGGTGTAGCTCTTCAGGTGCATGGACATTGCCCGCATGCAAGCTCATGCACTAGGATGTGAGGCACGGAGAGGTCGACGGAATGACCAAGATCGCGAGAAGAGGCGGGGCAGGATCCTTTGATAACTTTCGAGGCGGACCGCCTCGGCGAGCTAGTTATGTATCTCCGCCGTCTGAGTGGTCCTCCGATCTTGGGGCGTTCGGTATTCGGGGCTGGTCGAGCTCGGGGCTTATTCATAGGTATACGTGAGTTCTAGCGAGCAGGATTCATGTCCCCTCGGTGTGCGATGTGGCGGCGTCATCCGGGAATGTCGTCTTTCGGGTGCTTGTTTCACTGCGGCCGTCGAGGCCATGTGGAGGCGTGCTTATAGGAGAGTGCGGCGGCAGCGCGACCTGCGGATCGATGGCGGGTTCATCGCTTTACAGCCTATGCAGCCTGCGTGCCTATGATTAGAGTGGAGCGGTAGATTCAGGTATATCCTTAACCCTCTAGAGTTTTTCATGCTTGATATGATGATCTGTTGTTGTGTGCTATGAACGGACAGCGTTGTGTTAGTTATGAGTCAGAAAAAAATGGTTAGTTGAAAGGATAAGTCCATGGGTAGTGTGAGAGGGAAGTGGTAGCTTTCATGACGTGATTTGGTAAGATTGTTCCGGATCGGGAAACAAGAGCTTGATGCGTTAAGTGGGTCGGGTTGGGGCCATGTTGCGGGCCAACCCGCGGCCTATTTCGAGGTGGGGTCAGCTCTGGGTGGTCCCGCCAGGTGGTAGGGCCACGAGAGTGCTAGGTCCAAGTTTAGATGACCATCGTATGAGTTCGTGGATATGTTCGACCAGAAGCGGATCGTGAAGGCCGGGAATGGCCTTAAGGGAGATTGAGGCTAGTAAGATGACCAAGTTTGGAGGTGGTGACTCCAAAGTTTTGGAAACTGAAGCGTTGACTGAAGTATGGTACGTATACTAGAAGAGTTCAAGTGTTCGAGAAGAGTACGACGAGTAAGGAAGGAAGTGAACTTGTGCTGAAAGATGGAAGTAATCATTTTTTTGAGAAATGAATGTGCGAAGGGAGTGTCCCTTGGACCAAGAGCGAGAGTTGGTATTGTTTTGCATCATCGAGGTGGTTCCTCGTTGGCCTGGATTTAAGTATTTGCGCGCATGTGTTATCTCGTGGCCAGGCGTGGCGTTGACAACTTGTTAGAAGAATTTCTTCGTTGTCCGTCTTGAGAAGGAACATTCGGGACGAATGTTTCTAAGGAGGGGAGAATGTTATACCCCGTATTTCCAGAGTATGTACGTGAGGGCGTACGTATAATAATTTAAGCCTTAAAGTAGGCAAGGTTCGAAATTTGTACACAAGTGCCGAAAGGAGTCATTTTTCGACGAAACGTTTTACTAAACTTGCGAAGGGAAAATTCCGGCTATGTCATTTCTAATTTTTGCGGATTTTTCCGAGAGACGAAACATTTTGGACCAACGGGAAGGTGACATGTGTCACCCTCACATTGGATGAGGTTGGGCGGCAAAGTGGACGAAAAGGGTGAGCTTTAGTTGGTAGGATATTTTGTGCAAGTTGTTGTGGTAGATGGATAAGGTGCACTTGGCTTAAATCTAGCCCTACACTTGCCTTACACTTGGATGAATCTTGTCCATTGGTTGGTCATTTCTTGACCTATAAATACCCCCCTTGTTGAAGAGTTATTTCATCCTAACTTGAGCAATCTTTCTAAGTCTCAAATACTCCCTCCCTTCTAGTGTTTCGTCCGCCACCACCCTCCCCCTTTGAGAAGGCCCCTTGGCCGAAAGTATCCCCCCCCTCCTTGTGGTGCTAGCCGTGGGGTACCCCCCCCCTAGCCTAGTTGTTTTCGTATAATACCCCCCTTTTGTGGTATAGAAATACTCTCTAAGTATTGTTATAATGCCCAAATACTTTAGCCCAAATACCTTGTAGTACTTTCCAAAGTTACCTCTATACGTAGAGCCCGAAAATACTATTATACTTTCCTTTAGCCACAAAAACGAAACTCTAAGGAAAACCTTCATAGTCGGTTGAAGTGTTAAGTAGAAGTTGCGTAGAACTTCTAAGGGTTGTTTGGAGCGGCTTGGAGCACTCGGAATAGGAGCTAAACGTTGCTCAGGAGCGACATTAAACTTGGATAATTTTGGGCTCATCGAGGTAAATACTACTGTCCTTCTATTGTAATTGGGAATTACATACTGTAGTTGTATAGAAATGAATATAAGATTCATAGAAGAGAATTGAACTGTAATAGAAGGATATTCTGTAATAGACTTGAACTGGAATCACATCAGAAGAATTTAAGTAGAAGTTAAACTGTACTTACATAGGACTGTACTTACAGTAGACTGATAACCTTTATTGGTTGAATGTTCTGCAAGTAGCATGTGCTACTTAGAAGGTGGACAAGGCTATCCGGGTTATAGCCGTGGAGCGTTTTGCTTATAGTCGATAATCGTCGCGAGGTATGTGATTCTTCCTATACTCTTGAGCATGAAGTATTTTTAAAAGAATACATATAGTACGGTAGACGTACGTGTGGCAATGTCTTTTGACTTAAGCCTGAATAATATGTATATATAATATGGTAGACGTACGTGTGCTAACTGAATATAGTGTTACGACAATGTCTTTTGACTTAATCCTGAATAAGAAGAATCTTGAAGTATTTCAAAAGAAATAAGAAACCTTTTTGAAAGAAGAGTAATACTTGGTTTTGAAAACATAAGAGTTATACTAGCTTTATGGGAAGTTAGGTATAACGTCTCAAGAGAGATAAAAAGAATGGTTTACTGATTTTTAGAAGTTAAGAGACTTAATCTTAAAAGATAAGAGACTTGACTTGAATGAATTAATATGAATTTTGTGTGAAACCTCATTCGTGAGTAATGAGTACTTGGTTTTTAAAAGGATTAATGTTTTACTGATTTCGGAAATCAGAATGAGTATCGAACAAACCACTGCAGCGCTAATAAAGGAAAATGTATTGAATAATGAAGTATTACTAAAACCAGTAGAAACCTCCATCTGCATAGAAGCTAAGATGAGACAAAATGATATTACATTTTCTAGATCATGGCTGCTTTAATAAATTGGTTATAAACAAGAATAAACTGCTCACACCTATGGCATATGTTATTCAATTGTTTTAAAAGAGATTAAGACATTGAACTATGAAACTTTTCTAAAGTAAAGAGACTTGAGTAATTGAAATTAGGCAAACTGGAACTCTAGGGAAAAGAAAGGCATTGTTTTTGTCTTAAATTGGTTTAAAACATAAAGTGTTATAACAGCTTTATGGGAAGTTAGTTATAACCGACTTTATGAAAACAAAAGAAGGGTTTCATCATTGGTTTTAATGTGGTAACTTGACTTTAAAAAAAGAAGTGTTTTGGTCTAAAAAGAAGGCATGGTATTGCCTTAATTTGGTTTTAATAAAAAAGAAAGTATGGAAGTTGTTTTGGTTTACTCAAAAGATGTAAGTCACTCTATTTTTATACTACGGGTATCGGGTGACTTTTATAAAAGGAATGGATCTCTTAAAAGGAATTTAACGTACGTAGTACTTTAGGGTTAAAACCCGGACTTTGTCATAAAATGAAAGTACTTTAAGTTGTGTGTAACTTGCCTATGTTTGTGTGTGATAGACTGATGTGCAAGTACTGTATTTTACTCAACTACCAGTTCATGGGATGAACCGGGAATGTATTTCACTCGACTACCGTGTTCATGGGATGAACCGGGAATGTATTTCACTCGACTACCGTGTTCATGGGATGAACCGGGAATGTATTTCACTCGACTACCGTGTTCGTGGATGAACCGAATGTATTTCACTCGACTACGCGTTCGTAGGATGAACCGAATGTATTTCACTCGACTACGCGTTCATGGATGAACCGAATGTATTTCACTCGACTACCGCGTTCACGGATGAACGGGAATGTATTTCACTCGACTACGCGTCCCAGGATGGGCCGAATGTATTCCATCCGACTACCGAGTTCATGAGATGAGCAGGGAATGTATTCCACACGTTTCTATCGGGTCCATGAGATGGGCGAGACATGTTATACGTATCACATGATTTGTACCTAGGCCGGCGGTGAGGAAGGAGTTCCACGGGCATGAGGATGACTTTGAGGCGTGAGTCCACGACTTGACATGATCGCTTTATGTTGTGAATCGTAGTTTGGTTATCATACATGTCTCTGCTTTATATAGACTATTATGATTTCATTTCTGATATTTTCTGATTTCACATACTTGGTACTGTTGTCTTGACCTCGCCGAAGTGCGTTCATGCCGCAGTAGAAGTACATCTACCGCCGATCCGCGTTTAGGATCACATTTCAGCGTGTTGGGAAGCTCCGTTCCTTCGGAGGCTTATCTTTTGGTAGGTTACCCTGAGTCTGTAGGATCTTGTACATTCAGGGGTATGGCGGGGCCCTGTCCCGTCATAGTTGTTGTAAAATCTTAGAGTGCACCTTTATTGTGGCAGGGTTGTAAGGATTGCAACTGTTCAAATGTCTATATATATATATGTTGAAAGGCAACCGTTTTGGTTGGCCTATTTTCTTCTATCTTGATCCATGTCTATTTGAATGATTAAAGTTTTTATTTCCGCTGGTTTTCTCTGATGTTGTATCACTAGGGTGCCCGGGGTAAGGCACCAGTCACGGGCCCGGGTTCGGGTCGTGACAACTACGACTACTAAGAAGGACTCATACCTATTATGGACAACCACACCACCATGTTTAGAGTCCAAAAGTCAATCTCCTAAACTGGCTAGTCGGTGAATTTCCTTTGTCATGGTTCTCTTTCCTTCTTGTACAAGAGCTAAGCTTCTCATGGATCACCGAATAAAAGTATTAGCTACCACATTCGCTTTCTGTGGATGGTAAAAAATATCCATATCATAATCCTTTATCAATTCAAGACATCTTATTTGTCTATGATTCAATTCCCGCATCTTGATAACATAATGAAGGCTCTTGCGGTCTGTGAAGATATCGACATGGGATGTAATTCCGGTGAAGGTGTCACGATCTTATCTCCAGTTGAATGATGTAATGACAACAAAGATAGTCGTGGTTTTTATTCTATATCGAGTTAGGTGATGTAATTTCGGCAAATATGCCACTGATAAAAGAAAAGGGTCAAACTTAGCTTCTCATGTTAAGTTATTAGTCAAAGGACCAAATGTGATGAAATTGTCTCATGGACTCTTGTTTAAATGACAAGAATGGTATGATTATGGGTAGGATTGGGAGCCATAACTTAATGGTCTTCTAAGGACAAGTTTATTCGGCCTTATGTGTTGGTCTTGACCGAGACCTTGCATTATATATTTTGTTGTCCTTAATTTCTATTCTAGCTAAGTAGTCTTGTTAGGACATATTAAGTTCATGTAATAAGATCTTAGTTTTCCTTCGGACACATTCAATACTTGAAGTCGAGAAAGTGACAAGACCAAGGTGGCACGAACAAGAGAGGGGCGAAACCAAGAACACACAATGACAAGGACACAAATGACATGGATGACAAGGTGGCAAGTCAAGCTTGGATGGGAAGATTGGAGGTTGGCCGAGAATCAAAACATTAGTCCCAAGAATAGAAGTCTCTAAACTGATTCCAAGATGATGAAGCCTAGGAAACCCAAGTGCATCTCAGCCTCTAAAATAAAGGTGTGAAGAGGTTTGGATTTACCCATGCTTCAAAGCAAGACTAAGCTCTTTCACATTGTGCTCACCATGACCAAGGGCCGACTTGGTCTCCATGGCAAACCAATCCCTTTCCTTGTCCCCATTTCGACCGAGATGGCTTGTAAGATTGTGTCCATTTGTTTCCCTTCTAGAATGGTCCTTAGGATACTATAAATATGACCTTAGGTTATTGTACTTAGACATTTTTGAGTTAAAGTTAAATATAAAGTTTAAGTCTTCAACTTGGTGTTGAAACTTATTTGATCATGTGTGGGTCTCCCCTCCCTTTAGTGCAAGACTTGGTTGAGACTATGTGACTTAACCATCTCCCAAACTCGAAGAAACCCCTTGGTGGTGAGCGAAGGTTGGAACTATGTGGTCCAACTTAGCATAATCTTTGGGTTACCAAAAGGGCATCGATCACCCCCACTTAGCTATTTCACGGGCATTACAATTAGCAAACTCCGATCTTGACCTTATGGTATTGATCACACTCACCTTGGTATCGGCTCGGGCAATAAAACCCCCATGTATGTATCCTTGGGCATATCTTCCATACCTCACCAAATACACTAACACTAAACAACCAAACCGAAACAACCAAGCCAATACTTAGACAAAATACATCATCCTTTCATACGAGTTTGTATTCTATAACTCGTGTTCAACCATCACCTAATATACTATATACCGATTATACATAACTCCCTCAATACCTCACAAACATCCCCACTAAAGTCCAATTCCCGAAACAGTCCACAAATATCGGTCCAATCCAAACACCATGAAGTAGTCCGAATAACATAAACTTCCGAGAACCTCACTGTCTCTATAATGTTACACCAACCTACCACCACCAAATCACACCCACCCTCGACTAGTATATAATTATCCCACAAAACGCCTTGACCCGAATCCTTCTACATTTCCCCAAAATCACCTTTCAACACCTCACTGTCCCGATAATCTAAGAAAATGAGAACCTCAAATTTCCATCCATTTTTGGTCAACCCGAACATCCTTCACACCCGATACACTTACCCAACATCACCCCTCCTTACTCACACCAGATTGGTATCAGATCTTGGACATCCCATCCCACACTTTGGCACTATGGAACAAGTAAGTGAAGAACTAAGAAGGGCCTTGTCCGAGATGGTTGCGGAATAAATGCAACAAATAAGAAGGGAATTTGAAAATCGTGTGGTATTCAATGATGTTGAATCAGGAGAGGAGGTTGCTCATAACAAACCCATACCTATTGAATATGATGCATAAGATGAGCCATGGATTGAACAAAGAAATGACCGGACCTTACGGTTTGACCTTCCCACATTTGAAGGAAACTTGGAACCCGGGGAGTTTCTTGAGTGGCTAAGGGTCATAGAAAGACTCATTGAGTTCAAGAATTATGATGATCACCAATGCTACAAGATCGTCACATTAAAGCTTAAGTCCTTTGCTTCGGTATGGTACGAGAATTTGAAGGCAAGCCGGAAGAGGCATGACAAGTCCAAGATCGATTCTTGGGAAAAATAGAAGAAACATTTAAAAATAAAATCTTGCCACGAGATTATGAACGAGAGTTGTACCTTAAACTCACCAAGCTTCGGCAAGGTGTACTTAAGGTTAAAGAGTATATAAGGGTGTTTGAGAAAGTCAAAATGTTGTGTGACTTAGAAGAAAAAGAACCGCAACGCATTGCTCGGTTCATTGGGGGACTAAGCACGAAAATCCAAGAAAAGATGGAAGTGACCACTTATTCTACATTCGAAGATGTGTGTCATTTGGCACTAAGGTTCAAAAGACAAAAAAAGAAGATCATCACAAGGCCCTACACAGAAACTACAAATGCTAAGGAGAATATTATCACATCCTATTCTAATCCCTTGTACAAACAAGGGGATAAGGACAAAGGGAAGGCAAAATTTGACCAAGATGTTTATAAAAGCGGCCAGAGGTGTTACAAGTGCGAAGGACTCTGGCATTTTGCGAAGGAGTGTCCCAATCCGAGGACCATGACACTTGAGGAATACAAGGAAAGTAACGTTGAGTTTGTGGTTGAGTAAACCGAGGTAGATGAAGGAAAAGAAGACGAGGCCATTGCGTAGGAAGGTGTGAGCCTAGTCCTTCAACACGTGCTAAGTACACAATTGGAGGAGCATGATTAAAACCAAAGGGAGCATATTTTCTACACACGATGTAAAATAAAGGACAATGTGTGTAGTGTGATTATTGACGGAGGGAGTTGTGAATATATGGTTTTTATCAGAGTTGAAGGCAAATTGTAACTACCTATTTGTGAGTATCTTAAACCCTACAACCTATGATAGGTAAACAAAGCAAGTGAGCTCAAGGTTGCCACCCAATCCTTTATTAATTTTCAGATTAGAGGATATGTTGGCGAGATTTTGTGTGATTTCCTTCCAATAGACGCATGTCATATCTTGTTAGGTAGACCCTGACAATATTATCAGAAGACCATGACGATGGAAAACATAACACTTACTCTTTTCACAAGGATGGTAAGGACTTTCAGCTAATACTATTATCACCAAGTAAGGTAATGGACATAAAGATTCAACAAGCAAGAAAACACCAAGCCAAGTTCGAGGCACGAAAGGAAGAGGATGATTTTCAAGCGGGTCATTATCTATTCATCAAACCTATGGACTTTGAAAGAAAACATTAGTAAGAGAAAAAAATGGTCAAGGGTACCTTAGCTCCAACATAGCGTGTGTCTTATTGGAACCGAAGCAAAAAGAGGCATGAAGTGTGTACATCAATGACCAAGTAACCTACATATTCACCATAGGTTATCAATCTCTATGGAAAATGTTGAATGTTTATAATATGTGGGGAATGCCATCAAAGCTCAGAAACTATCCGACGATAAGAATCTGATAAGAAGGGCTCTAAAGAACTACCTAGTAGATGCGGATGTCTTGTAGTTGGTGATCCCAGGAGAAGTGAGTCTTGTGCTGCTCCTATCACGACCTTGACAACACAAGAGCTTGAAAAGGTGGGTAACAACTTAGTCAGAGAGAGCTAAGGAAGACAATGCTGGGAGGTTGTCGGGTACCCTACTTGGCACCTTGACTTACAATTCATTGATCTAATGGGAAGAGTACTTAAGGTATGGTCAAGTTACTAGAAAAATTTAAAAGGGGTACGTGCTAAGAGCAACTTCGGAACACAATATGTTATGTCCCTAAGATGCCTTCACAATTGCACCATATGAATTTGTGGACAAATTCTCACTAAAAAGGGGAGATTGATGAAAGAAAGGGGCCAGACTAAGCTTCCCATGTTAAGTTATTAGACAAAGTACCAGAGGTGATGAAAATGGCTCATGGACCCTCGGTTAAAGGACAAGAATGGTATGAATTATGGGGAGGATTGAGAGCCATAAACTAATGGTATTCTAAGGACAAGTTTATTCGGCCTTATGTGTTGGTCCAAAGTCTTCAGAAGACCTACAACAAAATCCATGGCTGTCGTCTCCTACTTCCACTCGGGAATGGACATTCTCTAAGGCACACCACCGGGTCTCTGTTGCTTATATTTAACCAGCTGATAATTCCCACATCGAACCACAAAATATGCAGTATCTCTCTTTATCCTACTCCACCAGTAGTGTTGTCTCAAATCGCGATACATCTTGGTATCACCTGGATGAATGGAATAACAGGAACTATGATCCTTCTCCAACATCATATCAATAAAATTGCCAACATAATGAACGCATAATTATCCCTTGATCCTCAAAACCCCCTCACTATAAATCACAACCTTCTTAGCCTCACCACACGATATTTTGTCATGAATCTTGCTTTACTGGGGATTCTCAAACTGCCTAGCCCTAATCTCCTCCAAGAGAGATGATCTCGCCTCAACACATGCTAAAACTCAGACCGAATGTGAAAGATCCAACCGCACAAAACTGTTAGCTAGATTCTAAACCTCCATGGCTAAGGGATTCTCGAAAGCAACCAATCTAGCCATGTTACCCATACTCACCGCCTTGCGACTCAAGGATTCAGCCACCATATTTGTCTTACCCGGATGATAAAGTATAGTAATATCATAATCATTCAGAAGCTCCATCTATCTATGCTGCCTAGAATTGAGATCTCTTATAGTGAATACATTTTGTAGACTACGATGATCAGTGAATACCTTACAACGGACTCCATATATTTAATTCCTCCAAATCATGTGTAGGGTAGTTCTTCTAAAAAAATTCAGTTGTCTAGAAGCATAGGAAATGACCGTGCCCTCTTGCATCAACACTGCGCCAAAACCAATACGAGATGCATCACAATAGATAAAAAAACATTACTCTTCACGGGTAATGCTAAGATTAGAGCCGTAGTCAATAAAGTTTTGAGGTTTTGAAAGCTCTCCTCAAAAGCATCAGACCACTGAAAAGGAACCTCCTTCTATGTCAATCTAGTTATATGAGATGCAATAAAAGCAAATTCCTTCACGAACTCGAGATAATAATTGGCCAACCCCACAAAGCTATGAATCTCAGTTATAGTAATGAACCTCGACCAATATTTAACTACTTCAATCTTCTTGGGGTCAACCAAAATCCCCTCCTTTGTCACTATGTGGCCCCAAAATGCCATAGAATCAAGACAAAACTCATATTTGGAAAACTTGGCATAGAACTCCTCCATCGACAGCCTAAGGACAATCCTCAAATGTTGCTCATGCTCTTCTCAGCTCTTTGAATAAATCGAGATATCATCAATGATAATAATAACGAAGGAATCCATATATGTCTTGAAAATGCCATTCATAAAAGTAATAAAATATGCCGGGGCATCCATAAGCCCAAAAGACAATATAAGAAACTCGTAATGATCATAAAGAGTCCTAAAGTCCATCTTCGGAATACCTTCAGCCCGTATCTTCAGCGGGTGATAGCCTGATCTCATGTTAATCTTTGAAAATACCGAAGCACCTTATAGTTGGTCAAATAAATCATCGATGCGAGAAATAGGATACTTGTTACTGATGGTAACTTTGTTCAGTTGATGATAGTATATGCGCATCATCATCATACCATCCTTTTTCATCACAGACAATACATGATCACCCTAAGGGAAGACACTCGGTCTAATGAACACCTTATTCAAAAGATCTTGCAACTGCTTCTTCAACTCCCTCAACTCCGTCGGTGCCATCCTATAAGGTGAAATAGAAATAGGACTAGTGCCCGACTTTAAGTCAATACAAAACTCAATATCACGGTTGTCACGACCTGACCCCGGGCCGCGACTAGTGCCCTAGCTGGGCACCCCTTTCAGGTATACATCAGAGAATAGCAGCGGAACATACACAACACATAAACATGTTTAGACAATAAATATCCCAGGCTAGCCGATAAGGCCGCCATAGAATATACATAACCAAAAGTAAAACAGTACAACTTGTTCTTACAACCCAAATCACAAATGTGACTACAGAACTCTAGGAATAACAACAGTGGCGGGACAGGGCCCCGCTATACCCCTGAATGTACATAATATCTACAACATCAGGGAAAACCGTACCAAAAAGACAAGCCTCCGGAGAAATGGAGCTTCTGACACCTGATCCGTGATCCTAAGAATGAGGATCCACCACCTGCTTACCCCTACCTGCGGCATGAACGCAGCCCCCGAGGAAGGGGGTCAGTACACAATATGTACTAAGTATGTAAAACTGGAAAATACTGTAATTACATCATAAGTCTAAAACAAGCCGGAGACGTGTATGATAATCAAATTACAGTACACTGTGCCTTACTAACAATGAGAGTAAATAAGAGTATACTTACTACATAAAAATAGGAGGCTCACGATCAAAGCAGGGCCACCCGCCCGCAGTATTATTAAGCAATCCTACTCCTGGGACTATTTCACCCGCATGAGGTATTCCTCGCATAGACTGTATCCGCCCGCATAGGTCGTGTAGACCCGCATGAGGTATTCCTCGCATAGGACTGGTCCGCCCCGCATGGGACTATTTCACCCGCATAAGTCCTTACAGACCCGCATGAGGTATTCCTCGCATCATGGGTAGCAAATCCACGGAATATGCAAATGCCACAAACCCGGGGAATGACCCCGTAATGAATAATATACCACTAGCACGAACCGGCTATCATACATAACGTAAGCACTACCGGCTTATCATACAATATATAAGAAAGTTAAGAAATCCCTTAACTTCTTATTAGTCTTGTTCATATACACTCTCATTAGTTTACTTAAGGCACTAACATGTCTTTATAAAAATCCGGGAATTTAACCCAAAGTACTACATACTTCAACTCTTTCAAAAATGACTCTTTTTCATATAAAACTTCCAAGATACTAATAACCGTAGTATCCAGTCACAACTACTTTTCAAGACAAGTCACAATACCTTTTAGAAATATAATTAGGCTTCTAAATCAAGAGACTCCTTTTCTTTTAAAACCTTAGGCAATTGATGCCTTAAAATCAATTTACCTTTCATAAATTCAAGTCATTTATCCTTACTTATTTTACTTAGAGTAAATCTCGCCTTTTAACTTTCCATAAAACTAATATAACCAACTTCCCATAAAGTCGTTATATTAACTATATACATTAGTCAATTACATTTTCCTATATCCAAGGGACTTGTTTAAAACGAAACAAGTATCATATACTTAAAAACACTTCATGTCCCTTAACTTTGAAAACTAAGACATCCTTACTACTTTTAAACAAATGAGTTAATCCCCTAACTCAACCGACTTGGACATTCTTAAAACAAGTAAAGGATATCAAAGTCTTGTACGTCTACCGTACTATATAGGTACAACTATTCATGCTCATGAGATAGGAAAGTTTCACATACCTCTTCGGGTCAATCCACTCGCAAGTCCAATATATCGCACGTAGTATGTCAACCTATAATGACCATAATACGTCCATTAGCTTCTAGCTTCAACGTAGAGCATTCTAATTGAAAAGTCCCTTATTCTACGGAAAATTGGACAGCACTTCCTTTGTTTCTACATACTTTTCCACCTTTTCAAGGTCCGATATCAACTCCTAAACGCCACATTTAAGGCCCAACAATTCAGCAATACAAGGGGATTATACGCCTAACTTGGATGTGTAAAATTCTACCCCACAATACAATTAAATAATCCAATAAGTTTAAGGTAGTATCTTGGCTATAACATGCTCACATATCATCCTTATCCAATCCTTTCAAATTCAAATCGTTATTCCTACATGCAATATATCTAAAAGCAATATTGACAACTACAAGTCCTTTCTTCCACACATGCAACACAATTTTGACTTAAAAAGGTGAATGGATTGTTACCTTAGAGTTTACCCAAATTAGTCCAATAAATTTCACTTGCCTTCTTTCCATAATCACCTCCACAAACCTCCTACGAGCTTGTCAACATGTTTCCTTCTTGACACCTTTCTGAAATTTCTCTATGCCTTGGTTTCTCCTTGAATTTATAGAGAGAAGGGAGAGGGATTTTTAGAGAGAAGGAAGAGGAAATTTTTAGAGAGAAGGGGGTTTTGAAGAATGACCAAGTCTTCAAGATGTCACGACCCATTCCGGGGCCCGTGACTGGTGCCTTACCGAGGCACCCAAGTAGTCATACATCAGAGTAATCAGCGGAAATATAAAACAAGACATGAAACAGTTTATAAAATAAGACACAGTTTATGTGAGAAAACGTCGCCTTTCGGCATATATATATAAACATGGTTTAGCAGTTACATCCGATACTGTACAACATGACTACAAACCTCTAAGGAAATATACAACTATGGCGGGACAGGGCCGCCATACCTATCTGTACAAAACTATCTACAACAGGAGATCATACCCAAAAGTAGAGCCTCCTAAAAGATGGAGCTCACACCAACGTAGAGATCCTAAGAATGTGGATCTAGCACTGCTTGCCACTGCGGCATGAGCAAACCCCGAAGGAGGTCGATAACAATTACTAAGTATATGAAATCAGAAAATACTTAAATGAAAACATATCATTTTAAAATCAGTTTTGCAAGTATGTATGAAACAACCAAGGTAACCGCATAGTACCACATCATAAACAAGAGCAACAATAGGTAAGCGTATGTGTCTTTTCTAGGTTGCGAATGATCGAAGCAGGCCAATTGCGTAGTATCACCATGCAAGCCTAATCACGGACTCCGTAGTCCGCATAGGCCACTCATATAGGCCGCATAGGGTATGTAACCCGCATCGAGGGTAGCTACTCCTCGGCGTCGCCCCGACTCGTAGTCCGCATGGCCACATAGACCGCGTGAGGTATAACCCGCATCACTAACACGGAACTCCGTAGCTCCGCATAGGTCCTTGGACCCGCATGAGGTATTCTCGAATCATGGTCCTGCATCGCCGAGTCTACCCGCGTCGGAGGCGGCTTAACCCCTGTAATATGTCAAGAGGTGAGTGGTATTATACTAACATAATGACTTATCGTTAAACAACATAAGCACAACAAGAATACTCTCTTACACAAGCGTTACAAGACCTAACACATAGCATCATATCATGTCTACTTATCAAACCATCTTATTTTTCTTTTCACAAGTCAATATAAGTGCATTATAAACACATAGGCAAACTGTTTCTTTTATCATTCTTAAGTGGTTATACTTAACTTCCCATAAAGCTAGTATAACTCTTAAGCACATTTTAAAAACCAATTAGTTCTCTTCGTTAAAAATGATTCAAGATTCTTTTGAAATGCTTTCGGTTCTTTATTATTCGTGCTTAAGCCGTGAGGCATTCTTAGTAAGCATTATTCGAGCTTAAGCGTGAGGCATTGCCGTAAGTATTATTCGGGCTTAAGTCAAAGACATTGCCGTAGTTATTATTCGGTTAACACGTATGCGTCTACCGTACTACATATATATTGTAAAATATCATGCTTTAGGAAGAATCACATACCTTCTCGAAATCCACGCCAAGTTGAATATGTCGCGTAGAGAATCGACTATAATAGTCACAGACATCTATCAAAGTCTAGACTACTCAAGGTCATTCTAAGCAGAGGGTTCACAATTCTATGGAAAGTCGGGCAGACTTCCCTACCCGGTGAGCTATATAAGTCTCATTGTGAAACATCCTATGTAATGCTGATTTGATTATTCTTCTTTTAAACCCTTCTTGTGATAGATTCAATTCTATTCGCAATATTCTTCTAAGTATTTAATACTTATTCTTATACTACTACGATGTATTCTCTAATTCAAAAGAGGTTAGGATTATTTACCTCGGTAAGCCCAATAATATCCTAGATAAAAGTCGCGCTGAGCAAGGTTTTGCTCTAAGTTGTATGCGCTCAGAAACCTTAGAAGTTCTTCACAACTTCTACTAAGTACTAAGGGATTTGGGCTAGGGTATTTTGGGCATTATAACAATAATAGAGGCAACTTTTCTACCAAGGGAGGGGTAGATTTCGGCTTGGCTGGGAGGCCTCGGCCAACTTTACTCGAGGGGAAAGGTGTTTGGACGAAATGGCTTTAAGGGAGAGGAGAGGATTTTTCAAGACTTGGAAGTAATTTTGTGGATGAAGAACTCTTCATCTAAGGGGGTATTTATAGGTCAAGCCATGGCCAACCAAGGGCCAAGATGATGCCAAGTGCAAGGCAAGTGTAGGGTGAGGATTTAGGCAAGTGTCCATTCTATCTACTACACACAAATATCCTACCAACTCCTTGACTTGTGCAAAGGCACAAAAAACGTGCCAACCTTGTCCAATTCGTCCAATGGACGATTTCAAGTCCACCAATTGGAGGGTACCAAGTGTCGCCCTCCCGTTGGTCCAAAATGTTTCGTCTCTCGGAAAAATCCGCAAAAATTAGAAATGGCATAGCCGGAATTTACCCTACGAAAGCTGTGGAAACGTTTCATCGGAAAACGATTCTTTTAGCGAGTTGTGCACAATTTTCGAACTTGGCCTAACTTTAAGGCTAAACTTTCGTACGTACGCCCTTACGTACATACTCCGGAAATACGGGGTATAACACAAGACTTGGTCAATAAATAGGACTCCCCCACTATCAGATGGGAGGGACACTTGTCACCCTCCCATGACCCTTTAAAAAAAAAACTTATGATTTTTCCCCAAGATTTCGCAGAAACCCGTCTCGGCGCATGGCCACAAATCTCAGAATTTCAGTACTTGACCGCGGTCCTGCATTCGGCGCGTCCTGCATTCGGCGCGTGCGCTGCAATCTCGTGAGAACTTTCGGTATATCCGCGCGCCGCCTTTCATCCGGCGCGTACTGGCTCTCGATCGAAAATACTTTTACGCTCATTGCGCCGAACTTGTAACTTCCATAACTTTCTACTCCGATGTCCTATCGACGAACGGTTTGTTGCGTTGGGAACTAGACTCAACGAACTACGTACTAGGCCTTTGAAATACCTAGGAACTCATAATGCAATGGGACATAAACCGCCTCAAAGTTGACTAAAACCCGTCTGAGACATTCTGTCAACCTATCTTTCTAAAATTTAAATCTTAATTCCTTTCGCACGTTCTCATAAGCATGACCTGAATTACGGGGTGTAACAACGGTCGGGTGGCATACCCAGTAAATTGATAGGATAGACTTCCGTAAAATCACAAACAATCGGTACAAACTCAAGGGATGAAGCATCTACACTAGTATCACGAATGTGTGCCAAATAAGCCAAACACCCCTTATCAACAAGTTTCTCAACACTGGGTAGGAAATAATCTTCTTCGGAGTAGGACTAGGGAATTTTGAGACTTGGAAGACAATTTGTGGATGAAGAAAACCTTCAAGTTAGGGGGGTATTTATAGGCCAACCAATGGCCAAGATGAAGCCAAGTGGTAGGCAAGTGTATGGTGGAGATTTGCACAAGTGCACCCTATCCTACTCCACAAATCCCTCACAAAACATTGACCCAAGTTTTAGGCCACAAAACAAGCCACAAAATCATGCCCATCGTCCAAGGGGACGCCCACTTTACCGTCCACTAGAGGGTGACAAGTGTCACCCTCTCGTTGGTCCAAATATTTCATCTCTCGGAAAAATCCGTAAAAATTATAAATGACATAGCCGTAATTTACCCTATGCAAGTTTTGGAAAACGTTTCATCGGAAAACCATTCGTTTCGTAGGTTGTGCACAAATTTCGCCCAAAGTGTCTATCTTAAGGCTAAACTTTTGTACATACGTCCTTACGTACATACTCTGGAAGTACGGGGTATAACATTCTCCCCTCCTTAGAAACATTCGTCCCGAATGTTCCTTCCTAAGACGGATAATGATAAGGTTCTTCATAACATAAACAGTTAGCAAAAGCCACATACGGCCACAAAACAACACTTAGGCAATAAGTAAATTAAATCAACAAGTAGGAAAGTGAGTTACCTGGAGGTGTGGGGAATAAGTGAGGATACCTCAGCCTCATGTCCTTCTCTGCTTCCCACGTCATCTCCTCCCTAAGCTCGTTCCGCCACAAGACTTTGACGGAAGCCACGTCCTTGGTCCGCAGACGCCTAATGTCACGACCCGAACCCGGGCCCGTGACTGGTGCCTTACCCCGGGCACCCTAGTGATACAACATCAGAGAAATCAGCGGAATATAAAACAATAACATGAAACAACATGAAGTATGAAATAATAATCTGAGAAAAATTGCCTTTCGGCATGTATATATGAAAACATAAATTCGAACAGTTACATCTCATGACAACCCTGCCCACAACAGTACTACAGACCTCTACGAATGATATGACAACCACGACGGGACAGGGCCCCGTCATACCCCTGAATGTAAGCACCTACAACAACAGGGGACTATAGCAAGATAAGCCTCCGGAGGAACGGAGCTTCCCAAACGCTGAATGACCAAGAGCGAGATCAACGATCGTGTACCTTTACTGCGGCATGAACGCAGCCCCGGGAAGGTCGATAACAGGTACCAAGTATGTGAAACTAAAAATAATGTAAATGAAATCATAGTAGTCTATATAAAGCAGGAGACATGTATGATAACCAAACTACAGTTTACAATAAATAAGCAGTCATGTCAAGTCAGGGACTCACGCCCTCAAAGTCATCACTCAAATATAACAATGGGTCTCACGCCCACAACATCAATCATGCCCGTGGAATACCTTCCTCACTGCCAGCAGTCTATGATATAAAAGCACTAAGGAATACACATGAACACCAGGTCCCACCTGTGTCATCATAAAACCGTACGGGGTAAGTACGAAGGCATAGCCGACTACTAAAACCTACGATGCGACAAGGTCATAAATCGTATCATGATCTGTCTGACCGTCACATGATCAAAGCCGCCACTCGCCCGCGATATCTAATGTGCGCGTCAGCCTGAACTTCCGTAGCTCGCGCATAAGCCACTCCGATGGCCCGCATGAGGTATTCCCGCATCGAGGGTAGCTACTCCCGGCGGCGTCTGGACTCGCCGTCCGCGTAGCCACATGTACCGCATGACCACAAAGGCCGCACACTAACACAGAACTCCGCGATTCCGCATAGGCCATGCACCCGCATAAGGTATTCTCGAATCATAGGTCACACAGAGCCGCCTGAGTCTACCCCGCATCGGAGGGAAGCTTAACCCCCGGAATCATGAGTGATATAATACTAACATAACAGCTTATCGTTAAACAACCTAAGCACAACAAGGGAAAACCCCTTTACACAAACATCACAAGATACTAACTCACGTAGCATCCTAACATGTTTACTTATCAAGTCAACAAGAAAGTTGTTATACCCCGTATTTCCAGAGTATGTACGTAAGGGAATACGTACGAAAGTCTAGCCTTAAAGATAAGCCTTGGACGTTTTTATTTGTACACAACTCACTAAAAGAATCGTTTTCCGACGAAAGCGTTTCCGACTTTCGTAGAGTAAATTCCGGCTATGCCATTTCTTATTTTTGCGGATTTTTCCGAGAGACGAAACATTTTGGACCAACGGGAGGGAAACACTTGGCACCCTCCCATTGGTGGACTTGAATCGTCCATTTGGATGAATTGAAGAACCCTTGGCACGTTTTTTGTGCCTTGTGCACAAGTCAAGGGTTGGTAGGATATTTGTGTTTAGTTAATCCTCACCCTACACTTGCCTTGCACTTGTCTTAATCTTGGCCATTGGTTGGCCACTTCTTGACCTATAAATACCCCCTTAGAGATGAAGAGTTCTTCATCCACAAATCTTCCAAGTCTTGAAAAATCCTCTCCTCTCCCTTTGTAGTCTTTTCGTCCAAAACACCTCCCCCTCCCCTTGTGAAGGCCCTTGGCAGAATACCCCTCCCCCTCTAGCCTAGTAGTTTGGCGAGGCCACTGCTAGCCAAAAATCTACCCCCTCCCTTGGTAGAAAAGTTACCTTCTTGTATCGTTATAATGCCCAAAATACCTAGCCCAAATACCTTAGTACTTAGTAGAAGTTGTGAAGAACTTCTAAGGTTCTTGGAGCATACAACTTAGGAGCAAAACCTTGCTCAGGCGCGACTTTTTCTAGGATATTATTGGGCTTACCGAGGTAATAATCCTAACCCTCTTTGTATTAGAGAATGCATATTGTAGAAGTATAAGAATAAGTATTAATCACTTAGAAGAATATCACAGAATAGAATTGAACTGTTACCACAGTAGAAGGGTTTGAAAGATGAATAATCAAAGCAGACTTACATAGATTTGTTTTCACTGATGAACTTATATAGCTCACCGGTAGGGAAGTCTGCCCAACTTTCCATAGAATTGTGAACCCTCTGCTTAGAATGACCTTGAGTAGTCTTTGATAGATATCTGTGACTATTATAGGTGACTCTCTCGCGACATATTGACTTGGCGGTGGTTTTTATTTGAGAAGGTATGTGATTCTTCCTAAAGCATGATATTTTACAATATATATAGTACGGTAGGCGTACATGTGTTAACTGAATAATAACTATGGCAATGTCTTTGACTTAAGCCTGAATAATACTTACGGCAATGCCTCACGGCTTAAGCTCGAATAATACTTACGCGATGCCTCACGGCTTAAGCTTTGAATAATAAAGAATCAAAACATTTCAAAAGACTCTTGAATCATATTAATGAAGAGAACTAATTGGTTTTAAAGCGAAGCTTAAGAGTTATACTAGCTTTATGGGAAGTAAGTATAACCACTTAAGATTGATAAAAGAAACAAGTTTGCCTATGTGTTTATAACAGACTTATATTGTGAAAAGAATAATAAGATGGTTTGATAAGTAGACATGATATGATGCTATGTGTGTTAGTATCTTGTAACGTTTGTATAGGTGAGTATCCTTGTTGTGCTTATGTTGTTTAAAGATAAGTTGTTATGTTAGTATACTATCACTCACCTCTTGAGATGATACGGGGTTAAGCGCCTCCGTCGGGGTAGACTCGAGTGATGCAGGACCATGATTCGAGAATACCTCATGCGGGTCCAGGGCCTATGCGAGCTACGAGTTCCAGTTAGTATGCGGGGTTATGCCTCACGCGGTCTATGTGGCCATACGGACATGAGTCGGGGCGATGCCGAGGAGTAGCTACCCTCGATGCGGGGTTATACCTCATGCGGGCCCGTGAGTGGCCTATCACGGACTCGGAGTCGAGATTAGGCTTGCAGAATGATAATACGGGCGAGTGGCCCTGCTTCGAATCATTCGCAGCCTAGAAAAGACCTATTACAGTTTACCTATTGTTGCTCTTGTTTGTGATGTGGCACTATGTGCGGTTTCCTTGATTTCTTCATACATATTTGTAAACTGGTTTTAAAAAAAGTGTTATGATTTCATTTAAGTACTTTCTGATTTCACATACTTAGTACTGTTGTCTTGACCTCCTTGGGGCTGCGTTCATGCCGCGGTAAGAGCGGTGCTAGATCCGCATCCTTAGGATCTCTACGTTGGTGTCGGGAGCTCCATCTCTTAGGAGGCTCTACTTTTGGTATGATCTCCCTATTGTAGATAGTTTTGTATGATCGGGGTATGGCGGGGCCACTGTCGCCATAGTTGTATATTTCCTTAAGTGCGTAGTCATGTTGTATGCGATGTCGGATGTAGCGCTAAACCATGATTATATATATATATCTTGAAAGCGATGTTTTCTCACATAAAGCGTGTCTTATTTTATAAAGCTGTTTCATGTCTTGCTTTATATTTCGCTGATTTCTCGATGTATGACTACTTGGGTGCCCGGTAAAGGCACGATCCACGGGCCGAACAGTCGTGACAAAAGTGGTATCGAGCGATTAATCCTCGGAAAGTGTCTACGACCGTATCTAGTAAGTCTTGATTATCGGTGTGTTGTGCACCACACCAATAATCGAGGCTATAGGATATTTAGGATTGGTTTCCATTCTTCTCATTCCGAGATCGTGCTTTAGAGTCGTGTTATAGGTTGGACCCTCTAACGTATTCCTTTCTATGCGATTATGCCTCACGTAAGGCAACCCGGGCCCGAAGGGCAAAGCGGCCGAGGCGCTAGCGAGACACCCGAGTCACGAGGCTCGTGCCCGTCTATACGAGACGGCGAGTTCTATGACGCCGCCAGCAGCGAGACCAGTACCCACACCTCCGTCCCACGGCTGGGGCGGAGAGTTAGGGTACAAGGAGATGCCCGACTTTTGGCTAAAGTTGTGGCCCGATCTGAGAGAGGCTGAATCGGCGATTCAGTTCGGCTCGGCTCGATCGTACCCATTGTTCACCCGAGGCGAGAGTTTGAGGCTACGAGACTTCTTGAGTTGTAGCCGCCGGAGTTTTATGGGTCGAGGCGGGAGGATGATCCGCAGGAGTTCATCCGTCGGCCTTGAGGATTTTGAGAGTGATCGGGCGTCGGAGACCGAGTCCGTGATCTTTGGTTCACATAAATGCGTGATACCGCGATCGATTGGTTTGATTCATGGGAGTTATCCGGGAGAGCACGCGTCCCACTACTGGGATGAGTTCTCGGAGGCTTTCCTCACTCACTTCTTGCCTCCACGGATGAGGAGGCGCGGTGATAGATTTTTCTGCGAGGCGAGAGGACGGCCTTGTCGAGTACAATGTCGAGTTTGATTCATTGGCCCGATATGTCCCGGCATTGGTAGCGAATATGGAGGATAGGGTGCACCGCTATGTCACCGGCTAGACGACTATATGGCCGAGTCATGTGCGGGGTTTCTCTCCGGGTATGGACATTACCGCGTGCGAGCTCACGCCCTTGGATGCGGCGAGCGCAGAGGTCGACGAGTGGGCCGAGGCGAGAAGAAGGCGGGGCGGGAGGGTCTTACGGTGGTTATCGTGGTGGCGGCCTCAAGGCGATCTAGATTCGCACCACCCGGCTCGAGCACTCACTGCGCGTCCTCAGCCGCGGCGAGTTTTCGAGGCGACCAGGGCCCGGGGCTTGGGCGTCGAGTAGCGAGAGTGCGGCGATCGACCACCCCGGTGTGGCCGTCGGTGGATCCCATTACGGGAAGTGTGGTACTACTTTTGGAGCTTGTTACTGATTGTAGCCAGCGGTCACTTTGCGGACTGTCAGGCCGGGCGGCGGTGGTAGGGCTCGGCCAGGTTCATTGCTTCATCATCTCCTGATTACTCGCCCGAGGCGGTGCTCATGGGTCAGCAGGTCGGCGAGGTCGTGGCTCGGGTCCCGATTCTAGCGGTCCTCGATCGCATCTATGCTTTGTCCGGTAAGCGGATCGAAGGCCTCACCGATGTCGCCACGAGTACCTTATCGGTTCACGGGTTTGATGTGTATGCTTTGATAGATCCGGTTCTACTCGTCTATATATCTCCCCTTGTTGCTAGTAGGATAGGGATAGAGCACGAGTCCATAGACCTTTCGAGGTAGCTACGCCGATGGGTGATTCGGTGGTAGCTCGGCGGGTATATAGGGCTTGTCTGTGACCATTTACGTCGGACCACGCCGACTTGATAGAGTAGGAGATGATTGACTACGACGTGATTATGGGGATGGATTGGCTAGCTTCTTGCTATGCCAATGTAGACTGCAGAGAGAGAGTAGTACGGTTCCAGTTTCCTGAGGAGCTGGTTGTTGAGTGTGAGGGGAGCACGGTATCGCCGAGGGGTAGGTTTATTTCCTACCTCAAGGCTAGAAAGATGGTGCAGAAGGGGTATATCTACCATCTAGTTCGAGTGTTTGATACTGAGGCTGCGGTACCAGATTTCGGGTCGCCTCCGTAGTCACGAGTTCCCAGACGTGTTCCTGCATGACCTCCTGTATCCTCCCGAGAGGAGATTGAGTTTTGTATTGACATATTGCCAGATACTCGGCCTATTTCCTTTCCGCCATACAGAATGGCACCTGCCGAGTTGAGAGAGCTGAAGGACCAGCTGAGGGATTTGCTGGAGAAGGGCTTCGTTAGGCCCAGTGTTTCCCCCTGGGGGGCGCCGGTATTGTTCGTGAAGAAGAAGAAGGGCGGGGCCAGCTGCGCATGTGTGTTGATTACGAGCGGTGAACAAGGTGACCATTAAACGAATACCCCCTTCCGTGATTGATGATTTGTTCGACCGATTGCGGGCGTGAGATGTTTCTCCAAGATTGATCTGCGTTCGCTATCATCGAGTTCGTGTCGAGAGAGGTGGATGTCCCAGGATCGCATTCGGACGATGCGGGCATTATGAGTTCGTGGTCATGTCTTTTGGGTTGACCAATGCTCGCGGTATTCATGGATTTGATGAACCGTGTTCAAACCATTTTTGGACACGCGTTTGTGATAGTGTTCATTGATGATATCTTGGTTTATTCTCGCTCGAGCGAGAGCATGCGCGAGCATTTGAGGCTGTCTTGCGGATTCTCGAGCAGCGATTATGCGCCAAGTTTTCCAAATGTGAGTTTTGGTTGACTTGATGGCGTTTCTTGGGCATATTGTCGGGTGATGGCATTCGAGTTGATACTGCCAAGATCGAAGCGATCGGGACTTGCCTAGACCTACTACTCAAGCAGGTTCGCATTTTACGGGCCTTGCGAGATATTATCGGCGGTTCGTAGAGAAGTTTGCTTCTATCTCTGCACCATTGACTAGGTGACTCGGAAAGCGGCCAAGTTTGATGGATGATGCTTGTGGCGGGGTTTCGATTCTTGAAAGAGACCGACGACCGCCCGTTCTTACTCTTCCGCAGGGTCGGATGGTTATGTCGTGTATTGTGATGCATCGGGCATTGGGTTGGGATGTGTGTTGATGCGGCATGGCGGGGTTATAGCATATGCGTCCCGACGGTGAAGAAACACGAGGAACTACCCCCATGATTTGGAGTTGGCGTAGTGATTCACGCTTTGAAGATCTGGAGGCACTATTTGTATGGGGTTCACGTGGATATTTATACGGACCACAAGAGCCTCCAGTATATCTTCGGCCGAGGGAGCCGAACTTACGGCGAGAGCGGTGGTTAGAGTTGCTTAAGGATTACGATGTTGATATCTGTACCACGGGAAGGCCAATGTTGTGCGAGATGCTCTTAGTCGTAGGTCGATGGGAGCCTATCGGATGTGCGGTAGAGAGGAGGGACATGGTTCGTGATTTGCATCGATTAGCGAGCCTTGGTGTCCGCTTGATTGATTCCGATAGCGGTGGGGTTAGAGTTCGTGAGGTTGCCGAGTCTTCCATCGTCGAGAGGTGAAAAGGCAATTCGAGGATCCGGCTTTGATTCGATATCGTGATCTGACTCTTCGTGAGGGCAAGGTCCTTTGAGGTAGCACGATGGGGTGCTAAGGTTTGAGGCGGTATGTGTTCCGGATGTTTGAGACTTGGCAGGTTCTTGGGGAAGCACACAGCTGCGTTACTCATCCATCCAGTCGACCAAGATGTACCACGACCTTAGATCCGTATTGGTGGGATGGCTTGAAGAGGGCGTTGCGAGTTCGTAGCTCGGTGCGTGTTGTCGGCGGTGAAGGTAGAGCACCAGAGGCCTGGTGGTTTGTTGCAGACGATTGAGATCCCGACCTGGAAGTGCGAGGTAATCCACATGGATTTCATCACAGGATTACCTCGCACTCAGAGGAGACATGATTCTATATGGGTTATCGTCGACGGTGGCGAAATCAGCCCACTTTCTTCCGTCGGGGCGACTTTTTCGGTGAGGATTATGCGGACTTTACATCAGAGATCGTCGATCGCATGGAGTCCTACTTGATCATATCGCATGCGAGAGCCAGTTCTGGCTAACTTCCTGAGATCCTTCCGGAGGGTTTAGGGGCAGTGAGCACGAGCATCGCTTTTCATCCACAGAGCGAGCGGACAGCAGAGCGCACTATCCGCACTCTTGAGGATATCTTTGCGAGCTGTGTTATTGACCGATGGTAGTTGGGAGGATCATTTGCCTCTAGTTGAGTTCGCATATAATAATAGCTACCACTCCAAGATTCGATGGCGCCTTATGAGGCCTTGTATGGGAGGAAGTGCGGTCGCCTATAGGTTGGTTCGATGTGGCGAGTGCGGCTAGTAGGACAGATTTGGTACAACAGAAGTGGATAAGGTGAAGCTTATCCGAGAGGCGGCTATCGACTCGTAGTCGCAGGTCGTATGCAGATCATCGCCGTCGGCATCTTGAGTTCGAGGTTCATGATTGGGTTTTCTAAAGGTGTCACCCATGAAGGGTGTGATGAGATTCGGGAAGAAGAAACTCGGCCCAAGGTACATCGGGCCGTTCAGTTGTCGCAGGTAGGCAAGGTTGCCTATGAGTTGAATCTGCCGTCCGATCCGGAGGCGGTCATCCGGTTTTTCACGTATCTATCTTTGAGAGATGTATCGGGGATCCATCTAGGGTACACCCGATTGACGATGTCCAGGTGACCGAGGGGTTATCGTATGAGGAGATTCCCATAGCGATAGTCGATCGTCAGGTTAGGCGTCTGCGGACCAAAGACGTGGCTTCCGTCAAAGTCTTGTGGCGGAACGAGCTCAGGGAGGAGATGACGTGGGAAGCTGAGGAGGACATGAGACGGAAGTATCCTCACCTATTCCCCACACCTCCAGGTAAATTCACTTTCCTACTTGTAAATTTTCGTTATCGTTTCTGCCTAAGTGTTGCTCTGTGGCCGTGTGTGGCATTTACAACTGTTTAAGCTTCTTCGATAACTGTCTTGGGAAGGAACATTCGGGACGAATGTTTCTAAGGGGGGGAGAATGTTATACCCCGTATTTCCAGAGTATGTACGTAAGGGAATACGTACGAAAGTCTAGCCTTAAAGATAAGCCTTGGACGTTTTTATTTGTACACAACTCACTAAAAGAATCGTTTTCCGACGAAACGTTTCCACCGCTTTCGTAGAGTAAATTCCGGCTATGCCCTTTCTTATTTTGCGGATTTTTCCGGAGACGAAACATTTTGGACCAACGGGAGGGCAACACTTGGCACCCTCCCATTGGTGGACTTCAATCGCCCATTTGGACGAATTGAAGAACCCTGGCACGTTTTTGTGCCTTGTGAACAAGTAAATGGTTGTTAGGATATTTGTGTTTAGTTAATCCTCACCCTACTCTTGCCTTGCACTTGTCTTAATCTTGGCCATTGGTTGGCCACTTCTTGACATATAAATCCAACCTTAGAGATGAAGAGTTCTTCATCCACAAATCTTCCAAGTCTTGAAAAATCCTCTCCTCTCCCTTTGTAGTCTTTTCGTCCAAAACACCTCCCCCTCCCCGTGTGCAGGCCCTGGGCCGAATACCCCTCTAGCCTAGTAGTTTGGCCGAGGCCCCTAGCCTAGCCAAAAATCTACCCCCTCCCTTGGTAGAAAAGTTACCTTCTTGTATCGTTATAATGCCCAAAATACCTAGCCCAAATACCTTAGTACTTAGTAGAAGTTGTGAAGAACTTCTAAGGTTCTTGGAGCATACAACTTAGAGCAAAACCTTGCTCAGTGCGACTTTTCTAGGATATTATTGGGCTTACCGAGGTAATAATCCTAACCCTCTTTGTATTAGAGAATGCATCTTGTAGAAGTATAAGAATAAGTATTAATCACTTAGAAGAATATCACGAATAGAATTGAATCATTACCACAGTAGAAGGGTTTGAAAGATGAATAATCAAATCAGACTTACATAGGACTGTTTTCACATGAACTTATATAGCTCACCGGTAGGAAGTGCTGCCCAACTTTCCATAGAATTGTGAACCCTCTGCTTAGAATGACCTTGAGTAGTCTTTGATATATATCTGTGACTATTATAGGTGACTCTGCTTGCGCGACATATTCAACTTGGCGGTGGTTTTATTTGAGAAGGTATGTGATTCTTCCTAAAGCATGATATTTTACAATATATATAGTACGGTAGACGTACATGTGTTAACTGAATAATAACTATGGCAATGTCTTTGACTTAAGCCTGAATAATACTTACGGCAATTCCTCACGGCTTAAGCCTGAATAATACTTAAGGAAATGCCTCACGCTTAAGCTGAATAATAAAGAACTGAAAACATTTCAAAAGACTACTGAATCATATTAACAGAAGAGAACTAATTGGTTTTTAAAACAGAAGCTTAAGAGTTATACTAGCTTTATGGGAAGTAAGTATAACCACTTAAGATTGATAAAAGAAACAAGTTTGCCTATGTGTTTATAACAGACTTATATTGTGAAAAGAATAATAAGATGGTTTGATAAGTAGACATGATATGATGCTATGTGTGTTAGTATCTTGTAACGTTTGTATAGGTGAGTATCCTTGTTGTGCTTATGTTGTTTAAAGATAAGTTGTTATGTTAGTATACTATCACTCACCTCTTGAGATGATACCGGTTGGCGCCTCCGACGGGGTAGACTCGGTGATGCAGGACCATGATTCGAGAATACCTCATGCGGGTCCGGGGCCTATCTTGAGCTACGAGAGTTCCGTGTTAGTATGCGGGGTTATGCCTCACGCGGTCTATGTGGCCATGCGGACAATGAGTCGGGACGATGCAGGAGTAGCTACGCCGATGCGGGGTTATACCTCATGCGGGCCCGTGAGTGGCCTATGCGGACTCGAGTCGAGTTAGGCTTGCGGAATGATAATACGCGAGTGGCCCTGCTTCAATCATTCGCAGCCTAGAAAAGACCTATTACAGTTTACTATTGTTGCTCTTGTTTGTGATGTGGCACTATGTGCGGTTTCCTTGATTTCTTCATACATATTTGTAAACTGGTTTTAAAAAGGGGTTATGATTTCATTTAAGTACTTTCTGATTTCACATACTTAGTACTGTTGTCTTGACCTCGCCTTCGGGCCTGCGTTCATGCCGCAGTAAGAGCGGCAGTGCTAGATCCGCATCCTTAGGATCTCTACGTTGGTGTCGGGAGCTCCATCTCTTCCGAGGCTCTACTTTTGGTATGATCTCCTGTTGTAGATAGTTTTATGCAGTCGAGGTATGGCGGCCCTGTCCGCCATAGTTGTATATTTCCTTAGAGTGCTGTAGTCATGTTATGCGATTGTCGGATGTAATCGCTAAACCATGATTATATATATATATCTTAAAAGCGATGTTTTCTCACATAAACTGTGTCTTATTTTATAAACTGTTTCATGTCTTGCTTTATATTTCCGCTGATTTCTCTGATGTATGACTACTTGGGTGCCCCGGTAAGGCACCAGTCACGGGCCCCGGAACGGGTCGTGACAAAAGTATTACAAGACTATCACAAATCAACACAATCAAGTTATTCACACAAGGTACTTTCTACATTATGTTAACAAGTTCGGGTTTTTAGCCCCAAAGTACTTCATGTATTACTCTTTTAAAAGATCTGTTTCTTTCACAAAAGTCACACAATACTCGTAGTATATGAAAATAGATTGATTATCTTTTGAAGTAAATCAAAACACTTCTCTTTGTAAAATCAAGTAACAACATTCTTTTCCAAACGTTCAAGTTTGCCTAATTTTAATTACTCAATTTTCTCATTTTCGAAAGGTTCCGTAGTTCATAGTTTTAATCCCTTAAAACAATTTGAGAAACATATACCTTATGTGTGAGTAGGTTATTCTTGTTCATAACAAGCTTGATACAACAACCATGATCTAGGAAATGTAATATCATTTTGTTTCATCTTAGCTTCTATGCAGATGGTAGTTTCTACTGGTTTTAATAATACTTTATTAGTCAAAACATTTCCCTTTATTAGCGCTGCTGTGGTTTGTTCGATACTTATTCTGATTTCCGAAATCAGTAAAACATAATTCCTTTTGAAAAACCAAGTACTCATTACTCACGAATGAGGTTTCACACTTTTTAACAAAATTCAATTAAGTCAAGTCTCTTATCTTTTTAGATCAAGTCTCTTAACTTCTTAAATCAATAAATCATTCTTTTTATCTCTCTTAAGCCGTTATACCTAACTTCCCATAAAGCTAGTATAACTCTTAAGCTGTTAAAACCAAGTATTACTCTTCTGTTAAAATGATTCAGTATTCTTTTGAAATACTTCAAGATTATTCAGGCTTAAGTCCGGAGACATTGCCGTAATTATTATTCAGTTAACACACGTACGTCTACCGTACTATATATATATTCTTTAAAATATCATGCTCAAGAGGATAGGAAGAATCACATACCTCGCGACGATTATCGACTATTAGCAAAACGCTCTACGGCTATAACCCGGCTAGCCTTGTCCACCTTTCAAGTAGCACATGCTACTCACAGAACATTCAACCTATAAAGGTTATACAAGTCTATCAGAGTCTAGACTACTCGGTAGAATAAATCTAGATACAAGATTCTACGGAAATTTGGGCAGCCCTTCCCTACCCGTCAAACTTCACAAGTCTACTGTAATACAGTCCTATGTAAGTACAGTTCAATTCTCTTCTTTAAATTCAGGCTTAAGTCAAAAGACATTGCCGCACAACTATGTTCAGTTCTATATATAGTATACTACAACTATATATTCCTACAACATGTAATTTCCAATTACAATAGAAGGTCAAGAGTGTTTACCTCGATAAGCCCAAAATTATCCAAGTATAAAGTCGATCCTGAGCAACGTTTAGCTCCTACTCCGGGTGCTCCAACCCGCTCCAAATAACCCTTAGAAGTTCTACGCAACTTCTTCTTAATACTCCAACCAACTATGGAGATTTTCCTTAGGGTTTCGTTTTTGTGACTGAAGGGAAGTATAATAGTATTTCTGGGCTTTTCGTATAAGTGTAATCTTGGAATACTACAAGGTATACGGCTAAGGAAATTTGGGTATAGTAACAATACTTTGGAGAGTATTTCTACCAAGAGGGGGGGTATTTATACGAGACAACACCACAAAAAGGGGGGGTGTATACTCTCGCCAACCCCACTAGGAGGGTATTCTCGCCAAGGGGAAGGAACTCTCGGCCATGGGGCCTCTCAAAGGGGGGAGGACGAGAACAACACTACAAGGGAGGGAGGATTTCTAGACTTAGAAATTATTTTAGGATGAATAAGTCTTCAAAGGGGAGGGGTATTTATAGGTCAAGCAAAGGCCAACCAATGGCCAAGATCATGCCAAGTGCTAAGCAAGTGTAGGGCCAAGATTCATACATGTGCACCTTATCCATCTACCACAAAATATCCTACCAACTACTTGACAAAAAGCCAAGGACTTCGTCCAAGCTTTACCGCCCACACTCCATCAATGAGAGGGTGTCAAGTGTCGCCCTCTCATTGGTCCAAAATGTTTCGTCTCTCGGAAAAATCCGCAAAAATTAAAAATGGCATAGCCGGAATTTTCCCCTCGCAAGTTATGTAAAACGTTTCGTCGAAAAACGACTCTAACCGGGTGTTGTGCACAAAGTAAAATCGGCCAAGCCACTTTTAAAGCCCAAACTTTTCTACGTACGTCCTTACGTACATACACTGGAAATACGGGGTATAACATTCTCCCCTCCTTAGAAACATTCGTCCCGAATGTTCCTTCTAAGTCTCAAAACAATTGTGCGCCAGTATAGTCTTCACTACTATACTTACGAGAACAATCCTGCCACAACTGGCCACAGAAACACCTGCGCAAAATACTTACATCCAAGTTCACGAGGAATCACCTTTGACATCACAAAAGCCCTTACCCTAGGTCTAAAATATACTTCCTTCGCACCTTCTCCTTACAAAAGAACTGATCACCTCTATGCTCGCAATACATGCTCGCTTCTTCCCTTACGCGTCGTACCCTTCTCGTACACTCGAACTCTTTCTTACCATATCTCTGGGTTACTATCTCCAACTTGGTCATCATTAACTGGGAACATTCTGGATGGATCTCCGATACTTTACCGAATATAGCAACACGAAAAGACCGGACATACTGCCTCCTAAGTTGGACTGCAAAAGCTAACATATAGGCAACCTGGCCTATTTCCTCACATGATCTGAAAGGCCCAAGGTAACTCGGGCTAAGTTTCCTCTGATTTTCCAAAACTCGCTACACCCCTCCGGGGTGGTACCTTCGAGAAGACCCACCGTCAACCTGAACTCCAAGCGTCGTCGCCGATCATCCGCACGACTTCTGTTGATTCTGAGCTGTCGATAACCTCTTCTGGATAAGCTTCACCCTATCCACATCCTAATGAATAAGTATGAACCAACTATCTGAACTTTGCCAACATCGAACCAATCGAACGGCAACTTACATTTCCGCCCCTTCAAGGCGTCATAAAGCGACATTTGAATACTGAAATGGTGGTTATCAAAAACACTCCCTCAACAGGAGACAACAATCCTTACAGCTACCCCTGAAATCCACACATTGGCCCGAGGGCGAATGCGATACTGAGACTCACCTGAGTTCCTAACCCTGCTCGTAAAACTTCCGAAGCGAAAATAGTGTAACACTGGCTCCATCGCGACATAAGGTGAAGGCAGGCACCTCGTGCAGCCATACAACCTTCCTGATATAACATCTCGCATAACCCTTTGCCGAGTAAATGATCTTGACTAAAAGACAATACGGGCTGACCTCATTGGCCCGACTACTGGTTGAACGCATCCACGAACTCGTACGATGGTTAACTAAACTTGGGCCTAACACCCTCGTGACCCTAACACAAAGCGGGACCACCACAAACTGACCCCACCACCATACAGGCCGCGGGTTGACCCGCAACATGGCCTCAACCCGACCCGGCAACGCTCAAAACACTAGCTCCCCGATCCGAAACAATCTTACTAATCCACGTTACGAAAACCTAGCGGTCTTCTTAGCTCAACTACCCTCTTTCCTACTACTCAGGGACTTATCACACAAACATATCTCACGTGCACTATGCACTCCGATAAGGGTCAAACATAAAATACCTCTTTTACTCGAGATGGCCTTACCTCTAAGGTCTCCACGTATAACATTCTAAGGCTCACACCTTCCCTTATCCCCGACTCTTTCCTGGTTAACTAACCATGATTTCTAATCACAATATACTTATGTTATCTGAACATAACACTTAAGATATACTCATCTCATCATACGTGCTAATCTCTAGAGGTTTAAGGATATACCTGTATCTACTGCTTCACTCCCCTTAGGCGTTCTAATCAAACCTACCCCGTAGGGCGCATAGCTAGGGAAGATGACGAACTACCCACCGATCCTGAAGGCTGAGTCCTCCTACTAGGACATCCTTGACACATGGCCACGGCGGCGCCAGTAATATGAGTACCAACAAAAGACGACATTCTGGGATGACGTCATCATCGCGTGAATACCGAGGAAAATCGAATCGGTGGTGGAACCTACGTGTAGCTGTGAACCGGAAGCTCTGGAGCTCTGACCAACTCCTGCATACCCCGAACGTCCTGAACCCTGTGGAGGACCTCTCTGCACTGGTGGATGTGCATAATCTAATCTGCTGCTGAGGTGATTCGCCTCGAAAGTTACCAAAGGACCTTGCTGTTCTGGCCCTCTTCTACTGTCCTTAGTTAACCCGTCGATCTCTACGTTTCTTGGCTGCCGCGCATAAGCGCATACGCCACGCCAAGCTCGATCAAGAATTTCCTCTGCATGACCCTCTCTTAGATATTCATCAAGACTCGCGGTATATCGGTATACTCTCGTAGCCAAATCCATAGCTAATGTGGTCGCCTCTTTGCAATCTCTATTCTCTCTGTTCGGCCGTGGGCGAAGGTTCAACTTATCATGGCGCAGAGGAGCTGCTGCGCCGTGCTAAACTCTGGCTGGGTGACCCGAATGAAGCACCATGTCAGGTGATGATTGGGCCTGTGCCCACGTAACCCTCTGTACTCTACTCGCAGCTACCTCGGCTGCCTTGCCCTCCTGGGCTCGGGTTTTCCCTACGCGGAGGCATAACGGTAAGGGAAAGAAATACGTTAGAGGGGTCCAACTTATCACACAGCTCTAAGGCACGATCTCAAAATGAGAAGAATAGAAACCAATCCTAAATATCCTATAGCCTCCTGATTATTGGTGTGGTGCACAACACACCGATAATCAAGACTTCATCGATACGGTCAGAGACACTTTCCGAGGATTAATCGCTCCGATACCACTTTTTCACGACCGAACCGGGCGTGTGGTCGTGCCTTACCCCGGGCACCCTAGTGATACAACATCAGAGAAATCAGCGGAATATAAAACAATAACATGAAACAACATGAAGTATGAAATAATAATCTGAGAAAAATTGCCTTTCGGCATGTATATATGAAAACTTAAATTCGAACAGTTACATCCCATGACAACCCTGCCCACAACAGTACTACAGACCTCTACGAATGATATGACAACCACGACGGGACAGGGCCCCGTCATACCCCTGAATGTAAGCACCTACAACAACAGGGGACTATACCAAGATAAGCCTCCGGAGGAACGGAGCTTCCCAAACGCTGAACTGTGACCCTAAGAGCGAGGATCAACGACTGGTGTACCTTTACTGCGGCATGAACGCAGTCCCGAAGTCGGTCTGACAGTACCAAGTATGTGAAACTAAAAATCAGTAAATGAAATCATAGTAGTCTATATAAAGCGTAAGACATGTATGATAACCAAACTACGATTCACAATAAATAGCGATCATGTCAAGTCGGGGACTCACGCCTCAAAGTCATCACTCAAATATAACAATGGGTCTCACGCCCAACATCAATCATGCGTGGAATACCTTCCTCACCGCCAGCCTATGATATAAAAGCACGAGGAATACACATGAACACCAGTCCCACGTGTCATCATAAAACCGTCTGGGGTAAGTGCGAAGGCATAGCCGACTACTAAAACCCACGATGCGACAAGGTCATAAATCGTATCATGATCTGTCTGCACCGTCACATGATCAAAGATGGCCACTCGCCGCAGATCTAATGTGCGCGTCTATCCTCGAACTTCCGTAGCTCCGCATAAGCCACTCCGATGGCCCGCATGAGGTATTCCCGCATCGAGGGTAGCTACTCCCGGCAGCGTCTGGACTCGCCGTCGCGTGGCCACATAGACCGCATGACCACAAAGGCCGCACACTAACACGGAACTCCGCGATTCGCGCCAGGCCACAGACCGCATAAGGTATTCTCGAATCATAGGTCACACAGACTACTGAGTCTACCCGCGACGGAGGCAACTTAACCCCTAATCATGAGTGATATAATACTAACATAACGACTTATCGTTAAACAACCTAAGCACAACAAGGAAAACCCCTTTACACAAACATCACAAGATACTAACACACGTAGCATCCTAGCATGTTCACTTATCAAGTCAACAAGAAAGTATTACAAGACTATCACAAATCAACACAATCAAGTTATTCACACAAGGTACTTTCTACATTATGTTAACAAGTTCGGGTTTTAGCCCCAAAGTACTTCATGTATTACTCTTTTAAAAGATCTGTTTCTTTCACAAAAGTCACACAATACTCGTAGTATATGAAAATAGATTGATTATCTTTTGAAGTATATCAAAACACTTCTCTTTGTAAAATCAAGTAACAACATTCTTTTCCAAACGTTCAAGTTTGCCTAATTTTAATTACTCAATTTTCTCATGTTTGAAAGGTTCCGTAGTTCATAGTTTTAATCCCTTAAAACAATTTGAGAAACATATACCTTATGTGTGAGTAGGTTATTCTTGTTCATAACAAGCTTGATACAACAACCATGATCTAGGAAATGTAATATCATTTTGTTTCATCTTAGCTTCTATGCAGATGGTAGTTTCTACTGGTTTTAATAATACTTTATTAGTCAAAACATTTCCCTTTATTAGCGCTGCTGTGGTTTGTTCGATACTTATTCTGATTTCCGAAATCAGTAAAACATAATTCCTTTTGAAAAACCAAGTACTCATTACTCACGAATGAGGTTTCACACTTTTTAACAAAATTCAATTAAGTCAAGTCTCTTATCTTTTTAGATCAAGTCTCTTAACTTCTTAAATCAATAAATCATTCTTTTATCTCTCTTAAGGTATTATACCTAACTTCCCATAAAGCTAGTATAACTCTTAAGTCATTAAAACCAAGTATTACTCTTACATTAAAATGATTCAAAGATTCTTTGAAATACTTCAAGATTATTCAGCTTAAGTCCGAGACATTGCCGTAATTATTATTCGCTTAACACGACGTCTGCGTACTATATATATATTCTTTAAAATATCATGCTCAAGAGGATAGGAAGAATCACATACCTCGCGACGATTATCGACTATTAGCAAAACGCTCCACGGCTATAACCCGGCTAGCCTTGTCCACCTTTCAAGTAGCACATGCTACTCACAGAACATTCAACCTATAAAGGTTATACAAGTCTATCAGAGTCTAGACTACTCGGTAGAATAAATCTAGATACAAGATTCTACGGAAATTTGGGCAGCCCTTCCTGCCACAAACTTCACAAGTCTCATCAGATACGCCCTATGTAAGTCTGATTCAATTCTCTTCTTTAAATTCAGGCTTAAGTCAAAAGACATTGCCGCACAACTATGTTCAGTTCTATATATAGTATACTACTGTTATACCCCGTATTTCCAGAGTATGTACGTAAGGGCGTACGTATTATAATTTAAACCTTAAAGTAGGCAAAGGTTCGAAATTGGGCACAAGTGCCAAAAGGAGTCGTTTTTCGACGAAACGTTTTACTAAACTTGCGAAGGGAAAATTCCGGCTATGTCATTTCTAATTTTTGCGGATTTTTCCGAGAGACGAAACATTTTGGACCAACGGGAGGGTGACATGTGTCACCCTCACATTGGAAGGAAGTGGGCGGCAAAGTGGACGAAATTGTGGCTTGTTTTGTCAAGTAGTTGGTAGGATATTTTTGGTGGTATATGGATAAGGTGTACTTGGCTTGATCTTGGCCTTACACTTGCCTAACACATGGATTAATCTTGGCCATTGGTTGGCCATTGCTTGACCTATAAATACCCCTCATTGTTGATGAACTTCTTCATCCAAAATTGTTCTAAGTGTTAAATTCCTCCCTCCCCTCTTAGTGAGAGCTTTCGTCCACCACACCCCCTCCCCCCTTTTGAGAAGGCCCCTTGGCCGAGAGCCTCCCCCTCCCCCTTTGTGGTGTCTAGCCGTGGGGTACCCCCCCTAGCCTAGTTGTCTCGTATAAATACCCCCCTTTTTGTGGTATAGAAATACTCTCCAAGTATTGTTATAATGCCCAAATACCTTGGCCCAAATACCTTGTAGTATTCCCAAGGTTACACTTATACAAAAGCCCAGAAAATACTATTATACTTTCCCTCAGTCACAAAAACGAAACCCTAAGGAAATCTTCATTGATAGTTGAAGTAATTGAGTAGAAGTTGGTTAGAACTTCTAAGGGTTGTTTGGAGCGGGTTGGGCCATGAGTAGGAGCTAAACCTTGCTCAGGATCGACTTTAAACTTGGATAATTTTGGGCTTATCGAGGTAAACACTCTTGACCTTCTATTGTAATTGGAAATTACATGTTGTAGGATTATATAGTTGAAGTATACTATATATAGAATTGAACATAATTGTGCGGCAATGTCTTTTGACTTAAGCCTGAATAATACTTACGGCAATGTCTTGCGACTTAAGCCTGAATTTAAAGAAGAGAACTGAACTGTAATTACATAGGACTGTATTACAGTAGACTTGTGTAGCATTACTGTGTAGTAGAATTGTGCACGTCCGGTTAGACGTGCAAACCCCCCCCCCTGGTTGGCTTGGTAGCCGGCCTCGATAGAGGAGGAGATTTACGCTGTTGCGGGAAGAGGAAGGTCGCGAATTTTCTGTAGAATGTTCTACATTGAGATCTAGATGTTAATAGGCACCTTGTGGCCTCTATAGGTTGAAGTTCTACGTGTGGCGTGATCTACTTGGCTTAAGGAGTAGCCGACGGTTTGAGGTACTTGGAGCGTTTTGCTATTAGTCGATAATCGTCGCGAGGTATGTGAACCTCTTCCTATCTTTCTAGCATGATATGTGTATAACTATGTAGTACGGTAGACGTACATGTGTTAAATGTATTTGATTGGTTTAAACATAAAGTGTTATAACGGCTTTATGGGAAGTTGGTTATAACAGCTTTATGTAGGTAAGAAAATGCTTTGTGGTTTTAAAAAGATAACTGACTTGATGTGTGATAATAAATAACTTGAAGTATTTCATTAAGAAACCCTTTTGAAAGAAGAGTAATACTTAGTTTTGAAAACATAAGAGTTATACTAGCTTTATGGGAAGTTAGGTATAACGTCTTAAGAGAGATAAAGAGAATGGTTTACTGATTTTTAGAAGTTAAGAGACTTAATCTTAAAAGATAAGAGACTTGACTTGATATGGATGTTAGTGTGAAACCTCATTCGTGAGTAATGAGTACTTGGTTTTAAAAGGAATAATGTTTTACTGATTCGGAAATCAGAATAAGTATCGAACAAACCACTGCAGCGCTAATAAAGGAAAATGTAATGACTAATGAAGTATTATTAAAACCAGTAGAAACCTCCACCTGCATAGAAACTAAGATGAGACAAAATGATATTACATTTTCTAGATCATGGCTGCTTAATAAGATTTATTATGAACAAGAATAACCTACTCGCTTATGGCATATGTTACTCAATTGTTTTAAAAAGAGATTAAGACATTGAACTATGAAACTTTTCTAAAAAGAGACTTGCGTAATTGAAATTAGGCAAACTGGAACTTTAGGGAAAAGAAAGGCATTATGTTGTCTTAAAATGGTTTAAAACATAAAGTGTTATAACAGCTTTATGGGAAGTTGGTTATAACGACTTTATGAAAACAAAAGAAGGGTTTTATCATTGGTTTTAATGTGGTAACTTGACTTTAAAAAGAGAAGTGTTTTGGTCTAAAAAGAAGGCATGGTATTGCCTTAATTGGTTTTAAAAAGGAAAGTATGGAAGTTGTTTTGGTTTACTTAAAAGATGTAAGTCGCCCTATTTTATACTACGGGTATCGGGTGACTTTTATAAAAGGAATGAATCTCTTTAAAAGGAATTTAACGTACGTAGTACTTTAGGGTTAAAACCCGGACTTTGACATAAAATGAAAGTACCTTGAGTTATGTATAACTTGCCTATGTGTGGTGTTGTATAACTTGCCTATGCTCGTTATTGTGTAACTTGCCTATGATTGATTGTTGTGTAACTTGCCTATGTGTGGTGTTGTATAACTTGCCTATGCTTATGGTGATAGTCTTTGTTGTGCAAGAATTGTGTTTCTATACTACCGCGTCTCTCGATGGAGGGCCGGTTGACTTGTTGAGGACTTACTTGGACATACCGGCAGTGACGGGAGATTCCACGAGTATAATTTCATTATTATTATTATTACATGGGCATGTCTACACTGATGATGTGGATATGTGACCATTATGGTTATTTATGGCGAAGTATCGTGACTTACAGTTGTGATCGGGTGCGTAGCCTGTTTACTTGCCCCCGTCAGCTACGTGACGCAGGTGGATCTGGTATAGGTTATTGCACCTGCCACGTGTCAGCTTCGCGGCGAAGTATCGTGACTTACGGTTGTGATCGGGTGCCTGGCCGATTCACTTGCCCCCGTCAGCTACGTGGCGCAGGTGGAGCTGGTGGAGGTTAGTGCACTTGCCACGTGTCAGCTTCGCGAGTCAGTGTTTGGATGGAGCTTCGTGACTTACGGTTGTGATCAGTGCGTGGCGATTCACTTGCCCCGTCAGCACTGTGGCGCAGGTGGAGCTGGTGGAGGCTATTGCACTTGCCACGTGTCAGCTTCATGATATGGTTGTACAGTATTATTGGTACGGTCGGATCTGGTAGTTATACTTGCCCCGTACGGTTTTATTGACACAGGTGGGACCTGGTGTTCACGGATACTCTTTGGTGTTGTTATATCATAGACTGCCGGCAGTGAGGAAGAAATTCCACGGGCACGAGTGATGATTTGGAGGGCGTGAGCCCCTGACTTGATATGACTGTTTATTGTGGTATACTGTAGTTTGGTTATCATACATGTCTCCTGCTTTATATAGACTGCTATGATTTCATTTCTGATATTTCTGATTTCACATACTTGGTACCTATTGTACTGACCTCCTTCGGGGGGCTGCGTTCATGCCGCAGGTAGAGGTACATCGACTGTCGATCCCCGCTTAGGATCACATTTCAGCGTGTTGGGAAGCTCCGTTCCTTCGGAGGCTTATCTTTGGTATGTTACCACCGAGTGCAGAGGTTCTTGTACATTCGGGGTATGGCGGGGCCCTGTCCGTCATAGTTGTAAAAAAATCTTAAGTGCATGTTTGTTGTGGGCAGGGTTGTAAGGATTGTAACTGTTCAAATGTCTATGTATGTATATATGTTGAAAGACAACCGTTTTGGTTGGCCTATTTTCTTTATCTTGATCCATGTCTATTTAAATGTTTAAGTTTTTATTTTCGCTGGTTTTTCTCTGATGTTGTATCACTAGGGTGCCCGGGGTAAGGCACCAGTCACGGGCCCGGGTTCGGGTCGTGACAAAAGTGGTATCAGAGCAGTTAGTCCTCGGAAAGTGTCTACAGACCGTGTCTAGTAGAGTCTTGATTATCGGTGTGTTGTGCACCACATCTATAATCAGGAGGCTGCAGGACATTTAGGATTGGTTTCCATTCTTCTCATTCTGAGATCGTGCCTTAGAGCTGTGTGATAAGATTGGACCCCTCTGACATACTTCGTTTTTACCAGTTATGCCTCCGCGTAAGGCAACCCGCCCGAAGCGGCAAAGCGGCGAGGAGGCTGCGAGTATAGCGGCGATCTCTGAGACCACAAGACTGAGCGTCGATCCACGATGCAGAGTAGAGGAGATGGGTTACAAAGAGATGGCCCGATTCGGCGTGATCGTGGCGAACATGAGGATAAATTGGGCCGACGCAGTTCGATAGCACCGATGGTTCACCATATCGAGATAGTTTGAGACTACGGGATTTTACGAGTTGTAGGCGCGAGTTCTATGGGTCAAGGCACGAGGATGATCGCGAGGAGTTCATCCGATTCTGACGGATCATGAGTGATCAAGGCATCGGAGACCGAGTCGGTGGTCTAGGTTCACATCGGCCGCGTGATACTGCGATCGGGTTTGATTCGTGGAGCTGTCGGGAGAGCATGCACTTCCGGCTATATGGGACGAGTTCTCGAGGCATTTCTTGCACATTTCTTGCCTCACGGATGAGGAGGGCTCGGGTAAACGATTTTTGGTGTTGCGGCGAGCAGGCGTGCGGTTCGGGAGTACAATGTGAGTTCGACTCATTGGCGTGCGTCCCGCGTTAGTAGCTAGTATAGAGGATCGAGTGCACCGATATGTTACGAGGCTCGATGATTACCTAGCGGAGAGTTGTTGGTGTAGCTCTTCACCGGCATGGACATTACTGCATGCGAGCTTATGCACTGGATGTGAGGCGGAGAAATCGACGAATGACCGAGATCGCGAGAAGAGGGCGAGCAACGAGGTCCTTTGATGACTTTCGGCGGACCGCCTCGGCAGAACTAGTTATGTACCTCGCCGACTGAGTGGTCCTCCACAGCCGGGACGCCGGGATATTCGGAGCAGTCGGGGCTCCTGTGTTTCAGATTTTCATGGGAGTAGGAGTGCTCGCCGGATGAGGCCACCCGTATCTCAGTGTGACCATTGTGGTAAAGCCCATAGAGGGGAATGTCGTACTGGTTTGGGAGATTGCTATACTTGCGGCCGACAGGGCCATTTGACGAGGCTCGTCCGACCGTGGGTAGCGGTGGGATAGCCAGAACTACTAGATCGATTGCGGTTCTTCACCTTCCATAGCTAGGCGGGAAGTTCATACACCGCGAGCCACGGTAGGTCGCGGTGGAAGTTCCAGCTTTAGCGGTCCTTTGAACCGCCTATTTTGTGTATATCCTTAACCCTCTAGAGTTTTGTATGTATTGATGTTGATGATGTGTTTAGTGTTATGTTCGGATAGCTTTGCGCAAAAATGTGATTTAGAAACGTGGTTAGTGAAAAAGGGTAAGTCCCTGGGTAGTGTGAAATGGAAGTGATAACTTTCATGACCTGTATTGATAAGATTGTTCTGGATCGGCGAACAAGAGCGTAATGCGTTAAGTGGGTCGGGTTGGGGCCATGTTGAGGGCCAACCCGCGGCTTTGTTCGAGTGGGGTCGGTTAGGTGGTCCCGCCAGGTGGTAGGGTCACGAGGGTGCTAGGCCCAAGTTTAGATGACCATCGTATGGATTCGTGGATGCGTTCGACCAGAATCGGTTCGTGAAGGCCGGGGATGGCCTTAGAGGAAAGTGAAGCTAGTAAGATGACCAAGTTTGGAGGTGGTGACTCCAAAGTTTTGGCAACATAAGCGATGACTGAAGTGGGGTACGTTTACTAGAAGAGTTCAAATGTTCAAGAAGGGCACGACGAGTAAGGAAGGAAGAGAACGTGTGTTGTTTCGTGGCCAGGCGTGGCGTTGACAACTTGCTGGAGGAACTTTATCGTTATCCGTCTTGAGAAGGAACATTCGGGACGAATGTTTCTAAGGAGGGGAGAATGTTATACCCCGTATTTCCAGAGTATGTACGTAAGGGCGTACGTATTATAATTTAAACCTTAAAGTAGGCAAAGGTTCGAAATTGGGCACAAGTGCCAAAAGGAGTCGTTTTTCGACGAAATGTTTTACTAAACTTGCGAAGGGAAAATTCCGGCTATGTCATTTCTAATTTTTGCGGATTTTTCCGAGAGACGAAACATTTTGGACCGGGAGGGTGGCGTGTGTCACCTCACATTGGAAGAAGTGGGCGGCAAAGTGGACGAAATTGTGGCTTGTTTTGTCAAGTAGTTGGTAGGATATTTTTGGTGGTAGATGGATAAGGTGTACTTGGCTTGATCTTGGCCTTACACTTGCCTAACACATGGATTAATCTTGGCCATTGGTTGGCCATTGCTTGACCTATAAATACCCCTCATTGTTGATGAACTTCTTCATCCAAAATTGTTCTAAGTGTTAAATTCCTCCCTCCCCTCTTAGTGAGAGCTTTCGTCCACCACACCCCCGACCCCCGTTTGAGAAGGCCCTCGGCGAGAGCCTCCTCCCCTGTGGTGTCTAGCCGTGGGGTACCCCCCCCCCCCCCTAGCCTCGTTGTCTCGTATAAATACCCCGCTTTTTGTGGTATAGAAATACTCTCCAAGTATTGTTATAATGCCCAAATACCTTGTACCTAATACATTGTATTATTCACTAGGTTACACTTATACAAAAGCCCAGAAAATACTATTATACTTTCCCTCAGTCACAAAAACGAAACCCTAAGGAAATCTTCATTGATAGTTGAAGTAATTGAGTAGAAGTTGGTTAGAACTTCTAAGGGTTGTTTGGAGCGGGTTGGAGCGCGCGGAGTAGGAGCTAAACCTTGCTCAGGATCGACTTTAAACTTGGATAATTTTGGGCTTATCGAGGTAAACACTCTTGACCTTCTATTGTAATTGGAAATTACATGTTGTAGGATTATATAGTTGAAGTATACTATATATAGAATTGAACATCATTCTGCGGCAATGTCTTTTGACTTAAGCCTGAATAATACTTACGGCAATGTCTTGCGACTTAAGCCTGAATTTAAAGAAGAAAAGCGATCAGTAATTACATAGGGGTGTATTCAGATGAGACTTGTGTAGCATTCTTGTGTAGTAGAATTGTGCACGTCAGGTTAGGCGTGCAAACCCCACAGTTGGCTTGGTAGCCACCGATAGAGGAGGAGATTTCTGTTTGTTGCGGGGAGGTCTTTGCCAATTTTACGTAGAATGTTCTATATTGAGATCTAGATGTTAATAGGCACCTTGTGGCCTCTATAGGTTGAAGTTCTACGTGTGGCGTGATCTACTTGGCAAGGAGTAGCCGACGGTTTGAAGGTACTTGGGCGTTTTGCTATTAGTCGATAATCGTCGCGGTATGTGAACCTCTTCCTATCTTTCTAGCATGATATGTGTATAACTATGTAGTACGGTGACGTACGTGTTAAATGTATTTGATTGGTTTAAACATAAATTGTTATAACGGCTTTATGGGAAGTTGGTTATAACAGCTTTATGTAGGTAAGAAAATGCTTTGTGGTTTTAAAAAGATAACTGACTTGATGTGTGATAATAAAGAACTTGAAGTATTTCATTAAGAAACCCTTTTTGAAAGAAGAGTAATACTTAGTTTTGAAAACATAAGAGTTATACTAGCTTTATGGGAAGTTAGGTATAACGTCTTAAGAGAGATAAAGAGAATGGTTTACTGATTTTTAGAAGTTAAGAGACTTAATCTTAAAAGATAAGAGACTTGACTTGATATGGATGTTAGTGTGAAACCTCATTCGTGAGTAATGAGTACTTGGTTTTAAAAGGAATAATGTTTTACTGATTCGAAAATAAGAATAAGTATCGAACAAACCACTGCAGCGCTAATAAAGGAAAATGTAATGACTAATGAAGTATTATTAAAACCAGTAGAAACCTCCACCTGCATAGAAACTAAGATGAGACAAAATGATATTACATTTTCTAGATCATGGTCTTAATAAGATTTATTATGAACAAGAATAACTACTCGACATGGCATATGTTACTCAATTGTTTTAAAAGAGATTAAGACATTGAACTATGAAACTTTTCTAAAAAGAGACTTGCGTAATTGAAATTAGGCAAACTGGAACTTTAGGGAAAAGAAAGGCATTATGTTGTCTTAAAATGGTTTAAAACATAAAGTGTTATAACAGCTTTATGGGAAGTTGGTTATAACGACTTTATGAAAACAAAAGAAGGGTTTTATCATTGGTTTTAATGTGGTAACTTGACTTTAAAAGAAGTGTTTTGGTCTAAAAGAAGGCATGTTATTGCATTAATTGGTTTTAAAAGGAAAGTATGGAAGTTGTTTTGGTTTACTTAAAAGATGTAAGTCATACTATTTTATACTACGGGTATCGGGTGACTTTTATAAAAGGAATGAATCTCTTTAAAAGGAATTTAACGTACGTAGTACTTTAGGGTTAAAACCCGGACTTTGACATAAAATGAAAGTACCTTGAGTTATGTATAACTTGCCTATGTGTGGTGTTGTATAACTTGCCTATGCTCGTTATTGTGTAACTTGCCTATGCTTGATTGTTGTGTAACTTGCCTATGTGTGGTGTTGTATAACTTGCCTATGCTTATGGTGATAGTCTTTGTTGTGCAAGAATTGTGTTTCTATACTACCGCGTCTCTCGATGGAGGGCCGGTTGACTTGTTGAGGACTTACTTGGACATACCGCAGCGTGTGGGAGATTCCAGTATACTTTCATTATTATTATTATTACATGGGCATGTCTACACCGATGATGTGGATATGTGACCATTATGGTTATTTATGGCGAAGTATCGTGACTTACGGTTGTGATCGGGTGCGTAGCCTGTTTACTTGCCCCCGTCAGCTACGTGACGCAGGTGGATCTGGTATAGGTTATTGCACATGCCACGTGTCGACCAGCGAAGTATCGTGACTTACGGTTGTGATCGGGTGCGTAGCTGTTTACTTGCCCCGTCGACTACGTGGCGCGGTGGATCTGGTATAGGTTATTGCACTGCCACGTGTCGCCAGCGGCGAAGTATCGTGACTTACGGTTGTGATCGGGTGCCTGGCCGATTCACTTGCCCCCGTCAGCTACGTGGCGCAGGTGGAGCTGGTGGAGGTTAGTGCACTTGCCACGTGTCAGCTTCGCGAGTCAGTGTTTGGATGGAGCTTCGTGACTTACGGTTGTGATCTGGTGCGTAGCCGATTCACTTGCCCCCGTCGGCCATTGGCGCAGGGTGGAGCTGGTGGAGGCTATTGCACTTGCCACGTGTCAGCTTCATGATATGGTTGTACAATATTATTGGTACGGTCGGATCTGGTAGTTATACTTGCCCCGTACGGTTTTATTGACACAGGTGGGACCTGGTGTTCACGGATACTCTTTGGTGTTGTTATATCATAGACTGCCGGCAGTGAGGAAGAAATTCCACGGGCACGAGTGATGATTTGGAGGGCGTGAGCCCCTGACTTGATATGACTGTTTATTGTGGTATACTGTAGTTTGGTTATCATACATGTCTCCTGCTTTATATAGACTGCTATGATTTCATTTCTGATATTTCTGATTTACATACTTGGTACTGTTGTCTTGACCTCGCTCGGGCTGCGTTCATCCGCGGTAGAGGTACATCTATCGATCCAGCTTAGGATCACATTTCAGCGTGTTGGGAAGCTCCGTTCCTTCGGAGGCTTATCTTTGGTATGTTACCCTGAGTCTGTAGGTTCTTGTACATTCAGGGGTATGGCGGGGCCCTGTCCCGTCATAGTTGTAAAAAAAATCTTAGAGGTCTGTAGCACTGTTGTGGGCAGGGTTGTAAGGATTGTAACTGTTCAAATGTCTATGTATGTATATATGTTGAAAGGCAACCGTTTTGGTTGGCCTATTTTCTTTATCTTGATCCATGTCTATTTAAATGTTTAAGTTTTTATTTCCGCTGGTTTTTCTCTGATGTTGTATCACTAGGGTGCCCGGGGTAAGGCACCAGTCACGGGCCCGGGTTCGGGTCGTGATAACTACAACTATATATTCCTACAACATGTAATTTCCAATTACAATAGAAGGTCAAGAGTGTTTACCTCGATAAGCCCAAAATTATCCAAGTATAAAGTCGATCCTGAGCAACGTTTAGCTCCTACTCCGGGTGCTCCAACCCGCTCCAAATAACCCTTAGAAGTTCTACGCAACTTCTTCTTAATACTCCAACCAACTATGGAGATTTTCCTTAGGGTTTCGTTTTTGTGACTGAAGGGAAGTATAATAGTATTTCTGGGCTTTTCGTATAAGTGTAATCTTGGAATACTACAAGGTATACGGCTAAGGAAATTTGGGTATACTAACAATACTTTGGAGAGTATTTCTACCAAGAGGGGGTATTTATACGAGACAACACCACAGGGGTGTATACCCGCCAACCACTCAGGAGGGTATTCTCGACGAGGGAGGAACTCTCGGCCAGGGGCCTCTCAAAGGGGAGGGCGAGAACAACACTACTGAGGAGGGAGGATTTCTAGACTTAGAAATTATTTTAGGATGAATAAGTCTTCAAAGGGGAGGGGTATTTATAGGTCAAGCAAAGGCCAACCAATGGCCAAGATCATGCCAAGTGCTAAGCAAGTGTAGGGCCAAGATTCATCCATTTGCACCTTATCCATCTACCACAAAATATCCTACCAACTACTTGACAAAAAGCCAAGGATTTCGTCCAAGCTTTACCGCCCACACTCCATCAATGAGAGGGTGCCAAGTGTCGCCCTCTCGTTGGTCCAAAATGTTTCGTCTCTCGGAAAAATCCGCAAAAATTAAAAATGGCATAGCCGGACTTTTCCCCTCAAGTTATGTAAAACGTTTCGTCGAAAAACGACTCTAACCGGGTGTTGTGCACAAAGTAAAATCGGCCAAGCCACTTTTAAAGCCCAAACTTTTCTACGTACGTCCTTACGTACATACACTGGAAATACGGGGTATAACACCTAACCTGACGATCGATTATCTCTATGGGAATCTCCTCATACGATAACCCCTCGGTCACCTGGACATCGTCAATCGGGTGCACCCTAGATGGATCCCCGATACATCTCCTCAGCATAGAAACATGAAACACCGGATGCACTGCCTCCAGATCGGACGGCAGATCCAACTCATAGGCAACCTTGCCTACCCTGCGGACAATCTGATACGGCCCAATGTACCTTGGGCTGAGTTTCCCTTTCCTCCCGAATCTCATCACACCGCCATGGGTGACACCTTGATAAAACCAATCATCAACCTCGAACTCCGGATCTGACGGCGATGATCTGCGTATGACTTACCGACTACGGTATCGGCAATCGCTCTGGATAAGCTTCACTTATCCACTGCTGCACGCAAATCTGGTCCCACTAATCGCACTCGCCCACATCAAACCAGCCTATCGATCTGCACTTCCTCATATAAGGCCTCATGGCGCCATCGAATCTTGGGTGGTAGCTATTATTATCGCAAACTCAACTAGAGGCAAATGATCCTCGGCTACCCACGAAGTCAATAACACGGGCTCGCAACATATCCTCGAGAGTGCGGATGATGCGCTCGGCTGTCCGTGCATGCGTGGATGGAATGCGATTACTCGTGCTCACTGCGTCCTAAACCCATCGGAAAGACCTCCGAAGTTAGCGTAAACGGGCTCATCATGCGATATGATCGAAATAGGGACTCCATGCGATCGGCGATCTCTCGGATGTAAAGTCGGCATAATCCTCGGTAGAAAAAGTCGTCTGACGGGAAGAAAGTGGGCTGATTTTCGACCGTCGGCGATAACCCATATAGAATCATGTCTCCTCCGAGTGCGAGGTAATCCGTGATAAAGTCCATGTTGATCACCTCCACTTCGGTCGGGATCTCGATAAATGCGCAACAAACCACCGGGCCTCGGTGCTCTATCTTCACTGCGACAACACGGGCCGAGCTACAAACTGCAACATCCTCTTCAAGCCATCCCACCAATACACATATCTAAGGTCGTGGTACATCTTGGTCGACCACGGATGGATGAAGTAGCAGCGTTGTGTGCTTCCCTAGAACTGCTGTCGAAGTCTGCAATATCTGGAACACACACGCCCTCAAACCTTAGCACCCATCGGGTGCTACCTCAAAAGGACCGCCATCTCGTGAAGAGGCGTATCGTGATGCAGTGTAAGCTGGATCCTCAGCTGTTGCCTCTTCACCTCGCCGATGATGGAAGACTCGGCAACCTCTCGAACTCGAACCCACTGCTATCGTAATCAATCGGTCGGACTCGAGGCTCGCTAGCGGTGTAACTCACGGACCGTGGCCTCTCTCTGCTGCCGGACATCGATAGACTCCCGTCGACCTACGACTAGGCATACGCCTGACATTGGCCTTCCTGGGTGGTACGGGATGTCGACATCGTAATCCTTGAGCAACTCTAACCACCGTCTCGCCGTAAGTTCGGCTCCTCTGGTGAAGATATCTTGGAGGCTCTTGTGGTGCGTATAAATATCCACATGAACCCCATACAAATAGTGCCTCGGATCTTGGCGTGAATCACCGCGCGACTCCAAATCATGGGTGGGGTAGTTCCTCTGCTTCTTAGGTGTCGGGATCGTGCGCTATAACCTTGCCCTGCTGCATCAACACACATCCCAACCCGATGCCTGACGCATCACAATACACGACATAGCTGTCTGGACCCTCTGGAAGAGTAAGAACGGGGGCGGTATAGGCTAAAGTATTTGAGAATAGTAACAATACTTGGAAGACAACTTTCTACCAAGGGGGGGGGGGCTCTCGGCCGAAGCCACTAGGCTAGAGGGGGAGAGGGTGTTTGGACGAAACACTACAAGAGAGGGGATGGAATTTTGAGACTTGGAAGACAATTTGTGGATGAAGAAAACCTTCAAGTTAGGGGGGTATTTATAGGCCAACCAATGTCCAAGATGAAGCCAAGTGGTAGGCAAGTGTATGGTGGAGATTTGCACAAGTGCACCCTATCCTACTCCACAAATCCCTCACAAAACATTGACCCAAGTTTTAGGCCACAAAACAAGCCACAAAATCATGCCCATCGTCCAAGGGGACGTCCACTTTACCGTCCACTAGAGGGTGACAAGTGTCACCCTCTCGTTGGTCCAAATATTTCATCTCTCGGAAAAATCCGTAAAAATTATAAATGACATAGCCGTAATTTACCCTATGCAAGTTTTGGAAAACGTTTCGTCGGAAAACCATTCGTTTCGTAGGTTGTGCACAAATTTCGCCCAAAGTGCCTATCTTAAGGCTAAACTTTTGTACGTACGTCCTTACGTCTTTATGCGCCCGAACCGGGCGTTCATGGTGCCTTACCGGGCACCCTAGTGATACAACATCGAGAGAAAACGGCGGAAAATAAAACACGAGTCATGAAACAAGAGATATAATAAATAAACAGGCCAACCAAAGCAGTTGCCTTGGTATATACATAAAAACACGAGCAGTTATCCTTTTTACAAACCACACTTGCAGCGATTACTCTGGACCTCTAAGATTTACAATGACTATGGCGGGACGGGGCCCGCCATACCACGAATGTACAAGAACCTACAACTCGGGGAAACACATACCAAAAGATAAGCCTCGGAGAAAGCGGAGCTTCCCAATCTGTTGGCGTGATCCTATGGCGAGGATCCACGGCCGATGTACCTACTGCGGCGTGAACGCGGCCCGAAGGAGGTCGATAACAGTACCAAGTATGTGAAGCCCATCATCGTAAATGAAATCATAATAGCCTAAAAAGCAGGAGACATGTATGATAACCCAAAATACAGTACACAACATAAAAGCAGTCAAGTCAGGGACTCACGCCCTCAAAGTCACCACTCAAATATAACTATGGGTCTCACGCCCACAACATCCATCATGTTCGCATCATGGCGCGTGCCCGGAATCTTGCGCCGGTGTAGACATGTCCATGATGCAACAATAATAACAAGGCCGCGTGGCCACGTACCGAATCTGCGTCGGTGTAGACATGCCCATGTAACCTCGATAACAATATCTTTGGGTGGTCAACCCGCGCGTAGCCACGTGCCCCGGAATCTTGCGTCGGTGTAGACCGTCCATGTTGCGATAATAACCATATATCGGGTAATCAACGGCCGCGTGACCGCGTGCCGAATCTGCGTCGGTGTAGACATGTCCATGTGACATCAACAACAAGACGATAATCAAAATGGAAACATACGTGGAATTCTCCATCATCGCCCGGACGCGTCCAAGTAAGTTCTCAACAAGTCAACGGCCCTCTATCGAGAGCGGTAACCGTGAAACACCACACTTGCACAACAAAGGCTATCATCACAAGCATAGGCAAGTTTCACAACAACAAGCATAGGAAAGTTTCACCCACAACAAGCATAGGCAAGTTTTACATCACTCAAAGTACCTTCGTTTTATGCCAAAGTCCGGGTTTTAACCCTAAAGTACTACTTACATTAAACCCTTTAAAAGATCCGTTTCTTTCACATAAGTCACACAATACCCGTAGTATTAAAATAGTGACTATCTTATTAAGTAAACAAAATACTTTCCCTTTTGTAAAATCAAGTAACAACATTATCTTCCAAACGTTCCAGTTTGCCTAATTTCAAATGCCTAAGTCACTTATTTTAGAAAGGTTTCATAACTCATAGTCTTAATCTCCTTTAAAACAGTTGAGTAACATATGCCATATGTGTGAGTAGGTTATTCTTGTTTATAGCAATCTTATTACAGCAGCCATGATCTAGAAAGTGTAATATCATTTTGTCTCATCTTAGCTTCTATGCAGATGGAGGTTTCTACTGGTTTTAATAATACTTCATTACTTAATACATTTTCCTTTATTAACGCTGCAGTGGTTTGTCGATACACATTCTGATTTCCGAAATCAGTAAAACATCATTCCCTTTAAATAAAACCAAGTACTCATTACTCACGAATGAGGTTTCACACAAACATTCACATTTAAAACAAATAAGTTAAGTCTCTTATCTTATAAGATCAAGTCTCTTAACTGCTAACACCAGTAAACCATTTTCTTTACCTCTCTTAAGACATTATACCTAACTCCCCATAAAGCTAGTACAACTCTTTTTAAAACCTTTACAACCAAGTGTTACTCTTTCTTTCAAAACGATTCACAAATCTTTTGAAATACTTCAATTTCTTCATTAACACATAACAAGCCAGTTATAACCAAATCAGTTACCTTTTGAAAACCACAACCCATTTTCTCACCTACATAAAGCTGTTATAACCAACTTCCCATAAAGCCGTTATAACACTTTATGTTTTAAAGACAATCAAACACAGTTAACACATGTACGTCTACCGTACTACATAGTTCACACATATCATGCTAGAAGAGATAGGAAGAGGTTCACATACCTCGCGACGATTATCGACAATAAGCAAAAAGCTCCAAGTACTACAACCTTGCTAGCCCTTTCCACTCCTCGAGTAGAATACGCTACTCTTAGTACTTTCACCTATAAAGGTCACAAACGTCTATTAACCCCAAAACACAAGTTTCTATCTTTCTGAGAAAATTCGGCTCTCCCCGCACATGGCGTAAATCTCCTCCTTTATCGGTCGGCTACCAAGCCAACCGGGGTTAACACGCCTAACGGACGCGTACAATTCTACTACACAAGATGCTACATAAGTCTCATGTGTACTGACTAGGTAATTCTGATTCGATTCTTCTCTTTATTATCCTTACATGTGATTCTTTGTTCAATTCTTTAGTCTTCAGGCTTAAGTCAAAAGACATTGCCACAATACTAAGTTCAGTTCTATATATAGTATACAACAACTATATATTCAACACTTATGTAATTTCCAATTACAATAGGGGGACAAGATATTTACCTCGATAAGCCCAAAAATTATCCGAGTTTAATGTCGCTCTGAGCAAGGTTTAGCTCCTCCTAAAGTGCTCGATCCGCTCCAAACAACCCTTAGAAGTTCTAACCAACTTCTCTTAAGTACTTCAAACAACAATGAAGATTTCCTTAGGGTTTAGTTTAGTGGCTAAAGGAAAGTATAATCGTATTTTACGGGCTTTTAAACTTGTAACCTTGGGAATACTACAAGGTATATGGGCAAAGGTATTTGGACATAACAACAATACTTGGGATAGTATTTCTATACCACAACGGGGGTATTATACCAAAACAACTAGGCTAGGGGTACCCACGGCTAGCACCACTAGAGAGGGGTGTACCCATAGAGGCTAAGGGGAGGGGAGGCTCTCGGCTAGCTCAAGAGAGGGGAGAGGATCTCTTGGGCCAGTCTACAAGAGGGAGGGGAAGGGATTTATCACTTAGAACAATTTGTGGATGAAGAAAGCCTTCACTTAGAGGGGTATTTATAGGTCAAGCCATGGCCAACCAATGGCCAAGATCTTGCCAAGTGCATAGCAAGTGTAGGGATAGATTTCAACCATGTGGACCTTATCCATCTACCACACAACTTGCACAAAAATATCCTACCAACTAAAGTGGTCCAAATCGTCCAAGTCAAGCCATGGTTGCCGTCCAAGCCTTCCAATGTGAGGGTGACACTTGTCACCCTCCCGTTGGTCCAAAATGTTTCGTCTCTCGGAAAAATCCGCAAAAATTATAAATGACATAGCCGGAATTTTCCCTACGAAAGCTGTGGAAACGTTTCGTCGAAAAACGACTCCTATCGGCACTTGTGCCCAAATTTCGAAACTTGTCAATTCTTAAGGCAAAATTTTTTTTTAATACGTACGCCCTCACGTATATACTCAGGAAATACGGGGTATAACATTCTCCCCTCCTTAGAAACATTCGTCCCGAATGTTCCTTCTCAAGACGGATTACGAAGAAGATCTTCTAACAAGTTGCCAACGCCGCGCCTGGCCACGAACTAACGCACGTACTCTTCCTTAAGGCCATTCCCGGCCTTCGCGATCTGCTTCTGGTCGAACATATCCACGAACTCATACGATGGTCATCAAAACTTGGGCCTAACACCCTGGTGACCCTACCTCCTGGCGGGACGACCAGGCGGCCCGCACCAATCGGACTACGGGTTGACACGCAACACGCCCTCGGCCGTCCGCCGTCACGCCAACTCTCTAGTTTCTTGATCCGAACAATCTTACCTCTACAGTCATGAAAGCTACCCTTCCATTTCACACTACCGCGGACTTACCCTTTTCACTAACGGGTTTCTAAATCACATTTTAGCACAAAGCTATCCAAACATAACACTTAACACATCATTAACATCAATACATACAAGTATCTACGAGTTAAGGATATACGAAACTAGGCGGTTCAAGGACCGCTAAAGCGAACTTCCACCGCGACCTCTACCGTGGCCCGCAATCGCTCTAGTAGTCATGCTATCCTACAGCGCTACCACAGTCGGACGGTCTCTCGTCATATGGCCTGTTGGCGCAAGAATAACAAGCTCCCTTGGTACTACGACACTCCCAATGCGGTCTACCATCGACCACACCGGGTAGGGTGGCTGCATCCGCCAACACCTACTCTCACGAACATCCCGAAACACAGGAGCCACGACCGCTCACGAATATCCCGAGGTCCCGAAGGCTGCGGAGGACCACTCTGCAATGGCGGAGGTACATAACTAGTCTGGCTGGCGGTCCGCCTCGAAAGTCGCCAAAATATCCGTGTCTTGGCCTTCACCGGTGGCGGTCCACCTGCGTCGATCTCTGCGCTCGCACCCAGTGCATGAGCACGAATGCGGGCAATGTCCATGCGGTGAAGAGAAACACCGAACAACTCTGCTAGGTAATCATCGAGCCACTCAAACATATCGGTGCACACCATCCTACATACAATCTACTAATGCGAGAACATACAAGACGATGAGTCGAACTCACATTGTACTCCCGGTATGCGCGTTACGCCTCAACATCAAAAATCTGTCGGCTCGAGCCCTCCTCATTTGTGGAGGCAAGAAATGTGCCAGGAAGGCCCCCGAAAACTCGTCCCAAACGGCTGGAAGTGCATGCTCTCCCCGGGAAAGCTCCCACGAGTCAAACCAATCGATCGCGGTATCACGCGGCCGATGCGAACAAATGTCCGCGACTCGATCTGAAGCCTTGATCACCGCGTGATCCTCTGCAGCGACGGATGAACTCCTGCGGATCATCCTCGGCCTCGACCGTAAAACTCGGGCGGGCTACAACTAAGGAAATCCGTAGCCTCAGCTATGCGCCGGGTGCACTACAGTCTTCTTTGGGCCCCAGGCTGCTGCGTCCGGCCTATCCTCATATCGGCCTGACCACGGCGATAATCGGGCCATCTCGCGTGACCCGTCTCCCCGCTCGGTGTGGGGTGGAGGCTCGAGTCTTGTAGTCTCGGCGGCTGCTGCGGCTCTAAACTCTTTGGTCTTTGGCGGCGTCGCAAAACTTCGCCGTCAAGCACTACCTCAGTCTTGGCCAGGGCTGCGCCCTCGTACTCCTCTGAATCCCACTAGCGACTCCTCGCTGCCTTGCCTTCGGGCCTGGTTGCCTTCGCGAGGCATAAGCGGTAAAAAGCGAAACACGTCAGAGGGGTCCAACTTACAACACAACTCTAAGGCACGATCTCAGAATGAGAAGAATGGAAACCAATCCTAAATGTCCTATAGCCTCCTGATTATAGATGTGGTGCACAACACACCGATAATCAAGACTCTACTAGATACGGTCTGTAGACACTTTCCGAGGACTAACTGCTCTGATACCACTTTTGTCACTTTGCCGCGAGGTTCTAGTGTCACTCCGGCGACCGAACAAATGGTACCGGACTGCATGCGATCCCTGAGGTTTGGACCTTCTCAGGACGTGCCATACGAAGAGCCACGGTTCGGGTCTGTTCCCGCGTGAGATGCTCTGGCCTCTTTATACGCTCGGCCGAAGGAGGTCGATCTGACAAGTACCAGTATGTGAAGCTTCACAATCAGTAAATGAAATCATAATAGCCTAAAAAGCAGGAGACATGTATGATAACCCAAAATACAGTACACAACATAAAAGCAGTCAAGTCAGGGACTCACGCCCTCAAAGTCACCACTCAAATATAACTATGGGTCTCACGCCCACAACATCCATCATGTTCGCATCGTGGCGCGTGCCGGAATCTTGCATCGGTGTAGACATGTCCATGATGCAACAATAATAACAAGGCGCGTGGCGCGTACCCCGAATCTGCGCCGGTGTAGACATGCCCATGTAACCTCAATAACAATATCTTGGGTGGTCAACCTGCGCGCGTAGCCACGTGCCGGAATCTTGCGTCGGTGTAGACACGTCCATGTTGCGTAATAACCATATATCGGGTAATCAACGACGCGTGGCCGCGTGCCGGAATCTGCGTCGGTGTAGACATGTCCATGTGACATCAACAACAAGGCAAGAATCAAAATGGAAACATACGTGGAATTCTCCATCATCGCCAAAGACGCGTCAAGTAAGTTCTCAACAAGTCAACCGGCCCTCTATCGAGAGACGCGGTAACACAGAAACACCACACTTGCACAACAAAGGCTATCATCACAAGCATAGGCAAGTTTCACAACAACAAGCATAGGAAAGTTTCACCACAACAAGCATAGGCAAGTTTTACATCACTCAAAGTACCTTCATTTTATGCCAAAGTCCGGGTTTTAACCCTAAAGTACTACTTACATTAAACCCTTTAAAAGATCCGTTTCTTTCACATAAGTCACACAATACCCGTAGTATTAAAATAGTGACTATCTTATTAAGTAAACAAAATACTTTCCCTTTTGTAAAATCAAGTAACAACATTATCTTCCAAACGTTCCAGTTTGCCTAATTTCAAATGCCTAAGTCACTTATTTTAGAAAGGTTTCATAACTCATAGTCTTAATCTCCTTTAAAACAGTTGAGTAACATATGCCATATGTGTGAGTAGGTTATTCTTGTTTATAGCAATCTTATTACAGCAGTCATGATCTAGAAAGTGTAATATCATTTTGTCTCATCTTAGCTTCTATGCAGATGTAGGTTTCTACTGGTTTTAATAATACTTCATTACTTAATACATTTTCCTTTATTAACGCTGCAGTGGTTTGTCGATACACATTCTGATTTCCGAAATCAGTAAAACATCATTCCCTTTAAATAAAACCAAGTACTCATTACTCACGAATGAGGTTTCACACAAACATTCACATTTAAAACAAATAAGTTAAGTCTCTTATCTTATAAGATCAAGTCTCTTAACTGCTAACACCAGTAAACCATTTTCTTTACCTCTCTTAAGACATTATACCTAACTCCCCATAAAGCTAGTACAACTCTTTTTAAAACCTTTACAACCAAGTGTTACTCTTTCTTTCAAAACGATTCACAAATCTTTTGAAATACTTCAATTTCTTCATTAACACATAACAAGCCAGTTATAACCAAATCAGTTACCTTTTGAAAACCACAACCCATTTTCTCACCTACATAAAGCTGTTATAACCAACTTCCCATAAAGCCGTTATAACACTTTATGTTTTAAAGACAATCAAACCACGATTAACACGTATGCGTCTGCGTACTACATAGTTCACACATATCATGCTAGAAGAGATAAGAAGAGGTTCACATACCTCGCGGCGATTATCGACAATAAGCAAAAGCTCCAAGTACTACAACGCACTAGCCCTTTCCACTCTCCGGTAGAATACGCTAATCTTAGTACTTTCACCTATCAAGGTCCCAAACGTCTATTAACCCCAAAACACAAGATTCTATCTTTCTGAGAAAATTCGCGACCTCCCCAATGGCGGCGTAAATCTCCTGCTTTATCGAGGTCGGCTACCAAGCCAACCGGGGGTTAACACGCCTAACCGGACGTACAATTCTACTACACAAGTAATGCTACATAAGTCTCATGTCTGACAACTAGGTAATTACAGTTCAGTTCTTCTCTTTATTATCCTTCTATGTGATTACTGTTCAGTTCTTAATTCTTCAGGCTTAAGTCAAAAGACATTGCCACAGTACTAAGTTCAGTTCTATATATAGTATACAACAACTATATATTCAACACTTATGTAATTTCCAATTACAATAGGGGGACAAGATATTTACCTCGATAAGCCCAAAATTATCCGAGTTTAATGTCGCTCCTGAGCAAGGTTTAGCTCCTACTCCGAGTGCTCCAATCCGCTCCAAACAACCCTTAGAAGTTCTAACCAATTTCTCTTAAGTACTTCAAACAACAATGAAGATTTCCTTAGGGTTTCGTTTAGTGGCTAAAGGAAAGTATAATCGTATTTTAGGCTTTTAAAAGTGTAACCTTGGGAATACTACAAGGTATATGGGCCAAGGTATTTGGACATAACAACAATACTTTGGAGAGTATTTCTATACCACAAAGGGGTATTATCTGAAAACAACTAGGCTAGGGGTACCCAGCTAGCACCACTAGAGAGGGGGTGTACCACTGGGGAGGGGAGGCTCTCGGCTAGCTCAAGAGAGGGGAGAGGAGCTCTTGGGCGAGAGTCTACAAGAGGAGGAAGGGATTTATCACTTAGAACAATTTGTGGATGAAGAAAGCCTTCACTTAGAGGGGTATTTATAGGTCAAGCCATGGCCAACCAATGGCCAAGATCTTGCCAAGTGCATAGCAAGTGTAGGGCTAGATTTCAACCATGTGGACCTTATCCATCTACCACACAACTTGCACAAAAATATCCTACCAACTAAAGTGGTCCAAATCGTCCAAGTCAAGCCATGGTTGCCGTCGAGCCTTCAATGTGAGGGTGACACTTGTCACCCTCCCGTTGGTCCAAAATGTTTCGTCTCTCGGAAAAATCCGCAAAAATTATAAATGACATAGCCGGAATTTTCCCTACGAAAGCTGTGGAAACGTTTCGTCGAAAAACGACTCCTATCGGCACTTGTGCCCAAATTTCGAAACTTGTCAATTCTTAAGGCAAAAATTTTTTTAATACGTACGCCCTCACGTATATACTCAGGAAATACGGGGTATAACACGTACATACTCTGGAAGTACGGGGTATAACACTTAGAGCTTACCCAAATTAGTCCAACAAATTTCACTTGTCTTCTTTCCACAATCACCTCTACAAACCTCCTACAAGCTTGTCAACATGTTTCCTTCTTGAATTTCTAGAGAGAAGGGGGAGGAATTTTAGAGAGAAGGAAGAACTTTTTAGAGAGAAGGGAGAGCTTTCAAGAATGACCAAGTCTTGAGACTTGGTCAATAAATAGGACATGCAAAAATCAGATGGGGGGGGGGGGGACACTTGTCACCCTCCCATGGCCTTTTTAAAAGAAAATATATGATTTTTCCTCAGTTTTCCGCAAAAACTCCGCCTCGGCGCCGCGGCGCTGAAACCTCTGCGAACTTTCGGAACTTCCGGCGCCGCGGCCCTTCGCGCCCGCTGTGGCCACCGAAAATGTTTTACGCTCATTGCATGCCGAACTTGTAATTTCCATAACTTTCTACTCCGATATCCTATAGACGAACGGTTGGTTGCGTTGGAAACTAGACTCAACGAATTACATACTAGGCCTTTGAACCACCTACGAACTCCCCATGTAATGGGACATAAACCACCTCAAAGTTGACTAACAACCCGTCTGAAACATTCTGTCGACCTATCTTTCAAGAATTTAAATCTTAATTCCTTTCGGATGTTCTCATAAGCATAACCTGAACTACGGGGTGTAACAAGAATGGGCGGACAGTTCGGGAGTACAACATAGAGTTTGACTCATTAGCTCGGTATGCCCCCACTCTAGTGGCAGACATGGAGGATAGAGTGCACCGATATGTCACGGGACTTGATGATTATCTAGCAGAGGGTTGTACAGGAGTAGCTCTTCAGCCGGGCATGGACATTGCCCGCATCCAGGCTTATGCACGGGGGCGAGAACGTAAGTCGGCGAAATGGCCGAGATCGGCCTGAGAGGGCCAAAAGCAGCGAGTCCTTTGGTAACTTTCGAGGTGGACCGCCTCAGCAGCAGGCTAGTTATGTTCCTCCTCCAGTATGGAGTGGTCCTCCGCGATCTTGGGGCGTCAAGGTATTCATGGCGGTCGTGGCTCGAGGTTGAGTTTTCGGGAAGTAGGGGTGTTGGCCAGATGAAGCCACCCCTACCTCGGTGTGGCCAGTGTGGTAGCCCCCATGCGGGGGAATGTCATGGTGTTCAGAGAGCTTGTTTTACATGTGGCCAGCAGGGCCACTTTGCGAGGAATTGTCCGACCAGAGATAACGCAGATGTTAAGACTCATCCTTCGGGATCGATGGCTGGTTCATCACCTTCTATAACTATGCGCCCAGCAGGGCAGGATTATGATTAGAGCGACAATGGGAAAGTGAAGCAATAGTTACAGGTATATCCTTAACCCTCTAGAGACTAGTATGCGTGATAAGATGATTACATGTTGAGTGCTATGTACGGGTAGTTTTGTGTAAATTGTGATTTAGAAGTCTGGTTAGTAAAAAGAGAAGTTTGGGTACATAGAGATTGTGAGCCTTATAATTTTGATAACCGTGGAGACCTTAGATGTGAGGCCGTCTTGAGTAGAAGATTTTGCGGGTGATCTTTGTCGGAGTACATAGTATATGTGGGGTATATTTGTGTGATAAGTCCATGAGTGGTGTGAAATGAAAGTGGGTAGTTCAGCTAAGAAGATCATTAGGCTTTCACGACTTGAATAGTGAGATTTGTTCCGGACGAGGAATGAGGATTTAGTGCGATAATGGGTCGGGTTGATGACCAATCGCGGGTCAACCCGCAACCCGGAATGGAGTGAGGTAAGTTTGAGTTGGTCCCGCTAGGTGATAGGGTCACGAGGGTGTAAGGCACAAGTTTATGTAACCATTGTATGAGTTCGTAGACGCGTTCGACCAGGATCGGATCGTGAAGGCTGGGAATGGCCTTAAAGGAAATTGAGGCTAGTAATGACCAAGTTTGGAGGTGGTAAACTCCAAGGTTTTGAAAACTGAAGCGATGACTGAAATGTGGTACTTGTACTAGAAAGAGTTCGGGTGTACGAGAAGGGTACGACGAGTAAGAAAAGAAGCGAACATGTGTTAAGAGAATGGAAGTGATCATTTTTGTGAAGTGAAGGTGCGAAGGGAGTATCCTTTAGACCATGAGTGGGAGCTAATAGTGATGATACACTTTAGAGGTGATTTCCTCGTTGGCTTGGATTTGAGTTTTGCGCATGTGTTCTATTATGGCCATGGGTGGCATGATTGGTTTCGTAAGTATAGTAGTGAAGACTATACCGACGCAGGTGTGTTTGGAGACTTAGTGTTACACCCCGTAGTTCAGGTCATGCGTATGAGAGCGTACGAAAGGGAGTAAGACTTAAAATTTTCGAAAGATAGGTTGACGGATTGTTCCGGACGGGTTTTAGTCAACTTTGAGGCGGGTTATGACCTGATACATTAAGAGTTCCTAAGTGTTTCAAAGGCCTAGCGCGTAGTTCGTTGAGTCTAGTTTCCAACGCAACCAACCATTCGTCGATAGGACATCGTAGTAGAAAGTTATGGGAGCTACAGGTTCAGTACGCAGACGGACAAAAATGTGTTTGAGCAGGCAGCGAGCGCGGCGCGGATGCGAGGCAGCGGCGCGGATGCGAGCAGCGGCGCGGATATTCTGAGTCGCTGAAGTTGCAGCGCCGCCGGGAAGCGAGGGCGGCGCCGGAAATCTGAGCGCGAAGATTCTGGCGCCGGCCAGCTGGCGCGGCAGCGGGTTCTGCGAAGTTGAGTGGGAATTTCTGCACTGTTTTGTTTTAAAAGAGGTCATGGGTGGGTGACAAGTGTCCCCCCCCCCATCTGAATTCTTGCTTGTCTTATATTGACCAAGTCTTCAAGACTTGGTCATCTTTCAAATCCTTCTCTCTCTCTAAGCTAAAGCTCTCACTTCTCTCTAAAAATTCCAAGAGGAATTCAAAGCCTAAGGAAAATCTGAAAAGTTAAGGACAAGAAGGAAGCTTGTGGCTAGCTTGTAGGAGTTATTGTGGTGGTGTTCTTGGAAAGGAGGCTAGCAAAATTGTTGGTATAGTTTTGGCTAAAGCTCTAAGGTAAAGATTCTTCTCTTGTAGCTAGTTATTTGTGTTGCATGTGAAGAAGAAAGATCTTGTAGTAGTAAGTAATGCTCTTAGATTCATTGCATGTAAGAAATATGGTTTGGATGTGAAAGAATTGGTTGAGAAGGTTATGTGAGCATGTTGTAGCCTAAAAACTACCTTAAACTTGTTAAGTTAGTTGTTGTACATTGTGGGGCAGAATTTTACACACCCAAGTTTAGGTGTGTAATCCCCTTTGAAATGTTTGGATTGTTGGGCCTTAAATGTGGCGTTTGGATGATGAATTCGGCCTTTAAAAAGGTGGCAAAGTATGTAGAAACGAAGGAAATGCTGCCCAATTTTCCATAGGATTTAGTGACTTGAACTTGGATTATTCTACATTGAACTAGAGGTTAATAAACGTACTATGGTCATTTTAGGTTGACGTACTACGTGTGGTGTATTGGACTTAGCAAGTGGATTAACCGGAGAGGTATGTGGAAACTTTCTTATCTCTTGAGCATGAGTAGTTATAACTATATAGTACGGTAGACGTACGTGTTTTAAATGAAGTAAATCCATTTGTTATACTTGACTTGTTTTAAGAAAATGTCTAAGTTGGTTGGGTTAAGGGGTTAACCCACTTGTTCTTGAGTAATGGTTTATCCTAAATAAGGTAGACAAGGATTTCTTGACATGAAGAAGTATTTCGAAAATTGTGTAAGTTTGATTTGAAGTATAAGCCTCTTGGTTAATAAAAAAGGAACGAAATCTTTTGAAACATAAGGAGTTATAACGGCCTTATGGGAGGTTAGTTATAACGGCCTTATGAAAGAGTAAGAATGTCTAAAGTTTTAAAGTATAAAGTTAGTATAACGGCTTTATGGGGAGTTGGTTATAATAACTTTATGAAAGGTTAAAGAGTCGGTTTTTCTTGAATAAGGTAAACATAGAAATGAAAGTCTAATGAAGTTATGAGTTTACTTGGACGTACCGTCAGTGATGAAGGATTCCACGGGTATGCTTCCATGGTCTTTATATGAGTTTACTTGGACGTACCGTCAGTGATGAAGGATTCCACGGGTATGCTTCCATGGTCTTTATATGAGTTTACTTGGACGTACCGTCAGTGATGAAGGATTCCACGGGTATGCTACCATTGTCTTATTATGAGTTTACTTGGACGTACCGTCAGTGATGAAGGATTCCACGGGTACGCTTCCATGGACATGCTTACGATGAAGGATTCTGAGGCATGCAGTATGATGGGTAAGAGTATAAATGAGGGGCAAGCCCCAAGATCGTTATACCACCTTCTTCAGGGTAAGAGTATGAATGAGGGGCAAGCCCCAAGATCGTCATACCACCTGCTTCAGGGTAAGAGTATAAATGAGGGGTAAATCCCCAAGATCGTTATACCACCTGTTTCGTGGATTTGCTATCCACGATGCGAGGAATACCTCATGCGAGTCTGTTGGGCTTATGCGGGTGAAATAGTCTCATGCGGGTGAGTACAACCTATGCGAGTAATACCTCATGCGGGTCCACATGACCCATGCGGGTGAAATAGTCCCAAGAGTAGGAGTGCTTAATGATACTGTGAGGCGGATGACCTTGCTTTGATTATGAGCTTCCTATTTTCATGCAGTATAGTATATGATTGATATTCTCATTGTTGGTAAGGCACAATGTTCTGTAAACTGATTTTATACATGTCTCCAGTTATTTTAGACTTATGAGGTATTTTCAGTATTTTCCCAGTTTCGCATACTTGGTACCTATTATCGACCTCCTTGAAGCTGCGTTCATCTGCGCGAGTTGAGGTTCGTAACTGGCGATCCGCTCTTAGGGTCCTTTGTTCGATTAGGAAAGCTCCATTTCTCGGAGGCTTTGTCTTTTGGTACGATTCCACGAGGTTATAGACTTTTGTACATTCGGGGTATGGCGGGGCCACTGTCCACGATTATTATTCTGAAGTGCGTAGTCACGTTTGTGGTTTGGGCTGGTCAGAATAAGTTGTACTGTTTCACTTTCGATTAAGTTTATCTTATGGAAGGCGGCCTTGTCGGCTTGCCAGTGATGTTTACTTTATTCAGGTTTATGTGTATGTATGTTCCGCTGCTATTCTCTAATGTTGTACCTGACAGGGTGCCCCGGTAGGGCGCCAGTCGCGGCCTCGGGGTCGGGTCGTGACAAAAGTGGTATCAGTTAGTCCTCGGAAAGTGTCTACAGACCGTATCTAGTAGAGTCTTGATTATCGGTGTGTTGTGCACCACATCTATAATCAGGAGGCTGCAGGATATTTAGGATTGGTTTCCATTCTTCTCACTCTGAGATCGTGCCTTAGAGCTGTGTTATAAGTTGGACTCCCTCTGACGTATTCTTTTTAGCAGTGATGCCTCCACGTTGTCACGACCCGTTCCGGGGCCCGTGACTGGTGCCTTACCCGGGCACCCAAGTAGTCATACATCAGAGTAATCAGCGGAATATAAAACAAGACATGAAATAGTTGTAAAAGAGACACTGTTTTATGTGAGAAAATGTCGCCTTTCGGCATATATACATAACATAGTTTTGCAGTTACATCCCAACTGTACAATAGGACTACTGCACCTCTGGAAGTAAACAACTATGGCGGGACGGGGCCGCCATACCCTGAATGTACAAACTATCTACAATCTGAGAGATCGTACCAAAAGTAGAGCCTCGGAGAAGATGGAGCTCACGACACCAACGCAAAGATCCTAAGGATGTGGATCTAGCACACCTTGCCTTTACTGCGGCATGAACGCAGCCCCAGAAAGGTCGATTACAACAGTACTAAGTATGTGAAATCGTAAAGTACTTAAATGAAATCATATCATTTTAAAACCGGTTTACAAATATGTATGAAACAACCAAGAAACCGCATAGTGCCACATCACAAACAAGAGCAACAATAGGTAAAGCAGCGAGTCTTTTCTAGGTGCGAATGATCGAGCGAGGCCAATTGCGTAGTATCACCATGCAAGCCTAATCACGGACTCCGTAGTCCGCATAGGCCACTCACGTAGGCGCGTAGGGTATATAACCCGCATCGAGGTAGCTACTCCTCGGCATCGCCCCGACTCGTAGTCGCGTAGCCACATAGACCGCGTGAGGTATAACCCGCACACTAACACGGAACTCCGTAGCTCGCATAGGTCCCTGGACCCGCGTGAGGTATTCTCGAATCATGGTCCCGCACCTTTGAGTCTACCCGCGTCGGAGGCGACAACCCCAGTAACATGTCAAGAGGTGAGTGATATTACACTAACATAACAACTTATCGTTAAACAACATAAGCACAACAAGAATACTCTCTTATACAAGCGTTACAAGACACTAACACACATAGCGTCATATCATGTCTACTTATCAAACCATCTTATTATTCTTTTCACTAATCAATATAAGTGCATTATAAACACATAGGTAAATTGTTCCTTTTATTATTCTTAAGTGGTTATACCTAACTTCCCATAAAGCTAGTATAACTCTTAAGCTTCTGTTTTAAAAACTAATTAGTTCTCTTCTGTAAAAAAAATGATTCAGTATTCTTTTGAAATGCTTTCAAATCCTTATTATTCAGGCTTAAGTCGCGAGACATTGCCGTAAGTATTATTCAGGCTTAAGTCGAAAGACATTGCCGTAGTTATTATTCGATTAACACGTATGCGTCTACCGTACTATATATATATATTAAAATATCATGCTTTATGAATAATCACATACCTTCTCGTGAAAACCACGCAAGTTGAATATGTCGCGCGAAGAATCAACCTATAATAGTCGACACGTCTATCAACGTTGAACTACTCAAAACAATTCTAAGCGGAGGGTTCTATATCCTACGGAAAATTGGGCAGCACTTCCCTACGGTGAGCTACTCGAGTCTTGTGCAAAGCGATCTATGTAAATCTGATTTGATTATTCTTCTTTTAAACCCTTCTACTGTGATAACAGTTCAATTCTATTCTTTAATATCCTTCTAAGTATTTATACTTATTTCTATACTTCTACAGTATGTATTCTCTAATTACAAAAGAAGGATAAGTTTATTTACCTCGGTAAGCCCAATAATATCCTAGATAAAAGTCGCGCCTGAGCAAGGTTTAGCTCCTAAGTTGTACGCTCCGGTAGCTCCAAGAAACCTTAGAAGTTCTTCACAACTTCTACTAAGGACTAAGGGATTTGGGCTAGGGTATTTTGGGCATTATAACAATACTAGAAGGCAACTTTTCTACCAGGGTGGGGTAGGTTTCGGCTAGGCTAGGGGTAGCCTCGGCTAAGCTTCTCCAAAGGGAGGTGTTTGGACGAAAGGCTCGAGGAGAGGAGAGGATTTTAGACTTGGAAAGTTTTTGTGGATGAAGAACTCTTCATCTCGAGAGGTATTTATAGGTCGAGGATGGCCAACCAGGGCCAAGATGGTGCCAAGTGCAAGGCAAGTGTAAGGTCAAGATTTGGGCAAGTGTCCTTGCCAACTTGCACACAAAATATCCTACCAACTCAAGACAAAAATGGCCATCCAATTCGGCCTAATGCCGCCCCACATCCATCAATTGGAGGGTGACAAGTGTCGCCCTCCCGTTGGTCCAAAATGTTTCGTCTCTCGGAAAAATCCGCAAAAATTAGAAATGACATAGCCGGAATTTATCCTACGCGAGTTGTGTAAAACGTTTCGTCGGAAAGCGATTCTTTTAATGAGTTGTGCCCAAAAAGCGTCCATTGCCTACTTTAAGGCTAAACTTTTCGTCGTCGCCTCACGTACATACTGCGGAAATACGGTATAATATTCTCCTCGCCGAAACATTCGTCGAATGTTCCTTCCCAAGACGATTAACGATAAGATTCTTCATAACTTAAGCGGTTGCAAATGCCACACACGGCCACGACAACACTTAGGCATAAGCGATAACGAAAATTTACAAGTAGGAAAGTGAATTACGGAGGTGTGGGAATATGTGAGATACTTACGCCTCATGTCCTCGCCGGCTTCCCACGTCATCCTCCACGAGCTCGTTCGCCCGCGTAACTTTGGCGGAAGCCACGTCGCCCGTCAGACGCCTAACGACGATCGATTATCGCTATGGGAACCTCCTCATACGATAACCGCCGGTCACACTGGACATCGTCGATCGGGTGTACCCTAGATGGATCCGATACATCTCGCCGGCATAGATACGTGAAAAAGCGGATGCGCCGCCTCCGGATCGGACGGCAGATCAACTCATGGCAACCTTGCCTACCCTGCGGACAATGCGAAACGGCCCAATATACCTTGGTGAGTTTCCTCTTCCGAATCTCATCACACCGCCATGGGTGATACCTTTAGGAAAACCCAATCATGAACCTCGAACTCCGGATGCCGACGACGATGATCTGCGTATGACTTCATCGACTCGGTATCGCCAACCTCTCTGGATAAGCTTCACTTATCCACCGCTCTTGCACCAAATCTGGTCCCACTCGCACCTCGCCACATCGAACCAGCCTATAGGCGATCTGCACTTCCTCATACAAGGCCTCATAAGGCGCCATCCGAATCTTTGGAGTGGTAGCTATTGTGTATGCAAACTCAACTAGAGGCAAATGATCCTCGGCTACCCACGAGTCGATAACACGGGCTCGCGACATATCCTCGAGAGTGCGGATAGTGCGCTCGGCTGTCGTGCATGCGTGGATGGAATGCGTGCTCGAGCTCACTGCGTCCTAAACCTCTGGAAAGACCTCGAAGTTAGCGTAAATCGGGCTCTGCATGCGATATGATCGAAATAGGGTGTAACGACCCGTTCCGGGGCTCGTTACTGGTGCCTTACCCCGGGCACCCTAGTGATACATACATCAGAGAAAGTCAGCGGAACATAAAACATGAGTCATGAAACAAGAGATATAATAATAAACAGGCCAACCAAAACGGTTGCCTTCAGTATATACATAAAACCTGAACAGTTTAATCCTTTTACAACCACACTTGCAGCGATTACTACAGACCTCTAAGATTTACAACAATGACGGGACGGGGCCGCCATACCACAGATGTACAAGAACTCTGACTCGGAAACACATACCAAAAGATAAGCCTCGGAGAAGCGGAGCTTCCAATCTGTTGCTGTGATCCTAGGCGAGGATCCACGGCCGATGTACCTCTACTGCGGCGTGACGCGGCCGAAGGAGTCGATCTGGCAGTACCAGTATGTGAAGCGCAAAATCAGTAAATGAAATCATACTAGTCTATATAAAGCGGGAGACATGTATGATAACCAAACTCTGATTCACAACATAAAAGCGATCATGTCGATCGAGGACTCACGCCAAGTCATCACTCAAATATAACTATGGGTCTCACGCCCACAACGTCAATCTGTTCGCATCGTGGCGCGTGCCGGAATTCTGCGCCGGTGTAGACATGTCCATGATGCAACAATAATACCAATGCCCCATGGCCACATGCCGGAATTCTGCGCCGGTGTAGACACGTCCATGTGACATCAACGATAATATCTTGGGTGATCAACCTGCGCGTAGCCACGTGCCGGAATTCTACCTCGGTGTAGACATGTCCACGTGACATCAACAACAAGACGAGAATCAAAATGGAAACATACCCGTGGAATTCTCGTCACTGCCGACGTCGAGTAAGTTCTCAACAAGTCAACGGCCTCTATCGAGAGGCGGTAACGTAAATACAACACTTGTACAACAAAGGCTATCATCACAAGCATAGGCAAGTTTCACACAACTCAAAGTACTTTCCCATAAGTCACACAATACCCGTAGTATAAAAATAGAGTGACTATCTTTTTAAGTAAACCAAAATACTTCCCTTTGCAAAAATCAAGTAACCACATTATTTCCAAACATTCAAGTTTGCCTAATTTCAAATGCTCAAGTTTCTCATTTTAGAAAGGTTTTATAACTCATAGTCTTAATCCCTTTTAAAACAATTGAGTAACATATGTCATACATGTGAGTAGTTTATTCTTGTTTATAACGATCTTATTACGTGACCGTGATCTAGAAAATGTAATATCATTTTGTCTCATCTTAGCTTCTATGCAGATGGAGGTTTCTACTGGTTTTAATACAACACATCATTATTCAATACATTTTCCTTTATTAACGCTGCAGTGGTCTGTCGATACACATTCTGATTTCCGAAATCAGTAAAACATTATCCCTTTAAAACCAAGTACTCATTACTCACGAATGAGGTTTCACACAAACATCCACATTAAAACAAATAAGTTAAGTCTCTTATCTTATAAGATCAAGTCTCTTAACTTCTAACATCAATAAACCATTTTCACTACATAAGGTCGTTATAACTAACTTCCCATAAAGCTATTATAACACATGTTTTAAACCAACCAACTCATTTAGCACACGTATGCGTCTACGTACTACATAGTTTAAAAACATCATGCTCGAAGGGTAGGAAGAGGTTCACATACCTCGCGGCAGTATCGACAATAAGCAAAAATGCTCCAGTACTACAACCACTAGCCCTTTCCACTCCTCAAGTAGAATACGCTACTCTTAGTACTTTCACTAAAAAGGTCACAAACATCTATTAACTTTTAAACATACGGTTCCATTTCTCTGAGAAAATTCTAAGGCACCTCACACATGGCAGCGTAAATCTCTCCTCTATCAGTAGCTACCAAGCCAACCGAGGGTTTACACGCCTAACCTGACGTGTACAATTCTACTCGAGAATACTACACAAGTCTCTTATGTCTGATCCTATGTAAATCTGATTCGATTCTTTTCTTTACATTCGGGCTTAAGTCAAAAGACATTGCATAATATGTTCGATTCTATATATAGTATACTTCAACTATATAATCCTACAACATGTAATTTCCAATTTCAATAAGGGGACAAGATTATTTACCTCGACAAGCCCAAAATTATCCGAGATAAAAGTCGATCCTGAGCAAGGTTTAGCTCCTACTCCGTGCACTCCAATCCGCTCCAAACAACCCTTAAGTTCTAACCAACTTCTACTCAAATATTTCAACCAACTATGCAGATTTCCTTAGGGTTGTGGTGTGAGACTAAAAGGACAAAAGGTAGTATTTCCGGGCTCTACGTATAGAGGTAACTTTTGGAATACAACAAGGTAAAGGCTAAGGTATTTTGGGCATTATAACAATACTTGGAGAGTATTTCTACCAAGAGGGGTGTATTATACGAAACAACTAGCAGTGGGGTACCCCCACTAGCACCACAAATGGGGAGGAGGCTCTCGCCACAAGGCCACTCAAGGGGAGGGAAGGCTTAGACGAGAACACACTCAAAGGAGGGAGAGGGACTCGAGACTTGGAAGATTTTTGGATGAAGAAGTCTTCAAGCTTAGGGGGGTATTTATAGGAAAACCAAAGGCCAACCAATGGCCAAGATCAAGCCATGTGCAAGGCAAGTTTAAGGCCAAGATATGCCCAAGTGCCCCCTAGTCCCTACTCCTTAAAACCCTCACAAAATATCTACCAAAAATATCTTCCCACTTGACACCCTAAGCGTCCAAGTTATCGCTCACTTGCTTCCAATGTTAGGGTGACACATGTCACCCTCCCGTTGGTCCAAAATGTTCCGCCGCTCGAAAAAATCCGCAAAAATAAAAAAAGACATAGCCGGAATTATCCCTTCGCAAGTTACGCAAAGCGTTTCGAAAAACGACTCTGTCGGGTGTTGCACAAAGGTAAATTCGCCAAGGGTGCCATGGGGTGACACGTGTCTCCCTATTCGCCCAGAATATTTCGTCTTCCGAAAATATCCAAAATACCGGAAATCTCAAAAACAAAGCGGGCCCCACAAAACCGTAAATTTCTCCCGTGGGCCCCACGTGACCATTTCCGAAAATAAAATCTCAAAATTCTAATATAATTTAAGAAGCCCATATACCAAATCTGGGAAACCAATTCTCATTAACGAACCTTTTTCTTCACAAAAAAAAAAACCGGAAACTTTTCCGTCGAAACTCACATCTTCCTTTCTTTCCAATTTTTCTGTCGTGCTCTCGTACGTACGTCCTCGCATACATACCCTGAGAATACGGGGTATAACATTCTCCCCTCCTTAGAAACATTCGTCCCGAATGTTCCTTCTCAAGACGGATATCGATGAAGTTCCTCTAACAAGTTGCCAACGCCACAGCTTGGCCACAAAAATAACACACGTCCTCTTCTTTCCTTACTCGTCGTGCCCTTCTCGAACAATTGAACTCTCCCAGTACGTACCATACTTCAGTCATTACTTCCGTTCCCAAAAATCTCTGGAGTCACTACCTCCAAACTTGGTCATCTTACTAACCTCAAACTTCTTTAAGGCCACTCCCGGCCTTTACGAACCGCTTCTGGTCGAACGCGTCCACGAACTCATACGATGATTAAATAAACTGGGGCCTAGCACCCTCGTGACCTACCAATCGGGACCACCCGAACTAACCCCACCTAAACCGGCTGCGGTTGACCCGCAATATGCCCTCAACCCGACCCTCCGTCGCGCCAACTCTTGCTCCTCGATACGGAACAATTTTACTAACATACGTCATGAAAGCTACCACTCCCATCTCACATCACCCATGGACTTATCACACAAATAAATCCCACGTATACCACACACTCTGATAAAGGTCAAACATAAAATAAATCTTTTACACAAGACGACCTTACCTCTAAGGTCTCAATCGTGGAATAGTCTAAGGTTCACACTTACCATGCCTCCATACTTATCCTTCCAACTAACCATGTTCCTAAATCACATTTTAGCACAAAGCTATCCGAACATAACACTAAACACATTATCATAACAAGCATACAAAACTCTAGAGGGTTAAGGATATACCTGTCTCTACCGCTTTTCTAATCACAGTCCTGCCCTGCAGGGCGCATAGCTAGTGAAGGTGATGAACCAGCCACTGATCCTGAAGGCTGAGTCGTAACATCCGTGCTACCCTTGGTCGGACAGTTCGCAAAATGGCCTGCTGGCCGCAAAATAACAAGCTCCATTGGCACCACGACACTCCCCGAAATGCGGTCTACCACATCGACCACACCGAGGTAGGGTGACGCATCTGCCAACACCCTACTTCCTCGAAACTGAACCGCGAGCCACGACTGCTCTCAAGACGGTGGAGGACCACTGCATCGGGCGGGTGCAAAACTAGTCTGCTGCTGAGGCGGTCCGCCTCGAAAGTTGCCAAAAGACCCTGATGTCCAGGCCCTCTTCTGCTGATCCAGGTCATTCCGTCGACCTCTCCGTACCTCACATCCTTGTGCATGAGCCTGCATGCGGGAAATGTCCATGCCCGGCTGAAGAGCTACACCCGAACAAACCTCTGTCAAGTAATCATCTAGCCCGGTGACATAGCGGTGCACTCTATCCTCCATGGTTGCCACTAAAGCGGGGACATACCGAGCCAACGAGTCAAACTCCACGTTGTACTCCCGAATCACGCCTCTCTGCCTCAAAGATCATAAATCTGTCGCCCGCCCTCCTTATCTGCGGAGGCAAGAAGTGAGTGAGGAATGCCTCTGAGAACTCGTCCCATACTGCTGGGAGCGCATGCTCTCCCCGGGACAACTCCCACGAATCAAACCAGTCGACTGCGGTATCACGTAGCCGATGCGAACCTAAGACCACCGACTCGGTCTCCGAAGCCTTGATCACTCGCGACCAGAATCGCCGGATGAACTCCTGCGGATCATCCTCGTGCCTCGACCCATAAAACTCGCGGGCTCTGACTCGGAAAGTCCCGTAGCCTCAAACTATCTCGCCGGGGTGAACCACGGCTGGAACTCTGAGGCTGCTGTGATCCACCTATCCTCATATCGCCACGACCACGGCCAAGAATCGGGCCATCTCTTGTAACCCATCTCCTCTCGCCTCTGCATCGTGGACCGGAGGCTCGGGTATCGCGGTCTCGGCAGCCATTGCCGCGCTTAACCTTCGCTGGCCGGGCGGCGTTACAAAACCCGCCGTCGAAGCACAACCTCAGTGCATGCGGGCTGCGCGCTCGTACTCCTCAGATCTCACTAGCGGCTCCTCGGCTGCCTTGACCTTACAGGCTCTGGTTGCCTTGCGCGAGGCATAATCGTAAAAACGAGATACGTCGAGGGTCCAACTTACAACACGCTCTAAGGCATGATCTCGGAATGAGAAGAATGGAAACCAATCCTAAATGTCCTGCGACCTCACGATTATAGATGTGGTGCACAACACATCGATAATCAAGACTTACTAGACACGGTGCGTAGACACTTTCCGAGGATTAATCGCTTCGATACCACTTTTGTAACGACCGTTCGGCTCATTCGTGCCTTACCCCGCACCCTGGTGATACATACATCGAGAAAGTCAATGAACATAAAACATGAGTCATGAAACAAGAGATATAATAATAAGCAGGCCAACAAAACGGTTGCCTTCGGTATACATAAAACCCAACAGTTTAATCCTTTTACAACCCCGCCCACAACAAGATTTACAGGACTCTAAGATTTACAACGACAATGACGACAGGCCCCGCCATACCCCGAATGTACAGAACCTACAACTCGAGGAAACACATACCAAAAGATAAGCCTCCGAGAAACGGAGCTTCCAATACGTTGAATCGTGATCCTAAGGCGAGGATCCACGGCCGATGTACCTCTACCTGCGGCGTGAACGCAGCCCGGGCGAGGTCGATCAGTACCAAGTATGTGAAAGCGTAAATATCAGAAATGAAATCATACTAGTCTATATAAAGTAGGAGACATGTATGATAACCAAACTACGCCACAACATAAAGCGATCATGTCGATCGGGGACTCACGCCTCAAGTCATCACTCAAATATAACTATGGGTCTCACGCCCACAACGTCAATCTGTTCGCATCACGTGGCGCATGCCCCGATTCAGCCGGTGTAGACATGTCCATGATGCAACAATAATACCAATGCCCCATGGCCACATGCCCCCGAAATTCTGCATCGGTGTAGACACGTCCATGTGACATCAACAATAATATACTGGGTGATCAACCCTGCCGCATGGCCACATGCCCCCGGAATTCTACCTCGGTGTAGACATGTCCATGTGACATCAACAACAAGACAGTAATCAAAATGGAAACATACCCGTGGAATTCTCCACATCGCCAAAGACGCCCAAGTAAGTTCTCAACAAGTCAACCGGCCCTCTATCGAGAGACGCGGTAACACAGAAATACAACACTTGTACAACAAAGGCTATCATCACAAGCATAGGCAAGTTTCACACAACTCAAAGTACTTTCCCATAAGTCACACAATACCCGTAGTATAAAAATAGAGTGACTATCTTTTTAAGTAAACCAAAATACTTCCCTTTGCAAAAATCAAGTAACCACATTATTTCCAAACATTCAAGTTTGCCTAATTTCAAATGCTCAAGTTTCTCATTTTAGAAAGGTTTTATAACTCATAGTCTTAATCCCTTTTAAAACAATTGAGTAACATATGTCATACATGTGAGTAGTTTATTCTTGTTTATAACGATCTTATTACAGCAGCCATGATCTAGAAAATGTAATATCATTTTGTCTCATCTTAGCTTCTATGCAGATGGAGGTTTCTACTGGTTTTAATACAACACATCATTATTCAATACATTTTCCTTTATTAACGCTGCAGTTGGTGCTGTCGATACACATTCGATTTCCAAATCAAAAACATTATCCCTTTAAAAACCAAGTACTCATTACTCACGAATGAGGTTTCACACAAACATCCACATTAAAACAAATAAGTTAAGTCTCTTATCTTATAAGATCAAGTCTCTTAACTTCTAACATCAGTAAACCATTTTCACCTACATAAGGTCGTTATAACTAACTTCCCATAAAGCTATTATAACACCCTATGTTTTAAACCAACCAACTCATTTAGCACATGTACGTCTACCGTACTACATAGTTTACAAAACATCATGCTCGAAGGGTAGGAAGAGGTTCACATACCTCGCGACGAGTATCGACAATAAGCAAAAATGCTCCAAGTACTACAACCTTGCTAGCCCTTTCCACTCCTCAAGTAGAATACGCTACTCTTAGTACTTTCACCTAAAAAGGTCACAAACATCTATTAACTTTTAAACATACGCCCATTTCTCTACGTAAAATTGCACTTTCCCGCATGGCAGCGTAAATCACCTCCTATATCGAGGCCGGCTACCAAGCCAACCAGGGGGGGGGGGGGGTTACACGTCTAACCGGACGTGTACAATTCTACTCAGCAATACTACACAAGTCTACTGCAATACCCCTATGTAAATCTGATTCGATTCTTTTCTTTACATTCAGGCTTAAGTCAAAAGACATTGCCGCAAGCTATGTTCAGTTCTATATATAGTATACTTCAACTATATAATCCTACAACATGTAATTTCCAATTTCAATAAGGGGACAAGATTATTTACCTCGACAAGCCCAAAATTATCCGAGATAAAAGTCGATCCTGAGCAAGGTTTAGCTCCTACTCCGTGCGCTCCAATCCGCTCCAAACAACCCTTAGAAGTTCTAACCAACTTCTACTCAAATATTTCAACCAACTATGAAGATTTCCTTAGGGTTTCGGTTTGCGAATAAAAGGACAAAAGGTAGTATTTCCGGGCTCTACGTATAGAGGTAACTTTTGGAATACAACAAGGTAAAGGCTAAGGTATTTTGGGCATTATAACAATACTTGGAGAGTATTTCTACCAAGAGGGGGGGTGTATTATACGAAACAACTAGGCTAGGGGGGGGGGGGGTACCCCACGGCTAGCACCACAAAGGGGGGAGGGGGAGGCTCTCGGCCACAAGGCCACTCAAGGGGGGGAGGGGGAAGGCTTAGGACGAGAACACACTCAAAGGGAGGGAGAGGGACTCAAGACTTGGAAGATTTTTGGATGAAGAAGTCTTCAAGCTTAGGGGGGTATTTATAGGAAAACCAAAGGCCAACCAATGGCCAAGATCAAGCCATGTGCAAGGCAAGTGTAAGGCCAAGATATGCCCAAGTGCCCCCTAGTCCCTACTCCTTAAAACCCTCACAAAATATCTACCAAAAATATCTTCCCACTTGACACCCTAAACGTCCAAGTTACCGCCCCCACTTGCTTCCAATGTGAGGGTGACACATGTCACCCTCCCGTTGGTCCAAAATGTTCCGCCGCTCGGAAAAATCCGCAAAAATACAAAACGACATAGCCGGAATTTTCCCTTCGCAAGTTACGCAAAACGTTTCGTCGAAAAACGACTCTGTCGGTGTGCACAAAGGTAAATTCGCCAAGGGTGCCACATGGGGTGACACGTGTCGCCCCGATTCGCCGAATATTTCGTCTTCCAAAATATCCAAAATACCAAATCTCAAAAACAAAGCGGGCCCACAAAATCAGAATTTCTCCGTGGGCCCCACGTGACCATTTCCGAAAATAAAATCTCAAAATTCTAATATAATTTAAGAAGCCCATATACCAAATCTGGGAAACCAATTCTCATTAACGAATCTTTTTCTTCACAAAAAAAAAACCGGAAACTTTTCCGTCGAAACTCACATCTTCCTTTCTTTCCAATTTTTCTGTCGTGCTCTCGTACGTACGTCCTCGCATACATACCCTGAGAATACGGGGTATAACATAGGGACTCCATGCAGTCTGACGATCTCTCGGATATATAGTCTGGCATAATCCTCAGCCGAAAAAGTCGTCCTGACGGGAAGAAAGTGGGCTGATTTCGTCAGCCTGTCGACGATAACCCATATAGAATCATGTCTCCTCTGAGTGCGAGGCAATCCTGTGATGAAGTCCATGTTGATCACCTCCCACTTCCAGGTCGGGATCTCTATCGCTCAGAACAAACCACCGGGCCTCGGTGCTCTACTCACCGCCGACAACACGCACCGAAGCTACGAACTCGCAACGCCCCTCTTCAAGCCATCCCACCAATACACGATCTAAGGTCGTGGTACATCTTGGTCGACCACGGATGGATAGAGTAACGCGCTACCGTGTGCTTCCCCAAGAACTCACGCCAAGTCCTCAAACATCCGAATACACAACTCGCCTCAAACCTTAGCACCCCATCGTGCTACCTCAAAAGGACCTTGCCTCACGAAGAGTTGTATCACGATAACGTGTCAAAATCGGATCCTCGAATCGCTGCCTCTTCACCTCCTCGGCGATGGAAGACTCGGCAACCTCACGAACTCGAACCCCACCGCTATCGTAATCAATCAAACGGACACCAAGGCTCGCTAATCGATGCAAATCACGAACCATGTCCCTCCTCTCTAGTTGCACATCCGATAGGCTCCCATCGACTACGACTAAGAGCATCCGCCACGACATTGGCCTTCCCGTGGTATAGGATATCAACATCGTAATCCTTAAGCAACTCTAACCACCGCCTCGCCGTAAGTTCACTCCTCCGTGAAGATATCCGAGGCTCTTGTGGTGCGTATAAATATCCACATGAACCCCATACAAATAGTGCCTCGGATCTTGGCGTGAATCACCGCCGCTAACTCCAAATCATGGGTGGGGTAGTTCCTCTCGTGTTTCTTCACCGTCGGGATGCATACGCTATAACCTTGCCTCGCATCAACACACATCCCAACCCGATGCCCGACGATCACAATACACGACATAACCGTCTCGACCTGCGGAAGAGTAAGAACGAGGCGGTCGTCGATCTCCTTCAAGAATCGGAAGCCTGCTCGCCACAAGCATCACCATCAAACTTAGCCTTTCTCGAGTCGGCTTAGTCAATGGTGCGAGATAGAAACAAACTTCTACGAACCGATAATAACTCGCAAGGCCCGAAATCGCGAACCTCGCCGAGTAAGAGAGTTCAGGCCAAGTCTCGATCGCCTCGATCTTGCCGTATCCACTCGAATGCCATCAGCCCCGACAATGTGCCCAAGAAAAGCCACGAAGTTAACCAAAACTCACATTTGGAAAACTTGGCGTATAATCGCTTAGTCTGGAGAATCACAAGACAGTCCTCAAATGCTCATCATGCTCATTCTCTGAGCGAGAATAAACCAAGATATCATCAATGAACACTATCACAAACGTGTCCAAAAATGGTTTGAACACTCGGTTCATCAAATCCATGAATACCGCCGGAGCATTGGTCAACCCAAAAGACATGACCCTGAACTCATAATGCCCGTACCGGGTCCGGAATGCAGTCCTAGGGACATCCACCTCTCTCGACTCGCACTGATGATAGCGATCGCGATCAATCTTGGAGAAACATCTCGCACCGCAACCGGTCGAACAAATCATCAATCACAGGAAGGGTATACGTTCTTAATGGTCACCTTGTTCACCGCTCAATCAACACACAGGCGCAGCGTCCCGTCCTTCTTCTTCACGACCCATACCGGCGCTCCCCAGGGAGACACACTAGGCCTGAAGAAGCCCTTCTCCAGCAAATCTCTATGCTGATCCTTCAACTCTCTTAACTTTCGGCGGTGCCATTACGTATGGCGGAATGGAAATAGGCCGAGTGTCTGGCAGCACATCTATACAAAACTCGATCTCCTCTCGGGAGGATACCCGAGGTCGTCGAAACACGTGCGGGAACTCTCTCGACTCGAATCGGCGAAAATCGCACTGCACCTCGATCAAACACCGAACGAGATGGTAGATGTACTTCTTCGCACCATCTTCCTAGCCTTGAGGTAGGAAATAAACCTACCCTGGCGATACGGTGCTCTCCCACTCAACAACCGGCCTCGTGAACGGAACCGCACTACTCTCTCTCGCGGCTACATTGGCGTAGCAAGAAGCTAGCCAATCCATACCCGTGATCATGTCGGTCAATCATATCCAACTCTATCAAGTCGGCTAGGTCGACGATCAAATGGTCATGGACAAGCCCTATATACCCGCCGAGCTACCACCGAATCACCCAGGCGTAGCTACCTCGAAGTGGTCTATGGACTCGTGCTCTATCCCTATCCTACTAGCAACAAGGGGAGATATATGACGAGTAGAACCGGATCTATCGAGGAATACACATCAAACCCGAACCGATAAGGTACCGTGGCGACATCGGTGAGGCCTCACGATCTGTCGGTGGATAAAGCATAAATGCGGTTCGAGGACCGCTAGAATCGGGACCCGCGCCTGCGCGACGACCGCTGGTCCATGAGTACCTTGCCCTCCGGGCGAGTATTGTCGGGGATGAAGAAGACCGTGAAAGAACGTAGGTGACCCTACCATCAGCATTGCCCGGTGATAGTTCTCGCATAGTGACCTGCTGCCACAATCAAACAAGCTCCGTAGCGGACTACAACTCCCGTGGGATCTACCGTCGGCCACACTGGCGGTCGTCCCGATCGCCGCACTCTGCCGCTCGACGTCAAGCCAGGGCCTGGTGCGCCTCGAATATCTCCGCCAGGCGAGGACGGCGGAGTGCTCGAGCCGGGCCGTGGTGCAAATCTAGACTGCTGCTGAGGCCGCCCACCACGATAGCCACCAAAAGACCCTGCCGTCCTGGTCTTCTTCTGCTGTCACAACCCGCTGCCTCTACGCCTCGCATCCAAGAGCATGAGCTGCGTGCGGGTAATGTCCATACGGTGAAGAGAAACACCCGCATACGATTCGCCATATAGTCATCTAGCGGTGGCGTGGCGGTGCACCCTATCCTCCATATCTGCTACCAATGCTGGGACATATCGAGCCAATGAATCAAACTCGACATTGTACTCCACGATCGTGCGTCCCCTCTGTCTCGGTAAAATCTATCGGCCGCGCCTCCTCATCTGGAGGCAAGAAGTGAGTGAGGAAAGCCTCTGAGAACTCATCCCAAGTAGCTGGGGACGCGTGCTCTCCCCGGGATAACTCCCACGAATCAAACCAATCGACTGCGGTATCACGCAGCCTATGTGAACCAAAGATCACGGACTCGGTCTCCGACGCCATGATCACTCTCAAAATCCTCAGGGCGGCGGATGAACTCCTGCGGATCATCCTCCCGCCTCGACCGTAAAACTCGGCGGCTCTGACTCGGAAGTCTCGTAGCCTCAAACTCTCGCCTCGGGTGAACCACTGCACGATCGGGCTGGACCGAATCGCCGCATCCATCCTCGCCCTCATATCGGCCACGATCCCGCCGATGGGCCATCTCTCTGTAACCCATCTCATCTGCTCCAGGCTGTGGGACCGGAGGTGTAGGTACTGTGGTCTCGTCACCGCTGCGCCCTAAACCTCCTCGTCGGGTGGCGTCGTAGAACTGCGTCGTCTCGTATATGCTGGGCCCGAGCCCTCGTGACTCTAGGTGTCCCACTAGCGACTCCTCACCGCTTGCCCTTCTGGGCCGGGTTGCTGCCTTACGGAGGCATAAGCTTCTGAAAAGGAATCGTTAGAGGTCCGACTTATAACACGACTCTAAGGCACGATCTCGGAATGAGAAGAATGGAAACCAATCCTAAATATCCTATAGCCTCACGATTATTGGTGGTGCACAACACACCGATAATCAAGACTCTACTAGATACGGTCGTAGACACTTTCCGAGGATTAATCGCTCGATACCACTTTTGTCACGACCGTTCGGGTTCGTGGCATCGTGCCTTACCCGGGCACCAAAGTAGTCATACATCAGAGTAATCAGCGGAATATAAAACAAGACATGAAATAGTTGTAAAAGAGACACAATTTTATGTGAGAAAATGTCGCCTTTCGGCATATATACATAACATAGTTTTGCAGTTACATCCCAACTGTACAATAGGACTACAGACCTCTAAGGAAGTAAACAACTATGGCGGGACAGGGCCCCGCCATACCCTGAATGTACAAACTATCTACAATACAGGGAGATCGTACCAAAAAGTAGAGCCTCCGGAGAAGATGGAGCTCCTGACACCAACGCAAAGATCCTAAGGATGTGGATCTAGCACCTGCTTGCCTTTACCTGCGGCATGAACGCAGCCCGGCGAGGTCGATAACAGTACTAAGTATGTTAAACTGTAAATTAATTAAATGAAATCATATCATTTTAAAACCATTTTACAAATATGTATGAAACAACCAAGGAAACCGCATAGTGCCACATCACAAACAAGAGCAACAATAGGTAAATCAGGTCATTTCTAGGCTGCGAATGATCGGCGGGCCAATTGCGTAGTATCACCATGCAAGCCTAATCACGACTCCAGAGTCCGCATAGGCCACTCACGTAGGCCCGCATAGGGTATATAACCCCGCATCGAGGGTAGCTACTCCTCGGCATCGTCCTGGACTCGTAGTCCGCATGGCCACATAGACCGCATGAGGTATAACCCCACACACTAACCTGGAACTCCCGTAGCTCCGCATAGGTCCCCTGGACCCGCATGAGGTATTCTCGAATCATGGTCCCGGATCACCGAGTCTACCCCGTCGGAGGCGCTTAACCCCCGGTAACATGTCAAGAGGTGAGTGATATTACACTAACATAACAGCTTATCGTTAAACAACATAAGCACAACAAGAATACTCTCTTATACAAACGTTACAAGACACTAACACACATAACATCATATCATGTCTACTTATCAAACCATCTTATTATTCTTTTCACTAATCAATATAAGTCTGTTATAAACACATAGGTAAACTGTTCCTTTTATTATTCTTAAGTGGTTATACCTAACTTCCCATAAAGCTAGTATAACTCTTAAGCTTCTGTTTTAAAAACTAATTAGTTCTCTTCTGGAAAAAAATGATTCAGTATTCTTTTGAAATGCTTTCAGATCCTTATTATTCAGGCTTAAGTCGCGAGACATTGCCGTAAGTATTATTCAGGCTTAAGTCGAAAGACATTGCCGTAGTTATTATTCAGTTAACACATGTACGTCTACCGTACTATATATATATTTTAAAAATATCATGCTTTAGGAAGAATCACATACCTTCTCAGCGAAAACCACCTGCCAAGTTGAATATGTCGCGCGCAGAGAATCAACCTATAATAGTCAGACACGTCTATCAACGTTCAGACTACTCTGAAAACTTCTAAGCGTAGGGTTCTATATCCTACGGAAAATTGGGCAGCACTTCCTACCCGTGAGCTACTCAAGTCTCTTTGTGAAAACAGTCTATGTAAGTCTGATTTGATTATTCCTCTTTAAACCCTTCTACTGTGATAATTCAATTCTATTCTTTAATATCCTTCTAAGTATTTATACTTATTTCTATACTTCTACAGATGTATTCTCTAATTACAAAGAAGGAAAAGTTTATTTACCTCGGTAAGCCCAATAATATCCTAGATAAAAGTCGCTGAGCAAGGTTTAGCTCCTAAGTTATGCGCTCCAGAGCTCGAAAACCTTAGAAGTTCTTCACAACTTCTACTAAGGACTAAGGGATTTGGGCTAGGTATTTTGGGCATTATAACAATACTAGAAGGCAACTTTTCTACCAAGGGAGGGGGTAGGTTTCGCTAGGCTAGGGGTAGCCTCGGCTAAGCTTCTCCAAAGGGGAGGTGTTTGGACGAAAAGGCTCAAGGGAGAGGAGAGGATTTTAGACTTGGAAAGTTTTTGTGGATGAAGAACTCTTCATCTCAAGAGGGGTATTTATAGGTCAAGGGATGGCCAACCAAGGGCCAAGATGGTGCCAAGTGCAAGGCAAGTGTAAGGTCAAGATTTGGGCAAGTGTCCTTAGCCAACTTACACACAAAATATCCTTCCAACTCCAAGACAAAAATGGCCATCCAATTCGGCCTAATGCCGCCCCACATCCATCAATTGGAGGGTGACAAGTGTCGCCCTCCCGTTGGTCCAAAATGTTTCGTCTCTCGAAAAAATCCGCAAAAATTAGAAATGACATAGCCGGAATTTATCCTACGCGAGTTGTGTAAAACGTTTCGTCGGAAAACGATTCTTTTAATGAGTTGTGCCAAAAAAAAACGTCTCATTGCCTACTTTAAGGCTAAACTTTCGTACGTACGCCCTCACGTACATACTCTGGAAATACGGGGTATAACACACGTAAGGCAACCAGGGCCCAGAAGGGCAAGGCAGTTGAGGGAGCTGCGAGTAGGACGCAGAGGGCTACAAGGGCACAGGCCCAGTCTTTACCGGAGATGATGTTTCGGGCGGGAGTTCCACGACGTCGCCAGCCTCAGCGGAGTTCGAGGCAGCAACATCGGCTATTGAGACCGCGGTACCAGAGCCTCCAGTTCCACAGCTGGGGGCAGAGTATAGGGATTACGGAGAGCAGATCAGGTTGTTGACTAGCATGTGGCAGGGCGGCACCACCAGGAGCCGGTGGCTAACCCTAGGGCCGACAGTTTAAGGATTCGGGACTTTCTGAGTTGTAATCCACCCGAGTTCTACTGTTCGAGGTCTGAGGAGGATCCTCAGGAGTTCATTCGACAGGTGCGGCGGACTATGCAGGTGCTTAGGACCTCGGAGACAGAGTCCGTTGTGTTAGCTTCTTACCGACTATGCGATATTGCGTTAAATTGGTTTGAGTCGTGGGTGTTGTCTAGAGGTGTGGGTGCACCTCCAGCTGTTTGGGATGAGTTCACGGAAGCCTTCCTCGGTCACTTTTTGCCCCCTGAGACGAGGAGAGCTCGCTTGGATAGGTTCTTGGCATTGAGACAAAATGGGAGGACCATCAGGGAGTACAACCTGGAGTTTGATTCATTAACCAGGTATGCACCCACTATTGTGGCGGACATGGCGGACCGAGTTCACCGCTATGTGATGGGGCTAGACCTGTCACGACCCGAACCCGGGCCCGTAACTGGTGCCTTACCCGGGCACCCAAGTAGACATACATCAGAGTAATCAGCGGAATATAAAACAAGACATGAAAATAATGTGAAGTGAAAACCATTTATCTGAGAGAAGTTGCCTTTCGGCATATATATAAAAACATGAAACCGAACAGTTACATCCCTTTTACAAACTCTGCCCATAACAGTACAGATCTCTAAGAATGTTATAACAACAATGGCGGGACAGGGCCCCGCCATACCCCTGAATGTAAGTACCTACAACGACAGGGGACTATACCACTGATAAGCCTCCGGAGAAACGGAGCTTCCCAACGCTGAACTGTGACCCTATGAGCGAGGATCAACAACTGGTGTACCTCTACCTGCGGCATGAACGCAGCCCCCCGAAGGAGGTCAATACAACAGATACCAAGTATGTGAAACTGAAAATACTGTAAATGAAATCATAGTAGTCTATATAAAGCAAGAGACATGTATGATAACCAAACTACAGTTCACAATAAATAAGCAGTCGTGTCAAGTCAGGGACTCACGCCCTCAAAGTCATCACTCAAATATCACTATGGGTCTCACGCCCACAACATCAATCATGCCCGTGGAATATCTTATCACCGCCGATACCATGATATAAAAGCACCAAGGAATACACATGAACACCGAGTCCCACTGTGTCATAATAAAACCGTCACGGTAAGTACGAAGGCATGGCCGACTACTAAAACCCAGTACCAACAATGCTATAAAAGCGTATCACGAGGTCTTTCTAGATCGCGCCATATGATCGGCGGGCCACTCGCCTCGTGATAATGCGCGTCAAATCTCGAACTTCCGCAGCTCTGCATAGGCCACACATAGGCCCGCGTGAGGTATTCCCGCGTCGAGGGTAGCTACTCCCGCATCGCCCGGACGTGGTGCATGGCCACATAGACCGCATGGCCATATAGACCGCACACTAACCTGAAACTCTCGTAGCTCCGCATAGGCCACCTGGACCCGCATGAGGTATCTCGAATCATAGTCACACAGACTGCCTGAGGTGTACTCGCGTCGGGGCAGCTTAACCCCCGGTATATCATGTCAAGAGGTGAGTGATATAATACTAGCACAACGGCTTATCTTTAAACAACATAAGCACAATAAGAATAACCTTTTACACAAACATCACAAGACACTAACACACGTAGCATCCTAACATGTTTACTTATCAAACCAATCAAGAAAGTATTACAAGGCTATCACAAACCAACATAATCAAGTTATTCACACAAGGTACTTTCTACTTTATGTCAACAAGTTCGGGTTTTTATCCCCAAAGTACTTCCTATATTAACTCTTTAAAAGATCTGTTTCTTTCACAAAAGTCACACAATACCCGTAGTATAAAAATAGAGTGACTATCTTTTTAAGTAAACCAAAACACTTTTTTTTGTAAAAAATCAAGTAACAACATTATTTTCCAAACGTTCAAGTTTGCCTAATTTCAAATGCTCAAGTTTCTCATTTTCGAAAGGTTTCGTAGTTCATAGTTTTAATCACTTAATAATATAATTCTCCTTTAAAACAATTTGAGAAACATATGCCTTATGTGTGAGTAGGTTATTCTTGTTTATAACAATCTTATTAAAGCAGCCATGATCTAGGAAATGTAATATCATTTTGTCTCATCTTAGCTTCTATGCAGATGGAGGTTTCTACTGGTTTTAATAATACTTAATTAGTCAATACATTTCCCTTTATTAGCGCTGCAGTGGTTTGTTCGATACTTATTCTCATTTCCGAAATCAATATAAGGCGTTCATAAACAATTAAGTAAACCGTTCCTTTTATCTCTCTTAAGTCGTTATACCTAACTTCTCATAAAGCTAGTATAACTCTTAAGTTTTTAAAACCAAGTATTACTCTTCTTTCAAAAACGATTCTTAATTCTTTTGAAATACTTCAAGATTCTTATTATTAGACTCAAGTCAAAAGACATCGCAGTAAAACCACGTTCAGTTAACACACGTACGTCTACCGTACTATATATATTCTTTTAAAATATCATGCTCAAGAGGATAGGAAGAATCACATACCTCGCGACGATTATCGACAATTAGCAAAACGCTCCACGGCTATAACCCGGCTAGCCTTGTCCACCATTCAAGTAGAACATTCAACCTATAAAGGCCATATACGTCTATCAACGTCTAGACTACTCTGCAGAATATTCTAAGCAGGGGGTTCTCTATTCTATGGAAAATCGGGCAGCACTTCCCTACCCGTCAAACTACACAAGTCTACTGTAAATACAGTCCTATGTAAGTACAGTTCAATCTTCTTCTTTAATATTCTTCTGATGTGATTTCAATTCAATTCTCTTCTCTTATACCATCCTTCTATATATCTTATACTCATTTCTATACAACTACAGTATGTAATTTCCAATTACAATAGAAGGACAAGAGTATTTACCTCGATAAGCCCAAAATTATCCAAGTTTAAATGTCGATCCTAAGCAACGTTTAGCTCCTACTATGGGTGCTCCAATGTCACGACCCGACCCCGAGCCGCGACTGGTGCCCTACCTGGGCACCCCGTTCAGGTATACATCAGAGAATAGCAGCGGAACATACACAACATAAACACATGTGTAAATAATTAACATCACAGGCTAGCCGATAAGGCCGTCTTCCATAATATAAACATAATCAAAAGTACAACTTAGTTCGTACAGCCCAACCACATATGTGAATACAGACCTCTAGGAATAATAACTGTGGCGGGACAGGGCCCCGCCATACCCCTGAATGTACATAAATCTACTACATCAGGGAAAGACTGTACCAAAAGAAAGACAAGCCTCCGGAGAATGGAGCTTAGACGTCGATAAGTGATCCTAAGAGTGAGGATCCACCACCGCTACCCTTCCTCGGCGCATGAGCGCAGCCCCAGAGAAGGGGTCGATTCACAATATGTACTAAGTATGTAAACGGAAAGTACGTAATCACAACATAAGTTTAAAAGAAAGCGGGAGACATGTATGATAACGATTACGATAATCGTGCCTTACTAACAATGAGAGTAAATCAAAGGAATACGTCTAACATCACAATAGAGACTCGATCAAATCATGGGTAGCGAACCCATAGAAACAGGTGGTATAACGTCTTAGGGTTCTTACCCCTCATTTATACTCTTACCCTGAAGCAGGTGGTATAACGTCTTGGGGGTTTGCCCCTCATTTATACTCTTACCCTGGAAAAGGTAATAAAACAGGTGGTATAACGTCTTGGGGGTTTACCCCTCATTTATACTCTTATCCTGGAGAAGGTGGTATAGCGTCTTGGGGGTTTACCCCTCACTTATACTCTTACCCTATCTCAACCGGCCATCATACAGTAAATAAGCAAGTTAGAAATCCCCCTAACTTCTTATTAGTCTTATTCGTCTACACTCTCATTTTAGTTTACTTAAGGCACTAACAGGTCTTTTATAAAAATCCGGGAATTTAACCCAAAGTACTACGTACTTCAACCTTTTAAAAATGACTCATTTTCATATAGAACTTCCAAGATACTATAAACCGTAGTATCAAGTCAAAATCTCTTTTCAAGACAAGTCACAATACCTTTAGACATAAAGTTAGGTTTCTAAAATCAAGTGACTCCTTTTATATAAAACCTTAGGCAATTGATGCCTTAAAATCAAATTGCCTTTTCATTAGAACAAGTCATTTATCTTTCCATAAAGCAAATATAACCAACTCCCCATAAAGTCGTTATATTCACTTTATACCTTAGCCAAATACAATTTCCTATCCAAGGGACTTATACGTTTAAAACGGAACAAGTATCACATACTTTAAAACTCTTCAAGTCCCTTAACTTTAATAAAACATTAGACATCCTTAATACTTTCAAAGAAGTGAGTTAATCTCCTAACTCACCCGACTTGGCCATTTAATAAACTAGTAAAGGATATCAAGCTCTTGTACGTCTACCGTACTATATACGTGTAACTAGTCATGCTCAAAGGATAGGAAAAGTTCTACATACCTCGCCGGGTCAAACCACTTGCCAAATACAAAGTCCCGCCCGTAGTATGTCAACCTATAATATTCACAATACGTCTAGTAAGGCCTTACTTCAAACGTAGAATATTATAAGTGTCAAGTCGCTAAATTCTACGGAAAATCGGACAGCACCTCCTTTGTTTTTACTAACTTGCCACCTTTTTCAAGGCCGAATACAATAACCAAACACGCCACATTTAAGGCACAATCAAAGCAATTAATCAATAGGGGATTACACGCCTACTAGACGTGTAAAATTCCGCCCCACAACGATAACAAACTAACACAAACTATAAGTCCAAATTCGGCCACCTTGAGTTCAACAATACCAATTCTTAACCAATTTCCATTTCAACCCAAATTGGTAGCATAACATGATATCAAGTCGCATTTGATTATAATAGCCATAATCTTCAAGTAAGTAACATGCGATGATTTCTAATAAACGACCAATTAGTAATCCAATTTTCAAGTGGCTTGTATAACATTTCGGATTTAGCTACAAGCAATCCATAATACTTATAACTTCAACCTATCAACTTCATGCTAGCAACAAGTAAAGCTAACAACAACAATATTGTCACGACCCGAACCCGGGCCCGTGACTGGTGCCTTACCCCGGGCACCCTAGTGATACAACATCAGAGAAAATCAGCGGAAATAAAACATAAACATGTAACAAGAGATTTGATAAATAAACAGGCTAACAAAAACAGTTGCCTTCTGTATATATACATAAAAACCCGAACAGTTATCCTTTTTTTTTACAAACTCTGCCACAACAAGCATTTCTGCACTCTAAGAAAGTGATAACAACTATGACGGACAGGCCCCGCCATACCCTGAATGTACAAGAACCTACGGACTCGGGTAACATACCAAAGATAAGCCTCAGAAAGCGGGCTTCCTAACACGAATCGTGATCCTATGGCGAGGATCCACAACCGATGTACCTCTACTGCGACATGAGCGCACCCAAGGAGGTCGATAACAGTACTAAGTATGTGAAACAAGAAAATCAGAAATGAAATCATAATAGTCTATATAAAGCAGGAGACATGTATGATAACCAAACTACAGTTCACAACATAAAAGCAGTCATGTCAAGTCAGGGACTCACGCCCTCAAGTCATCCCTCATGCCCGTGGAACTCCTTCCTCACCGGCGGCCAGAGGTACAAATTGTGTGGAATCGTGTCGGCCCATCCATGGGACTCGGTAAGGATCATGTAGAATCGTGTCGGCCCGTCCCATGGGACTCGGTAAAGAATCATGTGGAATCGTGTCGGCCCGTCCATGGGACTCGGTGAAGAATCGGATGAAATACGTATCCGGCCCATCTCGTGGGACTCGGTGAAGAATCAGATGAAATACGTGTCCCGGCCCATCTCGTGGGACTCGGTGAAGAATCAAATGAAATACGTGTCCCGGCCCATCTCGTGGGACTCGGTGAAGAATCAGATGAAATACGTGTCGGCCCGTCTCACGGGACTCGGAGCATAGAAATACAACACTTGCACAACAAAGGCTATCACCACAAGCATAGGCAAGTTACACACAACTCAAGGTTATTTTATGCCAAAGTCCGTGTTCGACCCCAAAGTATTACGTGACGTTAAATTCTTTTAAAAGATCCATTTCTTTTATAAAGGTCACCCGATACCCGTAGTATTAAAATAGAGTGACTCACATTTTTAGGTAAACCAAAACACTTTCCTTTTCAATATCAAGTAACAACATTCTTTTCCATAAGTTCAAGTTTGCCTAATTTCAAGTACTTAAGTCTCTTATTTTAGAAAGGTTTCGTAGTTCATAGTCTTAATCACTTAAGAATATAATTCTCTTTTAAACAATTTGAGAAACATATGCCTTATATGTGAGTAGGTTATTCTTGTTCAAAATCAATCTTATTAAAGCAGCCATGATCTAGGAAATGTAATATCATTTTGTCTCATCTTAGCTTCTATGCAGATGGAGGTTTCTACTGGTTTTAATAATACTTAATTAGTCAAAACATTTCCCTTTATTAACGCTGCAGTGGTTTGTCGATACTCATTCTGATTTCCGAAATCAGTAAAACATTATTCCTTTTAAAAACCAAGTACTCATTACTCACGAATGAGGTTTCACACAAAGTTCATATTAATTCATTTAAGTCAAGTCTCTTCTCTTTTAAGATCAAGTCTCTTAACTTCAAAAATTAATAAACCATTCTTTTTATCTCTCTTAAGTCGTTATACCTAACTTCCCATAAAACTAGTATAACTCTTAAGCTTTTAAAACCAAGCATTACTCTTCTTTCAAACAGGTTTCTTAATTCTTTGGAATACTTCAAGATTCTTATTATTCAGGCTTAAGTCAAAAGACATTGCCGTACAACTACGTTCAGTTAACACACGTACGTCTACCGTACTATATATATATTCTTTTAAAATACTTCCAGATTCTCATTATTCAGGCTTAAGTCAAAAGATATTGACGTACAACTACGTTCAGTTAACACACGTACGTCTACCGTACTATATATATATATTCTTCAAAATATCATGCTCAAGTGGATAGGAAGAATCACATACCTCGCGACGATTATCGACTATTAGCAAAACGCTCCACGGCTATAACCCGGCTAGCCTTGTCCACCTTTTAAGTAGCACATGCTACTCGCAGAACATTCAACCTATAAAGGTTATACCAGTCTATCAAAGTCTAGACTACTCTATAGAATATTCTAAGCAGTAGGTTCTCTATTCTACGGAAAATCGGGCAGCACTTCCCTACCCGTTAAGCTACACAAGTCTACTGTAAATACAGTCCTATGTAAGTACAGTTCAATCTTCTTCTTTAATATTCTTCTGATGTGATCTCAGTTTAATTCCCTTCTGTAATATCCTTCTATGAATCTTATATTCATTTCTATACTACAGTATGTAATTCCCAATTACAATATAAAGACAAGAGTATTTACCTCGATAAGCCCAAAATTATCCAAGTTTAAAGTCGATCCTGAGCAAGGTTTAGCTCCTACTCTGTGCGCTCCAACTCGCTCCAAACAACCCTTAGAAGTTCTAACCAACTTCTACGTAAATACTTCAACCAACTATGAAGATTTCCTTAGGGTTTCGTTTAGTGACTAAAGGAAAGTATAGTAGTATTTTCCGGGCTCTTCGTATAGAGGGTACTTGGAAATACTACAAAGGTTTTGGGCTAGAGTATTTTGGCATTACAACAATACTTGGAGAAGTATTTCTCAACCAAGGGGTAGTATTTCGACTAGAACAACTAGAGTGGGGTATTTCGCCAAGGGCCTCTCAAAGGGGGAGGGGGACTTGGACGAAACTACACTAAGGAGGGAGAGGGATTTTTAGACTTGGAAATGTCTAAGTTTGGATGAAGAAGTTCATCAACTAAGGGGGGTATTTATAGGCCAACCAATGGCCAAGATCAAGACAAGTGGTAGGCAAGTGTAGGGTGGGGATTTGGACATGTGTAAGTGGGTCCCACTTGCTCATTAACTACACAAAATATCTCACAAATATCCTACCTAACCTTGACCAATGTTTTAGGCAACAAAAATGGAAAAAACGTGTGCCCCAAATCGTCCAAGCAATCCGCCACTTGAGGGTGACACTTGTCGCCCTCTCGTTGGTCCAAAATATTTCATCTCTCGGAAAAATCCGCAAAAATAATAAATGACATAGCCATATTTTTCCTTTCGCAAAGTTTGGAAAACGTTTCGTCGGAAAACGATTCTTTTTGGTAGCTGTGCACAAAATTTCGTCCCTTAGTCTACTTTAAGGCTTAAACATTTGTACGTACGCCCTTACGTACATACTCTGGAAATACGGGGTATAACATTCTCCCCTCCTTAGAAACATTCGTCCCGAATGTTCCTTCTCAAGACAGATAACGATAAAGTTCCTCATAACAAGTTGCCAATGCCACACCTGGCCACCAAATAACACATACGCAAATACTTAATTCAAGTCCACGAGGAATCACCTCTAACATCACAAAAACTCCCACCTGGGCTAAAAGATACTCCTTCGCACGTTCACTTTACAAAGAATGATCACATCTATGTCCTTAACACATGCTCGCTTCTTCCCTTACTCGTCGCACTTCTCGTACACTCGAATTCTTCCTAATAACCTTACCACATTTCGTTATTGCTTGATTTCAAAATCTCATCACGCCTTCCGGTGATACCTTCGAAGACCCACCACAACCTGAACTCCAAGTGTCGACGCCGATCATCCGCACGACTTCGTTGTCTCGAGCCGCTAAAACCTCCTCGGATAAGCCTCACCTTATCCACATTCAGCGGATCAAGTAGGGACCAACTATCTGAACTTTGCCAACATCGAACAAATCGGCCAAGAATCAATACTTCCGCCATACAAGGCTTCTTAAGGTGACATCCGAATACCGAAATGGTAGCTAGTATAATACTCACTCAACAAGAGGCAAATAATCCTCACAAATACCCACGAATCAAAACGCCGCCGTAACCTATCATCAAACTCCTTAAGGCCATTCCGGCCTTCACGATCTGATTCTAGTCGAACACATCCGCGAACTCGCACGATGGTCATCTAAACTGGGCCTAGCACCCTCGTGACCCTACCAACTGGAGGGACCACCTCGAACTGACCCCACCACAAAACAGGCCGCGGGTTGACCCGTGAATGGTCCTCAACCCGACCCGCTATCGTGCCAAACACTTGTTCCCCCGATCCGGATCAATCTCACAATCATGTCACGAAAACCTAGTGGTCTTCTTAGCTCGACTACCCTCTCATTTTATACCACTCAGGGACTTATCACGCAAATATATCCCACGTATACAATGCACCCCGACAAAGGTCAACATAAACATAAATCTTTTACTCAAGATGGCCTCGCATCTAAGGTCTCTACGTATAAAACTCTAAGGCTCACAATTTCTAGGTACTCAACCTTACCCTTTACTAACCAGGCCTTTAAATCACAATTTAACATAATGCTTAGCACATCATCATAACATCAACGCATACTAGTCTTTAGAGGGGTAAGAATATACCTGTATCAACTGCTTCATTTTCCCTTCATCGCTCTAATCATAATCCTGCCCTGCAGGGCGCATAGCTATAGAAGGCGATGAACCTGCCACCGACCCGGTAGGCTGAGTCATTCTGCCTGCATCCTTCCTATTAGACGGTTTCACACATGGCTCGACGGCGCGAGAAAAACAAGCACCAGTAAAAAGACGACATTCCCCGGGATGACGTCTACCACATCGTGCACACTGAGGGAAACATGAATCCGGCTGGCTAGAACCCATGTATACCGGGAACCGAAGCCACGAGCCACGACCGGCTCCGAATACCGAACGTCACGAAGATCGGAGGACCACTGCTGCGGGCGGAGGTACATAACTAGTCTGCTGCTGAGGCGGCCCGCCTCGAAAGTTACCAAAGGACCATGCTGTTCTGGCCCTCTTCTGATGATCCCGGTCATTCCGTCGACCTCTCAGTGGCTCACATCCCGGCATGAGCGATGCGGGCAATGTCCATGCCGGTGAAGAGCTACACCCGCATGTGCCTCGCCAAGTAATCATCTAGCGGTGGCGTGGCGGTGTACTGGCCCTCCATATCGCATTACGGGGACATACCGAGCTAATGAGTCGAACTCCACATTGTACTCTCTAACCGCCCGCCTGCCCCGCCTCAACGTCAAAAATGCATGCCCGAGCCCTCCTCATGGGGGCAAGAAATGTGCAAGAAAAGCCCTTGAGAACTCGTCCCAGGCGGCTGGAAGTGCATGCTCTCCCCGGGACAGCTCCCACGAATCAAACCACGATCGCGGATCACGCGGTGATGCGAACCCAATACCACCGACTCGCCTCGAGGCTCGATCACTCATGATCCGTCAGCTGTCGGATAAACTCCCGAGGTCATCCTCTCGATCCATAGAACACCGGCGGGATACAACTCGTAAAGTCCCGTAGTCTCAAATCGTCGCTCGGGGTGAACTACGGTGCTATGGATCGAACTCACGATCCACCTATCCTCATATCTCGCCACGACTCGCCAAGAATCGCCATCTCCTTGTACCCCATCTCATCTGCTTCAGGCTGTGGGACTAGAGGCTCGTGTATCGTAGTCTCGGCAGCCCACCGCCGCGCTCTAAAATCTGGCCGGGCGGCGTCGCAAAACTCGCCGTCAAGTACTATCTCGTGTAACGATCGGGCCTTCGCTCGTAACCCTTCGTGCTTTACTCGCAGCTCCCTCGGCTGCCTTGCCCTTCTGGGCCCGGGTTGCCTTACGCGGAGGCATAACTGGTAAAGGAAAGAAATACGTCAGAGGGGTCCAACTTATCACACGGCTCTAAGGCACGATCTCAGAATGAGAAGAATGGAAACCAATCCTAAATGTCCTATAGCCTCCTGATTATAGATGTGGTGCACAACACACCGATAATCAAGACTCTACTAGACACGATGTAGACAATTTCCGAGGATTAATCGCTCGATACCACTTTTGTCACGACCGAACCTCGGGCGTGGATCGTGCCTTACCCCGGGCACCCTAGTGATACAACATCAGAGAAAATCAGCGGAAATAAAACATAGACATGAAACAAGAGATATGATAAATAAACAGGCCAACCAAAACAGTTGCCTTCTGTATATATACATAAGAACCCGAACAGTTATCCTTTTTTTTTACAAACTCTGCCCACAACAGTACTACAGACCTCTAAGAAAGTGACAACAACTATGACGGGACAGGGCCCCGCCATACCCCTGAATGTACAAGTACCTACAGACTGGGGTAATGTCACGACCGAACCGGCCCGTGATCGTGCCTTACCCGGCACCCTAGTGATACAACATCGAGAAAAACCAATGGAAATAAAAACTTAAACATGCAAATAGATATGGATCAAGATAAAGAAAATAGGCCAACCAAAACGGTTGCCTTTTCTCGCATATATAAATATATCGACATTTGAACGATTCATAATCCTTACAACCCCGCCCACAACAAAGGCATGCACTTAAGATTTTTACAACAACTATGACGGACAGCCGCCATACCCCGAATGTACAAGAACCTCTGCACTCGTGGTAACATACCAAAGATAAGCCTCCAAGGAACGGAGCTTTCAATACGCTGAAATGTGATCCTATAAGCGGGATCAGCAGACGATGTACTTACTGCGGCGTTAACGCACTTCCGGGCGAGGTCAAGACAAAGGTACCAAGTATGAAATCGAAATATCAGAAATGAAATAATAGCGTCTATATAAAGCGGAGACATGTATGATAACCAAACTACGCTCACGATAAATAAGGCCATAAGTCGTGACTCACGCCTCGTAGTCATCACTCAAATATAACTATGGGTCTCACGCCCGCAACATCAATCATGCGTGGATTACCTTTCCTCATCACGGCCAGCTTTATGATATAATAACGCCAAAGTGCGCATGAACACCAAGTCCTACCTGAGTCATAAAACCGTACTAACAATACTATACAATCAAACCACGGAGCTGATACGGGGCAAGTACAAAAGCCGACTACCAGATACCAAGGCCGAGTCACGTAGCTGACCGGGGCAAGTACGAGGGCTAACTACCAGATCCCAAGGTCAGATCACGAGACTCCGCCACTCAACATCCAAACCACGGCCGTCACGGGCAAGTGCGAAGCCGACTACGGATACCAAGGCGTCGAGTCACGTGGTCGATCGGCAAGTACGAGGTGACCACCGTGTACCAAGGCGTATCACGAGACTTTGTCACTAAACCGAGCGGGCAAGTGCGAGGGCTAACTACCAGTACCAAGGCCGAATCACCACGAGGCGGGCAAATACGAAGCCACCACCGATACCAAGGCCGATCAAGAAACCTCACGAGAGCTAGTCCATGGAATAACAATCAGAATGGAAGCATACTCGTGGGCCACCCATCGTGTCAGTATGTCCAAGCCAATAACACTATCAACCGTGAGCGCACTGCGGAATTCTCCACACCGCCGCAAGACGCCCAAGTAAGTTCTCAACAAGTCAACCGGCCCTCCATCGAGAGACGCGGTAGTATAGAAACACAATTCTTGCACACAAAGGCTATCACAATAAGCATAGACAAGTTTCACAACAACACGCATAGGCAATTTATACACAACTCAAGGTACTTTCATTTTATGTCAAAGTCCGAGTTTTAACCCTAAAGTACTACGTACGTTAAATTCCTTTTTAAAGATCCATTTCTTTTACAAAGGTCACCCGATACTCGTAGTATAAAAATAGAGTGACTAACATTGTTAAGTAAACCAAAACACTTCCCTTTGTAAAATCAAGTAACAACATTATTTTCCAAACGTTCAAGTTTGCCTAATTTCAAATGCTCAAGTTTCTCATTTTCGAAAAGGTTTCGTAGTTCATAGTTTTAATCCTTTAAAACAATTTGAGATACATATGCCTTATGTGTCAGTATGTTATTCTTTGTTCATAACAATCTTATTAAAGCAGCCATGATCTAGGAAATGTAATATCATTTTGTCTCATCTTAGCTTCTATGCAGATGGAGGTTTCTACTGGTTTTAATAATACTTTATTAGTCAATACATTTCCCTTTATTAGCGCTGCTGTGGTTTGTTCGATACTTATTATGATTTCAAATCAAGAAACATTATTCCTTTTAACAACCAAGTACTCATTACTCACGAATGAGGTTTCACACACACATTCATATTAATTCATTTAAGTCAAGCCTCTTATCTTTTAAGATCAAGTCTCTTAACTTCTAAAATTAATAAACCATTCTTTTTATCTCTCTTAAGTCGTTATATCTAACTTCCCATAAAGCTAGTATAACTCTTAAGCTTTTAAAACCAAGCATTATTCTTCTTTCAACAAGGTTTCTTAATTCTTTTGAAATACTTCAAGATTCTTATTATTCAGGCTTAAGTCAAAAGACATTGCCGTAAATCTATATTCAGTTAACACACGTACGTCTACCGTACTATATATATATATTCTTGTAAAATACTTCCAGATTCTTATTATTCAGGCTTAAGTCAAAAGACATTGCCACACGTCGCCTACCGCATATATATATTCCTTTAAAATATCATGCTCAAGAGTATAGGAAGAATCACATACCTCGCGACGATTATCGACTATTAGCAAAACGCTCCACGGCTATAACCCGGCTAGCCTTGTCCACCTTTCCAAGTAGTACATGCTACTCGCAAAACATTCAACCAATAAAGGTTATAAGTTCATCAGAAATACAAATTCCTATGTAAGTACAGTTTAATCTTCTACTATAATTTCTTCTGATGTGATTTCAGTTCAAGTCTTTTCTGTAATATCCTTCTATTACAGTTCAATTCTCTTCTTATGAATCTTATATTCATTTATATACAACTACAGTATGTAATTTCCAATTACAATAGAAGGATAGGATTATTTACCTCGGTAAGCCCAAAATTATCCAAGTTTAATGTCGATCCTGAGCAACGTTTAGCTCCTAAACCGGGTGCTCCAACCCGCTCCAAACAACCCTTAGAAGTTCTACGCAACTTCTTCTTAATACTCCAACCAACTATGGAGATTTTCCTTAGGGTTTCGTTTTTGTGACTGAAGGGAAGTATAATAGTATTTCTGGGCTTCTAGTGTAGGTATAACCTTGGAATACTACAAGGTATTTGGGCCAAGGTATTTTGGAATAGTAACAATACTAGGAGAATACTTTTCTACCAAGGGGGGGTATTTATGAAAACAACTAGGCAGGGGTACTTTCGCCACACCACTGTGAGGGGAGTGGGGAGTACCCTCTCGCCAAGGCTTCTCAAGGGGGAGGTGGTGTGTTGGACGAGAACACTTCACAAGGGAGGGGAAAGAGATTTCAAGACTTAGAATTCATTTGAGGGATGAAGAAGTTCATCAACTAAGGGGGTATTTATAGGTCAAGCAATGACCAACCAATGGCCAAGATGAAGACAAGTGTGGTGCAAGTGTAGGGCTAGGATTTACCCATGTGTCCTTATCCATCTACTACACAAAATATCCTACCTAACCCTTGACCAAGAAAGAGCACAAAAAACGTGCCAAAGAAAGCCCTCTTTGCCGTCCATTGAGGGTGACACTTGTCACCCTCCCGTTGGTCCAAAATATTTCATCTCTCGGAAAAATCCGCAAAAATAATAAATGACATAGCCGTATTTTTCCCTTCGCAAAGTCCGGAAAATGTTTCGTCGGAAAACGACTCTTTTCGCTAGTTGTGTACAAATTTCGCCACTTTGCCTACTTAAGGCTTAAACTTTTTGTACGTACGCCCTCACGTACATACTATGGAAATACGGGGTATAACATTCTCCCCTCCTTAGAAACATTCGTCCCGAATGTTCCTTCTCAAGATGGATAACGATAAAGTTCCTCTAACAAGTTGCCAACGCCACACCTGGCCACGAAATAACACACGTACTCTTCCTTCCTTACTCGTCGTGTCCTTCTCGAACACTTGAACTCTTCTAGTATATGTACCACACTTCAGTCATCGCTTCAGTTCCCAAAACTTTGGAGTCACCACCTCCAAACTTGGTCATCTTACTAGCCTCAATCCCCCTTAAGGCCATTCCCGGCCTTCACGATCCGCTTCTGGTCGAACATATCCACGAACTCATACGATGGTCATCCAAACTTGGGCCTAGCACCCCCGTGACCCTACCACCTGGCGGGACCACCTCGAACTGACCCAACCCCAAACCGGGCTACGGGTTGACCCGCAACATGGCCCCAACCCGACCCACTTAACGCATCAAGCTCTTGTTTCCCGATCCGGAACAATCTTACTAATTTACGTCATGAAAGCTACCACTTCCATTTTACACCACCCAAGGAAATTTTCCCACAATTACTCCACGTATACTTATACATTCAGACAAAGATCACCCGCAAAATCTTGTACTCAAGACGGCCTTACATCTAAGGTCTTAACGTGTAATATTCTAAGGTTCATACCTTCCCTGACCCCACACTTATTCTTTCAACTATCCATGTCTCCAAACCACAATACACACAAAGCTATCTGTACCTAGCACTCAATATACAATCATTGTATCACGCATGTAAAACTCTAGAGGGTTAAGGATATACCTGAAAAGATAGGCGGTTCAAAGGACCGCTAAAACTGGGAACTTCCACCGCGACCTCTGCCGTGGTCTGCCGGTGTATGAACATCCTGCCTAGCTATGGAAGGTGAAGAACCCGAATCGATCTCGTAGTCATGCTATCCTACGGTGCTACTCGCCTGGACAGCCTCTCGCCGGATGGCCTGTTGGCGCAGAATAACAATCTCCCAAGTTAGTACGACACTCTCCCTTATGAAGTTTTCCACAATGGCCACACCGAGACAAGGCGACCTCATCCGCGAGCACTCCTACTCCTCTCAAAATCAAACACAGGAGCCCCGACTCCCTGAATATCCCGGCGTCCCGAAGGTGTGGAGGACCACTTTGTAATCGCGGAGGTACATAACTAGTTCGCCGAGGCGGTCCGCCTCGAAAGTTATCAAAGGACCTGCTGCTCGCCTCTTCGCCGATCTTGGTCATTCCGCCGACCTCTCGCTCCTCACATCCAAGTGCATAAGCTCGCATGCGGCAATGTCCATGCCCTACCAAGAGCTACACCCGAACAACTCTCTGCTAGGTAATCATCGAGCCCTGTAACATATCGGTGCACTCGATCCTCCATACTAGCTACTAACACGGGGACATACCGGGCCAATGAGTCGAACTCCACATTGTACTCCCGAACCGTACGTCCGTTCTACCGCAACACCAAAAATCGCTTACCGAGCCCTCCTTGCTGTGGAGGCAAGAAATGTGCAAGAAATGCCTATGAGACCTCGTTCCATACAGCTTGAAGTGCATGCCCTCCCCGGGACAGCTCACACGAATCAAAACCGTCGACTGCTGTATCACTCAGCCGATGCGAACCTAGGACTACTGACTCTGTCTCCGATGCCTCGATCACTCGCGATCCGTCAGAATCGCTTGATGAATCGCTGCGGATCATCCTCGTGCCTCGACCCATAGAACTCGCGGCTACAACTCGTAAAGTCCCGTAGCCTCAAACTATCCGATCTCGGGTGAACCACGGTGCTCTCGAATCGCCTGCGTCCACTATCCTCATGTTCTGCCACGATCACGGCGATGAATCGGGCCATCTCTTTGTAACCCATCTCCTCTCGCTCCGGTGTGCGGACCGAGGCTCAGTCTTGTGGCCTCAGCAGCCACTGCTGCGGCTCTAAACTCTACTGGGGCTGGTGGCGTCGCAAAACTCGCCGTCTGAAGCACAATCTCAGTCATCGACTGGCTCGCCCTCGCATTCTCTCAGATCTCACTAGCAGCTCTCTCGGCTGCCTTGCCCACCTGGGCCAGGGTTGCCTTGCGCAGAGGCATAACTGGTAAAAACGAGATACGTCAGAGGGGTCCAACTTACAACATAACTCTAAGGCACGATCTCAGAATGAGAAAAAGGGAAACCAATCCTAAATGTCCTATAGCCTCCTGATTATAGATGTGGTGCACAACACACCGATAATCAAGACTCTACTAGACACGGTCTGTAGACACTTTCCGAGGATTAATCGCTCGATACCACTTTTGTCACGACCCAACCGGCCCGTGATCGTGCCTTACCCTGCACCCTAGTGATACAACATCAGAGAAAAACCAGCGGAAATAAAAACTTAAACATGCAAATAGATATGGATCAAGATAAAAGAAAATAGGCCAACCAAAACGGTTGCCTTTCTGCATATATAAATATATCGACATTTGAAGCGATAATCCTTACAACCCCGCCACAACAAAGGTTACTGCACTTAAGATTTTTACAACAACTATGACGGACAGGCCCCGCCATACCCACGAATGTACAATAACCTACGCACTCGTGGTAACATACCAAAGATAAGCCTCCAAGGAACGGAGCTTTCAATACGCTGAAATGTGATCCTATGCGAGGATCAAGACGATGTACTTACCGCGCAGATAACGCAGCCGAAGGAGGTCGATACAACAGTACCAAGTATGTGAAATCAAAATATCGTAAATGAAATCATAGCACTATATAAAGCAGAGACATGTATGATAACCAAACTACGATTCACGATAAATAAGGCCATCAAAGTCAGGGACTCACGCCCTCAGAGTCATCAGTCAAATATAACTATGGGTCTCACGCCCGCAACATCAATCATGCCCGTGGAATACCTTCCTCACTGCCGGCAGTCTATGATATAATAACGCCAAGGAGTACGCATGAACACCAAGTCCTACCTGAGTCATAAAACCGTACTAACAATACTATACAATCAAACCACAGAGCTGATACGGGGCAAGTACGAAAGCCGACTACGGATACCAAGCGCCGAGTCACGTGGTGATCGGGCAAGTACGAGGGCTAACTACCAGATACCAAGGCCATATCACGAGACTCTGCCACTCAACATCCAAACCACGAAGCTGATACGGGGCAAGTGCGAAAGCCGACTACCAGATACCAAGGCCGAGTCAATGAGTGACCGAGGCAAGTCGGTGACCACTGTGTACCAAGGCCGTATCACGAGACTTCGTCACTAAACTGAACGGGGCAAGTGTGAGGGCTAACTACCAGGTACCAAGGCCGAATCAGCCACGAGACGGGGCAAGTACGAAAGCCGACCACCAGATACCAAGGCCGATCAGTAAAACCTCATGGAGAGCTAGTCCATGGAATAACAATCAGAATGGAAGCATACTCGTGGGCCACCCATCGTGTCAGTATGTCCAAGCCAATAACACTATCAGCGAGCGCACTGCGGAATTCTCCACACCGCCGACGTCCAAGTAAGTTCTCAACAAGTCAACCGGCCCTCCATCGAGAGACGCGGTAGTATAGAAACACAATTCTTGCACACAAAGGCTATCACAATAAGCATAGACAAGTTTCACAACAACACGCATAGGCAAGTTATACACAACTCAAGGTACTTTCATTTTATGTCAAAGTCCGGGTTTTAACCCTAAAGTACTACGTACGTTAAATTCCTTTTTAAAGATCCATTTCTTTTACAAAGGTCACCCGATACTCGTAGTATAAAAATAGAGTGACTAACATTGTTAAGTAAACCAAAACACTTCCCTTTGTAAAATCAAGTAACAACATTATTTTCCAAACGTTCAAGTTTGCCTAATTTCAAATGCTCAAGTTTCTCATTTTCGAAAAGGTTTCGTAGTTCATAGTTTTAATCCTTTAAAACAATTTGAGATACATATGCCTTATGTGTCAGTAGGTTATTCTTTGTTCATAACAATCTTATTAAAGCAGCCATGATCTAGGAAATGTAATATCATTTTGTCTCATCTTAGCTTCTATGCAGATGGAGGTTTCTACTGGTTTTAATAATACTTTATTAGTCAATACATTTCCCTTTATTAGCGCTGCTGTGGTTTGTTCGATACTTATTCTGATTTCTGAAATCAGTAAAACATTATTCCTTTTAACAACCAAGTACTCATTACTCACGAATGAGGTTTCACACACACATTCATATTAATTCATTTAAGTCAAACCTCTTATCTTTTAAGATCAAGTCTCTTAACTTCTAAAATTAATAAACCATTCTTTTTATCTCTCTTAAGTCGTTATACCTAACTTCCCATAAAGCTAGTATAACTCTTAAGCTTTTAAAACCAAGCATTATTCTTCTTTCAACAAGGTTTCTTAATTCTTTTGAAATACTTCAAGATTCTTATTATTCAGGCTTAAGTCAAAAGACATTGCCGTAAATCTATATTCAGTTAACACACGTACGTCTACCGTACTATATATATATATTCTTGTAAAATACTTCCAGATTCTTATTATTCAGGCTTAAGTCAAAAGACATTGCCACACGTACGTCTACCGTACTATATATATTCCTTTAAAATATCATGCTCAAGAGTATAGGAAGAATCACATACCTCATGCGATTATCGACTATTAGCAAAACGCCCACGGCTATAACCTGGCTAGCCTTGTCCACCTTTCCAAGTAGTACATGCTACTCGCGAACATTCAACCAATAAAGGTTATAAGTCTCATCAGAAATACAACCCTATGTAAGTCTGATTTAATCTTCTACTATAATTTCTTCTGATGTGATTTCAGTTCAAGTCTTTTTGTAATATCCTTCTATTACAGTTCAATTCTCTTCTTATGAATCTTATATTCATTTCTATACAACTACAGTATGTAATTTCCAATTACAATAGAAGGATAGGATTATTTACCTCGGTAAGCCCAAAATTATCCAAGTTTAATGTCGATCCTGAGCAACGTTTAGCTCCTAAACCGGGTGCTCCAACCCGCTCCAAACAACCCTTAGAATTTCTACGCAACTTCTTCTTAATACTCCAACCAACTATGGAGATTTTCCTTAGGGTTTCGTTTTTGTGGTGAAGGAAGTATAATAGTATTTCGGGCTTCTAGTGTAGGTATAACCTTGGAATACTACAAGGTATTTGGGCAGGTATTTTGGAATAGTAACAATACTAGGAGAATACTTTTCTACCAAGGGGGGGTATTTTATGAAAACAACTAGTCAAGGGGGGGGTACTTTCGGCCACACCACTAGGAGGGGGGGTGGGGGGGAGTACCCTCTCGGCCAAGGCTTCTCAAGGGGGGGAGGGGTGGTGTGTTGGACGAGAACACTTCACAAGGGAGGGGAAAGGGATTTCAAGACTTAGAATTCATTTGAGGGATGAAGAAGTTCATCAACTAAGGGGGTATTTATAGGTCAAGCAATGGCCAACCAATGGCCAAGATGAAGACAAGTGTGGTGCAAGTGTAGGGCTAGGATTTACCCATGTGTCCTTATCCATCTACTACACAAAATATCCTACCTAACCCTTGACCAAGAAAGAGCACAAAAAACATGCCAAAGAAAGCCCTATTTGCCGTCCATTGAGGGTGACAAGTGTCACTCTCCCGTTGGTCCAAAATATTTCATCTCTCAGAAAAATCCGCAAAAATAATAAATGACATAGCCGTATTTTTCCCTTCGCAAAGTCCGGAAAACGTTTCGTCGGAAAACGACTCTTTTCGCTAGTTGTGTACAAATTTCGCCACTTTGCCTACTTAAGGCTTAAACTTTTTGTACGTGCGCCTCACGCATACACTGAAATACGGTATAACAGTAACATACCAAAAGATAAGCCTCAAGAAACGGCTTCAACACGCTGAATCAGGATCCTATGAGCGAGGATCCACAACCGATGTACCTCTACTGCGGCATGAACGCACTTCGGCGAGGTCGATAACATGTACCAAGTATGTGAAATCAGAAATATCGTAAATGAAATCATAATAGTCTATATAAAGCAGGAGACATGTATGATAACCAAACTACAGTTCACAACATAAAAGCAGTCATGTCAAGTCAGGGACTCACGCCCTCAAGTCATCCCTCATGCCCGTGGAACTCCTTCCTCACTGCCGGAAGTCTAGGTATAAATTGTGTGGAATACGTGTCCCGGCCCATCCCATGGGACTCGGTAAAGGATCATGTAGAATACGTGTCCCGGCCCATCCCATGGGACTCGGTAAAGAATCATGTGGAATACGTGTCCCGGCCCATCCCATGGGACTCGGTGAAGAATCAGATGAAATACGTGTCCCGGCCCATCTCATGGGACTCGGTGAAGAATCAGATGGAATACGTGTCCCGGCCCATCTCATGGGACTCGGTGAAGAATCAGATGGAATACGTGTCCCGGCCCATCTCATGGGACTCGGTGAAGAATCAGATGGAATACGTGTCCCGGCCCATCTCATGGGACTCGGTAGCATAGAAATACAACACTTGCACAACAAAGGCTATCACCACAAGCATAGGCAAGTTACACACAACTCAAGGTTATTTTATGCCAAAGTCCAGGTTCTGACCCCAAAGTATTACGTACGTTAAATTCTTTTTAAAAGATCCATTTCTTTTATAAAGGTCACCCGATACCCGTAGTATTAAAATAGAGTGACTCACATTTTTAGGTAAACCAAAACACTTTCCTTTTCAATATCAAGTAACAACATTCTTTTCTATAAGTTCAAGTTTGCCTAATTTCAAGTACTTAAGTCTCTTATTTTAGAAAGGTTTCGTAGTTCATAGTCTTAATCACTTAAGAATATAATTCTCTTTTAAACAATTTGAGAAACATATGCCTTATATGTGAGTAGGTTATTCTTGTTCAAAATCAATCTTATTAAAGCAGCCATGATCTAGGAAATGTAATATCATTTTGTCTCATCTTAGCTTCTATGCAGATGGAGGTTTTTACTGGTTTTAATAATACTTAATTAGTCAAAACATTTCCCTTTATTAACGCTGCAGTGGTTTGTCGATACTCATTCTGATTCAAATCAAAAACATTATTCCTTTTAAAAACCAAGTACTCATTACTCACGAATGAGGTTTCACACAAAGTTCATATTAATTCATTTAAGTCAAGTCTCTTCTCTTTTAAGATCAAGTCTCTTAACTTCAAAAATTAATAAACCATTCTTTTTATCTCTCTTAAGTCGTTATACCTAACTTCCCATAAAGCTAGTATAACTCTTAAGTTTTTAAAACCAAGCATTACTCTTCTTTCAAACAGGTTTCTTAATTCTTTGGAATACTTCAAGATTCTTATTATTCAGGCTTAAGTCAAAAGACATTGCCGTACAACTACGTTCAGTTAACACACGTACGTCTACCGTACTATATATATATTCTTTTAAAATACTTCCAGATTCTTATTATTCAGGCTTAAGTCAAAAGACATTGCCGTACAACTACGTTCAGTTAACACACGTACGTCTACCGTACTATATATATATATTCTTCAAAATATCATGCTCAAGAGGATAGGAAGAATCACATACCTCGCGACGATTATCGACTATTAGCAAAACGCTCCACGGCTATAACCCGGCTAGCCTTGTCCACCTTTTAAGTAGCACATGCTACTCGCAGAACATTCAACCTATAAAGGTTATACCAGTCTATCAAAGTCTAGACTACTCTGTAGAATATTCTAAGCAGTAGGTTCTCTATTCTACGGAAAATCGGGCAGCACTTCCCTACCCGTTAAGCTACACAAGTCATCAGAATACAAATTCTATGTAAGTACAGTTCAATCTTCTTCTTTAATATTCTTCCGATGTGATCTCGTTTAATTCCTTCTCAGAATATCCTTCTATGAATCTTATATTCATTTCTATACTACAGTATGTAATTCCCAATTACAATATAAAGACAAGAGTATTTACCTCGATAAGCCCAAAATTATCCAAGTTTAAAGTCGATCCTGAGCAAGGTTTAGCTCCTACTCCGTGCGCTCCAACCCGCTCCAAACAACCCTTGGAAGTTCTACGCAACTTCTTCTTAATACTTCAACCAACTGTGAAGATTTTCCTTAGGGTTTCGTTTTTGTGACTGAAGGGAAGTATAATAGTATTTCTGGGCTTTTAGTATAGGTGTAACCTTGGAATACTATAAGGTATATGGGCCAAGGTATTTTGGAATAATAACAATACTTGGAGAGTATTTTTCTACCAAGGGGGGGGGGGGGTATTTTACGAGAGCTTCAAGGTGGTACTTCTCCAAGGCCTCTCGAGGAGGGTGATTTGGACGAAACTACACTAAGGAGGGAGAGGGATTTTTAGACTTGGAAATGTCTAAGTGTGGATGAAGAAGTTCATCAACTAAGGGGGGTATTTATAGGCCAACCAATGGCCAAGATCAAGACAAGTGGTAGGCAAGTGTAGGGTGGGGATTTGGACATGTGTAAGTGGGTCCCACTTGCTCAACAACTACACAAAATATCTCACAAATATCCTACCTAACCTTGACCAATGTTTTAGGCAACAAAAATGGAAAAAACGTGTGCCCCAAATGGTCCAAGCAATCCGCCACTTGAGGGTGACACTTGTCGCCCTCTCGTTGGTCCAAAATATTTCATCTCTCGGAAAAATCCGCAAAAATAATAAATGACATAGCCGTATTTTTCCCTTCGCAAAGTTTGGAAAACGTTTCGTCGGAAAACGATTCTTTTTGGTAGCTGTGCACAAAATTTCGTCCCTTAGTCTACTTTAAGGCTTAAACTTTTGTACGTACGCCCTTACGTACATACTCTGGAAATACGGGGTATAACAAATATAAATATGTAATCTTGTAACACCTTTAAAAGACAAGATTATACCTTAACGATTCTTAATCCAACTCCAATCCGAAGTCGCTCCTTAGTAGTTTAGAGCCTCTCCAAGACACTTCAATCCGCTTGTTGAGACCCTTAGAACAACACCAACAATTATCCTTCAAATCTCCAAACAAAACCTAGAAAGACCATTAGGTTTTCGTTTTGCGACTAACCCGTAAACTATCTTTTTCCAAGATTTTTCTATAGAGATGTGTTTACAATACACCTAAGAACCTTGGTTTAAAGTGTGGAGCTAAATGGATCACAAACAATGATTTTCTTTTTTTTTTGTGTGGAACCCGAGAGCTCAAGCTCTATGTTCATCCAATTTTTCAAGAAATTTGCTAAGTGTTGGCACTAGTACTGCTACTAGTAGTAATATAAAGGGTCATGGAGGGACAAGATGCAACCATTTGGGTGGCTAGGATGAAGTCTTACAAAATATCAAGACTAATTGACCTTTGACTTAGTCAACATTCTCATGCTACACAAGTTGCAAGACTTGTCTTGCAACAAAGGTGTAATGACCCTCCTGCCCTTGCACATTTCGACCAAGGCATCACATAAGGGGGGGTGACATGTGTCGCCCTCCCATTGGTCATAGTAATACGTTTTCCGACAATTCCATAATTCCGATAAATTTTTATAAGTCTCAGATCTTAACACTTGTGAGTTCTTACGTACGATCTTAAGACATGTCCTGTAAATACGGGGTGTAACATCCAACCCGCTCCAAACAACCCTTAGAAGTTCTACGCAACTTCTTCTTAATACTTCAACCAATTATGAAGATTTTCCTTAGGGTTTCGTTTTGTGACTGAAGGGAAGTATAATAGTATTTACGGCTTTTAGTATGTGGTAACCTTGGAATACTACAAGGTATTTTGGAATAGTAACAATACTTGGAGAATACTTTTCTACCAATGGGGTATTTTACGAGAACAACTCAAGAGGGAGATGTTTCGCCAAGGCTCACAAAGGGGAGGGTGCTCTTGGCCGAGAGCAACAAGAAGAGGGGAGGGAGTATTTCAAGTCTTGAAATCTCTAAGTGTGGATGAAGAAGTCTTGCACTTCAAGGGGGTATTTATAGGACTTTCAAGGGCTAGGATTAAGGCAAGTGGAGGGTGGAGATTTGGGCAAGTGTACCTTATCCATCTACCACACAAAATATCACAAAATATCCTACCTACTCCATGACTTGAAATCGTGCAAATAACGCCCACAAATCCGCCAACTTGAGGGTGACAAGTGTCGCCCTCTCGTTGGTCCAAAATATTTCATCTCTCGGAAAAATCCGCAAAAATAATTAATGTTGCAACCGTAATTTTCCCTTCGCAAAGTTTGGAAAACTTTTCGTCGGAAAACAATTCTTTTCGCTAGTTGTGCACAAATTTCGTCCCTTTGCCTACTTAAGGCTTAAACTTTTGTACGTACGTCCTCACGTACATACTCTGGAAATACGGGGTATAACATTCTCCCCTCCTTAGAAACATTCGTCCCGAATGTTCCTTCTCAAGACGGATAATGATAACGTTCCTCTTAACTTAAACAAGTCGCCAATGCCACACCTGGCCCCAAAACAACACACGCGCCAATACTTAATCCAAGTCAACGAGGAATCACCTCCATCATTACAAAAGCTCCCACCCAAGGGCTAAAAGATACTCCCTTCGCACCTTTTCTTTACAAACGAAATGATCACTTCTATTCTCTTACTCGTCGTACCCTTCTCGTACACTCGAACTCTTTCTCATAACTTACCACATTTCTGTTACTGCTTCAGTTACCAAAATCTCTGGGTTACTATCTCCAACTTGGTCATCATTAACCGGGAACACTCTGGATGGATCTCTGATACTTTTCCGAACATAACAACATGAAAGACCGGACGTACTGCTTCCTACGTTGGACGGCAAAGCTAACTTATAGGCAACCTGGCCTATTCTACAAACAATTTGAAAATGCCCAAAAGCACTTTGGGTTAAGTTTCCTCTGTTTCCAAAACTCGTCATACCCTTCCGGGGTGGTACCTTCAAGAAAACCCACCGTCAACCTGAACTCTAAGTGTCGACGTTGATTATCCGCATGACTTTTGTCGACTCTGAGCTGCCAATAACCTCTCTTGGATAAGCTTCACCCTATCCACATCCTGCTGAACAAGTATGAACCAACTATCCGAACCTTGCCAACATCGAACCAATCGACCGGCAACTTACACTTCCGCCCCTACAAGGTGTCATAAAGCGACATCCGAATACTGAAATGGTAGCTATAAAACACTCCCTCTACAGGAGGCAACAATCCTCACAGCTACCCCTGAAATCCAAACACTGGCCCGAGGGCGAATGCGATACTGAGACTCACCTGAGTTCCTAACCCTGCCTGGTAAAACTTCCAGAAAAAGAAATAGCCGTAATATGGGCTCCACTGCCTGACATAAGGTGAAAGTAGGCACCTCGTGCAGCCTTACAACCTTCCTGATATAACATCTCGCATAACCCTCTGCCGAGTAAATGGTCTTGACTGAACGACAAGATGGGCTGACCTCATCGGCCCGACTACTGGTCGAACGCATCCACGAACTCGTACGATGGTTAACTAAACTTGGTCCTAACACCCTCGTGACCCCACCACCTGGCGGGACCACCTCGAACTGACCCCACCACATTACAGGCCGCGGGTTGACCCGCGATCGGTCCTCAACCCGACCCGCTATCGCAAGAAACTCTTGTTCCCGATCCTAACAATCTCACTAATCAAGTTACGAAAACCTAGTGGTCATTCTTAGCTCAAATACCCCCTTTCATTTCATACCACTCAGGGACTTATCACACAAACATATCTCACGTGTATTATGCACTCCGATAAGGGTCAAACATAAAAATAAATCTTTTACTCAAGATGGCCTCGCCTCTAAGGTCTCCACGTATAAAACTCTAAGGCTCACACTTTTCCTATCCCCAATCTTACCCCTTTTAACTAACCATGACTCCTAATCACAATTTGCACAATGCTATCTGAATATAACACTTAAGATATACTCATCTTATCACACATACTAATCTCTAGAGGGTTAAGGATATACCTGTATCTACTGCTTTACTTCCCCTTTGTTGTTCTAATCAATCCTGCCCTGTTGGGCGCATAGCTAGGGAAGGTGATGAACTGGTCATTGGTCCTGAATGCTGAGTCTCTACATCCGCGCCACCTCTGGTCGGACAATTTCTCGCAAAATGGCCCTGCTGCCCGCAAGCAAAACAAGCTGTCGAAGAAGTACGACACTCCCCACAATGACACTTACCACAACGGCCACACCGAGGTGGGGGTGGCCTCTCCAGCTAACACCCCTTCCTCTCCGACCATCAATCCGCAACTAACTGTAGGTGAGTCCTCCTACTTACATCCTCCTACTAGGACATCCTTTCGACACACGGCCCGACGGCCGCAGTAAAACAAGCACCAACAAAAGATGACATTCCCGTGATGGCGCCGCCATACCGTGAATACCGAGGAAAATCAATCCACTGGCCGAACCTACGTGTATCTGCGAACCAGCAGCCCTGGAGCTCTGACCAACTCCTGCATACCCCGAACATCCTGAACCCTGTGGAGGACCACTCTGCACTGGCGGAGGCGAATAACCCGCTCACGCCGGTAAGGTCCGCCGAAAGTTACCAAAGGACCTCGCTGCTCGCCTTCTTCGCCGATCTTGGTTACCCTGCCGATCCCTACGTTTTCGGCCGCGATAAGCCCGCACGCAGCCATGCTCATGCCTCGATCAAGAGCTACTCTTATACAACCCGCTCTTAGATAATCATCAAGACCCGTGATAAATCGGTACATAATATACTCTCTGGTTGCTACATCCATAGCTAGTAACAGGGTCGCCTCTTTGCAATCCATACTTCCTGCTACTGGTCGTGGAACTGAAGTTTCAAATATCATGGCCGCCATAGGAATCGCCGCCATTGCTAGACTTCTCTTGGATCGGGCGTCGTCGCAGAACTCCTCGAATGAAGCACCACCACAGTGATGGTTGGGCTCGTGCCCTCGTAACCCTCGTGTTTACTGCAGCCTCCTCGCTTTGCCCTTCTGGGCCCGGGCTGCCTTACGCGGAGGCATAACTGGTAAGGGAAAGAAATACGTTAGAGGGGTCCAACTTATAACACAACTCTAAGGCACGATCTCAGAGTGAGAAGAATGGAAACCAATCCTAAATATCCTATAGCCTCCTGATTATTGGTGTGGTGCACAACACACCGATAATCAAGACTCTACTAGATACGGTGCAGAGACACTTTCCGAGGATTAATCGCTCGATACCACTTTTGTCACGACCCGAACCCGGGCCCGTGACTGGTGCCTTACCCGGGCACCCAAGTAGACATACATCCGAGTAATCAGCGGAATATAAAACAAGACATGAAAATAATGTGAAGTGAAAACAGTTTATCTGAGAGAAGTTGCCTTTCGGCATATATATAAAAACATGAAATCGAACAGTTACATCCCTTTTACAAACTCGCCACAATAAAGATTACTGCACCTCTAAGAATGTTATAACAACAATGGCGGGACAGGGACCCGCCATACCCCTGAATGTAAGTACCTACAACGACAGGGGACTATACCACTGATAAGCCTCCGGAGAAACGGAGCTTCCCAACGCTGAACAGTGACCCTATGAGCGAGGATCAACAACTGGTGTACCTCTACCTGCGGCATGAACGCAGCCCCCCGAAGGAGGTCAGTACAACAGGTACCAAGTATGTGAAATCGAAATATCAGAAATGAAATCATAGTAGTCTATATAAAGCAAGAGACATGTATGATAACCAAACTACGATTCACAATAAATAAGCGAGTGTCAAGTCGTGACTCACGCCCTCAAAGTCATCACTCAAATATCACTATGGGTCTCACGCCCACAATATCAATCATGCCCGTGGAATACCTTCCTCACTTCCGGCAGTCTATGATATAAAAGCACCAAGGAATACACATGAACACCAGGTCCCACCTGTGTCATAATAAAACCGTACGGGGTAAGTATGAAGGCATAGCCGACTACTAAAACCCACAGTACCAACAATGCTATAAAACTGTATCACGAGGTCTTTCTAGACCGCGCCATATGATCGAAGCGGGCCACTCGCTCTCAGTATCAATGTTCGCGTCAAATCCTGGAACTTCCCGCAGCTCCGCATAGGCCACACACATAGGCCCGCATGAGGTATCCCCCGCATCGAGGGTAGCTACTCCCCGGCATCGTCCTGGACCCGTGGTCCGCATGGCCACATAGACCGCATGGCCATATAGACCGCACACTAACCTGGAACTCTCGTAGCTCCTCATAGGCCACCTGGACCCGCATGAGGTATCTCGAATCATAGTCACACAGCATCGCCTCGAGGTGTACCTCGACGGGGCAATTAACCCCGGTATATCATGTCAAGAGGTGAGTGATATAATACTAGCACAACGGCTTATCTTTAAACAACATAAGCACAATAAGAATAACCTTTTACACAAACATCACAAGACACTAACACACGTAGCATCCTAACATGTTTACTTATCAAACCAATCAAGAAAGTATTACAAGGCTATCACAAACCAACATAATCAAGTTATTCACACAAGGTACTTTCTACTTTATGTCAACAAGTTCGGGTTTTTATCCCCAAAGTACTTCCTATATTAACTCTTTAAAAGATCTGTTTCTTTCACAAAAGTCACACAATACCCGTAGTATAAAAATAGAGTGACTATCTTTTTAAGTAAACCAAAACACTTCTTTTTGTAAAAAATCAAGTAACAACATTATTTTCCAAACGTTCAAGTTTGCCTAATTTCAAATGCTCAAGTTTCTCATTTTCGAAAGGTTTCGTAGTTCATAGTTTTAATCACTTAATAATATAATTCTCCTTTAAAACAATTTGAGTAACATATGCCTTATGTGTGAGTAGGTTATTCTTGTTTATAACAATCTTATTAAAGCAGCCATGATCTAGGAAATGTAATATCATTTTGTCTCATCTTAGCTTCTATGCAGATGGAGGTTTCTACTGGTTTTAATAATACTTAATTAGTCAATACATTTCCCTTTATTAGCGTTGCAGTGGTTTGTTCGATACTTATTCTCATTTCCGAAATCAATATAAGGCGTTCATAAACAATTAAGTAAACCGTTCCTTTTATCTCTCTTAAGTCGTTATACCTAACTTCCTATAAAGCTAGTATAACTCTTAAGTTTTTAAAACCAAGTATTACTCTTCTTTCAAAAACGATCTTTAATTCTTTTGAAATACTTCAAGATTCTTATTATTCAGACTCAAGTCAAAAGACATCGCAGTAAAACCACGTTCAGTTAACACACGTACGTCTACCGTACTATATATATTCTTTTAAAATATCATGCTCAAGAGGATAGGAAGAATCACATACCTCGCGACGATTATCGACAATTAGCAAAACGCTCCACGACTATAACCCGGCTAGCCTTGTCCACCATTCAAGTAGAACATTCAACCTATAAAGGCCATATACGTCTATCAACGTCTAGACTACTCTGCAGAATATTCTAAGCAGGGGGTTCTCTATTCTATGGAAAATCGGGCAGCACTTTCCTACCCGTCAAACTACACAAGTTCATCAGAAATACAGTCCTATGTAAGTACAGTTCAATCTTCTTCTTTAATATTCTTCTGATGTGATTTCAATTCAATTCTCTTCTCTTATACCATCCTTCTATATATCTTATACTCATTTCTATACAACTACAGTATGTAATTTCCAATTACAATAGAAGGACAAGAGTATTTACCTCGATAAGCCCAAAATTATCCAAGTTTAAATGTCGATCCTGAGCAACGTTTAGCTCCTACTCTGGGTGCTCCAACCCGCTCCAAACAACCCTTAGAAGTTCTACGCAACTTCTTCTTAATACTTCAACCAATTATGAAGATTTTCCTTAGGGTTTCGTTTTGTGACTGAAGGGAAGTATAGTAGTATTTCTGGGCTTTTAGTATAGGGGTAACCTTGGAATACTACAAGGTATTTGGGCCAAGGTATTTTGGAATAGTAACAATACTTGGAGAATACTTTTCTACCAAGGGGGGGGTATTTTACGAGAACAACTCAAGAGGGGGGGGGGGGGGAGATGTTTCGGCCAAGGCTCACAAAGAGGGAGGGGTGCTCTTGGACGAGAGCAACAAGAAGAGGGGAGGGAGTATTTCAAGTCTTGAAATCTCTAAGTGTGGATGAAGAAGTCTTGCACTTCAAGGGGGTATTTATAGGACTTTCAAGGGCTAGGATTAAGGCAAGTGGAGGGCAAGTGGAGGGTGGAGATTTGGGCAAGTGTACCTTATCCATCTACCACACAAAATATCACAAAATATCCTACCTACTCCATGACTTGAAATTGTGCAAATAACGCCCACAAATCCGCCAACTTGAGGGTGACAAGTGTCGCCCTCTCGTTGGTCCAAAATATTTCATCTCTCGGAAAAATCCGCAAAAATAATTAATGTTGCAACCGTAATTTTCCCTTCTCAAAGTTTGGAAAACGTTTCGTCGAAAAACAATTCTTTTCGCTAGTTGTGCACAAATTTCGCCCCTTTGCCTACTTAAGGCTTAAAATTTTGTACGTACGTCCTCACGTACATACTCTGGAAATACGGGGTATAACAAGACCGTTATATGATTATCGTATGCCGGAGTGGCTCTTCACCGTGTATGGATATCGCCAGATGACGCAGCGTATGCGCAGGAATCGAGGACAGTGAGAGCGAGGCCGGCCAGTCCAATTCCAAGAGGGCTAGGACGACAGGGTTTCAGGATATCTTTCAGGGTGGACAGCCTCAGCAGCAGGTTGGGTCTACATTTTCGCCAACGCAGAGTGCCCCTTCCCGGTCTTCCGGTGGGTGGTTCGACCGCCGGGGATATTCAGGAGCATGTCAAGGCTCCGGGGCGGTAGGTTCACAGGTATCCGAAGATAGTATGCAGGGGAGGCCACCTTTGCCTCGGTGTGGTCACTGTGGTAGATCTCATTTTAGAGAGTGTCGGACTAGGTCGACAACTTGTTATGCTTGCGGCCAACAGGGCCATTTGGCGAGAGATCGTCACCGAGGTGGCATCGCGGATGGCACAACCTATTGGATCAGTTGCGGGTTCTTCACCTTCAATGGCTAGGCAGGATATTCATACATCGGCAGGACGCGGCAGAGGTCGTGGTAACAATTCTCAGTTTTAGCGGTCATTTGACTCGCCTATGTGACGTCAGGTATATCTTTGACCTTTTAGAGATTAGTAGGCATGATAGGATTGTTGTATGGTGGAATATAATGAATGGATAATATTAAGGTTATGTATGTATGCTAACAGTAGGTTGGAAGTACAATAAGAGAATCCTTTTAGGCCTTGAATGGGAGTAAGATAGCGTTGGTACACTCTTGGGATCTGTTTCCTTGTGTGATAGTGATGGGTGGATATGCGTGTGCGATATCTTAGGACCATAGGTGGCATAATGAAGTTCCATTAGTGTAAAGTACGAGGATGTACCGAGGGATATTAGATTGGCTCCAAAAGAACATTCGGGGACGAATGTTTCTAAGGGGGGGAGAATGTTTCTAAGGGGGGAAGAATGTTACACCCCGTAGTTCAGGTCATGCGTATGAGAGCGTACGAAAGGGAGGAAAACTTAAAATTTTCGAAAGATAGGTTGACGGATTGTTCCGGACGGGTTTTAGTCAACTTTGAGGCGGGTTATGACCCGATACATTGAGAGTTCCTAAGTGTTTCAAAGGCCTAGCGCGTAGTTCGTTGAGTCTAGTTTCCAACTCAACCAACCGTTCGTCGATAGGACATCGGAGTAGAAAGTTATGGGAGCTACAGGTTCAGTGCGCAGACGGACAAAAATGTTATACCCCGTATTTCCAGAGTATGTACGTAAGGACGTACGTAGAAAATTTGAACCTTCAAATAGGCTTGGACGTTTTCACTTTGTGCACAACACCCGGTTAGAGTCGTTTTTCGACGAAACGTTTCCACAGCTTTCGTAGGGAAAATTCCGGCTATATCATTTTTATTTTTTGCGGATTTTTCCGAGTGGCGTAACGTGTTGGACCAACGAGAGGGCGCCACTTGGCACCCTCCCATTGGCGGACGTGAGGGACGGATTGGGCGAAATGGAGAGGTGTAGTTGGTAGGATATTTTGTGTGTTAGTTGGTTAAGGACACATGGGTGAATCTTGGCCCTACACTTGCCTTGCACTTGGCAAGATCTTGGCCATTGGTTGGCCAAGGCTTGACCTATAAATACCCCCCCTTTGGATGACTTCTTCATCCATTCCAAATATTTCTAAGTGTTAAATCCTCCTCCCTCCCCTTTGTGTTGAGTTCGGCCGAGAGCCCCTCTCCCCCTTGGCGAGAGTACCCCAGTGGGGTAGGTAGAGGTATACACCCCCTCCTTGTGGTGCTAGCCGTGGGTACCCCCCTAGCCTAGTTGTTTTCGTATATACCCCCCCTCTTGGTAGAAATACTCTCAAAAGTATTGTTATAATGCCCAAATTACCTTAGCCGTATACCTTGTAGTATTCTAAGGTTATACCTATACAAAAGCCCAGTTATACTATTATACTTCCCGTCAGTCACCAAACCAAAACTCTAAGGAAAAATCTCCATGGTTAGTTGGAGTAGTATGTAGAAGTTGGTTAGAACTTCTAAGGGTAGTTTGGAGCGGGTTGGAGCGCTCGGAGTTGGAGCTAAACGTTGCCCAGGATCGACTTTATACTTGGATAATTATGGGCTTATCGAGGTAATTATCTTGTCCCCCTATTGTAATTGGAAATTACATGTTGTTAGAATATATAGTTGAAGTATACTATATATAGAAATGAACGTAGTTATCGGCAATGTCTTTTGACGTAAGCCTGAATTATAAGAAACCTTTTCGAAAGAAGAGTGCTGAACTGTAATTACATAGGACCGTATTACAGTAGACTTGTGTAGCTTTTCTGTGTGATAGAATTGTGTTAAATGTATTTGATTGGTCTAAAACATAAAGTGTTATAACGGCTTTATGAGAAGTTGGTTATAACAGCTTTATGTAGGTAAGAAAATACTTGTGGTTTTTAAAAAGGGTAACTGATTTGAACTATAATCGGTGGTTATGTAATAATAAAGAACTTGAAGTATTTCAAAAGATTTTGAATCATTTTGAAAGAAGAAGTATCTGGTTTTGAAAACTTAAGAGTTATACTAGCTTTACGGGAAGTTATGTATAACGGCTTAAGAATGTTTCTTGATTTGAATCGTAATGTGTATCGACAAACCACTGCAGCGTTAATAAAAGGAAATATTTTGTGATTAAGTATTATTAAAACCGAGAAACTTCCATCTGCATAGAAGCTAAGATGAGACAAAATGATATTTCCTAGATCATGGCTGCTGTAATAAGATTGTTATAAACAAGAATATCCTACTCACATATAAGGCTTATGTTTTCTCAGATGGTTTAAAAGAGAATTATATTCTTAAATGAATAAGACTATGAACTACGAAACCTTTCTAAAATAAGAACCGTGAACATTTGAAATTAGGCAAACTTGGACGTTTGGAAAATAATGTTGTTACTTGATTTTACAAAGGTAAGTGTTTTGATTTACTTCAAAAGATAATCACTCTATTTTCATATACTACGGGTATTGTGTGACTTTTGTAAACGTAACGTATCTTTTAAAAGATAATGTATGAAGTACTTTGGGAATAGATACCCGATCTTGTTCATCATATATTAGAATGTACCTTGTGTGTATAACTTGATTGTTTTGGTTTGTGATAGCCTTGTAATACTCTCATGTTGATTTGATAAGTAAACATGCTAGGATGCTACGTGTGTTAGTATCTTGTGATGTTTTGTGTAAAGGGGGTTTTCCCTCGACTGCGCTTAAAGTTGTTTGACTCTCAGCCGTTATGTTGGTATTGTACCACTCACCTTGACTTGTCTCCGGAGGTTAAGCTGCCCTCCGATGCGGGGTAGACTCAGGCGGTCTGGGACCATGATTCGAGAATACCTCATGCGGGTCCAAGGGATCCATGCGGAACTACGGGAGTTCCAGGTTAGTTTGCGGCCCTTGTGGTCATGCGGTCTTTGTGGCCATGCGGACTGCGAGTCCAGGACGATGCCGGGGAGTAGCTACCCTCGATGCGAGGAATACCTCATGCGGGCCTATGAGGTTGGCCTATGCGGAGCTACGGAGAGTTCCAGGGCTAGACGCGCACATTTGATACTGCGGGCGAGTGACCAGCTTTGATCATGTGACGGTCTAGACAGATATCATGATACAGTTTTTGACCCTGTTAGTACTGTGGGTGTTAGTAGTCGGTTATGCCTTCGTACTTACCCTGTACTGTTTTATTAGGACACAGGTGGGACCTGGTGTTCATGTGTAGTGCTTGGTGCTTTTATATCATAAACTGCCGGCAGTGAGGAAGGTATTCCACGGGCATGATTGATGTTATGGGCGTGAGACCCATAGTTACATTTGAGTGATGACTTTGAGGGCGTGAGTCCCTGACTTGACCTGACTGCCTATTTATTGTGAACTGTAGTTTGGTTATCATACATGTCTCCTGCTTTATAGACTATTATGATTTCATTTACAGTATTTTTCAGTTTCACATACTTGGTACCTGTTGTACTGACCTCCTTCGGGGGGCTGCGTTCATGCCGCAGGTTGAGGTACACCAGTCGTTGATCCTAGTTCTCGGGGTCACAGTTCAGCGTATGGGAAGCTCCGTTTCTCCGGAGGTTATCAGTGGTATAGTCCCCTGTCGTTGTAGGTATTTACATTCAGGGGTGTGGCGGGGCCCTGTCCCGCCATTGTTGTCGTATCATTCTTAGAGTGCAGTAATGCTGTTGTGGCGAGTTGTAATGGGATATAGCGTTCGGTTTAAAAATTGATTTATATATATGCGTAAGGCAAGTTTTCTCCGACATCGTTTCTTGCTTCATAATATTTTCATGTCTTGTTTTATGTTCCGATTACTCGATGTTGTATCACTAGGGTGCCCGGTAAGGCACCATCCACGGCCGGTTGGTCGTGACAAAAGTGGTATCGAGCGATTAATCCTCGGAAAGTGTCTACGCATCGTATCCATGAAGTCTTGATTATCGGTGTGTTGTGCACCACCAATAATCGTGAGGCTATAGGATATTTAGGATTAGTTTCTATTCTTCTCACTCTTAAATCGTGCCTTAGAGCTGTGTTGTAAGTTTGACCCTCTCACGTATTTCTTTCCCTTACCGTTATGCCTCCGCGTAAGGGCAACTCGCCCGTGAGGGCAAGGCGGCGAGGAGGCCGCGAGTAGAGTTCGTAGGGTTCTGAGGGCCTGTGCCCAACCATCACCCGAGTTAGGTGCCGTGTCACGACCGATTCCGGCCCGTGGATCGTGCCTTACCGGGCACCCTAGTGATACAACATCGAGTAATCGGGAAAATAAAACGATACAAGACATATTATGAAATATGAAACAATAATCTGATAAAAACTTGCCTTTCGGCATATATATAAACAACAACTTTTTCAACATGAACAGTTTAATCCTTTTTACAAACCACACTTGCAAAGATTACTACGGACCTCTAAGAAATTATACGACAACAATGGCGGGACAGGCCCCGCCATACCCCGAATGTAAACACCTACAACAACAGAACTATACCATCATAAGCCTCCGAGCAACGAGCTTTGCAAACGCTGAATCGTGACCCTAAGAGCGAGGATCAATGGCGGTGTACCTTTACTGCGGCATGACGCGGCCCCGAAGGAGGTCGATCTGAGTGCAAGTATGTGAAACTAAAAATCGTAAATGAAATCATAATAGTCTATAAAGCGGAGACATGTATGATAACCAAACTACGATTCACAATAATAGCGATCATGTCAAGTCGTGACTCACGCCTCAAGTCATCACTAAAATATACCAATGGGTCTCACGCCCACAACATCAATCATGCACGTGGAATACCTTCTCACGCGGCAGCTTATGATATAAAAGCACCAAGGAACACATGAACACGTGTCCCACGTGCCATAATAACACGTGCGGGGTAAATGCGAAGGCATAGCCGACTACTAACACCACGGTACCAACAAGGTCATGAATCGTATCATAAGATCTGTCTGCATCGTCACATGATCAAAGCGACCACTTGCCCGCAGATCTAATGCGCGTCTAGCCCGAACTTTCCGCGACTCGCATAGGCCAATCAGATCGGCCCGCATGAGGTATAACCCCGCATCGGTAGCTACTCCGGCGGCGTCTGGACTCGCCCGTCGCACGGCCACAAGGACCGCATGACCACAAGGCCGCATCTAACTGGAACTCCCGCGATTCGCGCCTGGACCCGCGTGAGGTAGTCTCGAATCATAGGTCCATCGACGCTGAGTCTACCCCGCGACGGAGCGGCTTTAACCGGAATCATCTCAAGAGATGAGTGATGTATAATACTATCATAACAGCTTATCGTTAAACAACATAAGCACAACAAAGGAAAAACCCCTTTACACAAACATCACAAGATACTAACACACGTAGCATCCTAGCATGTTTACTTATCAAATCAACAAGAAAGTATTACCAGGCTATCACAAACCAACACAATCAAGTTATACACACAAGGTACTTTCTACTATATGCTAACAAGTTCGGGGTTTTATCCCCAAAGTACTTCATACATTAACTCTTTAAAAGATCGTTACTTTCACAAAAGTCACACAATACCGTAGTATATGAAAATAGAGTGATTATCTTTTGAAGTAAATCAAAACACTTCTCTTTGTAAAACTCAAGTAACAACATTATTTTCCAAACGTCAAGTTTGCCTAATTTCAAATGTTCATGTTTCTTATTTAGAAAGGTTTCAGTAGTTCATAGTCTTATTCATTTAAGAATATAATTCTCTTTTAAACTATCGAGAAACATAAGTCTTATATGTGAGTAGGATATTCTTGATTAAAACAATCTTATTACAGCAGCCATGATCTAGTAAATATCATTTGGTCTCCACTTAGCTTCTATGCAGATGGAAGTTTCTCCTGGTTTTAATAATACTTAATCTGTCAAAACATTTCCTTTTATTAACGCTGCGATGGTTTGTCGATACACATTCGATTTCCAAAATCAATAAAACATTCTTAAGACGTTATACCTAACTTTCCATAAAGCTAGTATAACTCTTAAGTTTTCAAACAAATCAAGTATTACCTCTTCTTTCAAAATGAATCAAAACCTTTGAAATACTTCAAGTTCTTTTATTAACACATAACAAGCCGTTATAGTTCAAATCGATTTACCCTTTAAAACCACAAGTATTTTCTTACCAACATAAAGTCGTTATAACCAACTTCCCATAAAGCGTTATAACACTTTATGTTTTAAACCAATCAAATACATTTAGCACATGCGTCTCGTACTACATAGTTCACACATATCATCTTTGGAAGAGATAGGAAGAGGTTCACATACCTCGCGGCGAGTATCGACTAATAGCAAAACGCTCCAAGTACTTCCAACCGCCGCAACTCCTTTAAGCCAAGTAGATCGCGCCACACGTAGTACTCAACCTATAAGGCCACAAGGCGCTTATTAATATTTAGGTCCCTTCGTAGAACATTCTACATAAAATTCGCGGACCTCCCCGCACATGGCGTAAATCTCTCCTCTATCGAGGCGGCTACCAAGCCAACCGGGGTTATACGTCTAACCCTAACGTACAATTCTACTCCACGGTACTACTACACAAGTCTCTGTAATACAGCCTATGTAATTACGATTCAAGATTCTTCTTTAAATTCAGCTTAAGTCGCAAGACATTGCGTAAGTATTATTCAGCTTAAGTCAAAAGACATTGCGATAACTACGTTCAGTTCTATATATAGTATACTTCAACTATATAATCTAACAACATGTAATTTCCAATTACAATAGGGGGACAAGATATTTACCTCGATAAGCCCATAATTATCCAAGTATAAAGTCGATCCTGGGCAATCGTTTAGCTCAACTCCGTGCGCTCAACCGCCTCCAAACTACCCTTAGAAGTTCTAACCAACTTCTACATACTACTCCAACAAACCATGGAGATTTTCCTTGGGGTTTCGATTTGGTGGACGGGAAGTATAATAGTATAACTGGCTTTTAGATAAGTATAACCTTAGAATACTACAAGGTATATGGCTAAGGTAATTTGGGCATTATAACAATACTTTTGAGAGTATTTCTACCAAGAGGGGGTGTATTATACGAGACAACTAGGCTAGGGGTACCCACGGCCACACTACAAGGAGGGGAGAGGGCTCTCGGCCAGGGACCTTTCAAAGGGAGAGGGCTCTTGGACGAGTCAACAAGAGGGGAGAGGGAGGGATTTTAACACTTAGGAACATTTAGGAATGGATGAATAAGTCTTCAAAGGGATGGGTATTTATAGGCCAAGTGAAGGCAACCAATGGCCAAGATTGAGCCAAGTGCTACACAAGTGTAAGGCCAAGATTCACCCAAGTGTCCCTTAACCAACTAACACACAAATATCCTACCAACTCCATGACAAAATGACCAACTTTCGCCAAGCTTGACCGCCCAAGGTGTTCAATGAGAGGGTGACAAGTGTCGCCCTCTTGTTGTCCAAAATGTTTCGCCTCTCGGAAAAATCCGCAAAATAAAATATGGCATAGCCGAAATTCCCCTACGAAAGTGTGAAAAGCGTTTCACAAAAACGACTCTAACCGTGTTGTGCACAAAATTAAATCGGCCAAGCCTACTTTCTCAAGTTCAAATTTTCTACGTCGCCTTACGTGCATACTGCGGAAATACGGTATAACATTCTCCTCTCTTAGAAACATTCGTCCGAATGTTCCTTCTAAGTCTCAAAACAAGCGTGCGCCAAGATAGTGTTCACTACCATACTTACGAAACAATCACGCCACAATGGCCACGAAACAATCGCGAAAATACTTACATCCAAGTCCACGAGGAATCACCTCTATCATCACCACAAACACCTCTCTCCGGGTCTAAAATATACTTCCTTCGCATTCTCCTTACAAAAGAAATGATCACATCTATGCTCGCCATACATGCTCGCTTCTTCCGATACCACTTTTGTCACTTTGCGCGAGGTTCTAGTGTCACTCCGCGACCAACAATTGGTACCGGACTACGTATGATCCCCGAGGCTGTCAGACACTCGAACTCTTACCACATTCGACACGGCTTTCCAAGACTGGTTACTATCTCTAACGTGGTCATCATTAACGGGAACACTCTGGATGGATCTCGATACTTTCCGAACATAACAATCTGAAAGACCGGACGTCTTTGCCTCCTAAGTCGGACGGCCAAAGCTAACATATAGGCAACCGCCTATTCTTCATGAACTTAAAAGGCCCAAAACAACTCGGGCTAAGTTTCCTCTGTTTTTCCAAAGCTCGTCACACCAATCCGGGGTGGTACTTTCAAGAAGACCGACCGTCAACTTGAACTCTAAGCGTCGTCGCCGATTATCCGCACGATTTCCTCGAGCTGCCGTAACTTCTTCTAGACAAGCTTCACTAACCACGGTCTGCGGAACAAGCTGAACGGTATGCGAACCTTGCCAACATCGAACCACTCGACCGACAACTTACACATCCGCCCCTGCAAGGCTTAATAAGGCGACATCCGAACACCGAAATGGTAGCTTAAACACTCTCCACCGAGACAACAATCTTCACAACTACCCCGAAATACACACACCGCCCGGCGAATGCGATTCGAGACTCGAGTTCTTAACCTGCTTGGTAAAACTTCGGAAAAACGAAAATAGCCACAACACGGGCTTCACGCCGACATAAGGTGAAGGTAGGCACCTCGTGCAGCCTTACAACCTTCGATATAACATCTCGCATAACCTCTGCGAAAGCGGTCGAGCGAAGAACACGATGGGCTGCCCCGTCGACCCGACCACCGGTCGAACGTATCCACGAACTCGTCTGCTGGTTAACTAAACTCGCCTAACACCCTCGTGACCTATCACAAGGCGGGACCACCACAAACCGACCCCACCACCAGCAGCCGCGGGTTGACCCGCAACGTGGCCTCAACCCGACGGCAACGCGCACCATACTAGCTCCCAACCGAACAATCTCACTAATCACGTTACGAAAACCTAGCGGTCTTCTTAGCTCAACTACCCTCTTTCATTCCACACTACTCGTGGACTAATCCACAAGCATAACTCACGTGCACTATGCACTCCTATAAGGGTCAAACATAAACAATACATCTTTTACTCGAGATGGCCTTACCTCTAAGGTCTCTACGTATACAACTCTAAGGCTCACACCTTCTCTATCCCCCAAAATCTTACTCGGTTAACCCACCATGATTTCTAATCACAACTAACACACCGCTATCAGAACATAGCACTTAAGGTATACTCACCTTATCACATAAACAAAACTCTAGAGGGTTAAAGATATATCTATATCTACTGCTTCACTCCCCTTAGTCGTTCTAATCAAACATGCCCCGTAGGGCGCATAGCTAAGGAAGATGACAAACTACCCACCGATTCAAGGTGAGTCCTCCTACCAGACACTCTCGACATCGGACCACGGCGGTCATAGTACAACAAGTACCAACTAAAAGACGACATTCCCGAGATGGCGCCGCCACACTGTGAACACCGAGAAAATCAATCCGGATGGCCGGAACGCCCGTGTATCGTGAGCGGAAGCTCGAGCTCGACCAACTCCTGCATACCGAACGTCCCGAACCACGCGAGGACCTTTCGACCGGTGGATGCGCATAACCTAATCTGCCGTGAGGCGACTCGCCTCGAAAGTTACCAAAGGACCTTCGCTCGGCCTCTTCTGCGTCCTTGGTTAACCCGCCGATTACTCGTTTCTCGGCTGCGCATAAGCCCGACCACGTGCCATGCTCAAGCCCAATCAAGAACTACTCTTGCACAACCTTCGTTGATAGTCATCAAGACTCGCGATACATCGGTATACTCTCCGTAGTCAAATCCATAGTTAGTAAGGTTGTCTCTTTGCAATCCATATTCTCTGTTCCGTCGTGGGCGAAGGTTCAAATATCATGGCGCGGTAGGAACTAGCGCCGCCAGGTATAAAACTCTGCGGGGCTAGTGACGCCGCAGAACTCCCGAATGAAGCACTACCTAGGTAATGATTGGGCTGTGCCTCGCCACCCTCGAACTCTACTCGCGGCTCCTCGGCCGCCTTGCCTCCCGGGCCGGTTGCCTACGCGGAGGCATAACGATAAGAAATAATTTGTCGTAGGGTCAACTTACAACACTCTAAGGCACGATCTCGAGTGAGAAGAATAGAAACCAATCCTAAATACCACTATAGCCTCACGATTATTGGTGTGGTGCACACACCGATAATCAAGACTCTCCGAATCTGATGCGTAGACACTTTCCGAGGATTAATCGCTCACGATACCACTTTTGTCACGACCGATTAGGGACGTGGATCGTGCCTTACCGGGCACCCTAGTGATACAACATCGAGTAATCACGGAACATAAACGATACAAGACATATTATGAAATATGAAACAATAATCGAGAAAAACTTGCCTTTCGGCGTATATATAAACAACTTTTTCAACATGAGCAGTTTAATCCTTTTTACAAACCACCTTGTGATTACAGGACCTCTAAGAAATTATACGACAACAATGGCGGGACGGGGCCGCCATACCCCGAATGTAAACACCTACAACAGAGAACTATACCATCGATAAGCCTCGAACAACGGAGCTTTACCAAATGAATCGTGACCCAAGAGCGAGGATCAATGGTGTGTACCTTTACTGCGGCATGAACGCGCAGCCCGAGGTCGATAACTGTGCAGTGTATGTGAAACTAAAAATCGTAAATGAAATCATAATAGTCTATACAGCAGGAGACATGTATGATAACCAAACTACAGTTCACAATAATAAGCAGTCATGTCAAGTCAGGGACTCACGCCCTCAAGTCATCACTCAAATATAACAATGGGTCTCACGCCCACAACATCAATCATGCACGTGGAATACCTTCCTCACTGCCGGCAGTTTATGATATAAAAGCACCAAGGAACACACATGAACACGTGTCCCACTGTGCCATAATAACACGTCGGGGGTAAATGCGAAGGCATAGGCGACTACTAACACCCACAGTACCAACAAGGTCATGAACTGTATCATAAGATCTGTCTAGACCGTCACATGATCAAAGCTGACCACTTGCCCGCAGTATCTAATGTGCGCGTCTAGCCCTGGAACTTTCCGCAGCTCCGCATAGGCCAATCAGATCGGCCCGCATGAGGTATAACCCCGCATCTAGGGTAGCTACTCTCCGGCAGCGTCCTGGACTCGCCGTCGCGTAGCCACAAGGACCGCATGACCACAAGGGCGCGTCCTAACACGGAACTCCGCGATTCGCGCATAGCCCCCTCGACCCGCATGAGGTAGTCTCGAATCATAGGTCCATCGACCCGCCGAGTCTACCCGCGTCGGAGGCGCCAACCCCTAATCATCTCAAGAGATGAGTGATGTATAATACTATCATAACAACTTATCGTTAAACAACATAAGCACAACAAAGGAAAAACCCCTTTACACAAACATCACAAGATACTAACACACGTAGCATCCTAGCATGTTTACTTATCAAATCAACAAGAAAGTATTACAAGGCTATCACAAACCAACACAATCAAGTTATACACACAAGGTACTTTCTACTATATGCTAACAAGTTCGGGGTTTTATCCCCAAAGTACTTCATACATTAACTCTTTAAAAGATACGTTACTTTCACAAAAGTCACACAATACGTAGTATATGAAAATAGAGTGATTATCTTTTGAAGTAAATCAAAACACTTCTCTTTGTAAAACTCAAGTAACAACATTATTTTCCAAACGTCAAGTTTGCCTAATTTCAAATGTTCATGTTTCTTATTTAGAAAGGTTTCGTAGTTCATAGTCTTATTCATTTAAGAATATAATTCTCTTTTAAACTATCCGAGAAACATAAGTCTTATATGTGAGTAGGATATTCTTGTTTACAACAATCTTATTACAAAGACCGTGATCTAGGAAATATCATTTTGTCTCATCTTAGCTTCTATGCGGATGGAAGTTTCTCTTGGTTTTAATAATACTTAATCACAAAACATTTCCTTTTATTAACGCCGCGGTGGTTTGTCGATACACATTCGATTTCCAAAATCAAGAAAACATTCTTAAGACGTTATACCTAACTTTCCATAAAGCTAGTATAACTCTTAAGTTTTCAAAACAAATCAAGTATTACCTCTTCTTTCAAAATGAATCAAAACCTTTTGAAATACTTCAAGTTCTTTTATTAACACATAACAAGCCGCTTATAGTTCAAATCGGTTACCACTTTAAAAACCACAAGTATTTTCTTACCAACATAAAGTGTTATAACCAACTTCCCATAAAGCGTTATAACACTTTATGTTTTAAACCAATCAAATACATTTAGCACATGTATGCATACCGCACTACATAGTTCACACATATCATCTTTGGAAGAGATAGGAAGAGGTTCACATACCTCGCGGCAGTATCGACTAATAGCAAAACGCTCCAAGTACTTCCAACCGCTTCAACTCCTTTAAGCCAAGTAGATCGCGCCACACGTAGTACTCAACCTATAAGGCCACAAGGCGCTTATTAATATTTAGGTCCCTTCGTAGAACATTCTCTACGAAAATTAATGACACCTCACCCGCATGGCGTAAATCTCCTCTCTATCGGTGGCTACTGCCAAGCCAACCGGGGTTATACGCCTAACCCTAACGGGTACAATTCTACTCCACGGTACTACTACACAAGTCTCGTAATGTCTGACCCTATGTAATTCTGATTCGATTCTTCTTTAAATTCAGCTTAAGTCGCAAGACATTGCTGTAAGTATTATTCGGGCTTAAGTCAAAAGACATTGCCGATAACTACGTTCAGTTCTATATATAGTATACTTCAACTATATAATCTAACAACATGTAATTTCCAATTACAATAGGGACAAGATATTTACCTCGATAAGCCCATAATTATCCAAGTATAAAGTCGATCCGGGCAATCGTTTAGCTCAACTCCGTGCGCTCAACCCGCTCCAAACTACCCTTAGAAGTTCTAACCAACTTCTACATACTACTCCAACAAACCATGGAGATTTTCCTTAGGGTTTCGATTTGGTGGTGACGGGAAGTATAATAGTATAACTGGGCTTTTCGTATAAGTATAACCTTAGAATACTACAAGGTATATGGCTAAGGTAATTTGGGCATTATAACAATACTTTTGAGAGTATTTCTACCAAGAGGGGGGGGGGTGTATTATACGAGACAACTAGGCTAGGGGGGGTACCCCACGGCCACACTACAAGGAGGGGGGGGAGAGGGCTCTCGGCCAAGGGGACCTTTCAAAGGGGGAGAGGGGCTCTTGGACGAGAGTCAACAAGAGGGGAGAGGGAGGGATTTTAACACTTAGGAACATTTAGGAATGGATGAATAAGTCTTCAAAGGGATGGGTATTTATAGGCCAAGTGAAGGCCAACCAATGGCCAAGATTGAGCCAAGTGCTACACAAGTGTAAGGCCAAGATTCACCCAAGTGTCCCTTAACCAACTAACACACAAATATCCTACCAACTCCATGACAAAAATGACCAACTTTCGGCCAAGCTTGACCGCCCAAGGTGTTCCAATGAGAGGGTGACAAGTGTCGCCCTCTTGTTGGTCCAAAATGTTTCGTCTCTCGGAAAAATCCGCAAAAATAAAATATGGCATAGCCGGAAATTCCCCTACGAAAGCTGTGAAAACGTTTCGCCGAAAAACGACTCTAACCGGGTGTTGTGCACAAAATTAAATCGGCCAAGCCTACTTTCTCAAGTTCAAATTTTCTACGTACGTCCTTACGTACATACTCTGGAAATACGGGGTATAACACTTCGTTCGGGGAGTTATGCTACGTCACCAGCCCCAGCAGAGTTTAGCACGGCGGCAGCAGTTCCTACTGCGGCCACGACATTTGAACCTTCAGTTCCACGACCGGAAACAGAGAATATAGATTGCGAAAAGACAACCCTGTTACTAGCTATGGATTTGGCTACCAGAGAGTATACCGATGTACCGCGAGTCTTGATGAATATCTTAGAAAGGGTTGTGCGAGAGTAATTCTTCAGTTAGGCTTGAGCATGGCCTGAGTACGGGCTTGTGCGCAGCAGGCCAAGAAACGTAGAGATCGACGGGTTAACGAAGGACAGCAGAAGAGGGCCAGAGCAGCAAGGTCCTTTAGTAACTTTTGAGGCGAGTCGCCTCACCAGCGGATTAGATTATGCACATCCACCACGGTCGAAAAGGTCCTCCACGAGTTCGGGGCGTTCGGGGTATCGAGGAGTTGGTCGAGCTCGAGCTTCCGTTCACGGCTGCGTAGGTTCCAGCCAGCCGGATTCAGTTTTTCCCCCAGTATTCACAGTGTGACAGACGTCATCCCGGGGAATGTCATCTTTTAGTTAGTACTTGTTTTACCTACGACCGTCAGGGTCTGATGTCGAAAGAGTGTCCTTGTAGGAGGACTTAGCCTTCAGGATCGATGGGTAGTCGTCACCTTCCTTAGCTATGCGCCCTACAGGCGTGTTTGATTAGAACGACTTAAGGGAGTGGGCGATGAATCTGAGTTTATCCTTAACCCTCTAGAGATTAGTAGCGTATGATGAGATGAGTATATCTTAAGTGCTATGTTCTGATAGCAGTGTGTAATTTGTGATTAGAAATCATGGTTCTGTAACCGGGGATGATTGGGGGATAGAGAAGGTGTGAGCCTTAGAGTTTTATACGTGGAGACCTTAGAGGTAAGGCCATCTCGAGTAAAGGTGTAGTGTTCATGTTTGACCCTTATAGGAGTGCATAGTGCACGTGAGCTATGTTTATGGGATAAGTCCCTGAGTAACGTGATTTGTGAAATTGTTCCGGATCGGGGAGCTAGTGTTTTGCGCGATGCCGGGTAGGGTTGAGGCCATGTTGCGGGTCAACCCGCGGCCTGTATGGTGGTGGGGTCAGTTTGTGGTGGTCCCGCCTTGTGGTAGGGTCACGAGGGTGTTAGGCCCAAGTTTAGTTAACCAGCGTACGAGTTCGTGGATGCATTCGACCAGTAGTCGGGCCGAGGAGGTCAGCCGTCTTGTTTTCTAGCAAAGACCGTTTACTCGGCAGTGTTGTTTTATCAGAAAGGTTGTAAGGCTGCACGGGGTGCCTACCTTCACCTTATGTCAGACAGTGGAGCCCAGGGTACGGCTGTTGTTGTTTCTGGAAGTTTTACCAAGCAGGGTTAAGAACTCAGGTGAGTCTCAGAATCGCATTCGCCCTCGGGCCAGTGTGTGGATTTCAGGGGTAGTTGTGGGGATTGTTGTCTCCTGTGGAGGGAGTGTTTAAGCTACCATTTCAGTGTTCGGATGTCGCCTTATGAAGCCTTGTAGGGGTGGATGTGTAAGTCGCCGGTCGATTGGTTCGATGTTGGCAAGATTCAGATAGTCGGTTCAGGCTTGTTCCAGCAGACTGTGGATAGGGTAAAGCTTGTCTAGAAGAGGTTCTGGCAGCTCAGAGAAATCGTGCGAATAATCGGCGGCACGCCAGAGTTCAGTTGGCCGGTCGGTCTTCTTGAAAGTACCACCGGGTTGGGTATGACGAGTTTTGTAAAGCAGAGGAACTTAGCCCGAGTTACTTTGGGCCGCACGAGTTCATGTGAAGAATAGGCGGGTTGCCTATATGTTAGCTTTTGCCGTTCGACTTAGGAGGTCACGACCGTTCGGGGGCGTGGATCGTGCCTTCAAGGCACCCAGTAGTCATACATCAGAGTAACCAGCGGAATATAAAACAAGACAGGAAACAGTTTAAAAAATAAGACACAGTTTATCTGATGAAAAGCTTGCCTTTCGGCATAATATAAATAACTCAAGTTTTGCAGTTACATCCCAACTGTACAATAGTACTACAGACCTCTAAGGAAGTAAACAACTATGGCGGGACAGGGCCCCGCCATACCCTGACTGTACAAAACTATCTACAATACAGGGAGATCATACCCAAAAGTAGAGCCTCCGGAGAAGATGGAGCTCCTGACACCAACGCAAAGATCCTAAGGATGTGGATCTAGCACCTGCTTGCCCTTACCTGCGGCATGAACGCAGCCCCCCGAAGGAGGTCAGTACAACAGGTACCAAGTATGTGAAACTATAAAGTACTTAAAATGAAATCAAAGTATTTAAAACCTTTTCACAAATACAATCAGTTCAATTGCACCTAGTGCCACATCACAAACAACAACAGTAATAGGAAAACTGTAACAGGTCTATTCTAGGCCGCGAATGATCGAAGCAAGGCCAATCGCCCATAGTATCATTCTGCGTGCCTAGTCCTGGACTTCCGCAGCCCGCATAGGTCCCACACAGACCCGCATGAGATATTTCTCGCATCGGGGGCAGCCAACCCCCGGCATCCGCCTAGGCTCCCGCAGCCCGCATAGCCTCAAAAGACCGCATAGTCTCAACAGACCGCATAGGGAGTCCCCCGCATCAGGCTAAACGCCCGGAATGATCAATCCTGGAGCATACCGCTGCTCCGCATAGTCTCACAGACCGCATAGGCCGTATAGACCCGCATCAAGGGGGGCAAGCCCTTGGTATAACAGTCAAGGGGGTAGGTGATACAATAACAGTACAATGGACTTACCGGTTAGCAACGTAAGCACAGCAAGAATGACCCCTTTACACAGCATTACAAGACACTAACACAGGTAGCATCATAACATGTCTACTTATCAAACAATCCTACTACAGAAATCAATACAAGGCTTTTATAAACAAACAAGTAAAGCAGTTCCTTTTATCTTCTTAAGTTGTTATACCTAACTTCCCATAAAGCCAAGATAACTCTTACGCTTTTGTTTTAAAACCAAATATTTATCTTCTTAAAAATGATTGAGATTCTTTTGAAATGTTTTCGCTTCTTTGTTATTGAGCTTAAGCGTGAGGCATTCCGTAAGTATTATTCGAGCTTAAGCGTGAGGCATTACCATAAGTATTATTCAGCTTAAGTCAAAGACATTGCCGTAGTTATTATTCGATTAACACGTATGCGTCTACCGTACTATATATTGTAAAATATCATGCTTTAGGAAGAATCACATACCTTCTCGTGAAAACCACCAAGTTGAATATGTCGCGCAGAGTCACCTATAATAGTCACGTATATCTATCAAAGACTACTCGAGGGTTATTCTAAGCGGGGTTCATAATTCTACGGAAAGTCGGACAGACAACCCTACCCGGTGAGCTATGTAAGTCTCATGTGAAACAGTCCTATGTGAGTCTGATTCAATTATTCTTCTTTTAAACCCTTCTCTTGTGATACATTCAATTCTATTCGTGATATTCTTCTAAGTATCTAATACTTATTCTAATACTACAACAGTAAGTATTCTCTAATTCAAAAGAGGGTTAGGATTAGTTACCTCGGTAAGCCCAATAATATCCTAGATAAAGTCGCGCCTGAGCAAGGTTTAGCTCCTAAGTTGTACGCTCCGGTAGCTCCAAGAAACCTTAGAAGTTCTTCACAACTTCTACTAAGGACTAAGGGATTTGGGCTAGGGTATTTTGGGCATTATAACGATACTAGAAGACAACTTTTCTACCAAGGGAGGGGGGTAGATTTCGGCTAGGCTAGGGGGGTAGGCTCTCGGCCACACTACACAAGGGGAGGGAAGAGGTGTTGACGAAAAGCTTAAGGGAGAGGAGAGGATTTTTAGACTTGGAAGATAACTTTGTGGATGAATAACTCTTCATCTCTAAGGGGGTATTTATAGCTCAAGCCTTGGCCAACCAATGGCCAAGATGAAGACAAGTGCAAGGCAAGTGTAGGGTGAGGATTAACTAAACACAAATATCCTACCAACCCTTGACTTGTGCACAAGGCACAAAAAACGTGCCTTGGCTCTCCAATTTCGTCCATGGACGATTCAAGTCCACCAATGGGAGGGTGCCAAGTGTTGCCCTCCCGTTGGTCCAAAATGTTTCGTCTCTCGGAAAAATCCGCAAAAATTAGTAATGGCATAGCCGGAATTTTCCCTACGAAAGCTGTGGAAACGTTTCGTCGGAAAACGATTCTTTAAGCGAGTTGTGTACAAAAAAAACGTCCAAGGCTAACTTTAAAGCCAAACTTTTTGTACGTATTCCCTTACGTACATACTCTGGAAATACGGGGTATAACATTCTCCCCTCCTTAGAAACATTCGTCCCGAATGTTCCTTCTCAAGACAGTTATCGAAGAAGCTTAAACAGTTAGCAAATGCCACACACGGCCACAAAACAACACTTAGGCATAAATGATAATGGAAATTTACAAGTAGGAAAGTGAATTACCTGGAGGTGTGGGGAATAGGTGAGGATACTTCTGTCTCATGTCCTCCTCGGCTTCCCACGTCATCTCCTCTCTGAGCTCGTTCCGCCACAAGACTTTGACGGAAGCCACGTCCTTCGTCCGCAGACGCCTAACCTGACGATCGACTATCGCTATGGGAATCTCCTCATACGATAACCCCTCGGTCACCTGGACATCGTCAATCGGGTGTACCCTAGATGGATCCCCGATACATCTCCTCAGCATAGATACGTGAAACACCGGATGCACTGCCTCGGACGGACGGCAGATCCAACTCGTAGGCAACCTTGCCTACCCTGCGGACAATCTGAAACGGCCCAATGTACCTTGGGCTGAGTTTCCCCTTCTTCCCGAATCTCATCACACCCTTCATGGGTGACACCTTTAGGAAAACCCAATCATCTACTGCGAACTCCAGATGCCGACGACGATGATCTGCATACGACTTCTGTCGACTCTGAGCTGTCAATAGTCGCTCTCGGATAAGCTTCACCTTATCCACTGCTGCACCAAATCTGGTCCCAGCTGCACCTCGCCCACATCGAACCAACTTATAGGCGATCTGCACTTCCTCCCATACAAGGCCTCATAAGGCGCCATCTGAATACTGGAGTGGTAGCTATTATTATACGCAAACTCAACTAGAGGCAAATGATCCTCCCAACTACCACTGAAGTCAATAACACAGGCTCGCAGCATATCCTCAAGAGTCTGGATAGTGCGCTCTGCCTGTCCGTCTGTCTGTGGATGAAATGCGATGCTCAGCTCACTGCGTCCTAAACCCTCTGGAAGGACCTCGAAGTTAGCCGTGGCGGGCTCCTGCATGCGATATGATCGAGGTAGGGACTCCATGCAGTCTGACGATCTCTCGGATGTAAAGTCTGGCATAATCCTCAGCCGAAAAAGTCGTCCTGACGGGAAGAAAGTGGGCTGATTTCGTCAGCCTGTCGACGATAACCCATATAGAATCATGTCTCCTCTGAGTGCGAGGTAATCCGTGATGAAGTCCATGTTGATTACCTCCACTTCCCGGTCGGGATCTCAATGCGTCAGAACAAACCACCGGGCCTCCGGTGCTCTACCTTCACTGCGACAACACGGGCCGAGCTACGAACTCTGCAACGCCCCACTTCAAGCCATCCCACCAATACACGGATCTAAGGTCGTGGTACATCTTGGTCGACCCGGATGGATAGTAACGCGCCCGTGTGCTTCCCAAGAACTCTGCCAAGTCCTCAAACATCCGGAACACGATGCGCCTCAAACCTTAGCACCCCATCAGTGCTACCTCGAGGACCCTTGCCCTCACGCGAAGAGTCAGATCACGATATCGAATCAAAGCGGGATCCTCGAATCGTTGCCTCTTCACCTCCTCAACGATGGAAGACTCGGCAACCTCACGAACTCTAACCCCCGCTATCGTAATCAATCAAAGCGGACACCAAGGCTCGCTAATCGATGCAAATCACGAACCATGTCCCTCCTCTCTAGCCGCACATCCGATAGGCTCCCCATCGACCTACGACTAAGAGCATCGCCCACAACATTGGCCTTCCCGGGTGGTACAGATATCAACATCGTAATCCTTAAGCAACTCTAACCACCGCCTCGCCGCAAGTTCGGCTCCTCGGTGAAGATATCTTGGAGGCTCTTGTGGTCAGTATAAATATCCACGTGAACCCCATACAAATAGTGCCTCCGGATCTTGGCGTGAATCACGGCCGCCAACTCCAAATCATGGGTGGGGTAGTTCCTCGTGTTTCTTGGTGTCGGGATGCATATGCTATAACCCGCCATGCTGCATCAACACACATCCCAACCCGATGCCCGACGATCACAATACACGACATAACCATCCGACCTGCGGAAGAGTAAGAACGGGCGGTCGTCGGTCTCTCTTTCAAGAATCGAAACCCCGCCACAAGCATCATCCATCAAACTTGGCGGCCTTCGAGTCACCCTAGTCAATGGTGCGAGATAGAAGCAAACTTCTCCACGAACGCCGATAATATCCTGCAAGGCCCGAAAATCTGCGAACCTCTGCCGGAGTAGTAGGTCTAGGCCAAGTCTGATCGCCGATCTTGGCGTATCCACTGAATGCCATCAGCCCACAATATGCCCAAGAAACGCCATCAAGTCAACCAAAACTCACATTTGGAAAACTTGGCGTAACTGGCTGGTCTCGAGAATCGGCCTGACAAATTTCAAATGCTCCGCATGCTTCTGCTCTGAGCGAGAATAAACCAAGATATCATCAATGAACACTATCACAAACGTGTCCAAAAATGGTTTGAACACTCGGTTCATCAAATCCATGAATACCGCCGGAGCATTGGTCAACCCAAAAGACATGACCCTGAACTCATAATGCCCGTACCGGGTCCGGAATGCAGTCCTAGGGACATCCACCTCTCTGACTCGCACCTGATGATAGCCCGATCGCAGATCAATCTTGGAGAAACATCTCGCACCCTGCAACTGGTCGAACAAATCATCAATCCTGGGAAGGGGGTATCTGTTCTTAATGGTCACCTTGTTCAGCTGCCTGTAATCAACACACATGCGCAGCGTCCCGTCCTTCTTCTTCACGAACAATACCGGCGCTCCCAGGGAGAAACACTAGGCCTGATGAAGCCCTTCTCCAGCAAATCTCTAAGCTGATCCTTCAACTCTCTCAACTCGGCAGGTGCCATTCTGTATGGCGGAATGGAAATAGGCCGAGTGTCTGGCAATATGTCAATACAAAACTCAATCTCCCTCTCAGGAGGGATACCCGGGAGGTCATCTGGAAACACGTCTGGGAACTCACTGACTCTGGGCGATCAAAATCTGGTACCGCAGCTTCAATATCAAACACCCGAACGAGATGGTAGATATACCCCTTCTGCACCATCTTCCTAGCCTTGAGGTAGGAAATAAACCTACCCCTCGGCGATACCGTGCTCCCCTCCCACTCAACAACCGGCTCCTCAGGAAACTGGAACCGTACTACTCTCTCTCTGCAGTCTACATTGGCGTAGCAAGAAGCTAGCCAATCCATCCCCATAATCACGTCGAAGTCAATCATCTCCAACTCTATCAAGTCGGCTAGGGTCCGACGATGTAAATGGTCACAGACAAGCTCTATATACCGCCGAGCTACCACCGAATCACCCATCGGCGTAGCTACCTCGAAAGGGTCTATGGACTCGTGCTCTATCCCTATCCTACTAGCAACAAGGGAGATATATAGACCAGTAGAACCGGATCTATCAAAGCATACACATCAAACCCGACCGATAAGGTACTGTGACGACATCGGTGAGGCCTCTCACGATCTGTCGGTGGACAAAGCATATATGCGGTTCGAGGACCGCTAGAATCGACTGCGCCACGACCTCTGCGCGACCGCTGATCCATGTGTACCTTGCCCTCGGGCGAGTAATCGCTCGAGGATGAAGAAGCGACAGCACAGACCAGAGGTGAGCCCTACCACCGCGCCGCCGGTCGGACAAACTCTCGCAGTGACCTGCGGCCACAAGTATAGCAAGCTCGAGTCTGCCTCCCGCATGGTATCTGCCACAACGGGCCGAGCGGACCTCGAGCAGTTAGCACCCCTGCTACCTTGAAATCCAAGTCTGGGGCCACCGCCACCGCCTCTGGCCTTTGAAAATGAGGTGGAGCGCTCATACTGGCCGTGGTGCAAATCCGACTTGGCGATGCCGCCCACCCTGAGGACCACCAAAAGAACCGGCCGTCTTGGCCTTCTTCTGCTGCTGATATCGCTCTACCCGGCGGTCTCTACGCTCCTCACAACCCAGTGCATGAGCCTGCATACGGGTTATGTCCATGCCTGGCTGAAGGGACACACCCGCACAAGACTCGGCCATGTAATCATCTAGCCCAGTGACATAGCGATGCACCCTGTCCTCCATCTCTGCTACCAGTGCGGGGACATATCGAGCCAAAGAATCAAACTCGACATTGTACTCCCTCACTGTGCGTCCTCCCTGCCTCAGCAACAAGAATCTATCAGCTCGTGCCCTCCTCATCTGCGGAGGCAAGAAGTGTGTGAGAAAAGCCTCTGAAAACTCATCCCATACTGCTGGAGGTGCATGCTCTCCCCGGGAAAGCTCCCATGAATCAAACCAATCGACTGCGGTATCACGCAGCCGATGCGAACCGAATGTCACAGCCTCAGTCTCTGAAGCCCTGATCACCCGCATAATCCTCTGCAGCTGACGGATGAACTCCTGCGGATCATCCTCCGGCCTCGACCCGTAAAACTCTGGCGGGCTACAACTCAAGAAATCTCGTAGCCTCAAACTATCTGCCCTCGGGTGCACTACGGGTGCGACTGGAGCTGGAGCTGGAACTGTCGCATCCAGCCTCTCCTCGTATCGGGCCACAACTTTAGCCAAAAGCTGGGCCATCTCCTTGTACCCTAACTCCTCCGCCCCAGGCTGTGGGACAGGAGGTGTGGGTACTGTGGTCTCTTTGGGGCGGCGCGTCATAGAACTCGCCGTCTCGTATAGACGGGCACGAGCCCTCGTAACTCTGGGTGTCTCGCTAGCGCCTCCGCCTTTGCCTTGCCGCCCGGGCGGGTTGCCTTACGTGGAGGCATAATCATTAGAAAGGAATACGTTAGAGGGGTCCAACCTATAACACAGCTCTAAAGCACGATCTCAGAATGAGAAGAATGGAAACCAATCCTAAATATCCTATAGCCTCCTGATTATTGGTGTGGTGCACAACACACCGATAATCAAGACTCTACTAGATACGGTCTGTAGACACTTTCCGAGGATTAACTGCTCTGATACCACTTTTGTCACTTTGTCGCGAGCCTTGCTCCGACGACCCAACAAATGGTACCGGGCTGCTTGCGATCCCTGAGGCATGCCCTACGGCCCTTCTCAGGATGTGCCATACGGAGAGCCACGGTTCGGGTCTGTTCCCGTGGTAGAGGCTCTGGCCTCTTTATACGCTCGGCCGAAGAGTCAAGATAACAGTACCAGTATGTGAAACTCGAAAGGACTTGAAAAGAAATCACCCTATTTAAAACCTTTTCCCAAATCCCTTCAGTTCAATTGCCCATAGTGCCACATCACAAACAACAACAGTAATAGGAAAAGCGTAGATGTGTCTATTCTAGGCCGCGAATGATCGGGCAAGGCAATCGCCCATAGTATCATTCTGCGTGCCTAGTCTCGACTTCCGCACTGCATAGGTCCCACACGCACCGCATGAGATATTTCTCGCATCGGGGCAGCCAACCCGGCATCCGCCTAGGCTCCCGCAGCCCGCGCATAGCCTCAAAAGACCGCATAGTCTCAACAGACCGCATGGAGTCCGCGTCAAGCTAAACGCCGGAATGATCAATCTCGAGCATACCGCTGCTCCGCATAGTCTCACAGACCGCATAGGCCGTATAGACCGCATCAAGAGGCAAGCCGCGGTATAACGATCGAGGGTAGGTGATACAATAACGACAATGGACTTACGGTTAGCAACGTAAGCCGTGCAGAATGACCCCTTACACGGATTACAAGACACTAACACAGTAGCATCATAACATGTCTACTTATCAAACAATCTTACTACACTTAATGAAATCAATACAAGGCTTTTATAAACAAAACAAGTAAACAGCCTTTTTATCTTCTTAAGTTGTTATACCTAACTTCCCATAAAGCCAAGATAACTCTTACGCTTTTGTTTTAAAACCAAATATTTATCTTCATTAAAAATGATTCAAGATTCTTTTGAAATGTTTTCATTCTTTGTTATTCAGCTTAAGCGTGAGGCATTCGTAAGTATTATTCAGCTTAAGCGTGAGGCATTGCCATAAGTATTATTCAGCTTAAGTCAAAGACATTGCCGTAGTTATTATTCGCTTAACACGTATGCCTCACCGTACTATATATTGTAAAATATCATGCTTTAGGAAGAATCACATACCTTCTCAATGAAAACCACCGCCAAGTTCAATATGTCGCGCAGAGTCACCTATAATAGTCACAAATATCTATCAAAGACTACTCGAGGGTTATTCTAAACAGGGGTTCATAATTCTACGGAAAGTCGGACAAAGACAACCCTACCGTGAGCTATGTAAGTCTCATCGTGAAAGCATCCTATGTGAGTCTGATTCAATTATTCTTCTTTAAACCCTTCTACTGTGATAACAATTCAATTCTATTCGTGATATTCTTCTAAGTATCTAATACTTATTCTAATACTACAACAGTAAGTATTCTCTAATTCAAAAGAGGTTAGGATTAGTTACCTCGGTAAGCCCAATAATATCCTAGATAAAGTCGCGCTGAGCAAGGTTTAGCTCTAAGTTGTGCGCTCAGGTAGCTAAGAAACCTTAGAAGTTCTTCACAACTTCTACTAAGGACTAAGGGATTTGGGCTAGGGTATGTTGGGCATTATAACGATACAAGACGACAACTTTTCTACCAAGGGAGGGTAGATTTCGGCTAGGCTAGGGGTAGGCTCTCGCCACACTACCTGAGGAGGGAAGAGGTGTTGGACGAAAAGCTTAAGGGAGAGGAGAGGATTTTTAGACTTGGAAGATAACTTTGTGGATGAATAACTCTTCATCTCTAAGGGGGTATTTATAGCTCAAGCCTTGGCCAACCAATGGCCAAGATGAAGACAAGTGCAAGGCAAGTGTAGGGTGAGGATTAACTAAACACAAATATCCTACCAACCCTTGACTTGTGCACAAGGCACAAAAAACGTGCCTTGGCTCTCCAATTTCGTCCATGGATGATTCAAGTCCACCAATGGGAGGGTGCCAAGTGTTGCCCTCCCGTTGGTCCAAAATGTTTCGTCTCTCGGAAAAATCCGCAAAAATTAGTAATGGCATAGCCGGAATTTTCCCTACGAAAGCTGTGGAAACGTTTCGTCGGAAAACGATTCTTTAAGCGAGTTGTGTACAAAAAAAAAACGTCCAAGGCTAACTTTAAAGCCAAACTTTTTGTACGTATTCCCTTACGTACATACTCTTGGAAATACGGGTATAATGCAGGCAACACGTCCGATCTTTCGTATTGATATGTTGGAAAGTATCGAGATCCATCCGCAGTGTTCCCGATTAATGACGACCACGTTAGAGATAGTAACCCGAGTTTTGGAAAGCGAAGATCGGGGTGGTAAGAGTTCGGGTATGACAGCCTCGGGGATCGCGTGCAGCCGGCACCATTTGTTGGGTCGCGAGTGACACTAGAACCTCGCGCAAAGTGACAAAAGTGGTATCATTTCTTTTGTAAAGAGAAGGTGCGAAGGAAGTATATTTTAGACCCCGGAGAGAGGTGTTTGTGGTGATGTTAGAGGTGTTTCCTCGTGGACTTGGATGGAGGTATTTGCGCGGTTGTTTCTGTGGCCATGTGTGGCAAGGATTGTTCTCGTAAGTATAGTAGTGAAGACTATCTCGGCGCGCTTGTTTTGAGACTTAGAAGGAACATTCGGGACGAATGTTTCTAAGGAGGGGAGAATGTTATACCCCGTATTTCCAGAGTATGTACGTAAGGACGTACGTAGAAAATTTGAACCTTCAAATAGGCTTGGACGTTTTCACTTTGTGCACAACACCCGGTTAGAGTCGTTTTTCGACGAAACGTTTCCACAGCTTTCGTAGGGAAAATTCCGGCTATATCATTTTTATTTTTTGCGGATTTTTCCGAGTGGCGTAACGTGTTTGACCAACGAGAGGGCGCCACATTGCACCCATACAATGGCGGACGTGAGGGCGGATTGGGCGAAATGGAGAGGTGTAGTTGGTAGGATATTTTGTGTGTTAGTTGGTTAAGGACACATGGGTGAATCTTGGCCCTACACTTGCCTTGCACTTGGCAAGATCTTGGCCATTGGTTGGCCAAGGCTTGACCTATAAATACCCCCCCTTTGGATGACTTCTTCATCCATTCCAAATATTTCTAAGTGTTAAATCCTCCTCCCTCCCCTTTGTGTTGAGTTCGGCCGAGAGCCCCTCTCCCCCCCCCTTGGCCGAGAGTACCCCCCCTAGTGGGGTAGGCCGAGGGGTATACACCCCCCCTCCTTGTGGTGCTAGCCGTGGGGTACCCCCCCTAGCCTAGTTGTTTTCGTATATACCCCCCCTCTTGGTAGAAATACTCTCAAAAGTATTGTTATAATGCCCAAATTACCTTAGCCGTATACCTTGTAGTATTCTAAGGTTATACCTATACAAAAGCCCAGTTATACTATTATACTTCCCGTCAGTCACCAAACCAAAACCCTAAGGAAAAATCTCCATGGTTAGTTGGAGTAGTATGTAGAAGTTGGTTAGAACTTCTAAGGGTAGTTTGGAGCGGGTTGGAGCGCTCGGAGTTGGAGCTAAACGTTGCCCAGGATCGACTTTATACTTGGATAATTATGGGCTTATCGAGGTAATTATCTTGTCCCCCTATTGTAATTGGAAATTACATGTTGTTAGAATATATAGTTGAAGTATACTATATATAGAAATGAACGTAGTTATCGGCAATGTCTTTTGACTTAAGCCTGAATTATAAGAAACCTTTTCGAAAGAAGAGTGCTGAACTGTAATTACATAGGACCGTATTACAGTAGACTTGTGTAGCTTTTCTGTGTGATAGAATTGTGCACGTCCGGTTTAGACGTACAACCCCCCCTGGTTGGCTTGGTAGCCGGCCCCGATAGAGGAGGAGATTTCTGCCGTGTGGGAGAGGTCTTTGCCGAATTTTCTGTAGAATGTTCTACGAAGGGATCTAAATGTTAATAAGCGCCTTGTGGCCTTATAGGTTGAAGTACTGCGTATGGCGCGATCTACTTGGCTTAAGGAGTAGCCGACGGTTGGAAGTACTTGGAGCGTTTTGCTATTAGTCGATAATCGTCGCGAGGTATGTGAACCTCTTCCTATCTCTTCTAGCATGATATGTGTGTAACTATGTAGTACGGTGACGCGTCACGTGTGTTAAATGTATTTGATTGGTCTAAAACATAAAGTGTTATAACGGCTTTATGGGAAGTTGGTTATAACAACTTTATGTAGGTAAGAAAATACTTGTGGTTTTAAAAGTGGTAACGATTTGAACTATAAGCTGGTTATGTAATAATAAAGAACTTGAAGTATTTCAAAAGATTTTTGAATCATTTTGAAAGAAGAAGTATCTTGGGTTTTGAAAACTTAAGAGTTATACTAGCTTTATGGGAAGTTAGGTATAATGGCTTAAGAATGTTTCTTGATTTGAAATCGAATGTGTATCGACAAACCATGCGGCGTTAATAAAAGGAAATATTTTGATGATTAAGTATTATTAAAACCAAGAGAAACTTCCATCCGCATGAAGCTAAGATGAGACAAAATGATATTTCCTAGATCATGTCATTGTAATAAGATTGTTATAAACAAGAATATCCTACTCACATATAAGGCTTATGTTTTCTCAGATGGTTTAAAAGAGAATTATATTCTTAAATGAATAAGACTATGAACTACGAAACCTTTCTATAATAAGAACCGTGAACATTTGAAATTAGGCAAACTTGGACGTTTGGAAAATAATGTTGTTACTTGATTTTACAAAGGTAAGTGTTTTGATTTACTTCAAAAGATAATCACTCTATTTTCATATACTACGGGTATTGTGTGACTTTTGTAAACGTAACGTATCTTTTAAAAGATAATGTATGAAGTACTTTGGGAATAGATACCCGATCTTGTTAATCATATATTAGAATGTACCTTGTGTGTATAACTTGATTGGGTTGGTTTGTGATAGCCTTGTAATACTCTCTTGTTGATTTGATAAGTAAACATGCTAGGATGCTACGTGTGTTAGTATCTTGTGATGTTTTGTGTAAAGGGGTTTTTCCCTCGACTGCGCTTAAAGTTGTTTGACTCTCAGCCGTTATGTTGGTATTGTACCACTCACCTTGACTTGTCTCCGAGGTTGCGCCTCCGTCTGGGGTAGACTCAGCGATGCAGGACCATGATTCGAGAATACCTCATGCGGGTCCGGGGATCCATGCGGAACTACGGAGTTCGTGTTAGTTTGCGGCCGCGTGGTCATGCGGTCTTTGTGGCCACGCGGATGCGAGTCGGGGCGATGCGGGAGTAGCTACCCTCGATCGAGGAATACCTCACGCGGGCCTATGAGGTTGGCCTATGCGAGCTACGGAGAGTTCGTGGCTAGACGCACACATTTGATCTGCGGGCGAGTGACCGGCTTTGATCATGTGACGATGCAGACAGATATCATGATCTGATTTTGACCTGTTAGTCTTGTAGGTGTTAGTAGTCGGTTATGCCTTCGTGACTTACCTGTCTTGTTTTATTAGGACACAGGTGGGACACGGTGTTCATGTGTAGTGCTTGGTGCTTTTATATCATAAATCGCTAGCATGAGGAAGGTATTCCACGCATGATTGATGTTATGGGCGTGAGACCCATAGTTACATTTGAGTGATGACTTTTAGGCGTGAGTCCACGACTTGACTTATTTGCTATTTATGGTGAATCGTAGTTTGGTTATCATACATGTCTCCCCTTTATAGACTATTATGATTTCATTTACGCATTTTTGATTTCACATACTTGGTACATTGTCTTGACCTCGCCGAATTTGCGTTCATGCCGCAGGTTGAGGTACACCAGTCGTTGATCCTAGTTCTCGGGGTCACAGTTCAGCGTATGAGAAGCTCCGTTTCTCCGGAGGTTATCAGTGGTATAGTCCCCGCCGTTGTAGGTATTTACATTCGAAGTGCAGCGGGGCCCCGTCCCGCCATTGTTGTCGTATCATTCTTAAGTGCAGTAATCGTTGTAGGCGAGTTGTAATGGGATGTATCGTCGGTTTAAAAATTGATTTATATATATGCCGTAAGGCAAGTTTTCTCCGACATCGTTTCTTGCTTCATAATATTTTCATGTCTTGTTTTATGTTCACGATTACTCGATGTTGTATCACCAGGTGCCCGGTAAGGCACGATCACGGGCAGGTTGGTCGTGACAAAAATGTGTTTGAGCGAAGCAGCAGGGCATGGCGCGGATCACGAGGCAGCGGTGCCGGATATTCTGAGGGTCGCTGAGATTCTGCAGCGCGCAGCCGGGAAGCGAGGGCCGCGCGGAAAGTCTGAGCGGCGAGATTCTGATCTTGCGCGGCGGGTTCTGCGAAGTTGAGTGGGGATTTCTGCACTGTTTTGTTTTAAAAGACGTCATGGGTGGGTGACAAGTGTCCCCCCCATCTGAATTCTTGCATGTCTTATATTGACCAAGTCTTGAAGACTTGGTCATCTTTCAAATCCCTCTCTCTCTAAGCTAAAGCTCTCACTTCTCTCTAAAAATTCCAACAGGAATTCAAAGCCTAAGGAAAATCTGAAAAGTTAAGGACAAGAAGGAAGCTTGTGGCTAGCTTGTAGGAGTTATTGTGGTGGTGTTCTTGGAAAGGAGGCTAGAAAAATTGTTGGAATAGTTTTGGCTAAAGCTCTAAGGTAAAGATTCTTCTCTTGTAGCTAGTTATTTGTGTTGCATGTGAAGAAGAAAGATCTTGTAGTAGTAAGTAATGCTCTTAGATTCATTGCATGTAAGAAATATGGTTTGGATGTGAAGAATTGGTTGAGAAGGTTATGTGAGCATGTTGTAGCCTAAAAACTACCTTAAACTTGTTAAGTTAGTTGTTGTACATTGTAGGGCAGAATTTTACACACCCAAGTTTAGGTGTGTAATCCCCTTTGAAATGTTTGGATTGTTGGGCCTTAAATGTGGCAAAGTATGTAGAAACGAAGGAAATGCTGCCCAATTTTCCATAGGATTTAGTGACTTGAACTTGGATTATTCTACATTGAACTAGAGGTTAATAAACGTACTATGGTCATTTTAGGTTGACGTACTACGTGTGGTGTATTGGACTTAGCAAGTGGATTAACCGGAGAGGTATGTGGAAACTTTCTTATCTCTTGAGCATGAGTAGTTATAACTATATAGTACGGTAGACGTACGTGTTTTAAATGAAGTAAATCCATTTGTTATACTTGACTTGTTTTAAGAAAATGTCTAAGTTGGTTGGGTTAAGAGGTTAACCCACTTGTTCTTGAATAATGGTTTATCCTAAATAAGGTAGACAAGGATTTCTTGACATGAAGAAGTATTTCGAAAATTGTGTAAGTTTGATTTGAAGTATAAGCCTCTTGGTTAATAAAAAGGAACGAAATCTTTTGAAACATAAGGAGTTATAACGGCCTTATGGGAGGTTAGTTATAACGGCCTTATGAAAGAGTAAGAATGTCTAAAGTTTTAAAGTATAAAGTTAGTATAACGGCTTTATGGGGAGTTGGTTATAATAACTTTATGAAAGGTTAAAGAGTCGGTTTTTCTTGAATAAGGTAAACATAGAAATGAAAGTCTAATGAAGTTATGAGTTTACTTGGACGTACCGTCAGTGATGAAGGATTCCACGGGTATGATTCCATGGTCTTTATATGAGTTTACTTGGACGTACCGTCAGTGATGAAGGATTCCACGGGTATGCTTCTATGGTCTTTATATGAGTTTACTTGGACGTACCGTCAGTGATGAAGGATTCCACGGGTATGCTACCATTGTCTTATTATGAGTTTACTTGGACGTACCGTCAGTGATGAAGGATTCCACGGGTACGCTTCCATGGACATGCTTACGATGAAGGATTCTGAGGCATGCAGTATGAGGGGTAAGAGTATAAATGAGGGGCAAGCCCCAAGATCGTTATACCACCTTCTTCAGGGTAAGAGTATGAATGAGGGGCAAGCCCCAAGATCGTCATACCACCGCCTGGTAAGAGTATAAATGAGGTAAATCCCAAGATCGTTATACCACCGCTTCGTGGATTTGCTACCCACGATGCGAGGAATACCTCACGCGAGTCCGTTGGGCTTACGGGTGAAATAGTCCCACGCGGGTGAGTACTGACCTATGCGAGGAATACCTCATGCGGGTCCACATGACCCGTGCGGGTGAAATAGTCCCGAGTAGGAGTCTTGTAATCTTGTGGCGGATGACCTTACTTTGACTATGAGCTTCCTATTTTCATGCAGTATAGTATATGATTGATATTCTCATTGTTGGTAAGGCACAGTATTCTGTAAACTGATTTTATACATGTCTCCAGTTATTTTAGACTTATGAGGTATTTTCAGTATTTTCTCTGTTTCGCATACTTGGTACTGTTATCGACCTCCCGGGTGCGTTCATGCCGCAGTTGAGGTTCGTAACTGGCGATCCGCACTCTTAGTGTCACTGTTGATTAGAAAGCTCCATTTCTCCGTAGGCTTTGTCTTTTGGTACGATTCCCTGAGGTTATAGACTTTTGTACATTCAGGGGGTATGGCGGGGCCCTGTCCCGCCACAATTGTTATTCCTAGAGGTCTGTAGTCACGTTTGTGGTTTGGGCTGGTCAGAATAAGTTGTATAGTTTCACTTTCGATTAAGTTTATCTTATGGAAGGCGGCCTTGTCGGCTTGCCAGTGATGTTTACTTTATTCAGGTTTATGTGTATGTATGTTCCGTTGCTATTCTCTGATGTTGTACCTGACAGGGTGCCCCGGTAGGGCGCCAGTCGCGGCCCCGGGGTCGGGTCGTGACACCTAGAAGGAACATTCAGGACAAATGTTTCTAAGGGGGGAAGAATGTTACACCCCGTAGTTCCAGGATATGTATGTGAGGACGTACGTACGAGAATACGACATTAAGATTGGAAAGGAAGAAAGATTTGATTTTTCCGACGGAAAATTTTCCGGATTTTGTGAAGGAAAAAAGTTCGTAAATGGGAATTGGATTCCCAGATTTGGTATTCGGACTTCTGGGAATATAATAGAATTATGGAATATTATTTTCAGATTTGGTCACGTGGGGCCCACGGGGAAAATTTACGGTTTTGTGGGGCCCACATTGTTTTCAAGATTTTGGCCATTATGGATGTTTTCGGGAGATGAAATATTTTGGACGAATAGGAGGGCGACACGTGTCACCCCCTTAGGTGGCATTGTAGCCGTTTTGTGTGGACAAGTGGCCCTTGGCCGAAATGGTGAGACAAGTGGCAAGCCACTTGTCTCAAGTTTTTATGTGGACATGTGGATTGTGGGGCCCACACACACTTGTCCCCAATCTCATCCACACACTTGCTTTGATCATAGCTCTTGGTTATCTTATAAATACCCCTAGCCTTTAAATCTTGCCTTGGCCGAAACTTGCCAAGTTTGAGCCTAAGGTGATCTTCACTTTTTGGAGTTGGATCTTGAAGAGGAGTTGGTTAGGAGCTTCTAAGGGTTGCTTGGAGTGGATTGGAACGTAAGCAATTGGAGCTAAGATTCCTAAGGATCGACTTTTAAACATTGGAAAATTTTGGACTTATCGATGTAATGATCTTTGTCCTTCTATTGTAATTGGAGATTACATGTTGTAGTAGTTTATAAATTAGTGTATGATATGTGGAAGGAAGATTGATAAGGAATGGATTGTTTAGTATATTTTGAGGCAGAATTTTAACGTCCAGTTAGGCGTGTAATACCCTTTGAGTTGTTGTATTACTGCGCCTTAAATGTGGCATGTTGGCTATTGATATCGGGCCTTGAAAAAGGTAGGAGGTAAGTAAATACATGGGAAGTGCTGCCCAATATTCCGTAGGATAAGGAACCTTATACTTAGAAATGTTCTACGAAGAGATCTAGACGTTGATAGACGTGTTTGGTTGTTATAGGTGGATATTCTACGCGCGGCATACTCGACTTGGCTAGTGGATTTAAGCCGAAGAGGTATGTGATTCTTCCTATTCTCTTGAGCATGATTATTTGTGAAATATATAGTGCGGTAGACGCACGTGTGTTAAAGGAGTTTGATTTATTTTTTATGTCCTTGACTTGATTCTAAAGTTAAGTGACTTGATATGAAATGTTAAGGACTTGAATTGTGTTAAAAAGTTGTGAAACCTCATTCGTGAGAAATGGGTACTTGGTCTTTAAAAAGAATAAAGTTATCTTGATTTTGGAAATGAGAGTAGTGGTCCTTGGTTGGGTTAAAACGTAAAGTGTTATAATAGCTTTATGGGAAGTTAGTTATAACGACTTTATGAAAACGAAAGAATGGTTTTGTTATTGGATTTAAAACGGTAACTTGATATTTTTAAAAGTTATGAGACTTGATGTAAGGTCTTGATTTCTAAAGATAAGAAGAGACTTGAGAATTTGAAGTTATGAAGCTTAAACTATTTTTGAAAAGTATATTGTTACTTGACTTTAAAAAAGGAGAAGTAACTTGATTTAAGAGTATAGGTTACTTATTTTGAAAAGAGTATAGGTTACTTGTTTGTAAGTAACTTGTTTTTAACTTGTCTCGATTGGAAAAGTATAAGTGGCTTGATTTTAAAAGGTGTGAGTGCCTTGATCTTAAAAGAGTGAGTTACTTGGGTTTTAAAAGTATACTTGACGTTGTTTTAAAAGTGTAAGCCACTTGGTTTAAAAAGTACTTGATTTAAACACGAGAGTGTCTTGATACTACGGGTATTAGTACCGTGTGGGTTTTACTTAAAAAAAGATCTTTTTAAGAGAGTTGAAGTACGTAGTACTTTGGGGTTAAAACCCGGATTGTTGGCAAAAAAAATGAAAGTACCTTAAGTGTGAGTAACTTGCCTATGTTTGCTTGTGATAGCCTTGTAATGATTTCTGAAGGTGTGGTAAGTTGGTTTGATAAGTAAACATGTTATGATACTACGGGCGTTAGTGTCTTGAGACTTTCTGTGTTAAGGGGGTTTTCTTGTTGTGTTTATGTTGTTTACGATAAGCCGGTTGTGTGTGTATTATATCACATACCCACTGACTTGTTATGTTGCCACGGGTTAGTTACCCCCGATGCGAGGAATACCTCATGCGGGTTCATATGGCCTATGCGGATTGCGGGAGTCCAGGAAATGTCGCGGGTTAGCTACCCCCGATGCGAGGAATACCTCATGCGGGTCCACGTGACCTATGCGGACTACGGGAGTCTAGGATTAGGACTCGCACAATGATACTAAGGGCGAATGGCCCTACTTCGATCATTGGTGGTCTAGAAAGAACCGGTCAGCGTCGTGATACAGTTTTATAGCATTATTGGTACGGTAGGTTCTGGTAGATGGCTGCAGTGCTTGCCCCGGTCAGTTTTATGACGCAGGATGGATCTGGTGTGTAGCTTTCCTACTTGGCCCGTACGGTTGTTTTTATGGCACAGGTGGGACCTGGTGTTCATGTGTACGTTTGGTGTTATATTATATCATAGACTGCCGGCAGTGAGGAAGGAGTTCCACGGGCATGATTGATATTGCGGGCGTGAGACCCATGGTTATACTTGAGTGATGACTTTGAGGGCGTGAGTCCCTGACTTGACATGACTGCTTATATATTGTGTACTGTAGTTTGGTTATCATACATGTCTCCTGTTTTATATAGACTGTTATGATTTCATTACAGTATTTTCAGTTTCACATACTTGGTACTGTTATCGACCTCGCCCGAGGCTGCGTTCATGCCGCAGGTAGAGGTACACCGGTTGTTGATCCTCGCTCATAGAATCATGGTTCTGCGTATTGGGAAGCTCCATTTCTCCGAAGGCTTATCTTTGGTATAGATTCCCTGTCATTGTAGGTACTTGTACATTCAGGGGTATGACGGGGCCCTGTCCCGTCATAGTTGTTATCAAACTCTTAGAGGTCTGTAGTACTGTTGTGAGTTGGGCTTGTAAAGGATGTAACTGTTCAGATTTTGATATATATGCAGAAAGGTGACCGTTTTGGTTAGTCTGTTTCTTATTTTATATTGTTTCATGTCTATGAGTTTTTATTTCCGCTGATTTTTTCTGATGTATTATCACTAGGGTGCCCGGGGTAAGGCACCAGTCGCGGGCCCGAGGTCGGGTCGTGACATATACGCTGTCGTGACTCTCAGTTGGAGGGTCGGCTGTCTTGTTGTGAGTTGACTTGGACGTACCGACAGTGATGGGGGATTCCACGAGTATGTTTCCATTGTGATTGATCCTTGGACATGCTTATACGATGTGGGATTCCGGGGCATGCGACCAGGATGCGGGTTAGATTCCCGGATTATTTTTATTACTCCTTGGACATGCTTATACGATGTGGGATTCCGGGGCATGCGACCTGGAGGCGGGTTAGATTCCCGGATTTGTTTTTATTATCCCATGGACTAGCCCTCCATGAGGTTTAGTGATGCAGGATATTCTGGTAGATAGTTGTTACACCCCGTAGTTCCAGGACATGTGTTTATAAGAATAGACGTGAGAGCACAAGACTTATAAAAATTGAATGAAAGAAAGAATTGTTTTCCAAAGGAAAAATCTTCCGAACCTCGGGAAGGAAAATTGTTCGTTAATGAGAATTGGGTTCTCAAATTTGTTATTCAAGACTTTTAGAACTTACCGAAATTATGAAAATTTATTTACAGAGTTGGATACGTGTGGCCCACCCGAGAAATTTTATGTTTTGTGGGGCCCACGAGGTTTCCAATATTTTGACCAATTATGGAAATTTCGGGAAACGGAATGTTATGGACCAATGGGAGGGCAACACGTGTCACCCTCCACATGTATCATCTTGGGCGAAATGGATGACAAAAAATAGCCATATTGTCTTGTGATAAATGGACCAAGTCAAAGGGTCAAAGGAGCTTGATATAATTGACCACATCTTGACCACACATTTGTTTTAATCCTAGCCATTGGTCTCCTTATATATTACTACTACTAGTGCAAGACTAGTTCATTCAACACTTAGAGAAATTCAAGAGAAACTTGAGATAGCTTTAGGAAGCTCTCGGCAATGCCCTATTTCCCACACAAAAAATTTCCAATCTTGCTCCATAATTTCCAATATTCAAACCCAAGGTTACTAAAGGTATTCTAAGGATATCTCAATAGAATGATTCCGGAAAAACTACGTTTTCACGTTAGTCGCAAGGTGAAAACCTAAGGAGTTCTTCAACTTTGAAGTTGGAACTTGAAGAGGAGTTCTTCATAAGCTTCTAAGGGTTGCTTGGAGTGGATTGGAACGTCGAAAAGAGGAGCTAATGTTGCTAAGGATCGACTTGTAATCTTGGATTATATTTGGGCTAAATGAGGTAATAATCTTCGTCTTACTATTGTAATTGAAGATTCCATGTTATGATAAGTTAGAAATGAGCATGTGATATATGTTATGAATATTGATAAGTGTTATGGAATTTTAGAAGCCTAAAGTCCGAAAAATTTCATGTTAACTATTGAGTTTGTAATTCAATTTAATTGTCGATACAATTGTCACATGCTATTGAAAGAATGGATTATAGTTGTTATAATCGTTTGTGGCTATATAACATGTTAGACTAAACAACTTGGATTGAAGAAGAATTGGAAAAGACTTTGTGTTGTTGTACATTGTTAGCCGAGAATGACATTGAAATGTTAGACTATTTGGATATCGATTGTGGGGCAGAATTTTACACGTCATGTGCGGCGTGTAATCCCCTTTGTTTGACTGATTGTTGAGCCTTAAATGTGGCATTTGGTTATTGATTTTCGGGCCTTGAAAAAGGTGGAAAAGTACGTAGAAACAAAGGAAGTGTTGCCCGATTTTCCGTAGAATTAAGAGTCCTTATACTTAGGAATATTCTACGTTGGAAGCTAGTAATTGATGGACGTATTATGGTAATTATAGGTTGACATTCTACGTGCGGCGTATTCAACTTGGCTAGTGGATTAAGTCGAAGAGGTATGTGGAACTTTCTTATCTCTTGAGCATGAGTAGTGGTAAATGTATAGTACGGTAGACGTACGAGATTTAAATGAATTTAGTTTCATTTGATATCCTTGACTTGTTTTAAGAATGTCCAAGTTGGCTGAGTTAGAGAATTAACTCACTTGTTTTAAAGGTTAAAGATATCCCAGTTTCTAAAGTTAAGAAACTTGATTTCTAAAGTTAAGAGACATGAAGTATTTTGAAAGTATATGATACTTGGTTTTTGAAAGTATAAGTCTCTTGGTTATAAAAAGAATGAAAGTGTCTAAAGCATAAAGTTAGTATAACGGCTTTATGGAAAGTTGGTTATAATAACTTTATGGAAAGTTATAAGAATGGTTTACTCTAGTGATGTAAATAAAGATAAATGACTTGAAAGGAAGAAAGGCAAATTGATTTAAAGGCATCAATTGCTTAAAGTTTTAAAGTAAAAAGACACTTTGTTAAGAAGCCTATAAATGTATTTCTAAAAGGTATTGTGACTTGTCTTGAAAGGTAGTTATGACTTGATACTACGGTTATTAGTATCTTGGAGCTTTATATGAAAAAGAGTCATTTTAAAAGAATAGAAGTACATAGTACTTTGGGTTAAGTTCTCGGGTTTTATAATGACATGTTAGTGCCTTAAGTAAACTAAAATGAGAGTGTATATGAATAAGGCTAATGAGAAGTTAGGGGGATTTCTTAACTTGCTTATGTTATGAATGATAAGTCGGTGGTGCTTATATTATGTATGATAAGCCGGTAGTGCTTATGTTATGTATGATAGCCGGTTGTGCTAGTGATATATTGTTCATTACGGGGTCATTCCCCGGGTTTGTGGCATTTGTATATTCCGTGGATTTGCTACCCATGATGTGAGGAATACCTCATGCGAGTCCGTAGGGCTTATGCAGGTGAAATAGTCATATGCGGGGCGGACCAGTTGTTACACCCCGTATTTATAGGACATGTTTTAAGAACGTACATGAGAATCCCAAATGTTAAGATTAGAGACTTGTAAAAATTTATCGGAATTATGAAATTGTCGGAAAATGAAATATTGTGACGAATGGGAGGGCGACACGTGTCACCCCCTTATGGTTGCCTTGGACGAAATGGGACATGGCCAAAATGGTCATTGGCCATAGTCTTAAGATGACAAGTCTTGCAAGTAGTGAGCTTGAGAAAATTGACTTAGTCAATGGGTCCACAAGCCTTGATATTTAATAGAAACTCATCCAAGCCTCACATTTGTACCCATCTTGACCCTTCATTGTGCTATATAGTAGTACTAGTAGTGAGACAAGCTTCCATACTTAGCAAAATTTTCAAGAAATTGGAAGAACTCTACTAGGAGCTCTCGGGTTACCTACACAAAGAAGAATTTTTTTTTGTTTCTTGTACATTAAGCTCCACACTTTAAACCAAGGTTCATGAGTGTATTGTAAGTGTATCTCAATAGAAAAATCCCGGAAAAAGATAGTTTTCGTGTTAGTCGCAAGATGAAAACCTAGTTGCTTTTCTAGGTTTGTTTGGAAGATTGAAGGAAAGTTGTTTGTGTTGTTCTAAGGGTCTCAAGTAGCGGATTGAAGTGTCTAGAAGAGGCTCTAAGTTGCTAAGAAGCGACTTCGGATTTGAAGTTGGACTAAGAATTGTTGAGGTAATAATCTTGTCTCTTAAGTGTTACAATATTATATATTGTTGTTAGCCTTACATGATTGCTAGCATGGAGTATATGTGTTGAAGTTTTATAAGTATTATGGATTGATTGTAGCCTTAAATCTGAAATGTCATTTAAGCCATGTGAAGTTGGATTACAATTTGGTCGTTTATTAGAATCGTCGCATGTTACTTACTTGAAGATTATAGTAGTTATAATCGATTGCGACTTGATATCATGTTATGCTAACGACTTGGATTGAAATGGAAATTGGATAAGAATTGGTGTTATTGTACTCAATGTGGACGAATTGGACTAGTAGTTTGTATTAGTTTGATATCTTTTGTGGGGCGAAATTTTACACGTCTAGTAGGCGTGTAATCCCCTATTGATTAATTGCATTATTGGGCCTTAAATGTGGCGTGTTTGGTTATTGAATTCTGTCACGACCCGACCCCGGATCCGTGACCGGTGCCTTAACCCGGGCACCCTTGTGACACAACATCAGAGAAAACCAGCGGAATATAAACTCACAATAAACAACCATAATGATATAAATAGTCTAGCCCAAAATGACTACCCCAAAAGTACATAAAACCGAACAGTTACATCCTTAAACAAACCAAGTTATGACAAGACTACAGGCCTCTAAGAAGGAGTAACACTATGACGGGACAGGGCCCCGTCATGCCCCTGAATGTACAAAACATCAACAACACCAGGGAGAACCATACCAAAAGTCGAGCCTCCGAAGAAATGGAGCTCCTGACACCTGAGTAAAAGATCCTAGGAATGAGGATCTACCACCTGCTTTCCCTTACCTGCGGCATGAACGCAGCCCCCGAGGAAGGGGGTCAGTACACAACGTACCAAGTATGTAAAGCGGAAAATCGTAGTAATATCATAAGTCAAAAATAAGCTGGAGTCATAGATAAAAATCAATTTTCTTGCACTGTGCCTTACTAACAATGAGAGTAACAAGTATAAATCTTATAGCATAAAAATAGGAGGCTCACGATCAAAACAGGGTACCTCGCCCGTAGTATCATTAAGCAATCCTACTCCTGGGACTATTTCACCCGCATGGGTCCTGTGAACCCGCATGAGGTCATCCGCCTCGTCATGGGACTATTTCACCCGCATGGGACTATTTCACCCGCATGGATCCTGTGGACCCGCATGAGTACCATCGCCGTACTCGCATGGGACTATTTCACCCGCATGAATCCCGTGGTCCGATCCGCATGAGTGCAAGCGCGCTCGCATCATGGGTAGCAAATCCATGGCATAGATAATAACCCGGTTCACCCGTAATAATACAAATATATAACATAGCTCATCCGGCTATCATACATAACATAAGCACTACCGGCCTATCGTATCATACATAAGCACTACCGGCCTATCATATCACAACATAAGCACCACCGGCCTATCATATCATACATAAGCACTACCGGCTTATCATAACATAAGCAAGTTAAGAAATCCCCTAACTTATTAACATTATTAATATATCCTCTCATTTTAGTATCCTAAGACACTAACATGTCTTTTAATAGAAAATCTGAATTCAACCCAAGTACCATGTACTTCTAACTTTTAGGAAATAACTCTTTTTATACAAAAATTCCAAGATACTAATCACCATAGTATCAAGTTACGATTTCTTTTCAAGACAAGTCACATTTCCTTTTAGAAATATAATAGGCTTCTAAATCAAGTGACTTCATTTCCTTTAAAACCTTAGGCAACCAATGCCTAAAAATCAATTCACCCTTCTAAGTTTCAAATCCTTTACCGCACTTGTTTTAATTAGAGTAAACCTTTCTTTGTGAAACTTTCAAGAAAACTAATATAACCAACTTCCCATAAAGTCATTATATTAGCGTTATCCCTTTGTCAAATACATTTTCCTAAATCCAAGGACTTATACTTTTGAAATGAAACAAGTATCATATACTTTAAAACAAGTGAAAGATATCAAATCTTGTACGTCTACCGTACTACATAGGTACAACTACTCATGCTCAAGAGATAGGAAAGTTCCACATACCTCTTCGGTCAATCCACTTGCTAAGTCCAACTACCGCAAGTAATATGTCAACCTATAATAACCATAGTGCGTTTATTAACCTCTAATTTCAATGTAGAAATAATCTAAGTTCAAAGCCCCTAATTCTATGGAAAATTGGGCAGCATTTCCTTTGTTTCTACATACTTTTCCACCTTTCTCAAGGCCGAATTCAACATCCAAATGTCACATTTAAGGCTCAACAATCCAAACATATCAAAGGGGATTACACACCTAAACTTGGGTGTGTAAAATTCTGCCCCAAAAGGTACAACAATTCACTTAACAATTCTAAAGTAGTTTTTAGGCTACAACATGCTCATAATATCTTCTTAACCAATTCTTTCATATCCAAACCACATTTGTTGCATGCAATGACTCTAAGAGCATTATTTACTACCACGAGTTCTTTCTTCTTAACATGCAACACTAAAAACTAATTCTAAAGGAAGAATCATTACCTTAGAGCTTTAGCCAAAATTTTCCAACAACTTGCTAGCTTCCTTTTCAAGAACACCACCACAACAATCTTCACAAGCTAGCCACAAGCTTCCTTCTTGCCTTTATTTTTTTCAGATTTTTCCTAAGGCTAGAATATCTCTTGGGATTTTACAGAGAAGGAGGAGCTTGAACTTTTAAGAGAGAAGGAGGAGCTTTTGTCTAAGAGAGAGATGAAATATGACCAAGTCTTGAAGACTTGGTCAATATAATGCATGCAAAATCAGATGGGGACACTTGTCACCCTCCCAAGGTCTTTTAAAAGAAAAATCGATTTTTCCTAAGTTTTTCCGCCAGAATCCGCATGGCCTTGGCCCGACTCGGCGCGCACTGAAACCTCTGCGGTGTTATACCCCGTAGTTCTAGGGTATGTATGCGAGGACGTACGTACGAGAATACGACAGAAAGATTGGAAAGGAAGAAAGAGGCGATTTTTCCACGGAAAAGTTTCCGGTTTTGTGAAGGAAAAGGTTCGTTAATGGGAATTGGATTCCCAGTTTGGTATTCGGACTTCTGGAATATTAGAGAATTATGGAATTTTATTTTGAAAATGGTCACGTGGGGCCCACTGAGAAATTTACTGCTTTGTAGGGCCCACTTTGTTTTCGAGATTTTGGCCATTATGGATATTTTCGGAAGATGTTTTATTTTGGGCCAATAGGAGGGTGACACGTGTCACCCCCGCCTAGGTGGCTTGGCCGAATGGCATTTGTGCACAACACCCGGTTAGAGTCGTTTTTAGACGAAAAGTTTTTAATAACTTGCGAGGGGAAAATTCCGGCTATGTCTTTTCTTATTTTTGCGGATTTTTCCGAGAGACGGAACATTTTGGACCAACGAGAGGGCGACACTTGGCACCCTCTCATTGGTGGGCAAGGTGGGCGGCCCTTGGACGATTTGGGAAGGCAAGTGGGAGATATTTTTGGTAGATATTTTGTGTGCAAGTTGGCTAGGTACACATGGGTGAATCTTGGCCCTACACTTGCCTAACACTTGGTGTAATCTTGGCCATTGGTTGGCTTTCACTTGACCTATAAATACCCCCCCCCTTTGAAGACTAATTCATTCACAAAATTGCCTAAGTCTTGAAAGCTTCTTCCTTCCCCCTTAGTGTAGTGTCTTGGCCGAGAGCCCCTCTCTCCCCCCTTGGCCGAGAGTCCCCCCCCTAGTGGGGTAGGGTAGAGGTAGCCACCCTCCTGTGGTGTGGCCGTGGGGTACCCACTGCTTTAGTTTGTTTTCATATAATACCCCCCCCCTCTTGGTAGAAATACTCTCAAAAGTATTGTTATAATGCCCAAATTACCTTAGCCGTATACCTTGTTGTATTCTAAGGTTATACCTATCTGAAAAGCCGTAAATCCTATTATACTTCCCGTCAGTCACAAAAAAACCGAAACCCTAGGAAAATCTCCCTAGTCCGTTGTCGTTTTGTGAAGAAGTTGGTTATAACTTCTAAGGGTGGTTTAGAGCGGGTTGGATAGCTAGGAGTTGGAGCTATACGATTTCCCTGGATCGACTTTATATTTGTATAATTATGGGCTTTGAGTGGTAAATATCTTGTCCCTATTGTAATTGGATATTACATGTTGTAGGAAAATATAGTTAAAGTATACTATATATATATAATCAACATAGCTTGTGGCAATGTCCTTGGACTTAAGCTCAAGAATCGAATGTTTTTACATAGGGTGTATTCTGATGAGACTTGTGTAGTAATCTTGTGGAGTAGAATTGTACCCGTTCGGGTTAGATGTATAACCCACTGGTTGGCTTGATGGCGGCCCAGATAGAGGAGGAGATTTCTGCTGTTGCGGGAGAGTCTTTGTCGAATTTTCGTTAGAATGTTCTACGATAAGATCTAGATGTTAATAAGCGCCTTGTGGCCTTATAGGTTGAAGTACTACGTGTGGCGCGTTCTACTTGGCTAAGGAGTAGCGACGGCGAGGTACTCGGAGCATTTTGCTATTAGTCGATAATCGTCGCGAGGTATGTGAACCTCTTCCTATCTCTTCTAGCATGATATGTGTGAACTATGTAGTACGGTGACGTCGTGTGCTAAATGTATTCGATGGGTTTAAAACATAAAGTGTTATAACGGCTTTATGGGAAGTTGGTTATAACGACTTTATGTAGATAAGAAAACACTTTGTGGTTTTAAAAGGTAAATGATTTGTTTATAATCGGCTTGATGTGTGATTATAAAGAACTTGAAGTATTTCAAAAGATTTTCAAATCGTTTTGAAAGAGAAGTAATACTTGGTTTTGAGAACTTAAGAGTTATACTAGCTTTATGGGAAGTTAGGTATAACGGCTTAAGAACGCTTCTTGATTTTGGAAATCGGGATGTGTATCGACAAACCAACTGCGGCGTTAATAAAGGAAATGTTTTGAATAATTAAGTATTATTAAAACCAAGAGAAACTTCCATCCATAGAAGCTAAGATGAGACAAAATGATATTTCCTAGATCATGGTATTTGTAATAAGATTGTTATAAACAAGAATATCCTACTCACATATAAGGCTTATGTTTCTCAGTTGTTTAAAGAGAATTATATTCTTAACTGAATAAGCCTATGAACTACGAAGCCTTTCTAAAATAAGAAACGTGAACATTTGAAATTAGGCAAACATGGACGTTTGGAAAATAATGTTGTTACTTGATTTTACAAAGGTAAGAGTTTTGGTTTTCTTAAAAGGACATTCACTCTATTTTATACTACGTATTGTGTGACTTATGTGAAAGAAAGCAGATCTTTTTTAAGATTTTAATGTGTGAAGTACTTTGGGGATAGATACGAACTTGTTAGTAGAAAGTACCTTGTGTGAATAACTTGATTGTATTGGTTTGTGATAGCCTTGTAATACTTTCTTGTTGCTTTGATAAGTAAACGTGTTAGGATGCTACGTGTGTTAGTATCTTGTGATGTTTGTGTAAGGGGGTTTCCCTTGATTGTGCTTATTAACTATCACCGTTATGATAGTATCGTGGCATTCATCTCTTGAGATGATTCGGGGTTAAGCGCCCTCCGACGCGGTAGACTCGGCGATGCAGGACCATGATTCGAGAATACCTCACGCGGGTCTGAGGGCCTATCTTGAGCTACGAGTTCGAGTTAGTATCGTCCTTTATGGGCATGCGGTCGCGTAGCTACGCGGACTCGAAAGTCGGGGCGATCTTGGGAGTAGCTACCCTCGATGCGAGGAATACCTCATGCGGGCGATGAGATTGGCCTATCGCGAGTGCGGGAAGTTCGGGACTAGACGCGCGCATTAGATCTGCGGGCAAGTGGCGGCTTTGATCATGTGATGCAGACAGATCTTATGATACGATTTATGACCTTGTTGATGCGTGGGTGTTAGTAGTCGGCTATGCCTTCGTACTTACCTGCAGTTTTATTAGGACACAGTGGGACCCGTGTTCATGTGTATTCCTTGGTGCTTGTATATCATAAATGCTGGCGGTGAGGAAGGTATTCCACGCACGATTGATGTTGTGGGCGTGAGACCCATTGTTAAATTGAGTGATGACTTGAGGTGTGAGTCCTCGACTTGACATGGCTTATTTGTGGTGAATCGTAGTTTGGTTATCATACATGTCTCCGCTTGGTATAGACTACTATGATTTCATTTACGATTTATTTTTAGTTTCACATACTAAATTTTTGATCGACCTCCTTGGCTGCGTTCATGCCGCGAGTTGAGGTACATCGATCGTTGATCCTAGCTCTCGGTCACAGTTCGGCGTTTGGGAAGCTCCGTTTCTCGGAGGCTTATCGGTGGTATAGTCCCTGTCGTAGTAAGTGTTTACATTCGGGGTTTGGCGGGGCCCCTGTCCGCCATTGTGTCATATCATTCTTAGAGGTGCAGTAATCGCTGTGGCGGGGTTGGTAAAAGGATTAAGTCGCTCATTTGTAATAGAGTTGATGGTTATATATATGCATGTGCAAGTTTTCCAGATTATTGTTTTATATTTACGTTATCTCATGTTGTTGTTTTATGTTCACGATTACTCGATGTTGTGTCACTAGGGTGCCCGGTAAGGCACGATCACGCCCGATTTGGTCGTGACAAAAGTGGTATCGAGCGATTAATCCTCGGAAAGTGTCTACGATCGTATCCGATGAAGTCTTGATTATCGGTGTTGTGCACCACACCAATAATCGTGAGGCTATAGGATATTTAGGATTGGTTTCTATTCTTCTCACTCTGAGATCGTGCCTTAGAGCGTGTTGTAAGTTGGACCCTCGACGAAATTATTTCCTTATCGTTATGCCTCGCGTAGGGCAACCCGGCCGAGGGCAAAGCGGCGGAGGCTGCGAGTAGAGTTCGGAGGGTGGCGAGGCACGGGCCAAATCATTACCTAGGGTAGTGCCATTCGGGGTTTCTGCGACGTCACTAGCCCAATGAGTTTAAGCATGGCGGCGGCGGTTCCTGCTGCGGCCATGATATGTGAACCTTCATTCACGGCCAACCGAGAATATAGATTGCAAGAGACAACCTTGTTACTAGCTATGGATTTGGCTACGGAGAGTATACCGATGTATCGCGAGTCTTGATGACTACCTAAGAGAAGGTTGTGCAAGAGTAATCCTTGATTAGGCTCGAGCATGGCACGTATGCGGGCTTATGCGCGTGAGAAAGCGTAGAGATCGACGGGTTAACCAAGGGCGAGAAGAGGGCGAGCGGCCAAGGTCCTTCGGTAACTTTCAAGGTGAGTATACCTTAAGTGCTATGTTCTGATAGCGGTGTGTTAGTTGTGTTTAGAAATCATGGTGGGTTAACCGAGTAAGATTTTGGAGGATAGAGAAAGTGTGAGCCTTAGAGCTTTATACGCAAAGACCTTAGAGGTAAGGCCATCTCGGGTAGAGGCGTATGTTTATGTTTGACCACTACGAGTGCATAGTGCACGTGAGTGTGTTTGGGATAAGTCCTATGTAGTATGAAATGAAAGAGGGTAGTTGAGCTAAGAAGACCGCTAGGTTTTCGTAACGTGTTTAGTAAGATTGTTCCTTGGGAGATGGTATTTTGCGCCTTAGGGTCGGGTTGAGGCTACGTGCGGGTCAACCCGCGGTAGGTTTGGTGGTGGGTCAGTTTGTGGTGGTCCTCTTTGTGTTAGGGTCATGAGGTGTTAGGCCCATGTTTAGTTAGCCAGTGCAAGTTCGTGGATGCGTTCGACCGATGGTCGGGCCGATGGGGCGACCTATCGTGTTCTTGGTCGAGTCGTTCCTCGGCGGTGTTGATGTTATCCGAAAAGGTTGTGAGGTTGCAGGGTGCCTACCTTCACCTTATGACGACAGTGGAGCCAGTGCAGCTGTTTCTCTTCCGGGAGTTTGTACGAGCGGGGCTAGAACTCAGTGAGTCTCCGTGACGCATTCGCCCTCGGGCGATGTTTTGATTTCGAGGTAGCCGAGATCGTTGTCTCGGTTGAAGTGTTTAAGCTACCATTTCGGTGTTCGGATGTCGTCTTGTGACGCTTTGTAGAAGCGAAATGCAAGTTGCGGCCGATTGGTTCGATGTTGGCGGGGTTGAGATAGTTGGTTCAGCTTGTTCCGGTATCGTGGATAGTGAAGCTTGTCTAGAAGAAGTTACGGCGGCTCGGAGAATCGTGCGGATAATCGGCGACGCCAGAGTTCGAGTTGACGGTCGGTCTTCTTGAAAGTACCACCCGGACGGTGTGACGAGTTTTGGAAAGCGAAGGAACTTAGCCCGAGTTACTTTGGGCCTTTGTGAGTTCATGTGAAGAATAGGCAGTTGCCTATATGTTAGCATTTGCCGTCCGACTTAGGAGGAAGGGCGTCCGATCTTCGTATTGTTATGATCGGGAAAGTATCGAAGATCCATCCAGAATGTCCCCAGTTAATGATGACCACGTTAGAGATAGTAACCCCGAGTTTTGGAAACTGAAGCCGTATCAGAATGTGGTAAGAGTTCGAGTGTCACGAGATCCTCGGGATCATGGCGACCGGCACCATTTGTTAGTCGTCGGAGCAAGGCTCGCGACAAAGTGACAAAAGTGGTATCAGTGACTAAGGAAGTATATTTTGACCCCGGGAAGAGGTATTTGTGGTGATGTAGAGGTGTTTCCTCGTGGACTTAGATGTAAGTTTTGCGCAGTGTTTCCATGGCGGGTATGGCGATTGTTCCGTAAGTATAGCAGTGAGGACTATACTGGCGCCTGTTTGTTTTGAGACTTAGAAGGAACATTCGGGACGAATGTTTCTAAGGAAGGGAGAATGTTATACCCCGTAGTTCCAGGGTATGTATGCGAGGGCGTGCGTGCGAGAATCTGACGTAAAGATTGGCAAGGAAGAAAGAGGCGATTTTTCCTCGGAAAAGTTTCCGGTGTTTGTGAAGGAAAAAGGTTCGTTAATGGGAATTGGATTCCCAGTTTGGTATTCGGACTTCTGGAATATTAGAGAATTATGGAATTTTATTTTCGAAAATGGTCACGTGGGGCCACGGAGAAATTTACTGTTTTGTAGGGCCCACTTTGTTTTCGAGATTTTGGCCATTATGGATATTTTCGAAGATGTTTTATTTTGGGCCAATAGGAGGGTGACACGTGTCACCCCGCCTAGGTGGCTTAGCCGAATGGCATTTGTGCACTGCCGGTTAAGTCGTTTTTTTAAAACGTTTTCATAACTTGCGAGGAAAATTCCGGCTATGTCTTTTCTTATTTTTGCGGATTTTTCCGAGAGGCGGAACATTTTGGACCAACGAGAGGCGACACTTGGCACCCTCTCATTTGGTGGGCAAGGTGGGCGGCTTGGGCGATTTGGGAAGGCAAGTGGGAGATATTTTTGGTAGATATTTTGTGTGCAAGTTGGCTAGGTACACATGGGTGAATCTTGGCCCTACACTTGCCTAACACTTGGTGTAATCTTGGCCATTGGTTGGCTTTCACTTGACTATAAATACCCCTTTGAAGACTAATTCATTCACAAAATTGCCTAAGTCTTGAAAGCTTCTTCCTTCCCCTTAGTGTAGTGTCTTGGCGAGAGCCCTCTCTCCCCTTGGCCGAGAGTCCCCCTAGTGGGGTAGTAGAGGGTAGCCACCCCTCCTGTGGTGTGGCCGTGGGTACCCACTGCTAGTTTGTTTTCATATAATACCCCCCCTCTTGGTAGAAATACTCTCAAAAGTATTGTTATAATGCCCAAATTACCTTAGCCGTATACCTTGTTGTATTCTAAGGTTATACCTATACGAAAAGCCCAGAAATACTATTATACTTCCCGTCAGTCACAAAACCGAAACCCTAGGAAAATCTCCATAGTCAGTTGGAGTATTGTGAAGAAGTTGGTTAGAACTTCTAAGGGTGGTTTAGAGCGGGTTGGAGCGCTCGGAGTTGGAGCTAAACGATTGCCCAGGATCGACTTTATATTTGGATAATTATGGGCTTAGCGAGGTAAATATCTTGTCCCCCTATTGTAATTGGATATTACATGTTGTAGGAAAATATAGTTAAAGTATACTATATATATATAATCAACATAGCTTGTGTGATGTCCTTGGACTTAAGCTGAAGAAGCCCTGTTTTACATAGGGTGTATTCTGATGAGACTTGTGTAGTAATCTTGTGGAGTAGAATTGTACCGTTCGGGTTAGATGTATAACCCACTGGTTGGCTTGATGCCGGCCAGATAGAGGAGGAGACTTACGCTGTTGCGGGGGGGGGGAGGTGCTGTCGAATTTTCGGTAGAATGTTCTACGATAAGATCTAGATGTTAATAAGCGCCTTGTGGCCTTATAGGTTGAAGTACTACGTGTGGCGCGTTACTTGGCTTAGGAGTAGCCGACGGCGAAGGTACTCGGAGCATTTTGCTATTAGTCGATAATCGTCGCGGTATGTGAACCTCTTCCTATCTCTTCTAGCATGATATGTGTGAACTATGTAGTGCGGTGACGTCATGTGCTAAATGTATTCGATGGGTTTAAAACATAAAGTGTTATAACGGCTTTATGGGAAGTTGGTTATAACAGCTTTATGTAGATAAGAAAACACTTTGTGGTTTTTAAAAGGTAAATGATTTGTTTATAACTGGCTTGATGTGTGATTATAAAGAACTTGAAGTATTTCAAAAGATTTCTGAAATCGTTTTGAAAGAGAAGTAATACTTGGTTTTCGAGAACTTAAGAGTTATACTAGCTTTATGGGAAGTTAGGTATAACGGCTTAAGAACGTTTTACTGATTTTGGAAATCAGGATGTGTATCGACAAACCACTGCAGCGTTAATAAAAGGAAATGTTTTGAATAATTAAGTATTATTAAAACCAGTAGAAACTTCCATCTGCATAGAAGCTAAGATGAGACAAAATGATATTTCCTAGATCATGGCTGCTGTAATAAGATTGTTATAAACAAGAATATCCTACTCACATATAAGGCTTATGTTTCTCAGATTGTTTAAAAGAGAATTATATTCTTAAATGAATAAGACTATGAACTACGAAACCTTTCTAAAATAAGAAACGTGAACATTTGAAATTAGGCAAACTTGGACGTTTGGAAAATAATGTTGTTACTTGATTTTACAAAGGTAAGAGTTTTGGTTTTCTTAAAAGGACAGTCACTCTATTTTATACTACGGGTATTGTGTGACTTATGTGAAAGAAACAGATCTTTTTTTTAAGATTTTAATGTGTGAAGTACTTTGGGGATAGATACCCGAACTTGTTAGTAGAAAGTACCTTGTGTGAATAACTTGATTGTATTGGTTTGTGATAGCCTTGTAATACTTTCTTGTTGCTTTGATAAGTAAACGTGTTAGGATGCTACGTGTGTTAGTATCTTGTGATGTTTGTGTAAGGGGGTTTCCCTTGATTGTGCTTATTAACTATCAGTCGTTATGATAGTATCGTGGCATTCATCTCTTGAGATGATTCCGGGTTGCGCCCTCCGTCTGGGGTAGACTCGGCGATGCAGGACCATGATTCGAGAATACCTCATGCGGGTCTGGGGCCTATGCGGAGCTACGAGTTCCGTGTTAGTATCGTCCTTTATGGGCATGCGGTCGCGTGGCCATGCGGACTCGAAAGTCGGGGCGATGCGGGAGTAGCTACCCTCGATGCGGGAATACCTCATGCGGGCGATGAGATTGGCCTATGCGGGCTGCGGGAAGTTCGAGGACTAGACGCACATTAGATCTGCGCGCAAGTGGCGGCTTTGATCATGTGGCCTGCAGACAGATCTTATGATCTGATTTATGACCTTGTTGAGTGCGTAGGTGTTAGTAGTCGGCTATGCCTTCGTGCTTACACCTGTGCAGCTTTATTAGGACACAGGTGGGACACGTGTTCATGTGTATTCCTTCGTGCTTGTATATCATAAGCTGGCGGTGAGGAAGGTATTCCACGCACGATTGATGTTGTGGGCGTGAGACCCATTGTTAAATTGAGTGATGACTTGAGGTGTGAGTCCCCGACTTGACATGGCTACTTATTTGTGGTGAATCAGAGTTTGGTTATCATACATGTCTCCCGCTTGGTATAGACTACTATGATTTCATTTACTGATTTATTTTTAGTTTCACATACTCAATTTTTGTTATCGACCTCCTTCGGGGCTGCGTTCATGCCGCAGTTGAGGTACATCGATCGTTGATCCTAGCTCTCGTGGTCACGATTCAGCGTTTGGGAAGCTCCGTTTCTCGGAGGCTTATCGGTGGTATAGTCCCGTCGTAGTAAGTGTTTACATTCGGGGTTTGGCGGGCCCCGTCCCGCCATTGTGTCATATCATTCTTAGAGTCCGTGTAATCGCTGTGGCGGGGTTGGTAAAAAGGATTAAGCCGTTCATTTGTAATAGAGTTGATGGTTATATATATGCCGGCGTGCAAGTTTTCCTGATTATTGTTTTATATTTACGTTATCTCATTTGTTGTTTATGTTCACCGATTACTCGATGTTGTGTCACTAGGGTGCCCGGTAAGGCACCGATCCACGCCCGATTTGGTCGTGACATGCGGACTCTCTAAACTTCCGCTGAGGCCTGCTGTCTGGCGTCGCGTGGCTACCAACTTCAGACCCTCGATGCTTCGGCGCCGCGTTGCCTTTGCCTGAAACGCATTTTTGTCCGTCTGCGCACTGAACTTGTAACTCCCGTAACTTTCTACTCTGATGTCCTATCGACGAACGGTTGGTTGCGTTGGAATCTAGACTCAACGAACTACGCTCTGGGCCTTTGAAACACTTAGGAACTCTCAATGTACCGGGTCATAACCCGCCTCAAAGTTGACTAAAAACCCGTCCGGAACCATCCGTCAACCTATCCTTTAAAATTTTTAAGTCTTACATGCTTTCGTACGCTCTCATACGCAGGGTCAGAACTACGGGGTATAACAAATTCGGCCTTGAAAAAGGTGGCAAAGTATGTAGAAACAAAGGAGGTGCTGTCCGATTTTCCGTAGAATTTAGTGACTTAGCACTTAGAATATTCTACGTTTGAAGTAAGAGGTTAATGGACGTATTGTGGCCATTATAGGTTGAAGTACTAAGTATAGCGTATTCTACTTGGAGGATGGAATAGCTATCAAGGTTGAAGTACTTGGAGCATTTTGCTACTTGTCGACAATCGTCGCGAGGTATGTGAACCTCTTCCTTCCTTTGGCATGATTCTATGTATGGAATATAAATGTGGTATTATTTCATGTTTCCTTCTACTCTTAGAAGTTAAGAGGTATGGGTGTGATTTACTCTATGTAAAGGTTATGTCAAAGTTATCATAAGTCCTTACCGAGTCTTATGGGGGATGTTGGTAAGAGTCGTTAGGAGGTACTTTGGAGCCAAGTGGACTTGGCTAATTTATGGCACGAATGAGAATAAGTATCGAACAAGCCATTGCAGCGTTAATAAAGGAAAATGTAATGACAATTGATAATATTAAAATGAGTAGAATTCTCCATCTGCATAGAAGCTAAGATAAGACAAAATTGTATTACATTTTTTAGATCATGGCTGCTTTAATAAAGATCGTTATAAACAAGTATAATTTACTCACACACATAAGGCATATGTAGTTAACTTAAAGAATTTACATTATGACGTTTTAAGATTATTGTTACATCCCGTAAGTCCAGGACATGTATAAGAGAATGTATGAAAGGAATCAAGACTTGGAAATTAGTACGAAAGGGAGAATTGTTTTTCCGACGGAAAATCTTCCGAACGTCGGAAAGGAAAAATGTTTGTTGATGAGAATTGGATTCTCAAAATGAATTATTTGAGGATTATGGAACTTATTAACATTATGGAAATTTATTTTTACGGATTTGGTCATGTGGGGCCCACCCGAGGAATTTTACGTTTTGTGGGGCCCACGAGGGTTACGGAATTATATGGACGAATGAGAGGGAGACACGTGGCACCCACGCATATGGTCTTGGATGAAATTTAGTAAGGGTAGAATGGTCATTTACCATGGTGGAAGATAAGTCTTGCTAAGCTTGATATTGTTGACCAAGTCAACTTGCCACTTGTGCTTAATCCTAGTGAAACTCATCCTAGCCACTCAAGTGTTGAAATCTAAACCCTCCATTGTGTTTTATATACCCAAATAGTAGCAATACTTGGCATTTTACACTTAGAAAATTTGAGAGAACATTGAGCTTAGCCAAGAAAGCTCTCGGGTTCACTAGCTTTGCCCACACAAAAATTTTAGTTTGTGATCCTTTATTCACAAGACTTAAACCCAATGTCCCATAGGGTATTGTAAGGATATCTCAATAGAAAGATTTCGGAAAAACGGCGTTTTCGTATTAGTCGCAAGGCGGAAACTTGAGGAGTTCTTCAACTTTGAAGTTGGAACTTGAAGATGGGTTCTTCATAGGCTTCTAAGGAGTGCTTGGAGTGGATTGGAACTTAAGGAAAGGAGCTAAGAATTGCTAAGGCGCGACTTTGAATCTTGGAAACTTTAAGGGCTTATAAAGGTATAAATTTTGTCGTTTTAGTAGTTAAGACTTACTTATTATTGTAGCTATGGATATTAGAAAGCATGAGTTATATAGTATGAAGTTTGATAAGTATATTGGCTATTGGAACCCTAATCCAAAAACTAGCATGTTAGCCTTAAGATTACAATTCAAGTCGATTATTAGTTTAAGTCGTCGCATGTTGTAGAAAGAAGGAAATTGTAGTTGTTGAAGTTGTTTGTGACTATATAACATGTTAGACCTTAGAACTTGGAATTGGAAAAGGATTGGAAAAGACTTTGAATTGTTGGTTATGTAAGTTGGCCGAGAATGGCTAGTGAGCATTAAACTACTTTGTATGAATTGTGGGGCGGAATTTTACACGTATTGTAAGGCGTGTAATCCCCTTTGTTTGGTTGTTGTTTTGAGCCTTAAATGTGGCGTGTTGGTTATTGTATTCGGCCTTGAAAAAGGTGGCAAAGTGAGTAGAAACAAAGGAAGTGCTGCCCGATTTTCCGTAGAATTAGAGACCGTATACTTAGTATTATTCTACGTTAGAGACTAGAAGTTGATAGTCTTGTTGTGACCATTATAGGTTGACACTTCTACGTACGGCGTATTCGGCTTAGCTTGTGGATTTAGCGAAAGGTATGTGAACTATCTCTTCTAGCATGATTCCTTAAGATAAAGAAAGTATGTCCTACTCCTTAAATGATCCATTCCTTGGTTGTATTTGGATTGCCTAAAATAGAAATTGTTCTATGTACTTCCTTGATTGTACTTTGATGTTTAAATTGTAAGTTGTATAATCCATTTCCTTAGTGAAGTTTGGATTCTTAAAAGTGAAAGTATTTTACTTAAAGTACATAGAGTCTTGAAAAGGAAGTGGTTTCCAAACCTTTTGGCTAGTGCCTTAGTTCCAAAACCTAAGGGTTGTTGTAATGACTTTAGGGGAGTTAAAGGAGTGATTTACTTAATTGGTTTAAAAGGAGAAATGACATGATTTAAGAGAAGTAACTTTGTTTAAAGGAGTGATTTACTTGAGGTTTAAAAGTAGAAGAAACTTGCTTTCTAAATATTAAGAGACTTGAAGTATTTTGAAAGTTAAGAACTTGGTTTGTAAGTATGTGATACTTGGTTTTAATTAGTATATGTCTCTTGGTTATAAAAGGAATGAATATGTCTAAAACCATAAAGGGTTATAACGGCTTTATGGGAAGTTGGTTATAACGGCTTTATGGAAGGTTAAGAAAGTTGTCTATTTTGATTAATGGGCATAAGTTGCCTAGATTGTGAAAATTTGAAGTTACTTGATTTCAAGCTTTGTAATGAGTTTTCTAAAAGTGTAGTAACTTACTTTGAAAAAATAGACACACCTTGATACTACGGGTGTTAGTATCTTGGGGTTTTACATAGAAAGGAGTATTTTCAAAAGAATGTACGTACGTAGTACTTTGGCTTGATTAATTGAGAATTATTCTAAGTGTGCCTTGATAAGTACTTTGGCTTGATTAATTAAGAATTAGTCTAAGTGTGCCTTGATAAGTACTTTGGCTTGTTTAATTGAGAATTATTCTATATGTGCCTTGAGTTTATAAAATGGAAGTCTATAGATTTGTTATACCCCGTATTCTCAGGGTATGTATGCGAGGACGTACGTACGAGAGCACGACAGAAAAATTTGGAAAGAAAGAAAGATGTGAGTTTCGACGGAAAAGTTTTGCGTAACTTGCGAGGGGAAAATTCCGGCTATGTCTTTTCTTATTTTTGCGGATTTTTCCGAGAGACGAAACATTTTGGACCAACGGGAGGGTGACATGTGTCACCCTCACAATGGAAGCAAGTGGGGCGGCACTTGGCCGATTGAAGGGGCAAGTTGTTGGTTGATATTTGTGTAGATATTTGTGAGGGTTTTAAGGAGTAGGGGCTAGGGTGCACTTGGCTTGATCTTGGCCTTACACTTGCCTTGCACATGGCTTGATCTTGGCCATTGGTTGGCCTTTGGTTTTCCTATAAATACCCCCCTAAGCTTGAAGACTTCTTCATCCAAAAATCTTCCAAGTCTTGAGTCCCTCTCCCTCCCTTTGTGTGTGTTCTCGTCCTAAGCCTTCCCCCTCCCCCCCTTGAGTGGCCTTGTGGCCGAGCTTCCTCCCCTGTGGTGCTAGTGGGGTACCCCCTAGCCTAGTTGTTTTCGTATAATACCCCTCCCTTGTGGTATTGAAATACTTCTCCAAGTATTGTTATAATGCCCAAAATACCTTAGCCTTTACCTTGTTGTATTCCAAAAGTTACCTCTTTACGTAGAGCCCGGAAATACTACCTTTTGTCCTTTTAGTCTCAAACCGAAACCCTAAGGAAATCTTCATTGTTGGTTGAAGTATTTGAGTAGAAGTTGGTTAAGAACTTCTAAGGGTTGTTTGGAGCGGATTGGAGCGCACGGAGTAGGAGCTAAACCTTGCTCAGGATCGACATTATAACTTGGATAATTTTGGGCTTGTCGAGGTAAATATTCTTGTCCCCTTATTGTAATTGGAGATTACATGTGGTAGGAATATATAGTTGAGGTATACTATATATAGAACTGAACATTATTGTGGCAATGTCTTTTGACTTAAGCCTGAAGAATAAAGAATCGAATGTATTTACATAGAATCGTATTGCAGAGACTTGTGTAGTATTCTTGTGTAGAATTGTACACGCCCTGTTAGATGTAAACCCCCCTGGTTGGCTTGGTAGTCGGCCTCGATAGAGAGGAGATTTACGCTGTATGTGGCGGGAGAAGTCTTCAATTTTATGTATAAACATGGGAACGGGTGTTTAAGAATTAAAAGACGTTTGTGGCCTTTATAGGTGAAAGTACTAAGAGTAGCGTATTCTACTCGAGGAGTGGAAAGGGCTAGCAAGGTTGTAGTACTTGGAGCTTTTTGCTTATTGTCGATAGTCGTCGCGAGGTATGTGAACCTTTTCCTATCTCTTCTAGCATGATATGTGTGAACTATGTAGTACGGTAGACGTATATGTGTTAATTGTATTTGATTGTTGTAAAACATAAAGTGTTATAACGGCTTTATGGGAAGTTGGTTATAACAGCTTTATGTAGGTAAGAAAATAGGTTGTGGCTTTTAAAGGATAACTGATTTGATTTATAATCGCTTGCGTTTTAATAAAACTCAAGTATTTCAAAAGATTTATGAATCGTTTTGAAAGAAGTGTAATCTTGTGTTTTGAAAACTTAAGAGTTATGCTAGCTTTATGGGAAGTTAGGTATAACGGCTTAAGAATGTTTCTTGATTTGAAATCGAACGTATCGACAAACCAACTGCAGATATAAAAGGAAAATGTATTGAATAATGATGTATCGTATTAAAACCGGTAGAAACCTCCATCCGCATAGAAACTAAGATGAGACAAAATGATATTACATTTTCTAGATCATGTCATTGTAATAAGAATGTTGTAAACAAGAATAACCTACTCACGTGAGACATATATTACTCAATTGTTCTAAAAGGAATCAGTGATTAAGTTTGGGAACTATGAAACCATTTGAAAATGAGAAGCTTGAGTAATTGAAACTAGGCAAACCGAACTTAGGAAAAGAATGTTGTTACTTGATTTTTGAAAGGGAATGTGGGTTGGTCATTCTAATACTACGTATCGGGTGACTTTTATAAAAGTAATGGATCTCTTTTAAAAGAACTTAACGATGTAGTACTTTGGGGTTAAAACCCGACTTTGGCATAAAATGAAAGTACTTTGAGTCAGGTGAAACTTGCCTATGCTTGTTGTTGTGAAACTTGCCTATGCTTGTTGTTGTGAATCTCGCCTATGCTTGTTGTTGTGAAACTTGCCTATGCTTGTGATGATAGCCTTTGTTGTGCAAGTATGGTATTTACGTTACCGGCGTCTCGATAGAGGCGGTCGACTTGTCGAGAACTTACTTGGACGTCTTTGGCGGTGATGGAGAATTCCACGTATGTTTCCATTTTGATTATCGCCTTGTCGCTGATGTCACATGGACATGTCTACCGACGCAAGATTCGGGGCACGCGGCCACGCGGCGTTGATTACCCGATATATGGTTATTACCGCAACATGGACGCGTGTCTACCGACGCAGATTCCGGGGCACGTGGCCGTACGGCGGGTTGACCACCCAAGATATTGTTATTGAGGTTACACGGGCATGTCTACCGTCAGATTCCGGGGCACGTGGCCACGCGGCCTTGTTGTGTTGCATCATGGACATGTCTACACCGACGCAGATTCCGGCACGCGCCACGACGCGAACATGATGGATGTTGTGGCGTGAGACCCATAGTTATATTTAGTGGTGACTTTGAGGCGTGAGTCCCCGACTTGACCTTTTATGTTGCGTCGTATTTTGGTTATCATACATGTCTCCCCTTTTTAGGCTATTATGATTTCATTTACTGATTTGTGATTCACATACTTGGTACTGTTGTCTTGACCTCCTTGGGCCGCGTTCACGCCGCAGTAGAGTACATCGGCGTGGATCCCCGCTCTTAGGATCTCATTTCAGTGTTGGAAAGCTCCGTTCCGTCGGAGGCTTATCTTTGGTATGTTTCCGAGTTGTAGGTTCTTGTACATTCGTGGTATGGCGGCCCCTGTCGTCATAGTTGTTGTAAATCTTAGAGTGCATGCCTTTGTTGTGGCGGGGTTTGTAAAAAGGATAACTGTCGGGTTTTATGTATATATCAAGGCAACTGTTTTGGTTGCTTTGCTTATTTATCATGTCTCATTTCATGTTTAAAGTTTTTATTTCATTGGTTTTCTCGATGTTGTATCGCTAGGGTGCCGGGGTAAGGCACGATCCACGGGCAGTGGGGTGTGACAAAGTGGTATCGAGCGATTAGTCCTCTGAAAGTGTCTGACCGTGTCTAGTAGTCTTGATTATCGGTGTGTTGTGCACCACATCTATAATCGTGAGGCTATAGGACATTTAGGATTGGTTTCCATTCTTCTCATTCCGAGATCGTGCCTTAGAGCCGTGTTGTAAGTTGGACCCTCCGACGTATCTCGTTTTACCGCTATGCCTCGCGCGAGCAACCAGTGCCGAAGGGCAAAGCGGCCGGAGGCTGCTAGTGGGATACTGAGGAGCACGAGCGCGAGCGGCCAAGACTGAGTTGTGCTTGACGGCGGGTTTTGTAGCGCCGCCACCCAACAGAGGTTAGAGCGCGGCAATGGCCGCGAGACCCATGATACTGAGCCTCCATCCCCATGCAGGCGAGAGGAGATGGGTTACAAGAGATGGCCCGATTATTGGCGAGTTGTGGCGAGATATGAAAGCCGTGAATCACGGCGATTCCAGTTCAGCGGCACTGATGGTTCACCCCGAGCGAATAGTTTGAGGCTACGGACTTTACGAGTTAGCCCGCGAGTTTTATGGGTCGAGGCACGAAGATGATCCGCAGGAGTTCATCCGTCGATTCTGAGAGGATCGTCACGGGTGATCAAGGCTTGAGACCGAGTCGTGACCCGGTTCGCATCGGTGCGTGATACCGCAATCGATTGGTTTGATTCGTGGGAGCTTTCGGGAGAGCATGCACCTCCGCAGATGGGATGAGTTTTGGGGCTTTTCTCACGCTTCTTGCCTCCGCAGATGAGGAGCACGCGCCGACAAATTTTTGTTCTTGAGACAGAGAGGCGACCGTCGGGAGTACAATGTCGAGTTCGATTCTTTGGCTCGATATGTCCCTGCGCTTGTTGCAGATATGGAGGATAAGTGCATCGCTACATCACCGGCTAGATGATTATATGGCGAGTCTTGTGCGGTGTTTCTCTTCACCGGCATGGACATTGCCGCATTCGTGCTCATGCACTTGGGTGCGAGGCGCAGATCGGCAGGTGGACGCTTTCGGCCAGAAGAAGGCCAAGGCACGGATATTTTGGCGACTTTCGAGGCGGACGCCTCGAAGCAGACTAGTTATGTACCTCCGCCATTGCGAGTGGTCCTCCGCAGCCGGGACCTCAGGATATTCAGGAAGCGGTCGTGGCTCCCGTGTTTCGGAATGTTCGAGGAGTAGGGTGTTGGCGGAATCACGATCACCCTACCTCGGTGTGGTCGATGTAGTAGACCGCATTTCGGGAGTGTCGTAGTACGAGGAGCTTGTTATTCTTGCGGCCAACGGGGCCATATGACGAGACCGTCCGGTGGGTAGCGGTAGGATAGCACAGACTACTAGAGCGATTCTACGCCACGGTAGAGGTCGCGGTGGAAGTTCGATTTTAGCGGTCCTTGAACCGCCTAGTTTCAGGTATATCCTTAACCCTGTAGATACTTGTATGTATTGATGTTAATGATGTGTTAAGTGTTATGTTCGGATAGCTTTGTGCTAAATGTGATTTAGACACCGGTTATTGTAGAAGGGTAAGTATGGGGCATGGTAAGTGTGAACCCTGATCGCCGCGATTGAGACCTTAGAGGTAAGGTCGTCTTGAGTAAAAGATTCGTTTATGTTTGACCTTTATCAGAGTGCGTAGTATACGTGGGTTTTATTTGTGTGATAAGTCCGTGGGTAGTGTGAGATGGAAGTGGTAGCTTTCATGATGTGATTTAGCGATTGTTCCGTGTCGGGAACGAGGCTTCGACGCGATTGTGGGTCGGGTTGAGGGCGTGTCTGGGTCAACCCGTGGCCGGATTAAGGTGGGTCGTTCTGGTAGTCCCTCCGTAGTAGGGTCACGAGGATGCTAGGCCCAAGTTTGTATGATCATCGTATGAGTTCGTGGACGCGTTCGACGAAGCGGTTCGTAAAGGCGGGAATGGCCTTAAGGATGTTTGAGGTTAGTAAGATGACCAAGTTTGGAGGTAGTGACTCCAGAGATTTTTTTACGGAGTAATGGTGAATTATGGTACGTACTGGGAGAGTTCAAGTGTTCGAGAAGGGCACGACGAGTAAGGAAAGAAGAGGACGTGTGTTATTTTTGTGGCCAAGCTGTGGCGTTGGCAACTTGTTAGAGGAACTTCATCGATATCCGTCTTGAGAAGGAACATTCGGGATGAATGTTTCTAAGGAGGGGAGAATGTTATACCCCGTATTCTCAGGGTATGTATGCGAGGACGTACGTACGAGAGCACGACAGAAAAATTTGGAAAGAAAGAAAGATGTGAGTTTCGACGGAAAAGTTTTGCGTAACTTGCGAGGGGAAAATTCCGTGTTACACCCCATAATTCTAGGACATGTGTTTAAGAGAATGTACGTGAGAAAGTACGACTTTAAAAAAATTGAAACGAAAGAAGGATTTATTTTTCCTATGAAAAATGATTTCGAGCATCGGGAAGGAAAATTATTCGTTAACGAGAATTGAGTTCCCGAATTTGATATTTGAGACTTATAGAATTTATCGGAATTTTGGGAGATGAAATATTTTAGACCAACCGGAGGGCGACACGTGTCATATTATTTGGCATATGCATAAAGAAGTTATGGATTAGTGTCATATTATAGGAATTATGACATCAAGTATACGAAGGTTTTATGAGTTTTTAGGATTTAAATGAAGTGGGATCTAGAATCAATTATGTGTGCGGTTGATAAATTATACGAGACAGTCACTTGATTAATTAATTATTAGATAAGTGTGATTATGTGGATAAGGATTATATGTATCAAATGGTACATGGCTAGGGAGTTAATGGATTTGTTTTACTATTTTTCAGCGTGTGTTTAGTGGCATTATATAAGGTGTTTAACATATTAATGAGGCATATATGTTTGATGTGTTAGTCACGTATAAAGGCACAGGAAGTTCAATATTCGAGTCTAGTTGGCAAGATGATTAATAGTTAGGTGGCAAAATAATGTCATACATATGACAGACACGTGGATTTGGGTGGGTATTGTGTGTAATAAGGGAATCTCATAATAATGTCTCTTATCTCAATATATACATATTCGCATCTGAATTTTAAGAATAGATATGTATACATATCTTTGCAATAGAGTTGAGGCGTGACACTTAACACTCATTTATACAACTTTGCTTCCAAATATCAAAGACCTCTAGTAACCTCTTTAAACATTTCACTTTCGTGATAGAGAGTAAGAGACGACCACTTGAATTCATTAAGGTGATAAACAATTCGTACATAGTCCTTGATTGAACGAAACATTTGGAAAAAGTTGGTCAAGCTACGTTCAACAACAATAAACGGAAGTTTCCATTTTAAGTGAAATTCGAATTATTAAGCTTGGATTCGAGGTTCACACAGCAGACAACGGTCACGTGAGTAGGTTGCAGATTTGTTGAACTTTTGGAAGCACTCCTCTCTTTCCGGTGTCGATGTAACTTTGGTTGAAGTAATACGAGTAGCGTATTCTACTTAAAGGATGGAATAGCTATCAAGGTTGAAGTACTTTGGAGCATTTTGCTACTTGTCGATAATCGTCGCGAGGTATGTGAACCTCTTCCTATCTTTTCTAGCATGATTGTTGTGAACTATGTAGTACGGTAGACGTACGTGTTAATCGTGTTTGATTGTTCTTAAAACATAAAGTGTTATAACGGCTTTATGGGAAGTTGGTTATAATGACTTTATGTAGGTAAGAAAATACTTTGTGGTTTTAAAAGGTAATCGATGTGAATTATAATCGCTAGTTATAATAAAGAACTTGATGTATTTCAAAAGATTTATAAATCATTTTGGAAGGAGAGTAACACTTGGTTTTAAAAGGTTTTAAAAAGAGTTATACTAGCTTTATGGGAGTTAGGTATAATGTCTTAAGAGAGGTAAAGAAAATGGTTTCTTGATGTTAGAAGTTAAGAGACTTGATCTTATAAGATAAGAGACTTAACTTATTTGTTTTAATGTGAAACCTCATTCGTGAGTAATGAGTACTTGGTTTTTTTTAAAGGGATAATGTTTCTCGATTTCTAAATCGAATGTGTATCGACAGCACCACCGCAGCGTTAATAAAGGAAAATGTATTGAATAATGATGAATTGTATTAAAACCAATAGAAACCTCCATCCGCATAGAAACTAAGATGAGACAAAATGATATACATTTTCTAGATCATGGTCATTGTAATAAGAATGTTGTAAACAAGAATAACCTACTCTCACGTGAGACATATATTACTCAATTGTTCTAAAGGAATCAAGTGATTAAGTTTGGAAACTATGAAACCATTTGAAAATGAGAAGCAGGAGTAATTGAAACTAGGAAAACTGCAACTGAGGAAAAGAAAGTTGTTACTTGATTTTGAAAAGGGAATGTGGGTTGGTCATTCTAATACTACGGGTATCGGGTGACTTTTATAAAAGTAATGGATCTCTTTTAAAAGAACTTAACGTATGTAGTACTTTGGGGTTAAAAAACCCGGACCTTGGCATAAAATGAAAGTACTTTGAGTTGTTGTGAAACTTGCCTTTGCTTGTTATTGTGAAACTTGCCTTTGCTTGTTATTGTGAAACTTGCCTTTGCTTGTTGTTGTGAAATTTGCCTTTGCTTGTTGTTGTGAAATTTGCCTTTGCTTGTTGTTGTGAAACTTGCCTATGCTTGTTGTTGTGAAACTTGCCTATGCTTGTGATGATAGCCTTTGTTGTGCAAGTGTGGTATTTCTGTGTTACCGCGTCTCTCGATAGAGGGCCGGTTGACTTGTTGAGAACTTACTTGGACGTCGGCGGTGATGGAGAATTCCACGTATGTTTCCATTTTGATTATCGTCTTGTTGTTGATGTCACATGGACGTATCTGCCGTCACGATGATTCGGCACGCGGCCACGCGGCGTTGATTACCCGATATATGGTTATTGCGCAACATGGACGTGTCTACACCGTCAAAGATTCGGGGCACGTGGTCACGCGCGGGGTTGACCACCCAAGATATTGTTATTGAGGTTACATGGGCATGTCTACACCGTCGCGATATTCGGCACGTGGCCACGCGGCCTTGTTATTGTTGCATCATGGACATGTCTACACCGTCACGAGATTCGGGCATGCGGCCATGATGCGAACATGATGGATGTTGTGGGCGTGAGACCCATAGTTATATTTGAGTGGTGACTTGAGGGCGTGAGTCCCTGACTTGACCTTTTATGTCATGCATCGTATTTTGGTTATCATACATGTCTCCCTTTTTAAGCTATTATGATTTCATTCTGATGTTGTGATTTCACATACTTGGTACTGTTAGCTTGACCTCCTTCGAGTGCGTTCATGCCGCAGTAGGTACATCGATCGTGGATCCGCTCTTAGGATCTCATTTCAGCGTGTTGAAAGCTCCGTTCCTTCGAGGCTTATCTTTGGTATGTTTCCACTGAGTTGTAGGTTCTTGTACATTCGTGGTATGGCGGGCCCCGTCCGTCATAGTTGTTGTAAATCTTAGAGAGTGCATGCTTTGTTGTGGCGTGGTTTGTAAAAAGGATAACTGCTCGGTTTTTATGTATATACTTGAAAAGCTGCTTTGGTTGCTGCTTATTTATTATATCTCTTGTTTCATGACTCGTGTTTTATTTTCCTGGTTTTCTCGATGTTGTATCACCAGGGTGCCCGGTAAGGCACGATCGCGGCGCGTCGGGTCGTGACAAAAGTGGTATCGAGCGATTAGTCCTCTGAAAGTGTCTACGCATCGTGTCTAGTAAGTCTTGATTATCGGTGTGTTGTGCACATCTATAATCGGGAGGCCGCAGGACATTTAGGATTGGTTTCCATTCTTCTCACTCGAGATCGTGCGATAGAGCCGTGTTGTTAGGGTCGTCTCCCTAACGAGTTATGTTGAATCGCATTCTGAGAAAGCGGTAGTGACCCAGGAATGGCTATGTGGATTGCGTATCCAGGTTGGTAATGATTATAGTATAGTTGGTATTGTGACATACATCTATACGGAGTTATGTATGAGGGTCAGACGCGTGTTGCCTAGAATGATTTTAGATTACCAGGAGTTGGTAAAGACTAACTAGATACCGGGAAGGTATGGAATAGTTAATGAATTCTCGCCAAGGTCTTGTGTTTTATTTTGAGATAATTGGGAAAGGATGAGTTATGTGAGGCGTTGAACCCTTAGAAGTCATGTTAAGAAACTTAATGGAATACCATGTTAATATATTAAGCTACGTGGTAGGCTTAAGAGGATGGTACGGATGAGGTCCGTATAGAGTAAGTAATGGTTGTTGTGATCGAGACAACATGGTTATGGTATTATGAGAAGTTTTTGTACCCGTTTACGGGGGGACTGATAAGGTAGGCTTGGAGCATGAAAATTGCGAACCTAAGAATATTGATGACCGCTGAGACCTTAGATGTACAAGGTCTTCTGCAGAAAGATTTATTATAGACCAAGAATAAGAGTTAAGTGCGACGGTGGGTGGGTTGAGCACCTATTACGGTCGCCTCATAGTTTGAAGTGGAGGGGGATCAGTTGGTAGTAGGTCCGCTACGTGACAGGGTCACGAGAGTGCAAGGCCCAAGTCTAGTTAATTGTTGTACGGTTTCGTGGACGTGTTCCACCGGAACCAGGTCGTGAGAGCCGGAAATGACCTTATATTATTTAATAGAGTGACTCAAGTTGGGGTCGAATCGTATGGGGTTATGTGTACCCGTGTTGTTAGGCGATGTGTGAGCAGTAAGATCTTCACCTCATGCCATAGGTTACTGTTTTAGATAACCATGGGAAAAGTATTGTGTTGAGGCAATTGAGGATTATGCGAGAGTATATATCAGGACGATTATGAGACTGCACGGGGTTCCTACATTATTTATCACGCATGATGAGCCCGGTTCTGCCTAGCTTCCGGAGGTTTTTCCGGGAGGATTGGGGACACAAGTGAGTCTCTGTTACGTTTCACCCTCGTGCCGGCAGACGGACATGTTATCCGCACCGCGAGGATAGATTGCGGGCCTGTGTTTTTGATTTCAGGGGTAGCAGGGAGGAACTTTTGCCTCTCGATAAGTTTCGTATGTACCCATTACCTTTCCAGTATTCAGATGGCCCTGTGTGAGGCTTTGTATGAAGGGAAGTGTAGAATCGCCGATTAGTTGATTCCACGTAGGCGAGGTTCAGATAAGTGGCCCAGACTTGATTCACGGCGTGGATAAGGCGAAGCTTATCCCGGAGAGATTATTAGTAAAACTCAGAGTCAGCAGAAACTGTATGCAGATGAACGACGTCGACACTTGGAGTTCAGGTTGACGTTTTGGTATAAGTATTGTTATGTGGTCGTGGGTGGCGTATTTTGAATGAAGGGTGTAGTATAAGGAGACTATGTCACTATCTAATTAGAATGGACTCCGAAAGAACATTCGGGGACGAATGTTTCTAAGGGGGGAAGAATGTTACACCCCATAATTCTAGGACATGTGTTTAAGAGAATGTACGTGAGAAAGTACGACTTTAAAAAAAATTGAAACGAAAGAAGGATTTATTTTTCCTATGAAAAATGATTTCGAGCATCGGGAAGGAAAATTATTCGTTAACGAGAATTGAGTTCCCGAATTTGATATTTGAGACTTATAGAATTTATCGGAATTTTGGGAGATGAAATATTTTAGACCAACCGGAGGGCGACACGTGTCATATTATTTGGCATATGCATAAAGAAGTTATGGATTAGTGTCATATTATAGGAATTATGACATCAAGTATACGAAGGTTTTATGAGTTTTTAGGATTTAAATGAAGTGGGATCTAGAATCAATTATGTGTGCGGTTGATAAATTATACGGAGACAGGTCACTTGATTAATTAATTATTAGATAAGTGTGATTATGTTACACCCCGTAAATTCTAGAGGATAGATAAGTTGGCAAACATGTGTTGGAAGGATTTTGAGTTTACCTTTGAGTATTGGACCCCAGTTGTTAAGGATTGTAAGGTGTTTAAAAGGCCTAGTGTGTAGTCCGTTGAATCTAGGTCCCAACGCAACCAACCGTTCGTCGATTGGACATCGGAGTCAAAAGTTATGGAAGTTTCAAGTGTGGCGCGAAGTCAAAGCGATGACTTGATTCGGGGAGTTGTAGCGCCACGGAGAGCGAGGCAGCGCGCGATTATCTTGAGTGCCCAGGTGTTAGCGCCGCGGCCGAATCTGAGGCGCGCGCGTGCAGCGTGCAATTATTTTACGAAGTGTTAGCCGCGGCCACCGTGGCCAGCGGCGGCAGGCGGGATTTTTCATGTAAAGGAGAAAATCAGGGATATTTTTATAAGGAGCCTATGGGAGGGTGACAAGTGTCCCTCCCATCCTTTGACCAGCGATAGAAGCCTATTTTAGGGCCAAGTCTTGGAAGACTTGGCCATTTCATTTCAAACCCTCCCAAGAGAAAACCCCTCTCCTTCTCTCTAGGTTTTGAGAAACTGGCCTTAGGGAACTGTTGGAGCGGCAAGAAGGAAAAAGTGTTGGTGAACTTGTGGGAAGCGGTGGTTGAGTTGTGGAAGAAGTGGTAGGAAAAGGCTTTTGTGGGCTTTTCTAAAAGGTAAGAGTTTCCCTTCTCTGGGTTTTGAGTTAGTACTTGTGATAGTAGTATAGATCTGTGAGCCTGAGGCTGTTATATTTAGAGTTTGAATAGATTTGTGAGCCTGAGGCTGTTATAGCTAAGTTTGTATAGATTTGTGAGCCTGAGGCTGTTATAGTTAAGTTGGCTTAGATTTGGATCTTGTAGCCTTGTTGATTTCGGCCTTGTGAAGGTGGCAAGTTAATAGAAACAAAGGAAGTTCTGTCAATTTCCGTAGAATGTAGGGGCCTTGTACTTAGTTTACTCTACGTTCAAACTAGAGTTTGATAGACGCTTTACGGCCCTTATAGGATTGAAGTACTACGTGTAGCATATTCTTCTTAAGGAGATAGTCGTGGAGCATTTTGCTTAGTGTCGACAATCGTCGCGAGGTATGTGATTCTTCCTATCCTCTTCAAAGATGACTATTTGTGAAATATATAGTGCGGTTGACGCACGTGTGTTAAAGGAAATTGATTTTCCAAATTGTGTCTTGACTTGTTATGAAATGTAAAGGGCTTCATTAGGTGTAAGAGTAGTAAGTCTTATCCGTTAGTAATGGGCACTCTGCTTAAAGAATGAGCCCTCTTGGTCTCATAAATGTTTATGTGGTAATTGGTTGGTTTAAAACATAAAGGGGTTATAACGGCTTTATGGGAAGTCAGTTATAACAACTTTATGTGAGTAAAAGAACGGTTGTTGATTGGTAGAAGTTAAGAGACTTGATCTTGTAAGATAAGAGACTTAACTTAGAATTGTGAAAGTTTTGTAATGTATTCAAAAGTTGTAAAACCTCATTCGTGAGTAATGAGTAATACTTGGTTTTGAAAACTTAAGAGTTATACTAGCTTTATGGGAAGTTAGGTATAACGGCATAAGAATGTGAAATGGATTTGAAAGTGGGAACAAGTATCGAACACACCACTGCAGCGCTAATAAAGGAAATGGTTTCGACTAATTGATTATATTAAAACCAGTAGAAACCTCCATCTGCATAGAAACTAAGATAAGACAAAATGATATTACATTTCCTAGATCATGGTCGCTTAAATGAGAATCATTGATAACAAGTTCGACTTTTCTTAAAATTCCAAAGAATGAACTTAATGGATTGCAAGGATAATGTCTCGGATTTAGGAAAAGAGAAGTAACTTGAGTTTGAAAGTATAAATCACTTGTTTTCAAATATCGAACTTTTCTTAAGGGAAAAGTAAATGACTTGGTTTTAAAAGGTAGGAATACTTGACCTTAAAGGAGTTAATTACTTGGACTTTTAAAAGGTATACTTGACGTTATGTTAATTGTGTTTGAAGTCGTGTTTTAAACATGAATGTGTGTGATACTACGTGTGATAGTATCGTATGGTTTCTACGTAAAGAGAGGTCTTTGAAGGTAGGAAAGAATGTAGTATTTTGGGGTTGGAACCCGTTTGTCGACTTAAACGAAGGTACTTTGAGTTGTGTGTAACTTCTGTGCTTGTGGTGATAGTTTTGTTGTTGTGCAAGTGTTTGACTTTGTGCTCGAGTCTCGACGGAGGCGGATATCGGGTGGTATGATGGACATATCGACACGCTGGGTAGCCCGGGTATGCTTCCACTATATTGATCCTTTGGGACATATCGACACGTTGGGTAGCCGGGTATGCTTATTGTGAGTGTTATCTTGTAAACCGGTTTGGACATACCGACCGTTGGGTAGCCCACAGTATCGCCCACAGTGAGTATTATCTGGTATTTGTTTGGACATACCGACACGTTGGGTAGCCCACGAGTATGCGTCCACAATGAGTATTATCCGGTATTTGTTTGGACATACCGACCGTTGGGTAGCCACGCAGTATCGTCCACAAGTGAGTATTATCTTGTTATCGTCAGACATACCGACACGTTGGGTAGCCAGTATGCGCCCTCCGCGAGTACTATCTTGTTATTGGGTTCGACATACCGACACGTTGGGTAGCCCACGAGTATCGTCCACTTTGAGTAATGATCTTTCGGCGCGAGTCCCACTTGATGTGATTTGATTTGATCAATCAGATATACGTGGTGTCAGAGTTTGGCTATTATCATACATGTCTCTGTTTCCTTATAGACTATTATGATTTCATTTACGATATTTTTTTACGCTTCGCATACTCGGCACTTTTGTTATCGACTTCCCGGCCGCGTTCATGCCGCAGTTGAGATACATCGCTTGTTGATCCGCACTTTGGATCGCTGTTGATTCTCGAAAGCTCCATTCCTTCGAGACTTTGTCACTTGGTACGGTTCCTCAAGTTGTAGAACTTTTTGTACATTCGTGGTATGGCGGGCCCCGTCCGTCAGAGATGTTATAAAAATTCTTAGAGTGCAGTAATGCGATGTGGCGAGGATTGTAACTGTCAGTGTTAGTTATTTTTCGAAAAGGTAACGCTTGGTTGCCTGCTTTCTCTTTTCATTGGTTATCATGTATGAGTTTTAATTTCCTGATTTTCTCGATGTTGTTTGACTACTTGGGTGCGGGTAAGGCACGATCGCGCCCGGTTTGGTCGTGGCGAAGTGGTATCGAGCGCTTAGTCCTCGGAAAGTGTCTGCACCGTGTCTAAGTAGAGTCTTGATTATCGATGTGTTGTGCACCACATCTATAATCGTGAGGTCATGGACATTTAGGATTGGTTTCTATTCTTCTCATTCCGAGATCGTGCCTTAGAGCCGTGTTGTAAGTTGGACCCTCGACGTGTTTCGTTTTTACCGCTATGCCTGCGAAGGCAACGTGGCGTAAGCAAGCGGCGAAGGAGTCTGCGAGTAGAGCGGCGGCGATCTCTGAGACCACGATCACGAGCCTCGGTCCCGATGCAGGCGAGAGGAGATGGGTTACAAGAGTTGGCGATTATTGCCGTGGTTGTGGCCGACACGGAGATAAATGGGCCAGCAGCTTCAAAGAGCACCATGGTTCACCCGAGATCGAGATAGTTTGAGGTGCGGACTTTCGAGTTGTGGCCGCCCGAGTTCTGGTCGAGGCACGAGGATGATCCGCAGGAGTTCATCCGGCGATTCTGACCGGATCGAGAGTGATCGAGGCATCGGAGACCGAGTCGCTGGTCCTAGGTTCGCATCGGTTGCGTGATACCAATGATCGGGTTTGATTCGTAGGAGCCGTCGGGAGGCATGCACTTCCAGCGAGATGGGACGAGTTCTCGGAGGCATTTCTTGCACATTTCTTGCCTCCACAGATGAGGAGGACTCGGTAACAGTTTTTGATGTTGAGGCGCAGCGCGCGTGCGGTTCAGAGTACAACGTGGAGTTTAACTCACTAGCTCGACGCGTCCCGCGTTAGTAGCGACATGGAGGACGAGTGCACCGCTATGTCACGAGGCTTGATGACTATTTGGCGAGAGTTGCTCGGGAGTAGCTCTTCACCGGCATGGACATTGCGCGTGCGCAGCTCATGCACTTGGATGCGAGGCACGTGAGTCGACGGAATGACCAAGATCAGCAGAGTAGGGCCAAAGCAGCAGGGTCCTTTGGTGACCTTCGGGGCAGGCAGCCTCAGCAGCAGGTTAGTTATGCGCCTCCGCCAGTACGGAGTGCTCCACCTCGATCGTCGGGGCGCTCGAAAAATTCGGAGCGGTCGGGGCTCCAAGGTTTGAGTTTTGGGGATCGGGGATGTTAGTCGGATGGGACCACCCTTACCTCGTTGTGACAATTGTGGTAGGCTCCACGATGGGGAGTGTCGTGCTAATAGGGGAATCTGTTTTACATGCGGCCAGACGGGCCATTTTTCAATGAATTGTCCCACCAGAGATAGCGCGGAGGTTGAGATTCACCGGGATCGATGGGCGATTCACCTCCTTTTGTCGCGTCGTCGAAAGAACATGAGTAGAGCGACAAGAAGGGAAGTGAAGCAATAGTTACTGGTATGTTCTTAACCTCAGAGTATTGTATGCTTTGATGTTGTGGTGATGTGTTGAGTGCTATGTTCGTAGCTTTGTGTATATAATGTGATTTGGAAGCATGGTTAATAAAGAGGGTAAGTTGGGGATGAAAAATTTTGAACCTTAGAATTTATAACAGTTGAGACCTTAGATGTAAGGCCGTCTTGGGTAGAAGCCTTTCATCGTTAATCCTTGTCGGAGTGTATGGTATACATGGAGTTTTGTGTGATGATTCCATGGGTAGTTTGCGATGGAAGTGGTAGCTTCCATGACGTGGATTAGTAAGATGGACGAGTTGGAGGTAGTGACTCAAGGTGGTAGAAAGCAGGCATGGTGAATTGTGGGCGTGTACTAGAGAGGGTGTGAGTGTACAAGGAAGGTACGCCGAGTAAGGAGAGTATCCTTTAGACCAAGGAGGAGAAAATAGTGATGTTTGCACGTTAGAGGTGATTTCCCGTTAATGGAATTTGGAGATCGTGATTTCTATATTATGGCCATGAGAGGCATAAATGAGTTTTGGTAGGTATAGTAGTGAAGACTATACCGCGCATGTGTTCAAGACTTAGAAGGAACATTCGGACGAATGTTTCGAGAGGAAGAATGTTACACCCCGTAAATTCTAGAGGATAGATAAGTTGGCAAACATGTGTTGGAAGGATTTTGAGTTTACCTTTGAGTATTGGACCCCAGTTGTTAAGGATTATAAGGTGTTTAAAAGGCCTAGTGTGTAGTCCGTTGAATCTAGGTCCCAACGCAACAACCGTTCGTCGATTGGACATCAGTCAAAAGTTATGGAAGTTTCAAGTTTGGCGCGATCAAAAGCGATGACTTGATTCGGGGTTGTTGCGCGGCCCGGAGAAAGCGAGGGCATGCGCGATTATCTTGAGTCTGCCAGGTGTTGGCGCGCCGAATGCGAATGCGGCGCGTGCAGCGTGCAATTATTTTACGAAGTGTTAGCGCCCGCGGCCCAGCGCGCGGCGCGGCGGATTTTCATTTTGGTAAAGGAGAAAAATCAGGGATATTTTTATAAGGAGCCTATGGGAGGGTGACAAGTGTCCTCCCATCCTTTGACCAATGATAGAAGCCTATTTTAGGGCCAAGTCTTGGAAGACTTGGCCATTTCATTTCAAACCCTCCCAAGAGAAAACCCTCTCCCTCTCTCTAGGTTTTTGAGAAACTGCCTTAGGGAACCGCTGGAGCGGCAAGAAGGAAAAAGTGTTGGTGAACTTGTGGGAAGCGCTGTGGTTGAGTTGTGGAAGAAGTGGTAGGAAAGGGCTTTTGTGGGCTTTTCTAAAAGGTAAGAGTTTCCCTTCTGGGTTTTGAGTTAGTACTTGTGATAGTAGTATAGATCTGTGAGCCGAGGTCATTATATTTAGAGTTTGAATAGATTTGTGAGCCCGAGTCATTATAGCTAAGTTTGTATAGATTTGTGAGCCCGAGGTGTTATAGTTAAGTTGGCTTAGATTTGGATCTTGTAGCCTTGTTGATTTCGGCCTTGTGAAGGTGGCAAGTTAATAGAAACAAAGGAAGTTCTGTCAATTTCCGTAGAATGTAGGGGCCTTGTACTTAGTTTACTCTACGTTCAAACTAGAGTTTGATAGACGTTTATGGCCCTTATAGGATTGAAGTACTACGTGTAGCATATTCTTCTTAAGGAGATAGTCTTGTGGAGCATTTTGCTTAGTGTCGACAATCGTCGCGAGGTATGTGATTCTTCCTATCCTCTTGACATGACTATTTGTGAAATATATAGTGCGGTTGGACGCGTGTGTTAAAGGAAATTGATTTTCCAAATTGTGTCTTGACTTGTTATGAAATGTAAAGGGCTTCATTAGGTGTAAGAGTAGTAAGTCTTATCCGTTAGTAATGGGCACTTTCGGTGCTTAAAGAATGAGCCCTCTTGGTCTCATAAATGTTTATGTGGTAATTGGTTGGTTTAAAACATAAAGGGGTTATAACGGCTTTATGGGAAGTCGATTATAACAACTTTATGTGAGTAAAAGAACGGTTGTTGATTGGTAGAAGTTAAGAGACTTGATCTTGTAAGATAAGAGACTTAACTTAGAATTGTGAAAGTTTTGTAATGTATTCAAAAGTTGTAAAACCTCATTCGTGAGTAATGAGTAATACTTGGTTTTGAAAACTTAAGAGTTATACTAGCTTTATGGGAAGTTAGGTATAACGGCATAAGAATGTGAAATGGATTTCGAAAGTGGGAACAAGTATCGAACACACCATCATAGCGCTAATAAAGGAAATGGTTTCACTAATTGATTATATTAAAACCCAGTAGAAACCTCCATCCGCATAGAAACTAAGATAAGACAAAATGATATTACATTTCCTAGATCATGGTGCTTAAATGAGAATCATTGATAACAAGTTCGACTTTTCTTAAAATTCCAAAGAATGAACTTAATGGATTGCAAAGGATAATGTCTTTGGATTTTGGAAAAGAGAAGTAACTTGAGTTTGAAAGTATAAATCACTTGTTTTCAAATATCGAACTTTTCTTAAGGAAAAGTAAATGACTTAGTTTTAAAAGGTAGGAATACTTGACCTTAAAGGAGTTAATTACTTGGACTTTTAAAAGGTATACTTGACGTTATGTTAATTGTGTTTGAAAGTACGTGTTTTAAACATGAATGTGTGTGATACTACGTGTGATAGTATCGTATGGTTTCTACGTAAGAGAGGTCTTTGAAGGTAGGAAAGAATGTAGTATTTTGGGGTTGGAACCGGTTTGTCGACTTAAACGAAGGTACTTTGAGTTGTGTGTAACTTGCGTGCTTGTGGTGATAGTTTTGTTGTTGTGCAAGTGTTTGACTTTGTGCTACCGAGTCTCTCGACGGAGGCGGATATCGGGTGGTATGATGGACATATCGACACGTTGGGTAGCCAGCGGGTACGCTTCCACTATATTGATCCTTTGGGGACATATCGACACGCTGGGTAGCCCACGGGTATGCTTATTAGGAGTGTTATCTTGTAAACCGGTTTGGACATCTTGACCGTTGGGTAGCCCGCAGTATCGTCCGATGAGTATTATCTGGGTATTTGTTTGGACATACTGACACGTTGGGTAGCCCACGAGTATGCGTCCACAGTGAGTATTATCTGGGTATTTGTTTGGACATACCGACACGTTGGGTAGCCCACGAGTATGCGTCCACAGTGAGTATTATCTTGTTATTGGTTGGGACATACTGACACGTTGGGTAGCCCACGAGTATGCGTCCACTGTGAGTACTATCTTGTTATTGGGTTGGACATACCGACACGTTGGGTAGCCACGAGTATGCGTCCACTTTGAGTAATGATCTTTCGGGCGTGAGTCCCTGACTTGATGTGGTTTGATTTGATCAATCAGATATACGTGGTGTATCGTAGTTTGGTTATCATACATGTCTCTGCTTTCCTTATAGACTATTATGATTTCATTCTGATATTTTTTTCTTTCGCATACTCGGTACTGTTATCGACCCTTCTGGAAGTGCGTTCATGCCGCAGTCGAGATACATCGCTTGTTGATCCGCACTTTGGATCGCTGTTCGGATTCTCGAAAGCTCCATTCGCCGGAGACTTTGTCACTTGGTACGGTTCCTCGAAGTTGTAGAACTTTTGTACATTCGTGGTATGGCGGCCACTGTCCGTCGAGAGATGTTATAAAAATTCTTAGAGGTGCAGTAATCGATGTAGGCGAGGATTATCGCTGTTCAGTGTTAGTTATTTTTCGTAAAAGGTAACCGCTTGGTTGCTTTGTTTTCTCTTTTCATTGGTTATCATGTATGAGTTTTAATTTCCGCTGATTTTCTCTGATGTTGTTTGACTACTTGGGTGCCCGGGTAAGGCACCAGTCGCGGGCCCGGTTTCGGGTCGTGACAGATTATGTGGATAAGGATTATATGTATCAAATGGTACATGGCTAGGGAGTTAATGGATTTGTTTTACTATTTTTCAGTGGTGTGTTTAGGTGGCATTATATAAGGTGTTTAACATATTAATGAGGCATATATGTTTGATGTGTTAGTCACGTATAAGGGCACAGGGAAGTTCAATGTTGGAGTCTAGTTGGCAAGATGATTAATAGTTAGGTGGCAAAATAATGTCATACATATGACAGGACACGTGGATTTGGGTGGGTATTGTGTGTAATAAGGGAATCTCATAATAATGTCTCTTATCTCAATATATACATATTCGCATCTGAATTTTAAGAATAGATATGTATACATATCTTTGCAATAGAGTTGAGAGGCGTGACACTTAACACTCATTTATACAACTTTTGCTTCCAAATATCAAAGACCTCTAGTAACCTCTTTAAACATTTCACTTTCTCGTGATAGAGAGTAAGAGACTGACCACTGAATTCATTAAGGTGATAAACAATTCGTACATAGTCCTTGATTGAACGAAACATTTGGAAAAAAGGATTGGTCAAGCTACGTTCAACAACAATAAACGGAAGTTTCCATTTTAAGTGAAATTAGAATTATTAAGCTTGGATTCGAGGTTCACAGGCAGACAACGGTCCACGTGAGTAGGTTGCGATTTGATGAACTTTTGGAAGCACTCCTCTCTTTCCGGGGTGTCAGTGTAACTTTGGTTGAAGTACTACGTATAGCGTATTCTACTTAAAGGATGGAATAGCTATCAAGGTTAAAGTACTTTGGAGCATTTTGCTACTTGTCGATAATCGTCGCGTGGTATGTGAACCTCTTCCTATCTATTCTAGCATGATATGTGTGAACTATGTAGCGGTAGACGTGCATACGTGTTAATCGTGTTTGATTGTTCTTAAAACATAAAGTGTTATAACGGCTTTATGGGAAGTTGGTTATATGACTTTATGTAGGTAAGAAAATACTTTGTGGTTTTAAAAGGTAACTGATGTGAATTATAACTGGCTAGTTATAATAAAGAACTTGATGTATTTCAAAAGATTTATAAATCATTTTGGAAGGGAGAGTAACACTTGGTTTTAAAAGGTTTTAAAAAGAGTTATACTAGCTTTATGGGGAGTTAGGTATAATGTCTTAAGAGAGGTAAAGAAAATGGTTTACTGATGTTAGAAGTTAAGAGACTTGATCTTATAAGATAAGAGACTTAACTTATTTGTTTTAATGTGAAACCTCATTCGTGAGTAATGAGTACTTGGTTTTATTTAAAGGGATAATGTTTCTTGATTTGGAAATCGAATGTGTATCGACAGCACCGCAGCGTTAATAAAGGAAAATGTATTGAATAATGATGAATTGTATTAAAACCAGTAGAAACCTCCATCTGCATAGAAACTAAGATGAGACAAAATGATATACATTTTCTAGATCATGGCTGCTGTAATAAGAATGTTGTAAACAAGAATAACCTACTCTCACGTGAGACATATATTACTCAATTGTTCTAAAAAGGAATCAAGTGATTAAGTTTGGAAACTATGAAACCATTTGAAAATGAGAAGCTTGAGTAATTGAAACTAGGCAAACCGAACTTAGGAAAAGAATGTTGTTACTTGATTTTGAAAAGGGAATGTGGGTTGGTCATTCTAATACTACGTATCGTGACTTTTATAAAAGTAATGGATCTCTTTTAAAAGAACTTAACGTATGTAGTACTTTGGGGTTAAAAAACCCGGACCTTGGCATAAAATGAAAGTACTTTGAGTTGTTGTGAAACTTGCCTTTGCTTGTTATTGTGAAACTTGCCTTTGCTTGTTATTGTGAAACTTGCCTTTGCTTGTTGTTGTGAAATTTGCCTTTGCTTGTTGTTGTGAAATTTGCCTTTGCTTGTTGTTGTGAAACTTGCCTATGCTTGTTGTTGTGAAACTTGCCTATGCTTGTGATGATAGCCTTTGTTGTGCAAGTGTGGTATTTACGGTTACCGTCTCTCGATAGAGCGGTTGACTTGTCGAGAACTTACTTGGACGTCTTTGGCGGTGATGGAGAATTCCACCGTATGTTTCCATTTTGATTCTTGTCTTGTTGTTGATGTCACATGGACATGTCTACACCGTCAAGATTCGGGCACGCGGCCGTGCGGCGGGTTGATTACCGATATATGGTTATTACTGCAACATGGACGTGTCTACACCGATGCAGTATTCCGGGGGCATGTGGTCATGCGGCAGGGTTGACCACCCAGTATATTGTTATTGAGGTTACATGGGCATGTCTACACCGTCAAGATTCCGGCATGTGGCCGTGCGGCCTTGTTATTATTGTTGCATCATGGACATGTCTACACCGGCGGATTCCGGCATGCGGCCATGATCGAACATGATGGATGTTGTGGCGTGAGACCCATAGTTATATTTGAGTGGTGACTTGAGGCGTGAGTCCACGACTTGGCTAACTTTTATGTTGCGTCTTGTATTTTGGTTATCATACATGTCTCCCGCTTTTTAAGCTATTATGATTTCATTCTGATGTTGTGATTTCACATACTTGGTACTGTTATCGACCTCCTTGAGGCTGCGTTCATGCCGCAGTAGAGGTACATCCCGTGGATCCGCTCTTAGGATCTCATTTCACGTGTTGAAAGCCCGTTCCTTGGAGGCTTATCTTTGGCATGTTTCCACTGAGTTGTAGGTTCTTGTACATTCGGGGTATGGCGCCCTGTCCGTCATAGTTGTTGTAAATCTTAGAGTGCATGCCTTTGTTGTGGCGGGGTTTGTAAAAAGGATAAGCTGTCGGGTTTTTATGTATATACTTTGAAAGCAATTTTGGTTGCTTTGTTTATTTATTATATCTCTTGTTTCATGACTCGTGTTTTATTTTCCGCTGGTTTTCTCTGATGTTGTATCACTAGGGTGCCCGGGGTAAGGCACCAGTCGCGGCCCGGGGTCGGGTCGTGACATTCCGGCTATGTCTTTTCTTATTTTTGCGGATTTTTCCGAGAGACGAAACATTTTGGACCAACGGGAGGGTGACATGTGTCACCCTCACAATGGAAGCAAGTGGGGCGGCACTTGGCCGATTGAAGGGGCAAGTTGTTGGTTGATATTTGTGTAGATATTTGTGAGGGTTTTAAGGAGTAGGGGCTAGGGTGCACTTGGCTTGATCTTGGCCTTACACTTGCCTTGCACATGGCTTGATCTTGGCCATTGGTTGACCTTTGGTTTTCCTATAAATACCCCCCTAAGCTTGAAGACTTCTTCATCCAAAAATCTTCCAAGTCTTGAGTCCCTCTCCTCCTGTGTGTGTTCTCGTCCTAAGCCTTCCCCCTCCCTCCCTTGAGTGGCCTTGTGGCCGAGAGCTTCCCTCCCCTTTTGGTGCTAGGTGGGTACCCCACTAGCCTAGTTGTTTTCGTATAATACCCCTCCCTTGTGGTATTGAAATACTTCTCCAAGTATTGTTATAATGCCCAAAATACCTTAGCCTTTACCTTGTTGTATTCCAAAAGTTACCTCTTTACGTAGAGCCCGGAAATACTACCTTTTGTCCTTTTAGTCTCAAACCGAAACCCTAAGGAAATCTTCATTGTTGGTTGAAGTATTTGAGTAGAAGTTGGTTAAGAACTTCTAAGGGTTGTTTGGAGCGGATTGGAGCGCACGGAGTAGGAGCTAAACCTTGCTCAGGATCGACATTATAACTTGGATAATTTTGGGCTTGTCGAGGTAAATATTCTTGTCCCCTTATTGTAATTGGAGATTACATGTGGTAGGAATATATAGTTGAGGTATACTATATATAGAACTGAACATTATTGTGGCAATGTCTTTTGACTTAAGCCTGAAGAATAAAGAACTGAACTGTATTTACATAGGACTGTATTGCAGTAGACTTGTGTAGTATTGCTGTGTAGAATTGTACACGTCCGGTTAGACGTGTAAACCCCCCCTGGTTGGCTTGGTAGCCGGCCTCGATAGAGGAGGAGATTTACGCTGTGGCGGGGGGGGAGGTGCTGCCGAATTTTCTGTAGAAAGATGGGAACTTGTGTTTAAGAGTTAATAGACGTTTGTGGCCTTTATAGGTGAAAGTACTAAGAGTAGCGTATTCTACTCGAGGAGTGGAAAGGGCTAGCAAGGTTGTAGTACTTGGAGCTTTTTGCTTATTGTCGATAGTCGTCGCGAGGTATGTGAACCTCTTCCTATCTCTTCTAGCATGATATGTGTGAACTATGTAGTACGGTAGACGTACATGTGTTAATTGTATTTGATTGTTGTAAAACATAAAGTGTTATAACGGCTTTATGGGAAGTTTGTTATAACAACTTTATGTAGGTAAGAAAATGGGTTGTGGCTTTTAAAGGATAACTGATTTGATTTATAACTGGCTTGGGCGTTTTAATAAAACTCGAAGTATTTCAAAAGATTTATGAATCGTTTTGAAAGAAGTGTAGTACTGTGTTTTGAAAACTTAAGAGTTATGCTAGCTTTATGGGAAGTTAGGTATAACGGCTTAAGAATATTTTACTGATTTCGGAAATCAGAATGTGTATCGACAAACCACTGCAGCGATATAAAAGGAAAATGTATTGAATAATGATGTATCGTATTAAAACAAGTAGAAACCTCCATCTGCATAGAAACTAAGATGAGACAAAATGATATTACATTTTCTAGATCATGGCTGCTGTAATAAGAATGTTGTAAACAAGAATAACCTACTCTCACGTGAGACATATATTACTCAATTGTTCTAAAAAGGAATCAAGTGATTAAGTTTGGGAACTATGAAACCATTTGAAAATGAGAAGCTTGAGTAATTGAAACTAGGCAAACTGGAACTTAGGAAAAGAATGTTGTTACTTGATTTTTGAAAAGGAATGTGGGTTGGTCATTCTAATACTACGGGTATCGGGTGACTTTTATAAAAGTAATGGATCTCTTTTAAAAGAACTTAACGTATGTAGTACTTTGGGGTTAAAAACCCGGACTTTGGCATAAAATGAAAGTACTTTGAGTTGTGTGAAACTTGCCTATGCTTGTTGTTGTGAAACTTGCCTATGCTTGTTGTTGTGAAACTTGCCTATGCTTGTTGTTGTGAAACTTGCCTATGCTTGTGATGATAGCCTTTGTTGTGCAAGTATGGTATTTACGTTACCGCGTCTCTCGATAGAGGGCCGGTCGACTTGTTGAGAACTTACTTGGACGTGCTGGCAGTGATGGAGAATTCCACGGGTATGTTTCCATTTTGATTACTGTCTTGTCGTTGATGTCACATGGACATGTCTACACCGATGCAGTATTCCGGGGGCATGCGGCCATGCGGCCGGGTTGATTACCCGATATATGGTTATTACTGCAACATGGGCGTGTCTGCCGTCTGATATTCGGGGCATGTGGCCACGCGGCGGTTGACCACCCAGATATTGTTATTGAGGTTACATGGGCATGTCTACACCGTCTGATTCCGGCATGTGGCCACGCGGCCTTATTATTGTTGCATCATGGACATGTCTACCGTCACGATGTTCGGGGCATGCGGCCATGATGCGAACATGATGGATGTTGTGGGCGTGAGACCCATAGTTATATTTGAGTGGTGACTTTGAGGGCGTGAGTCCCTGACTTGACTGCTTTTATGTTGCGTACTGTATTTTGGTTATCATACATGTCTCCTGCTTTTTAGGCTATTATTATTTCATTTCTGATGTTGTGATTTCACATACTTGGTACTGTTGTGCGACCTCGCCCGGCTGCGTTCATCCGCGAGTAGAGGTACATCGGCCGTGGATCCGCTCTTAGGATCTCATTTCAGCGTGTTGGAAAGCTCCGTTCCGTCGGAGGCTTATCTTTGGTATGTTTCCCTGAGTTGTAGGTTCTTGTACATTCAGGGGTATGGCGGGGCCCTGTCCCGTCATAGTTGTTGTAAATCTTAGAGTGCAGCCTTTGTTGTGGGCGGGGTTTGTAAAAGGATAAGCTGTTGGGTTTTTATGTATATATACTGAAGGCAACTGTTTTGGTTGGCCTGTTTATTTATCATGTCTCTCATTTCATGTTTAAAGTTTTTATTTCCGCTGGTTTTCTCTGATGTTGTATCGCTAGGGTGCCCGGGGTAAGGCACCAGTCACGGGCCCGAATTCGGGGTGTGACAAGATTTTATGAACTTGCCTATGTGTGCTGGTGATAGCCTTTGAGTGCAAGTATTATGCTTTATTACTTTGCCGCGACTCTCGGTTGGAGGGTCGGCTGTCTTATGGTAAGTTACTTGGCCGTACCGACAGTGATGTGGGATTCCACGGGTATGCTTCCGTTATTTGTAGTACTTGGGTTAAATTCCCGGATTTTTATAAAAGACATGGTAGTGCTTATGTGTTGTTTGATGGCTGGTTGAGATAGGGTAAGAGTATAAGTGAGGGGTAAACCCCCAAGACGCTATACCACTTTCTCCAGGGTAAGAGTATAAGTGAGGGGTAAACCCCCAAGACATTATACCCCCTGCTTTACCACCTTATCCAGGGTAAGAGTATAAGTGAGGGGTAAACCCCCAAGACATTATACCCCCTGCTTTACCACCTTCTCCAGGGTAAGAGTATAAGTGAGGGGTAAACCCCCAAGACATTATACCCCCTGCTTTACCACCTTCTCCAGGGTAAGAGTATAAGTGAGGGGTAAACCCCCAAGACATTATACCCCCTGTTTTACCACCTTCTCCAGGGTAAGAGTATAAATGAGGGGTAAACCCCAAGACGTTATACCACCTGCTCGTTTTCCTACTTGGCGTGCATGCTTTAGGACACAGGTGGGACTTGGTGTTATATTATATCATGGACTGCCGGCAGTGAGGAAGGATTCCACGGGCATGATTGATATTATGGGCGTGAGACCCATGGTTATATTTTAGAAATGACTTGAGGGCATGCGTCCCTGACTTGTTATGACTGCTTATGTATTGTGTACTGTAGGTTGGCTATCATACATGTCTCCTGTTTTGTTTAGACTGTTTGATTTCATTATAGTACTTACTGTTTCACATACTTGGTACATTCTTCGTACTGACCTCCTTCGGGGGGCTGCGTTCTTGCCGCAGGTTTAGGTACGCTATTTGGTGATCGGCAGGTGTAGGACCCTGCTCCGAGTTTTTGGATAGCTCCATCTGTTCAGGAGTTTATCTTTTTGGTATAAGTTCTTTCGATGCGAGCTTTTATCTGATTATGGGATGCAATGGGGCCTTGTCAAGTCACGATTAAGTATAACTCTTAGAGGTCTGTATTCATATGTGGGATTGGACTCATGTACAGTATAGTGTCTTTTGAGTATGTATATTATGGCAGCCTTGTCGGCTTTGCCCTTGCACGTATGTTGGTTTTAAAAAAAAAAGGTGTTATTTAATTTCCGCAGTTACTTGTGTTGTTAAGGTAGAAGGTGCCCGGGTAGGGCACCGATCTGAGCCCGGTTGGGCGTGACAGAGTGGTATCAGAGCAGTCAGTCCTCGGAATTTCTACAGACCGTTTCTAGTAGAGTCTTGATTATCGGTGTGTTGCGCGCCACACCTATAAACAGGAGGCTACAGGACATTTAGGAGTTGGTTTCTATTCTTCTCACTCTAAGATCGTTCCATAGAGCTGTGTTGGTAAGATAATTCCTCTCTGACGTGATTTTGTGTTCTGATTATGCCTCGAGAGGCGCGGCCGCCGAGAAGGGCAAATGAGTAGCGAGAGCTACTAGTCGGACTCGAAGAGTTGATAGGGCTTATGTCGAGGTATCTGGATGTTGTGCGATCGGCGAAGTTAACCTGCGCGAGTTTTGAGGCCCCGTTATACCGTATTTCACAGTATGCGTGAGGCGTACGTATAAAAATTTAAGCCTTAAGGATTGGCAAGATTCGAAAATTTGGGCACAAGTGCCGAAAAGAGTCGTTTTTCGACGAAACGTTTTACAAAACTTGCGAAGGGAAAATTCCGGCTATGTCTATTATAATTTTTGCGGATTTTTCCGAGAGACGAAACATTTTGGACCAACGGGAGGGTGACATGTGTCACCCTCACATTGGAAGCATTGGGGCGGCAACGTGGACGATTGGGGTCAAGGGAGTTGGTAGGATATTTTGTGCAAGTTGTTGTGGTAGATGGATAAGGTCCACATGGTGTTATACCCCGTATTTCCAGAGTATGTACGTAAGGACGTACGTAGAAAATTTGAAACTTGTACTAAGGCTTGGCCGAATTAATTTTGTTCACAACACCCGTTTTGAGTCGTTTTTCGACGAAACGTTTTCCACGACTTTCGTAGGGAATTTCCGCTATGTCTTTTTAATTTTTGCGGATTTTTCCGAGAGACGAAACATTTTGGACCAACGGGAGGGTGACATGTGTCACCTCACATTAAACAAGGGCGGCAACCCTTGGCCGAAATGGACCACTTTATGGCCTTGAGTTGTGCCTTGTTTTGTGCCTTGTTTTGTGGAGTGTTTTGTGGAGTAGGGTTAGGGTGCACATGGCTTGATCTTGGCCTTACACTTGCCTTGCACATGGCTTGATCTTGGCCATTGGTTGGCCTTTGGTTTTGCTATAAATACCCCACAAGCTTCAAGACTTCATCCATTCCAAAATCACCAAGTCTTGAAAGCCTTCCTCCCTTTCTTGTGCTCTAGCCGTGAGCTTCCCCCCTCCCACCGTGAGGCCTAGTGGCGAGAGGGTACTCCCCCTCAGTGGCCTTCACGAGAGCACACCCCACTGCAGGGTGTTCTCGTGAGTACCCATGGTGGTGTAGAAATACTCTCAAAGTATTGTTATAATGCCCAAATTACCTTAGCCATATACCTTGTTGTATTCTAAGGTTATACCTATCTGAAAAGCCGTAAATACTATTATACTTCCGTCAATCCTGGCAAAACCACAGGGAAATCTCCATAGTCGGTTGGGGTATTGTGTAGAAGTTGGTTAGAACTTCTAAGGGTGGTTTGGAGCGGGTTGGAGCGCGCGGAGTTGGAGCTAAACGATTGCTCAGGATCGACATTTAAACTAGGATAATTATGGGCTTATCGAGGTAATTATCTTGTCCTCTATTGTAATTGGAAATTGCATGATTGCTTGAATATATAGTTGAAGTATACTATATAATAGAATGAATAATACTTACGGCAATGTCTTGCGACTTAAGCTGAATTTAAAGAAAATCTTGTTGTAATTACATAGGGTTGTATTCTGATGAGACTTGTGTAGTAGTACCGTGGGTAGAATTGTACCGTTAGGGTTAGATGTATAACCCCTGGTAGGCTTGGTAGCCGGCCTCGATAGAGGAGGAGTTTCTGTTGTTGCGGGAGAGTCTTTGCCAATTTTCTAGAATGTTCTACGATGAGATCTAAATGTTAATAAGCGCCTTGTGGCCTTATAGGCTGATGTACTACGTGTGGCGCGATCTACGTGGCTTAAGGAGTAGCCGACAGTTGGAAGTACTTGGAGCGTTTTGCTATTAGTCGATACTCGTCGCGAGGTATGTGAACCTCTTCCTATCTCTTCTAGCATGATATGTGTGAACTATGTAGTACGGTAGACGTACATGTGCTAAATGTGTTTGAGTGGTTTAAAACATAAAGTGTTATAACGGCTTTATGGGAAGTTGGTTATAACAGCTTTATGTCGGTAAGAAAATACATGTGGTTTTTAAAAAAGGTAACTGATTTGAACTATAACTGGCTTGTTATGTGTTAATAAAGAACTTGAAGTATTTCAAAAGATTTTTGAATCATTTTGAAAGAAGAAGTAATACTTGGTTTTTTTGAAAACTTAAGAGTTATACTAGCTTTATGGGAAGTTAGGTATAACGGCTTAAGAATGTTTTACTGATTTCGGAAATCAGAATGTGTATCGACAAACCACTGCAGCGTTAATAAAAGGAAATGTTTTGACTAATTAAGTACTAATAAAACCAGTAGAAACCTCCATCTGCATAGAAGCTAAGATGAGACAAAATGATATTTCCTAGATCATGGCTGCTGTAATAAGATTGTTATAAACAAGAATATCCTACTCACATAGGAGGCTTAGGTTTCTCAGATTGTTTAAAGGAGAATTATATTCTTAAATGAATAAGACTATGAACTACGAAACCGTTCTAAAATGAGAAACTTGAACATTGGAAATTAGGCAAAGTTGAACATTGGAAATTAGGCAAAGTTGAACATTGGAAATTAGGCAAACTTGAACATTGGAAAAGAATGTTGCTACTTGATTTTACAAAGGTAAGTAATTGATTTACCTTAAAAAGATAATCACTCTATTTTCGTATACTACGGGTATTGTGTGACTTTTGTGAAAGTAACGTATCTTTTAAAGAGTTAATGTATGAAGTACTTTGGGGATAAAAACCCGATCTTGTTAATCATATAGTAGAAGGTACCTTGTGTGAACAACTTGATTGTATTGGTTTGTGATAGCCTTGTAATACTTTCTTGTTGCTTTGATAAGTAAACGTGTTAGGATGCTACGTGTGTTAGTATCTTGTGATGTTGTGTAAAGGGGTGTTCCTTTGTTGTGCTTATGTTGGTTAACGATAAGCTGTTGTGTTAATATTTTACATCACTCATCTCTTGAGATGATTAGGGGTTAAGCGCCCTCCGTCTGGGGGTAGACTCGGCGATGCAGGACCGTGATTCGAGAATACCTCATGCGGGTCTGAGGGCCTATCTTGCGGAGCTACGAGAGTTCGAGTTAGTGTCGTCCTTTATGGGCATGCGGTCGCTTGTGGCCGTGCGGACTCGAAAGTCGGGGCGATCTTGGGAGTAGCTACCCTCGATGCGGGGATACCTCATGCGGGCGATGAGATTGGCCTATGCGGAGTCGCGGGAAGTTCGAGACTAGACGCACATTAGATCTGCGGGCAAGTGGCGGCTTTGATCATGTGGATGCAGACAGATCTTATAATCTGATTCATGACCTTGTTGATGCGTAGGTGTTAGTAATCGGCTATGCCGTACTTACCGTCACGGTGTTATTATGGCACAGTGGGACTCGGTGTTCATGTGTGTTCCTTGGAACTTTTATATCATAAGCTATGGCGGTGAGAATGTGTCCACGGAGCACGATTGATGTTGTGGCGTGAGACCCATGTTATGTTCTTTGTGATGACTTGAGGCGTGAGTCACGACTTGATATATTTGCTTAGTTATTGTAAAGCGTAGTTTGGTTATCATACATGTCTCTGCTTTATAGACTATTATGATTTCATTTCTGATATTTTTAGTTTCACATACTCGGTACTGTTATCGACCTCCTTCGAAGTGCGTTCATCTGCGAGTTGAGTACACGATCGTTGATCCTAGCTCTCGAGTCCTGATTCGGCGTTTGGGAAGCTCCGTTTCTCGGAGGCTTATCGGTGGTATAGTCCCTGTCGTAGTAAGTGTTTACATTCGTGGGTTTGGCGGGGCCACTGTCCGCCATTGTTGTCATATCATTCTTAGAAGTGCATGTAATCTTGTTGTGGCGGGGTTTGTAAAAAGGATTAAAGCATTCAATTGTAAAGTTGTTATTTATATATCTTAGAAAGCAAGTTTTCCTCAGTTCTTGTTTTGTATACATCATTTCATGTATGTGTTTTATGTTCCGTGATTACTCGATGTTGTGTCACTAGGGTGCCGGTAAGGCACGATCCAGGCGATTTGGTCGTGACAAAAGTGGTATCGAGCGATTAATCCTCGGAAAGTGTCTGAGCCGTATCCGGATGAAGTCTTGATTATCGGTGTGTTGTGCACCACGCAATAATCGTGAGGCTATAGGATATTTAGGATTGGTTTCTATTCTTCTCACTCGAGATCGTGCCTTAGAGGCATGTTGTAAGTTGGATCCTCTGAGCGTATTTCTTTCCTTATCGTTATGCCTCGCGTAGGGCAAACCGGGCCCGGGAGGCAAGCGGCCGAGGCTGCGAGTTAGTCTGAGAGGGTCACGAGAGGCGGGCCCAATCTTTACCTAGGGTAGTGCTTCATGTGGGGAGTTCTGCGACGTCACTAGCCCCAGCAAAGTTGGAACGGCGGCGGCAGTTCCTACTGCGGCCATGATATTTGAACCTTCAGTTCCACGACCGGGAACAGTGAATATGGATTGTAAAGCGACCACATTACTAGCTATGGATTTGGCTACGAGAGAATCCGATGTATCGCGAGTTTTGATGACTACCTAAGAAGGTTGTGCAAGAGAAATCCTTGATTGAAGCGAGCATGGCACGTATGCGGGCTTATGCGCGTGAGCAGCGTAGAGATCGGCGGGTTAACGAGGGCGAGAAGAGGGCGGGCGGCAAGCGTCCTTTGGTAACTTTCGGCGAGTCACCTCAAAAGCGGATTTGATTATGCACATCCACCGTCGCGAGTGGTCTTCCACGGATTTGGGGCGTTCGGGTTATGTAGGAGTTGGTCGAACTCCGGGGCTTCGGTTCACGGATATGGCGAGCGTCGTCGGGAATGTCGTCTTTTAGTTGGTACTTGTTGTACTATGACCATCAGTGCAGTGTCGAAGAGTGTCCTTGTAGGAGGACTTAGCCTTGAGATCGGTGGGTAGTTTGTCATCTCCCCCTCATTTATCGCCTACGAGGCGGTTTGACTAGAACGACTAAGGGAGTGAAGCGGTAGATATAGATATATCTTTAACCCTCAGAGTTTTGTTTTTGTGATAAGGTGAGTATACCTTAAGTGCTATGTTACGATAGCGGTGTGTTAGTCGTGAGTAGATCATGGTTGTTTAGCAGGAGTAAGATTTTGGGGGATAGAGAAGGTGTGAGCCTTAGAGCTTTTTACCTAGAGACCTTAGAGGTGAGGCCCTCTCGAGAAAAGGTGTAGTGTTATGTTTGACCCTTATTGGGAGTGCATAGTGCACGTGAGTTATGTTTGGGATAGGTCCCTAGTAGTGTGGAATGAAAGAGGGTAGTTGAGCTAAGAAGACCGCTAGGTTTTCGAAGCGTGATTAGTAAGATTGTTCCGGATCGGGGAGCTAGTATTGTGCGCATTGCCGGGTCGGGTTGAGGCCCCGTTGCGGGTCAACCCGCGGTAGTTTTGGTGGTGGGGACAGGTTGTGGTGGTCCCGCCTTGTGTTAGGGTTGTGAGGTGTTAGGCAAGCTTAGTTAACCAACAGTCTGAGTTCGTAGGCGTTCGACCGATGGTCGGGCGATGGGGCAGCCCATCGTGTTCTTCGGTCAGGACCGTTTACTCGGTTGTGTTGAGTTATCTGAAAGGTTGTGAGGCTGCACGGGGTGCCTACCTTCACCTTATGGCAGACAGTGGAGCCAGTTCTGGCTGTTTTGTTTGGAAGTTTTACCAAGCATGTGTTAAGAACTCGGTGAGTCTCGAGAATCGCGTTCGCCTCCGGGCGGTGTTTGGATTTAAGGGATAGTTGTGGGGATTGATGTCTCCTGTGGAGGTAGTGTTTAAGCTACCATTTCAGTGTTCGGATGACGTTTTTTTAAAGCCTCGTAGGGGCGGAAGTGTAAATTAGGTCGATTGGTTCGGCGTTGGCAAGATGAACGATTGGTTGAGCTTGTTCCAGCAGTGTGGATAGTCTGGCTTGTCTAGAAGAAGTTACGGCGGTCGGAGAAATCGTGCGGATAATCGGCGGCAGGCGAGAGTTGGTCGACGGTCGGTTTTCTTGAAAGTACCACCGGGTTGGGTGTGATGAGTTTGGAATCTGAGAGGAACTTAGCGAGTTACTTTGGGCCTTTTGAGTTCATATGAAGAATAGGCGGGTTGCCTATATGTTAGCTTTTGCCGTCAGACTTAGGAGGCGATGCGTCGATCTTCGTATTGTTATGATCGGAAAGTATCGAAATCCATCAGTGTTCCCAGTCAATGATGACCCGTTAGAGATAGTAACCCGAGTTTTGGAATCTTGTGCGATGCAGAAATGTAGTAAGAGTTCGAGTGTGCGACAGCTTCTGTGATCGCATGCAGCCCGGTACCCTTGTTGGGTCGCCTGAGAAGGTTGATGCCTCAGGCAAAGTGACAAAGGTGGTATCATGTTGGTGATGTTGGAGGTGTTTCCTCGTGAACTTGGATGTAAGTACTTGCGTGGGTGTTTCTGTGGCCAGATGTGGCAGGTTTGTTCTCGTAAGTATAGTAGTGAAGACTATACTGGCACGCGTTTGTTTTGAGACTTAGAAGGAACATTCGGGACGAATGTTTCTAAGGAGGGGAGAATGTTATACCCCGTATTTCCAGTATGTGCGTGGGGCGTGCGTGAAAATTTGAAACTTGTACTAAGGCTTGGCGAATTAATTTTGTTCACAACACCCGTTTTGAGTCGTTTTTTTAAATGAAGCGTTTTCCACACTTTCGTAGGGAATTTCCGCTATGTCTTTTTAATTTTTGCGGATTTTCCGAGAGACGAAACATTTTGGACCAACGGGAGGGTGACATGTGTCACCCTCACATTGAAGCAAAGGCGCAACCTTGGCGAAATGGACCACTTTATGGCCTTGAGTTGTGCCTTGTTTTGTGCCTTGTTTTGTGGAGTGTTTTGTGGAGTAGGGTTAGGGTGCACATGGCTTGATCTTGGCCTTACACTTGCCTTGCACATGGCTTGATCTTGGCCATTGGTTGGCCTTTGGTTTTGCTATAAATACCCACTGGCTTGAAGACTTCATCCATTCCAAAATCACCAAGTCTTGAAAGCCTTCCTCCCTTTCTTGTGCCCTAGCCGTGAGCTTCCCCCTCCCTTTCGTGAGGCCTAGTGGCGAGAGGGTACTCCCACTCCTAGTGGCCTTGGTAGAGCACACCCACTACCTTGGGGTGTTCTCGTGAGGTACCCCTTGGTGGTGTAGAAATACTCTCAAAGTATTGTTATAATGCCCAAATTACCTTAGCCATATACCTTGTTGTATTCTAAGGTTATACCTATCTGAAAAGCCGAAATACTATTATACTTCCGTCGGTCCACAAACCAAAGCTATTATACCGTATTTCCAGTATGCGTGAGGAATACGTGCGAAAGTCTTGCCTTAAAGATAAGCCTTGGGCGTTTTATTTTGTACACAACTCACTAAAAGAATCGTTTTTCACTAAAGCGTTTCCACACTTTCGTAGAGTAAATTCCGCTATGCCATTTCTTATTTTGCGGATTTTTAGAGACGAAACATTTTGGACCAACGGGAGGGTGGCGTGTCACCTCACATTGAAGCAAGTGGGGTGGCTTTGGGCGATTGGGCGTCCAAAGAGGGTGTTGGCCTTGGCGATTGGGTCCTTGTTTAGGCCTTGTTTTGTGGAGTGTTTTGTGGAGTGTTTTGTGGAGTGTTTTGTGGAGTAGGAGTTAGGGTGCACTTGGCTTGATCTTGGCCTTACACTTGCCTTGCACTTGTCTTCATCTTGGCCATTGGTTGGCCAAGGCTTGAGCTATAAATACCCAGAGATGAAGAGTTATTCATCCACAAAGTTATCTTCCAAGTCTAAAAATCCTCTCCTCTCCCTTGCTTTTAGTCAAACACCTCTTCCCTCCCACTTGTGTTGTATGGCGAGAGCCTACCCACTAGCCTAGCCGAAATCTACCCCCCTTGGTAGAAAAGTTACCTTCTTGTATCGTTATAATACCCAAAATACCACTAGCCCAAATACCTTAGTACTTAGTAGAAGTTGTGAAGAACTTAGGATTCTGGAGCATACAACTTAGGAGCAAAACCTTGCTCAGTAGCGACTTTTCTAGGATATTATTGGGCGTACCGAGGTAACTAATCCTAACCCTCTTTTGAATTAGAATATCTCTCCTGTTGTAGTATAAGAATAAGGAGAAATACTTAGAAGTATATCACAGAATAGAATTGAAGTATTAATCACTTAGAAGGGTTTAAAGAAGAATAATCAAGCAGTACTTACATAGACTGTTTTCTGATGAACTTATATAGCTCATGGGTAGGGAAGTCTTTGCCCGACTTCTGTAGAATTATGAACCCCTGTTTAGAATGACCTTGAGTAGTCTTTGATAGATATCTGTGACTATTATGGTGACTCTGCGCGCGACATATTCAACTTAGCGGTGGTTTATTTGAGAAGGTATGTGATTCTTCCTAAAGCATGATATTTTACAATATATATATAGTACGGTGACGCGTACGTGTGTTAATCGAATAATAACTACGGCAATGTCTTTGACTTAAGCTCGAATAATACTTACGGATGCCTCACGGCTTAAGCTGAATAATAAAGAATCGAAAACATTTCAAAAGACTCTGAATCATTTTATCGTAAGAGAACTAATTGGTTTTAAAGCGAAGCTTAAGAGTTATACTAGCTTTATGGGAAGTAAGTATAACCACTTAAGATTTATAAAAGAAACAAGTTTGCCTATGTGTTTATAATGGACTTGTATTGTGAAAAGAATAATAAAGATGGTTTGATAAATAGACATGATATGATGCTATGTGTGTTAGTATCTTGTAACGTTTGTATAGGTGAGTATCCTTGTTGTGCTTATGTTGTTTAAAGATAAGTTGTTATGTTAGTATACTATCACTCACCTCTTGAGATGATACAGGGGTTAAGCGCCTCCGTCGGGGTAGACTCGGCGATGCAGGACCGTGATTCGAGAATACCTCATGCGGGTCGGGGGCCTATGCGGAGCTACGGGAGTTCGAGTTAGTATGCGGGGTTATGCCTCATGCGGTGCGTGTGGCCGTGCGGACAGCGAGTCGGGGCGATGCCGAGAGTAGATACCCTCGATGCGGGGTTATACCTCATGCGGGCCCATGTGAGTGGCCTATGCGGACTCGGAGTCGAGATTAGGCTTGCGAGAATGATGATGGGGCGAGTGGCCTGTTTGATCATTCGCGGCCTAGACAAGACCTATTCTGATTACCTATTGTTGCTCTTGTTTGTGATGTGGCACTACGTGCGGTTTCCTTGGTTGTTTCACACATATTTGTAAACTGGTTTTAAATGATATGTTTTCATTTAAGTATTTCTGATTTCGCATACTTAGTACTGTTATCGACCTCCTTGAAGGCTGCGTTCATGCCGCGGTAAGGGCAGCAGTGCTAGATCCACATCCTTAGGATCTTTGCGTTGGTGTCGTGAGCTCCATCTTCTCGGAGGCTCTACTTTTGGGTATGATCTCCTGTATTGTAGATAGTTTTATGTGATCGGTATGGCGGGGCCCCTGTCGCCATAGTTGTTTACTTCCTTAAGTGCAGTAGTACTATTATGCAGTTGGGATATGGCGAAAAACTTGAGTTATTTATATTATGCGAAAGGCAAGCTTTTCTTGAGATAAAGCGTGTCTTATTTTATAAAGCTGTTTCTGTCTTGTTTTATTTCACGTTACTCGATGTATGACTACTTGGGTGCCGGTAAGGCACGATCCACGGGCCGGGCAGTCGTGACAAAAGTGGTATCGAGCGATTAATCCTCGGAAAGTGTCTACGCACCGTATCTAGTAAGTCTTGATTATCGGTGTGTTGTGCACCACCAATAATCGAGAGGCTATAGGATATTTAGGATTGGTTTCCATTCTTCTCATTACGAGATCGTGCTTTAGAGTCGTGTTATAGGTTGGACCCTCTAACGTATTCCTTTCTATGCTGATTATGCCTCGCGTAAAGCGGCCGGGCGAGAAGGCAAGGCGAGGAGGCGCTAGCAGACACCCAGTCACGAGGGCTCGAGGCCCGATCTATACGAGGCGGCGAGTTCTATGACGCCGCCCGGCCAGCGAGACCACGGTACCACACCTCGCATCCCGCGGCACTGGGGCGGAGGTTAGGAGTCTGAGAGATGCCCGACTTTTGGCTAAAGTTGTGGCCCGTCTGAGAGAGATTGGATCGCGGCGATTCGGCTCGGCTCGGTCGCACCGTGGTACACCCGAGGCGAATAGTTTGAGGCTCTGAGATTTCTTGAGTTGTAGCCGCCGGAGTTTTATGGGTGGCGGGAGGATGATCCGCGGGAGTTCATCCGTCGGCTTTGAGGATTTTGAGAGTGATCGGGCGTCGGAGACCGAGTCCGTGATCTTTGGTTCACATAAATTTGCGTGATACCGCGATCGATTGGTTTGATTCATGGGAGTTATCGGGAAAGCAGCGTCCCGGCTACATGGGACGAGTTCTCGGAGGCTTTCCTCGCTCACTTCTTGCCTCGCGGATGAGGAGGCGCGGTGATAGATTTTTACTGCCGAGGCGAGAGGACGCCTTGTCGGGAGTACAATGTCGAGTTTGATTCTTTGGCTCGATATGTCCCGGCATTGGTAGCGAATATGGAGGATAGGGTGCACCGCTATGTCACGGGCTAGACGACTATATGGCGAGTCATGTGCGGGGTTTCTCTCGGCGGGTATGGACATTACCGCATGCGAGCTCACGCCCTTGGATGCGAGGCGCGAGGTCGGCGAGTGGGCGGACATCGCCAGAAGAAGGCGGGGCGGGAGGTTTTTCGGTGGTTATCGTGGTGGCGGCCTCGGCCGGCGATCTGGGTCGCACCACGGCCCGGCTCGAGCACTCCTGCCGTCGCCGGCCTGACCCGAGTTTTGAGGCGGACCGGGGCGTGGCTTGAGCGTCGAGTAGCGAGTGCGGCGATCGGGACCACCCGGTGTGGCCGTCGGTAGATCCCATTACGGAAGTGTGGTACTACTTATGGATCTTGTTACGATTGTGGCGGCGGTCACTTTGCGGCTGTCAGGCCGGCGTGGCCCGGTGGTAGGGCCCGGCCGGGTTACGTGGCCGCCGTCATCTCCTACGATTACTCGCCGGGCGTGGTGCTCGTGGGTCACAGGTCGCGGCGAGGTCGTGGCTCGGGTCGATTCTAGCGGTCCTCGAACCGCATATATGCTTTGTCCGGTAGAAGCGGGATCGTGAGGCCTCACCTGATGTCGTCACAGGTACCTTATCAGTTTCTGGGTTTGATGTGTATGCTTTGATAGATCCGGCTTCTAATCTGTCCTATATATCTCCCCTTGATGCTATTAGTATAGGGATAGAGCCTGAGTCCATAGACCCTTTCGAGGTAGCTACGCCAGTGGTTGATTCGGTGGTAGCTCGGCGGGTATATAGAGCTTGTCCTGTGACCATTTACAGTCGTCGGACCCTAGCCGACTTGATAGAGTTGGAGATGATTGACTTCGACGTGATTATGGGGATGGATTGGCTAGCTTCTTGCTATGCCAATGTAGACTGCAGAGAGAGTAATGCAGTTCGATTTCTGAGGCCGGTTGTTGAGTGGGAGGAGCACGGTATCGTAGGGGTAGGTTTATTTCCTACCTCAAGGCTAGGAAGATGGTGCGTAAGGGTATATCTACCATCTAGTTCGGGTGTTTGATCGAGGCTGCGGTGCAGATTTTGATCGATTCCGTAGTCACGAGTTCCCAGACGTGTTCCCGGATGACCTCCGGGTATCCTCCCGAGAGGGAGATTGAGTTTTGTATTGACATATTGCCAGATACTCGGCCTATTTCCATTCCGCCATAAATAATGGCACTCCGAGTTGAGAGAGCTGAAGGATCAGCTTAGGGATTTGCTAGAGAAGGGTTTCATTAGGCCCAGTGTTTCTCGCAGAAGCGGTATTGTTCGTGAAGAAGAAGGGCGGGGCGGCTGCGCATGTGTTGATTACTGACGGTGAACAAGGTGACCATTAAGAACGAATACCCGCTCCCGGGATTGATGATTTGTTCGACCGGTTGCGAGTGCGAGATGTTTCTCCAAGATTGATCTGCGATCGGGCTATCATCAGTGCGAGTCGAGAGGTGGATGTCCCTAGGATCGCATTCGGACGTGCGGGCATTATGAGTTGGTCATGTCTTTTGGGTTGACCAATGCTCGCGGTATTCATGGATTTGATGACCGAGTGTTCAAACCATTTTGGACACGTTTGTGATAGTGTTCATTGATGATATCTTGGTTTATTCGCTCGGAGCGAGGAGCACGCGGAGCATTTGAGGCTGTCTTGTGATTCTCGGGACCAGCGATTGTACGCCAAGTTTTCCAAATCAGTTTTGGTTGACTTGATGGCGTTTCTTGGGCATATTATGGGTGATGGCATTCGAGTTGATCGGCCAAGATCGGCGATCGAGACTTGGCGAGACCTACTACTCCGGCGAGGTTCGCGATTTTACGGGCCTTGCGAGTTATTATCGGCGGTTCGTGGAGAAGTTTGCTTCTATCTCGCACCATTGACTAGGCTGACTCGGAAAGCGGCCAAGTTTCGATGGTGATGCTTGTGGCGGGGTTTCGATTCTTTGAAAAGAAGGCGGCGCCGCGCCCGTTCTTACTCTTCCGGAGGTCGGATGGTTATGTCGTGTATTGTGATGCGTCGGGCATCGGGTTGGGATGTGTATTGATGCAGCATGGCGGGGTTATAGCATATGCATCGACGGTGAAGAAACACGCAGAGGAACTACCCCCATGATTTGGAGTTGGCGTAGTGATTCACGCTTTGAAGATCTGGAGGCACTATTTGTATGGGGTTCACGTGGATATTTATCTGAGACCACAAGAGCATCCAGTATATCTTCAGCCATAGGGAGCTGAACATACGACAGAGACGGTGTTTAGAGTTGCTTAAGGATTACGATGTAGATAACCTATACCACGGGGAAGGCAATGTTGTGGCGGATGCTCTTAGTCGTAGGTCGATGGGAGCCTATCAGATGTGCGGCTAGAGAGGAGGGACATGGTTCGTGATTTGCATCGATTAGCGAGCCTTGGTGTCCGCTTGATTGATTCCGATAGCGGTGGGGTTAGAGTTCGTGAGGTTGACGTGTCTTCCATCGTCGAGGAGGTGAAGAGGCAAAAGTTCGAGGATCCAGCTTTGATTCGATATCGTGATACAGCTCTTCGTGAGGGCAAGGGTCCTTTTGAGGTAGCACCTGATGGGGTGCTAAGGTTTGAGGGCGGCATGTGTTCGGATGTTTGAGGACTTCGGCGGAGTTCTTGGGGAAGCACACGCGTTACTCTATCCATCCGGGTCGACCAAGATGTACCACGACCTTAGATCACGTATTGGTGGGATGGCTTGAAGAGGGCGTTGCGAGTTCGTAGCTCGGTGCGTGTTGTCGGCGGTAAAGGTAGAGCACGAGGCACGGTGGTTTTATTCTGACGATTGAGATCCCGACCGGAAGTGGGAGGTAATCAACATGGACTTCATCACGGGATTACCTCGCACTCGGAGGACATGATTCTATATGGGTTATCGTCGACGGTGTGAAATCAGCCCACTTTCTTCCGTCGGGGCGACTTTTTGGTGAGGATTATGCGGACTTTACATCCGAGAGATCGTCGGTGCATGGAGTCCCTACTTGATCATATCGCATGAGGAGCCCGATTTGGCTAACCAGAGGTCCTTCGAGAGGGTTTAGGGGCAGTGAGCCACAATCGCATTTCATCCACAGAGCAGACGGACAGCGAGCGCACTATCGGACTCTTGAGGATATCTTTGCGAGCTGTGTTATTGACTTTAGTGGTAGTTGGGAGGATCATTTGCCTCTAGTTGAGTTCGCGTATAATAATAGCTACCACTCCAAGATTCGATGGCGCCTTATGAGGCCTTGTATGGGAGGAAGTGCGGTCGCCTATAGGTTGGTTCGATGTGGGCGAGGCGGCTAGTGGGACCAGATTTGGTACGACGGTGGATAAGGTGAAGCTTATCAAGCGGCTATTAATGACTCGAGTCGGCAATCGTATGCAGATCATCGTCGTCGGATCTTGAGTTCGAGGTTCATGATTGGGTTTTCCTAAAGGTGTCACCCATGAAGGGTGTGATGAGATTCGGAAGAAGGAAGCTCACCACAGGTACATTAGGCCGCTTCAGATTGTCCGCAGGTAGGCAAGGTTGCCTATGAGTTGAATCTGCCGTCCGATCTGGAAGCGGTGCATCCGGTTTTTCACGTATCTATCTTTGAGAGATGTATCGGGGATCCATCTAGGTACACCCGATTGACGATGTCCAGTGACGAGGGTTATCGTATGAGAGATTCCCATAGCGATAGTCGATCGTCGGGTTAGGCGTCTGCGGACGAAGGGCGTGGCTTCGTCAAAGTCTTGTGGCGGAACGAGCTCAGGGAGGAGATGACATGGGAAGCCGAGGAGGACATGAGGCGGAAGTATACTCACCTATTCCCCACACCTCCAGGTAATTCACTTTCCTACTTGTAAATTTTCGTTATCGTTTACGCCTATGTGTTGCTCTGTGGCGTGTGTGGCATTTACTCGTTTAAGCTTCCGCTAACTGTCTTGGGAAGGAACATTCGGACGAATGTTTCTAAGGAGGGGAGAATGTTATACCCCGTATTTCCAGAGTATGTACGTAAGGGAATACGTACGAAAGTCTTGCCTTAAAGATAAGCCTTGGACGTTTTATTTTGTACACAACTCACTAAAAGAATCGTTTTCACGAAAACGTTTCCACCGCTGTCGTAGAGGAAATTCCGGCTATGCCATTTCTTAATTTTGCGGATTTTTCCGAGAGACGAAACATTTTGGACCAACGGGAGGGTGACATGTGTCACCCTCACATTGGAAGCAAGTGGGGTGGCTTTGGACGATTGGGCGTCCAAAGAGGGGTGTTGGCCTTGGCCGATTGGGTCCTTGTTTAGGCCTTGTTTTGTGGAGTGTTTTGTGGAGTGTTTTGTGGAGTGTTTTGTGGAGTAGGAGTTAGGGTGCACTTGGCTTGATCTTGGCCTTACACTTGCCTTGCACTTGTCTTCATCTTGGCCATTGGTTGGCCAAGGCTTGAGCTATAAATACCCCCTTAGAGATGAAGAGTTATTCATCCACAAAGTTATCTTCCAAGTCTAAAAATCCTCTCCTCTCCCTTAAGCTTTTCGTCCAAACACCTCTTCCCTCCCCTTGTGTTGTATGGCCGAGAGCCTACCCCCCTAGCCTAGCCGAAATCTACCCCCCCTCCCTTGGTAGAAAAGTTACCTTCTTGTATCGTTATAATACCCAAAATACCCTAGCCCAAATACCTTAGTACTTAGTAGAAGTTGTGAAGAACTTCTAGGATTCTTGGAGCATACAACTTAGGAGCAAAACCTTGCTCAGGCGCGACTTTTTCTAGGATATTATTGGGCTTACCGAGGTAACTAATCCTAACCCTCTTTTGAATTAGAATATATATACTGTTGTAGTATAAGAATAAGTATAAATACTTAGAAGGATATCACAGAATAGAATTGAAGTATTAATCACTTAGAAAGGTTTAAAGAAGAATAATCAAATCAGACTTACATAGAATTTGTTTTCACATGAACTTATATAGCTCAGGGTAGGAAGTCTGCCCGACTTACAGTAGAATTATGAACCCCTGTTTAGAATGACCTTGAGTAGTCTTTGATAGATATCTGTGACTATTATAGGTGACTCTCGCGCGACATATTGACTTGGCGGTGGTTTTATTTGAGAAGGTATGTGATTCTTCCTAAAGCATGATATTTTACAATATATATATAGTAGCGTACGTACGTGTTAATCGAATAATAACTACGGCAATGTCTTTGACTTAAGCTGAATAATACTTACAGAATGCCTCGGCTTAAGCTGAATAATAAAGAATCAAAACATTTCAAAAGACTCTGAATCATTTTATCGTAAGAGAACTAATTGGTTTTAAAGCGAAGCTTAAGAGTTATACTAGCTTTATGGGAAGTAAGTATAACCACTTAAGATTTATAAAAGAAACAAGTTTGCTATGTGTTTATAATGCACTTGTATTGTGAAAAGAATAATAAAGATGGTTTGATAAATAGACATGATATGATGCTATGTGTGTTAGTATCTTGTAACGTTTGTATAGGTGAGTATCCTTGTTGTGCTTATGTTGTTTAAAGATAAGTTGTTATGTTAGTATACTATCACTCACCTCTTGAGATGATCTGGGGTTAAGGCGCCTCCGATGCGGGGTAGACTCAAAGTGATGCAGGACCATGATTCGAGAATACCTCATGCGGGTCCAGGGCCTATGCGGAGCTACGGAGTTCGTGTTAGTATGCGGGTTATGCCTCATGCGATGCGTGGCCATGCGGACAATGAGTCGGGGCGATCTTGCCGGAGTAGCTACCCTCGATGCGGGGTTATACCTCATGCGGGCCCATGTGAGTGGCCTATGCGGACTCGAGTCGAGATTAGGCTTGCGGAATGATGATGGGGCGAGTGGCCTGTTTCGATCATTCGCGGCCTAGACAAGACCTATTACGATTACCTATTGTTGCTCTTGTTTGTGATGTGGCACTACGTGCGGTTTCCTTCGTTGTTTCACACATATTTGTAAACTGGTTTTAAATGATATGTTTTCATTTAAGTATTTTCTGATTTCGCATACTTAGTACTGTTATCGACCTCCTTGGGCTGCGTTCATCTGCGTGTAAGAAGGCAGTGCTAGATCCACATCCTTAGGATCTTTGCGTTGGTGTCGGGAGCTCCATCTTCTCGGAGGCTCTACTTTTGGGTATGATCTCCTGTATTGTAGATAGTTTTGTCTGATCGAGGTATGGCGGGGCCCTGTCCCGCCATAGTTGTTTACTTCCTTAGAGGTCTGTAGTACTATTGTACAGTTGGGATGTAACTGAAAAACTTGAGTTATTTATATTATGCCGAAAGGCAAGCTTTTCTTCAGATAAACTGTGTCTTATTTTATAAACTGTTTCCTGTCTTGTTTTATTTCATTGGTTACTCGATGTATGACTACTTGGGTGCCGGTAAGGCACGATCCACGGGCCGGAACAGTCGTGATGAAACCTAGGAAATCTCCATAGTCAGTTGGGGTATTGTGTAGAAGTTGGTTAGAACTTCTAAGGGTGGTTTGGAGCGGGTTGGAGCGCGCGGAGTTGGAGCTAAACGATTGCTCAGGATCGACATTTAAACTAGGATAATTATGGGCTTATCGAGGTAATTATCTTGTCCCTCTATTGTAATTGGAAATTGCATGATTGCTTGAATATATAGTTGAAGTATACTATATAATAGAAACTGAATAATACTTACGGCAATGTCTTGCGACTTAAGCCTGAATTTAAAGAAGAGTCTCGAATCAGAATTACATAGGTTGTATTACAAGAGACTTGTGTAGAGTACCGTGAGTAGAATTGTACCGTTAGGTTAGATGTATAACCCCCGGTAGGCTTGGTAGCCTACCGATAGAGGAGGAGTTTTACGCTGTCATGGGGAGGTGCCAATTTTCTGTAGAATGTTCTACGATGAGATCTAAATGTTAATAAGCTTGTGGCCTTATAGGCTGATGTACTACGTGTGGCGCGATCTACGTGGCTTAAGGAGTAGCCGGTTGGAAGTACTTGAGCGTTTGCTATTAGTCGATACTCGTCGCGAGGTATGTGAACCTCTTCCTATCTCTTCTAGCATGATATGTGTGAACTATGTAGTGCGGTAGACGCATGTGCTAAATGTGTTTGAGTGGTTTAAAACATAAAGTGTTATAACGGCTTTATGGGAAGTTGGTTATAACAGCTTTATGTCGGTAAGAAAATACATGTGGTTTTTAAAAGGTAACTGATTTGAACTATAACTGGCTTGTTATGTGTTAATAAAGAACTTGAAGTATTTCAAAAGATTTTTGAATCATTTTGAAAGAAGAAGTAATACTTGTTTTTTTGAAAACTTAAGAGTTATACTAGCTTTATGGGAAGTTAGGTATAACGGCTTAAGAATGTTTTACTGATTTCGGAAATCAGAATGTGTATCGACAAACCACTGCAGCGTTAATAAAAGGAAATGTTTTGACTAATTAAGTACTAATAAAACCAGTAGAAACCTCCATCTGCATAGAAGCTAAGATGAGACAAAATGATATTTCCTAGATCATGGCTGCTGTAATAAGATTGTTATAAACAAGAATATCCTACTCACATAGGAGGCTTAGGTTTCTCAGATTGTTTAAAGGAGAATTATATTCTTAAATGAATAAGACTATGAACTACGAAACCGTTCTAAAATGAGAAACTTGAACATTGGAAATTAGGCAAAGTTGAACATTGGAAATTAGGCAAAGTTGAACATTGGAAATTAGGCAAACTTGAACATTGGAAAAGAATGTTGCTACTTGATTTTACAAAGGTAAGTAATTGATTTACCTTAAAAAGATAATCACTCTATTTTCGTATACTACGTATTGTGTGACTTTTGTGAAAGTAACGATCTTTAAAGAGTTAATGTATGAAGTACTTTGGGGATAAAACCCGATCTTGTTAATCATATAGTAGAAGGTACCTTGTGTGAACAACTTGATTGTATTGGTTTGTGATAGCCTTGTAATACTTTCTTGTTGCTTTGATAAGTAAACGTGTTAGGATGCTACGTGTGTTAGTATCTTGTGATGTTGTGTAAAGGGGTGTTCCTTTGTTGTGCTTATGTTGGTTAACGATAAGCTGTTGTGTTAATATTTTACATCACTCATCTCTTGAGATGATTCCGGGTTAAGCCCTCCGACGCGGGTAGACTCAGCGATGCAGGACCATGATTCGAGAATACCATGCGGGTCCCGGGGCCTACGCGAGCTACGAGTTCCAGGTTAGTGTGCGTCCTTTATGGGCATGCGGTCCTTGTGGCCATGCGGACTCGAAAGTCCAGGACGATGCCGGGGAGTAGCTACCCTCGATGCGGGGGATACCTCGCGGCCGATGAGATTGGCCTACGCGAGTCGCGGAAGTTCCAGACTAGACGCGCGACATTAGATATCGGGCAAGTGGCCGGCTTTGATCATGTGACGCCTAGACAGATCTTATGATACGATTCATGACCTTGTTGAGTACTGGTGTTAGTAGTCGGCTATGCCTTCGCACTTACCCCGCACGGTGTTATTATGGCACGTGGGACTGGTGTTCATGTGTGTTCCTTGGAACTTTTATATCATAAACCGCCAAGAATGAGGAATGTGTCCCACGCACGATTGATGTTGTAGGCGGGAGACCCACTGTGATGTTCTTTTGTGATGACTTGAGGGCGTGAGTCCCTGACTTGATATGACTGCTTAGTTCTTGTAAAACTGTAGTTTGGTTATCATACATGTCTCCTGCTTTATAGACTATTATGATTTCATTTACGTGATTTTTAGTTTCACATACTTGCACTGTTATCGACCTCTTCGTGGCCGTTACATGCCGCAGTCGAGGTACACCGCCGTTGATCCTAGCTCGTGGTCACAGCTGCGTTGGGAAGCTCCGTTTCCGAGGCTTATCAGTGGTATAGTCCCCGTCGTAGTAAGTGTTTACATTCGTGGTTTGGCCCTGTCCCGCCATTGTTGTCATATCATTCTTAGAGGTCTGTAGTACTGTTGTGGGCAGGGTTTGTAAAAAGGATTAAACTGTTCAATTGTAAAGTTGTTATTTATATATGCCGAAAGGCAAGTTTTCCTCAGATTACTGTTTTGTACTTCTGTCATTTCATGTATGTGTTTTATGTTCCGCTGATTACTCTGATGTTGTGTCACTAGGGTGCCCGGGGTAAGGCACCAGTCACGGGCCCAGTTTCGGGTCGTGACACATGGTTAAAATCTAGCCCTACACTTGCCTTACACTTGGATGGATCTTGGCCATTGGTTGGCCATTTCTTGACCTATAAATACCCCCCTTGTTGAAGAGTTATTTAATCCCCTTTGTTTGGTTGTTGTTTTGAGCCTTAAATGTGGCGTGTTGGTTATTGTATTCGGCCTTGAAAAAGGTGGCAAAGTGAGTAGAAACAAAGGAAGTGCTGCCCGATTTTCCGTAGAATTAGAGATCGTATACTTAGTATTATTCTACGTTAGAGACTAGAAGTTGATAGTCTTGTTGTGACCATTATAGGTTGACACTTCTACGTACGGCGTATTCGGCTTAGCTTGTGGATTTAGCCGAAAAGGTATGTGAACTATCTCCTCTTCTAGCATGATTCCTTAAGATAAAGAAAGTATGTCCTACTCCTTAAATGATCCATTCCTTGGTTGTATTTGGATTGCCTAAAATAGAAATTGTTCTATGTACTTCCTTGATTGTACTTTGATGTTTAAATTGTAAGTTGTATAACCATTTCCTTAGTGAAGTTTGGATTCTTAAAAGTGAAAGTATTTTACTTAAAGTACATAGAGTCTTGAAAAGGAAGTGGTTTCCAAACCTTTTGGCTAGTGCCTTAGTTCCAAAACCTAAGGGTTGTTGTAATGACTTTAGGGGAGTTAAAGGAGTGATTTACTTAATTGGTTTAAAAGAGGAGAAATGACATGATTTAAGAGAAGTAACTTTGTTTAAAGGAGTGATTTACTTGAGGTTTAAAAGTAGAAGAAACTTGCTTTCTAAATATTAAGAGACTTGAAGTATTTTGAAAGTTAAGAACTTGGTTTGTAAGTATGTGATACTTGGTTTTAATTAGTATATGTCTCTTGGTTATAAAAGGAATGAATATGTCTAAAACCATAAAGGGTTATAACGGCTTTATGGGAAGTTGGTTATAACGGCTTTATGGAAGGTTAAGAAAGTTGTCTATTTTGATTAATGGGCATAAGTTGCCTAGATTGTGAAAATTTGAAGTTACTTGATTTCAAGCTTTGTAATGAGTTTTCTAAAAGTGTAGTAACTTACTTTGAAAAAATAGACACACCTTGATACTACGGGTGTTAGTATCTTGGGGTTTTACATAGAAAGGAGTATTTTCAAAAGAATGTACGTACGTAGTACTTTGGCTTGATTAATTGAGAATTATTCTAAGTGTGCCTTGATAAGTACTTTGGCTTGATTAATTAAGAATTAGTCTAAGTGTGCCTTGATAAGTACTTTGGCTTGTTTAATTGAGAATTATTCTATATGTGCCTTGAGTTTATAAAATGGAAGTCTATAGATTTTATGAACTTGCCTATGTGTGCTGGTGATAGCCTTTGAGTGCAAGTATTATGTTTTATTACTTTGCCGCGAATCTCGGTTGGAGGGTCGGCTGTCTTATGGTAAGTTACTTGGACGTACCGACAGTGATGTGGGATTCCACGGGTATGCTTCCGTTATTTGTAGTACTTGGGTTAAATTCCCGGATTTTTATAAAAGACCTGGTAGTGCTTATGTGTTGTTTGACGGCCGGTCGAGATAGGGTAAGAGTATAAGTGAGGGGTAAACCCCCAAGACGCTATACCACTTTCTCCAGGGTAAGAGTATAAGTGAGGGGTAAACCCCCAAGACATTATACCCCATGCTTTACCACCTTATCCAGGGTAAGAGTATAAGTGAGGGGTAAACCCCCAAGACATTATACCCCCTGCTTTACCACCTTCTCCAGGGTAAGAGTATAAGTGAGGGGTAAACCCCCAAGACATTATACCCCCTGCTTTACCACCTTCTCCAGGGTAAGAGTATAAGTGAGGGGTAAACCCCCAAGACATTATACCCCCTGCTTTACCACCTTCTCCAGGGTAAGAGTATAAATGAGGGGTAAACCCCAAGACGTTATACCACCTGCTCATTTTCCTACTTGGCCCGTACAGTTTTAGGACACAGGTGTGACTTGGTGTTATATTATATCATGGACTGCCGGCAGTGAGGAAGGATTCCACGGGCATGATTGATATTATGGGCGTGAGACCCATGCTTATATTTTAGAAATGACTGGCGTACGCCCCCGACTTGTTATGACCGCTATGTATCAGGTAATCGTAGGTCGCTATCATACATGTCTCCTGTTTTGTTTAGACTGTTTGATTTCATTATAGTACTTACTGTTTCACATACTTGGTACATTCTTCAGACCGACTTTCGTGGCCGCGTTTCGCCGCAGTTTAGGTACGCTATTTGGTGATCGGCAGGTGTAGGACCCTGCTCCGAGTTTTTGGATAGCTCCATCTGTTCAGGAGTTTATCTTTTTGGTATAAGTTCTTTCAAGATGTGCTTTTGTACGCATGGGTACGGCGGGCCTTGTCCGTCACGCTTAAGTAAAACTCTTAGAGGTCCGTATTCATATGTGGATTGGACTCATGTACAAGATAGTGTCTTTGAGTATGTATATTATGGCACTTTGTCGCTTTGCCCTTGCACGTATGTTGGTATAAAAAAAAAGGGTGTTATTTAATTTCGCAGATTTACTTGTGTTGTTATGTAGAGCGGTGCCAGTAGGGCACCACCACGCCCGGTTCGGGCGTGACAGAGTGGTATCGAAGCGATCGCCTAATGTCTACAGACCGTGTCTAGTTTAGTCTTGATTATCGGTGTGTTGCGCGCCACACCCATAAACAGGAGGCTACAGGACATTTACGAGTTGGTTTCTATTCTTCTCACTCTAAGATCGTTCCATAGAGCTGTGTTGGTAAGATAATTCCTCTCTGACGTGATTTTGTGTTACAGTTATGCCTCCAAGGAGGGCCACAGCCTCCCAGAAGGGCAAATGAGTAGCAGGAGCTACTAGTCAGACTCAGAGAGTTGATAGGGCTTATGTCCAGGGTATACCGGATGTTGTGCCGCAGTCGGCGAGTTCTTCTGCGCCAGGTTTTGAGGCCCCTGTTATACCCCGTATTTCCTGAGTATGTACGTGAGGGCGTACGTATAAAAATTCAAGCCTTAAGGATTGGCAAGATTCGAAAATTTGGGCACAAGTGCCGAAAAGAGTCGTTTTTCGACGAAACGTTTTACAAAACTTGCGAAGGGAAAATTCCGGCTATGTCTATTATAATTTTTGCGGATTTTTCCGAGAGACGAAACATTTTGGACCAACGGGAGGGTGACATGTGTCACCCTCACATTGGAAGCATTGGGGCGGCAAAGTGGACGATTGGGGTCAAGGGAGTTGGTAGGATATTTTGTGCAAGTTGTTGTGGTAGATGGATAAGGTCCACATGGTTAAAATCTAGCCCTACACTTGCCTTACACTTGGATGGATCTTGGCCATTGGTTGGCCATTTCTTGACCTATAAATATCCCCCTTGTTGAAGAGTTATTTAATCCCCTTTGTTTGGTTGTTGTTTTGAGCCTTAAATGTGGCGTGTTGGTTATTGTATTCGGCCTTGAAAAAGGTGGCAAAGTGAGTAGAAACAAAGGAAGTGCTGCCCGATTTTCCGTAGAATTAGAGACCGTATACTTAGTATTATTCTACGTTAGAGACTAGAAGTTGATAGTCTTGTTGTGACCATTATAGGTTGACACTTCTACGTACGGCGTATTCGGCTTAGCTTGTGGATTTAGCCGAAAAGGTATGTGAACTATCTCCTCTTCTAGCATGATTCCTTAAGATAAAGAAAGTATGTCCTACTCCTTAAATGATCCATTCCTTGGTTGTATTTGGATTGCCTAAAATAGAAATTGTTCTATGTACTTCCTTGATTGTACTTTGATGTTTAAATTGTAAGTTGTATAATCCATTTCCTTAGTGAAGTTTGGATTCTTAAAAGTGAAAGTATTTTACTTAAAGTACATAGAGTCTTGAAAAGGAAGTGGTTTCCAAACCTTTTGGCTAGTGCCTTAGTTCCAAAACCTAAGGGTTGTTGTAATGACTTTAGGGGAGTTAAAGGAGTGATTTACTTAATTGGTTTAAAAGAGGAGAAATGACATGATTTAAGAGAAGTAACTTGTTTTAAATGAGTGATTTACTTGAGGTTTAAAAGTAGAAGAAACTTGCTTTCTAAATATTAAGAGACTTGAAGTATTTTGAAAGTTAAGAACTTGATTTGTAAGTATGTGATACTTGGTTTTAATTAGTATAAGTCTCTTGGTTATAAAAGGAATGAATATGTCTAAAACCATAAAGGGTTATAACGGCTTTATGGGAAGTTGGTTATAACGGCTTTATGGAAGGTTAAGAAAGTTGTCTATTTTGATTAATGGGCATAAGTTGCCTAGATTGTGAAAATTTGAAGTTACTTGATTTCAAGCTTTGTAATGAGTTTTCTAAAAGTGTAGTAACTTACTTTGAAAAAATAGACACACCTTGATACTACGGGTGTTAGTATCTTGGGGTTTTACATAGAAAGGAGTATTTTCAAAAGAATGTACGTACGTAGTACTTTGGCTTGATTAATTGAGAATTATTCTAAGTGTGCCTTGATAAGTACTTTGGCTTGATTAATTAAGAATTAGTCTAAGTGTGCCTTGATAAGTACTTTGGCTTGTTTAATTGAGAATTATTCTATATGTGCCTTGAGTTTATAAAATGAAAGTCTATAGATTTTATGAACTTGCCTATGTGTGCTGGTGATAGCCTTTGAGTGCAAGTATTATGTTTTATTACTTTGCCGCGACTCTCGGTTGGAGGGCCGGCTGTCTTGTGGTAAGTTACTTGGACGTACCGACAGTGATGTGGGATTCCACGGGTATGCTTCCGTTATTTGTAGTACTTGGGTTAAATTCCCGGATTTTTATAAAAGACATGGTAGTGCTTATGTGTTGTTTGATGGCTGGTTGAGATAGGGTAAGAGTATAAGTGAGGGGTAAACCCCCAAGACGCTATACCACTTTCTCCAGGGTAAGAGTATAAGTGAGGGGTAAACCCCCAAGACATTATACCCCCTGCTTTACCACCTTCTCAGTAAGAGTATAAGTGAGGGTAAACCCCAAGACATTATACCCCCGCTACCACCTTCTCCGGTAAGAGTATAAGTGAGGTAAACCCCCAAGACATTATATCCCCTGCTTTACCACCTTCTCCAGGGTAAGAGTATAAGTGAGGGGTAAACCCCCAAGACATTATACCCCCTGTTTTACCACCTTCTCCAGGGTAAGAGTATAAATGAGGGGTAAACCCCAAGACGTTATACCACCTGCTCATTTTCCTACTTGGCCCGTACAGTTTTAGGACACAGGTGGGACTTGGTGTTATATTATATCATGGACTGCCGGCAGTGAGGAAGGATTCCACGGGCATGATTGATATTATGGGCGTGAGACCCATGGTTATATTTTAGAAATGACTTGAGGCACGCGTCCCCGACTTGTTATGATCGCTATGTATTGTGTCGTAGGTTGGCTATCATACATGTCTCCTGCTTTGTTTAGACTGCTTGATTTCATTACGCATTTCATCGCTTTCACATACTTGGTACATTCTTCGTACTGACCTCCTTCGGGGGGCTGCGTTCTTGCCGCAGGTTTAGGTACGCTATTTGGTGATCGGCAGGTGTAGGACCCTGCTCCGAGTTTTTGGATAGCTCCATCTGTTCAGGAGTTTATCTTTTTGGTATAAGTTCTTTCAGTACAGGCTTTTGTACAGTTATGGGTACGGCGGGGCCTTGTCCCGTCACAGTTAAGTAAAACTCTTAGAGGTCTGTATTCATATGTGGGATTGGACTCATGTACAGTATAGTGTCTTTTGAGTATGTATATTATGGCAGCCTTGTCGGCTTTGCCCTTGCACGTATGTTGGTTTAAAAAAAAAAGGGTGTTATTTAATTTCCGCAGTTTACTTGTGTTGTTAAGGTAGAAGGGTGCCCAGGTAGGGCACCAGTCACGGGCCCGGGGTTCGGGGCGTGACAGAGTGGTATCAGAGTAGTCAGTCCTCGGAATGTCTACAGACCGTGTCTAGTAGAGTCTTGATTATCGGTGTGTTGCGCGCCACACCCATAAACAGGAGGCTACAGGACATTTAGGAGTTGGTTTCTATTCTTCTCACTCTAAGATCGTTCCATAGAGCTGTGTTGGTAAGATAATTCCTCTCTGACGTGATTTTGTGTTACAGTTATGCCTCCAAGGAGGGCCACAGCCGCCCAGAAGGGCAAATGAGTAGCAGGAGCTACTAGTCAGACTCAGAGAGTTGATAGGGCTTATGCCCAGGGTATACCGGATGTTGTGCCGCAGTCGGCGAGTTCTTCTGCGCCAGGTTTTGAGGCCCCTGTTATACCCCGTATTTCCTGAGTATGTACGTGAGGGCGTACGTATAAAAATTTAAGCCTTAAGGATTGGCAAGATTCGAAAATTTGGGCACAAGTGCCGAAAAGAGTCGTTTTTCGACGAAACGTTTTACAAAACTTGCGAAGGGAAAATTCCGGCTATGTCAATTATAATTTTTGCGGATTTTTCCGAGAGACGAAACATTTTGGACCAACGGGAGGGTGACATGTGTCACCCTCACATTGGAAGCATTGGGGCGGCAAAGTGGACGATTGGGGTCAAGGGAGTTGGTAGGATATTTTGTGCAAGTTGTTGTGGTAGATGGATAAGGTCCACATGGTTAAAATCTAGCCCTACACTTGCCTTACACTTGGATGGATCTTGGCCATTGGTTGGCCATTTCTTGACCTATAAATACCCCCCTTGTTGAAGAGTTATTTCATCCAAACTTGAGCATTCTTTCTAAGTCTCAAAATACTCCCTCCCTCTTGATATTTCGTCCAAAGCCTTCCCCCTCCCCCCTTCTAAGTCTCAAAATACTCCCTCCCTCTTGATATTTCGTCCAAAGCCTTCCCCCTCCCCCCCCCCCTTGAGAAGCCTTGGCCGAGAGGGTGCCCCCCCTCCTAGTGGTCGGCCGAGAATACACCCCCCTAACCTAGTTGTTTTCGTATAATACCCCCCCTTTATGGTATAGAAATACTCTCCAAGTATTGTTATAATGCCCAAATACTTTAGCCCAAATACCTTGTAGTACTTTCCAAAGTTACCTCTATACGTAGAGCCCGAAAATACTTTTATACTTTCCTTTAGCCACTAAACAAAACCATAAGGAAATCTTCTGTCACGACCCGTTCCGGGGCCCGTGACTGGTGCCTTACCGGGGCACCCAAGTAGTCATACATCAGAGTAATCTGCGTAAATATAAAGCAAGACATGAAACAGTTTATAAAGTAAGACACAGTTTATGTGAGAAAACATCGCCTTTCGGCATATATATATAAACATGGTTTAGCAGTTACATCCGACACTGTACAACATGACTACAAACCTCTAAGGAAATATACAACTATGGACTGGCCCCGCCATACCCCGATCAGACAAAACTATCTACAACAGGAGATCATACCTAAAAGTAGAGCCTCCTAAAAGATGGAGCTCCCGACACCAACGTAGAGATCCTAAGAATGTGGATCTAGCACTGCCGCTCTTACTCGCAGATGAACGCAGCCTCAAGGAGGTCAAGATAACAGTACTAAGTATATGAAATCAGAAATACTTAAATGAAACATATCATTTTAAAAACATTTGCAAGTATGTATGAAACAACCAAGGAAACCGCATAAGTGCCACATCACAAACAAGAGCAGAATAGGTAAATCAGAATGTGTCTTTTCTAGGCTGCGAATGATCAAGCAGGCCATTGCCCGTAGTATCACCATGCAAACCTAATCACGGACTCAGAGTCCGCATAGGCCAATCACATAGGCCCGCATAGGGTATATAACCCCGCATCAAGGGTAGCTACTCCTCGGCATCGTCCTGGACTCGTAGTCCGCATGGCCACATAGACCGCATGAGGTATAACCCCGCACACTAACCTGGAACTCCCGTAGCTCCGCATAGGTCCCTTGGACCCGCATGAGGTATTCTCGAATCATGGTCCTGCATCACCGAGTCTACCCCGTGACGGAGGGCGCTTAACCCCTGCATATGTCAAGAGGTGAGTGATGTTACACTAACCTAACAGCTTATCGTTAAACAACATAAGCACAACAAGAATACTTTTTTTACACAAACGTTACAAGACACTAACACACATAGCATCATATCATGTCTACTTATCAAACCATCTTATTATTCTTTTCACGATTCAATACAAGTCTGTTATAAACACATAGGCAAACTGTTTCTTTTATCAATCTTAAGTGGTTATACTTAACTTTCCATAAAGCTAGTATAACTCTTAAGCTTCGCTTAAAACCAATTAGTTCTCTTCATAAAAATGATTCAAGATTCTTTTGAAATGCTTTCGATCTTTATTATTCAAAGCTTAAGCCGAGGCATCCGTAAGTGTTATTCAGCTTAAGCGTGAGGCATTGCCGTAAGTATTATTCGAGCTTAAGTCAAAGACATTGCCGTAGTTATTATTCGATTAACACGTACGCTTCACCGTACTATATATATTGTAAAATATCATGCTTTAGGAAGAATCACATACCTTCTCAGCGAAAACCACCTGCCAAGTTGAATATGTCGCGCGCAGAGAGTCAGCCTATAATAGTCACAGACATCTATCAAAGACTACTCTGAAGGTCATTCTAAACAGAGGGTTCACAATTCTATGGAAAGTTGGGCAGTACTTCCCTACCCGGTGAGCTATATAAGTCTACTGTGAAAACAATCCTATGTAAGTACAGTTTGATTATTCTTCTTTTAAACCCTTCTACTGTGGTAACAGTTCAATTCTATTCTGTGATATTCTTCTAAGTATTTAATACTTATTCTAATACTACTACAGTATGTATTCTCTAATTCAAAAGAGGGTTAGGATTAGTTACCTCAGTAAGCCCAATAATATCCTAGAAAAGTCGCGCCTGAGCAAGGTTTTGCTCCTAAGTTGTATGCTCCAAGGAAACCTTAGAAGTTCTTCACAACTTCTACTAAGTACTAAGGGATTTGGGCTAGGGTATTTTGGGCATTATAACAATACTAGAAGACAACTTTTCTACCAAGGGAGGGGGGTAGATTTTTGGCTAGGCTAGGGGGGGGCCTCGGCCAAACTACTAGGCTAGAGGGGTATTCTCGCCAGGGCCTTCACAGGAGGGGAGGAGGGTTTGGACGAAAAGGCTACAAAGGGAGAGGAGAGGATTTTCAAGACTTGGAAAGATTTGTGGATGAAGAACTCTTCATCTCTAAGGGGGTATTTATAGGTCAAGAAGTGGCCAACCAATGGCCAAGATTAAGACAAGTGCAAGGCAAGTGTAGGGTGAGGATTAACTATACACAAATATCCTACCAACTCCTTGACTTGTGCACAAGGCACAAAAAACGTGCCAATGGTTCTTCAATTCGTCCAATGGACGATTTCAAGTCCACAAATTGGAGGGTGCCAAGTGTCGCCCTCCCGTTGGTCCAAAATGTTTCGTCTCTCGGAAAAATCCGCAAAAATTAGAAATGGCATAGCCGGAATTTACCCTACGAAAGTGTTATACCCCGTATTTCCAGAGTATGTACGTAAGGACGTACGTAGAAAATTTGAACTTGAGAATTAGGCTTGGCCGAATTAACTTTGTTCACAACACCCGGTTAGAGTCGCTTTCGACGAAACGTTTTCACAACTTTCGTATGGGAATTTCCGGCTATGTCATTTTTAATTTTTGCGGATTTTTCCGAGAGACGAAACATTTTGGACCAACAAGAGGGCGACACTTGTCACCCTCTCATTGGAACACCTTGGGCGGAAATTGTGGTGGCCGAAGTGTGGCCTTTGTGGTCGGGGTTGGTAGGATATTTTTTGTGTAGTTGGCTAGTGTGCACTTGGCAAGATCTCGCCCTACACTTGCTATGCACTTGGCAAGATCTTGGCCATTGGTTGGCCTTGGCTTGTGCTATAAATACCCCTCTCCCTTTGATGAATTCTTCATCCTTTCCACAAATCTTCTAAGTGTTAAAATCCCTCCCTCTCCCCTCTTGTTGACTCTCGTCCAAGAGCCCCTCTCCCCCTTTGAAAGGCCCCCTCGCCGAGCCCTCCCCTCCTCCTAGTAGTGTGGCCGTGGGGTACCCCCCCCGAGCCGAGTAGTTTGCCGATAAAGACCCCCCTCTTGTGAGAAAGACTCTCAAAAGTATTGTGAGACTGCCCAAATTACCTTAGTCAGATACCTTGTAGTATTCTAAGGTTATACTTATACTAAAAGCCCGTAAATACTATTATACTTCCCTTCCACACAAAACCGAAACCCTAAGGAAAATCTCCATGGTTAGTTGAAGTAATAAGTAGAAGTTGGTTAGAACTTCTAAGGGTTGTTTGGAGCGGTTGAGCGCACGGAGTAGAGCTAAACCTTGCTCAGATCGACATTTAAACTCTGATAATTATGGGCTTATCGAGGTAAATATCTTGTCCTCTATTGTAATTGGAAATTACATGTTATATGATTATATAGTTGAAGTATACTATATATAGAACTGAACGTAGTTATCGCAATGTCTTTTGACTTAAGCCCAATAATAAGAAACCTTTTCGAAAGAAGAGTATCGAATCAGATTTACATAAGATCAGACATAAGAGACTTGTGTAGCTTTTCCGTGGAGTAGAATTGTACCCGTCGTTAGATGTATAACCCCCGGTTGGCTTGGTGGCCGCCTCGATAAAGCGAGAGATTTACGTCATGCGGGGAGGTGTCTTGAATTTTCTCGTAGAATGTTCTACGTAGGATCTAAATATTAATAAGCGCTGTGGCCTTATAGGTTGAGTACTACGCGTGGCGCGATCTACTTGGCTTAAGGAGTAGCCGACGGTTGGAGGTACTTGAGCGCTTTGCTATTAGTCGATACTCGTCGCGAGGTATGTGAACCTCTTCCTATCTCTTCTAGCATGATATGTGTGAACTATGTAGTACGCAGACGCATACGTGCTAAATGTATTTGATTGTTTAAAACATAAAGTGTTATAACGGCTTTATGGGAAGTTGGTTATAATGCTTTATGTTGGTAAGAAAATACTTGTGGTTTTTAAAAGGTAAATCGATTTGAACTATAACCGCTTGTTATGTGTAATAAAGAACTTGAAGTTTTTCAAAAGATTTTTGAATCATTTCGAAAGAAGAAGTAATACTTGGGTTTTGAAAACTTAAGAGTTATACTAGCTTTATGGGAAGTTAGGTATAACGGCTTAAGAATGTTTTACTGATATCGGAAATCGATGTGTATCGACAAACCACCGCAGTTAATAAAAGGAAATGTTTTGACAGATTAAGTATTATTAAAACCAGTAGAAACTTCCATCTGCATTGAAGCTAAGATGAGACAAAATGATATTTCATAGATCATGTCTGTTTTAATAAGATTGTTATAAACAAGAATATCCTACTCACATATAATGCTTATGTTTCTCGATAGTTTAAAAGAGAATTATATTCTTAAATGAATAAGACTATGAACTACTTAAACCTTCCTAAAGTAAGAAACGTGAACATTTGAAATTAGGCAAACTTGGACGTTTGAGAAATAATGTTGTTACTTGATTTTACAAAGAGAAGTGTTTTGCTTTACTTCAAAAGATAATCACTCTAGTTTTCATATACTACGGGTATTGTGTGACTTTTGTAAACGTAACGTATCTTTTAAAAGATAATGTATGAAGTACTTTGAGAATAGATACTCGATCTTGTTAATCATACAATAGAATGTACCTTGTGTGTATAACTGGATTGTGTTGGTTTGTGATAGCCTTGTAATACCTTCGTGTTGATTTGATAAGTAATCATATTAGGATGCTACGTGTGTTAGTATTCTGTGATGTTTGTGTAAAGGGATTTTCCCTTGATTGTGCTTATGATGTTTAAACGATAAACTGTTATGTTGGTATTATACCACTCACCGTGTTTCCGGGGGTTAAGCTGCCCTCCGATGCGGGGTAGACTCAGGCGGTCTGGGACCATGATTCGAGAATACCTCATGCGGGTCCTGGGGGCCTATGCGGAGCTACGAGTTCCAGGTTAGTGTGCGCCTTTATGGTCACGCGTCTACGTGGCTACGCGGATCGCGAGTCCGTGATTTACGCCGGAGTAGCTACCTCGATGCGGGTTATACCTCACGCGGGCCTATGAGATTGGCCTACGCGGAGTCGCGGGAGTTCCGTGGCTAGACGCGCACATTTGATATTGCGCGAGTGACCGCCTTTGATCATGTGACGGTCTAGACAGATATCATGATTCAGTTTACGACCTTGTTAGTACTGTGGGTGTTAGTAGTCGGCTATGCCTTCGCATTTACCCCGCATCGCTTTATTTGGGCACGTGGGACCCGTTGTTCATGTGTTCCTTGGTGCTTTTCTATCATCGATCGCCAAGTGAGGAAGGTATTCCACGGGCATGATTGATGTTGTGGGCGTGAGACCCATATTTATGTATTTGAGTGATGACTTCGAGGGCGTGAGTCCCTGACTTGATATGACTGCTTATTTATTGTGAACTGTAGTTTGGTTATCATACATGTCTCCTGCTTTATATAGACTACTATGATTTCATTTACAGTATTTTCGCCAGATACTCTGCACTGTTATCGACCTCCTTCGGGCCGCGTCATGCCGCAGTAAAGGTACACCGCCGTTGATCCTCGCCTAGGGTCACAGTCATTGGGAAAGCTCCGCTTCTCCGAGGCTTATCTTCGTATAGTCCCCGTCGTTGTAGGTATTTACATTCAGGTACGGCGGCCCCGTCCCGCCATTGTTGTCGATCTTTTCTTAGAGGTCCAGTAGTAATCTTTACAAGCGTGGTTTGTAAAAAGGATTAAACTGCTCATTTGTAAGAGTTGTTATTTATATATGCCGAAGGCAAGTTTTCTCAAATTACTGCTTTGTACTTCATTTGTTTCATGTATGTGTATTATGTTCCACGATTACTCGATGTTGTATCACTAGGGTGCCCGGTAAGGCACCATCACGCCCAGTTCGGTCGTGACAAAAGTGGTATCGTGAGCGATTAATCCTCGGAAAGTGTCTACGCATCGTATCCAAGAAGTCTTGATTATCGTGTGTTGTGCACCACACCAATAATCGTGAGGCTATAGGGTATTTAGGATTGGTTTCTATTCTTCTCACTCGAGATCGTGCCTTAGAGCCGTGTTGTTAGTGGACCTCCGACGAAATTATTTCCTTATCGTTATGCCTCCGCGTAGGCAACCCGCCCAGGGGAAGGCAAACGAGGAGTCGCGAGTAGAGTTCGAGGGTGGCGAGGGCACAGCCAAATCATTACCTAGGATAGTGCTTCATTCGGGAGTTCTGCGACGCCACTAGCCCCAAAGCAGAGTTTTAGCACGGCGGCGGCAGCTCATCGCGCCACGATGTTCGACCTTTCGCCCGCGACCGAACAAATGAGTATAGAGTATACCGATGTACCGCGAGTCTTGATGACTATCTAAGAGAGGGTTGTGCAAGAGTAATTCTTCGCTAGGCTTGAGCATGGCACGTATGCGGCTTTTGCGCAGCAGCCGAGACGCAGAGATCGACGTTAACGGGCGACGTAGAAGAGGCCAGAGCGGAAGGTCCTTTGGTAACTTTCGAGGCGAGTCGCCTCACCGAGATTAGATTTGCACATCCACCGCAGCAGAGGTTCACGGGTTCGTGGACGCTCGGTACGCAGAGTTGGTCGAGCTCCGTAGCTTCCGGCTCACGCCTACACGTAGTTCCAAACCCACCGATTCGCTTTTCCCTGTTCACAGCTGATGCACGCCATCCCGGAGTGTCGTATTTTAGTTGGTACTTGTTGTACCGCGCCGTCGTGGCCATGTGTCGAGAGAGTGTCTTTGTAGGAGGACTTAGCCTTCAGGATCGGTGGGTAGTTCGTCATCTTCCTTAGCTGCGCCTTCACAAGCGTGCTTGATTAGAACGACTAAGGAGTGAAGCAGAGATATAGATATATCCTTAACCCTCTAGAGATCTCAGTATACGTGATAAGGTGAGTATACCTTAAGTGCTATGTTCGATAGCAGGTGTTAGTTGTGATTAGAAATCATGATGGGTTAACCGAGTAAGATTTTGGGGATAGAGAAGGTGTGAGCCTTAGAGTTTTTTACGTAGAGACCTTGCAGGTAAGGCCATCTCGAGCATAGGTGTAGGGTTATGTTTGACCCTTTATCGGAAGTGCATAGTGCACGTGAGTTATGTTTGGGATAGGTCCCTAGTAGTGGAATGAAAGGGGTAGTTGAGCTAAGAAGACCGCTTGGTTTTCAAACGTGATTAAGTGAGATTGTTCCGATCGGGAGCTAGTATTGTGCGCGCTGCCGTCGGGTTGAGGCGCTGCGGGTCAACCCGCGACCGCTTGTTGGTGGGGTCGGTGGTGGTCCCACGGTGGTGGGATCACGAGGTGTTGGGCCCAAGTTTAGTTAACCAACAGACGAAGTTCGTGGATACGCTCGACCGGTGGTCGGGTCGACGGGGCAGCCATCGTGTTCTTCATTCGACCGCTTTCTGCAGAGGTTATGCGAGATGTTGCATCGTAAAGGTTGTAGGCTGCACGAGGTGCCTACCTACACCTTAAGACGCATGGAGCCTGTGTTACTACCGCTTCTTTTCTCGGAGGTTTTGCCAGCAAGGTTGGAACTCAAAGTGAGTCTCGTAATCGCATTCTCCCGGGCCGCTGGTTGGATTTCGTGGGTAGTTGTGGAGATTGTTGTCTCCTGTGGAGGGAGTATTTAAGCTACCATTTCGTTGTTCGTGTCGCCTTATAAAGCCTTGTAGGGGCGGATGTAAGTCGCGGCCGATTGGTTCGATGTTGGCAAGATTCAAATAGTTGGTTCAGCTTGTTCCAGCAGATCGTGGATAGAGTAAAGCTTGTCTAGAAGAGGTTCTCGCACTCGAGAAATCGCGGATAATCGCGACGACGCTTAGAGTTCAGTTGACGGTCGGTCTTCAAGATACCACCCCGGTTTGGGTGTGACGAGTTTTGGAAAACAGAGGAACTTAGCCCGAGTTACTTGGGCCTTACAGATCTGGTGCGAGTAGGCCGTTGCCTATATGTTAGCTTTTGCCGTCCGACTTAGGAGGCGAGACGTCCGGCCTTTCGTATTGTTATGTTCGGAAGGTATCGAGATCCATCCAGAGTGTTCCCGCTAATGATGACCACGTTAGAGATAGTAACCCCAGTCTTGGAACCGGGCAAGATCGTGTGTGGTAAGAGTTTGAGTGTACGACACCGTGGATCGCATGTAGTCCGGTACCATTTGTTGGGTCGCCGAGTGACACTAGAACCTCGCGCAAAGTGACAAAAGTGGTATCGGAAGAAGCGAGCATAGATGTGATCATTTCTTTGTAAGGAGAAGCGCGGGCGAAGTATATTTAGACCCCGGAGAGGTGGTTGTGGTAATGTTAGAGGTGTTTCCTCGTGGACTTGGATGTAAGTATTTTGCGCAGCTTGTTTCGTGGCCATCAGGCGTGATTGTGTCGTAAGTATGGTAGTGAAGACTATACTGGCGCGCGTTTGTTTTGAGACTTAGAAAGAACATTCGGGACGAATGTTTCTAAGGAGGGGAGAATGTTATACCCCGTATTTCCAGAGTATGTACGTAAGGACGTACGTAGAAAATTTGAACTTGAGAATTAGGCTTGGCCGAATTAACTTTGTTCACAACACCCGGTTAGAGTCGTTTTTCGACGAAACGTTTTCACAGCTTTCGTAGGGGAATTTCCGGCTATGTCATTTTTAATTTTTGCGGATTTTTCCGAGAGACGAAACATTTTGGACCAACAAGAGGGCGACACTTGTCACCCTCTCATTGGAACACCTTGGGCGGAAATTGTGGTGGCCGAAAGTGTGGCCTTTGTGGTCAAGGGTTGGTAGGATATTTTTTGTGGTAGTTGGCTAGTGTGCACTTGGCAAGATCTCGCCCTACACTTGCTATGCACTTGGCAAGATCTTGGCCATTGGTTGGCCTTGGCTTGTGCTATAAATACCCCTCTCCCTTTGATGAATTCTTCATCCTTTCCACAAATCTTCTAAGTGTTAAAATCCCTCCCTCTCCCCTCTTGTTGACTCTCGTCCAAGAGCCCCTCTCCCCCTTTGAAATGCCCCCTCGCCGAGAGCCCTCCCCCCCCTCCTAGTAGTGTGGCCGTGGGTACCCCTAGCCTAGTTGTTTTCGTATAAATACCCTCTTGTTAGAAATACTCTCAAAAGTATTGTTATAATGCCCAAATTACCTTAGCCAGATACCTTGTAGTATTCTAAGGTTATACTTATACTAAAAGCCCGTAAATACTATTATACTTCCCTTCCACACAAAACCGAAACCCTAAGGAAAATCTCCATGGTTAGTTGAAGTAATAAGTAGAAGTTGGTTAGAACTTCTAAGGGTTGTTTGGAGCGGGTTGAGCGCACGGAGTAGGAGCTAAACCTTGCTCAGATCGACATTTAAACTCGGATAATTATGGGCTTATCGAGGTAAATATCTTGTCCTCTATTGTAATTGGAAATTACATGTTGTATGATTATATAGTTGAAGTATACTATATATAGAACTGAACGTAGTTATCGACAATGTCTTTTGACTTAAGCCCAATAATAAGAAACTTTTCGAAAGAAGAGTATCGAATCAGATTTACATAAGATCAGACATGAGACTTGTGTAGCTTTTCTCGCGAGTAGAATTGTACCGTCGTTAGATGTATAACCCCCGTTGGCTTGGTGGCCGCCTCGATAAAGGAGGAGATTTACGCTGTGTGGGGAGGTGTCACAATTTTCTGAGAATGTTCTACGTAGGATCTAAATATTAATAAGCGCCTTGTGGCCTGATCGGGTGCGTACTACGCGTGGCGCGATCGACTTGGCTTAAGGAGTAGCCGACTTGGAGGTACTGAGCGTTTTGCTATTAGTCGATACTCGCCGCGAGGTATGTGAACCTCTTCCTATCTCTTCTAGCATGATATGTGTGAACTATGTAGTACGTAGACGCATACGTGCTAAATGTATTTGATTGGTTTAAAACATAAAGTGTTATAACGACTTTATGGGAAGTTGGTTATAACGACTTTATGTTGGTAAGAAAATACTTGTGGTTTTTAAAAGGTAATCGATTTGAACTATAACCGCTTGTTATGTGTTAATAAAGAACTTGAAGTTTTTCAAAAGATTTTTGAATCATTTCAAAGAAGAAGTAATACTTGGTTTTTGAAAACTTAAGAGTTATACTAGCTTTATGGGAAGTTAGGTATAACGCTTAAGAATGTTTTATCGATTTCGAAATCGAATGTGTATCGACAAACCATCGCAGTTAATAAAAGGAAATGTTTTGACAGATTAAGTATTATTAAAACCAAGAGAAACTTCCATCCGCATAGAAGCTAAGATGAGACAAAATGATATTTCCTAGATCATGGTCAGAATAAGATTGTTATAAACAAGAATATCCTACTCACATATAAGGCTTATGTTTCTCGATAGTTTAAAAGAGAATTATATTCTTAAATGAATAAGACTATGAACTACGAAACCTTCCTAAAGTAAGAAACGTGAACATTTGAAATTAGGCAAACTTGGGCGCTTGAGAAATAATGTTGTTACTTGATTTTACAAAGAGAAGTGTTTTGCTTTACTTCAAAAGATAATCACTCTAGTTTTCATATACTACGTATTGTGTGACTTTTGTAAACGTAACGTATCTTTTAAAAGATAATGTATGAAGTACTTTGAGAATAGATACTCGATCTTGTTAATCATACAATAGAATGTACCTTGTGTGTATAATCGATTGTGTTGGTTTGTGATAGCCTTGTAATACCTTCGTGTTGATTTGATAAGTAATCATATTAGGATGCTACGTGTGTTAGTATTCTCGTGATGTTTGTGTAAAGGGATTTTCCTTGATTGTGCTTATGATGTTTAAACGATAAACCGTTATGTTGGTATTATACCACTCACCGTGTTTCCGGGTTAAGCCGCCTCCGACGCGGGTAGACTCGAGCGGTCCAGGACCATGATTCGAGAATACCTCATGCGGGTCCTGGGGCCTATCGCGAGCTACGAGAGTTCCGTGTTAGTGCGCGCCTTTATGGTCATGCGCGGTCTATGGGCCATGCGGATCGCGAGTCCGGGGCGACGCCGGAGTAGCTACCCTCGATGCGGGTTATACCTCACGCGGCCTATGAGATTGGCCTACGCGGAGTCGGGGAGTTCGTGGCTAGACGCGCATTTGATATTGCGGGCGAGTGACCGCCTTTGATCATGTGACGGCCCAGACAGATATCATGATTCGCCTTACGACCTTGTTAGTACCGCTGGTGTTAGTAGTCGGCTATGCCTTCGCATTTACCTGCATCGCTTTATTTGGGCACAGTGGGACCCGTTGTTCATGTGTGTTCCTTGGTGCTTTTCTATCATCGATCACGGCATGAGGAAGGTATTCCACGCATGATTGATGTGTGGCGTGAGACCCATATTTATGTATTTGAGTGATGACTTCGAGGGCGAGTCCCCGACTTGATATGATCGCTATTTATTGTGAATCGTAGTTTGGTTATCATACATGTCTCCCGCTTTATATAGACTACTATGATTTCATTTACGATTTTCGCATACTTGCACTGCTGTTATCGACCTCTCGGGGCTGCGTTCATGCCGCAGTAAAGGTACACCCGCCGTTGATCCTCGCCTAGGGTCACAGCCAAATGCTTGGGAAAGCTCCGCTTCTCCGAGGCTTATCTCGTATAGTCCTGTCGTTGTAGGTATTTACATTCAGGGTATGGCGGCCCCGTCCGCCATTGTTGTCGATCTTTTCTTAGAGGTCCGTAGAGTGTTGCAAGGTGGTTTGTAAAAAGGATTAAACTGCTCATTTGTAAGAGTTGTTATTTATATATGCCGAAGGCAAGTTTTCCTCAAATTACTTTTGTACTTCATTTGTTTCATGTATGTGTATTATGTTCCACTGATTACTCGATGTTGTATCACTAGGGTGCCCGGTAAGGCACCACCACGCCCAGTTCGGTCGTGATGAAAGTCGTGGAAACGTTTCGTCGAAAAACGATTCTTTTAGTGAGTTGTGCACAAATAAAAACGCCCAAGGCTTATCTTTAAGGCTAGACTTTTAGACGTATTCCTTACGTGCATACTCTGGAAATACGGGTATAACATTCTCCTCCTTAGAAACATTCGTCCCAATGTTCCTTCCCAAGACGATTAACGATAAGATTCTTCATAACTTAAACGATTGCAAATGCCACACACGCCACGTAACAACACTTAGGCGTAAACGATAACGAAAATTTACAAGTAGGAAAGTGAATTACCGGAGGTGTGGGAATAGGTAAGGATACTTCCGCCTCATGTCCTCCTCGCTTCCCACGTCATCTCCTCCCCGAGCTCGTTCCGCCACAAGACTTTGACGGAAGCCACGCCCTGGTCCGCAGACGCCTAACTCCGACGATCGACTATCGTTATGGAATCTCCTCATACGATAACCCCACACCGACATCGTCAATCGGGTGTACCTAGATGGATCCCCGATACATCTCCTCAAGATAGATACGTGAAAAACCGATGCACCGCCTCCGATCGGACGGCAGATCCAACTCATAGGCAACCTTGCCTACCTCGCGACAATCAAACGCCCAACGTACCTAGGGCCGAGTTTCCTTCTTCCCGATCTCATCACACCCTTCATGGGTGACACCTTTAGGAAAACCCAATCATGAACCTCGAACTCAAGATGCCGACGACGATGATCTGCATACGACTTCGCCGACTCGAGTCACAATAGCCGCCTGATAAGCTTCACCTTATCCATCGCCACTGTACCAACCGTCCCACTAGCCGCACTCGCCCACATCGAACCAACCTATAGGCGACTGCACTTCCTCCCATACAAGGCCTCATAAGGCGCCATCCGAATACTGAGTGGTAGCTATTATACGCGAACTCAACTAGAGGCAAATGATCCTCCCAACTACCACCGGGTCAATAACACAGCTCGCAGATATCCTCGAAGTCGGATAGTGTGCTCGCCTGTCCGTCTGCGTGGATGAAATGCAGATCAGCAACTCGCGCCCCTAAACCCTCGAAGGACCTCCGAGTTAGCCGAAACCGGGCTCTCCGTGCGATATGATCGGTAGGGACTCCATGCACCGACGATCTCTGATGTAAAGTCCGCATAATCCTCACCGAAAAAGTCGCCCCGACGGAAGGAAGTGGGCTGATTTCGCCACCGTCGACGATAACCCATATAGAATCATGTCTCCTCCGAGTGCGAGGTAATCCCGTGATGAAGTCCATGTTGATTACCTCCCACTTCCGTGCCGGATCTCTATCGCCGCAACAAACCACCGTGCCTCCGTGCTCTACCTTCACCGCCGACAACATGGGCACCGAGCTACGAACTCGCAACGCCCTCTTCAAGCCATCCCACCAATACACGATCTAAGGTCGTGGTACATCTTGGTCGACCCGGATGGATAGAGTAACGCTACGCGCGTGTGCTTCCCCAAGAACTCCGCCAAGTCCTCAAACATCCGAACACACAATCTGCCTCAAACCTTAGCACCCCATCAGTGCTACCTCAAAAGGACCCTTGCCCTCACGAAGAGTCAGATCACGATATCGAATCAAAGCCGATCCTCGAATCGCCGCCTCTTCACCTCTCAACGATGGAAGACTCGGCAACCTCACGAACTCTAACCCCATCGCTATCGTAATCAATCAAACGGACACCAAGGCTCGCTAACCGATGCAAATCACAAACCATGTCCCTCCTCTCTAGCCGCACATCCGATAGGCTCCCATCGACCTAAGACCGAGAGCATCCGCCACAACATCGCCTTCCCGTGGTACAGATATCAACATCGTAATCCTTAAGCAACTCTAACCACCGCCTCGCCGTAAGTTCACTCCTCCGTGAAGATATACCGAGGCTCTTGTGGTCAGTAAAATATCCACGTGAACCCCATACAAATAGTGCCTCCAGATCTTCAAAGCGTAAATCACAGCCGCCAACTCCAAATCATGGGTGGGGTAGTTCCTCTCGTGTTTCTTCAGCTGTCGGGATGCATATGATATAACCCTGCCATGCTGCATCAACACACATCCTGTTATACCCCGTATTTCCAGAGTATGTATGCGAGGACGTACGTACGAGAATACGGCAGAAAGATTGGAAAGGAAGAAAGAGGTGATTTTTCCACGGAAAAGTTTCCGGTTTTTGTGAAGGAAAAAGGTTCGTTCATGGAATTGATTCCCAGACGGTATTCGGACTTCCTGGAATATTAGAGAATTATGGAATTTTATTTTCAGAAATGGTCACGTGGGGCCCACGGGAGAAATTTACGGTTTTGTGGGGCCCACTTTGTTTTCGAGATTTTGGCCATTGTGGATATTTTTCGAAAGACGTTTTTTGAGGGCCAATAGGAGGGTGACACGTGTCACCCCCGCCTAGGTGGCTTGGCCGAAATGACATTTGTGCACAACACCCGGTTAGAGTCGTTTTTTGACGAAACGTTTTGCGTAGCTTGCGAAGGGAAAATTCCGGCTATGTCATTTAGTATTTTTGCGGATTTTTCCGAGAGACGAAATGTTTTGGACCAACGAGAGGGCAACACTTGGCACCCTCTCATTGGTGGACTTGAGGGCGGAATTAGGGCCGAATGGATGGGCAAGTTGTGGTAGATATTTGTGTAGATATTTGTGAGGGATTTGTGGAGTAGGGTTAGGGTGCACTTGGCTTGATCTTGGCCTTACACTTGCCTTGCACATGGCTTGATCTTGGCCATTGGTTGGCTTTTGGTTTTGCTATAAATACCCTCGCTCAAGACTTCATTCATCCAAAATGTTCCAAGTCTTGCTATCCTTCCCTCTCCTCTTGTTTGACTCTCGCCCAAGAGCCCCCTCCCTAGTAAAGGCCCTTGGCCGAGAAACCCTCCTCCTTTGAATGGCCTTGTGGCGAGAGGTTCCTCCCCTCCTAGTGGTGTAGCCGAGCCTACCCCCCCCGTGGTAGAAAGTTGTCTTACAAGTATTGTTGTAATGCCCAAATACCTTAGCCTTGTACCTTGTAGTATTCCAAAGATACCTCTATACGTAGAGCCCTAAATACTACCTTTGTCCTTTTTAGTCTCAAACCGAAACCCTAAGGAAATCTTCATAGTTGGTCAAGTATGTGAGTAGAAGTTGGTTAGAACTTCTAAGGGTTGTTTGGAGTGGTTTGGAGCGCACGGTGGAGCTAAACCTTGCTCAGATCGACATTATAACTTGGATAATTTTGGGCTTATCGAGGTAATTATCTTGTCCTCTATTGTAATTGGAAATTACATGTTTGTTAGAATATATAGTCAAGTATACTATATATGGAACTACTTAGTATTCGCAATGTCTTTTGACTTAAGCTCAAGAATAAAGAATCGAATCAATCAGAATTACATAGATCAGACATGAGACTTGTGTAGCATTGTTGTGAAGTAGAATTGTACACGCCCCTTAGACGTGTAAACCCCCGGTTGGCTTGGTAGCCTACTCGATAGAGAGGAGATTTACGCTGCCATGTGTGAGAATGTCGAATTTTCTCAGAGAGAAATGGAACTTTGTGTTTTGAAGTTAATAGACGTTTGTGACCTTTTAGGTGAAAGTACTAAGAGTAGCGTATTCTACTTGAGGAGTGGAAAGGGCTAGCAAGTGCGTTGTAGTTACTGGAGCATTTTGCTTATTGTCGATACTGTCGCGAGGTATGTGAACCTCTTCCTATCCTTCGAGCATGATGTTTTGTAAACTATGTAGTACGGTAGACGATACGTGCTAAATGAGTTGGTTGGTTTAAAACATAGGGTGTTATAATAGCTTTATGGGAAGTTAGTTATAACGACCTTATGTAGGTGAAAATGGTTTACTGATATTAGAAGTTAAGAGACTTGATCTTATAAGATAAGAGACTTAACTTAATTGTTTTAATGTGGATGTTTGTGTGAAACCTCATTCGTGAGTAATGAGTACTTGGTTTTTAAAGGGATAATGTTTTACTGATTTCGAATCGAATGTGTATCGGCAGCACCATCGCAGCGTAAATAAAAGGAAAATGTATTGAATAATGATGTGTTGTATTAAAACCAGTAGAAACCTCCATCTGCATAGAAGCTAAGATGAGACAAAATGATATTACATTTTCTAGATCATGGCTGCTGTAATAAGATCGCTATAAACAAGAATAAACTACTCACATATATGACATATGTTACTCAATTGTTCTAAAAAGGAATCAAGTGATTAAGTTTGGGAACTATGAAACCTTTTGAAAATGAGAAGTCGAGTAATGAAACTAGGCAAACCGAACTTAGGAAAAGAATGTTGGTACTTGATTTTAAAAGGAAAGTGTTCTCGTTTACTTAAAACGTGGGTTGGTCATTCTAATACTACGTATCGGGTGACTTTGATAAAAGTAATGGATCTCTTTTACAAAATTTAACGACGTAGTACTTTAGGCTAAAACCCTGACTTTGGTATAAAATGAAAGTACTTTGTGTTGTTGTGAAACTTGCCTATGCTTGTTGTCGGAAGCTTGGCTATGCTTATTGTGATAACCTTTGTTGTGCAAAGCGTTGTATTTCGTGTTACCGCCTCTCACGATGGAGTCGGTTGACTTGTTGAGAACTTACTTGGGCGACGCGGTGACGAGAAATTCCACGCACGCCTCGCTGATAGTATTATTGTTGTGCATCGCTATGGACATACCGACACGATGCGTAGCGCACGCATGCTTCCATTTAGATTACCGCTTGTTGTTTCCCTTGGACATACCGACACGATGCGTAGCGCACGCATCGTCCATTTGGAATGTTGTCTTATTTTTCCTTCGACATATCGACACGACGCGTAGCGCACGTATGCTTCCATTTGGATTCTTTGTCTTGTTGTTGAGGTCACATGGACATGTCTACACCGATGCAGATTCCGGGGCATGTGGCTGGACATTGGTATTATTGTTGCATCATGGACATGTCTACACCGATGCAAGATTCCGGCACGCGCCATAATGCGAACTCGATTGATGTTGTGGGCGTGAGACCCATAGTTATATTAGAGTGATGATCGTTTTATGTTGTGAATCGTAGTTTGGTTATCATACATGTCTCCCGCTTATATAGACTAGTATGATTTCATTTACGTGATTGCATGCCACATACTTGGTACTTGCGATCGACTTCGGGCCGCGTTCACGCCGCAGTAGAGGTACATCGGCCGTGGATCCTCGCCATAGGATCACGTCAACAGACGTGAAGCTCCGCTTCTCCGAGGCTTATCTTTTGTATGTGTTCCCCGAGTAGTAGGTTCTTGTACATTCGTGGTATGGCGGGCCCGTCCCGTCATAGTCATCAGATATCTTAGGTCCAGAGTAATCGCTGTAAGGTGGTTGTAAAAGGATTAAACTGCTCGTGTTTTATGTATATACTAAGGCAAATCGCTTTGGTTGGCCTATTCATTTATTATATCTCTTGTTAAATGACTCATGTTTTATGTTCCGCTGATTTTCTCTGATGTATGTATCACTAGGGTGCCCGGGGTAAGGCACCAGTCACGGGCCCGATTTTCGGGGTGTGACATAGTGGTATCAGAGCAGTTAGTCCTCGGAAAGTGTCTACAGACCGTGTCTAGTAGATTATTGATTATCTTAGTGTTGTGCACCACATCTATAATCGAGGCCGCAGGACATTTAGGATTGGTTTCCATTCTTCTCATTCCGAGATCGTGCCTTAGAGTCGTTGTAAGTTGGACCCTCCGACGATCTCGCTTTACCGCTATGCCTCCGCGCAAGGCAACCAGAGCCCGAGCGGCAAGGCACCGAGGTGCCGCTAGTGAGATACAGAGGAGTACGAGGCGCAGCCCTGACAAGACTGAGGTCAGGCTTCGACGGCGGGTTTTGTGACGCCGCCATTTCAAAGAGAGTTTAGTCGCAGATGGTCGCCGAGACCGCAGCACTGAGCCTCCACCCCACACCAGGGCAGGAGATGGGTTACAAGGAGATGGCCCGCTTGGCTAGGGTCGTGGCCGATATGAGGATAGGCCGATGCAGCAGCCTCGCCTGGCCCAGAGCACCAGCCGTTCACCCCCGAGCGTATAGTTTGAGGCTACGGACTTTCGAGTTGTAGCCCGCCGTAGTTTTACGGTCGAGGCACGAGGATGATCCGCAAGAGTTCATCCCAGCTACGCCGATCATGCGGTGATCAAGGCTTCAGAGACCGAGTCGTGACTTGGTTCGTGACGGCCGCGTGATACCGCCGTCGATTGGTTTGATTCGTGGGAGCTTTCCCGGAGAGCATGCACCTCCAGCAGATGGGATGAGTTTTCGGGCTTTCTCACGCACTTCTTGCCTCCGCAGATGGCGAGGGCACGCCGACATATTTTTGTTATTGAGACAGAGGGCGACCGCCGTGGAGTACAATGTCGAAGTTCGATTCTTTGGCTCGATATGTCCTCGCGCTAGTTGCAGATATGGAGGATAGGTGCATCGCCACGCCACCGCTAGATGATTATATGGTCGAAGTCTTGTGCGGTGTTTCTCTTCACCGCATGGACATTGCCCGCATGCAGCTCATGCACTAGGATGCGAGGCACGGAGGGTCGACGGAATGACTGGATCGCCAGAAGAGGCCGTGACTACAGGTCCTTTGTGGCTTTCGAGGCGGACCGCCTCAAGAAGAAGTTAGATATATACCCCACCGGCATGCAGTGGTCCTCCACCGTCTTCATGAGCAGTTCAGGGCTCCAAGTGTTCAGATTTTCGGCAGAGCAGGTGTGTTAACCAGCTGAAGCCAACTCTACCTCGTTGTGACCATTGTGGTAGACTCCATTTTGGAGAGTGTCGTACTAGATTGGGAGTTTGTTTTGCATGCGACAGCAGGCCATTTTGCAGGAACTGTCCGACTGGCGGAAGCGGATGTTACGACTCACCTTCAGATCTGTGGTCGGTTCATCACCTTCTGATAGCACGCCTGCAGGCGTGCCTATGATTAGAGTGGAGCGGTAGCTTGTGTATATCCTTAACCTCTAGAGTTTTGGTATGCTTGTTATGATGATCTCATTATCAGGTGCTATGTACGGATAGCATTGTGATACGTGTGAGTTAGAATGCATGGTTAGTTGGAAGGATACGATGAGGCATGGTAAGTGTGAACCCTAGACTATGTCACGATTAAGACCTTAGAGGTAAGGTCGTCTTGTGTAAAAGATTCGCTTTATATTTGACCTTTATCGAGTGCGTAGTATACGGGATTTTATTTGTGTGATAAGTCCACGGGTAGTGTGAGATGGAAGTGGTAGCTTTCATGATTTGAAATGGGTAAGATTGTTCCGTGTGGAACAAGGGTCAGCGATCGGGTCGTTGATGGTCGCCGCGTCACCCGCAGTCTGCCAGCGGGGTGGGCCCGGTGGTCCCGCCAGTGGTAGGGTCACGAGGGTGCTAGGCCCGAGTTTAGACGCACCATCGTATGAGTTTGTGGACGTGTTCGACCAGATCGTTCGCGGCGCCAGAATGGCCTTGGGATATTACTGGCTAGTAAGACGACCAAGTTGGAGGTGGTGACTCCAAAGTTTTGGAAACGGAGGCGATGACTAAAGTGTGGTACGATACTAGAAGAGTTCATGTGTTCGAGAAGGGCACGACGAGTAAGGCGAGGAGAACGCAGTTATTTCGCGCTGGCGCCGTGGCGTTGGCAATTTGTTAGAAGAGCTTCATCGATATCCGCTTGTGAAGGAACATTCGACGAATGTTTCTACGAGGGGAGAATGTTATACCCTCGATTTCCGCAGTATGTATGCGAGGACGACGCATTTGAGAATACGCAGAAGATTGGAAAGAAGAAAGAGGTGATTTTTCCACTAAAAGTTTCCGCTTTGTGAAGGAAAAAGGTTCGTTAACGGGAATTGGATTCCCAGATTTGGTATTCGGACTTCCCGGAATATTAGAGAATTATGGAATTTTATTTTCGTAAATGGTCACTGGGCCCACGGAGAAATTTACTGGCTTTGGGCCCACTTTGTTTTCGAGATTTTGGCCATTGTGGATATTTTTCAAAGACGTTTTGAGGGCCAATAGGAGGGTGACACGTGTCACCCCGCCTGTGGCTCGCCGAAATGACATTTGTGCACAACACCCTGTTAGAGTCGTTTTTGACTAAACGCTTGCGTAGCTTCATGGGCGGAAAATTCCGCTATGTCATTTAGTATTTTTGCGGATTTTTCCGAGAGACGAAATGTTTTGGACCAACGAGAGGGCACACTTGGCACCCTCTCATCAGTGGACTTGAGGCGAATTAGGCCGAATGGATGGGCAAGTTGTGGTAGATATTTGTGTAGATATTTGCAGGATTTGTGAGTAGGTTGTGGTGCACTTGGCTTGATCTTGGCCTTACACTTGCCTTGCACATGGCTTGATCTTCGCCATTGGTTGGCTTTTGGTTTTGCTATAAATACCCCTCGCTTCAAGACTTCATTCATCCAAAATGTTCCAAGTCTTGCTATCCTTCCTCTCCTCTTGTTTGACTCTCGCCCAAGAGCCCCCTCCCTAGTAAAGGCCCTTGGCCGAGAAACCCTCCCCTTTGAACGGCGTTGGGGCCGCGCGGTTCCCCGCCCCCCGCCTCGGGGTGTCGCCGCGCCTACCCCCCCCCCCCCCCCCTTGGTAGAAAGTTGTCTTCCAAGTATTGTTGTAATGCCCAAATACCTTAGCCTTGTACCTTGTAGTATTCCAAAGATACCTCTATACGTAGAGCCCGGAAATACTACCTTTTGTCCTTTTTAGTCTCAAACCGAAACCCTAAGGAAATCTTCATAGTTGGTTGAAGTATGTGAGTAGAAGTTGGTTAGAACTTCTAAGGGTTGTTTGGAGTGGTTTGGAGCGCACGAAGTGGAGCTAAACCTTGCTCAGGATCGACATTATAACTTGGATAATTTTGGGCTTATCGAGGTAATTATCTTGTCCCTCTATTGTAATTGGAAATTACATGTTTGTTAGAATATATAGTTGAAGTATACTATATATGGAACTACTTAGTATTCGGCAATGTCTTTTGACTTAAGCCTGAAGAATAAAGAACTGAACTGAACTGTAATTACATAGGACTGTATTACAGTAGACTTGTGTAGCATTGTTGTGAAGTAGAATTGTACACGTCCGGTTAGACGTGTAAACCCCCCCCTGGTTGGCTTCAGCCGGCCTCGATAGAGGAGATTTACGCTGTCATGTGAGGTGTCACGAATTTTCAGAGAGAAATGGAACCTTGTGTTTTGAAGTTAATAGACGTTTGTGACCTTTTTTAGGTGAAAGTACTAAGAGTAACGTATTCTACTTGAGTAGTGGAAAGGGCTAGTGCGTTGTAGTTACTTGGAGCATTTTGCTTATCGTCGATACTGCCGCGAGGTATGTGAACCTCTTCCTATCCTTCGAGCATGATGTTTTGTAAACTATGTAGTACGGTAGACGATACGTGCTAAATGAGTTGGTTGGTTTAAAACATAGGGTGTTATAATAGCTTTATGGGAAGTTATTTATAACGACCTTATGTAGGTGAAAATGGTTTACTGATATTAGAAGTTAAGAGACTTGATCTTATAAGATAAGAGACTTAACTTATTTGTTTTAATGTGGATGTTTGTGTGAAACCTCATTCGTGAGTAATGAGTACTGGTTTTTAAAGTGGATAATGTTTTACCGATTTCGAATCGTAACGTATCGACAGCATCACCGCAGCAGAAATAAAAGGAAAATGTATTGAATAATGATGTGTTGTATTAAAACCAAGAGAAACCTCCATCCGCATAAGCTAAGATGAGACAAAATGATATTACATTTTCTAGATCATGGTCAGTAATAAGATCGCTATAAACAAGAATAAACTACTCACATATATGACATATGTTACTCAATTGTTCTAAAAAGGAATCAAGTGATTAAGTTTGGGAACTATGAAACCTTTTGAAAATGAGAAGTTGGAGTAATTGAAACTAGGCAAACCGAACTTAGGAAAAGAACGCTGGTACTTGATTTTAAAAGGAAAGTGTTCTCGTTTACTTAAAACGCTGGGTTGGTCATTCTAATACTACTGTATCGGGTGACTTTGATAAAAGTAATGGATCTCTTTACAAAATTTAACGACGTAGTACTTTAGGCTAAAACCCTGACTTTGGTATAAAATGAAAGTACTTTGTGTTGTTGTGAAACTTGCTATGCTTGTTGTGAAGCTTGGCTATGCTTATCGTGATAACCTTTGTTGTGCAAAGCGTTGTATTTCGTGTTACCGCTCTCGATGGAGGGTCGGTTGACTTGTTGAGAACTTACTCGACGCGCCGGCAGCGATCGAGAAATTCCACCGCACGCCTCGCTGATAGTATTATTGTTGTGCATCGCTATGGACATACCGACACGACGCGAGCGCACGCATGCTTCCATTTAGATTACCGCCTTGTTGTTTCCTTCGACATACCGACACGATGCGTAGCGCACGCATCGCCCATTTGGAATGTTGTCTTATTTTTCCCTTCGACATACCGACACGACGCGTAGCGCACGTATGCTTCCATTTGGATTTGCCTTGTTGTTGAGGTCACATGGACATGTCTACACCGATGCGTAATTCCGGCATGTGGCCATGGGACATTGGTATTATTGTCGCATCATGGACATGTCTACACCGATGCAAGATTCCGGCACGCGCCATAATGCGAACTCGATTGATGTCATGTGGCGCGAGACCCATAGTTATATTAGAGTGATGATCGCTTTATGTCATAATCAGAGTTTGGTTATCATACATGTCTCCCGCTTTATATAGACTAGTATGATTTCATTTACGTGATTGCAGCCACATACTTGGTACTGCAGATCGACTCCTTCGGCCGCGTTCATGCCGCAGTAGAGGTACATCGGCCGTGGATCCTCGCCATGTGATCACGCCAACAGACGCGAAGCTCCGCTTCTCCGAGGCTTATCTTTTGCATGTGTTCCCCGAGTAGGTTCTGTACATCTGTGGTACGGGCCCCGTCCCGCCATAGTCATCAGATATCTTGTAGGTCCGTAGTCGCTGCGCGTGGTTGTAAAAGGATTAAACTGCTCGTGTTTTATGTATATACTAAGGCAATCGCTTTGTTGGCCTATTCATTTATTATATCTCTTGTTAAATGACTCATGTTTTATGTTCCGCTGATTTTCTCTCGATGTATGTATCACTAGGGTGCCCGGTAAGGCACTACCACGCCCGATTTTCGGGCGTGACATAGTGGTATCGTGAGCGCTTAGTCCTCTGAAAGTGTCTACAGCACCGTGTCTAGTAGAGTCTTGATTATCGTGTGTTGTGCACCACATCTATAATCGTGAGGTCAGCAGGACATTTAGGATCGTTTCCATTCTTCTCATTCCGAGATCGTGCCTTAGAGTCGTGTAAGTTGGACCCTCCGACGATCTCGCTTTTACCGCTATGCCTCCGCGCAAGGCAACCAGAGCCCGTAAGGCAAGGCAGCCGAGGGTGCCGCTAGTGAGATACAGAGGAGTACGAGGCGCAGCCCGACAAGACTGAGGTCAGGCTTCAGACGGCGGGTTTTGTGACGCCGCCATTTCAAAGCAGAGTTAGAGTCACGCAGCTGGCCGCCGAGACCGCAGCACTGAGCCTCCAGCCCCACACCGGGCAGGAGACGGGTTACAAGGAGATGGCCCGCTGGCCGCTAGTGGTCGTGGGCCGATATGAGGATAGGCCGGATGCGCAGTTCAGCCTGGGCCCAAAGAGCACCAGTGGTTCACCCCGAGCGTATAGTTTGAGGCTACGGACTTTCTCGAGTTGTAGCCCGCCGAGTTTTACGGTCGAGGCTCGAGGATGATCCGCAAGAGTTCATCCGGCAGCTACACGATCACGCGGTGATCAAGGCTTCGTGAGACCGAGTCCGTGACTTGGTTCGTGACGGCCGCGTGATACCGCCGCCGATTGGTTTGATTCGCGAGCTTTCCGGGAGAGCATGCACTCCAGCAGATGGGATGAGTTTTCGGGCTTTCTCACGCACTTCTTGCCTCCGCAGATGGCGAGGGCACGGCCGACATATTTTTGTTATCGAGACAGAGAGGCGACCGTCCGTGAGTACAATGTCGAAGTTCGATTCTTTGGCTCGATATGTCCTGCGCTTAGCGCAGATATGAGGATGTGGTGCATCGCTACGCCACCGCTAGATGATTATATGGTCGAAGTCTTGCGCGGTGTTTCTTCACCGCACGACATTGCCCGCACGCAGCTCATGCACCAGATGCGAGGCACGGAGGGTCGACGGAATGACCGATCGCCAGAAGAGGCCGGGACGGCAGGTCCTTGGTGGCTTTCGAGGCGGACCGCCAAGAAGCAGTTAGATATATACCCCCACCGCATGCAGTGGTCCTCCACCGCCTTCGTGAGCAGTCGTGGCTCCAAGTGTTCAGATTTTCTACAGAGCGGGTGTTAACCACCAAGCCACCCCTACCTCGTTGTGACTATCGTGGTAGACTCCATTTTGGAGAGTGTCGTGCTAGATTGGGAGTTTGTTTTGCATGACCAGCGAGGCCATTTTGCGAGGAACTGTCCCACCAAGGGAAGCGCGGATGTTACGACTCACCTTCGTGATCTGTGGCTGGTTCATCACCTTCTATACGCCTGCAGGCGTGCCTATGATTAGAGTGAGCCAGAGCTTCGTGCATATCCTTAACCTCTAGAGTTTTGGTATGCTTGTTATGATGATCTCATTATTGTGCTATGTACGGATAGCATTGTGATATGTGAGTTAGAATGCATGGTTAGTTGGAAGGATACGTATGGAGGCATGGTAAGTGTGAACCCTAGACTATGTCACGATTAAGACCTTAGAGGTAAGGTCGCTCTTGTGTAAAAGATTCGCTTTATATTTGACCTTTATCGAGTGCGTAGTATACGGGATTTTATTTGTGTGATAAGTCCACGGGTAGTGTGAGATGGAAGTGGTAGCTTTCATGATTTGAAATGGGTAAGATTGTTCCGTGTCGGGAACAAGGGTCAGCGACGTGGGTCGGGTTGATGGCCGCGGTCGCCCGCAGCCCGGCTTGCCAGCGGGCCGGCCCGGTGGTCCCGCCAGTGGTAGGTCACGAGGGTGCTAGGCCCGAGTTTAGACGACCATCGTATGAGTTTGGACGTGTTCGACTGTAATCGTTCGTGAAGGCCGTGAATGGCCTTGTGGATATTACGCTAGTAAGACGACCAAGTTCGAGGTGGTGACTCAAAGTTTTGGAAACGGAAGCGATGACTAAAGTGTGGTACGATACTAGAAGAGTTCATGTGTTCGAAGCGGCACGACGAGTAAGGGCGAGGAGAACGCAGTGTTATTTCGCGCCGCGTGGCGTTGGCAATTTGTTAGAAGAGCTTCATCGATATCCGCTTGTGAAGGAACATTCGACGAATGTTTCGGGCGAGGGAGAATGTTATACCCGTATTTCCGCAGTATGTATGCGAGGACGACGCACGAGAATACGTAAAGATTGAGGAAGAAAGAGGTGATTTTTCCACTAAAAGTTTCCGCTTTGTGAAGGAAAAAGGTTCGTTAACGGGAATTGGATTCCCGATTTGGTATTCGGACTTCCGGAATATTAGAGAATTATGGAATTTTATTTTCGAAATGGTCACGCTGGGCCCACGGAGAAATTTACGGTTTTGTGGGGCCCACTTTGTTTTCGAGATTTTGGCCATTGTGGATATTTTTCAAAGACGTTTTGAGGGCCAATAGGGTGACACGTGTCACCCCGCCTGTGGCTTGGCCGAAATGACATTCAGGCACAACACCCTGCTAGAGTCGCTTGACTAAACGCTTTGCGCTTTCATGGCGGAAAATTCCGCTATGTCATTTAGTATTTTTGGATTTTTCCGAGAGACGAAATGTTTTGGACCAACGAGGGCAACACTTGGCACCTCTCATCAGTGGACTTGAGGCGGAATTAGGCCGAATGGACGGGCAAGTCGCGTAGATATTTGTGTAGATATTTGTGAGGATTTGTGGAGTAGGTTAGGGTGCACTTGGCTTGATCTTGGCCTTACACTTGCCTTGCACATGGCTTGATCTTGGCCATTGGTTGGCTTTTGGTTTTGCTATAAATACCCTCGCTCAAGACTTCATTCATCCAAAAATGTTCCAAGTCTTGCTATCCTTCCCTCTCTCTTGTTTGACTCTCGCCCAAGAGCCCTCCCTAGTAAAGGCCCTGGCCGAGAAACCCTCCCCTTTGAATGGCCTCAGGCCGAGAGGTTCCTCCTCCTAGTGGTGTAGCCGAGCCTACCCCCTTGGTAGAAAGTTGTCTTCCAAGTATTGTGAATGCCCAAATACCTTAGCCTTGTACCTTGTAGTATTCCAAAGATACCTCTATACGTAGAGCCCTAAATACTACCTTTGTCCTTTTTAGTCTCAAACCGAAACCCTAAGGAAATCTTCATAGTTGTCAAGTATGTGAGCAGGTTGGTTAGAACTTCTAAGGGTTGTTTGGAGTGGTTTGAGCGCACGGCCGAGCTAAACCTTGCTCAGATCGACATTATAACTTGGATAATTTTGGGCTTATCGAGGTAATTATCTTGTCCTCTATTGTAATTGGAAATTACATGTTTGTTAGAATATATAGTTGAAGTATACTATATATGGAACTACTTAGTATTCGCAATGTCTTTTGACTTAAGCTGAAGAATAAAGAATCGAATCGAATCAGAATTACATAGGATCAGACATGAGACTTGTGTAGCATTGTTGTGAAGTAGAATTGTACACGCCCGGTTAGACGTAAACCCCTCGTTGGCTTGGTAGCCTACCATAGAGAGGAGATTTACGCCATGTGTGAGGTGTCGAATTTTCTCAGAGAAATGGAACTTTGTGTTTTGAAGTTAATAGACGTTTGTGACCTTTTAGGTGAAAGTACTAAGAGTAGCGTATTCTACTGAGTAGTGGAAAGTGGCTAGTGCGTTGTAGTTACTGAGCATTTTGCTTATTGTCGATACTCGCCGCGAGGTATGTGAACCTCTTCCTATCCTTCGAGCATGATGTTTTGTAAACTATGTAGTACTGCAGACGCATACGTGCTAAAATGAGTTGGTTGGTTTAAAACATAGGTGTTATAATAGCTTTATGGGAAGTTAGTTATAACGACCTTATGTAGTGAAAATGGTTTATCGATATTAGAAGTTAAGAGACTTGATCTTATAAGATAAGAGACTTAACTTAATTGTTTTAATGGATGTTGTGTGAAACCTCATTCGTGAGTAATGAGTACTTGGTTTTTAAAGGGATAATGTTTTACCGATTTCGAATCGAATGTATCGACAGCACTCACCGCAACAGAAATAAAAGGAAAATGTATTGAATAATGATGTGTTGTATTAAAACCAAGAGAAACCTCCATCCGCATGTAAGCTAAGATGAGACAAAATGATATTACATTTTCTAGATCATGCGGTCAGTAATAAGATCGCTATAAACAAGAATAAACTACTCACATATATGACATATGTTACTCAATTGTTCTAAAAGGAATCAAGTGATTAAGTTTGGGAACTATGAAACCTTTTGAAAATGAGAAGTCGAGTAATGAAACTAGTAAACCGAACTTAGGAAAAGAATGTTGGTACTTGATTTTAAAAGGAAAGTGTTCTCGCTTACTTAAAAATGTGGGTTGGTCATTCTAATACTACGGTATCGTGACTTTGATAAAAGTAATGGATCTCTTTACAAAATTTAACGACGTAGTACTTTAGGCTAAAACCCGACTTTGGTATAAAATGAAAGTACTTTGTGTTGTTGTGAAACTTGCTATGCTTGTTGTTGTGAAGCTTGGCTATGCTTATCGTGATAACCTTTGTTGTGCAAAGCGTTGTATTTACGTGTTACCGCTCTCGATGGAGGGTCGGTTGACTTGTTGAGAACATACTTGGACGCGCTTGCAGCGACGAGAAATTCCACGCACGCCTCGCTGATAGTATTATTGTGCATCGCTACGACATACCGACACGACGCGTAGCGCACGGGTATGCTTCCATTTAGATTACCGCCTTGTTGTTTCCTTGGACATACCGACACGATCGTGGCGCACGTATGCGCCCATTTGGAATGTTGTCTTATTTTTCCTTCGACATACCGACACGATGCGTAGCGCACGTATGCTTCCATTTGGATTGTCTTGTTGTTGAGGTCACATGGACATGTCTACACCGATGCAGATTCCGGCATGTGGCCATGGGACATTGGTATTATTGTTGCATCATGGACATGTCTACACCGATGCAAGATTCCGGCATGCGCCATAATGCGAACTCGATTGATGTTGTGGGCGAGACCCATAGTTATATCGAGTGATGATCGCTTATGTTGTGAATCAGAGTTTGGTTATCATACATGTCTCCCGCTTATATAGACTAGTATGATTTCATTTACGATTGCACGCTTCACATACTTGGTACCAGATCGACCTCCTTCGGGGCCGCGTTCATGCCGCAGTAGGTACATCGGCCGTGGATCCTCGCCATGTGATCACAAGCCAGATGAAGCTCCATTTCTCCGAGGCTTATCTTTTGGTATGTGTTCCCCGAGTAGTAGGTTCTTGTACATTCGTGGTACGTATGGCGGGCCCCGTCCGCCATAGTCATCAGATATCTTAGAGGTCTCAGAGTACATGTGGCGTGGTTGTAAAAGGATTAAACTGTTCAGGTTTTATGTATATACTAAGGCAACTGTTTTGGTTGGCCTATTCATTTATTATATCTCTTGTTAAATGACTCATGTTTTATGTTCCGCTGATTTTCTCTGATGTATGTATCACTAGGGTGCCCGGGGTAAGGCACCAGTCACGGGCCCGATTTTCGGGGTGTGACACATCCCAACCCGATGCCTGACGCATCACAATACACAACATAACCATCCGACCTCCGAAGAGTAAGAACGGGCGATGCCGGGCCTCTTTCAAAGAATCGAAACCCCGCCACAAGCATCACCATCAAACTTGGCCGCCTTCTCGAGTCGCCTAGTCAATGGTGCGTAGATAAAGCAAACTTCTCCACGAACCGCCGATAATATCCTCGCAAGGCCCGTGAAATCGCGAACCTCTCGCCGAGTAGTAGGTCAGGCCAAGTCCTCGATCGCTTCGATCTCGCCGATTCACTGAATGCCATCAGCCCCGGCTAATATGCCCAAGAAACGCCATCAAGTCAACCAAAACTCACATTTGGAAAACTTGGCGCATAATCGCTGGTCCCGAGAATCACAAGACAGCCTCGTTGCTCGCATGCTCCTCGCCTGAGCGAGAATAAACCAAGATATCATCAATGAACACTATCACAAACGTGTCCAAAAATGGTTTGAACACTCGGTTCATCAAATCCATGAATACCACGAGCATTGGTCAACCCAAAAGACATGACTGAACTCATAATGCCCGCATCGTCCGAATGCACCCTAGGGACATCCACCTCTCTCGACTCCACACTGATGATAGCCCGATCGCAGATCAATCTGAGAAGCATCTCGCCTCGCAATCGGTCGAACAAATCATCAATCCCGGGAAGAGGGTATTCGTTTAATGGTCACCTTGTTCACCGCTCAGAATCAACACACATGCGCAGCTGGCCCCGCCCTTCTTCTTCACGAACAATACCGGCGCTCCTGTGGAGAAACACTAGGCCCGATGAAGCCCTTCTCCAAAGAAATCTCTAAGCCGATCCTTCAACTCTCTCAACTCGGCAGCTGCCATTCAGTATGGCGGAATGGAAATAGGCCGAGTGTCTGGCAATATGTCAATACAAAACTCAATCTCCTCTCGTGAGGGATACCCGGAGGTCATCCGAAACACGCCCGGGAACTCACGACCATCGGAATCGATCAAAATCTGTACCGCAGCCTTCAGATTAATCACCCGAACGAGATGGTAGATATACCCTTCTCGCACCATCTTTCCTAGCCTCGAGGTAGGAAATAAACCTACCTCTCGCGATACCGTGCTCCTCCCACTCAACAACCGCCTCGTGAAACCGAACTGCATTACTCTTCTCTCGCAGCTTCTACATTGGCGTAGCAAGCTAGCCAATCCATCCCCATGATCACGCAAGTCAATCATCTCCAACTCTATCAAGTCGGCCAGGTCCGACGATCAAATGGTCACAGACAAGCTATATACCCGCCGAGCTACCACCGAATCACCCACTGGCGTAGCTACCTCGAAAGGGTATATGGACTCAGGCTCTATCCCTATCCTACTAGCAACAAGGGGAGATATATAGGACAGAGTAGAACCCGGATCTATCAAAGCATACACATCAAACCTAAATCGATAAAGTACCGTGACGACATCAGTGAGGCCTCCGATCCCGCTTACCGACAAAGCATAAATGCGTTCCGAGGACCGCTAGAATCGACCCGAGCCATGACCTGCCGTGACTCCGACCCATGGGTACCGCCCCGGGCGAGTAATCGTAGGAGATGAAGAAGACCCGCGAAAGAACTCGTAGTCGACTTACCATCAAGATCGCCTTGGTCGGACAGCCGCATAGTGACCTCGCTACAATCAAACAAACTCCCGCACTCACAACTCCCGGGGATCTACCGTGACGCCACACCGGCGGGTGGTCCCGATCGCCCGTAACCTCTCGCCGCTCGATGTTCAAGTCCCGGGCCCCGGTCCGCCTCAATATCTCCGCCGTGGCCGAGGATTGCAGGAGTGCTCGAGCCGGCCGTGGTGCAACCCAGATCGCCGCCGAGGCCGCCACCACGATAGCCACCAAACGACCGCCGCCCCGGTCTTCTTCGCCGTCACGCCAACCCGCGATCTCTACGCCTCACATCCAAGAGCATGAGCTCGCACGCGGTAATGTCCATACCCTACTGAAGAGAAACACCCGCACATGACTCGGCCATATAGTCATCTAGCCTGATGACGAGCGGTGCACCCTATCCTCCATAATCGCTACTAATGCCGGGACATATCGAGCCAATGAATCAAACTCGACATTGTACTCCCGACAAGGCGCCTCTCGCCTCGCAGAGTAAAATCTATCACCGCGCCTCCTCATCCGCGAGGCAAGAAGTGAGTGAGGAAAACCTCCGAGAACTCATCCTGCGTAGCCGGGACGCGCTCTCCCGGATAACTCCCACGAATCAAACCAATCGATCGCGTATCACGCACCGATGCGAACCGGCGTCACAGACTGCCTCGAGGCCTTGATCACCCGCGTGATCCTTCAAGCCGACGGATGAACTCCTCGCGATCATCCTCCGCCACCAGAAACTCGGGCGCTACAACTCAAGAAATCTCGTAGCCTCAAACTATCTCGCCTCGGGTGTACCACGGTGCGACCGTGGCTCCGAGCTGGAATCGAATCGCCAGATCCAGCCTTCTCCTCGTGTCGGGCCACAACTTTAGCCAATAGTCGGGCCATCTCTCAGACCCTAACTCTCCGCCCGTGCCGTGGGACAAGAGGCTGGTACGTGGTCTCGCTGGGCCGGCGGCCATAGAACTCGCTGCCTCTCGTATAGACCGGGCCTCGAGCCCTCGTGACTGGGTGTCTCGCTAGCGCCTCCCGCTTTGCCTTCTCGGGCCCGGTTGCCTTACGTGGAGGCATAATCATATAGAAAGGAATACGTTAGAGGGTCCAACCTATAACACACTTTCTAAAGCACGATCTCGTAATGAGAAAAATGGAAACCAATCCTAAATATCCTATAGCCTCACGATTATTGGTGTGGTGCACAACACACCGATAATCAAGACTTACTAGATACGGTCAGAGACACTTTCCGAGGATTAATCGCTCGATACCACTTTTGTCACGACTGTTCTGGCCCGTGGATCGTGCCTTACCGGGCACCCAAGTAGTCATACATCGAGTAATCACGAAATATAAAGCAAGACATGAAACAGCTTTATAAAGTAAGACACGTTTATGTGAGAAAACATCGCTTTCGCATATATATATAAACATGGTTTAGCGCTACATCCGACATCGCATACAACATGACTACGCACTTAAGGAAATATACAACTATGGCGGGACGGGCCCGCCATACCTCGATCAGACAAAACTATCTACAACAGGAGATCATACCCAAAAGTAGAGCCTCCTAAAAGATGGAGCTCCGACACCAACGTAGAGATCCTAAGAATGTGGATCTAGCACTGCCGCTCTTACTCGCAGATGAACGCATTTCAAGGAGGTCAAGATAACAGTACTAAGTATATGAAATCAGAAATACTTAAATGAAACATATCATTTTAAAAACAGCTTGCAAGTATGTATGAAACAACCAAGGAAACCGCATAGTACACATCACAAACAAGAGCAACAATAGGTAAATCAGAATGTGTCTTTTCTAGGTTGCGAATGATCAAGCAGGCCAATTGCCCGTAGTATCACCATGCAAACCTAATCTCGACTCCGTAGTCCGCATAGGCCAATCACATAGGCCCGCATAGGTATATAACCCCGCATCGAGGTAGCTACTCCTCAAGATCGCCCCGACTCGTAGTCCGCATGGCCACATAGACCGCATGAGGTATAACCCCGCACACTAACCTGGAACTCCCGTAGCTCCGCATAGGTCCCTTGGACCCGCATGAGGTATTCTCGAATCATGGTCCTGCATCACCGAGTCTACCCCAGACGGAGGCGGCTTAACCCCGTAATATGTCATGAGGTGAGTGATGTTACACTAACCTAACAGCTTATCGTTAAACAACATAAGCACAACAAGAATACTCTTTTACACAAACGTTACAAGACACTAACACACATAGCATCATATCATGTCTACTTATCAAACCATCTTATTATTCTTTTCACGATTCAATACAAGTCTGTTATAAACACATAGGCAAACTGTTTCTTTTATCAATCTTAAGTGGTTATACTTAACTTCCCATAAAGCTAGTATAACTCTTAAGCTTCGCTTAAAACCAATTAGTTCTCTTCATAAAAATGATTCAAGATTCTTTTGAAATGCTTTCGATCTTTATTATTCAAAGCTTAAGCCGTGAGGCATTCACGTAAGTGTTATTCAAAGCTTAGCGAGGCATTGCCGTAAGTATTATTCAGCTTAAGTCAAAGACATTGCCGTAGTTATTATTCGCTTAACACACGACGCTCACCGCATTATATATATTGTAAAATATCATGCTTTAGGAAGAATCACATACCTTCTCAAATAAAACCACCGCCAAGTGAATATGTCGCGCACAGAGAGTCACCATAATAGTCACGCACATCTATCAAAGACTACTCAAGGTCATTCTAAACAGAGGGTTCACAATTCTATGGAAAGTTGGGCAGCACTTCCTACCCTGAGCTATATAAGTCCATCAGTGAAAACAAATTCATGTAAGTACTGATTTGATTATTCTTCTTTAAACCCTTCTACTGTGGTAACAGCTCAATTCTATTCTCGTGATATTCTTCTAAGTATTTAATACTTATTCTAATACTACTACAAGATGTATTCTCTAATTCAAAAGAGGGTTAGGATTAGTTACCTCAAGAAGCCCAATAATATCCTAGAAAAGTCGCACTGAGCAAGGTTTTGCTCCTAAGTTGTATGCTCCAGGAAACCTTAGAAGTTCTTCACAACTTCTACTAAGTACTAAGGATTTGGGCTAGGTATTTTGGGCATTATAACAATACTAGAAGACAACTTTTCTACCAAGGGAGGGTAGATTTTTGGCTAGGCTAGGGGCCTCGCCAAACTACTAGGCTAGAGGGTGGGGGGTATTCGCCAAGGGCCTTCACAAGGGAGGGGAGGGTTTGGACGAAAAGGCTACAAAGGGAGAGGAGAGGATTTTCAAGACTTGGAAAGATTTGTGGATGAAGAACTCTTCATCTCTAAGGGGGTATTTATAGGTCAAGAAGTGGCCAACCAATGGCCAAGATTAAGACAAGTGCAAAGCAAGTGTAGGGTGAGGATTAACTATACACAAATATCCTACCAACTCCTTGACTTGTGCACAAGGCACAAAAAACGTGCCAATGGTTCTTCAATTCGTCCAATGGACGATTTCAAGTCCACAAATTAGAGGGTGCCAAGTGTCGCCCTCCCGTTGGTCCAAAATGTTTCGTCTCTCGGAAAAATCCGCAAAAATTAGAAATGGCATAGCCGGAATTTACCCTACGAAAGCTGTGGAAACGCTTTCACGGAAAACGATTCTTTTAGTGAGTTGTGCACAAATAAAAAACGTCCAAGGCTTATCTTTAAGGCTAGACTTTTGTACGTATTCCCTTACGTACATACTCTGGAAATACGGGGTATAACATCTTCATTGATGGTTGAAGTATTTGAGTAGAAGTTGGTTAGAACTTCTAAGGGTTGTTTGGAGCGGGTTGGAGCGCACGGATTAGGAGCTAAACGTTGCTCAGGATCGACTTTAAACTTGGATAATTTTGGGCTTACCGAGGTAAATAATCCTATCCTTCTAGTGTAATTGGAAATTACATACTGTAGTTGTATAGAAATGAATATAAGATTCATAGAAGAGAATTGAACTGTAATAGAAGGATATTACAGAAAAGACTTGAACTGAAATCACATCAGAAGAATATTTAAGTAGAAGATTAAACTGTACTTACATAGGACTGTATTTACAGTAGACTGATAACCTTTATTGGTTGAATGTTCTGCGAGTAGCATGTGCTACTTGGAAGGTGGACAAGGCTAGCCGGGTTATAACCGAGGAGCGTTTTGCTTATAGTCGATAATCGTCGCGAGGTAGGTGATTCTTCCTATACTCTTGAGCATGAAGTATTTTAAAAGAATAATATATATATATAGTACGGTAGACGTACGTGTGGCAATGTCTTTTGACTTAAGCCTGAATAATATATATATATAGTATGGTAGACGTACGTGTGCTAACTGAATATAGTTGTACGACAATGTCTTTTGACTTAAGCCTGAATAATAAGAACCTTGAAATATTTTAAAGGAATATATATATAGTACGGTAGACGACGTGTTAATCGAATATAGTTGTACGCAATGTCTTTTGACTTAAGCTGAATAATAAGAACCTTGAAATATTTTAAAGGAATATATATATAGTACTAGACGACGTGTTAATCGAATATAGTTGTACGGCAATGTCTTTTGACTTAAGCCTGAATAATAAAGAATCTTGAAGTATTTCAAAAGATTAAGGAACCTTTTTGAAAGAAGAGTAATACTTGGTTTTGAAAACATAAGAGTTATACTAGCTTTATGGGAAGATAGGTGTAACGTCTTAAGAGAGAGATAAAGAGAATGGTTTACTGATTTTTAGAAGATAAGAGACTTGATCTTAAAAGATAAGAGACTTGACTTGAAAGAATTAATATGAATTTTGTGTGAAACCTCATTCGTGAGTAATGAGTATTTGGTTTTTAAAAAGGAATAATGTTTTACTGATTTCGGAAATCAGAATGAGTATCGACAAACCACTGCAGCGTTAATAAAGGGAAATGTAATGACTAATGAAGTATTATTAAAACCAGTAGAAACCTCCATCTGCATAGAAGCTAAGATGAGACAAAATGATATTACATTTCCTAGATCATGGCTGCTTTAATGAGATTGATTATAAACAAGAATAACCTACTCACATATAAGACATATGTTTCTCAAATCGTTTAAAAAGAGAATTATGTTTTAAAGGATTAAAACTATGAACTACGAAACCTTTTCGGAAATGAGAAACTTGAGCATTGAAATTAGGCAAACTGGAACTTTAGGGAAAAGAAAGGAACCTTTTTGAAAGAAGAGTAATAATTGGTTTAAAACATAAAGTGTTATAACAGCTTTATGGGAAGTTAGTTATAACGACTTTATGAGAACAAAAGAAGGGTTTTATCATTGGTTTTAATGTGGTAACTTGTCTTTAAAAAGAGAAGTGTTTTGGTCCAAAAAGAAGGCATGGTATTGCCTTAATTTGGTTTTAAAAAGGAAAGTATGGAAGTTGTTTTGGGTTACTTAAAAAGATATAAGTCACTCTATTTTTTTATACTAAGGGTATCGGGTGACTTTTATAAAAGGAATGGATCTCTTAAAAGGAATTTAACGTACGTAGTACTTTAGGGTTAAAACCCGGACTTTGAGATAAAATGAAAGTACCTTGAGTTGTGTATAACTTGCCTATGCTTGTTGTTGTGAAACTTGCCTATGCTTGTTGTGATAGCCTTTGTTGTGCAAGAATTGTGTTTCTATACCACCGCGTCTCTCGATGGAGGGCCGATTGACTTGTTGAGAACTTACTCGACGCACCGGCGACGGAGAATTCCACCGCACGCCCCGCTGATAGTGTTATTCCATGGACTAGCTCTCCATGAGGTTTCTTACTTTTCTACTGGTACCGGTGGTCGCCAGACTTGCCGCCTCGTGGCTGATTCGGCCTGCACTGGTAGTTAGCCCTCGCACTTGCCCCATTCAGTGTAGTGACGGTCTCGTGATACGCCTTGGTACCAGTAGTTAGCTCGTACTTGCCCCCGCCTACGTGGCGCCTTGGTATCCGTAGTCGGCTTCAGATTGCCCGCGCGCCGTGGTTTGGTTGTATTGTTAGTACGGCTTTGGCATCGATAGGACTTGGTGTTCAGTGTACTTCTTGTGTTATCATATCATGATCGCCAAGATGGAAGGTATTCCACGCATGATTGATGCTGGGCGTGAGACCCATAATTATATTCGAGTAATGACTGGAGGCGAGACCGACTTGATATAATCATATACGGTGTATCGTAGTTTGGTTATCATACATGTCTCCCCGCTTTATATAGACTATTATGATTTCATTTACGATTTACAGCTTTCACATACTTGGTACTGATCGACCTCCTTCGGCCGCCTACGCCGCAGTAGGTACATCTACCGCCGATCCCCGCTTTTAGGATCACATTTCAGCAGATTGGAAGCTCCGTTCCTTCGAGGCTTATCTTTGGTATGTTACCACCGAGTCAGTAGGTTCTTGTACATTCGTGGGTATGGGCCCCGCCCGTCATAGTTGTTGTAAAAATCTTAGAGGTCCGTAGAATCAGCAAGTGTGGTTGTAAGGATTAAACTGCTCAACTTTGGTAATTATTTATATATGCCGTAAGGCGATTTTCTCTCGTAAAATGTGTCTCATTTCACATTTTGTTTCATGTATTGTTTTTATGTTCCGCCGACACTCGATGTATGACTACTTGGGTGCCCTGTAAGGCACGATCACGCCCCGAACAGTCGTGACAAAAGTGGTATCGAGCGCTAATCCTCTGAAAGTGTCTACGCACCGTGTTCAGTAGTAGTCTTGATTATCGGTGTGTGCACCACATCTATAATCGTGAGGTCGCAGGACATTTAGGATTGGTTTCATTCTTCTCATTCCGAGATCGTGCCTTAGAGCCGTGTTGTAAGTCGACCCTCCGACGCACTTCGTTTTACCGCTATGCCTCGCGTAAGGCAACCCGCCCGTATGGCACGGCAAAGCAGAGTGAGTCGAGTAGAGCGGCAGCCTCTCTACAGACCACAAGACTGAGCCTCCACCCCACCGGAGCAGAGAGACGGGGTTCTGAGCTGGGCCCACTAATGGCCGTGGTCAGGCTGTGACTTGAGGATAGGCTGAACGCAGCAGCCCAAAGAGCACCATGGTTCATCCTAGATCGATAGTTCGAGGCTACCGATTTTCCGAGTTGTAGGCCGCGAGTTTTATGGGTCGAGGCCCGAGGATAATCCGCAGGAGTTCATCCGGCAGCTTACATGAGAGTGATCAAGGCATCGGAGACCGAGTCGCTGGTCCTAGGTTCGCATCGCGTGATACCGCAATGATCGGGTTTGATTCGTGGGAGCTGTCCCGGGGAGAGAATGCACTTCCAGCTATATGGGACGAGTTCTTAGAGGCATTTCTTGCACACTTTTTGCCTCCACAGATGAGGAGGGCTCGGGCCGACAGATTTTTGGTGTTGTGGCGAATCCGCGACGGTTGGGAGTACAATGTGGAGTTCGACTCATTGGCCCAGACGTCCCTCGCGTTAGTAGCTAGTATGGAGGATCGAGTGCACCGATATGTTACGTGGCTCGATGATTGCCCAGCGAGAGTTGTTCGGGTGTAGCTCTTCAGCCGGGCATGGACATTGCCCGCATGCAGGCTTATGCACATGGATGTGAGGAGCGGAGAAATCGACGGAATGACCAAGATCAGCAGAAGAGGGCCAGAACAGCAGGGTCCTTTGGTGACCTTCGAGACGGACCGCCTCAAAGAAGACTAGTTATGTACCTCCGCCAAGCATGAACGGTCCTCCACGCCTTCGGACCTTCGGGATATTCAGAGCGCCTGGCTCCTGTGCTCAGATTTTCGCGGAGTAGGAGTGCTCGCCGGATGAGGTCGCCTTTGTCTCATCGCTGCCAGGGAAAACTTCATAAGGAGAGTGTCGTACTAATTTGGGAGATTGTTATTCTTGCGCCAACAGTCCATCCGCGAGACCGTCCCGACTGTGGTTAGCGCTGGTAGGATAGCGCAGACTACTAGAGTAGTTGCGGGTTCTTCACCTTCCATAGCTAGGTAGGATGTTCATACACCGGCAGGCCACGGCAGAGGTCGCGGTGGAAGTTCCCAGTTTTAGCGGTCCTTTGAACCGCCTATTTTCAGGTATATCCTTAACCCTCTAGAGACTTGTATGTATTGATGTTATGATAATGTGTTAAGTGTTATGTTCGGATAGCTTTGTGCTAAAGTGTGATTTAGAACCTGGTTAGTGAAAAAGGGTAAGCCTGGGGGTGAGAAAATGATGAACCTTAGAATATTACAGTTGAGACCTTAGATGTAAGGCCGTCTTGAGTACAAGTTTTTGCGGGTGATCTTTGTCAGAATGTATAAGTATACGTGGGGTAATTGTGGGAAAAATTCCTTGGGTAGTGTAAAATGGAAGTGGTAGCTTTCATGACCTGTATAGGTAAGATTGTTCCGGATCGGGAAACAAGAGCTTGATGCGTTAAGTGGGTCGGGTTGGGGCCATGTTGCGGGCCAACCCGTGGCCTGTTTAGAGGTAGGTCAGCTCGGGTGGTCCCGCCAGTGGTAGGGTCACGAGGGTGCTAGGCCCAAGTTTAGATGACCATCGTATGAGTTCGTGGACGTGTTCGACCGTAGGGGATCAAGGCGGGAATGGCCTTAAGGAGATTGAGGCTAGTAAGATGACCAAGTTGGAGGTGGTGACTCCAAAGTCTTGGGAATGTACATTGATCAAGTGTGGTACGTGTACTAAGAAGAGTTCGAGTGTTCGAGAAGAGTACGACGAGTAAGGAAGGAAGTGAACTTGTCCGAAAGATGGAAGTAATTATTTTTGAGAAATGAATGCGGGCGAGTGTCCTCGACCAAGAGCGAGTTGGTATTGTTTTGCATCATCGGCGTGGTTCCTCGTTGGCCGGATTTAAGTATTTGCGCGCATGTGTTATTTCGTGGCCAGGCGTGGCGTTGGCAACTTGTTAGAAGAACTTTATCGTTATCCGTCTTGAGAAGGAACATTCGGGACGAATGTTTCTAAGGAGGGGAGAATGTTTTACCCCGTATTTCATGAGTATGTACGTGAGGGCGTACGTATAAAAATTTAAGCCTTAAGGATTGGCAAGATTCGAAAATTTGGGCACAAGTGCCGAAAAGAGTCGTTTTTCGACGAAACGTTTTACAAAACTTGCGAAGGGAAAATTCCGGCTATGTCAATTATAATTTTTGCGGATTTTTCCGAGAGACGAAACATTTTGGACCAACGGGAGGGTACGTGTCACCTCACATCGAAGCATTGGGGCAAAGTGGACGATTGGGGTCAAGGGAGTTGGTAGGATATTTTGTGCAAGTTGTTGTGGTAGATGGATAAGGTCCACATGGTTAAAATCTAGCCCTACACTTGCCTTACACTTGGATGGATCTTCGCCATTGGTCGCCATTTCTTGACCTATAAATACCCCTCACAAGAGTTATTTCATCCAAACTCGAGCATTCTTTCTAAGTCTCAAAATACTCCTCCTCTTGATATTTCGTCCAAAGCCTTCCCTCCCCTCGAGAAGCCTTGGCCGAGAGGGTGCCCCCTCCCAGTGGTCACGAGAATACACCCCCTAGCCTAGTTGTTTTCAGATAATACCCCTTTGTGGTATAGAAATACTCTCCAAGTATTGTTATAATGCCCAAATATTTTAGCCCAAATACCTTGTAGTACTTTCCAAAGTTACCTCTATACGTAGAGCCCGGAAATACTTTTATACATTCCTTTAGCCACTAAACAAAACCCTAAGGAAATATTCATTGATGGTTGAAGTATTTGAGTAGAAGTGTCACGACCCGAACCCGGGCCCGTGACTGGTGCCTTACCCCGGGCACCCTAGTGATACAACATCAGAGTAATCAGCGGAATATAAACAATAACATGAAAGAACAAGAAGTATAAAACAATAATCTTGTGAAAACTTGCCTTTCGGCATATATAAACAATCTTTTAAAGCGAACAGTTTAATCCTTTTTACAACCCTGCCACATCAGCATTTCTGCACTTATGAATGAAATGACAACAACGACGGGACAGGGCCCCGTCATACCCCTGAATGTAAGCACCTACAACAACAGGGGACTATACCAAGATAAGCCTCCGGAGAAACGGAGCTTTCCCAAACGCTGAACTGTGACCCTAAGAGCGAGGATCAACGACTGGTGTACCTTTACTCGCAGATGAACGCAGCCTCAAGGAGGTCGATCTAACAGTGCAGTATGTGAAACTGAAAATAACATCGTAAATGAAATCATAGTAGTCTATACAAAGCAGGAGACATGTATGATAACCAAACTACAGTTTACAATAAATAAGCAGTCATGTCAAGCCAGGGACTCACGCCCTCAAAGTCATCACTCAATAATAACCATGGGTCTCACGCCCACAACATCAATCATGCCCGTGGAATACCTTCCTCACTGCCGGCAGTCTATGATATAAAAGCACCAAGGAATACACATGAACACCAGGTCCCACCTGTGTCCAAATAAAACAAAGACAGTAGGCAATGGCGCATAGCCGACTACTAACACCTACGTAACTAACAAGGTCATAAATCGTATCATGATATCTGTCTGCATCGCCACATGATCAAGCCGGTCACTCGCAAAGATCAAATGTGCGCCTAGCCTCGAACTTTCCGCAGCTCCGCATAGGCCAACCTCATAGGCCCGCATGAGGTATAACCCCGCATCGAGGGTAGCTACTCCCGCATCGCCCCGACTCGCACCGCACGGGCCACAAGGACCGCGTGACCACGCGGCCGTAAACTAACTCCGAACTCCCGTAGTTCCGCATGGATCCCCGACCCGCATGAGGTATTCTCGAATCATGGTCCTGCATCACCGAAGTCTACCCCGCATCGGAGGCGCAACCTCCTGACACAAGTCAAGGTAAGTGGTACAATACCAACATAACTACCGATAGTCAAACAACTTTAAGCGCATCGAGAAAACCCTTTACACTAACATCACAAGATACTAACACACGTAGCATCCTAACATGTTTACTTATCAAATCAACAAGAAAGTATTACAAGGCTATCACAAACCAATACAATCAAGTTATTCACACAAGGTACTTTCTATTAACAAGTCTGTATCTACCCCAAAGTACTTCACACATTAAATCTTTAAAAGATCCGTTCTTCCACATAAGTCACACAATACCCATAGTATAAAATAGAGTGATCGTCTTTTTAAGTAAACCCAAAACACTTACCTTTGTAAAATCCAAGAATAACATTATTTTCCAAACGTCCAAGTTTGCCTAATTTCAAATGCTCAAGTCACTTATTTTAGAAAGGTTTCATAACTCATAGTCTTAATCTCTTTTAAAACATTTGAGTAACATAAGTCTTATGTGTGAATAGGTTATTCTTGTTTATAATAATCTTACTACAAAGACCATGACCTAGAAAATGGAATATCATTTTGTCTCATCTTAGTTTCTATGCAGATGGAGGTTTCTACCGGTTTTAATAATACAACTCATTAGTCAAGACATTTTCCTTTATTAACGCTGCAGGTGGTTTGGCGATACACATTCTGATTTCCGAAATCAGTAAAACATTCTTAAGCCGTTATACCTAACTTCCCATAAAGCTAGTATAACTCTTAAGTTTTCAAAAACCAAGTATTATTCTCCCTTCAAAACGATTTATAAATCTTTTGAAATACAACAAGTTCTTTATTATAACAAGCCGGTTATAATTCACATCAGTTACCTTTTAAAACCACAAGGTATTTTCTTACCTACATAAAGCTGTTATGACCAACTTCCCATAAAGCCGTTATAACACTTTATGTTTTTAAAAACAATCAAACACAGTTAACACCTGTACGTCTACCGTACTACATAGTTCACACATATCATGCTAGAAGAGATAGGAAGAGGTTCACATACCTCGCGACGAGTATCGACAATAAGCAAAATGCTCCAAGTACTACAACCTTGCTAGCCCTTTCCACTCCTCAAGTAGAATACGCTACTCTTAGCACTTTCACCTAAAAAGGTCACAAACGTCTATTAACTTCAAAACACAAGGTTCCATTTCTCTACGTAAAATTCGAAGATTCCTCCCGCAACAACAGAAATCTCCTCCTCTATCGAGGCCTACCACCAAGCCAACCAGTGGGGTTTACACGTCTAACCGGACGTGTATATTTCTTCTCAGAATACTACACAAGTCTACGCAATACACCCTATGTAAATACAGTCGATTCTTTTCTTTATTCTTCAGCTTAAGTCAAAAGACATTGCAAAGATTAAGCTTAGTTCTATATATAGTATACTTCAACTATATAATCTAACAACATGTAATTTCCAATTACAAATAGAGGACAAGATAATTACCTCGATAAGCCCATAATTATCCAAGTATAAATGTCGATCCTTAGCAACGCCGCCTCCTACTCCGGTGCTCCAACCCGCTCCAAACAACCCTTAGAAGTTCTAACCAACTTCTACTTAAATACTTCAATCACTCAACGAAGATTTCCTGTGGTTTCGTTTGAGACAAAAGGACATACGGTAGTATTTCCTGCTCTACGATAGAGGTTTCTTTGGAATACTACAAGGTATACTGCTAAGGTAATTTGGGTATAGTAACAATACTTTGAGAGTATTTCTACCAAGAGGGGTGTATTCTACGAGAACAACAAGGCAAAGAGTGGGTACCTCACTAAGACACCACCAGAGTGGAGTGTACCTCGCCAAGGCCTCAGGAGTGGTGCACCTCTGGCCAAGGCCTCACAAAGGAAGAGGGGAGGACGAAACCAACAAGGAGGAGGAGGTTTTCAAGACTTGGAAATTATGGAATGGATGAAGAAGTCTTCAGGGAGGGTATTTATAAAGCAAAGGCCAACCAAGGGCCAAGATCTAGCTGGGGGGCAAGTGGAGGGCCAAGATATGCCCAAGTGCCCCTAGACCCTACTCCTTAAAACCTCACAAATATCTACACAAATATCTACCAACACTTGCTCATCCATTCGCCCTAACCGCCTCTTCAGTCCACCAACGGAGGGTGCCAAGTGTTGCCTCTCGCTGGTCCAAAACGCTTCGCCTCTCGGAAAAATCCGCAAAAATACTAAATGACATAGCCGTAATTTACCCTTCGTAGTTAGGTAACGCTTCGCCAAAAACGACTCTAACCGTGTTGTGCACAAACATATTTCGCCAAGGGTGCCACATGGGGTGACACGTGTCGCCCCGATTCGCCCAAAATATTTCGTCTTCCAAAATATCCATAACGCCAAAATCTCAAAAATCAAAGCGTTCTACAAAACAGAATTTCTCCCGTGGGCCCCACGTGACCATTTCCGAAAATAAAATCCCAAAATTCTAATATAATCTATGAAGTCCAAATACCAAATCTGGGAATCCAATTCCCATTAACGAACCTTTTTCCTTCACAAAAACCGGAAACTTTTCCGTGGAAAAATCACCTCTTTCTTCCTTTCCAATCTTTCTGTCGTATTCTCGTACGTACGTCCTCGCATACATACCCTGGAACTACGGGGTATAACAAGAAGTTGGTTAGAACTTCTAAGGGTTGTTTGGAGCGGGTTGGAGCGCACGGATTAGGAGCTAAACGTTGCTCAGGATCGACTTTAAACTTGGATAATTTTGGGCTTACCGAGGTAAATAATCCTATCCTTCTAGTGTAATTGGAAATTACATACTGTAGTTGTATAGAAATGAATATAAGATTCATAGAAGAGAATTGAACTGTAATAGAAGGATATTACAGAAAAGACTTGATCAAATCACATCGTAAGAATATTTAAGTAAGATTAAACTGTACTTACATAGATCGTATTTACGAGATCGATAACCTTTATTGGTTGAATGTTCTGCGAGTAGCATGTGCTACTTGGAAGGTGGACAAGGCTAGCCGGGTTATAACCGAGGAGCGTTTTGCTTATAGTCGATAATCGTCGCGAGGTAGGTGATTCTTCCTATACTCTTGAGCATAAAGTATTTTAAAAGAATAATATATATATATAGTACGGTAGACGTACGTGTGGCAATGTCTTTTGACTTAAGCCTGAATAATATATATATATAGTATGGTAGACGTACGTGTGCTAACTGAATATAGTTGTACGGCAATGTCTTTTGACTTAAGCCTGAATAATAAGAACCTTGAAATATTTTAAAGGAATATATATATAGTACGGTAGACGTACGTGTGTTAACTGAATATAGTTGTACGGCAATGTCTTTTGACTTAAGCCTGAATAATAAGAACCTTGAAATATTTTAAAGGAATATATATATAGTACGGTAGACGTCGCTGTTAATCGAATATAGTTGTGCAAGAATGTCTTTTGACATAAGCCTGAATAATAAAGAATATTGAAGTATTTCAAAAGATTAAGGAACCTTTTTGAAAGAAGAGTAATACTTTGTTTTGAAAACATAAGAGTTATACTAGCTTTATGGGAAGATAGGTGTAACGTCTTAAGAGAGAGATAAAGAGAATGGTTTACTGATTTTTAGAAGATAAGAGACTTGATCTTAAAAGATAAGAGACTTGACTTGAAAGAATTAATATGAATTTTGTGTGAAACCTCATTCGTGAGTAATGAGTATTTGGTTTTTAAAAAGGAATAATGTTTTACTGATTTCGGAAATCAGAATGAGTATCGACAAACCACTGCAGCGTTAATAAAGGGAAATGTAATGACTAATGAAGTATTATTAAAACCAGTAGAAACCTCCATCTGCATAGAAGCTAAGATGAGACAAAATGATATTACATTTCCTAGATCATGGCTGCTTTAATGAGATTGATTATAAACAAGAATAACCTACTCACATATAAGGTATATGTTTCTCAAATCGTTTAAAAATATAATTATGTTTTAAAGGATTAAAACTATGAACTACGAAACTTTTTCGGAAATGAGAAACTTGAGCATTGAAATTAGGCAAACTGGAACTTTAGGGGAAAAAGAAAGGAACCTTTTTGAAAGAAGAGTAATAATTGGTTTAAAACATAAAGTGTTATAACAGCTTTATGGGAAGTTAGTTATAACGACTTTATGAGAACAAAAGAAGGGTTTTATCATTGGTTTTAATGTGGTAACTTGTTATACCCCGTATTTCCAGAGTATGTACGTGAGCGTGTACGTATTATAATTTGAGCCTTAAAGTTGGCTAGTTTCGAAATTTGTACACAACACCCGATTAGAGTCGTTTTTCGACGAAACGTTTCCACAGCTTTCGTAGGGAAAATTCCGGCTATGGCATTTTTAATTTTTACGGATTTTTCCGAGAGACGAAACATTTTGGACCAACGAGAGGGCGACACTTGTCACCCTCTAATTGGAAGGAGTGGACGGCAAAAGCTAGCCTTTTTTACGTTTTTGGTGTTGAATTTTTGGTCAAGGGTTAGGTAGGATATTTTGTGTAGATGGATAAGGTAGCACATGGCTAAATCTTGGCCTTACACTTGCTATGCACTTGTCTTCATCTTGGCCATTGGTTGGCCTTCACTTGACCTATAAATACCCTCTAAGTTGAAGACTTTCTTCATCCAAAACTTGAGCAATCTATCTAAGTCTCAAATACTCCTCCCTCTTGTCTTGCTATCGTCCAAAGTCCCCTCCCCTTTGAGCAAGGCCCTCGCCGAGAGCCTCCTCCCCTTTGTGGTGCTCCTGGCCGAGGGTACACCCCCTAGCCTAGTTGTCTCGTATAAATACCCCTTTGTGGTATAGAAATACTCTCCTAGTATTGTTATAATGCCCAAATACCTCGCCCAAATACCTTATAGTATTCCCAAGGTTACACTTTTCAAAAGCCCGAAAATACTATTATACTTCCTCACCACAAAAACGAAACCCTAAGTAAATCTTCACCCGTAGTTGAAGTGTTAAGTAAGTTGGTTAGAACTTCTAAGGGTTGTTTGGAGCGGGTTGAGCGCACTGAGTAGAGCTAAACCTTGCTCAGATCGACATTTAAACTTGGATAATTTTGGGCTTATCGAGGTAAACATTCTCGACTTCATTGTAATTGGAAATTACATGTCAGAGGAGTATAGTTAAGTATACTATATATAGAATGAACATAGTTGTGCGGCAATGTCTTTTGACTTAAGTCCGAATAATACTTACGCAATGTCTTGACTTAAGCTGAATTTTAAAGTGAATCGAATCAGAATTACATGGGATCAGACATGAGACTTGTGTAGCATTACCGTAGTAGAATTGTACACGCCCGTTAGAGAAGCACCCCCGGTTGGCTTGGTAGCCTACGATAGAGGAGAGATTTACGCCGTCATGTGTGGGAGGGGAGGTGCCGAATTTTCAGTAATATTCTACATTGAGATCTAAAGATATTAATAGGCGCCAGGCCTCTATAGGTTGTAGTACTACGTGTGGCGTGATCTACTTAGCTTAAGGAGTAGCCGACGGTTTGAGGTACTTGGAGCATTTTGCTATTAGTCGATAATCGTCGCGAGGTATGTGAACCTCTTCCTATCTTTTCTAGCATGATATGTGTGAGCTATGTAGTACGGTAGACGATACGTGTTAATCAGATTTGGTTGTTTTAAAACATGTTGTTATACTAGCTTTATGGGAAGTTAGGTATAACGCCTTAAGGTGGTAAATGAATGGTTTATTAATTTCAAAAGTTAAGAGATTGGATCTTATAAATAAGAGACTTAACTTAAATGAATTAATATGGATTTTGTGTGAAACCTCATTCGTGAGTAATGAGTACTTGGTTTTTAAAAGGAATAACGTTTTACTGATTTCGGAAATCAGAATGTGTATCAATAAACCACTGCAGCGTTAATAAAGGAAAATGTAATGAATAACTAAGTATTATTAAAACCAGAGAAACCTCCATCCGCATAAGCTAAGATGAGACAAAATGATATTACATTTTCTAGATCATGGTCGCTTAATAAGATTGATTATGAACAAGATTAACCTACTCACCTATGGCATATGTTACTCTATTGTTTTAAAAAGAGGTTAAGACATTGAACTATGAAACTTTTCTAAAAAGAGACTTGCGAATTGAAATTAGGCAAACCGAACTTTTAGGAAAAGAAAGGCATTGTGTTGTCTTAAAATGGTTTAAAACATAAAGTGTTATAACACTTTGTGGGAAGTTGGTTATAACGACTTTATGAAAACAAAAGAAGGTTTTATCATTTGTTTTAATGCGTAACTTGACTTTTAAAAGAGAAGTATTTTGTCCAAAGGAGGTACGGTATTGCCTTAATTTGATCTTAAAAAGGAAAGTATGAAAGTTGTTTTGGTTTACTTAAATGATATAAGTCACACATTTTTTTATATACTACGTATCGGGTGACTTTTAGAAAAGGAATGAATCTCTTAAAAGGAATTTACGACGTAGTACTTTAGGTTAAAATCCGGCTTTGACATAAAATGAAAGTACCTTGAGTTGTGTGTAACTTGCTTATGCTTGTTGTTATGAAACTTGACCATGTTACGTGTGATAGCCTTGTTATGCAAGCATCGTGTTCTACTCGACTACCGGCTCATCCGAATGTATTTCACTTGACACGGCTCATCCGAATGTATTTCACTTGATTACGGCTCATCCGAATGTATTTCACTCGACTACGGCTCATCCGAATGTATTTCACTTGATTACCGGTTCATCCGAATGTATTTCACTTGACACGGCTCATCCGAATGTATTTCACTTGACTACGGCTCATCCGAATGTATTCCACTCGACTTCCGTTCATGGGATGAACCGAAATGTATTCCACACGTTGCTATTTTAGGTCCATAAGATGGGCCGAGACTCGCATGCGATCACATGATTTGTACCTAGATCACGGCCAGTGAGGAAGGAGTTCCACGCACGAGGATGACTTTTAGGCGTGAGTCCTCGACTTGACATGATCGCTCTTATGTTGTGAATCGTAGTTTGGTTATCATACATGTCTCTCGCTTTATATAGACTATTATGATTTCATTTACGATTTTACGCTTCACATACTTGGTACTGTTAGATCGACTTTCGGGCCGCGTCATGCCGCAGTAAAGGTACATCGATCGCCGATCCCCGCTATAGGATCACATTCAGCTGTTGAAGCTCCGCTCCTTCGAGGCTTATCTTTGGTATGTTACCCCCGAGTCCGTAGGTTCTTGTACATTCTGTGGTATGGGACCCCGCCCCGCCATAGTTGTTGTCACTTCTGAGGTCCGTAGTACCGCTGGGCGTAGTCCGTAAAAAGGATAATCGTCGTATTTATGTATATATACCAAGGCAAATCGCTTTGCTGGCCTGCTTATTTATCATGTCTCTTAATTCATGTTCATGTTTTTATTTCCGCTGATTTTCTCTCGATGATGTATCACCAGGGTGCCCGGTAGGCACTACCACGCCCGGTTCGGTCGTGACAAAAGTGGTATCGAGCGCTTAGTCCTCGGAAAGTGTCTATGCACCGTGTCTAGTAGAGTCTTGATTATCGGTGTGTGCACCACATCTATAATCGTGAGGCTATAGGACATTTAGGATTGGTTTCCATTCTTCTCATTCCGAGATCGTGCCTTAGAGTCGTGTGATAAGTGGACCCTCCGACGTATTCCTTTCCTTTACCGCTATGCCTCCGCGTAAGGCAACCTGTGCCCGTACGGGCAAGGCAATGAGGAGTCAAGTAGTGAGATACAGAGGAGTACGAGGCGCAGCCCTGGCCAAGACTGAGACAAGCTTCCGACGGCGGGTTTCGCGACGCCGCCAAAGACCAAAGAGAGTTTAGAGTCGCAGCTGGTCGCCGAGACTACAAGACTGAGCCTCCACCCCACACCGGAGCAGATGAGACGGGTACAAGGAGATGGCGCCATCGCCGTGGTCGTGGGCCGATATGAGGATAGGCCGATGCAGCAGCCCAACCCAAGAGCACCCGTAGTTCACCCCGAGCGCATAGCTGAGGCTACGTGACTTTCTCGAGTTGTAGCCTCCGTTGTTCTATGGATCGAGAGCCGAGGACGACTCGTGAGTTTATCCGACAACACAATGATCATGAGAGTGATCGAGCCTCGCAGGCGTAGTCGGTGGTATTGGGTTCGCATCACCGCGTGATATCGCAGCTGATCGTTTGATTCGCGAGCTGTCCCGGAAGAGCATACACTTCCAAAGCTTGGGACGAGTTCTCGAGGGCATTTCTTGCACATTTCTTGCCTCCACAGATGGCGAGGGCTCGTGCCGATAGATTTTTGACATTAAGGCGTGACGCGGACGGTTAGAGAGTACAATGTGAGTTCGACTCATTAGCTCAGATGCGTTCGCTGTGGTAGCCGATATGGAGGATGAGTACACCGCTACGCCACCGGGCCGATGATTACTTGGCAGAGGCTTGTACGGTGTAGCTCTTCACCGCATGGACATTGCCCGCACGCAAGCTCATGCACCAGGATGCGAGGCACGAGAGGTCGACTAATGACCGAGATCGCAGAAGAGGCCGTAACAGCAGGTCCTTTGGTAACTTTCGGGCGACCGCCAAAGAATAGCCTAGTTATGTACCTCCACCAAGACAGAGTGGTCCTCCGCGCCTTCGTGTCGCTCGGTATTCGAGCTGGTCGAGCTCCGTGGCTTCGTTCACGTGTTTACGCGAGCTAGCCAACAGGATTCACGTCCTCTCAGTGCACGATGTGGCAAACATCATCCCGAATGTCGCTTTTACCTGCTTGTTTCACCGCGCCGCCGTGGCCATGTGACGAGATCAGGTTATAGGAGAGGTACGGCAAGATGACGCACTCACGGATCGATGGCGTGTTCATCGCTTTCTACGCATGCGCCTGCAGGCGTACTTATGATTAGAGTGGAGCGGTAGCTTGTGTATATCCTTAACCTCTAGAGGCTTGTATGTTTTGATGTTATGTTAATGTGTTAAGTGTTATGTTCGAATAGCTTTGTGCTAAAATGTGATTTAGGAACCCGTCAGGGAAAAAGGGTAAGCCTCGTGTTCTTAGAAAATGATCAACCTTAGAATATTACGTTGAGACCTTAGATGTAAGGCCGCCTTGAGTACAATATTTTGCGAGTGATCCCGGTCGAGTGCATTTTATGCTCGGAATGTATTGTGTGATAAGTCCCTGGTTGGGTAAATGAAAGTGGTATCTTTCATGATGTGATTTAGCAAGATTGTTCCGTGTCGGCGAGCAAGAGTCAGCGCGACAAATGGTCGGGTTGGGCTATGCGGGCCAACCCGCACTGCTTCGAGGTGGGTCACTCGTGGTCCCGCCAGTGGTAGGTCACGAGGTGTCGGGCCCAAGTTTAGTTGACCATCGTATGAGTTCGCGTGTGTCCACCGTAAGCGGTCGTGAAGGCCGGAATGGCCTTAAGGAAGATTGAGGCTAGTAAGATAACCAAGTCGAGGTGGTGACTCCAAGGTTTTGAAAATCAAGCGATGATCAAGTGTAGTACGATACGAGAAGAGTTCAAGTGTTCGGAAGCGGCACGACGAGTAAGCGCAAGTGAGAGTACGCAGGTTACTTTGTTGCCATGTGTGGCATTGGAAATTTGTTTAAAGTTAAGAGGAACTTTATCGTTATCCGTTTGAGAAGGAACATTCGACGAATGTTTCTAAGGGGAGAATGTTATACCCGTATTTCCGAGTATGTACGCGAGCAGACGTATTATAATTTGAGCCTTAAAGTTGGCTAGTTTCGAAATTTGTACACAACACCCGATTAGAGTCGTTTTTAGACGAAACGTTTCCACAGCTTTCGTAGGGAAAATTACGGCTATGGCATTTTTAATTTTTACGGATTTTTTCGAGAGACGAAACATTTTGGACCAACGAGAGGGCGACACTTTTCACCCTCTAATTGGAAGGAGTGGACGGCAAAAGCTAGCCTTTTTCACGTTTTTGGTGTTGAATTTTTGGTCAAGGGTTAGGTAGGATATTTTGTGTAGATGGATAAGGTAGCACATGTCTAAATCTTGGCCTTACACTTGCTATGCACTTGTCTTCATCTTGGCCATTGGTTGGCCTTCACTTGACCTATAAATACCCCTCTAAGTTGAAGACTTTCTTCATCCAAAACTTGAGCAATCTATCTAAGTCTCGAATACTCCTCCTCTTGTCTTGCTATCGTCCAAAGTCCTCCCCTTTGAGCAAGGCCCTCGCCGAGAGCCTCCTCCCCTCATGTGGTGCTCCTAGCCAGGGTACACCCCCTAGCCTAGTTGTCTCGTATAAATACCCCTTTTTGTGGTATAGAAATACTCTCCTAGTATTGTTATAATGCCCAAATACTCGCCCAAATACCTTATAGTATTCCCAAGGTTACACTTTTCAAAAGCCCGTAAAATACTATTATACTTCCTCAAGAACAAAAACGAAACCCTAAGTAAATCTTCACCCGTAGTTGAAGTGTTAAGTAGAAGTTGGTTAGAACTTCTAAGGGTTGTTTGGAGCGGGTCGAGCGCACGGAGTAGAGCTAAACCTTGCTCGGGATCGACATTTAAACTTGGATAATTTTGGGCTTATCGAGGTAAACATTCTTGACCTCGCTGTAATTGGAAATTACATGTTGTAGGAGTATATAGTTAAGTATACTATATATAGAATCGAACATAGTTGTGCGGCAATGTCTTTTGACTTAAGTCCGAATAATACTTACAGAATGTCTCGCGACTTAAGCTGAATTTTAAAAGTGAATCGAATCGTAATTACATAGATCAGACATTACAGAGACTTGTAGCATTACCGTAGTAGAATTTTACACGCCCTTAGACGTGTTAACCCTCGGTTGGCTTGTGCCGCCTCGATAGAGGAGAGATTTACGCTGCATGTGGAGGTCCGCCAATTTTCGTAGAATATTCTACATTGAGATCTAAAGATATTAATAGGCGCCAGTGGCCTCTATAGGTTGTAGTACTACGTGTGGCGTGATCTACTTAGCTTAAGGAGTAGCCGACGGTTTGAGGTACTGAGCATTTTGCTATTAGTCGATAATCGTTGCGAGGTATGTGAACCTCTTCCTATCTTTTCTAGCATGATATGTGTGAGCTATGTAGTACTAGACGCATACGTGTTAATCAGTATTTGGTTGTTTTAAAACATAAGTGTTATACTAGCTTTATGGGAAGTTAGGTATAACGCCTTAAGGGTGGTAAAATGAATGGTTTATTAATTTCAAAAGTTAAGAGATTGGATCTTATAAATAAGAGACTTAACTTAAATGAATTAATATGGATTTTGTGTGAAACCTCATTCGTGAGTAATGAGTACTTGGTTTTTAAAAGGAATAACGCTTACCGATTTCTGAAATCGAATGTGTATCAATAAACCACCGCAGTTAATAAAGGAAAATGTAATGAATAACTAAGTATTATTAAAACTAGTAAAACCTCCATCCGCATGTAAGCTAAGATGAGACAAAATGATATTACATTTTCTAGATCATGGTCGCTTAATAAGATTGATTATGAACAAGATTAACCTACTCACCTATGGCATATGTTACTCTATTGTTTTAAAAAGAGGTTAAGACATTGAACTATGAAACTTTTCTAAAAGAGACTTGCGTAATTGAAATTAGGCAAACCGAACTTTTAGGAAAAGAAAGGCATTGTGTTGTCTTAAAATGGTTTAAAACATAAAGTGTTATAACCTTTGTGGGAAGTTGGTTATAACGACTTTATGAAAACAAAAGGGGTTTTATCATTTGTTTTAATGCGTAACTTGACTTTTAAAAGAGAAGTATTTTGGTCCAAAGGGAGGCATGGTATTGCCTTAATTTGATCTTAAAAAGGAAAGTATGAAAGTTGTTTTGGTTTACTTAAATGATATAAGTCACACATTTTTTTTATATACTACGTATCGGGTGACTTTTAGAAAAGGAATGAATCTCTTAAAAGGAATTTACGACGTAGTACTTTAGGTTAAAATCCGACTTTGACATAAAATGAAAGTACCTTGAGTTGTGTGTAACTTGCTTATGCTTGTTGTTATGAAACTTGACCATGTTACGTGTGATAGCCTTGTTATGCAAGTACTGTGTTCTACTCGACTACCGGTTCATCCGGGAATGTATTTCACTTGATTACGGCTCATCCGAATGTATTTCACTTGATTACACGGCTCATCCGGGAATGTATTTCACTCGACTCACGGCTCATCCGGGAATGTATTTCACTTGATTACCGATTCATCCGAATGTATTTCACTTGATTACCGGTTCATCCGAATGTATTTCACTTGATTACCGGTTCATCCGAATGTATTTCACTTGACTACGGCTCATCCGAATGTATTCCACTGACTACGGCTCATGGGACGAACCGGAAATGTATTCCACACGCTGCTATTTTAGGTCCATAAGATGGGCCGAGACCGCATGCGTATCACATGATTTGTACCTAGATCGCCGCGGAGGAAGGAGTTCCACGCGTGAGGATGACTTTTGTGGCGTGAGTCCTCGACTTGACATGATCGCTTATGTTGTGAATCGTAGTTTGGTTATCATACATGTCTCCCGCTTATATAGACTATTATGATTTCATTTACGATTTTACGCTTTCACATACTTGGTACTGCAGATCGACTCTCGGGGCCGCGTTCATGCCGCAGTAAAGGTACATCGACCGCCGATCCCCGCTTATAGGATCACATTCGGCGTGTTGAAGCTCCGCTCCTTCGAGGCTTATCTTTGTATGTTACCCCGAGTCCAGAGGTTCTGTACATTCGTGGTATGGCGGCCCCGTCCCGCCATAGTTGTTGTCACTTACTGTGTCCGTAGTATCGCATGGCGTAGTCCGTAAAAGGATAACTGTCGTATTTATGTAAATATACCAAGGCAATCGCTTTGGTTGGCCTGTTTATTTATCATGTCTCTTAATTCATGTTCATGTTTTTATTTCCGCTGATTTTCTCTGATGATGTATCACTAGGGTGCCCGGGGTAAGGCACCAGTCACGGGCCCGGGTTCGGGTCGTGACATAACTTGTCTTTAAAAAGAGAAGTGTTTTGGTCCAAAAAGAAGGCATGGTATTGCCTTAATTTGGTTTTAAAAAGGAAAGTATGGAAGTTATTTTGGGTTACTTAAAAAGATATAAGTCACTCTATTTTTTTATACTAAGGGTATCGAGTGACTTTTATAAAAGGAATGAATCTCTTAAAAGGAATTTAACGTACGTAGTACTTTAGGGTTAAAACCCGGACTTTGACATAAAATGAAAGTACCTTGAGTTGTGTATAACTTGCCTATGCTTGTTGTTGTGAAACTTGCCTATGCTTGTTGTGATAGCCTTTGTTGTGCAAGAATTGTGTTTCTATACCACCGCGTCTCTCGATGGAGGGCCGGTTGACTTGTTGAGAACTTACTTGGACGTACCGGCATTGACGGAGAATTCCACTGCACGCCTCGCTGATAGTGTTATTCCACGGACTAGCTCTCCACGAGGTTTCTTACTATTCGCCTTGGTACCGGTGGTTTGGCCAGATTGCCCCGCCTCGTGGCTGATTCGCCTTGGTACACGGTAGTTAGCCCTCGCACTTGCCCCGCTCAGTGTAGTGACGGTCTCGTGATACGCCTGGTACCGGTAGTTAGCTCGTGATTGCCCCGCCACCACGTGGCCGCCTTGGTATCCGTAGTCGGCCAGATTTCGTGCCGCCTTCGTGGTTTGGTTGTATTGTATTGTTAGTACGACTTTGGCATCGTGTAGACTTGGTGTTCAGTGTACTTCGTGTTATCATATCATGATCACGCCAGCGATGGGAAGGTATTCCACGGGCATGATTGATGTTGTGGCGTGAGACCCATAATTATATTTGAGTAATGACTGGAGGCGTGAGACCCCGACTTGATATAATCGTTATATGTGTATCGTAGTTTGGTTATCATACATGTCTCGCTTTATATAGACTATTATGATTTCATTTACGTATTTACGCTTCACATACTGTACTGTCAGATCGACCTCCTGGCCGCGTTCATTCCGCAGTAGAGGTACATCTACCGCCGATCCCCGCTTAGGATCACATTTCAACAGATTGAAGCTCTGCCTTCCTGAGGCTTATCTTTGGTATGTTACCCCGAGTCCGCAGAGGTTCTTGTACATTCGTGGTATGGCGGGCCCTGTCCCGTCATAGTTGTTGTAAAAATCTTAGAGGTCTCAGAAGATCACACAAGTGGTTGTAAGGATTAAACTGCTCAACTTTGGTAATTATTTATATACGCCGTAAGGCGATTTTCTCTCGTGTAAAATATGTCTCATTTCACATTTTGTTTCATGTATTGTTTTTATGTTCACTGATTACTCGATGTATGACTACTGGGTGCCCGGTAAGGCACGACCACGGCCCCGAATGGGTCGTGATACCAAAGACTGAGCCTCCGTTTCCGCTTAGAGAAGACTATAGTGGTCGCGAGGAAACAATTATGTTATTGACCAAGATAGCGGTGCTATAGTTTCATCGCCAGGAGGTTATTCGCCAAGCATGCATGTGTGTACAGAGGGTAGAGGCCAACGCGAAGATCGTAAGAGGCTAGACCGGTTGGTTATCCCTGAATTTTTGGACGAAGCACTCCGCAATGAGTGAGATATTCGCCCAAATTTACCCAAAGACATACCCTCGCAGCTCAGTGGGAGATCGACACCACGAGGTATTTAGGAGCGGTCCAAGCTCCGTGGGTCGAGGTTCTCGTGAGGAGCAGGAATTTCTGGCCAAGGCCACCTATTCCTCGATGTATCGATGTGGTAAGCGTCATTCGGGAAATACCGCATGGAACAGCGTTTGTTTTTATTGTGGTCGTCCGCCATATTCGGAGGGTATGTCCTTTTAGAAAGAGCACCGTGGCGTGGCTCACCCATGAGGCCGATGGTTGGTTCCTTCCTTCACAAATGCGTTCCTGCAAGGTGTTCGATGTTAGCCACCGGTAGAGGTCGTGTGGAGTTTATAGTTCGCGGTCCTTCAACCGCAGAGACGACGTGACCATCGGATCGTTATACCCGTATTTCCGCAGTATGTACGTGAGGACGACGTAGAAAAGTTTGAGCCTTAAAGTTAGGCAAGGGCGAAAATTTTGTGCACAACACACTAAAAGAATCGCTTTCCACGAAACGCCTTCCAAAACTGCGAAGGGAAAATTCCGCTATGTCATTTATAATTTTTATGGATTTTTCCGAGAGATGAAATATTTTGGACCAACGAGAGGCGACACTTGTCACCCTCTAATTGGCGGACTCAGGCGCCAATGGGACGAATTGGAGCCATGGAGTTGGTAGGATATTTTGTGTAGTTGTTGAGCAAGTGGGACCCACAAACACTTGTCCAAATCTTGACCTTACACTTGCCCACCACTTGTCTTGATCTTGGCCATTGGTTGGCCTATAAATACCCCCCTTTGTCAAGACTTCTTCATCCCAAAAATGTTTTCTAAGTCTTGCAAATCCTCCCCTCAAGAGCTCTCGTCCGTTAAGCCTCCCTCTCCCTTTGAGTGGCCCTTGGCCGAGACACACACCCCCCCTACCTTGAGTGGTCTTGTAAATACTACCCCCCCCCCCGGTAGAAAATACTCTCCAAGTATAGTTACTATTCCAAAATACCTTGTAGTATTCCAAGGTTACACCTATACTAAAAGCCCAGAAATACTATTATACTTCCTTCACAAAAACGAAACCCTAAGGAAAATCTTCACGCTTGGTCAAGTATTAACAGAAGTTGCAGAACTTCTAAGGGTTGTTTGGAGCGGGTGGAGCACCGAGTAGGAGCTAAACGTTGCTCGTGATCGACATTAAACTTGGATAATTTTGGGCTTATCGAGGTAAATACTTTTGTCCTTATATTGTAATTGGAAATTACATACTCGTTGTAACATAGAAATGAATATAAGATTCATAAGAGAATTGAATCGTAATGTAAGGATATTACGTAAAAGACCGAATCAAATCGCATCAGAGAATATTAAAGTAGAAGTTGATAGACTTATATAACCTTTATAGGTTGAATGTTCTGCGAGTAGCATGTACTACTTGAAAGGTGGGCAAGGCTAGCCGGGTTATAGCCGTGGAGCGTTTTGCTAATAGTCGATAATCGTCGCGAGGTATGTGATTCTTCCTATCCTCTTGAGCATGATATTTTAAAAGAATATATATATAGTACGGTAGACGTACGTGTGTTAACTGAACGTAGTTGTACGGCAATGTCTTTTGACTTAAGCCTGAATAATAAGAATCTTGAAGTATTTCAAAAGAATTAAGAATCCTTTTTGAAAGAAGAGTAATACTTGGTTTTAAAAGCTTAAGAGTTATACTAGCTTTATGGGAAGTTAGGTATAACGACTTAAGATTGATAAAAAAGAATGGTTTAGTGATTTTAGAAGTTAAGAGACTTGATCTTAAAAGATAAGAGACTTGACTTAAATAAATTAAATATGAATTTTGTGTGAAACCTCATTCGTGAGTAATGAGTACTTGGTTTTTAAAAGGAATAATGTTTTACTGATTTCAGGAAATCAGAATAGGTATCGAACAAACCACAGCAGCGCTAATAAAGGGGAATGTATTGACTAATAAAGTATTATTAAAATCAGTAGAAACCTCCATCTGCATAGAAGCTAAGATGAGACAAAATGATGTTACATTTCCTAGATCATGGCTGCTTTAATAAGATTGTTATAAACAAGAATAACCTACTCACATATAAGGCATATGTTTCTCAAATTGTTTTAAAGGAGAATTATATCATTAAGTGATTAAAACTATGAACTACGAAACCTTTCGAAAATGAGAAACTTGAGCAATTGAAATTAGGCAAACTTGAACGTTTGGAAAATAATGTTGTTACGTGATTTTACAAAAGGAAGTGTTTTGGTTTACTTAAAAAAGACAGTCACTCTATTTTTATACTACGGGTATTGTGTGACTTTTGTGAAAGAAACAGATCTTTTAAAGAGTTAATGTATGAAGTACTTTGGGGATAAATTCCCGAACTTGTTAACATAAAGTAGAAAGTACCTTGTGTGAAGAACTTGATTGTATTGGTTTGTGATAGCCTTGTAATACTTTCTTGTTGATTTGATAAGTAAACATGTTAGGATGCTACGGTGTGTTAGTATCTTGTGATGTTGTGAAAGGGTTATTCTTGTTGTGCTTACGTTGTTAAACTTTAAGCCCGTTAGATCGTTATTATATCACATACCCTCGACTTGTTATACCGGTGGCTTGCCACCCTTGACGCGGTCTATACACCTACGCGGTCTATGTGACTATCGCGAGCAGCGGTATGCTCGTGATTGATCATTCCGAGTTTTATCCCGATGCGGGGATGCCCTATGCGTCCGCGTGACTATGCGTCTATTGAGACTATGCGGATCGCGGAGTCCGTGAGGGTACCGGTTAGCTACCCCGACGCGTCTATACGACCTATGCGGTCTACGCGACCTATGCGGCCGCGGAAGTCGTGTTTAGGCACGCATAATGATACTATGGGCGATTGGCCTTGCTTCGATCATTAGCGCCTAGAAAAGACCATTCATGATATCTATTTCGCTCTTGTTTATGTTGTGGCGTGAGTCCTCGACTTTACATGATCGCTATTTATCAGGAATCGTAGTTTGGTTATCATACATGTCTCCTCGCTTTATATAGACTACTATGATTTCATTTACGATTTTCGCCACATACTTGGTACCGTTGTATCGACCTCCTTCGGGCTGCGTTCATGCCGCGGTAGAGGTACACCGGTGTTGATCCTCGCCATGTGGTCACATCCAGCTGGGAAGCTCCGTTTCTCCGAGGCTTATCAGTGGTATAGTTCCTCCGTTGTAGTACTTACATTCGTGGTATGGCGGGCCCCGTCCCGCAATTGTTATTATAACATTCTGCAGGTCTGTAGTAATCGCTGTGGCGAGTTGTAAAAAGGGATGTAACTGTTCTAGTTGATATATATATATGCCGAACGGCAATTTTTCTCAGACAAACTTTTTCGCACTTCTTATTATTTCATGTCTTGTTTTATATTCCGCTGATTACTCTGATGTATGTCTACTTGGGTGCCCGGGTAAGGCACCAGTCACGGGCCCGGGTTCGGGTCGTGAAATGGACAGGATCAGGAGGCGACATCGCACGGGGTTACAGGTATATGTCGATTCTTTTGAATCATACGTGCATTGTTAGATTCAGATTTTGCCCTAGCGTATATGTTTTCCCTTTATTGCTAGTAGTTGTAAGTGATAGTAACCCCAGAGGTAGGAATACTTTGATTAGTAAGTGAAAAGTAAGAATGTTGACAAGAATGGTAAGTGAACTGAGACTATAGTTGTGTAGAGTTCACAAGTTGTAATTGCCCCATAACAGTGTAAGACCAATAGGGAAGATTGTACAGTAGAAATACTTGGACCTATGTGACGAACCTCTAGTGAATAGGGGGATAGGGTGAGAAGTACCTTGAGATAAGAGAAAGATTTATTTCAGACTAAGAATGAGAAGTTAAGTGTGACGATGAGTCGGGTTATGGACTCATTTCGGGTCAGCCGGTAGTATGGAATGGGGTGATATCAGTTAGAAATGGTCCCGCTATGTGATAGGGTCACGAGGGTGCAAATCCCAAGTCTAGTTGATCGCTGTACGCGTTTGTGGACGCGTTCCATCGAAATCAGGTCGTAAGGACCGAGAAGAGCCTTAACGGGAAAGTAAGTAACAATATGGCCAAGTTTGGATAGTAACTCCAAGGATTGGAGAACAGAAACAATATTTGAGATTTTGTACGTGTACTAGATAAGTTTGAAAGTACGAGAAAGTATGACAAGTAAGGAAAGAAAGGAACCTCTAAAGATCCTGTTTGTGATAAGACAGTAACCTTCGAGTTTTGTGAGAAGGGGCCGCGGACGGAAGGTCCATTGTTATGTTTACGTATGTTGTGGTGGCCATGTGTGACATCGTTGGTCTTGTGAAGTTTTGATTGAGAGGCATAGTATAGAGTTTATGCCGGAGTTTGTATAGCTTGACAACCGACTAAGAACATTCGGGGACGAATATTTCTAAGGGGGGAAGAATGTTACATCCCGTAAGTCCAGGACATGTATAAGAGAATGTATGAAAGGAATCCAGACTTGGAAATTAGTACGAAAGGGAGAATTGTTTTTCCGACGGAAAATCTTCCGAACGTCGGAAAGGAAAAATGTTCGTTGATGAGAATTGGATTCTTAAAATGTATTATTTGAGGATTATGGAACTTATTAACATTATGGAAATTTATTTTTATGGATTTGGTCATGTGGGGCCCACCCGAGGAATTTTACGTTTTGTGGGGCCCACGAGGGTTACAGAATTATATGGACGAATGAGAGGGCGACACGTGGCACCCCCACATATGGTCTTGGATGAAATTTAGTAAGGGTAGAATGATCATTTACCATGGTGGAAGATAAGTCTTGCTAAGCTTGATATCACACCAAGTCAACTTGCCACTGTGCTTAATCCTAGTGAAACTCATCCTAGCCACTCAAGTGTTGAAATCTAAACCTCCATCAGGTGTTTTATATACCCAACTAGTAGCAAGACTTGGCATTTTACACTTAGAAAATTTGAGAGAACATTGAGCTTAGCCAAGAAAGCTCTCGGGTTCACTAGCTTTGCCCACACAAAAATTTTAGTTTGTGATCCTTTATTCACAAGACTTAAACCCAATGTCCCTAAGGGTATTGTAAGGATATCTCAATAGAAAGATTTCGGAAAAACGACGTTTTCGTATTAGTCGCAAGGCGGAAACTTGAGGAGTTCTTCAACTTTGAAGTTGGAACTTGAAGATGGGTTCTTCATAGGCTTCTAAGGAGTGTTTGGAGCGGATTGGAACTTAAGGAAAGGAGCTAAGAATTGCTAAGGCGCGACTTTGAATCTTGGAAACTTTAAGGGCTTATAAAGGTATAAATTTTGTCGTTTTAGTAGTTAAGACTTACTTATTGTTGTAGCTATGGATATTAGCAAGCAAGAGTTATATAGTATGAAGTTTGATAAGTATATTGGCTATTGGAACCCTAATCCGAAAACTAGCATGTTAGCCTTAAGATTACAATTCAAGTCGATTATTAGTTTAAGTCGTCGCATGTTGTAGAAAGAAGGAAATTGTAGTTGTTGAAGTTGTTTGTGACTATATAACTTGTTAGACCTTAGAACTTGGAATTGAAAAAGGATTGGAAAAGACTTTGAATTGTTGGTTATGTAAGTTGGCCGAGAATGGCTAGTGAGCATTAAACTACTTTGTATGAATTGTGGGGCGGAATTTTACACGTATTGTAAGGCGTGTAATCCCCTTTGTTTGGTTGTTGTTTTGAGCCTTAAATGTGGCATGTTGGTTATTGTATTCGGCCTTGAAAAAGGTGGCAAAGTGAGCAGAAACAAAGGAAGTGCTGCCCGATTTTCCGTAGAATTAGAGACCGTATACTTAGTATTATTCTACGTTAGAGACTAGAAGTTGATAGTCTTGTTGTGACCATTATAGGTTGACACTTCTACGTACGGCGTATTCGGCTTAACTTGTGGATTTAGCCGAAAAGGTATGTGAACTATCTCCTCTTCTAGCATGATTCCTTAAGATAAAGAAAGTATGTCCTACTCCTTAAATGATCCATTCCTCGTTGTATTTGGATTGCCTAAAATAGAAATTGTTCTATGTACTTCCTTGATTGTACTTTGATGTTTAAATTGTAAGTTGTATAATCCATTTCCTTAGTGAAGTTTGGATTCTTAAAAGTGAAAGTATTTTACTTAAAGTACATAGAGTCTTGAAAAGGAAGTGGTTTCCAAACCTTTTGGCTAGTTCCTTAGTTCCAAAACCTAAGGGTTGTTGTAATGACTTTAGGGGAGTTAAAGGAGTGATTTACTTAATTGGTTTAAAAGAGGAGAAATGACATGATTTAAGAGAAGTAACTTGTTTTAAAGGAGTGATTTACTTGAGGTTTAAAAGTAGAAGAAACTTGATTTCTAAATATTAAGAGACTTGAAGTATTTTGAAAGTTAAGAACTTGGTTTGTAAGTATGTGATACTTGGTTTTAATTAGTATAAGTCTCTTGGTTATAAAAGGAATGAATATGTCTAAAACCATAAAGGGTTATAACGGCTTTATGGGAAGTTGGTTATAACGGCTTTATGGAAGATTAAGAAAGTTGTCTATTTTGATTAATGGGCATAAGTTGCCTAGATTGTGAAAATTTGAAGTTACTTGATTTCAAGCTTTGTAATGAGTTTTCTAAAAGTGTAGTAACTTACTTTGAAAAAATAGACACACCTTGATACTACAGGTGTTAGTATCTTGGGGTTTTACATAGAAAGAAGTATTTTGAAAAGAATGTATGTACGTAGTACTTTGGCTTGATTAATTGAGAATTATTCTAAGTGTGCCTTGATAAGTACTTTGGCTTGATTAATTAAGAATTAGTCTAAGTGTGCCTTGATAAGTACTTTGGCTTGTTTAATTGAGAATTATTCTATATGTGCCTTGAGTTTATAAAATGAAAGTCTATAGATTTTATGAACTTGCCTATGTGTGCTGGTGATAGCCTTTGAGTGCAAGTATTATGTTTTATTACTTTGCCGCGACTCTCGGTTGGAGGGCCGGTTGTCTTATGGTAAGTTACTTGACGCATCGACAAGTGATGTGATTCCACGTATGCTTAGCTATTTGTAGCACTTGGGTTAAATTCCTGATTTTTATAAAAGACACGGTAGTGCTTATGTGTTGTTTGATGGCCGGTTGAGATAGGTAAGAGTATAAGTGAGGGTAAACCCCAAGACGCTATACCACTTTCTCCGTGGTAAGAGTATAAGTGAGGTAAACCCCAAGACATTATACCCCGCTTACCACCTTCTCCAGGTAAGAGTATAAGTGAGGGTAAACCCCAAGACATTATACCCCGCTACCACCTTCTCCAGGGTAAGAGTATAAGTGAGGGGTAAACCCCCAAGACATTATACCCCCTGCTTTACCACCTTCTCCAGGGTAAGAGTATAAGTGAGGGGTAAACCCCCAAGACATTATACCCCCTGCTTTACCACCTTCTCCAGGGTAAGAGTATAAATGAGGGGTAAACCCCAAGACGTTATACCACCTGCTCGTTTTCCTACTTGGCCCGTACAGTTTTAGGACACAGGTGGGACTTGGTGTTATATTATATCATGGACTGCCGGCAGTGAGGAAGGATTCCACAGGCATGATTGATATTATGGGCGTGACCCATGGTTATATTTTAGAAATAACTTGAGGGCATGCGTCCCTGACTTGTTATGACTGCTTATGTATTGTGTACTGTAGGTGGGCTATCATACATGTCTCCTATTTTGTTTAGACTGTTTGATTTCATTACGCATTTCATCGCTTCACATACTTGGTACATTCTTCGTACTGACCTCCTTCGGGGGGTTGCGTTCATGCCGCAGGTTTAGGTACGCTGTTTGGTGATCGGCAGGTGTAGGACCCTGCTCCGAGTTTTTGGATAGCTCTATCTGTTCAGGAGTTTATCTTTTTGGTATAAGTTCTTTCAGTACAGGCTTTTGTACAGTTATGGGTACGGCGGGGCCTTATCCCGTCACAGTTCAGTAAAACTCTTAGAGGTCTGTATTCATATGTGGGATTGGACTCATGTACAGTATAGTGTCTTTTGAGTATGTATATTATGGCAGTCTTGTCAGCTTTGCCCTTGCACGTATGTTGGTTTTAAAAAAAAAAGGTGTTATTTAATTTCCGCAGTTTACTTGTGTTGTTAAGGTAGAAGGGTGCCCAAGTAGGGCACCAGTCACGGGCCCGGGGTTCGGGGCGTGACAATTATGAACCTTAAACTCTTAAAAGGTTGAGAGACTTTATTTTTCAAGTAATAGAACTTGATTCTTAAAGGAAGAAATGACATGATTTAAGGAAAGTAACTTGTTTTAAAAGGTGTGAGTCACTTGAGATTTAAAAAGTTAAGAAACTTGATTTCTAAAAAGTTAAGAGACTTAAAGTATTTTGAAAGTTAAGAGAATTGATTTGAAAGTATATGATACTTGGTTTTAAAAGTATAAGTCTCTTGGTTATAAAAGGAATGAGTTTGTCTAAAACCATAAAGGGTTATAACGGCTTTATGGGAAGTTGGTTATAACGGATTTATGGAAGGTTAAGCGAATGGTTTTCTCTAATAAGGTAAACAAAGAAATAACTTGAAATAAGGAAGGGCAATTTGATTTAAAGGCATCACTTGCTTAAAGCTTTAAAGTAATGGTCACTTGATTTAGAAGCCGAGAAATGTATTTCTAAAAGTGTAGTGACTTATGTGAAATGTAAACAAGCCTCGATACTACGGGTGTTAGTATCTCGGGGTTTCATATGAAAAAAAATCTTTTGAAAAGAAGGAAGACGTAGTACTTGGGGTTAAATTCTGACTTTTATGTGTGAAACAAAAGTGCCATGAGTTTATAAAAATGGAAGTCTAAAGGTTTAATGAACTTGCCTATGTTTGCTTGTGATAGCTTTGAGTGCAAGTATTATATGTTTACGTTGTCGTGACTCTCCGAGGTCGATCGACTTGTTGTGAATTTATCACGCACCTGCAGTGACGGAGGATGCCACGTCTATGCTTCCATTGTAATTGATCTTCGCCATGCTTATACGAAGAGGATTCCGGCATGCGACCGAGGCGGTTAGATTCCGGATGTGTTTTATTACCCACGGTCATGCTTATACGATGAGGATTCCGGCATGCGACCATGTTATATTTTACTCCATGGGCTAGCTCACGAAGACATGTACCACGATGAGGATGCCGGGGCATGTTATATTATTACTCCACGGGCTAGCTCCCATGAATACATGTACCACGATGAGGATTCCGGGCACGTTATGGCCACGCTTATACGATGAGGATTCCGGCATGCGTACGCCAGATATATATATATATATATATATATATATATATATATATGTGTTGTATGTGTGTACGTCGACAGTGAGGTAGGATGCCACGGGCGCGTCACATGGTTATAAGTTACTCTTACGATCGCTTACATGACGGGGATTCCACGGGCGGGGTATGGATATATATATACGTGTTGTATCCGTATGCCGACATGAGGTAGGATGCCACGCCGTACACGGTTATATGTTACTCTTACGATCGCGGCGATGGGGATTCCACGCGTGGTATGGATATATATATATATGTGTTGTATGTGTACGCCACAAATGAGGTAGGATGCACGCGCCGTCACACGGTTATGTTATTCACTTATAGACGCCGGTGATGGGGATTCCACGCACGCTTTGATATTTGGTGGTGTTGGTATCCCTGCATTTACTATTGTTCATGTTGAAATAGTCTTTAAAAGGTAAACTGACTTTCATTACTTTCATTTTGGTAAGGCACAGTGTACTGTTATTTAGGTTATCATACATGTCTCCAGCTTCTTATAGACTGCTATGATTTCATTACGATTTTCGCCACATACTTGTTACATATTTCGCATCGACCTCCTTTCGGGCTGCGTTCATGCCGCAGTCGAGGTACATAGCTTGTTGATCCACGCCTGGTCACGTCAGCTTCTTGGAAAGCTCCATTTCTCCGGAGGCTTTGTCTTTTGGTACGATTTTCCCTGAGGTTGTAGGTTCATGTATATTTAGGGGTATGACGGGGCCCTGTCCCGCCACAGTTGTTATCTTAAAACTTTTAGAGGTCTGTAGTCACATATTGTGGGTCAGTTTGTAAAGGAAAGGAGGCAACTGCTTCGTTTATGTATTTACTATCCAGGGAGGTAGCCTTATCAGCTAACCTGTTGATTTTATCTTTGTTGATTTATTTTATAAGTTTCATGTATGTTCCGCTGATTATCTCTGATGTATACCTGTAAGGGTGCCCTGTAGGGCACTACCATGCCCGGCTCGGGTCGTCACAAAAGTGGTATCAGAGCACTTAGTCCTCGGAAAGTGTCTACAGACCGTGTCTAGTAGAGTCTTGATTATCGGTGTGTTGTGCACCACATCTATAATCAGGAGGCTGCAGGACATTTAGGATTGGTTTCCATTCTTCTCTCTTTGAGATCGTGCGGTAGAGCTGTCATAGTAGGTTGAATCCTCTCTGACCTATTCTTATGTAACAGTTATGCCTCCATGGAAGGCGACCAGGGCCCAAAGGGGCAAGGCAGCAGCAGGAGCTGCTAGTGGTCCGTAGAGGGTTACCAGGACTCGGACATAGGCTATGCCTGAGGTAGTAGGCGGATCGGAGAGTTCAGCCACGCCGGCAATATTAGAGGAGCCGAGAGAGGCAGTAGCTCCAGAGGTTCCGGTACCCGAGCCTCCAGTTCCGCAGCCAGGGGCAAAGTTTAGAGATTATGGAGAGCAGATCAGGCTATTGACTAGCATAGTGATAGGGCAGCGCCGACAGGAGCATGTAGCTAACCCTAGAGCCGACAGTTTGAGGATTCGGGATTTTCTAGGTTGTAGTCCACCCGAGTTTTATAGTTCGAGATCTGAGGATGATCCTCAAGAGTTCGTTCGGCAGCTACAGCGGACTATGCAGGTGCTTAGGGCCTCAGAGACAGAGTCAGTTGTGTTAGCTTCTTACCGGTTACGTGATATTGTGTTGAACTGGTTTGAGTCTTGGGAGCTGTCGAGAGGTGTGGGTGCTCGTCCGGCAGTTTGGGATAAATTCACGGATGCCTTTCTTGATCACTTTTTGCCTCCTGAAATGAGGAGAGCCCGTGTTGATAGGTTCTTGTCATTGAGGCAGAATGGGAGGACCATCAGGGAATACAACCTGGAGTTTGACTCGTTGTCAAGGTATGCACACACTATTGTGGCTGATATGGCGGACATAGTTCACCGCTATGTGATGGGGCTAGACCGTCATATGACATCGTGACGCTTGGGTGGCCCTTCACCGTGTATGGATATTGCCAGATGCGAGCTTATGCACGCGGATCAAGGACAGAGAGAGAGGATCAGCCGACGCAGTCCACCAAGAGGCTGTGACGGCAGGGTTCCAGGGTAACTTTCGAGGCGGATAGCCTCAACAGCAGACTAGGTCTACATTTCAGCCAGCACAGAGTGCTCCTTCCCGGTCTTCTGGCCGGAGGTTTGGTCTCCGGGGATATTCGGGAGCAGGTCAGGGCTCTAGGGCTCCAGGGCTGCAGGTTCACAGATGTCCGAGGATAGTAGCCAGGGGAAGCCACCTTTTCCCCGGTGTGGTCACTGTAGTAGATTCCATTTTGGGGAGTGTCGTACTACTTCGACAGCTTGTTATGCTTGCGGCCAGCAGGGCTATTTCGTGAGAGACCGTCCACTGCAGGTGGCACCGTGGGATAGCGCAGCCATCGATCGGGCCATGGGTTCTTCGCCTTCCATAGCTAGGCAGGATGTTTATGCACCGGCAGGTCGTGACAGAGGTCGTGGTGGAAGTTCCCAGTTTTAGCGGTCCTTTGAACCGCCTATATGATTTCAGGTATGTCTTTGACTCTTTAGAAACTTGTATGCATGATAACGTTGTTGTATATTTAAGTATCATGAACGGATTATATTGAGACTATGTATATGCCAGAAGGAGTTGGAAGTACGAAAAGATAATCCCTTTTGGGCTTATGATGGACGGATATGCGTGTGCGAGGTATTAGGGCCATAAGTGGCATAATTAGGTTTCATTAAGTGTAGTTGTGTGAGATTATACCGAGAGATGATAAAGTGAACTCCGAAAGAACATTCGAGGACGAATGTTTCTAAGGGGGGAAGAATGTTACACCCCGTATTTACAGGACATGTTTTAAGAACGTACGTGAGAATCCCAAATGTTAAGATTAGAGACTTGTAAAAATTTATCGGAATTATGGAATTGTCGGAAAACGAAATATTGTGACGAATGGGAGGGCGACATGTGTCACCCCCCCTTATGGTTGCCTTGGACGAAATGGGACATGACCAAAATGGTCATTGGCCATAGTCTTAAGATGACAAGTCTTGCAAGTAGTGAGCTTGAGAAAATTGACTTAGTCAATGGGTCCACAAGCCTTGATATTTAATAGAAACTCATCCAAGCCTCACATTTGTACCCATCTTGACCCTTCATTGTGCTATATAGTAGTACTAGTAGTGAGACAAGCTTCCATACTTAGCCAAATTTTCAAGAAATTGGAAGAACTCTACTAGGAGCTCTCGGGTTCACCTACACAAAGAAGAATTTTTTTTTGTTTCTTGTCCATTAAGCTCCACACTTTAAACCAAGGTTCACGAGTGTATTGTAAGTGTATCTCAATAGAAAAATCCCAGAAAAAGATAGTTTTCGTGTTAGTCGCAAGATGAAAACCTAGTTGCTTTTCTAGGTTTATTTGGAAGATTGAAGGAAAGTTGTTTGTGTTGTTCTAAGGGTCTCAAGTAGCGGATTGAAGTGTCTAGAAGAGGCTCTAAGTTGATAAGAAGCGACTTCGGATTTGAAGTTGGACTAAGAATCGTTGAGGTAATAATCTTGTCTCTTAAGTGTTACAAGATTATATATTGTTGTTAGCCTTACATGATTGCTAGCATGAAGTATATGTGTTGAAGTTTTATAAGTACTATGGATTGATTGTAGCCTTAAATCCGAAATGTCATTTAAGCCATGTGAAGTTGGATTACAATTTGGTCGTTTATTAGAATCGTCGCATGTTACTTACTTGAAGATTATAGTAGTTATAATCGATTGCGACTTGATATCATGTTATGCTAACGACTTGGATTGAAATGGAAATTGGATAAGAATTGGTGTTATTGTACTCAATGTGGCGAATCGACTAGTAGTTTGTATTAGTTTGATATCTTTTGTGGGGTGGAATTTTACACGTCTAGTAGGCGTGTAATCCCCTATTGATTAATTGCATTGTTGGGCCTTAAATGTGGCGTGTTTGGTTATTGAATTCGGCCTTGAAAAAGGTGGCAAAGTATGTAGAAACAAAGGAGGTGTTGTCCGATTTTCCGTAGAATTTAGTGACTTAGCACTTAGAATATTCTACGTTTGAAGTAAGAGGTTAGTGGACGTATTGTGGCCATTATAGGTTGAAGTACTAAGTATAGCGTATTCTACTTGGAGGATGGAATAGCTATCAAGGTTGAAGTACTTGGAGCATTTTGCTACTTGTCGACAATCGTCGCGAGGTATGTGAACCGCTTCCTTCCTTTGGCATGATTCTATGTATGGAATATACATGTGGTATTATTTCATGTTTCCTTCTACTCTTAGAAGTTAAGAGGTATGGGTGTGATTTACTCTATGTAAAGGTTATGTCAAAGTTATCCTAAGTCCTTACCGAGTCTTATGGGGGATGTTGGTAAGAGTCGTTAGGAGGTACTTTGGAGCCAAGTTGACTTGGCTAATTTATGGCATGAATGAGAATAAGTATCGAACAAGTCATTGCAGCGTTAATAAAGGAAAATGTAATGACAATTGATAATATTAAAATGAGTAGAATTCTCCATCTGCATAGAAGCTAAGATAAGACAAAATTGTATTATATTTTCTAGATCATGGCTGCTTTAATAAAGATCGTTATAAAAAAGTATAATCTACTCACACACATAAGGCATATGTACTTAACTTAAAGAATTTACATTATGACGTTTTAAGATTATGTACCTTAAACTCTTAAAAGGTTGAGAGACTTTATTTTTCAAGTAATAGAACTTGATTCTTAAAGGAAGAAATGACATGATTTAAGGAAAGTAACTTGTTTTAAAAGGTGTGAGTCACTTAAGATTTAAAAAGTTAAGAAACTTGATTTCTAAAAAGTTAAGAGACTTAAAGTATTTTGAAAGTGAAGAGAATTGATTTGAAAGTATATGATACTTGGTTTTAAAAGTATAAGTCTCTTGGTTATAAAAGGAATGAGTTTGTCTAAAACCATAAAGGGTTATAACGGCTTTATGGGAAGTTGGTTATAACGGCTTTATGGAAGGTTAAGAGAATGATTTTCTCTAATAAGGTAAACAAAGAAATAACTTGAAATAAGGAAGGACAATTTGATTTAAAGGCATCACTTGCTTAAAGCTTTAAAGTAATGGTCACTTTGTCACGACCCGACCCCGGGCCGCGACTGGTGCCCTACCTGGGCACCCTTATACTCATACAACATAATAAACTGCGGAAGATAAATAACACTTTTTTTTTAAAACTAAGGCCAAGCCGATAAGGCTGCCATAACATAAAAATTACCCGAAAGGGTCTACAATGTTTAACAATGTAAAAACAACTCTAGCCAGTCCAGCCCACAGATGAATACAGACCTCTAAGATTTGGACAAATGTTATGATGGGACAAGGCCCCGTCATACCCCTGAATATACATAACCATGACGACAAGCTCCGGAACATTGGAGCCATCTCAAATGCTGAACCAGGATTCTAAGCTCGCGGATCCACAACTGTGTACCTAAACCTGCGGATATGAACGCAGCCCCCCGAAGGGGGTCAATACAACAGGTACCAAATATGGAACGGAAAATATGGTACAGTAAACAAATCATAACTGTACAAAAGAATGACAGGGGCAATTATAAAAAAAGTAAATACCAGATCCTACAGTGTCATTACCATCTCGTGAACTTAATCGTACCTTATTATCTTTTCTTATTTTTACATAAAAGTTATAGTCACATTCTTACGTACATGCTTAGGAAAAACCGTCAAGTTCATTACCATATAACTTACTTACCTTGCATAACATAATCCGACCCTTTATGGAGGGACGCCATACCGCCTACCCAATCTGGGACGCGATAAAGTCACATAAGTCTGCCCATAGAGGTATACTGCCCGGCCCATTTCTGGGACGCGATAATGTCATATAGTCTGCCCATAAAGGTATACTGCTCGGCCCATTTCTTGGACGCGATAATGTCATATAGTCTGCCCATAAAGGTATACTGCCCGGCCCATTTCTGGGACGCGATAATGTCATATAGTCTGCCCACAAAGGTATATCGCCTCGCCATTTCTCGACGCGATAATGTCATATAGTTCGCCCATAAAGGTATACTTCGCCCATTTCGACGCGATAATGTCATATAGTCTGCCCATAAAGGTATATTGCCGCCCATTTCTCGACGCGATAATGTCATATAGTTCGCCCATAAAGGTATACTTCCTACCATTTCGACGCGATAATGTCATATAGTCTGCCCATAAAGGTATATCGCCCGCCCATTTCTCGACGCGATAATGTCATATAGTCTGCCCATAAAGGTATACTGCCCGGCCCATTTCTGGGACGCGATAATGTCATTATAAAATCCGGGAATTTAACCCAATGTACTACGTACCTCTACTCCTTTAAAATGACGCTTTTTTCAAATAAAACTTCCAAGATACTAATAACCGTAGTATCAAGTCATATCTACTTTTCAAGACAAGTCACAATACTTTTTAGGAATACATTTATAGGCTTCTAAATCAAGTGACTTCTTTCTTAAAAACCTTAAGCAATTGGTACCTTTAAAACAATTTGCCCTTCTTTATTTCAAATCATTTCTTTGCTTACATTACTGAAGAAAACCATTCTTTTAGTCTTCCATAAAGTTGTTATAACCAACTTCCCATAAAGCCGTTATAACTCTTTATGTCTTAGACAAATTCATTCCTTTTATAACCAAGAGACTTATACTTTCAAATCAAATCACATAGCTTTCAAAATACTTCAAGTCTCTTAACTTTTGAAATCAAGCTTCTTTAACTTTTAGAAATCAAGTCTCTTATCTTTAAAATGGCAAGAGATCAATTCTTTCCAAATCAAGTATTCTATACTTTTAAATCAATTCATTTCTTCCTTTAAGAATCAAGTCCCATAACTTGAAAAATAAAGTCCCTTAACCCTTTAAAAATTTGAGGTTCATAGTCTTAAAACTTCATACGTAAATTCTTATAAATTAAGAAACAAATACTTTGGTGCGTTGTGAATAAGTTATACTTATTTATAACGATCTTAATCGAGTAGCCATGATCTAGAAAATGTAATACAATTTTGTCTTATCTTAGCTTCTATGCAGATGGAGAATTCTACTCATTTTAACTTAATTGATTGTCATTACATTTTCCTTTATTAACGCCGCAGGGCTTGTTCGATTCTTATTCTCATTTGTGTCAGAATTAGCCAAGTCAACTTGGCTCCAAATACCTCCTAACGACTCTTACCAACATCCCCCATAAGACTTGGTAAGAACTTAGGATAACTTAGACATAACATTTACGTAGAGTAAATCAACATACATACCTCTTAACTTCTAAGAGTAGAAGGAATTATGAAATAGTACTACATGTATATTCCATACATAGAATCATGTCAAAAGAAAGAAGAGGTTCACATACCTCGCGACGATTATCGACAAATAGCAAAATGCTCTAAAGTACTTCCACCTTGATAGCTATTCCATCCTTCAAGTAGAATACGCTATACTTAGTACTTCAACCTATAATGGCCATAATACGTCCATTAACCTTTAGCTTCGAACGTAGAATATTCTAAGTGCAAAGTCACTAAATTCTACGGAAAATCTGACAAAGACTTCCTTTGTTTCTACATACTTTGCCACCTTTTTCAAGGCCGAATTCAATAACCAAACACGCCACATTTAAGGCCCAACAATTCAGCTAACCAAAGGGGATTACACGCCTTAACAAGACGTGTAAAATTCTGCCCCAAAACCATACCAAAACATCCCCTAAAAATAAAACCTCTAAAATACCATAATTACTATAACGAGGGTGGAATGTGAGGCCTTTCAACGCCTTTCCACACCCTTATTCCTTCGGGGTTTTCATTAGCAATCTACTACATTAAACATGAAATATAGGGGCTGATTTTCCATCATACAACACGTCTAAAGCAGTCCCTAAAAACTGCACGACAATATCCAACAGTTTTATAGATTTTACGGCAACAACTAAAATCCGATAACTCTTTCCTTAATCCTTTTTATTCCAATTCGAGTTCCAAAACATCTACATAAGTTATAACAACTTATTAACAACAATATTAATCCATTATAACATGAAATAGGTGAAGATAACAACGACAATAACCAACGAATTCCATTTACACCAAATCTGTCCCAAATCGGGTTTAGCCCCAAAAAATGGCTCAAACGCTTTTTATTCTTCATTATTTTTAACACAAGTTCATCCATACATTATAACAATAAGTAATATCCAATTACGTTAAAAGAAGGACTTTTACCTCATTTTTTTCCCAAAAACGCCCCAAAACAAATCCGGCTTTATCGTCCGCAGCTGCTTCGCCCACTTCTTCAAGTTCCAATCACATATATGTATCCCCTACAACCTTAGGATCAACTTCTCTTCACGTTTCGCTTCCAAAAAGTCGACGGAAAACCCCTAGGGTTTCATTCTATTTTCGGCCCAACCTAGATTTAGGGGTTAAGGGTGCTTAATCTTGGAAAGAAAATACTTTGATCTTGATCTTGTCTTTGGATATGGGGATTTCGAATTGCTCTAGGTTTTTGGAGAGATGAGGGTTTGTATGGATGAATATCTTTTGTTCGAAGTCTTCAAGACTTATCTATATAAAGGTGTATGGAGTCTTCACAAGACAAGTGGGGAGGGCACTTGCTAACCTCCTATCACAAGTATTTCTTCACAAAATATTTCATCCACACTTAGTTATTTTTCATCCCATTTCGATGGACATGTAACATAGTATACCAAGACTTAATAAATCCACTAAGTCCATAATTCTAATGAAAAATAATTCCATTACTAGAATTAATTCTTGTCATCACATTAAACTCGAAAATTTTCCGTATAAGGAAATGTAAAAATCCTTTCCTTTCGACATTCCAATCTTAATTCTATAATCATGTTCTTGAATTACTGGTGTAACATTCTTCCTCCTTAGAAACATTCGCCCCGAATGTTCTTTCTGAGTCCAATCTAATTAGATAGCGACATAGTCTCCTTTTACTACACCCTTCATACAACATACGCCACCCACGGCCACATAACTTATGCTAAGATGTCAACCTTGCACTCACGGCCAACTAGTCCATACTCATAATGACCTCAAAGTCCGTCATAATCATCTCTACTAGGTCTACTAGGTCCGACGATCAGATCATCACCGGGCAAATCTCATATACCCGCTCAGCTACCACCCAAACACTCACGGGTGTAGTTACCTCGAAAGGTTCTTATGGATTCAGGCTCTATTCCTTTACACTTGGTTGTTATTTTTCTTACTGGTCGTACTCTTTCTGTACTTCCAACTCATACTAGCATACATACATAACTTCCATACCGATTCTGGCCTCTAATCTTTAGAGTCACTCTTTTAAACAACATAAGGCCATTTCCGACTCCCACGACCTGGTTCCGGTGGAACGCGTCCACGAACCGTAAAACAATTAACTAGACTTGGGCCTTGCACCCTCGTGACCCTATCACGTAGCGAAACTACTACCAACCGATCCCACTCCATTTCAAACTATGAGGCGACCCGTAATAGGTACTCACCCCGACCTGCCGTCGCACTTAACTCTTACCCTTAGTCTGAATAAAATCTTATTGCCCGAGAAGGCCTTATATATACCTAAGGTCTCGGCGGTTATCAATATTCTTAGGCTCGCAATTTCCATGCTTCAAGCCTACCTTATCAGTCCCCCCGTAAATGGGTACAAAAACTTCTCATAATACCATAATCGTGTCGTCTTGATCACAACAACCATTACTTACTCTATACGGACCTCATCCGTACAATTCTCTTAAGCCTACCACGTAGCTTAATATATTAACATGGTATTCCATTAAGTTCTTAACATGACTTCTTAAGGGTTCACCGCCTCATCGCATACTTCATCCTTTCCCAAATATCCCAATATAAAACATAAGACCTTGGCGAGAATTCATTAACCGTTCCATACCTTCCCGGTATCTAGTTTGTCTTTACCAACTCCTGGTAATCTAAAATCATTCTAGGCAACACGCGTCTGACCCTCATATATAAATCCGTATAGATGTATGTCACAATACCAATTATACTATAATCATTACCAACCTGGATACGCAATCCACATAGTCCTTCCCGGTCATCACGCTTTCTCAGAATGCAATCAACATAACTCGTTAGGGAGAGACGACCCTAACAACACAGCTCTATCGCACGATCTCAGAGTGAGAAGAATGGAAACCAATCCTAAATGTCCTGCAGCCTCCTGATTATAGATGTGGTGCACAACACACCGATAATCAAGAATCTACTAGACACGGTCTGTAGACACTTTCCGAGGACTAACTGCTCTGATACCACTTTTGTCACGACCCGACCCCGGGCCGCGACTGGTGCCCTACCTGGGCACCCTTATACTCATACAACATAATAAACTGCGGAAGATAAATAACACTTTTTTTTAAAACTAAGGCCAAGCCGATAAGGCTGCCATAACATAAAAATTACCCGAAAGGGTCTACACTGTTTAACAATGTAAAAACAACTCTAGCCAGTCCAGCCCACAGATGAATACAGACCTCTAAGATTTGGACAAATGTTATGATGGGACAAGGCCCCGTCGTACCCCTGAATATACATAACCATGACGACAAGCTCCGGAACATTGGAGCCATCTCAAATGCTGAACCAGGATCCTAAGCTCGCGGATCCACAACTGTGTACCTAAACCTGCGGATATGAACGCAGCCCTCCGAAGGGGGTCAATACAACAGGTACCAAATATGGAATGGAAAATATGGTACAGTAAACAAATCATAACTGTACAAAAGAATGACAGGGGCAAGTATAAAAAAAGTAAATACCAGATCCTACAGTGTCATTACCATCTCGTGAACTTAATCGTACCTTATTATCTTTTCTCATTTTTACATAAAAGTTATAGTCACATTATTACGTACATGCTTAGGAAAAACCATCAAGTTCATTACCATATAACTTACTTACCTTGCATAACATAATCCGGCCCTTTATGGAGGGACGCCCATACTGCCCGGCCCAATCTGGGACGCGATAAAGTCACATAAGTCTGCCCATAGAGGTATATCGCCGCCATTTCTGGGACGCTATAATGTCATATAGTCTGCCCAAAAAGGTATACTGCCCGACCCATTTCTGGGACGCGATAATGTCATATAGTCTGCCCATAAAGGTATACTGCCCCGCCCATTTCTGGGACGCGATAATGTCATATAGTCTGCCCACAAAGGTATATTTGCGCCCATTTCTCGACGCGATAATGTCATATAGTCTGCCCATAAAGGTATCGCCCGCCCATTTCTCGACGCGATAATGTCATATAGTCCGCCCATAAAGGTATACTTCGCCCATTTCGGGACGCGATAATGTCATATAGTCCGCCATAAAGGTATATCGCCTGCCCATTTCTCGACGCGATAATGTCATATAGTCTGCCCATAAAGGTATACTGCCCGGCCCATTTCTGGGACGCGATAATATCATTATAAAATCCGGGAATTTAACTCAATGTACTACGTACCTCTACTCCTTTAAAATGACGCTTTTTCAAATAAAACTTCCAAGATACTAATAACCGTAGTATCAAGTCATATCTACTTTTCAAGACAAGTCACAATACCTTTTAGGAATACATTTATAGGCTTCTAAATCAAGTGACTTCTTTCTTAAAAACCTTAAGCAATTGGTACCTTTAAAACAATTTGCCCTTCTTTATTTCAAATCATTTCTTTGCTTACATTACTGAAGAAAACCATTCTTTTAGTCTTCCATAAAGTTGTTATAACCAACTTCCCATAAAGCCGTTATAACTCTTTATGTCTTAGACAAATTCATTCCTTTTATAACCAAGAGACTTATACTTTCAAATCAAATCACATAGCTTTCAAAATACTTCAAGTCTCTTAACTTTTGAAATCAAGCTTCTTTAACTTTTAGAAATCAAGTCTCTTATCTTTAAAATGGCAAGAGATCAATTCTTTCCAAATCAAGTATTCTATACTTTTAAATCAATTCATTTCTTCCTTTAAGAATCAAGTCCCATAACTTGAAAAATAAAGTCCCTTAACCCTTTAAAAATTTGAGGTTCATAGTCTTAAAACTTCATACGTAAATTCTTATAAATTAAGTAACATATACTTTGGAGCGTTGTGAATAAGTTATACTTATTTATAACGATCTTAATCGAGTAGCCATGATCTAGAAAATGTAATACAATTTTGTCTTATCTTAGCTTCTATGCAGATAGAGAATTCTACTCATTTTAATTTAATTGATTGTCATTACATTTTCCTTTATTAACGCTGCAGTGGCTTGTTCGATTCTTATTCTCATTTGTGCTGTAACTTAGCCAAGTCAACTTGGCTCCAAATACCTCCTAACGACTCTTACCAACATCCCCCATAAGACTTGGTAAGAACTTAGGATAACTTAGACATAACATTTACGTAGAGTAAATCAACATACATACCTCTTAACTTCTAAGAGTAGAAGGAATCATGAAATAGTACTACATGTATATTCCATACATAGAATCATGTCAAAAGAAAGAAGAGGTTCACATACCTCGCGACGATTATCGACAAATAGCAAAATGCTCTAAAGTACTTCAACCTTGATAGCTATTCCATCCTTCAAGTAGAATACGCTATACTTAGTACTTCAACCTATAATGGCCATAATACGTCCATTAACCTTTAGCTTCGAACGTAGAATATTCTAAGTGCAAAGTCACTAAATTCTACGGAAAATCTGACAAAGACTTCCTTTGTTTCTACATACTTTTCCACCTTTTTCAAGGCCGAATTCAATAACCAAACACGCCACATTTAAGGCCCAACAATTCAGCTAACCAAAGGGGATTACACGCCTTAACAGGACGTGTAAAATTCTGCCCCAAAACCATACCAAAACAGCCCCTAAAACAGTCTCTAAAACAGTCCATAATTACTATAACGAGGGTGGAATGTGAGGCCTTTCAACGCCTTTCCACACCCTTATTCCTTCGGGGTTTTCATTAGCAATCTACTACATTAAACATGAAATATAGGGGCTGATTTTCCATCATACAACACGTCTAAAGCAGTCCCTAAAAACTGCACGACAATATCCAACAGTTTTATAGATTCTACGGCAACAACTAAAATCCGATAACTCTTTCCTTAATCCTTTTTATTCCAATTCGAGTTCCAAAACATCTACATAAGTTATAACAACTTATTAACAACAATATTAATCCATTATAACATGCAATAGGTGAAGATAACAACGACAATAACCAACGAATTCCATTTACACCAAATCTGTCCCAAATCGGGTTTAGCCCCAAAAAATGGCTCAAACGCTTTTTATTCTTCATTCTTTTTAACACAAGTTCATCCATACATTATAAAAATAAGTAATATCCAATTACTTTAAAAGAAGAAAGACTTTTACCTCATTTTTTTCCCAAAAACGCCCCAAAATAGTCCGGTCTTTATTGGTCCGCAGCTGCTTCGCCCACTTCTTCAAGTTCCAATCACATATATGTATCCCCTACAACCTTAGAATCAACTTCTCTTCACGTTTCGCCCAAAAGTCGACGGAAAACCCCTAGGGTTTCATTCTATTTTCGCCCAACCTAGATTTAGGGGTTAAGGGTGCTTAATCTTGGAAAGAAAATACTTTGATCTTGATCTTGTCTTTGGATATGGGGATTTCGAATTGCTCTAGGTTTTTGGAGAGATGAGGGTTTGTATGGATGAATATCTTTTGTTCGAAGTCTTCAAGACTTATCTATATAAAGGTGTATGGAGTCTTCACAAGACAAGTGGGGAGGGCACTTGCTAACCTCCTATTGGCCAAGTATTTCTTCACAAAATATTTCATCCACACTTAGTTATTTTTCATCCCATTTCGATGGACATGTAACATAGTATACCAAGACTTAATAAATCCACTAAGTCCATAATTCTAATGAAAAATAATTCCATTACTAGAATTAATTCTTGTCATCACATTAAACTCGAAAATTTTCCGTATAAGGAAATGTAAAAATCCTTTCCTTTCGACATTCCAATCTTAATTCTATAATCATGTTCTTGAATTACGGGGTGTAACATTCTTCCCCCCTTAGAAACATTCGTCCCCGAATGTTCTTTCGGAGTCCAATCTAATTAGATAGCGACATAGTCTCCTTTTACTACACCCTTCATACAACATATGCCACCCATGGCCACATAACTTATGCTAAGATGTCAACCTCGCACTCACGGCCAACTAGTCCATACTCATAATGACCTCAAAGTCCGTCATAATCATCTCTACTAGGTCTACTAGGGTCCGACGATCAGATCATCACCGGGCAAATCTCAGCTACCCGCACCGCTACCACCCAACCACTCCCGGGTGTTTTTAGCTAGAAAGGTTCTTATGGATTAAGGCTCTATTACTTTACCCTTGGTTGTTATCTTTCTTCGGTCGCATTTCTTTCCGTACTTCCAACTCATACTAGCATACATACATAACTTCCATACCGATTTTGGCCTCTAATCTTTTGAGTCACTCTTTAAACAACATAAGGCCATTTCCGACTCCACGACTGAAACCGTGGAACGCGTCCACGAACCCAGTAAAACAATTAACTAGACTTGGGCCTTGCACCCTCGTGACCCTATCACGAGCGAAACTACTACCAACCGATCCCACTCCATTTCAAACTACGAGGCGACCGCAATGTACTCACCCCGATCCGCCGCCGACTTAACTCTTACCCTTAGTCCGAATAAAATCTTATCGCCTGAGAAGGCCTTATATATACCTAAGGTCTCGCGGTTATCAATATTCTTAGGCTCGCAATTTCCATGCTCCAAGCCTACCTTATCGTCCCCGTAAATGGGTACAAAACTTCTCATAATACCATAATCGTGTCGCCTTGATCACAACAACCATTACTTACTCTATACCGGACCTCATCCGCACAATTCTCTTAAGCCTACCACGTAGCTTAATATATTAACATGGTATTCCATTAAGTTCTTAACATGACTTCTTAAGGGTTCACCGCCTATCGCATGTTCATCCTTTCCCAAATATCCCAATATAAAACATAAGACTTGGCGAATTCATTAACTGCTCCATACCTTCCCAGATCTAGTTAGTCTTTACCAACTCCCGGTAATCTAAAATCATTCTAGGCAACACGCTGCCCGAATTTCATACATAACTCCGTATAGATGTATGTCACAATACCAATTATACTATAATCATTACCAACCCGGATACGCAATCCACATAGTCCTTCCCGGTCATCACTGCTTTCTCGTAGTGCAATCAACATAACTCGTTAGGGAGAGACGACTAACAACACATTTCTATCGCACGATCTCGAGTGAGAAGAATGGAAACCAATCCTAAATGTCCTGCAGCCTTATTATAGATGTGGTGCACAACACACCGATAATCAAGACTCTACTAGACACGGTGCATAGACACTTTCCGAGGACTAATCGCATGATACCACTTTTGTCACGACCACCTCAAGCCGCATCGGTGCCCTACCCGCACCCTTATACTCATACAACATAATAAACTGCGGAAGATAAATAACACTTTTTTTTTAAAACTAAGGCCAAGCCGATAAGGCTGCCATAACATAAAAATTACCCGAAAGGGTCTACACTGTTTAACAATGTAAAAACAACTCTAGCCAGTCCAGCCCACAGATGAATACAGACCTCTAAGATTTGGACAAATGTTATGATGGGACAAGGCCCCGTCGTACCCCTGAATATACATAACCATGACGACAAGCTCCGGAACATTGGAGCCATCTCAAATGCTGAACTAGGATCCTAAGCTCGCGGATCCACAACTGTGTACCTAAACATGTGGATATGAACGCAGCCCCCCGAAGGGAGTCAATACAACAGGTACCAAATATGGAACGGAAAATATGGTATAGTAAACAAATCATAACTGTACAAAAGAATGACAGGGGCAAGTATAAAAAAAGTAAATACCAGATCCTACAGTGTCATTACCATCTCGTGAACTTAATCGTACCTTATTATCTTTTCTCGTTTTTACATAAAAGTTATAGTCACATTCTTTCGTACATGCTTAGGAAAAACCGTTAAGTTCATTACCATATAACTTACTTACCTTGCATAACATAATCCGGCCCTTTATGGAGGGACGCCCATACCGCCTACCAACTGGGACGCGATAAAGTCACATAAGTCCGCCATAGAGGTATAACGCCCGCCCATTTCTCGACGCGATAATGTCATATAGTCCGCCTCAAAGGTATATTGCCCGCCCATTTCTCGACGCGATAATGTCATATAGTTCTGCCCATAAAGGTATATCGCCGCCCATTTCGACGCGATAATGTCATATAGTCTGCCCATAAAGGTATATCGCCCGCCCATTTCTCGACGCGATAATGTCATATAGTCTGCCCATAAAGGTATACTGCCCGGCCCATTTCTGGGACGCGATAATGTCATATAGTCTGCCCATAAAGGTATAAATCCCGGCCCATTTCTGGGACGCGATAATGTCATATAGTCTGCCCATAAAGGTATATTGCCCGGCCCATTTCTGGGACGCGATAATGTCATATAGTCTGCCCATAAAGGTATACTGCCCACCCATTTCGACGCGATAATGTCATTATAAAATCCGAATTTAACCCAATGTACTACGCACTCTACCCTTTAAAATGACGCTTTTTCAAATAAAACTTCCAAGATACTAATAACCGTAGTATCAAGTCATATCTACTTTTCAAGACAAGTCACAATACCTTTTAGGAATACATTTATAGGCTTCTAAATCAAGTGACTTCTTTCTTAAAAACCTTAAGCAATTGGTACCTTTAAAACAATTTGCCCTTCTTTATTTCAAATCATTTCTTTGCTTACATTACTGAAGAAAACCATTATTTTAGTCTTCCATAAAGTTGTTATAACCAACTTCCCATAAAGCCGTTATAACTCTTTATGTCTTGAACAAATTCATTCCTTTTATAACCAAGAGACTTATACTTTCAAATCAAATCACATAGCTTTCAAAATACTTCAAGTCTCTTAACTTTTGAAATCAAGCTTCTTTAACTTTTAGAAATCAAGTCTCTTATCTTTAAAATGGCAAGAGATCAATTCTTTCCAAATCAAGTATTCTATACTTTTAAATCAATTCATTTCTTCCTTTAAGAATCAAGTCCCATAACTTTAAAAATAAAGTCCCTTAACCCTCTAAAAATTTGAGGTTCATAGTCTTAAAACTTCATACGTAAATTCTTATAAATTAAGTAACATATACTTTGGTGCGTTGTGAATAAGTTATACTTATTTATAACGATCTTAATCGAGTAGCCATGATCTAGAAAATGTAATACAATTTTGTCTTATCTTAGCTTCTATGCAGATGGAGAATTCTACTCATTTTAACTTAATTGATTGTCATTACATTTTCCTTTATTAACGCTGCAGGGGCTTGTTCGATTCTTATTCTCATTTGTGTCGTAACTTAGCCAAGTCAACTTGGCTCCAAATACCTCCTAACGACTCTTACCAACATCCCCCATAAGACTTGGTAAGAACTTAGGATAACTTAGACATAACATTTACGAGTAAATCAACATACATACCTCTTAACTTCTAAGAGTAGAAGGAATCATGAAATAGTACTACATGTATATTCCATACATAGAATCATGTCAAAAGAAAGAAGAGGTTCACATACCTCGCGACGATTATCGACAAATAGCAAAATGCTCTAAAGTACTTCAACCTTGATAGCTATTCCATCCTTCAAGTAGAATACACTATACTTAGTACTTCAACCTATAATGGCCATAATACGTCCATTAACCTTTAGCTTCGAACGTAGAATATTCTAAGTGCAAAGTCACTAAATTCTACGGAAAATCGGACAACACTTCCTTTGTTTCTACATACTTTGCCACCTTTTCAAGGCCGAATTCAATAACCAAACACGCCACATTTAAGGCCCAACAATTCAGCTAACCAAAGGGTATTACACGCCTTAACAGGACGTGTAAAATTCTGCCCCAAAACCATACCAAACAGCCCCTAAAATAATTTCTAAAATACCATAATTACTATAACGAGGTGGAATGTGATGCCTTTCAACGCCTTTCCACACCCTTATTCCTTCGGGTTTTCATTAGCAATCTACTACATTAAACATGAAATATAGGGGCTGATTTTCCATCATACAACACGCCTAAAGCAGTCCCTAAAAACTGCACGACAATATCCAACAGCTTTATAGATTCTACTAACAACTAAAATCCGATAACTCTTTCCTTAATCCTTTTTATTCCAATTCGAGTTCCAAAACATCTACATAAGTTATAACAACTTATTAACAACAATATTAATCCATTATAACATGCAATAGGTGAAGATAACAACGACAATAACCAACGAATTCCATTTACACCAAATCTGTCCCAAATCGGGTTTAGCCCCAAAAAATGGCTCAAACGCTTTTTATTCTTCATTCTTTTTAACACAAGTTCATCCATACATTATAAAAATAAGTAATATCCAATTACTTTAAAAGAAGAAGGACTTTTACCTCATTTTTTTCCCAAAAACGCCCCAAAATAGTCCGGTATTTATTGGTCCGCAGTTTTCGTTTCGCTCCACTTCTTCAAGTTCCAATCACATATATGTATCCCCTACAACCTTAGGATCAACTTCTCTTCACGTTTCGCTTCCAAAAAGTCGACGGAAAACCCCTAGGGTTTCATTCTATTTTCGGCCCAACCTAGATTTAGGGGTTAAGGGTGCTTAATCTTGGAAAGAAAATACTTTGATCTTGATCTTGTCTTTGGATATGGGGATTTCGAATTGCTCTAGGTTTTTGGAGAGATGAGGGTTTGTATGGATGAATATCTTTTGTTCGAAGTCTTCAAGACTTATCTATATAAAGGTGTATGGAGTCTTCACAAGACAAGTGGGAGGGCACTTGCTAACCTCCTATCACAAGTATTTCTTCACAAAATATTTCATCCACACTTAGTTATTTTTCATCCCATTTCGATGGACATGTAACATAGTATACCAAGACTTAATAAATCCACTAAGTCCATAATTCTAATGAAAAATAATTCCATTACTAGAATTAATTCTTGTCATCACATTAAACTCGAAAATTTTCCGTATAAGGAAATGTAAAAATCCTTTCCTTTCGACATTCCAATCTTAATTCTATAATCATGTTCTTGAATTACGGGTGTAACATTCTTCCTCCTTAGAAACATTCGCCCCCGAATGTTCTTTCTGAGTCCAATCTAATTAGATAGCGACATAGTCTCCTTTACTACACCCTTCATACAACATACGCCACCCACGGCCACATAACTTATGCTAAGATGTCAACTCGTACTCACGAAGCCAACTAGTCCATACTCATAATGACCTCAAAGTCCGTCATAATCATCTCTACTAGGTCTACTAGGTCCGACGATCAGATCATCACCGGCAAATCTCATATACCCGCCGCCTACCACCCAAACACTCACGTGTAGTTACCTCGAAAGGTTCTTATGGATTCGGGCTCTATTCCTTTACACTTGGTTGTTATCTTTCTTATCGGGTCGCATTTCTTCCGTACTTCCAACTCATACTAGCATACATACATAACTTCCATACCGATTTTGGCCTCTAATCTTTTGAGTCACTCTTTTAAACAACATAAGGCCATTTCCGACTCCCACGACCTGGTTCCGGTGGAACGCGTCCACGAACCCGTAAAACAATTAACTAGACTTGGGCCTTGCACCCTCGTGACCCTATCACGTAGCGAAACTACTACCAACCGATCCCACTCCATTTCTAACTATGAGGCGACCCGTAACAGGTACTCACCCCGATCTGCCGTCGCACTTAACTCTTACCCTTAGTCTGAATAAAATCTTATTGCCCGAGAAGGCCTTATATATACCTAAGGTCTCGGCGGTTATCAATATTCTTAGGCTCGCAATTTCCATGCTCCAAGCCTACCTTATCAGTCCCCCCGTAAATGGGTACAAAAACTTCTCATAATACCATAATCGTGTCGTCTTGATCACAACAACCATTACTTACTCTATACGGACCTCATCCGTACAATTCTCTTAAGCCTACCACGTAGCTTAATATATTAACATGGTATTCCATTAAGTTCTTAACATGACTTCTAAGGGTTCACCGCCTCATCGCATACTTCATCCTTTCCCAAATATCCCAATATAAAACATAAGACCTTGGCGAGAATTCATTAACCGTTCCATACCTTCCCGGTATCTAGTTAGTCTTTACCAACTCCTGGTAATCTAAAATCATTCTAGGCAACACGCGTCTGACCCTCATACATAACTCCGTATAGATGTATGTCACAATACCAATTATACTATAATCATTACCAACCTGGATACGCAATCCACATAGTCCTTCCTGGGTCACTGCTGTCTTTCTCGTAGCTGCAATCAACATAACTCGTTAGGGAGAGACGACCCTAACAACACAGCTCTATCGCACGATCTCAGAGTGAGAAGAATGGAAACCAATCCTAAATGTCCTGCAGCCTCCTTATTATAGATGTGGTGCACAACACACCGATAATCAAGACTCTACTAGACACGGTCTGTAGACACTTTCCGAGGACTAACTGCTCTGATACCACTTTTGTCACGACCCGACCCCGGGCCGCGACTGGTGCCCTACCTGGGCACCCTTATACTCATACAACATAATAAACTGCGGAAGATAAATAACACTTTTTTTTTAAAACTAAGGCCAAGCCGATAAGGCTGCCATAACATAAAAATTACCCGAAAGGGTCTACACTGTTTAACAATGTAAAAACAACTCTAGCCACCCAAATTACGATGAATACATGCACTCTAAGATTTGGACAAATGTTATGATGGGACAAGGCCCCGTCGTACCCCTGAATATACATAACCATGACGACAAGCTCCGGAACATTGGAGCCATCTCAAATGCTGAACTAGGATCCTAAGCTCGCGGATCCACAACTGTGTACCTAAACATGTGGATATGAACGCAGCCCCCCGAAGGGAGTCAATACAACAGGTACCAAATATGGAACGGAAAATATGGTATAGTAAACAAATCATAACTGTACAAAAGAATGACAGGGGCAAGTATAAAAAAAGTAAATACCAGATCCTACAGTGTCATTACCATTTCGTGAACTTAATCGTACCTTATTATCTTTTCTCATTTTTACATAAAAGTTATAGTCACATTCTTTCGTACATGCTTAGGAAAAACCGTTAAGTTCATTACCATATAACTTACTTACCTTGCATAACATAATCCGGCCCTTTATGGAGGACGCCATACCGCCTACCAACTGGGACGCGATAAAGTCACATAAGTCCGCCCATAGAGGTATCGCCGCCCATTTCTCGACGCGATAATGTGATATAGTCCGCCTTAAAGGTATATCGCCTACCATTTCTCGACGCGATAATGTCATATAGTTCCGCCCATAAAGGTATATCGCCCGCCCATTTCTCGGGACGCGATAATGTCATATAGTTCGCCCACAAAGGTATATCGCCGCCCATTTCGGGACGCGATAATGTCATATAGTTCGCCCATAAAGGTATATCGCCGCCCATTTCTCGGGACGCGATAATGTCATATAGTCGCCCATAAAGGTATATCGCCTGCCCATTTCTCGACGCGATAATGTCATATAGTTCGCCCATAAAGGTATAAATCCCGGCCCATTTCTGGGACGCGATAATGTCATATAGTCTGCCCATAAAGGTATATTGCCCGCCCATTTCTGGGACGCGATAATGTCAAATAGTCTGCCCATAAAGGTATAACGCCCACCCATTTCTGACGCGATAATGTCATTATAAAATCCGGGAATTTAACCCAATGTACTACGTACCTCTACTCCTTTAAAATGACGCTTTTTCAAATAAAACTTCCAAGATACTAATAACCGTAGTATCAAGTCATATCTACTTTTCAAGACAAGTCACAATACCTTTTAGGAATACATTTATAGGCTTCTAAATCAAGTGACTTCTTTCTTAAAAACCTTAAGCAATTGGTACCTTTAAAACAATTTGCCCTTCTTTATTTCAAATCATTTCTTTGCTTACACATCAAGAAAACCATTATTTTAGTCTTCCATAAAGTTGTTATAACCAACTTCCCATAAAGCCGTTATAACTCTTTATGTCTTGAACAAATTCATTCCTTTTATAACCAAGAGACTTATACTTTCAAATCAAATCACATAGCTTTCAAAATACTTCAAGTCTCTTAACTTTTGAAATCAAGCTTCTTTAACTTTTAGAAATCAAGTCTCTTATCTTTAAAATGGCAAGAGATCAATTCTTTCCAAATCAAGTATTCTATACTTTTAAATCAATTCATTTCTTCCTTTAAGAATCAAGTCCCATAACTTTAAAAATAAAGTCCCTTAACCCTCTAAAAATTTGAGGTTCATAGTCTTAAAACTTCATACGTAAATTCTTATAAATTAAGTAACATATACTTTGGTGCGTTGTGAATAAGTTATACTTATTTATAACGATCTTAATCGAGTAGCCATGATCTAGAAAATGTAATACAATTTTGTCTTATCTTAGCTTCTATGCAGATGGAGAATTCTACTCATTTTAACTTAATTGATTGTCATTACATTTTCCTTTATTAACGCTGCAGTGGCTTGTTCGATTCTTATTCTCATTTGTGTCAGAATCTTAGCCAAGTCAACTTGGCTCCAAATACCTCCTAACGACTCTTACCAACATCCCCCATAAGACTTGGTAAGAACTTAGGATAACTTAGACATAACATTTACGTAGAGTAAATCAACATACATACCTCTTAACTTCTAAGAGTAGAAGGAATCATGAAATAGTACTACATGTATATTCCATACATAGAATCATGTCAAAAGAAAGAAGAGGTTCACATACCTCGCGACGATTATCGACAAATAGCAAAATGCTCTAAAGTACTTCAACCTTGATAGCTATTCCATCCTTCAAGTAGAATACACTATACTTAGTACTTCAACCTATAATGGCCATAATACGTCCATTAACCTTTAGCTTCGAACGTAGAATATTCTAAGTGCAAAGTCACTAAATTCTACGGAAAATCTGACAAAGACTTCCTTTGTTTCTACATACTTTGCCACCTTTTCAAGGCCGAATTCAATAACCAAACACGCCACATTTAAGGCCCAACAATTCAGCTAACCAAAGGGGATTACACGCCTTAACAGGACGTGTAAAATTCTGCCCCAAAACCATACCAAAACAGCCCCTAAAACAGTCTCTAAAACAGTCCATAATTACTATAACGAGGGTGGAATGTGATGCCTTTCAACGCCTTTCCACACCCTTATTCCTTCGGGGTTTTCATTAGCAATCTACTACATTAAACATGAAATATAGGGGCTGATTTTCCATCATACAACACGCCTAAAGCAGTCCCTAAAAACTGCACGACAATATCCAATAGCTTTATAGATTCTACGGCAACAACTAAAATCCGATAACTCTTTCCTTAATCCTTTTTATTCCAATTCGAGTTCCAAAACATCTACATAAGTTATAACAACTTATTAACAACAATATTAATCCATTATAACATGCAATAGGTGAAGATAACAACGACAATAACCAACGAATTCCATTTACACCAAATCTGTCCCAAATCGGGTTTAGCCCCAAAAAATGGCTCAAACGCTTTTTATTCTTCATTCTTTTTAACACAAGTTCATCCATACATTATAACAATAAGTAATATCCAATTACTTTAAAAGAAGAAGGACTTTTACCTCATTTTTTTCCCAAAACGCCCCAAAATAGTCCGGTATTTATTGGTCCGCAGCTGCTTTCGCTACAGTTCTTCATGTTCCAATCACATATATGTATCCCCTCAAACCTTAGGATCACCTTCTCTTCACGTTTCGCTTACAAAAAGTCGACGGAAAACCCCTAGGGTTTCATTCTATTTTCGGCCCAACCTAGATTTAGGGGTTAAGGGTGCTTAATCTTGGAAAGAAAATACTTTGATCTTGATCTTGTCTTTGGATATGGGATTTGAATTGCTCTAGGTTTTTGGAGAGATGAGGGTTTGTATGGATTAATATCTTTTGTTCAAGTCTTCAAGACTTATCTATATAAAGGTGTATGGAGTCTTCACAAGACAAGTGGGAGGGCACTTGCTAACCTCCTATCACAAGTATTTCTTCACAAAATATTTCATCCACACTTAGTTATTTTTCATCCCATTTCGATGGACATGTAACATAGTATACCAAGACTTAATAAATCCACTAAGTCCATAATTCTAATGAAAAATAATTCCATTACTAGAATTAATTCTTGTCATCACATTAAACTCGAAAATTTTCCGTATAAGGAAATGTAAAAATCCTTTCCTTTCGACATTCCAATCTTAATTCTATAATCATGTTCTTGAATTACGGGGTGTAACATTCTTCCCTCCTTAGAAACATTCGTCCCCGAATGTTCTTTCGGAGTCCAATCTAATTAGATAGCGACATAGTCTCCTTTTACTACACCCTTCATACAACATATGCCACCCATGGCCACATAACTTATGCTAAGATGTCAACCTTGGTACTCACGAAGCCAACTAGTCCATACTCATAATGACCTCAAAGTCCGTCATAATCATCTCTACTAGGTCTACTAGGTCCGACGATCAGATCATCACCGCAAATCTCATATACCCGCCACTACCACCCAAACACTCACTGTGTAGTTACCTCGAAAGGTTCTTATGGATTCGTGCTCTATTCCTTTACACTTGGTTGTTATCTTTCTTCGGTCGCATTTCTTTCCGTACTTCCAACTCATACTAGCATACATACATAACTTCCATACCGATTTTGGCCTCTAATCTTTTGAGTCACTCTTTTAAACAACATAAGGCCATTTCCGACTCCCACGACCTGGTTCCGGTGGAACGCGTCCACGAACCCGTAAAACAATTAACTAGACTTGGGCCTTGCACCCTCGTGACCCTATCACGTAGCGAAACTACTACCAACCGATCCCACTCCATTTCAAACTATGAGGCGACCCGTAACAGGTACTCACCCCGATCTGCCGTCGCACTTAACTCTTACCCTTAGTCTGAATAAAATCTTATTGCCCGAGAAGGCCTTATATATACCTAAGGTCTCGGCGGTTATCAATATTCTTAGGCTCGCAATTTCCATGCTCCAAGCCTACCTTATCAGTCCCCCCGTAAATGGGTACAAAAACTTCTCATAATACCATAATCGTGTCGTCTTGATCACAACAACCATTACTTACTCTATACGGACCTCATCCGTACAATTCTCTTAAGCCTACCACGTAGCTTAATATATTAACATGGTATTCCATTAAGTTCTTAACATGACTTCTTAAGGGTTCACCGCCTATCGCATGCTTCATCCTTTCCCAAATATCCCAATATAAAACATAAGACCTTGGCGAGAATTCATTAACTGCTCCATACCTTCCCTAGATCTAGTTAGTCTTTACCAACTCCCGTAATCTAAAATCATTCTAGGCAACACGCTGCCCGACTCATAAATAACTCCGTATAGATTAATGACACAATACCAATTATACTATAATCATGACAAACCTCGATACGCAAACCACATAGTCCTTCCCGGTCATCTGCCTTTCTCAGAGTCGCAATCAACATAACTCGTTAGGGAGAGACGACTAACAACACAATTTCATCGCACGATCTCTGAGAGGAAGAATGGAAACCAATCCTAAATGTCCTGCAGACTCCTTATTATCGATGTGTTGCACAACACACCGATAATCAAGACTCTACTAGACACGGTCTGTAGACACTTTCCGAGGACTAACTTATCTGATACCACTTTTTTCACGACCGACCTCAGCGCGATCGGTGCCCTACCGGCACCCTTATACTCATACAACATAATAAATCGGAAGATAAATAACACTTTTTTTAAAACTAAGGCTGCCGATAAGGCCGCCATAACATAAAAATTACCCAAAGTGGTCTACATCGCTTAACAATGTAAAAACAACTCTAGCCACCCAAATTTACGATGAATACAGCACTTAAGATTTGGACAAATGTTATGATGGACAAGGCCCCGCTGCACTTCGAATATACATAACCATGACGACAAGCTCCTAACATCGAGCCATCTCAAATGCTGAACTAGGATCCTAAGCTCATGATCCACAATCGTACCTAAACATGCGGATATGAACGCACTTCCGGGAGTCAATACAATTACCAAATATGGAACTAAAATATGGTATAGTAAACAAATCATAACTGTACAAAAGAATGACAGGGGCAAGTATAAAAAAAGTAAATACCAGATCCTACAGTGTCATTACCATTTCGTGAACTTAATCGTACCTTATTATCTTTTCTCATTTTTACATAAAAGTTATAGTCACATTCTTTCGTACATGCTTAGGAAAAACCGTTAAGTTCATTACCATATAACTTACTTACCTTGCATAACATAATCCGGCCCTTTACGAGGACGCCATACCGCCTCGCCCAACTGGGACGCGATAAAGTCACATAAGTCCGCCCATGTAGGTATATCGCCTACCATTTCTCGACGCGATAATGTCATATAGTTCGCCTCTTAAAGGTATATCGCCCGCCCATTTCGGACGCGATAATGTCATATAGTCCGCCCATAAAGGTATATCGCCCGCCCATTTCTCGGGACGCGATAATGTCATATAGTTCGCCCACAAAGGTATATCGCCGGCCCATTTCTGGGACGCGATAATGTCATATAGTCTGCCCATAAAGGTATACTGCCCGGCCCATTTCTGGGACGCGATAATGTCATATAGTCTGCCCATAAAGGTATACTGCCCGGCCCATTTCTGGGACGCGATAATGTCATATAGTCTGCCCATAAAGGTATAAATCCCGGCCCATTTCTGGGACGCGATAATGTCATATAGTCTGCCCATAAAGGTATATTGCCCGGCCCATTTCTGGGACGCGATAATGTCAAATAGTCTGCCCATAAAGGTATACTGCCCGACCCATTTCTGGGACGCGATAATGTCATTATAAAATCCGGGAATTTAACCCAATGTACTACGTACCTCTACTCCTTTAAAATGACGCTTTTTCAAATAAAACTTCCAAGATACTAATAACCGTAGTATCAAGTCATATCTACTTTTCAAGACAAGTCACAATACCTTTTAGGAATACATTTATAGGCTTCTAAATCAAGTGACTTCTTTCTTAAAAACCTTAAGCAATTGGTACCTTTAAAACAATTTGCCCTTCTTTATTTCAAATCATTTCTTTGCTTACATTACTGAAGAAAACCATTATTTTAGTCTTCCATAAAGTTGTTATAACCAACTTCCCATAAAGCCGTTATAACTCTTTATGTCTTGAACAAATTCATTCCTTTTATAACCAAGAGACTTATACTTTCAAATCAAATCACATAGCTTTCAAAATACTTCAAGTCTCTTAACTTTTGAAATCAAGCTTCTTTAACTTTTAGAAATCAAGTCTCTTATCTTTAAAATGGCAAGAGATCAATTCTTTCCAAATCAAGTATTCTATACTTTTAAATCAATTCATTTCTTCCTTTAAGAATCAAGTCCCATAACTTTAAAAATAAAGTCCCTTAACCCTCTAAAAATTTGAGGTTCATAGTCTTAAAACTTCATACGTAAATTCTTATAAATTAAGTAACATATACTTTGGTGCGTTGTGAATAAGTTATACTTATTTATAACGATCTTAATCGAGTAGCCATGATCTAGAAAATGTAATACAATTTTGTCTTATCTTAGATTCTATGCATGGAGAATTCTACTCATTTTAACTTAATTGATTGTCATTACATTTTCCTTTATTAACGCTCGCGGGCTTGTTCGATTCTTATTCTCATTTGTGTCAGAATCTTAGCCAAGTCAACTTGCTCCAAATACCTCCTAACGACTCTTACCAACATCCCCCATAAGACTTGGTAAGAACTTAGGATAACTTAGACATAACATTTACGTAGAGTAAATCAACATACATACCTCTTAACTTCTAAGAGTAGAAGGAATCATGAAATAGTACTACATGTATATTCCATACATAGAATCATGTCAAAAGAAAGAAGAGGTTCACATACCTCGCGACGATTATCGACAAATAGCAAAATGCTCTAAAGTACTTCAACCTTGATAGCTATTCCATCCTTCAAGTAGAATACACTATACTTAGTACTTCAACCTATAATGGCCATAATACGTCCATTAACCTTTAGCTTCGAACGTAGAATATTCTAAGTGCAAAGTCACTAAATTCTACGGAAAATCGGACAGCACTTCCTTTGTTTCTACATACTTTGCCACCTTTTTCAAGGCCGAATTCAATAACCAAACACGCCACATTTAAGGCCCAACAATTCAGCTAACCAAAGGGGATTACACGCCTTAACAGGACGTGTAAAATTCTGCCCCAAAACCATACCAAAACAGCCCCTAAAACAGTCTCTAAAACAGTCCATAATTACTATAACGAGGGTGGAATGTGATGCCTTTCAACGCCTTTCCACACCCTTATTCCTTCGGGGTTTTCATTAGCAATCTACTACATTAAACATGAAATATAGGGGCTGATTTTCCATCATACAACACGTCTAAAGCAGTCCCTAAAAACTGCACGACAATATCCAACAGTTTTATAGATTCTACGGCAACAACTAAAATCCGATAACTCTTTCCTTAATCCTTTTTATTCCAATTCGAGTTCCAAAACATCTACATAAGTTATAACAACTTATTAACAACAATATTAATCCATTATAACATGCAATAGGTGAAGATAACAACGACAATAACCAACGAATTCCATTTACACCAAATCTGTCCCAAATCGGGTTTAGCCCCAAAAAATGGCTCAAACGCTTTTTATTCTTCATTCTTTTTAACACAAGTTCATCCATACATTATAACAATAAGTAATATCCAATTACTTTAAAAGAAGAAGGACTTTTACCTCATTTTTTTCCCAAAAACGCCCCAAAATAGTCCGGTATTTATTGGTCCGCAGTTTTCGTTTCGCTCCACTTCTTCAAGTTCCAATCACATATATGTATCCCCTACAACCTTAGGATCAACTTCTCTTCACGTTTCGCTTCCAAAAAGTCGACGGAAAACCCCTAGGGTTTCATTCTATTTTCGGCCCAACCTAGATTTAGGGGTTAAGGGTGCTTAATCTTGGAAAGAAAATACTTTGATCTTGATCTTGTCTTTGGATATGGGGATTTCGAATTGCTCTAGGTTTTTGGAGAGATGAGGGTTTGTATGGATGAATATCTTTTGTTCGAAGTCTTCAAGACTTATCTATATAAAGGTGTATGGAGTCTTCACAAGACAAGTGGGGAGGGCACTTGCTAACCTCCTATTGGCCAAGTATTTCTTCACAAAATATTTCATCCACACTTAGTTATTTTTCATCCCATTTCGATGGACATGTAACATAGTATACCAAGACTTAATAAATCCACTAAGTCCATAATTCTAATGAAAAATAATTCCATTACTAGAATTAATTCTTGTCATCACATTAAACTCGAAAATTTTCCGTATAAGGAAATGTAAAAATCCTTTCCTTTCGACATTCCAATCTTAATTCTATAATCATGTTCTTGAATTACGGGGTGTAACATTCTTCCCTCCTTAGAAACATTCGTCCCCGAATGTTCTTTCGGAGTCCAATCTAATTAGATAGCGACATAGTCTCCTTTTACTACACCCTTCATACAACATATGCCACCCATGGCCACATAACTTATGCTAAGATGTCAACCTTGGCACTCACGAAGCCAACTAGTCCATACTCATAATGACCTCAAAGTCCGTCATAATCATCTCTACTAGGTCTACTAGGTCCGACGATCAGATCATCACCGGCAAATCTCATATACCCGCCACTACCACCCAAACACTCACTGTGTAGTTACCTCGAAAGGTTCTTATGGATTCGGGCTCTATTCCTTTACACTTGGTTGTTATCTTTCTTCTTGGTCGCATTTCTTCCGCATTTCCAACTCATACTAGCATACATACATAACTTCCATACCGATTTTGGCCTCTAATCTTTTGAGTCACTCTTTAAACAACATAAGGCCATTTCCGACTCCACGACTGGATTCGGTGGAACGCGTCCACGAACCCGTAAAACAATTAACTAGACTTGGGCCTTGCACCTCGTGACCCTATCACGTGAGCGAAACTACTACCAACCGATCCCACTCCATTTCAAACTATGAGGCGACCGCAATGTACTCACCCCGATCCGCCGTCACTTAACTCTTACCCTTAGTCCGAATAAAATCTTATCGCCGAGAAGGCCTTATATATACCTAAGGTCTCGGTTATCAATATTCTTAGGCTCGCACTCCATGCTCCAAGCCTACCTTATCACCCCCAGAAATGGTACAAAACTTCTCATAATACCATAATCGTGTCGTCTTGATCACAACAACCATTACTTACTCTATACGGACCTCATCCGCAATTCTCTTAAGCCTACCACGTGAGCTTAATATATTAACATGGTATTCCATTAAGTTCTTAACATGACTTCTAAGGGTTCACCGCCTATCGCATACTTCATCCTTTTCCAAATATCCCAATATAAAACATAAGACCTTGGCGAGAATTCATTAACTGATCCATACCTTCCCGGTATCTAGTTAGTCTTTACCAACTCCTGGTAATCTAAAATCATTCCAGGCAACACGCGTCTGACCCACATACATAACTCCGTATAGATGTATGTCACAATACCAACTATACTATAATCATTACCAACCTGGATACGCAATCCACATAGTCCTTCCCGGTCATCACGCTTTCTCGTAATGCAATCAACATAACTCGTTAGGGAGAGACGACCCTAACAACACAGCTCTATCGCACGATCTCAGAGTGAGAAGAATGGAAACCAAACCTAAATGTCCTGCAGCCTCCTGATTATAGATGTGGTGCACAACACACCGATAATCAAGACTCTACTAGACACGGTCTGTAGACACTTTCCGAGGACTAACTCCTCTGATACCACTTTTGTCACGACCCGACCCCGGGCCGCGACTGGTGCCCTACCTGGGCACCCTTATACTCATACAACATAATAAACTGCGAAAGATAAATAACACTTTTTTTTTAAAACTAAGGCCAAGCCGATAAGGCTGCCATAACATAAAAATTACCGAAAGTGGTCTACATGCTTAACAATGTAAAACAACTCTAGCCACCCAAATTTACGTATGAATACAGACCTCTAAGATTTGGACAAATGTTATGATGGGACAAGGCCCCGTCGTACCCCTGAATATACATAACCATGACGACAAGCTCCAGAATATTGAAGCCATCTCAAATGCTGAACCAGGATTCTAAACTCGCGGATCCACAACTGTGTACCTAAACCTGCGGATATGAACGCAGCACCCCGAAGGGGGTCAATACAACAGGTACCAAATATGGAACGGAAAATATGGTACAGTAAACAAATCATAACTGTACAAAAGAATGATAAGGGCAAGTATAAAAAAAGTAAATACCAGATCCTACAGTGTCATTACCATCTCGTGAACTTAATCGTACCTTATTATCTTTTCTCATTTTTATATAAAAGTTATAGTCACATTCTTACGTACATGCTTAGGAAAAACCGTCAAGTTCATTACCATATAACTTACTTACCTTGCATAACATAATCCGGCCCTTTATGGAGGGACGCCATATCGCCTTACCAATCTGGGACGCGATAAAGTCACATAAGTCTGCCCATAGAGGTATACTGCCCGGCCCATTTCTGGGACGCGATAATGTCATATAGTCTGCCCATAAAGGTATACTGCCCGACCCATTTCTGGGACGCGATAATGTCATATAGTCTGCCCATAAAGGTATACTGCCCGGCCCATTTCTTGGACGCGATAATGTCATATAGTCTGCCCATAAAGGTATACTGCCCGACCCATTTCTGGGACGCGATAATGTCATATAGTCTGCCCATAAAGGTATACTGCCCGTCCCATTTCTGGGACGCGATAATGTCATATAGTTTGCCCATAAAGGTATACTGCCCGGCCCATTTCTGGGACGCGATAATGTCATATAGTCTGCCGATAAAGGTATACTTCCCGGCCCATTTCTGGGACGCGATAATGTCATATAGTCTGCACATAAAGGTATACTGCCCGGCCCATTTCTGGGACGCGATAATGTCATATAGTTTGCCCATAAAGGTATACTGTCCGGCCCATTTCTGGGACGCGATAATGTCATTATAAAATCCGGGAATTTAACCCAATGTACTACGTACCTCTACTCCTTTAAAATGACGCTTTTTCAAATAAAACTTCCAAGATACTAATAACCGTAGTATCAAGTCATATCTACTTTTCAAGACAAGTCACAATACCTTTTAGGAATACATTTATAGGCTTCTAAATCAAGTGACTTCTTTCTTAAAAACCTTAAGCAATTGGTACCTTTAAAACAATTTGCCCTTCTTTATTTCAAATCATTTCTTTGCTTACATTACTGAAGAAAACCATTCTTTTAGTCTTCCATAAAGTTTTTATAACCAACTTCCCATAAAGCCGTTATAACTCTTTATGTCTTGAACAAATTCATTCCTTTTATAACCAAGAGACTTATACTTTCAAATCAAATCACATAGCTTTCAAAATACTTCAAGTCTCTTAACTTTTGAAATCAAGCTTCTTTAACTTTTAGAAATCAAGTCTCTTATCTTTAAAATGGCAAGAGATCAATTCTTTCCAAATCAAGTATTCTATACTTTTAAATCAATTCATTTCTTCCTTTAAGAATCAAGTCCCATAACTTGAAAAATAAAGTCCCTTAACCCTTTAAAAATTTGAGGTTCATAGTCTTAAAACTTCATACGTAAATTCTTATAAATTAAGTAACATATACTTTGGTGCGTTGTGAATAAGTTATACTTATTTATAACGATCTTAATCGAGTAGCCATGATCTAGAAAATGTAATACAATTTTGTCTTATCTTAGCTTCTATGCAGATGGAGAATTCTACTCATTTTAACTTAATTGATTGTCATTACATTTTCCTTTATTAACGCCGCAGCGGGCTTGTTCGATTCTTATTCTCATTTGTGCTGTAACTTAGCCAAGTCAACTTGGCTCCAAATACCTCCTAACGACTCTTACCAACATCCCCCATAAGACTTGGTAAGAACTTAGGATAACTTAGACATAACATTTACGTAGAGTAAATCAACATACATACCTCTTAACTTCTAAGAGTAGAAGGAATCATGAAATAGTACTACATGTATATTCCATACATAGAATCATGTCAAAAGAAAGAAGAGGTTCACATACCTCGCGACGATTATCGACAAATAGCAAAATGCTCTAAAGTACTTCAACCTTGATAGCTATTCCATCCTTCAAGTAGAATACGCTATACTTAGTACTTCAACCTATAATGGCCATAATACGTCCATTAACCTTTAGCTTCGAACGTAGAATATTCTAAGTGCAAAGTCACTAAATTCTACGGAAAATCGGACAACACTTCCTTTGTTTCTACATACTTTGCCACCTTTTTCAAGGCTGAATTCAATAACCAAACACGCCACATTTAAGGCCCAACAATTCAGCTAACCAAAGGGGATTACACGCCTTAACAGGACGTGTAAAATTCTGCCCCAAAACCATACCAAAACAGCCCCTAAAATAGCCTCTAAAACAGTCCATAATTACTATAACGAGGGTGGAATGTGAGGCCTTTCAACGCCTTTCCACACCCTTATTCCTTCGGGGTTTTCATTAGCAATCTACTACATTAAACATGAAATATAGGGGCTGATTTTCCATCATACAACACGTCTAAAGCAGTCCCTAAAAACTGCACGACAATATCCAACAGTTTTATAGATTCTACGGCAACAACTAAAATCCGATAACTCTTTCCTTAATCCTTTTTATTCCAATTCGAGTTCCAAAACATCTACATAAGTTATAACAACTTATTAACAACAATATTAATCCATTATAACATGCAATAGGTGAAGATAACAACGACAATAACCAACGAATTCCATTTACACCAAATCTGTCCCAAATCGGGTTTACCCCCAAAAAATGGCTCAAACACTTTTTATTCTTCATTATTTTTATCACAAGTTCATCCATACATTATAACAATATTTAATATCCAATTACTTTAAAAGAAGAAGGACTTTTACCTCATTTTTTGCCCAAAAACGCCCCAAAATAGTCCGGTCTTTATTGGTCCGCAGTTTTCGTTTCGCTCCACTTCTTCAAGTTCCAATCACATATATGTATCCCCTACAACCTTAGGATCAACTTCTCTTCACGTTTCGCTTCCAAAAAGTCGACGGAAAACCCCTAGGGTTTCATTCTATTTTCGGCTCAACCTAGATTTAGGGGTTAAGGGTGCTTAATCTTGGAAAGAAAATACTTTGATCTTGATCTTGTCTTTGGATATGGGGATTTCGAATTGCTCTAGGTTTTTGGAGAGATGAGGGTTTGTATGGATGAATATCTTTTGTTCTAAGTCTTCAAGACTTATCTATATAAAGGTGTATGGAGTCTTCACAAGACAAGTGGGGAGGGTACTTGCTAACCTCCTATTGGCCAAGTATTTCGTCACAAAATATTTCATCCACACTTAGTTATTTTTCATCCCATTTCGATGGACATGTAACACAGTATACCAAGACTTAATAAATCCACTAAGTCCATAATTCTAATGAAAAATAATTCCATTACTAGAATTAATTCTTGTCATCACATTAAACTCGAAAATTTTCCGTATAAGGAAATGTAAAAATCCTTTCCTTTCGACATTCCAATCTTAATTCTATAATCATGTTCTTGAATTACGGGGTGTAACACACTTGATTTAGAAGCCGAGAAATGTATTTCTAAAAGTGTAGTGACTTATGTGAAATGTAAACAAGCCTCGATACTACGGGTGTTAGTATCTCGGGGTTTCATATGAAAAATAATCTTTTGAAAAGAAGGGAAGTACGTAGTACTTGGGGTTAAATTCCCGGACTTTTTATGTGTGAAACAAAAGTGCCATGAGTTTATAAAAAATGGAAGTCTAAAGGTTTAATGAACTTGCCTATGTTTGCTTGTGATACCTTTGAGTGCAAGTATTATATGTTTACGTTGTCGTGACTCTCAGTTGGAGGGCCGGCTGACTTGTTATGAATTTATTGGGCGTACCGGCAGTGACGGAGGATTCCACGGGTATGCTTCCATTGTAATTGATCTTGGCCATGCTTATACGATGAGGGATTCTGGGGCATGCGACCAGGAGGCGGGTTAGATTCCCGGATGTGTTTTATTACCCATGGCCATGCTTATACGATGAGGGATTCTGGGGCATGCGACCATATTATATTTTACTCCATGGGCTAGCTCCCCATGAAGACATGTACCCACGATGAGGGATGCCGGGGGCATGTTATATTATTACTCCATGGGCTAGCTCCCCATGAAGACATGTACCCACGATGAGGGATTCCGGGGGCACGTTATGGCCATGCTTATACGATGAGGGATTCCGGGGCATGCGGCCACGTTGTATATATATATATATGTATGTGTTGTATGTGTGTACGCCGACAGTGAGGTAGGATGCCACGGGCGCGTCACATGGTTATATGTTACTCTTACGACTGTCGGCAGTGATGGGGGATTCCACGGGCAGGGGGTATGGATATATATATATATGTGTTGTATGTGTGTACGCCGACAGTGAGGTAGGATGCCACGGGCGCGTCACATGGTTATATGTTACTCTTACGACTGTCGGCAGTGATGGGGGATTCCACGGGCAGGGGGTATGGATATATATATATGTGTTGTATGTGTGTACGCCGACAGTGAGGTAGGATGCCACGGACGCGTCACATGGTTATGTTATTCACTTATAGATGCCGACAGTGATGGGGGATTCCACGGTCACGCTTTGATATTTGAGGGCTGGTGTCGGTAGCCCTGTACGACTATTGTTCATGTGTTGAAATAGTCTTTAAAAGGTAAAACTGACTTTCATTACTTTCATTTTGGTAAGGCACAGTGTACTGTTATTTAGGTTATCATACATGTCTCCAGCTTCTTATAGACTGCTATGATTTCATTCTGATATTTTCGCCACATACTTTGTACATATTTCGCATCGACTCTTCTGGCTGCGTTCATGCCGCAGGTTGAGGTACGTAGCTTGTTAATCCACGCTCTTGGGTCATAGTTCAGTTCTTGGAAAGCTCCATTTCTCCGGAGGCTTTGTCTTTTGGTACGATTTTCCCCGAGGTTGTAGGTTCATGTATATTCAGGGGTATGGCGGGGCCCTGTCCCGCCACAGTTGTTATCTTAAAACTCTTAGAGGTCTGTAGTCACATATTGTGGGTCAGTTTGTAAAGGAAAGGAGGCAACTGCTTCGTTTATGTATTTACTATCCAGGGAGGTAGCCTTATCGGCTAACCTGTTGATTTTATCTTTGTTGATTTATTTTATAAGTTTCATGTATGTTCCACTGATTATCTCTGATGTATACCTGTAAGGGTGCCTGTGTAGGCACGATGGCCGGGCCCGGTCGGGTCGTGACACCAGTCCTATGCAAGGAGATTACCTCATGCGGGTCCATACGACCTATGTGGACGGATACAGTCTATGCGAGGAAATTACCTCATGCGGGTCCATACGGCCTATGCGGGTGAAATAGTCCCAGGAGTAGGATTGCAGAATGATACTACGGGCGGATGGCCCTAGGTTAATCATGAGCTTCCTGTTTTAAAACCGACAAAGTTTATTATTGTCCACTCTTATTGTTAGTAAGGCATAGTGTACTGTTAATGTGGTTTTCATACATGTCCCCAGCTTTATTTTAGACTATTATGATTTCATTACAGTACTTTCAGTTTCACATACTTAGTACCTGTTGTACTGACTTCCTTCGGGGAGCTGCGTTCATGCCGCATGTAGAGTTATACAGGTTGCTGATCCTCACTCTTAGGATCACGGTTCAGCTGTTGAGAAGCTCCATTACTCCGGAGGCTTATCCTTGGTTCAGATCCCTGGTATTGTCTGTTGTACATTCAGGGGTATGGCGGGGCCCTGTCCCATCACATTTGTTATTCTTAGAGGTATGTAGTCATGTTTTGTGGTTTGGGTTGTAAAGAAAAAAAAAGAGGTAACTGCTTTTTTTGGATTATGTGTATACTTTTGGAAGGTGGTCTTATCGGCTAGCCTGTTATTTATTTCTTTTGAGTTATATGTATGTTCCGCTACTATTCTCTTATGTATACCGGTAAGGGGTGCCCAGGTAGGGCACCAGTCGCGGGCCCGGGGTCGGGTCGTGATAATAGCTTTCGTACTTGCCCCGGTCAGTGGCTGACGTAGGATGGTCTGGTAGTTGGCTTTCGTACTTGCCCCCGTCAGTTCTATAGAACATTTTGGTACGGTAGACTCCGGTAGATAGCTTTCGCACTTGCCCCGGTCATATCTCGTGACGACAGGCTGGATCTGGTAGTTGGCTTTCGTACTTGCCCCGGTCAGTTGTTGACGCAGGCTGGATCTGGTAGTTGGCTTTCGTACTTGCCCCGGTCAGTTTTATGATGCAGGCTGGATCTGGTGGTTCGCTTTCCTACTTGGCCCGTACAGTTTTTACGACACAGGTGCGACTTGGTGTTCATGTATACTTATTGGCTTTATGTTATATCATGGACTGTCGGTAGTGAGGAAGGGATTCCACTGGCATGATTGATGTTATGGGCGTGAGACCCATGGTTATATTTGAGTATTGACTTTGAGGGCATGCGTCCCTGACTTGACATGACTGCTTGTATATTGTGTATTGTAGTTTGGTATAGACTGTTATGATTTCATTACAGTATTTTCAGTTTCACATACTTGGTACATTCTTCGTACTGACCTCCTTCGGGGGGCTGCATTCATGCCGCAGGTTTAGGTACGCAGTTTGGTGATTTGCAAGTGTAGGACCCTTGCTCAGAGTTTTGGATAGCTCCATCTGTTCAGGAGTTTATCATTTTGGTATAGATCCTTCATTACAGACTTTTGTACAGTTATGGATATGGCGGGGCCTTGTCCCGTCATAGTTCAGTAAAACTCTTAGAGGTCTGTATTCATATGTGGGGTTGGACTCGTGTACAGTGTAGTGCCTTTTGATTATGTATATTATATGGCAGCCTTTTCGGCTTTGCCCTTGCATGTTCGTTGGTTTTAAAAAAAACGAGGTGTTATTTAATTTCGCGGTTTAATTGTGTTATTAAGGTAGGAGGGTGCCCAGGTAGGGCACCAGTCACGGGCCCGGGGTTCGGGGCGTGACAGTTGTATCCTGTTTCCCCACCATCATAAGATCACCAGGGTGACGTAATATCATAAAATTGGGATTCACCTAGCGTAATCATTTAGAAGAATGACTAACCAAAGGGAGCCTTTTTTCGACGTCGATATTTCCAAATTTAGGAAGATGGATCATCGGATTGGTATATTAGGTTAATATTTGGCTATTAGAATCTATTGCAGGTACTTAGTCTCATAGTATATTCATCTTTATAACTTAACATCTATTTGTTGTTGTATTCCGTCTTATTGACTATGAACTATGTAATATTACCATACTTTTACTATGCGACTCTCAATTGCTCTTTATATTTGCTGAAGTATTCCGCTTATATTGATATCAGTTATTTGTTATGCATCTCTTTTCTTATCATGGTTCAAGTATACATCATCGTTCTTATAAATTCCTCTTCTTTAGTTGGTTTTATATCCTACTTACCATTTCTGCTTTACTTCAAATCAAATCTTTTCTGAAGGAAACATTTACCTTACACACAAGAAATTCAATACTTGGCCCTCGGTGCGCGAAGATTACAAAAAATCATATTCATTTCATAATTTCTGGGTAAGTCAGATATACATAGTCCAAAGGAGTAGCTTTGACATATCCATACTATATTTCCTGAACTATCCATCCAAGACCCAGTCCAACCTCTGTTAAGTCCCGATCTTTATAGGTCCTTCTTACTGTAGTTTTGCCCTTATGGAAAGCGGGGTAACAATACTCATATTACTTTATCAAATATCAATTTCCTTATATCCTCCTGTATGCAGGTACTCTACACCTTTTTTACCATACATCTCTCGCATCCTAAAACCAATACTTTACCTTTCCAGATATTCATGAACTCCTCCGTATCTCAAATGCCCACACTCCGTGATGATAGTATAGCACTCGAACCTCTAGCGTATTGATAACCTGCATGGGGGTTTTCATTTACTTACTATAAATACAGATTGGCTGGAGTCTTTTTGGTAACCAGAAGTACTGGAACTGTATAAAATACGAGTTAGACTTGAATTCATACAACTCATCTCTACTACACGATCTATGAGATGAAAGAACAAAAATGATTCGTAATGCCCTGTTGCCTTATATTTATAAGTGTGGTGCATAACACACCCATAAACAAGACTCTACTAAACATGACTTATAGACTCCCAAGAAGAAGAATTCTTACCTTAATTTAGCCGAAACAGTACCTAGTTGCATTCGACACCCACTGCTCCAACTCGCACCATTTCTTGAACTCACAATGACATGTATGCATTCATTACAAGTTTAAACCCATTTTACTTACATTTTTTTCTTCCAAAATCGTTCATCTCCAAAACTTAAGTTTCTGGGCAGTTTCGGACCAGCATTTACTGTGACCCACTGGTAAGGGAGTTTACCATGTCTTAGAACTTAGTAGAGGAACTTAATCTTGGAAAAGGGAGTTAATTTAGTCTTTAACTTAGCTATGGAGGTCAATAAAAATCTGTTTTGGAGGAGGAGAGTGTCACGACCCGTTCCCGGGCCCGTGACTGGTGCCTTACCCGGGCACCCAAGTAGACATACATCAGAGTAACCAGCGGAATATAAACTTGCAAACATGAAACAGTGTAACATAAGAACAGTCTATCCAAAGAAAAGTTGCCTTTCGGCATGTACATAAATACCAAAAGTGAACAGTTACATCCCAACTTTACGACAGGACTACAGACCTCCAAGAAGGTGTAAACACTATGACAGGACAGGGCCCCGTCATACCCCTGAATGTACAAAACATCTACAACACCAGGGAGAACCGTACCAAAAGTTGAGCCTCCGGAGAAATGGAGCTCCTGACACCTGAGTAAAGATCCTAAGAATGAGGATCCACCACCTGCTTCTTACTCACAGATGAACACGCCTCCGAAGGAGGTCGATAACAGTACCAAGTATGTGAAATCAGAAAGTCTTGATATATATAATTATAACATTTTAAAACCAATTCACAAATAAGTACGAAACAACTAAGTTATCTCGCATAGTGCCACATCATAAACAAGAGCAAAAATAGATATAATGTAATCGGTCTTTTCTAGGCCGCTAATGATCGGGCAAGGCCAATCGCCCATAGTATCATTATGCGAGCCTAATCTCGAACTCCCGCAGTCCGCATAGCCCCTAGGCCCGCATGAGGTATTCTCGCGACGGGGTAGCTAACCCGCGACATCGCCCCGACTCCGCACCGCACGCCACATAGACCGCATGAGGTATTCTCGTGACGGCGTAACACACCCGAGTGATCATCCCGAACACCGCAGCTCCACATAGGTCTCATGGACCCGCATGAGGTATTCTCGCGACGGGGCGCTAACCCACGGCATCGTAACAAGTCAGGAGGGTGAGTGATATAATACTAACACAACGGCTTATCGTTAAACAACATAAGCACAACAAGAATAGCCTCCTTACACAAGCGTCACAAGATACTAACACACATAGCATCATAACATGTTTATCAAACCAACTTACCATACCTTCAAACATCATTTCAAGCATTTGATAAACAAATAATTAAACCGTTTCTTATCTTTCTTAAGTCGTTGTAGCTAACTTCCCATAAAGCTAGTATAACACTTAAACTTTTTATGAAAACCAAGTATTACTTTTCTTCCAAAATGATTCATAACTCTTTTTGAAATATTCAAGATTTTTATTAATTAGAACTCAAGTCCAAAGACATCAAAGTAAAGCCAAATTTAGTTTAACACACGTACGTCTACCGTACTATATATATTTCACAAATATCATGCTCAAAGGGATAGGAAGAATCACATACCTCCTCGGCTAAATCCACTTGCCAAGTCGGATATGTCGCGCAGATGTCAACCTATAATAGTCAAAACACGCCTATCAACTTCTAGTTTTACGTGGGATTCTTCTAAGTAAGATTTCTCTTAGTCTACGAAAAATTGGGCAGCACCTCCCCCGTTTCTACTCAATTCTCCACCTTTTTCAAGGCCCGATAATAGTAACCAACATGCCATAAATAAGGCGCAATAATTCCGAAATTTAAAGAAGGGGATCACACGCCCAAACGGAACGTGATTAACAATCTTCCCCTTAACAACAACAATAATTAAATAAGGGGATCACACGCCCAAACGGAACGCGATTAACAATCTTCCCCTTAACAACAACAATAATTAAAGAAGGGGATCACACGCCAAACTAACGCGATTAACAATCTTCCCCTTAACAACAATGTAAATACAGTCCAAAGTAAATACAGTCCAAAGTAAATACGGTCCAAAGTAAATACAGTCCTTAAGTTGGGGTCCTTGGCCAACTTTTACAATTTTACTTATCCAATTACTTCATTAATCCTTCAACTTATATTCCAATCTTTATATAAGTTATAGTTTCTTTGTTGTTAACTTCTTAGTAAGTAATGGATACATTTTTACCATTTTAATGGCTAATATGCCAATTCTCCTTTTAACATCTTAACAAGATCCAAATCTTTTCTTATGTCTCATACTTCATAATATACTTCCAATATATGTATAATATCCAATATACATAATAATCAACTTCACAAAGAGGTTAAGGTTCATTACCTCAATTTAGCCCAAAAATATTCAAGAACTTAAAATCGTTCCTAAGCAAGTTTTAGCTCCAAATCTTTGTGTTCCAAACCACCACAAGTCACCCTTAGAAGTTTCTAACCAACTTCTATTCAAGACTTAACTCCAAAAAGTGAAGAACACTAAAGTTCCAAATCTGTCCACTCTCGGCTTTGTGAGGGTTTTGAGGCTAGGAGTGTGAAATCTTGTCTAACTCTTGGTTAATAATCTTCCTAATACATTAAGGAAGAACACTTGTAAGTTTAAGAATTTTTGGACAACATTTGCTCAAGAAAGAGGGGGGTGGGACGAGAGAAACTAGGGAGGAGAGGAAAATATTTTCAAGTCTTGAAATGTTCTAAGTGTGGAAGATTTCATCAACTAGAGGTGTTTATATAGGACAACCAAAGGTTAGGATTGAAACATGTGTATGGTATAGATTGTTTGTGTAGGTTTCTTTCTCCACTTGTCCCACAAATGCCATGCAAGACTTTGACCATTTGACTTGCCCACTAACTTCAAATAAACGTCCCATTGCCATGCAAATGCCATGCAAGACTTTTGGCCACTTGTCTTTCCCACTTGTGTTGAAAAAAAACGTCCAACATGGCTCTTGGGGTGACACATGTCGCCCTCCTATTGGTCCAAAATATTTATCTCTCGGAAAAATTCCATAATTGGTTAAAATATTGAAAACGTAAAAAATTTCCTTCACAAGGTTCGGAATATTTTCCGTCGGAAAACAATTCTTTCATTCTTACCCTAAATAGGGTTTATACATTCGTACGTACGTCCTTACATACATACTCCGGAACTACGGGGTATAACATTACCTCTCCATTAGAAACATTCGTCCCGAATGTTCCTCCTAGATTCAATTAAATCAGATAACGACATAGTCCCTCATAACTTGAACAATCTGCAAAATGCCACATATGGCCACAATAGAACAATTAAGTACATACGACAATTAAAATTAACCAGTAGGAACGTGAGTTACCTGGAGGTATGGGGAATAAGTGAGGATACTTCTGCCTCATGTCCTCCTCCGCTTCCCACGTCATCTCCTCTCTGTTCTCGTTCCGCCATAAGACCTTGACGGAAGCCACATCCTTTGTCCGCAGTCGCCTAACCTGACGATCGAGTATTGCTATGGGAATCTCCTCATACGATAACCCCTCTATCACCTGGACATCATCAATCAGGTGCACTCTACATGGATCTCCGATATATCTCCTCAGCATAGAAACATGAAAAACCGGATGTACTGCCTCCAGATCGGACGACAGATCCAACTCATAGGCAACCTTGCCTACCCTACGGACAATCTGATAAGGCCTAATGTACCTCGGGCTGAGATTCCCCTTCTTCCCAAACCTCATCACACCCTTCATGGGTGATACCTTCAGAAACACCCAATCAGCAACCTCGAACTCCAAATGTCCAGGCCGATGATCCGCATACGACTTCTGTCGACTCTGAGCTGTCAATAACCGCTCCTGGATAAGCTTCACCTTATCCACCGCCTGCTGAACCAAGTCCGGCCCGACTAACTGCACCTCACCTACATCAAACCAGCCTATCGGTGACCTGCACTTCCTCCCATATAAGGCCTCATAAGGCGCCATCTGGATACTGGAGTGGTAGCTGTTGTTATACGCAAACTCTACTAGCGGCAAATGATCCTCCCAGCTACCCCTGAAATCAATAACACAGGCTCGCATCATATCCTCGTTGTGCGGATAAGACGCTCGCTGTCGCTTGGCCCGAGGATGGAATGCGATCGAGGCTCACATGTGTCCCTAATCCCTTCTAGAAAGACCTCCAAAAGTTAGCCGTAAACTGGGCTCCCCTGTCCGATATGATAGATATAGGGACCCCATGCAGTCTCACGATCTCTCGGATGTAAAGTCTAGCGTAATCCTCGGCCGAAAAAGTCGTCCTGACGGGAAGAAAGTGGGCGGATTTCATCAGCCTGTCGACGATAACCCAGATGGAATCATGCTTCCTCTGAGTGTGAGGTAACCCTGTAATAAAGTCCATATTGATCACCTCCCACTTCCATGTCGGAATCTCTATAGCCTGCAACAACCCACCAGGCCTCTGGTGCTCCACCTTGACCTGCTGACAACTTGGGCACTGAGCAACAAACTCTGCAACGTCCCTCTTCAGGCCGACCCACCAATACACAGATCTGAGGTCGTGGTACATCTTTGTCGACCCCGGATGGATAGAGTAACGCGCGCTGTGTGCTTCCCCTAGAACTCTGCCGAATTCTCGCAATATCCGAACACACAACTCGCCTCAAACCTTAGCACCCCATCAGGTGCTACCTCAAAAGGACCCTTCCCCTCACGAAGAGCCGTATCTCGATATCGTGTCATAATCTGATGCTCATACTGTCGCCTCTTCACCTCCTCGACGATGGAAGATTCGACAACCTCTCGAACCCGAACCCCACTACTATCATAATCAATCAATCGGACTCCAAGGCTCGCTAGCTGATGTAACTCGCGGACCATGCCCCTCCTATCTGGCTGCACATCTGATAGAATACCCATCGACCTACGACTAAGGGCATCTGCCACTACATTGGCCTTCCCTGGGTGGTATAGGATATCGACATCATAATCCTTGAGTAGCTCTAACCATTGTATCTGTCGCAAGTTCAGCTCCCTCTGGCTGAAGATATACTGGAGGCTCTTGTGGTCTGTGTAAATATCTACATGAACTCCATACAAATAATGTCTCCAGATCTTCAAGGCGTAAATCACTGCTGCCAACTCTAAGTCATGTGTGGGGTAGTTCTTCTCATGCTTCTTGAGCTGTCGAGATGCGTAAGCTATAACTTTGTCCTGCTGCATCAACACACATCCAAGCCCGATGCCCGACGCATCACAATAAACCACATAGCCGTCTGGACCCTCTGGAAGAGTAAGAAGCGGGCGTGCCAACCTCTCCTTCAAGAATCGAAGCCCTCCTCACAAGCATCCGCCCATCAAACTTAGCCGCTTTCCGAGTCGACTTGGTCAAAGGTACAAATAGAAGCAAACTTCTCCACAAACCTCCTGTAGTAACCCGCAAGGCCCAAAAGTCGCGCACTCTCTGGGGCAGAGGTCTAGGCCAACTCGATCGCCTCAATCTTTGCCGTATCCACCCGAATACCATCTACCGACAATGTGCCCCGAAACGCCACCAACCCAACCAAAACTCACACTTCGAAAACTTGGCATACAACCGCTGGTCCCGGAGAACTCCCACCACCGTCCTCAAATGCTCCGCATGCTCCTGCTCCGAGCGAGAATAAATCAAGATGTCATCAATGAATACTATCACAAACGTATCCAAAAATGGCTTGAACACTCGGTTCATCAAATCCATAAATATCGCCAAGCATTGGTCAAGCCGAAGACATGACCACAACTCATAGTGCCGTCACGGGTCCGGACGCACCCTAGGGACATCCGTCTCCCTAACTCTCACCTGATCGTAACCAGATCGTAGTTCTATCTTGGAGAATCACCTCGCACCCTGTAACTGGTCGAACAAGTCATCAATCCTGGGAAGGGGGTATCTGTTCTTAATAGTCACCTTGTTCACCGCTCGTAATCGACACACGCGCAGCCGCCCCATCCTTCTTCTTCACAAACAATACCGCGCTCCTGCAGAGAAACACTAGCACGATAAAGCCCTTTCTCCAAAGAAATCTCTCACCGGTCCTTCAACTCTCTCAACTCGGCAGGTGTCATTCTGTATGGCGTAATGGATATAGGCCGAGTGTCTGGCAACACATCGATGCAAAACTCAATCTCCCTCTCAGGAGGGATACCCGGGAGGTCGTCTGGGAACACATCTGGGAACTCTCTCGACATCGGAATCGATCAAGGTCCGTATCTCGACCTCGATCAAATACTCGAATGAGATGGTAGATATACCCCTTCTGCACCATCTTCATGGCCTTGAGGTAAGAAATAAACTTACCCCTCGGCGACACAGTGTTCCCCTCCCACTCAATAACCGGCTCCCCAGGAAACTGGAACCGTACCAACCGCTTCCTACAGTCTACATTGGCGTAGCAAGAAGCTAACCAATCCATACCCATGATCACATCAAAATCGGTCATATCCAACTCTATCAAGTCGGCTAGGGTCTGACGACTGCATATAGTCATTGGGCAAGCCCTATATACCCGCCACTACCATCGAATCCCCATCGCGTAGCTACCTCGTGCGGTCTATGGACTCAGGCTCTATCCCTATCCTACTAGCAATATGGGGAGATATATAGGACAAGGTAGAACCTGGATCTATCAAGGCATATACGTCATAACAAGAAACTGATAAAGTACCTTTGATGACATCCGGTGACGTCTCCTGGTCCTGGCGGCTGGACATGGCATAAATGCGCTCGAGGACCGGCTGAACTAGGACCCTTGCCAAGACCTCTGCCGCAACTCCGCTGGTCCATGAGCACCACGCCCGGCGAGTAATCAGGAGATGAAGACCGTAAAGACCTCGTAGGTGAACCCTACCATCTGCGCCGTCGGTGGGCTTCTCGCAAAGTGACCCTGCTGGCCGCAAGTGTAACAAGCTCCCGAAGTAGTACCACAACTCCCGTAATGGGATCTACCACATCGAACACACTGAGAGGAAGGTGGTCACGATCAGTTAGCACCTCTTCTACCCTGGAAGTCCGAAGTCCCGGGCCTCGACCGCCCCGAATACCTCGCTACCTCAAGATGGTGTAGGAGTGCTCGAGCCGGGCCGCGTACAAATCTAGTCTCTGGCCGAGATCGCCCACCCCGAGAGCTACCAAAAGACCGCCGCCCCGGCCTTCTTCTCGCGATATCTGCCAACCCGCTCTTACGCCTCACACCCGCGTACGAGCCTACGCGAGCAATGTCCATGCCGTGAAGAGCTACACCAGCAAGACTCGCCAAGTAGTCATCAAGCCTCGCGGACGTAGTGGTGCACTCGTCCTCCATATCCGCCACTAACGCGGGGACATACCGAGCCAACGAAGTCAAACTCCACGTTGTACTCCCGAATCAGGCGCCTGCTTCGCCAAAGATCAAAAATATGTTTCGCTCGTTTCTCATCTTCGAGGCAAGAAGTGAGTGAAATGCCTCGAGAACTCGTCCCAAATACCGGAGGCGCATGCTCCCCGACAGCTCCCATGAATCAAACCACGATCGCAGATCACGCGGCCGATGTGAACCTAAAACCACCGACTCGGTCTCCAAGCCTTGGTCACTCGCGATCCATCAGAATCGCTTGATGAACTCCTCGCGGATCATCCTCGTGCCTCGACCCATGTAACTCGCGGTCGCAACTCGTAAAGTCCCGTCTCAAACTATCCGACTTCGGGTGAACCACGGTACTATCGAATCGAACTGATGCATCCGGCCTATCTCGTGCCTCGCCATGACGACTTCGCTAATAATCGCCATCTCTCAGAACCCATCTCCTATGCTCCAGCCGTGGACCGAGGCTCAGGTGTCGTGGCCTCAGTAGCCACTGCTGCGACTCTAAACAAGACTCTACTAGATACGGTCTGTAGACACTTTCCGAGGATTTAACTGCTATGATACCACTTTTGTCACGACCTGCCTCGGATCGTGGATCGTGCCTTACCCGGCACCCAAGTAGACATACATCATAAGAACTGGAATATAAACTTGCAAACATGAAACAAAGGTAACATAAAGAACTATCCAAAGAAAAGTGTTATACCGTAGTTGCGTGGTATGTATGTGAGGACGTCATTTGCGAGAATACTGTAAATTTTGAAAGAAAGAAAGATGTGAGTTTTCGGAAAAGTTTCCGTTATTTGTGAAGAAAAAGGTTCGTTAATGGAATTGGATTCCCAGATTTGGTATTTGGACTTCATAGATTATATTAGAATTTTGAGATTTTATTTTCTAAATGGTCACGTGGCCCACGGAGAAATTTACTGCTTTGTGGGCCCGCTTTGTTTTTGAGATTTCCGTATTTTGGATATTTTCTAAGACGAAATATTCTCGACCGGGGCGACACGTGTCACCCCATGTGGCACCCTTGGCCGATTTTACATTTGTGCACAACACCCGCCAGAGTCGCCGACTAAACGTTTATGTAACTTGCGAAGGAAAATTCGCTATGTCGTTTTGTATTTTTGCGGATTTTTCCGAGAGACGAAACATTCTCGACCAACGGAGGGTGATACGTGTCACCTCACAATGGAAGATGTGGCACTGGCCGAACTGGCGGGCAAGTTGTGGTAGATATTTGTAGATATTTGTGAGGGTTTTAAGGAGTAGGGTCTAGGTGCACTTGGCTTGATCTTGGCCTTACACTTGCCTTGCACATGGCTTGATCTTGGCCATTGGTTGGCTTTTGGTTTTGCTATAAATACCCTCGGCTCAAGACTTCATTCATCCAAAATGTTCCAAGTCTTGCTATCCTTCCTCTCCTCTTGTTTGACTCTCGCCCAAGAGCCCTCCCTAGTAAAGGCCTTTGGCCGAGGATTCCCTCCCCTGTGGTGCTAGCCGTGGGGTACCCCTGCCTAGTTGTTTTCGTATAATACCCTCCTCGGGTATTGAAATACTCCCTAGTATTGTTATAATGCCCAAAATACCTTAGCCTTGTACCTTGTAGTATTCCAAAGATACCTCTTTACGTAGAGTCCTAAATACTACCTTTTGTCCTTTTAGTCTCAAACCAAACCCTAAGGAAATCTTCATAGTTGGTCAAGTATTTGAGTAGAAGTTGGTTAGAACTTCTAAGGGTTGTTTGGAGTGGTTTGAGCGCACTGAGTGAGCTAAACCTTGCTCGGGATCGACATTATAACTTGGATAATTTTGGGCTTGTCGAGGTAATTATCTTGTCCTCTATTGTAATTGGAAGTTACATGTTTGTTAGAATATATAGTTGAAGTATACTGTGTATGGAACTATACTTAGTATTCTGCAATGTCTTTTGACTTAAGCCTGAAGAATAAAGAATCGAATCGAATCAGTATTTACATAGGATCAGACAGTAGACTTGTGTAAGACATCGAGTAATTGTACACGTCCGTAGATCGTAAACCCCACGGTTGGCTTGCCAGCCTCGATAGAGGAGGAGATTTACGCCATGTGAGGAGTCTTTTAATTTTCTATAGAAAGATAGAAACTTGTGTTTTGGGGTTAATAGACGTTTGTGACCTTTATAGGTGAAAGTACTAAGAGTAGCGTATTCTACTCGAGGAGTGGAAAGGGCTAGTGCGTTGTAGTACTTGGAGCATTTTGCTTATTGTCGATAAATCGTCGCGAGGTATGTGAACCTCTTCCTATCTTTTCTAGCATGATTGTTGTGAACTATGTAGTACGGTAGACGTACATGTGCTAAGTGATTTGGTTGGTTTAAAACATAGGGTGTTATAATAGCTTTATGGGAAGTTAGTTATAACGACCTTATGTAAGTGAAAATGGTTTACTTGATCTTATAAGATAAGAGACTTAACTTATTTGTTTTAATGTGGATGTTTGTGTGAAACCTCATTCGTGAGTAATGAGTACTTGGTTTTTAAAGGGATAATGTTTTACTTATTTCGGGAATCGAACGTATCGACAGCACTAATCGCAAATACGTTAATAAAGGAAAATGTATTGAATAATGATGTGTTGTATTAAAACCAAGAGAAACCTCCATCCGCATAAGCTAAGATGAGACAAAATGATATTACATTTTCTAGATCATGGTCAGTAATAAGATCGTTATAAACAAGAATAAACTACTCACATATATGACATATGTTACTCAATTGTTCTAAAAGGAATCAAGTGATTAAGTTTGGGAACTATGAAACCATTTGAAAATGAGAAGCTTGAGTAATGAAACTAGGCAAACCGAACTTAGGAAAGAATGTTGTTACTTGGTTTTGAAAAGGAAGTGGGTTGGTCATTCTAATACTACGGGTATCGGTGACTTTTATAAAAGAAATGGATCTCTTTTAAAAGAACTTAACGATGTAGTACTTTGGGGTTAAAAACCCGACTTTGGCATAAAATAAAAGTACTTTGAGTGTGTGAAACTTGCCTATGCTTGTTGTTGTGAAACTTGCCTATGCTTGTTGTTGTGAAACTTGCCTATGCTTGTGATGATAGCCTTTGTTGCGTGTGGTATTTCGTATTACCGCGTCTCGATGAGGCCTGGTCGACTTGTTGAGAACTTACTGGACGGCCGCGTGATGGAGAATTCCACCGTATGTTTCCATTTTGATTCTCGTCTTGTTGTTGATGTCACATGGACATGTCTACACCGACGCATTCCGGCACGCGGCCACGCGGTCGGGTTGATTACCCGATATATTGTTATTGTGGTTACATGGACATGTCTACACCGAGGTAGAATTCCGGCATGTGGCTACGCGCGCGTGGTTGATCACCCAAAGATATTATTGTTGATGTCACATGGACGTGTCTACACCGAGGTAGAATTCCGGTATGTGGCCACGGGCATTGGTATTATTGTTGCATCACGGACATGTCTACACCGATGCAGAATTCCGGCACGCGCGTGATGCGAACATGATTGATGTTGGGCGTGAGACCCATAGTTATATTTGAGTGATGACTTGAGGCGAGTCCCCGATCGACATGTCGCTTTTATGTCATGGAATCAGTTTGGTTATCATACATGTCTCCCGCTTTATATAGACTAGTATGATTTCATTACTGAGATCTTTTACGCCACATACTTGGTACTGTTATCGACCTCCTTCGGCCGTTCATGCCGCAGTAGAGGTACATCGGCCGTGGATCCCCGCTCTTAGGATCACGGCCAACAGATTGGGAAGCTCCGCTTCTTGGAGGCTTATCTTTGTATGTGTTCCCGAGTTGTAGGTTCTGTACATTCTGTGGTATGGCGGCCCCCCCGCCATAGTCGTTGAAAATCTTAGGTCCGTAGTATCGCTGTGCAAGCGGGGTTGTAAAGGATTAAACTGTTCGTTTTATGTATATACCGAAGGCAACCGCTTGGTTGGCCTGCTTATTATTATATCTCTTGTTTCATGACTCATGCTTTATTTTCCGCCGGTTTTCTCGATGTTGTATCACTAGGGTGCCCGGTAAGGCACGATGAACGGCCCGAACGGGTCGTTACAAAAGTGGTATCGGAGCGCTTAATCCTCGGAAAGTGTCTACGCACCGTGTCTAGTAGAGTCTTGATTATCGGTGTGTTGTGCACCACATCTATAATCGTGAGGCTATAGGACATTTAGGATTGGTTTCATTCTTCTCATTCCGAGATCGTGCCTTAGAGTTGTGTTGTAAGTTGGACCCTCCGACGTATCTCGCTTTACGATTATGCCTCCGCGCAAGGCAACCAGAGCCCGGAGGGCAAGGCACCGAGGGTGCCGCTAGTGAGATACAGAGGAGTACGAGGCGCAGCCCGCATAAGACTGAGGTCAGGCTTGTGACGGCGGGTTTTGTGACGCCGCCACCCCAAAGAGAGGTTAGCCGCAAAGAATGGCTGCCGAGACCGCAGCACTGAGCCTCACCCCATGCACCGCGCAGGAGATGGGTTACAAGGAGATGGCGATTGCTGGCCGTGGTCGTGGCAGTATGGCGAGAGGCCGACGCAGCAGCCTGGCTCCAAAGACCGTGGTGCACCCGGAGCGAATAGTTTGAGGTCGGGACTTTACGAGTTGTAGCCCGCCGAGTTTTATGGGTCGAGGCACGAGGATGATCCGCAGGAGTTCATTCGGCGATTCAATGATCACGCGGTGATCAAGGCTTGAGACCGAGTCTGTGACCTTTGTTCGCATCGGCCGCGTGATACCGCAGCCGATTGGTTTGATTCACGGAGCTTTCGGGAGAGCATGCACCTCCAGCAGATGGGATGAGTTTTCGGGGCTTTCTCACGCACTTCTTGCCTCCGCAGGATGAGGGCACGCCGGCAGATTTTTGATGCTTAGATAGGCGCGTGCGGTTCGGAGTACAATGTGAGTTCGACTCATTGGCGATGCGTCCCAGCGTTGGTAGCTAGTATGGAGGATCGAGTGCACCGATATGTTACAGGCTCGATGATTACATGTCGAGGCATGTTCAGAGTAGCTCTTCACCGGCATGGACATTGCCCGCACGCAGCTCACGACCGGGATGTGAGGCACGAGAGGTCGGCGGAATGACCAAGATCACAGGCAGGGCGAACAACAGGTCCTTTGGTGACTTTCGAGGCGGACCGCCTCAGCAGCATATTAGTTTTGCACCTCCGCCAGTGCAGAGTGGTCCTCCACAACCTTCAGAGTATTCGGAGCAGTCGTGGCTCGAGGTTCGTGTTTCGAGGAAGTAAGGGTGTTGGCGGATGCGTCACCCCTACCTCGGTGGTCGATGTGGTAGACCGCATTTCGGGAGTGTCGTGGTGCCAGGAGCTTGTTATTTTTGGCCAGCAGGCCATTTTGCGAGGAACTGTCCGACCAATGGTAGCACGGATGTTACGACTCACCACCGGATCGATGGTGGTTCATCGCTTCATAGCTTATGCACTGCAGGCGTGCCTATGATTAGAGTGAGCGGTAGCTTCGTATATCCTTAACCTCTAGAGTTTTGGTATGCTTGTTATGATGGTCTCATTATTATGTGCTATGTACGAATAGCGTTGTGTTAATTGTGAGTTTGAAAACATGTTTAGTTGGGAGGTTACGTGTGGGCATGGTAAGTGTGAACCTTAGACTATGTCACGATCGAGACCTTAGGGGTAAGGTCGTCTTGAGTTAAAGATTTATTTTTGACCCTTATCGAGTAGTAGTATACGTGGGATTTATTTGTGTGATAAGTCCGTGGGTAGTGTGAGATGGAAGTGGTAGCTTTCATGATGTGAATTAGTAAGATTGTTCGGATCGGGAACAAGAGTTTGGCGCGTTGGGGTCGGGTTGAGGACCATTTGCGTCAACCCGTAACCCGGTTTGGGTGGGGTCGTTCAGGTGGTCCCGCCAGGTGGTAGGGTCACGAGGATGCTAGGCCCAAGTTTGTGTGACCAACGATGAGTTCGTGGACGCGTTCGACCGAAGCGGTTCAGAAGGCCGGAATGGCCTTAAGGAAGTTTGAGGTTAGTAAGATGACCAAGTTTGGAGGTAGTGACTCGCAGATTTTCGAACGAAGTAATGACCAAGTATGGTACGTCTTGGGAGAGTTCGAGTGTTCGAGAAGCGGTACAACGAGTAAGGAGGAAGATAACGTGTGTTAGTTCGCGGCTGCCGCGCGTCGGCAACTTGTTAGAGAAACTTTATCGTTATTCGACTTGAGAAGGAACATTCGGGACGAATGTTTCTAAGGAGGGGAGAATGTTATACCCCGTAGTTGCAGGGTATGTATGTGAGGACGTACGTACGAGAATACGACAGAAATTTTGAAAGAAAGAAAGATGTGAGTTTTCGGCGGAAAAGTTTCCGGTTATTTGTGAAGAAAAAGGTTCGTTAATGGGAATTGGATTCCCAGATTTGGTATTTGGACTTCATAGATTATATTAGAATTTTGAGATTTTATTTTCGGAAATGGTCACGTGGGGCCCACGGGAGAAATTTACGGTTGTTATACCCCGTGTTTCCAGAGTATGTACGTGAGGGCGTACGTGTACAATTTGAGCCTTAAGTAGGCATAGTTTCGAAATTTGTACACAAGTGCCGAAAGGAGTCGTTTTTCGACGAAACGTTTCCACAGCTTACGTTGGGAAAATTCCGGCTATGTCATTTAGTATTTTTGCGGATTTTTCCGAGCGACGGAACATTTTTGGACCAACGGGAGGTGACACTTGTCACCTCATTGACTGGCAAAGAGAAGGCTTGGCCTTGGCCGATTGGCTCCTCTTTGTGCCGTGCTTGTGGCTTGTTTTGTGGAGTGTTTTGTGGAGTGTTTTCATGGTGCACTTGGCTCGATCTTGGCCTTACACTTGCCTTGCACATGGCTTGATCTTGGCCATTGGTTGGCCTTTGGTTTTGCTATAAATACCCTCTCTTTGAAGACTTCTTCATCCACTCTTCACTTGCCTAAGTCTTGAGAACCCTCCTCCTCTCTGTTGACTCGCCCAAGAGCCCTCTCCCTCGTGAAGGCCTTTGGCCGAAACCTTCCCTTTGTGAGCCTAAAGCCGAGAACACCCCCTCCCTTAGGGTGTTGTTCTCGTGTGGTACCCCCTTGTGGTATTAAAATACTCTCCAAGTATTGTTATAATGCCCAAAATACCTTAGCCTTATACCTTGTAGTATTCCAAAGTTACCTCTATACGTAGTCCTAAATACTACCTTTTGTCCTTTTAGTCTCAAACCGAAACCCAAGGAACCCTTCACCGTTGGTTGAAGTTTTGGAGTAAGTTGGATAGAACTTCTAGGGTTGTTTGGAGCGGTTTGGAGCACTCTGAGTAGTGAGCTAAACCTTGCTCAGCGCGACATTATACTCGGATAATTTTGGGCTTATCGAGGTAAACACTCATCGTTCTTCTATTGTAATTGGAAATTACATGTTGTAAGAATATATAGTGAAGTATACTATATATAGAACTATACTTAGTAATCGTGGCAATGTCTTTTGACTTAAGCCCAAGAATTAAGAATCGAATCAGACATGAGACTTGTAGTATTATCTTGTAGTAGAATCGCACACGCCCCGTTAGGCGTGAAACCCTCCGTTGGCTTGGCAGCCTACCGATAGAGAAGGAGATTTACGCCGGCGGGGAGATGCCGAATTTTCAGAGAATATTCTACGCCAGGTCTAGATGATAATAGGCGCCAGGCCTTATAGGTCAAGTACTACGTGTGGCGCGATTTACTTGGCTTAAGGAGTAGCGATCGTTTGGAGCGCTTTGCTATTAGTCGATACTCGTCGCGAGGTATGTGAACCTCTTCCTATCTCTTCTAGCATGATATGTGTAACTATGTAGTACGCAGACGCATACGTGTTTAATGTATTTGATTGGTTTGAAACATAAAGTGTTATAACGCTTTATGGGAAGTTGGTTATAAATTTTTATGTAGGTAAGAAAATGGGTTGTGGTTTTTAAAAGATAATTGATTTGATTTATAATCGGCAGGCGTTATAATAAAACTTGAAGTATTTCAAAAGATTTATGAATCGCTTTGAAAGAAGTGTAGTATTGTGCTTTGAAAACTTAAGAGTTATACTAGCTTTACGGAAGTTAGGTATAACGCTTAAGAATGGTTTATCATGTTAGAAGTTAAGAGACTTGATCTTATAAGATAAGAGACTTAACTTATTTGTTTTAATGTGAATGTTTGTGTGAAACCTCATTCGTGAGTAATGAGTACTTGATTTTATTTAAAGGGATAATGTTTTACCGATTTCGAAATCGAACGTATCGCTGCACCACCGCAAATGCTAATAAAGGAAAATGTATTGAATAATGATGAATTGTATTAAAACCGAGAAACCTCCATCCGCATAGAAACTAAGACGACAAAATGATATTACATTTTCTAGATCATGGTCACGTAATAAGAATGTTGTAAACAAGAATAACCTACTCACGCATTTACATAATTTACTCAATTATTCTAAAAAGGAATCAAGTGATTAAGTTTATGAACTATGAAACCTTTTGAAAATGAGAAGCTTGAGTAATCAAACTAGGCAAAATGGAACTTAGGAAAAGAATGTTGTTACTTGATTTTGAAAAGGAATGTGGTTGGTCATTCTAATACTACGTATCGGGTGACTTTTATAAAAGTAATGGATCTCTTTAAAAGAACTTAACGTATGTAGTACTTGGAGTTAAAACCCGACTTTGGCATAAAATGAAAGTACTTTGAGTCAGGTGAAACTTGCCTATGCTTGTTGTTGTGAAACTTGCCTATGCTTGTTGTTGTGAAACTTGCCTATGCTTATGATGATAGCCTTTGTTGTGCAAGTGTGGTATTTCAGACACCGCCTCTCGATAGAGGCCTGGTCGACTTGTTGAGAACTTACTGGACATGCGGGCGTGATGGAGAATTCCACGTATGCTCGCGCTGATAGTGTTATTCCACGGACTAGCTCTCCACGAGGTTTACCGCTCGCCCGTATCCGTGGTCGGCTCGCATTGCCCCGCCTCGTGATCGATTCGCCTGGTATCCGTAGTCACCGCACTTGCCCCTGCTCAAGATAGTGACGGTTTCGTGATACGCCTCGTCCCCGTGGTCACCAGATTGCCCCCGGCCACCGCGTGACCGCCTTGGTATCCTGTGAGTCGGCTCGTGACTTGCCCCGTGACGGCTTCGTGTTTTGCATTGTATTATTGGTACGGTCGGATCTGGTAGTTATACTTGTCCTGCACGGTTTTTATAACACAGTGGGACATGGTGTTCATGTATAATCCTTGGTATGGTTATATCATAAACCGCCAGCTGAGGAAGAAATTCCACGCACGAGTGATAATTGGAGGCGTGAGTCCTCGCCTCACGTGAATCGTTATATGTTATATATCGTAGTTTGGTCATCATACATGTCTCCCGCTTTATATAGACTATTATGATTTCATTTACTGATTTACGCTTTCACATACTGGTACTGCCAGATCGACTTCCTTCGGGCCGCGTTCATGCCGCAGTAGAGGTACATCTACCGCCGATCCTCGCTAGGATCTCATTTCAGCGTTTGGGAAGCTCCGCCTCCGGAGGCTTATCTTTGTATGTTACCCGAGTCCGTAAGTTCTTAGACGCTCGTGGTATGGCGGCCCCGCCCCGCCATAGTTGTTGTATAAACCTTAGAGGTCTGTAGTAATCTTGCAAGTGTGGTTGTAAAAGGATTAAACTGCTCGTGTTTTATGTATATACCAAGGCAATCGCTTGCTGGTCTGCTTATTTATTATATCTCTTATTTCTTGTGTAAAGTTTTTATTTCCGCTGGTTTTCTCGATGTTGTATCACTAGGGTGCCCGGTAAGGCACCATGACGCCCGTTCGGGCGCCACAAGTGGTATCAGAGCGCTTAATCTCTGAAAGTGTCTACGCACCGTGTCTAGTAGAGTCTTGATTATCGGTGTCAGGCACCACATCTATAATCGTGAGGCTATAGGACATTTAGGATTGGTTTCCATTCTTCTCATTCCGAGATCGTGCCTTAGAGCCGTGGTGATAAGATCGACCCTCCGACGTGTTTCGCTTTTACCGCTTATGCCTCGCGAAGGCAACCCGCCCGTGGCGGCAAGGCAGCAGAGGATCTGCGAGCAGAGCAAATGCAGAGACCACAAGACTGAGCCTCCACCCGCACCGAGCAGCAGGAGATGAGTTACAAGGAGCTGGCCCGCGCATGGCCGTGGTCAGGCTGACTTCGAGGATAGCCGGACACAGCAGCCCAAAGAGCACCAGCCGTTCACCCTAGATCGATAGTTCGAGGCTTCGGATTTTCTCGAGTCAGAGTCGCCGTAGTTTTATGGGTCGAGGCCTCGAGGATGATCCGCAGGAGTTCATCCGACGATTCAAATGATCATGAGAGTGATCAAGGCATCGGAGATCGAGTCGGTGGCCTAGGTTCACATCAATCGCGTGATACCGCAATGATCGTTTGATTCTCGAGCTGTCCAGGGAGAGCATGCACTTCCAGTATGGAACGAAGTTCTCGCAGGCCTTTCTTGCACATTTCTTGCCTCCCGGATGCGAGGCTCGGCCGATGATTTTTGGTGTTACGCAGAATCCGCGCATTTGCTCGAGTACAATGGAGTTCGACTCATCGCCCAGACGCCCCGCGTTAGTAGCTAGTATGGAGGATCGAGTGCACCGATATGTTACAGGCTCGATGATTGCCTTGCAGAGAGTTGTTCGTGTAGCTCTTCACCGGTACGGACATCGCTCGCACACAGCGTATACACTGATGCGAGGAGCGGATAAATCGACGGAATGACCAAAGTCGCGAAGAGGGCCGTAACAGCAGGTCCTTTGGTGACTTTCGAGGCGGACCGCCTCAAGAAGAGACTAGTTATGTACCACAAGACAGAGTGGTCCTCCACACTTCGACCTTCAGATATTCGTGAGCAGTGCCTGGCTCCTGTGTTTCAGATTTTCGTGAGAGCGCGAGTGCTCGCGGACGAGGTTGCCCTTGTCTCAAGGCCGCGTTGGAAAGCTTCATAAGGGAGAGTGTCGTACTAACTCTGAGATTGTTATTTTTGCGCCAACAGGCCATCCGGCAAGAGACCGTCCGACTGTGGTAGCACTGGTAGGATAGCATGGACTACTAGAGCGCTTGGTTCTTCACCTTCCGTAGCTGTGCAGATGTTTGTACACCTAAGGCCCCAGAGAGGTCGCAGCTGAGTTCCGCTTTAGCGCCTCAACCGCCTAGTTTGTGTATATCCTTAACCTCTCGAGTTTTGTTTGTATTGATGTTGTTGATGTGTTTAATGTTATGTTTGGATAGCTTTGTGCTAAAATGTGATTTAGAAACTCGTTAGTGAAAAGGGTAAGTCCTCGGGTAGTGTGAGACGGAAGTGGTAGCTTTCATGATGTGAAATAGTAAGATTGTTCCGATCGGGAACAAGAGTTGGCGCTTGGGGTCGGGTTGGGGACCATTTGGTCAACCCAGAACCCGCTTGGGGTGGGGTCACTCGGGTGGTCCCGCCAGTGGTAGGGTCACGAGGGTGCTAGGCCCAAGTTTAGTTGACCATCGATGAGTTCGTGGCGTGTTCGACCAGAATCAGTTCGGGAAGGCCGAATGGCCTTAGGGAAATCGAGGTTAGTGAGATGACCAAGTTCGAGGTAGTGACTCCAAGGGTTGGTAATGTTGCTGATGTATGTGGTACGGATACTAGAACGAAGTTCGAGTGTTCGTGACGAGTACTACGAGAGCGGAGAAGTGAACGCGTTTGTTTTGTGGCAAAGCGCATGATTGTTTTCGCACGATAGCAGTTGAAGACTATATCGACGCCGCTTGTTTTGAGACCTAGAAGGAACATTCGACGAATGTTTCTAGGGAAGAATGTTATACCCCGTGTTTCCAGAGTATGACGCGAGGGCGACGCGTGTACAATTTGAGCCTTAAGTAGGCATAGTTTCAAATTTGTACACAAGTGCCGAAAGGAGTCGTTTTCGACTAAACGCTTTCCACACTACGCTGGGAAAATTCCGCTATGTCATTTAGTATTTTTATGATTTTTCCGAGCGACTAACATTTTTGGATTAACGAGGGTGACACTTGTCACCTCATCGACGGCAAAGAGAAGGCTTCGCCTTGGCCGATTGGCTCTCTCTTTGTGCCATGCTTTGTGGCTTGTTTTGTGGAGTGTTTTGTGGAGTGTTTTGTGGGTGCACTTGGCTTGATCTTCGCCTTACACTTGCCTTGCACATGGCTTGATCTTGGCCATGGTTGGCCTTTGGTTTTGCTATAAATACCCCTCTCTTTGAAGACTTCTTCATCCACTCTTCACTTGCCTAAGTCTTGAGAACCCTCCTCCTCTTGTTGACTCTCGCCCAAGAGCCCCTCTCCTCAGAGAAGGCCTTTGGCCGAAACCTTCCCCTCATGAGCCTAAAGCCGAGAACACCCCCTCCCTTGTGGTGTTGTTCTCGTGTGGTACCCCCTTGTGGTATTAAAATACTCCTCCAAGTATTGTTATAATGCCCAAAATACCTTAGCCTTATACCTTGTAGTATTCCAAAGTTACCTCTATACGTAGAGTCCTAAATACTACCTTTGTCCTTTTAGTCTCAAACCAAACCCTAAGGAACCCTTCACCGTTGGTTGAAGTTTTGGAGTAGAAGTTGGATAGAACTTCTAAGGGTTGTTTGGAGCGGTTTGGAGCACTCTGAGTAGGAGCTAAACCTTGCTCAGCGCGACATTATACTCGGATAATTTTGGGCTTATCGAGGTAAACACTCATCGTCTTCTATTGTAATTGGAAATTACATGTTGTAAGAATATATAGTTGAAGTATACTATATATAGAACTATACTTAGTAATCGTGGCAATGTCTTTTGACTTAAGCCCAAGAATTAAGAATCGAATCAGACATGAGACTTGTGTAGTATTACCGCAGTAGTAGAATCGCACACGCCCTGTTAGGCGTGTGAAACCTCCGGTTGGCTTCGTAGCCTACCGATGAAGGAGATTTACGCGGGCGGGGAGATGCCGCCAATTTTCTCAGAGAATATTCTACGTTGTGGTCTAGATGATAATAGGCGCCTGTGGCCTTATAGGTTGAAGTACCTACGCGTGGCGCGATTTACTTGGCTTAAGGAGAGCCGATCGTTGAGCGCTTTGCTATTAGTCGATACTGCCGCGAGGTATGTGAACCTCTTCCTATCTCTTCTAGCATGATATGTGTGTAACTATGTAGTACGTAGACGATACGTGTTTAATGTATTTGATTGGTTTGAAACATAAAGTGTTATAACGCTTACGGAAGTTGGTTATAATGACTTTATGTAGGTAAGAAAATGGGTTGTGGTTTTTAAAAGATAATTGATTTGATTTATAATCGCTTGGGGCGTTATAATAAAACTTGAAGTATTTCAAAAGATTTATGAATCGCTTTGAAAGAAGTGTAGTATTGTGCTTTGAAAACTTAAGAGTTATACTAGCTTTACGGGAAGTTAGGTATAACGGCTTAAGAATGGTTTATCATGTTAGAAGTTAAGAGACTTGATCTTATAAGATAAGAGACTTAACTTATTTGTTTTAATGTGAATGTTTGTGAAACCTCATTCGTGAGTAATGAGTACTTGATTTTATTTAAAGGGATAATGTTTTACCGATTTCGAAATCGTAACGTATCGGCTGCACCACCGCAATTAATAAAGGAAAATGTATTGAATAATGATGAATTGTATTAAAACCAAGAGAAACCTCCATCCGCATAGAAACTAAGATGAGACAAAATGATATTACATTTTCTAGATCATGGTCAGTAATAAGAATGTTGTAAACAAGAATAACCTACTCACGCATTTACATAATTTACTCAATTATTCTAAAAGGAATCAAGTGATTAAGTTTATGAACTATGAAACCTTTTGAAAACGAAGCTTGAGTAATCAAACTAGGCAAAATGGAACTTAGGAAAAGAATGTTGTTACTTGATTTTGAAAAGGAATGTGGGTTGGTCATTCTAATACTACGTATCGGGTGACTTTTATAAAAGTAATGGATCTCTTTAAAGAACTTAACGATGTAGTACTTTGGAGTTAAAAACCCGACTTTGGCATAAAATGAAAGTACTTTGAGTTGTGTGAAACTTGCCTATGCTTGTTGTTGTGAAACTTGCCTATGCTTGTTGTTGTGAAACTTGCCTATGCTTATGATGATAGCCTTTGTTGTGCAAGTGTGGTATTTCAGATACCGCCTCTCGATAGAGGGCCTACGACTTGTCGAGAACTTACTTGGACATGCCGCGCGATGGAGAATTCCACCGTATGCTCCCGCTGATAGTGTTATTCCATGGACTAGCTCTCCATGAGGTTTCTATCGCTCGCCCGGTATCCGTGGTCGGCTCGTGACTTGCCCCGCCTCGTGATCGATTCGCCTGGTATCCGTAGTCACCGTGACTTGCCCCGCTCAAGATAGTGACGGTTTCGTGATACGCCGTCCCCGTGGTCACCGTATTTGCCCCGGCCACCGCGCGTGACCGCCTGGTATCCTGTGAGTCGGCTCGTGACTTGCCCCGTGACGGCTTCGTGTTTTTGTTGCATTGTATTATTGGTACGGTCGGATCGGTAGTTATACTTGTCCTGCACGGTTTTTATAACACAGTGGGACATGGTGTTCATGTATAATCCTTGGTATGGTTATATCATAAATCACGGCATGAGGAAGAAATTCCACGCACGAGTGATAATTTGGAGGCGCGAGTCCCCGCCTTGATGAATCGTTATATGTTATATATCGTAGTTTGGTCATCATACATGTCTCCGCTTTATATAGACTATTATGATTTCATTTACAGATTTACGCTTCACATACTTGGTACCTGATCGACCTCCTTCGGCCGCTCACGCCGCAGTAGAGGTACATCTACCGCCGATCCCCGCGCTTAGGATCTCATTTCAGCTGGGAAGCTCCGCCTGGCCGGAGGCTTATCTTTGTATGTTACCCCGAGTCCGTAAGTTCTGTACGCTCGTGGTATGGGCCCCCGTCCCGCCATAGTTGTTGTATAAACCTTAGAGGTCCTGTAGTAATCGCTGCGCGTGGTTGTAAAAGGATTAAACTGTTTCGTGTTTTATGATATACCAAGGCAAATCGCTTGCTGGCCTGCTTATTTATTATATCTCTTATTTCTTGTAAAGTTTTTATTTCCACGGTTTTCTCGATGTTGTATCACTAGGTGCCCGGTAAGGCACCGCGACGGCCCGGTTCGCGCCACAACGGTTTTGTGGGCCCGCTTGTTTTTGAGATTTCCTGATTTTGGATATTTTCTAAGACGAAATATTCTGGGCGACTCGGGGGGCGACACGTGTCACCCCCATGTGGCACCCTTGGCCGATTTTACATTTGTGCACAACACCCGGCTAGAGTCGTGTTTCGACGAAACGCTTTTGAATCATGCGGCGGAAAATTCGCTATGTCGCTTTGTATTTTTGCGGATTTTTTCCGAGAGACGAAACATTCTGACCAACGGAGGGTGACATGTGTCACCTCACAACGGAAGCATGGGCGCACTTGGCCGAATTGAGGGCAAGTTGTGGTAGATATTTGTGTAGATATTTGTGAGGGTTTTAGGAGTAGGTCTGGGTGCACTTGGCTTGATCTTGGCCTTACACTTGCCTTGCACATGGCTTGATCTTGGCCATTGGTTGGCTTTTGGTTTTGCTATAAATACCCCTTGGCCAAGACTTCATTCATCCAAAATGTTCCAAGTCTTGCTATCCTTCCCTCTCCTCTTGTTTGACTCTCGCCCAAGAGCCCTCCCTAGTAAAGGCCTTTGGCCGGTGAGTCCCCTCCCCTTTGTGGTGCTATGGGTACCCCTAGCCTAGTTGTTTTCGTATAATACCCCTCCCTTGTGGTATTGAAATACTCCCCTAGTATTGTTATAATGCCCAAAATACCTTAGCCTTGTACCTTGTAGTATTCCAAAGATACCTCTTTACGAGAGTCCTAAATACTACCTTTTGTCCTTTTAGTCTCAAACCGAAACCCTAAGGAAATCTTCATAGTTGGTTGAAGTATTTGAGTAGAAGTTGGTTAGAACTTCTAAGGGTTGTTTGGAGTGGTTTGGAGCGCACGGGGAGCTAAACCTTGCTCAGGATCGACATTATAACTTGGATAATTTTGGGCTTGTCGAGGTAATTATCTTGTCCCTCTATTGTAATTGGAAGTTACATGTTTGTTAGAATATATAGTTGAAGTATACTGTATATGGAACTATACTTAGTATTCGGCAATGTCTTTTGACTTAAGCCTGAAGAATAAAGAATCGAATCGAATCAGATTTGCATGTGATCAGATGGAGACTTGTGTAGTATTATCGAGTAGAATTGTACACGCCCGGTAGACGTAAACCCCCTGGTTGGCTTGGTAGCCGGCCTCGATAGAGAGGAGATTTACGCTGCATGGTGAGGTGCCAATTTTCTATAGAAAGATAGAAACTTGTGTTTTGGGGTTAATAGACGTTTGTGACCTTTATAGGTGAAAGTACTAAGAGTAGCGTATTCTACTCGAGGAGTGGAAAGGGCTAGCAAGGTTGTAGTACTTGGAGCATTTTGCTTATTGTCGATAAATCGTCGCGAGGTATGTGAACCTCTTCCTATCTTTTCTAGCATGATTGTTGTGAACTATGTAGTACGGTAGACGTACATGTGCTAAGTGATTTGGTTGGTTTAAAACATAGGGTGTTATAATATCTTTATGGGAAGTTAGTTATAACGACCTTATGTAAGTGAAAATGGTTTACTTGATCTTATAAGATAAGAGACTTAACTTATTTGTTTTAATGTGGATGTTTGTGTGAAACCTCATTCGTGAGTAATGAGTACTTGGTTTTTAAAGGGATAATGTTTTACTGATTTCGGGAATCAGAATGTGTATCGGCAGACCACCGCAAATGCTAATAAAGGAAAATGTATTGAATAATGATGTGTTGTATTAAAACCAGTAGAAACCTCCATCTGCATAGAAGCTAAGATGAGACAAAATGATATTACATTTTCTAGATCATGGCTGCTGTAATAAGATCGTTATAAACAAGAATAAACTACTCACATATATGACATATGTTACTCAATTGTTCTAAAAAGGAATCAAGTGATTAAGTTTGGGAACTATGAAACCATTTGAAAATGAGAAGCTTGAGTAATTGAAACTAGGAAAACTGGAACTTAGGAAAAGAATGTTGTTACTTGGTTTTGAAAAGGAAGGTGGGTTGGTCATTCTAATACTACGGGTATCGGGTGACTTTTATAAAAGAAATGGATCTCTTTTAAAAGAACTTAACGTATGTAGTACTTTGGGGTTAAAAACCCGGACTTTGGCATAAAATAAAAGTACTTTGAGTTGTGTGAAACTTGCCTATGCTTGTTGTTGTGAAACTTGCCTATGCTTGTTGTTGTGAAACTTGCCTATGCTTGTGATGATAGCCTTTGTTGTGCAAGTGTGGTATTTCTGTGTTACCGCGTCTCGATGAGGCCTGGTCGACTTGTCGAGAACTTACTTGACGCGTCTTGCGGTGATGGAGAATTCCACGTATGTTTCCATTTTGATTATCGTCTTGTTGTTGATGTCACATGGACATGTCTACACCGACGCAGATTCCGGCACGCGTTACGCGGTCGGGTTGATTACCCGATATATTGTTATTGTGGTTA